>OZ012546.1:11046779-13773399 GCA_963935595.1 Schoenobius gigantellus
TTCATTTTACATTTCTTTTGCTTTACATTTCTACCGCAATTTACATTTCTTTTGCTTTGAGGTCAGCTTCCAATTGACGACCCTGTAACAAAATCAAAACTGTAAATGGCGATTTAAAAGAGGAGATAAAAAATTTTGACCTTTCGAGTTTCTTGCCTGTTCTTCTCGAGAAGGCTCTCCCAATTTCCGAAGAGGTGTAGAGTCAACTTTTTTTTTTCATTCCTACTTGTATTTGTAGACATCTTGAGTATATGCAGGATGTATGCACATACAAGGTTAATATGATTTCATTAAATTAGATTGTTTTGCTTTGTTTTGACGACAATAAGTGTCTGTAGAGGCCTATGTTGAATAAAGATTTTTGAATTTGAATTTGAATTGAATTCAATCAACTCGACGGACAGACAGACAAACAGACATGACCAATCCATAGGGGATCCGTTTTTTGCCATTTGGCTACGGAACCCTAAAAACATTTAATTTCATAAACATAAACCTTATGCATAAACCGTGAACCATTATTTTCTAATAATAAAAATCCCATCATTTAGGTAGGTACCTAATTATAATGTTTCATTATCATCATCATCTTCATTTCAGCCAAGAGACGCCCACTGCTGGACATAGGCCTCCCCCAGGGATCTCCAAACCGATCGGTCCTGCGCCTCCCGCATCCAGCGGCTTCCCGCGACCTTCACCAAATCGTCGGTCCACCTTGTGGGGGGCCTACCAACGCTGCGTCTCCCTGTACGCGGCCGCCACTCAAGGACCTTTCCGCCCCAACGCCCGTCAGTCCTGCGAGCTATGTGTCCTGCCCACTGCCCCTTAAGGTTTGCAATTCTTTGGGCTATGTCGGCGACTCTAGTTCTTCTACGGATCTCTTCATTTCTGATGCGATCGCGTAGAGAAACCCCGAGCATAGCCCTCTCCATTGCCCTTTGAGTGACATTGAGCCTTCTGATGAGACCCATTGTAAACGGCCACGTCTCAGTTCCGTACGTCATCACTGGCAACACGCACGAATTGAAGACTTTCGTCTTAAGATACTGCGGTAGATTGGCCGAGAATATGCTGCGTAGCTTCCCGAATGCTGCCCAGCCGAGTTGGATTCGTCGATTTACCTCTTTCTGGAAGTTGGACTTACCGAGCTGGACTATTTGTCCCAGGTAAACATATTCGTCAACAACTTCCAGTGTAGAGCCGCCAACCTTCACAGGAGTGGGTACTACATGGGAATTCACCATAATTTTGGTCTTGTCCATGTTCATTTTAAGACCCAGTTGTTGGGAAACTCTACAGAGGTCTTCGAGCATTGTGCCTAGATCTTCCACGGTCTCAGCCATGTCCACGATATCATCGGCAAAACGAAGGTGAGTCATGTACCCGCCGTTTATGTTGATGCCGAGTCCCCTCCAGTCCAAAAGCTTAAATACATTCTCCAGCGCAGCTGTGAACAGCTTCGGCGATATAACGTCACCTTGTCTCACACCTCGCTGAAGTCGTATTGGTTTCGAGTTCGTATCCTGAAGGTGGACTGACATAGTGGCGTTTCCGTACAATGACTTCAACACTTGTAATGTTTACTTATCAATAACTTAATTAAAGAAAAATACACTATTATTAAAACATCGATCAAAGTTACAACGAACTACACGAACTTCTATATTATGTTACTTGCTGTTACGGAACCCTTCATGGGCGAGTCCGACTCGCACTTGGCCGGTTTTTTTTGTTTGTGTGTATGTTACGCCATTGTTTTTGCTGTAAATCTTCCATATAAATAAAAATAGATCTTCGAAATGTATGTACGCCCATAACTTTCGAACGACTGCACCAAATTGGATGATTCTTGGTTTTATGTATTCGTTATTGTTCGGACAAGGTTTGTGTACCTAATATATAAAAAATACAATAAAAATGGATCTTCGAAACATTTCAGTAATTTAGTTAAAAAACATGGCGATACAAAGTAGGCCATACAAAGTCAGCTAGTTTTAAATAAATGTGCAGAGACAAATAATTTCTAAGCAGTGCCCACTTGTTATTAAGTTTACTCGTACTTTCAGTTCATTTACAGCCTCGTTGATTTCTTTTTCAAACACTGTGTAATTTTTAAAGTTTCCAGAAGAAAAATATTTAAATTAAGATTAAAAACGAGATTTTAACACCCAAAATTTTTATTTACGGCTAATTTCACTAACCTTCTCTGAGCTTAGGATAATCCTAAGTAGCATACTGTCACTTCTTGTCTTACATGAAAACAATGTGGCAGCATGCCACTTAAGATTGTCAACACATTTTTCAAACACATTTTCTCTATATATAATAAAATCGTAGGGGTACAAAAATCTGTAATTGCGAAATATTAAGAAAAAAAATACACAGGTCGCCTTAAAATCATTAGCAGAACACGATAGAATAGTTTAAAAAAAAATTGTTTGTTTGTTGGTTTGTTTGTTTGTTTGTTTGTCTGTTTGTCCGGAAAGATCTCCGAAACTACTGGACAGAATTTGATATGGCTTACACCACAATGCTTAGAATTTTCCGGAAGAACATTTAGGCATAATTTCGTTTGTTTAAATTCACTTTTTATTTTTAGTGAAAAAATAACATAAAATTTTCGAATTGGCTTTAGCTAGAAAAACAACATGGCGCACGTGAAATTATTTTGACAAGTCTGTCACATAGTACAGAGAGAAGGTATTTTCTTCCACGAAGGAAAGGCAATGGAACTACGCCATACAGCCTGATCTTAAGTAATTGGATTTCGAAAATTAAGGAAGGAATGAAGTGTTTCACATAGTACAAATAAAATTTAATATTTTCTGTTAATGGCTGTCCCCAACTGGATTTCGCCAACCAAATTGTCTTTTTCTTATGTCGTACCGTGGTGTTAAGGCAAAAAGATCAAGCCATACAACCAATGTATAAAGCATTTTTTATGATAATACTTATCGAGTGACCATAAAATTTGTCGATTGGTTTAATTCTTGACAAATTTTCACAAAATCGGTACAATTTTTGAAATATTTGAAATGTTGAAAAATGAAGATACTTTTTGTTTTTACTACTAAGGAATCAAACTCTTTCATCCATTTAAAACTATTAAAAGTTATAGATTAATATTGATAATTAAAAAAATATCTGACTGCAATGTTCTGGGTTACGCGTAGAGGGACGGGACGGGACTCTTGATCCTAATGTCTAAAATGACGGATCACATTTTTTTGGATCCACCCAAGGAACATGGATATCGAACGAAGAACCTAAAGAGTAGAACACATTGAACCTAGCCACGTTGACGTAATTTCAATGACGTAACGACATGACTGCCGATAAAGTTTGTTTCCAAACCCAGCGATATGCATATCAAATGAAAGGCCTTGATGAGTAGAGCACTATGAACATAGGAAAATCGCCCTAAATTCAACATGGCCGCCGCTCAAAAAAGGTGGATAAAAGTTAGTTTCCAAACCTAGCAATATGGGTATCAAATGAAAGGCATTGATGAGTAGAGCACTATGAACCTAGCAACATTGACATAAATTCAACATGGCCGCCGCTCAAAAAAGGTGGATAAAAGTTAGTTTCCAAACCTAGCAATATGGGTATCAAATGAAAGGCCTTGAAGAGTAGAGCATTAGGTACCTAAGAAAATCGACCTAAATTCAAAATGGCCGCCGCTCAAAAAAAAGGATAAAAGTTCGTTTTCAAACGCAGCAATATGGGTATCAAATGAAAGGCCCTGATGAGTAGAGCACTATGAACCTAGCAACATTGACATAAATTCAACATAGCCGCCGCTCTAAAAAGAAGAATAACAGTTCGTTTCCAAACCTAGCAATATGGGTATCAACTGAAAGTCCTAAAAGAGTAGAGCATTATGAACTAAGGAAAATTGCCCTTAATTAAACATGGCCGCCGCTCACAAAATGGATAAAAGTTCGTTTTCAAACCCAGCAATATGGGTATCAAATAAAAGGCTTTGATAAGTAGAGCACTATGAACCTAGCAACATTGACATAAATTCAACATGGCCGCCGCTCAAAAAAGATAGATAAAAGTCCGTTTCCAAACCTAGCAATATGGGTATGAAATGAAAGGCCTTGAAGAGTAGAGCATTAGAAACCTGACAAAATCGACCTAAATTCAACATGGCCGCCGCTCAAAAAAAAGGATAAAAGTTCGTTTCCAAACCTAGCAATATGGGTATCAAATGAAAAGCCTAAAAGAGTAGAGCATTATGAACTTAGGAAAATTGCTATAAATTTAACATGGCCGCCGCTCAAAAAATGGATAATAGTTCGTTTCCAAACCCAGCAATATGGGTCTCAAATGAAAGGCCTTGATGAGTAGAGCACTATGAACCTAGCAACATTTACATAAATTCAACATGGCCGCTACTCAAAAAAGGTGGATTAAAGTTAGTTTCCAAACCTAGCAATATGGGTATCAAATGAAAGGCCTTGAAGAGTAGAGCATTAGGTAACTACGAAAATCTACCCTAAATTCAACATGGCCGCCGCTCAAAAAAAGGATAAATGTTCGTTTTCAAACCGAGCAATGTGGGTACCAAATGAATGATGCCTTGATGAGTAGAGCACTGTGAACCTAGCAACACATAAATAAATTCAACATGGCTGCCGCTCAATAAAGGTGGATAAAAGTTCGTTTTCTAATCTAGCAATATAGGTATCAAATGAAAGGTCTTCAAGAGTAGAGCAATATGAACCTAGCAACATTGACGTAAATTCAACATGGCCGCCGCTCAAAAAAGACGGATAACAGTTGCTTTTCAAACCCAGCAATAGGGATATTAAATGAAATAAGGCCCTGAAGGGTACCTAGAGCAGTCATGCTCTAAGTGTGTTCCGCGGAACCCTAGGGCTCCACGCTACCCCTATAAGGGGTTCCGCAATAATTTAGAAAAATCAAAACACCCTCTCTGGTCGTACTTTCATTATGCTTATTAATAAAGAATACACTTTTAAAAACTATTGTTTTATTTTAGGGTTCCGTCAAGTATTTCGCTTTCCAAAAGGGTTCCGTCACCAAAAAAGTTTGAGAACCGCTTCGGGGCCTATTGGATGTTCGATGTTAGATGTTACCTGTGTTTAGTGTCCTTCGAGATCGTGATAATGCAACGATCGTGAACTAACTAACGATAACTCCAAGTTTGTGTGTTGGATGTTAGTCATCACGGCGAGTTTGCTAACCAAACTATGCCAGCAACACTATATTGTACAGTACACATTACAAAAACGGAAGTCTCAATACATTTTAAGGCTAACCGCATAAATACGCTTTTCGCATTCGTTTTCTGAATGCGAATCCGAATGCATCAAATCTATACAAAATACTCATTGACTGCCGCACACATTCGTTTTTATTACGAACGGAACACTTTCTGTACGTACGTTTAGGTAGAATGGTAGAAATCCCGAATGAGAAGAAACGAACGTCTGCGCTACGTTCACGAAACTTCGTGTCTGTATTCCGTGATCGGATATCGAATACGGAAAACGTATTTGTACAGTAACCCCCCCATTCATGCTATACATTAACTCTACGAAAACCGCCAGTATTACGAGCGAAATAAGAACGGTTCAAAGGTCAAACAGTATAGCTTGACAAGGAGCTTACTGCACGACCAGTCAAAATTGGCCAAGTTGTCATATCCAAAAAATATATTTTGTTGGTGTTACCAACACCCATTATAAAATCTAAACTTTATTCGTATACAGTTCTAATTTATTAACAATTGTTTATTTTAATTCGAAACATGAATACGATAAAGATTATTCTTGCAACTGTGTAGTTCTTTCTACTGAAGAAGAATTTATTAATATAAATAATGTCTCTAAAACAATAATAATACTTAGTATTTATAGTAATATGTAATGTATTTAATTTTATGGGCTGTTAGAAAAAGAGCATTACGAACCTACGAAAATTGTCCTAATTTCGAAATGGCCGCTGCTCAAGAAAGGCAGAATAAAGTTGAATCATTATGGAATAAAATGGAGGAAAAAACTAAACACTGTGTTAAGTATTTTGATGGCGAAACGTAGTTCGCGGGCACAGCTAGTAGTCAATAAATGTTTAAATTGAAGAATTCGTTCCAAAAAAACCGGAGGTTTTTAAAAGCAATTTAAAAAAAAAACGTCGCCCCACACTAGGATTTTCTCCTGTGTCGTGGGTGCAGTTACAAACATAGAATATCACATGCACATACGCCCAGACCGGAACAAATTTCTGTAGGCCATACAAAATATTTGTCCCGTACGGGAATCGAACCCGCGACCCGTTGCGCAGTAGGCGATCACTCTACCTTTGCGCTAACTGTGTCATCTTAATTTAAATAGCGTCATCAAAGTAAATCGAAATCGACAGCATTTTGAAAAAAGCAAGAACCAAAGCATTGACTTTTTGTGAGTTAGCTAACTGACAAGATCGCTAGATTTATTTATTTATTTATTTTTATTTATTTATTTTTATAAGGACAGTACACAGCACATTCCAAATAAATGATGAAAAAGATACATAAAATTCTCAAAGGCCAATTACGACTATCCCTACGTACATTATTTATTACTCGATACAAGGAAAGCTTCATTATAATTAAATTCTTACAAAAGTAGCGTAATAGGAAAATCTATTAAATTTATACTTTTGAATATATATGTAAGTACTTAGGTATTAAAACAAACACGTAGCATTAGATGTATACAAAAAAAAAATTCTTTTTTTTTTTTACATGAACAGTAGTTAAACCTTTTATGGTACAAGGCCAAAGATACAAGTTGTGTAGTCAACAGAACCAATAGTAAGCCCAAATATGTAACTAAAAACAGATGATAATGATAGACATATGAAACAATGCATGTGTTGATTATAGATAAATAATATATATATATATATATATACATATATACATATACACATACATACACACATACACATATATACTAATATAGTATAGTTGTAAACCTTCCATTCCATTCGTATGCAGTCCCCCATATACACACATACCTGCCTACATATCATGATCGCTCTAAACAGTACACTATATAAAGCTGCAACGAGAGGGTGACAGCCCCATACGCTGCAAAAGCAGTGTCTCTATTTCAATATTGTTTTAATGTTGCTCTAACTAAGGGATCACGGAAAGGTCACTATACAATCCGCTTCAACCCGATAAAACCACAAGTTATATTGTTCGATCATTGACAGCTCATGCTTCCACCTTAGATTAACCCAGTTCAAAGCTTCCACAGGACATGATATACACGCACGCCTACACACCCTCATACGTACACACACCAATATAAACATATTCAACCACATGCAGAGACACGCGACGGACAAAGACGCAAGACCTTGCAATAAGGTCTAGGTCATGTATCGCTGCCAGCCGCATATAATTGCCGTTTTATACAGCTTTTAAATGCAGTTTTAGACATGTTAAAAAGATCGATACCACAAAAGTTATTGTTATAGGTTTTAGGTAATCTTGCAAATACAGAATTCTTGCCATAATTAGTCGAGTGCCAAGGAATGTTGAATAGCTGGGTATGTCTAGTACGACGGGCAGGGGCCGTAAATCCAAGACACCGGGTCAGCTCCATGCAATCCAGCTCTCCACAAATCACATCATAAAGAAGGCCCATATCTATTAATTGCCGGCGCTCACCCAATGTCAAAAGATTGTAGGCCCGGCACATTTCAGTGTAAGAGACTTTAATATCGATTTTTTTGTATTTATAATTAAGATGACGTATGAATTTCTTTTGTATGCCCTCAATGCGATTAATATATAACTTGTAATGGGGATACCATATAGGAACAGCATATTCTAGAATGCTACGAACATATGCGTAATAAACTATCTTTAGACTAAGTGGGCATGAAAATGGAGAACATGTACGCATTAGAAAACCCAGATTACGATAGGCTCTTCCAACAACAGTGCTTACATGAGAGGACATAGTCATCTTACTATCGAAATATACACCCAAATCGCGAACAGATTCAACCCTGTCAATCACTTCACCGTTAATGCGATAAGGAAAGATGATGGGTCTTTTTTTACGGGTGAAACTTATACTTTGACATTTACCAACACTGATCGTGATTTTGTTAGCTGTATAGTAATCACATAAATTGTCTAGATCACTTTGTAGCAATTCACAGTCGTTGGGGGAACGCACTCGCAAGTATATCTTTTTATCGTCAGCATATAATAGGTGGTGGGAGGCCTTAATAACACCGCTGATGTCAAAGATATAGGCATTGTAAAACAGTGGACCCAAATGCGACCCTTGCGGTACTCCAGAGTAAATCGAAACGAAATCTGACCTATAACCCCCAAGAGTTACAGCCTGCGATCTGTTACTTAGATAAGAAGTTATCCATCGCAGCAAGTCTCCATGTAATCCTAAACAGTGGAGCTTGTGGAGCAGAATGTCGTGGTCTACACGGTCGAAAGCTTTTTCGAAATCTGTGTAGACCACGTCAACCTGCCCCCCTTGCTCCATTTCGGTGAGTACATAGTTCGTGAATAACGCTAGGTTAGATGTAGTGGACCGACCACGCATAAACCCATGCTGCGACTGGGGTATGCCACGCGATATTATGGGGTAAATACTATCATAAATTAATTTCTCAAAAAGTTTCCCTATTATATTTAAAATAGAAATAGGGCGATAATTATTGATGAGGGATTTAGCTCCTTTTTTGTGAATAGGGACAATGTGAGCTTGTTTCCATAAGTCCGGAAATACACACTCATTTAACGATCTCTGAAACAGTATACTAATCGGCCGCGAAAGGGGTTTAGCACACAAAGCAAAAAATAGCAGGGATACCGTCACTTCCCGGGCCTTTTGATTTATCCAGAGACAGTAATAACTTTAGAACAGTAGAATCTGACACTTTTATTGTTGACAAACAATTATTACTATTGTAGCCCTTATACGCGGACAAAAGCTCATAATCAGGAGGACTCGTTCTTTTCGTAAATACACTTTGAAAATATTCATTAAAGGCAGAACATATTTCAGGACCTTCACTGTAATTCTTATCGCCCAGGGTAAATGTTCGAGGATAGATGGTATTTTCTTTTTTGGACTTTACATATTTCCAAAAATGTGCAGGTGCTTTTTTTATTAATTGTTCCGACGTGCTGATGAACCCTTCAAAGCAAAGCCTCTGTACGCGGTGCTGTCTACTTCTTAACAATTTAAACTCATCATAGTCCCCGGGATTGCCATACCTCTTCCATCGTTTATGAATTTTATTTTTTTCTTTAATGATTTTTATCAACGCTGGACTAAACCATGCTGGGTATGATTGATTGATGTTTTTTTTAGTTAGAGGAACTAAAGACGAAATACATAAATGCAATTTATTATAAAATAAATTGACGGCGTCGTTTATTGTATTGCTTGTTAGCAGGTCATCCCAATTAGTATTCCATAAGTATTCATTGATTTTCGAATAATCACACTTATGAAAGTTATAATGTGATTGTTTTTTTTCTGAAAACGATGTTATATGTAGATCAAGCACAAGAATATCTAAGGGCGGGTGATGACAGTCTTCTTTAACCATTGGTTGTTTGCAACGTTTTAATTTGCAGGGAACATTGCAAAAAAATAAGTCTAGGTATCGGCCCCTAGTATTGCTTATTAAATTATACTGCGACAGCCCTGAAAAATACAGGCTATCAACAAAACTGGTACCAGCCTCAATAAGCGTACCCGAACCTCCTTGCGGAGCCACGTATTCATTATCATTGTTCCAGGAGATACACGCTAAGTTAAAGTCGCCCGCCAAGATAACATTATCGTTAGGAAATTTCCCAGTAACATGTTGCACACTGTCTGACAACCGTTCCAGATTCGCGGAAATAGTGCTCAAGTCCGGGGGAATGTAAACTAAAATTATGTGTAAGTTAGTTGAAGAATTGATAGTACGTCCGGGTATAGATAAACACAGCGTCTCGAATGTGCCGCTGTGCTGCCACTCAGTGCACACTGCGGCCGCAAGCTCACGCCGGGTGCATATCATCACACCTCCCCCAGTAGATTTGTTAGTTATCTTTAAATCCCTATCACAGCGAAAAATATCGTACCTGGCATCACACAGCTCCGCATCACAAATGTCACTCTGCAACCAAGTCTCAGTGAACAGTAAAATGTCATAATTTGTGGACAGAATATTATTAAATAATTGTAAAGTCTTAGTTCTTAAGCCACGGACATTCTGATAAAAAAGACTCAAGTTTCTATCCTTAAGAAAGTTAGTCATTGTTTACAAACACAAAACAACAAACTGGTTTGTCAATTTGATATTGGCAAGTAACAGTGAGCAGGCATAGGTAAGCAGGTGACCAGATGTTCGCAACAAGTACAAGATACAATGCGACAAGAAATGTATAAAAAATAATAATAATAAAATATAAAAATTCAATGATGATTTCAATCGTTATGCAAATTATATTCTGTGTTCTTGTTGTAAAAATGTAGCCTTGAAAGAGGGACCCAACCATGTAATTCCAAACACTGTTTCCAAACACTGTTACCGAGATACTATTATTATATAGAATGCATGATTTCTCAATCTGTAGTATACTATTCGGCATTGATTTTAAGATATATACTCGTAGAAAGACACATTCCCCGTTTTGAATGCAATGTGTACAATAACGATAAATGCATATGGGTAGACTACACATGAGATTAATGGTTCTAATTAGCAACATATAATGCTTATACAATAATAATAAATTATATAAATTAAATATAAAACTAATATATAAAAATGAAATATATAATAAGTTATTCAGACTATTAAATGTAAAATATGGTAAATAGATAGCTATTAAATATATATGACGTGTATAAAGTAATACAATAACAACTTTTTTATATGATAACAACAAAATACCTCTTATTATCCTTAGCATTAGGTATTGGCAATTCACAAGTAAAGCAATCACCGTTCCAGTCACTTTATTTTCCCGAGGTCTTGGTGGTCCCTGATGGTCAATAAAGGGGACGTGTCGTTTTTTCGGACGAAGATTTTCCCGTTCCGTATCCAGACATACTGATAGGAGGCCGCTGTCGCCGCTTCCCGTGTTTTTTTGTGCAATACTTTGTAGTAAGGAATAAGGTGCTCATTTATGTATATTCGTTGTGTTATCGTTGAACTTATTTCGATGTCATCTGTTGTAATGCCCTTTTTCTTCCTAATAGCTGAGATTATGGAATCCTTGAGGAGTTGAGTTGTAAGTTTGGCGATCACATTTTTGGGCATTTTTGCATTTGGTGCTAAAGATGGGACACGGTGTATGGACACTATATCTTCTGCGTTTACCCGAAGGTCAAGGACGGCACACAAGGACAGCAGACATTGTGATAAGTTTTCATTTTTGTTTTCAGGTAGCCCGCATATTTCGATGTTATTAAGACGTTCTCGTTGCTGATGTACATGAAGATCTCGTTCCATTTCCACTAGTTTCTGCTTGTACTTGACAAGGTCGTGTTCGACGTTTTTAAAATTTATAATCTCCTTAGTGATAGATTGCGTCTGGGTCCGCAGATCTTCGAATGAATTTGTATGAAAATCTAAGGATTTTGTTAGATCTTGCAATTCAGTTTTAAATTGGTCGTGTTGTTTCTACAAACTATCGATGTTTCGCGATACTTGATTTATGTCACTTTTTATTTCCGACATCTCAGATTTCATGTTTTGCAGTAGGTTATCATTAGATTTTTTGACTTCTTGTAGAAAAGAGAATATATCATTTTTAAAACTGATTAAATCTTCCTTTTGTATGTAGTCAGAGTCCGGTGTTTTTCTTTTACGCGAAGACTTTTGTTTTTGGGAATCGGAGGCGGTAGAATCGTAATCACTGAGATCGGTAAGCGAGCCAGTTAATGTAGACACGGTGCGCGACTTACATGGAGAGTGTTGGACGCTCATCTTTGAGTGGTCAAACTATTACGGTTTGAGCGAGACAAGAGATATGCGGACGTCACTGTAGGTAGCAATAGCATCAAAATGCACTATGTCGCCGGTTCACTGTGAGACGACTTCAGACAAACTGTCCCAAAAGATAAGGTTTATAATTGTTGATAACTATAATTTACATTAAATGGATTAATAGACAGTACGATAATACACAACCGCTTGCTCGAGTGGCACAGACGATTATGCACACAGATGATGAAGAAGCACAGATGATTATAGTGCGAATTTCATATTTTACAAGCTTTTATTTAGCTTTCACTGTATGTATGTATGCATGTATACATGTATGTATGTTCGGGTCAAATATTGACCCACTTCCGGGATTACGATTGAGCTGAAATTTTGCATGCATATGTATATCGCGTGAATACAATAATATTATAATGACATGGAGCTGGTCGGATGCTGGAGCTTGAAGGTGGCCATAGGAACTCTGCAATAAAATGACGCAACCCCATCGAGTTTGGGCTCGTTTGATTCGTATTGACAAATACTTTGCTCCTATATGGTAATCAGGGTCTGATGTTGGAGCTGGAAGGTGGCCATAGGAACTCCGCAATAAAAAGACACAATTCCATCGAGTTTAAGCTCGTTTAATTCGTATTGACGAGTACTTTGATCCTATTTGGTAACCAGGGTCTGATGCTGGAGATGGAAGGTGGCCATAGGAACTCTGCAATAAATCGACACGACCCCATCGAGTTTGGGCTCATTTAATTTGTATTGATGAGTACTTTGATCCTTTATGGTAACCAGGGTTTGATGCTGGAGCTGGAAGGTGGCCATAGGAACTCCGCAATAAAAAGACACAATCCCATCGAGTTTAGACTCGTTTGATTTGTATTGACGAGTACTTTGATACTTTACGGTAACCAGGGTCTGATGCTGGAGCTGGAAGTTGGCCATAGGAACTCCGCAATAAAACCACACAACCCCATCGAGTTTGGGCTCGTTTGATTCGTATTGATGAGTACTATTGATCCTTTATGTTAAACGGGTTCTGATGCTGGACCTGGAAGGTGGCCATAGGATCTCCACAATAAAATAACACAACTGAACATGAAATGATAGAGCTTGAATTGTAGAATACAGCATTTTCTATTGTGAAAACTACTGATCTGATTTTGAAAATTCTTTCACTAATAGAATGCTTTATTTTCAGTGAGTAACATGGAATTTTTTCCTGGCTATAATTTTTTTCCTACGGAAAAATGTGGAATTTCCGTACGAAAAACGAAAATACGCGGGCGAGAAGCTGCGGGCGGCAGGGGCGGATAAAGCACTCAAATCTTAATAAAGTTGTGGTTACAGCCACCCAAAAATCATTATCAAGCGACAACAATCAAAACGAGTCTGGCTTGCGCAAAAAAATCTTTTTCTATTAATTAAGAAGGTTGGGCAAATTTTGAGACGACGCAAGAGACTCGTGAAAAGACAATAAATTTGATGATATAAAATCTTTTATCGGGTGCGTAAGTAGAAATGTCACATTGTGGATTTTTTTATGGGATAGGGGGCAAGCGAGCAGACGTATGACCTGATGGTAAGTAATTACCGTCGCCCATGGACACCCGCAACTCCAGAGGAGTTACAAGTGCGTTGCCGGCCTTTGAGGTGGGAATACGCTCTTTTTTTGAAAGTTTGAAGGTCGTATCGGTCCGGAAATACCACAGGCGACAATTCGTTCCAAAGTTTGACTGTGCGAGGCAAGAAACTTCGAGAGAAACGCACAGTTGTGGACTGCCAACCATCTAAGTGATGGGAATGGATTTTTTTCCGCGTGGAACGATGGCGGAAAGAGGCGGCAGGTATAAGTCCGAACAATTCCTCGAAGCATTCCCCGTAATAAATACGATAGAAGATACATAGCGAAGCGACATCTCTATGCAGCGCCAAGGTATCAAGCCGATTTGAAATTTTCTGGCAGTCGACGATTCGAGTCACTCTCCGTTGAATGCGGTCCAGTGGGAGAAGTTGGTATTGGGGTGCCCCAGCCCAAAGATGAGAACAGTATTTCATATGAGGCCGAACCTGCGCCTTGTAAAGCTGAAGGCGGTGTGCCGGAGTGAAATACTGTCTCGATCTATTGAGCACACCAAGCTTCTTAGAAGCTAATTTAGCGTTACCCTCTAAGTGGCCACGGAACTGGACTTCACTCGATATGTCGACACCAAGGATCCCAATATTGGCTGAGGCAGTTAGGGGAATGCCCTGAAAGCGAGGAGATACGACAAATGGCATTTTCTTTGCGGTGAACGCACACCTGTGTCTTTGAGGGGTTGAAATGGACTAAATTAAGTCGACCCCAGTTAGAGACTTTCTCTAATGAAGTTTCAATTTCAGACACAAGTTTATTCCGGCACTCAATGACGTTTTCCCGAGAAAAGTTCGCACGGCCGTTATAGAAGGTGTCTTTCGTGCTATCGTCTGCATAACAATGAATGCTACTGATTTGCAACATATCTTTGATATGCAGAAGGAATAATGTAGGTGAAAGCACACATCCTTTACAAACAGTGAGTCTGAGCATTTACAAACAGTGAGTCTGAGCATTGACCATTAATCAAGACCTTAATGCTTCTGTCTGCTAGAAAGCTAGTGACCCATCCACATAATTTCACGGGAAGCCCATATGAAGGAAGTTTTGAGAAGAGCTCCTTTGTGCCATACCCGATCAAAGGCCTTCGCGATGTCCAAACTAACTACCAGTGGCTCCCCCTTCGCTTCAATTGCCTCTGCCCAATGACGTGTCCAGTAAACTAGAAGATCACCAGCAGAGCGACCCCTACGAAAGCCGTATTGTTGGTCACTGAGCAGCTGTTGATCCTCTAGGTACCAGAGAAGCTGGCGGTTGATAAGTGATTCCATTATCTTTGAAAACATAGGGGTTATAGCTATCGGCCTGTAGTTGGACGGATTCGAGCGATCACCTTTCTTAGGGATCGAATGCACTAAAGCTGTCTTCCATGAGGTTGGGACTACGCCAGATGAATAAGAGAGCCGAAATAGTCGCGTTAAAACCGGTGCCAACTCTGGAGCGTACGTCTTTAGCACGATAGGAGGGATACCATCGGGCCCACTTGACTTGTGGATATCTAGGGCGATTAGTGCTTGACGCACTGAGCTTTGGTGGAACCGAATATCTGGCATAAAGCTCGTGCACTGTGGTATGGTCGGTGGTTCCTGTCGAAGGAAGACGCTCTAGCCTCTCGCCAATTCTATTGATGTGCTCCGACTTCGCTCTTGCAATGTCCCTTTTGAAGGATCTGGAGGCATAGTTATACTGCTTTTTAAAGCGCTGGTATTTCCATCCTGAGACGGCACCGCGTTTACCCAAGCTTGGTAGGTTTCCTGCTTCCAGCGAGAAGCCTTTTTGGAGGATTGACCAAACCAAGGTTGGAATCTGCCACCATTGGGGATAACTGAGGATGGAATGAAAATTTCCATACCTTGCAACACCACATCGGCAACAGACTCAGCGGCGGAGTTGGGATCATCCGGCATAAAGCAAACCTGCCTCCAAGGGTAGGACGCAAAAAAGGACCACATGCCATCCCAGTCTGCTGACTTGTAGTGCCACACACTGCGACTACGTGCAACTTGAGGTCGTTGCAAGCACGTGAGTGGCACCGAACTCATAATGAGGCAGTGATCTGAGGAGCCAAGAGGAGCACCGACAGATATGAGGTAGCCGTCGGGATGAGAAGTCAGCAGAAGATCCAACAGTGAAGGTTCCTGGCTCTCCACCTCGAAAATTCGCGTGGGCGTAGTAACCAATTGTGTCAAGCCATATGCAAGAGCGAAGGCGTGAACAGATCTCCCCGCATGATCGATCTTGCTTGAACCGAGCCATTCGGTGTGGTGAGCGTTAAAATCGCCAAGTACCACGATCTCTGCGAGTGGGATCTGCTGCTGCACAAAGTCTGCAGCCATTCGAGCGTGCTCGATGAGTCGGTCGATTTCGGTATCACCGCTATGGGACCTATAGAGGCACGAATAGACGCGGGGATGGTCGTCGCTGTCTACACAGAGCCATAAGGTGGAGAGGTCCCTACTTTCAAGGTGACCGAGGCGCCGAGAACAAATATCGTCTCTGACGTACACGCACACACCGACCTTAGGTGCGAAGATGTGTTCCAGTTCGTACCCTGGGTAGGAAAGGTAAGAAGTATCCGCCGGAGACGATATCTGTGTCTCGGTCAAAAAGAGCAAGGCCGTCTCGAGGTGGTGGTGGACAGCATTAAGGTTGGAGTGAAGTCCCCTGATATTGCAGAAGTCCACAGTCAGCAGGGGGTGCCGTGGGTTTGCTCTTGCCCCAGGTATAAAGATATATTGAGCGCGGTTTTGCCCCCCTCCCCCTCCAGAATACGAGGGGCGGCCTAGGTGTCCACGCCCAGGTATATTGCGTCCTGAAAGTAGACGTCCAGAGAGGGATTCTCCAACGCTAGCGCAGTTGGTACCCTCCTGGGGTAACAATCTGTTTAACTGCGCCATCATAGGGGGGTAGGGGTGTTGGGCCTCCGGTACCCTCACTCACTCGACGAAACACAATGCAAGCGTTATTTCACGCCGGTCTTCTGTGAGGCCGTGGTATCACTCCGGTCGAGCCGGCCCATTCGTGCCGAAGCATGGCTCTCCCACGGGAAAAATCCTACCACACGCTCCCTAAAGGGCAGGGTTTTAGTGAGTAGGCTCGGCACTTTGTCGGGAGAGCCCCACACTCGCTCGCCGTCTAGCCAACATTCCATCGCCTCAAATTTTTTGTCCATCTATAGCAGGTGGTTCTCAACCTTTTAGTAATGAGGGACTTTTTTACAAATATCTGTCCAGCCATGGACCACCAACTCAAGATCAATATGGAGTAGGTATATATGAATAAAGGGTGGTTTGCTATATCTATAATATTATTTGGCGCATGGCTTTGCGGACCACTTCGGCTGCTTCCAGGGACCACCAGTCGTCCGCGGACCACCAGTTAAGAACCACTGGTCTATCGCATGTCGCATTACAGCCGGTCGCGAAGTAGGGGTAAAGACAAGTGAAGGGCGCCCGGCAAAGTCAAGGTCAATATGGCCTTAGTAAATGTTCAGTTAAATACGTACGATCCGAAAAAAAGTTTCACTTGCATCGTGGTTTCATAAAACCACACAATGAGTTTTTGCTTTTCTACTTTTTTGAAAGTTTTTGTTAATATCATATAGTTTTAGTAGCTGGCCCGCGAACTACGTTTCGCCATAATAATTGTTCAAAAACATTCTAGAGAGGTCTACCCTTATTACCTAGGGGACTTAAAAAAAAAGCTTACAACGTATTGAGAATACCTACCAAATATACACAAAAAAACATAAAAATCAGTCAAGCCGTTGCGGAGGCGTTCGATAACAAACATTGTGACAAGAGATTGTTATATATTAGATTTCTTTTTCCAGTAGGTACGTCTTAGGCCAATATTTTATATTTTGTTCCGATATTTCTATTAATTTAATTTTATTATACAACTCCTCTTGACAACCATAATTCTTTGAAAATTAAGTGCCCCTTTGTTGTACTTACCACTGTTTTTAAAACGAGAAAAGAGAAAACTTTTTTCTTTTATAACCTCACAGCGGTTACAAGACATAAATACAAAAGCGGCCGGAAAGATTTTAGTTTGTAGGTAACTGGTAACGAGAAAAGTGAATCATAGCATTAACGGATTTACTATTAATACATTGTTACCCTAGGGGTGTAAGTAAGTACCTTTTTTAGTCCCGAGACGGGGTTTGGCGTAAGAGCATATACTCGTATGTATAGCGAGGGCACGCTATGTTTCGTCATAATAATTGTCAAAAAAATATCACTTATATAGTTTTATTTATTATTTATTTATTTATTCTTTATGTACATATTATTAGTACAAAGGCGGACTTAATGCCTGTGGCATTTTCTTTCAGTCAACCTTAGGGTGGTGCAGAAAAGGGTAATGCGGTAGATGTACCGAGAAACGGAACAGCTAATTGAGAATATGATATTACATGCATATAACATAAAAATCTACTACACAAATAAAATAATTAAAATAATAGTACATTATGGTACAAGTGTGTAATGTTGGTGATCACCGCTGAGGCGCATTGAGGCCCGAGCCGTCAGGCGAGGGTCTTAAGAAGCCGAGGACGGTAACCATCAATACACACGTGTATCATACAACGTTTTTCAACACACTTCTGAATAAAACAATACTTAAATAAAAAACCATTTTACATAGTAGATAAAAAGTTTACTTAGAGAAACAATTAGTAAATGTGCAGTTAGTAAAATTATAATTAACTATTTTTGATGACATAGCGGTCTCATCAGATAGATTATTTATTGAAATACTTTCATGTTCTATTGTTATTTGTGATGGTTCATTATTCGTGTAGGTAGGTGAAATCCAATCATTGGACGTACTTGGTATTTCGCCAGTAGGATGCGTCTCAGAATCAAGTTTAATTCTTTTTGTGATTTTTGCACAGATTTCCTTCTTGTTTTGTATGGAATCTTCTACGTATGATTCTGCTACATTGCTAGATCGCCACCCGCCATGTCGCTTCAAAGTCATTATATCAGCTCCTGAATTTGCCAGCAATGTAGCTGAAGTTCTTCTGAAACTATGTCCAGTGTAGCTCTCAGCATCTACTAAACCCAAAAACTTTGCGATTTCTTTAGGCATAGAACCAAATTTGTTTATACCTATAGGCTGACAGGTACATTTACCATTCTGGTAATTTAGAAAGAAACGGTCATTTTTTGTTTTTGGCTTTTCTACTTCTTAACAATATCATAGAATGGACCGTGTATGGTGAATGACCTAGGTATTTTATTTTTCGTGATAGGTATCTTCACTAAAAGCATCTGGCCATGGTTCTCTATATCTTTTACAGTTATATTTGTTAATTCTTGTATCCTACAGGCACCAGTTACACCAAATATTAAAGCAACCTGAAACAAAAGAAACAATAATTAAGGTCAACACACAACACAAGCTGCTATTAAATATTTAATTAAAATTAATTTAACTAACCTTTGTAGCCAAATATTGGTTATCTGGAGCATCTTTAATAAATTTTTTAATATCATCAGATGATAAAACCTTTGATTTTTTGCTTCTAAATCCATCAGATAGTCTCTTTAGATAAGCTGACAAATTCGAGTATGTTTTTAAGTCCACTCCATTCTTTGTTCGGACTGTACTTTCTAACATTGAGTAAATACACCACAAAGAGCTAGGTTTGTACTTAGAAGAAAATTCTTTAAAGTACGCCATGAACACATTTTCTGAAAAAGACTGCGTATTCTTGTTGTTCTGCCATTGTATGAAATTTTGGTACGCTAATAGATATTTTTCCTTTGAGTTTTCTGGTAGTAAACTTTACATAACGTTCTGGGCTTCACATCTTATATCGGGCGGTGTACAACATAAATCATTTTCTTCATAAATTGTATTTGCAGACATCTTAATTAATAACTAACTAAATAACTTCAAAAGAGAAAACGAGACGAGTTGTGAAAAATGTTTCGTAATGGCGGGAAAAATTAATCAGTTTTCCTATGCGCGCGCATCGGCCATAGACTAATAAATTTCGTAATGGCGGGAAAAATTAATCAGTTTTCCTATGCGCGCGCATCGGCCATAGACTAAAAAATGAGGTTTCTTTTTTTTGGGCTTTTCGCGGATAGCACACTGAAAAAAATAATTGTTTAATGTTTGTAATTAAACTGCAATACATTAAAAACAAAGCGGATTTCATCAAGTCTAACTACCCATGAAAAGTAACAATTAATGTTTAAAAAACAGTAAAACACAAAACAGTAACTATAACTGCTTGATCATTACATTTTACTGAAATCACAATACTAAAAAATCAGTCGCAACCATTACTGTAGTAACAGTTAGTTTTAATGGTTGGAATCGTATCGGAAAATGAACAAAACAGTAAAATGAACTGTTTTGCATAACAAATTTTACCATAGTGAAAACTACTGCATGGAACAGTAAAAGTACATGATTGAAACATGATATTTAAATGGTAGCACAATAGAACTAACTGACCACGACATTTCAAAAACTCGTAGTGGGAAAGCAGTAAATTTTAATGATTCGAACGTTAGTATCAAATGAACGAAACAATTTGTTTAATTTACTACAAACAATAAACTGAGCAACATTAAAAATAATAGCAGGTCATAGTAAGACTTACTAGTTATAAATAGTAATAACTAATGTTTAAAAAGGCAGTAAAACATAAAACAGTCACATTAACTGCATGACCATTACATTTTACTGAAATCACAATACCTAAAAATTTTGTCGCAACCATTACTGTAGTAACAGTTAGTTTTAATGGTTGGAATCGTATCGGAAAATTAACAAATCAGTTAAATGAACTGTTTTACATAACAAATTTTACCATAGTGAAAACTACTGCATGGAACAGTAAAAGTACATGATTGAAACATGATATTTAAATGGTAGCACAATAGAACTAACTGACCACGACATTTCAAAAACTCGTAGTGGGAAAGCAGTAAATTTTAATGATTCGAACGTTAGTATCAAATGAACGAAACAATTTGTTTAATTTACTACAAACAATAAACTGAGCAACATTAAAAATAATAGCAGGTCATAGTAAGACTTACTAGTTATAAATAGTAATAACTAATGTTTAAAAAGGCAGTAAAACATAAAACAGTCACATTAACTGCATGACCATTACATTTTACTGAAATCACAATACCTAAAAATTTTGTCGCAACCATTACTGTAGTAACAGTTAGTTTTAATGGTTGGAATCGTATCGGAAAATTAACAAATCAGTTAAATGAACTGTTTTACATAACAAATTTTACCATAGTGAAAACTACTGCATGGAACAGTAAAAGTACATGATTGAAACATGATATTTAAATGGTAGCACAATAGAACTAACTGACCACGACATTTCAAAAACTCGTAGTGGGAAAGCAGTAAATTTTAATGATTCGAACGTTAGTATCAAATGAACGAAACAATTTGTTTAATTTACTACAAACAATAAACTGAGCAACATTAAAAATAATAGCAGGTCATAGTAAGACTTACTAGTTATAAATAGTAATAACTAATGTTTAAAAAGGCAGTAAAACATAAAACAGTCACATTAACTGCATGACCATTACATTTTACTGAAATCACAATACTAAAAAATGAGTCGCAAACATTACTGTAGTAACAGTTAGTTTTAATGGTTGGAATCGTATCGGAAAATGTAAAAAGCAGTAACAATAGAACTAACTGACCACGACATTTAAAGAAATCGTAGTGTGAAAGCAGTTTTTAATGATTCAAACGTTAGTATCAAATGACCGAAACAATTTGTTTAATTATGTAATGATTCAAACGTTATATTTAACAACGTTATATATAAATAGTAACAACTAATGTTTAAAAATGGAGTAAATGACCATAACATTTAACTGAAATCACAATACTAATAAATGATTAGTCCGAAAAACTAGTAAAACTAGAATGCCAGTTCCTGTCTTCCGACTTCTTCATCAGTCATTAATTCATTACAAGACCTTTCTACATACCTACCTAAATACATACATAAAATCACGTTTTTAACCCTAATGGGGTAGGCAGAGCAAGAACGATCACAACACAGGTCGTTCCGCCACCAACGTCTGACTTTGAGGGTTGTCAGCCCATCGCCTTATTGAGCCCCTCTAATCCCTTAGCTGATTTTTACAGCATGCTCGGGATGATTATGCAGCTGGCACATTCTATGTTTTTCTCTCACTCCCAGTTAGGGATGCAAAAAAAACGTATAATACCGTATAAAACAATAAAGAACCGTTTTTTACTTAAAACGAGCCGTAAAATACGGTTCAATACTCGACAATACACCTGAAGGGTACTTAGTAAGTTTAGCAAGACAACTACAAATACAAAAATATTTTTTAAACCGAGCTTTTACTGCTCCGTCATCAGACCCTGGCGACCAAGGAATCTCAAAACCTACTCGTCAATACCAATCCAACGAGTCCAAGCTCGATGGTTTTACGATGTTTTGATGAGCATTTGTGTTTGCCTTGTGTCGGGGTGTTTTTTAATGTATAATATTACGTAGTTTATCAGTTGTCTAGTACCCATGGGTACAAGCTCTGCTTAGTTTGGGACTAGATGGCGCTGTGTGTACTGTCCTATATGTTTATTAAGCTATTGCATAGCTTCTATCACGGGCCTTGAGCGTGGAGACCGAATCCATAATTTTCGTAACGAAAATGTAATGCGGTTAGTACCTACTAACCGCATTACATTTTCTACTAGGGCTAACGTCAGCTGATCTACCAATCGGGCGCGCGATATGTAGCGTGCCCCTGCCGCCCTCCACCCGCACCACCAAAGAGACCTTAAAATCCATTTCTGCCATCAATCGGCTTATTCCCAGGAGCTCCACGATCTATTGTTCTTTGTTTCCGAAGAGCTCCACGGCCAAAAAAAATATAATTTTACATACAAGCATTCCTAGGAGCTCCACGAAATAAATTCAAAGTACAGTCAGTAAGAAAAGTAGGTTACGATAAAAATAGAATTATTATTTGACGTTTTTTTATATTAAACCATATTAAGACAGCTCTAATTGAAGAGTAAAAGAAATAGTTCAAAAATTCTCCATAGATGGCGTTGTATAAAAACCGAGCCGTTATGAGTATGAATTGTATGCTTTGCGTTTATGTCGAATAATATCAACGAGAATAACATAAAAAAAAATTCCCTATTCAATCAAGACCAGTGAACGCTCGGACATACAGCACTCGTTCTGATTACTACTTTGTAAACATAAAAATGCCTTCTTGTGCATGAAAAACGTGCAAAAATCGAACCGTAGCTAAGAAAGAAGTATAGTACGTAGGTAAGTACACATATTAGTAAACAAAACTATTTTTTACATTAATCCAATTTGAAGACAATATTTTGTATGCAAATCATAGACTAATCAAAGAAAGGCGCACAGATGGACACTAAGTGCCCTTTCACATTGGCGGTTTAGCCGCGCGGTTGCAGCGCTGCTGAGCCGCGCTGCAGCCGCGCGACTGTCAAATCCTTACATTTGACAGTCGCGCGGCTGCCGCGCTGCAACCGCGCGGCAGAGCCGCGGCTTAATCGCGGCGTTTTGCTGTCATTCGGTAAGTGTTGCAAACTTAGCAACTGAAATTACCTACTAGGTACTGAAGATTAACTATAATATAAAATAAATTGAGTCTTTATTTTTAGCTTAAGTACTTAATTGCCTATAAAACAAAAATGTTTAACATAAAAGTAAATCAAAATCTATAAAATAATGAAACTTTGTTAAATTCTGCTGTTAAAATTTGTTAAATATTAGCAATATATAGAGTACCTTTGCCGTGGCGCTTTTAAATTCTAACCTCAGAATGTATGAATACACCATTTCGCCGAGGGACAGTAGAAGTGAATCGTACTCTACCATACGATTGCGCCGTTATTATCAACTAAATGTCAGCTGCTGTCATCTTACGTTTAAATTATCGTAAAGGTAAAAAAATAAAAATGAGAATGATAATACGACTTGTGAAAAGTTCATTTCAGTATCATTTTAGTATTTCGTACCTACTCGAAATTTACCGAAAAGTATTTATTATTATTATTTATACACTTTATTGTACTTAAAGTAAATGACATTGTTATTAAACACTAAACAACAATAGGCGGACTTATCTCTATATGAGATTTCTTCCAGTCAGCCCTTAGGAGTGGAAGTAAGTAGTTTAATGGTGAGATAACACAAGTGTATTGAAAGTGAATGTATATATATTATTAACAACACATCTAAAAAGAAAGAAATAAATATATAAAATATAATACACTACATACACAATATCAATATGATACATACTTATATATACAAAAAGATTAATACATATAATACATACATACATATATATTATAATAAATAAGAATTATATCAATGAATCTACAGATCAGTACAAAACGATGGAGTTTTGGAAATGTAATGATATACCTTATGTGTTGATTTGCGAAAGATAATAATTTTTAAGCTGACGTTTAAACGAGAATATGGATGGACAATTCTGTATATGTGTTGGGAGTTTATTCCAAAGTAGAGCGGCAAGTGAGGAAAACGAGTGAAAGAAGAAACGGGAGTTACTAACGGGAAGCTCAAGCATTCTTGTTATACAAGAACGTTTAGGACGGTTAGGAGGTGGTAGCAATTGGAAACGGGAGCGAAGATAGACAGGAGTTTGGGGATCCTTCAGAATTTTGTAAAGAAAAGAAAGGATGTGCACATTACGCCGAAGCCGAATAGGAAGCCACTTTAGTTGCGTTCGAAATTGGGAGACATGGTCATATTTACGAAGACCAAAGATGAATCGAATGGCTAGATTCTGCAGGCGTTCCAATTTGTTTAACGACTCTTCTGTTGCGTCTATATAGCAGACATCTGCGTAATCGAGAATGGGAAGCAGTAAGGATTGCGCAAGCATAATCTTAGTTTTGAACGGGAGGAAGTATTGGAGCCGCTTGAGAGAGTGAAAAGAATGATACATCCGCCTACTAATTTCATTAATATGTGCAGCCCAAGACATGTTACAGTCCATTATGAGACCTAAGTTTTTTACTGTGTTGGAATACTTGATTACTACACTGTCATATATGACACAAGGGACCGGTGCCATGTTTAATTTAGTCCTCAACCTGCCGCTACCCATAATCATAGCTTGTGATTTGTTAGGATTAATTATAAGCCCAAAAGATGTTGCCCATTTGTTAATTGCATCAAGATCAGCATTAATCGCAGAAATAGCCTCCGAAACGTTTGAAGTTTCGAAGTGCCTGTACAACTGTAGGTCATCAGCATAAAGGTGGAAAGAGGAAGTGATAATAGAAGAAATATTGTTAATAAACATAGAAAAGAGTAAAGGGGATAAAACGCCTCCCTGAGGAACACCAGCTGTTAAATCAGACCAAGAAGATGAGATGTCATTAAGCCTAACACTTTGTTGACGACCATACAGGTATGAAGAAAACCAATCAATTGAAGCCTTCGAAATGTTTGCCGAACGGAGGGTTGCAAGGAGAATATCGAAGTCAACACAGTTAAATGCATTGCTGAAATCCAACAGAACTAAGATCGTAAGCTTGGTGTTATCCATAGCTAACCGAACGTCTTCAGTAACGTTCAGCAAAGCACCAACTGTGCCGTGAGATGGTCGAAAGCCAGACTGGAAGGGACAGAGAAGGGAGTTGGAGTCGAGGAATGAATAGAGCTGCTTATGAGCAACCGATTCAAGAACCTTGGATAATATTGGAAGAATAGATATAGGACTGTGGAAACTTATTTGTTTCCTTGTAAAATTTATACTTATCTGGCACAATGCCTTGCCCTGATTTAGAAATGAAATAAACTCAGGGATGAAAGTGATAATTAAATATATTTTTAAACAACGTAAATTATAAAAACATGACACAATTATTTTACATTGACAATAACAACTTTTTGACAACTTATAATTCCTTCTTCTATTAAAAATATAAAAAACACAAACATTGACGTTCTTTACGCAGGTTGAATAGCCCTACTCCGGACATACTCCCGGCGTTGCAGATGGTGGAAACACTGAATCTGCAAACTTAAATTTCCTACACAGCATAATTACAGATCCAACTTCCGTGGAACCTTAACGGGACGACCATATCGAGTGACCTTTGCGTGTGGGTTATGTGAAGTATCTCTATTTAGATCAGACTGTCCAGGTTCCATATCTTCAGAATCCGACGTCTGGTCAGGTTCCTTTGATACTGAGACCTCTAATGGAAACAACCTTTGTAATGGCCTAATCAATTCCCCATTAGCGGTCTTAACTCGTGCAACACGACACAAACCATCAACCCCTGCATAAATTTCTAACACTAATCCTAATGGCCAATTAGTCCTTTTCAAACCATCTGATCCTATTAGAATAACTTCACCTACATTCACACCCTTGACATTATTTTTATTTTTACCTTTTAACTCTGTCAAAGCTGATAAATATTCTTTGTTAAAACGTATTTTTAAATCTTGAAGTAGCTTTTGTACATAGTGCCAGCGTACTGTTAGTAACTCTGAATCTAAACAATCTAATGCACTATAACTATTTAATTTATTACCTAGAAACATAGACGGTGTGAGTGGCACTAAATTCTCAGTATTGTCAAAAATATACGTAATTGGACGAGCATTGACCACTGCCTCTGCCTCACACAAGGCAGTATAGAGCTCGATCTGATTTAAAGATGCTTTACCTAACATACGACGTAAAATGTTTTTTACTAACCCAACCATGCGTTCCCTCCCCACCATGGCGCTTGCGGAGGTATAAAGCGCCATTCAATCTTATCTACACTGGTTTTAGCTGCTGCATCTTCCCAATCAATAGTATTTATAATGCCTTTTGCACCTCGAAAATTTGTCCCGTTGTCACTGTACATAACTTTGACATTTCCTCTTCTAGCGACAAATCTTCTTAGTGCCAAAAGAAAGTGTTCAGTAGATAATGACAGCGTCATTTCTAGATGCACAGCTCTGTATGTAGCGCAGGTGAAAAGGACTACCCAACATTTCTCCCCGGAACGCAATAGTAATGGCCCAGCGAGATCAACACCACATACTTCAAAGGCATCACCGCAAGTAATTCTATTCAGTGGGAGAGGGGGAGTGGGGACACCACATGGTTTGGCAGCATGGCGTCTACAAATCACGCATTCTCGTACTACTCTTTTAGCTAATCTTTTTATTCCTATTATCCAATAATCTTCACGTAACAAGTTAACTAAAGTTTGTGAGCCTGCATGATGATTATCTACATGCTTTTGTATTACAAGTCTTACTACTATCTTGCTCTTATTTGATAGTAGGATAGGATATTTAAATCTTTCTAAATACTCTCCTAATGTCAGGCGAGTTTTAACACATAGCAAACCATCACTATTATAAACTTTCTCTATTTTAAGATTATCCAAAACATCTCGGTTCTCCCTTTGCAACAGCTCTCACAGCTTCTTTTCTGCATCTTCAAACTCCCTACCAGATAATTCATTCATACTTCTCTTTTTACTACCTCCTTGGCACATCCTTACAAACCTAAAGCACCATGCAATCATTCTAACTAATTTTGTATATTTTCCAAAGAAGAGTAAACGATCTGAAAACCTTTCTTCAGTTTGAACTGTAAGTGTGTTCTTTTTTATTTCTTTGCTTACTTCTTCTTCATTCGGTGTAGGAACTGAAGTTGGCCAGTCCGCCATAGGACCTCTTAACCAAACCGGACCTTCCCACCATCTTACTTTTAATAGATGTTGTGCATCGCAGCCGCGTGATGGTAGGTCGGCGGGATTTAACTCACCTGGCACGTGACGCCAATCTTCAATATTTGTTTTTCGCACAATCTCGGTTACTCTATTATGCACAAACACATTTAAACTAACTTTTCTTTTAATCCAAGCTAGTACTATACTGGAATCTGTCCAGTAATATTCTTTATAGGTCACGTCTAATTCTGGCTTTACTTCTGAAGCTAACCTTGTTCCTAGTAAAGCTGCAATCAGCTCTAATCTTGGCATCGTTATCGGCTTTGTTGGTGTCACTCGTGACTTCGCAAACAACAACTGTACTGATACAACACCACTAAATTCCGATCGTAAAAATATACAACTGAATAGGCTGATTGACTCGCATCGCTAAATATATGTAATGAATTGTCACTTACTTTCAAGTTAGCAAGACTAATACGCCGAGGCAATCTACATTCCTTTAAACACTCAATTTGCTTTAGCCAACTATATATTCGTACTAATAAATCATTTTGCAATGTCGAATCCCAATCAATATTCCTAGTCCAACACTCTTGCATTATCATTTTTGGCACTAAAGTTACTGGACACACAAAACCTAGGGGGTCAAATATGCTTTGCGCAATCGACAACAACACTCGTTTTGTGACCTTACCTATCTCACTTATATTTCTAGGGACTTTACAAAATAACTCATCTTTTACAGGGTCCCACGTGATACCTAAAACTGATACACAACTATCTTCTTTATCAATAATAACTGGACCAGTCACCCAACATCGCAATTCAAACTTCCCTTCATTCATCACCTTCTTTGCTTCCTCTATAAAATTATTCATCTCATCCTGATTATCCACGCTTACGACGCAATTATCAACATAAAACGCTTTTCTTAATTGTGTTGCTACTTTACTATTGTATTTATTAAGATGGTGAAGGATCGTAGCCGACAATAGAAATGGACTCGTTGTTACTCCAAACACTACACGGCAATGTCTATAAGTTTTAAGGCCCTTCTTTTGATCATAAATGTCATGCCACCAAAGAAACTTTAAAAATTCACGATCCCTTGCGTCAATAGATATTTGCAAAAATGCTTTTTTAACATCTGAAGTTATACCTATAGCACCTTTCCTAAAATTTATTAATAGTTTTGGTATCATTTCAATAAAATTTGCACCTTTTTCTAGGCAATCATTTAGAGATAGGCCATTTTTCTCAGATGCAGACGCATCGAAAACTGGTCTAATCTTCGTAGTCAAACTCTCCTCTTTTACCACTGCATGATGTGGCATGTAGTGACCTTTCGTTTTATTGTCATAATGAACCTCTTCAATAATGCCACTATCGACCCACTCCATGAAAACTGCATCGTAATCTCTTAATATACCTAGCTTTTCTAATTTTTTAGTAGTCGAATTAACCCTCTTATTTGCTAAATCGTAATTTGTCGATAGACAGTTGACTGTATCTTTCCACGGTAACTTAATTTCATATCGCCCTTCATGATTAACTTTTATAGTTTTCTCAAAAAAATCTACCACTTCAGCTTCAATACTATTTTTCGCCTTTACCTCACTGTCGTCCGTAATTCCTAAGGTCTCTAATTTCCATAGGTCTTCAATATCAAAGGAACATGACATAGTACTTACCGGAATCTCATTAGCGCAATATACCCCAACCGCTGGGCCCTGGACCGTCCAACCTAATACAGTTTTCATCGCAAACAAGTTGTCGTCCACTCGCACCGATTGTCCCGTTAGAATGGTACCTAAAAAATCAGACCCTATTAACAAACATATTTCATTTACATTATCATCACAGTCAGTTATCTTAATGCCCTTTTCTTTTAATTTACATAACAGTCTACTTTGTCTTATTTTTGGCAGATAGCCACAAATGTTATCTTGTTCTAGCATGTCTATTGTTACCTGGTGACTTCCGTCTAGACTCGCGACATTAACTTCGTACACTTTATGTACCTGTTTTTTAGTGACAACTCCGCCAAATAGAGTGTGGCTCATCTCTTGTTCTCTTACAACTTTCAATTTCAGTTTTTCTGCTATATTTTTCTTAATAAAAGAACGTTGAGCGCCGGAGTCTAGTAACGCTCGTACAGATATAAACTCATTTGTCTGTACAACAACATTTACTACCAATGTCTGTAGAAGTACAGTACTTACTCTTGTGGATGTAGCCTGGTTCATCATTGTTTGATCTTTTTTGTCCGCCACCGTTTTCATTTCCTTATCTGCTACAGATTTTGACAAACTGTCACACATGATGGGGTAATGTCTTCTTTGACACGCAATGCATTTGACATGTTTCCTGCACTTATTTGCCATGTGACCAATTTTCAAACAAATAAAGCATCCTCTTTTATTCTTCAAATAACTCCTTCGTTCATCTAATGTCATTTTAGCGCCAACTAAACACTCTGAGCTTGTATGGGAAACTTTATCGCACCATATACAGGTTTGCGCCTTATCAACACGATGTTCAAACGACGAATTCACATTAAAATCTTTACTTTTGCTAGCTGCTGTAAAACAAGACGCTGACGGACCTGTGCAGTAGTCTTTAGTAAACTTATTTCTTGCTAACTGAATTCTTTCTTCAGACTCTACTTCTTGTTTAATGAAGTTCAGTAACTTTGACAATTGACTACCGTTTTCAGACTGCATGTGAGATCTGCTCCATGCCCGCAAAATTTCTATTGGTAATGCCGATTCTACCATCGGATACAGGAAGGCTGCATATTTATCCTGTGTTACTCCTAACGACTCGAGAGCTAAAATCTGCGTCATAATCTTATCGTATAAATTTCCAATGGATGTACTAGGTGAACCTTTAGCTTGCGCGAGTGTTAATTGAAGTAATTCTCGTACATAGTATTCGATTATAACATCATCACGAGCAAACCGTTGTTTTAATTGTTCTAAAACTTTGGGATAGTTTTCTGCTGACGGAGGAAAGCTTTCAACCAATTCTCGCGCACTAGTACCTATTTCCATGCTTTGAATTAAATATTGGAATTTATCTTCATTGTCAATCTTATCATCGGAGTCTATCTTTTTAAATTGGGTCCAAAATGTCACCCATTTGCTGACTTCTCCATTAAACTTTGGAAGCTCTAATTTTGGTAGACGTAAATGACGAGACATTTGTGGTGACTTGCTACCTTCTATGATACTGTTAGTTTTCTTTGAACTACAAATATTATCAAGTTCTACAGACTCTATCTCCTTTACTTTTTGCTTTAGCTGATACCATCTATTCATATACTCATCAGCACAATCATAATCATTTTCTATAAAATTTTCCTCACGTTTTTCACTATCAAGCCATAAACCGAAATATCTATTTTGTATAAGTTCTAATTGTTCATACAGCTTGTGTAAAATTTCAAATTGTACCTGAATTTGAGAAGTCTCCCTTTTCTGTATATATGCTTCTAACTTATTGGCACAGTTTGAGAAACGCCTCCTTACCAGCGTACGTTCTATTTGGACTTTTTCAATAGTAACTTCCCTGACGGTCGCCATATGTGGAAACTTATTTGTTTCCTTGTAAAATTTATACTTATCTGGCACAATGCCTTGCCCTGATTTAGAAATGAAATAAACTCAGGGATGAAAGTGATAATTAAATATATTTTTAAACAACGTAAATTATAAAAACATGACACAATTATTTTACATTGACAATAACAACTTTTTGACAACTTATAATTCCTTCTTCTATTAAAAATATAAAAAACACAAACATTGACGTTCTTTACGCAGGTTGAATAGCCCTACTCCGGACAAGGACGATATTGGGATGGGTGTACGGGATTAGAGACTTTTGGGAGTGGAATAACATATGCCTTCTTCCAGCTTGCTGGGAAGACATTCCGGGAGAGTGAAAAGTTCATAATGTGTGTGATAACTGCCAGAATGTCATCCAGCACAGGAAGCAACATATCCAAGCTGAGGCCATCACTACCAATGGACTTTGTGGAAATGGAGAGGAGACTCCTTCGAACGGCATCATCCGAAACTTCAGTAAAATTAAAAGGAGGATAGTCAAGTGTGGGAAGACTTTTAAGTGAAGCAAGAGTAGCCATTTTAGTAGGTAAATCTAATGAGATGGGAGGTGTTGAGAAATGAGAGTTTAAGTTATTGATATCCACGGGGCTAGAAGAAACCTCCGCGTGCCTCCCTACACCTAATGACTGGAGAAAATGCCAAACTTTATTTTGCCCTAGATTTTCTATTTTGTTATGGATGTAGCTACGCTTGGCATCACGACATAGTTTGTTGCAGGTGTTACGAAGTTGTTTATACAGATCTAGGTTGATCTGGGTTGGTGACTTCTTGCAACGACTCTTGATCTTATCACGTTTAGCCATTGCTCTCCGGATATCATCAGTTAGCCATGGAGAAGGAAAATGTTTGATGCGCACTGACTTGATAGGTGCATGAGTATTATATATTTCAATCAATTGCGAAGTAAAGAAATCAACCATCTCGTCAATGTTATTAGATTCGAAAACACCAGACCAGTCTACACCCCTCACATCCTCCCTCAAGCGGTCTAGATCCATGTGCTTAAAATCGCGCAGTGGCAATGTTTTACGAGCAGCTTTAGGTGGACGCACTCTGTATGATAAATATAACAGATCATGATGAGAGAAAGGCGCTGTCATTTGTCCGTGACAAATAGATAAATTGGGTTTGGAAACTATAATGTGATCTATTTGTGAAGGCTTAGAATTAGGGAAATAATGAGTAGGAGATGACAATGGTAATATACTAAGATTTAAGGACGTGAGAAGACTTAGTAGCTTCCCCGCCCTAGATTCATTTTTTAATAAGCAAGTATTGAAATCTCCCATTAAGATTATATGTTCATACTCAGGAATCACGTTCTCAAGTGCCGAATGAAAGTCCTTGAAGAAGTCGACGTGTTCATTTGGACTGTAAACTGCCCCAAGGAGAATCTTTTTATGGTGAACAATAATTTCCACAAATATGTATTCGAGTGTATTCCTGTACTGAGAAGCAGAACATAGTATGACGGTAGCAGAAATATTGGCACGAAGATATATACCTACACCACCACCACCCACGCCGGTACGATCATTGCGATACAATTTATAACCAGGAATAGAGTAACTGGTTGACGGTAGTGCAGGTTTAAGCCATGTCTCTGTAACAAGAACACAATCGACCACGCCATCGCTAAAAGACTTCAGAAGGTCTGTGTGATGAGCAGGTATACTCTGTGCATTAATGTGCACCAAGGATAGGTATTTGGAGTGTTTTCCAAAAGTGTCCATCAGTTTATTTTCTAAAGGTTTATAGTCTAGCAGAGATTCATTACTTTCAGCACTTTCGTATTCATCAGAAGAACATGAATAATATACGTTATCCACTGACATAATAATAATTTAAATATGTAAAATAACAACTAAATATGAATATAGATATATATAATATAAATATATATGATATATAAAAAAATAAAGTAAAAATAATTAAACAAACAAAAAAATCTATACCAAGCGAAACCTTCCAATGCATAGGTTGACTCAAAGAAATAATAAAAAAAACAGTTACAGCCTTAAAAGAAAAACAAGGCGAGTGACATACACACATAATGTTAAAATAGAAATACATGTGAAAAGTTATACATAATCTAAAAGTTGATATCTGAAAATTATAAAGAAATAACAATCAAAACAATGAAAGTATAAAACTAAATTCCTTTGCTTTTCTACTCTGTAACGAATAAATGTTCACGACAAACAAAACGTCAGTGTCAAATCTAATTGTAAACAAACAAAGTTCAAAAAAAGCGCGGGAACGTTTGACCGAACTTGGCGGTCTTTTTAATAATAAAACGAAATTAATTATTTTTGTATAGATTTATTGTAAATAATTTTGTAAATAGACGTTATTTATAAGTGTATATATAGTACATATAAAAATACCATAAGATGAGGAGTAGAAAGACTAAAAAAAGGAAAAAACGAGTAGATGAGGAAGGTGACATGGGTGGTGATGGATCTGGGGATTCTATCTTCAGTGACGCCTCCTCCATGAAGTCTCTGGAAGAAAAAAAAGAAAATGCCGATAAATACAAAGATTTTAGAATTCCAAACTACGTACGATTCTATCCCGAACAAGGTGGCAGTTTTGAATATGTGGTTTTTATAGAAAGTACTAAATCTGATCAGCTTATTGGAAATAGAGACATGATGGGACTAGCGAACTGTTTGAAGCGATACAATAAAGGAGTTAAGCAATTACGCAGAGTGAATAAATACAAAATCGGAGTAGTATTTGAACGTCCTGGCCTTGCTAACGCAGCATTACAGAATAAGAAATTCTTGGATGCATATAACTTGTCAGCAACGATTCCAGCAGCAGCTAGCGAAGTTACAGGTGTAATCACTCATGTACCCACAGAACTTTCGAATGAACAGATATACTCTGCATTGACTTCTACAAAAAATATTGTAAGTATTCGACGTTTTATGAGAAGATCCAAGACTGATGATGGTGCAAATAAATTGGAACCAACAAAGACTGTTTCTATTACATTTTCTTGCCCAGTGCTGCCGGAGAGTGTTGATCTCAACAGCTGGCGCTTTGAGCTACGACCATATATACCCCCTGTCAAGCAATGCCTTAAATGCCTGAGGTATGGACATATAGCCAAATTCTGTAAGAATGCAGATCGATGCTCCATATGCGGTGAGTCACATAATTTCAAACTATGTACAAAATCAAGTCAGGATGCTGTATGTTGTCATTGCAATGGCAATCACGTGGCTATTTCGTCACAGTGCCCTGTAAAAAAAGAAAAAATATTATTGAATAGAGAGAAAGCTCAAAATAAAACATACTCTGCTGTTGTTGATGAGAAGTCATACCCTCCCTTAAAACAAAATCCCGTCGATATGCTAGCTTCATTATTGAAGTCTGATCTAATCCTGAATATGGTTGTAGAGTCAATGGTCAAACTAATAACAATGAACAAAAATAATGAGACTGTTATTTCTACTCAGAGTATAAAAGATACTCTCTTGGATACAATTAAAAATAAGACCCAAAATACTTAATGTCTATTCTACTTTATGGATTTTTTAAATATAATGCAATGGAATGCTCAGAGTTTACCCGCGCATAGATACTTATTATTAAATTTCCTTCAAGAGAATCAAATTCATGTAGCTTTGATTTGTGAGACGTGGTTAAAACCCCATATCCAGTTTAGTATTAAAGGTTATAATATAATAAGATTAGATTCAGGTAATCGTCATAATGGTGTTGCCATTCTTGTCCATAATAGCTTGCAATTCCATAAGGTAAATACTACATTTGATGACTCAATTCAAAATATAGCTATAAGATTGCATTATGGAAACCAAGAAATTTCTCTTGTGTCTTTGTACAGTCCTGGTAACTGTAGCCCTTTGTTCTCTAAATCAAAACTTGATCATTTAATCAATAGTATTCCTGGGCCTATGCTGATTGCTGGAGATTTTAATGCCCGGCACACAGCATGGGGCTGCAGTTCTATTAATTCACGTGGACGTGATATAATTGAAAGCATCAATGACAACAACTTAGTACTTCTGAATGATGGTCAATTAACAACTATTGGCTCTTGTATATGGCAAAGGAATGCTTTAGATCTTACGTTAGTATCACCCTCTTTGGCGTTGAAGTGTGAATGGTCTGTTTTTGATGACCCTTTGGGCAGCTTCCATCTACCTGTAATTATAAAAGTAAAAGTTAGTAATAGTAAAGACCCCTCTTTAAATTTTCTAACATTTCCTAATCACTTTAATTTCCGGTTAGTGGACTGGGAAAAGTATAGTGAAACTCTTGATTTTCTTCTTAGTAATAATTTAAATTATGATCAGTCTGATCCTTTAAAATGTTATTCAGATCTCATATCATTGCTGAATCTAGCAGTACAGCAATCTATTACTAATAATAGAAGTACACATTTTGTTCAATCACAAATATCTGGTTTAAAAGCTTCCAAAAAACACGTACCAATGCCCTGGTGGAACCAAAACTGCAAAACAGCTGTAGATAATTGTAGAAAAGCATATACTGATTTTAAACATGACCTTTCAGAGGAAAGTTATCTTAAGTTCAAAAAGTTGCAGGCTTTGAAAAAACTCATTTTAAAAAAGGAAAGGAACTTAAGCTGGTTGTCTTTCTGTGAATCACTGAATAGGTGTACTCCTATATCAAAAATCTGGAGGACAGTTAAGAAATTTAATGGTCATTCTGTTCCATTTCAAAATGTCTATAGTGATTGGGTTTTTGAATTTTTAAAAAAATATACACCAGATACCGTAGAGGCCCCTTTGTCATTTGCAAATAAAAATTCCATAAATACAAGTAACTACCTGCTTTTGCCATTTAACTTGCAAGAATTTAAAACTGCAGTTTGTACACGTAGGGATACAGCTCATGGCCTCGATGGTATTCCATACAAGATGTTAAAACATACCACAGACAAAACGAAAAAAATAATCTTAAAAATTTATAATTTGCTTTGGTCTTCTTGCGTTATACCTCCGGATTGGAAAACAGATTGCCTGGTCCCTATTTTAAAATTAAATAAAGATAAAACTTTAGCAAATTCATATCGACCAATAGCTTTAACATCATGTATGGGTAAGATATTCGAGCAGCTCCTTAAACAAAGACTTGAATTTTTCATAGAAAGTTGTAATCTCCTACCTTCCAATCAATTTGGTTTTCGCAGGGGTCGATCCTCAAGAGAAAGTATCGCACATCTACAGCTAGACATTTTTGACAGTCTTAAACAAGATAAAACCCTCATTGGTGTGTTTTTTGATGTCGTTGGTGCTTTCAATAATGTAAATCCTCATATTTTAGCTTCTGAACTTTTTTCTCTTGGTATTCCTGAAAAAATTGTTAAGTGGATATTTAACTTTCTGCATGGTCGTAAGGTTTATGTCAAATTTAATAATGAATTAATAGGTCCACGTTATTCATATAAAGGAGTATGTCAAGGTGGAATTCTCTCTCCATTGCTTTATATACTATATATTCACAAATTAAACATTATTTTAGGTCCAGAAGTCAAAAACTTGCAATTTGCTGATGATTTAGTCATCTACTATTCAGGATTAAATGTTCAACAAGTCTCATTAACTTTAAATATAGCTCTTTTAAAATTGCATGAATATTTCTCTTATTTAAACTTAGATATAAGTCCAGAAAAATCTAAAACAGTTATATTTGGTGATTGTGATACTATAGACATTGATATTAAGTACAATAATGCCAGTCTTCCAATGGACTGCGAAGTAAAGTTTTTGGGTGTTATTTTTACTTGTAACCTTACTTGGCACAAATATGTTGATTATCTTTTAGGGAGAGCTTATAAAGCTTACAACATAATAAAAAGTTTGTCGAAAATTGACCCTAAAATATTGTTGATGTTATATAAAGCAATAGTTCGAAGTCACTTTGAGTATGGCTTTCTATGTTTTGGATCTGATTCTCAGTTAGTAAGAAAATTAGAAGTTTTGCAGAATCACAACTTAAGATGTATTACTGGTGCCATGAAAACCACTCCCATTAACTCCATGGAAGTGGAATGCAATACACCTCCTCTAGAATTAAGGTTTAAATTTCTAAAATTGAAGTTTCTTATTAAATTAATGTCATTTGATTCTCATCCTTTAATTAAAAAAATTCAATTTTTGTACAGAATATGTTCCCAAACTAATACATCTAGGACTCCTTTCTTACTCCATGACTTCTCAGAATATATTTGTTGCAATCAGCAGTACAATATTTATAAAACTGAGCATAATTGGATATGTTACAAAGGATCATATGATATGCACTTTTGTGATATAAACATTCATATATCGCCTGACTTGAAAGTTAAAGAAGATGTTTACGAAAAACTAAATAAATTTTCAACTCATAGACATATATATACAGATGGTTCCAAGAATGATGAAAATGTCTCAATGGCAATTTACATACCTCATTCAAAAAAAGTTTAGGGAGCAAACTTCCAGGCCAGATGAGCATATTCTCTGCAGAGTGTCTTGCTATCTTTTCTGCTTTACAATATATAGATGAGAACATCCATGAATGCACTCAGTGGTTGGTGTTGACGGACAGCATGAGTTGTCTTCATGCTTTACTTAATAATAGATTTGATTCCGGGGGTAATTTTATCATACACGATATTAAAAAAATGTATTTTAAACTCAAAGTCAGCAATATAGAAATAGTTTTAATGTGGGTTCCATCGCACATAGGAGTATTTGGGAACGAAAAAGCTGATACGTTAGCAAGAGCTATTTTAAATCAAAATACGAGCGAGGACGTTGACCTCGCAGATCAGGTTGACCACAGAATAGATTTACACATGTTAACCACAGAACATATTGATCTTGACATTAAAAATAATGCCATACCATATTCCGACTTATTACCCAAACTTAAAATAATGTTAAAACAAGATTGGCTAATTAACTGGCAGGAAACACTTAAAAGTAAAGGAAAATGGTATCATAAAATAAACAATGTTATTGGTCAACGTCCATGGTTTACAAAATCAGCTGAATATCATAGTCGAAGATATTATACCACCATAACACGATTGAGATTTGGGCATGGACGCTTTCAATCCCATCTACATAGAATGAATATTGTAACTTCCCCATTATGTACTAACTGTAATTTAAATGTTGATCAGACCCTAAACCACATATTTTTTGAATGCCCTGCTTTTAATATCCAAAGACTGGTTCTAGCTGATGGTTTAATTAAATTATACAAGACAAATGATAACATCCCGCGCGACATCCATGATATTGTGATGAATACAGAATCGTACAAATACGTATATAACTTTATAGTTTCTATAGACTTAGAACTATAAATTAAAATGACTGACATAATAATAAGAATAACAAAAATAATATAAAAAGAGTTATATAATCCCGGAAGAAGACAAAATAATGAAAATTAAATGAAATAACAGATTTTAAGAAATTATTTTAATATTGAAGAATTGGCTTCGGCCGTGACAAAATATTTATATTTTGAATAACTCTAAAATAAAGACGACGGCTGCATGGCTCTGCCTTTGCCTTTCCCAAGTTGGGAAGAATTTAAAAAAAAAAAAAAAAAAAAAAAAACAAACAAAGTTCAAATCTTGTACAAATAATGTAATATATTGTTGTAGATAGTAATTAAAAATTGGAATTGTTAAAGACGTGGCTTAGGCCTTTTCATTATATTTGTATGTACAATAATTGTTGTATATTGTGATTATAAATTGAAATTACTAAAGACGTGGCTTCGGCCTTTTTAAATGTTTCTAGTTTATAATAATGTATGTCATTAATATAGTTTAATTAGTTTTAGACTTAGTGCATAAAGAAAGCCTTTGAGTTTCAAAATTTGTAATATGTAATAATAAGTATTATTTTATAATTGATTGTATTTTTGGTTTTGTATAGTCAACAATTTAATTTTAAGGCATGTTAAAATTATTATTTAAGACATGGCTGTATGGGTTTAGTTCAAGTAAGTAGGTTTGAAACAACTGAGGATGACCACCCTACGTAAAACGCGCGGCAGCAGCGCGACTTAGCAGCGCTGCTGCCGCGCGTTTTACGGGCGGGCAAGCCGCGCTGCACAACCGCCATAGTGTGAACGGGTAGGCGATTGTCGCGCTGCTCCCGCGCGGCTGAGCCGCCAATGTGAAAAGGCACTTAGCACATACCTACTATTGACATTGAGTTCTATTCTATAACTGTAACTATTATACTATTTTTAATCATAATCAGGTACCTACCCTTACAACCATCCTTAAGCAGGAATTACGTTTACAAAGCAACACCCTGTACCTATATATTTTTAGAATAAGTAGGTACCTACATACATCACTGTTGCTAATGTAGGTACCTATGTGATTTTTTTTTTATTTAGGTACTTACCATTTTTATTCAAATTGTGATAAATAAAGAATTCTTAAAAATGAAATTTGTTTTATTTTACAAAATATTAAGCATTTATTTTGCCGACTGTACCGTCAATGTCGTGGAGCTATTGGGAAATAAAATAATTAAAATTATCATTTTTTAATATTATGGAGCTCTTGGGAATCGAAATATGAAAATCTTTTGTTGTTCCGTGGAGCTCTTGGGAATAAGCCACTCCATCTATATATATAAAAATGAAACCCGTTTCGCGTTGTCACGGCATCACGTGTGAACGGCTGAACCGATTTAGCTGAAAATTGGCAGGGAGGTAGTTTAGAGCCAGGAGAAGGACATAGGATACTTTTTTTTTTGTTTTTTTTTTAGGTGTAGGGTAGATGTAGGGTAGGTGTAGGGTAGGTGTAGTGTAGGTGTAGGGTAGGTTTAGGGTAGGTGTAGGGTAGGTGTAGGATAGGTGTAGGGTAGGTGTAGTGTAGGTGCTAAGGCGAAACAGGGTTCGCCGGGTCCGCTAGTCAATGTATAAAAATCGTACTATACCTACCTTTACCTAGGTTTATTTTTAATTACCTACCTACCTATTTGTTTCACGCACGGCGCCGCGGTAGTACTTATATAAGTAGGTATAGAGTACGTAAGTACATACTTACAAGAAATTAATTAAGTAGGTATGATAAGAAACTAGATTAGGTACCTACCTACCTATCTGACCGTCAGCGATTATCAGGACTAGGAACCTACCAAACTATGCATTGACCTACCTATGTATTTTGCAATAATAATAGGTTTAACCTACCTACCTACTAGTTTACCTATACATATTTGCATTAGTACTGTTTACCTCGGGTGAAAACCTTATTTAGTCCCTCGAACCATTGACCCCCGTCTCGGGACTAAATAAGGTGTTTTCAACCCTCGTGTAACAATGTACTATTAAATACTTACTTACCTATCAACCAAAAACAGCGGCTGAATATACCTACTTTGATGCTATCTAGTAATATTGAGTTGTAAATAAATTGCTTACCACCTAAGTACGGTGGCGCGATTCTGTTTCCTTACCTAGTACCTACGCTACGTGTCTGTCTAGATTTGGTCTAGATAACACTCAGTCAAACAAAAAGAATCCCATCAAAATTACTGCCTTCCCCCTAAGTAATTTTACGACTGGGTGATTTTATATTTTGCTAATCTGTGTATGGCAACGCTTATGGTGAACGCACAATTACCCCCACCGCAGTCCCTGCAGTCTCCGCATTAGAATTCTTTGTATGAAATCTAAATAGAAAAATAACGAAGCACTTCAGAAAAATACTGAAATACCTATACCGAAACTACCAAAAATGTGTAAACCGTTGTCCCTGGCAAAATGAAAATTTTCAAAATACCTACCTAGGCTATAAGAAAGTACAAACAAAATAGGCAATAAGAAGGCACAGGCCCACGCCTAGCGCCGCCACTGGCAGGCGGGCCTCAGTCTTGCTACTTCACCGGACACAAGCAATTACATATATTGCAAACGACCACAGATCACCTCCCAAACGACCAACGCAGTAAAATTTAATATTTAACACAGTAAAAGTACCTACTATTATTATTAGTAGCTAGTGGCCATTCCCTCGTCCCGCGCCGGCGTCGCGCGCGGGTAGGGCTGGGCACATCGCACGATAAGTCCAAATAAGAAAGTGCTCAATGTATCAAAAATATGACTGTGTTGCCGAAGTATCGATATTAAAACAATCTATAGTTTAGGTATATTGTTGGTTGAAAATTACGTGCATTTTGGCAGAGTTTTAGGATAAAAAGAAACGGTATTATTTTAGTTGTTAATTAATATCATAAAATTATGTAAGTACCTATAACCACTAACTAATGTGATACTGGACTGAGACATTCTTTAATCAACCATACAAATGTTTTGCACCAATTAAAAAGTAGTGGAGTATAATCACTCTTTTTCTTTTTGAATTTCTTTCTTTCTTGGTCAGCTGCCAAAGGTTTTTCTACATATGCGAGGGGATCTATCCTTATATTGGGCATATTTTGTAGTAAGTACGTACAGTCGGCCAAAAAATTGATTTACCACCCTAAGGTTGAATGCCGGTTGTAGATTCATTGACGATAAAGTTGTTTTTAGCTTGTAGATCAATCTGACAACTTCTATTGCCATCTTTGTCTGATTATTGACACCTATGTTATTTAAGGATGACTGTTTTATGTGACAGTTGATCTGTTTGATTTCTTTAGTTTGATTTGAAATTTGAACTTGATAAATCTATACACTTATAATATTAATGCGAAAGTGTGTTTGTTTGTCCTCCCTTAACGCCTAAACTATTGAACCAATTTTCACGAAATTTACCTTGGACTTCTGGGATTGCTAATTATACTTTATGTTGCGAAAATAATAAGAGAATGGGGTAAAATGGACCCTAAATACTACGCAGGCATAGCCGCGGGCAACAGCTACAAATAAAATGAAGTAATGATATTTGACAAATGTCAACCAATTTTCAATTTCCAATTTTCTTTAAAAAGAATTTGAATAGGTTTTTTTACTTTTGTTTAAAAATATTGAAATTAATGTCTTATCCATCCATACTAATATTATAAATGGGAAAGTGTGTTTGTTTGTTTGTTCGTTTGTCTTCCCTTCACGCCTAAACCACTGAACCGATTGTGATGAAATTTGACATAATATGTATAGTTGGAACTCATGAGACTGCTATAGGCTACTTTTTAACCGATTGCGATGCGACGAAAAAGGGTTATAGGTTTAAATAGGGATACCACGCGAGCGTAGCTGCGCGGGCAACAGCTAGTTTTTAATAAAGGTAAAAATGTCTTGCACTATATACGTATAAGTGACCTATGACGTATAAATAATTTTCAATTAGATTTGCGTCATTAATATTGCATCTTTGTTTCAGTCTCTCATCTAGGTAGGTATATGAACCTAGTTATAATTTTCGACGCCTAGGAAACCAATTCAAAACTGATACACCACTTTCTTGGCCGACCGTACTTACTCGACGTATGCCCAAAAACGGATAACTTTTTTCGCAGCACTGCTACCATATTAACTTTCTATTATGCGACAAAGAAATTGGGAAAGTGTAGTAATATGCAGCCTCATTACAGTAAGATTAACTAATGTATTCTTACCTAAGACTTTTTTTTTGTAATTTGCATTTTGTGATTTATCGATACTACCTAAATGCAAGTGTTTACAACCCTAATGCGCTCACGCCGCGCCATGACGCCAAGTCGGCAGAGCAGAGCGAGCTAGTCTTTTCTGCTTCAGTCGCCGTAGCGAACGGGTGGTTTAATATTACAACAGTGTACGTCCGTGGTGTACATAAAGACGTTAGTGCACAGAGTACTTTTTTTATATACTGAAGTTAGTGTTAGTGCCTCTAAGCGTAAAGTTGGCGTAAAGTGACTGTAAAAGGTAAAAGTACCTACCTACAATAAACTTAAAAAAGAATAACGTATAGTAACGGTTTTATTGTCAAGGATGAGTAGTTCAGAAGTAGAATCCCTACTTTTAAAGTGGGGATTCCAGGCGTACGTCCACATATTTAAAGGTAAGCTTAATTCGTTAATTTCTTGATAAACTGCCGGCAAACCACTTCTTCATCTTATAAGTAGGTACCTAGTCAGGGAATATAAATGGATCACTTTTTTTTCTTTTCCATGGACTCAGTGTGATGATGAGATGAGGATGCCTATTTGCCGTAGGTACCTACAGTCAGTTCTGAGTTCTCAGAATTGAGTGGGTAGCAGGTAGGTACCTGAAAAGCGGTACCAACTGTGTGTGTTTCGTTTAACATGTATATAACCTAAGCATGCTTTTGGCGATTATAATGGTTTTTGTAACGCATGTCCATGTGTGTGTTCATTTTGATGTTCTGTCTGAATAATCCCTTTCGCAAGATGGAATATTGAACGGGCACGTCTGTAACTAACCTAGATATGTATTTTTGGTTTGATAATTTTTCATGCTGTCTTCATATCAGCATAATATGGAATACCTACTATGTGAGAGTGAGGGAGAAGTTTCCCAAAAAATGTGTGCGTTGACTATTAAATATTATGTTTCAATTATTAAATTTTACTGTTCCAAGCATTAGTTTTTACTACTACGTAAATTTATTTTATTTTTAATCGTGTGCAGACTTGTTTGTTTACGTACATATTTATGTACCTATGTTTGTTTGTATGTTAGTTCTACATGCTTTTTGGTTTCTGCATTACATAGTCCCATATGGAATCTTGCTTATTTATTTTTTGTTGTTACCTATGTTGTTTGTGGAATGTGTTTGTTGATTTTGTTAGTAATTGTTAAGCCCTAACATAACCATGTTAGGGTCTAACTTTGAAAAGGCTCAAGCTGTGAGCGCAGCGTGCAGCCTATAAGTGCACCCTGACAAACGCATGCCTTTACCTCAGCTTAGGTCCAGCCAGTTTTTTATGTTCATTGCTGTTTTCAGAGAATGAAGTGGACATAAGCGCTTTGGAACTATTGGATAGTGAGCAAGTGAAGGCACTCATTCCTTCGATTGGTCCGCAGGCTAAATTTAAGAAAATCTTGTCAGACTGGAAGGTAAAGGTAACAAAGTCAAGAGTTGAATTCAAAAAATCATATCCAGTTGTTATCAAATGTTTAACTTTGCCTTGCAGGCAGAACGTAAGGCATTAGAGGATCTCATATCAACAAAAGATGAAGAATTAGAAGAGATTATTTCAAGTTGCGACTCTTTCGATAAATTCAGCCAAGGAAGCCCAAGTACCTCCTCAACAAGATCAGAGTGCTCAAACTCTCTGCGTTTACAAGAAACCCAGTGTGTAAGTAGTAATTCATTTATTGCAGTCATAAGTTTAACATGATCTTATTCTTATATAGGTACTATTATCACATTGTGATCTTATATGATATAATCTTATATGATCTTATTCATAAACTACGGGGCATGGCAAAATTCAACTATTTTTGTCTTAACATAATATTACATTTTCATTGAGAAAATGTACAATAATTAATTCTTGTTATATGTATATGTCAATTTAATAAAATAAATAATAATAATAATACTGTAGGACAATTCGCACAGCGCCATCTAGCCCCAAACTAAGCATAGCTTGTACTGTGGATGCTAGACAACTGATATACTACATATTATACTTATAATGAATAAATGTCAATAATAAGCGGATTTTAGTACAGTATTATTCGATTATTAAATGTCTTTTGATAATTTTTTGTTATAATTTCTCGGTTACCAGAACAAATCGAGAAGTAGGGCCGCGACGTACAATTTATTTTGTTTGAGCTGGTTATTGGGGTTTGTGAACTTTATGTTACCCATTTTTTCAGGATCTCGACTTGCTCTTGAGTAATACCCCAGATACTAAATTGCTACTTACGCATGATGTAGAAAAGCCACTGGGGGAACAATATCGAAAAATTTTAGTACGCGCCATTGCAAGAGAGATTGTAAGAAAAAACCCACAGGCGCATGTAACTGCAGATATTTATTTGGATTGGTTACAAAAGATAAGTAAGTACCTAAGTAATTTTCTAGGTTTTTGGGGTAAAACTACATGTCGTGTAATTGCCATAGGATTACTTAAAGTTAATACCTTTACAATCATGATAAGGGGCCATCCATAAAGTACGTCACATTAAATTCATGAGTTTTTCAGCCCCCCCCCCCCCCGTCCTTGTCACAGGTGGTCACATTTCTGAGACCCCCCCCTCCCTAGTGTGACGTCACATGTTTTGCAATGAAACATCGAAAAATTATTAAATTAAAACAGCAGTTCCGAAATTAGTTTTATTTCTATTTAAATTAAATACTTTTTTATGAAATCAACATAATAACAAATATTTGAAACAATAACAAAAAAATAACAATTTAAACCGTATTGCCCTAAAGATAGAGTTGGACATAGTTTTTAGTTTAATTAATATTTCAAATTACGCGATTAGTACCTCTAGATTTTGAAATGTGATGTCACGATACTTAGGACCCCTCCCACCCCTTGTCACACCATGTCACACTTTGTCGACCCCCTCCCCCCCCTTTTACGTGTGACGTACTTTATGGATGGCCCCTAATGATTGTTTCTTTTTTCAGAACTGTTGTTTCCGGCAGAAAATCTTGAATGTTACTATACCAAACCGAAAACAGGGGTACACCGAGCACACGGCCGACTCTTCGACGCGGTGGTTAATTTAAAAGCTAAGTACCGAAGACACAAAGTATACCAACCGCGAGCACGACGCTCTCTAGATATCACCTTGACTCCATCTACAAGTAACCAGGGTTTTGAAGAAACCACCACTCAAGAGGAAGAGGAGTGCATAGAGTGGTTACGTTGCTCTTCTGACGATTATGCTTTGTGTGCCGAAAAGTGGGAAAATACCAATAAGGTACGCAAGAAACGAGTGCACTCCAATGAAAAACAGTCATATCTCCAAGAGTTCCCATGTCTGAAACGTTCCTTTGGATACGAATTGGTAATTATTAGCATTTTAAACAGATTTATAATAAATATCAAAATATCTGATATTTATGATATATGTATTATCAGCCGTTCTGACATTTTTTTTATGTCTCTTATTATTGTGTGAGGGCCCACCCCTTATCACAGATTCGATCAAGCCGCCTCTGGAAGCCCTGCAGCCGTGGCATCACGTGAAAATTACTGAACCGATTAAGATAAAATTTGGCACACAGATAATTTAACTTAGGATGGACGAATGTATTGGTTCGGTTAAACGCAACTTTATCATCAACTTGTATTATATCATTGAACCCTGATTTTAAGTATTACTCAAGTTGTAAACTATTACGGTTTTTAACTATCTACGTATTTCGTTTCTAGCTTATTGCAGACTTCGATACCTGGTATCCCGAAAATAAATATAATTTTGAAAATAAACTACCACTACTGAAGAGCAAACTACTGTCGGCATCTGAATCCACTTCAAGACGATCGCCATTCGTAGAGGAACTGAAGCAACTTGCGCAAGGTAAATATTAGCTAAAACATGTTACCAATTACGACCTAATTGATGAGTTACCCTCTTTTGCGTCGGGGAATAAGGAACCGTTATGGTGGTGCAACTTTGTCTCTGTGTCGGTCTGTCACAGATGGACATCTGATCCTACTTCAGCTATCGACTTGAAAATTTAGAGCAGTAATAAGTAATACCGCACCGCTTTTACTGCATAAAATTCTTTTTTTGTAAATGGTGGATAAAAAATTTCATAGGGTTTTCTTCTTCTTCTTCTTTATCAGCCCATAAACCTCCCCACTGCTGGGGCACGGGCCTCCCTCAACGATGTGAGAAGTAAATGCCATACTCGCCACGCTTGGCAAACGGGTTGGCGAGGGTCTTGATAAGAGCGCAGAGTTTTCCTTCTCCGAGTGCAGATGGATTTGCATACGTCTTTACCTTAGTCGCCTCTTACCCCCTGGCCACGGAAATCGGTCTAGGAGTCTAGCGGAGAGTCTTGCGCTGCGTCTTGCGGCGCGTCAAACCGGCCACGTACGGCGGCGGCGGCGGTGAGCGGAAAGGGGACGTATTTAGAAATAAAAAAATATTATATTTAATTATTTGAAACAGTTCTTTATTGGATTAAAATTCAAGAAATTTTAAAATTATAACGATGCAATACAATAAAATTCGAGTATCTATGTATAGAAAAGAATATAATATATTTTAGGGATTTATAATACATACTTATATTATTTTGATTACAATTTTCAACCTATTATTAAAAGAAGGTATAATATGTGCACGAAAGTATAAAATCTTTGTTTTTTTAGCGCCGATTAGATCCAAAAAAGTACGTATTTACATACCTATGCTCTAATAACTCTTGCATACCCTTACCTACTAACACCATAAAACAATAAAGTAGTTATTAAAAATATTTCATCAATTATGCTGTATTAAATTACCTAATTAAAAAAAATAAAAAAAATGTCGCAACTAGATCCGTCCCCTCACCGCCGGTCACAAGACTCTCCGCGCCAAGACGCAAGACATACCGCTCGCCGCGCTTCGTTCGTGCCCGGCTTCATAGAAATGTATGAATTTGTTTCGGTCGCGGACGCACACTCCGCCGCAGTCGCAAGACGTCTAGACCGAAGACCGTTTTTCGTAGCCGGGGCCTTACGACACCTCGGTAAGAATGAGGGTGGTTCTAATTCTGCTCTGCCGGAAACCACACTGCCTGCACTAAAGGGTTTTACCAATTTGAAAAATGTCCAGTGCTAGATATGTCTTCTCTAAGGTGCGCCCCTAATTTCGATACTCATCTAGAAATATAATTTGACCATTTGTCTAGACTCTAGATCACTAACTTTTCGTTTTTATTGCTTGACAGACAAAGATCATGAAACAAGTAACCTCGCTGCGCTACTTCTTATTCCGCACTTGATTGGACCAGTTCACATAAAAAGGAAGAGACACTCTGCGGCGGAAGTGCGTCAAAGCTTCATTTTACATATTGAAGAGGAAAGACAGCTGCTTGAGGAAATAAAAAAAAGAAAGGATAAGTACAAAGATTTAGGCATAACTATCCAACCGTATGTAGTAGTGGCAGGTTCTCTGAAAAAAATAACTGCACGTTACGTTGTTGTTGATGACGTTATCTATGAATTGCCGAACATCAGCAAAACTGTAGATACATGTTTCAAAATCATATGGGCTTTGAACTTGGAATATCCTGGTGAATGTTTACCGGTGTGGCAATTTCTTGAAAGAGCTATTTATAATTTTACTGACACTGGTTCAAAAAACAAACTTTCACCATCTGTTTTAAGTTTATTGAGTGACTGTGGTATATTGACTAAGTAAAAAATGGTTACCTGTTTTATTTGTTACACCATTGTAAAAGACTTGCGAACTCTCAAGACTCATTTTCATTTTTTTCATCAACACCACATTTTTGAACAATATCGCTGCGTAGAAGGCGATTGTTCTCGGTCGTACCACCTTTTTAATTCCTTTCGTAGACACTATATTCGGGAGCATTTTAGCCAAGGTGCTAATCTGAATGAAAAAAATGCAGCATCTGATCACGAAATTATATTTGAGGCTAACAATTTGCCTCAAGAAATCATTAGTCAGTCTGACCATACCAGACCAGAGCAACATTCGTCTTCTGAAGAACCTCTTATTCAGCCTCATCATACTACGCCTGTTGTTGAAAGCCCACAAATGGATATAAATTTATCTCACGTTCCTCTAGAAATGGCTCTAGCTTCGCTAATAGCATCCTTGTATGGTTCTGTAAATTTGCCAAGGAATATTGTCCAAACGATTGTCGATAAGCTTCTAAACATTTTTTCTTTTTCGTTAATTCCATTGTTAGGTAACTTGTTACAGAGTTTGACTCATAACGGTGAAGTATCCGTTTCGGAAATTCACCGTGTAATAACTACTGAAATCACTTCGAGTTTCAGTTCGTTGTCCACGGAGTATCGTAGGTTTCAATACTTTCAAGGCCTCCAGACTTACGTTCCGCCTAAAACAGTAGTCGTTGGTGATCGCTACGATTCGAATATTAGAAGAGGTGTGCATACACTATCATCTGTTACTTGCAATGTGCAGCTTATTCCATTAAGAGAAGTACTACATATTTTTTTCTCTCTAGCTAATATATTAGTTGATACATTGCAATATATGGCGGATCTTTACGAAGATGTCACAGTTATTCAAAACTTTATTCAGGGTCACTTTTGGCAATCAAGAAGAAGAGCCCACATGGGAAAACATGTAATTCCGTTGTTTTTATATTTTGACGACTATGAGACTTCAAACGCTCTAGGCAGTCACTCTGGCATCCATAAATTAGGTGCCGTATATATATCAGTCCCATGTCTACCTCCGTGGCGTTGTAGTGTACTGTCGAATATTTTCTTAACATTGCTGTTCCATTCCTCTGACAGATTAGAATTCGGCAATAATGTTATATTTCAGCCTATAATAGATGAGATTAATTATCTGAGTTCCACTGGCATTTCATTTTCCGTTCCAAATTTTGATGGAGTTGTATATTTTGAACTGGCTTTAATTGTCGGAGATAACTTAGGCATCCATTCCATTACAGGCTTTGTAGAAAGCTTTTCGGCCAATTACCCATGCAGAATTTGCCGTGTCGGTAAAGAAGAAATGAAAGTTCAATCAAAAGCAAATGAGGCTCTCCTCAGATGTGACACGGATTATGAAATTGACGTTATAGAATGTGATCCTTCAAATTCTGGTGTTAAGGAAAGATGTGTTTGGTTGAAGGTGAATGGGTTCAAATTATTCGAACAAGTTGGAGTCGATATAATGCATGATATTCTCGAAGGAGTTGGCAAATATGTCATGGGACTTATTCTCGATAAGTATATTAACCGTTTTGGATATTTTTCCTTGGAACTGCTTAACATCAGGCTAAAAACATTCGATTATGGACCAGATTCGCGCAATAGACCTGTTGAATTATGTATGATCCACATAAAAAAGTCTAATATTCGGCTGAGCGCATCCGAAATGTTAACTTTCATTCGATATTTTTCGCTTCTAATTGGAGACAAAATTCCTGGTGGCGACATGTACTGGACACTTTACTTAAAGTTAAGAGAAGTTGTAGAGCTGGTTATGTCGACTTCAGTTTGGGAAGGTCTTCATACGGTCATGCAAGACAGTGTTGGTCAGCTGAATGAGATGTATTTGCTCCTCTCTAATGAACCACTCAAGCCAAAGTTTCACCACCTTACGCACTACCATACTGCCATGATTAATTTTGGTCCACTTTCTTTCTTTTCATCTATGAGATATGAAGCAAAACATAGGCTAGCAAAAACATCTGCAAGAGCTTCATGTAACAGAAGGAACTTGACATTAAGCTTAGCCATCAAAAACCAACTTAAACTTAATGAAATTTTTTTAAGAGGTTCTCTTGATCCCATTTTAACTTGGGGCACTAAAAAATTTAAGTTAGTACATTCTGATGTGACTCTTATTCAGTCTTATCTCGGTTTAAGAAGTAGGAAATCTTTGATATGTGTCAGTTGGGTTTCCATGTCTTCCATACGGTACCAGAGTGGTTCTATTCTTGTGTATAGCACTCAAGGCGATCTCAATGACGTGACTTTTATAAAGGTGGAGAGGATATATGTTTACAATGACTCGCAAGTCATTTTCTCAGGGTCTCTGTTACAGACGATTCTATTTGATTGTCATTACTACGCATATGAAGTAGAACAAACGGAAAAGAGAGTTGTTGTTCGGTTGAATGATCTTCATTTCAAGACGCCCCATGCATTAAATACTACAGTGTCCGCGTGTAAAAGGTTATTGGTGACATTGCGTAGTCCTATTTAAGTTTACTATTTTTTTGTCAAAATTAATCGTACTTAGGTACATGTAAAAATAAACATGTTAAATAGAACTTTTGTCATAAAAATACTAAATAAAATTGGATGGATAGAGAAGCGCTCCTTTATTCATTGTTTAATCCAACTTTTAATCACTGTGCCGGCGTTGTCATATAATAGGCTAAGGTGGAGATATTTTCTAAAGCTAGGGCTATTTAAGGGCATCCCCTGTGCATGCAAGCGCCCTCATCAGTAAAAAAATTAGATTAGATTATTTATTTGCTCATTTGGAAATTACATTATAATTTTAAATACAGAAAATTAAAACAATAACTTATTCACAAAGAGGATTATAAGGCTGAAAACGCAAAAAATCTGAGCTAGATTAAATAATAGGTACTGGAGTTTGTTTAAAGCACCACATATTCACGATTCAGTGTTCACAGAAGTTACAGATAGCAAAAGTGCTAAAAATGGCCACTTTCAGCACTCTTGTTATCTGTAACTGCTGTAAACATTGAATCATAAGTTTATAGTGCTTATAACAAACATCTACCTATTATTGAATCTAGCGCAGATTTTTTTCCATTTATTGCGTTTTCACTGATTTATGATTTTTTTACTGATGAGGGCGCATTGACAGTTAAAAATTGACAAATCTCTGTTACTTTGTGAAACACTTGTTCGATTTAAGCAATTTATCCACTTAAAAACAATATTAAATATTTTTCTGTGATTTGTAAATTGTGACTTGTAGCTTGAACCTTCAAAATTGTAAAAAAAAAGGTTTCAGAAACGCTTGTATTTACAAAATTGTACAAATAGGCTATAATGTTGGCACTTTCGCTCAATGTTGCTATTTAATTTTACAAGACTTGTCAACTTGTAGCTTTGTGGAACGGGGCCCTGGTGGTCAAGGTCTGAACGTCCAAATCAGTTCCAATTATTTTGTATAAATAAGTCTTTATGTTATTGTCATTTTCATGGCATGCTTTGGAATAATTAAGTTTTTGTCAAATAGATAAAGAATGATTAAATATAAAACTAAAACATTAAGTTTATATCCTCTTTGACAAACTGGCTGGCTGGTGGTCTGGTCTGAACATTCAAATCAGTTCCAATTATTTTGTATAAATGAGTTCTTATATTGTCATTTTCATGACATGTTTTGGTATAATTAAGTTGCACACTATTATATTATAAATTCTAGACAGAGGATAAATAGTCTAAATTTGCATAAATGTAAGCCAAATTGTAACCCCGTAGTGACTTCGTTATAATTTTCTTTAATTTCAGAGTGTATACAATAAGCGGTGGCTCCCTCCCTCGTTGAAAATCCATAACTCAGAAAATATAGATATTTTCAATTTTTTTTCTCTGATAACTCCTTAGATTTAGACTTAAGGTTTATTTGGAAGTAATAAGTTGATAAGCAAATCGTACCAGACAGTTACTATCGAAATTATTGCTAAAAACGGCCACTTTTGGCAGGAATATCGATAGTAACTCCAGCCTACAGGGTACAATTTGCTTCTCAATTAATCACTATCAAAATCATTAGATCTAAATATAAGGAGTTATCAGAGAAAAAAATGGAAAAGTATATTTTACATATTTTTAGCGAGATGGCGCCACCGCTCGGTGTATATGCTTTTATGCAGTGAGAGTAAAAGTTCTGTAAAAGTCAAAACTACGTTTAATAAAGAATTCTATTACGCAATTTTTGTGTTCATTTTAGACTTGCTATGGAGCATAACCTTCTTTTCACACAGGTACTGTGACTGCATATTCAACTATGCTCAAATGTGCAATCACAGAAGTCTGTAATTGCACAGTACCTTTTACTGTGCACTTGCAGTATAAACTACTGTGATTGCACATTTAAGTATACTGTGCAATGACAGTACCTCTTACTGTGCACTTGCAGTACCAACTACTGTGATTGCACATTTAAGTATACTGTGCAATGACAGTACCTCTTACTGTGCACTTACAGTACCAACTACTGTGATTGCACATTTAAATATACTGTGCAATGACAGTACTTCTTACTGTGCACTTGCAGTACCAACTACTGTGATTGCACATTTAAGTATACTGTGCAATTACAGTACCTCTTACTGTGCACTTACAGTACCAACTACTGTGATTGCACATTTAAATATACTGTGCAATGACAGTACTTCTTACTGTGCACTTGCAGTACCAACTACTGTGATTGCACATTTAAATATACTGTGCAATGACAGTACTTCTTACTGTGCACTTGCAGTACCAACTACTGTGATTGCACATTTAAGTTTACTGTGCAATGACAGTACCTCTTACTGTGCAGTTGCAGTACCAACTACTGTGATTGTACATTTAAGTATACTGTGCCATTACAGTACCTCTTACTGTGCACTTGCAGTACCAACTACTGCGATTGCACATTTAAGTATACTGTGCAATTACAGTACTTCTTACTGTGCACTTGCAGTACCAACTACTGTGGTTGCACATTTAAGTATACTGTGCAATTCCAGTGCCTCTTACTATGCACTTACAGTACTAACTACTGTGTCGGCACATTAAACTATACTGTCTTTTACAATACCAACCACTGTGTCTAAACATTAAAAGTTACTGGAATGACTGTATGTTTGACTGAGCTGATGCATTAGGCGGTACTGTGACAAAATGGTAGAAATTATCGCTTAAAACATTAAACTATATTAATGTTATAGACATTAAATTATTTTAATGTTTCAAACATTAAAATAATTTAATGTCTTAAACATTAAAATATTTTAATGTCTTAAACAGTAAATTACTTAAATGTCTTACACATTAAATTATTTTAATGTTTTACACATTAAATTATTTTAATGTTTTACACATTTAATTATTTTAATGTTTTACACATTAAATTATTTTAATGTTTTACACATTAAATTATTTTAATGTTTAAGACATTAAGTTATTTTAATGTTTAAGACATTAAATTATTTTAATGTTGAAGACATTAAATAACTGTAATGTGCAGAACATTAAACTATTTTAATGTTTAACACGCGAATCTACTTTAATGTTCAAAACATTAATGATGTTTTATGAATTTCAAGCAGTAAAATTAACTGTCTAAACAGTAGCATGTTTTACTGTTTTCGGACCAGTAAAACTTATTGTTTCGGTGAGTTGTCACATATAGTATTGCGCAAAGCAGTACAAACCAACGTTTTTTCAATTTTATTTAATGGTTTTTTTTTTTCAGTGCATTTTAGCGCAAGTGTAAGCGTAACTCAACCAATAATATTAAAAAAAAACTATTACTCACTCGTGAATAATAGTAATGAAAAAGTCACAGTTTGATTATAGGTGTCATTATGTGCCTAATTGCCATGGGATTAGAGCCACTTTATGAGGAAGTGTGTTGAAAACTAATATATATCTAAAATGCCTACGACCAACGAGATAATTGCAATCTTTTGATTGCAATGCCTAAAAAAATCAGTTCTGTTGTTCAAAATGCCTTCGCAATTTATTTTTGAAGCTAAGCTTGCGTGGGGAGTTTCTTACCTCTAGAGGGAGGGCGTTCCATAAAAGAATAGATTGGACAAAAAAGGATGAGTGAACAATATCAGAGCGATGAGGAGGAACTATGAGAATACCATTGAAGGCAGAACGAAGGGTTTTGTTATGAGAGGTACATAAGTTCTGAAAATGTGTCTTGTGGTAGGAGGGTGGAGGGTTTAAAAAAAAATAGCCTACGATCTATTCTTAGACCTATCAAATATACTCAAAAAATTGCATTAAAATCGGTGAAGCCGTTTCGAAGGAGTCCGATAACAAACACTGTTACACGAGATTTTTATATATTAGATAAATCAACAACTTCTGCTTTATATATTAGATAAATCAACATCTTCTGCTTCAGCCTCTTCTCTTATGACACCTGGCGTTAAATGCATATCTTAATTAGTTAAACCCATATGTTAATACAAATCTCTGCTGTACGAAAGTAAACAAAACTCTACAAGTCGAAAAAACAAATGAAGATCGAATTACCGCTTTCCTGCCCATTTTGTTTTTTTTTCTGTGGTCGGTCAGCTATTCAGCCATTATTTTTCATTTTCATCATTGAAAAAATGGTAAATTTTGCTCAAATCTTTGTTATTTTAAAGAAATAGTTGAAAGTAAATTATAATAAAATCATTTAAAAATCTATTCTTTAATTAATACATAAGTTTATGTTATTTCAATTTTATATCGCGCTGTAATTGAGTAACTGTATAGAAAGTTGGAACATGGTTCAATAGAAATGTCAAAATAGAACTAGTTTTTTTTATAATTTGACAGCTGTCAGATGAAAGCGGTTGACGCATGATTACCAGCTGTCATCTCTGAATGAGTCTTTTACTTACAACAATCTGCTTTTGCTTGTCCACAGGTAGCCCAACCGGCTAAGTATTTTGTAGACTGTAAAATTTCACCATTTATAAACCGTAAAACCGTGTTTTCGCTACTCGACATTGGCAAATTGTCAAACCTGACAGAAGCCATTTAACCTAAAAATAGAATTGAATACCGAGTCAGGAAACAACAGGTCACCTATATTATCACAATATAGAGAGTTGAGGGTAGAAGATACACAAACATTAAGTCAACCGTGTGAGAACCAACGGTCGGCGGAACGCGAACAGGCGAACGCGAGCGGCGGGCGCTGCGAGGAGGGAGAGCGGTCAGCTGACGTGACTCGTGAGCCGGCGGCTGCTCGGATCGGTTTCGCGGCGGCCGTTGCGTCACAGTATACCTTATACCGAGCTCTGCACAACAGCCGACCGTCACTGATAACGCTAGCTGCAATTATGTGACAGAGCAGCGTGATTTGATGCAACCTGTTAAAGAAATAAAGGAAAATAACTCTAACGAAGGATGGCAGAGAGTGTCGAATAGAAAGAAACAAACGCAATATCGTTTTCTAGGCAAGTCCGGCGTAGCTAAAAATACATAGTGTAATTTTAAAGCGCAGACAAGAAAATTCCCGTCTTCATTACAAATATACACTGTGATACCACTGAAAACGATATAATTAGCTATATCCATAGTAAAACAAAAGAAACAGTGGTATTAGAGAAAATAAACATGAAAATAGAAAGAGGTCATAAAGCTTTCAAGTTTTTAACGTCTGAGTGTAAGCTACCACAGTATTTGGACGAAACTATCTGGCCGACCGGAATAATATTTAGGCGTTTTGTGAATTTTAAGCCTAGACAGATGAGCACTATAACCGGCCTAAATAAAAATAATAATGGGTAAAGATTTATATCAGATAGCAAGTTTTAATTGTAAAAATATAAAACGGTCAATAGATGACGTCAGAAGGTTATGTCGTACATGTGATGTAGTCTGTCTCCAGGAAACGTGGCTCCTTCCACACGACATTCCTTTTATCGGCACGATTGACTCCAGTTTTGGCTACACGGCAACCTCAGCAGTTGATATCAGCTCTGGGATCGCGAAGGGGCGGCCCCACGGGGGTGTTTGATTGTACCGGTATAGTGCGTTCAAACAAGTGACAGTATTGCAGTGTAATTAATGCCCATATTTGTGCTGTGAAAATTACAACAGGCGATAGCACGGTGATCGTGATGAGCGTGTATTTACCTACAAACGATGTTGATAATCTGCTTGAATTTACAGACTGCCTTAGCGCAGTCAGTGCAATCATTGACGAGTATGGGATTGAATCTGTTTTTATTTTGGGCGACTTCAATGCGGACCCGGGTAAGTTATTTTATGATGAACTAGCTAGTATGTGTCGCTAGCAACAGTGGTCATGTGTTGATGTGTTGATGCTTGGGTCCGACTCAGGTACTTTTACGTTTATTAGCGAGGTACACTGGACGACCAGCTGGCTTGATCATTGTGTGGCAACTCGTTCGGTAAAGCAGGCAGTGGTTGATGTACAAGTGAAATATGACACTCTGTGGTCTGACCACTTCCCACTAATTATTGAATGTAATATGAAAGTGTTTACCCCAATATGTTCACCTGTAATTTCTATTGTAAATAAAGATGTAATATGGGGAAATAGAACCGAGGACCAATTACTGTGGTATAAGAAAGAGTGTAATGATAAACTCAAACTCATTGACTTTCCCCCTGAGCTTGTAAATTGTGCCGATCATTTTTATGGTAGCTGTGACTACACGAATATTCTGGATAAGCTTTATTCTGACATTGTCACCATTCTTCGTGGCGCAGCGGTGGCAGGTCGGTAAGGTAGCAACACACGGAAACACTGAAAAGGCCCCCGTCTAGTAGGTTGGAATAAATACGTCAGCGATGCTCACGGGGTGGCCAGGGCTAGGCTTGGGTGTTGTGTGGTAAGCCTAAATCAGGTCACATATATCAGGAAATGTTAAATAGTAGAAGAGTGTTTAAGTCTAAATTAAGATGGTGCCAAAATCATCAGGTACAAATGAAAATGGACGCTCTTGCTAGAAAACATGCGAATGGAGATTTCCGTGGTTTTTGGCAAGCAACTGGCAAACAAAACGCGCAACCTGGCCTTCCAATAAGTATCGAGGGTGTGAGTGACGCAAAAGAGATTGCGAATATTTTTAAAAATCATTTTCTGTGAAATCTCCTCTGGGCCCGTCGAGGAAGGAGCCCAACGCTGAGACGAACAAACATGCTGTGGGGACCACCTTCTTGGCGAAGGACGTAAGTGAAGCCATAAGGCTGATTTCGAAAGGTAAGTCCCCTGGACACGACGGACTCAGCATTGAGCACCTCCGGCACGCCGGACCACATATCAATAGAGTGTTGGCTATGTTTTACTCGCTGTGTGTGAGCCATTCGTACTTACCACCAGATTTCATGAAAACTGTAGTAGTGCCTGTAGTTAAAAATAAGACTGGCGACCTTGCTGATAAGACTAACTACAGGCCTATATCACTAGCTACGGTCATAGCAAAGGTGTTTGATGGTTTGCTTAATACACAGTTAAATAGATACGTATTACTGCATGATAACCAGTTCGGGTTCCGTCCTCGGTTGTCCACTGAAAGCGCTATACTGTGTCTTAAGCATACCGTTAGATACTATACGAAGCGCAAAACTCCCGTGTATGCTTGCTTCCTCGATTTGTCAAAAGCATTTGACATGGTGTCGTATAACTTATTACGGCAGAAACTTAAAGACATCAACTTGCCACTAGAACTTGTCAACATGTTCCAATACTGGTACGCCAACCAATGTAACAGTGTGAGATGGGCGGGGACAGTGTCGGATTCGTATCAGCTTGAGTGCGGGATGAGGCAGGGCGGAGTAACCTACAATCGGGGAATGGCTAACGCCGATCCCGATTGTGTCTCCACGGAGGTAGAATAGAACGGTCGAAAGAGTAGACCATTTTAAGTACTTGGGGCATGTGGTCACCACCGACCTTAAGATAACGAGGACATTGGTAGGGAGCGGAGGTCTCTGTCGATCAGAGCTAACATGATAGCCCGCAGGTTTGCTGGTTGTTCTGCGGGGGTGAAAATTACGCTCTTTAGAGCGTATTGTACGTACACTTGCAGCATGTGGGCTAATTACACTAAGAGGGTGTACAGTGACCTTCGCGTCCTGTATAATAATGCATTTAGGGCGTTGTTGGGGCTGCCCCGATTCTACAGCGCCTCAGGCATGTTCGCGGACGCACACACGGCCTGCTTCCATGCGACTATGCGGTCACGGGCCGCGTCCTTGGTGCGCAGAGTTCGGGCCAGCCCCAACACCTGGCGATGATAGCGGGTAGGATCGACTGCGCCTACCTCAGGCACTGCTGTGAGAGACACGTTTCGGTACCTAAGCCAGGGAGAAATTATTAATATATTGTTGTATTTAAAAGAGTGTGTAAATCTCAAGTTATATTTAAATAGGTGTTTTAATCAGTATTTGACAATGTTTTTATTTTAATTTATGATTTTATTTATTTTATTTAAATTTTATTTTAACTGATATTTATTAATGACAATTTATGATATGTGTATTTTTTATGACATTTAATTTTAATTTAATTGGTTATTTTTCTTTGCAATTTCGAGTTTTAATATGGTTATATTTATTTATGACATTTAATTTTGTTTGATGATTTTTGTTTGTAATTTTCTGATATGATATGTGTCTATGTAATCTGAAATAAATGTATTTGAATTTGAATTTGATTCTCCCAAGGGCTGAAAAGTATTACTTTCAACCCGCTCCTCAGGCGACTTCAGACCTACTTTCCGAGTATGAGCAATGAAAAATCTTTACAAGAGGTTTTCAGATTCAACAATAAATCTATTAAATCGTGTCTCGAAAATGGACAAAAATTCTTACAAAAATAATCTCTCGAAATTATAACATTTGTCATTTCCATCGAAATGAGACAAACGTGAAAGGCGACATCCACAGTCAGTCGATAAGCCCTCACCAATTGGATAACTCCTTTATTAAGGCGGTTAACACGATAACGGGCGGCGTTCTACGAGTTTATTTTCCTTCGCCACCGCGAGCGGTGGCCCCCGTTGTTCCCTGCATTACGGTATTCTACAGGATCACAGTCAAAATATATAAAGTATGATGAGCGCAGCAATTTGTTTAAGAAAGTGGTACATTTTGCAGTCAATCACCTATCTATCTTAGATTGTAAGAGACTAGTGTGTAATGCCAATGAAATGAAGTACCTAGTATTGAAATTTTTATACAGAACTGTATGCAGATATAAAATTAAACACTTGCGGCCAGTTTAATTTGTAATGATTGAAGAATTGCATGAAAGAACGTCGTATAACAAAGGACCACAAAGAATTTTAAACTTGAATAAGGAAAAAAGTTGTTGACGTTGATACTATGCGTATCAACGTCAACAACTTATTGAGCTTATGTCGGCGTTGATAAAAGTTCTCCTGGAACTTATTATATGACGTAATATTTAATCTATTGGTTACAAACGGGTAATTTTACATACCTTATTAAACATAATCAATCGTTGTTGTGATACTATCGCAGAAATACAAAAATATTGCTACGTATTGAAATGGTGGCATCGCTCAAGATATGAGAACTCCTCGAATGTCTTGAAAGTAAGTTTTAAATGCAACATGATTTTATTAGTTGAAATATAAATTTGTGGTATTTCGCTACTACCTACAAAATTCAACTGTGGCCATTCAAGTGAAATGCAAAGCGGGCTCGATTGATATTCGAAGAGCGAACGAATCGAGCGGAAAATACACTTGTCATATATTTAATGTTGAATATTTTATGATTTAGGGGAAATTACCGACACCTGCAAAGAATAAAGTAACTCGTCAAATTCAAAGTTTACATGACTCCGTTCGTCTTTCTTAAATAGAGTGGTAGGCTGATTTTGTGTGCTAGAATTTTTTTTGTTTGTATTTGATGGCGCTGCGCGCTTAGATTTTTTCTCGGAATCAAGATTGTCGATTTGGTTTTTATTAAATTTTTATTAAACAGAAATTGTAGAGATGTACTTATGTAGATGAAGTAGAGAATGTAGAGATAAACATGGTGTAAGTGAACTATGAAATGAAATCTTGTATCACAGAAAACTAATGATATAATTATTTAGAATTGATCTTTGATATCCTGAGATGATGACATGTAAGTGACGAGCTATTATATTTGTAAATAAATATGTGTACATTTTGAAAGTGATATCGTACTAACGAATATTTTGTTTGTCCTCAGTAGGTAGTCCCTTTACGCTTGTTATTTGAATTTGAATACTTTTCTAAAAATTGAAAACTTGGGTAACTTGAGCTGCATCGTGAAAATTTGTTGAAGTTTCAACGAGAGCGTGGAAATAAATAAATGGAAATAAACTGAAATTGAAGTTCATCATAGCGTAGGAAACTCAGTGAAAACTCTTAGGACATCCTTACAGCTAATCTGTAAATAGAGTCAAATTTTCTTTACGCATTAATAGTTAACATTCTTCGTACTAATTTTGTGTACACAGATCCTTCCACAATCCTTCCTTCTCTCTGTCTATTATTCTTTACCGACTGTGACGTCAAATTAACACTCAAATGTTACTCATTGCAATATGGCACAGTTAAGCACTTTTCGTTTGACGGCCCCCGCCCGGTAACTGTGGAGGGCTTGCTAATCGGCACAGCTTAAACAGGGCAAGCTAAATAAAACGGTTTAAGGTCGAGAAGGAGTATTGCTTCGCTCTTTTCAGCACGCGAAGTATACCCTCTCACGGGATTTAGCTAGATAAATATTTGTGATTGTATGTTATTCCACATAAAATAATAAAGTAAGAAAAAATATTGAATTAAATTAAAACAACATTCGCAAAAAATATCGTACGTCACAAACATCTCGGTTAAGTAGGCAAATGAAATATCTTGGGAGCCGTTGTACGTTGAATTACCGGGCCGACTTACAAGACATCCCACGGGCTCGGCGGTGGACGTCACGTCGCTCGGGCCATCATTGTCGACGAATACTCGCAAAAATACTGCCACGAATACGTCACATCTAATTCCTTTGCTCCTGTCTCTCTTCCCCCGTCATGTTTGCTAACAGGGTTGCCGATAAGCTGTTTGTAACCGTAATCGACGGCAAGTTTCTGTTATTGTTTGTTTTATCATCGCAGGCATAAAAAGTCATTAATGAATTTATTGGAATATTAACTTAATGAGGAAATAAAACTAAATGCTTACAAAATACTCTTTTCCAAAAATTTTAAGTGATAAGCATATTAATGTGTATAGAAAATATCACAAAGCTAGCTAGTAATAACTAAAGACTAGCAGGATAGCGTTTGTGTACCTACTTAATTCAGCAAGCTATACATTCGCAGACTTAATATAGGGGATTAAAAAGTTAAAAAAAAGATAATAATAATATGTCGTTTGTTAAGAATATACTCGTAAGCATTTTACAGTGATACAGGCTGTTTCCTCCGAAAGTGCATGGATTAAAGCTCGTTTTGACCACTTCTTAAAAAAAAGTGATTTCAAGCCAGGAAAGACATGACTGTTGATTTACCGAGATTTAGATTTTATTTCTTAATAAAATAGCATTTTCGATACAGAGCGAAAGTAAAAAAAACAACAGATACCATAACATTTCGTATAGTTCGCTTTTAAATAATTTTTTGTATTTTTATGACATGCGCAGAGGAACAACATGTTTTCTGTACCCATACACCTCTCGTCTCATCGTAATAAACGTACATATAAACACGAGGTACAGCGAGAAGATGACCAGTTTTATCGGCACTCAAGGATGCTGTTGCTGGGGCACCCCTGCGCTCGCGCGTCTTCCGACCTCAGACTGACAGCCGGCGACATATTTTATTCACGGCGCACCGCTCGTATCCCGTCGATGCAGATAAATTGTTTTACCGCGAAGCCACGTCCCCAGACTTTGGCGTTTGCATGATGAGCTCGTTTTTTATGCCCGAATAAAATTGTGTTAGCCGCAGCCGCCGGGGCGACGTGTGAGCGGTGGATTTGAGAGAAATTGTTTCTTGGCCTGCTCTGATATTCATGAAAGCCGACACGTTGAGCCGCTCGGCCGAAGGGTGGATTGGGCTCGAACGTTTGTAATAGCTTTTAAATTTCCGATTGGAAATTAAAGAGTTAGTCCCGGAGATGTCGTGTCGTATCCAGCAGACACTTCGACACTGTTGCTCCACAATGTTCGCCCGGGGACCGGCGCATCCGCTTCAATATTAAACACGCCGACAAGCAAATATCTGCACGCGATGGTAAACGTCGCTGCTTTAATCCAGTTAAACCGGAGTGTTCCGATTAGCTCCGAGTTACGAGACTATTAATTTGTAGTGCACGTCTAATTAATGTTTTTGTGCAATTTTACTCAATATGAATTCGTGTTTAAATTTATGCGAGGCTTTTTATAAGCTTATGAAGTTAAACTTTTTGGGGAAAATTGAGAAATTGTCAATTTATCTAATATCAACTGGTTCAAATAGAATGAGCCTAATTTCGTCTCGTTTTAAGACGAGAAAAAAAAATCGTATAAGAAAGGATGTCAAATACTACTGTGGCAATTCGAACAAATTATGACGTTAAATAAGTTAAACAAAGACCTAATATCCTTTTTTTTTTTTACGAGGTGGAATGCTGTTGCGCACCGTACCTGCCGATGGCTATTCGACAGGCGTGTGTGGGACTCGCCCAGCTGATTGCAGGGCATACCCACTAAACCAACCTCGATGTTCTTGTCCATAGTTGGGTGATAAGGGGTCTGGGTAACCCCAATTCTCCGAACCACCCCGGGACAGCCCAGCCAGCTACGGGCCGGGTCTTTACGCCTGTGGGGTTATTACCCCGAACATGGGGGTAATACCCAGACGGGGGGGCCTATAATCACGCGCATCAGGAGCCACCCTAGCGCGCAGGCCACGCCAAGGGCAGTCATGGGAGGTGGGCTGCGAAAGCCCGTCTTCTACCGCCCAACCGTCTGCGTCGGAGAGGAGCAGCATTTGGGTCACATTCCCGCTCCCTCTCCGCTTCCTCCTTCTGCGTCATAACATTCTCGCAGAAGGAGGCGACAGCCTCCCATTCCCTCTCACTAGCCAGCATCTTACTAACAATGACTGGCAGCGAGAGGTCACCGCCGCCCAACGCCACGCGTAGCTCGTTACGTTGGGATCACCAGGCCGAGCATTCCAGTACCGTGTGCTGGACCGTATCATCGGGAGCGTCGCAGTGGTGACACTGCGGCGTTTCCTCCCGACGAGCGACCTTATGCAGGTAGTGGCCGAAGCATCCATGTCCGGTCAGTACCTGCACCATGCGGTAAGAGAGGCTGCCATGCCGGCGCCCAACCCACTCCTCCAACACCGGACGAATCGCATCAATCGTCCGGTGGCCGGCAGCTGGGAAGGCGAGTGCCACCTTCCATCGACACAGAGCCTGCCTCTGTGCCTCTGTGCGAAGCCGTCGCACTTGTTCTCTGACGAGTCGTTCCCCCCGATTTCTAGCTGCGACCCGATGTCTGTGTACCTCCGCAAGGACGCGTGCGTCGACACCCCACGGTAGCGTGCCTGCCAACACGCAAGCCGCCCCGTGGCTGACCGTGTGGTAGGCTCGCACGGCCCGGGTCGCGATGACCCTCTGTGGTCTCCATAAGAGGGTCTCCGTAAGGGGGAAGACCTAATATCCTAGACGAAATAGACGGAAAAAGTGCTGAGTTTACATTTATTCCCTATAAGCTGGATTTTGAACAGAACAGCTTGTACCTAACAGGAAAGTCATTGCAAACTAAGAATGCGCATCTTTATGAGCTTGCGATTTCCTTGGGTTTTTGTTCAATAGGAAACCACCAAACTTAATCTTTAAAACCTTACCACCACACCATCAGACGATGACTCGAAATAGTTCCGCACGTACTTCCAGTGTCCCTCTTCAACGTTCTCCATTCTTGTCTAAGAAGTCGGACGCCGGCGCCGCCACGTGCCGTACGTAAATAACTCGAAAATCGAACTATCAAAGTAGAAATGCCATCAAAGAGTGGAATTTACCAGCGGCAAATTCACGTTGGCCCAGCTTTATGGCGGATTATGAATGTTTGTGTTGAAAATAATGCGCGCCGGGCGTTCGGGCAAATATTTGAAGACAGTCAAAGAGCTTTTTGCGTAGCCTTTGAGCCGCGGCTTGCGGCTGCGGTCACCTAAACCGATTACCCGCGACCCGCCGAGCGGCCCGAGCTCACAATTCGGCAAAAACTCAATATTCTCGTAGACAAAGGAGCTATGCGGCCTGGTTGTTGCGAATAATGTAATAATTTTTACCTTGATGTTGAGGTAAAGGGACTAGATATGACAAGATACACGATTCTTGCATTATATTGCAACAACACGCAATCAGACCTTTGAAGCATAGAATTTTACACATTGCAGAGCTTTACTTATTGCCTGCTCCTAAATATTTTGCTACCAATGAATGAATTGAAACAGATTGTTTTTCATTATCTATATTTCATTCAGATAGTATAAAATCACTACTCAACTCTTCTAATGATATAAAATGTTACGTAGTCTTCGTGAACGTCTTGTTTCCATCCACTATGATGCACGTGTTATACAGGGTAACTTTTTTATCACCCCGGAAAATTTAAGAGACGCTTCAGGACACATCCATTATTATATAAAAAATTAAAACTTTAATAAAAAAACACATAAAAAAATACTGCACTAAACTAGTGCAGTATTTTTTGGATATTTTAGAAAATTAATACAAAATTAAATAGATGAGTTCTGATTTTTATTCTTATTTAAAATATTCTACTACAGTGTCCTGAAGCGACCCTTAAATTTTCCAGGGTGACAATAGAGTTATCCTGTATATTAGAATTTTATAAAGGGTAATAATATAAATATTATATTGATATCGATATTTCTTAAGCTATTTAAAAGTTTTATTAATATTTAGTTTATTTACTTAGTCTTAACTTAAACATGTTTTCGAAGTCCGAATCATAATAGTTTGAGTTATCGAAATATTGACTGTACAAACAATAATTGTTTTTATTTTGTAACAATATATAAACTCGGAAAAGCTTAGTCATTAGAGTGATAATGGCTTATATATGTATATCATTGTATGTATACTTAAGTTACTTGTAAATAATTAATTGACATAATTAAGGGTTAACTTAACCTTCAATTGATACCATTTGATACCACGTGGTTTTATTAAAACTAAATATGTATGATGTTTTAAATACATTATACGAGTATATTGGTTCTTACTCTGTATCTTTACACTTGTAATCGCCACATGGTTTCATTTCATAAAAATACGGTACAAAATTTAGAGGGTGTTTAGTTTTAATAAGACTAAAATTCGTGATTAAAACATAAAACGAATATTTCCAATTTTATAAGAGAAGAAAAGGTAAATAACAATCACGTTGTAGCCTTAAAGAAATTCGTCTATCATAAAGAGACATGATCACCAAGATCACATTTTAAATTCTCAAAGAGTCAAACATAACCACTGGAAAAGCAACGCTGGCCAGTTTACGACTGACTGACACCGTATGGCTCCAAATAATATAGTTTCCTATCAAAATATACCAGGCGCCCCGGGCATAGCGAATGCAATAGCATGTGCCTACAAACGTGTAAAACAGAGATCTAGAAGTGACATGACCGTATCAGGAGTCCTTATAATATACGAGTATAACATTTCGTATCACAAAGATTGTTAAGGAGAGGTTTCTCAGGAAATCGACTCATACACGGCGACACCTTTTTTGCAGGGAAATATAATTGATAATTGCATAGCTTCTAATGTCGCATACGCGCTGTGACCGAACTAAAACGTTTCGTTCGGTCACAGCGTTTTACACGTTTTCATCGGTTTTTGTAAAACAGAAGTACAAAATAATATATGTATTTTTGCAATTTTTTAGATAATAAAAGTGTAGGTACATCTATTGGTAAAACTTTTATTTCATTTATCATTGTTTTTTTCTGATTCACAGCTGCTTTAAATTTTGAACAGAGTGAATCTTTGGATTTTTTTTCTATCGAGTGATATATTATTAATCATATTTCTATCTTTAAGAATGTTTAGATAATATGTTGACAAAATCATATATGAATTTAGGAACTGTATGTTTTATATTTGTGGCGGTACAGTAAATCGCAATTGCTTGAAAACGAGAAACAGCGCCTTAAGAACGCCCCAAATTCTTCTGTGGCGTATAACAATAAATATAATTTTAAGATAAATTAAATAAATATTATACCAAACTTCATAAAATTTGAATTTTATATTTCGATAAGAAGACGTCTAGCGAACTTACTTTGTTACTTGAATACGGAGGACAACCAATAACGTGTCAGACTGTGTCGATAAAATGGCGCCTATCGATAGATAATGTAAATGAAACTCGTTATTCCTTATATCCTATGTAAAAACATCATATGATGACTCCCGGATTGCGAGACTACTTGGTTTTGGAGAAAAAATCAATTATTTATTTTTGTCTATAAGCGATAAATTTGGAGTTTGTTATTAATTGTTATCTTTCGTCCCGAATCACTTCCAGCGCGAACTATTCCGTCAGTGTTGTTGAGTTATTCATCATTCGCCAGCAAAGGCTTCCACCTGCGGTGAGGTGTAACTTAACGAACCCCGTCTGAATCTTTAATACGCGTTCATTTAATGTAAGCTAGTTTCAACTCGTCTATGCTTGCTTCATGTTTATTGGACGGGTAATGCCGAATTTTAAACGAAACGTATCTCTAGATTCTTATAGGTGTACTTACCGGAATCTAACGGCAAATGTAGAGCTGAATTTACGGTAATATAAATTAAGTTATTTTCTTTAAAAATATATAACTTTCTTTAGATCACAAATAATTTATAGATTAACAATAGAGGTTTTTGTAGTGACTACCCGAATAATTCTTATAAAAAATTTTCAGCATTGAAATGCGCGCGCTCGCTGTACGCGTAGAGTTACAAACATTCTAGAGGTACATTAAATTAATATTTATTTTTGTATGAAAGTAAAATCTAACGAAATGTCAAAAGTCGTAGAACAAACATTGTTATTTATGATTTTAGGTATCTACTCGTACTCCTGCGAGGTTGCAGGTGTTTTACAATTAAGCCTCTATATGAAAATTTTCAAATTCGTTTTTTTTTTACATTTTCGTATAATTTTTCCAACATTTTCTTTTATACAAACCTTGTACTGACAATAACAAACACAACGAAAATAGTATATTATGATACAAGGGTGGAAAGTAGGTTATTGCAATCGAGATGTCATTAACAAGCCCGAGCTGAAAGCGAGGATTTTTAGTGTCACGAGTTTGCAATAACCTACACACACGTGTATCACAGGCGTTTTTCAATACGGTTGTGGATAATAGTAAAAAATAAAAATAAAAACAAATAAAAAAGTAAAAAACAAATAATGTCATGTTGCAAAAATGCACCATTTTCTAAAAAAAATCAATTGTGTGATAAATTGATATTTTTTTGAGAATACAATGCTAAAATATAAGGAGTCATTCATTTTGTAAGTCACGAGCTCGTAGAAGAAAAATGCCTGTGCGAAATATTGAATTTTCGAATCATTTAATAGCCTCTGAAAGTGCGCCATGTTTTACAACTGTATTTAAAATAATTATCCAATTCGGTGCAGTTGTTCTGAAGTTATGCGCCATACATTTAGCTCTAGATATGAACTTTAATTTGTGGCGCCTATAACAACATTGCTCACTTGTTAAATAAATAATATTTTTATTCTCTTAGTAGGCAACATAGTTAGGCCAAGCCAGTTCTCAATCTTACAAAAGATTTATGCATCACCATTCAGTGTGAAGAAATGATGTAGAATTCTACCATATAAAAATAACTATTAATTAGAAAAGAAACACTATTACCGAATAGAATGTTATAAAATGGATTAGTAATTTAAAAAAAATATCACCATAAAATAAATCTCCATGCTGAATATTTTGCGAAGTGGTAATGGTTTTTCACAAAAAGGATAGCTTTCGTTGTCCAACTAGAACAACTTTAATAAAGATAGAGCAGGTAATCCACAAATCAAGTAAAATTTTCAAATTGTAGTATCGTTCCCTTTGTGAACCTGGTGAAACGTGAAAATAAGCAACAATATTGCAATGCAATGTCAGGGTGGCTATGGTGAAATAGCCTAGCCTTAAAAATGACCTAGCCTTAAATGTTAGATTTAATAAAATTCCTTTTAAGTCAATTAATTTGTAGGTCTAGGTATTGTCAGGTTGAGTATGAATAGCTAACAAAAAGGGATTTTAGGTTATTTTTTTATTAAAATTTTTATCATCACATCTGTTTCCGCTAATTTAATTTGTTTTTATTATTTGTCATGTCAATATTTTGTTTTAATTATTTTCAAAATGTTAGTTAGTTATTAAACTGCTATTGAGTAATTATCTACTTTCAGTAATGTATTTACAATTTGATATACCAATTTGATATACAAAAAAGGAGTCCAACAAATTATGCAACAAAAAAAATACATTATAAAAGACATGCTTGCTTACGGCCCTATGGAGTCAGAAAGGATCCCGCTTACATAATAAAACAACGAGAATCTTCAATTTTGACGCCATTGTTTCGAAGACAGTCTCAATTTGTCAGCTATCAATGCTATTTCAGCCGGCATGAAGGAGTTAAGTCACGGGCCCTCCAAATAATATCATTATAACAACTTAAAAGCAGAATTAATTCCATTTAAAATACAAACACACCTTCGCTCAGGTACCGCTGCTCGCTACTTCGCAAATTAGATTTCGCATAAAGCCTATTTTAATTTGCGCCGTCGCTAAACATTGGGAGCTCTTTAATGTTTAAACGGGTGCAAACCCTTGGTATTGACTCAGCGTGGTGACGCCGGGCCAGGTTGACATTCGTGTGCAAACACATTCCTTGCGCTGCGGCCGCGCGTTGCCGCATGCGGCGTGTATGTACAGTAAGCTCCCATTCAAGCTATACATTTACACTACGAAAGCCGTCACTATTACGAGCGACATAAGAACGGTCCAAAGGTCAATCAGTATAGCTTGATAAGGAGCTTACTGTACGTACTACGTAGCGTACCCCTGCCCGCCCACCGATCCCCGCTAATAAGCTCACCGCCCAAGCCCAAGATACGAAATTCGCGTACTTGTTTAACTCTTTTGTTGGCCGGCCTCACCTAAGCCAGCTTACTCAATTTTGGGGGATCAACATAAATATTAGGTGCTTAAGCCATCGAATAACAAAACAAAAATTTTCTTCTGATATTTAAACGTTCAAAACTATCTTTATAATTATTATCAGGTGCCCCAATAGGAAAAAACTATTGACAAAAAAATAATCAACGAAAAGTAAAAACCGAATTCAAAAACACAAAAATGTATTCACATTTTCTATTTTAAAGACGGTACAGATACAGATGACTTCAAAATATAAAATGTGATTTGTGTATTTCTATATCATTTTTAGCTTTTTGTGTTTTTGAAGTCAGTTTTTATTTTTTCTTACATATATGTTTTTTTTATCTTTTAGTGAATTTAATACCACCTCACCAATAGAACTTGAAACAATATAACTCAGGTTCTATAAGTGCCTATACTAGTATTATAAAAACCAACCTGTAACTTCTAAAAGTCAAGGATCCCTCCATAACCAGACAAATACCTGATGCAAATATGGATAGCTTCGGAAATAACATGAAACGTGTTGGGCGTACCTATAAAATTAAGGGGCTTTCCTCGATTTTCCTGGGATCCCATTACCAAATCCAGACTTTGGTGACAATAGGAGCAATCGGAAAGAAAAAAGAATCTCTAAAAAAAAAGAATTTTTCAAGAAGAAAGGCTTAAAAACATATAGTCGCATTGAAAACCTTCTTATTTTTATGAAGTTGACTAATAAAACTCATCATAATCGAGTCCGTGGCACATGCGGCCTAAAAATTATAGCCACCGTGCGCGTGCGCAAAAATAATTCTGCGCATGTGCTAGTTCGCATCAGCAGTCAGGAGGGGGATGCTGTTGTGGTGTTGGTCTGGAAACATAGCGGCTCTAGTTCGACAATAAGCAAGACCTCTTAAGTCGAAAGCATCAATATGCTACTCTGCGTTAACCACTTATCAATTTTATTTTTAACCCATATATGCCCGTAATTAGGTCTATATCTGACAATCATCAGTTTAAAACTACACTCAATGGTTTTCTTGCTACTAAAGCGTATTACAATCTTCAAGTCTTCTTAGATGATAAGACAACTCAGCAGTGGAAACCACAATAATTCTATCCATTTATTATATTGGTTTAATTTAACTGTTTATTTTCTTATTTGACATCATAATTCCCTAATTTGACTACATAAATTATTTTGTACCTATAACATAACTTTCATTGACACTATAAATACTATTATTATTGTTTTATTTATGTGATTTTAAATATTATTATGATCGTGGTTATCCTAATTTGACATTATTTATTATTAATTTATTTAAGCTTGTTTAGAATAGATTAATTTCTTATTTGACATTACAACTTATTTGACATTGTAACTTATTTGACATCATAATTCCCTAATTTTACTACAAAAATTATTAGTATCTATTTTATAATTAAGTTTTATTGACATTGGACATTATAAATATTAATATTTTAGTGACTGTAATTATTATGAAGATCGTGGTTATCCCAATCTTACATTTATTTATTATTATTGTATTTAGAATCTTGTCATGTTAATTTTTAATTTACTTCTCATATGCCTATGGCGAATCATGGCTGTACTCTGTTTGTATTACATTTAACACCTATGTATATACCCATGTTTTATGAGCAAATAAAATGATTGATTGATTGATTGATTAATTATTTAGGTCATGAAAATATCTGATATTCACAAATGTTACTCAAAATAGGAACAAATAAAGGGCTTTTACATTATTTTTTATTTTTTTTCTGGAAAAAGTAGTTTTTTTGACTGGGTCGCTAACGACCCACTGGGATAATAGATGTCCTAAAATGTATGAAATGAAACGAACTAGTAAAATCAAAAGAAAGCTATATTATGACATTAAAAATGTAACAATGATATAAACCACGTGTGGTATAGTTGGAAACACTTATCATGCAGATTGACTCCACGTTTCTTGCACATTTGGTTGGTTTTATTTTTAGAAATAACACCTCGAAATGTAAGCAAAGATACCTATATATTGTAAAATATGTTCGATATTATATTGTGTTTGAGCAGCAGAGTGTATAGATCGCCTAGTCATGGTTGATGGTTCTGGAGCATCTCGAGCTGAGGGTTAGTAGAGCTGTAGCCAAGGATCTGCGAAAACTCAATGTCGACGGGGGTACTCCTAATCCTAATCAGCACTTATAACCAAATCTTATAGGCTTACCAATGCTGTTTGTATCCATACCTCCCGTCATAAGGAATCATTGACCTATTCCACTTACGTGCTCGTCCATAGGATCGTTATCACTATCTTCTTTACCAAATCTTTTTTTTTGTCAAATCCGAAAAACAATTGCAAAAAGTCTATTACCTTACTTTCAGGGCTAAGCTTTTCGGTGCCATCTTTCGTACCCACTTTCGCACTGGTTTTATAGGCTTCTTTTATTCTATTTTACAAGGACCGGGCAACTCTAAATCTCAATTTCATCCACAACTTCTGGAAATTCTGATCGATTTATTACGAGCTGTGTAGCTGCGTAGGTGTCAGTCGTATTTACTATATCCGAGCAGTCCTCGTCTCCCAGTCATTTTCAGACTGCTGACAGTCACGAGGAGGATCCAAGTACACATCCAATTGGCCAAAATCATTTTCTTCAGCGGTGTAGTGTAAAACTTCCAAAATGAAATGAAATACTTAGTGTTCAAGCCACGCGACGACCTATGAAAGAAAGAAAAAAGGTAAGGGATTATCCCAGTGGGTCGTTTGCGACCCAAATATTTTTATGGCGCTCTTATACAGTAAAAACAGCTTAGTAACTCATTGGAAATACCTAATTTCTATCAATTATCTATCTAACAAGCATGTTACATTATTTATTTCTTGTTAACATAGATAAAAAAAATTATACTTACATTTTTCGCAACCTCGCACGCAGAAAATGTACACCAAATAGGACTCAAAAACTAAATTAGCTCTAAAAAGAAATTATATCACTAAAATAACTTGTAAATCAATGTTAAATGTTCTTCAGACTTTCAAGTTATTGGTAAAATAAACTAAGTACAGATTATTATTAAAAGCAAAAATATCCACCTATTCAAACGTAGTTACTAATCTTGGGTCATTAACGACCCATTGGGATAATATAGGTTAATTGATTATGAGTAGGTACTTGACCTCATCTCGCTTAATTGGTAAGCGCAGGTAGAGTCTAAGGTATCTTACAAAATGAAAATCTTTAATATAAAAAAGGTGTCTTTTAATCGCTGAATTCTATTTATTTAACTATTCTTATCTAACGAACTCTTGCGAGCAGCGCACGTTACACCTTCACGCTATTTTCCCCATTTCCCGTACACATATGAGTAATTTCTACCAATTAAAACGTGGAATCACTGCATCAGGTGCTCCAAACTTTCGGATCTCATTCTGACTCGTGTTGCGATTATAAAATAAGGTGCATAAATTAAAATGTGTAAACCCACCCGCTCCGCTGGAATTTAGATTTCTGCCCGCGCGCCTCATTTCGCGAACATTAACAAAACCCACGAATTTGCGGTGCGGTCGCGTTTTATAAATGTTTCACGTATTAATAAAATTAACAATGCGGGTGTACAGCCGGTTATGTTCCAACAAAGGCCCGGTGGAGCACAATGGCATCTATAATAAATAGTAGGAGTTTAGCAAACAGAAGCACAATGGCACCTGGACCGCGGCCGCGCTCGTTCAATTCAAATTTTAGTGGTCGTGAGCGCAGCCTCCGCTAATTCCTGCGAAGTGCCTGCGAGTCTTTTTATCTTGAATCGGGGTTGTTGCGAATATCAGCATCAACAACCTCAGCATCCGCGGATTATCGGCATTGTTCTAATATCGGCATCAGCAACAGTGTGCGGGAAGTCAGGTGGAGTTTTCATAGGCAGTTATACCAAAAAGAAGTCACTTGAGTTCTATGTTCTTTCATTCTATTGTTTTGTTCGATTGTCGACGTAAATTGGTTGGTTTAATAGACAATTATACCTACCAAAAAGAAGTCACTAGTGTTCCGTGTTATCTCATTGTATTGTTTTGTCGACGTAAATTGGTTGGAGACTATTGAGTTATTGTGTGACGTGTGTCGTATAACAAAACAATCCATAAACCATTACTCAAATTCATAAAGACTCCTACAATTATTAAGTATTACTTGTTCTTTATTCAAAACAATATATATTATGACGTTTGCTACTTATATTATAGGAGGATATATTTTATTTTATTTATTTATTTATATCAGAATCCGCTTATACAGTAAAAAGCTGCATCAGCAAAATCCTGTCTTGAACATAGCTACGCTACTATATGCCATGGGTTGACCACTGACCATGTCAAATCACCAGACATTTACTCATCTATGTATATAAACCAGTTGTTGTTAATTTATATTGTTAATTTATGTCACTATCTTGTTTATTAAAGTGTACCTATTTAAATAAAGAAATTGGATTTATAAATTATTGTCGATCTTCATCTAGACTGCAAGAAATCAATTTATTATTACATTTTTTTACACACACGCTCACACTTGAAACTCATTCCAAATTTCCAACTTCCTTTTTTTTCTTTGTACATACCTAATCATACTCGTCTAATATTTGCTCGATTGTTGGTGTGGCTAAATCTATAGGCCCTACTGAGTGCAAGACTAGTGATATAGTATTTGAGGTGGAATGCTGTTGCGCTCCTTAACTGCCAATGGCTAGTTGACTGGTGAGTGTAGGGCTCCCCCCGCAAGCTATCGGGTATACCCACTGAATCACCTTGACTTCCATTCGGTCCTAGTCCAGATGATCCAGAAAAAAAACGAATTACCACGTCAGACTACTCCGCAACAACCAGGCCAGGTGTTAACGAATGTGGGGAATTATTCTGGATATCAGGATAATTAGGAGTGGGCTGCAATAGCCACCCTAGCATACTTTACACACTACTTTACACCCCACAAGTTTTAATAATCAAATTTTATTGTTACCTATTCACTCTCCATATATCTAACATTATTGAATACAATTTTTTGATGAAGTTGACATATTAAAAGAAAAATCTGCGACAAGGCAGTTAGATTGTTGATTTAAGCCCCAATACAAAAGCATATGCCACACAAGATGCATAAAAAAGATAAAGAAGTAAAAAACACGATAGATCCCATTAACTCGCTGGCGAAAACCGAAAAGCACGTCGATGTAGTAAAGCACTGATTAACAACCCATAATCCCCTTTATCGGCGTGAGTTTCCACGGGACACCCTCATTGGCAGATCGCTATCTGGGCGAGCGGGCTGGCGCTGTGGCCGCCGCTTATCACACGAATTACCGTTTTTACTTGATTCTCTCAAAAACTGCGAAAGGTAGCCGTTTCCGTGGCTGGGGGGGCCTCACCCCTACTACGATTGCTACCAAAGCTATATCAAAATTAGGCAAATCTTTATTCAATGTGGAAGGTACAGGCACTTATTGACGTCAAAAGAAAACATAAGTAAGAACATTGTCTTAAATTGTTTAGTTCTGAATGTGAAAAAGTTGACTATACACGCGTTCGATAATTAGAAGACCCTTCACTACAAGGCCAGTTGAGGAAACTCGAAAGGACAAAAGAAACAGGAATGTTACCTCTAAATTTGATATCTTATTCTGACAACACAGGACAGTTTTTTACCAGCAAACCTAAACATAAGCAGCAACTGGATAGTGGACGATTGACGATCGTGAATACTGTATTTGCACATATTATGTTTTTTAACTCACGTAATTATAATAGTAATATATTTTTTGTATTTATACTTTGTTTAGATATTACCTACTTTTTGTTATTACTTAAAATATGAAGTTCCGATATTTGATTGCGCCCAACATAAAGTTTAAGCCCAGAACTAAACTTATACAATTCAATTTCTTTTTTGCTTCCAGCTGAAGTAGTCGAAATTTTATAATACCACTAGCTGTGCCCGCGAACTACGTTTCGCCATATATTTTTTCCTGTTTTTGCAACATTTTTTATTGATGCTCAGCTCCTATTAGTCGTAGCGTGATATTATATAGCCTAAAGCCTTCCTCGATAAATGAGCTATTCAACACAAAAAGAATTTCTCAATTTGAATCAGTAGTTCCCGAGATTAGCGCGTTCAAACAAACAAACTTCAGCTTTATAATATTAGTAAGTATACAGGGCGTCATAAGACTATGGGACATGAAGGGAAAGTACTTTAATTATCGTAAATAGAATATTTTGCCGAAAGAAGACTATGTTATTTTTAAAAGTTGGTAATACTGCATTCAAAGATTTTCTAAAAATTACTTGCTTCGTCTGGGAATCGAACCGGCTCATATGTGTAAAAAAAAATTCCCCGTATTTTTATGATGCCAATCGAAAGAATGGACAAAAAACAAGAAGTCCTTTTAAGTAACATAGTATCTTAAAAGAAAGGAATAACGTAAAATGTTTGATTCAAATTTCAAATGCATCCTCTGTAAGCTAGACAAAAGGCAAAAAAAGAATAAAAAGAATGTTGTTCTTAAATTTGAAAATTGAAAAATTTTGAAAGAGCGTTTGTGTTTTGGATTTTTATCTGTTTAGTCTTCATTCACTCACTTGCACGCGTGTTATTGTGATAATTTATTGCGAACATGGCATATGAAATAAGTTTTGACTTAATGGAAGCATACTTTTTGAACAATAAAGACCTTTCTCGAAGTTTGCGGAGGTATAACGTAAGTAATCCTGACAGACAAACACCATCTCGTCGCGTTTTAAGGAGGCTTGTGATTAATTTGAAAACTTTAATTGTTCGAAGATCCTGATTTTTGTATGATAAGAAAATCAACAGTGAACTTGTTAAAAGATTGACGATTTGCATAAGACAAGAAGGATATTTTGAGCATTTATATATATATATATATATAAGGATATTTTGAGAAGATATTTTGAGCATTTAATTAATTAATTTAAAAAAAAATACTTAATTAACTTCGGTGGTTTCAAGTATGTTTTTAATTTGATTTAATAAAACGTTATTCCTTTCTTTTAAGATAATATATTACTTAAGAGGACTTATTATTTTTTGTCCATTCTTTCGATTGGCATCATAAAAATACGGGTGATTTTTTTTCGGTTCGATTCCCAGATGAAGCTAGTAATTTTTAGAAAATCTTTGAATGCAGTATTACTAACTTTTAAAAATAACATAAAGTCTTCTTTCAGCAAAATATCCTATCATCGATATTTAAGGTACTTTCCCTTCTTGACCCATAGTCTTGGGACGCCCTGTAGATAACAACGGCATAAGTAAGATAGAAGAGACAATTAGTAGGGGACAGGGGCTTACCGATGGACGCCGAAGTGGAGGCGGATTTTATTGCCATTCGTATTGTCCGCCAGAGATTTATTCTGACACATCGCAAATTCGTCTGTTGACTCTCCGCCACTACTCCCGCATTATTTTGCAATGGTTTTTTCTTGCTCGACAAAGCGGTGGCTTAACGTGTGTCTGGAGGTATCGATTTCTCGTTTGCTCGCAATGAGACTATTGCTCCGTCAATTTGCACGACAAAACTGTATTAACAGGTATATCGGGTTATTGCTGGCACACAAAGTAACTTTATGTTTTCGTTGTGAATAACCCCTCTGACATTTATCTCACCTGATGGCGTTTTTTTATATAACAAAGTTAGCAAATAAACAGGCTTCCCGCCTGATGATAATTAGCTGCAGTCGCCTATAGTACAGTCAACAACACATTAGGCAACCACAAAATGATTTTTTTTTACAAAAAGAAATCATATTAACCTTGTATGTGCATACATCCTGAATATATTCAAGATGTCTGCAAATACAAGTAGGAATGGAAAAAAAGTTGACTCTACACCTGTTCGGAAATTGAGAGAGCCTTCTCGAGAAGAACAGGCAAGAAACTCGAAAGGTCAAAATTTTTTATCTCCTCTTTTAAATCGCCATTTACAATTTTGGTTTTGTTACAGAGTCGTCAATTGGAAGCTGACCTCAAAGCAAAAGTTTGAGCTCAACTTCCATTACAAGAAGAGATGTGTTAATTCACATTATATAAGCTATCTCTGAGAGAAGTGCGTGAACTTAGCTTATAAATTGCTCTCACTGAATGTTTCTTCGAAACAAAACGCAGTACATTGTTAAATATTAGAAATGAGAGTTCAAACCCAAGCTTTTTTGTCCGTCATGTAATCAGACACTTTATAATATGTTTTTTTAATAAGTACATCTTTGATTGCAACTTTAAATTTGTTTAAGCTAAGTTCTTGTATACAACTTGGTATTTTATTGTAGAAACGTATACACAGGCCTCTAAAAGAGTTATTGATTTTTTGGAGCATATTTTTACGAACACATATTAGATTCTCATAAATATATTGCGACGCTACTGTCATAATACCAATTTCTTTAAACTTTTCTCGCAAAGAATCTCATTATAACTCGAATAGCCCTTTTCTGCAGCACAAAAACGATCTGAATGTCGGCTGCATTTCCCCACAACAAAATGCCATATGACATCAAACTATGAAAGTAAGAAAAATATACATGTCTTGCTGTATCAACATCGGTCAACTGACGTACTTTCCATACAGCGTGAGCCGCAGAACTAAGTCTCTTTGACAATCTATCTATATGTGGGCCCCATTGCAGCTTAGAATCAAGTGTGATCCCAAGAAATACTGTGGTATCCACAAGGTCAACACCTATATCCTTTATTTTTACAGCGGTGTGAACCTCTTTCACACTGAGTAAAACAAATTTTATACATTTTGTTTTCCTTTCATTAAGTGACAGGTTGTTTACATTAAACCAATGAACAATTCTTGAGATAGAATTATTTACATCGGCATTCATTTGCAATCCTCTTTTAATTTTAAATAAAAGTGAAGTATGCAAATAATACTATCCCATGCCTGTCCTGTACAAAATCAGGGAGGTCATTGACATATATAAGAAATAAAAAGGACCAAGAATCGAACCCTGCGGTACTCCCATTTTAACTGCGGAACCTTGAGACCTTTTTTCATTGACGTCTACTTTTTGAATCCTTCCACTTAGATAAGAGAGTAGAAGATCCAGTGCAGTATCACGAAACCCATAGTGGTGTAATTTTCTGATCAAGGTTTCGTGATAAACGCAATCAAATGCTTTAGACAAATCACAAAAAATGCCTAACGTATCGTGTAAGTCATCCCAGGCTTCGAATATATGTTGTATTAACTCAACACCAGCATCGGTTGTTGAGCGACCCCTCCTAAAACCAAATCGTTTACAGTGTAGAAGATTATTCCTATTAAAATAACTTTGCATTTGCTCCAACATTATTTTTTCAAAAATTTTGCTAAAAGTAGGTAGCACAGAGATAGGTCTAAAATTACTGGGGTCTGATGTGCTACCACATTTATGTAAAGGAATAATTTTACTCAGCTTCATTAGATCAGGAAATACACCACAGTCAATGCAATCATTAAAAATGTTAGCAAGTATAGGAGCTATTGTTTCAATTACGGATTTAGTAACATCAACGGAATTTCCCCACAGATCCGCAGTTTTCTTATTATTCAAAGTTTTAAAGGACTTTATTATATCCATTCCACTAATGTGTACAAATTTGAATTTATCACCACAAGCTTCAACATGATCTTTCATTATAGATTCAGCAATAGCGGGGGAGGAATCCAATGACTTTGTGATTGAGACTGGAATGTCAGTAAAGAACTTTTCAAATTCTGCAGCTACTTCTGTGTCAACTGTTACCTTCTTACCATCAATATTCAAACAATATTGATTATTAGTAGTTTTCGCTTTTCCAGTTTCATCATAATTTATAATATTCCATGCCATTTTAATTTTATTATTACTGTTTTTATTTTTGAACTTAAATAATTAGAATTAGCAAACCTGCATGCTTTTTTGAATACTTTGGAATAAGTTTTCACATATAGTTTAAACTCATCAAATCGGTCGTTGACAGCGCGCACGAGTAAAATGCGCCCGATTCGCGATAGAATTGTTGCCTTATTTAAGTAATCAGGTGTCTTGAAAACCTACCTTAGGGCCCCTGTGTCTGTGTAGTTCTTTGTCACGTACACTGTGTCGTGAGCAAGTGTTCCTAGAAGAGATGCAGGGTCAATGGCTGGACTTTCACCACAGAGGAGCGCTCCTCTCTCCTCTGCTGTTCAGGTGCTACAGTAGGCTCCTTATCAAGCTATAGTGATTGACCTTTGGGCCGTTCTTATGCCGCTCGTAATAGTGGCGGTTTTCGTAGTGTAAATGTATAGTTTGAATGGGAGCTTACTGTACAACCCGGAGTTTGGTTACGGTTAAGGGCGAAGGTTTTCCGCCCCCCAAACGAACCGGCCGTGTACAAAACAGAAACTATGCTTCGTACATAGATTTACCAAAAATCTATGTACCAAACATAGATTTTTTATACTTTTAAGTACCTTTAACACAATTCCACCTTCACATCTAATAACTTTACTGATTATGATATAAAACCGCTTTGCATTTATTGCTGGCCATTTAAAAATGTGTTATTTTGAGATTGAAACTAAAACTTTTTTAAATAGCTAAATAGTTTTTGGCACTTTCATTTTTGTTGTTGGGTGCTTCAGTTCAAATTTATACAATAATCACAACGTTTGAAAATGTCTTCAAATAACGAGCTACATGAACAGTAAAAACCGGCCAAGTGCGGCGGGCCACGCACAGTGTAGGGTTCCGTAGTTGCAAATGCCAACTTTGAGTTCACACTCGCACCTCACAACACATTGCTATTAAATTAGGTATTATTATTATTATTAAAGCTGCAATGATTTTATATTTCCTTAACTTCACGTGGTTCGTAAATTTATATTCAGTACTGATTTTCAATGAAATTTTACTTTTCCGAGTACATTTTATAAGTTGATCGTCTATAACTTTTTAGTTTGTACTTAGTTCTCAACTCTGATAGTTTTCTTTTAAACTTCATTATAATACTACTGTTTTAATTTTTTTCACGTGTCCATATTATGTATAACCGTTTAGCAGATTTATTTATTGTATTTAAAATTGAATTTATAAGAAATTATTTTCCAATCTAATTTGAATTTTGCATAAACATTCTTTAACAGAATTTATGGAAGACGGTGTCGCATTTTATTAACATTATGAGCCGAGCACTATGAATCTGATCTGGCAACATTGACTTAAATTCAATATAGCTGCCGCTCAAAAAAAGGTGGATAAAAGTTTGTTTCCAAACCTAGCAATATAGGTATCAAATGAAAGGCCTTGAAGAGTAGAGCATTGTACCTAGGAAAATCGACCTAAATTCAACATGGCCGCCACTCAAAAAAAGGATAAAAGTTCGTTTTCAAACCCAGCAATATGGGTATCAAATGGAAGGCCTTGAACAGTAAAGCATTATGAACCTAGGAAAATCGCTCTAAATTCAACATGGCCGCCGTTCAAAAAAATGGATATAAGTTCATTTCCAAACCCAGCAATATGGGTTTCAAATCGAAGGGCTTGATGAATAAAGCAATATGAACGTAGCAACATTGACATAAATTCAACATGGCCACCGCTCAAAAAAGGTGGATTAAAGTTAGTTTCCAAACCTAGCAATATGGGTATCAAATGAAAGGTCTTGAAGAGTAGAGCATTAGGTACCCAGGAAAATCGACCCAAATGCAACATGACCGCCCCTCAAAAAAAAAAGGATAAAAGTTCGTTTTCAAACCCAGCAATGTGGGGGTACCAAATGAAAGGCCTTGATGAATAGGGCACTATGAACCTAGCAACATTAACATAAATTCAACATAGCTGCTGCTCAAAAAGGTGGATAAAAATTCGTTTCCAAACCTAGCAATATGGGTATCAAATGAAAGGCCTTGATGAGTAGAGCACTATGAACCTAGCAACATTGACATAAATTCAACATAGCCGCCGCTCAAAAAACTGATAAAAGTTCGTTTTCAAACCTAGCAATATGGGTATCAAATAAAAGGCCTTGATGAGTAGAGTATTATGAACCTAGCAACATTGACATAAATTCAACATGGCCACCGCTCAAAAACGATGGATAAAAGTTCGTTCCCAAACCTAACAATATGGGTATCAAATGAAAGGCCTTGAAGAGTAGAGCATTAGGAACCTAGGAATATCGACCTAAATTCAACATGACGGCCGCTCAAAAAAATAGGATAAAAGTTTGTTTTCAAACCCAGCAATATGGGTGTCAAATGAAAAGCCTTGATGAGTAGGGCATTATGAACCTAGCAACACTGACATAAATTTAACATAGCCGTTGCTCAAAAAAGGCGGATAAATGTTCGTTTCCAAACCTAGCAATATGGGTATCAAATGAAAGGCCTCAAAGAGTAGAGCATTATGAACTTAGAAAAATTGCTATAAATTAAACATGGCCGCCGCTCAAAAAAATGGATAATAGTTTGTTTCCAAACCCAGCAATATGGGTATCAAATGAAAGACCATGATGAGTAGAGCACTATAAACGTAGCAACACTGACATAAATTCAAGATGGACGCCGCTCAAAAAAGGTGGATAAAAGTTCGTTTCCAAATCTAGCAATATAGGTATCAAATGAAAGGCCTTCAAGAGTAGAGCACTATGGACCTAGCAATATTGACGTAAATTCGACATGGCCACCACTCAAAAAAGGTGGATTAAAGTTCGTTTCCAAACCTAGCAATATAGATATCAAATGAAAGGCCTTGAAGAGTAGAACACTATGAACCTAGGAAAATCGCACAAAATTCAACATGGCCGCCGCTCAAAAAAATAGATAATAGTTCGTTTCCAAACCCAGCAATATGAGTATCAAATGAAAGGCCTTGATGAGTAGAGCACTATAAACGTAGCGACACTGACATAAATTCAACATGGACGCCGCTCAAAAAAGGTGGATAAAGTTCGTTTCCAAATCTAGCAATATATGTATCAAATGAAAGGCCTTGAAGAGTAGAGCACTATGGACCTAGCAATATTGACGTAAATTCGACATGGTCACCACTCAAAAAGGTGGATTAAAGTTCGTTTCCAAACCTAGCAATATAGGTATCAAATGAAAGGCCTTGAAGAGCAGAACACTATGAACCTAGGAAAATCGCACAAAATTCAATATGGCCGCCCTCAAAAAAAATGGATAAAAGTTCGTTTCCAAACCCAGCAATATGGGTATCAAATGAAAGGCCTTGATCAGTAGAGTACTATGAACGTAGCAACATTAGACGTAAATTCAACATGGTCGCCGCTCGAAAAAGGTGCATAAAAGTTCATTTTCAAACCTAGCAAAATGTGGGTATTAAATTAAGTAGGCCCTGAAGAGTAGCTACTACCTAGAGCATTACGAACCTACGAAAATTGTCCTTATTTCGAAATGGCCGCTGCTCAAGAAAGGCGGAATAAAGTTGAATCATTATGAAATAAAATGGAGGAAAAAACTAAACACTGTGTTAAGCATTTTGATGGCGAAACATAGTTTGCGGGCACAGCTAGTCGGACTATAAAATGATCGCACAACTAGTTGTGTGATCGAGTTGGTCCATGGGTACCGCCTCACTAAAACCGTCAACGACAAAGCCAACATAAATCCATTAGCACTGCACCTTAGCACAGTACATCAGGATCATGAATGCATAAACATTATAAATACCTCACTCCCAACATCAAGCATCGTAGTCGCGTAGTCGTCATAAGCAAATTTAAATGTCGCAATTTTCAAATTTCCATGCAACGACAGGTGTTTATAAAATGCGCCCGCTAACACATTAACAATGTTCCGTCTGAAAGCCTTTGTCTGCGCTGCGAATTACGGCTAAGGGCGAAAATTTAAATACCCTGCAGGGCTGTTTTACATGAGAGATGCACTTCGTATGGGCGGCGAGTAATGAAACCGCACGCTAAACACCGGCTTTGTCGAATTGAATTTCCTTTTTTCTGGAGGCGACTTGCCGTCGCTGTTAACAAAGCTTAAGCCGCTAAATAGACTATTGCTTTGTTTTATGCGGTGTTTGCTTACATTTCGAAGTCATTTGAGTTATGCAATTTTATCACTATGGATATCTCCTTATTTCCATTTATTTGTAGGCATATGTTCTTAATAATTCGAGAAATCAATATAGAGACAATATAACAACTTTACGATTATAAAATTTGACATGGTCATCGAAAAGCTTATAAAATTGTCTAAAGTTCAGTTCGGCATAATTATACAATGTCAATCTGTATTCAATAATCTTTCACAAATGCAGATATATTTTAATCCATAATTCAATTTCTCAGTAATTATTTGCATAAATAAACGCGTCTAATATTTAATTAAATTTTACGTATATATCTTACTAGCTGTGCCAGCGAACTACATTTCGCCGTATATTTTTTACCCGTTTTTGCAACATTTGTCATTGATGCTCAGCTCCTATTAGTTGTAGCGTGATGTTATATAGCCTAAAGCCTTCCTCGATAAATGGACTATCCAACACAAAAATAATTTTTCAATTTGAATCAGTAGTTCCTGAGATTAGCGCGTTCAAGCAAACAAACAAACAAACTCTTCAGCTTTATAATATTAGTATAGATAAGTTCTATTACAAAATTGTTATATATGTTACTGTAAAAGCCCGTGTATTGGTAAATCTTAGGTTTTACCGGTAAATCCTAGGATTTACCAAAATTAGTTGGTAAATGCCCGAATTTCTAAAGAATTTACAATTTTTCGGACTTTTACCAATAGATATTGGTACATACTAGGTTTTACCAAGGACGGTTGGTAAATGTTGGTTTTGGGTATTTCTTAACAGCTTCATGTGTTCTTCTGTGTGTGGTCACAATAATATCTAACCTAACCTAACCTACAGTTTTCAGTTTGATCCTAAAAGTTTTTTCGATAACAATTCTCTATTTTGACCCGGGCGAGAAAAAATGGCGACGAGGTGGATTTCACTTAATTATTGGTTTTTGCGAGCGGAGCATGAAAGATGCAGTTTCTGTTTGTGGTCACAATATCTAACCTAAGCTACAGTTTTCAGCTTTATCCTATGTATGAATAATTGATTACCATATTTTCATCATTTACGTCGTCTTGGTGGTAAGTTCTAAGATTTACCGAGTATATGATGGTAAAAGTCCGAAATGGACAATGATCTTACAACAGTTCGAACATTTACCAATAACAGTTGGTAAATCTAAGGTCTTGCTGGTAAATCTCAAGTTTTACCGGTAAATCTTAAGATTTACCGTAGTTCAGGCTGTTACAGTAACATTAAAACATATTTGAGTGAGGCCGCGAATTTTGGCGAAAATGACGCAGTAGTGACGTAAAAGATTGCGCGACGGTGACGTTAAAGTAGCGCAAAACAGTCGTGCAAAATAATAAAGGTTGGAGTATACCGAGCTTGACAAATATAACCTTCTTACTAAAGCAATTTTTAAGTAAGTACTTGAAATTGTGTAGGTAGGTATAGATGTGTAGGTAGATTGTGTGTTTAAAATTAAACATAATTACAATTTAACTACATAATATGTAATAAAATCATATAAACACTCAAAATCATCTCAGCAGTCCGGGTGTATGGATCATGTAAACCCATATATTATAAAAGTATTTACAGAACCACAAACCTTCCAAAAAAAAAAAAAAACGCAAAAAAAGTGCAATGCTTCTGAAACTAGTGTACCCACGACCTTGTTTTGGTAGCGCAGTAATAGTGACGCAATAATTTCGCAACTGCCCCCCTAGACAAGATGCATTTCGATAATCGCTAACGCAATCGCTAGAAGGAAAATGTATGGGATTTGACATGTAATTGCCAACTGAATTTGACATTGTAAGCCCTCGCTTAGTTTTCGAGCGCAATTGTCAAATCTCATACATTGTCCATTTGGCGATTGCGTTAGCGATTATCTAAAGACATCTTGTCTAGGGGGGCTGGTCTCGCAATAGTGACGCAAATGTAGCGCAAAAGTATACAAGCGTTACTCCACAATTTACATATATTTTCTAAAAAAATAAGCACTCTAAGATATCTCGCGTTTTCAAGAATCAAGTGCAGTTAAAATCTTTGCAAAAATCTCAAGCTACCCTAAAAAGTTGTGAAAAAACTTGCTCACGAAAACAGTGACCACTTCACTTCACCACAAGTTTGACATAATTTATCCTTCAAGATGGCTCCTATTATGTTGACTTCCATAGACAAGACGCATCGGTGTTGCCATTTCAAAAGAACATAAATTTAGAAAATGTGACTTACAAACTTGTTAAATATTGGTTGCGCAACAAAATTCGCGTAATAGTATGATATCGCTTAAAATACAATTAGTAATATAGCAATATTAAATAGCCTTAGATTACAAGCATTTCTCTTAATGCTTAACGCTCATAAACGCTGGAGTTCCACAAGGTTCGGTGCTCTACCCAACTCTGTTAATTCTGCATATAAATGACATGTCGTCTATTCAGAACATACATTGTTATGCGGATGACAGTACGGGTGATGTGCGGTATACTGAGTACCAGAATGTCCCTTGGATTTCGATGCAAGAAAGGCAGATTTATATGCTTTTATCGTAGGAATAATAATTGACCAATTAGCAATGTATTTTTTTTATTAACCTCAAAGTGCGCAGGGTACCAAAAAGCACGGCAGTTTTAAACATTTTTTTTATTTTTCAATGATATTATTCAATTTATACGGTTGTGTACCACAATATTGAGACTTTGACAGTTGGCCATGCTGGATAAAGACTATATAGTTTTACAAAAAATTCTAGGATATCCCTATTTATTAACTTTCTATAAACAACAAGAAGGTTACTTTAGAGTACATGAAATGTGGTAAAATTCTCGGCCTCATCCATTTTAGTATGTTGGTTCGTAAGATATATCAATGGGCTTAAATTGCCTGACCTTAAATAAAAAAAAATAAATGGGCACAAATACGAGAAACATGCCAAAGTAGGATTAAAGGGTTGATATGCGCATTAATTTAATTAAGTTAGTAAGAGTGCAACCACTAATCATTAGCATTATTGTTAATTATCCGTACTAACGCGCCTTTACCGCCTTTCCTATCAGAAAAACAGGGTTCCATCTTCGTGGAAGATTGCTCACGTCCACCCGATTCCCAAAAAAGGTGACCGATCCGACCCGTCAAATTACAGACCACCACCGCCAGCCCAGCTGATAAGCGACCGATAATACGTCTTACGTCACGGCCATTCAGCTGGTGATCTTTTAGTTTACCTGACCCACCGTCGGGCGGAAACCTTGAGGGGCAAAGGTGAAGCACGCGCTATCGGACTAGATATCGCTGAGGCGTTTGATTGGGTCTGCCATAGAGCTCTTCTCACGAAGCTACTATCAAATGGAATCCCCGAGGGACTCAACAAATGGATAGCCAGCTTCTTGGATAGTAGGAGCATTAAAGTCATCGTCGATGGCTGCTACTCCGAAACCATGCTCATAAACGCTGGAGTTCCACAAGGTTCGGTGCTCTACCCAACTCTGTTAATTCTGCATATAAATGACATGTCGTCTATTCAGAACATACATTGTTATGCGGATGACAGTACGGGTGATGTGCGGTATACTGAGTACAAGAATGTCCCTTGGATTTCGATGCAAGAAAGGCAGATTTATATGCTTTTATCGTAGGAATAATAATTGACCAATTAGCAATGTATTTTTTTTATTAACCTCAAAGTGCGCAGGGTACCAAAAAGCACGGCAGTTTTAAACATTTTTTTTATTTTTCAATGATATTATTCAATTTATACGGTTGTGTACCACAATATTGAGACTTTGACAGTTGGCCATGCTGGATAAAGACTATATAGTTTTACAAAAAATTCTAGGATATCCCTATTTATTAACTTTCTATAAACAACAAGAAGGTTACTTTAGAGTACATGAAATGTGGTAAAATTCTCGGCCTCATCCATTTTAGTATGTTGGTTCGTAAGATATATCAATGGGCTTAAATTGCCTGACCTTAAATAAAAAAAAATAAATGGGCACAAATACGAGAAACATGCCAAAGTAGGATTAAAGGGTTGATATGCGCATTAATTTAATTAAGTTAGTAAGAGTGCAACCACTAATCATTAGCATTATTGTTAATTATCCGTACTAACGCGCCTTTACCGCCTTTCCTATCAGAACAACAGGGTTCCATCTTCGTGGAAGATTGCTCACGTCCACCCGATTCCCAAAAAAGGTGACCGATCCGACCCGTCAAATTACAGACCACCACCGCCAGCCCAGCTGATAAGCGACCGATAATACGTCTTACGTCACGGCCATTCAGCTGGTGATCTTTTAGTTTACCTGACCCACCGTCGGGCGGAAACCTTGAGGGGCAAAGGTGAAGCACGCGCTATCGGACTAGATATCGCTGAGGCGTTTGATTGGGTCTGCCATAGAGCTCTTCTCACGAAGCTACTATCAAATGGAATCCCCGAGGGACTCAACAAATGGATAGCCAGCTTCTTGGATAGTAGGAGCATTAAAGTCATCGTCGATGGCTGCTACTCCGAAACCATGCTCATAAACGCTGGAGTTCCACAAGGTTCGGTGCTCTACCCAACTCTGTTAATTCTGCATATAAATGACATGTCGTCTATTCAGAACATACATTGTTATGCGGATGACAGTACGGGTGATGTGCGGTATACTGAGTACAAGAATGTCCCTTGGATTTCGATGCAAGAAAGGCAGACCTTTTTTGTGTCTGAAGTCGACGACTCTCTAAGGCGAGTCTCCGAATGGGGTGCTAAGAAGGTTTACACGCATAAGACCACAAACGCGAAATACCAACTCTACGCAAAAAACCACTTTAGCAAAACACCAACTACACAAAACACCAACTACGCATAACGCCAACATGAACATAGTTAAGTTTAACTCCGCGAAGACACAAGTGCGTGCGCATTCACTGCGAAGAAGGATCCATTTATCGTAGTGCCTCAGTTCCAGAAAGTTACTCTTCGTATGTCCGATGGTAATGGGATCCTCGGTGTGGAAATTTCTGCTAAAGTGCAGTTCGGGAGTCATTTGAAGTAAAAAAGCCAAATTGGCGAGCAAAGCAGTACTTCACTCCTAGCCAGAGGCTGATGCTTTATAAAACACAAATTCGACCGCATATGGAGAACTGCTTGCTCCTCTGGGCAGGAGCTCCCAAATATCAGTTCGACCCTCTTGAATTCCTGTAAAGGCGTGCATTCTGCATCGTCAGTGATCCCAGTATGACGGCCTCAATGGAGACGAGCAAAGGAAAGACTTTGGTTCTCTTTGCGTGCTCTATCGGCTCTTTTACGGAGAGTACTCCGAGAAACTGTTTGAAATAGTGCCTTATTCGTTACCATCTTACTCCTGGTCGCTTCGATATGTCCAACTTCAAACTAGGTTTAAAAAGAGCACTTCTCTCCAGGTAGGCAGTAACATAGCTATGCCCCTGGCATTGCAAATGTCTATGAGCGGTGGTTACCACTTATCATCAGGTGGGCCACTTGCTCGTCTGGTGAATAAAAAAAAATACATTTTTGCCATAGTTCATAAATTTATATTTGACTAAAGATTATTTCGATTAATATCCCATCTCAAAAAAAACAAACGCTTGCAATATTTTTGCAAGCGTTAGTTAAGTTTAAATACTGACGTACCAAAGCGACTTATACAATACAACCTATAGTTACGATTTCCTTCGGCATACGTACGAGTATGTGAGGTCGCACAAACGGAAGCTAACATAATGAGGTGCTCACAAAGAGCAAACGTATGACAATATCAAAGTGTAGCCAGCAAGTACTAAGTATCAGCTACCTCGTTAATTTTCAAATGAGATCCACTTAACTCTAACTGAAGTCGGGATCACAAAGAAGTGATAACTAATGCTGGTGCTCGCTTAAATCAGCTCTAGCGAAGTGACAGCGAAGCAATCGGCACAAAGGCAATGTGCAAAGGGAACTCAATTAAACAACTTTAAATAACATCGCATTCGGTTGAGGTCCGGTGCACACGTGCAATTAATTCCTTTATGGTTTTGTACTTTGCATTTAAATGTGATGATATACCTTTAGGCAAGTTTAAGGAAATAAAATAAAATATTCACTGAAAACAGTAAAATAAATTTATTCACTGAAAACAGTGAATATTTTTTGTGACCTGTCGAAGGCTCATGACTGGGTTGGCCACCAGATTCTATTAATTAAATTCAAGCATTATAGTTTCAGAAGCAATTAGACTTATTGAGTCTTATTTATCTCATGGGCTTTATAGGCTATTGAGACCTTTGATTTTTCCAATTTACATAATGTACATTTCACTCATAATCTGTACGAGTAATAAATATCAAAGAAATATCATCTGCAAATAGTACTGCGCAGATGATACTCCTTTAATATTTAAGACTGACGGAGGAAACGAAAATATTAACATTGTAAATAATACTCTCCCTGCCTAGAGTATTGCATTGGTTCACAATTAATAATTTATCATTAAACTGGAATAAAACTAAATCTATATTTACTAATATTATAAAGCTGAAGAATTTGTTTGTTTGTTTGGTTGAACGCGCTAATCTCAGGAACTACTGATTTAAATTAAAAAAATATTTTTGTGTTGGATTGTCCATTTATCGAGGAAAGCTATAGGCTATAATATAATATCACGCTACAACTAATAGAAGCTGAGCGTCAATGAAAAATATTGCAAAAACGGGAAAAATTGTATGGCGAAACATAGTTTGCGGGCACAGCTAGTAGAAATGAATAATCTAATTGTTGAATTCATTGATTTTACAATATTTTTGCGTTACACTAGATTCATGTTTTCAGTGGGAGGGATCCACACATTGAGTACTTGACAAATAGACTTAGTTCTGCGGCATATGCTGTAAAAAAACAAAACGACTTACTGATGTTAAAACGGCACGATTGATTTACTTTAGTTATTTTTACAGTGTCATGTCATATGGAATACTACTGTGGGAATCGGCTGCTGGTATAGAAAGTATTTAGCTGTTCGCGCTATTGATAATTTACGAGCAAGAGATTCTCCAAGATATTTATTTAGAGAAATTAATATTTTTACTTCAACTGGACAGTACCTACATTCATGAAAATTTAATTTATGTCTATGAAAATTATAATAGATTTGAAACCAATTTCCAAATTCACCATTTAAACACAAGAAATAAAAATAAATTTGCCGTTCCAACGTACAGGCTTCAAAAACCTAGGGGCCCGTTCATGGGGAAAATGTCTAACTTATTTCAACAAAGTTTTACAAAGTCTTACTGATTTGCCTTTTCATAACTTTAAAGAACATGTAGACCCTTCGCACTTCGACAAATCGAGGTTCTTTCGTGCTTCCCCATGTTCAGTCCTTACAGCTATCACCACGTCCTGTCCAGTCAATCGTACTCATAAAAAACGCATGTAAAAAATCTCTTTTGAGTAAAGGTTATTATAAAGTCAACGATTATTTGAATGATGCAAATGCCTACTGCTAATTTGTAGACATTACTCGTTATAATGTTAAGAATAGCTGTTGGGTATAAAATTTCATATAAAAATATTGTTGTGTATGGTAACGATATAATATAAAACAACATATATAATAAATTATTTATTATACACGGTTATTTTTTATCACCCTGGAAAATTTAAGGGAGGCGTCACGATATGGTATTAGAATGTTTTAAATATGAATAAAAAAAATTACTCACTAACTTAATTTTATATTAATTTTCAAAAAAATACAAAAAATGCTGCACTAGTTGAGAGCAGCATATTTTGAGATTTTTAATTTTTTTTTACAATTTTTATTTCATTTTTGTATGATATTGGATGTGTCCTGAAGCGTCCCTAAAATTTTCCAGGGTGATAAAAAAATAACCGTGTATATGTTGTTACTCCTGATAAAGATGATAAAGTTTCTTGCGCCCATTCATATTATCAGTTAAAATATGTTCTGAATGGGTTTAGGGAAAAATATGACGATTCAAAAGAGCTTTCTCTTAAAAAGATGTTTATATAATGCGGTCTAATCTCCTAAAAGATGTTTATCCATCAATTTAAAAAAATATTTGCTCATTTTTGAATCTGACATGTTTTCATACGATAGGAACGTATAAACTAAAATTTTACTAAGCCAACGTTAACGATATTTGTCACTTTAATCTAGAGATAGGTTATGTATTGTAAAACTTACTTGTCGTACATTGTGTAAGAGGTCATACTGACATCAGATAAATATCAATAATTTATTATTGACATACGGTCCTTAATCTATACTAATATTTTAAAGCTGAAGAGTTTGTTTGTTTGTTTGGTTGAACGCACTAATCTCAGGAACTACTGATTCAAATTGAAAAGGTCTTTTTGTGTTGGATAGTCCATTTATCGAGGAAGGCTATAGGCTATATAACATCACGCTACGACCAATAGGAGCTAAACATCAATAAAAAATGTAGCAAAAACGGGGAAAAATATATGGCGAAACGTAGTTCGCGGGCACAGCTAGTTGTAGAAATAATTAAGCAGCAGATTTTATCATTAATAATATTTTACTTTAATAACTTTTAGCGTTCATCAAATCTAAGCAAGTAATAGTGAATTTTCCATACTATATGCATTACTCCCTTCTCAACAATCGACACGCGGCTAGGACACAATCTCTAAACTAAGTTTATAGTACAATACTTGAGTAAAATGCATGTATCACTTAAGATAAGACAACTTCTCCGACAAGCTGGCAGCTTTTTTCGTAATTGGGGGCGTAAATGAGCGAAGCTCTGACCAATGGCCGCCTGGGGGAGGGCCTTCTGATAACGTCGCATTATCAGGCCAAAGCCGACACGTAAAAGTAGTAATAAGTATATTTTTTTACTCGAGCATTGTAATAAGTATATGGCTGACAACAATATTAAAAATAGACACTTTTCATGATTGTACTAAAGTCTATGGATTTCATAAGAACACTCTTATGAGTTAGCTTATTAAATATAAGTCAACTGTTATTTTCATTTCAATAAAAATGCCAGCGCATGCATGAAAGAAGTTAAAATCAAATAAAGTTATTATTAATGCAATTGACATATTTTCATCGAGCTTTATTAACTTTTGCATAAATAGCCTATATTTAATACAGATTTTATTTTTTCAGTGTTATTTTAGGTTAGTTAGATAAGCATATTCACTTGAACGTGGTCGAAGGTTTTATTCAAAATGTCTATGATAGGTGATAAAAAAAACAATGCGTGGGCTTTCACATTTTGTTTGGAATATCAATTGTTTTATCGGCGCAAAAGTGTAAGAAATTTATTCTTTTTAAATGCCTGTAAGATTTTTTATGAAATAAAATTCTAGCTGTCATAGAAGAAGTACTGTATGCAACGGTACATAAGTAATTAGGTCCGAAAATTTAAAAAATTCGGTGTCACTTGATACGCTTTTACGCTATTGATAAGCTTAACGCTGAACGCATTTAAAACATAATTTAGTAGCTCTCAATTTCAAATAAATGACAAAGACATTGAAAAATGAACAAATCAATATAATACAAGAAAAAAATTCAACTCGGGTGGAATTTGAATTCGCGTCTTCGTGTATTGATTTATTCGTTTTTAAGGGTTCCGTACCTCAAAAGGATATAACGGAACGCTTATAGGATCACTTTCTTGTCCGTCTGTCCGCCTAACTGTTAAGCCCCTTTTTTTCAAACTTCCACCCCCCTTTCTCCCCCTTAAGGGTGATTTCTGCGATAAAAGCTATCTTATGTCTGTCTCCTGGTTCTAAGCTACCTCCCCACCAATTTTCAGCCAACATGCAAAGTCACAAATATAAAAAATTCTAAGTTTGGTTTATTCTTGACCAATTTACACGAAATATAAAATAAAGAGTTATTGCCTTGCTTTACTTTCAAGCAATAATAGGTTTGTAACATTCCGACACAGAAAAAAGTGAAATCTAATTTTTCGTAAATTTAAACGACTCCGCCATCCAACTGATTGTCACGCACAGTGGAAAGCTTCGTGACGAGGGCTGGAAACAATAAAATTTTCCAGCACAGCGCAAGAATCCGGGACACCTCAATTGGGCAATTCATTACGGATGGCCCATTAATTAATGAGGCGTCTGCCGCGTGCTTTTTACGACTACAGAGCCATCTACAGCGCTGCGGGTGGGGTCGTTATTACCTCGAGGAGATATTATTCTACAGAATAAAAGCTTAGTACTAACTTTACGCACATGCTTAGACTCTTCATAAACACAGGTAATACACAAGGCACTGTTAAACACGTTAGCAGCCAAAAATAAGTCGTTCTTCCTAACTCGGAAAGTATATGGTAAAAGAATTAGAAAAAAGTGTAGCAGGTAAATGAAACCATAAACATTTTTGTTTTCACATATTTTTCATGATTGATGAATTGCACACATTTAGTTTACTTTCAAAACATTACAGAAATTTTATAATTCGCCAATTTAATTGATCTACAATCGCATAATCGAATCCGGTGACGAAAAAATGTCATTCATGTCATGGCACCGAGACCGCTCGGACGTCAACGTTTCAGAGTACCTACCAAATATATTCAATAATAAACCTACACGGTTACTTTTTTATCACCCGGATAATTCAAGGGACGCTTCAGGACACTATAGAAGAATTATTTAAACATAAATAAAATAAATATAATAAAAAGTACTGCTGCAAATTAGTACAGTAATAAAAATAGGTGAGTAATATAAAATAAAAATAGGTGAGTTAATCTTTTTATTAATGTTTAAATTACTATCGTGTTTATTCTACTACCGTATCCTGAAGACTATTACCGTACCTGAAGCGTCCCTTAAATTATTAGGGGTAATAAAAGTGTAAAGAACTGTGCAATCTGTGCGATATCATACATACTCCCTTTTTTTCTCTCAAACGTTCCAATGCTTTTATTTGTTGCCTGTTATTGTTCTTTTATTCAAAACGTTACTTCTTAAACATAATTAAATCACAAGTGACATTCAAATTTTTTACAAGATGCTTTCTTTTATTTTAAAAATATGAATATTTTATTAATTATCGGCAATCGGCGATTCCCCTAATTAACTTCCATAATTAATACGACCAGTCTTGTCATATCTGTCAAATGACAAGATAATACGATATTTGATCTATTCGATTACCAACTATTGTCAAATTATCGACGATTTACAAAATCATCACCCCGATTCGTCCATCGCAACCACAGATTTAGAGTAGGCCTACTCTAAATCTGTGATCGCACTGTTCTTCAGATTTCATTCTGTACGATTTCTTATTCTTGTAACAACACAAATACCTACCACCAGCTCTCGATCGCTTGTGGATAAGATTTTATCGACATTTATAAGCAAATACTCCTGACACATTAAATATTGTTAATTGTTAATAAAAATTTATCTTCATAATCGCTTTTAGCATAACTTTAGCGTTTAAAACTGTTAAATCTTCTTGGGAGGTATCCGATAAGCATGAACCGTACTGTTATCTAACATACAAAATATTATATGTACAGGTTACTCAAATATATTTGAATTAGTGATGATGATACCTATTAAGTGCAGCAGTGTGAATCTATTTAATGACCAAAACAATTCAGACATCGAATTTCATCAATCGAAATAATGCAATTATGTCGCAGTGAATGTATGAATGACAAACAGCATTGAACAAACACGTAATATTTGGTGAAATCTGTGTTTCCAGAACCGTTTTCTCTTTTAAGTTCCAGATGTTAAGATAAATATCCCTCCCCTTTTGTCTTAACTAGATTTTATATCATTGTTATGTCGCCTCTTTAAAAAGAAAACTGTAATGTTCTACGAAAATAAATACAACTATGATGACTGTTTGTTTTGCAAAGCATTTCTTCTAGAGATGAAAGTCTTCGATTCGTGCGTGTTGCCAATGAAAACATACGGAACTGATTACGTAGTCGCTTATAAGAAGGCTCAAAGTGGCAATGAGGGGCAATGAGTAGGGCTATGCTCGAGGTTCCCTTCGCGATCGAATCAGAAATGATGAGATCCATAGAAGAACTAAAGTCATAGATATAGTCAAAAGAATTGCGAACCTTAATATATGGCGACGGGCATGGTGCATAGCTCGTAGAACTGACGACCATTTAGGCGAAAAGGTCCTCTAATGGCAGCCTGTACCGGAAGACGCAGCGTTGGTAGGCCCACCACAAGGTGGGCCGACGATCTGGTGAAGGTCCCGGGAAGCCGCTGGATGTGAGAAGCGCAGAAGTTTGGAGATCCTTAGAAAAAGCCTATGTTTAACAGTGAATGTCTCTTGATTTAAAAGGAGTCGTAATAAAGTTCAAGTTACAAAAAAGTGATAGAAAAATGAGAAAAAAAGAATTACAGATAGTAAATCATTACCTAGATATTGTGACTCAACTTTTTATGTGACAACCTGGCAAGATACAGTAAGTGTCAGGTCAGGCTTAACATTTGCACAACGAAAACAGCCACTATTATGTGCGACATAAGGGTCCAAAGGTCAATTAGTATAACTTAACGTGTCGCTTAGTGTATACTGCGGTTCTGTCGGTTCTACGGTTTTGAGTTGCAGATTTCTAAATTTTCCAAGAAACACATTGTCTTTAAATTCCTACAGCTACTTACCGTCAGCTGAACATTCTTATTTTTTGCCATCGTTGTAGAAAATCAGACAAGCCGTTGTTATTTACTAATTGTATATTAAAAATGATGTCCCTTAAAATCTGACTCATATAGGTACGTGTATTAATACAATTCCTCATCTTGTATAATGAACTTTAATTCACTACCTATTACATAATTAAATTAATACAACTTAGCAATCACACTGCTATATATTCTAGCTTACAAATTAACCTTTGCACAGCCATCAATAGTAATAGCATTTCGCTTTAGGAATATTTAATGTGAGGTGTTCGCAATTAAACAGTTGCGCGGCGCTCAGTTTACGATGGCTCCAAGAAACTCCAAGAAGCTGCTAGAAACCGCAATCTGTTTTACAACTCTTTTTGTCACAATAACCCTGTTTTATTGCCGAACAATTTCGAGGTTTTATACTTGGGTGTGGGTATCGGCAAACAAAAACAACTTTAAAGGACGTCAGGCTTTCTGATCAAAAAAATTACGCGTTAATATTCGTATTAGCCCCAATAGCTGATCACACATATCTGAAACAATCCTCGATAAGCTTAGGTAAGAGTGTCGGTGGCGCTGTGGCCTCAGAACTGAAATGTGCGCTGAGTGAATCGGGAGGCCCGCGATCGATCCTGCCATGTACCAATGTGCTTTTCGTTTCACGAATTTCATATGTACATTTATCTGACGCTCCTAAGGTGAAGGAAAACATTGTGAGGAAACCTGCATACACCTGCGAAGTAATTTGAAGGTGTATGTAAAGTAAACCAATCCGCACATGGGCCAGCTTGGTTTGACTAAGGCCTAATCGCCCTAACACAACTAGTTAGGGTAGGCTTGTGCCCCTCGGTGGGTACGTATATGAGCTGTGATGATGAAGCTTATAGGTCTAAAAGACCGTAAACTGTTTTACTCATATTACAATATGAGTAAAAAACGGGAATTACCGCGAATAGATATTCGCATTAATTCCCGTTTTTAACTCATGTTAATCATGCAACGCGAAAGTTATAGTGATTATATTACAATAACACCATGTGTTATTTTTTCCCAATATCTCTCGCGCCTATTTCTATCGTATATAAATGAACATAATCAGCCATATTTGCTATCTTATTGGTTATTTTAGGTGTTAATATCTCTTTGTAATTAGCAGCACCCGCATTGATAACCGAGAAAGAAAAGAAAGAAATTCTGGAACGTCTGAATGCAGAAACCGTCTTTTGGGGATTTGTATTGTATTTTTGATTTATTTCCATGTCTTTTTTATATAAGGTTTTTTTCTGTTTATTTTGCTATCATCAATTTTAGAAATACGATTCAGAAAAAAATACAAATTTTGTTTGTAACCCAAAGTCAAAAATATGATTTCGATCTCAAACACGCAGCTAAGGTTAGCTGCTGATGCTGCTGCTTCTTGTGTCTGTGTGTCTTATAATGAATATTTTTATCCTTCCTAAGTTAGTTTAGAACTTCCTATCAAAATTGGGCTTCAAACAATAAAAGGCTTGGTGAATTATGTAAATATGCATAAAACTTCTATATTTCTGAACGAATCCCGTAACATCCCCCAAGACTTCCGCAATCGTGCGTTTTGCAGACTTTTAATAGACGCTCGGCACGCCGAATGTAAATCAGCGGTTGCAGGGCCGAACTGGAAAACATGATTGGCGGTTTTTAATGAAATTATTCTTTTGTCAAACGAAACTCGTCGTAATAAACATAGAAAGACGAAAATTGTGCAGGTGGATAAACAACTAACCATAAATAAATAAGTACTTATTAAGAAATAAAATCAGACTTCAAAAAAGCAACGAAAAAGTTAAAATGTTATTAAAACTCACTTTAGTCCAAACCAAGCGATGGTTTACTGGAATCTCTTAAATATAAGAAAAAGAAGTCAGTAAAAAATTTGGCACCGATTTTATTAAATCCTTTAACGGGCAACATCGTTTTATTTGATATTGAAAATTTTTCGCATGAGGTTTAGTTAAGGATATGGATCTTAATGGATATGATCTCTATATGGATCTTAAAAATGGAAAATTGACTACTTATGTTTTGCGGTTTTCTCTGTAGGCCGTGGTTACATATGTAACCGTGACCGTTTAGGACTTTAGGTAATAAGACAAGTGGCTACATATGTGACTCTATGGCTGTTTAAGGAATAGGGTAAGTGCTTCAAGAACATACTTATGAAGTATGTTCTTCGAGTATGGGTTCAGTATGGGTATTCAGGTATGGGTATTCAGGGTCATTACAGAAAATCAAATAATTAGACATGTTTTCAATAAAAAATCAAATGTTCATTAATTTTACTATAATAGTACTCGTAGCACATGCAAAATCAATATAAACACTTATGCATTAGGCACTCTTGAATGACTTTCAGCCTGATTTTATTTTGTAATTTACTTAATTATACAAAAATATCTAGTATAGTATAATATGTAGTATAGAATATAGTCTTCGTACTTCCCCTAAATTGAGTCCTGGACTTCTCGATTGAATACTACTATCACGATGCAAAGGAGCAAAGAAGGATGGAATAGCAGAAGATTCTTCTCGTGGCAACACAGTAGAGGACATACAAACATAGAAGGCATGTTAAGATTTGACTCTTTCTCTAGTATTTTGTCGAGTTCTTGGGTTCGTTTACTAGGCATAAATGTATTCAGAGGAAGAAGTTCCTCAGGGTCTGAGTCACAGCCATCTTCAGAATCTTCAGCCTGACTATCGTCAATTAGTATGATTATGGCTTCGAACACCTCTTAATTCATCGCATCCAAATTGAATATTTTATTCCTAGTAAATCTAAAATAAACAAAATTACTTAATAATAATATGGCACAAAAACTAGGTATGAGTTTTTGCCCCTACCCACAGATAATTATTTTTATGCACAAAAATTGTCTCTCAAAAAATGTCCGACTTTGATAGACAATAACATCTTTACCCAAAACCATCTCACTTTTGGTCTTATATTTATCTTATAATATATAGAAAATACTGTCCAAAAACAATAAACATATAGTCAAAATAAATGAAAAGAGAAATATATGATTCAACATATTATGAGAGTCGAAAACAAACGTAAAAGTTGCCTAGACGTACTTGTCAAATTTAACTCGTCATAGAATTTTATTCAACAAAGGTACATCATACATGTAAGATTTATATATCAAATAATGAAAAAATAATAAATTATTGATATGTATACCTTGAGTTACTCAAATAAAATAACTTTTTTTTATTGAATTAAGTATGCGAAGAACTCGGTACGCGTGCATGTCGGAAAATACACTCAGCGGCACGGAATCTTGGCCAAGCACTTTTTGAGCGACAGCAAAAGTTTTAAGTGTTTAAAACAAATGTTGTTGATGAGGATGGGTCATAAAAATGCTTAGCTTTATTTTAAGAGGGTAATTCATTATGTTTGAGTGTTTCTTGGTGTGATTAGTAAGATTTAGTCGCATCGCGTACTTTGAGCAATCAAGTTGCAGTTGTGAATTTTGTTTTGTGAGAAGTTTATTGTCCCTTTTACGAAGTTCTTTGATTTTGTAGTGTTTATTAAGGTGTTAGCCTACTTAAAAAGAAAAAAAAATGCCATTAACACCAGCACAAGTTGCACAAGCGGTGACTCTAATTAACCAAGGGCTCACCCAACGTGAGGTGGCTATTGTACTCGATGTGCCGCGTTCATCAATGCAGTATGCCTTAAAACGATATCATGAAATTGGTAGCTTTCGCCGTAGACCAGACAGTGGAGGTGTAAGATGCACTTCGGCTCCGAACGATCGTTTTATCGTTTTGGAAATTTTGAGAAATCGCTACCTCACTGCGATTGAGATCCGCCAGCGACTCCAAAATGCGAGAGGGAATAATGTAAGTGAGCGGACGATAAGAAGACGAATGTAGGAAGTAAACCTAAAAGCGCGTTGACCAGCCCGTGGTCCAGAACTCCTCAGACAGCACCGAGTAGCTCGGTTTCGATTCGCCCGAGAACACGCCAGCTGGACACACGAGCAATGGGCTAATGTTTCGTTCACGGACGAGTGCAGAATCGCGATACGTGCCCCAGACGGTCGAGTACGAGTATAGAGAAGAAGAGGAGAGAGGTTTCTTCCCATGACCACTACTGAAACTGTCAGTTTTCACGTAGGCTCCATAATGGTATGGGGAAGAACAAGTTCCGACGCTCGCACGGAGTTGGTTGTCGTTAACAATCGATTAACTGCAACTCGATACATCGAGGGGATTCTTCAGGATCATGTTGTACCCTATATGGGGCTCATTGGATACGACCAGTTCCTGTTAAAGCATGATAATGCACGCCCACACGTTGCACGATGCGTCGAGGACTACCTTTAAGATCTTGGTATCCAAAAATTACAGTGGCCTGCACATAGTCCGGACTTAAACCCCATAGAGCATATCTGGGGCATGCTTAAAAGAAAAATGAAATCCTCCCCTAGCCCCGCGCAAACGCTAGGCGAGCTTCGAACTGCAGCCTTGACCGCTTGGGAGAGCTTATCGCAACTTGATGTTAGAAATATCATCCAGAGCAGTCCATATCGAATGCAAGTAGTCATCAGGACAAGGGGAATAAATACCCGATACTAACGTGTACAAAAAACGAAGAAATTTTGTTGACTTTTCGTTGTGTACTGTTTGAAAATTAAGTAAAACTTTCTGTGAAAGTGACACTTTTAATTTAATTCTTTTATTGTTATGCAATAATTTCTTGAACACTTAAAAACATTATAAAAACAATAAAAAAGTGAATATGGACTAAATCTAAATTGAATCTTTATTCAAACTATATCAAAAGTAAGGGGTGGCCAAGATTCCGTGCCGGTGAGTGTATAAACGAGCAAAGGGTACCTACAAACAAGTATTTGGCGCCATTGCGAAAGACATTTGCAAACTTCAGCCCTGTGGTCGTGTTTTGTGTATTACGTGCATTCAGGGATTAATCAAAAAATACATAAGAGTTATCACAAGGGTAAATGTTTCATTAAAATCGACCTTATATATTAGACGGTTAGACATGTGATGTGGTTACAGCCGCCATACGATTACCTATCATAAGATCAAAAAAAATTTCACCAAATTTCATTTGATAGAAAACTTTTGGACTATTTTCGTTTCATATTTTTTTTACTTCGTCGAAATCACCTTTGTTACTGTATCAGTTGACCTATTATCAATTCGTTTTTTTACGTTACTCCGACGTTTCATTTGGTCGAAAAAAATTTATCGAAGTTATGCTCAACCGAAACAACATTTGTTCGGAATAATGTTTCCGAACATTCATTACACCACTGTTTTATAACGCCTCGAAAAATTTGAGCACAGTATTTCCGATCCCTAATCTATGATGTTATTTTAGGCATGCAAGCAGCATGCAGTTTGATTCTTGTGTGTGCCTGTGTCTGTGTGCCTGTTGTGGTCTAACCTAACCTACAATGTTATCCTATAAGTTCTTTTCCGTGCGGGGGACTTACTCCCCCCGACGCCCCTGCAAAGCGGCTGCACCCCCTACAACGAGGATACCCTCTACAACTGACAAGGCCGCCCCGAGGATATACCATTGGACTCGGATATAAACGCCATACCTGGCTAAATCACCCTCCAGCACATTCTACCCCCATAGAGGCACGATCGGGATCGGCGCTAGCCATTCCCCGAGCTCGCTCGAGTCGGAGACAGGCCGACTGACCCAAGCGCCGGGGCTATTCTACGGAGGGGTCGCCAAGTGCCATACTGCGACCCCCCAGACGGGCAGGCTAACCTAACCTACAGTGATATCCCATCAGTTTTTCTCCATGCTGAGAAGCATGAAAGAAATAATATTATTTTCTTACATATTATGTAGATTGATGTGTGTGTGATTACAATGTACCTTCCTTACTTATAACCTCCGTAACCTAACCCGCCAAGTAATTTTCTCTTAATAATTTTCGGCAAAATGTTGTTTTCGTGAAACGAAAATATGTCAAATAAATCATCTGGCAATTGAAAAAAGTTGAAAAGAGACTTCGGTCAATAGTAAAAAAAGTATTTTGAAAATTGGTGAAACGTAGTACGGTAAAATGATACTTATGTCAAATAATATTTCGAAGGTCCAAAATTTGACAAACAATACAATACATATAGTAACAAAGACGTCGGTGAAACGTTTTCAGTCAAATGTAAATCGGACAAGTATAGGTTGTTAAAAAAATCTGATGATTATTTTTGTTAACTATTACTAAAATTACATACGTATTAAAATTTTACCCGTATTTTACAAGTTATCCGACGTATAAATCAGCATCAACACGAATAAATTGAAATAATACGACGAACGCTCTAACTAAACGGTACCTAATAGTACAGTAAGCTCCAATTCAAGCTATACATATACACTACGAAAACTGCCACTATTCCGAGCGACATAAGAACGGTCCAAAGGTCAAACAGTATAGCTTGACAAGGAGCTTACTGTACCATTACGATATAACCAATATACGCACGTATATCGTTCGACGTTCTTCATACACTTGTGAGGAAACAGGATAAAAAAATTGTGATATTTTTGAATAAACTAATTTTTTTAATCAAATAACACAAATCATTGTCATTGTAGACAAAACTAAATAATGGTGTGAAAATAACCGTTTACTTATTATATTTTAAGTTATACAGTTTATTTATTGACAAACATATTTACCTACTGTTTTGAAGACAACTCTTTGCTGATTAAAAAAATTACACTGTAAAGCAAATATTGGTTATCCTACTTATATAATATTATAAATGTGAAAGTGTGGATGTTTGGATGTTCGTTACTCAATCACGCAAAAACGGCTGAACGGATTTGGATGAAATTTGGCATGCATGTAGCTTTTGACATGAAAAAGAACATAGGCTACCTTTTATCCCGATTCCTTAAGTAGTTCCCGAGGGAAAATTGAAAATTGTTTACGAACTAAGCCGCGGGCAGACAGCTTTGAAATTTGGTATGCATGTCACCTATGCTATGGATTACAATTAAAGTAGATTATAATAGTGTGGTTACAGATTATAACCGCACTATTTCCGTTATATAACACACGCGTGTTTTATGAGAAATTAGATCCACTTTACGAGCAAATATGTTGAAAATAATTATAACCTTACTCCTAACTATTGAGGGGTTGTACTCGCCATTTTTAAGGCTCGTCTTATATAATAATTGCATCTGAAGAATGATATCGATTTTAAGATGATGTGTTTGACAGATGTTTCATACAAAGTGTGTGTATCTCAAAATTGAGATCGACAAAATTATTATTTTACGGGTTGAAATGCAGATTAATGTATGAAACATCTGTCAAAAACAGCTCATCTTAAGATCGATCTCATTGAGATGTGATTATTAATGCGAGCCTTACTCATCTGATGTACTTAAAATAGATGAACTAAGGATTTATAAGTTTTTTATTGTAGACGCTTTAATTTGAAACTTAAATTCCTATCTTGAAATCTTTAACCCTTTATCGCATTGCATAATAGGTGAATTGAAAGTGTATGACGACTTGCATGAAAGGAAAGCGTTAATTAATTATATTGAATATAACGTAATGCAACAGAAAGGAGAAAAATGTAATTAAATTGTTCATGTAAATAGAAATATCGTATTTATGTAATATTTGCAAAAAGTATATAAACATATCATACTTGAGTGAGCTTAAATAAGACAATGTTACGTGTAAACTATAATGATATAGACGTAAATTAGGAGTTTAGGAACTATTTTAATAACAAATTGTCATGTATAGGTTATGTTTTGTTGTAAGTATTATTTAAACATTTATGAATAAATCTATGTTATGGAATAAAATATAACATGTAACATAATAATTACCTTGCAGCTTTCACTCCTTTAATCCCTGCGCTCGTAAAATCGAGATTTGATGCAAAATATGCTGACATCTATTTTCAGTAGATTATCCAATTGTGGATATCGAAGGTAGCGGTTCGAACCCCGCCACGTACCAATGTGTTTTCGAATTTTGAATTCACATGTACGTTTATTCGACGCTTTTACGGTGAAGGAAAACATCGCGAGGAAACCTGCACACACCTGTGAAGAAAGAATTTCTTTACAGGTTGTGTGTGAAGTCGACCAACCCGCACTTGGCCAGCGTGGTTGACTAAGGCCTAATCGCCCTAGTTTAGGGTAGGCTCGAGCCCCTCGGTGAGGACACGTATATGAGCTATTGATGATGATCCAATTGTGCTTTGACAAAACCAGTTTCTGTCATCGTCCTAGATTGACTACAAATATATATTCACAAGTACTCACACAGAGATATAGTTTTAAACAATTTTGAAGTATGAATATCGACGCCGATAAATCCAGTGGTGGCGCGTTTTGTAAGTTTAAATTCCCCTCCCTTATTTTTCACTTCTTATATAATATTTTCTGGGTTTAAATAATAACTAAATAAGAAAATACCTTTTCATTACTCATACTCTGAAAGTAGGTCTGAAGTTGCCTGAGGAGGGGGTTGAAAGTAATACTTTTCAGCCCTAGGGAGAATCACTTACAACTGACAGCTGCTCTCAAATTTAAAAAAACTAGTTCTTTTTTAACATTTTTTTAACCATGTTCCGACTTTCTATACAGCCACTCAATTACAGCGCGGTGTAAAATTTAAATAACATACCTAATGTTAAGTTATAATTTAAATGACTTTATTATAATTTATTTTCAACAATTTCTTTAAAATAACAGACTTAGCAGACACAACAAAATAAGCGGGAAAGGCGCGGGAAGGCGGCAATGTAATCTTCATTTGTTTTTTTTATTTGTAGAGTTTTGTTAATACTTTCGTATAGCAGAGATTTGTATTAACATGGTATTAACTGTTAATTATATGTGTATAACATTGTGTTAATAATAAACACAATGAGTTCATCTGATTCAGGTATGGAGTTAACGTCTGATTTAATAAGAGAAAGCGGGCTAAAGCAGAAGTTGTTGATTTATGTAAAATAAAATTTACACGTTTATTCTTTAGCTAATTCATTGTTTTGTTTTTACTTTCCTTGTATTCGTAATGAAAAGCACAGTGTTTACCTCGGGTTAAAGACTTATTTAGTCCCTCGAACTATTGGTGCCCTCGCTGCGCTCAGGCGCCAAACACCGTCTCGGGACTAAATAAGTTACTTTCACCCCTGGGGTAACAACGTACTATTTAAGTATAATGTAAAGACAATGAAGAATCTAGAAAAAATATTTGGGACAAATTTCAATTTTATGCATATTCCCTATTGTCTGTAAAAACGTACCTACATTTTTTTATACGATTATCTCGATCGACACAAAATCAATACAACCATCTAGGCAGTAATTTAGTAATGTTACGCCACGATTTTTTTTTGTCTGATCATCGCCCTAGATTTATGAGAAGAGTGGTGTGGTGACTGGTATGTGACATCTAAAGATGTATCGAATTATTTTTTAGATTTTAGTACATTAACCACATCATTATTATCTTTATTTTTAACCGACTTCAAAATAGGAGGAGGTTACGTCCATCGTGTTTCATGTTTTTTCCGAAGCTATTCACGTATTTGCATCTGGCAGTCATAACCCGAGCTCGTGATGGAAGGATCCTTAACTTTTGGACTTGAGCTGACCTGACCTTGGACCTGAATTTAATACCAGCTCACCGAAGGTGAGATATATATCCTATATTGTACACAATTACAAATTATAATTGTTAATACAAAACATTTGTATAAAGGCGAGCTTATCTCTTTAAAAATTTGTATAACAAATTGTATAAAGTCAGTGCCTTTCTTGGAGATCATCGTGTGGACTTCAATATAGAAGTGTGATGTTGTCTGTACCTATACTTATATTATTTTTAACTTTTGTGTTTTAGAAGACTGTTTTTATTTTTTTGTATATATTATTCAATAAAACTGTTTTATTTAACTTGTTTAGCCAAAGTAGACCTTGTTCGCTGTAAATAACTGATTAAGAATACTAAAGCAAAGTGATATTGACATTTTTACGAAGCAGGTTTGAATCCCGCCCGATGTGAACTTTTCTTGTGTAAATTTTAATGTCGTCGTAAATTTTAATGGAAAATGCATAGTCACAAATATAAAAAGACGTTTCTTTTTGTATTTTTTTATACTTACGACTAAGTTGGCAAACAAGCATACTGCCCATATGATGGTAAGTGATAGCAGTCACCTATAGTACATGTTGTTCCTGTGAGATTCGCAGGAAATCTGCGACCTCCACAAGAACCAAGTTGTACGTTGCCAACTTGTGATGTAAGATGTAAAGTCATGGAACCCAGTAATTTCACTGCCATATCTTACCCTTCAAACCGGAACTGCTGGACAGAAATGCAAGCACTGCTGCTTGGCGGCAGAAATAGGTAAGACGAAGGTACCCAAGCAGACGACCCTGGTACAGAGTCTCCCCCATAATTTATAACATTTTCATTATTATTATTAACAGCTAAAAACTTAATCCGCTCCTGGCACTCGCGCTCGTCTTGCAACATCTGACTATTTGGCCTGTTCACAATCAAACTTCCAGCAATTTTACAGCTCGAACACCTTACTGCTACCGCTGTTACAAATAATTTCACCCTCGTCGAATCAACAGTTGCATACAAATTATATCCAATTTCATGGCACAGTATTTTGAACAGCTGAACGCTTACCGTACCAAAATAGTTACATTCTTATAACAAAAACCAATGAAAGAGTTACTTTTTCCGAAATAAAACCTTGTTTAATAAAAGAGTAAAATAAAAGAGTTACTTTTTCCGAAATAAAAACTTATTTAATCCCGAGACGGAGTGTAAGGGATGTCAATTGTTCGAGGGACTGAATAAGTCTAACTCGAGGTAAGTACCTACTGCGCTTTTCATCTATACATCTATTCTATACAAATAAATAAAATTGAAGTGTCTGTTTGTAATGTCAAAAGAACAAGTTTTTCCTAAATGGGTATGAATGTGTCGGCGCTTCCGCTTTTCTAGACAGTCAATTGACTTCTTAGACAAGTATCAATGTCAAAAACGAACACCGAGCACTGGTGAGGCAGCCATATTGTAAAACCAGCGAGTTGACTTCGGATCACAGTGAAGTGCGCATGCAACCACGTGTTCGGTGGACGTTATATTTTGGGTGTATCCCTCTTAATCTAAGCGATCTATAACCAGTTTGTGAAGTGTTTGATTGAATCATTGAGAACTATAAGTGAAGTGATTGTAGCAAGTGTTATTTTATTGAAATACTGCCTTCCTACCCGATAATCCACGCCTACCTTAACATGGAGAACACATCCGATGAAACCCTAACCGCTTCATCAGAAGTGGGATGCGAAGGGTCAAATCAACCGGAGGCAGTATCCAATACCGGAAATAAGAACCCTAGTGCCAGTACCCATGATTTGCTCACCGGAATGGAGTCGATTTTGACAAGATTGCTAGCTGCAACCACTAGCAGCACCAAGCCACCACAGCCGCTACTTAATCCGACCCAGTTGGTTAAATTTGATCCCGACGATGCGGAAGCCGATATCGAAGGTTGGTGTAGAATTACCGATATTATAGTCGCTAGCCGAAATCATTCCGGGACCGAGTTGTCGCTTGCCTTAATCAACTCACTGAAGGGTCGCGCTGCATCTTGTCTGACTAAATTAAGGAGTTCAGAAATAGAATGGTCGCAAATTAAGGAGTTGTTACTCGCGAGGTTTGGAAAACCTATGCTAATGCAGGACTACTTTGACAGTGTGATGAGATTTGAAATTGGACCTCAAGAGGCAGCTTCCGAAGCAGCTTTGCGTTTGTGGAGTCTCATTGAACGCATTCCAAAAGTAGAAATGACTGAAGAGGTAATTACCGACTTCGTCATATCCGTCCTCAGTCAAAGAAACTCTTTAATCCGTAGAGAGCTCAATTAGTACACCATTACCACGAGAGCCCAATTATGCCGCGCTCTTAGTGGAATATCGCTGAAGCGGCGCCTTGATGATAATGAAGAGCAAAATTCCAACTCAAAGAAACCACGTACTGTTGCTGATACGAAATTCGGAGGATCATGTCACTACTGCGGTCACCGTGGACACAAGATCGAAGAGTGTCGCAAACGTCGCGATGGTGTCACAGCCGCGAAGATGGAAAGAGAAAAGACAGTCACTTGTTTCACATGTCAAAATCCAGGACACATCAGTACAGCGTGTCCCAATAACAAGGCAGACAAAGAACATCCAACCAAGAAGGATGTAAATATCTGTGAGCGCAGACTGGTCAAAGGTACTCTATCCACATCGGCTGGTAAGTCAATGTCATTTTTATTCGATAGTGGTTCGGCATGTTCATTGATCAAAAATAGCTTAGTTGACCAACTCCCTGGTTCCATACGCAAAGAGACTGTGTATCTGACAGGCCTAGGCGGTGAAGACGTAAAATGCTTGACCCAGATTTTTAGTTCAGTTCAAATTCAAAGTATTCAAGTTAGCATATTGTTTCATGTGGTCCCAGATGACGCTTTGGTAGACCCTGTCATTATAGGTAGGGACATCTTAGAACAAGGGATACATGTCGAGATTAACAGCGATTCAATTAGATTTTCATCGCGTAAACACATTAACACTCCCCGAACCTATGATAATTTAGATTTTAGCTTAATCGACACCGATTTGGGAGGCAATGAGAAGGACCTATTATTCAACATCCTACGTAAGTACAGTGAGTATTTTATAGAGGACATGCCCACTCGTAGGGTTACTACTGGCGAGATGAGAATCGATCTTATCGATCCGCATAAAACCGTGCAAAGGCGTCCTCATCAGATGTCACCAGCTGAAAAGGTAATCGTAGGAGAAAAAATACAATCACTTTTAGATGCGAATATCATTCGTGAGAGTTCATCTCCTTTTGCTAGCCCTGTCGTACTGGTGAAGAAGAAAGACGGCACAGACAGGTTATGCGTTGACTATAGAGAATTGAATGCCAACACACGACCCGAACACTACCCACTTCCTAGGATAGAAGAGCAGGTAGATCGCTTAAACGGCGCTCACTTCTTCAGTTCGCTGGACATGGCTGCCGGCTATCATCAGATAAAGGTCAGTTCTGAGTCAATCGAGCGTACTGCCTTTGTAACCTCTGAGGGCCAGTTCGAATACCTCGATATGCCATTTGGTTTACGTAACGCTGCATCCGTTTACCAGCGATGTATCAATAAAGCCCTAAAATCATTTAAAGACACTGTAGCGCTAGCTTATATGGATGACGTCCTAACGTATTCGTCCAGTGTGAACGAAGGATTACAACGCCTTGACGCTGTACTCAGGACTCTGACAGAAGCAGGGTTCTCTTTCAAGTTGGCCAAATGTAAATTCATGAAAACTGAAGTCAATTATTTAGGATATGTTATACGGGCGGGAGAAGTGAGACCCAACCCTGGAAAAGTCAAAGCCCTTCTCGAGGTCCCATTTCCTAAAACAGCAAGACAAGTGAGGCAATTTCTAGGATTGGCTTCTTACTTCCGACGTTTTATACCTAACTTCGCAAACATCGCTAGTCCCTTATATCCCTTGACCAAACTCAAAGGCCGCATAACTTGGACACGAGAACATTCGGAAGCACATAAGAAAATAGTCAATATTCTATCATCCGAACCCGTGTTGACAATTTTCAATCCCGACAAACCCGTTGAGCTACATACCGATGCCAGCTCAGACGGCTATGGAGCCGTGCTAATTCAAAGAGAGCAAAACGTACCTCATGTCGTAGCGTATTTTAGTCGTCGTACAACCGAGGTAGAGTCTAGGTACCACTCATATGAGTTGGAAACTCTAGCGGTAGTACGGGCAGTTGAAAGTTTCCGTCACTATCTTTACGGACAACACTTCACAGTCTACACTGACTGTAATTCCCTTAAAGCTTCCAAAGCTAAGACCGATTTATCACCTCGTGTCCACAGATGGTGGGCGTTTCTCCAAGCATATGACTTCGACATAATTTATAAGGAGGGGCGCAGTATGGCACACGCCGACTTTCTATCTAGAAACCCGTTACCTGTCCCTTTGTATACTAAAAAAACAGATACTCATTTGACCAATTTCATTGACTTTCGTAAATCCGTAAATTTTGTCGAGTTACACAATACGTGGATCCAGGTAGAGCAGAAAAGAGATCCAGAAATCCAGACCCTTATTAGGCAGCACGAGAACGGAGAACTACCGGAAGCGACTGCCCAGTCTTACGATGTTCGGGATGGTATCCTCTATCGTAAAGTAGAAAGGAATAAGGTAAGCAGCTGGCTCCCCATAGTCCCACGTTCTCTGGTGTGGACACTTATAAATCATGTACATACAGAGATCAAACATCTAGGTTACGATAGAACCCTCGACAAATTATACGAGCAGTACTGGTTTCCCCAGATGTCAAAAAATGTTCACAAGTTCATCGATTCTTGCATAGTGTGCAAAGCCTCCAAAGGCACCTCAGGTGCACAACAGGTAAGATTACACCCTATCCCTAAGGTTTCTGTACCATGGCACACCATACACATAGATATTACTGGCAAACTGAGCGGCAAGAGTGATAGAAAAGAATATGCCTCTGTCATCATTGATGCATTCACAAAATATGTCCTTTTAGAGTATACCATTTCGCTAGATGCAGCCTGTGCTGTGAAAGCTTTAAATAAAGCAGTGTGCCTCTTCGGTTCTCCTAAGAGAATAATAGCAGATCAGGGTAGGTGTTATATTAGTGCAGAATTTAAAGAGTTTTGCACTGATCATAACATAGAACTACATCTCATAGCAACCGGATTTGCTAGAGCCAACGGTCAGGTAGAAAGGGTAATGCGCACCTTGAAAAACCTACTCACTATTATAGAGAATGACTCAAACAAGGTTTGGAGAGATGAGCTAGACCAAGTACAATTAGCATTAAATAGCACTAAATCTAGGATCACAGGTTTCACACCAACAGAACTGATGTTCGGCATACGCGCACAGTCCTTAGGAATGTCCCAAATAGCTTCCAACGTTAGTTCTCCTTCGCGGGCTGACTTGGACGTCATAAGAAGTCAAGCATCAGCAAATATTCTTAAGGCGGCCAGCTCACAAGAGCAGCTTTTCAATAGAGGCAAGGCTACAATAAAACCATTTGAACAGGGCGATTATGTCTTCATCAAGTGTAGTGAGCGCAATCAGACCAAGCTGGCAAAAAAATTCAAGGGTCCATTCGTAATAACTAAAGTTTTAGATAACGACCGCTACAAACTAAAAGGCATCAATAGATCTAGCCGTGTCTATAAGTACTCTCACGAAAACTTGCGTGCGGTACCTAGACGGTTTGAGGGACTTGTAGAAATATCTACAACCTTGATCAATGACGAGGATGACGTGTCGGCGTTCGATGAAAATGACATTGACCGAATAGAGTCTTTGGACACCGATAGTGAGACAGTTTCCGTTGCTAGTGAAGAGACCTTGACTGCCGGTTCTGACACGCTCTCGGCTTCGGAAGCCGGCTATAGTATGGTTGTAGAACAGGCTCAGGTACATCGAAGTAAGTAGTCTTCATTCAATTTACGTGTAGTCATTGCTATAGTGTAAAGCTGGTTGAAGGGGCCTCGTACGCCCGGGCCACGCTTTGGTAATTGGCTGAAAGGGCCTCGTACGCCCGGGCCACAAGGTAGTAGCTGGTCGAAGGGGCCTCGGACGCCCGGGCCACGCTACGCAAGAGGGTCGAAGGGGCCTAGCACGCCCGGACCTGGTTGAGTAGCTGGATGAGGGGGCCTAGCACGCCCGGTCCATGTTACTCTGCTATGACAATGAATTTCCTATTGGTCAGGAAGGGCCGAAAGCATGTAACCGAGTATCTTTTCTCATCAAACAGGTCGAGAGGAGTAACGTCGCGGCCCACAGATGCACGACACCATGCGCACGAGGTCGTGCGATTGTCAGGGTTGGCCGTGTCGGCGCTTCCGCTTTTCTAGACAGTCAATTGACTTCTTAGACAAGTATCAATGTCAAAAACGAACACCGAGCACTGGTGAGGCAGCCATATTGTAAAACCAGCGAGTTGACTTCGGATCACAGTGAAGTGCGCATGCAACCACGTGTTCGGTGGACGTTATATTTTGGGTGTATCCCTCTTAATCTAAGCGATCTATAACCAGTTTGTGAAGTGTTTGATTGAATCATTGAGAACTATAAGTGAAGTGATTGTAGCAAGTGTTATTTTATTGAAATACTGCCTTCCTACCCGATAATCCACGCCTACCTTAACATGGAGAACACATCCGATGAAACCCTAACCGCTTCAAATGTATATCGGGTACCAATAACAAAAACACAATTTAAAATTTTTTTTATTGTCTGTCTGTTTATTCCCGCTAATCTCAGGAACGGCTGGACCGATTTTGATGGGACTTTTACTAATAGATAGCTAATTATACAAGGTATAACTTTTTATCAAGAATAAATTAAAATTCTTTAACGAAGTCGCGGGCACAGCTAGTTATGAATACAAGGAAAGTAAAAACATGAATTACTTAACTAAGAAAAAATGTGTGAATTTTATTTTACTTAGATCAGTAACTTCTGCTTTGGCCTCTTCTCTTATAAAATCAGGCGTAAAATCCATATATGAATCAGATAAACTCATTGTGTTATCTATTGAGTTATTGTGGTATTTCTGATATACAGAAGTTTATACAAGCAACTCGCAAAACAAATGAAGATCGGATTGTCGCTTTCCCGCCTATTTTGTTTTTTTTCTGTGGCCGGCCAGCTATTCAGCCATTATTTTTCATTTTCACCATTGAAGAAATGGTTACCTAATATTTTGCCCAAATCTATGTTATTTTAAAGAAATAGTTGAAAGTAAAGTAAGTTAAAAGTTTATAAATATATATCTTTAAAAATACCTTGTTATATACTTGGCTTCCACAGAATACCAGCGTTGCAGGTGTTATGCATTCTGCAACATAGTGCTGAGTGGCGGCCTTTTTAATTTCACTTTATTTGATTCACCTGTATTACTGTGTTTGTTCATAATGTTTATTTGTGAAACTAAATAAATTTATTTGATTTGATTTATTTCAATTTTACATCGCGCTGTAATTGAGTGGCTGTATAGAAAGCAGCAACATGGTTTTAATAGAAATGTGAAAATAGAACTATTTTTGTTATAATTTGACAGCTGTAAGTTGAAAGCGATTCTCCGTAGGGCTGAAAAGTATTTCTTTCAACCTGCTCCTCAGGCAACTTCAGGCCTACTTTCTGAGTATGAGTAATGAAAAGTACCTTAATGACCGTAGATAGAACATTTTTCTAAGATTTCATGTTGATTTTGAAAAAAATCCAAACTCCATTCACAGATTTTGAATAATCTCGTGTCTGAACCAGGAATCCAATCCGGTAAAATTAAGAAAATTAACATTCTATATTTTTGTGATTCGAGGTCCGAGTCAACCGGACTCCAAAAAAAAAGCATTTTTCGCTGGTTTGGGCCATGTACATACATTTATGTACCATGGGAAAAAAATCCTTGGTCCGGTTGTCCGAACAACTAAACCGTACCACGGGCAAAAAGTGGGATTTTAGAGGCGATACCTTCTACAAAGCGGGGCTTAGCTGTGTCAGCAAGAAGCAATGTAGGGTGACTATAAATTATCCATATGACAATAAGATTAAAAAAAATATTTTTTAATCTCATTTTTTTACACTAAGAAATTCTTATTTTAATGAAAGTTATCAACGTTTGCACATCTAATTTCAATATTTTGACTCCCAGTTTCTTACTTTTAATGTTGATTTTCTTGTGTGTGTGTATAATAATAAAAAGGCAAGAATCATTAATGAAATGTATTTATTTATAACATTGTGTATACAAGTTTGTACGAATATCAAATTTTATCATATAATTACAATATTTATTAAAAATATATGTATTCCAGTCAGGTACATACTTATAAACAATCTATTCACAGAATTTTAACAAGAACCCTTTTTGTAGGTATTTTGTTGCCAAAAGCTTTAACTCAATTTCATGTAAGTTCTCATCAAACCATCATACTGCTTACATTTAATGCATTTAAATAAAACAGTTAAATGAAGTCCTATTGAATAAAACCCTGCACTTTTGGTAACCTTATTAGCAGTCATGCGAAAATCATTCCATAAAGAAAAGCAAGTGATTTTCAATTCAACATATTACTTAATAGCATGAAAGTGCGAACCTTTTCACAAAAATATCAAAAAATCAGTACAAAAAACAATTTTTTATGATTTAAGCAACTGTATCGCCACACTTATTGATATTTTTTATTACTTTATTTCGTAAAATAAATTCTAATATATTTCATTTCTAACTACTATTTGACAGTTTCACTTCTTTTATAAACTTACCATAGCCTTTGGCACTCGGTTTTCTAAAAATTAAGTGGTAAATTTTTATTGCATTATAAAGTGTAATATTAGGATAACATCCGAACTTTAAACGAAACAATAAATGTTCACATTACAAAACGTAAACTTTCACGTAAGTATATTAAAATACAAAATTATTATTTAACAACATTTCAAAATTGTTACTTTATATGGGTAATCTATGACCACAATAATGACCACATAAAAATACTAAAACAATGATAATTAATTAAATCTATGATACAAAACACTTTTCTTTTAATTTAATGGCAAACTTCTTTTAAATACAAGTTATTAAAGAACAGGGTTTCTATATTTCTTAAAAACTTTTGGTAATAATACAAAATAATTTATCCAATTGGGATGATGACTGAATTCAAACTTTTACGTCTCGTTATTAAATATTAAAATACCATGGAAAAAGATGCAGTCCTGTGAAATCAGAATTAAAATCGGCTTAGAAATACATTAGATAAAAGTATTTTAAGTTGTTAATTTGAAGGCGATTAGACAGAGAGATGCGACATCAACCGTGACGTCATTGATGAGTACGGCCATATAAACTCCTTGTAAATTGCCGTTTTGCTAGAAAGAGATGGAGAAAAATCTTAAATACCTTATATCTTGGTTGTTTTTATAGTTATTCGAAAACCGATTTTTTCTTTCTGTTTATTATATGAATGAGCTTCTATTAAAGCAAAAACATTTTTTAGTCATCTAGCCTATTACAACATGATATTACAGTAATTACATGTTTTATTTAGGTACTGGTTCTTTTTCATACTAAGTTTCCTTATTATTTCTTGTTACTTATTAAGTACATACCAAAAATACTGTTTGTGTAACAAATAAAAGAACAATGGCCTGATTTTTTTATTATTAATTTAAGCATGATACCCATTTTTAGATCAAAAGCCACATAAAAATAATATCTTTTTTTCTTATCGGCATTTTATCTTTGCCAGTAATTTTTCAAGTAAGTATTTTTTTTGTACGTACTGTGTCTATAGGAAGCGTTTCCGTTCGTAGTAAATTGTAATAGCAGTATTTCAAATACGCGCTTTTTATATCCTCCTTTACCGCACATCAATATTAAATAAATACGAGCTTTCCCATAATACAGAATGATTGTAAATTGATCGAATAACGGACATGATACAAAACAAAAAATAGGTGACACTTTGAAACGCATACTGTTAATTGTCATATCATATTATTATGATATTATTGCATACATCATATGGCACAAAAATCAAAAAGCATATTCATATTTGGCATAACATATCAATAGGCATAAACATTATAATGCAGAATTGTCGAAAGGCATAATATTAAAAATCATAATCTTTGAAAGGTATAACTTGGTTTGTCATAATTTTATTAAGCATACTTTAAAACGCATAATTTTACTACGCATAACTGTTACTATCCATAATTTTGCTTGACATAATTTTACTATGCATAACTCACTAAAGACATAGTTTTATAAAGAATAATAACTGTAAATAGGTATCCCTAAATCTTCTTTGGCATAAGTAATCCGGAATGTATTTTTCTCCATACGAGGATTACTAATTATTAAAAAAACTAGTGCTATTTAAAACCGACTCAGTCAACCCCGACTCCACGTAGTCTTGTCTGCCCTACCCCTAGAGTGTTATTCGGAACCGCGAAGGCACGGAGGGATGAGGCGGCCCGCATGCTGAGGAGCAGGTGGTGAGCGAAAGCCATCTGCGACGATTAGCATGCGTGGGACCGCCAGAACCCCGCAGTGCCGGAGCTATGGCAGAAGTCTTGCATGCTGCATGCCAGCTTGCATGCCAGCTTGCGTGCCTGCATGCATTCTGCATGTCTGCATGCATGCTGCATGCCTGCTGCATGACTGCATGCTTGCATGCTGCATGTACGCAAAATGATATATTGATATTATTACGTGATTTTTTAACATTAATCGTAAATTAGAGCTTTTTTATTTAGTATTTTTAAACTATTTCTTAATAAATAAGGTTAAAAAATAACAAAGTAAATGATTTAAACATAAGGCAATAAATTTTATCTATTACGTATAGCAAGTGTTTGCTTTTGAAATTATGGTGAATGAGTTCGCTATGGATTTTGTCAGTTATGCTTTTCAAATGTATGTCTTTTGAATATTATGGCAAACATAAATTATGCCTTTTGTTACCTATGCTTATTCAAATTATGCCTTTTCATGGTTATGCCTTACATATGTTGGCCTTATAATATTATGCGTTTTGAAGTTATAATACAAAGACCTATGGCAAGTGACGATTATGGCAATTAACATTATGCATTTTTAGTTTATGACGAAAAACGTTATGCGTTTCGTTAGGTAACCCAAAACATAACTATCAGTGCATTGTGCAGTGAAAATGCAGGCTGTGAGGTTGTTTGTATATTTTTTAAATTTAATATACCGGGTGTAACTGAACACCCCAATAACATTTAAGGGCATATAAGGTAGATACTAAATGGACCTTCGGTGCTTGTCTGAGACCTGGAACCCCAATACTTTCAGAGTTATTTGATTTTAAACTTAAGCAAAAACTTTCAAATGACAACCATAAGCAGATCCAAAATGACACGTGACAGACGTGAGCGTAGTATTCCACGTACGCTTACGTAGGACTGTCGGCACTTAATACCAAAAAATAATTTGTTTAGTGTGTGTGACGTGAGCGTAGTATTCCTCGTACGCTTACGTAGGGCTGTCGGCACTTAATACCAAAAAATAATTTTTCACTTCTCATGCTCGAAAAAGTACTACTTTATGCAGAATCTAGGCGACATAAAGTTGAAATTTATGCACAAGGGCAAAAAAGTAGCTTTTTAAATGTATCTATACTAAGGCAGTGACCATTTAGACCATGCAGCCAAACATAATAAATTGTGCACGGATAAAACTTGCTAATTTATAATATATCCTTCCCTATTTGCATTTTTGGTTTATAATAAGATAATACGAAAAAGTAACTAAATATCAAGACATATTCATCACTAAAAAAAACAATATTCCAAAATAATTTAAGAGTAGGCTGTATATATTTTATTCTTTGCCCGAAAATCATGCACAAAAATTTAAAAAAGTAAAGTAGCGGGAAAGAAGCCGTGAAATTTTCGTATTGAATTTTCTCAGTTATTGTTGAATTAACTAAATTTTAAAAATGTCAAGTGAAGAAGAAGATTTAAAACTTACTCCTAATACTTTAATGGAAATAAACGCACAAAAAGTGGTGCAAGAAATATTGCCGCCAAAATCTCGGCAAATATATATGAAAACTTATGACAAATTTATAGTGTTATGTTACTGTTTTATTTTCTCGCAATCGAAGTGAAAAGCAGAGTTTATAACTCGTGCACAAATCATTTTTATCCTCGACTTCTTCATCTGATAATCATTTCATAACGATCTCGGATAAAAATGACTTGCTTTATGCACTCGGCATAAAATCTACTATATTTAGTTTGTATGGGGAAAAAAAGTAGGTTTGTTAACCCTAATATTTTTCCTACAGAATCTCTACTTCTGATGGATACATACCCTTAAATGTTATTGGGGTGTTCAGTTACATCCTGTAGAATCAGAAAACAGTTTAAGAACTTGCGCATGTTAACTTCTATACCTTTTCTACTTGGCACAAACATTTTTTGTACAGTAATAAAGAAATATGTTGCTAACCTTTAATCTACATATGCATTTTTAGATTTTCTGAGCTTTATTTTAATAAACAAATTGTAGATTTACTATAAGCACAAGTACCTCGGTGGCCTAATCGTCAATGGTGTCATCTTGGTATATTGAAAGGCGCTGTATCAAATCCTGCCCGATGTTTTATATATTATGGATAGTAATATACTAAATATCATTTTTGTGTCAATTTGAAGGTTTATCAGTGCTATTGTTCATTTATGTACTTAGCATTACTTTTAAGTACAGTGCATAATCCAATAATTGTATCTACATAATACTTAACCAAAAACATATGTTATTTTATAGCTTCGACACAGATAATATAATACTACAGGTTCGATAATTTAAAAAACGGTTTCATAAATAGCAACATTATTAAAATCAGTGTGATAATGTAAATAGTTTCATAGTTATCCTATTAATAAATATCTCTTAAGATTATAATGTTTCTCGTTATTTGATTCAATCAACTAATATTAAATTGATTACCGACATCATAGATACACTCACGAACATTTTGGACCCACATGAGATGCAATATTGCCGAGCAAACTTATAAACCATAAGGGGCCTTGTCATTATCGCTTAGAGTTTAGAGATAGGTTACAATTTAGAAACAGAGACACTGCTATTTCAATAATGCCATCTCACTCTCACTGCGATTCTAATACTGAGATCCAATCGCTAGTGATTCACAACCGAACCGAAACTCTATTTTTGAATCATTCGTCAGGCGTAGAATGCTCCTCGAGCTTCGTCTGCGTTCGATTTCTAACGATTTTCGTTTTGTTTTCCTCGAAAATGAAAATAATGTTGATTTTTCGTGATGTTCTATTCATTTTCATCGCAAATGAAACGAAAATCGATAACAATCGAGCACATACGACGAATGATTCTCGAAAATAAGGTCCTGACCCTGAGTCAATGACGTGATAATGTGGCGTTCTGATTGGCCAAAAGCAATATGGTTCAGTTTCGATTCAGCAGCGTTGATTCATTAGTAGAATTGGCCACCTGTTTTCAGCAATGATAAGAAGGAAGGTCACTGATTATGCAGAACCAGGGGCAGCTAAGACTTGTCTTAATATCTTGCAATTAAAACACACACACTTGTTTTCAACCTTGTTACATTTTGAATGCTGAGAACGTTAGCACAGATTAGATAATAGCTTCTAACGTTAGGGCGCTCTTTGCCCCAATTTAAAGTTCGCGACAGCACAGATAGTAATTCTTAAAAATTCTTAAATCCGTAAAGACTATCTATCTTAAATGATGACAGTTATTTGATTATACATATTCACTAACAGATTCATATAACCTTATCGAGGTTGGGAAAAGTCCACAAAGTCCGAAATTATTGGTCCCTCTACTTTTGTTTTAGACTCGATGCCTTTTCTATCGGAATACCTATATTGATAGTGCACAATTTAGATACATAGATTCAATTGGGATTCTATACAATTAAAAGAACATTTTATTCCAACTAATTATTGAGAAATTCACGTACTTGAAGTGAAACTTTTCTTATTTCTTTTGGAAAAATTACATTATTTGTGTGGCTGATAATAGATGTACCAGTTGTATGGGTACGAGGACATTACATAGCACATTTAATAATTAAGCTTTGTGATATATCAAAAAGCTCAAATCGAAAGAGATCAAATATAACAAGACGCTCGCGGCTTCGCCCGCGTTATTATTGTTTTCCTGTGGGAATTTCACATTTTCCCGTAAAATAATTTTATAGCCTATTATATAGAAGACAGTTATTTATATTTAGGAGCTCTAATAAAAAATTTCATAGAAATTGGAGCAGATATTAAACCCCTATTTTGCACCCTAAATGGTGACTTGCAATAAACCATGAAATACGTGTTCAATGAAATGTTTTTAAGAGCAAGAATCTCAAGTTTTATTAAAATCGTTTATAATTTAAAAAATCCATACAGTCTTACATCCGTTCAGGGTTAAAAAAAATTAAAATCCCTTTTAAGTGTGCGTCCGCATTTTGAATTAAAACTACTGTCACGTTTCTACTATTAGCGGTTACGGCTGTGCGTGCGTCTATATGTAGATGGGAACATCTCCTTTTATATATATAGATAATTTTGATCTCTATCGATTTGATTTTTTAATTCCTTTATGTGCTGCTGCAGTTGCAGCACACATACATAATAATGATAAGTGATCCTGTATCCTGTTATATATTTTGTATATACTTTTTTTAGTCAATCACTAATTCGTTGTATAGTACTTATTTGTTTGCAATAAATTTGTTATTGAGTGTTCGATCCATTTATTTATTAAACGTTTAAAGTGCACTTGAAAATTTCGTAGAACAATTAACTAAATTTTAATAAAGCTTTCTCGCGATCAGTCTGGAGTTTCGATAAAAAAAATTATATGGCTAATCATTTTGCTTTAGGTACACAATAACAAAGCGAAATTTTGATACCTCATAGAAAAATAACACAGGTTGCATAAGCTTATATTTTATGTCTTATTAATAGACAAATTCAAGCTACTTAATAATAGGAACCTACTATAAAATACCCACAAGTCACAACTATCATATAGATGCATTAAACTAGGCCATTAACTAAAATACGGCACACAATCATCATATTATCGTTTGGCAAATATTACCACAGAACAGTCACATAAAAACATATATCTATTTATATATTATCATCTTACTGTACGACCACTTTCACACCATTATAAAATTATATTTTCGCTCCTATACAAATGTTGAAGTGTGTATAAATCCATTTCATTGGTCCTTAAATCGATGGCTATGAAATGAAATGATTGTGATTATACATGGGTAAAAACGGGGGGGTTTATTGTCTAAGAAAGATCTATCACGATTGCCTTTAATTTGACATTACACCTAGTCACGTGTCAACTCGATTAACTAACTCGAGTTGTCTCGAATTGGACTCAGCTCGAATTAACTCGAGGTGAATTCTCTCTAAACTCAAATTTGAATATTCCCGCCCGCCATAGCGCATCAACCAATCAAAAATCAAAAATACATGATTACACACAATTAATTCCTTTTTTATTTTTATTCTACCTACTTAGTTCCATTAATTATTACTTAATTGTCCCAATACATATTTAAGTCGTATCTGTTTTTCAATTTTATGATATTCAACTATTGTTTATCACTGAAAATATATGCTCAGCTTAAGATGTTACGGTAACCGTACATAGTGGTTGGTTCTTTTCCTACTAACTAAACATTTTTTGTGGCTACGTGTCCCGTCCTCACCTGCTGGGCTCACCGTTCATTTCAATCTGTAACGTAAAGATGTCAATATTTTAGTATTACACTAAGGTACAGAAAGCTCCCATTCCAGCTATACATTTGCACTACGAAAACCACCACTATTACGAGCGACATAAGGACGGTCCAAAGGTCAAACAGTATAGCTTGATAAGGAGCTTACTGTACCTATCGCTTTTAGTATTTTATGACGCAAATTCCAATTGTATCGTATACAACCAGTTATTAGGACATACGTGGAGGGCAACAAAAACCACAAGGATGAAACTCGTACTAAGTAGTCTTGTCCTTATTAGTACATTATTGGGTTCGAACCGTAATTTTACAGTAAGAGTAAGGTACTAGTACAGCTTATTCGTGCCATTAGTACTATTAGTACCGTAGATTTATGCCACTTTTGATACAATGAATAGTACCGTAGGTACGAAAATTGATTGAATCATTCGGCTTATTAATATGGGGGAAAAACATAATTAGGAGATTGAAATTTCAGAGCAATATAGATAACAGAGTAAATACACGCATTTTTTTTCAACTTGGCGAAAATCATAATTATCAAAGAAATATCTGAAAAAGTAAAAACAAAAAAAATTCAACTAACTTTTGTATGGAGCCAGCACTTAAAAAAATTTCAACGTATTTAGTATGGATGAGTTCAATTTAAATTCGCACTCCCTTTGCTATACAAGGTGGAATATGGACTAAACTTCACATATAAATCAAAATTTAGTATGTTAAAAAAGGCAAAATAACTTGACCATATTTTGACAAGTCCATTATATGTGTCCTAATTAGCTGGGGAGTCTACGAAGGTCGAAAATTTCGTTATTTTTTTAATTCTGATGCATCGTTTTCGAGATATTAACATTTTTGTAATTTTTTTTTCTTGTATTTATGCAGAGTTGAAATTATTAAAAAACAGTCGAAAATATTCTAAGTGCTGACTCCATACAAAAAAGCTAGTTTTCCTTGTTTTTCGCTAGATGGCATGTCATACGTCATCTACCAGCGTTGAACACACTGCAGCGCTCGTTTCCTCGTTAACGCTTTGGCAGTGTAGTATACGATGTACGAATAGGACGATTAGGTACGATTAAGAGTTCGCGCGTAGTAAAGTTTCTTTTAGTACAGTGTCGGGTAACGTTACCTATTCGTACATCGTACATGTACTATACAAGACTAACTAAGGGTTGACAGGCCCTTTATCATCACAGAAGCGCCTTAAACGGCCATGAAATGTTGAAATGCACTCATGAATGTCAAGTTTTCGCATTGTTCATGTCAAGAAACGAATTAGATCCTTATTTGTCACTTGCCACCGCATCGTGTAGATGTGCATGTCAAAAAAATGTACTACGGAACCCTACACTAGAGAAAAATGTTATGTACAAAATATTCAAATAACTAAACACTCTTCTTCTGTTCCGAGCTATAGACTCCGCCTCTTGTGCCATTCATCATTTCAGCCAAGAGACGCCCACTGTTGGACATAGGCCTCCCCAAAGGATTTCCATACCGATCGGTCTTGCGCCTCCCGCATCCAGCGGCTTCCCGCGACCTTCACCAGATCGTCGGTCCACCTTGTGGGGGGCCTACCAACCTGCGTCTCCCGGTACGCGGCCGCCACTCGAGGACCTTTCCCCCCCAACGGCCGTCAGTCCTACGAGCGATGTGTCCTGCCCATTGCCACTTAAGGTTTCCAGTTCTTTGGGCTATGTCGGTAACTCTAGTTCTTCTACGGATCTCATCATTTCTGATGTGATCACGTAGAAGAACCCCGAGCATGGCCCTCTCCATTGCCCTTTGAGTTACTTTGAGCCTGTGCCATTAGGTCACGTTAAGACGAGGTTTCCCAGAAATCTACTCGTGCACGGCGAATGGTTTATTGCAAAGTAATAAAGTTGATTTATGCATAGCTTCTAATGTCGCTTACGCGCGGTGACCGAACTAAAACGATACTTTTTACACGTTTTAATCGATAATTGGAAAACTGGGGTAGGTACAAAATAAAAATTGTACTTTTGCAATTTTCTAGATAATAAAAATGCACGTCTATTAGTAAAACTTTTGTGTCATTTATTATTGTATTTTCTGATTCACAGCAGTTTTAAAAAATTGAACAGAGTGATCTTTGGATTTTATTTCTATCGCGTCAAATATTATTAATCATGTTTCTGTCTTTAAGAATGTTTATATGAAATGTTCAAAAATGTCACATATGAATTTTAGAACTGTATGTTTAATACTTGTGGCGGTACAATTAATCGAAATTATTCGAAAACGGGAAGTAGCGCCTTAAGGAGGCGCATAGTAGGGTCAATCATAAAAAAATCACTGCAGAAAAAAACCGGTTCTCTTCATAAATATTGAATAAAACAATCGTTAAAAAATTTATGTTATTATTCAACGCATTCTTTAGAGGATGGTCTTTTTAATTTTTTGATAAATTAATTAAAACTTGGTTAAAATGTGACCCAAACATGCCTCGATTTTAAAACTTTAAACCTAATCGCGTCGTAAATATTAGGTAAAATCATATACTTTCGATTTTAATAAATAGAGTGAACAATATTCTAGCGGATGGTCTTTTTAGATTTTTCTTATTCGCCTTTATTAATTTTTAATTGAAATAATTCATCTTACGCGTAAAGGTTTGCTTAAATATTCCCCTCACTCTCACTCACTCACTCCTATGTAATCAGTGCGGGACGATCGACGCAAGGTCATTGGGACCACTATGCGCCTTAATAGTAGTTTATGAAATAGTCATATAATAGGGGGTCTTAAAACACTAGTGTGTGTTTAAAATTCGAGGCTTGCCGAGAATTTTAATAGTACCACACGGGCAATTTCATACACTACTTCATCTACACTCATGCAATCAGTGGTTACCTAAATTAAATAAAAGACACAAAATGAAAACAAAATCAAACTCATTTATTCTAATAATTATTTGCATTTTGAACAGTGCAATTGTGAAACTAATACAGAAATCTAAAACTACATACTTTTATATTATTTATTATTTTAACCAATAACAGCAAAATAATGAATGAAAAATTCAGAGAAATGGCGCCAACACCAACATTCTACCGCGCATGCGCTGTTGCACGCGCCGCTATAGACAATGTACTGGCACAAAAGAAAATTGTGACAAAACCTCCTTGGTCGGGCTTCGTCAATCGAACTGTATTTTATTGGAATTCGAGTTACATTACAGTACTGGTTTTGTATGGCGAACCTGTATTATAATGTAATTTGTAAAAGGCCAAGGGCTTTTAGTTATGCCTTTAAAATATTAGTGTTGAGTTCTTAATATTAAAATTAGAACATGAGTCTACATAAAAGAAGATTATGCTGTACCTTGTCTACTCTGCCGATGATAAGCGGCGAGGAAGGCGCGGGCGTCTCAATCCCGGCGGCCGCGCGCCGCGCCTCCCCCGCCCGCTCCCGGGCCTCGGCCGGCAGCAGCCGCCACACCGCCGGCGTGAACAGCTCCGCGTCCATGCGGATGTCCGCCTTCTTGTCGAACAGCCACCCGACTATGGCGCCCACCGTCAGCGTCGCCAGCAGCCCGAGCGGCGCGATCCAGTGGTACGAGACGCGGAACAGTGGGAATACGGTTTCGGGATCCTGTTGTGTGACACGATTCGCCGTTAAAAAATGTTGGCTGTACTAGAGTTGTAGGGACTCAAACCAAATTGTTTTGGTTTGAGTCCCTACAACAGTACACGTCCTTAGTTGAATTGTTACTTCGGTGAGATAGTATTAAATTAACTAAAAAGCTTAAAATAAAAAATATATTTAACATAAAATAAAAACCGACTTCAAAAACACAAAAAAAGTTATAAAAATATACACCCAACATCACCTTTTATTTTCAAGTCGGTGCCAAAGGACATGTCCACTTTTTGTATGGAACGTGGAATTTTATTCTGAACCTTTTTTAACCAGTTTAAAAATTTATGACGGAAATAGAACTTTATGAGAAGAATGTTTATCCATGAATATAAAAAATATTAAGGCCTGCATTTAGGAGAAAAAAATTAAAAATGTTTTTTTTTTATTGTTTCTTTAGCAGGGCCACATTTAGTTTTTTTTACTGGCAATTAAAAGGATGTCATTGTCAATGCCACTGTAGCTGTCGTTTTGACTTTTGTTTATTGTTTGTGTGTATCAAAGAGAATAGTAATACTACGGGAATAGAGAGCCCTCTCGTGGCATTTTTATGCATGCTACATTTGATATGTCAACTAGCGCCATCTGAATTTCTTAACTGGTACTTCGTACATATACATACCTACCTATATAGTTAAAATATGGTGGCTTAAATTGCCGCCTTATTACAAAACATGACCTAAGTTTAGACTTGGTTTAAACCTGATGCTGTCTTTATCTACTTTAAAACAAGTGAAAGAGCATCTAGTTTAAACCAAGACTAAATTTAGGCCATGTTTTGTAATAAGAACGCATTTTTAAAACCGTTAATATAAAGGCAGGGGTTTTTTGAGGTTTTGCACCTCGAAAAGACTGTTTTATAGAGTTATCTAATTTGAACTTGTTTGTAATGCTTTTTTCAATTTCTTTTTAGTAAACTAGATCCAGATAAGAAAAAATCTTTAGATAATAAACACAAAATATGTAATATGTTTGAAATAAAACAAATCAAATCAAATACTTGCTTTTTATTTTCAATTTTTATGTTTAATAATTTTGTGCTGCTATTTTATCTCCATTGTATGTGAGTTTTCCCAATAAAATCCGATTAATCTATCGACGCCAACTACACACCAAATAAATTAGAACATTAAACATTGTGTTAACAAAAACATTGTTTAATTTTATTTTATGAATGCAAAATTCAAATGAGTCATTATGTCAATTAATGTCTCTGCGAATGATATGATAGTTTGTTTAATTTCTTTGGCACGTCATTCTTAAGGAAAGTAATAGTCATATTTTGCATATCTTTGAAAAATATTTCTATCCGCACACACAACCACTTTTTATTTTTACATCTCTTGCGCATTTAAAATCATTGTTATTATGTCTAGCAAATTTTTTTTATAGTCTTTATACCCTTTTATGTCATTATAGTCACTAATGTCAGTACATCATTATATAACCCAACGATAAACATTATTACATTGACCAGCATCATTTTGATGGGGCTGCTCAAAGCAAATTCGGTTATTAAAATGAATATCCACTTCTTCGGAATCACTAGGAGCCTTTATTTGCAATGAACTTGGAGATGGAAATGACTGGATAACTATCGGTGAATTCTGCATTCCGCCAGCTCTGAAGTGGAAAACTACTTTATGATTGATCGCCTGCAAGTCTGAAATTCTATCTTAACGCCTTCCAGGTGACTCTCCCAGAACAATGTAATCTAACAAGATGGGGAATAGCAACAGAAAAAACATGCTATACGTGTGGCGAAGCACCTGGAACAGCTAGGCACATACTGGTAGGATGCAGAGTTCTTTTAGAAAAGGGTAATTACTCGCGACGTCATGATAAGGTTTTGAGAATCATACGGGAAGCTGTCAGTGAAGCGGTCGCAAGAGCCCAGAAAGGGATGACAACAACCACAAGACTCATCCAATTCACCAAAGAGGGCTCTAAAACAAAACCAATAAATAAAACCTACTTGATCATAGGCTCGGCACCGGATTGAACCCTTATGATGGATACGTATGATAAACAATACAAGTTTCCGTCTGACGTAGCGATTACTGCATCCAGGCCAAACATTTACTTTACTCCCGGTAATAAAGGGCGTACTACTCATCGAACTCAACGTGCCGTGGGAAAATAACATTCTCAATACCACACATTTAAATTGAATAGATACTACGATCTTACTAACTATATCACAAAAAACGGTTATTATGTTCACTTATATGCGGTAGAAGTAGGCGCGAGAGGTATTCTTATACACATTGTGTTAGCTGCAATATTCCTAACTCCTAATGTTTCCGAAGAAATTTGTGGTGTGATTGACATCTCGTTGAATATAAGGCTACACAAATGTTTTGAAGGATCTTCATTGATTTCATTCATTGATTTATTTGAAGGAAGTGAAAAATATTTACGTAACAACTGGATAGCATATTTTCTCTTCGATAGTAAAATGTCTTCCTTTCAGTTTCTTACTTGCTTGTTGTTGCATGTTGCATATGCATGAACAGTTGAGCTGGTGTGGTCATATACTTGACTATTTGTTGAAATGCAACATTCTTCGAAATTTTCTCTGCATTAGCCACCCGTTCTTTAAATAATTTGCCCTTTCATCGCAAACATTTTATTTCATTTCCCAGATTTCAAATTCTCTTTTGAAGTGGTTGAGCATATGCACAGATTCAGATACAGACATTCAGAAGTACCTGAAAAACAAATACATTCAAATTTAAATAATGTTAAATTAAAAAATGTTTCAGTTATATTTCTCTTGCTTTTGCTGTCTAATAAAACCTCAAAACAATATTATTTCTGTTATCTTACCTTGCACAGATGTTTTCGGTCTGGGTTTACTATAATTATGCTCCATTAAAGTATTCACTTCTGCAGCAGTGTTGTGAGTTTCACCTGAAAATGAAAAACAAATAAAATTATGGCACTCATCTATATGAATTAATTTTTTACTATTAAAAAGTATTTTATTTGAAAGTTATAGTTAATAGTTTCATTATTTTCAACTCTTTGGACTAACTATTGCTTTGTCTGGAAGATATTCTGTTAGAGATAAGTCCGCCCTTGTACTTTATATTTGCTGTATACTGTTATCAGTTTTGCCATATAATAAAGTATTATAATGTTAATTAATTTATTTCTCATTCTTATATCAATCATTTATTTTCATACTAAGTACTGCTTAGTATGAAATAGAGATTACTATTAAATTGAGACTACAACATACATTAACTGTCTAATTCAGTTTGAGTGCATGGTAATTTTAATTTTAAAAAATACCTAAACTTGCAACAACTGGAACAGAAATGTGACAGGAGGGTGTGGCGTTATTTGGACAATCAACAACCTGACTGATATTAGGAATAAGTTAACTTTAAGTATCTAATTAAGGAAAACTGTGGTCAGTGAAATAAAGGCTATTCTTATTATTAAATATCAGTTAAGATGTCCTCGCCCAAGCACTCATTGTAAGGATGTATTTTATATACCCGATAACAGGATCAAATATGCTAAAATGTGTTTTTGTACTGTGCACACCAATCACAAAATATGAATTTTCAAGAGGCAGATATACTAGTTTTCAATTAAAGTATTACCGAAATTAAAAACTTAATTAAATTGTTACATTAATTGTTGTTTGTAAATGATTCCTATGTATTGTTCTGTATTCAGATGTTGTTTGAAAGTGCTTTGTTTTGTTTTGTCCCTCTTTATTGTTGGTTCAGAATGAAATATATGAGCTGTTTGTGGACATTTTATTGGTTTATGTAGTGTGAATTTGTTAGTCTTTGTTTACTGTAACTATCTGTGTCCATAAAAAGAAACAAATCTATAAATGATAACACTCTCTAAGAATCTTGCAGTCTGTTAATTATTTTACAAAAATACTCAAACTTACTTGGTAAATGAAGAGATGGTACAGCCAATGCATTCAAACGCTGAAATCGATTGCGATGGTCATTGATAAAATGAACGTGACAAATCCTCTTCTTTTAGTAAATTTCAAGGTTTGATAATGAAGCTAGACCTGCACCAACGAGACTGACCCATGTTTAAAAACGTTCCGGAAACTTTTGAGGATTTGGAAAGACATGCATCACCGTATCTGAAATAATAATAAGACATAAGCAACAACCTTTCATCTGTTGCACAGATCCAGATTGGAATAGGTAAAAAGTTGTTTATATTTCAAGTCCCCCTTGTCATCTCTTATTAGTTAGTGCAACCAATTGAATTAATCTAAACTGAATGACAATACAAAACCATAAAATAAAACAAGTGCTAACTGTTTTTCAAGCTTGTATGATAAACTAATATTTGGTTAGGGTGTCGCATGTTTAATAAAACTGCAAATTATCACCCAACAAGATTTTTTTTTATTATACCTACCTAATTCCATCGGCTACTATTAGCTTATTGGCAGTCATTTAGATATACCTATTTAACTTGTAAAAATTTACTTAATATCTTACCTGTGGCCATACATCCAAATGCACAATGGTAAGGCATCGTAAAAAAGGACTTTTTACAAACAGCACACAAAATATACCGCAATTTTTTTTCACAATACAAAGTTACAAACTAAGTAGCGTCTTTGCCGCAAACAATACGAAAGAAGATAATGAAAATTGACTTCGCGGACAGTCTTCACACAAAAAAAGGAGTAGCTTGATAATATCAACAAAACTGAATCATAGAAACACAAATTCAACAGAAAATATCACCAAAACACAAAATTCGCAAAACACTTCGTAAACTTCCGAAACAAGACGAACGGCCATTTTGTTTGTTGCCATGTTATAATTTATATTTTGTTGATTTTTTACGACTTTAAGTAAATAAGTTATCTTATTATTTTAGATAATATTCGAACATAAATAAAATATTTGTACTCTAAATTCTAATAAAATCATGTTCTTAGTGTAATTTAAGAGCTTCCAAATAATTCGGTCTGAGAAGCATGACATCTATTGAAATCTATCATCACTATTATAATGAAGTTGCAAGTGAAGAAAAGTAGATGGCGCCAGTTTCTTTATGAAAATACCTCACTGTATGGAAGTGTCCCCCCTCTGGTGTGTATTGTGTAACCTTCCTTCCTTTCACAAAATAGTACCTATCTTTTATTTTCTACAGTTATGCTCAGGTTCTTGATTTTACATGTGATTTAAATATTAGCTTGCTAACTGGACTAAGTTTTCTCGTAATTTGAACGTACGAAGTAACCAGACCCAAGAATTGAACAACAAAATGTTATACTTCCGCACTCCTGATACAACTTCTCATTTTCTTTGTACCAGAGTGCTATAATTTGGAATGTCGAAGGGTACCATTATATTTAAGAAATAAGATCCTCGGGGATTGTAAAATATTCGTAAAGTAATGCCAGAGTCTGTGAAAATCACATGAGTCAATATGATTTTGCATTTTTACGGTAATATAAGTTCACTGTATTGTTTACACCAAATAATTCATGCTTGACTTACTAACAATAAAATCAAAGAACGGAAACTAATTGAATTTGAAAATATAGAAAATTCCACTGATATAGTATGTAAATACTGGACAGGTTTAACAGTCACACAATTTGTTTTATTGTTCTCTTGCTTAACTCAATTAGGTGAGGTTTGTTCAAAGCCTAAAAAGGCCTTAGGTTTATATTAAGTCAGACTATGGGCTAAGGAATCCCTTTGCAGAATTGCTTCTCGGGTATGCATTTCAAAAACTCATGTTTACTTATATAAAAAAGTGTTATTGCTTCAAAAATCAATATGCACCTTTATATTTAGGTATAGCCCATATAAGCAGGGAAAACCTGTCCAGTAGAAATCTAACTATACGTTATACTCTTTGGGTCTGATTCAAACAATTCCATTGTTTTATTAGAGGTTACTAAAATTTTACTTACAAAAGTCCTCTAATTACCTATTTCAAAAGAAATCTTATAACTTACACTGCTAGCTGCAGTAAGCGACCAACCAACCTGGTGGTCAATCTATTTTAAATAGGGCATTAGAAGTCATCTTTGTACATATTGATGCTTAAATTTCACACTTGAATATGTTCCCCAGAATGAAAATATTCAATTTAATTTTAATCAGTCTTGGAACATATTAAATTAAGCAAGCTAAGTCATATTTTGGGGAACATATTCAAGAAAATGATCCATCACATGAGACTGCTGATAAGAGTAAAAATCAAATGAAATCCATGAATTTAGAATGGACTCCGCACCAAACTCATATAACACCACTGGCTCAATTTTGAAATGACGTACTAATGAGGGAAGATGTTGAAATTGAATAATTAAAAATTACATAATTTTTGGGTTTTATTTCATACCGTAACATAACAAAAAGTATTGTGATGTATTGTGATTGCTAAGCGATCACGATCATTAAAATCACAAAATTAAACGAGGCTTTTTTTGACGCTGTCACTTCTGCAAGAGAAGGCAAAGGGAGCTAAGTTCATACAGCCATGTTTTTCGTAAATCTTGATAAAACATTAAAAATGTAATTTATGTGAATTTTAGTCAGAAAGTCACTCACTATCACATCGTTTGTGCGATTTTGTTACTTATTTATTCGTTTGTGACACGTTTCAGTAACTTGTCATTGGTTTCCATACAAAAATCGCTTTGTTTTACATACTATGAAAGTCAATCAGAAAATTGCCTAAAAAAACCTAAATTTTATTCTAAACCCTAGATTTTTGAGTACTCTTTACAATAATACCTGAAACATGTTGGTTAATAAATAATTATATTCTTAGCCCAAAAGAGGACATGTCCTTTAACTTGTATATGTTTATTAATCTGTGCACCGACTTCATAATAAATACAAATGTAATGTCGTGTGTATTCTTATATTATTTTTGTTTTTTTTTTGTGTTTTATTTTTGACTGTTGTGTTTGTGTGAAAACGAGTCGGTTTTTATGTTTTTGTTAAATATTTCTTTACACAGACTTCAGTTTCATTGTGACCTAATAATACTAACAGAATGTTGGTTACTAAATCAACAAGGCCTTTCTGTCTTTAATGTTAGGATGCCATTCATACTACAGGTCTTGAAAAATCTCAATCAGAGTAATGAAATAGTTGTGTATACTAAGCCATCGTTAAAAGTCGTAGTCGAACAGCCCAATTTAGAAGACTGTAGCTGCTGAATAAGAAAAGTATCGAAAAATATTACCATATAAGTACTTAGTTTTATAAATCACCAGCTCAGCAAAACTTAAATTCCTTTCGCAGTTCATTCACAACGAAATATTGCTAACTTTATCTAAATTATGTTATCAGGTGACCTTACTAAAAAATAAGATCAGAGGTATCCGATGCGAGGACGCATGTTATCTATACTAATATTATAAAGCTGAAGAGTTTGTTTGTGTGTTTGTTTGTTTGTTTGCTTGAACGCGCTAATCTCAGGAACTACTGATTCAAATTGAAAAATTATTTTTGTGTTGGATAGTTCATTTATCGAGGAAGGCTTTAGGCTATATAACATCACGCTACGACTAATAGGAGCTGAGCATCAATGACAAATGTTGCAAAAACGGGTAAAAAATATACGGCGAAACGTAGTTCGCTGGCACAGCTAGTGTTTATATATGTGTTAACGAACTTTCACTCGCTCACACTCTACCTACTCATCAAAGTAGCTCGTGCCTGATGGTAAAATGTGCATCAGCAAGCTAGGGTCAACTTGTTATTAACCCGTCAATCACTGATCATCTTGCTAATTAAGAGCTGTCTCAACTAAACAATAACCATGCTAGACCAAAATTAAACATGACTCAACCCGAACGTGACTTAAGCCAAAATAGAATGACGCTAACGAATCACTTTCATTTCTTATAAACTAAATTAGAGCGTAATATTACCAATTAATAAAAAAACCAGAATATCAAACAGTGGATTGACCCTTATTTCACCATCTCTGATAGTCCATTGAAATGTTACATATTTTTTTGTGCTTAGTGTGCATTTGTCAAAGGACGCAATTTTATTTTTTAGATATCAAGGAGAGGTTAGTGTAAAGTTAAATCCAAGTTTGTGGGGTTGCAGCCCATGTCCCATGACCACCATCTTGGAAAAAAAAAGTTTTTTTTGTTCTAAATAAAATTCTGTACAACTTTGGTCAAACAACTTTTATGTACAAAGTACCTTTTTTATATATTTTTATTATTAGGCGCGTCAGTATTGCACTTTGGTCGCGACCTACAATTAGCGGAGCAATGAACTACGGTCTGTTGTCGTGGTTCATATTTATGCATATTTTATGAATCTAAGATCAGTGTTCAATTAGAAGTCTTGACAACAACTCTCGCTTTGCATTTTATTTTTCTTCTTTTTCGTCGTAGAATCCAAAAATAGCAAAGCTGTAAGTGAACTACGATGAAAATTTGAAAAGAAACTTTATTGGTCGTTATAACATTTATTTTGATCATTTTACAAAATATATATATATCATTGTATCTTTTTGGGGAATAATTTTCATTAGAAACTTTTAAATTTTATTCATTAATTAAAGTTTTACAGCGCTAATTCCACTCCAGTATTCATAACTATAAATATTAATGATTTGCCATAATTTTCAATTACCTTAGCATTTTTTATGATAATCTTTTTAATTATTGATAATGCAATATTATTATTAAGGAATTATTGATGTGACATTCCACCACAAAACGTAACGTAAGCGTGTCAGAGCTGATGCAGGTGACGTTGGCGGTGCAGACTGCGGGAGCGGCAGCAGCGGTCTACATAAGTATACCTATTAGGTATACCGCACGTTGCGTAACATCACCAACTTTTCAGAGCTGACATAGGTAGCGTACGGTACGACAGCGGGAGTACTGACTAGGGCTGCCCCCTTTTTTATCCAAATAAAGTACATTGGATTTTAAAAGGTTGAAAAAAAAGTACATTGTGTCAATATAAAGTACTATTTATTCCACTTTATTATTATGTTTTAAAATATATGTTTCGTTACTTCTAGCAACTTTATTGCACTTTATGTTATTTTAATTGCGCTCAATCGATCAAATAAAACAGACAAATTTTTATAAACACTTTGACATAGCAATGTTGACACTTGCGATTAAATTGCGTTCAGGAATAAGAATTTGGCGACCTCTACAATTCTACATAATTATCTGTCGTATCGATAATCGATAATCTGTCGTTCCGTATTACGCAAACATTTTTTTTATATTTATTGTAAAATGAATGCTAGAGAAATCAAATCACGCAAAATCAAGTATTTTCGCGTACCTACTTTATCGTTGTCATAAAGTACACAGAGTACATTTACCTGAAATAGCGTACAATACTTAATAATAAAGTACGGGAGCGTAGTTGACCAGCGTGTAGCTCTATACCCGCGCGCAACGTGTTTCGCGCCGTCACTCACCAGCAGCGTGTCGCCGCCGACGTAGGTGGCGTTGGCGGCGCAGCCGGCGGGCAGCGGCAGCGGCGGCGCGCGCAGCCCGCGGGCGGCGGCGGCCTGCGTGCCCAGCGACGCGGCGCCGGCCAGCAGCGCGCCCGCCACGCCGCCCGCCACCGCGCCGCGCGGACCCACCCACCAGCACACCATGCCCAGCGTGAATATGCCGCACGTCGCGCTCGCCGCTATCGCCGACAGCGCCGTCGCTACGCCTGCGGCAAGTATAACGCCGGCTTCACACGTCGGCCCCAACGCCTTGCGCCCGGCTCCACACGTTGGACGAGTGGCGTTGGGTCCAACGTGTGGAGCCGACGTAAAGGTTGAGACCCAATGCTCAATGCTCTAATTAGCAATGAGATGAAGAAATACATCCACCTCAAAGAAACCCACATCCAAAAACTTGAGCCCCTATAAATATTTGAGGTTGCCAAAGCTCATTAAGTACTCTTGGGTCAAGTGTAAGCTGTCAGTACTCTTGACTTTTGTGCTAGCAACGAAGAGTACGAAAATCTTATGGGACCAAAGCAACCTCACCCTCTCACGGGCAAGCGCCTCTCACCTCCCCAAAATGGGAAGGCCGGCGATGCTCCTGGGCATTAGGAGCATCATCGACTAACGATGACCTGTGCAATGCAGGACTCGGGCTTCCCGGGCCCGCATCCCGCTGGTCACCGTCAGGAGGAAGAAGGCGAGCGAACCGTCGCCTCCTTCGTCCAGGCCTCCTACGACGGCAAGGGTCTGTTAATGGGTCATATTCCCTGACCCGCTCTGCTGCCTCCTTCTGTGTGATGACCTCCACATAGAAGGAATAAAACAACCTCACCTGCTCGCGATCAAAGGAAGATGCTTTGGCGTTCTACTTTAGCCCAACGTCGGAAAACAAGATCAAAACATTTCCTTTTGCTAGAGGCCAATCATGACAAGTTGTTGTGACACATCGAGGCTACCTATTCTATTCAGATCTCTAAAAACATATTATCAATTTATTCCCATACCCAAAACGCCGCCGAGCTTCTCAACGACGATCAACATGATGACGGAGATGACAGCCAGCAGTGCCGTGACGGTTCTAGCCAAAATGCCTTCAGTGAGCGGCTTCAAATGCAACCGTAGCCAACCGTGCATGATGTCCTCCAACGCCACCAGGGCGCAGGCGTTTAGCACGGCTGACAGGGAGCTGCAATTCAAAGAAAAATACTTTCATTTTCTGTTTTGTTTGTTCCTTATATCTGATGTGCAAGGCCACCTTTACACAAGTGGATAGCATCTACTCAATGTCATTTGGCAGTAGGCTTGGGTTATCATATCACGCAATGGGTGCATACGGGTTCTGAACAACATTAGCTGCCCAGTGTACCCTGCCGAACAAAGAACGAGGCACTAGCGTTCCTCACTAATCCGTACTGTAACAACATGGTATAAGAGCCTCTTCTTGTGGAAGGCTTATACCCCGTGAGCGTATTATAACTTAGATGTTGATTGTACCTCAAAAATGACAACCCACACAACAAATTTACCTCAACCCAGCTCCGAATACGCCTGCAAGGAACACGCCAGCCAAACCTGGCAGGTGTTGCGTCTTCGATATGTAGGTGACAAAGGCGGGCAGCAGACGGTCGCCCACCAGCGGCGCGCCGCCCGGGCTGCAGCCGCCCGTCACCCACGCCACCCACGCGGTAAGTCCACACCACACGCACAGCGATATAGCTACCATTGCGCCGATGCAGAATATGCCTATTGCCCTGCAATCGCAGAAGGTTGGCACAGTGTTAGCTTATTGCAATATTGTATGCAGAACTAAGAACTAATTTTTCTTTGAATATTCTATCTGTACAGAAGTTTTTGGTGCAGAATCCAGTTTTTTTAAGGATTTTGCACCAGGAACTCATGCCACTAAGACCCGTCCGTTTTATCTTTCAGGAGGCTGTATCTTATAAACGTAATACGTAGTTAAAATTTTCACGTTGTTTAATACTCTTGCTTTTAAGAATAAGTAAAAATATAAAGTAAGCAAATTTAAAATAGCCGTCATAAAATCATTTCAACTAAGAGACGCCCACTGTTGGACATAGGCCTCCTCGAGGACCTCCAAACCGATCGGCCCAGCGCTTCTCACATCCAGCGGCTTCCCGCGACCTTCACATCATATCGTCGGTCCAGTTTATGTGGGGCCTACCAACGCTACTACGTCCCGCGGTACACGACCGGCACTCGATGGCCTTTCCGCCCCAACGACCGTCAATCCTCCGAGCTATGCGTCCTGGCCACTGCCACTTTAGGTTTGTAATTCTTTGGGTTAAATGTATTTATAATGTTAATTAAATAAAGAATTTTATAATATTAGTTAATTCATTGAATTATAAAAAAATACAGCAACCGACTCAATACAGTTCATTAACTATGTTAAATGCTGAGATTAAATAAATCACCACAAAAAGAGCAATGATGCGTATTATACTAAAGTCATGCTAAAATCAATCTGTAAAAATTTTTATGTCTCGCACGATCTCTGACAAAAAACGTAAAGTATATGGTTGTAGACGTTTTTTATAATACTTACTTGGTAGCTGCTCATTTAATCTCGCTGTTTAAATGTATATTTAAATAGAGTGCTCGTCACGTGCAAGAAATGTGATTCTCGATTTCATGCGATCATCACTTCTTTTTTTGGCAACAGAACATGTATTTTTACGACGTAAGTCAATACATTATCATATAAGTATGTATGTGAAATTTTAAATAGCATAGTAATAAAAGCAAAGCAATGTAATCATACTCGAAAAAACACTTAGAAGTCGCCCTATCTGTACAAATATTAGACTGATAAATAAATATAAGTCTTAGGCGCAGTAACTGAAATTACACGTCAAGAATTCCCAAAGAGGTGCTTACGCATACATCATTTAAGAATTACTAGGTAAACAAAATATAACGTCATAAACTTTGTGCGGTTGGAAATGGACATTTTTTCAAGTTCGTTTTTTCCAAAGGGTATTGCGAATCTGATGATTTGTAAATAGAATAAGTAATAAAACACTGAATTCAGGTATTACACGCTTCTGGTATACCTATACACAGTGTTACATAATAACCAATAAATAATTAATGCGTTATCTAAAACTAATTATTAAAATGTGTTTACACGTAATGTCATTTAACCCAAAATTTTCATGTATATCATAGTATCATCATCATGTCTATGATTTACATGAAAATCTTGGGTTGAATGACATTACGGGTAAACACAATTTAATAATTAGTTTTCGATAAAGAATTGATTATTTATTGGTTATTATGAAACACCGTGTATATGCTCCGGAACTGATCTTACGGTAAGCTGTTCTAGCGCAGATGGACCAAATGCTTGTTTGTCAACTGAAACATAAAAAAAAACTAAAACAGTCTGAAAATCTAAAATGGTGCTTACGCGACAGCCTGCCGCCTTGATGGTAGCGCGATGTACCGCTGCACCATGGTCTGGTTCACGGAGTTGAAGCAAGTCCAGTATAGGAAGCCACCAACAACCGCCCCCCAGCCTGTCTGCCTTTCATACGGGCTGAAGCTCCAACTACCAACGAATTATTAACATACACTTATTTGACACTTAGGAAGAAAAAAATCAATTTCATGTAAGTACGGAAAAGTGTGCACGAATACCGCGAGCTGTCTTAAGGTTCGGCTACACGCTCAGAGTTGCATGCGCAGATTGTGCAAAAATTTGCGCACAAATCGCACGGTATCTGTACGATAGCGACTTAATTGTCTACGCAAACGGTCTGGGGCCTAGACAAAGTAACATTCGCGCTTACTTCGTTTACGTTATATGTTCTGAAATATTCTGAATCGAATGGCAATAAAAGATAAAGATTCGTGCATGTGCAATTATATCCATACGAGCTTCTTATCTTCATGATCGTTTTTAATAGTTTCTTTATCTAGGCCCCTTGTATTAAAATTGACGCAAAACCGTAGGCGTCATGATAGCGACTTGTATAAGCAAAAAACTTTGCACAAAAAGCGCGATTTTGGTGTCGTCCGGCAGCGGCAACATACGTATATGTTATTTGAACAAACCGCATGGTGCAAACTACCGCCTTCACGTTACATGCTTAAAGCGAGGAATTTCAACGTGCAAGCCGTTGTGCAAGCCATACCGTTATTCAGTATAAACGCTCGTGCTTGCTGGAGCCAAAAATAATTTGTGCAAATAAGACTGAGAATGTAGCCGGGCCTTTAGGGGTCTCGCACACTAGGCGACCTTGACCAGTAGCCGCATGCAACCAGGTTAACTATAGAACCGTATATGAACGGTTCGCACTTCCTCGCAGCGACCAACGGTCACGAACAAACATCTGTTATAATAAAAAAAAAAATAATGGGCCGTCGCGACTGGTCGTAGTCGTGGCCACCTGTGTGTGCGGTCTCTTACTTCTCAAGCAAGGGGCAAATGCAGGAATGACAAATGACAGTTACGCACGTGTATCGAACCACTTTTTCTATTGAATCAAAAGTTAAATTTATTTTTGCTGTAATAAAATACCAAACAGAATAAAACTTTATTTGTGATTCATTAGCAAATATATGTATTCTTTCGTCTACGAAAGCTAACGGTTATTCGTAATGTTCAATCAGCCAGACGGTCGTTCATGATACTCATTTAATTGGTCCAGTCATTTATACTTAATACACATTCCCAACTCCAACTTTTTAAACCTTATTTATCAATTTTATTTAATATGCAATTTTATATTTAAATTTAAATTTCAGTTATATGTTACGAGTACCTATAACGGATCAAAATATAAAAATCGTCGAGCTTACAAACTATTTTGTCTGATTTACAGCCTATAATGTGTTATGTGGTTTTTATGCACTAGTGCGAGATATACAACTTGACAAGCGACATACGAATATGGTATAGCAACAAAACGAATTACTCTTTGAGCAACTGGTATTGAAATAGTACATTACGATATAAGTGGCAATATAAGGCGAAATTTAAGCCCGAGCCGAAGGCGAGGGCGTAAAAGAGCCGAGTGTGTATTATAACCGATATACGCACGTATACATCGTACACGACTTTTAACAGACTTGTGAGAAAACAGAATAAAAAATCATAATATTTTTAATAAACTAATTTTTTTGATTAAATAACACAAATCATTGTTCATTTGTAGACAAATCTAAATGATGGTATAATTATAAACGTTTATTTATTATATTTTAAATAATAGAGTTTATTTTATACCAAAAATATTTACCTTCTCTTTTAAAGACAAGTCATTGCTGATTTAAAAAACACTGTAATGCAAATAGTGCGGTTATAGATTTTAGTCGCACTATTTGCGTTATAACGCACGTGTGCTTTATGAGATGTTTTATGCATCTGAAACCGGTGAAATTAGATCCACTTTACGAGCAAGTGTAAAAAAACCTGTTACTGGTACGATGTAAGCTAAACCTAAGCCAATAAAGAAGATTACTAAGAATATAACAGAGAAGAGGAAAAGACTCTTTTCCTTTCCCGAATAAGTATAAAAAGAATAAATGACTCTCTAATAAAGTATAACAACATACTTGTCCAATTCTAATCTCCCTGAATCTTGAGCGACGCTAAATACGGTGTTTACCCCGCCGACCGCCAAGGTACCCGCCGCAGCCACCAGGACAACCCCAATGAACATGATCCCGGTCTGCACCGAGTCTGTCCACACCACCGCTCGGAGACCGCCCTGTGTATGAAACGTCTGCTGTTTTATTTTGGAACTCAATTTCAACCTTTTCGTATGTGTGGTAAATAAAATTATGAATAGTTTCCCTATCACAAAGGCTCACACTGTAATAAAATGATGAAGTATTATCCAATAAGATTATATGTTTTTATTGCTCTTCTGATACCTACCTAAATTTCAACATACCGTATCGTTGTTAAAAAAACAAGTAGAGAATACGATTCAAATAATACACGCAAATTGTTTATATTTTCACTTATAAACATCTTCGAACTATGCTCTGAGATCTCTCTTAGAGATGTCTGCCGTTGCAAATACAAATACTTATTTAATTCTAATTTCAAGGTAGGTGTTTGTAAATAGTTTGTTAGAATTAAGGCTGATTTCAGAACACACATATTGTCTGAAAGCTAAGGCTGATCTCTCTATTTACGCAATTGTAATCGCAAATCGTATCAATAGATATTTGATAGATAATAACCTTATCAGTAAGATTTGCACACTTACAATCAAGTATCCCTTCTATAATTTGATCGGATATTAAAGACCATATATCCTCCTTTTCCTCAAATAGTTTTAAAGAAAAGACAATTCCAGAAAAATATTACAAGCAAATGTTTACAAATATGGACATTTAATCGACAAACCCAGATACCTGTTGTTCAAATAAGTTACTTACAAGAACACAGCACAACACAACACTATGTGCTTGTTGTCTGGCTGCAGTAGGTTCTCTTCACAGAAGCTAGCTCTTCCACTGGTGACCATCTCTTTCTAGTGGGTTCCACTGTGCGAAAGAGAGGTAACTCCTTCATAATTAAGTGCTGATACTATTTACTTCAAATGCTCAAAGCTCATGCAACTATTACGACTAATATAGATCAGAAGGAAGATTTTAAAAGCAACGAAAAATATCTAAAATTACTGAAAATTAGACATTAATTTGAATTAACAACATTTATTGTTTAAGTGTCAGCTGGAATGCCATCGGTTGTTTTTTGAGATAATAAAATCTATAAAAAATAACGAAGCATTCACACACATGAATGTATTGTACTCACTAACACTGTATAAAGTCCGCATATCACCACCATAATGCCACCAATAGCAAACACGTTCAAACCAGTCACTAAAACAAAAAATAGCGTAACATATTATTGTCCAGCAATTTTCATTTATTTATTAAAGTGAAACTTTTTTTACATCGCCTCAAATTGTTTCGTCTGTCTATCGCATGTCGCATTACACAAAAATATGAGATATTTAATTTCAAGGCTTTATATAAGTCAGGATTGGCTTATGCGTTAGATCTTCGACTTTAAATCTGTGTGGCAGTGGTTCGGTCCTGATGTAGAGCGTTATTTTATTTTCACTAATTTGTTTTTTTTTTATTATGTTGTTTTCAGAAGAATAAATTTCAGTTCAGATTAAAAATGCGATTTTAATATTAATATCGTATAATTCTCCGAATTTTTTCTGTTAAAAGCCTACGTTCTTAAAAAAGGTTTCACATGCATCGTGGTTTCAAAAAACCACAAAGTGATTTTATGAAACCACCACGTTTTTTATAGAGGTCTAGCAAATGACTATTCCACCTGATGCTAAGTGAAATAGAGTCCAAATATGAAGATAGATAGCCCTGAGTTTTATTGTCTCGCAGATGGTATGAAAAGTAGAGTATTCATCTCCGGAATAAAGCAGTGTCTTCGTCTTAGGCGACTTGAACCCCTCGCTTCACTTAGGACTCTACATAACTTAACTCTAGAGTCCCTCGTTTTACGCTAGGGGTTCAATATGGCGCCCGTCACGTTAGACACTGCTTTAATCCCTCGGTGCATAATCTACTATTATTTATTTAGTCGCATAGTTACTTACATTGGTTGAAGGCTAAAGCAGGCACATAAACGACCATCGGCAAAAACAGTACCTGAAATAAAAATAGTAACATTATTTCGGGTTATTCTCTTCAAAATGAATAACCAAGAAATTTCCGTTCATATACATTATTGCAGTTCTCTATTAGATTTGAATTATTTGACATTAACGACCGTTTGACATTTTAAATAAACGTTAATTGTTTCTAAATTTCGACTGAATAAGTATATTAATGTCCAGGAATTATAATAACTATTTTATGTATTTGGTCTGGTGAATCAAAACCATACTAAGGAATTAAACTATTCTAAATTATTTCTAATACTCTCTCTAAATCGGGCTATAATACTAAAATATCACTTCACTTTAAGTTAGTCTAAGCTCGTAATCCTTGCAAGTCAGGAAAGAAATACGCTAATTTTATTGTGATTTCCCATTCACAAATGCGATTTGAACTCGGGTACCGAGGATTCCGTATAACATGTATGTCTGTTCGTCAGTTTTCAGATTTTTGCTGTGTACTGTAAAACATTGCTTTTCGCCAAATTTCATGATTCTAGATTTTGATTCCCTTGTGAAATCGCAAAATATGCGATATTAACGGTCATATTTATGACCCCCTTACCTTACAAGTTTGATATTTTCCGTATATATTTGATATTTTAATGAGACCGTAAGCCCGAGTATTTGATACTAGCTGCCCAAGTAACATTTTAGGTTCTAGAATGGTTTTGAAAAGGTTCTAGAACCTATATATGGATATCTGCTACTAAGACTTAATAGACTCAATAATGTTATATTAACCTTATAATAACCCCCTGAGTGCAAAAAGGGCCCACGTTTTAGAACCTTTCTGAGAGCTACAGCAAAACCTATAGTTTAAATCACAATACCTATATTTAAGGTTAATATAACGTTCCAAAATGTTGTTGGATGTATCTTTATGATAACTTAAAACCGTTTTTAGGCATGAATAAATGCTTTTCCGAGACTCCCAGGTTTTAAAATGTTTCTATTTAAGATTTTCTACACAGAAACAAGTGAATTTCAAATCTTTATTTATAATGGCGATTTCTTGTTTCAAAATAGCGAGATAAGGTAAGTGTTGTATTCATAAAAATAATGAGTAGCTTGCTGACGTCAGGAAAAATTAAAAAATACTGCGACTGGCACTTTATTGTAAAACTTCATGATAATAGAGCTGTATAAGAAGTGGGCTCTTCGTAAGTTAAAATTCTGAAGATATTTTAATAAAATAAAAATTACAAAATACGATGGTTGGTGATAAATCGCGTTAGAAATGAAACTTCTATTCATTTAAAACATACATTTTAAATATATAGCACACATTACTCAATTTTGCCTTATTTAATTTATCAAATATTGCTTTTTGTTCCGATAGATTTTTTATTTCAATAAAAAATATGGCTGCCGTTAGGAAATTACTAGAAAGAATTTAAATCAACCTTTTCAGAACTGTAACAGCTAAAAGCTAATTATGTTTGCCAAAATAAGATCTAAAGATTATCTGGCGGAGCTAGTTAAAATTACTAGGCTATTTTTGCAGTTGCTTAAAACTCGCGGAGATAACTGAAATTTTTTGAGGATGTTTCTTAAGCTTTAAAATATTCTCGTAGGACTTAAATCATGCCGTAAGCTTATACAATAGCATTACTTGGTTTGGGTTTTAACCACATAATCCTAATTTGTTTGCCTAGATAACTCCAATATAGCCTAAAGGTTTCATGTAGGTTTTAAAAATGACTTACAGGTGATTTTAAAATTCCATAACTTTATAGCTGTATATAAGTTAATAAAAAAATAACCTTTAGATCTCACTTTATTATTATGCTAGCTTTTCTAGAACTGAATCAGGAGTCTACGACAACTTTAAGATCTTAGGACTATATGCTCCTAAAACCTAAGTAAAAATAACGTTAATTTAAACTCTTGTCAGCGGTTCCAAAGTTGTAATAATAGTCAATTAGTTTTAGGACTTATTAATCTTTCTGAAATACTAAATACGACCAGATAGCAAAACGTTAACCTTTTTATGACTCTTTTAAAACCTTGAGGTAAAGTTTACAACCGAGACCCGAAAAAAATGTTACTTGGGTGTGCCAGCGAACTACGTTTCGCCGTATATTTTTTACCCGTTTTTGCAACATTTGTCATTGATGCTCAGCTCCTATTAGTCGTAGCGTGATGTTATATAGCCTAAAGCCTTCCTCGATAAATGGACTATCCAACACAAAAAGAATTTTTCAATTTGAATCAGTAGTTCCTGAGATTAGCGCGTTCAAGCAAACAAACAAACAAACTCTTCAGCTTTATAATATTAGTATAGATAAGTTTTCAGTTTGATATCTCTACGTAAAAGAGTCTTGACATATAGACAGATGGACAAACGAACCACAAAGCGATCCTATAAGAGTTCCGGTTTGTGTTCCTTTTGAGGTACGGAATACTCAAAATGAAACATTTTTCTTTGAAATTATAATGTGATATGCTTTTTTGCAAAATAACGTTAAACACGACCCAATTAATAATAGATCCGTACGCAGGTACTGTACCAAGGCCAAGGATAAGCATTAATCAGCGCTGTAGCACAAAATATAATAGTACTCCATAGCTGTAGTGTCTAGTGCCTGTCAGCCCTTGTGAACATCGACAGTTTTCCTCAGACATTACATAGCTTTCAAAATAAAACACCGTACACAATACACGTACAAAGCATTGCTCGCTAGTGAAATCTGATCACAAACAATACCTCACTAACATTATAATCTGTAGCATACACTGAATAATTCATACCTACGACTTTGCAGTAACCCATCCACGGCACACATCGATATACGCGCGATCAATTAACCGGCCGCGATTTAATGAGGCAAAGTCCAACATGGAACCGAATACAGAAGCACAGAATATACGAGTTTAATACCTAGTACTCCATAACAGACGTTAGTAAACGTGGCATAGTCACATCGTCTCAAATAGTCAATTGTCCAGTGTTCGATCGGCAACACGCGTGACGCCCACTCGCATTGTCTCAAGTCCGATGCCACGAATAACCTTGCGATGCAATTGAAATTTTTAAAAATAAACTTTTATTTACCATGTCGTATTGATGTCATGTTCGCCCCGAGCGAATTCGGTATCCAAACATATCTAGATGTAGATGTCCAAACATGTGAATGTACACAAATAAATTCAAAGAATCCTCTGAACAAAGACTCGCAAAAATAAAGATTTTTATTCAATTGCGAACAGTTATAACGGTGCAATATTCAAATTCAAATTCTTTATTTCAATAACTTATAACATAATAAAACATCAAATTCAGACAAAATTGGTAAAAGGTACAATATAACGCGAGCCTGAACTAGGGTTAACCTGTTTCGGGCAAATGGATTACATGCTTAAAATATGGTCAATCAAACGCAGAACAATACAATAATGTAAATGAGCCACATAGAATTACATAATACACATACAATCACACAGTCTACACAAAGTTGACATGACAAGAAGCAATGCAAATTATTTAGAAACTATTAGTAATTTCTCTGTATCATCATACGACATACCTTGAAGTGCATTTTGGAGTAACCTCTTCGTTCTATTATAGGAATAACTATATACACTAAGTTTGGCATTTAATCTATTACTTATAGAGAAATGGACCCAAAAACACAAAAAATTTACTCAGGAAAGCATGTTTACTATCGATGTTTCGAGGGCAAACAATATCTTTTCGCCTTTTGTTAATAACTTCAGTGCTATAGATAAGTGCAGAGTGCTGTTTAAGAACTGTGCTCAATATGAATAGTTGTCTAACAGTTAACACTTATGACTGCGCAATTGCAAGTGTTATTTCGATCCTTACAATTGTGGGCATAAAGGTTAAAATTAATTGATGAGGTCTTATCAACATATAACGGTGCAATGGATGTATTTTTGTAAACCCTACATTTAAATCTTCCGGAAATATATGCAAATGTTAATTAATGCAATCGTTGATGTTTAAGCATAATCAAATAAGGTCATCTATTATAGTTTTTTAAGGAAATCATGTCAGAATGTCATCATGAAACAATTGAAAGCGTGAACACGAATACCTTCGCATTTTACTGGAGAATAGTACTAATTAGTCCTTTAAAATAGATAACATCTACCATCTACAGCCACCACAGTGAATTTTCACCGCCAGGACTGTAAAGACAGTTAATAATTTAAGTTTATTCACAAATCAATGCATTCTTAAAATCATATTTTTCGGACAAAATTGAAATAAAATATAAAGAAAAAAAATGTAAATTCTCTCTTTTTCGATAAAAGCATTGATTGCTTGATTTGGAATTGCTTTAGTCTACAGAAAGAGCTTTTGTTTATTCCTTAAATTGACCCCATCCAAAAATAAGGCAAAACCGACTAAGCGAATGAACTAAAGCAACATGGCGGGCGTCAAATTCTGTCAGAACCATAACACACATCATATCAAAAGGAGATTCCCGTGAAATTTCATTTTTTTTTATATCTAACTTTACTGCTGTAAGAGAAAAGAATTTGTTTACTTATGTTATTTTTTTTAATTTTGTTGAATGTTCTCATTTTATTGCACATAATCAACATAAAACTTTTATTTGTAGATTATTTACAGCGAGTAAAGTCCACTTTGCTTTATTAAAGTAAAGAGAAATCAAAAAAGTTAACATTTTGTTCGGGTTGCATAAGTCCTCGGCGGACTTATGAGCTTTATTTGATGAAAATCTGTTCAGCTGTTCAAAGTCTTGAACTCAGTTGGTCCAACAGTATTTCTTAGTCAGCAGAGCGTAGTACTGAGTCCAGGAATAGCGGTTCCCCAACGCAATTGATAAAATAAAACTAAGAATTATGTACTTATATATCAGTTTTTGTTTTTTGTGGACGTATCTGCCCCCTTAGACAAAAGCCACACGCTAATTTTTTCCGCAGTCGTTCCGCAGAAAAAGTGTATGAAAATGCCATTAGCATGTGACAACCTCACGCTATTTTTTCCGCATCTAATGTCATCTCCAAACATTATTTCTGGGGAACGACTGGGAAAAATTAGCGTATGGCTTTCGTCTAAAGGATCTGGAGTGATTTGTAATACTTACTTTCTTTTGGTAATCTGAGTCGTACAAATTACACGCATACGAAGTCGCAAGCAAATCTAGTGTAGGTATAAAAAACAAGTGTCATCGATATCTTACCTCATCCAAAAGAAACAGCACTGACGCAATAGCCCGGACGTGACGATTGAATCTCAACTCTAGGTACTGCAAAAAATAATGTCAGCATCATTGCAAATACATGAGGACGTATGATAATACATGATGAATTGAGTAGCGGCCAAAAGTGATACGTTGAACTTTTCATTGCGTAGAAATGAGTTTGCAATATAAGACTAGATCAGTTAGATCCAAGAATCTGTTTGGTGTACGTAACATACGCAAGGCCGAATTTTATTAAAACAAAATTCTGATCGATTCAATTTTTTCTATATACAGGGCTACTTTTTTTTAACAGCCCGAAAAATTTAAGGGACGCTTCAGGACACAGTAGTAGAATGATTTAAATATTAATAAAAAAATAACTTATCTATCTAATTTTTTCTAAAAGATTTTTTTATTGTTTTTATAATTTTATTTTTTATATCATAATGGATGTGTCCAGTAGCGTCCCTTAAATTTTCCGGGGTGATAAAAAAGTGAGCCTGTATATTGGGCTACTTTTCAAACAGGCGCCAAATTTTGTGTGCTTGTTCAAACTAAACAACTTTAACTATGGGACTAATCTTAAAATCGAGAAAAAATCTGTTTGTTCAATACATTTAGGTTCAGCGGATGTTGAACATTTGTATGGAACAGCTGATATTTTTGCGCGATAGTAAGATTGGTCCCATAATAAAAGTTATTTAGTTAACTTGTCTGAACAAGCACACAAAAATTGGCTCCTGCTTAAATAGCAACCGTGTATAATCGAAATCATACTTTTTTTTATGTTGAACTCTAAATTAATAACGAGAACGATATATTTCATCAAAATGGTACTCTGTTTTAACTTCGTTATGTTTTGTTCGATCCGACAAAACATCGGAAGTCTGCAAGCCCCGCCTGTTATCTGAACACCTAGTTATAGAGGCCTTCTAAATGAGATCTGATATAGAGATCTGTCGCAGTCCAAAGTCCAGTGCGAGCAATATCTCAATCATATCAACCGAATAGTTATCGGCCTCAAGATGATTGATATAATATTATTATGATGCATTTTTCTGATATGCCCACCAATCTTAATATGTCTAGATATAAAATTTAAATTGCTTAACAGTTACTAAACCGATAGTTTCATAACAAATATTAAAAATTGTTGTTCTTTCTCTTATTTTAAAAATGTACTTGTATCTAATTAGTTCTATCCTTTATCACCGTTCGTATATATTAGTATATTGTATTTTATTTGAGTATTCTTTTTTTAATTATTTATTGGCTTGTTTGTTTGTGTTTAGAATGAATAAATGAATGAATGAATATTTACTAAATGAATATTTGCGGTTTACACACTTAACTACCATATTACATACTATTTCTATTACTGACTAGGGCTGCTGGAAGACATTTAGCTAAGAAATCTGCTTATTTCATCTTTGTAAAGTGTTTCCATGTCTCTGTGTTTTTTATGTGTAGGCATAAATAGTAATGAAAAAAATACCCATAAACTTATAACCTCATAAAACTTTACCTCGTATGATGACGATAGCCTCAGAGTGCAAAAGACTGGCAGGTACACAGTGGCCACCAGGACGCAGCTCAAGGCTACCCCTACGATGACCAGCCAGTACTGAGTGCCGTAGTTGTAGACCTCAGCAGGTGTACCCAGTATTGTCACCCCTGATACGTAACTGTGGAAATAAAAGAAAATTTAACATTTGCATATTTCGAGGAAGCAAGGATGATCGAAAATTCCACTTCTAAGGAATGATTTTTTATAAAACTTAGTTTTTGTGAAGTTAGAAGCTTTAAACTATCTATTTAAGCGAATATTGAAAAAAAAGAAAACTCGTGTCTTCGAAAACTCAATGCACAAAGGAGTGAAACCAAAAAACATCCTCCTTTTGCTGCTAAAAACTTGCAGCAATAAAGCTCTATGATGCGAATTTGCTAAAAAAATTGCATCTCGCGGCAAAACCTGTTTTTGCTGCAAGAGTAATGAACTCGCAGCGTGCCCCAGTAATTCGAAATTTGAACACCGAATTTATATAATCTCATTACCTATAACATTTATCATTACACTGTTATTTTAGCTATGATTCTGCTTCTCTCATTGATTTAGGAGAAAAAGTAGATTGTATGATAAGAGAGCAAAGTATTTTTTTACGGCGAGGGCGCTACATTGAAACACGAGCGAAGCAAAGGATTCTATTTGTTTTCTTTTGGGCTTTTTACTCACGGGTTGAAAAATTAAGAATTCCCGGGGAAAAATCAAGCGGGTAAACTGCTAGTAGAAAACTAGTCAGATAATAAGCAAACATGCGGTGATCAGGCCGTGATTTGCGGTTAGAAAAAAAGGCACCCACTTATTTTTGTCATACTTGTTTTGACAGCCATTAATGAAATATGCATTAACGGAGTCATTACACTATTCGAGTGTTTGTATAATCTTACTTAGCAAGATTTAAATTAAGCCCACACAATATACGTCAAGATATAATAGTCATTGGTTGACATTTGTGTCACAAGGCCTTTGACACAGCATTTTTGTTTAGTTTCAATATTTTTCGTTTTTCTTAATAATATTTACGTCTTAACTGCGCACTGTGCTGATCCGATCCGAGCGCAATCCGATGAAAAAAAACGCGTATTTTTTTCATAATGAGATTTTATAATTATAGTAGGATTATTTCAACCCTTATTTTACGCACAAGAGTCAAGTTAAATCTTAATACACGCTGAAACACTAAAACACAATCCATATATTCGTAAGTATGAATTATACTTATACTTTACGTCACAAATAATTTACAAAAAATAATGGATACATTTTTCGTGATATATACACATCATAGGTCAATTTAATGCAAATTGTGGAAATTTACGCTATTTTAATAATAATCAATATGGACGTTTAAGACAATTTTTATGTTCAATCATCAAGCAGTTTAAAAAATACAATAAATAAAAGTACCCATGAGCCCATAGCCGATTGAAGAGTATATGTTGGGTGTCATAGACTTGCCGTGACCCACATTATCTGATTTTATTGCCTACCATGTGATAATAAACTCATAAGTGTTCATAATCTGTGAGTTGTTAGTTGTTATATTTCTGGCTAGACAGCGTGAGCGACTACTTGAATAACTTAGTATTATAGTGTAAAACATTGATTAGATAAAACTAAATACAGCTAATATTACAATTTCCAATCCAAGACTGCATAATTAATTTAGTGTGAAAAGAAACACCGTAGCAACCAACAATAAACTAACGTAGCGGTTTTTACAAGAAACGTTTTTTTTCTGCTTCATTCTCATCTTGTCTTATGCTATGCAATGTGGTGAATCATAAATACAAAGTAATGATCCGAAACATCAGAGTTGCTGAATATATAATATTAGTTTTGTCAAAGATAAATTAGAGATAATATTAGTTTTTGATACAGGGCGTGGAAGTTATGTTAAATTAAATAATGTTTCGCACGTATATCAAACGATGTTTTATAAGACTGCTATCTGCTACTGAATCCGAAAATATAAAGCCAACCATAGTTTTTATTTTCGGTCTTAGGATATGGTTTAACGCACCTGGCAATCAGTGACATCGCCACAGGGAAGGTGGCCATAGTCTTGCCACCAAGTAGATAGTCTTTGACATCGATGACAGCTTTCGTTTTGGAGCCGACCGCGCTGTACCATATACCGCCAGCACACGACGACGCGCACAGCAGCCCAAACACCACATAGTCGCTTAACCCGAAACCGCCTTCTCTCAGTGTGAAAGACATTTTCGTGTTTTTGAATCTGGAACAAGGAAAATTACTAGCTTTCCGCCCTGCAGATTGGCCTGCGTTAATTTTATTTTCCTGTGGGAGTAAAATATTTTCCCGTAGTAGCAAATATTCAAACTATAAGGCAAAAGCTTTTAAAGCAGTCCCATTGAAATACGTTAAGTAGTAGATATACTCAAACAAAAAACAAAATTTCAACACCGATTTCACATTTCTAAGGGAGGAATTTTCAAAAACGCTTATACACGTGTTCACTTATTTTTAATTATTCAATACAAAATGCAATGCTTCTAGATTTAAAGATAACGAACTTCCAGACTAACCTACACAGGAACTGTCAACCCTTATTTCACCCCCTTAGAGGTTAAATTTTCACAAAAGCTGAAACATTCACTTCACTTATCAGTAGCCCAAAAATAATTTCATATTTCAAACTTCAAAAATGACGGACTTCCATACAAACTTGAAACCCCTATTTCACCCCTTTAGAAAGGGTATTTCCAAAAAAACCTTCTTTAGTAGGTATATACTCAATAAAATAACCCTACCAATCAGTGTCCATTGGTCTAACGTCACGTCTAGTCACGCTCGGTGATGATGAATAAGTCATCAGTCAGTAAATCAGGACATGTTATTAGACGGTTTTATTTAGCTTGCCCTGTTTGTTTTTTTTTAAAGGTTTTTTTAAAGGCATGAAACAAAAACTTTAAAATTAATATAACAAAAAAAATACTTTGAGCAGGATTCGAAGCGCGTCTTCAACATACTTGTTACGCAATTACCGCAAATCCACCGAGGATTTACCCAGCCCGAACGACCTTTGTAAGTCAACTATTATCTATTCTGTGGTCAAAGAAGATGTTATTCAATGTTACGTATGAATATCCAATTTAGACATCTTTTCAGATATCGTGAAAATTGGTCTAAGTAAGCTTCCTGTTTAACCTACTTAAAAAATGCGTTTGTTTTTTGTGTGTATGCTACTCCGCCAATTAAAGATCGATTTTAAAAATTCTTTTTGTATTCTATAACTCCTGGGGTGATTCCATTGTCACCAAAGTCAGGGTCTGATGATGGGATCCCATGAAGATTGAAGAAAACCCTTAAATTTTACGTGCAACGTTTTCATGTTTTTTCTGAAGCTTTTCACGTATTTGCGCCTAGTACTCATAAACCGAGCTGATGATGGAAGGATCCTTAAGCTTTAGGAGTAAGAGGTTAGTTTTTTTAGTACAATAGGCACGTATTATCAAGTGAAACTATTCACCTCACCTTCGGTGATCTGGTATTAAATTCACTAAAAAGTTAAAAATACAAAAAATAAAAATCGCCTTCAAAAACACTGATAAGTTAAAATAATATAAGAATACTGACAAACAACATCACATTTCTATATTGAAGTCGGTGCCAAACGATGATATCTGTAGTTTTATATTATTTTCAACTTATCAGTGTTTTTGAAGTCGATTTTTATGTTGTATTTTTTTTTACCCAAGGTGAATTATTTGTATGTATTTTAGGTTGTTGGTGTTTTTTTTGGATTATTATGGAGTTAAGAACCGTCTGTAAAAGGTAAAACTCAATATTTGAATGAAAGTTCAATAATATAAACAGACAGATGACTAATACAAATTAACAATTTTAAACTGGCTATAATGTTAACGGCGAAGAACTATTTTACTTTTATCTTCTTGCTAAATAAATGACACCGCAATCTAAGGCGGGAAGAAATATTTGCAAGATTTAAGGCTTTACATAATTAAGCCAACCAGATATACTTTTATCATTGTGTTATTATATTTGTTCAAGGTGTTATATAATTACGGGGGCGTCTTTGAGGCCGATTTAAATGATAATCAACGCCAACCAACTTCGTCTAATGAGAATAACAAAAACCTTGGCTCAGATTTAAGTGTAATTTTTAACAAAATCTCCAATTTCAAAATCTCCCTTTTAAATGGCCACGTGACATTAAAACGGAAAGAAATTTTGCTAATCCAAGACATGCCTAAATTAATCTGATAACATAATATTTTCAAATTCTTCCAAAATAACAAAGTCCGCGACAGTTCGAAAATACACATAGTAATACTAAAGAGAACATTAGGTATTATATAAAAACAATAACTCCAAATAGCAGAATTTACAATGGTGCAGTCCAAAACCTTTGTCCCTTTTCCGCTTTTCCAATAAAATGATATTTAAATCTGTAGTAGGTACTCGTGAAAACAAAAACCAGTAGAATGATATTTTATTTCAAAAAAATCCAAAACAAAGCTATATAACTCATAGTTGAATTATAGTCCATTGCAAACTATTAATCAAAACCAGTATAGTGGAACTCTAGAAATTAACAACCGGAAAACGATGCGAAATTTGCATGAAATTATTACTTTGACATTTGTAAATGAGCAAAAAATTTTTATTGTTTCTTAATTCACGATTATGAAAATTTTACAATGACGTTAATAATATTGTTGTTATTTTTTCATTACGCATTCTTTAGTAGGTATTAACTAGGTATAGAATCTGCCCCTACCAAAATCGCTACGAATAATTTGTTGTGAGTATGTTGATATTTTCTACATTTCCCAGCCTTTTTCACTTTTATTATCATGACTATTATATACACAATGAAAGGTAAACATATTTTTTTCATTATAAGCTGTCACGGTCAACACGACATCGTTTTTTTAATGGTTTAAATACGTGTTTTCTCTCAATATTCTATTGAAATGTGTACTTAGAGTATTTGCCATTATTGAAAAGTTTAATGTCAATAATGAACCGGTAAGATAGGTGAGAAAAATATGATTTTTCTTATTTTCCAGGCAATGTTTCAAATTTTTCTCCCCATATCAATATAATTAATGGTTAAACAAACTTACCTTTGTGATGTTTGACCATTATTATACGAGACGTTGCATCCGAAGAGATTTCACATCCAATTATTTAATTTACCTACTTCTTTATCTTCAAAAGTAAATCTCGCGACAAGCTTGTCATATAAATTGTGTCAAATGTGAAATGGCGTTATAAGTAAAAGTTTTAGTGTAAAAGTTTATATTTTTCTTTTTAGCGCATTTAAATAAAAGCTTGTTTTTAAAAAGGTTTTTTACATTTAATTTATTGTACCTCAAAATAGTTAAATGTTGATCATTATATCCAATTTTTAACACGCAATAAGCATGTTCTCGGCTTGCATCTCATCCGACGGTAAGTGATGATAAAGCTAAAGATGACTAATTGTTATCGTTGTAACTTCGGTGGTAGCTAGCCAGATGGGTTTAAAAGCCCTACCACCAACCGGACCAAGCAGAAATCTCGCCCCCGTCGGGAATTAAACCTGTGACCTCGACATCCATACCCTCAATAGCGGGTGATAAGGCACTTAATCACAGAGGCGATAAATTAAACAACTTTCATTATGAACTCAAACTCAAAAATCTTATTCAATATTCATCTTTACAGGGCACTCAAACAAATTACAAGTACCTATCTAGTTAATCAATAAAAAAAATTAAAAATGTTACAAATTAAGATAAGCTTTGTGTTATTGAAACCTTGTATGTATGTATATACAAGTAAAAAAAGATTGAATACACATGTCGGAAATTGGGAGAGCCGTCTCGAGAAGAACAGGCAAGAAACTCGAAAGGTCTAATTTTCTGTCTCCTCTTTTAAAATGCGAACATTACAATATTATAGTATTTCACGCACCTTTGGATTTATTAAAGTATATATAGAATTACCTGTAGGAGTGATCACAAAGTGTACTAAATGCGAACGTCAAATTGACACATTTTTCGTTTATCCCAGGCAGTGTTATCTCTCATATGGTCAAGACACTTTATAGTATACTTTTTTCATAAGTACTTTCCAGAATACACTAGTACCACTCATTAATTCGTTCCCATAATATTTAAAAAACTACCCCCCATGCAATCATCAACGTAGTTATATTAAACTAGCTTTCCCGTGGGTTTTTTTTTCCGTAGGAAAATTACCCTATGTCCTTCCCCTGGTCTCTAACTATCCCTATACCAACTCTCATCAAAATCGGTTCAGTAGTTTCGAAGCCTATTCAATACAAACAAACAATCAAATCATTCCTCTTTATAATATTAGTATAGATGATGACTTCGAGACGCAAATACCTAAATAACTTTAAAGAAATTATAATCTTCTAAAGCAAATAATAAAGAGGTTGAGGTTTAAAGTTCGACTTATAGTTTTCCAGTGCACGCATGGGCACCGGCAGGGGGTGCAAGGCGGTGCACTTGCACCTCCCTGTCAGGAAAAAAAATACATAGAAAAAAATACACCTTGCGACGATAACTCCTAAACACAAATTAGCCCAAAAAAACCTGCGAAAAATTTGCATGAAAATTTGTAATTAATCTCATGTTACTCTTTAATTTAAAAACTACCCATGTCAATGTGTGCTTTTTACCCTTGCTACCTTGCTACCTTTCACCCTTGTATCACAATGTACTATTACGTTAATGTATATAATGCTACTCCAATTGAATAATTATTCCTTAAAAAACATCCCCTACAAGCAATCCCTTACAAACAATTATATAAATTATAGATAGATTTTTCTGGATAAATGGTTTTTGATATTATGCTATGAAACTAAAATACTACCCTTATACTGTAATTTGAAAAAGTAATGCAATCTAACCCTACAATAATTTTAAAATTTATTGAATGCTGTCCCGAAAGAAATTTTATATGGTGTATCTATATGGTGCGTATGTGTATTGTGACTTATTCGTCAACTGGCGAGCGCAAGACTCGCGAGCGCTCGCCATTTGGCACCTTCCGATTTTACCTATTTTTTTTGTCGCCAACTCGCGCGCACATGTAAAGTACAGTCAAATAAAAACAGATTGAAAACTATAAAAAACTAGCTATTGCCCGCAGCTTTGCCTGGGTTGGAAGGTTGGTAACTGAGTGCTTGTGTTTTGTTTTCTGGGTTGGAATTGAATTTTAATATCTGTAATGTTTACAATATTTCGAAATATGAATCGCATTTGGTTTTCATTTTCAGACCAGAACATTGCTCTGCCCAGATTAGCATGCTTAAGCGTGCTTTGGTTTTTATAATAAAAATTAAGCATTTAATACTGCCGCCTGTAGAGAAACTATGGAAATAAAACAGTTAATCTTTAACTATGGACGTGGGGTCTCTAAGACCCCCCCCCCCCTCCCCCCCCCTCACTCTCTGTACTCATGCTTCACCTATTCTGTGTTTTGTATTATTAATGTTTGTAATTACTTGTTTTTTTTTAACAGGACGTTGATATGGTGGTTATGATGTCTATGTGTATGTTCATAAATAAAGAAATAATTGCTATTTTTCCTTATCTGCATTAGTTTTAGAGTAACTAAAAGAACTTTTTTAAGTTGTTTAAAAATTTCTCTTTACACAAATCGATCTTTTTCCAAACTAATGGTAATCGAAAAAGGGTCAAAACTTGTGAAGCAGTTTGATGATATTCAAGTCAAAAGAATTGCAGGAAGTATGTCCAATTTTGATTTTGGAGCTGCAGGGGGCTTGGAGCATTTGGAGCTGTACTATTGGTGGTACTTTTCACGCTAAAATGTCAATACTAAATTTGTTTTTTCCAGATATTCGATATTAAGCATATACATTTCAGTAGTTTACGAACTCTTACGAAACATAAGTGACCCATATCTCAGTAAAAATTTACTCTTAGAGTGTCCTTAATAACAAATTTTCCAATAAAACGCTTAGTTTTTATATGCTATTTGTGAAAAATAATTTACAAGCCCTTTTCAATTATTTTCATGAAGATAATAATTTCAATCACTCGAAAAATATAGGTATTTAAAAACTTCATATAACCTTTTTTTCCTTGTCGATTCCGGGGGATTTTCGACTAGAAAAATGTCCACCCCGGAGAAGAGGTGGGGACCAACCGAAAGAAATTTTTTTTACAAAATATAAAAACCGACTTCAAAAACACTGAAAAGTTAAAAATATTTTAAGAATGGGTACAGACAACATCACACTTTTATATTGAAGTGGTTGCCAAACGATGATCTCCTAGAAAGTCTTAAAATTTGGCACCGCAGGTGAGCTAGCATTAAATTACCTGAATTTCAAGGTCAGGTTTTTTTTTTTTTTTATAATATAATTATATCACCACAGACTCGTGGTCCGTGTCCTTTTAAGGCTGTATTTTCGTTTTGATCTTTTTCTTTTTTAAACTTAATAAGTCCGACTACTCTACTCTATATCTAGGGTGAGTTGCGCATCACCTAAAGTGTAACTATCCTACATGTTTATATATAATACACACACGCTTATACATCATATATATATTTATGCTCATACATACCTATTATATTCCTATTACATTGTATACTTTACATATTACAGATTTTTGTTATTATTTATATTATGTTTTAACATACATTAATTATATATTACATTATATATTATATTTTAACATTAAAATATATTATATATGTTGTATTTTTATTATTATTAATTTTGTTTGTACAGCCGGCTCAAAAAGTAGACAAACATTTTAGTTCCATGTCACACCAACCATTAACAATGAAATATAGGTGTAACCATACTAAATAAATGAATAGTTGGTGTGACATGGCACCAAATTTGCTAAAAGATTGCTATCCACTCTCGGAGTCGGCTGTGCATATTCGATATTTTTATACGTGTTCTTAACTATTAACTTAACTATGTCCATATGTTTTTTTTTATATTTTTAACTTATTTCTTAGCCCAGGTTAATGCTAGAGGGACTACCGCAAGAGGGATTCGGGGTGAGGTGGTTCGTTTCCGCATCTAAGTCGCTGCGCATATCTGAGCTCTGACAGCCATTTTTTCATTGTAATCGACGACCTCATGATCCGTTGCCGTGCTAGAAAAGGCAACGAGGCGTCTAATGGCGTCATCCTCCTTCAGCTCCCGGTAGTAATAGGTGCAGGTCACCGTGTGCCTTGTTATGGCGACCACCGCATGAGGAACGCTGTCGTGAACTGGATTCTTTGGTTCCGCTCCTCTGAGCACAACCACGTGGTCGTACGTTAGCCCCTGAGCTTCATGGATCGTGAGCAGCCTAGACTTAACTCCAGTGCCAAATCCATCCCTCTTGTGCACTTCTTTCTCATCTTGAGTGAAGGTCAGGAAGAGAGTATTGGGGTCGCACTTTCTTAGTCTCGCTCCCGAAGCCATTCCGCATGTTAAGGACCTCAGTAGTTGCTGAGATGTGTGAATACCCTCATAAATATCTTGGAGGGCGTACACCACATCCATCGGGCTTCGGTGTGTACAGAGGAGCTTTTCGGTAATGGACGTAATGGCGGCAGGACTTTCGTAACGCATTTCGAATAGGTCGTTTCTGTCGATGAAGGGGATTTGGTTACTATCAGCCATGAGAACCAGTTCCTTTGCCCCGGTCAGCCTTGATGCCATAACTATGGCTCCAAAATGGACCAGGAGAGCCTCATCTACCAAAAGGCGTTTTGAAGCTCTCGCCCCATTGATCAGGACCGAGGCAATTGTTCTTATTTTCCCCTTTGCGACCGCCCCTAGACGTCTCGTCACTTCGTCCGACAGTTCCTTTGCCGTTTCGAGTGTGCTGGTGATGATCAAGTCTTCCTTAATTTGGAAGTTCTTAAGGAGCCATGTGGTCTTCCCACACCCCGGCACGCCGTCCACCCACCTGATTGCCAACTTACCCCATGGCTCTGAGATCCAGGTTCCAGTTACGTTTTTCGCCGTTTCCAGAATCCGGTTCTCCAGCATGAAGCGAGTGCACTTAGCAATCACCACTATTGGGTCATCGACTGGTGCATAGAATGTGAGGGCTCCTCTTTTCAAGGTCAGGTTAGGTCAGGTCAAGTTCAAAAGTTAAGGATCCTTCATCATAAGCTCGATTCATGACTACCAGACGCAAATACGTGAATATAGTTTCGGAAAAAACATGAAACACGTTGAACGTACCTAAAAATTTAAGAATTTCCCTCGAATTTCTTGGGATTTCATCATCAGAATCTGACTTTGATTCTCTTGGGACAACCCCAAGAGTATACTCTATCGAATACAAAAAAAAATTGAAAATCAATTGGCGGTGTAATCGCGCAACATACACACAAAACGCGTTGGACATATCTATAAAATGTAAGGATTTTGCTCGATTTTTATATAATTCCATCATCAGATCCTGACTTTAATGACCTTGGGACTATCCCAGGAGTATACTCTATCGAGTACAAGAATAATTTTGAAACTCGGTTTACAATTGGCGGCGTAATCGCGTAACATACACACAAAAATAAACAACAATCGCTTCGAATTGATCCTCCTCCTTTTTCTTAGTCGGTTAAAAATGGGTAGCTTTTGTTTCTAGTACTAGTCTCTATCAACTGTCAAAATTTCAAGTAAATCCATTCATGTTTAAAGAATTCAGAAGTGATTCGCTTCATTGACACCTGAATTTCTTCTGAAAAAACATGAAACTCGTTGGACGTGCCTATAAAATTTAAAGGTTTCCCTTGATTTTCCCGGGATTCTATCACCAGATGTCTTGATGACAATGGAAATATAAGTAAGTACTCTATAGTCTATATCACTACAAATATTTTTACGTAAATCTGTTAATCTGTTCGTGAAAAATACATACGAAAAATTATAATTTGGTACCTACCTACTACAATCGAACATATGACCTTTTTAAAGTCGGTCAATAAATCAAATGGCAGCTATTTTCTATAAAAATGAAAATAAAATTACCTAAGTACACAACTTTGTATTTCTCTGATATCAAAAACAAAAAAGAACTCTGAACAAATAATAATAAAATACTTTTAAAGTATTGAAGTAAAATAATAATGAATAATGATGAAATGAATAATGATTATCCCTATTTTTTGTTTTTTTTAACCGACTTCAAAAAAGGGGGAGGTTCTCAATTCGATGCGTATGTTTTTTTTGTGTGTATGTTACGCGATTACGCCTCCAATTGTGGAACGATTCTCAAAATTCTTTTTGTATTCGATAGAGTATACTCCAAGAGTGGTCTCATGGTTACCAAAGTCAGGATCTGATGATGGTATCCCATGAAAATCGAGGAAAACCCTTCAATTTTAAGGTGTGTTCAACGTGTTTTGTGTGTATGTTTCGCGATTACTTCGCCAATTGTAGATCGATTTTCAAAATACTTTTTGTATTCGATAGAGTATACTCCTAGGGTGGTCCCAAGGTCACCAAAGTTAGGATCTAATGATGGGATCCCATGAAAATTGAGGGAAACGCTAATTAAATACAAGCCCACCGAAGGTGAGCTGGTGTTTAATTAGAGTTTCTTTCACTAAAAAGATTTCATTCACTAAAAAGTTAAAAATAAAAAATATTTTACAAAAAATAAAACCTACTTCAAAAACACTGAAAAATTAAAAAAAATATAAGAATAGGTACAGACAACATCACACTTCTATATTGAAGTCGGTGACAAATTTTAATATTTTCTAGGAGATCATCGTTTGGCACCGACTTCAATATAGAAGTGTGATGTTGGGTTCTTATATTATTTTTAACTTTTCAGTGTTTTTAAAGTTGTTTTTTTTTTGGTAAAATATTTTTATTGTTTGTCAATTAATATAATTACAGTAAAACAATAAACAAGTTCATAAGGTATTGAAATTTTGTTCTATTGGCATAATTAAATTAATTAAGTATATGTATATGAGCAAATAAATATTTTACTAACTTATTAATACGCACAACTCGGACAATTTATAAAAAAAAGAACCCGTTTCAACTTATCGAAGCAAATAAATACCTCGCAGTTCAATATCTTCTCTTAAACCAGGCGGAAATAAAGTTGAATAGTTCGCGTATTATGGTGTGTTGCCAATCATGCAAGGGCGATTATGCTGGCAACGTCACCAAATAAGTAACGCACATTTACATTTTTGCTTTCACCTCGCGACCACGAAGCCCAATGTTACGGAAACTGCAACGACGCGACGCAACGAACACAGTCCACAAAAAAGTTTACACACATCAAAATTTCCCGCGCACTCACGTGTCAATGCCACAACAATACGTAAATTCTGCTCGACGGCTCGGAAAATTCTTGTAGGTACTTATTGGAAAATATGATACACTGAAACCAAGGAATAGAACAACACAATGATTTCACTGAATTAGTCCGAAAGAAAATCGAGCTCTGCACAATAATACATCGGTATGTGATCTGTCAGGTTTGTGTAGTGACGTGCACTGTAGCGAGCGGTCGCCAATAAACTTTACAGTCAGATAGCTAAACATAAGGCCACATGCACGTACTCATTCACTCATGGTATGCGACTGTGCGAGTGTGGGACTGTGACGGAGAGTAAACATTCCAACTTTAGTGACATCTGGTGGCTATTTGCGCACTGACTGTGAAGACTGCTTCACCGACGCAACTGAATACAAATATGAAGGTTGAACTTGTTATTTTATAGTTTTACCTATTTTCCTTATTAACAACTAGTTCACAATGTTATTTTTGTTTGAATTATATAATGGAACGCACCCTATTCTCTATGATAATGTCTTCATTGTCTATTATTGTTTCGATGGAACATACCCTTGAATAAAAAAAGGATGGCTTCGGTAATGTGAGTTTTTATTTTGTGTCCAAATCAATTATAGTTTAATGGTGATGACAGGGTTTAAATGCCCTAAAGAACACATATTTAAAAAAATTTTTCTATCAAAAAATTAGATACTCTTATTATGCTCGCTAAAGGCCTTAGGTTTTGTCTTTACATACAACTTATATTCCTATTACGAGTAAGTATCAGTCATACCTATTCATTATCCAGTTTTTTTTCAGTTTATGCTATATTCGGTGGTTCACTATTGAAGCACATGGCTTCATCGGGTTGGTTGTGCATTTTGAAAAAATGATTCTTTAAATCAACCATGTTATTTTATTAATGAATCATGAACTTCTAAATGCTTTTCTTTTAAGGAATTAAAATTCAAACTTTACGCTAAGTGGTTTCAGCGAATTGATTAGAATCGGTTAGATTTATAATAAATGTTCCAGTATTAAAAATATATGCAATAATGAGCCGCATTATAATAAAATAAGCTACCTTCGTGGTAAGGTAGATTTTGTAAACTAGCCTGGCCCTAACAGCAACAGCATACATCATTAATATTTGAATGGTACCTAACCGGCCAGCCACACACTCGACGAGTGGTATGGGAAGTAGCTAGGAAAGGAGGCAAAGACGAGTGTGGCAACATTACTCTTGCTGCGCGTCATGCTCCTCGCCATGCCCATCGCTCCCTATTTTGTCGGTTTTTGGACCGGCAATATAAGCGCAAGTGGCTGGCCACATAGCCGCCCGAACACAGTCCGCATCGAGCGTGATCACGTAATAAAAAAACCGGCCAAGTGCGAGTCGGACTCGTGCACCGAGGGTTCCGTACAAACCTGTAGGTATAATTGTAAAAATTTACGGTTTTCGCAATTTTTCCTTTATCTGTTCTATAAGACGTTACTTCGTACAAAAATCAAGATTCTGAGTTCACGAGAAGTTCAGTTCCCTGTAGGTTTTGATTCTCTTGCGAGTGTCGAAAATTTGTGGAAATTTGCGGCACAAACGGCTGTATCTTTTGATTGCATTAGCTTAGAAGTTTGATTTTTCGCAGCTCCAAGGGACAGTAGACCTAAGTATTTGCTATAAATTTCAGCTTGATACCTCCACGCGTTCCTGAGAAAAAGAGTCTTGACAGACAGACAGACGGACGGACCGACGGACAACAAAGTAATCCTATAAGGGTTCCGTTTTTTCCTTTCGAAGTACGGAACCCTAAAAATTTAATGACAGGGATTATGCAACAGACTTTTAAACCCTCTTATGTTATCACTTGTACAGCTTGTACGTCATCGTGCTATTGCGATTAATATATGTCATCCAGCCATCTCCGTTGGTGTGGATGACGACGTCGATTTATACTTATTTCTTTGTATGATATTGACATGATTAGCTATATCAAGTTTAGACGTTTATTGTAAAGCAAAGGCAAATAACGAAGTGCGGAGCGTCACGATTAATTGCGCGAGCAGAGCATTGTGTGGGCAGAAAGTAATACTTACCTAAAACTTTATGTTCAATGCAGAATCAACTGTAATGTTTTTATTTTTTTCAGCATTCATTCGTTTTAACTGCACAGTTAGACATTTAAAGCGGGTTTAAGTTAGTCCCGGTAAACTTTTATTTAGAGATTAAATTAAAATATTTTTCCAGCAGGTGTCCAGTAGGTACCTATCAAAAAACACTGTTATACAACTTCAAAACCACAAGTTCAAAACCGAGTCAAAACCTATTGAAATGTAAAGAGAATCATGTCTTACGTCAAGTAGATATGTCATGTCAATAAATAACTGTCATTGCTGAATTTTTTTTCAGGTTTTTTACAACAATAATGCCTCCAAAATCAAAGGACACGTCTTCTAAAAAGCTGCCCACTCAAGTTGTGCGGCCACCAATCAGTGGATCGAGTCTTTTATTCATTCCTGAAGATGCGGTAGAAGGTACCCTGTGCAATAAATAAAAGAGCGGGAACCGCGGCGGTCCCTTGATAGTGCAACTCAAAATCTATGACGATCAATTTTTATTTGACAGTCAGACATCCATCGCTGCTTGTAAAAGACGGTCGGCTTATAAGTTTATAGTGACGCCGCAATGACTATCAAATAAAACGCAAACGTGATTATTATTTCTTTTTTTCAAGATTTGGTTTACCTACGAAACTTATTATTTAAATTGTTGAAGGTTACCAAGATCGTATTTACAAAGGTATAGACTGGACTTTGATAGAACAAGCAGCAAGATATCACAGAGAAAAATCGCTTAGACCCGACGTCCCCAAGATAACATTTTCTGAAGCCCTTCAAGCTACGATCAGTGACAGTATATTGGGTGGATTTCTGAATGAGGAAAGCCGTATTACCCTAAGTCAGCAGTGGGAACTACTATTACCTATTACTATATGGGACAATGATAAATTTTCAAACGAGGAAGGGAAAACGTGTTTCCAGCTTAAAAACAATGTTACTGATAATATGGTGGACATGATTAAGAAAGCTGTAAGACTTGGTGACAGGAAATTTTTGTGGCGTGAACTAAAATCTGTTTCAATATTGAGACTCAATGACAAACAGGTGATTTCTCTTACTTACTTAGATTATATGTTTTCGTAGGTTATATTAACATCAAAAATCCCAATATATCCATCGGTTTCTGTATTTTTAACAGATAACGGAACTAGATGAAAAATTACTTGAATTTAGTCGCTTAAAAACCCTTAATTTAGGGAACAATTACTTATGCACATTCAACGGTAAATTCGTGCCAAAATCAGTAAAAGCTCTTGAATTACAAGCTAACAAAATCTGTGACGTTAGTAATATTGGGGAAAATTTACCATCCGAATTATTATATTTAGGACTGGCAAGAAACTTTCTGAATAACGGTAGATATAATTTTAATCTCCATATACGTAGTTTTGCACACTCTTTGTCTCCATCGATCGATGGTCGAACACACTGTTTAGTGTTTACACTACACTGACGTTGATACAGTTGATAAGCTAAATAAGATAAGCTTTTTTTAGAAGTGGGTTAAAATGTATGCCTTTGACACATCTTATAAGTTAAAAATGTATAGAAATGAATCTGTTCTTAAACGAATTAGCGATTATTTAGTATTAAAGTGTGTTACAATAGTTTTCGGTATTTGGTAGTTACTAGTCGCTAAATAATGAAGTAATAACTATTGTTTTGTAGTTTTGAGATTAGTATAAAGATATTATATAATGTTTATTTTCGTAGAGTTTGTTGAACCTATATGCCGGCTACCGTATCAGATAACAGTTTTAGATTTGTCGGACAACGACATCTACCATCTGGAACCACTACTAAATGCTTTAAAAGAGCTTTCGAGTCTCCGTGCTCTACAGCTTGCTGGCAATCCCTGTGCGGTAAGCAACGAAGCGAAACACCACCAAGTGCTTGATAACATGTAGAGATGGCGCTACTGAGTTCATATGTACATACAAGTATATTAATTGTTTTAATAGTGTAATGTGATAAAGAGGGCAATAGCATAATTATTTGATTGATATCAAGTAATTTTTAACCGACTTCGAAGAAGGAGGAGGTTCTATGTTAGACTGTATCTATTTTTTTTATGTATGTTCACCGATTACTCCGCCATTTGTGGGCCGATTTTCAAAATTCCTTCTGTAATCGAAAGAGTATACTCCTGCGGTAGTCCCATTGCCCCTTATTTATCAGCTGATGATGAGGTCCCAGGAAAATCGAGGAAAACCCTCAAATTTCATAGGCACGTCCCATATGTTTCATGTTTTTTCTATAGATATTCATGGTATTTGCATGTGGTAGTCATCATAATTATCATGTTACTGAGCTGATGTTGGCAAGTTTATGGAATTTTTTTGTTTTTATAAATAAAATCAACTTCAAAAACACCAAAAAGTCATTAATAATATGAGAATACTCAACACCTCATATTATATATCCAAACATTTTTTTCAGTAGATATATTATGTTATAGCTGACTGAAATATTAATTTTGAATATTTGCTTGGATAAAAAATTACATTTTCTTCCAGGCTGAAGCAACTGGCTTTAAATTTAAGGCCAGGGTGTATATTATGACATTTTAATTCCAGACAGATTTCTAAAATGCTATTAGTGCCTTTTACTCGTTATACAAAGAGAAAGAAATTGCATTATTTATAGCAATTTAGAAAACGGCCTGGAATTAAGACGTCATACATAATACACCCCCTGAGTATACAAAAGCATTATTGAAAATATTTAAAAAAGTAAGGATCTAGAGCAACAGGAATGAAAAGACTATCACTGCTTGGGATTGACAAAAAATGTGATAATTGACGTTCAAAGGGTGTTAACACTTTGTGATAATGGGATAAATTTCATTCAAGTAACTGTTCCACTCACACCGACAGGCATTTCTATATTATTAATTTTTTTTTTGTGAAATATATTATTGTAATGTTAGCATTTTAAAAGAGGAGACAAAAAAATACAAGACCTTCCGAGTTTCTTGCCTGTTCTTCTCGAGAAGGCTCTCCCAATTTCCGAACAGGTGTAGAGTCAACATTTTTTTTTCATTTAACTTGTATTTGCACACATCTTAATAATGGTTGGGGTGTGTGTACATACAAGGATTAAATAATTTAGTTAATTAGATTCTTGGTTGAACATTTTTGTTTTTTTTGACGTCAATAAGTGCCCGTAAAGGTCTATATTGAATAAAGATTTTTGAGTTTTGACAGAGTGTAGATTTTTTCGAGATTTTTTAAATGTCTATATTAACTATAATAACTTGAACTATCACCCGGTTTCGGCTTGACGGCGACATCTGGGACATCCTGATAGAGAAATTATGTGCACAAGGAAATATCAAAATACCTGATAACCTGAGTTAAAATTCTTATTCGCGATTCTAATTCAATCCTTATCAAAAATACTGATTGCGCTGCAAAATATTTACTTCAAAACATTATTATTTGAGCAACAATTTAAGTTACTAATTTTTTTTAAAGTGGGTCGTTCTTTCAACTACTTCATAAAACCTCCTTTTTCGAAGTGGTTAAAAAATAACCCACTTTTAAATAAATGAACTAACTTAAATTGTTGCTCAAATAATAATATTTTGACGTAAATATTTTGATGAGGTTCTCGATTCGATGCGTATGTTTGTTTGTGTGTGTATGATACGCGATTACGCCACAAATTGAGGACTGATTTTCAAAATTCATTTTGTATTCGATAGAATATACTCCTGGGGTAGTTCTAAGGTCATCAAAGTCAGGATCTAATGATGAGATCCTATAAAAATCGAGGGGAAACCCTTAAACTTTAACCGTCTTATTAATAAACGTAGACTAAGGCAGGAGTAACTTTACTCAGAGTATTAAGTCAGTAGTAAACATTTTTTATATTAATAAACACGGAGTAGGGAAGGAGTAAGCTAATCCAACTCTACTCTCGGAGTAAATGTTATACCTGCTAGCTACCTAGTTTAGCGACAGATTAAGGTTGGCGTAGCGTTGTCTTTGCGCAAATCCATATAATTTGTCAACTTTGACACGTATCTTGTCATTAGATGGCGACCGTTTTATTTTTCACAGTCGAATTGAGCGAATTTGTGTTTATTGTTGGTGTGGTTAATTTTGTATTGTATTAAAATGGAAAGTGACTATTATTTAGATGATTTGATGTTGATCGACGAAATCGAAGAAATTGAAAATAGCGCTCCACTAATAAGAAGTGTCAAGTTTTTGCAATATTGCGATCACGAATCGCGAACAAAATAACCACAAAATAACCTTGAAAGACAATTTCAAACTGAAAAAGGTGAAAAAAACAGAAAAAACTGTCATCCCACGTATTTCTGTCTGTCACACGATACTCAAATCGTTCACCGACTCATTCTTTTCACTTTTAAATTGCAAGGGTTGCCATAACATACGCGTTAATCCGAGAGTAAGGAAGGCTTTGTTAGTCTAAGCTTACTCCGTGTTTATTAATAATGTTATAAACACAAAGCTACTCCTAGCTTAAACTGGTAGTAACTACTCCGAGAGTACGTTCGGATTAAGGAGGGAATAGGCGATTTTTATTAATAAGGCTGTAAAGGTATATCCAACATGTTTTGTGTGTATGTTGCGCGATTACTCCGACAATTGGGGACCGATTTTTAAAATTCTTTTTGGAGTCGATAGAGTATACTCCTGGGATGGTCCCAAAGTTACCAAAGTCAGGATTTGGTGATGGAATCTTATGAAAATCGAGGGGAAACCTCAAATTTTGTAGGTACGTTCAACGTATTTTATAGGTTTTTCCGAAGCTATTCGCGTATTTACGTCTAGTAGTCTTGAACCAAGCTGATGATGGAAGGATCCTTAACTTTTGGACTTGACCTGAGCTGACCTGACCATGGACCTGAATTTAATACGTGAGATGCAAATACGTGAATAACTTCGGAAAAAACATGAAACATGTTCGACGTACCTATATAATTAAGGATTTCCCTGTAAGATTCCATCATTTGATCCTGACTTTGGTAACCTTAGGACCACTCTAGGAGTATACTCTATTGAATACAAAAAAAAATTTGAAAATCGGTCCACAATTGGCGGAGTAATTTCGTAACATACACACAAAACACGTTGGATATACCTAAACATTTAAGGTTTTTCCTCTATTTTTATGGAATCCCATCATCTGATCCTGATTTTGGTAACCTTGGGACCACCACAGGAGTATACTTTATCGAATACAAAAGACTTTTGGAAATCGGTCTACAATTGGCAGCGTAATCGCGTAACACACACACTCAAAAAAAACATACGCATCGAATTGAGAACCTCCTCCCTTTTTGAAGTCTGTTAAAAACATGAAACACTTTGGACTTACCTATAAAATTTAAGGGATTCCCTCAATTTTCAAAGGATCCCATCATTTGCCTGCGTGCGCGGTTGGCCCCGTGCACGTCGCCGTAAGGCCCTCCGTCTGGGGATTGCCCAGTTCTTCTCGGGCAAACCCCCCTTGGCGATAGCCCGACCAGGGTCGGGCTAGGCCGGGAGCATTGGTAGTAGTAGTCGCAGTGTGGACCCTATCACGCGTGCCCATAAGGGCAGGGAGAACACCGGGGGGTTTAGTGGGTAGGCCCGGCACTCTGCCGGGAGAGCCCCACACACGCTCGTCGTCTAGTAGAATACGGAGCGGTCACGCATTCCCTTCGAAAAAAAAAAGGTTCTACATCAGATTCTGGCTTTAATAACCTTGGGACCACCCCAGGAGTATATTATATCGAATACGAAAAAAAATAAAATAAAAATCGGTCTATAATTGGCACGTAACGTAGTACCTACACACAAAACACGTTGGACATACCTATAAAATTTAAGGGTTTCCCTCGAGTTTCACGGGATTCCATCATCAAATCCTTACTTTGGTGACCTTGAGATCATCCCTGGAGTATGCCCTATCGAATACAATAAGAATTTTGAAAATCAGCCCACAATTGGCGGAGTAATCGCGTAACATACACACAAAACACGTTGGACATACCTAAGGTTTCCCTCAATTTTTATGGGATCCTATTATCAGATCCTTACTTTGGTGACCTCGGGACCACTCTCGGAGTATAACTCTATCGAATACGAAAATAATTTTGAAAATCGGCTGCGTAATCGCGTAACATACACACAAAAAAATTCATACGCATCGAATTGATGACCTCCTCCTTTTTTGAAGTCGGTTAAAAATAAGTATTTGGCTTAACCAAATAAATAGGTATATAGAATTCGGTTCTCTACAGGAGAAAGTACTATTATTTATTCTGTGACCACCACAGGGGATTATTATTTGTGTTTTAATCATTTAAACCTATACGTCACCTGTGACGTATATGCAGGCTGGATTAACCATGTCAGGGCCCCTAGGCAATGCAATTTTGGGGCCTATTTTCAACTATTGATTTCAGCCTAAATCCGAGTTGGATAAAATTTTGTGCCTTAAAAGTTCATCACGTTTTTTCTTGTTTCAGCTAGAGCACAGTAAAGTTTTTTAAATTAAATTCTTTCATAATTACATATCAAGCATTTCGAAACTTTCTTAATCATACAATACGCTTCGTAACGAATCCAAATTAATTGTTCCACTACTCGATACAAGATGGAGTTGTTCTTTGTGGAGTATGTATTTCATCAACTGACATCATGCCTCGAAAAAGGCAATAATATCGATTGTCATTAAGAATACCAGATAAATATTCACTATATGAGACATTTTTAATTCCTTTTCTGTTGGGCCCGTAACCGATACGGGGCCGCTAGGCCTAAGGCAGATTACCTTACAAAACTTAGTCTTGTTCAGCGTTTATGACCCACTCTCCCTTACAAGTTAATCCGGCCCTTCGCTTATGTCCCACTACTATTATAGACACAATTTTCCTTTAAATGAAGTGGTCTTGGCCTACTTAACCACTCTGACCTAACGGGTTGAAGTAGGGGTTTGTTGCCAGTTTTCCATCATTTCGCATAGGGTAATTTGGGTCTTTGGGTCTTCCACAAGAGATGGAGCGGATTTGTACTATGGCGCAGAGGGAGGCTCTGCGTCATTGGCGTGAGGCACACGCCTTCCCAGCTGCCGGCCACCGGACGATCGACGCGATCCGTCCGGTGTTGGAGGAGTGGGTTGGGCGCCGGCAGGGCAGTCTCACGTTCCGCATGGTGCAGGTGCTAACCGGGCATGGCTGCTTCGGTCACTACTTGCACCGGGTCGCGCGTCGGGAAGAAACGCCGCGGTGTCACCACTGCGACGCTCCCGACGACACTGCCGAGCACACCCTATTGGAGTGCCCGGCATGGCGACCCCCAGCGCAGCGAGCTTTACGCTGCGCTGGGAGTCGGAGACCTCTCGCTGCCGAGCATGGTCGTGGCCATGCTCCGCGGCGATGCGGAATGGGGGGCTGTCGCCTCCTTCTGCGAGGAGATAATCTCGCAGAAGGAGGACGCGGAGAGGGAGCGGGAGGCAGATCCTCAAGCCGCTCCCATCCGCCGCAGACGGATAGGCAGGCGAAGGCGGGCATTTGCACAAGCGATGTCCGTCTAATGACCCTGCCGTGGAGGCCTGCGTGCACGGTTGGCCCCGTGCACGCCGCCGTAAGGCCCTCCGTCTGGGGATTGCCCTGGTGTTCTCGGGCAATCCCCCCTTGGCGATAGCCCGACCAGTGGGTCGGGCTTGCCCGGGCGCGTAGGTAGTGGAGTCGCAATGTGGACCTTACCTAACGCGCCCTTAAGGGCAGGGAGAACACCGGGGGGTTTTAGTGGGTAGGCCTGGTACTCTGCCGGGAGAGCCCCACACACGCTCGCTGTTTAGCCAACGGCGGGTACGGTGCGGTTACGCATTTCCCCCTGAGAAAAAAAAAGGGTAATTTGGGTCTTACGACTTCAATACAATAAATAAATGTACCGGCCACACATGTGTTCTGAATCCATCACTGCTCGGACAATACACCCTCCACCAACCCATGGCCCTACTCAACCAATCCTGGTTATACGGGCCGAAACGACGGGAGATGTGCGCGGAACCTGCGTAATCGCACTCTAGCCGCGCACACTTCTTGACTCCCTACAAGTTATTTAAATCTGTCTCCTGTATGTCCCTGTGTCCTTCTCCCTATCCGGGTCGGACAACACACGTTACGCCTTCGGTGTCCACCACCAGGTCGCCGTGTGCCCACTGTTGTGGTACCGCTGGCTTCGTCTGCCGTATGTCTCCTCTTTTTTCTTCAGGCGGATGCCCTCTTCGCTCTTCACCTCTCCAGCCCACTCCTGATTTTATGCCACCGATGCGCGAAGTCCCATAGCCTCAGGAAATTCGCCTCCGTCCCCACGAGATCGCGATAGTAAATCGGACCAACCTCGAGCGCCTTCACCTTATCTAGTAAGTCCCTACGCGCATCCCTATACAAATTGCACTCCCACAGGGCGTGATGCAGGTCTTCGACCTCGCACTCGCCGCAATAGCACCCACTGCTGTCCACCAACTTCATGCTAAAAAGCCTACCATGGAAACAGCCATGCCCCGATAACAGCTGTGAGACTTCGTAGTCCGGTTCGACCCAGGTAAACCTGAGTCGATCCGCCACGTCCGGGAAGAAGCGATATGTCTCCCTCCCCTTGTCTGATGCGTCCCAGCGTTCCTGCCATGTGCGTAGCACTGACTCAGATGTTGTGAGTTTCACCCTGCGCATCTCCTCCTTGGAACTCCCGGACTCGTGCGCCCTACCTAGTCTGCCCGCCCGGATTACCTCGAGGTCGGCCGGTAGAACACCGGCCAACACCGGTAAGGCGGCAGAGCTGGTCGAGCGATACGCCTTGGTCAGAAGGATCAAAGCGGGTCTCTGGGTGCGCTGAAGCGCAGATCGCACAACGTGGAGGGACCCACGTTCAAACCAACACGCAGCGGCGTAGGTGACTGTGGCAACATACGTCCCCCTGTACAGTACCTTAAGGGCACGGTACCTGATACCCCAGGATGTAGCCGACACCCTCGACATTTTGCCGAAGCAATTTGCCGCCCTCTCCCCAATCGAACTCGCATGTTGCGAGAACGACAGAGTCGTATCGACCACCACTCCTAACACCGTAGTCGACGCGACGCTCCTGATTGAGGTCCCACCGAACCTGATGACGGGTGGCCTCTGGAATTTTCCCCTGATCGTCATAGTTGCAGACTTGGCAGGAGAAAATTCCAGTCGATTACGGGCCCCCCAGTCACCGACGAGCTGCAAAACCATAGAGGCCGAAGCCTCTATTCCCGCCCGGGAATTTGACTCAATCAGGAGCGTCACATCGTCGGCATAGCCTACGATGCTAACCCCCCCCCCGGGAGTGGTAGCCGAAACAAGTCGTCCATCAGTATGTTCCACAACGTGGGTCCCAGCACTGAGCCTTGCGGGCAACCCATTGTTGCCGCCTTCGACACTCGCCGGCTGCCGACGAACATGCTCACGGAGCGTCCCGTGAAGTAGTCCACCAACATTCTAAAGATGTTTGGCGGACAACCCCCCCGTTTCGCCTTGAGCAAGATCATCGGCCACCATGCATTGTCGAAGGCTCCAGAGATATCCAAAAATATCGCCTGACAATACTTCGACGAGCTCTCTCGCGCTGCCCTAAAGATGGTGTTAAGGGCAGAGACCGTCGACCGGCCTCGAGTGAACCCGTGCTGGCAGTCCGACAGCGCTTGGGTGATTTGCGGGGCGCACCTTAGGATTAGGCGCTCCAAAATTTTGCCAAGGATAGAGAGCAAAGTGATTGGCCGGTAAGCTTTCGGATCGGTAAGAGACTTGCCATTCCCTTTCGGGATGACGATCAACTTACCGACCTTCCAGACGTCCGGGAAGCAGCCCTCCAGAACGCATCGCCTATACATCTCAGAGAGCTCCGCGGACGCAGCCCTCCAAGTGTGCTTGATGATGTTAGCACTTAACCCATCGATTCCCGGTGCCGTGTTAGGCAGAGCCTTCACTATGTCTCCCACAACTGAATCACTTGGAGGAGGCGCATCCTCTCCTGGAGGTGACATGGAGGCCATTAGACGCACTTGCCTGTGGTGAACAGTGTCCCTGGAAAGATGGTCGTCCGGGCAAAGAGCGTGCATTAGGCTGTGCATGGCCTCGTCCACGCTTCCAGCATAGCCTTGGGCAAAACTAGTGCCATTAATTACGTTAAGGGGAGGTCTATGCCTCCCACTCGCGACTCGGTAGGCCTGTCCCCAAGGGTCCAGGTTTCCGGAATTAGCGATCTTTTGAAAGTGCAAAAGTTGCGCTTCTTCCATGGCCCCCCTATATTTTCGCCTATGCGCATGGAACCGGTCCCTGGCCTCGGCCTCGACGGGCCCCCCGGCCCGGCGAGTCGACTGCCAGGTCCGACGCAAAAGGTTGTTGCGCCTACGCAGCTCATCGAGAGATGGGGTCCACCACTCGTGCCCGAGCGACTTCGACACCCAGGGTCTGCTTCGCGGTGCTCCCTACCATATCGGTGAACTGAGCACAGACTTCCTGAGCGGACCGGTTCCACCTTATTTTGCCTACCCGTCCCTGGATCCGACGCTCAAAGAGGGTCCAATTAACCCCACGGTCACGAAGCTTCATCGGCTTCTCCCCCTGCGGCTCAACGCGAGGAGTGGGTCGACTTGCCACCTCAAAGATGATGAGTCGGTGGTCGCTTTCTATTCTGTCTGGCAGCACTCGCCATCCCATCACTGGGATGCCTCTTGTCGTTAGTGTGAGGTCGATGTTGGACGCCCCATTCGCCGTAGCAAATGTAGGTGGTTCGCCTTCGGCATTAACCAACCTGAGTGATCGAGCCAGGATAAACGCTTCCATGCGCTCACGACGAAGCGTGACGTCTGGCCCACGCCCGACATACTGCCGCGGTTGGCAGTACCACATCGGCGAGTGCGCGTTGGAGTCAACCCCTATGATCACTCTCTTCCCACGAAGGGAATCGAGGACAACGCCGAGATGTTGAAGGTGAAAGTCGTATGTCATCGCTGTACTGAAAGTACGCGGACACCATGTAAAGACCTTCTTCGTCGCAAAGTACATGACACACTGCACAGTGTGTGGTCGACAGATGTTCTAAGAAGGCACATGGGAGGTCCATGCGGCGAACATAGATACTTGCCTTGGCGTTCGTACCGCTGTGCAGAAATCTGCTAGCGATAGCGTCTCTCTGGGCACTAGGATAATGTTCTTGAGCGAGAACGACGTCTAGTCCCAGGTCGTCTGCTACCAGGGGAAGCTCATTCGTAGCAAGTCGCGCCCCAGCCAGATTTATTTGGCCGACTGTAATTTTGTAAGACGAAGCCATATTAATAAGATGTTGTCTCCACCATTCGCCGCTCTGCATGAACACGCGCCGGACAGTCGCGTGCACCTGTCTCATGGGTTTCTGCGCCCTTCTGACTAAATCGATGACAGGCCGCGCATCTAGGCTGCTCCAGTTTGCACTCTTCAGCCTTGTGCCCCAGCACACCACACTTAGTGCAAGTTGTGGATTCTTGGCGGCACCGCTTCTCGTTGTGACCGTAAAGACAACATTTGCTGCACCATACAGCCGTGGTAAAGTCCTCGACCCTACACGACTCCCATCCAATATACAGCAGGCCTTTGTTAACAAGGGCCCTCCGTAGCTCTGACGAACATGCAATGATCATAGCCGACTGAGAAGAGCCGAGACGGCCCTTCCTAAAAGCTAGTCTGCAGCTATTCAGGATTTTCTCGCTTGTCCAGGTGGTGTCGTCGGCGAAATTCTGTTCGTAGATTGACAGCATAGTTTCTTTGAGTGGTGGCTCCTTGCCGTCTAGGTCGCGAATGACGACCAGAGGCTGCCTGCCTTTAATTTCGCTGGCCTTGATGGTTGATGGGAGGGCCGCTTTTAACTTGCTTAGGTCTTCCGGTGAGCGGGTCTGAATGACCACACCTGCATTCCCAACACGTCTAACCCTGTCCACCCTGATGTTCAACTTGGCGGGGGCGATAGAGGACTTAACTGCAAGTTTAACTTCGTCCGAAGTCTTCAGCTCCGAACCTTCGCCAGGGTACAGCGCCAGCACCGGTCCGCCAGATGGCCTCGGCCTCAACATGTCCGCATAAGAAGAGGCACCCGTGGGGGCTACCTTCGCCGTTGACGTCGCCGCACTTGCGATCCTCGTCGTCTCCTCCCGGGCAGTTAGGGCCTCAGCTTCCGCTTTGGCGGCACGATGTCTATCGCGCTGCCAGGCGTCCTCCCTCTCCGAGACCGTTGTGCGCAAGGACACAATTTCCGCCCGTTGCTGTTGCGACAATATGGCTAGATGACCGACAACCTCCATTACTTGTGCCAGGCTAGCGTTGACAGCCGCCAAATCCGCCTTATTCATCTTGGACGAGGCCCCCGCGATGGTCGTGATGGTGCGGGTAGCGGCATTGGCCCTCGACAGAAGTTGGCGGGCACTCGCTCGGTGTAGCTCGTCGCCGGTCTCGTCGTCATCGTCGTCGGTCGTGTAAGGAGTACCATACTCAGTAACCGGCGTGGCCACCTCAAGTCTAGCAACGGGTGGCGGGTTTTTGATCGTCGTTGTTGTAAGACGCGCGGGGCGCCGCTTGGCAGCGCCGACAACCGTCCATTCGTCCGGAGAGAGGACACATTTGGCCTTTGACTGGGTCGCAGTTGCTGGTGGCGCGGGAGTAGGGGCGACAGCAGGAGCTCGTGGAACGGCCGCGGACGGGGCGGGGAACAAATTCTGCCGGGGGGTAACGGGGGTGTTGACGGGCGGTGGCGGCGAAGTACCCGGCGAGTGGGCGTGAATAACGGCTGCATATGCAGCCTCCGCGGCATCCAGGACCTCCCTTGGGGGCGACAGCAGCTGAAATGGCGGCGTCGTCATCACCGGCTCGTCAGACGGCGCTACCATCATACGACGCGGTGGGGTTCGTTGTAACGACGAACGCGGTCGGAATAATTCCTCCTCGTGGCTTGATCCTGAGCGGGGGTGGCGCCCCCCCTCGGGGTCACTCATCCTGCGGCCACAAGTTGGTCACACTGGCCAAAGCAAGTTCGACAAGTGCCAACAATAAAATACACAACAAAAGTTTACCAGTCTAAATGTAACGTAGTAAAAACACCAAATAAACAATAAAGTCAATAAGATTGCAAGTCGGTAAATAACGCAGTAAAGACACCAATTAAACAATAAAGTCAATAAGATTGCAAGTCGGTAAATAGTTCAAGAGGGAATCAAACACTATGCAAATCGGGTACTCCCTGATTCGGAACGCAGGGTCGCTCCAATATGGCGCCGATCAAGTGACGCTGTCAGCGTCAACGTCAAACGTCAGACGTCACGTGTCAGCCGTCCGCGCCAACCTCACACCGCTCGCAAAATGAAGGCGCGCACGCACAATGGCGGCGCAACCACGCGGGCGAAAAGCGGTTTTTTCGCAATAGCACTGCAATCCGACCACACTTAGTAAAAAAATTTACACCACCGTGTCACTATCACTCCACGTCAACTTTTAGTAACGGTCTAAGCTCCGACAAGCAAGTAATCACTTAATGATTAAACAATAACACCGTGTCACTATCACCACACAAGGAACTAGCCTAAAGCTAGCTAAAAACACTATTTTATGCGTCTATTTCGCGATATTGGTACGCAATACTCGTATTGGCACAAGAGAAACAAAGAAAAAAGAGGAAAAAGACAGAAAAACACTGTCGCTAATAAAACAGCGGCGCGGGCACACGCGGAGCGCAGTAGGCACGTCCGTCGCGTTCGGCGGCTCGCACCGAAGTGCGAGCCGCCGAACGCGACGATATACTAAATATAACTAAAAAAACGATATACTAAAAAATAATCACTGCTCGGACAGTGATTATTTTTTAGTATATTAGGGTAGCGCACCCATAAAGGTAGGGAGAACACCGGGGGGTTTTAGTGGGTAGGCCTGGCATTCTGCCGGGAGAGCCTCGTTGTCACGCTCGCCGCCGTCTAGCCAATGGCGGGTACGGTGCGGTTACGCATTTCCCCCCGAGAAAAAAAAGGGTTTTTTGAAGTCGATTTTTACCTGTACGGCAAATACCTATCCCTTCTTTACTTAGATAGTAGTAGACAAAACAAAGCAACACCAATTGGTATTTATTATAGTTGTTGATTAAAGGCTCAATATCTAATTTGAGGTATGCAGCGCGTACTCCCGTACAACATTGTCGAAGTTATCTGAATTACAATGGCTGGACTGTCGTGAAGTGTTGCCTTTCAACCGCTCCTTAGAGCCCTATGTGCCTCACCCCGATGACCTGCTCTCGGCGTACTTCACATTTACAGTAATAAGGATAATGTCAGCCCCGCCACCGCCTAAAACTGAAAAGGTGAGTATAAGAGTTTTGGGGAAACTTTTTTATATAATTGCACAATAAATTTCTATGAAAGATTAAGGAGAACTTTCTTTATGCGCCGATCGACGTAATCGGAAATTATTAAAGCTCATGTAAATTAATAATAACCATATTCATTCATAATTCCTTCATAGAAAATTGCTTTGAATCAGGGAGCAGTAGCAACGTTCCACGTTGAGCTCGAATTGCCTCTGCTGGATGCGAGACGTCGGAAGTTTCTCATGTATCGGAACCAGGAGTCCCTTGTGGAAGTTCTTCAACCGGCGGAAGACGATACATATTCGGACAAGATATCGTCTACGCACATGGATAGTAAAAGCATATTTGGTAAACTTTGCCCACATTATTGTGATTGTTTATCAAGATATCTTAGCACATTCTACAACAAGGGTTTGATAATAAATTACTTATTTACTTTTCCATTCGTTATCAAAAGTTTGAGTAAATATGTAACTCGTTACAAGGTGTTTTTCAAAATTCATTTCGATAACACCTTGCCCTTTTTACGGTGCAACTCTTCCTGGACGAGGCATAAGTGACCGTGCTCAAGCCGAGATGACAATGATGATCAAATATCTGCGGGGCCTCTATCTTTTAAGCTTAAAACAAAAAAATATATATCAGAAATGCACGATAACAAAGAATAACATTGACAAAACGAAACCCAGATTGAGTCTCGTGTTATAAGGTATCTTGTGGCTTATACGACTAGGTTATAATTTTTATAACCGTTTTGTCACTCATCTAGTATCCTTCACGGTTATAATAGAGGAGCCTAAAAGAGGATTTTTGATGTCATTCGGGCCCATCAGGTAATTGTATGGTGCTATACCTTACACCTTAGAGATTATCTCGACCAAATCTCAGCCCTTAATATAGGGGCGTATTTGTAGAGCAGCCAATCAGATTAGTAAAAAGAAATCAATACCGTGAAATATTCGAGCGCGTCAGTTTAAAGTCTTATATATTAATTACAAGCTGAAAAGTGTACATTTCAATAATCTGACGATTTGCGCATGACGTGACGTAAGGGAATGGCCTCCCCATTCCCTTACGTTACGCGCAAATCGTCAAATAATATATACAGGTTGTCCCAAAAAGTATGGTAAAGCTAGAGGTGAAAACTTCGGAATGTTTCCAAAACTCTGGAATATTTCAGCAATACTTCCGTATGTATTTCTAATAACTTCAAAATTACCAGCAACTTTGGAAGTTTTCAAAATAGATTATTGACTTGGAAAAACTGGAGATACTTTGAGCATTACTTACTGTGTTACTATTGCTAGATACTGAATATTACAAATTACCTATTTTTTATTGTCATTGGTACCAGTGCCGGATTTATATTATTTATGAGTGTAGGCCACATTATTTCTGCCGCCCCATATGCCTTTCTAAATAAATAATTTTCCATAGTAAGGAAGGCACAAATCTGCCGCCCCTAGGACGCTGCCGCCCCTAGGCCGCGGCCTATACGGCCTATTGACAAACCCAGAACTGATTGGTACCTTATTCTAATTAAATGCCTATAACACATAGGTACATATTAAAATTAATATGTATATTTTGTTTTAGTACCTAATTTTAAGTAAATAATAGTTTTGAAAACTTCGAAAGTTGCCGGAAGTTTTGGAAGTTTTCAGGAATACTTCCTTAGAAGTGGGATGTTTCCTGGAAGTTTTCACCTCTAGGTAAAGCTGAAGCCTAGAGATAGAGCACCCCAGGCAGACCCGAATAACTCCGTATGTCCTACGATTTTTTTAACCGACTTCAAAAAAGGAGGAGGTTCTCAATTCGATGCGTATGTTTTTTTGTGTGTATGTTACGCGATTACGTCGACAATTGTGAACCGATTTTTTTTTGTATTCGATAGAGTATACTCCTGGGGTGGGCCCAAGATCACCAAAGTCAGGATCTGATCATGGAATCCCATGAAAATCGAGGGAAACGCTAATTTAATACTATTGGTATTAAATTAGGGTTTCTTTCACTAAAAAGATTGCATTCACTAAAAAGTTAAAAATAAAAAATATTTTACAAAAAATAAAAACCGACTTCAAAAACACTGAAAAGTTAGAAATAATTAGGTACAGACAACATCACACAAATTTTAAGACTTTCTAGGAGATCATAGCTTGGCACCGACTTCAATATAGAAGTGTGATGTTGTCTGTACATATTCTAATATTATTTTTAACTTTTCAGTGTTTTTGAAGTCGGTTTTTATTTTTTGTAAAATTATTTTATTTTTTTGTAGTTTTCGAGTTGTGATTTTTTTAAAGATTTTTTAATAGTTTCTGACTTTCATGATATTTTTGTGTATAATGATGTCAAAAACATAGTTTTTTCCATTTTTTTTTACGTAACTGGAAACATGACTGGCCAAACAAAACATTTTTTAGGGTAGATTGACGATGAAACGGACATGTTTTTGAAATAGGATTGAAAGAAAAATGTCATGCGAGTTTTTTTTAAAAACCTCTAAATAATTTTTAAGTGATTTTTTTGTTTGTTTTGCGGGATTACTTTTTTGTTGCACTGTATTTACATTTGATTACAAAGATGACGGTTTTGTTTGGCTAGTCATGTATCCAACTACGTGAGAAAAAAATCATTATACACTTAAATGTCGTGAAAGTCAGAAACTATTAAAAAACCATAACTCGAAAACTACAAGAAATCGTAGATTCGGGTTATTCGGGTCCGTCTAGGGGTGCTCTATCTCTGGGCTTCAGCTTTACCATACTTTTTGTGACAGCCTGTATATTAAAATATATCTATATATATTATTAATATATAATTTCTGACGATTTCCCCAAGACGAAGACGTAAAAAAAAGAAAGTTCAGCGCGTCGAACTTTAGTGAAGAATGAATACCCCACTCTGAGAAATTTGATGATGATAATTTATTCGTCCTATGAAAATAATGACACCGCTTAATAAATTAGACTTTACTTTCTTATAATAATACTAATACTATAATTAAATTATAATATGAAATAAATGTATTTAATATGTAATTAATTGTATATTTATTAATTACTACGATTAAATAGAGGTGACTATAACTTAAGGTGATTAAATATGACTTAGTTAATTATACTTATACTTAACTGTATAAAATGATTAAATTATATTATGAAATAAATATATTTCATGACTTATCAATGTAATATGTAATTTATTTTGTTTCTTCCATTAACGATTCTCCCGACAAATCAAAATGAATCCATCTAAAAAAATCTCCAAAGAAATGAAAATTTATCCTTGTAAAACATTGTTTTAAGACGTCAGATTTTTGGAACCCACCCAAAAAAAGTCAAAATATGAAGATGTGGATTCAGGACGTCAAAATAAACTGCTTGTATGAAAATCTGACGCGCTCGCCAATATCATTTTTTTTTTTGTTTTCAAAAAGTCCACTGGGTCAGGCCGACAATTTTGCCACATAGTGACATAAAATGTTACATAGAATTTATGTAACAGTTTTTTAAATTTAAGAGTAGTGCATTGTCAGTTTTTTAAATTTAAAATACCTGTAGACGCTCTCCCCACACCTGAATAAAAACACATCGAATTACATTTTTCTTCTTCATACGATCTAATCTTCGAAATAAGGAGGGTCCCGAGAGCGCTCGAATGACTGCAAATATAGCATCGTAGGGTCCCCTACTATTAGCTATAAATCTTAATTTATCACGTACTGAAAATTATTCATATACCTTCTGTATGCGTTAAATCTAATATATAAAATTCTCGTGTCACAGTGTTTGTTACCAAACTCCTGCGAAACAGCTTGACCGATTTTTATGATTTTAATTGTGTATTTGGTTAGTCTGAGAATAGGTAGATGCCCCGGGAATCTTCGGCCTTCTCACCCTAGAGGGGCTCGCCCTAGGCGAGCAGTCGTCGATGAGGTCGTGGAAGTGTTCGCAAGAGTTCCCATGATTATAGGTGTATATAGAGGGGGGGGCCGGGTGGGCCGTGCCCACCCCAGAATGGTCTAGTGCCCACCTCAGGATGTTAGGCTACCATTTCAAAATTCTATTATGAACGCCAAACAGTGATAACAAAAATCAAGGGCCAGGCCCACCCCAGTAAAAAACTCTAGATACGCCAATGCCCATGACCTTGTCCGGCTACGACGCGTGCCTCCTCCACGTGTATGTCTGATGACGACGTGGTAATAGAACCACCCTAATCACCTAAGGGTATAATAATAGCCTCTAAAAAATATCTCTCCAGATTTTATGATTGGCATCAAAAATAGTTATAACTCTAAATTTCACTCTTCTAGGGATCATCTTCAGCGATATTAGTATTTTTACCGGAGAAACATAGTGCGCGGGCACAGCTAGTATTCATATTAAAAGAAATATTAATATCCTTCTTTATGTTAAAAAATATGAATTAATTTATAAATTTGGTTATTCAATTCCACAATAATCGATACTTTTGTGAAAATGAGCAACCAAATTGTAACGATATTGCCAAATGTTAGGAAAGTCGATAATTTCCTTACATTTGGCAAGACGTTATATCTATTTAAAGGTATATGTTACGTCCATTGAGGAATATATGTTGTGTCTATTAAAGGTGCAGATGTGTCTCAACACCCGTCCGATATCTACAATCATCTCACAACAAAGAATTCTCGAGAAATACCCCACTTTACAACTTTCGAGAGCAATAGGGTGCAATGGAATAAGATGATGAATTTCCACGAGCCAGCTGTCAGAATATTTTGCCCGGATTTGGTCGCCCTAAGGGACACATTCAGGACTGTTGTCACTGTGCGCCTCATTTTCTCTGTGGTAATTAAACTCATTTTTTTTAAATGGGTACATAGAAATAGTACATTATTAACTCTACTCTAAGAACAAGTTTAACTTTGTATGCACTTTAACCGCTCCGTGGTCTAGTGGTTGAAATCAGGGGGTCCGGGGTTCGATTCCTCGTAGTGGCAGAAGTTTTTCTGCTTGGTTTAGTTGGTGGTAGGGCTTCGAGGCTGCCTGGCTAGCTACCACCTTACCTTAAACCTTAACTAAATTTATCGACATAATAATTATCAATATTAATAGCATTATTGTGTCCCGACAATTAGAAGTAAGATAGCCAGTTCCTCAGATGTTGAGGAGTTTCAGGTGAAGCTCGCATCCACCTTCGGCTTTATCATCACTTAAAATCAGGTGAGGTGAGCTTCCTTATCGTATGTAAAAAAATCGAAACAGGATTCTTCTTTCTCACACAGAATTTCATGAAAACACATGTTTGTTTTGATACCAAAAGCCCATTACAATAATTCAATGCTCGAAAAACCTACAAACTGAGTAAGATCACAATTACTTTGTTCAAAAGCCACACAATTCTCATCAGCTAAACGTTTTCGATTGACTCCAAAAAGCATTTGAATTCACTAGACAACAGCCGGAAAACAAGGGAAAGAGAAGAAAAGCAGTCAAATATTCAAGCAGCCATTAGAGCGGAGGCTGGTTTTGGCTACTATCAGATGTGCTTTACGTCAACCAGATTGGAGTCAACCCTCACAGCATTTTCACTGGGATGATAGCTTGAGCACCAGCGACGCCATACACTGGGGCGACGGGGATCTATCAGTGAGATCTGTTTATTTACCTGTTACTTTTCCATAAATATTATGTTTACATACAACGTGGTCTGAAAATATCTGGTGCACCAGCGACGCCATACACTGAGGCGACGGGGATCTATCAGTGAGATCTGTTTATTTACCTGTTACTTTTCCATAAATATTATGTTTATAAACAGCGTGGTCTGAAAATATCTGATGGAACCCAAGCTGCACATCAACGACAAGGCTCTGGAGCTCCCCTACTGGGTCCAGGAGAAGCACTAAAGAAACATCTTACTCTGAGCATGAATTTTTACTCTTCTTGAATTCTATATTCAAACTCGTCCATTTTATTTTGCACCCTTAAATTGTAACATACGTATGTCCTACTTACAATCCCGGGTCCTTTAGTAAAGGAGTAAAGAAGCACCTCGCAATATGACAAGGCGAGTGCAGTGTGTATTCCCTCTCGTGCACTAGCCATCTTCGCATTTGGCCTCCACTGGCATTTACCATCAGATGAAATGAGTCTAAAAAAATACGACCAACGTCCAATTGTGAATTTCACCAAATACGATTCTGCAAGCTAGGCGTAATATGTAGCAGTCAAACAGAGCAATATTCGTATTTGTATTGCAGACTGCTACCATTTTATTGCTTCCTCTAGAATCCTCTATGTAACACAGAAATAGGGTATAATTTTAAAAGTTCATCGTTTTATCCTAAATTCATCTATGTTGGCAAACAAGCAGGGTGGCCACCTGATGGTAAGTGGCTACAGTCGCCGATACAGTCGTATATACACATGTGATTCGAACATGTGAGTTTTGCAAATCAACAGTCCCTATAATAACTCCTATGTACAGTCCGCGACAAAACTATAGCGCATTAACATTCACTGGGAATAAACTAGATATACAATACAATGAATAGTATACCAAATATTCTGTTACAGTCTTTGTGTCATTAGCTACATCTTTTTTTTTATTAAAAGAATAATATAAAAGTAAAATCTTCTCCTTTCTCTAGCTTTAGCGCGACATAACTATAGCACACTCATAAAGAATAACTAACAAAAATATTCAATGATAATTTCAATAACGTGTAAATTGTCCTTTGCTCATCAAATCTGCTACCATTCGTTCTGGAAGCGATGGAAATATTTTTATGTTTTCTTGTTTTATCTGTTTCCATTCCTCTGGTTTAAATTTTTTATGGTCAGGAGCAAGGTTTGGCCAGTACAATATTTTTATATCACGATCAGACAAATTAGAACAATTCAATTGTTTGCAGGTGGTTCAATATAGTCAAGGACCGCCAAAACCAACTAAAGGAAAGCAAGAAAATGAAGCTACCCAGTCGAGGCAGCTTCCTCCCGAAAACCTTACTTGCCACTTTGGTTTTGGTATCGAAACTTTAAAGTAGTTTAATCAACTGAATGTTCTCCAAAGTGTGTAATAATAATACAAATTTCATGCGGAACAGTAAAAGGCTACAATAAAATGTAAATTTCCATTGACGAAATTAGCACAGTATATTCTTCCTACATTAAGATTAAACCGCTCACATCCGCTATAGCAGTGCTCAAGATCTCTGGTATTAACAATTGAACCAGTCGTATGTAAATGGCCGGGGGTCCGCACGAACGCTGGGGCAGTCAACTCGAATATTTATTGTCATGTCTCGGGTATGCGGTCGGCATCGGGAACATATGGAGGTTCCCTTATTTGTGCTACAAAAACGGCGGAGGTTCGTAATTGCTGTGAATTATTTATAAGTGAACCGTGCGCTCTAATAAACATTGGGGAATTTTGCAGGTGCCTTCCTGATTCCATACTTTCTCACACTGTTATTATGTGGCATCCCTCTTGTGTATCTTGAAACGACGCTAGGCCAGTTTTCTAGTGCAGGATGTATTTCCATATTCAACATAAATCCTCTGTTGAAAGGTAAGATTTTAAAACAATCTCTAAAGCACTTTAAACGCTGCTACTGTTGTAAATATATACAGCCGCGGCGCAAACGGAATACAGTAGCTTGGCCGTCAACTTTATATACGACAGGGAAGCTCTTGGCCTTCATTTCTCCTGCTGGGAAGTGATGATAAGGCCTAGGTGGAAGCGAGCTTCACCAGGACTCCTCAATAGCTGAGGAACTGGCTTTCTTACAAAGCTCTCATTGTTATTATTGCGACAAACTTAGGTAAGACAGTGGTAGGCTCAGAAGCTCTACCACCAACGAAACGGAGCTAAAAACTTCTGCCCCCATGGGGAATTGAACTCCGGATCTCCCGATCAACACCCGGTGGTCTCAACCACTAGACAACGAAGGCGGTTAAATAGGCGATTTGCATAATTATAATGCAAACACGCTGCAAAATGCTCTGCAGTCTCTATGGAATCGGGTTAGTAGCGCAATTGCAGCAATGTTGCAGCTCGACCACCGGCTGCAGTTTCACGTTTGCATGTGATCATATCGCTACATAAAGTAGTAGTGTTTTAAGAGCCTAAGTCTGCGACTTTTAATAGCGATACAGCCCACAACTATTTGTATCGCAACTGTATCGCCGCAAAAAGTTTCAGTCTGTAATGGGTCTTACATATAATGGCTTATACTTTCACTAACGCTCATGATTTATTGGCGTTGCAATAACTATGCTCTGTATTGACAGGCGCTGGATATGCAACGGTGGTTGTAAACGTAATCGCCACTGTTTACTTCTCGTCCATTATGGCATATCCGATTCTATACATATACCACTCATTCAGCTCACCGTTGCCTTGGCAAAGTTGTGGCAATTCCTGGAACACGGATAAATGCACCGAGGTAAGTGTGTTAGCAAATAATTTCGATAATATTGCATGAACAAATGTAACTCATATCTGTTATTGGCTTTCAGATCACAGGAAATTCAAGTATCTTTACGTCAAATGGTTCTATTACAACACCGGAAGATGAATTTTTTCAGTAAGATTTTTAATTTCTTTTTCCTTAGCCTTTATAAGATACAGTGAAAGTGAATACTCTATTATTTATATTTTATAAATCTTCTATAGAAAATTAATTAAATATTACTATTACTCTTGACTATTACACTTGTCTTGTGCACTCTCACTGATAAAAGAAATTTATATTTTGTAGAAACATAGCTTGGTAAACTTTAATTCAAGATACTTTCAAATTTTTTCCAAGAGATTGGTACTCGTAAAAAAATCGTAGCACAAATAAGAAATGAAACTATTGTTTATGTTTACTTTACATAGCATACGCATGCTGCGAATGTCGTCGGGCATTAACGAAATTGGAGGTATTGTGTGGCCAGTGTTTTGGGCCAATATTGTCTGCTGGATCATCGTATATCTGTGCATCTGCAACGGTGTCAAAAGCGTCGGAAAGGTATTTGTTGACTCTTGGCACTGAGCCGCCGCGTCAGTCAAATCGGTTATACTTGAAATCTACTTCTGGGAATTAATACGAGTATTATTTTTAGATCGTGTACTTCACAGTCTCTTTCCCGTATGTAGTGCTGTGTATATTATTTTTCCGAGGAGTTACTTTACCTGGCGCTTGGCAAGGTATCTTATTCTACATTTTGCCCGATTGGGAGCAATTGAAAAATCCAAAGGTTCGAATGTTATCTCTTCCAAAATCTTACATGTAATTGTTATTCGATTTTATTTTTATTGATTATATTTCTTCAGGTATGGGCGGATGCTGCCACACAAATATTCTATTCTCTCGGGCCTGGGTGGGGTGGCTTAATCAGTATGGCTAGTTTTAACCAATTTAATTATAAAAATTTGCGGTACGTAATAAATAAACTTAATACTATAGTTTTAACAATGTCATAAACGGGTCTTGTTTGTACTTGCAGATCGTCAATTATAATACCTTTAATAAATAGTGGTACTAGTATCTGGGCTGGATTTGTAGTCTTTTCGGTGTTGGGATTTGCCGCAGAGAGAGCCGGGGTGCCTGTAAGGGAAGTGGCTACTGCAGGGCCCGGATTGGCTTATGTTACTTATCCAGCAGCTGTTGCCATGATGCCCGCTCCGAATTTTTGGGCTCTGGCATTCTTTGTTATGCTCTTTTTCCTCGGAATTGATACTATGGTAATGATTTTATATTTTTTGACATCTTATTTTATGATATTGAAGCTGCTTCGTTTCGTTCGTTTAAATTAGGTACACTCGAGTACAAAAAGATCGATAGTGTCAAAGTTACAAAAATATGTATACCTACTCTACCAACTCTACCTTAATGTTAAGTCAATAAAATCCGTCAATCGATGTATACATATTTTTGTAACTTTGACAGTATCGATCATTTTGTACTCGAGTGTACATACATGACCCTTACTAATATAATAAATGCGAAATTATGTCTGTCTGTTTTTTATGCTTTTTCGCCTAAGCCGCTGAACCAATTTTAATAAAATTTTATACAAGAGATACTTAGATATTTTAGACAAGAGATTTACTTTTATACAAGAGATAAAAAATTGCCTACGTCCTAAGAAAGGACGTAGGCAATTTTTTATCCCGATTTTAAAGAGTTCCCTATGGAACGCTTAATATAACCGAACTTACGATACGGGGGGTTTATTGTCTAAGAAAAAATCTATCTCGATCGCCTTTAATTTGACAGCCAAAACTGCGCCAACTTCCTTTTATAAAACAGTGTTGGATGTATTGATATTGTCAAAATTGAAAGCGATCGCGGTAGTTTTAGAGTCACATATTATTAAGAGAAACGATTTGTATTATTGCTAATCAATAAACTCAAAAACTACTGGAGCCATTTAAAAAAATCCACTAATGGAATGCTAAAGTATCACTGAGTAGCATAGGCTACAGAATTGTTTTTTCTATGAAAAAAATATAAATTTTCCACGGGAAAAACGAGTATAACGCGGGCGAAGCGGCGAGCGGAAATCTAGTTATAAATTTGGAGAATTTTCAGAAAATAATATCAGTATAAATAAGTATAGGCACTACAGATGTTAGGTACAAATACTCTAGCGTTTTTGTGACATTGAAGCTCTTACCTTTGAATCCATCCAATTACCATCATACAAACGAGTGGGATGGGTTATTTTTGATTGAAAGAAATGAAAAGTCAGCAAAGAAACAAGCAAATCTTTACTTCGGATACCATCGGTTTGTTTTTTTTTATTTCCCAAAATCATTTATTAGACTTACTCGCCGAAAAAAAGTGTATTATTCTCTGACGACAGAACAATATTAAGGTGGAAAATAGAGAATTTGGAAATTTCATTAATAAAACGACGATTAATTTCCTGTGCACTCAGAAACGTTAATTGATTTTAATTGTGCATTAAAGTTCGTCCTTCCTCGAAGTTGTATAAAATGACATTCACTTAATAATACTCGTACACTGTCGCTAAATTTGGCAGATAGTCAAAAAAGTATGTAAAATATATAAATTGGGAAACACTAAGAAAAACCAACACTTATTGAACACAAAGACCATTGATTGTAATTTACAGGTAATATTGACAGTGATACATATTTCAAGGACGAATTAACACATTCTAGTCTGAAAAGAAATAAGTTAATTCATCCAAGAAATATGTAAATACGTTCAGGAAATTTAGGCTTACTAAATGTTAATATATACGAGATTTATTGTGGCTAATATTAATTATCAAGATCAGTTATCCAATTTTCAACGTGATTGCTACTATCATGAGGAATTGAGGATATATCCAGATGACAATATCCTATGACCTTGTTACATTGCGTGTTGTGCTATTAAGACTTCCGGGAAGTCGTACACTGTTTCTCCACATTATAATCCCATATATACTTCAACGACGGCTCGGCATAGGTGATGTATGTCGTATTTTGCCACTTAGGCAAATTGCTAAATATAAATGAGATTTGAAACGGCTTCAAACGCGAAAGAACCAATGAAATCGAAATTCTTAAGCCTTGCCTCTTTGGTCTCTTTTCTTAAGGCGCTACTTTTACGTTTTCGAACAATTTGGATTTACTGTACCGCCAGGAATATAAAATGTACAGTTTTAAAATATATATATATTATATAATATTGTTGAACATATTATCTTAACATTCCTAAAGACAGAAATATGATTCATAATATTTTACTCGATGGAAAAAACCAAAGATAACTCTGTCACAGAATAGATAATATGACTCTGTTCAAATATTTTAAAACCACTGTGAATGAGAAAATATAATTTTAAAAAATGACAAACGTTTTATCAGTAGACGTGCATTTCGATTGTCTAGAAAATTATATTTTTTTTTTATTTAGTAATCCAGTTTACAAAAAAATCGATTAAAACGTAATAGAAAGTAACATTTTCCTTCGCTCACAACTTGGATTACCAGATATTATAATTCAGACAAAAATTCTGATTTCAAATAAAGTCTTGAAATTATGCTAAGAGCGTCCATCCGCATGGTACGATGTAGACCATATGTAAGTACTTAAGTAGTTTAGATTTTTGTATTTGACCTTAAATAAAAAAAAAGACATTTTTTCGTCCTCGGTGCGTTGCACCACGTTCACAGCTGGAAAATAATACGTAGAAAATAAGACTGTTTTAGATTTTTGTCTTCTCATGCTCCAAAAGTACGTCAATAAAACCTCGTGGAGCGGGACTTAAATGACCACTTCAGTCCCTAGGGAGTAAAGATTAATTGGTTTTTGAATTTGCTTCTAGTAGCTGATATAAGCTCAATTTATTATTCGTTGGGTGCGAAGTACTTACTATGTGGGGATAATGACATCTATCGCAGCGCTCATAGTGGCTAAAAGTAGAAATAATATACGCTCTGTCATCTGTCATTATCTATAAACATAATCACATTTATTCACACTTGCAATTAAATGAATATTGGCGAATAATGAATAAGTAAATATATTACGTCTATTAAATAAAATTCAATCAAACTGATGGAGACTAATTGTTTGCCTTTAATAGTTATTTGTTATACATGAGTGCAAAGTTGCTTTTTAACCGCGTGCTCAACTTTGATGACCGAGCAAGCGAAGGATTTTATTTCAGTTTCGATACATATTCACTTCAACATTATGATAGGTAAGTATTACAGAAAAATATTTATATTATGTATAACAAATAATACGTTTTTTTTACTTATTTTCAAGTTTCTTATTTATAATAATACGACGTCAAAAGAAAATGGCGCGCGCAAAGCAAATCAAAAACAAAAGTACACCAAGGAGGTTCAGAGTCTGAGTTTTTAACAAATTTAAAAAAAGTTGTATGATAAATTCGGCACCATGGAGATGGAAGTAAATAGGTTTAATGATGTTTTGAAATCACATACCTAGTTGCACGCGATGTTCTTAATTCAAATTTACTTTAACCTCAAGCGGATAAAAACGGCTTTGGCGGTCAGATATCGAATAGCAAAAATACTTTTTCCGAGATGGGGGGATGAAAAAACGTTTTGTAACGTATAAAAGTAGTAGATGTTTGTCCTATGATGCGAGCTTGATTTACTGATCCTTGTCTTTGTTATGTTCTTAACTCCTCTACGTCCCGGACATGTTTTACACACTTACGACAGGGAAGCTCTTGGCCTTCATCTCATCTGATGGTAAGTGACGATAAGGCCGAAGGTGGAAGCGAGCTTCACCTGGACTCCTCAACAACTGAGGAAAAGGCTCTCGACATCTTACCTCTAATTGTCGAAACACAACAATGCAACATTGTTATTATGACGACAAACTTAAGGTAAGATGGTAGTGGGTAACCAGGCGGGCTCAGAAGTCCTATCACCAACCAAACCGAGCAAAAAACTGTTTCCCCCCATGGGAATCGAACCCCAGACCTCCTGATGAACACCGGGTGGTCTCAACCACTAGACCACGGAAGCGGTTAAAGGATGTCCAGCAGATATCAACAATTTTCCTTTAGAGGTTTGTGGTTGAAATTTTAAATTATGAGTGATACAAACCCGGACTTTAGAATATAACGATATTTAATTCGATCTACAAACGATATTTAATTTATAAGCGACACAGGAACAATTAAATATGTTTACTATTATTTAATGAAACCTTATAAGTAGCTTTATCTTATAAATAAATAAATCTTCTTGTTTACAGTAAAACTATAACTAAAAATGAATTAAGCAATTCTCAACATAACATTACAGCATGAGTGCATTACAGCGTAGCTAAATTCTTTATTGAAAAAGTACGATAAATAAGATTGCAGCCCAATACTACATCTAATAGTTCCTCATAATAATTTCTTTCACGATGATAGTTTATTTATCCCCCAGTAAACACAAAGTGCTCCAAAGAGATGTGCTGATACTTAAATTTAGAATATTTTTACCGAGCACAGTTAACAAGTTAGTGAAGGGAGCTTGACATTTTTAACATTAGTTTAACTCTTTAAAGAAAGCGTATTACACTGACTTCTTTGGTTCTCAGACAGATAAGTAACATCCTTAATTGCTGTAACATCAAAAGTTTGTCTATGTTAATGTTTCCTCTGTTTTGCTTCAGGTACGCTAATTATTTATAATCTATAATTGTGCTTTCAATCTAAATAATACAGTATTAGCTATAGGCGGAAACTTGCGTAACCACACTATAAGCATTTTTGTTTTTTATATTTGTTACCTAGTTTGAGTTACCCAAATAAATAAATAAATAATTTTTTAAAAATCAAACCCACGCAAATTAACTTTTAACGTCCTCGTAGGTTATTTGTATAATTTATGCAAAATATAATTAGCCATTTACTAAAGTGGGACTCAGTACTATGTAAAGTCATCTTTTTTTTATACAAAAAAGTTGGCAAACAAGCATAAACCCTACCGGGTAGTAGGTAATGGCTATACTACCTACAGACACTACACTACATTAGTTCCTGTCAGATTTGCAAAATTTAAAACCTCTACAAGGATCCCAACGTACGTTGCCAACTTCTGACACAAGTTGTCACGAAAGGCTATACTTTCGTCAGTAAGTTAAAAAAGAATTGAACAACTTTTAACGTGAGAAAGTGTGAAATCCCGAAAAAAATCAACTGTTCCATACACAAGTTTATAACCTATTCAATTGAAATGTAAGGAACAGCTGAGTTTTTTTTTCGCGACCTCAGAGTAAAAACTTGGTGCCACATTGAAAGTTGTTCAGCTTGATGGTCTACTGTACCTACCTCTTCAAGTATCGTTACAAATTTTTTGAACACCTAATATCTTTATAGGAAATAATTATGTTTTTTTAACACCCAGTTTGTCACCATTGAAGCAGTGATCACAGGAGTATTGGATGAACTGCCAAATCTACAGTCAAGAAAACGTCTTATTACATTCCTGACGTGCGTGATAGTTTATGCTTGCTCAATTATATGCAACACACAGGTCAGTTTCTCTAAATTTAAATTACCTATAATAATTACTGTAATTTCGTTTATGAATAATAAATTTTTCAACACACTTCCTCATAAAGTGGCTCTAATCCCATGGCAATTAGGCACATAATGACACCTATAATCAAACTGTGACTTTTTCATTACTATTATTCACGAGTGAGTAATAGTTTTTTTTTAATATTATTGGTTGAGTTACGCTTACACTTGCGCTAAAATGCTATCCGCGAAAAGCCCAAAAAAAAGAAACCTCATTTTTTAGTCTATGGCCGATGCGCGCGCATAGGAAAACTGATTCATTTTTCCCGCCATTACGAAATTTATTAGTCTATGGCCGATGCGCGCGCATAGGAAAACTGATTCATTTTTCCCGCCATTACGAAATTTATTAGTCTATGGCCGATGCGCGCGCATAGGAAAACTGATTAATTTTTCCCGCCATTACGAAACATTTTTCACAACTCGTCTCGTTTTCTCTTTTGAAGTTATTTAGTTAGTTATTAATTAAGATGTCTGCAAATACAATTTATGAAGAAAATGATTTATGTTGTACACCGCCCGATATAAGATGTGAAGCCCAGAACGTTATGGAAAGTTTACTACCAGAAAACTCAAAGGAAAAATATCTATTAGCGTACCAAAATTTCATACAATGGCAGAACAACAAGAATACGCAGTCTTTTTCAGAAAATGTGTTCATGGCGTACTTTAAAGAATAATCTTCTAAGTACAAACCTAGCTCTTTGTGGTGTATTTACTCAATGTTAAAAAGTACAGTCCGAACAAAGAATGGAGTGGACTTAAAAACATACTCGAATTTGTCAGCTTAAGGTAAAAGGCCCATTACTCGTCAGGTTTTGAACTTTGCTGACTTTGGAGCTGTGTTACAGTAAACCTTGTAGACTTAATAATCTAAAACTTCGATAGCTTGCTAAAATATTTATTGTAGTTTTCAGAGGTATACGTGGTTTTTAAATAAACTAAGTAAATAATTTATAGTAATATAAAAAAGTAAAAAGGAGCCAATTGTACCAGTAGTCGGCAGGTTTGTCCTAGTAACCGTCATGTTGACCCAAAAGTCGTCAATGTTTCACGCAATCTTGAAGTTTATTGCTATACGTTAAAGCTTCCATTATAATCAATACGACAAGAATATATATGTTCATTTTATTAAGAACATATGATAACATATGATGAAACATGATAAGAATATAGGTATATGTTCATTATATATAATTATGTTATAGTAAAATAATGTAATATTTATTTGTTTATTTATACATATTATAGGTAGTCATAAAGAATGCAGATCCCAGACTAATATTTTATTATAAATAAATTGCGAAAACCAAAGAGTATATTCAATATAAAAGTATTCTTTTTTGAGTTTGACAAACTGATTATTGTTTCGAAAATCATATGTCGATCAATCCGCGCTGGACCAGCGTGGTTGAGTAAGGCCTACACACCCTAACTTAGGGTAGGCTCGAGCCCCTCGGCGGGAACGTATCTGAGCTGTTATGACTTATGACGAATCATATACGGCCGTCTTCCATATTTGTTTTAAAGGCCGAAAAACTTCCACATCCAACCGTTGTAGTATTTGCAGCGGAGCGGGCGCGGGAGGAGGACTCTCAAGCCACCCCGCTACGTAGTTGGCGGTTGGGTAGGGAGAGGCGTACCTTCTTAGGTGCGCACCTACTATCCTAAGCTACCAGGAAGCATTTAGGCCCAACCGACTGACAATCGGCTGGGAGATATTACGTTTCCTACCTGGTCGTCCGTCTGGGGGATCACAACCGAGCAACCTGGTCACCCCTTCCTTGGTGAGTCCCAGCTCGTTTATACTGCTGGGCCTGTTCCTAAGGGGTGTATTCGGGGAATGACCAGTTTAATCCCGAGCGTACCTCCACCGGAGGTGGAAAGGTACCGGAGGCCTGTTTAGCCGGGCATGGGGTTTTTACCAAGGGACAGCCTTGACAGCTACAGTCCCTTGTAAATTATGAAGAGATTCCCCCGCCCCAAAAAATTCGAAAAACGAAACATTAGTACACGGCAGGATCGAACCACGGACCTCCCGATTAGCAGCCCCTCGCCGAGTCCATATCGTCACCGATGCTCAATATAACTGCTTTCTGAACATTATACTAATCGAGTTGGATTCATCATTTACCTCTCTCTGGAAGTTGAGCTTACCGAACTGGACTATTTGCCCTAGGTAAACATATTTGTTAACAACTTCCGATGTCGAGTATCCTACCTTCACAGGAGTGGGCACCTACTAGATGGGAATTCGACACGTTTTAAATATCGTTCACATTCATTTTAAATCCCACTTGATGGAAATCTAAAGAGGTCTTAATGACTACGAAATCATCAACTAAACGAATATGAGTCATGATCTCACCGTTTATTTTGGTTCCGAATCTTCTCCAGTCCAAAAGCTTGAATTCATACTCCAATGCATCTGTGAATAGTTTAGACGATATAACGTTGCCCTGTCTCTAACCTCGCTAAAGTCGCATTGGTTTCAAGTTTTGGTCCTGAAGACAGACTGACATAGTGATGTTTTCGTTTCAATGACTGCAGGACTTGGGTGTACAGATCAGTCCATTTCGACACTTCTGGAGTAACCTAAGCGCGGCCCAAGTCTCGACAGAATTGAAGGCTTTCGCATAGTCCATAAACGCCAAGCATAGAGGCAGATCATACTCCCCGGTCTTCTGTATAACCTGCAGCAGCGAATGAATGTGGTCTATGGTACTATTGCCTTTGCGGAATCCGGCTTGTTCAGGAGGCTTGTTGTTCATGAACTGCTTGAGAGCCAAACAATCTTGTACAGACAGGTTCAATAAAAACTATTAATTTGATATATATTATATCATATCATAGACTCCACTGGAATTAGTAGTGAATCTTACCAAACTTCCTGAGTGCTACTTTCACCCCACCAGCCCGTACTGAGCCAGCGTGGCGGGAGAAGGCCCAAAACCTCCCCAAAAATGGATCGAACTACCCAAAGGCCCTAAGTGCCCGGCGGTCCCGGAGGCCGTGTCGACAGTGACGGTCGTCGACCTGGCGCTAGGACCTGGGATGCAGACCTGGGGTGAAGAATCCCCGGGCGGCGAAAACCTCCCGTCAAACGACCTTGGCCCTGGCAACATACTATAACGCGCGTACACTGCGAACCGAGGAGAAGCTGCTGGAACTAGAGGAGGAATTGAGCAGGATTCATTGGAGTATTCTGGGACTATCCGTAGTTTTAGAAGAGGGTGAGAACATGATGGTCCTTAAATCCAGCAACCTGCTGTATTTTCGGGGGGCCGAAGACCTGTCCCAAGGTGGTGTCGTGTTCATTCTCCATAAGTCTCTAGTGAACAATGTGGTACAGATCGAAAGTGTGTCGAATAGGGTGGCATACCTTATACTCAGAATCACCAAACGGTATTCGCTAAAGGTCATACAGGTCTACGCCCCGACCTCGACCCACCCCGACGAGGAAGTGAAAGCTATTTATGTCGTTGTCGACATTTCTCGGACAATACACCCTTCCAAGACTCACTACACCGTTGTCATGGGAGACTTCAACGCAAGCGATAATGAGTTGAAAGTGGGGTAATTTAGAGCTGGAATCCGGAATTATCGAGGTCCAATGCTAGCCGATTACATGGAGAGAAAAGGACTCTATAATAATGAACTCTTTCTTCAAAAAGCGGCTGCATAGGAAATTTACCTAAAAAAGTCCGGATTGACAAAAAATTAGATTGACTTCATCATGTTGACTAAGACCCAATATTTAATGACGGCTCAATGATCAATTCGTTTAACACAGGGAGCGATCATCGAACGGTAAGAGGCGCATTGAATTTTAACATAAAAGCGGAACGGTATCGCCTGGTGAAGTCTACGCTCCGTCCCTAAGCAATCCAAATCCAAAACCCCGAGCGCTTTCAACTCGAATTGCAAAATCGCTTTGATTGCCTGGAGGACTACACGGATGTAGACATTTATAATGACAGGGTTCTGGGAGCTGTCCTTACGGTAGGTGCAAAGTTTTGCAAACCCAGTCGTACTAAGCAAAGAAGTAACGGAGCCGACAGATAAGCTGACGGAGGAATGGCGTGGAATGGGTCTGCAGTCTTCTGAAGGTTCTCGTCGGCAACTTAACAAACAGTTCTCTAAGTGTCTAACTTGCGACATACGCTGTTTTAATACGGAACGTATTAAAGAGGCCATCGAGCAGAACAATGGCTCCAAAGTGTTCGCAAGTGCCGTGCTTAGATCACTCCAGAGGTGCCAAAAAGACTATCGGTATATCCAAGTGTTATAGTCATTATACGAAAACACCACCATGTCAGTCCGCCTTCAGGACCAAAACTCGAAACCAGTACCACTTCAGCGCAGTGTGAGACAGGGTGACGTTGTATCGCCGAAACTGTTCACGTTGCATTGGAGGCTGTATTTAAGATTTTGAACTGGAGAGGACTCGGCATCAACATAAACGACTCAAGTACAAGACTCAATTTCGTTTAGCTGATGATATCGTAGTCATGGCTGAGACCGTGGAGGATTTAGGCACAATGGTCGAAGACCTCTGTAGAGTTTCCCAACAAGTGGGTCTTAAAATGAGCACGGACAAGACTAAAATAATGTCGAATTCCCGTGTAGTACCCACTCCTGTGCATGTTGGAGACTCTACGCTGGAAGCTGTTGACGAATATGTTTACCTGGGGCAAATAGTCCAGCTCGGTAAGTCTAACTTCCTTTCCGGAAGTTAGACTTACCGAGCTGGACCATGGCTGAGACCGTGGAGGATCTAGGCACAATGGTCGAAGACCTCTGTAGAGTTTCCCAACAAGTGGGTCTTAAAATGAACACGGACAAGACTAAAATAATATCGAATTCCCGTGTAGTACCCACTCCTGTGCATGTTGGAGACTCTACGCTGGAAGCTGTTGACGAATATGTTTACCTGGGGCAAATAGTCCAGCTTGGTAAGTCTAACTTCCGGAAAGAGGTAAGTCGACGAATCCAACTCGGCTGGGCAGCGTTCGGGAAGCTACGCAGCATATTCTCGGTTAATCTGCCGTAGTTTCTCAAGACGAAAGTCTTCAATTCGTGCGTGTTGCCAGTGATGACGTACGGAAATGAGAAGTGGCTGCTTACAGTGGGTCTCATACGAAGGCTCAAAGTAACTCAAAGGGCAATGGAGAAATCTATGCTCGGGTTTTCTTTACGTGATCACATCAGAAATAATGAAATCCGTAGAAGAACTAGAGTTACCGAAATTATCCAAGGAATTGCAAACCTTAAATAGCAGTGGCGGGATACATTGCTCGCAGGACTGACGGCCCTTAGGGCGGAAACCGGACGGTACCGGATGTATAAGGATCTCCATAGCAATCGGTATGGAGATCTTTGGAGAAGGCCTATTTCCAACAGTGGGCGTCTCATGGCTAAAATGATGATGATGATGAACCAAAATGCTTATCTCACGAGTCATGGATCTTTAATTTAAGTAAGTTTGAATTCTAATATTTATACATACTGGAATTTTAATACGATCTAGCATTTATAGATTGCTTTTCAATATGAGACCAACCTCGAAAATCATCTGTTTCATAGAAAAGTTCAATACTTGCTCGATCAAAATGTATGAAACAGTTAATTATTTTTTGTAATTTAATAGTAGGTCCCATAAAAAAGGAAGTCTATAAATGTTACTGAACCATATAAAAATGTAATCATAATAATGAAACTATTATAACTAATACAAAATTTCAAGAAATTATTGGAATTTAAAAAAGCTGTACATATAGAGACACCTACTTTTTATCTAATAATAAAACAAATTGATTCAAACGAATATCGTACATAATTTAAGGTAATAAGAGCGCTATGATGGGCTTAGGTACAATTGTAAGGAACGTCCCCTTATCCGTCGTTATCTAAGTATAAGATTTTCTATAATGCCAATGGAAAATAAAACTTAATACCGAGAATTAAGGTAACGATGACGGGTTAAGGTACTTTTGGTAATGCTCGCTCCAGTATCCGTCAAAACTACAGAAATGTTGACGAGTATTGGGCAAAACAGGAATAAGCGAGCACCAATTAATGTCACATGCAATAAAAAAATAAATTCTCACGATATAGCACAGATTAATAGGTATAGTATTAGAAAATGTATTGTACTATCTTTAAAAAATAAACACACTTACCGTATAAATATCCCAAGCGGAATATTATGTAAAAAATAGAAGCCGGTTGTTGCTCAGTTTAGTTACCGAACTATACCTTTTCCACATTTTTTTCTGAGCTCACACTTAGCGCCTCGAACTTTAGACGCAATTACAATTTTAATGCAGTGTTGCAAATATAATAGAACATTATATTACAGTGATTGTATTTCAATAACAATTCTTTCATTTACGGTTGGTAGAAATATTATAAGCCCCTTTTAAAGTGTAGGTATAGGTACCTGACGAGTATTGGGACACTGACGAGTATACCAGCGTTTACCTTATCTAAAGAGACTATCTGATGGATTTAGAAGCAAAAAATCAAAGGTTTTATCATCTGATGATATTGAAAAATTTATTAAAGATGCTCCAGATAACCAATATTTGGCTACAAAGGTTAGTTAAATTAATTTTAATTAAATATTTAATAGCAGCTTGTGTTGTGTGTTGACCTTAATTATTGTTTCTTTTGTTTCAGGTTGCTTTAATATTTGGTGTAACTGGTGCCTGTAGGATACAAGAATTAACAAATATAACTGTAAAAGATATAGAGAACCATGGCCAGATGCTTTTAGTGAAGATACCTATCACGAAAAATAAAATACCTAGGTCATTCACCATACACGGTCCATTCTATGATATTGTTAAGAAGTATGAAAGTTTGCGTTCGCCAAAAACAAAAAATGACCGTTTCTTTCTAAATTACCAGAATGGTAAATGTACCTGTCAGCCTATAGGTATAAACAAATTTGGTTCTATGGCTAAAGAAATCGCTAAGTTTTTGGGTTTAGTAGATGCTGAGAGCTACACTGGACATAGTTTCAGAAGAACTTCAGCTACATTGCTGGCAAATTCAGGAGCTGATATAATGACTTTGAAGCGACATGGCGGGTGGCGATCTAGCAATGTAGCAGAATCATACGTAAAAGATTCCATACAAAACAAGAAGGAAATTTGTGCAAAAATCACAAAAAGAATTAAACTTGATTCTGAGACGCATCCTACTGGCGAAATACCAAGTACGTCCAATGATTGGATTTCACCTACCTACACGAATAATGAACCATCACAAATAACAATAGAACATGAAAGTATTTCAATAAATAATCTATCTGATGAGACCGCTATGTCATCAAAAATAGTTAATTATAATTTTACTAACTGCACATTTACTAATTGTTTTTCTAAGTAAACTTTTTATCTACTATGTAAAATGGTTTTTTATTTAAGTATTGTTTTATTCAGAAGTGTGTTGAAAAACGTTGTATGATACACGTGTGTATTGATGGTTACCGTCCTCGGCTTCTTAAGACCCTCGCCTGACGGCTTCTTAAGACCCTCGCCTGACGGCTCGGGCCTCAATGCGCCTCAGCGGTAATCACCAACATTACACACTTGTACCATAATGTACTATTGCCCCAGTCGTGTTCAAAATATACGACATAAAATTTTATAAGTACTATAATGCCGCACAGAAATGTGAACAAGAACAAGAGAATATCCAAAACACTATTTCGTTAATGAATAGAATATTCCAGCGACAGAACATAAGTATATCTTTTGTACGTATCCAGCTTTACATAATTTATTATCTACAAGAGAATCAGCTTACCGCATATACAAAAAGTAGCTATGCGATATTCATGAGTTTGTTTTATAAAAACAAGTTACACGGTTTTCAAGTTACACGGTGAAATTTCAGCGATATGGATTCGTATTTATAAAATACGAATCCATATCGCTGAAATTTCACCGTGTAACTTGTCGCCGAATGTCTAGCTGGAGGGTTGTCGATAAAATCACAGCTTTAAGGCGCATAGTAAGGTCAAACATAAAAAATCACTGCAGAAAAAACCGGTTCTCTTCATAAATATTGAATAAAAAAATCTTTAAAAAAGATATGTTATTATTCAACGCATTCTTTAGAGGATGGTCTTTTTAATTTTTTTATAAATTAATTAAAACTTGGTTAAAATGTGACCCAAACATGCCTCGATTTTAAAACTTTAAACCTAATTGCGTCGTAAATAATAGGTTAAATCGTATACTTTCGATTTCAATAAATAAAGTGAACAATATTCTAGGGGATGGTCTTTTTAGATTTTTATTATTCGCCTTAATTAATTTTTTAATGAAATAATTCATCTTAAGCGTAAAGGTTTGCTTAAATATTCCCCTCGCCCTCTCCCACTCACTCCTATGTAATCAGTGCGGGACGATCGACGCAAGGTCATTGGGACCACTATGCGCCTTAACGGTGCCTTCACATATTTTATGACGCCGCAACACGTCAAGTCTTGTTGCCGAGCGTAGTATCCATAAATCTAGTTTTTCTAAAGGTGCCAAACTAACAAAGAGATAGAGTCCGAAAGGCCGATTTACATCAGACTAGTGAATGCACATTCTGTCCCCACTCCATTAAATTCTTTTAGATGTAGAGCAATCTTTCGTTTTTCCATCGGTGTTCTTAAAGATTTTATGGAATATTTTAGGAATGCTCGCTCGCTTGATGTAAACTGTACTATAGTATGCGAACAGTTGCTTAGAGCAGTCTATCTAGCGTGTTCGGATACGCTCGCTCCTCGGAGCGGTCACTTGTGTTCTACTCGTAGCAATTCGGCTGATCTAAACGATTCCCGTACGGGACAAATGTTTAGCAACAAATGGCTTACAGAAATTTGTTCCGGTCTGGATGTATGTGCATGTGATATTCTATGTTTGTAACTGTACCCACGACACAGGAGAAAATCCTTGTGTGGAGCGACGTTTTGTTTTTTTAAAAAACAAACAAAATTGGCGAATTAATGGCGTAACATACACACAAAACACGTGGACACCTTAAAATTTAAGGGTTTTCCTCGATTTTCATGGGATCCCATCCTCAGATCCTAACTTTGGTAACCATAAGACCACCCTTGGAGGATACTCTATCGAATACAAAAAGACGTAATCGCGTAACATACACAAAAAAAGATATAGGGTTTAAACTCCCGTCTCGGGACTGTGGTACGTATTGTGAAAGTATAGGTATAATCTCGTTGGCCTTGCCACCGACTGCCGCGGTAGGTACACGGCTATAAAGTAAAACCTTATTATCAAACTACATACACTTAAGAGTGTAATAAAAAAAAGTAAAACCGTATTTTTAATAGAATTCACCCAACCCAATCACTCTAAGTGGTATTTTATCTTTGAGTGCCTAAATATTAATGATACAACTCCCAATTTCAGGCCGGGATACACGTGATTGGACTGCTGGACTCGCACGTGGCCGTCGCTTGTGTACCCATCATATGCTTCTTGGAGCTGGTCGCCGCTCTTTACACGTATGGCCCTCGGCGTCTCAGTCACGACGTGCTGTTCATGACCGGACAACCGCTGAAGAAACTCTGGATATGGCAGTGGAGATATGTCCTTCCCGTTATATTGGTGGTGAGGTTCCTTCGTGCGTTTAGTTCTTGGAATTAGTTCTTTTAGTTCTTAAAGCGGCATCTTCCCATATACAAGAAGCACATATTGATGCATGATGACCTAATTACTTCTCGGTACATTCGATATCAAAATTTTGTATATCTAGCACGGCTCGCCAAGCCTAGGGAAGTAATAATAACGTAAATTGTAATATAAACATTTTAAATATCAAAAGTATGGTAATAGGACGAAACTTAGTTTGACGTTTCAACGTCAAGATTTTCTATCCGTTAATACTTAAAATCGGAGTATGAGATTAGGTGTTAAAGTCCCCAAAAAATTTGTCCTTTTTACTGCTAGACCTAATGCTTGCTTGACCTGTATTCACAAAACACAATGCAATGGTTGTTTCAAATTCGCAGCCGTACATGGAGTGGAAGCCATTCCAAAAATTTGGAATGACTTCCACTCCATGTACGAGTTAGAGCTCATCAGTCATACATTACATTTCGTAAAAATGTATTGCACTGACTGTTTCTAAAGCAATCCACTAATGTGCTGACAGTAGTTATGTTTTGAAGCGCTGAGGTGATTTTTTTTAATACATATTATGTTATGGATTTGTTTGTTGTATATGTACCTCTTTGTAAATGAACGTTGTACTGACTTGTTATAAAAACCACACGCTATGTTTTCCGGAGTCGTTCCGCAGAAAAAATGTATGGAGATAACATTCGCTGCGAGTAAAATAGCGTGAGGTTGTCACAAGCAAGCTAATGTCATTTCCATACATTTTTTTCTGCGGTACGACTACGGAAAACTTCGCGTGTCGTTTTTGTCTAAGGGGTTAGGTCATGCTGCGCCATCTCATTATGAGTGCTACACGAATCTATAACGTTTTAATCTATAGTGATTGAGACCACCGGGTGGTGATCGGTAGATTCAGGATTCGATCCTCCATGAGGGCGGAAGCCTTTCTGCTCTGTTTGGTTAGTGATAGGGTTAATTGGCCCGCCTGGCTTGTTACCACTGTCTTACTTAAGTTTGTCGGCATAATAAACAGTGCTATATTTTGTTGTATTCCGACAATTAGAGGTAATATAGCCGGTTCCTCAGTTGTTAAAAGTTCAGGTAAAGCTCGCCTTCTCCATAGAGGCCTTGTTGTCACTTATCACAGGTGAGATAAAAGTCAACAGCCTCCCTTTCCTATGTTAAAAAAAATTGACCGCTTGTAGTTAATATTCAAAATCTAAATTGAATTGTCATATTGTCTTATAGCGGATATACGTTGTAGAGAAGCCCCAAGAATTACATTTCATAGAAAATCGTTAGTTAATAAAAAAAAATTCTATAATTTATTGTTATCCAGTTAATCACTGGGTACTCGGTTCGAGAAATATCCGGCGCAGCGGGGTGGTGCGTCGCCTTCAGTTCAGTCGCTTGCATCCCCTTGTATGCGGCAGTAACACTTTGCAAAGCCAGAGGAACAATAGCAAAGGTAAATAAGCGACTTGCATGACATTCACCTAAATACATTTAACGATAAATTAGTTTTATAACAATCCTTTTGCTTTTGTAAATGGTTTGAAATTGACTTATGTTTAATAAACTGTTTTACAACAATTAGCAAACATACTACTTTTTGATGGTAAGTGAAGTGCCTGGCTATAATCATTTATGGCTCTTATACTACTGAAATCGAAATACCTCTCGGGTATCCCCTAGACAAGGAGTAATTGTCCTACTACACAATGCTGGCCAGACTGATTGTTATACGGGGTTGTCTCGAGTCTACCATCTCGACTCAGAGGGCAATTGAAGTAAACTCCATCAGTTGGCTCTTGTCTAATATCCACGAGAAAAAAAGGAAGCATCGACACATTTCATTATAAATCTGTCACCGCACGTAGGGGTTTTGTAAAATTGACAAATATTGCATTTGTTAAAAAGGATCTCATGCACGTTCGCAACTTGTAAAAATGAGATGTATAGGTAATTAAAACATCCAATATTTTCACACACACCCAGTCTTGCCCTTCAAACTGTAGCACAGCAATGCAAACATCGCTAATTTGCGGCAGAAATATGTAGTTCAATAAAGGTACTCCACACAAACGACTCAGGTGCAAAGTCTCCCTGGGTGGAAAAGCTGTGTTTAGTGACCATTGTGCAATTGCCCTTGTTGTAGCTAAAAACTTATGCGAAAACTAATTATGAGAATATAACGACTTTTATGTAGAAAACTTTTATATAGATAATTTTATGTAGAAAAATAGAAAATGTAGAAAAAATTTGTGAAGACAATGCTCATCAACGGCTCTATGTTTTATAGGTAACATAAACCGCTAACAGACCTACCTACTGGCTAAATGGTATACATGTACAGGGCCTCACCAGCCTAGTTATGCTCTCGAATATCCAATAAAACTCCTCAATATTCATTTTGTCGATGTCCAATTGTCAATTTTACTCTCTGAATGATTTATATAAAGAGGATGTCATAATCATAGTAAAGTGGTAGAACTCTATATCTCTGAAAAATCTGACTTGCCAACGCCAATACTATTTCAAAATAAAAACTTTTTATTTCACAATTATGTAACATTACTGATTCTGTACACACTTTTCCGCAGTTGGAATCTCTCAACACCTACCTACTTGGGTTGACTGGCAAATATCTCTCAGAGGCTCGCCCTTATTACATAACTCACATATGTCACCAATTATAAATGTAGGTAATAGGCTAGATGACTAAAAAAATTTTCTTGCTTTAATAGAAGCTCATTCATATAATAAACAGAAAGAAAAAATCGGTTTTCGAATAACTATAAAAACAACCAAGATATAAGGTATTAAAGATTTTTCTCCATCTCTTTCTAGCAAAACGGCAATTTACAAGGAGTTTATATGGCCGTACTCAACTATGACGTCACGGTTGATGTCGGATCTCTCTGTCTAATCGCCTTCAAATTAACAACTTAAAATGCTTGTATCTAATGTATTTCTAAGCCGATTTTAATTCTGATTTCATAGGACTGCATCTTTTTCCACGGTATTTTAATATTTAATGACGAGACGTTAAAATTAGAATTCAGTCATCATCCCAATTGTGTACAGTAAAAGCTTGTGTATGATTTTTTAATAATGTGAACTATTGTATTTATCACACTTTCCAGAGAATCAAGCAGTGCAGTCAACCAAACAAAATGTGGGGTCCTCTCGACACAGATACGCGTCGAAAATGGGAAGACTCATTTCCAGAAAACAAGCTCAACATACTTCTGAACAAAGTTGATAATTTTTCTTGATCTGTCGTCAAAGTATAGATTACACATTACATGACAGCTAACAAATGCAAAGTTGATAAATGAACTTTATAGTTGTTACGAGTATCTAACAGGTTCTGAATATTGTCACTAATACTAAAAATTGTCCATTAATAAGCTATAATTTTTTTTAACTTATTGCTCTCAAATTACATTTTTAATTTAATTAGTTTTTTTAAATATTATAGTTTTTCTTTTTTCTATAAACAAATTACAATTTTTACGTGTCTAATTTGTTGATATACCTGCTGTACGCTTTCGTAATTTTAGTTAAATAAATTATTTTGATGAAATTGATTTCGTCTTTCTGTGTCATGAATATTTAACTAACCTAACCAGTAATAAAACTACATTACTCATATTAGCATTGTTTAAAATAATCTATATTACTAATATAACTTGTAATTAATAAATCTATTATTACCATTGTTCTGTCTCTCGACACTTGCTAGCTGCAACCTACTAGCTGCTGCCCGCGACGTCGTCTGCGTGCCCCGGGGAACTTATTTAAATTCAGGATAAAAAGTAGCCTATGTCCTTTCCCGGGACTCAAACTATCTCTATACCGAATTTCATCTAAATTGGTTCAGCGGCTTAAGCGTGAAGAGGTAACAGACAGACAGACACACTTTCACATTTATAATATTAGCATAGATTATTACCATTGTTTAATAAAACTACATTAAAATTATTCCTGTTATTAATAAGCCAGGACACCTTTCCCGCACTATTTCTTTGATGTAGTAATAATATCTTAACTAGCAAACTGCGTAGTATGTGACCAATAATACAGTTATTCACCCATTCTACTGACAACTGCTAGTGGCAGAACTCTCTCATCAAGAACAGCAAGGATGTAGTAACAATACGAGTATACAGATCCTTGCCGTTTCGTCACGTTAGTCGACATTTTTCTGACGATGTCGCTCAGCTTGAGGGCTCCGTTGTGACCCAGGGCTAATCCATAACGGCTAATGCTGAGATATCCAGACCGGGCATTCTACTAGGGCGTGCATATACTGCCGGTAGTGACTGAAGCAACCATTTCCTGTCAGAAACTGCACCATCCAAAAGGCGAGGCTGCCCTACCGGGGCCCAAACCCACACCTGCAGGCGTAGCAAGGGCTGTGAGTCACGCATTATCTCACAATTTCAGTGACATAATCTCTATATCTTAAAGAGTAGCACGGTGGCGCGTATTTAGTGTGACTGACGGACTGACGTGATAAATTTTCTTGATGTGCGTCAAGGAACACGTGTGTCACGAGTTTTATCACAAATTTCTTAGCGTGCCTGTTCGCCGACTAATGTGGTTGTAGCAAGGGTTTTAATACGTTAGAAGATGTAGCAGAAGTCGGAGAGCAAAAAAAATTGTGATAAAACCCAGTCACACGTGTCTCTTGACGAGCGTCAAGAAAATTTTATCACGTCAGTGCGTTATTATTATTATCATTACTCTTTAAGACATAGAGATTACCTATGTCACTGAAATTGTGAGATAATGCGTCACTCGAGTCCAGTCTTGGCAGTCCATGCCGCGCCTGCTGCAATACTGGACGATCGTAGTGACCGGTATCTTGCTCCTCTCCGACTCCACCTCGTAATACCGTAGAACCACAGGGGTATATCTTCTTATCTTCGGGTGGGGGCGGCCCAATTAAATTTGAGCCTTCGCACTTCGACCCACCATGGATCTTTTGTGCTTCCCAAGTTTTAGTCCGTACAGCCATCGCCACCTACGGTCCAGTCTATTGTGCCCATGAGCTCAACGATGTCCTTCGGTGGTATGGCCCTGTAGTCTTCCGGTTTTGGGTATCCAATTCCCGTCAACCTTAATCTCCTGCAGGTTAGGGCATCGCAGTGGCACAGCAGGTGTTCCATGCTTTCCTCTACCTCCTTGCAGGCCCTACAGATTTTGGAACTGGTGTGTCCCATCCTGGTTAGCATGATCCTAGTGCCGAAGTGTCCGGTTAGAGCACCTAACAGTAGGCGAGTCTGGGATCTGCTTGAGCTCAGTGTAAACTTGAGCCAATTATCCATACCCATGAAGAGCTTGGCGTGAATCATTCCTTTCTGGTTGGCCCATTCTTTTTGATGCCTCATTTGCAGTTGAGTTCTTAGACCTGTACTGACTGTTTTTGGAGTGATCCCGACAAATGGTTCCGGTCCTATCAATTGTGTTTCCGATCCCTTTCTTGCCAGGTAGTCAGCCTTCTCGTTTCCGGCGAAACCCTTGTGACCTGGTATCCAAACTAGACGTACCGTATTGGTTTTACCCAATTTATTCAGTATTTCAATTGTATTAAACACTAGTTTGGATTCCACTTTGTATGACAGGAGCGCTTTGAGAGTCGCTTGACTGTCACTGAGAATGTAGATGTTTAGGCCTTTGCGACCTTTGTCTAGATTCTCCTGTGCACAAGCTAGGATAGCATATGTTTCAGCTTGAAACACAGTTGCTAGCTCACCCATGCTGATCGATATATCAGTATTGTTGCAGTGTATTCCTGCCCCTGTACCAGATTTCATTTTCGATCCATCTGTGTACCAAATCATGCTGTTTCCCCGAGGGGATGCCAGCCCCTTATCCCATTCCTCCCTTGTTGGAATGTGTACCTCAAAGAGTCGTCTAAATACATATTTGGGTAACATTCTGTCGCTGGTCATGCTCAGCAGCGGATTGTCCCCTTCAGACGCGAATGCCGTGTGTTTTGTGAGTGGCCGGTTTGCATTCCACATTCCCAAAGTTCTGAGCCTGTAGAGTGTTCTCATGGCTTCTCCTTGTACAGCACTGTGGAGTGGTTCGAGATTCAAAAATCTCTCCAAGGCCGCTGTAGGGGTAGTTTTGAAAGCCCCCGTTATAGCCATACAGGCCAGCCTTTGGAATCTACCTAGTAGTTCCCTGCATGTGACTAGTTTCGTTCTTGGCCACCAGGCAATACTGCCATATGTTATGACCGGCAGTATCATTATTTTGTAAATCCAGTAGAGTATCTTAGGTTTGAGACCCCAGGTTTTACCGAAAGTAGACCGGCACATATTGAGTATCCTTCCGGATTTTTCAACAGTGAGGTCTACATGTTCCTTCCACGTTAGTTCTTTGTCTAGGGTAACTCCTAGATATTTCACCTTTGTGGACCATGGTATCTCAGAGCCGTATAGCTTTAGATTCCTCATGTTGTTGAGCTTCCTCTTTTTTGTGAACGGTATGATCACTGTCTTTTTGGGATTGATGCTGAGACGTGTCTCTTTGCACCAGTGCTCAACCCTTTGTAGTGCCCTTTGCATCAGGCTGGCTACCACATTTGGCACCTTGCCGTTAGCTAAGATGACTATGTCATCAGCATAACCTACTGTGGTCAGTGGTCCTTTGTTCAGTTCTTCGATCAATGGATCAATCACAAGACACCAAAGTGTAGGAGACAGGACTCCTCCCTGTGGGCATCCCTTGGTGGTTGTGACGCTCATTGTATCGCCTAATACGCTCGCAGATATGACTCTGCTCTCTAGCATACAATTAATCCATCTTATTATGGTGTCATTGATGCCATGTAGTTTCGCCGCTCTGCTAATGGAATCAAATGTAGTCTTGTCAAAGGCGCCCTCCACATCCAGAAAGGCGCCCATGCACACCTCTCTTGAATCCAGTGCCTTTTCAATCCCGCTGATCACATAGTGTAGAGCAGTCTCAGTTGATTTTCCTGCTTGGTAAGCACACTGCATACCCTGTAATGGCCGCTTCCTAAGCGGTCCGTCCCGAATGTACCTGTCGATGAGTTTCTCCATCGATTTCAGTAAAAAGGATGAGAGACTTATCGGTCTAAACGCCTTTGCATGTTCGTAGTCAGCTTTGCCCGGTTTCGGTATAAAGCTTACCTTTATGTGTGTCCACACTTCTGGTATGTATCCAAATGCTATGCATGCTCTAAAGAGTCTGCATAGAATAGGAACCAGTATTGTTTCACCTTGTTGTAGTAACACGGGATATATCCCATCGGGGCCGGGTGATTTGTATGGTTGAAAGCTTCTTATTGCCCATCGGACCCTCTCCTCCGTTACTACCTTCTTAGCCGACGTCCAGTTCTCCCTTGTGGTGTGGGTTCTCGGCATTTGCCTAGGGGTCTGTTCGTCTGCATTGGAGCCAATAGGCGTAGAACCGGGAAAGTGTGCATCAAGCATAATAGCTAATATTTCGTTTCCCGTTTCCGCCAGTCTTCCATTCGCATCTCTCACTGCTATGAGTGGGTTTGCTTTGACCTTGGATATAGCTTTGCTAAGGCGCATGCCTTCTGGCATTGCTTCTATTGATTCACAGAAACCACGCCACGACCTGCGTTTAGCCTTCCTTACTTCGGTATTGTACTTAGTAAGTTTTACTGCATACTCCGAGTAATCTTGTTTGCGTTTTGCTTCGTTAAACGCTTTCCTTGTGTCCCGCCTGAGTTTAGTCAGTTCCGGTGTCCACCATTGTACCTTCTTAACTTTTGTCTCCTTCTCTGGGCAGTTGCGTGTCCAGGAGTTCATGAGACCTCTGTTGATTCGATTGGCTTCCATGTCTAATTCTGGAATTGAATTCAACCTGTTAATGGTGGTTCCTAATTCTAACTCTAGGTCCCTCCGATATGAATCCCAATTGGTATTCCTTGGATTTCTCCGTCTTATAGTACCCAACTTTATGTTAGTTCTATACGTAAAGCATATGTAGTTATGATCCGATAGTGATACTTCACCTGACACATGCCAGTTGTCAATTGATAATAACGCTTGTTTTGTCGCAACCGTGATATCAATTACCTGAGCCCTATTTTTGTTAACAAATGTGGGCGTAGTGCCTCTATTGAGTAAGAATAAAGATGAACTTACCAGATATTCCAGTAGGTCTTCACCCCGTTTATTCGTGTCTGAGCTACCCCACACAGTATGATGTGCGTTAGCGTCAAAGGCAATGATGAGTTTCTTTTGCCCCTGTGTTTCAGCCAGTTTTCTAATATATGCAGAGACTGGCTCCTTCTCCTCATAGGGTAGGTACGCAGCGGCTAATACAACACTTTCAGCTGGGTTCCCTCCCCCCGTCTTGATCTCCAATGTGGTGAGATCCCTGTAACATAGCGAACGTAAGGGTTTAGCAGCAATGCCATCCCTTACATAAATGCATGTCCTAGTATCATTGGTTGGGCAGCAATAGTAAATTACCCCCCCTGTCTTGTCTAAGCCTTTAACATCACCCTTATATATGTAAGGTTCCTGTATAAGGGCTATGTCATATCTATTGTCCTTGAGCTGCTTAGCCAGAATGGCAGTGGCAGCTTTACAATGGTGTAGATTAATTTGTACGCACCTGAGTCCCTCCATCTAGATGGTTTCGATGGGTACATTTGATGTTCCATGTATGTAACTAAGGCGAACAGTGTTCCGGCGACTTGAAGCAGAGATGATTCAGGTCGTCCAAAATGTCGTCTGTCCCCGCCGACTGTTGTGACAGGGGCAGCTCCATCGTGCTACCCTCCTCATCCCGCCTCACTTCGCCCGAGCACCCCGCCTCAGCCGTGGTTATGCTGCTGCTGGCCTCATTGCTGGGACCGGCTGCAGCCTCCTCCGCCCCGGGATTGCTCTGCCCCGGCACATCCGCACCGCTCGGGGTTTCCGCGAGCAGCTTGAATGTGCACAGTTCAAAGCAACCATCCAGGACATATCCCGCCTGCTTGATCACCTCAGCGGACCCCCCGTCCATGAGGACGATCCGCCTGATTCGGGTCCCCTCCACTTTCGTGTCGACGACCCTCCAGTCAGTCGTCCTCAGTGACGGGTTGTAGCGCTGAAGTGCTCTGCAAGCCTCTTTTGGGTCCAGCAGTCTCATATTGCGACTCCTCCAAGCCATTTTGACTGGCTTCGGAACAGCCGCAGCATCGACCACCTTCACCTTAGTCTCTCCAATGCTCATCCCAGGGACGTTTGCAAGGAGCCATTCAGCAGCCGGTTTGTCTTTGCAGTCCACAAAGACTACTCCTGTGGTCACCGACTGCCCTAATACGCATCGTGGAGGGGGGTCATCAGAGGCCATGAATTTCTCAGTGACGAGTTCCATGAGCTTCTCCTGATCCCCCTCCACCAAGTATGTGTTAGGGTAGTCCTCAGGAATGACCGCCAGCCTGACAGCTTCGAGAACGTCCCGATAGGTGCCATAACCGTGGGTTTTGGCCCTTTTCGGTCCTCCCTGACCGCCGGCCCGCGAGTCATCGCTGAGGGCCTCCCTACCACGCTTGAGCGCTAGGCCACCCTCGGGTAGCCCATCTTGTGCCTTTTGCCTTAAAATGCGAGCCCGCATCTTGGCAGACCCACTCCTGTTTTTCTTCTTACCTCCCCCCGACTCTGCAACAGCCGGCGCGCCAGATGGCCCGGCCGATGAGCCCATAGTGGACCCCTCAGCCTTGCCACCCCGCCCGCCAGCCCCCACAGAATCGGAGTATGAGGCGAAGATACCCGACCCAGAACCCGATTTCTCGGGCCCGGTTCCTAATTCCCCTGGTGACAGAAGCCTTGACTTCCCTGCAGGCACCGAGCCTTTTTGGCAAGAGGACCCTGTGAGCACCTTACGGTTCCCTTCAGCAGCTCTCTCGCCGGGGCCCGGAGCACTGCAAGGAACGTCGGACCTCCCTCCTGTGATAAAGCCTTGCGGCTCCTTGGACCCGCCTTGCGGTGAGCCCTGATCAACGATGCCATAGGCACCCCCCTTAAACTCTATATTTAAACGCGCAAACTTGCCCCCCCCCCAGAATACGAGGGGCGGCCTGAGCTCGTCTCAGCCACCGGGGCTGAGCCGAGCTCAGGGAGGGACTCTCCATTTCTGGTACCCTCCTGGGGTAGTCTACAATCTCTTTTATTTGCGCTCATGGTAGACTTATTAACTCCTCCATCGTCGGAATAGGAAAGGGGGGAATGGGAATAGGAGTGTGGGTTGGGATTTGGGATAGGATAGTGGACGGGGAGAGGGGGGGGGGGGGAGTTCGGCTGGAGGTTTCGGTTGTATCTATGGCAGATGGCCATAGAACAAAACGGGCGACAACCTCGAGAAGGATAGTCCACCAGCCTTGCCTTAGGGATCTACACGACTCTGCGCTCTCCCCTAAGGCCATTCGTCAGACACGTTGACGGACAGCCAGACGTGAATAGGAGCCCCCTAACCGCATACCATCGATGCGATTAGTTGACCCCCGCCCTCCACAGGGGTATACCCAATAGGGTGTACCACGGATAAAAGGCTAAAAAAAAGCACGGACCGTGGACAAAACGGGACAAAAGGCAAATAACATGTTTCTTCTCGCTCTCGTTAATGATAATGAAGCACATAAGATTAGATTTTTAGCGTACCTACTGTGTGTATTGGTTTTATAAAACTTCAATAAAAGGTAGTATTAGTGCTACCATGGACTTAGAAAATAGGGTTGCTACTAATTAATAGTTTTTATAGTTAGTAATGTACTCGTACCACACCAAGATGCAATCTTATCAGCTGAGCTATTGGGTAAAACTAAGTAAAAAAATATTTTTAGCTTAAAACGGTTTTGTTATTTTATTTTACAGTAAACTCTTAAAAATATAATCCAATATGGCCGAATAGTCACAAATTGGCGCATTTTATATTTTTTTACAACCCTCTGCAATATGGGTATCAAGTGAAAGAGCATGGTTTGTAGAATATAGTGTATTATGAAAAGAAATCATTTCCAAGATGGCCGCAGTCACAAAATGACGGATTTCATATTTTTGCACAACCCCCTCGATATGGGTATCAAATGAAAGGGCTTGACTTGTGGAATACTGTACACTAAGACAAAAGATAATAAACTTAAAAATAAAATAAGTAAAAAAATATGTTTAAGTTAAACGGTTTTATTGAAAGTAAAGATAATAATGATGTACATAATGACCTAAAAACTAAAAATTCAGTTCAGTAGGATACGCTTATTTACTAAAATTGCTTTTACGCGTCATGCACACAAATATAGCAAATATAAAATAATAAAATTTTACATTTTGCCGTTATTAAATAAGTAGCGCAATGTGATTCCGCCATTATGAATGACGGACGTGTTATTTGACGTAACTGTGACATAACTTGAACAGAAATTTAAAAAAAAAATGTCATAATTATCAAAATTTCAAGTCACCAAAATTTTTGTAATACTTTACGTTGGCTTCTTTTACTCCATTTCTATGTCGAAATTCTAAATTTCTGTAAACAAATATAAATGCCCGTAATAATATACTAATTAACTAACACGGACACATTCACATTAACTTCATCTTTCATCAGCGTGGAAAATGGGTACCGGTAACCAGCCTGACGACAAGAGAGTCAAACTGAATGTAAGTTACAAACTGACTCGTACACCCCAGCAATTTTTTTTTAAATATATTTTTCATACATTCCGGTATTTTAATCCAACGGCAGATCCCTTATTTGTAACACTCGATTTGTGTGATAATATATAAATATTATTTGAATAAACTGGAATCCACTACAGCCCTAGTAAATTAAGAATAGGAACCACCGTTCAGACACAGCTTACCTCAAACCACCAGCCTCAAACCATTGAAATTATAACGTACAGTACCTTCCTCAAACCCTTTTTTTATAAACTAAGTATTTACCAATCGACTAACTATTACTAATCCGCACTGGGATTCATCCTAAAATAGGGTAGGCTCGAGCCCCTCGGTGGGGACGTCTTTTTTTTATTTTTGTTTTAATAATTACAAATATTTTAACATTTCTTTTAAAACATCTTGCCGGTATAAACACAAATTCACTAGAGTTTTTCCGTATATCGTCATTGGCCGTGGTTATTGAGTGTCGGTTGATGTCTAAAAAAGATTAACTACCTTCAATTTTTATGTTGGAGTCATGTTTTTTGTATGTTTATCAAGTAACTTTATACAGCGTGTACGAGTAGTGTTGCGTGATTTTATGTTAGGTAAGGTTATGAGCTGTGATGATGAAACATTTAAATATGCCATGTGATATAAAGCTTCGAAGCTGCGCTTTCCGTGCAAAAACGTGAACCGTGAAAAAAAATCAAATTAATAATATTAATTTATCATTTGCATTTTTTTCTTCGATATAAGAGAGTTCAGAGTCAGTACCCTGATACACCCATCATAAGCTTAGGTAAGGTTATGTTGCTTCACTTGAAACATTGTTAGACAAGCTCACACACGACTGCGCCATACCGAGCTTCTATCTGTATGTTACCTTTCGAATGGAGCCCTAGATCTATAATTGTGTTCTTCTATCATTCATCCATCACTACCATAACTTAGGTGGAAGGTGAAGACGAAACGGCAGAATGTGAGATAGGCCGCAAGAAGATGCGACGGTTCCAACTACCTGATCTACCGCGCTGGTGGCAAGCGAAGATAATACAATATGCGTGAGTTAAGCCAAAAGCGTTTGAGATTGTGTGACTTTGTTTTATGACAACCATTCTTATAGTTTAATTTTTAAATCATAAAACACGTACAAAAAATTTACATGAAAAAATCATTTTGTCGCTTTATTGCCACGATGCAATTGAAACTTTTTTCAATTAACTGAAAATTTTCGGAAAATTATTTTTTATCTTAATTCTTGTTCTTCTAAGGAGAAAACTATGAATAAGAAAAACAAAAAGTAATAAAAAATTATTGTGTGGTTTTATGAAACCAAGATGCAAGTGGAACTTTTTTCGGATTGTAGGCTTTTAACTGAAAATTTATTAAGGCGCATAGTGGTCCCAATAACCTCGCGTCAATCGTCCCGCACTGATTACATAGGAGTGAGTGAGTGAGAGTGAGGGGAATATCTATGCAAACCTTTACGCGTAAGATGAAATATTTTAATTAAAAATTAATAAAGGCGAATAAGAAAAATCTAAAAAGACCACTCGCTAGAATATTGTTCCCTTATTTATTGAAATCGAAAGTATATGATTTAACCTAATATTTACGACGCGATTAGGTTTAAAGTTTTAAAATCGAAGCATGTTTGGGTCACATTTTAACCAAGTTTTAATTAATTTATCAAAAAATTAAAAAGATCATCCTCTAAAGAGTGCGTTGAATATTAACATATCTTTTTTTAAAAAAAATTATTCAATATTTATGAAGAGAACCGGTTTTTTCTGCAGTGATTTTTTTATGATTGACCCTACTATGCGCCTTAAGGCCATATTGGCTTTGGCTGCTTTGCCGAGCGCCTTTCACATGTCTTTACCTATCTGTGTTCAGCTGTAGTAATGCGATATGCGATAGATCCCTGGTTCTTAACCGGTGGTCCGCGGACCACTGGTGGAAGCGGCCGAAGTGGTCCGCGTAGCCATACGAAAAATAATAATAGATATAACAAACAACCCTATATACATATACACTTTATATTGGTTTTGAATTGGTAGTCCATGGCTAGACAGTTATTTGTTAAATGGTCCCTCGTTACTTAAAGATTAAGAACCACTGCGATAGATGAACGAAAAACTTTGAGGCGATGCATGTTGGCTAGACGGCGAGCGAGTGTGGGGCTCTCCCGATTGAGTGCCGGGCCTACCCACTAAAACCCTGCCCTTTAGGGGGCGTGTGGTAGGGTTCACAATGCGACATCTCTACTCACGCGCCCGAGAAGAGATTTTATACCAAACAATTTATCATGTCTTGCCACGAGTCTCTTGCGCCGCCTCAAAATTTGCCCTACCTTCATGGTTAACTGGTAGAAAATGATTTTTTGCGCATCCTAGATTCATTTTGATTGTTGTCGCTTGAGAACGATTTTTAGGAGGCTGTAATCACAACCTTATTAAAATTTGAGGGCTGGATCCGCTCCTGCCGCTCGCAGCTTCTCGCCCTTCGCGTGGGAATTCTAAATTTTTCCGTAAGAAAAAATTCTAAAGCCTATGTTACTAGCTGATAATAAAGCATTCTATTAGTGAAAGAATTTTTGGGGATTACCCCGAACGTCCAAACTCACAAACTTTACCTCTTTATAATCTATATAATATATGTATAAGTATACTTATAAAAAAATCGTGTCACAGTGTTTGTCTGGGATAAACTCCGGAGCTACTTAACTGATTTTTATGTTTGGATTACTGTATGCAATTCGGTCCAACTTAAAGGTAAGGATAGTTATTATCGACCTTAATATTTATACAGTGGAAACTCGATTAGCTGGCCCTCAGTTGTACAAATTCGCGAATAACCGGACTACCACCCCTAGTCATTTTTTTTTTCAAAAATAACTTTATAAGTACCTTCAAGTAGAATCCATGCGTGCTCGGAGATATCCGAACTCGCAGGTCTCCGAAAACAATTTATTCCTTTAGGGATCTCTTCTATGCTTAACTCTGGTCACCATAAAGGATCAAAGTACTCGTCAATATGAATCAAACGAGCCCAAACTCGAGGGGGCTGTGTAATTTTATTGCGGAGTTCCTATGGCCACCTTCCAGCTCCAGCATCAGACCCTTGCTACCATATAAGATCAAAGAACTAGCCGATACGATTCGAACGAACCCAAACTTGATGGGATTGTGTCATTTTATTGCGAAGTTCTTATGGCCACCTTCCAGCTCCAGCATCAGACCCTGGTTACCATAAAGGATCAAAGTACTCAACAATACGAATCAAACGAGCCCAAACTCGATGGGGTTGTGTCGGTTTATTGCGGGGTTCCTATGGCCACCTTCCAGGTCCAGCATCAGATCAGCTCCATATCATCATAATATTGTATTGTCACGCGATATACATAACAATATGTATGCAAAGTTTCAGCTCAATCGGAATCCGGGAAGTGGGTCAAATTTAACTCGAACATACATAAATACATACAGTGCAAGCTAATAGATAAAAGCTTGTAAAATTTAAAATTAACGCCATCTCGCAGTTTGTCAGGTAACTCACAGAAGTCCATGCTCTTGCTTTTTAAAAAATGCTAAAGATGATGCTATTCACTCTTAGAAATCTCCTGTTTTATGGAACGAATTCTTCAATTTAAAGATTTATTGATTATACTAAAAATATGTTAATAAAAAATAAAAACCGACTTCAAAAACACTGCAACAACATCACACTTGGAAACCGGGGCAAAACGAAGCTCGGGGCACGGGAAATGTGCTTGTGTGCGTGACTGGTGAACATAACAAAGCCTTTTTTTACAAGAGGGAAAATACAGTTTTTACGGTATTCAACAAGGGAATTGAGCTGACTAGGCCACCCCAAGGATATGCAGGACTCGGGTAGAAGACCCACTACCGGCTAAAACCCTCTAGATACTTCTACCTCCGTAGAGACACAATCGGGATCGGCGTTAGCCATTCCCCGATTGTGGAACATAACAGAGCCTAACACAACGCCATTCGGGGGATGTTTAGTCGCGTCATATGAGTCCTACCTAGCGCATGTGCGTGTCGTTGCGTGTTTTGGCTGCGCGGCGAGAAAAAGGAGTTTTTATAGAGGATTTTTACGAAATTTCCTGTTTTTAATCGATGGGCCCTATGGTAGGTATCAGTGCTATTGTAATAGTTTATTACATGCTTGTTGAAATAGTATAAAACTATCGAATTCGGATTGCTTTTGTAGCAGAATAATTTTGCATTTTAGAACTGTTGTTGCTTTTGAAAAATGTGTCTGATGGGGCAAAATGGTCGGGGCATAATGGGGTACTATCCCGTTTTGCCCCATATGTGTAGGCAGATAAATAGTTCATACCTATTTAATAATAAATTTATTTTTTGTTTGCCGTAAAATTGTACAAAATTATAAACATAAAACAGATACAGGCTAGAGCTGTGGTTTTTGAGACAATGGGATTTCTTCGAGCCTTAGCTACATAAAACGTACCTAAAACGATTTTGGAACGACGAATGAGGAGGGCTCGAAGTGTGAAGATGAAACTGATTCAAATAATGACTATGGGAAAAGAAATCAGGTCGCTACAAAACAATTTTATATCACATCGTAAGTAACCCAAGATGGACCATGCATTCCAACACAAAAAGATATTTCTGCTGATTCTGTATCTGCAGAACCATTGAGTGCTGAGTTCTTGCCTCAGCTTTCAACTTCTGCACAGATTATTAAAGACAGACAAACAAAGTTTTCTGTTTAAGACAGATAAACAAAAGACCGTCAACCGTGAGCCCGGAAAATGTCATAGCTATACCCATTACCCAAGGAAGTAAGATCCCACGAAAGGAAAATAAGAAAACGCGGTAAAATTGCAATACTTACAGCTTCTCCGTACAAGAATGATCTCATTAGGGATATAAATGAAAAACAAAAAATATATAAGATGACTGACAGAAAGGAACCTGACAATAAAAATACCTGAAAAAATAAGTTGGGGAAAAAAGAATAAAAACAAAAGACGCGAAAAAGAAAGTGACACTGATACTAGTTCATCTGAAGACGATGAAAATGATTGTTCTTGCATGCATTGTGGGTGCTTATACTTACAGTCCACTGAAGGATGGGTTATTTGTAGCGGCTGCCATGGCTGGGCCCATAATTCATGCGCAGATGTAGACGATGACAATGAAGAGGCACATATATGTGAACATTGCCAACTAGATTAAAATGTGTGCTCATCATGCCCCATCCCATAGTTGTTCCCATTTTGCCCCAATCATGGGGCAAGACGGGATATTTGACGTGTGCCATTTAGTTGCCATTAGCAAAAAAAAAAAAGTGAATAAGCGCCATAAAATATTATTATTATGTTAATTAAAACTGTAAGTGTTGCTATTGTTGTAAGAGATTTTTAATAAAATGTTTGATTTTCATATTATGACGTTTCTTCTCTTAAGTATCCCATCTTGCCCCGGTTTCTCCTATTTAAGTTGGTGCCAAACGATGATCTCCTAGAATGTCTTAAAATTTATCACCGTCTTCAATATAGAAGTGTGATGTTGTCTATGCCTATTCTTATATTATTTTTAACTTTTCAGTGTTTTTGAAGTCGGTTTTTATTTTTTGTAAAATATTTTTTATTTTTAACTTTTTAGTGAATGAAATCTTTTTAGTGAAAGAAACCCTAATTAAATACCAGCTCAAACTTTGGTGAGCTGGTTTTATTAGTTTAGCGTTTAGCGTTTCCCTCGATTTTCATAGGATCCTATCATCGGATCCTGACTTTGGTGGCCTTTGGACCACCCTAGGAGTATAATCTATGGAATACAAAAAGAATTTTAAAAATCGGTTCACAATTGGCGGAGTAATTGCGTTACATACACACAAAACACGTTGGACACACCTTAAAATTTAAGAGTTTTCCTCGATTTTCATGGGATCCCATCATCAGATCCTGACTTTGGTGATCATGGCACCACTCTTGGAGTATACTCTATCGAATACGAAAAGAATTTTGAAAATCGGTCCACAATTGGCGGTGTTATCGCGTAACATACACACAAAAAAAACATACGCATCGAATTGAGAACCTCCTCCTTTTTTGAAGTCGGTTAAAAATCATTGTGGTGGTTTTATGAAACCACTTAATATTTTCGGAAAATTTCATGTATGAATGTTCTACACCAGGATCGAACCACTGCCACTCGATTTAAAGTAAAAGTTCTGACGCACATGACCAGTCCTGTCTTATACGGAATCGTGAAATTAAAGACCTCATGTTTTTTTTGTAATGCGACATGCGATAGATGGACGTAAAAATTTAGGGCGATGTAAAAAAGTTTTACATTAAAAAATAAAAAACAAATTAATAAAATAAACAAAAAGCATTAAAAAATAAAAAACTAATTTATCAAAAAATAACACTCTACACCCAGGATCCAACCACTGTCACACAGAACAATCCTGGCGTTTATGAAGTGGTGAAATTAAAGATCTCGTGTTTTTGTATAATGCGACATGCGATAGGTGAACGAAAAAATTTGAGGCAATGTAAAAAAAGTTTCTTTAAAAATCTACACATGTAAATAAGTTGTTTATATTTAATTTATTCGTATGCTGGGCAGCACAAGTGCCGTGCTGTGCACCTACCCTAACACAATTATAGATTTAGCAGATTTCGAACACATTTTCCTGTCCTACAACACTTATTGTAACGATAACCCCAATGTCGAAAACACGACGTCCGTCTAATCTTAATATTTTAACTAAACAACAATATGAGTAACTCCGGCTCGAAAACAGTCCACAGGAGACACGTGCGGAACCCGACCTTCACCCGTTCATACTCGAAATATAATATGATGATGGATCTCAGACACTAACCAGGCCTCTTTTATGAGCGCATCACTTCAAAGATACACGTATATAGGTTGCATATAAAACTCTTGTCGTTTAACGTTTCCCCAATCAATAGCCGTCTTGACCTACTTCGATAAATTGCTAAAGGTTTTTACAAGGAAATTCAACAGGCACACGCTTGAGTAAATGTAATTACTGGGATACAATGAAGGACGTTCGGGCGAAAGCTGACCCGGGTCGCGACCGGCGACGTTGGCGCCATCCGGGTCACCCCGCCGAGACAGGTCGACCGGATGCACCGCCGACATTGCACATTCTCAAGAGCCACATACATCGTAGGTGTCCGTAAAAAATCGGACATGCGTAGCAAGTGTAGCAACACGTAGTGTGTAGCCATGTACCAATTAAAAAAACCGGCCAAATGCGAGATGGACTGGCGCACCAAAGGTTCCGTACAACTTATCAAAGTACATAAGTTCCTAACTATGTACATATTTACGGTTTACGGGTGATTTTTTCCATAACATAATTGTGCTATACGACCGAAATACTAAATTGAAAATATCAGTTAATAATAGGAGTTAAAGTATGAAATTGTTTTTTTACATATAGGTTACATTTATCTATACGAATTAATATTACTCTCGCGTTAAAATCAACTTGAATTGAATGAATATTTTTATTCGAGACTAGTGGGCCCGACAGACGTTGTCCTGCCCAACTGTTGTATATAAACCTTCCCTGAACGTATTCAAGCACACAGAGAAAATTTCGTAGGAATCCATCGAGCCGTTTTTGAGTTTTAGCGAGACTAATACACAGCGTTTCATTTTTATATATAAGAAGAAGAAGAAGATGGTTGAAAATATTTATTTTACCGAATGTGTTATTTTTTTTATTAGTTTAATTTAAAGGTTGATAAATATATTGAACAACACTACTGTAAACGCAAGTGTTTGATATAAATTTCAGTTTAATATCTCCACACATGCCCGAGAAAAAGGGTGGGACGGACAGACGGACAACGAAGTGATTCTACAAGGGTTCCGTTTTTCCTTTTGAGGTACGGAACCCCAAAAAAATGAAGGCAAAAAATCATTAGAAAAAATAATGACCCGACTGAAAACCGATCAAAGTAGACAACAGCACATTAACTTCCGCGAGCGCAAATCAAATGCCTAATCAAACGACTGGAGTATCGGCCCTTGGTGTGATTCACTAAGCATGAAAGAAATCACCTGTGAAAGGCTCGGGCAGATTAATGATAGCGTGCTCGTGAGGTGTGAGCCGTCAGTTGAGCGGGGTTAGGGTTGCCAACATTTTTTTGGCTCTTTTTTTAAAGTATTTTAAAAACTCTTACCTCTAAAAATATAGTAGAACGCAAAAATTTTAAAACAAATATAGTATGATCAAAATCGAAACATAATTTATAAGCGATTTTTTTTCAGTTTTGCTATTTAATAATCAAAATTTTATCCATAATCCTAATAGTTTTATGTGCTTCATTACATTCCAATATTCCATATCCAAATTGAAAAATACCATCAATTCTGCTTAGATTTAATTCAAATTGACCCGATTATACTTATATCACAAATAATTGTCAGTAAATGCAAAAATTGCTGGTACTGGAAGAAGAAATAAAATCATTATAACATTATGCAATTCTGACTCCATTCTCTTCTGACTCAATTTGATTGAAATAGATAATTAGACAAAAAATAAAAACGGACTTGAAAAACACTGAAAAGTTAAAAATAATAGGTACGAGTACATACAACATCACACTTCTATATTGAAGTCGGTGACAAAGTTTAAGACTTTCTAGGAGATCATCGTTTGGCACCGACTTCAATATAGAAGTGTGATGTTGTCTGTAGGTACCTATTCTGATATTATTTTTAACTTTTCAGTGTTTTTGAAGTCGGTTTTTATTTTTTGTAAAATATTTTTTATTTTTTTGTGAATGAAATCTTTTTAGTAAAAGAAACCCTAATTAAATACGAGCTTACCTTCGGTGAGCTGGTATTTAATTAGTGTTTCTCTCGATTTTCATAGGATCCCATCATCAGATCCTAACTGTGACCTTGGGATCACTCTAGGAGTATACTCTATCGAATACAAAAAGAATTTTAAAATTCGGTCCACAATTGGCGAAGTAATCGCGTAACATACACACAAAAGAAAAACATACGCATCGAATTGAGAACCTCCTCCTTTTTTGAAGGCGGTTAAAAATATAGTAGTTTCAGCTACTATATATTTTATTTTGGAAATATAGTGGTTGACCAACAATTACTATATTGTATAGTAGGGTTGACAACCCTAGGTGGGGTGGCGGACGGCGAGGGTAATGGCGGCGGCAGTCATTGCACCTTGGGCCGCGGGACGGGTAGCATGCACCAGTGACAGTGACACGGTGCACCATGCTGCGAACGCCGTCGAGCGCGTCAGAGGGCTCCTTCTGGACGACGATTGAGCTGCTCGCGGACCGCGGGAGGCGCAGATCAGCCGGCGATGCTGACGATTATGTCACGGTGGAAGTGCCTTCGAGAAAAACTTCCGTCCTCAGGTGCCTTTTACGATGGTTATTGACTATCTATGATTTGTAATAGAATTTATTTGTCTTTACACCGACAAGAGACGTTTTAAAGCTTCATTTTTAAGCTTTTACTAGCGATCTTTCGATTCAAAAACAAACAGTCGCGTTATAATTCAAGTTTATGAGATTATTTACTCTATGAGTTATTATTTCTTTACTATACCTTCACACAAGAACTAACAGGTACTGCAATTCTTTGGTTTCTTCGGATTTTATGTAAGCTTATGAAAATTATGGAAAGTTTTGTATTTCCTTGCAAATTTGCAATTTTCGAAGTGTGGATTATAGATGCAAAAATAATTTTAAACGTTTAAAACCCTTTGGTTTTAAACCGTTTTTTTGTTTAAAACGTTTTAAACCACATTTAGCGGTTTATTATTGATTTAAAAGGTTATTCTATTAGAATTCACATTAACTTCCCACATAATGATCTAGACAACACCTATATCCTTATTTAAGATATATTGAGATCAAAAAAAAAGAAAAATTAAATGTTGTTTTATAATCAACTTTTACTACAAGTATACAGGTTACATAAAATCATCTAACACCATTAATAACATTATTCATACTTAGATCTGTTTTGGTAGTTTTTGGTATCAATTTTAATTGATTTTTCAATAGTCAGGTAATTTTTATCTGCGGAATAAATATGACAGTTTGACAGCTTTTATATAGAAAATCTGTCAAACCGCCATATTTATTCTACAGTTAAAGATTATCTGACGATTGAAATATCGGCCCTTAATCAAATAAACTAGTAATCAACTCAAATAGTTAAGAGTAAGCTTTTCTAGATATTATGGTAATAATAAAAGAGGATCACATTCCTCCATAAATTCAGTATTATTATCTCATTCTTTACTTTCATAATCTTCCTCCGGTCGGCATAGTGACTATTTACAAGAAAACACTGTGAAATCGCCCGCCCTCAGCCAAAATAATAGTTGCAACCACAAGTCGTGAAGCGAGAAAAACATTACACTTCAACTAAAAAAATGCGACGTTGCTCGAGCTATTGGCGCCCTCGCTGCACTCGGACGCCAAACCCTGTCTCGGGACTAAATAAGTTACTTTCACCCCTAGGGTAACAATGTACTATTAAATGTGCAATAGCTGAGTCCGAAATAAACAAAAATTAAAATGTATAGTATAAATATAATTACAATATCAAGTTAGTTTTCAATGTGTCTAATCCTAAAAATGTAGTAAAAGTGATGTGATTAAATTTTATTTAATAAAAATGGTAAATTATTTCAATGAGCCTCTTTATCTTGCCTTTTAAAGTAACATTTTATTAATGTACTGACCACGTGGTCGTGGTTTTAAACCGTTTTAAACAAATTTAAAATGGGTTTTAAGCCACGGATTTTGGTTTAAAACGGTTTATTTACAACTATATTGTGGATACATTAGCCATAGTGTTATATATTTAGCTATAAGAGGTATATTTACTATACTTATGTATATACTAGTAGGACCTACTATAGTGTTATATTACTTATTAAGGGGTGGGCGTTTAATTATCATTAAAAACACAATATCATATTTGAATGTTTGTGCGCAGCGACACGACAGGGGTCAACGAACTCTGCTTATTATACAATTTAATTGGTTGGTTCACACACGTAACGAGCCGCACCGCCTAAATGATAATATTATTGCTAATTAATAAATATAATTTTTATTATCTCAATATCTTTGTGGTTCGCAGTTTGAAATAATACGTCAACAATCTATTTAAAGCCATTGTTAATAAAGCTCTTGTTTTTCTTCAGAACACCTATCAATTGCATTGTAATGCAGATTTACATGCCTACCTCATGTATACAAAATACATGTTTATGTGTTTATGGAAAAAATATTTTTTGATTTTCTAAATATTTTCACTTTCAATCAGTTTTTTACGATATTTTTAGTGAAGAATTTATGTAGATATCCTTTGAAATTAAAACAACACAGGTGTACTTACCTACTTGAAATAGTGATTGCAAACAGTGTAGATTCCGCGATAAGACTTTTTACAAAACAAGGTGTATTCACGTGAGCAATTTTTGAGCGATAATTATATTGTTGTTCTTTAACTTAATACATGTGGATATCTGGAAAATCCTGCAGAATTAAGAATAGAGCAAGTTTTTCAATAATAATATCTTTAATTAATATACAGTATAATTTTTAAACCATCAACAACCTCCGAGGGGCTGATTCTAGTGCTCAGATGCAACAACTTTTTGTATGGGACCAACATCGAAATCGCAAAAAAAATCCGCTATCCCATACTAAAGTCTCGATCAGCTAACCTAGTTTGTATGGAGAAGTGTTTTTTTTTTGCGATTTCGATGTTGGTCCCATACAAAAAGTGGTTGCATCTGAGCACTAGAATCAGCCCCTGGGAGGTTGTTGATGGTTTAAAAATTTTCCTGTATATTATGGTTATTCAATTTTTTTCTGTCACTTGCACGTATTCTGCACAGCAAGCGATAGTTTTTCACAAACTTCAAAAAAGGAGTTGCTCAACTTGATGTGTATGTTTTTTTTTGTGTGTGTATATAAACGCGATTACTCCGCCAATTGTGGACCGATTTTCATTTTTTTTTATTTGATAGAGTATACTACTGGAGTGGTCCCATTGTCATCAAAGTCAGGATCTTATGATGATATTCCATGAAAATCTAGAGAAACCCTTAAATTTTATAGGTACGACCAACGTGTTTCATGTTTTTTTCGAAACTGTTCACGTATTTTCGTGTGGAAGTAATGAACCGAGCTGATGATGGAAGGGTCCTTTACTTTAAGGGGTGAGAGTATAGTTTTTTAAATGCAATAGGCACATATCATTAGGTGATATAAAATTCAGTAAAAAGATTTTTTTTGTGCAGCTAAGTTGGCAAACAAGCAAACTGCCCACCTGATGGTAAGTGGTAACAGTCACCTATAACACATGTGGCTCCTGTGAGATTCGCAGCAAAACTGCAACCTCCACAGGAACCACAGTGTATGTTGCCAACATGTGACTTAGGATGTAGAGTCACGGTACCCAGTAATTTCAATGCCATAATTTACCCTTCAAACCGGAACACAGCAATGCAAGCACTGCTGCTTTGCGGCAGAAATAGGTAAGACGGAGGTACCCAAGCACACGACCCTGGTACAGAGTCTCCCTCCGGTCCATCCATCCATCCATCCATCCGTCCATCCATCTTCATGCAACTAGGTAATAGCATCATCCACGAGCTTTTAATTGAAAAAATAAATAAAAAAATATAAACCGACTTCAAAAACACTGAAAAGTTAAAAATAATATAAGAATAGGTACAGACAACATCACATTTTTATATTGAAGTCGGTGCTAAACGATTGATCTCCTAGAAAGTCTTAAAATTTGGAACCGACTTCAATATAGATACAGACAACATCACATTTCTATATTGAAGTCGGTGCTAAACGATTGATCTCCTAGAATGTCTTGAAATTTGGAACCGATTTCAATATAGAAATGTGATGTTGTCTGTACCTATTCTTATATTATTTTTAACTTTTGAGTGTTTTTGAAGTCGGTTTTTTTTTTCAATAAACAGCTCGTGGATGAAGCTATTACCTAGTTGCATGAAGATGTGCTCATCGCTAAGCCATAATGTCATAATTTAATGCTTGCCATATAGTTTGATTATTTCATCTCTTATCATTTTACATTCTACTAATATCTTAGTAATCAATACCTATCAGTATAGTATCATTGCGAAAGTCTGTGATACCATGATTACTACTTATTCACGCAAAACTACTGATGACAAAACCGGCCAAGTGCGTGTCGGGCCACGCGCAGTGTAGGGTTCCGTAGTTTCAAATGCCAACTTTGAGTTCACACTCACACCTGACAACACGTTGCTATTAAATTAGGCATTATTATTGTTATTATTAAAGCTGCAAAGATTTTATATTTCCTTAACTTCAAGCGGTTCGTAATTTTATATTCAGTACTAATTTTCAATGAAATTTAATTTTTGCAAGTACATTTTATAAGTTGGTCGTCTATAACTTTTTAGTTTCTACTTAGTACTCAGCTCTGATAGTTTCTCCTTAAACTTCGTTATATATCATCATCATCATTTCAGCCAAGAGACGCCCACTGCTGGACATAGGCCTCCCCCAGGGATCTCCAAACCGATCGGTCCTGCCCCTCCCGCATCCAGCGGCTTCCCGCGACCTTCACCAGATCGTCGGTCCACCTTGTGGGGGGCCTACCAACGCTGCGTCTCCCGGTACGCGGCCGCCACTCGAGGACCTTTCTGCCCCAACGGCCGTCAGTCCTGCGAGCTATGTGTTCTGCCCACTGCCACTTAAGGTTTGCAATTCTTTGGGCTATGTCGGCGACTCTAGTTCTTCTACGGATCTCTTCATTTCTGATGCGATCGCGTAGAGAAACCCCGAGCATAGCCCTCTCCATTGCCCTTTGAGTGACATTGAGCATTCTGATGAGACTCATTGTAAACGGCCACGTCTCAGTTCCGTACGTCATCACTAGCAACACGCACGAATTGAAGACTTTCGTCTTAAGACACTGCGGTAGATTGGCCGAGAATATGCTGCGTAGCTTCCCGAACGCTGCCCAGCGCTGGGCAGCGTTATATATACTACTGTTATAATTTTTTTCACGTGTAACTGAATACCCCAATAACATTTAAGGGTATGTATCCATCAGAAGTAGAGATTCTGTAGGAAAAATATTAGGGCTAACAAACCGACTTATTTTCCCATACAAAGTTAATAAATTATTTTTTGGTATTAAGTGCCGACAGCCCTACGTAAGCGTATGAGGAATACTACGCTCACGTCATACAAACTATTTTTTTTTTATTAAGTGCCGACAGCCCTACGTAAGCGTACGAGGAATACTACGCTCACGTCTGTCACGTATCATTTTGTCTTCAATTTTATTTTGTGTTAAGAGCTGATTATGATTGTCACTTGAAAGTTTTTGCTTTCAGTTTAAAATCAAGTAACTCTGAAAGTATTAGGGTTCCAGGTCTCAGACAAGCACCGAAGGTCCATTTAGTATCTAACTTATATGCCCCTTAAATGTTATTAGGGTGTTCAGTTACACCCGGTATAACCGCTTAGTAGATAGAGGGGGGGGGGGACACTTACCTCTAACAAAAATTTGCACTTTAAAACCGAATATTTCAGAAACGGATCCCTAAATCGAAAAATGGTGTTCTGAACCTTACATTATTTTTTAAAGACCTATTCAACAATACCCCACACGATGGATTAGTCGAGACAAAAAAATTACTCCCACTTTATTTGTACGTTAATTTTTTTTTCAATATTTTTTCTACCACTTTTTATTAGCATGATTAATATGCATACCCATATACCAAATTATAGCTTTCTAGTACTAATAGTCTGACACTCTGAGTAAAACCGCGGACAGACAGATAGACAGACATGGCGAAACTATTAAGGTTCCTTGTTTACTACGGAACCCTAAAAATCGGTATGTAGGTCATTTCAGCCAAGAAACGCCCAATACTGCATATCTATAGGCCTCTTCGAGGATCTCCAAACCGATCGGTCCTGCGCTTTTCGCGTCATCACCATTCACCAGATCGTCGGTCCACCTTGTGGGGGGCCTACCTATGCTGCGTCTCCCATTATTTGGCCGCCACTCGAGGACCTTTCCACCCCAACAGACGTTAATCGTCAGTCCTGCTATGGAAAAAGTAAAAGACAAAATTTAACATAGAGCTACATTTCCATGCAAATTCCCTCTGTAAATCAAACGCCCTTGTAATGCAACAATTAATTGATTAATTTATACGCCGCTCATCTTCGGTCACGTAGCACCACTAGCACTGATACAGAACTCCATACTAATACCTACTCGTAAACTGTCACACTGTTTTTATTGAAAGGTATAGGTATATTACAAAGAGATGTGACCCGGCCCTTATAATGCTCTTTGTCGATCGATCGCTGCGTAGTGTGTCCATCGGAGCGTGTAATCCCAAATGATAGCACCTCCGGGAGTATGACGTACGCACGCCTCTAAAAATAGGCGGCCATATTAAACTCGTATAATAAATATTTGTTGAGTCGTGAGACTCACGTTCCCCGTTGCGATACGTTGAATCTTCGAGCCGACGACGACGTCACAAAAATTGTTTTTGTTGGTCGCGAAGCGCCCCTGAAATTATTTTTGTACCAATTACGAATTATTATTTTTATATGGAGATTAATAAAACGCAGTCCAGTTATCTAGTCGATTCAAAACATGTATCGGGCCATTTATTTGTCCCGACGTCGTTTTGTATGATAGTCTTTCGCTATTATTTCAATCCGAATACTAAATATCTGCAAGCTATAGCAATATTTTTTTTAATCCGCCAAATTGGTTAGTAATAGTATATAATTAACTCGAAGAACATTAGAACTATACTTTTATAAAACCTGCTTCCAAAGTGTAAATTTGCTTGTTTTCTGATAAAGCTTTCCTATCCTATACATATACGGGACGTCCCACAGCAATGCCACATGGAAGGAAAGTACCCTAAATACCGTAGATGGGAAATTTTACTTAAAGAAGACTTCATTTTAAACTAAAAACAATTCGAACTGCATTTAAAGGTTTTTCAATTACGTCTGTAGTACGGGGAATCGAACCCGATAAAATTAAGGAAATAAACACCTTGTATTTTTATGATACTGATCGATAAAGTCGATAACAAGGAAAAAATCTCTAATAAACATTAACTATAAAACTTGAGGAAGACAAAAAATCAAGCAGTACCTATTAGTGTCCATAATGCGACAAGGCGAAGTACTAACTAATATTTTTAATTTATTTAGTACGATTGATTTACTTAAATAATCGCCTGTCTGAATCGGAAACAATCACGCCAATACAAAAAAAAAATCTTCAATTTTTATGATTAATCGACGTCGGCTGGACTGCGTTTTATTAATCTCCATATAAAAATAATAATTCGTAATTGGTACAAAAATAATTTCAGGGGCGCTTCGCGACCAACAAAAACAACGGCGTCGATTGACGTCGACGTTAGAGCCATCGAGACAAAAACACATCGACACATTTTTTCCTTGCGAAACTAAATTATCACCTTTTAATTATACTACGTCTTGTCCAATTATGCATTAGGTAGTTTAGGTACTGTATTACAAAAAATACAGGATAGTGATTTTGTACATTCGGCGGGTTCGATCCCCGGATTTCTTTTCACATAAAAAAATACATGTGAAAATAATACATATTAACATAATAACGGTCCTACTACAAAATGCTATTCAGCACTGTCTATAGAATGAGAAGTTTGGATAGTTGTTTTAATTCAAAATGCGGATGCACACTAAGAAAGGATTTTTAAAAATTTTAACCCTGAAGGGATGAAATAGGGGTTGCAAGTTTGTATGGATTTTTTTAAAATTAGCAACAATTTTGATAAAACTTGAGATTCATGCTCTGGAAAACATTTTATTACACACGTGTTTCATGGTTTATTGGAATTCACCCCCTTAGGGTGCAAAATAGGGGTTGAAAGTTTCTATGGAAAATATTTAAAATTTGCTCCAATTTTTATGAAATTTATTATTCGAGCCCCTAAATATAAATAACAGTCTTGTATATAATTAGGCTACAAAATTATTTTTCATCCCCCATCTCGGAAAGAGTATTTTTGATATTCGATATCTGACCGCCAAAGCCGTTTTTATCCGCTTGAGGTTAAAGTAAATTTGAATTTAGAACATCGCGTGCACTAGGTATGTGATTTCTAAACATCATAAAACCTATTTACTCCCATCTCCATGGTGCCGAATTTATCATACAACCTTTTTCAATTTGTTAAAAACTCAGACTCTGAACCTCCTTGGTGTACTTTTGTTTTTAATTCGCTTTGCGTGCGCCATTTTGTTCTGACTTCGTATTGTTTTATATAAGAAACTTGAAAACAAGTAAAAAAAAACGAAAATGAGTGATTCCAGAAGTTTATTTTAATGTTGTAAATACTGTTATATATTCTGTTATATATTCTGTGATATGTGTACCTAAACTGAAATAAAAGTAGGTATCTTGTGATTGTTAATATTTTATTTTGCATTTAGTCATTTCCTCGCTGAGGGGGGATGAAAAGTTACGTGTTGCACTCGAGTGCAAAGATTTTTCACCTTGTGCTCTTTTGATTCCCTCGCTAACGCTCAGGATTCTAATTTAAATTTTAGATTCCTTCGCTTGCTCTGTCATCAAAGTTGAGCACGCGGTTAAAAAGCAACTTTAACAAATAACTATTACGTGAATATATAAAAATCCCACGGGAAAACAATAATAACGCGGGCGAAGCCGCGAGCGGAAAGCTAGTTAGTTACATATAAATACTCATAAGCAATAGGTATATCAACTCGAAACTTTTAGTTATTAAGGCTATAAAGGGTTCATGTTGGAATGTAAGGTAAACGCTGGTATACTCGTCAGTGTCCCAATACTCGTCAGGTACCTATACCTACACTTTAAAAGGGGCTTATAATATTTCTACCAACCGTAAATGATAGAATTGTGATTGAAATACAATCACAGTACTATAATGTTTTACTATATTTGCAACACTGCATTAAAATTGTAATTGTGTCAAAAATTCGAGGTGCTAAAAGTGTGCGCTCAGAAAAAAATCTGTAATAGGTATAGTTTGGCAACTAAACTGAGCAACAACCGGCTCCTATTTTTTACATAATATACCGCTTCAGATATTTATACGGTAAGTGTGTTTGTTTTTTAATAATAGTATAATACATTTTCTAACACTATACCTATTAATTAGTGCTAAATCTTGAGAATTTATTTTTTTATTGCATGTGACATTCATTGGTACTCGCTTATGCCTGTTTTGCCCAATACTCGTCAAACGGATACTGGGGCGAGCATTAACAAAAGTACCTTAACCCGTCATTGTTACCTTATTTCTCGGTATTAAGTTTAATTTTCCTTTGACATTATAAAAATCTTATACTTAGATAACGACGGATATGGGGACGTTCGTTACATAGCCCATCATAGAGCTCTTATTACCTTGAATTATGTACGATATTCGTTTGAATCAATTTGTTTTATTATTGGATAAAAAGTAGGTATCTCTATATGTACAGTTTTTTTTAAATTCAAATAATTTCTTGAATTTTAATATTAGTTATAGTTATATCAGTATAATAGTTTCATTATTATGATAACATTTTTATATGGTTCAGTAACATTTATAGACTACGTTTTTATGGGACCTACTTTTACAAAAATAATTAACTGTTCTATGCACTTTAGTCGAGCAGGTATTGAACTTTTCAATGACTCGTGAGATAGGCTGTTTGCTTCATCATCATCATCATTTCAGCCACGAGACGCCCACTGTTGGACATAGGCCTCTTCCAATGATCTCCATACCGATTAGTCCTGCACCTCCCGCATCCAGCGGCTTCCCGCGACCTTCACCAGATCGTCTCCCGGTATGCGGCCGCCACTCGAGGACCTTTCGGCCCAACGGCCGTCAGTTCTACGAGCAATGTGTCCTGCCCACTGCCACTTAGGGTTTGCAATTCTTTGGGCTATGTCGGTAACTCTAGTTCTTCTACGGATTTCATCATTTGTGATGTGATCACGTAGAGAAACCCCGAGCATAGCCCTCTCCATTGCCCTTAGTTCTTAGCCAAACATAGTGGCAGATTATACTCCTCGGTCTTCTGTATAACCTGCCGCAGCGTATGGATGTGGTCTATGGTGCAGTGAAAAACGGAGATTATTTGTTGAAAATTATATTTGAGGAAGAGTCTCATTGGATAAATATACACGAGCTATCAAAATTAGAGTAGAAGTATGAAATACATGTCAGATTCAAAATTCATATTAGAAAAGTAAACAAGTATAAAACTGCCAGTGTCCTTATTAATGTCATAAGTTTTAACATATGGTACTATAGCCATTTCGGAATCCGGCTTTATCGGGAGGCTGGAAGTCGTCCAACCTACTTGCGAGATGATTTGTAATGACCCTCGAGAACAGATTGTAAACATGACTCAGGAGCGTGATGGGTCTATGGTTCTTCAACTGGGCCCTGTCGCTCTTTATGAAGAACAGTGCCACCATGCCCCTATGCCATGCCTTAGGCGTTTTGCCCTCGAGTATGACGGAGTTGAATAGCCGCTGCAGCGCTTTCCGGGCTGATAGTCCATCCACTTTAAGAGTTAGGCTGTAACTATATCATCACGCGGCGCCTTGTTGTTTTTAGGCTGTTTGAGAGCTACACTAATCCCGTACAGGCTGACGTTCGGGATGTCTTCGGTGTAGTGCCGAGTCAATTTGGCTCTAGGATCTGTGGCCAGAATAACAGGTGCCTGTGATGATGCGTAAAGCTGTCCATAGAAGCGTTCGATCTCGACCATAAGTTCTGGTCGGGGTGTAATGACTCTGCCGTCCTCTGTCTTCAGCAGACTCTGACCGGGTGACAGATCTCTTGCGAACACTTTGGAGCCTTTGTTCTGCTCGATTGCCTCTTTAATACGTTTCGTATTAAATCAGCGTATCTCGCGAGTCAGACATTAAGGCCCGTGTTACAGAACGCAATAGTCCATTGCTGGACAATCTTTCCCAGCACCAACCCACTGCTGAACAATCTTACCCAGCACCAGTCCACTACTGGACAATCTCGTCCAGCGCCATCCCAGTGTTGAGAATCATGCCCAGCACCAGCCCACAGCTGAACAATATTTCCCAGCACTAGCCAACTGCTGAACAATCTTGCCCAGCACCGGCCCACTACTGGATAATCTTGTCCAGCACCATCCTACTGCTAGGAATCATGCCAAGCACCAGCCCACAGCTGAACAATTTTGCCCAGCACAAGTCCACTGCTGGGAATTTTGTCCACCATCCCACTGCTGGACAATCTTGTCCAGCACCATCCCATTGCTGGAAATCTTTCCCAGCACCAGCCCCATTGATGGACACACTCATCCAGCACCAGCCCACAGCTGGACACTCGCCCAGCATCAGATTTTGGCGTAAATTTCAACTTTATTTGGTAACATAATATGAATTTATTTTCTCAAGAGTGGTTTCGACCATACTTAAGTAATCAAAGATCAAATCTTTACTTGAGCGTACACTTCGCACTTCTATAATAAGCAATAACTCAGATGAACAACGATCAATGAATCTCGTTTTAAGAAACATTCAAAAATTAAAGCTCATCTTAAAACTACATAGTTTTAAAACTAGATTCATTACTGAGAATCGTTTTATAATATGGGCCTAAGAGATCTGTTTGTTGAGTCACCGACGAGCATCTTCAGAAGACTGTAGACCTATTCCACGCCATTCCTCCATCAGCTTAGCTCTTGGCTCCGAGATGTTACTTCTTTACTGAGTACGGCTGGGTTTGCAAAACTTTGCACCCGCCGTAAAGACAGCTTCCAGAATCCTGTCATGTTAAATGTCCACGTCCGTGCAGTCCTCTAGCTAGACAATCAAAGCGATTTTGCAATTCGACTTGGAAGCGCTTGGGGTTTTGGATCTGGATGGCTTCGGCACGGAGCAATACCTCATTTTTTGTCACGCCATCCGGACTTTTACAGGTACACTTTCGATGCAGCCGTTTTTTGAAGAAAGATTTCATGATATAGAGTCCCTCTCTGTACATGTAATCGGCTAGCATTTGACCTCGGTATTTCCGGATTCCAGCTCAAAATTGCCCCACTTTCAACTCATTTTCGCCCCGCTTGCCTAGCCTTGCGTTGAAGTCTCCCATGACAACGGTGTAGTGAGTCTTGGAAGCATGTACCTATTGCTCGAGAAATGTTCTTATATATAGCTTTCACTTTCTCGTCGGGGTGGGTTGAGGTCGGGGCGTAGACTTGTATGACCTTCTGCGAATACCGTTTGGGGATTCTGAGTTTAAGATATGCCATCCTATTCGACACACTTTCGATCTGTACCTCGTTGTTCACGAGAGACTTATGGACAATGAACCCGACACCACCTTGGGACAGGTCTTCGCCCTCCCGGAAATAGAGCAGGTTGCCAGATTTAAGGACCATCGTGTTATCACCCTCTCATCGAACTACGAATAGTCCCACAATACTCCAACAAATCCTGCTCAATTCCTCCTGTAGTTCCAGCAGCTGCTCCTCGGTCCGCAGTGTACGCGCGTTATACGTTTCCAGAGCCAACGTCATTTGATTGGGGGTTTTCGCCGCCCGGGGATTCTTTGCACCCCAGGTCCCAACCCTGGGTCGACGATTGTCCCTGCTGACACGGCCTCCGGGACCGCCGGGCACTTGGGGCCTTTGGCTAGTCCGATTCATTTTGGGGGGGGGGGGGAGTTGGACCTTCTGAGGCCGTTTGACGTGTGCTGTTCGATCCACTAGTGGAGCATTAAAAAGAATAAGTATCATAGGATCCAGCAAGATCAATGTTGGATCTTAGTGAACTTCAGCGTGCTATTTGATCAACTGGTGGATCGAGATGGTGGATTCTACTGGACAGAAGGTTTTTTTTAATATGTGACGAATGCTTTTTTACCCATGGGTAAAAAATAACATCTCTTGGATGGCCACTGCTCTCATAGGCAACCACTGAGCAATTTTGCCGGGAAAAAACATCACCCTGATCTCTATATCTTAATGGGCCCTTCTATCCTAATGCGACACACTTTTTTAGGACGAGGGAATCTCTTTACATTTCACAAGGGACTGTAGCTGACAAGGCTGTCCTTTGGATATGCCGTAGGACTCGGGTAACAACCCCATACCTGGCGAAACCACCCTGCGGTACCTCTCTACCCCCGGTGAAGGCATGTTCGGGATCGAACTAGCCATTTCCCGAACACACCCCTTGGGAACAGGCCCAGTGGTATAAACGAGCTGGGACTTGCCAAGGAAGGGGTTACTCGGTTGTGACCCCCCAGACGGGCAACCAGGAAGGTGATGTAATATCTCCCAGCCGGTTGTGGGTTGGTTGGACCTGAATCCTTCCTGGCTGCTTAGGGTAGTAGGTGCTTAGAAGGCGCGCCTCTTCCTACCTAACCGCCTACGACGGAGCGGGGCGGCTTCAGAGTCCTCCTCCCACGCCCGCTCCGCTGCAAATACTCCAACCGATGGATGTGGCAGTTTTCCGGCCTTTAAAACAAATATGGAGGAAGGCCGTATATGATTCATCATAATGATAATCAGTTTGTCATACTTAAAAAAGAAAATTTCTATATAATATTGAATATACTCTTTGGTTTTCGCAAACCCTTTAAAGAAATTTATTTAAAGTAAATTATTAGTCTGGGATCTGCTTTCTTTATGACTATAATATGTATAAAATACAAATAAATATTACATTATTTTATTATAACGTAAGTACCTATATGAAAAATAAAACGAATATAATTATATATTTTTTTCGTAATGATTATAATGTAATCTTTAACGTATAGCAATAAAGTTCAAGGTAGCGTGAAAAATCGACGACTTTTGGGTCAACGTGACGGTTACTAGGACAAACTTGCCGACTACTGGTACAATTGGCTCCTTTTTACTTTTTTATATTACAATAAATTATTTATTTAGTTTATCTAAAAACCACTTTTACCTCTGAAAACTACAATAAATATTTTAGCAAGCTACCGAAGTTTTAGATTATTAAGTCTACAAGGTTTTCTGTAACACAGCTCCAAAGTCAGCAAAGTTCAAAACCTGACGAGTACTGGGCCTTCTATCTTAGTAGGTTACGAGTTGAATGAGTTGCTTGCAAACAATCTTGCAAAGTTTTTTCACAATGAAGCATAATATTTAATACCTTTAAATGAATTAACGTTCCGAATTTTACTCCCGTACATTCGATCTTGAAACGTTTTTAGTACAAAAAAATTTGGAAGTAATTCACGTTAAGAGGCGGGCTAGATATTTGAAATTGAGCTTTGTAAAATTTGATTGTATTATTATACATTAATGAGATTTTTATTGGTGCAATCGTCTTAAAATACACGTTAATAATGTTGCATATCAATGAATGAAATCTCTATAAAACTGTCGAACATAAATCAGATCGGCATGTGTATCGTAAATTCTAAATGATACGAGATTAAGATAAAACGTAGGCTTGAGCACATTAACGTGGCTTGGGTGTGTGATTGTTACGAATGCAACGGAAACTGTGGAATAAAACGTTGACGACTATCGTGTCAAAAATGTGCATTGAAACTATTTTTCAAACACTTCTATTATCTTATTTTTTCTGTTTTATCGTCAATACAAGCTCTAGATTTTAACAAGGTCACTTTTTAAACCTTATCAGGTACTAGCTGTGCCCGCGACTTCGTCCACATGGAATAGTAACTTTTGGCAGCATTTTGATTTTTGTAGTCTATGTTATACCTTATATAATTAGCTATCTATTAGTGAAGTTCCCGTCAAAATCGGTCCAGCCGTTCCGGAGATTAGCGGAAATGAACAGACAGACAGACAAAAAAAATTAAATTGTGTTTTTGTTATTGGTACCCGATATACATTCATAACCATTTAGTAAAAACTTGTTATTTTGACATTACAAACAGACACTTCAATTTTATTTATTTGTATAGTGTAACATAAATTTCCCTACAGGAAATTTCTAATCAGGTTCCTACTGCCATCTAGTGACATTTCCATGTATTAGTTACCTTTTTTATCTAAATTCAGAAAACATTGAACGCGCCTTGGGTTATAATAGTTTTATGTATATCGTGTCTTTGATTATTTTCAAATTTAGTTCAGGAACTTTTAATTCAATAAATATCGATAGTTTACTTGGTTTTTTATCTATGTTTATTAGTCTATGTTGTCTCGGAATAGTTAGTCTGTGGAGTGTGGACTGGCTGAGCCGAGACAGCCATATTTTCTGTTTTGACGTTGACGGTCGAACACTTGTGTCTGTTGGCTAGATAGCCTAAATTATTTTATTAAAACAAATCTCAAGCATCGATAAGCGAACACCTAATCTTCCACACAGTTGGATTTACTCAATTTCATATAAGGGCCTCTAACCCATTTTACCCGTTCGTTCTTATGATTATGAAGCACGTACGACATAGTGTAGCGTCGTTAAAATAGACACCAGCCAGCAATCTACCAGCACAGCCAGGCAGACCCACTTTCCTCCGACAGGAGGAATTCCCTACCCCGTGGTTATTGAATACCCCGGAGTCAGACTCAACTACTGAACCCGGTTGCCCCGACTTCTCTTCTACCACCAGTGTCCGGTGGCCCGGAGCCTGTGGTGTCTCCAGAGCAGGATCTCCCCGAGTTTCACAGCTGAGTCCACTCCAAATAAGTTTATTATAAAACATAATTCTACCATCCCTAGGTAAAGGCATTTAGGGAGGTAACTAAAGAGAGTGTTATCGATCAAATCGTGCAAAGAACCTGTACCATATTGTCAAAAAAATATTAGTGATACAAATCCTCACCACTGATTGGCAGCCGTAGGCCACAATCAGTGCGCCCACTAATATTGTGTTCCCTTGGATAAAAAAAATCCTTATGTCGGCTTTGCCGGATTAAACCACATATTTTGACATTTCACTCTTTTATTAATCACCTTATATCTATTAACCCTATGCTCATTACTCAAAAAACTAAGTATTACATGGCGCCCGAACATATGGAGATTTGCACGATTTGAATGATCCTATGCTCATTACAATGCTTAGGAACAGTGTTGATTGGTAACGTTTTTTTTTCTTCTTGGACACTGTTCGGTTAGAACCTTTTAAATTTAAAACTTGTTGTGTTGGTGTTATACTTTGTTTATCGTATCCCTGAGGTTACTCACAAATCAGATTGTCAATTTTCTTTAAAAAAATTCTCAATAATATAACTAATAGATAATCATATGCCATAATTAACATTAGGTTTTCAGTAACTAAGCATAATAACTATGTTATAACTCTCTCAGAACAATAGATTGATAGTTTTATTTGGTTTAACTACAAGTCTTCTTTAACATAACTTCTGGTATAATAATAATATATTCTCATTGCATAATATAGTATAGGCCAAGATTTTTTCAGTTTATTTTAAACTTTAACTCAATTATTTTTAAGTATTTGAATAGTAAAACCTATGTTTTATTAATTAGTGTTCAAGGTTATTGATGTTTTTTACATGATCTTATTACATAAATATATATAAGTATAAATGTTCTGTGCTTTGTAAAGTGGAGATTGCATGACTCTGTTTCTTATATCAGTTATTATCTTAGAACGTTTTTTGTAAGACGCATAGAATTTTTTAATATCTAGGTGTTACCTTTTATTACTCCGATACTGTTACATTATTTTAAGTTTAAACCCAATATTGAATGATACCTAATTGCTACAACTACTTTTACCTGATATTAACTTAATTGTTTGGTGCTTGAGATTTGTCAACTGTACTTATATTTTTTTACTACTACTTATACTACTTATACAATCTTAAATATTTTACCTATAATTGTATTTTTTTGTAATTGATCGATCACGCTACACTCTTTCTGGCAGGAAAACGTTGCATACTTGAGACTCAGTAACGAATATTCTTAGAAAGGCGGACTTATCCCCGAATTAAATTTCTTCCAGTCAACATTTTTTTTTTGTTTGAAGACTTGGCGACTGAGAGTAAATATAGTATATTGTTGGCAAGGTGGACTTATCCCCGAAATGAATTTCTTCCAGTCAACCCATACCCAAACATTACTTACATTTTTTAAATATTTTACAACTCGACTTAATAAACATATTTAACCAGTTTGGCTTTGCAATTTGACAATTGTTTTTTTTCTTCTTTGTTGTTTGTTCAGCCTTGTTGGATATTTTTTTGCTTTTTTCGTTTGATTACAATGGAGGAACGTCCAATCGCCTTTAACCTTTTACAAAAGGACGAGCTCGAGCATGAGGTAAGGATTAGGTTCGAAACTCCTGCTTCCAGTGTAGCGGACTTACGTGCTCAAATCAGGAAGCTGTGCAAGGACTTACCAACTGATGAGATAGCCACATTCGACGGAGACGTGACAAAGGAACTCGCGGATATTAAAAACAAGCTTGCTAGCCTAGCGGAGTTACTACAGAAGACCGAGAAACGCAAGGCGTTGAACGTTTTGAACCGTGTCCAAGCCGTCGGCCATCATTTATACCATAGGCTAACTCGAATATCTCCATCCGAATCAGAGTCCAAACTGCACAGTGAGTTGTTCGATGAGCTTAACAAGCTCTTGGTTAAGATCGACAACATACTAGTCATATTCCGTAGCTCTTTAACTGCAGTTTATACTTCTACTACTACCCAAGTTGTTGACCCTCAATCAACAACTTCTATTAAATGTTCCGCCGAAAATTACCAGGCCGTAACTAAATTAAATCTTAAATATGACGGTCAATCTTGCGTAAAAACTTTTTTAAGAAGACTCGAACAACTCAGGGTATCGCGAGAAATCTCTGAGAGTAGACTGTTCAGTTCTGCCAGTGAACTATTTACTGGCGACGCTTTACTGTGGTTTGAAGGAATTGGTCATGACGTCTATTCATGGGCCGAACTACAGGCTTTGCTGATTCGTGATTTTTTACCTATCGATTATAATGAGCGCCTACTCAACGAGATTAGATCGAGAACCCAAGGTGTAGACGAGAACATAGTTATTTACATTAGTGTCATGTTGTGTTATTTCTCTCGGTTAGAACGACCCCTACCGAAAGAAGAGCAGCTTAGTATTATTTTACATAATATACGGCCATTTTACTCTAAACAGCTGGCTTTAACTACGATAAACAGTATTGATGATTTAAGGTCTTGTTGTCGACAGCTGGAGGCTGCCAGCCAACGCGCTAAACTGTTTATAGAACCCAGCAAAGATGTCAGTAAATCTTTAGCCACAGACTTGGTATTCAAGGGTAACCAAGGAAAAATTGTGTCAGTAGTACAAACGGATAGTACCTCTGACTTCTGCGTACGCTGCCGCGTATATGGTCATAAACTAAGTGCGTGCAGAGCTCCATTTATTGTTATCTGTTACCGTTGCGGCGAGAAGGACGTCACTGCCCGTACGTGCCCTAAGTGTAATCCTACAAAAAACTAACTTGCTCGGATCGGAGTATGGCCGATTCGAGTGCTACTCGAAATGATAAGTCTCCTTCTATATTACTACCTACCTGCTATACGATTTCAAAAACCCATACAATACCGGATGTGACTACTACTACTACTACTACTACTACCACCACCACCACCACTACTATTACTACTACTACTAACAGAACCCACAATGCTTTACCCGCATTTACATTTCCTGCATATTATTCCGTTTACCATAACTTTCCTACTTATCCTCAAAACCATACTTACTATTCAAATAGGCATTGTTCGTCTAACATTACTTACCCGACTAACGCTTACGCTTTTAACCCTACTTACCCTACTAACGCTTACGCTACTAACTCTACTTACCCTACTAACGCTTACGCTACTAACCTTACTTACCCTACTAACACCGCTTACCAACGTACCGTTACCCACCATTCACCCATTACAAATGTTAACCAGTATTCACCTGAACCAGATGCTGACCAACATTTGCCTTCTACATTACCAGGTACTATGACACAACACTCTGATCGACAGAATTGTGTTACTAAGCCTTTACCCAATACTTACCCTAACGCAACTACTAACAGGAATGTCCTGTTGTCATCCAAATCCCTCCAAAATCGGAATTTAAGTACAGAGACATCGCATAGAATAACTAGCTATAGAACTAAAACTTATTACAATTCTAAACTACCAAAGTGTAACTTACCCATTCCTTCACTGAAGAGACAATCTACTAAGTCAAACAGGACCGCTTATTTTAAGAAAACTGAATCGGCATTAACGACAGGTAACACCGATATGAAAGATTGGCAATCCTGGCTGTCGACAATAAGAGAGTTCTCTCACACAGGTTCTACAACTAAACCTGTCAGTCTTTTTTATGGTCGAGATTTACGACCATACTTGTCGGTAAGCATTTACGGATTACGATGCAACGGTCTTCTCGATTCAGGATCGGAGATTTCTATAATTGGTAGCGATACTTGTAAATATTTTACGGACTTGGCGACGGTTCATAAATCACTTGATGTTGATCAGGTGGTAACGGCTAACGGTTCTTCTTCACCCGTTACCGGTTATGTGTTCCTGCCAGTAACTGTACAGAACAAGACGTCGATTATTAAGTTTTATGTTATACCAGGGGTGTCTACAAAACTGTTGTTTGGAATTAATTTTTGGCGCGAATTTAATATCGCTCCGGATATACTTTCATTGCATAGGTCACCTTGACGTCTTCCTAGGGTGGTTGAGTTCCGTACCCCCCTTAAGGAGGTACCTTCAATACGAAGAGGAAGGAGAACCTATTTTGTCAAATAGTTCGTCTGGCAGGACAGCAAGTACTAGCAGTGACTGAGGTGATATGAGTTCGGTGTTATGATTTGGTGTCAGCTCGGGGTCGAGCTGGAATTTTACTCTTTCAGTATACTTCCATCGTAAAATTCTCCCTGGTTGAGGGGGTATTGTAACATAAATTTCCCTACAGGAAATTTCTAATCAGGTTCCTACTGCCATCTAGTGACATTTCCATGTATTAGTTACCTTTTTTATCTAAATTCAGAAAACATTGAACGCGCCTTGGGTTATAATAGTTTTATGTATATCGTGTCTTTGATTATTTTCAAATTTAGTTCAGGAACTTTTAATTCAATAAATATCGATAGTTTACTTGGTTTTTTATCTATGTTTATTAGTCTATGTTGTCTCGGAATAGTTAGTCTGTGGAGTGTGGACTGGCTGAGCCGAGACAGCCATATTTTCTGTTTTGACGTTGACGGTCGAACACTTGTGTCTGTTGGCTAGATAGCCTAAATTATTTTATTAAAACAAATCTCAAGCATCGATAAGCGAACACCTAATCTTCCACACAGTTGGATTTACTCAATTTCATATAAGGGCCTCTAACCCATTTTACCCGTTCGTTCTTATGATTATGAAGCACGTACGACATAGTGTAGCGTCGTTAAAATAGACACCAGCCAGCAATCTACCAGCACAGCCAGGCAGACCCACTTTCCTCCGACAGGAGGAATTCCCTACCCCGTGGTTATTGAATACCCCGGAGTCAGACTCAACTACTGAACCCGGTTGCCCCGACTTCTCTTCTACCACCAGTGTCCGGTGGCCCGGAGCCTGTGGTGTCTCCAGAGCAGGATCTCCCCGAGTTTCACAGCTGAGTCCACTCCAAATAAGTTTATTATAAAACATAATTCTACCATCCCTAGGTAAAGGCATTTAGGGAGGTAACTAAAGAGAGTGTTATCGATCAAATCGTGCAAAGAACCTGTACCATATTGTCAAAAAAATATTAGTGATACAAATCCTCACCACTGATTGGCAGCCGTAGGCCACAATCAGTGCGCCCACTAATATTGTGTTCCCTTGGATAAAAAAAATCCTTATGTCGGCTTTGCCGGATTAAACCACATATTTTGACATTTCACTCTTTTATTAATCACCTTATATCTATTAACCCTATGCTCATTACTCAAAAAACTAAGTATTACAATAGATGTCGAAAAAGATACTACGAGTATATTTGTCGGTTAAAATAAGTGACAATTATCGGCACGATCACTCTTCCCCTAATTTGAACTGTGAAGCAATCCTAGTATGAAAGATTCGTCGGTTTGTACGGAACCTTCGGTGTGCGAGTCCGACTCGCACTTGTCCATTTTTGTTTCCATATTCTGTCTTTATCCCTCTCTATTATGTTCTCCTAAACGATATTCGGTCACGGCGGCCAATCTCCACAGAGACTAGCCATCTGCGGAGGAGATATTATAGTGCACAAGTGACTGCGCAAACGCAATTGCACTCTCTGTTCCTTCACTCGCCTACTCTGATGGGACGGTTAACCGATACGACCGGGGAGAGATCAGGCGCAGGACCCACCGTTTAACGTGCCTTCCGAAGCACGGAGGAGCTTGAGATGTTTGCTTATTTTGGTCACCCATCCTAGGACTGACCACAGCGAACGTTGCATAATTTTAGCAATCGTTCGCTGAGCGCACGCGCCAATGCGCCACCTAGCACCTCCTCTCTATTATAGTACATACTCGTATATAAGATTTCAAAACAAAGCAATATATTGACGTAATACGTATATTATTGTAATGTGTATTCATATCGCAAGTCAAGCTAATTAACATTTTTTTGGGCTCGATAATTGGTTTGAGTGTAATTTTAAGAAATATAACAACGAACATTATATAAACGCGAATGCAAAGGCTATCTATTATTTACAATTGCGAATGCCTACAAAAAACATATAGGCTATCATTAGCAATAGGTACCAAAACTCAAAAAACTCAAAAATCTTTATTCAATATAGACCTTTAGAGGCACTTATTGACGTCAAAAAAAAACATAAAAATCTTCAAGCAAGAATCTAATTAACTAAATTATTTAATCTTTGTATGTACACACACCCCAACCATTATTAAGATGTGTGCAAATAATAGGTTGGGGAAAAAGTTTCTTCGCATTTTTTAAGAAAATTCAAAACATTTTTTAATATAGTTTATTTACATTTAACTAAAGTATGTAGGTACCATTTTGTTCGATAACTTTTTGCCATCTTGTAGGTAGGGACATGATCCCATTGCTATAGAAATTTTGGGATTTCTGGTCAAAATACCGCGACAAGTGGTTTTGGCAGTCCTCTCGTGATGTTAACCTGACACTGCCTAAAGAATTCTGAAGAGACCGAAGCAGGTGGAAATCTGAAGGTGCAAGGTCAGTACTATACGGCGGATGCATTAACACCTCCCAGCCAAACTCTCTTAATTTTTGCTGAGTGGCTAAAGATGTGTGAGGTCTAGCGTTATCATGATGAAAAACCACACCCCTTCTGTTGATTAATTCCGGCCGCTTTCTCTCAACTTCTTGCTTTAATCTCATCAGTTGTTCGCAGTAGAGTTCAGAATCGATGATCCTGCCTGGTGCTAACAGCTCATAATGAATAATGCCCTTCCAATCCCACCACACACACAGCATCACCTTGTTGCGAGTTAACCCGGGTTTCGCCACAGTCTATGAAGCCTGACCGGCCTTTGACCACGACCTTTTTCGCACGTTCTTGTCGTACGTGATCCACTTTTCATCACCAGTTATCAGCTTCTTCAAAAATGGTTCGGTTTCATTACGTCGTAATAAAGAATCACAAATGAGTACACGGTTCATTAGGTTTCTTTCAGTGAGCTCGTGAGGTACCCAAATGTCGAGCTTTTTTGTGTACCCAGTTTTTTTCAAATGCGCCAAAACTGTTTTGTGGTCAATTCCCAGTTCTTCAGCTACGTCGTAACTACTGACATGCCGATCTTGCTCCACTTTTTCAAAAATGGCATCCATTTTATCTGTAATAGGGCGACCAGAGCGACGTGCATCTTTGACATCAAAATTTCCGGATTGAAAACGCTTAAACCAAATTTGTGCTACTCTCACAGAAACTGCACTAGGTCCATAAACATCGCAAATTTTTTTCGCGGCTTGAGTTGCATTTTTACCTTTTTTGTAGTAAAATTTTAAATTGTATCGAATTTCTTCATTAGATTCACTCATCTTGGCGGTACGAAAAACAAATGAAAATCACACATTTTCCTAATTTGAATTTGGAATTATGTTCTTTAAAATTTAAACTTTCAATGATACCAAAACCAGCCAGATACAAATAGTATAGCCAAAGAGATTTTATTACAAGTTTATACATACTATAATGCGAAAAGACTTTTTCCCCAATACAAGTCAAATGAAAAACAAATTTACTCTACACTTGTTCGGAAATTGGGAGAGCCTTCTCGAGAAGAACAGGCAAGAAACTCGGAAGGTCTTGTATTTTTTTTGTCTCCTCTTTTAAAATACCAACATTACAACATTTTTTTAATAATATAGAAATGCCTGTCGGTCTGAGTGGAACAGTTACTCGAATGAAATTTATCCCATTATCACAAAGTGTTAACACCCTTTGAACGTCAATTATCACATTTTTTGTCAATCCCAAGCAGTTTTATCTGTCATATAATCAGACACTTTATAATATGTTTTTTTCATAAGTGCGCCCTTGATAGTGACCTTAAATTTATTCAAGTTAAGTGCTTTAATATTATTTGGGATTTTATTGTACTACCACTGACTATACTCCTTTAATTGTTGGATTTTTTTTAATAACGTTTATTGAGTAACGTGTTTACTAATTTTTTATTAATTGTCAGAAAAGTCTTTATTCTGGTAACTATGATCATAAAGGCTGGTAACTAGGCAGGCAGGCTCGGCACCAACTGAATACAAAAAAAAACCAACCCCCTTGAGGAATCCACAACCCTGGATCTCGGAGAACCACATAATATGGTCGCAACCGTGTTAAGGCAATTTACAAAATTAAATCCGAAAATATATGAAAAAGAAGCATATCATATTTTCCCAATACGAGTATCTATAATTACTCAACGGGAAGTCTCGGTGTAATAATTGTAAATGCGATTTCATGAATAAACGATTTTTTTTATATCATAATCATATCAAGTAAAATCAAAATCAATAGTGTCAATAAACATTCTCGTCACTTTAATTTAACTTCACTTCAATGTGAAAGCCACAGGAGCGGTTAAATAAAATATAAACGAAGCATTCATAATTAAAAGTAAAGAAGTGACAAAATCAGCATTATTATTTAAATTTAAATATTTAAATATACAATTGTTGTAATTTTTTGTAAATTGAGTTTTTCTAAGTTCTTGATATAATTCGGATTATGGTTAAATATCAAGCCCACATATCATGATGATCATGAGAGCGCCATAATATGGGGGCTTGATGTAATTAATGTTATACAAGAGAAAGTTAGTCTGAGTTGGTTTAAGTTTCTGTTATGTCTTCTATTATTTTGTAAGGGTGTATAGAGATTCGGATGTTTTTTAACGAATTTACTGATTCCAAGATATATACGAGTAGGTAGATAGACATCATATTATTATTTTATTATTATTTTTATTATGTTTATATAATTACTAGCTGTGACCGCGAACTACGTTTCGCAAAAATAATCACCTAGGGGTATAAAGAATAGTTTACGACCTATTCTCAGACCTACCGAACACACACAAAAATTTCATAGAGATCGGACAAGCCGTTTCGGAGGAGTTGAGTAACAAACACTGTGACACGACAATTTTATATATTAGATTTACCTGAACAGTCACCTGGATCTCATAGGCATTGCAATAAATCATTATTCACTTTTTTATTGTTGATATAATATATATCAGTGTATCTAGTACTATTTCGGTACATCTACCACACCTGCTCTCCCCATAACCCTAAGGTTGGCTGGTTAGGAATTCTTCATAGTATAAACAAAACATCCATACTAATATTATAAATGGGAAAGTGTATGTGTGTGTCTGTTTGTTTGTCCATCTTTCACGGCAAAACGGAGCAACGAATTGACGTGAAGTGGAGATATTTGACGGGATGGAGAGTGACATAGGCTACTTTTGTCTCTTTCTAACCCCCCACTTCCCTAAAATGGGGGGTGGAAGTTTGTATGGAGCATTCCGCAATTTTCAAGGTAGAAGGCTAAAAATTGGTATGCGGACTATTTTTGACTAACAAAAAAATCGTGCACCTTTTTTTTTAAATCTGCCCCCAACCCCTTCAAAGAGGGGGTGAAATTTTATAAGGGACTTTTCGCAGTTTTCAAGGTAGGAAGCTAAAAATCGTTACACAGACTCTTTGTTACCAACGAAAAAATCCTGCCTTATTTTTTTTTTGGAAATCCGTGTTATCCCGTATTTAACGCGAGCGAAGCCGCGGGCAAAAGCTAATAACAGATAACTACGATTATACACACTCTGAAGACGGAACGTATAACAAGAAGCGCAGTGGAATACATATATCCCTATATGGGATAACCTATTTAGGGATCTCTTCCAGGCAAACGTGGAGAATTTACTGAATTCATGATAGTTTCAAATAATTTGTACAGTTTTTATAGTGTTTGATCGTCCAAGCTCATTTGAGTATTCCATAATCTGAATTTTCTTGAAACACAAGTCCGTCTGAGTTCAGACTTGAGATATTATTACGGGAGAGTCTCCGAAGAATTGTTCGGACTCATACCTGCCGCCTCTTTCCGCCATCGTTCCACGCGACAAAAAATCCATGCCCATCACTTTGATGGTTGGCAGTCCACAACTGTGCGTTTCTCTCGAAGTTTCCTGCCTTGCACAGTCAAACTATGGAAGGAATTGTCGCCTGCGGTATTTCCGGACCGATACGACCTTCAAACTTTCAAGAAAAAGCGTAGGTTAGGCAAACTTTCAAGAAAAAAGGCCAGCAACGCACTTGTAACTCCTCTGGGGTTGCGTGTCCATGGGCGACGGTAATCACTTACCATCAGGTGATACGTCTGCTCGTTTGCCCCCTATCCCTATCCCATAAAAAAAAGATTATGTTTCATTTTCTGAAATGAAAGTATTCATACTTTGTATGTACGTGAAGCCACGCGAAAAGCTAGAATTCTGAAAGATAACAACATGGGTTTTTCTGATCACCCGCTAAACACATGTTTCTGCATTATCATCTCGTGACTCGAGGTAGCAATGCAGGTCCCTCTGTCTTATCTGTATGTTATATAATACGCGACCTGAACTTATCAGAAGTTAAATTTCATTGACATAATAAAACGAAAAGCACTCTTTCGTTGCTCAGAGGTCATAATTACATAAAGGTTTGATATGTTAACACATTTTGTACACGTACTACTCTTGTTGTGATAAGTTAACGCACATTACTCGTACCTACCATTTTGGCATGTCGGATCAGAGATAGTTTAATAAATACTTAATTTGCTTATAGTTATTGCATTTCGAATCAAAATTGACTTAATGTAATTTACTAAGAGAAATAATCAAGATACAGTCTCAACTCAATCGAAAAATTCGTTTATAGCTGTCATACTTAGAGACGTCAATTAATTTTTCATTACTCACACTCGGAAAGTAGGTCTGTAGTTGCCTGAGGAGCGCGTTGAAAGTAATTCTTTTCAGCCCTAGGGAAAAATCGCTTCCAACTGACAGCTGTCAAATTATATTTCTATACAGCCACTCAATTACAGTGCGGTGTAAAATTGAAATATAAAGTTAAGTATTAATTAAAGAATATATTTATTTAAATGACTTTATTATAATTTATTTTCAACTATTCTTTCGAAATAACATAGATTTGGGTAAAATATTTACCATTTTTTCAATGATGAAATGAAAAATAATGGCTGAATAGCTGGCCGGTCACATCCAAAAAACAAAATAAGCGGGAAAGCGGCAATCCGATCTTCATTTGTTTTTTCAAGTTATAGAGTTTTCTTTATCTTCTTCTTCTTCTTCTTATATATAAAAATGAAACGCTGTGTGTTTGTCTCGCAAAAACTCTGAAACGGCTCGACAGATTCTTACGAAATTTTCGGTGTGTGTTTGAATAGGTCCAAGGAAGGTTTAACCCTTAATTACTCGCGTTCATATAGTTACACTAATGCTCGTGTGGGGAATATATAACCCCAATTTTAAAGGTACAATAAAACATATTTTTAATTACATACTTTTATTTTTATTGTAAAAATTAGAAAAAGACAACATTGTTCTAAATTGTAATAGTATCAATAATCAACATTATTATAAGCTTATAAAGATATGAAACTTTAAATTGAGGAACTTTTTAATCAATACATTTATCACATATCATGTTGGAGTGGTCGTGACAGACTTGCTGGTGGCATTTGCCACACATAAATCTTATTTTTTTATCTTTCGACCTTGGGCAGATATGGCACCTTTTATACATTGTCGATGGACCACCTCTGGAAGTGGGGCCAGGATCCTGAACTTCAGCATTTCTCTTTAGCCGTTTTTGTATGGCCCTAGGCAGTTGTGGTATTGTTGATCGAGTTTGTTGGTGAGCCTTTGTCAAATCAACTGCAAGATGAACGCAGCACGCCAGACATGTAAAGCAGACCCAGGTAAGCCAAAAGTTCTTCGTATTCTAGCAATTTGCAATCACGTTCGCGTTGAAACTTTCTTGTATATATTTTATGTAATCGTTGGTCTGTTGCAGTACTAAATTGACAGTATCCTTTGAAAACATCCATTTTTTTTAACGTGCTTCTGACATTGTATGTATCTCTTTGGCTGTTCCCTTAGTCTTCCCCTCGTCTTCTAATAAACTCTCAGCAATCTGGTAGTCATAAAGACGCTTACTTGCCATTTTAGGCGTTCTAGCCTAAAAAAAAAACAAAAGAAAAGATAAGTAAAAAATACCAACCATTTAGTATCTGTACTGCACATTAAAAAAATACTCACTCGTCCAAGAACAGTTGCAATAGAGCTCGCGTGGGGCAATATATACCCCAAACGCGATCTCCTGGCACAACCACACGGCACTGAGCTGCACTCGCGACTGATCCGCGATGGGGGAGGGAAGGTATTTAGGCAGCTACTGAGAACGCCATGAATGTAACTTTAAAAATGGCGGATATACAACGCTTCAAATACGCCGTGGGGTTAAATATACCCCACGCGAGTAATTAAGGGTTAAACGTACAGTTGGACCCGGTAGGTGGCGCTGTAATCGCCGGGCAGGACAACGTCTGCCGGGCCCACTAGTACTTCTATATGATTCTTCTTATTCCGTTTACTCACACTTGGAAAGTAGGTCTGAAGTTGCCTGAGGAGCGGGTTGGAAGGAATTATTTTCAGCCCTAGGGAGAATCGTTTTCAACTGACAGCTGTCAAATTAAAAAAATAACTAGTTCTATTTTCACATTTCTATAGAACCCTGTTCCAACTTTTTATACAGCCACTCAATGACAGCGCGATGTAAAATTGAAATGATATAAAGGTAATAAATCAAGAATATATTTTTTTAAAGGACTTTATTATAATTTACTCTCAACTATTAAGGTGCTACTTTCCCGTTTTCGAGCATTTCAATTTACTGTACCGCCACAAATATAATACATACAGTTGTAAAATTTATATATAATATTGTCAAACATTTTATCTAAACATTCTCAAAGACAGAAACATGATTAATAATATTTCACTCATCATCATCACAGTCCCCACCGAGGGGCACAAGCCTACCCTAACTAGTTAGGGCGATTAGGCCTTAGTCAAACCACGCTGGCCCAGTGCCGATTGGTTGACTTCACATACACCTTTAAATTACTTCTCAGGTGTATGCAGGTTTCCTCACGATGTTTTCCTTCACCGTAGGAGCGTCAGATAAATGTACATATGAAATCCGTGAAACGAAAAACACATGTACGGCCGAACCCAATATTGTATCCGTAGTTTAAGATTAAAAACAATCTCGGATTATTGCGTATCGCTCAATCGATCTTATTTCCGCGTGCCAATAAATAAAGACTGCAATCCTAGGATTCTTTTGACACCGGATCGCCAGCTATCCTTTCCCTCTTGGCCGTTTCTTTATACGCAAAATATTAGATTGTGCAATATTATTACTGTATGTTCTATGAAAACAAACTAGCTATAAATCTTTTTAAATAATGTTTCTTATGCTTCTAACAATAAATATAATGTTTAAAAACACTTAGAAATTATTCTGTAAATAATAATATATCAAATACAATATTATGCAAACTACTTATTTTTATAGGAATGGAACGTGTATAAAACTGACACGAGCACGCGAGTGACATTATATTTGTTTGTTAGCTAGTTGTGGTGTGTTTGGTTTGATTTGAACGTATAATTTGTGATTTGAACTAATATAAATCAATAAAAACAACGAATAATCGTATAATAAATACAGAAGTAAAATTTGGGGTGAGAAATTACAGAAAGAAGAGGTGCCTCTCCATGATTACTAAAAAGAAGAGGAAGATTTTTATATGAGTGTAATGTAGTAATTGATGTAATGTGTAAACTATTGAGGTAACGATATGTAAAGAGGAAAATAAATAACTTATTTATATATTATCATCATTTATTTCAAAAAATATCTTAAATTTAAGATTTTTACAATATCTATACAAGAACAAAATAATATAAAAAACTTAATCCGACAGCGAGGCAAAGCTGAAGCTATTATCTTCTAATATATAAAATGTTCGTGTCCCAGTTTGTTACCAAACTCCTCCAAAACGGCTTGAACGATCTTTATGAAATTTTTTGTGTATGTTCGGTAGGTCTGAGAATAGGCCGTAAACTATTTTTCATTACTCATACTCTGAAAGTAGGTCTGAAGTTGCCTGCGTAGCGGGTTGAAAGTAATACTTTTCAGCCCTATGGAGAATCACTTTCAACTGACAGCTGCTGTCAAATTTTAAAAAGAAACAAGTTCTATTTTCACATTTTTATTGAACCATGTTCCGACTTTCTATACAACCACTCAATTACAGCACGGTGTAAGCGTAAAATTGAAATAATATAATGTTAAGTATTTAAAGAATATATTTTTAAATGACTTTATTATAATTTACTTTTAACTATTTTTTTAAAATAACATAGATTTGCGGAAAATATTAACCATTTCTTCAATGATGAAAATGAAAAAAATAATGGCCGAATAGCTGGCCGGCCACAGAAAAAAAAAATAAGCGGCATAGCGGCAATCCGATCTTCATTTGTTTTTTCGAGTTTTTATTGTTTATTCTTCCGTAGAGATTTAATACATAAGAGAAGAGGCAAAAGCAGAAGTTGTTGATTTAATAAAATTAATTTCACTCGTAATATGTTCCTTTGCTGATTCATGTTTTTATTTTTACTTTCCTTGTATTCGTAATGAAAAGCACAGTGTTTACCTCGGGTTAAAGACTTATTTAGTCCCTCGAACTATAGGCGCCCTCTCTACGCTCGGGCGCCAAACCACGTCTCGGGACTAAATAAGTTACTTTCACCCCTAGGGTAACAATGTACTATTTTATACACCTAGGTGATTATTATGGCGAAACGTAGTTCGCCGGCACAGCTATTTATTATATACTAGCTGTGCCCGCGACTTCATCCGCGTGGAATAGTAACGGCTGGACCGATCTTGATAAAAAGTAGCCTATGTTATACCTTATATAATTAGCTATCTATTAGTGAAAGTACCGTCAAAATCGGTCTAGTGTTTTTGTTATTGGTACCCGATATACATTCATACCCATTCATTAAAAACTTGTTATTTTGACAATACAAACAGACACTTCAATTTTATTTATTTGTATAGATTTCAAACACATTCACATGACATATTATATAGCGCGGCAAAAGGTATTTTAGTCACTGTTTGGATGTTTCTTTTATGTATGGCATTATTTTCGTTAAAAGTAATTTACGACAGTTTTGTTCAGCCGGAACCAAAAAGTAAATTCGTAGTTACATATTTATTGCTATTGTTGATATTTGGTGTTAATTGCGACGTTGTTGTTGTAACACTTCATCATCATCACTGCAATCACGTATCGAAATCTGATATTGTTTCGGCTCATAACTCCAAATCACTACTATCACATCTTCCAAAAATATAACAATTATTTTCAAAACATGTAAATCAATCCAAATTTTGACAAGTAAACCATGAAAATAGGAAGATTGCCAAAAAAAGATTGTGTAGACGTCAATCAATCCCTTTTTAATCAAAGATTGATTATTGGGACACGTCAAACGTCATTTTCGAACAGAGGTCTATCCAAAAACACTGATCGGACCTCTCATGGATTGTTGACTTTCAGAGATTACAAATGCAATCCATAGATTGATTATAGAGACGCAAAATGGTACTTTTGGATCGAGTTTGCAATCTCAATCCGGAAAAAACGGATAAGGATCGCATATTGGGTTCGGGCGTTAGTAAATGACAAGATCGATCGCGGGCTTCCCGATTTTACACGGAACACAGTCCTAAATACAAGGTCAAACGTCGAAAATATACAAAGTCAAAATACTAAGGGCTTCAAATAGGTACACTAATTACGAAATTAAATACAAAGTGAAAAATATTCTTCCAGTGATGTTTATCATAATAACATTGAGACTATTAAAATTACATCGTAAATTAATATTTTAGTTGTATATTTAAAGAAAGAAGCTTGAAACATTTCCGCGTTCTAAATATATTTGCGTCCGATTCGAGCACTGTTTTTATTGCAAAACAATTATGATTTTTTTCAATATGGCGACCAGCCAGCGCCATATTGGAAAAAGAAAAATATTACGACTTTTGAATTTTATAATACTGGGCTTGGGCTTGTTTTTTTTTTATTTTTTTTTAATGTATCCTTTTTTATATACTCTATCTATTAAAAACAAAAGTCATGCGTGTATTTACCACCCGAGACTCCAACCGTGTGGAGTGGATGTGGTGGAAATGACCATAAGTTCCAATCAAACATTTACCCTCAGTGGTAGAATTATTACCACTTCAGTGGTAGAATAGGAGCTCATTAAAATCTTCCTCCTAATCAATTCGCAGGGAAGTTCTTGGGATTTCGTGATTCGTCACTGCCTTGCTTACCTTCTTTTAAAACTAAAACGTTTTGCGATTGCGAGGTTTAATCTTGTAAAAACGCGAAAACAACGATAAGTCATCATAAACTACCAGTAATCCAGTCGTTATAATAAAAAAAAAACAAAACCAACATATATACATTCATAACACTTTATTGCATTTCTTAATACACATTACATAAAAATAACACAATGAAACAAAAAAATAGCAATAGTCGGCCTTATTGCTACACAGCGCAACCACCTTTTCCAGGCAACCATAAGAAGGACATTAAAAGGAAAGAATCAAAAAAGGGCTAATACAAGAGGTTTACAAAAACAAGGAATAATAACCTTTTTTGCAGTTTTATTTATTTTGCAAATAATAATAACTTTCTTATACCTTACACATTTCGTGAATCTACTAATAGAGTTACTTTGAACTCTTTTGGGGTGTAATATTTACCTGAGACTGGAGCTATTTTGAACGTAACTTGTTTCAAAGATTTTTTCTCGTAAGTGACTAAAATTATCGATTAAAACCGCCTCCGCGCTCTAGTGGCTGAGACCACCTGGTGTTGATCAGGGGCTCTTGTAGTTTTTCTGTATTTAAACCTCACACTTACTGACTGACTCATAACTAGAGCTTGGGCCCTTCCATGATCGCTTATAACAAGGTTAAAACAATATTGAAACACGAGACACCGCTCTTGCTGCGTATAGCGTCATCCGGCTCTCAGTGCTGTTTTAATATTGCTGTGAGCGACCATGGTTGGGGGGTTGGAGTCCCGGAGTTTCATGTCCCATGGGGCACAAGTTTTCTGCGCGGCTTGGTTTGTAGAAGAGCTTCGTTGGTCGCTAAAATGACAATGTTAATAGCGTTGTTGTGTTCCTATGAATGGAAGTGAGATAGCCAGTTTCTTTGTTGTTGAGGAGTCCAAGTGAGGAAAGCTTCAAACTTCGGTCTTATCGCCACGTACCATATATGTAAAAAATTATTCGTGGTGTGAAAAAACAAGTAATATACTTTGATCTAATATACTAATATACGTCTCTTAGGGCTTTTCTAGCACTTAATTTATTTTTTTCAATGTATGCCTCTTTGCTGTAGTGCTTATCTTCTCTGTGTCCTTGGTAATGAACTGAACCAACAAAAACATGAGCGTTCTTCGTTCTCTTAAAATTGTAATGAATTTTTGAATATTAATTACCTACTTATTTCTACATAGTTCATTTGTTAGAAATTAAATATATTACTGTCAATCGAGGGACATTCGGATAAAATTCGTGCAGAAGAAGGTGGGAGATGAAACAAGATATTTTTTTAGAAAAAGATTTTGGATTTGCAAGTAAGCAATGGTTGCGATAGTACGCTTCTTACAGAATTCTTCACGATTTAAACAATGAAATACCCATTTATTTTTAAAAAGTATTTTGTCACGTAAAAGAGCGAGATAAATAGTATCTCGCAATATTAGCAAAAACAACCACTTACGTATATTGCGATTCGATATTAATTGACATCATGTTCTTGCATCATTTTCGAGTGCTGATTCCAATATTCTTTTACCACCAGCAGCCAAGTTGATAACCCGGCGAGACTATTGTTTATAAATTTATTGTAACCCGTGCCCTATTGTTGTTGCGATTACCTAATAGGCAACTTTTGAAATTTGCGATATAATCCTACAATGTTGCTGGAGAATTTTTCTTCTCATTTATACTAATATTATAAAGCTGAAGAGTTTGTTTGTTTGCTTGAACGCGCTAATCTCAGAAACTACTGATTGAAATTGAAAACTCTTTTTGTGTTGGATAGTCCATTTATCGAGGAAGGCTTTAGGCTATATAACATCACGCTACGACTAATAGGAGCTGAGCATCAATGACAAATGTTGCAAAAACGGGTAAAAAATATACGGCGAAACGTAGTTCGCTGGCACAGCTAGTCTATACTAATATTATAAAGCTGAAGAGTTTGTTTGTTTGTTTGTTTGCTTGAACGCGCTAATCTCAGGAACTACTGATTCAAATTGAAAAATTATTTTTGTGTTGGATAGTCCATTTATCGAGGAAGGCTTTAGGCTATATAACATCACGCTACGACTAATAGGAGCTGAGCATTAATGACAAATGTTGCTAAAACGGGTAAAAAATATACGGCGAAACGTAGTTCGCTGGCACAGCTAGTTAATTATATATGGATTAAGGTAATCTTTGTCGGTTACTATCCAGACTCAATTCCACCTGACCTTCTTCTAATCAAAACAATTAATCCAATTATTGTTTATACTAATTAAATAAACACATATGATAAAAAGCCAACTTTAAAAACAATATAAATTCAACAACAACAGCATATTTTTATTGTAAAGTCAGTCAGGAGATCATCGCTTAGCATCAACTTCAAAACAAGAATTATTTGTTTTCGTGTGAATTCATATATTATTTTTGCCTTTCAAATGTACAAATGTTTTTGAAGTCAGTTTTTATTTTTTGAAAATAAACATATCTTTTTAGTGACTTTAATACACGCAATTCGCCGAAGCAACTTTATACAAAGAAAAAAACCTGTATACGTGTCAAATACGTGACCATAATATGACAAGGAGCGTCGGTGGCGCTGTGGCATCGGCTCTGGACTATGCCCCGAATAGAATCGGGAGGCCCGCGATCAATCCTGCCATGAACCAATGTGTTTGTCGTTTCACGAATTTCATAAATGTACATTTATCTGACGCTTCTACGGTGAAGGAAAACGTCGTGAGGAAACCTGCATATACCTGCGAAGTAATTCAAAGGTGTATGTGAAGTCAACCAATCCGCACTGGGCCAGCGTGATTTGACTAAGGCCTAATCGCCCTAACTAGTTAGGGTAAGCTCGTGCCCCTCAGTGGGGACGTATATGAACTGTGATGACGATGATGAATATAAAAGAAATATCTCCTAAATTTTCCTTGATTTGCCTGAGATCCCACCATCAGATCCTGATGTTTGTGATAGTGAACCCACTGCAGCTCCCCTAGCACGTCCACCAAAACACGATATGATAAAACGGTTTATCGCGGTGAACTGTCAAAAGACAATAAGGTTTCGTCGTAATTTGACAGTTCACCGCGATAAGTCGCTTTATCATGTCGTGTTTTGGTGGACGTGCTAGGGGGGCAGAAGTATACTCTTTCGAATACCAAAAGAATTTTGGAAATCGGCTCACAATTCGCACAGACAAGTGCACTCTCTGTTCCTTCACTCGCATAGTCCGATGGGACGGTTAGCCGACACGACCGGGGTTAGCTCAGGCGCGGAACCCACTATTTAACGTGCATGGAGGAGCTCGAGATGTTTCGTATTTTAGTCACCCATCATAGGACATATTCTTGTTTTATATTTATTTGTCATTAAATTTTAACGTCCTTACTATAATATTATAAACGCGAAAGTTTGTGAGTATGGATGGATGGATCTATGGATGTTTGTTACTCTTTCACGCAAAAACTACTGAATGGATTTGGATGAAATTTTGTAGGTAGACGGATTACAACAGGGATTAACATATAGGCTACTTACTTATTATCCCGGAAAAGTAAGTAGTTCCCGCGGAAAAGCAGATTTACAGTTTTTTTTTTTACTTTTAAGGCGAAACATAGTTCGCGGGCACAGCCAGTACTTTAATAAATTAATATTATAAATGTATTGAAAATAATTCACACAGAAATATTTCATCGCCAGACTAAAAATGTCCTTTGATACTAATGAAGCACGATTTTAGAACCACTGAGCGCCCAATCTATAGTTTTTGTTTACGGGGCGCCGCCCACGCCCATTTCCGTTAATTACCCGCCCTTATACCCGCTTTAAATGGATGCTTCGTCAATCAAAGGTTAGTTTACACTAGATATTTTGTTGTTGTTTTTTATTCTAATTCAACATTCTTCAGTTCGCTTGTGACGCTCACACATTATGATGATAGCTATACATTAACATTTCTTGATGTTGGACATTTAAAGAAACATCTCCAACAACATAACAGTTTATGTATACGAATTTATATATGCAATATGTGTAGTTTATGTATTTTTGTATCAAAGTAGTTATTTAGGTTATATTTTAAAAACATTTGTGTAATAGGTTTCAGTAATACTTACCCGTCATTACTTTACTTTCCACAATTTGAACTTTCCTTTACCCACCGGTAGCCTGGTAGAGATTGCCGCTTCGGCAATAGACCACCGTTTGTTTTTCCCATTACATTTCTCTTTTTATATATTTTAATTAAGTATTCATTCATTCAACTTTTCGTGGTCGCTTATCAATTTTCAGGAATTTCGAGGTAATATCATAGGCATCTACTTGAAATGCAACTTCATTCAGTAGTGCTATTATTTTGAAGGTTCGTACCAGTGCCATGTATGACATCCTGAAAATGTCGAGTCACGTCATATAAAGCAGTTACATACGATAGCATTTAAAATGATTTTGTTTGTTATAATAATATGATAACCCTTTTTTCTTTTAACACAAAAACGCAAAATTCTTATTTTTTGTGTCACAGATAGGATAAAAACATGTTTAGAAAGAAACAAACAGACAATTTACAAAGTAAATTTCAAATTCGAAATGTTTCTTGAATTGTTTTTTATTATGTAATATTAAAAAAGAATAAGTAAATCTTAATAGTATTTTATGCAATAGCTACATAATAAGGGTTCTTTTGCTCTACAAAACTAACAAATGAAAACAAATCTACTAGCTATGATGAGCGATATTTTATTATGGAATGTGTCAGATCAAAGTAAAAAACTTACATTATACGCCAAATATCAAAACATTGACATAAGTCACATAAATTATGATAAATAATAGATTACCTTTCGATTACGATTGACCTTCACACACAACTTGCACAGTTCGCGGAACACCACACAATTCATCATCATCACAGTTCATATACGTGGATACCCACCGAGGGGCACGAGCCTACCCTAACTAGTTATGTTAGGGCAATTAGGCCTTAGTCAAACCACGCTGGCCCAGTGCGGATTGGTTGACTTCACATACACCTTTGAATTACTTCGCAGATGTATGCAGGTTTCCTCACGATGTTTTCCTTCACCGTAGGAGCGTCAGATAAATGTACATATGAAATTCGTAAAACGAAAACACATTGGTGCATGGCAGGATCGATCGTAGGCCTCCTGGTTCTACCCGGGGCACAGTCCAGTGCCGAGGCCACAGCGCCACCGACGCTCACAATTCACACAATTCATTGAGAAAGAAAAAAAACAAATGAGGAGAGAGGCGGAAAATTCGTGGTAGCTGCAGTACGCGGAATAATACAATTTAAAAAACAAAACTCAAAAAGGAAACAGAGTGTTTGCCATAAAATGGTAGACCACATGTGTGTAAACTACTTTACACGAGATCGGTACATGTGGTGTCGGCGGGGGTCGTGCCATACCGTGCCGGCTCCGTCGCGATAACGTCCCGGCGGTAACTATGAGTCGGGCACCTAGCCGAAACTTCACGTCGACACGCCGAGCCATTCGCCCTTCCTGCACAGAGTTCCCCATGAAAACGTCACCAGGGAATCGTGCGACGATATCCTCTCGCCGGTGAGCACCTACCCATATTTACTATATTAGTACTATAGTTGCCAATAACTTTTTAATTAAATATTTATTCTCAAAAACATAGTGTGCCCTTCCCATAATTTACTACTTGTTACGTTGTTCACTAGCCTCATTATGAACATTAAACATTGTAGCAGATGAGTCATGGATTTTGAATTCACGCCACTAATCGCAAAATCACGATAAAAAGAGACTGGGCTTTCTAAAATAATGTTTGTACTGTGGTGGTTATTATCTTTCGTATGTTACATTACGGAATACCAAAGTGTAATATCAATTTTTTTGTAAATTGATGTTCATATCGATTCGTCTACAATCTGTTATTCCTTCGGCTATTTCTTTAAAATTTTCGTACGTAGCATTTTTGATTTCATTAATAGTTGATCCCACAAATATTGTTCTACAATATTGACTATAATTCATTGAATTGACAAAAGATAGTTTGCTTAAAATAAGTTTTTTTGTGTTCCGGGCAATTTTTTCCCGTCAGTTTTCTCTTCATTAGAATCTGCTCCGGAATTCAAAACATATGAAAAAAAAATACCCAGATCGGTCCCACCGCGTTCTCGAATTTTGCCGATAGCAACAAATTAAGCGAGCCATTTTTATTTATATATTAGTTTAGTTATTGATTCTGTACCCGTCGTTACTATCTCTCTGTTTCAATAAATAAACACTTATTATCATGTCCGTTAAGAAAAACCAGTGGTAGACTAATTTTGATGTGTAATATTGACAATGAGATTCAGAAGAGCGACAAAATTACATTATTTAGGGAATGAGGCCTTATTATGATGACAAACATGCCGATGTCTTCATAAACGTATTCATGATATAAAATAAATATGACTCAAAGAAAACGTTTGTATAAAACAATGTTCCTGCTAATACTAACATTTTAATATCACTGAAGTTTCAAGTTTTAATCATTCCAAACCCACGTTCATTGATATGTTATAAGAAGTAAATTTTTAAATCACCTCAACTTTATTGAACTTAAAGTTCAATATTTGAAAAAAATTTTTTTACAAAAAATAGAACCGACTTCAAACACACTCAAAAGTTAAAAATAATATAAGAATAGGTACAGGCAACATCACACTTTTATATTGAAGTCGGCGCCAAACGATGATCTCCTAGAAAGTGTCAAAATTTGTCACCGACTTCAATATAGAAGTGTGATGTTGTCTGTACCTATTCTTATATTATTTTTAGTTTTCAGTGCTTTTGAAGTCGGTTCTATTTTTTGTAAAAAAAAATATTTTTAACTTTTTAGTATATGAAATCTTTTTAGTGAAAGAAACCCGAATTTAATACCAGCTCACCTTCGGTGAGTTGGTATTAAATTAGTGTTTTCCTCGATTTTCTATGGGATCCTATCATCAGATCCTGACTTTGACCATGGGACCACCCTTGCAGTATACTCTATCAAATACAAAAAGAATTTTGAAAATCGGTTAAAAATGACGGAGTTATGAGGTAACAAACATTATAAAAAATACAACCGAATTGATAACCTCCTCCTTTTTTGAAGTCGGTTAAAAAATAAAATATGTTTTACATCACAGTCACGTAGATACTGAAATGTTTAGTGACGGCGATTTAGTGATGCAATGTAAAATATGAAAATGTAATATTAATCTGGCGGTGAGTGCCGAATATTGGACGATTACCAAACATAATATTGTAGATAGATTATTTAAAACGGATTGTCTGTTGCAATGGTGTCCATTGATGCTACTACACGTCTCAGAAGTGCTACTCTCTAAGCACGTAATCAATGTGTACCATATCAATGTCACTCGTAATTTTGCCAATTTTAAAAGACGGAACTCTCATATATATAGCCTCATATAAGACACTTGCCCAAAATTATGTACGGTCGCTATAATAATGATAACATTAATTATAATAATTCGGTGAAAATAAAATACTAACTTGGTATAAAAATATTATAGATAATATTCATATTCATATTAATATTCTATTCTTATTAATATTCTTATCAATATTAATATTCTATTCTTATTATTTCTCATGCGTTGTACAGCTAACTTTTAGATCAAAACCTTGGTTACGAACTTAGAGAGTAGCCCCTCTTGCTTGCTCCAGATTCGACAGCTTTGCATAATAACATACAGCAGCTGTACGTCATAATGCTATCTGAAGCATCTCAGGTGGATTGTGCTATGTATGTAACGTTACGATATGTGCAAGGTTTACAAGACACAACTTACCTTTCTTAAACATCGGTCTTATGTTGAGTGTTGGCGTTTACCGATGTTTAACGGTCTTATGTTGAGAATGTTATTTAATAAATTACCAAAACAAACTATTGATTTATTTACTTAACCTCCATCTCTGTTTTGTATTTGCAGCTTTTATTGAATCGATGTATGGAAGAAATATAAAATAAGTACTTGAGTCATACAAACTATGATACTTATTAAAATCTATGAGGCGTTCTTATTCAATCCTAATTATATAGATACTTTGTAAATTTCCCTCCTTTTTTTGTTTTTGTTACAAATTTATAACACGACGTTATTAAATCGATACTCTTTCGACAGCTTCGCCCACCCACACGTCAGGGCGCGGCTGGAGAAGCACATGGGCTCCAACTTGGTCAAGCTGACGGACAAGAGTTACATGACCGAGCTGGAGGAGAGGATCCGGGCTGTCAACGAGGAGAATCTCAACAAGAGGATCTCGAACAGAGTCGTATGTTTTAATAAATAAACAGACAGTTCTAAGTTTATCATAATCCATTGGATCCTGTTGCTTGAGGATAACAGAGTCGCATGTTTGAAAATTTTCATGTAAATCATAGTATCATCATCATGTTTTACATGAAAATTTTGATTACATGATGAGAATTATGATTTACATGAAAATTTTGGGTTGAATGACTTATTTATTGGTTATTTTAAAACACCGTGTTAATAAAAAGGCAGTTGCAAGTCTATAATTATCCATTTAATTCAAGCCCTCCAAGGTCTGTAACAGATATTAGCTATATATATTATAGATAGTTTTAGGGCGGAATTATCAATTACGATTATACGACCGACTAAGCCGCTAAGCCCACTGTGGTCTACTGTAGGACATTGGTCCACCAGCGACTGTTCCACTGAGTTCCCCATACCATGCTAAGGCGTCCGGGGTCTTTCACACTATATAGCGCACATCCTTACATTACATATTATAAAACAAAGTCCCCCGCCGCGTCTGTCTGTTCGCGATAAACTCAAAAACTACTGCACCGATTTTCAAGCGGTTTTCACCACTCGATAGCGTGATTCTCGAGGAAGGTTTTAGTATATAACTTGTTAAGTTTTTGTATTTATTTCTGTGTACATTAACGATATTTGTTGAAGATGTCGGGAAAAAATAAATTAAGGCGAAACGTAGTTCGCAGGCACGCGTAGCTAGTTTGGAATAAATACGACCCAGTTTACCCGACCAATCCCCCGGAGAGAGGGCCAACTATATAAACAAGCTGGATCTTAGCGTAGGATGGTGGGGTCAGCAGGTTAGAATTCGTTTGCGACCCCCCAGACGGGCGACCAGGTCACGGCCATATCTTCCCATCAGTCAGATGACTGGGCTAACCTCGCAGTAATTAGCGTGTCGCAAGTCAACCGCAGTGCTAATTGCGTATGCTTTTGATTTACCCCGATGCACGGCTAACTTTTAATCGATGATTCTTGACCTTCATGGAAAGAAAATACATTTGAAACTAGACTTCAATCAATTTAAAAAAAAATACATAAAATAAAAACCGACTTCAAAAACACTGAAAATTTAAAAATAATATAAGAATAGGTACAGACAACATCACACTTCTATATCGCAGTCGGTGCCTAACGATGATCTCCTAGAAAGTCTTAAAATTTGGCACCGACTTCAATATAAGAAGTGTGATGTTGTCTGTACCTATTCTTACTTATATCATTTTTAACATTTCACTTTTTTCGAAGTCGGTTTTTATTTTTTGTAAAATATTTTTTTTTTTATCATTTTAGTGAATGGAATCTTTTTAGTGAATTTAATACCAACTCACCTTCGGTGAGCTTGTATTAAATTGAGGTGCAAGATCAGGTTAGGTCAGGTCGAGTCGAAAAGTTAAAGATCATTTCATCATCAGCTCGGTTCGTGACTACCAGACGAAAATACGTGAACAACTTCGGAACAAACATGAAACACGTTGGACGTACCTATAAAATTTAAGGGCTTCCCTCGATTTTCAAGAGATCCCATCATCAGATCCTGACTTTGGTGACCCTGGGACCACCCCAGGAGTATACTCTATCGAATACAAAAAGAATTTTGAAAATCGGTTCACAACTGGCGGCGTAATCGCGTAACATACACACAAAAATGCAACATACGGGTCTAATTGATAGCCTCCTCCTTTTTGAAGTCGGTTAAAAATGGAATAAGAATGTTGTTGAATGCTCACAAAGGAAGAGACAGAAAATTCTATTTACTTGAAAATTCGTTAAATTGCTAGTGCTGAATTATGGAATTTCAAGGTACCTGTTCATTGCGAACACCGTCGAGTCTGGACTGTGTCAAATCATGCGTAAGTACATCGGCTCAACGAAAGTGCCTGCGACACGCAACCTCGTACGATTTACCGCCGCCTTGCAATCCAACTTTGACGAACATGAGAACTATTTGTCATGTGAATCGTAGTCATTTCACTTCGCATGGCGTTATTTTCTTTGATCGATCACTACTATGATCGCGTTTCATATCCATGCATTTAGCTTTGAAGTACCTACGGCTGAGTTTGTTCCGGGTAGGATACATGCATGCAGACTTTTGCATTTCTACGATTGAAGAGTACTGTGAAGTGCCAATTTATGGCTCGAGTACGCATTTTCAAAAATGCAGTTTGTTGCAAACCGCTTAGAGTTGAAAGTCCGAGGCATGTGCCTACATTTGAAATATTGTATATTCTGAGCAATATTTTTTCAAAATCAAAACGTAGAAATCTAGATCATCATTATATCTACAACTGTTCCAAAAATTATGAAATTGGACTATGTAAAGAGAGAGAAAAGCGTTATCGCTTTTTGTATGAAAATTTACAGCTTCACAGTCCTCTTAAGTACATTCTTTCTAAGATTTCTTCCTTTTTTACCGCTTTCGGTACTTTATGATAAACTATTACATGTTTTATAATAAACTATTATATAGTAGGTACATACTCCAAGTTTTCAACCCAAGGATCTACACCACATCAAGTAGCGCCGCTAATACACCTTTCAATAGAAAGTCGCCCTTTAAGTCAATAGGGTCTCCTCCAATATACCCCGCCCCTTGCTAATCAAAGGTCACAACTCTTGGTGATCTTAATTCTCCTACGGCGTTGAACAGCAACATCAATGCCCCATAGTCTCCAAAAAAATTTAAACTTTCCTTGTGCTTTCCAGCTCGATCACCTTTCAATAGAAAGTCGCCCTTTATGTCAATAGGGTCTCCTCCAATATACCCCGCCCCCTGCTAATCAAAGGTCACAAGTCTTGGTGATCTTAATTCTCCTACGGCTTTGAATGGCATCATCAATGCCCCAAAGTATCCAAAAAAAATTAAGCTTTCCTTGTGCTTTCCAGCTCGATGAAATGGAGCGTCTCAAGCGGCTCATCCTGGTGGGCAAGACGCCGCTGAGAGAGTGCCCGCCGGAGCTGTTCCACCACCCGGTGTTCGCATTCTGGCGCATGGTCAACAGGGAGGTGGCCAGGGCATCCAAGAAGCGCGCCGACGCCTACTACAGGAAACTGAAGGCATCGCAGAGATTTGACCAGGTGATTAGCACTTCGCTTTGGTTCGTTCATTTTACACATTATCAAAATCAACGCAATTAAAATAAACGCATCAAAATCATGCGTTATACCTACTTCAGTTTATAAGCAATACTGAATAGAAATATGGATTGAAACTTATCGGAAATAATTGCCTTTGTTGCCCGTGTAACTACCAATTCTACCAGTAGTAATACAGGTACTTTAATTTCCTTTATTACAACTGCAGTTAATAGTTGTGAAAAGAAATAATAAATTCCTTTGTTACTACTGCGGTTGAGAGTTGTATGAAGGGAAATGTGAGATTGCTCGTTTTGCTTCATACTCGCGATCGCAAACACAAACCCCTTTGTCAAATATGATCCATTAATAGGTAAGAAAAGAAGGACGATTCGTTATTTTTAGACGTGACTCTTTAGTGTAAATAAAGTTTTTATCAGTATATACTCGTTCATACTTTTGGTATTCGTTTTTCAATAAACAGGAAGGCAGTAGAGTCATAACAAAATGATAAATCAAACGCACAACATTGACGAATTGAATTGCACTTTGATACAATTATGTCATGCTTACGGGCGTCACAGAAAAATATCGACAAGCCGTAGTAATTAATTAAATTTAAACTTTAATGTTATCTACAATGTAAAACACTCACCTTGTGCCTACGATCCTTGAGTAGTGTCTGCTATGCTCATTAGGTATAAATATTACAAACTGAAAAGATTTTTTATGTTTGTAATGAATAAACTGAAAAACTATACATTTAACAAAATGTATTAGACAGTTTATAGAAAACATTATCTAGGAATAACATAGGCATACTTTTTATTGGGGAATAATAAAACGATCGAATAAAAAATTATGAAGCGACTGATGATGAGATACTATTTTAATAACTTGAGCGGTATGAATTTGAGTAAGCGAAAAATTAACTAAACTGACGACGAATATTAAATAATAATAAAATCCAGAAAGAGCTTACAAAAAGTGAGTTATGAATAATCGATTTTGGATATTAAAATTTTAAACGTGCGACTAAATTACTATGTGAGCGACTAGAAATACAGAGAGGGTATCTATTTGTATAAAATACTAAAGACCAGGGGGACGGGGGGCGAAGCCCCCCGCCATTACAAAAGAAAATAGGGGACAAAATTGCCTACTAGGTTAGGTTAGGTTCAGAACATGACCATGCGTTAACATCTTCTAATTCTTAAATAGGTTCAAGGTGCGGCACAAACATGATTAATACACAACCCAACCTTTTCCCATAACATTTTGAGATTAGGTTTGTAAAAATTTTAAAAATTAATATCTCGAAAACTACGCATCGCCGAGAGGGAAGTGGTACAGGGGGTAGCTCCCCTCCTCATCTCGTTATGAATTTTCAAAAATTAATAACATAATTTTTTAAAAAAATTTGAAGCAAAGTACTCTGCTCATTATAGTATTTTTCAAAGTGGTTTTTCTATTCGAGACACTTCATCTAAGATAAAATGCCGCTCACGATAAATAAATAATTTGCCAAATACTGAAAAAAATGCAGGACCAATATTTGTTTGAGTGTCACTCAAACAAATATTAGGTCGCTCAAATATTATGAAGCTTCTCATTTTGTATTTGAAGTAACTCGAATGAATGATTATAAGTTACTGTTCTGTTAATTTATCGTCATTCGCAGTCAGTCGCTCACTTAGTAATACAATAACCCAAAATAATTATTTTTGTCTCCTAAAATTGTCATTTACAGTCACTCGTTTAAATACTACCCCTTTTTATTCCGTAATATCCAACCACTAACTACAGAACAAAACAGGTATTAATACAAATGCATCCATAATATATTTATTATAGTCTATGGACGAAGAGTGCGAAGAAGAGACTGTGGAGGAGGAATCTGAACAACTGACCCCGGAACAGCTCCTCACGCGATGCCATCAAGAGCTGCAAGAGCAGAAACAAGCGGATGTCGAGAAAGGCGTGAGGTTCACCGACGAACAGTTTGCCCTTCTGAAATACGAGACCAACGATGTGAAGACTCTTAAAAATCTAACAGTGAGTGGCTATCCTTAGTTTCAAAAAAAAAATATTTATTGTCTTAACCATATTATGCTAGAGTGAGCTCTTCGTCTATGGTAGCTAGTCAGATTAGCGATAAGCCAAACAATTTTTTTTTACTTATAAACTTAGATACGAAAAATTAAATGTAAAAAAACCTTTTTAAAAACAAGCTTTTATTTAAATGCGCTAAAAAGAAAAAATAAACATTTACACTAAAACTTTTACTTATAACGTTATTTCACATTTAACACAATTTAAGTATATGGCATAAAAGATTGTCGCGAGATTTACTTGTGTGTAAATTATTTAATTTACTTGTTTATCTACAAAAGTAAATCTCGCGACAATCTTTTATGCCATATAATTGTGTTAAATGTGAAATAACGTTATAAGTAAAAGTTTTAGTGTTAATGTTTATTTTTTCTTTTTAGCGCATTTAAATAAAAGCTTGTTTTTAAAAAGGTTTTTTTACATTTAATTTATTTTTACTTTTTAGATATCACTGAATACGTTTCTTAGTCTGTTCATCTAATTCAACGCATCATCGTTGCAAGGTCGTTTGCCGGAACGTCTCTACTTACAGAATTTCAGCTCAATCGCTTAAAGATATCTACTTCAAATTTGATGTTTTGGCTTTAGAAGTACGCCATATTGGATTAATAGTGTCTACTTTCTATTTTATTTTTCAAGTTATTCTTAGCAAGGCCTTTTATTTGATACCCATATTGTAGGGGTGCATTAAAAATAATTGGTCCGCCATCTTGGGTATGCCGCCATCTTGGATTTAGAATGACGTCACACAGTTCACCATGCATTGTCATCTAAACTAAACGTGTATACAAAATTTCAGCTCAATCGGTTAAAGATATCTGCTTCAAAATTGAGTTGCAAGATTCCACCCGAACATACATACATTGCAAGTTAAATAAAAGCTTGTAAATATATAGTGTTGTCTTGCTTTAAAAATATGAAACCATTTTTGAATGATTTTGCTTAAACCTTACATTTGACATCTTTGTCGTTCTTTTGTAATCAAAACCACTGCTTATCATGCCGTTGGAAAATTGCGTATTTTCAATGATAATAAAAGAAATTCCTTTCGTCGTCATTTCAAATGATGACAAAAGTGTAGTCATTAAAATTTGTCGTAGAGATGGAATGTCAATGCTTGTTTATTGAATTTTAACACCCTTACAATTACAAGTATATTAATGCCTGCGAATTGGCTAGTGTACAAATATTTTAATATAAAAAAACTATTGCAGAAATAAGGTTTAATTTACAAGGGTTTAATTTACAAGAGCATGGCATTCATATATGTTTTAAAGTATTGTAAAATAAACTTCCATAACAGTAAAACTATAGTCGGGTTAAAAAAAATCAAATTTACGATTTCATTTTTAGATATTTATTAATCACTAGCTTTCCGCTCGCAGCTTCGCCCGCGTTATTATTGTTTTCCCTTGGGAATTTTATATTTTCCCGTAGGAAAAATAATTTTATAGCCTATATTTATCAGGGATAACGTAGGATCCTATATTTATCAGGGATAACGTAGGATTCTCATTGTGAGCGGAGCGGGCACGAAAGGATGACCCTCTCGCCGCACCGCTCCGGCGCAGGCGGTTGGGGAGAAGAAGGCGTGCGTTCCTGGACGCGCGCCACCAGCTCCCCTAGCAAGCTGGGGACTGAAACGGATTATTACGCGTCTGTCCCTTGGTGGCAGCGCTGTTTCAGTGGGATCCGAACTCCTGCGCTACCTCTGTTGCTGACGAGATCAGACTAGGAATGGAATATTATATTCCACATTCCAATCTCGTCAGTAGAGGGAGACGTAACCTCTGGTTCAATCGCGAGTGTGCCTTTGCTGTTGAAAACAAACAGCTAGCTTACCGCGCTTGGATCAGAGGTCGAGCTTCTAGGGATCCCAATACTAACCTACTGAAAACAGCCTATAATAATGCCACCAAGTTGTGTAAGAGGGCTTACATTAGAGCGGATGCTCAGCGCATTGCACAAGTGGATCAGGAACTGCTAGCGCACCCTACGGGTAGCCGTTCTTTCTGGCGCCTGGCCAAAGCTGTGCAATCAAACTTCTGCAAACCCTTGCTGCCACCGCTGAGACATGCCGATGGCTCACTTGCTCATCAGCCGCAGGAGAAAGCCGACCTGGCAAAACTCTTCGCGGCCCATTCCCGTATCGATGACTGTGGTGCACAACCTCCGACACTGTCCCATTGTGGCAGCACTATGCCCGATATCCGCATCAGACAGCGAGATGTGCGGGCGGAGCTACAGTCGATTGATATTCGAAAAGCAAGTGGACCAGACGGCATTCCTGCGATTGTACTTAAGAAGTGTGCAGCGGAGTTGACTCCGGTCCTGACGCGTCTATACCGTCTGTCGTTCTCTGCTGGTTGTGTGCCGAAATCTTGGAAAGAGGCCAATGTCCAGCCGGTTCCCAAAACGGGAGATCGTTCTGATCCGGCTAACTATCGCCCTATAGCCGTCACTTCCATTTTGTTTAAAATCATGGAGAGGATCCTTAACACCCAGCTGATCTGTTACCTGGAAGGTCACTCGTTGCTTAATGACCGTCAGTATGGGTTTCGTCCTAAACGGTCAACAGGTGACCTTCTAGCGTTCCTTTTGCACAAATGGGGTGAATCTATCGATAAGCGCGGCGAGTCTGTGGCTATTAGTCTCGACATCGCCAAAGCTTTTGATAGAGTCTGGCACAAGGCTCTCCTTTCCAAGCTTCCGGCATACGGATTGCCCGCTCAGTTCTGTACGTGGATTGCCAGCTTCCTCCACGAGCGTAGAATTCGCGTTGTCGTTGACGGCAGCGTTTCGCGGTTCGTGGCAGTGAATGCTGGTGTTCCACAAGGCTCCGTTCTATCCCCAACATTGTTTCTTCTGCATATCAATGACATGCTTTCCTTGGGAAGTATACATTGCTATGCAGACGACAGTACAGTGCATGGGGGATATCACAGAAGCTCAGGGGCTGCTCGTGGCAATATTGATAGGGAGAGGCAGAATCTTATCATTGAGCTCAGCAAGACGCTGGACCTCATCTCCGAATGGGGTTCAATGCTAAGAAAACACAGGTGTGTGCGTTCTCGGCGAAAAGGTCACCTTTCCTCCCCCCTCCTTCTCTTCAGGGCACAACCCTTCACACACAGAGTAACATCACCTTGCTCGGAACATTCGCTGCGATCTGAACCCCAGAGACTACATCGAATCCGTTATAACTGCTGCCTCACGGAAACTCGGTGTCCTAAACAAGGTGCGTAGGTATTTTGCGCCGGACCAACTATGCCTGTTGTATAAAACTCAGGTTAGGTCTTGCGTGGAATATTGCTCGCACCTTTGGGACGGCTCCGCTCAGTACCTCCTCGATGCTCTGGACAGATTGCAGCGTCGCGCTATTCGAATAATTGGCGATGTAGAGGCAACTAACACCCTCGAGCCTCTACAACTTCGTCGTGACATCGCCTCTCTTAGCGCCTTTTACCGAATGTTCCATGGGGAATGCTCTGAGGAGCTCTTTAACCTTATCCCTCCCTCTCCATTCCTTAACAGAAACACGCGTAAGGGCCTTCGGAGTCATCCTTACACTGTAACTTCCTTTTCACACCGTACCAAGAAATTCCAAGATTCCTTCTTCTGTCGTTCATCCCACACTTGGAATTCTCTACCTGCGCACGTGTTTCCTTCATCCTACAACATGGGTTCCTTCAAAAGAGGTGTGAAAAAGCATCTTTTAGGCCGGCAAGGGGCGGGCAGGTAGGATAGTGGATGTCGTCCCTACTCTATCTGTCAACTCATTTGGGCCTCTTTCACCGCTTAACATCAGGCGGGAGGAGGTCATTTGCCAGGCCTTACATAAAAAATAAAAAAAAAACTTGTCGACTCCCCCGTAGAGGTAAGTCCTGGCGCGTGCGCCAGGCAACCCTCCAGGGGGTACAATCGGGAAATGGCTAAAGCCGATCCCGATTGTGTCTCTACGGAGGTAGCAGTATCTGGAGGGTTTTTAGCCGGTCTTCTACCCGAGTCCTGCATATCCTTGGGGTGTCCTCGTCAGTCGGCCCCTTGTCGAATACCGTAAATGTATTTTGCCTCCTATAAAAAAAAGGATTCTCATTGTGAAAGAATTTTTCAAATCGGTCCAGTAGTTTCGGAGCCTATTCAATACAAACAAACAATCAAATCTTTCCTCTTTATAATATTAGTATAGATCAAACTCACAATCTAAATAGGTACTCAACAGATTCGTTAGACATTTCATAATCAGATTGTACTGGTTCAATTATAGATATCGGATTCATTGTCAGTTGTATAAGACAGTTGTATGTTTCACTATCACTGCCGTCATTATCACTTTTTTAATAATTTTCGGCATTTTAGCGAAAAAATAACTCACAATATTAAAGAAATGGACCAAGTACAATCGACACCACACTTTGCCAGATGACAATCATGACATTTTAGAAATTGATGCCACTTGAAGAAATTATTGCCAATGGGTTCTCCACAATATCTTATTGATATTGTTTGCTTTTTTATCTTATTGATCGGGCTTTAGAATACCACTATACTACAACAATTTCAATTAATACGTACAATAACAGAAAAGACGGAGCATTATGTAAACTATATGGAGGCTAAATATCATAATACTCGTATTTTATGTGATCTGAAAAACGGCAAAATTTTTGTAGGTACAATAGCTCTTGAGAGATAAACACTTCATAAATAATAAATAATATTTTTAATATAAAAATTACTACTCATTCACATTAATTTTAGTAAGTAAATTAAGTTCTATGTTTAGTTTTCTTATATATTATAAACATTTGGCTTTACCACTCAACTATACTATATTCGTCACAGATAGGACATGACGAATAGCGAATAGGAGTAATAGCGATAGCGACCCTGACGAATAGCGAGTAAGCCGCCCAAAGGCGCCTAGTAGGGCTAAACAACCTTGGATCCATCAAACCTCACTAATCATTAGAGTGGGAGTGAGAGCGCTTGAAGAGAATTTGTATGAAAAAACTTGTGTGTAAGCTGAAATATTTGAATAAAACATTAATAGATCGCATTAATAGCGCGATGACGCCATAAACAGCTATAATGAAATTCGAAAAATTATTTGATATGTGATGTCCACAGAGCATCGTGCTACATAAACAATGTTAATTGTGAGTCGTTATAAAACGAAGGTAACCGGATTGTTTGTGGGCATTGAGACGGTCATTATACGAGTACTATCAGAAGAGTCCCAAGTCCCTACCGCACGAACTGGTAACATCTGGTTTTAATGGCGACAGCGTCTCGAATTTGCTCTGTTATCTAATTTCTATTACAGTTATCACTTTTAATGCTGTGATTTATATTTTCTTTTTGTTTACTACACATTCCAAGCTGTGATTACGAAGTCAACGCTGAATAGCCTTCATATATTTACACGTTTATACTTAAAATCACAAGGTTCAAAATTCCTCTCTGCCTCTAATTATATTTTTATATTCATTAATACATTATATACAATTTGATAAAATATAATGCGTAAGCGCATTATAGTAAATATTTTATTATTATCGCTGTTTTAATTGTTTATAACAGAAGTAAATAATAATTGGATTAAGGACGTTTAGTCACTAATGCTTAGCAACTGTATCCGTTTTTAAAATAGTAATGAGTATCAAACACCTACCTACCATAAATAGACGTGACTTTTCGTAGTATGGGCTTAGATGTAAACTGGAACATGCTCTAATATATTTGACGGTACATATGTCTATCGGCCGGTTTATTTACATGCGATCCAGTGCCGGCTCGTGTCTAACCGGTATTGGCCAGATATCGCCCACCCGCGTGACCCCAGGGTTGTTGGGTAACTTCATCGGTGCATGGACCTGACTAATCAGAGGGTCAATTCCTCCGACAAACCACAGCCCGAGCGAAACTAAACCGTTATGTGAGCCAATCGGAGAGCAGAGATTACCTTTCAAGTGGTCGATGACGCGATAATTTTGCGATCTGATTGGCCGAGTCCAACGGAACACCGTGTAGCTGTGACTTATTAGTAGAGTCACAAATAACTTGTCACAGAAGAGTTGGCCGTCAGCGCGTGTATACAAGCGGTTGTCTATGTCGTATATAGTGCATTCACTAATGATTACTAAACTATAAGGAACATTCATGTTTTTTGAAGAGACTGGAGCTACTTCAAGGTATTTTGAGCATATACGTTTAATCGAGCTACTTTGTTCATCATCATCGAATCTATATTACTAACATGGATTGAATCTAGAAGGTCTACGAGTATATACCTTCTATTGCATTTTACTTCTTACTATAACTCTTCTTTATTAACCGCCTTAAATCACGTCACGACACCCAGCATTTAAATTCTGTTAGTAGGCCTTTTATATACATATAAAAAGTATTACTCGTTGTGATCTGTTTGTTTGCTTTATATGTTTCTAAACACAGGTACTTAACAGATATTTTAATGTGATATTTGGACAAAAGTGCTCACTATAAAGAACCGTAAGAAGTAGAGGTCAAATCAATGTAGGTACATATTATCACACCACCTCGAGATAGATAAAACAAGCTTATTTCAAATGGCATAGTAAGGTAAATTAATGAACAGTCATAATTTTCAAATATTAAATTAAATTAAGGTAGGAGTCAAATTAAATAAAATTTGATGATTTAAAATAAGTCTTTTTTGTGGCACTCTACTTCTTTATTTTCAAATAGGTAAAGATTAGAAATTATGTACACAATTTCTAATCTTGAAAAAAGAAACAAGAGGACAAATCAGTAGAATTCGAAGATTTTTTTATGTAATATTCATCGATATAAAGGTTTTCGTGAAATAGGTATGACACGGGTTAAATCAGGAAAAGTGTGTTACAGTGTTTCTGTATTTTTTTTGATCAATAAATATGAAGTATATATGGAAGCGAAATCACTGTTTATGGACAATACACCTAACCAAAATAAAACATATATACACACACTAATATATACACACACAGGCATATCAACAAAAATGTAATGTAAAAAAACTTTTTAAAAACAAACTTTTATTTAAATGCGCTAAAAAGAATTAATAAACTTTTACACTAAAACTTTTACTTATAACGTCATTTCACATTTGACACAATTTATATGACATAAAAGCTTGTCGCGAGATTTACTTGTGTGTAGTAACTTAAAAGTACTTAAAAGAGTACTTTTAAGTACCTACTCGAATTTACTTTGAAAATTGTAATAATGTATAAAATTATTCACATCAAATTATTTAATTTACTTGTTAGTCTACAAAAGTAAATCTTGCGACAAGCTTTTATGTCATATAAATTGTGTCAAATGTGAAATGACGTTATAAGTAAAAGTTTTAGTGTAAAAGTTTATTAATTCTTTTTAGCGCATTTAAATAAAAGCTTGTTTTTAAAAAGGTTTTTTACATTTAATTTATTTTTTACTTTTTAGTTATTACTGGACACGTTTTTCAGTCTGTTCATCTCATTCAACGCATCATTGTTGCAAGGTCGTTTGCCGGAACGTCTATACAGAATTTCAGCTCAATCGGTTTAAGATATCTACTTCAAAATTGTTTTTTAGCTTTAGAAGTACGACATATTGGATTAATAGTGACATCACTTAATTTTTCAAGTTATTCTTAGCAAGACCTTTTATTTGATACCCATATTGTAGGGGTGCATTAAAAATAATTGGTCCGCCATCTTGGGTATGCAGCCATCTTGGATTTAGAATGATGTTACACAGTTAACCGTGCATTTTCATCCAAACTGTGTGTATACAAAATTTCAGCTCAATGTTAAAGATATCTACTTCAAAATTGATTTTCAAGCTTTAGAAATCCGCCATATTGGATAAATAGTGACGTCACATTATTTTTTGAGTTACTCTTAGCAAGACCTTTTATTTGATACCCATATTGTAGGGGTGCATTAAAAATAATTGATCCGCCATCTTGGATTTAAAATGACGTCACACAGTCAACCATGCATTGTCATCCAAACTGAACGTGTATACAAAATTTCAGCTCAATCGGTTAAAGATATCTGCTTCAAAATTGAGTTGCAAGATTCCACCCGAACATACATATTAGGTTGGGGAAAAAGTCTTTTCGCATTATAGTATGTATAAACTTGTAATAAAATCTCTTTGGCTATACTATTTGTATCTGGCTGGTTTTGGTATCATTGAAAGTTAAAATTTTAAAGAACATAATTCCAAATTCAAATTAGGAAAATGTGTGATTTTCATTTGTTTTTCGTACCGCCAAGATGAGTGAATCTAATGAAGAAATTCGATACATTTTAAAATTTTACTACAAAAAAGGTAAAAATGCAACGCAAGCCGCGAAAAAAATTTGCGATGTTTATGGACCTAGTGCAGTGTCTGTGAGAGTAGCACAAATTTGGTTTAAGCGTTTTCAATCCGGAAATTTTGATGTCAAAGATGCACGTCGCTCTGGTCGCCCTATTACAGATAAAATGGATGCCATTTTTGAAAAAGTGGAGCAAGATCGGCATGTCAGTAGTTACGACGTAGCTGAAGAACTGGGAATTGACCACAAAACAGTTTTGGCGCATTTGAAAAAAACTGGGTACACAAAAAAGCTCGACATTTGGGTACCTCACGAGGTCACTGAAAGAAACCTAATGAACCGTGTACTCATTTGTGATTCTTTATTATGACGTAATGAAACCGAACCATTTTTGAAGAAGCTGATAACTGGTGATGAAAAGTGGATCACGTACGACAAGAACGTGCGAAAAAGGTCGTGGTCAAAGGCCGGTCAGGCTTCACAGACTGTGGCGAAACCCGGGTTAACTCGCAACAAGGTGATGCTGTGTGTGTGGTGGGATTGGAAGGGCATTATTCATTATGAGCTGTTACCACCAGGCAGGACCATCGATTCTGAACTCTACTGCGAACAACTGATGAGATTAAAGCAAGAAGTTGAGAGAAAACGGCCGGAATTAATCAACAGAAGGGGTGTGGTTTTTCATCATGATAACGCTAGACCTCACACATCTTTAGCCACTCAGCAAAAATTAAGAGAGTTTGGCTGGGAGGTGTTAATGCATCCGCCGTATAGTCCTGACCTTCAGATTTCCACCTGTTTCGGTCTCTTCAGAATTCTTTAGGCAGTGTCAGGTTAACATCACGAGAGGACTGCCAAAACCACTTGTCGCGGTATTTTGACCAGAAGTCCCAAAATTTCTATAGCAATGGGATCATGTCCCTACCTACAAGATGGCAAAAAGTTATCGAACAAAATGGTACCTACATACTTTAGTTAAATGTAAATAAACTATATTAAAAAATGTTTTGAATTTTCTTAAAAAATGCGAAGAAACTTTTCCCCAACCTATTACATTGCAAGTTAAATAAAAGCTTGTAAAAACCAGCTCGCCATGTAGGTAAACAATGTTTAACGGTAAGTTACCCAACGTCTGTGTTGTTTACAATACCTACTGAATCAAATCGTTTCATACAAGAAGAGATAATTGAATCTAGTGACAGTCAGTTCAGAGCTGCACAAACTGAATGTGATTAATGATACAATGCCATATAATGTCAAAGGATCAAACCTACTTATCGTTTATCACAGTGTTTATTAAATTAAAAGGCGTTGATTGAATACAGTTTGTTTTGCAAGTATATTGTCTCTTATAGGTAAACATAGGTGTACGGTTCTCTGGACCGCACTTTACAGATGGTGGTAAAGGAAACGCAAAGTGATCTTCTGTTTTTGTAATGTTCAAATAATTCGACTACATTGTAAATGCTAAGCAGCCATTACATCTCCATCTTACAAGCACGTGAAAATTCTTTCTCTTTCTGCCATTCCATCTGTCTAATGTATATTTTCAAAACAAATTACAGTGAAATCGAGAGCGAATCTCTTTTGTCACCACATAGGTATTTTTAATTTCCATGACTCCAAAATAGCAGTTCATCATCATTTCAGCCAAAAAAGCTGATGTACGTAGGCCTCCTTCAAAAAGCCTCTCCAAGCCGATCGGTCCTGCACTTCTTGCCTCCAGCGGCCTTCCCGTAACCTTCAGCAGATCGTTAGTCCACCTTTATTGGTCGCCTACTAACGCTGTGCCTACCAGTACGCGCCCCCCACTTGAGGACCTTTCCACCCTAACAACCATCAGTGCTGCAAGCGATGTGTCCTACCCACACCCCCTAAGGCTCACAATACTTTGGGCTATGTCTTTGACTTAAGTTCTTTTAAGGACCTCGTCTCTCCGTTTCGATTATGTACAGAAATCTCGAGCATAGCCTCAGAATAACCATTATTATTATTATTCCATTAATTCGGGGCTATTTGCGTCACTGCGACCTGCAAAGATCTATTGTGACTAGCCCCAAGTAAGACTTATTAAGCCTTACATGTGCTCCTTTAGCTGGGCACTGTCCAGGAATGATAGGATATTCCCAGCTTGGATTGTTTTTATATCATCTGGGTCGAGAATGTGTCTCCCCAGTTGTCGGTTTCTCTTGTGAATAAGGGGTTCACAAAAGCACAGGAGGTGCATTGGTGTTTCACGCTCCTGTTCACAGAATCTGCAAGCATCAGTATCTTTTAGTCTCATATTGAACAGATGCCTGTTCAGCTTGCAGAATAACCATTGTGTGAATGTTATTATCAGTCAATAATGTTTAGTGAATATGAATTTAATTTGACAATGTTTAGTTTGACTTAATTATTATTATATGTATAAGTAATTAATATGTTATACTCGCTATAAAAATCGCTATACATATATTATTTAGACTAGCTTAATACACACAGACAGTTTTCTCTGTTTGAAACTGGAGAAATTTATTTAATATTTTTTTACACAACTAGATATATGAGTATCTATCATGACTTAAAGCTACCAAAATTCTTGAGTAACAAATTTTTGTCAATCGTTTAAATATTCAAAATCATTCCACCGCTCACGGCATAGTAAGGCCTCCCCAAGAAGTGGGATGAAGTGAAATATACGTTACTAAAATTAAGAGGTAACTGATATGTTTTTCTATATGTCTTAAATTCACTTATCTCTATCTTTTCAGACTGTGGAAGAATTATATGCGCTGGCTGACAAAATTATTGGAACTAAACGCCCGTAGTCAATTTGTGTTATGATTTAAGTGTTTAGATGTTGTTTTATCACACCACTACACAGGTCATGCTTGGATGTGTCTGGCAAGAAGTATTATTTTAAATCAAAAACATTGTAAAGTCTTTAACACATGTAGATAAATTAAGTGACTAATAGTTTTGTATGAATAAATAATAAATGTCTGAAATCTGCGCTTGATTTTTAATATCAATCATCTTTAATACTACCTAAATCTATACATATAAATAAAATTGAAGTGTCTGTTTGTAACGTCAAAATAACAAGTTTTTACTAAATGGGTATGCATGTATATCGGGTACCAATAACAAAAACACAATTTAAAAATTTTTTGTTTGTCTGTCTGTCTGTTCGTTCCCGCTAATCTCCGAAACGGTTCGACCGATTTTGACGGGACTTTCACTAATAGATAGCTAATTATCTCCTGTCAGCTCGCTGTCAGCCTCGATATCGCCAAGGCATTTGACAGGGTCTGGCACAGAGCACTTCTAGCGAAGTTACCATCCTATGGAATTCCCGGGGGACTCTGCAGATGGATCGCCAGCTTTCTGGATGGTCGGAGCATCAAAGTGGTCCTTAATGGTTCATGCTCCGAAACCAAAATGATTAATGCTGAGGATCCACAAGGCTTGGTTCTCTCCCCAACGCTGTTCATTCTGCATATCAATGACATGTTGTCTATAGAGAACATGCATTGCTATTCAGATGACAGCACGGGTGATGCGAGGTATACCAGCCATCGGAATATCCCCCAGAGCGCCCTGTCGGAGAGACGGTCAAAACTTGTTTCTGATGTCGGGTTTCAGAATGGTGGAAAACGAACTTAGTTCAGTTCAACCCCTTAAAGACACAGGTTTGCGCATTCAGTGCCAAGAAAGACCGTTTTACATTGGCGCCTCAGTTCCAAGGAGTAACCCTTAAGATCTCCGATAGTGTTGGTATCCTCGGTGTTGAGATCACGAGCAAAGTTAAATTCGGGAGTCATTTGGACAACAAGGCTAAGCTGGCCAGCAGGAAGCTCGGTGTCCTTAAAAGAGCACAGCGTTACTTCACGCCCTACCAACGCCTTGTGCTTTATAAGGCCCATGTTCGTCCGCACGTAGAGTACTGCTCACATCTGTGTGCTGGAGCACCCAAATACCAGATTGATCCATATGACTCTCTGCAAAGAAGGGCCGCTCGAATTATCGGTAATGCTAATCTATCGAACTCATTGGAGTCGTTGGGCTCACGGAGGGATTTCGGCTCCCTCTGTGTGTTCTACCGTCTCTTTAACGGTGAGTGCTCCGAGGTACTATTTGACCTGGTACCGACGTCACCCTTTTTTCATCGTACCACTAGACACCGCAGTGGGGTTCATACTTATCACCTGGAAGCGATATCGTCTAGTACGGTTTGCTTTCAGCGCACATTTTTACCACGAACGTGCCGGCTCTGGAACGAACTTCCCGCTGCTGTGTTTCCTGAGCGCTACAACATGTCCCTATTCAAGATTAACATTAAGAGAGCATTACACTCAAGGTAAGCAGCGACCTAGCTATGTCGCTGATATTAGCGAAGTCCATGGGCGACGGATACCGCTTACCATCAGGTGGGCCATCTGCTACTTTCAGTAATAAAAAAAAAAATATAAGGTATAACATAAGCTACTTTTTGCCAAAAGTTACTATTCCACGCGGACGAAGTCGCGGGCACAGCTAGTTGAAAATAAGAACGACTTCGCATTACTGGGTACCGTGACTTTACATCTTAAGTCACAAGTTGGCAACGTACACTGTGGTTCTTGTGCAATGGGGGTTGCAGTTTTGCTGCGAATCTCACAGGAACCACATGTATTATAGGTGACTGTTACCACTTACCATCAGTTGGGCAGTTTGCTTGTTTGCCAACTTAATTGCAATAAAAAAAACCAAAGGGAGACTGTACCGGATTCGTCTGAATGGCCGTGCCCTACTATCTTCGCTATTTCTGCCGCCAAGCAGCGCTGCCATACAGCGTTAACTCGAGTAACTATTCCACTCACTCCGACAGGCATTTCTATATAATTAAAAAAATATATTTGTGAAATATAATATTGTAATGTTGGCATATTAAAAGAGGAGACAAAAAAATAAAAGACCTTCCGTCCTTCCTTCCGAAAAGAGTTTCTTGCCTGTTCTTCTTGAGAAGGCTCTCCCAATTTCCGAACAGGTGTAGTGTCAACTTTTCTTTTGACTTGTATTTGCACATATCTTAATAATGATTGGAGTGTGTGTACATACAAGGATTAAATAATTTAGTTACTTAGATTCTTGGTTAAAGATTTTTTTGTTTTTTTTTGACGTCAATAAGTGCCTGTAAAGGTCTATATTGAATAAAGATTTTTGAGTTTGAGTTCGTTGCTGCGTTCCGGTTTGAAGGGTAAGACGAGCAAGACCGGTTTGAAATTACTCGGTACTGTGACTTAACATATAATGACACAAGCACTATTTGTCCGTTGTGCCGATCAGTTGTCCGGTTAACCGTACTAAGGAAAATAGTACATTACTGCAGAAACCGGGAAGTTAGGGATTGCCGGACGAGTAAGCTTTGTTCTTTGATCATATGATAAGTTATTAAGGTTGACACTTACTTTTCGGTTAAATAATTATTATAATTTTTATGGGGAGTTATGAGACACTTTGTTTACGCGTAATATATATCTCGTAGATATGTATTTCCGTAAAATATATCAAACATTACCATTGATTTAGTACCAAACGTTTGGTAGTAAATCAATGAACATTACGTTTAACATTAATAAATTGCTTTATTCGTTCCTTTATTCATACGAGTATTATACTCATTTGTTTCCAGTATTACGTCTTTCATTATTTCCTCACAATTATTGAGAAAAGCACTATACATACCTCGGCGGGAATGGGATTGCCGGACTCGTAATTATTGTCTGCACTCGTAGGCAATATCTAACTTCCCGTCCTCTGCAGTAATGTACTATTCCATGGTTAAAATAAAAAAGTGGTTTTGAGCACATTGGTAGGCTCTATTGCATTATATACAGAGGTCTTACTATGATCGCTGAGGTCAAAACTGTATACACCTCTGTTTTCCAGCATATGGCGCGATATCACGCACACTCCGGATTAAATAGTGTTTTAAGCGATCGTGGTAAAGGGGGCTAATTGAGGGTTGAATAGATCCCGAACATGTTTTTGAACAAATCCCACATTTGCTTAAATGGGTTGTAGTCCGAACATTGGTAATACCTTAATGAAAGCTTCATCCACATAGAGCTCCGTGGTGAATCTGTGTAATTTTTATCTAATCTGTGACTCTGGCTCTGTGTGTGCTTGAATTTAAATCAATAGGAGTTGATCACCTGCTCGATATTATGCTGAGCTGTTACCTACCGTGTAAATCCGATAGATATAGAAATCCCCCTCCACACCATCACACTGGAATTTGATTGATAAATCCATGGTGTCACTATAAGGATATGACAATATTAAAATTCAATATGATGACAACTAGACGCCATAGGTATGATGAAAAATAAATAAAGTCGACTAACTGTATTATGTGGAGTATCATTGAATAGGCATAAATAGGTATTTAAAAATCATCGTAGGTTTCTCTTATCATTTTTAATCCTACTAATATTATAAATGTGAAAGTGTGGATGTTTGGATGTTTGTTACTCAATCACGTAAAAACGACTGAACGGATTTGGATGAAATTTGGCATGCATGTAGCCTTTGACATGGAAAAGAACATAGGCTACTTATTATCCCGATTCCGTGAGGAGTTCTCGAGGGGAAATTGAAATTTTTTTACGAGCTAAGCCGCAGGCAGACGGTTTTGAAATTTGATATGCTATGGAAAAGGACATGTACTTTATATTCCTTAATGATCTCTCAAATAGTTACCGTGGGAAGATTAAAAATTGTTAACGAGCGAATCTTTAGACCCAATTCTGAAGTCCACGCAGACGAAGTCGCGGGCAGTAGCTAGTTTGGAATAACTGTTTCGGATCGGTAACGATTAAAAGTAAAGCCCAAAATGCATCATCATGGAGTCCCCATCTCGTGGTTTGGCTCGACCACGAGGGAAGCGTAAAAGCATTTTACCCCTACCAAAAAAAAAAGATACGCTTATATATTCCCAATAATTAATAATTGCATTCGAATTCCAGGATAAGGATTCTAAATTAATGTTACAGCTTCATCATCATCATCATCACAGCCCATATACGTCCCCACCGAGGGGCTCGAGCCTACCCTATATTAGGGTGATTAGGCCTTAGTCAACCACGCTGGCCCAGTGCGGATTGGTCGACTTCACATACATCATTGAATTTCTTCGCAGATGTATGCAGGTTGCCTCACGATGTTTTCCTTCACCGTAGGAGCGTCAGACATATGTACATATGAAATTCGAAACGAAAAACACATTGGTACATGGCCGGTCTCGAACCCCGACCCCCCGATTGGAAGGCAAGTGCCGAGTCCACTGCGCCACCGACGCTCTTGTTGACGACGTGATGTTAAAGCTTAAAAAAACAATATTTTTCAAAAATGTCATTATATTAGGTACTTAGTCCCTACTAAAGTTATTTTTACTTAAAATTACTTAACATCAGTCATACACACATTAAAACACAGCCACAGAAATCTGACAAGTTACACAATAATTTTTTAGTACCCATTAGGTACCCATTCAACTTTTTTCAGTACAGGTATATTTTATACTACACCACAAATTCAGTTATCCATTAAAATTGTAGCTTTGTTTATATTATTTTCAATAGTATTGCTACGACGTAGCACGTAGTCTAGTCGTAGCTATATTGTAATTAAATATCGTAGCTTAAGGCAGCTACGATACATAAAACCTATAAATACAATAGTATCGATGAAAAAATACAGTCATGTTCTTTTAAAAGCATCTCTCATAATATATGTAGCTGCCGATAAATTACTTAGGTAATTTACCAAAGTAAGTCTAACAAAATGTCTTTGGGGTTTCTTAGCGTTATCATCAGTAAGTCTACAATAAAAAAAATTTAATAGTTAAGGTCACAAGTGACTTTTAGGTCTTCGCCGTAACTGCGCGTAGATGAGTCCTGCAGGCTTATCAATGGGCTGGTAGATGTGATGTCTTGGGTCCCCTTTCGTCACATTCGCGGGGAATTTCGAAAGGTCAATATTGAGGTAATGTTTGTTTGGCATCGTCATCTTGACCCATGTGATCTGTGAACAATAGAAACACATTTTAAAAATAAGTCAATAATTTTATGCGTACTATGTCTCCTCACCAACATGCTGTTCTATTCTAAAGACATTATGATCCTCCTTTTACTTTTCGTATTTGTATGGCACAGATAGTAAACAAAATATGATCATGAAGTCGATAACTTCATGATAATATTTCCTATACGCATGCCTGCGGGGCGTTCCTAATAAATTAACGTAATACCTATTTAGTTTAACTTCCTAGTTTTGTAAAATATAACAAAAGTCGTCAATGTCGTTAAATATTATAAAGCTGAAGAGTGTTTGATTGTTTCTTTGTTTGGTTGAACGCGCTAATCTCAGGAACTACTGATTCAAATTGAAAAATTATTTTTGTGTTAAATAGTCCATTTATCGAAGAAGGCTGTAGGCTATATAACACCACGCTACGATTAAGAAAAGCTGAGCATCAATAAAAAATGTTGCAAAAACGGGAAAAAAATATATGCCGAAACGTAGTTCGCGGGTACAGCTAGTGTATTTTATAAAATATTATAAAGTTAATAAGTAGTGAATTATTATAAATTAATACTTTTAAACAGTAAATAGGTTTGCAAAAATAATTACCTATTTTCAAAATACATTGTTGTTGATAAATCCTTGATGATAAATCCTAATCTATTTCTTAACACAAACAAATGATAACCTTTGTGATTTCAATGTATCAGATAAATTTCAAAAATATCTAGGATAGCATGTTCTTGGATTTCAATATTTATGGTAGTTTTACGAAAATGCTAAAAATAGAAATCTAAATATATGTATAACTTGGCTGAGATTTCTTTTAACATAAAATTTCCGAATTTGTTAGTAACCTTTTAGAGGTATCACTTTTGTAAATCTGACGTGACATATTTGACTAAAAGCTCTGGCAGCAACAACGAGACAACACAGTGGTTTATCTGACCTCACCGGCAAATAGAACTAGTTAAATTGTTAAAAATAAATAAGATGATGTTTGTTGACTTTGACTATCAATGCATATGTGTCACGTGACCACATTAAAATTGTACTCACGCGAGACAAGCGTGTCACAATAATGTATGTTTATTCGGCATACATTGCCACAGTTTGTGCGAGTAAAGCTTTAGAAGTGTCAGTTAAATTAAATTTTAATGTTGTATTAACGTATCCTAACGAAATATTTTTAGATAACATTTAGTAGAAGTACATTTTTTAAAAATATTATACATTTAACATCTTGTCATATTTAACAGATAAAGCACCACAATATTATTTGGCAAAGCTATCCTTTCTCGAGATGAATCCAATACAAAACAAGACAATACGGTTATAGTTGTACTAGAATCTGATGGCAAATGTAAAGCTAAAACTTATGTAATAAAAACAAAACACTTGATTCAGATTATTAATAACATTTTGATTAACAATAAAATGACAAATTATATTCTAGAATTACCAAAGGTACCTACACTTTTAGCCATATTTTGATTCATAGCTATATGGCACGTGTTCTCAAAACTGTTATTCCATTCCTAGTTAACCATCTTTACTAAGGACGTCACCCTTTGTATCATATTTCAATAAAACACATGAGATAAGTATGATAAATATAATAATAATTTAAACACTGTCTACTGTAATGAGAAAACCCAGCGATATAAATTATATTCCTCGTAAATATCTACTAAAGACGATGCAGTTAACACTAGTTAGGATAGATGTTTCCTACAAAAGGGAGATTGTATGACCAACCTCGTTTCTAGTTTCTAGAATATTTGTAATAGAATTAAAATCTACTCTTAGTTTCTGGAATAGTCCGCGACTTATAACAATATTTCTTTTTATCCTCGCTAATATAAGTTCTGTTATAGATAGAATAGATAGGTACTGTCCTGTTTTCATTGCTGCTTTTGCAATTAAAAGTCCCCAAATTACAAATAACGTAACAAATAACGTAATTGTCCATACTAATATTATAAAGAGTAAAGATTTGATTGTTTGTTTGTTTGTTTTGAATAGGCTTCAAAACTACTGAACCGATTTTGATGAAAGTTGGTATAGGGATATTTCGAGACCAGGGGAAGGACATAGGGTCATTTTCCTACGGGAAAATATAAACTTCCCAAGGGAAAACAAAAATAACGCGGACGAAGTCGCGAGCGGAAAGGTAGTTTACATAATAACATGTCATTTTTTAGTGAACAGTTAAATTGAACAGGTTCTAATTTATAGACATATCAAAATATGATATCGGCGCACGCGTCCTACTCGGATCACAACGAGTATTTTCGTATCAGTGTTATTTACCGCGCTGATATCAATAAGTCATTGCGTGCTGTCTCAGATAATTAATTGGTCACATGATCATACGCATCACTGACAAAGTTGTTAACTACATAAATATAATCGGCAGATAGCTAGGGACTTTCTTAGAACAAAGGTCACTAGATTTCATTGAAGATCATTGCGAATATCGAACCAGGATATGACATTATAGATATTTTAAGTTCATTTGGCACACTTGATTGTCCGTAGCTCGCTTGTTTTGTTTCATTCTGTTTTCGTCGAATTTTATTGGAGACTAGCTATCTGCTCGCTGTTTCGCCCGCGTTATTATTGTTTACCCGTGGGAATTTTATATTTTCCCGTAGGAAAATAATTTTGTAGCCTATTATAGAATAGAATACTGTTATTTATATTTAGGAGCTCGTATAATAAATTTCATAGAAATTGGAGCAAATTTTAAATATTTTCCATAGAAACTTTCAACCCCTATTTTGCAGCCTATGTGGGTGAATTCCAATAAACCATGAAGCACGTATTCAATGAAATGTGTTTAAGAGCATTAATCTCAAGTTTTATCAAAATTGTTGCTAATTTAAAGATTTTTCCATTTTCCATCCAAACTTGCAACCCCTATTTCGCCCATTAGGGTAATTTTTGTTACAAATCCCTTCTTAGTGTGCGTTCATTTTGAATTAAAGTAACTGTCCAAATTTCACGTTTCTACTGTTATTAGCGGTTACGGCTGTGCGTGCGTCTATAGATGGGAACTTCTCCTTTTATTATATAGATTACTAGAATAAATATTACAACAGTGTCTATATACATTGAGATTTTATTCTAATAGTTATCGAGTTCGTTTTGTTCTAATTATCGATTTCACAAATCCACAATATCGTAAAATTTTGTCACGCAAATGCTTTTGATGAAACTTGATAGATATTGAAAACTTATAATATCTAAGGTACTTATTACTTTAAAAAATACTATTACATGCCCGTATCACCTAAGAATATATGCGTTTGATGTTGCATTTGATCAATTTGATATATATATTTTGCCCATCTTTATGTTAATGTCGATATTTTATAGGGATAAATTCGAAGATCTCATGTTTTTTATCGTTATAACCTCCCTTTATCTACATGACTGAATAAATACATACAAACTGTCATTTTCAAATTATTATTATTAAAGTCCCCGATTTTATATCTCCAGACTTTTTTATTATCTGCACGTACACTGACGAATGAATTGGATGGAGCGCGGTGCATATTCCTTTTATTTTGAATGGTTTCATTATGAAAATAATGAAGCTATTGTAGGTACTTAAAGGAAATTGTCAAAACATCCTACTATTAAAAGCAAAAAAGGACCTATTTATATATTTACGTTACAAATGGTAATTTGTGTTAAGTCTAAGGTCATAGAGTACCGATAGCACAGAATTGATAATAATACTACGTACAGAAGTTGCACTCCTTTGATATTGAAAAAAAGCCGAATAACTAAACTTAGAGCATCCAAGCTGCACCTTAATGCCACGAGTTAGCGTATGTTATTTGTAAATCTAAAGCCTCACGTTGCTACGAGCTCAAGCAACAGGGTTGTTGCTTGGTAAATAATCAAGCGCGCGCAAGAAAGAGCATAAAACGGTGCTATACACCCGTGCCACAGATAATATTATAACACTACAGTACCTGTGCCAAGACCGCGGCACACAGAACAATATACTCCGAACGGAGCGCGGGCGCGGCAGCCCTACTGCTTTTATAGGTACTCTCAGTGTGCGCGGAACGGTAGGTAAATTATCTTGTACATACCTAAGCGGGTAGTGACTCACTGCCCGCTTAGGTAGTGACGGAGGCCTGCTGATAGTAACAATCTATAATTAGTTCGATCCAAAACTGCACAGATGACTCATTTTGTAGAAATAAAATCATAAGTAACCACCCAAACTGGTTTTAAAAGAAAATATTATTTTCGAACTAAATTCAATAACTTTTTTAAATGAAGTAAGGAAATTCAAAATTGAGTCTGCTGCAAAAGCACATTAAGTGCATATTAGTCGACCACGACTTATTAAACAGATGGATATCGACCACGACTTATTAAACAGTCTACGAAAAGATTCGATCCAAAACTGCACAGATGACTCATTTTGTAGAAATAAAATCATAAGTAACTACCCAAACTGGTTTTAAAAGAAAATATTATTTTCGAACTAAATTCAATAACTTTTTTAAATGAAGTAAGGAAATTCAAAATTGAGTCTGCTGCAAAAACACATTAAGTGCTTATTAGTCGACCACGACTTATTAAACAGATGGGTATCGACCACGACTTATTAAACAGTCTACGAAAAGATCAATACCTACATAACAGTTAAAAAATCTGACTATATAAAATATAAATATGGCAGTAATTTACGTATTGATGAACGGAACTAAGTGTTTCTCTTTTGATTGTTTGGTCCGTATTTCATTTTTATATTTATAATAAAATGATATTGATTTTTAAAATAAGTATGAACGTTCGCATATTATTTTCGATTATCGGATCGAAACATTGCTCTGCCCACATTAGCATGCTTTAATGCATGCTTGATAATAAAAATTTTGCATTTAGTGCTGCCGCCTGTGGGGATACTATGGAAATAAAATAATTACCAGAAATAGTTTTCATAATAAGCAGGTTCGCATTTTAGTATGGGATTGAGCATCTGTACTTAGTAAATCTGTGTTAAGGTGTTAAGATAGTGTTACCATAGATCAATATTTATATCCTTGCTATATATTTATGTCTTTGGTCGTACGCACCTCAGGCACTTTTTCCAAGACGACTTTTTCGGCTTGGTACAGCGTGTGCTGGACCGAAGGTGAGTAGACACCGACGTCTGGGGGGCCCGCGAATTTGTCTAAGATGGCGTCCTTAACGGTCAGCCACGCGTTGTCAAAGTGGGCCGTCCGCATGTTGTCGTATGTCCACTCCGCTTCCACTACGGTACTGTAAGAAAATATTTACATAAGTATAAAAAATGCAAATTCAATCCATCATACGAGAAACTAACCAGAGGCCCTACCGACATTAGAAACTATGGTTCTAATGTCACCTCTGGCATTAAAACGTTAGCGAATGCATCGCTATGAGTTAGGCGGTAGGACCGCAGGTCCTAAGCAAAAGAAAAAAAAATACTATTTTTATAAATTATGCATATGTTATGCGTTTAGTTAACAAAAATAATTTAATAATCAAAAACTTTAAAACTACTTCAGACTTAACTGCCTGAAGTTAACTTAAGCCTACGACCTTTCGCTATCCATGCTGCATTAGAGATTTCTTTAGATTTGAGCTCAGATTAAATAACAAATTTAAAAATTTGCTTCTTATATTGTAATATATGTTTTGAAATAGTGTTGTTTTTATATAAGCTCTATCCTGTATTTACCTGAATATTCTTTCAGCTGCGTCTGGAAGAGTTGTGTATTCATCTTGCACGAAGTCTACGAATGCAGACTGTGTTGTCTTCAATACTCTCAATCCGCTTAACCCTGACTTTACCACCACCGCCTCTGCACAAATAAACAATATTATTGTAGAAATTGTAGGTGAAAATCTACGACTACGAAAAAACAGCACTTCAAGAAAGAAATTTGAAAGATAACAAATTGTTTTATTCATCAAAGTACTTCAAGACTATTTTCAATATGTTTTTTTAATACATACTCGTATGTGCATTAGTGCTAGTTGAGTAACAAATTTTTTCGAAAGTTATTACTTACCATGTCGTGTTTGTGAAATTTCGCACCACCTCGTCGCCGTGGGGGAGAAGACGAAAGCATGGTTATGGGGAACGCCGGCCTGCAATCGCTCCCACGGGTATTCCACCACTCTACACTTCGCGGACACTATTTGCTTGTACATATACAGGAAATGGTTGACGACCACGGCACCGAACTCCTCTGGAGTTTTGACGCCGTGCTTTTTCGCTAGCAAGTAAATTGTGTTCTTCTGCGAATCTGTCGCAACTACTTCTTTGTTGTCACCAACGACGTAAGCCGTTTCGGAGATCAGTTTCAGTTCCGTGGAGACCTCGAACTCTCTGATCGTGTGGAAGTCGCTATCGCGGTGCACGTGGAGGAGCTTTACAGAGCTTTTGCCGTAACCATGGTCGCTGAGCTCAAAGCGACCAGCAGTGTCGTTGGCGGCTGTCTGAACCGGAAAAGTTGTTTGAGCGCTAACAGGGGCGCTCTCGGGACCTTCAGTACCACTAGTGTTTGAAGGCTTCGCGTAAATTCTGAAAAAAATGTATTTCATATAGCCACGATTAAGTTTTAATTGTAATCTGCTTTTTGAATGTTTTTTATTCATATTTTGTAAACATGTTGATAAAACTGCACACTTTCTTATTACCTGTTTGTGCTGGTCCACGGCATTTTTATTTTTAAATTTATGTCACTTAATTTAAAACGTATTAGAAAACTGCGTTGACGCGTCGACACGCTCACGAAATATTGTTCACCAGCGGGACGGGCTCTTACTTATAAGGGTACCCTGTGACCCTTGTTATCTGGAGCGAGCACGCGCCCACTACCAACAGATATCCGCATCAGAAATAGATAAGGTGCCGCGACATTTTGAATTTTGTAAATAAGCACTAATTATTAGGTTTTTATTAACAACTTCGTGTTTCAACAATTTGGAGCATGTCGAAACAACGTGTTCTTCAGCGATAAAACATTACTGGCTATAATATCATTCATATTCATTTTCAAATTAATTTTTCACTTTACCCGCAAACGATGGAATCGTTTTTCACATGGAACAAATCGACCTTCTCGTCCGGATGCTATTATTATACTAGTTTTCTATTTGTCACATGATTGATTGAAGTATAAAATCGAAAGTAGTGCGCATTATTATGTAATTTATCAGTCTCATTAGTAGCCATGCTTCATGTTTAAGATATACATACTTGTATAAAGAGCGCACGTGCACGAAGCCTCGTTCACATTTGCGTACCATTGGTTATCTCTGCTTTGACTTTATGTTTTAGATAAATTAAAACTTTAATGTTGAACAAGTCAATACTGTAATAGTTTTTTCTGCAATAGTTACATCATAAAGGTTCTTAATTTTTTTTGAGATTGTAGAGTAGAATTTAAATGATTTTGTTAAGGTTGAGGGTAGTTACTACAAAACGAGGCTTGCCGAGCTTTGTAATAAAAGGCCCGAGAATTTTCGAAATTCATATGCACATTTGTCTGACGCTCCTACAGTTAAGGATAACATCGTAAGGCAACCTGCATACATCTGCGAAGAAATTCAATGGTGTATGTGACGTCAACCAATCCGCACTGGGCCAGCGTGGTTGGCTAAGGCCTAATCACCCTAACATAGGGTAGGATCGAGTCCCTCAGTGATGGGGACGTATATGGGCTGTGATGATTGATTGAAATAAAAATAAAAATGTGAGCAGTAAAAATTAAAATGAAATAAAATGGTAAACAAGATAAATTATTTAAAAAAAACTTTTTTAAATAATATGTACAAGCTTTTAGTACTCGTCAATACGAATCAAACGAGTCCAAACTCGATGGCGTTGTGAAGTTTTATTGCGGAATTGCTATGGCCACCTTCCAGCTCTACCTGGCATTAGATCAGCTTCATGTTATCATAATAGTGCATTGTCACGTAATATACATGCGCATGCAAAATTTCAGCTCAATTGGAAACCAGAAAGTGGGTCAAATTTAACTTGCAAGATTTCATTACAGACACGGGACAGGTGAAAGTAAATAAAAGCTTATAAAAAATACTCCAAGGATCTTGTTTTACGTACAAAAATTATATTACAAAATAGCATTTAATACAAAATTTGTATTATTACAAAAATTAAGAAATATCAGAAAATGATAGCTCGTACCTCTTTGTTGTAACTTTCAGCTGGCGTTCACGTCTCGCTCAGCTACAACGCTGCGTCCTCCTTTATCTTTCAAAACTCGACAACCGTCATTCAGGTCAAATTTCTTACAGACAACCCTATATCATCGTACTCGCAATTAAATAGCGCTCATTTTGGTATAAGATTTATTAATTGAACAAATAGGTGAAAATAACTATTATCGATTTACCTGTTTATACCTGCAAACCCAGTAGTAACACCAGGAAAAAAAATAGACAACCCAACGTTTGTATGTATATTCTATAGGTTTCATTGCTTTCGGTTAGTATTTTTATTCACGAGTGTAATATTAAAAAAAGTCATTTTTCAATTTTTAATTAATCATAGTCTGGCCAGAAATTTTTCTCTAGATATGATATAAAACACTGTTTATCCATTAAACAGATGGGTAACGGTCGTTTCTAGTGCGGATCCTCTACTATAAATAAAACATGATTTAAAAATAATAAATTTCCAAGTTCGCGCTGACAAAACATATAAACAAAATGTGAAAGCGCGGGGGCTTTCACATTTGTGTTTTTTAATTATCCATCATAAACTAAAATAATATTTTAAAAAAAACTGTATTTCATGTAGGTTATTTATGTAAAAGTAAATAAAACTCGATGTAAATATGGCAATTGCAATTGGCAATAACTTGATTTGATTTTAACTTTTTTCATGGATGCGTTCGACGAGACACTTTCAAATTTTCAATAGTGAATACTTTGACTCTGGCCACTCAGTATGCATCTTCTATCGCATATATTACGGGGAATGCTCCGAGGAATTGTTCGGTCTCATACCTGCCGCCTCTTTCCGCCATCGTTCCACGCGACAAAGAATCCATGCCCATCACTTAGATGGTTGGCAGTCCACAACTGTGCGTTTTTCTCGCAGTTTCCTGCCTCGTACAGTCAAACTTTAGAATGAATTGTCGCCTTCGGTATTTCCGGACCGATACGACCTTAAAACTTTCAAGAAAAGAGCGTATTCTTACCTTAAAGGCCGGCAACGCACTTGTAACTCCTCTGGGGTTGCAGGTGTCCATGGGCGACGGTAATCACTTACCATCAGGTGATACGTTTGCTCGTTTGCCCCCTATCCCATAAAACAACCCCCTTATATGACCCCTGCCTCCCACCTCCACCTCACTCTTATATGAGGTACACGAAACATCTTTTCTTCTTCTTTTCGTCTCTATCAAACGTCGTCTCAGCACTGAATCTCATCGCACGGATATGCACCTTCATGTAATTCATTCATACTTTCTTGTCGATAACTTTTCCTGTATATGGCTGTTAGCCCTCCTCATTACACGCCCACACCACGCTAACCTGTTACTCCTTGTCTTTTCTGTCTCTGGTGTTACTGTCAAACTTCCCTTTATATAAGTATTCATTCTTTTCAATATAAATGAAACTTTTCTTTCAACCGTCTCCCTTGTTGCCTACTAAATAGATCCATATAATGACAAGTCCGATTATGAATTTATACATTTTCCCTTTATAGTTGCAAAAAGCGCATACTTTTTAGGGATAGGAGAATACAAACTTCAGATTGAAAACTTTTTCAATGAATCCTATTTGAATCTAAGTAAGTTACATTAGAACAATCGCGACGAGCTCCCAAATTCATTCCGCCTAGTTACTGTAATCAGTACCTACTACGGTAAACAAATGTTGTGTTATCAGGTTACTAGACCAATGAATGAACTTCCGGCTAGCATTAGAAACGAAATCTAAGTTAATAGAAAACATCTAACGTAAATATAATTATATTCAAAAATATTAATTTCAATAACATTTTATAAACAAATCATCAATCAAACCTAAGTCAGCCTATCCAGTCCGACTCAGAAATCGTACCACCAACCAAAGTAAATAAAATATTTCTGCTGCAATGGAGAATAAAACCCCGAATCAAGATCAGGACCGAAGGTAATCTCAACAACTAGACCACTGTGGTCGTTAAAAAGCTTTAATCAATCATTTGGAAATGTTAATTAATGTCCAACAATAATAAACTAAGTTGGGACAGCTTATAATAAGTAAGTTAAGTATATTGGTTTAAGGGTAGTAATAAAAGCTCCGACAAAAAAATAAGATTTATCCTTACTCCAAATATTAAATCTACTGCCTAAAATACTAACTTTCCGACTACTTTTGTCTGAATAAAAATGACGAAACGACCGAATGATATACTGAAATCTTGGAAAAATAAACATGATTGTTCATTACTATAATACTTTCCTACCAGCTTAAATTACGTTCTACTGAAAACTATGCCTTGTAATTTTTATCTTTACTTGCCTACTATTATTTCATAAATTACCTTTCATATTTTATAGACTGTGATGCTATTTTAACTACAACGTTATACTGAAAATACAATTCTGAGTGGTTTTACCGAAACTTATAAAAAATATTAACCTTTTACTTGCATCCCCCTATCATGAATTTTACTTACCACGGGTATGCTTTAATATCGGGTCGACACCTCAGGCGTTAAAAAGCCACAACAGCAGCGTTGCCATTTACACGGCAATTGCCGTGTTACACGGCAATTTGGGTCTATTCAGCAATAAAACACGGTACACGGCAGTATATTCATTGCCGTGTTCTAAAACACGGCAACCAATGGTTACTATTTTTTCCGATAATATAAGTCATTATAACGCACATCACTAGACTACAGTAGACGTAATCATGACTCTATGAGCGAAGAAATCCCCACGCGCATTAGTGCACACTTCTTGTTTATGGTATTCATTTCATTCATTCATTTCTGAAAAGTACATAAAAAAGATATACTACTGTTTTTTACTTTACTTTATTTAGTGCGGTGTGTGAGTAGTGTAGTATTAACATGAATAGTGAGGAAGAAGGGCCGTGTTCTCCCAAAAAGGTAAAGAAACGAACGAATAAAAATGTACACGGCAATTTTGCTAGTTTCTATTCCAAAACACGGCAATCCAGATCTCAAAACACGGCAACTTAAATTTTATTGGTATGTTTTGGGTTTTTTTTGTCGGTAATTCATTGTAACGCTGTTCAATTAGAATAGTATTAGTCGGTCAAAGATCGCTGGAAATATATTTGTTTCTCGGAACCATTATTATTTCCCTTGGTTTAATTCTGTATGATTCTTGTTCAAAAGAAACGAATATACGAGATATACGTCATGAAACTGGTTAATTTGCTACCCATATTTTTACTTTTCTGTTATATTAAACCCCATTTTACTGACATTTCAGTCGCCACCAACCCTGAAAATCTAGAAAAGTCTAGATTTAATGACTCCCCCTTGCACAAGATTAGGTTATAGGTTATCGATCGCTGTAGAGATATTTGGTCTGTGAATACTGATAAATATTTTTTTTTCATCATTCACTCATCGAAGACGTATACGAGGTCACGGTTATCATTACCTAATATTCATTTTGTTATTACACATAATATCGAATCACCGTTGAACCATTTCTCCGATGCGATCAGGGTTTGCAGTCAAGCGTTACAGTGTAAAATGTATACAGAATTCATATATTGGTTACAACATTTTTAATGAATAGACAAACTATATGCCTTTTTCAAACAACATCTTATTAGTTCCATACGACTCCGTATGAACCTGTCGCATAGCTTTAGGAACTTTAACCACGAGTATAACATTCTTGCTTTTTTCATAACACACAACGGAAGAGCTCTTGGCCTTCATATCACCCGGCGGTAAGTGACGATAAGGCCGAAAGTGAAAGCGAATTTCAACTGTGGGGCTAGCACGCAGGAGATTCGTAAATCGAATCGAAATCCGAATCGAGGAGTTTGTATGGCAATTTTATTAGTTCTGCTACTCACCGCCGTGGCGCTAATAAAATTGCCATACAAACTCCTCGATTCGGATTTCGATTCGATTTTCGATTCTCCTGCGTGCTAGCCCCACTGGACTTAGTGTTGCCATCCGTCCGGATAAAGCCGGACATTTTTAGGCTCTTTGACCGCTTGTCCGGCCAAATTTGACTGCGTCCGGCCCGTCCGGCTTTTGTTAGGCTTTTATACTATCGTTCAATTAATTCAATCAATCTTTTCAGTCAGTAACGATAGAACGAGCGAAACGAGATTGGCTGACTCGCTCACAACTGTGTGTTTCATTATTTTTTTTATCAACTATCCCTTTTTGAGCGTCCAGTTTTGGTATTCAAAAGTCTGGCTTTTTTAAATATGTGATTTATTCAATATTCTTGACATTTTTTAAAATTATTCTTAATGTCCGGCTTTGCGACCCAAAAGTCCGGGTTTTTTATTTTTAGAGATGGCAATGTGGACTGCCCAAGAAGTGAGAAACTGGCTATACTATCTCAATTTTCTGAACACAACAATGTTAATAATATAGTCAACTAAATAAAAATTAACATTGACGTCCTATGAGGATTCGAACCCCGGACCTTCAAATCCATACCGAGCAGTCTCAACCACTTGACCACGGCGGCGGTTATACAGCAAATTAGCAAGATAGAGACAATCCACGTCGCCAAGGATCGCAACAGATGAAGAAAATCATGCAGAGATGAATAAGGTCACTTACAGTACTATGTACGAATATTGTATAATATCTTCTGTGGTACCGTAATAGCTTGCAACTGTAATGAAGCGACAATGAGAGCGAGATGGCACTATGCACTGGAACAGGGAACAGCGAGCTATTTTACCTCGCTCTAAGGTGAATGCTATACACGTTCAATATTTATCACGATGTTTGGATTACGATCCAGGATCGTGATATTTATTGATCGTGTAGTATGATATTGATGGATCACGATCCATCCGTCTGCGGATTGGCCTGATGTTCTCGGGCTTTCCCCTCTTGGCGATAGCCGGACCAGTCAGGTGGGGCTAGCCCGGACGCGTGAATAATGGTGTTACATTGTGGACCCTACCACAAGCGCCCTAAAGGGCTGGGAGAGCACAGAGGGGTTTTTGTGGGTACGCCAACGCATTTCCCCCGAAAAAAGGAGCGGCTAACTTGAGCCAAATTCTACTGTTTACTAACGGAACCCTGTGCGATCTAACTAAATACATACTTCTTGAAATATTAAATTCTACGTATTTTACTATATTATTATACTCTTTATTGTACACAGAAAAAAACATAATAGATTTACAACATAGTCAGTAACAATACATGCAAGTATACAAAGGTGGACTTATCCCAATATAAGATCTCTTCCAGCCTACCTATGATGGTGTATAACACGTTTCTCGTGAGTAGTAGACTAAGTTATAAAAATATAAACATGCATGTAAAATATACCCAAGTAGCAGAAGCTTCTATAATAAAGGCATTTCATCACCGAATAGTGATATAATAGGCCTATAATAGTAATCATTGTGACTGCGTGTACTATAAAGGTTTTTAACATAGCGTTTTTATTCTATAAGACTAAAGAACATTTAAGTTCTATAACTGAGCTCTTAGAACGCTTTCAGGACCATACAAAAGAATCTTTAAAGTGTTGAATTGTAATAGATTAAAAAAAGTGATTATAGTACTATTTAGTACTAAAGACGACCCTTCTAACACATTAATGTATTTATTTGGCACTAATAATGTATCAAAATAACTTTTACAGTACTAGTATTGTAACAATATCGAAAACACTATTACAGTATCATTCTGCAATATACAAGAAGCTTGCACAACCATTACGTAATGTTTTAGCTTCTTAAAAGCTCCCTTAACATCGCTATGGGCTAGTTCTTTAAAAGTCATAAAAACTCTTCTATAGTATTATATAGTATAGATAGCGACTCCTGGTTCAGTTGCTAAATAATTTAAAGTGAAAATGGCTGCTGTTTTCTGCCGTGATTGCACATTAACAGCATGACTGAAGCAAATTTGTACTATAGCAGCTATAGTCGGGACAAGCCCTTATTTTATTTATTTAAATTTAATTAAAACACGAAAATTATGAGGGCGCATTGTCAAAATTAAAAACCGGCATAATAATTTTATCGAAACAATTATTTTCGCAAGTGCACTGACACGACAGAGTCAGAGATGGTCCTTGAATATTTTGTAGTATGTCATTTTTACTAAAAGTTATGTTAAGCAACAATGACGAATAACATAAAGCATCATAATTAAAGTTACTTAGATTTGTTTCCTTGAGGAACATTAAATGGAGTGATTAAAATTACCACTGGAATTATTTATGGTGCAAAATAGCACTATAAGTATGTGTTGGTTACTTTTATAGTTTAGCTTTGTGACATAAACGTTGCAGAGAGCACTATTGTAGTACTAAAAAGCGATTCTTGACACTTTACCATTTCAACCACAGAGCTAATTTATCACCATGAGAGCCTCTATGTAATGTTTATAGATTAAATCAGTGATAAAACTAGGGCCTTTTCGGGGTTCTGTAGAAGTTTACAAGACCATTATAGTGCTAATCATAAACACTAATTAGAGGCTCCAAAATGTTCTCAGGACCTTTATAGTATCAAATTTTGCTACTTAGGTATAAATAAATATATAGATTCAAACACACACATATATAGATATATATAACTAGTACATAGTATGAAAGAATGTCATGATGATACTTTAGTTTTGAAGTGTTTGGCAAGGTCTCTTTTAAACGAGTCAATTGTTAAGCTACTGTGTACCTCGCTAGGAAGTTAATTCCATAGCTGTGCAGCTCGAAACGTGAAAGATTTACGTATTTTTTACATTATAAATATTATTATTAAACTTATATTAAATAAAAAAGTTTCTATATGTTTTCACCTTGCCACGATCGACTGGATTAATAGCCGCAATAGACCGGTCGATCGCGATGGATAAATTGGCCACCCCTGCTCTGAACCATCATGGTATGACCCACAGAACACAGAAAGAGGTCTTTCTGTATTCTGTGGTATGACCCCAGAGAGGGTTGATTCCATGTACAGGTCGAAACTTGACCAAACATACGATCCCACCGCGACGCTTATCTAACATGAAGCGCATGAAAAAAAATACTAATGAGTAGGATATTAAAAAGTCAACGATTATTTCAATGAAACTTGTACCTGGTGTTAATTTGAAGGTAAACAATCGTGTTGTTGTGTAAAACTATTTATGTAAACAAATATTGCTGTATTTGGTAACGACACAGTAAGAAGAGAACTGACACATCTAATTTTGTAATGCTCAAACTTTTGCTTTGAGGTCCGCTTTCAATTCTGTAACAATACAGGGCTCTGCAATTGCGACTCTGTAACAATACAGAGAGAAAAAATAGCCCTCGCTGGTTTTCTTGCTAGTTCATTCCAGTACAAACAAGGTCTCCCGCCGTAGACTTGTGAACCAATGGCGTAGCTTTTTTGATGTGCAAAAATGATAATAAAATCCAATTTGAATAAAATATATTGAATTTGAAAATTCTTAAAATGCCGTGATGATGGATGACACACATTTTGATCAGTCTAACGCAAGAACAAACAAATAATTATAATAATATTTATCAGGAACACGAACAAAACTCAGTTTTTTCTTCAAGAGATTGGATCAATTTCTAAAATTAAAAAGACTTCAATATCGAGATATCTGTGGGGCTAGCACGAAGGAGAATCGAAAATCGAATCGAAATCCGAATCGAGGACTTTGTATGGCAATTTTATTAGTTCTGCTACTCACCGCCGTGGCGCTAATAAAATTGCCATACAAACTCCTCGATTCGGATTTCGAATCGATTTTCGATTCTCCTGCGTGCTAGCCCCACTGAGAGGCACTGAAGTTTATGGGCGAACCGTAATGTTTTATTTGCGTCACTACTAGGCAACGATTAAAAAGTTATCACTAGTATGTTCAAATTTAGTTTTATTGGCTACTTGATAGCTCTTCTCACAGCCAGATACTAGATGTTTGTGAAAAAAAAGAGGCTGTCACCGTCCTTCTGTGAAAATCTAATCTCGCAGGAGACTGCGTGGATGAAGCAGGAATGTGATCCTCACGTCACTCCCCTCCGACGCAGATACTTAGGCGGTAGAAGATTGACTTATGCAGCCCGCCTTCCAGACCGCCCTTGGTATGGCATGCATGCTAAGCTGACCCCTGATACTCACGGCTGGCCGCTGATACTCACGGCTGGCCGGACAGGTCTGGGGTGATGCAGAAAATAAGAACAAGATTTCCCAGACCTCGAATTGCTGCGACTATGGACAAAACGGACGTCGAATGCGCCACACGGGGAAAGTCCACGTACCTGTTGAATAGCCATCAGCAAGTACAGTGCTTATCCACAGCATTCCACCTCGTTATAACAATAAAACTACCTCAACAGTGAGGGAAACACAGAATGTGTGTTGCACAGAGTACTATTAAAATTCAAAGTGCAATTTCAATTATTTTTATAGCATATACTTTGTTGTGCAAAATATAAGAACCTAAAAACAACTTCATTGCCAGAGATTTATTTTAGCTCTTCTAAAATAACTCTCTGTTTTGACTGTAGGATTCAAATTGGTCATAGAAATAGATAGTAGATGGACACATACTATGAGAGTAGCCGGAATCTGTAAATAGGCGACGCTCGTGAGTCAGAGAACGTCAGCATAATGTTATGAGGGCATAGCGTCTGTACCGCTCGCCATTATCAAGAGATGCGTGGCTCCATTGCACCACGCGATAAATACCTGTGTGCGGAGTGCGAGTTTTATGGAGCATTACTCGATCACACGCATCGAACGCGTAAACGCGAATTTGTATGGAATTAGAGCAGTGCCATCTAGTAGTCACTAGATGAAGCTGTCTCATTCCATAGCAGCTACTAGATGGCGCTGCTCTTACCCATACAAATTCGCGTTTACGCATTAACGCGTTCGATTCGTACGATCGAGTAGAGCTCGATAAAACTCGCACTAGGCACTCTGGAATGAAATGATGAAATAATCGCGGCTAACCGGTAAGTGAAGAATAATCACTTGTGGCGAATAAATAAATAATTGGATGTCATTTTACGATAGTAAAAAACGAATGCATTACAAATAAATGGTTATTGATTAATTAAAAATTTTACTACTTTGTTGTTTTGCCATTGTAACAAAATTTTTACCGGTCGTCTGCAATCTGCATAGCTACTAATCTATACAAATAAATAAAATTGCAGTCTGTTTATAATGTCAAAACAACAAGTTTTTACTAAATGGGTATGAATGTATATCGGGTATTCATTTTAATTGTCTTAAACAATCATGTTGAAATCGGCACATGCTGTTAGTTAAGCTTATCTCTCTTACATAATGATCTTCATTATTACTTGTTAATTAAGATAAAAAAATGTGTAGATACTACGAGTCATTTCATTCAGATAAAAATGAATAAAGTCATTATAGCATCAAGTATAAATGATAATAAAGAAAGAATTTAAGGCGAGGTTCCCCAGAAAATGTACTCGTGCACGAGAATTGCTTTATTACATAGCTTCTAATGTCGCTTACGCGCTGTGACCGAGATAAAAGTTTATTTTTACAGGTCTTAAATGATTTTTGGAAAACTGGGGTACAAAATAAAAAAATGCATTTTTGCCGTATTCTAGACAATAAAAATGCACATCCATTGGTAAAACTTTTATGTCATTTATTATTGTATTTTCTGATTCACCAGGGTTGCCATTTCCAAATTTTAAAGTTGCCGTGTTTGGGGATCTGGATTGCCGTGTTTTGGAATAAAAACTACAAAATATTTTTTTGGAGTACTCGGCCATTCTTTCCCACTATCTATGTTAATACAATAAACAGCAGAACTTATATCTTTTTAATGTACTTTTCAAAAAATGAATGAATAAAATGAATACCATAAACAATGAAATGTGCGCGAATCTATGTCGAATGCGCGTCGGGATTTCCCCGCTCATAGAGTCACGACTACGTCTAGTGTGGTGTAGTAATGTGCGTTATAACGACTTATATTATCGGAAAAAAATAGTAACCATTGGATTGCCATGTTTTAGAACACAGCAATGAATCTGCTGCCGTGTGGTTTTATTGCTGAATAGACCCAAATTGCCGTGTAACACGGCGATTGTCGTGTAACACAGAGATTGCCGTGTAAATGGTAACACTGATTAACAGCTGTTTTAAAATATTGAACAGAGTGATCTTTGGATTTTTTTCTATCGAGTAAAATATTATTAATCATGTTTCTAGCATCAAATATGAATTTGAGAACAGTAACTGTGTTTTATATTTGTGGGGGTACAGTAAATCAAATTTGCTTGAAAACGGGAAAATAGAGCGCCTTAAATGATATCATGGTCGACGAATGATAAGTACGTCAAGCCAGCTTCACGTTTGCACTAAGAAAACCGCCGCTATTGCGAGAGAAATTAAAGCGACCTCAAGGTCAACATGTAAAATCTGGCGCGTAGCCGTGTGTATAAACTTCATACTTATAAAAAAAGATAAGGGCGTTCTTGAATACTTAATTTTAAAAGCCATAGTCATAAATCAGTAAATTTAAAAAATAATACTTATTTAGGTACTTATTATCGAGTAATTGGAAAGTGGAGTTTAGAAAGTTTAATAGATTTACTTACAATAATGCAACTGTTTAAATATATTCGCCAATGAATGATTTTCTCTTTAATTTTGAAGTAAGAAAGAAATATCTTATTTGTTCGTACGTAAAAGATACAGATAGAATTACAATATACAAACATTGCAAGAATAAGTACAAAATAATAATAAAATAAGAGACTGTGCAAGGCCAAAAAGTTCCCGCCTAGGCTAATGCTATTTTTTTCTCTTTATTTTGGCACAAACAGTCATTACAAATTATAGTTCTTTTAAACTATTACTAAGAACAAGACAATGGTATCAATTCAGACACACAACTTAATTTAACTAAACTAATTTGACAGGATTTAAAACTATCGCCATCTTTCTTTTTCTCTAAAGGATTAAAAGTTACGACTTTATTTTAGACCTGTCAAATTAGTTGTGTGTCTGAATCGACACCATTGAGTGCCAAAACTTACTTTTATTCAGTAATATATTAAACAGCCTTCATTGGGGAGTTTTGACAAGTGTTGCATGACTAAATAAATAATACCTTATAACTAATTTTGTGTACAAACTTATACATACATATATACCATCCTTAATTTATTATAGATTATAGAATAGAAATATCTATACATTTATTATTAAACCTACCTGCATTTATTACTTATTACCTATTTTTTCTGAATTATTTTTGTTACCGACTTTTAAAAACTTACTAATGAGGAATAAAATGGGTCCAGTTCAGAGAATTCATTATTATATAGTTTTAGACAGCGATAAAAAAGCAGTTACCAGTAAATTTATTTTTAAATAAAGGAGGAATAAACATAGTATTTTTAGGACGTGAGAGGCGAGACGGTCTCCGACTAAGTGCGTTAAAGGGGATTGCATATAATAAAATAATACTGATGAGGAAATATTATTGTTTATTACTTTATACAGATATCTCATATCAACTAACTTGCGCCGATCTCTTAGGCTTAACATTTTATAGTGCAGTAGGAAGTTTTCATATTGGCGGCAGACCGGGCCCTAGCCTATAAAGCTGGCTGTGCCCGCGAACCAAGCGCGGATCCACCGTTGTGGGCACTATGGGCATGCCCACAACCCTAATAAACTTTGGCGTTTACGGTCTATCGGGATCGATTGGCTAATGATATTATATGCCTTGAAAAAAAAACAATGAATCTTGGTCACGGACGTCATATGTTTTGTAAACATCTCCTTTATAGGACTTCACTATATCGATCATGAACGAGTTCATGTTCCGACTCGCACTTGGCCGATTTTCGTGTTCCTGTGACCACAACCTTCTTTGAGGGCTGGATCCGCGCCTGCCGCGAACTACATTTCGCTCTAATAAATCTCAACACTCAACAATTTCTGGAAAGGGCCACCCTTTTATCACCTTGGGGTACTTAAAAAAATAGCCTACGACCTATTCTCAAACCTACCAAATATACACAAGAAATCTATAAAAATCAGTCAAGCCTTTCGGAGGAGTTCGATAACAAACATTTTGACACGAGATTTTTATATGTTAGATGTTAACACGGTTAGGTTTCGACTTGATAAGGTATGTACCAAACACGCTGTATAGTATAGATAATAATACTAATTGTGCCCGCGAACTACATTTCGCTTTAATAAAGCTCAACACGCAAAAATTTCTGGAGGGGGCCACCCTTATTACCTAGGGGTATAAAAAAATATTCTCAGACCTTTTTTTTATGGAGGGAAGATACATTTTTTACGGTATTCAACAAGGGACTTGAGCTGACTAGGCCACCCCAAGGATATGCCGGACTCGGGTAGAAGACCCAATACCTGCTAAAAACCCTCCAGATACTTCTACTTCTCCGTAGAGACACAATCGGGATCGGCTTTAACCATTCCCCGATTGTGCCCCCTGGAGGGTTGTCTGGCGCACGCGCCAGGACTTACCTCTACGGGGGGGTCGACAAGTATCTTGAGAAATTCGACCCCCCAGGCGGCCAAGCTAGGGGTGAAAAGTGTCTCTCGACCGGTGGTCAGCCGGCCGAGCCGTTTCAGTCCCCAGCTTGCTAGGGGAGCTGGTGGCGCGCGTCCAGGAACGCACGCCTTCTCCTCCCCAACCGCCTGCGCAGACCTACCAGATATATACAAAAATTTAATAAAAATAGGTCAAGCCATTTCGGTAGAATTTGATAACAAACACGGTGACACGAGATTTTTATATATTAGATAATATGAATTCAGGAAGTTCACAATCAAACGGAATCATATACTAAATGACCGGTTTACGGAATAATCCAAAATCCTATCTCTAGGTCATACTGCCATATGAAACTAGCTAACTGTACTCGCGTAGGTACTATGTTTCACCTTAAAAGTAAAAAAACTGTAAATCTACTCTACTGCGGGAACTACTTACTTTTCCAGAATAATAAGTAGCCTATATGTTAAATCCCTGTCGTAATCCGTCTACTTACAAAATTTCACCCAAATCCATTCAGTAGTTTTTGCGTGAAAAAGTAACAAAAATCCATACATACTCACAAACTTTCACGTTAATAATATTAGAAAGGATTACATCCTCTACCTACAGTCATCTATACACGTAGTAACTATTAAATAATCTGTGTCTATACTAATATTATAAAGCTGAAGAGTTTGTTTCTTTGTTTGAACGCGCTAATCTCAGGAACTACTAGTTCGAATTGAAAAATTATTTTTGTGTTGGATAGTCCATTTATCGAGGAAGTCTTTAGGCTATATAACATCACGATATTGTTATTTTCGGACATCCACGCGAACGAAGTCGCGGGCACAGCTATTATATGTATAATAAAACCATTCCGTCATAATATCCAAATCAAGAGAAGTGCTCGACTCGTAATTTTGCACTCTGTCGCGCTTTAATTCTATATAACAATCGGTGTCCTGAACAAGGTGCGTAGGTATTTTGCGCCGGACCAACTATGCTTGTTGTATAAAACTCAGGTTAGGTCTTGCGTGGAATATTGCTCGCACCTTTGGGACGGCTCCGCTCAGTACCTCCTCGATGCTCTGGACAGATTGCAGCGTCGCGCTATTCGCATAATTGGCGATGTAGAGGCAACTAACACCCTCGAGCCTCTACAACTTCGTCGTGACATCGCCTCTCTTAGCACCTTTTACCGAATGTTCCATGGGGAATGCTCTGAGGAGCTCTTTAACCTTATCCCTCCCTCTCCATTCCTTAACAGAAACACGCGTAAGGGCCTTCGGAGTCATCCGTACACTGTGTCCTCCTTTTCACACCGTACCAAGAAATTCCAAGATTCCTTCTTCTGTCGTTCATCCCACACTTGGAATTCTCTACCTGCGCACGTGTTTCCCCCATCCTACAACATGGGTTCCTTCAAAAGAGGCGTGAAAAAGCATCTTTTGGGCCGGCAAGGGGCGGGCAGGTAGGAGAGTGGATGTCGTCCCTACTCTATCTGTCAACTCATTTGGGCCTCTTTCACCGCTTAACATCAGGCGGGAGGAGGTCATTTGCCGGGCCATCCATAAAAAAAAATAAAAAAAATATAAGTTCTACATTTGTTTGGTGCCGGCGTTTCTTGCCAAAATCGGATCGACGAAAATCGGCCGTTATGTGCCCTAAATCGTTGCGAATGGGCACGCGTACAGCTGAAGTCAGTGCGCAGGCGCGTACGGCGGGCGGGCGGTTGGGCGCCGCCGTGACGTGCCGCTCAGCTGACGGCGGCCGGGTGACGCGCCGCCCGCCCGCGTCGATACCGCGCAACGCCACGCGCTCGCATTCTGTGGCAGCCCGGCGATGCGCCGTCACTGGACACAAAGTGCCCCCGTCTATTAGACGGATCTATCACTCATCCACACCGATGATGGTGCGACGGAGCGGACGATACACTGTCAACTGGCGCGGCTTCCGGGATTTCGCTCTTGGGAACAAACCGCCCGATGAAGGTAACATTTTTTCCATAACCTCAAACTTTTCCATTTTTGCGTGAATACTGCTGCGTCACGCAAACATTGAGTTTAGAGTCATGTTCGTGATAAACAGATTTTTTTATAAGGAATAGTACGAGTATTATGCGCATGTCTTAAAAATTGAAAAGTTATGCTGTGCTATATTCATTGTATAATGTATATAAATTTTTCAAAATTATCTATTTTAACAGTTTCAAATATAAAAATTTATGTATTTTACGTTTTTTATATATAAATAAAAATCAATTGCTAAATGCTGAACACATCACTTTAGAACAGCTGCACCTTTTTGACTAATTCTTTTTTATGGTTGAAATTGTCATGAAAACTTGTATGGGAGAAAAACTTGCACGTAAATGTTGATATTGAATTATGAGTGAGAAAGACAGTACTGCAATAAGGAAATCTTGGTATGAACAGACTGACGTTCGTTGAAGTAGATGAGTTTCATTTTTCAGTTAAATTTTTTTACTTCATTTTCGGCCTCTTTTTCTTCCTTAACGAGGTTTACCATGCCAAACCGAATCATCACATGGCCGCGCTATACTCAAAAAATCTCTACTCTTGAGATTTTTGTTTACTGCATTATATAATTTTTACATATTCACTGATACCATATTAAATCTCAGGCTAATCTGGCTTTATATATTATTCTACATATGTGTTGCTATTCACGGGACAAAGTACAATCCCGTTATCCCGAGATTAGAAATAAGGTTTGGAATTGATCTCTCTCTGCGTCGTCAGAAAAGTTATTAAAGTAACTCTTAAAACAGTGGTTACATCTACTGAGTTCGTACAACCGTTATTGAAGTCTAACCACCACTACCATTGCCACTAGCAATGTCAGATACTAATTAAATGTGTGACTCAGTTACGTGTGATGTCAAAATTATTGCGTTTATTAAAGCGTTACGTACGACGCAGGTGCAGTCGCAGCATAATAGTAATATATACGTAGCACTTTGTTCTTAGGGTTCAAAAAATAGGAATGACAAATTTTCAAAAAATAGGAATGACAAATTTACAAATTTGATGGGAACATACTTATTTTACTTTCAACATACACTAATAATAGCATGTTCTTGACGAGCCTGCTTAAGTAACTTTTATGATTGATTACTTTTACTGGTGCGTACGCGTACTAACATCAGATGTTTCGCGTAAATATTTTATTATTTATCCTCCTATAATATTACAAATGTGAAAGTGTGGATGTATGTTACTCAATCACGCAAAAACGGCTGAACGGTTTTGGATGAAATTTGGCACGCATTTAGCCTTTGACATGGAAAAGAACATAGGCTACCTTTTATCCCGATTTGTTAAGTAGTTCCCGAGGAAAAATTGAAAATTGTGTACGAGCCAAGCCGCGGGCTTTGAAATTTGGAATGCATGTCACCTATGCTATGGAAAAGGACATGTACTTTATATTCCTTAATGATCTCTCAAATACTTTCCGTGGGACGATTAAAAATTTAATTTAATTAATTAATGAGCGAAGCTTTAGACCCAATTCCACGCAGACGAAGTCGCGGACAGAAGCAAGTAACCTATAATCGTTTATCCGTTTTAGATATTTCGCTCGTGCAACATATCATTAGCCGAGTAACGCCCACTACTTGACATAGCCCTTCCCCAGGTGTCTCCAAACCGATCGGTCCTACGCTACCCGCATCCAACGGCTTCCCGGCCCGCGACCTTCACCAGATCGCTGGTCCACCTTGTAGAAAGTCTATTTAACGATGCAGCTCCCATCAAGCGACCGCCACTCAAAGATCTTTCCGCCCCAACGACTGTCAATCCTGCAATGTGCCCTACCCGCGGCACTGTCTCAGTATACCATAAGACAACACTTGAACACTGATAACTCGAAACCGAATTACATGCAACAAAAAAGCTGAAAATGTGGATGCAAATATGCAAGAAAAAAAGCTTAAATATGCACGAAAACCCATAAAAAGGGCCAAAATATGCAATATGAGATAATTTAAAAAATCGTATTTTTAAATGTTTTTTATTATTACTCAACGATAACAACCGTACTTACGAAAATATCAATTACCTACAAAATATATTTAACATTGAAATTTACCTTTAAAAACGTATATACATGGTGGTCACATAATTAAAGACACTCCCTAATTGACCACAAAAACTTACTTATGGTATTAAAATTAGCTAAAATTGGTATTTAATCTAGTGTAATTGTTATTAAACTATACACGACGTTGTATTCTTACAATGTGGGACAAAAAATAGTTGTGTTCGTTAGTAGTTTAGACACTGCTCACTATGGGAACATAACACAAACTTTTTAACGTACTTGTAGCTGGCCAGCTAATTAAAAACAGAAAAAGCTGTGTTCTGAATTTAAAAAAATAAAGAAAAAACTGCATTCTGTTTTTCTTTGTTTTACCGCGTATTTTCATGAAACGTTGATATTACCATAAAACATATTTTTTTACGTTTAAAATTAATACGTTTTAAACCCAGCAATATGGGAAAATACAAAAGTTGCGATTCGTCCACTAGGAAGATTATTTTCAACTTTCATAATAAAGATTGGTCATACAGAAAAATAGCAAACCACTTGAACTGTTCGAAGGACATGGTTATGAATGCTATAAAACATTTCAAGAAGTTCAACACGACCGAAAACGTACCAAGAAAACCGAGACCAAGAAAAACTACTCTGCGGGAAGACTCTAAGATGGTGTTGTTGGCAAAAAAGATCCGTTCATGGGATCAGAACTGATACGTTCGGAGTTGTTTGGTACAGGAGGGTCGAAGGGTGTGTCTGCAAGAACAATTAGACGGAGACTATGTGAGGCAAACTTGTACGGAAGTGTGTCTCGGAAGGTGCAACTTTTGAAAAAGCAAAATATTAAGGCAAGATTAGCATTTGCTAAAAAAATATGTACACTGGACTGAACGAGAATGGAAACATGTGCTTTTCTCTGATAAAACAAAAATTAATATGATTAATTCTGACGGAAAACAATATGTTAGACGCCCCCCGAACAATGAAATGGATCCAAAGTATACCAAGAAAGTAGTTAAACATGGGGGCGGAAATATCAAAGTTTGGGGCTGTTTCTCAGGACTTGGTGTTGGACCTGTCAGGAAAATAGAAGGCAACATGGATAAATTTCAGTACAAGAATATTTTAGAACAAGCCATGCTGCCCTATGCCGAGCAAAATTTACCGGTCATTTGGACCTTCCAACAGGATAATGATCCGAAACACACTGCAAAAGTAATAAAAGACTTTTTAAGGAACCAGTCTGTGACAGTTTTGGATTGGCCCCCGTACAGTCCTGATTTAAACCCAATAGAAAATTTGTGGTACCATATGAAGAAGACAGTGGCGACAAAACGGACATCAAACATCGATCAACTTTACACAGCTTTTAGAGAAGCTTGAAAGCAAATTCCGGTGGAAGCTTGTAAAAAATTTATCGCTTCCATGCCCAATAGATGTCGTGCTGTCATTTCTGCCAAAGGACATGCGACCAAATATTGATACGTACCGGAAAGTTTTATAAATGTGTTAGGAATATTGTGTAATAAAGATAATTTCAATAATTACAATATTTTTTTCTATTTATCTAAGCAAATCGAGTGTCTTTAATTAGCTGGCCAGCTATAAATAGGTTAAAAAAGTTTTTGTTACGTTCCCATTGTGAGCTGTGTCTAAACTACTAACGAACACAACTATTTTTTGTCCCACATTGTAAGAATACAACGTCGTGTATGGTTTAATAACAATTAAACTGGATTAAATACCAATTTTAGCTAATGTTAGTACCATAAGTAAGTTTTTTGTAGTTAATTAGGGAGTGTCTTTAATAATGTGACCACCACTGTATGACTAAGTACCTACTGTTATAAATATTCTATAGCCAAATTTTATCGCTTAAAACATTTTTAGGGTTCCGTAGCCAAATGGCAAAAAACTTAACCCTTATAGATTCGTCATGTATGTCTGTCTGTCTGTCTGTCCGTCCGTATATCACAGTCACTTTTCTCCGAAACTATAAGAACTACACTGTTGAAACTTGGTAAGTAGATGTATTCTGTGAACCGCATTAGGATTTTCACATAAAAATAGAAAAAAAACAATAAATTTTGGGGGTTCTGCATACATAGAACTGAAACCCAAAAATTTTTTTTTCATCAAACCCATACGTGTGGAGTACCTATCTATGGATAGGTCTTCAAAAATTATATTGAGGTTTTTAATATCATTTTTTTCTAAACCGAATAGTTTGAAAGTATTAGCTATTGGTTGTCTCTTGTGTCATTGTCAGTGAACGTTGAAGGAGATCGAGCGTGAATCATATCATGATTTCAAAAATTTTTGCTGAATTACGCAACTACCGCTGCAAAAGGGGTTAAATATAAAGTAAGAAATACATAATGAATGTGAATCATTTTCAAGCCGCATAATCAGCGTGAAAAAACGTGAAAAGGCTAATGAAAAAAAAATGGCATGCAACAGACATGCTGTTTTCGAGTTAAATTCTTAAATATTCAATAATTTTGATAAATTCACCGACGACAACTCATAAGTCCCTACATTATTAGTATCGTGACATTTTTCCGCCCCAAATCCAGTCACGCACCTAGCATGAATAACTCGAATTAAATAGGCGTGCCTGTCCTGATTGCGTATTAAACATGTATGTTCTTAGAAGCTACTCTTTATCTGTCTACCATTTCTTTTATCACAGTGGCAACGGGAAACCAACTGACCTTCTTTCCCACTCTTTAAGTAATGATAAGCTCCAAAATTATATTAGTTACCTAAATCGGGTCTTTACAACCACAAAGTCTATATACACAATACACATCCTATCTGAAAACAAAATATGTTTTCTAGTAAATGTTTTATGTGCAATAAAGAGTAATGTAAAGTCTCACCTGGGCCTGCAATTGTAGGCAAATGTGGCGCTGTGGAATCGGCACTTGCTTTCCAATTGGAAGGTCCGAGGTTCGAGACCACCATGTACCAATGTGTTTTTCGTTTTCGAATTTTACATGTACATTTGTCTGACGCTCCTACGCTGAAGGAAAACATCGTGTTCGTGAGGCAACCTGCATACATCTGCGAAGAAATTCAAGGTGTATGTGAAGTCGACCAATCCGCACTAGGCCAGCGTGGTTGAAGCGGTAGTTGCCTAAACAAACACCCTAACTTGGGGTAGGCGTATATGAGCTGTTATAATTATGATGATGGGTCGAACGTTCATTATTATTTAATAGAAAACTTAATTAGTCGAATGTTTATTGGATTGAATCGTTAACCCATCAAAAACCTAATAGATTCAAACTGGGACCGGGTGGGCCGTGCGCCAAGCATAGTTTAGTGCCCACCTTAGGATGTTAGGCTACCGATTCACAATTCAATGATCGACGCCAAAATACTGATAAATTCACACAAAATCATGGGCCAGGCCCACCCTGGAAAAAAACTCTAAATACGCCAATGGGTGTCTTCTCCTTGCTTGACCTCTGATTACAAAGTTGACTGAAGGTACTGTGCGCTAGACACGCGAATGGTCCCAGACCCACAAAGTCTGTTACTGATCCCTTTCTTGCGAGACTATCAGCCGTCTTGTTTCCGTAGAAACCCTCATGTCCTGGAATCCATATCAGATGTACTATATCTTTCTTTGCAAATTCGATCAGTTTGCAAAGAAAGGCCCGATTTCGACTTCAATATAAAACTGTGATGAAGTATGTGTTCTTTTATTATTTATGACTTTTTGGTGTTTTTGAAGTCGGATTATTACAATAGCGGTTTTTTGTAAAAAACTTTTTTTTTATATTTTTAGTTAATACATATTAGAATTTAAGCCAAGGGAAGAATAATTTAAAATAAAACGTCTTTTGCTCTAAACAGTTTCAAAAGAATTATTCCCGAGCTCCTAATCTATCAAAAACCTTCCATCATCAGCTCAGTAACGCGAATGGTCCCAGACCCACAAAGTTTGTTACTGATCCCTTTCTTGCGAGACTATCAGCCGTCTTGTTTCCGTAGAAACCCTCATGTCCTGGAATCCATATCAGATGTACTATATCTTTCTTTGCAAATTCGATCAGTTTGCAAAGAAAGGCCCGATTTCGACTTCAATATAAAACTGTGATGAAGTATGTGTTCTTTTATTATTTATGACTTTTTGGTGTTTTTGAAGTCGGATTATTACAATAGCGGTTTTTTGTAAAAAACTTTTTTTTTATATTTTTAGTTAATACATATTAGAATTTAAGCCAAGGGAAGAATAATTTAAAATAAAATGTCTTTTGCTCTAAACAGTTTCAAAACAATTATTCCCGAGCTCCTAATCTATCAAAAACCTTCCATCATCAGCTCAGTAACATGACATGACGACTGCCAGACGCAAATACCTTAATATCTTAAGAAGAAACATGAAACACTTTGGACGTGCCTATGAAATTCAAGGGTTTCCCTCGTTTTTCATAGGGTCCCATCATCAGATCATGACATGGTGACAATGGAACCACTTCAGGAGTAAACTCTATCAATTACAAAAAGAATTTTGAAAATCGGTCCACAAATGGCGGAGTAATCAGTGAACATACATAAAAAAATAGATAACGAACATAGTACCACCTCCTTTTTCGAAGTCGGTTAAAAATATTGCTATGTATAGATAGTTACTACTTAATTTATTGTAAATGTTTAAAAAATGTCCAGAATAGGTAAAAAATTTGAACAATTCAAAAGAACTTTCTATCAAATCATTTGTATAAAGAATATTTTAATTTTATTAATAAATTAAGCGTGAAATAAGATATTTGTAAACATGTCTAATTCCTACGCCTACCTATACAAATATGCCAAGAATTACTAATGTGATTTTGATAAAATCAATGACCTTCTATCTACCTGACCTTTTTTCTGTTTTTAGTAAAAGAAGAGAAGAAAGAAGAAGATTTAGCTAATCATGAAGTTATATTTTTAAGGAGTATAGTAGAAAGTCCAGATTTTGGCCGAAGGTGTGAGGTAAGTAAAATTAACTAAGATAACCCAGATAACCACCACGTTTTACAATTACGTTATACGATTTCGTAAAAAGTAACAACTTAATACCTAAAAATGGATCGTTTCACTATTAAATATATGATTCGTGACGTACATAGGTACTACAATTGAAACTAGATTATGGTGTACATTTTAATTTATATTGTTACTTTACGAAATCGTAAAACGTAAATTTGGTGCAACTGGTCGTTACAGGTCATAATTGAGTTTAGGCAAGCACGAGGTTGCAAACAAAAACATGTCTGTGTCAGCAGCGGAACTAGAAAAAGTTATAAAAAAGCTTTTCGTAAAAATACAAGGCATTTGTTTCACATTATAAATAGGTACAATAGCAGTAGGGAAAGAATCACGGAATAGATGAAGCAATTTATAATAACCATCAGTTGAAACATATACTTAAATGGGTGCTGAATATTTGGAAACTGATTTTTATAACAATAAATAAAGTGAAACATATTTTGATTCTTAACAACTTTATGTACCCATTGACTTAAGTCTCAGTTTTCAACATTTCATAAATTTTTTTAATTCTATCGAAATATGACAGAAATCAAGTTAAGTATTTTAATTTTTGTTAAATCCAAATAACGTGATTTTTTAAAAAGGTTCATTGTTGGAAGTTCAATAATTATTAATATTTAATAAAAAAGTATCAGGTCCGTTTTTTCCAACTATAGTCAGTATTGCCTTCCCCAAAATTTTTACATTTCATTGGCCAGACTCTACTTAGAAAAATGCTAACCGTGCCTCTTTTACAGGCTAATATTATATAGGTATGTCGGTTTAGTTAGGTCAATTTTGCAAGTTAAAGACCCAATTGCCAGTTTCCAATTTTTACAACACAACTTTATATCAGCGGCCCTACCGCCTAACTTAAAGCGATGAGCGATGACGAATACGAGCCACTCGCTATCGTTTTAATTTCTCGGAGTCGGCTGTAATAGTCGGTACTAAATCACAAGATGCTAGAGTGATAGTCGGTACTAAATCACAAGATCTAAATCGCAAGAGCTAAACCGATAACGAGTGAATTAGGCGGTAGGTGCGCTGGTGAGAAATACCTTAATATAAAGTAACGTTGTAATTCAAAAATGGCCGCTGCAAGAAAATGACAGATAATACATACAAACTCAACTGTCTTGGCCGTGTAGATTACATGCCCTATGCCTTTATCCTTTTTAAAATATGTTATTTGACATTTGTCATTTGTCCTGGTAAAATATCATTAGGCAAAACTGACCTTTAAAATTAGCTACGTGAAAGTTCAAAATAAATTAAACTATTACAAACAAATGTCAGACCTTTAATTGTTTCATTGTAGTGAAATTGCTTATTTTTATTGTTCCATTCCATATTAAAATAGGTAATTAAATATTCTAAATCTATGTTGTTATAGTATTAATAACAAAACTTTTATATGTACATGTTTTACATCCTGCATTCTTTTAATTTTCATTCAAGAATTCATCAGTAGTGCCACGCCTATCAGTTTCCATGTTTTGGGGTGTTGTTCGTATACCTACGGGATTTTCTTAATTACTGGTGATTGTTGTTGCAGTCTATAGAATCCGAAGAAGATTTGGTCGTAAAACCCGTATCCCTGGGCAACGTCAACATAATAAAATCGTTAAGCGAGTATCGCGGCAACAATATACGAACTATAGAGCAAGCCGAACTCGCTATATTACTGTCTCGAGTGCATTTCAGGGTAAGCTGATTATATAATAAAATACGCCTTAATTTTATTCCTGTAATCCTATTTGCTTAGATTTCTTAACTGAAATACTTATAAAGATTATACTTAATCAAAGTATTTATTACATACAAACAAATAATTACTTTTCAGGCCCTTATCGATGCTCATGACCAGATAGGAGCAATTTGGCTAGAACGCGGTTCTGGCATTGATGAGAAAACTGTTGAAGAGGCTGCCAAAAACATCACAACAGACGAAAGCCCAGAGGAAAACGGAGATATGCCAATTGAAACTGTCAAAGTGGTTGGCCTTAGAAAAGTACCTGGCCAACCATTGGGACTAACTGTAAGTGAATTCATTGTAGTGTAAGTTCCTAAATAATTAACTCACATATTTATTTAAGGTTAAGCAAAATGTTTTTTTGTATTTAGCCACATATTTGTTTAAAATATTATTGTGACACCAGGAAAATTGCTAAGTACTTTTTCCATATACACAGGCTGTTATAATTGCCGCGTAATAATATGAACATTAACATATCTATGTTGTTCGTTTTATTTAACATCAATAAGTGCCTGTAAAGGTCAAAGTTGAATAAAGGTTTTTGAGTTTGAGTAAAACCTATTAATTGCAGTATTGGGTTAGATAAAAATTATTGTTTAAAAAAAACAGCTAAATATAGTCCTAATATGATGACTATGGTACCTACATGATTGTTTCTAGACTAGACTTGACTACAAAATTTGTGGGAAAAATAATTTTTATCTGTACTATCGCAAGCACTTCCGCCTGACCATTTAAAAATTTATTCGCTTGAAGCGTGCGGAAGCGCCGGCCTACGCCCGCTTAAGTTTTGGCCTATTAGAAAAGAAATACTCTTTCTCTCTCTAATCGGCGTTGGGGGGTTCCTCGGCAGCTCGGCGGCAGGCCGAAGAAGAATCTTTTATTTCATTATTCCATGTCTATTCGAGGTCGACGGGGTGGGGCTAGAGAGCGCTAGTGCAAACGAAAATGAGCGTAGCGGTGATCAGGCGGAACTGTGTGCGATAGTACATAAATGCATATCTATACTACATTATAAAAAATGGGGGGTACATAAATGCATATCTCAACTACATTATAAAAATTTACATTATAAAGGTGGGGGATGTATATGAGCTATTATGATGATGATGAAGTATACGCTGTCCGCTTATGGAACAGAGAGTATTCGAAGTGCGCGCACGCTAAAGTCTTTTAAAATCACTTCCTGTCCTTGAATCCTTAGTTGCTGATTTCCTTTCCCTATCACACATTTATTTCCAATTCCAGTTTCTGCACCCTTCCCCCGGTTGAATCTCCTGTGTATATATTTCCCACTTCCGAGGTTACCTGGCAGAGATCGCCTACGGCGATAAGGCCGCCTATTTTGCTGTTCGTGTACATACATACACAATACATATGTGTTGTAGCCTATAAGAAATTGTGCAAAATAAAGTGTTTCTATCTATCTATTGCTCTTTAGCAATAAGGCCGCGTATTGCAACATTTCTGTTTTATTTCTTTTGATCTTTTTCTGTTGTACTTTGTCTTTGTGTGCAATAAAGAGTATTATTATTATAACTAATGCCTATAATATTTTATTTTCCAGGTGACAACTGATGAACATGGACAGTTGATAGTAGCCAGAATTTTAGCTGGAAGTGCTGCAGCCAAACAGGCATTATTGTCTGTAGGTGATGTACTCTTAGAGGTTGATGGAGTGCAAATAGATTCAGAAGAACAACTTAAAGAGGCTGTTAGCAAACCCAATGACAGAGTGTCATTGAAGGTTGGACCAAACTTAAAGGAAAAAACCAGTACGCTCACAAACAAACTAAGTGTAAGTTTAATACTGATCAATATAAGTTTATCCACATTTTTTGATCATTAACAAGGGACTAACAAGTGCTTTTTAATTGCATCCAATATAAACTTCCTACATAATATGGAATGCTTAACATCTGGAAAAACACAACTTTAAAAAAAACAATAAAATATTAGGAACATTAATTTTTATTTCTTGCTGTATATTTTAGTGTTACATGAGAGCACTGTTTGATTATGATCCTAAAGAGGACACATTACTACCGTGCAAAGAAATAGGATTGGGATTCAAAAAAGGGGACATATTACAAGTGAGTGAATGTATATTGCATACTAAAGCCAATATGACAGCTGTGATACATTAATCACCATCCCAACATAAACATTGTCAGGTTTCAGACAGAAAAGATCCAAACTGGTGGCAAGCAAGTTTGGTTGAGGAGCCAAATGTAGTTGGATTAATACCATCTCCAGAATTAGAGGAACGCCGTAAAGCCTATGTGCCCCCTGAAGCAGACTTTGTTCACAAAATTAGCATTTGCGGTGCAAGGGTGCGTACTTATATCATAATTATTATTACATAATCTACTTTACTGTAAGATTAGCTAGCACTGAATGAGCTATCTTGATCTCTACCATCTTAACCTTCTCATAGTCCACAGACTGACTGCAGTAATATACTTAGATAATATATTAATCATATATACATAGAAATCTAAACAATATTGAAATCGCGTAAAAAATCAACTGTTCAATTCATCTATGTTCAGTGCATTCGCAATTTCTAGACTAGTCCCATAATAAAAGTTGTTGAGTTCGCTTGCCAGAACACCACGCACACAAAATTTAGTCCATGGCTGTAAAATAACCTTGTACGACCCGTGTGGTTAAAGAATGTGATTAGAAATGGCAGCTCATCGAGCCGGTACCGTCAGCTACCCACGAGTGCGAGTATAGACGGAAATAGTGTGCGAGCGAGAAGTGAATACATGCGCCGCCATTTCTAATCCCATTCTTTAACCGCACGAGTTGTGTACACAGTGTGAATGATCGGATTCCATTCAGATATCGAAAAAGAAGAAGAAATTCGTGTACGAGTCACGGTCGAGCGTGCAGCTGGAGGGCGCGGAGCTGTCACTGTACGAGGAGGTGGCGCGCACGCCGCCCTTCCTGCGACGCACCCTCGCGCTGGTGGGCACAAGGGGCGTCGGCCGACGCACCATCAAGAATCGCCTCATACAAGAACACCCCGATAGGTTCGGCGTTGTAGTGCCCCGTAAGTGACTTAATCTTGAGTGGATGACCACAACGAAATGCGTATTTAAAAAAATTCTTCAATTTTTATTGATCCACTGCAACCGAGTCTAAAACATATGTTTTTTTCTTTGAATTTACTTAAAAGTAATTTCCCCCTATACAGGGTTAATTTTGAGGTACCGGCAACCTCGCAGGATTAGATAGCTAACATCATTAACTACAACGTTTGTTTTACGAGTTTTAAGATAACTCAATACATTGAACAAAAATCAATTTTTAAAGTTTTTATTGCACTGTCGTGACATTGATAAGTCTATGTTTTTCATTTATAAACGACGACGGAAGACAACGCTACGCTCTCGCGCTGTACGCGTAGAGTTACAAACATTCTAGAGGTATATTAAATGAATATATATTTTTGTATGAAAGTAAAATCTAACAAATTTTCAAAAGTTGTAGATAAACCATTGTAGTTAATGATGCTAGGTTGCTATCTAATCCTGCGAGGTTGCCGGTACCTCAAAATTAACCCTGTTTACTCAAACTCAACGATCAATCTAGCTGTTGTCGTCCTCTTAATAACAATTTAGAATTTATGCTTGAAAGTGACATGGATATTATTTTTAAGGTCACTATACCTTACCATTGATTTTTTTCTTGATCATCTATACTTCACACCGTTGAAGATGGGATTTACTTATCGAGTAACTACGAGATTTTTCACACGACTACAACATTCCTACGATATGACGCCCTCCCCGCCCACCAACTATCCTATAAAGTTTTTGTTACGTATTCACTCATTATATCATCTCAGTCGTATCACTTGTCAGAGTGGTTTTGGTCGATACATACACATATGATCCTTTGTACCATTCAATATTCCTGTCAAACAGACACGTCACGACCACCGCGGCCAATGGAGGAGAACGGGCAGTCCTACTGGTTCGTCTCCCGCGAGGAGATGGAGCGGGACGCACACGCGGGCCGCTTCCTCGAGTACGGCGAGCACAACGGACACCTCTACGGGACACATCTTGACTCCATACGAGCTGTCATTAAAGAAGGTGCTGCCGACTTGTTTTCTTCTTTGTTATATGGGTATTTTAAAGCTAAGTATGTTAGCGTTGTTGGCGCTGTGGACTTGGCACTTGCCTTCCAATCGGGAGGTCCGAGGTTCGAGACCACCATGTAGTAATGTGTTTCTCGTTTTTAGAATTGCATATGTACATTTATCTGTCGCTCCTACGGTGAAGGAAAACATCGTGAGGCAACCTGCATACATCTGCGAAAAAATTCAATGTAAAGTCGACCTATCTGCACTGAGCCAGCAGTTGACTAATGCCTAATTACCCCAACATAGGGTAGGCTCGAGCCCTGCGGTGGGGACGTATATGAGTTGTGATGATAATGATGGGTATTTTATATAATATAATACATACATAACATTCAGATATAGTACATTTGCTACAGCATATTTTACTGAGTCTACTCTGTGCAACCTAATAAAATGATTTAAATAGCAGTACACAACTAGTGAATGTGCTACATTCTTAGAATAATAACGCATAGAAGGATAGTCCGGTAAAGAGCGCGATGATTAAAGTGAAGCAAAAATGACACCGCTGTGTGAAGTCGTTTACGCGCGAAACACGCACACTACGATAAAAGCAGTATGGAGCTGCCGGCGTAGTGAGCCATATATGGCTCACATTTAGTTGCATCAAATTGTGGGCGCCGGTTGGGTTTCTATGCGTTATTATTCTAAGGCTCCATTACTACAATAATTCAGTTAGACCAATCCAATCCCTATGGTGTGTCTGCTAAAACAAATGCTGCACACATGCAAAAGCGAGACAGGCAACCGTCAAAAGTTTTTGTCTTTAAATTCTATTGATGCTGTAAAAGTTAACGCTGGCTATTAGTATACGGCTATGTATCAAATTAAAATCAGCCATCGAATAATCGCTTAGAGACTCAAATAACATGCGCACTGCCAGCCTACTGATTAAGAACAAGGCTCTGGTACTCTCCCCCAACTTATACTGTAGCAACGTAGTGGGACATGCCCCGAAAGTACATGATACATGCTGCTAACATTTGAGTCTATCAACTGAACTTGCAATTTGCCTTTCGCCAGGAAAAATGTGCGTTCTCGATTGCGCCCCGCAGTCGTTGAAGCTTTTGCACAATAGCAGCGAGTTTTTGCCTTACGTGGTGATGATCGGTGCGCCTGGCATTGAACAACTTAGAAATCTCACCTACGCTTCAAACAGGAATTTGACGGTAAGTGACAAACCATATTTAGTCTGTGATTTTTCTCTGTTATCATTTATATTACACATATATAAAAAACAAAACATGTGCTGTATATGTAGTTAAATGGATTAGATCCAGTAGTAAATGAAAATGTGTTATGGAATTGTAAGCAGCTTCATTGCGAATATTTTGGTAGGCTTCACGCAATAATAAATTTTCAATGAAAAAAATGTCAGCAACGTTACTGCTGCAACAAGTACCGTCAAAAATGTAGAATAGTAGTGACAGCAGCAGTAGTAATTATGCGTACAGGGTCAAACCAATAAGAATAAATAAATTTCATTTTTAATACATTTGCTCAAAACGTAAACTTTTCCATGTGTTGTTGGAATGTTATTAAAATTTTGTATGAAATGACTAATTTATAGCGTAAATATAATAAATACATGAATTAAATTTAAAAAAAAAGCCGCCGTGGAGCGGATCAAGCACGCGCGGCCCAGCGCGCTGCGTACCTAACCTACCGCGAACGCGGTCATAGGCGTATACTACACGTTCAATATTTATCACGATAAATATCGTGATAAAAATAAATAGATAAATATTGACAGCGGAATCGTTTATATGAAGTTGGCGGATCGCGATTCATCAATATCATATACTACACAATCAGTATATCGCGTTCCTAGATCGTGATCCAAATATCGTGATAAATATTGAACGTGTAGCATACACCATAGACTTGACACCGCAAACAAACTCGAGTGCCTGTGCGAGTTTTGTTGAGGCAGCGCCATCTAGTAGCTACTATGGGATGAGGCAGTGTCATCTAATAGCTACCAGATGGCGCTGCCTCAATTCCATACAAATTCGCGTTTACGCGTTCGATGCATGTGATCGACTAAAACTCGCACTAAGCACTCTGTACTGAGTGCCTAGTGCGAGTTTTATCGAGCTTTACTCGATCGTACGCATCGAACGCGTTAACGCGAATTTGTATGGAATTAGAGCAGCGCCATCTAGTAGCTGCTATGGAAAGGGACAGCTTCATTTAGTGACTACTAGATGGCACTGCTCCAATTCCATACAAATTCGCGTTTACGCGTTCGATGCGTGTGATCGAGTAAAGCTCGATAAAATTCGCACTCCGCACACTGTTAATTATTAAACTGTTTTTCATTTATTTCCTTTCGTTGTTTTATTTCTTTATGCAAATGTATTAAAATACGTCGTTCGATGCACGTGCGGAATTGTCATTTCTTCAAATAACGATATAATGATAGATAGATTAGATACTTTCCACACTTGTGTCGAAATGCACAATTACAATACCTACACTAATGGAACAGTATATTTAACTTGTTCGACTTAACTGTGCATCTCGCTGGAATGCAAGCCCCCGCGCTACCGCCGCGCGAAGTCCAGCGACGAAAGACCCCATTCGCCAGACCAACCCTGGACTGACCCAGCCAATCAAACCGGAAAGGTCGTTATAAAGCCAAACGGCGATTACCCGGACTGTGTTAACAATCTTTTGGTGTACGCGGGTAGCATTCCCAGCGTTAGCAGTCTATCTTCTTCCTGTTCCACAGTCATTTCCTTCTTCTGTGAGGACATGATATCGTCCCAGAAGTAGGATACAGTTTCCCATACCGACGCGCTGGTCGAAGTCTTTCCCACGAATGCTGCTGTACCTTAGACCAGGGGTCGGCAATATTATATCCAGCCTAAGAGCTCATTCCAAAGTAATTTACTCCTGAAGTGCGCGTGAATGGTTGACGTAAATAAAATGCATTTTTGACATACATAGTGAAATATACAAGTTTAGTGCGAGCTCATGTATTTTGTATGCGAATTAGCCTGACGTCTCATTCGCACCATCAGCCAGCGCACCAAATGCTGGTGCAAATGAGACAAAAGCTATCGCAGGCGCACGTGCGCCCGCAGTCACAGCGTTGCCGACCCCTGCCCTAGACATTTAAAATAGAATATAGCTACAATTTCATTATATAGCCAAATCCTTTTCTTAGTACCGTTATAACTTAAATCTACTGTAATATTAAAGTAGAATGAATAAATAAAGCATTTTTTGGTTGTAAGCATGTCGTGTCAATTTTAATTTGAAGCATTTGTCTTGATGTGCGCATGCGTTGTGTAGTTCGACAGGCAGAGCTCCATCCGGTACAGCTCGCGGCGCGCGCGCACCCTCGAGTCGCTGGCGTCGCTTTACGAGGTAATTTGTTTTGCTACTTGCATGCTATGTACCTGTGCTGTATGTATAGTAAATTAGAAAACGCCATATAATTCGTGTCATCATCATCATCATCTCAGCCGCACGACGCCCACTGCTAATTAATAAATAATTGCCCATGATTCGTGTATCAGTGATTAACAATATTTTCGGGAAAGACACCATTGGATGCACTACAAAAAATCTTGCAAATACAAATAATATTCAGATTTCAGTCATCAAAAAATTAGAATTCAGTCATCATCCCAATTCCATAGACAGCATGAATAGGGTTGGTACTCAAAAGTTTATGCTTTCAGTTTAAAGTCTTATTATTATAACACGGAAAGTATTGGGTTTCCAGATCTAAAACAAGCACCTAGAGTCCATCTGATATGTAACCTATCTTATTATTTCGACCTTCAGTTGCACTCGGTATAATGTTCATAAATTAACAAAAAATTAACGTACTTTCCTCGCAATAAAACATCTGGGTCGGTCTCAAGTTGTCCAGATAGATTAAGACTACACTAATGACAACCTGTTAGTCTTAATATTTCGTACGTAAATACAGGAGGAAGATATGAAGCAAACGCTAGAGGACAGCGCGCGCATACAACGCCAATACGAGAAGTACATCGATTTCGTGATTACAAACAGCAACATCGACACCACTTACGCCAAAATCATGGACGCGCTCCACTCGCTCTCGACGGACCACCAGTGGGTACCTGTCAGCTGGATATATTAGCATACATTGATAAGTTAGCCAGTTAAGTGTGGACAAATCCAATGGACTCCGCATTCACGTGTGTGACAGACGGGAGACTAAGCTGGACTGGACTGGACCTGCACTGCCCTAGGTTATTGATCGATAATGTACGAAGAATAAGAGAAATATAAAAAGCACGGACTGGTTATGATGGAAGCAGCTGAATAACTTACCACCTTTTTGTCTTTAGCCACGCGTCGGCGCTCAGTATGGCTGTTGTGTAAAATAGTTCTGTGGCCAGAAATATAACGGGCATTATTCATGCTAACGTATTCGTAGAAGATGGCGTATATTTTTGCGGCTGTCAGATTAGATGCTCTAAGTTGCGGTTAATATTGGTATATAAATTTCAGTATATTGTGCTCGTCATCCTGTGACGTAAAGTGGTAGTTATTGTGTTCAGGAGGGAATAGGCCCTAACCCAGCAGTTTATTTGTTATAGCTAAAATGATGTGCCCAGAAAAACACAGAACATGTGCACCTAGTACTGTATCCATAGATATAAAAATGCCATAAATTACAAAATTAAACCTTCTGCTCTACCACAGCGTGTCCCGCTCACTAAGCTAATTTGAGGGAGGAAACGATAGTATAGGCAACAATAGTATTTTTAGTGATGTACAGTATAGTATTCCTCTGATTTATAACATCATACATTGCCTGTAGTTATTAGTTTCGTCATTACCACATGCCGATCCTGAAGCGTAATCGAATGCGGGTCTCATTGATCTGTTGCACAGAATTTCTTTAAAAATCGGCCATAATCTGTAATAGATAGATATGTATAACATGCTAATAATATACAACTTTTTTATAAGTAGTAATATATAATTTATTCGCAATCCAGAAACCCTTTAAAAATTGTATAATAGTGTAGTAGGTAATGCGTATGGTGTAATGCGGGCGCCACACATAGTTTGAAACTTTTAAACACTTGTGTGAGAATAAGTGTAACACGGGCATATGAGTATGTGTTCAAATAAAAAACACATTTTACAAAAGAATGTCACACAAAAGCGTTCATAGTTCTATGTTTGCGTTGCCTGCCACACTCAACAAAAGAGTTGTAAAAATGCGAAGTCATTACATCGCGAACGATTAGTATGAAAGCGAGCGCATGGCGAGATATCGGACACTGGAAACTGGAACGCTCACATTTTTAAGCAAATATTAACTTTATTAATCATTATTATTGGTTATCGGTTAAAACCTAAGCGAGTTCTAGAAGTAACATGCGAGAAATAAATTCATGTAAATAGCACGACCAATATCAGTGACGACATGACTCTGTGTCCATACATTGTTCGCCTCAATACCAACAGCAGTAAAAATACTTTTTGTATAATTGACATACTAAATACTATAAGGTCCCATATCAATTACTACAGACAAGCTTCGAATTCGAATTATAAATCTAAATTAATCAGATTTTGAGATTAGTTGTAGTAATACTTTATTGCGTTAAAGCAATACACATAGTCCAAACCTATATCAAAGTCAAAGGTAATCATTATTGCAATGCCTTTTTCTCTGATGTTTTTGTGTTTTGTTTTTGGAATTGTAATAAATAATTACACACATTTAAATAATAGAGGTATACCTCATCCACTAAATCGTCGTACATTGTGTTTGTCGTTTATCTCAGAACTAATAAAATGATTTATGGTTTTTTTAACTGTGAACAATATTTGTAAAGGCTGGAAGGTGACAACAACAAATGTTTAAAGTAAGTAAGCAAAGCTTTAAAGCTATGTCTTGCGCCGGCTGTCACAAATGAGGTGGTAATTGCTATTAATAAATGCCTTACTAGCAACATTTTTGCCAAGTTACACTTCTGTTTAACTATTACTGCTAATAATGTGCGCCCAAATTATTCCAACATTAAAATTAAATTAAATTAATATGTTAACTTTACCATAAAACTAGGAGTAGTAGAATTCAAATGAGATTGTACCAAAGCAAAGGTATAAAGCTTCTAAAATAATCCTCATATTATTAGTTGATATTATAACAATATCAACGTTCAAATAACTTATAAACAATATGAAAATCTAGAATAGAAATATTCTCTATGTGATTGTTTATTTTATTGTGCTGTCTAATCTTTTATAATTGCATTTAAAATGAAATGCCAAGTAGTCATTTAAAATTGAGCATCTATTGATACCATGATAAAGAATTTCATCAAAATTAAGCGTAAGCGAACTTATCTATTTAAAAAAAATAAGTATCGTAAGAATGTATGAATCTCATAGGGTCAAATATCAGACTATTGACAGAAACTGTAAAACAATAGCAGATTTTTTTTATTATATACATTTATTGTCGCGTTTCGATGGATACGCCTAAAAACACCACAGTGTTTTGAGAATTTGTAGTAAATTATAATAAAGTATAAGCATGCACGGTCTTCCAGCAGTTTTTATTATTATCGGTAATCTAAAAATATTGTTATGAGAAAATTCCATGTATGTCTCATAAAATTGTTTGTCCTATTATCACAATCCCATATTTGAAGCTCCGCACTCATATTTTCAGTATTGATTGAAAGTTTCATTCAATATTAAAATAATTATTTTGTGATCAAAAAATGTATTGTTGCAATAGAAAAAGGGTTTGTTAAAAGCGACAGTGCGAACTTCCCAAAAAATTCGCGCTTATGATTTCATTTCTCCGGCATGCTATGTATTATTATTAATATGATGGCAAGTGATAATGCGGATAATAAATCGATATTTTTTATGGGACAAAATAGGAAACCATAAAGTCATGCATAGAGTAAGAAAATGATCATAAATAACATTCACATAGTGAATACTTCGTGATAGAAGAACGAAGGCAGATTTGTGTACGCAGTCACCGTAGTGTAATATATAAAGTGCATTCCAGATAACCCTCACCAATATTTAGTGCTAACATCTGACGTTAACCGCGTTTTATGTTTAGAATTGTTAAGACTTTTAACCGCGCTACTTGTTATGAAATGGTAGGAACTGATTGTTCATGCTGAATTTTGACACCTCAACTACTTAGTTTGTCCGGAAACTTTACATTTCAAATCAGACTCGGCTAAAACTTTATATCTTACAATTTATTTTTTAAATCCCCTCAAATAACATTTTTGATTCATGTAAAACGTTTTCAACTTCAAATTTGTAAGCTGTCAAAAAGTGGTATTAGAGGACCCATTTAATAGCCTGGGTATTTGATGCTTAGAGCATTTACCCTATGGAGATGGCAAAGCTGGGCGAACCCCTCTGCCAAGGTACATTGACCATAATATGACCATGCACGTTATATAAAAATAGTTGACGTGCGGCCGCTGCCATTTGGTGTCGTTTCGTGTCACAATTAAGAGACCTACCTATAAAATGATTAACTGTGCAGTATCCTCTTGCAAAAGGCGATCCAGTAACTCAAATCATGGCGTTTCCTGTCACATACAATACAAGTAGAAAATATACATGAACTTATTTTATTTATGTACAATATTGAAGTAATTTTATGCCGTTACGATAGAAAAATACAGTGGTACGTTGGTAGCTCAAGTACACGGGCATGATTTGCGGGCGATTGCATAGATACACGTTAATTTGTCGATTTGTATGTGTTTTTTTATTGTAAGGTAATATTTTCATAGTGTGTGTTTGTAAACACAAGAACGACGTATCTGTAATTGTATTCTAGATTTTCGTAGTGTGCCATGCGTGTTTACCTCGCCTCCCGCCAAATGTGTCAGAAAACTACTACGATTTGTTGCGTACCATCTCCATAGGGTAAATGCTCTAAGATTCGATACTAACTTTTCGTAGCTAAAATTTAAATGGAACGGCACGAAACCAGCACGAAAAGTTAAAGTCAAAAGCTAATGAAGCACGTTAATGCTAAAAATATTGCCAATCTGTGCTTATCTGGAACGCGCCTATTGTTATGCATTATGTTTAACGATATTTTTTAATAGAAGCGGTCTTACTCCAAAAGTGGTCTCAAGTTAGTCTTGGTTTAATTATCGGCCCGTTCCAGATAAGCATTTTTAGCCATAAGTATCAACATTTTTAGCAACTCTGCGTTTCATTAGCGGTAATGCTAGTTTTTCTTACTGGTTATCATGCGTTTCATTTAAGCATTTTTAACACGAAATGCTAGCATCAAATACCCATGTTAGTAGATGGGTCCTCTGATACCACTTTTTGACAGCTTTCAAGTTTGATATTTGAAATCTTTTTTTCATGAATCAAAAAGGATTTTCAGCGGATTTAAAAAATTAATTGAAATATATTTATAGTATTAGCCAATTCTGATTTATATTATAGACATTTTAAGTGAATGGACTAAGTAGGTGAGGTGTCAAAATTCAGCACGAAAAATCAGCACCTTCCGTTTCATTTGTAACAATTAGCGCGGCTAAAAATGTTAACATTTCTTAAAAGAAACGCAAACTTCAGATGTAGCCTCAGAAAGTAGCAAGTGCTTATCTGGAACGCAGGGTATGATGCTGTTTCATTTGCTTTTAAAATAAGGGTAAATAAGAGACAGCGGCAAGTTTCAAATAACTAGACAACGTTTGTTTTTTACTAACACTCATATTTGGCGCCAAAAATGTTATAGTATCCGTACCTTTATACAAAATTTCTCTATAGAACACAGGAACTGTATTTGGTTTCGACCTGTAAAGGTTTTTCAGTGAAATTTGTATTCAACGTATATATTATAGGAGAAGTATTGTTCACAAAATGATATCCCATCACCCCTTGTTCCACAAATAAAGAAAACACATGCCATGTTCAGTGTTGCCACATTTAAGTTACCTTTACACCTTTGTATTTTGTCTATTGTATTAATAAAATTTACGTCCCACCTTTATTGTAAAATTAATTATTTATTATATCATCTGTATTAGAAAGTGATTCTGCTAATGGTTCTGATTTTTTCTTATTTGCAATCTTCTATCAAAGCTATACTATTCTGCAAGTGATTTATCATTCATGACCGTTTTGACTGACAAATTTAGCAAATCTTTGTCGTCATTCTTTTCATTTTCGTTGATATCTTCGTTTCTAAGATTTTTAATTATTCCAAATGTATTTGTATACAGGCAGTGTAATAAATATTTTGTATCTGTTGTTAAGTTTCGTTAATAATGACCATAATATAGTTGCATGGAAAATCAACTTTGTGCTTTGTTTTTTCCATCCTAAGGATGAAGACCACATGCTTGTACAACCTACATTAAACGTGTTCAATTCAATTGGATAATGTCTAAATACTTATAAAAGATATTTAAATAAAGCAACATTAATCAGAAACAAATAAGCCTATTTTTCTATATCGTCTATGCTATGCTTATGTCATAAAGTTTTATCTCAAATCGAAATCTGCCAATTAGTTTATAAGATGTAATTACTCTCATTAGCTTATAGTCTTCTAGATTTCTAAGTGAACTCTTGTATTTTTGTTATGCTTAGATTAAGCGGCAATTATAATAAGCTTTAGCTTGTACCTACTTCATTAAGATTTTCACATTCCGTCCATTTATTTTGTTGTTTAGCAATAAATTTTATCTTTGTCAAGATTTATTCAGTAAACAATATGTAACTGCATTTTTGGTTTTATTGTGCCTAAACTTTGTCTGTTGCATATGTTGCCCAAGAATATCTAAATGTCAAGAGCATAGGTTACCTGGATTTAATTAAACAAATAGATGCGTAGAATGGTGGTGGAGTCAGTGACTTTATTAATAAATATATTAATATACTTACCTAGGATATGAGCTGTTACCATTGCGTCGTATCGTCGTTATATGGGTCATCAGTACTATAAGAGTCCCTACGTATAACTATGTATACAAAATACGTAGGTACAGGTAGTAAAATGAATCAAAAACTATGTTTTTGCTTCGTGGATAGTACAGTACTTCTTTTGGCTGGCTAGAGTTTCCTAGAGCCGATTTTGCTGACACTGTAATTAACCATTCATTTCCATTTTCAATTTCCATTCATTTGTTGGAAACAATATTTTAGAAGGCTTTCAATAAGAAGCTGATTAACCAAATTAAACCAACATGTTCTTTTTGCATAGCGACTCGCTTGGTGAGTCACCTACATTGATTTACTACCAAACGTAGATAGAGCGCTTCATACAAAAACGCGCTTGAAATCCGTTACCTAATCGACTATAAATTTGTACTCGCTTGATATACTTGAATATATGCACGCCCGAATGAAAATTACTATAAAGAAAGTACCGTGTTTATCGAATTCAACCTTATTCTGCATTATTACGGCAACTATTTTAAGTACATCCGTGGGAAGTTTCATACTTCCCACGGATGTACTTAACATCATTTCATACCTAGCCACAGATCAAACGACGTTTTAGTAATTGCTACAAGAAAATATCAACTTTATTCTCTCAAACATAATGCGTGTGACTGACCCCAGCCGGGCCACAAAAAAAACTGAAAAATAGATAATTTGAGTATGTCGCTATAATGTCTAGAGTTTGTCGCTTGCCGGGCCACACGGATCTCGAAAACAAAACGACCAAGTGAAAATCTGTTTGCTGATATAGGTAGATAGGCGGCAGTTTGTCGGACGTGTTTGAGTTGCACCTGCAACAAAGTTGCCGCAACTGAGCTAGCTGGATCTCGAAATTAAAGCGACGTAGAGAAAAACTGTTTGCTGGAATAGTGAAACGGTAGTTTGTCGGAGTTTGTCGAACAAATTCCACAGTTTGAGACATGCGCATTTCCGAGATATGTGTGGCCCGGCTGGGGTGACGTTTCTCCAGCCGGGCCAACTGGATCTCGAAAACGAAACGACCTAGCAAAAATCTGCTTACTGACAAAGATAGGTGGTAGTTTGTCGATACATTCTTCAAAGATTCAGAGTTTGTCGACGCCTCAATCCAAAGAACGAAAGAATTCTTTATTTGGGTAAATAGTCTAGGAGCCTGGAGTCCCAAATGTGCAAGGTTTCGTTGCAGCAACTTTGCTGCAGGTGAGCTCTGAAATGGTGGATCGACAAACTCTGAAACTTGTCCGACAAACTGCCGTCTATCTATATCAGCAAACAGATTTTAGCTTTGTCGTTTGGTTTTGGAGATCTGTGTGGCCCGGCTGGGGTAACTGGGGTAAAACTTGTCCGACAAACTACCGCCTATCTATATCAGCAAACAGATTTTCACTAGGTCGTTTTGTCTTCGAGATCTGTGTGGCCCGGCTGAGGTAACGTATCCCCAGCCGGGCCACACAGATCTCTGAAACGCGCAAGCGAGAAACTCTGAAACTTACCGACAAACTAGCGACATACTCAAACAATCTATTTTTCACAGTTTTTTTCGTGGCCCGGCTGAGGTCAGCCACACGTCAGCCGCACACATAAATGCTTGAAATTGCTTATCGCGTTTGTCGCTCCAACGCATGAATGAGATAACACATCGTGATACGACGCCCGTGCGAGCGAGACGATTGTGATGTACTGACGCAAAGCGACTAAAATAATTGTTTTTGATTGGTTTTTACGTATAAATCGAATATTTGAATAAGCTTAGCATTCACAGCTTTTAAATCGCACTAAACTGAGGAAACGTTATATGAACTTTTAAAACAAATGCTGTGGGAATAAGAATTAATATTGCTAGCAGCAAAAATCTTATAATAATAAATAACGAGCTACTCTCGCATAGGGTATTATTGTATTCCCGTTTAATCTACATAGCTACCAATATTTTGACTATAACTCCGCCTGACCTACAGAACACGTCTTTCTGTGTTCTGTGGTCTGACCAATGGGTATAGACTGTTGCGGATGGATTAAAAGGGCCTTCGATAAATTTGGATTTTATTCATTTCATGGTTACAATAGTTGAAGCTCATCCCACTCCGCCGACTTCAATTCGTACAAACATTCATAAAATTATAAACAACACAGAGAAGATTAATAAAACACAACTAAGTTCCCATTACGTTTACTACATTTATGTGGAGTTTAAGAAGAAATACCTTTACTGGCCCTGTCGTGTGTAACACTAATCAGATACATAATATCTGTAACCTATAAGTAGTACGGTGTAGGAGGAACATTTTAGTGAGTCTGACGCGTGGAATTTTTGTGATGGCGCACAGACGTCTTAAATACGTTGGGGTCGATGTGATTGAGGCCAGTTTCACTAGGGACCGCGATCATGTTAGTGCTTTCAGTGTCACTCTTCTCCAGCAGGTGCGGCGCCAGCAGAAGGAATAGTTGCTGAAACGAAAAAAAAAATATTGCATATTTTGAGGGAAATCGAAAATTTCGTATCATTCCCATTGATCATATTATTATGCTTATAACAAAATTTTATTTATAAAAATCAGATGAATTAAGTATGTCGATTAACACGACATTTTATTGGAGAAAAAGTTTTAGGTAGAGTCTGGCTAATTAAAGCTGAACCTGACTTTTTTTTAAGCTGCGACAGTGATACAACGTCCTTTTGTAGTTTAGTTGAACGTAGTGATTTTGAAACTTAGTATTAAACTTGTAACTTTGTAATTTAACTTTCGGTTTTAGTACAGAAGCACAAACCTTAGTCAATACGATGAAGACAAAATTTTAAGGGAGCATAGCCATCCCAAGTAGCAGACTGTCGTCAATGACCACTAAAAGACATCTTTTTAAGTCAATTTAGGGTATTTTAATTGTACGTCACATTTAAACGCAGTAACGTCAATAATACGTCGGTTCAGGGACAACAGTTTATACGTCATTAGACGTCCTACAGACTACCATTACAGTACTACTAATTGACCACTTATATTAGTCGTGGATATAAAACAAAACAAGCACGATGAAATTTTGTTTTCGTGTAGGTATCATTGTTATAAATTAAAGTTTATTTTCCTCTTTTAGAACATTAAAATAAAAGATTGTTTTTAAAAATATTTTTTACTATTAATTTAATTTCTATTTTTCATTTTGTGATGGCGGTCATTTATATTTTTTCCCTGGTGTACTGTATTTTAAAAGTCACGCCCTTTCATTCATGTCACGTCATTGCTTGAGTTCGTAAGGACGTCCCAGACGGCCCGTCTTAAAAACGTCATTAAAAGTCGTCGTCGAAACGTCTAAAATATGACGTCGTGAGGCTGTGACATACGTACGACCGTTATTATAAACTTATCCTAGGACGACTTCACCGACGTCTTTTGCGTCTGCGGCCACCTTAAAATATCGTCCGACATTAAAAACGGTGATATCTTTTGATGGCGTTGACTTACAAGTTATTTTTTTACAGCTGAATGTGATCGTAGACGTAAGCCGTAGACCCGAGTATTTAATAATTTCAGTTTGATGTCTCTACTCAGTTCCGGTGAATAATGGTCTTGACAGACAGACCGACAGACGGTCGATGAAGTGATCCTAAAAGGGGTCCCTATTTTCCTTTTGAGGTATATACGGGACCCTAAAAAGGAACGAAGCTGGTCAGCAATCCAGAGGTCATAATATGGCTTCTGGATATTATTTGCTATAATGTTTCAGACGACCGCAGCAACTCCCATCCCCACATGATGGGATGTGCCTAAGATTACAAGTAGGTACCTACACTAGAATCTGCAACAATGAATTGCTTGATCTTATAAAAAAAATTGCTTTTTCCTATATATTATTGTTGATATACATAATATACCCAATAAACATTGTCTTCTTTGATATTACATATGTGTGTATTTTTTATGCATATACAGTGGTGATCACATAATTAAAGACACACTTGATGTTGACCACATACGACAAAATAAATGATATTTAGATACCCAAGATAGGTATCAATTCCATTTGAATTGTTATTTTACACCGCACTGACATCGTATTTTTAAAATGAGGACAGCAAAAAAAGTAATATCAGCAATAGTTTAGATTAATTCCGTTTTCAAATGTAACACAAACTTTTTCGATGCATTTGCCGCTGGCCAGCTAATTAAAGACAGTGCATGTTTCATGTTGTAAATCTATATAAATAAAAATGGATCTTCAAATTGTATTAGGTTGGGGAAAAAGTCTTTTCGCATTATAGTATGTATAAACTTGTAATAAAATCTCTTTGGCTATACTATTTGTATCTGGCTGGTTTTGGTATCATTGAAAGTTTAAATTTTAAAGAACATAATTCCAAATTCAAATTAGGAAAATGTGTGATTTTCATTTGTTTTTCGTACCGCCAAGATGAGTGAATCTAATGAAGAAATTCGATACATTTTAAAATTTTACTACAAAAAAGGTAAAAATGCAACGCAAGCCGCGAAAAAAATTTGCTATGTTTATGGACCTAGTGCAGTGTCTGTGAGAGTAGCACAAAGAACAATGGCAGAAAAATGTCTGGATTTTTTTCTAGCGTCCCTAAATCTCCTATATAGCAAGGAAATTAAAATAATTTTCTAAGGTTTTTGAAATATACACTTATTTTTGTACAAGCCGGAGTTCCTTTTGTTTTTATAAAAGTATATCAAATGTTAACTACTATTTAAATGGCGCACAATGTATGGCGTATGCTAGACGTTCAATATTTATCACAGTCCATTTCAATATTTATTGATGAATCTAAGACGAACCTACACGTTCAATACGGGTCGCGTCAGTATCACGGACTCACGGAGTACATAATCACTGTCATTATCTCTGTATGTGTAGATACGGAAAATATACGTAAGCCGTGTTCCATCTAAGCGCAGATTTGCAGCATTATCAACATTTTTAGCATCATCGCGTTTCATTAGATTTTGACGCTAGCAGGGCTAGCATCGTATGTTAACGTAATGCATTCCATTTTGAGGTTAGGTTCTCTTTGTGAAAAATAGCGCGACTAAAAAATGTTCACATTTCTTAGAAGAAGAACAAAACATGGTTAACATTTGATATTGACGTGAAAAAACGGTGACGATTAAATGGAAAACGTGGGATCGCGATAAATATTGATGACAGGGCTACACAATCAATAAATATCGCGATAAATATTAAGGAGTTGGATTTCAAAATGTCTAGAAATTCTGTGATCCGTATTTATTCTGTGATCAATATTTTTCAGGATATTTGGATCACGATCCAGGATTGCCACATTTATTGATCGTGTAGTATATGATATTGATGGATCGCGATCCGCCAACTTCATATAAACGATTCCGTTGTCAATATTTATCACAATAAATATCGTGATAAATATTGAAGGTGTAGAATACGCCTATAAGTTATTTTTGATAACGCTTCTATCGGGTCCGAAAAGAAATCGACTTCTTTAGGGATCCCGGTCCGAATAGCCATTCCGTTTTTTTAATTTGTTTATCCCGTAATTAATTAGAAAATATAAATGTATATATATATATAATACCATAGCCGTAGATAAAATAACAAAACACTGTACCTACCTACGTTATAAAAGAGCTCACAGAGAATAATGCGGTGCATAACCTAAAAAAGTAATAATACCAATATCTCTTTTTTCCGGCTTTATTGAATAAAAATTATTTTACATATAGATTCTAAAATTAACGCCGAATCTTTTAATATATTTTTCATTACGGGACGCTACAATTTGATCCCAGACATTTTCTTCTATGGAGACCTGCCATTGTTCTTTGGTTTAAGCGTTTTCAATCCGGAAATTTTGATGTCAAAGATGCACGTCGCTCTGGTCGCCCTATTACAGATAAAATGGATGCCATTTTTGAAAAAGTGGAGCAAGATCGGCATGTCAGTAGTTACGACGTAGCTGAAGACCTAGGAATTGACCACAAAACAGTTTTGGCGCATTTGAAAAAAACTGGGTACACAAAAAAGCTCGACATTTGGGTACCTCACGAGCTCACTGAAAGAAACCTAATGAACCGTGTACTCATTTGTGATTCTTTATTACGACGTAATGAAACCGAACCATTTTTGAAGAAGCTGATAACTGGTGATGAAAAGTGGATCACGTACGACAAGAACGTGCGAAAAAGGTCGTGGTCAAAGGCCGGTCAGGCTTCACAGACTGTGGCGAAACCCGGGTTAACTCGCAACAAGGTGATGCTGTGTGTGTGGTGGGATTGGAAGGGCATTATTCATTATGAGCTGTTACCACCAGGCAGGACCATCGATTCTGAACTCTACTGCGAACAACTGATGAGATTAAAGCAAGAAGTTGAGAGAAAGCGGCCGGAATTAATCAACAGAAGGGGTGTGGTTTTTCATCATAATAACGCTAGACCTCACACATCTTTAGCCACTCAGCAAAAATTAAGAGAGTTTGGCTGGGAGGTGTTAAGGGCCCACCATCCGCGCGAGCCCGAGCTAGTTTAGGTAAATTTCTCTAGTCTCTGTTTGTGTGCGTCGCTCACGCACACAAGCGCACTCGGTCGCGCAATCGGTACGGCCGCCTAGCAAAATATCGTAGATGTTAATTTTGAATTTAATAGGTGTTTATTATTTACTGTGTTATACTATAGTAGGGTTGCCAACCTCAAATTTAAAAAACCAGGATTTGAAGTTGGAAAAACCAGGACAATTCAGTTTAAAAACAGGACGCATTAATAGAGTGCAATAGTTAAATAAATATCTAGTGAAAACAGGTGAAATGAAATTCAAGTAATTAAAATAATCACATTTTTTAATAAAAATATTTGAATAAAATTATAAAAGTTGAAAACTAGTTATTAAAATATAAAACAAACACTTTAGTTTGTAACAAATTTTTTAAACTTAGGTTAGTTATAGTATCTAATACATTCTAATATTATAAACTTATTAATTTTTACTATACTTTTCAATCCCATTAATTTCCTTCAATATCTGTGGTTGAGTAAGCAAATAATTATAAAATTGGTCACACTTCATATCTATGTTATATATAGTTTTGATTATTGCAGCTACTGTTGTTGGCAGTAATCGATTTCTTTCTTTTGACCACTGTGAATTTATGAGGGAAAAGACTCTCTCAACATTAGCGTTATGACCCGGTATACTAAATACATATTCAACCACTTTCTGTAGTTCTGCATACTGTTCCTCAGAAATGCATTGCTTGAAATATGTTAGCCACAAGGCGTTTAAGCTGTCGTCTTTTTGAGTAAGATTCAAATTTGTACTAAAATTTTTCAAATTAACCCACTCGTCAAATAATTTTTCATCATTGATTTCAATATTATGATCTTTTAAAAAGACCAAAGATTTTTCAATGTTGTTCCAATCTAGCAGATCAGACCCTGTTAGATCAATCCAGTCGAAAACTTTTAGATCCTCAAATGGTTCAATCCACATTTTCAAATAGTCATTGATTTCATTATAAAAATCTGTAATTTTAGTTGAAAATTCTTCCGTATTATTTCCTTTGTCATGCAACTTCTTTAAAATTGTTCTTACTCTTAGAGGACAAAAATTATTTCTAATTCTTTCCTCTAGTAATGAAATAACTTTGCCCAAAATCTTCCTGATTTCGACAACACTGTTTTCTTTTCTTTCCACTTTTTCAATATTTGTGTGAATTATCGCCATTACTGAATGAACGAGGTACAGGTAACCCTCGGCATACTCATTTTTAAAAAATTGCATAATGTACTGTGGAGGTTTATCTAAACTAAAAAAATATTCTTTTAATGGCTCATAGTATTTCAAAAGTTTTTCAATTGCCGGAAAAAGACTTAACCAGCGTGTCTTGGAGTGAGACTGGAGTTGAGTATACTCCATGCCAATATCATTGCAAAACTGTCGCAGTTTTTCTGTTCGAACAGTGTAAGTAGAAAAATGATTATAAATTTTTACTATAATTAATTCCACTTCTATGGGCAGAATATCACATCCATGGTGAACAGCATTATTGAGTACATGAGCAGGACAACCAATACCTATAATGTCTTTGCCTAATTTTTGCTTCAGTTTAAAAAATACATTGTTTGTTCCAGCTCTTTCTCTACCACCAAAGTTCGTATTACAATTATCTCCTGAGAATGCAATACATTTTTCTGTTATATTATATTTTTGAAGCTTATCACTTACTAAACTCACCAAAGTTTCAGCAGTTTCATCGGAAACTGTTTCAATGTCTAATATCTTGGACTTTATGCCTTCACCACGATAATCGAAATACTGAACCAATACAGGAATTAATTTAGTTGCTCCATGATTGCTAGCATCACAAGAGACACTAACACACGATATACTTTTCAAATCATCTATAATCTTCATTGAAGAATGAGGGCTTAAAACGCCAGTCACTATTGCAGTTGCTTTTGTTCTGCTACACGTCATGTCTTTTGCGATCTGTGAATCGCTAAACATAACTTTATTTAACTGCAACGTACAGTCTAAAGAGTTAAAAGACATATGGTGACGAATTGTGTGATAAGCTGCAGCCCCTTCAGCAGCGACAGTCTTCTCATTAATTGACGATTTCTTTATAAAAATGTCTAAGGCTTTAGAAGTCCCTACTTGGGATTGTAATCTCTTCTTATGCTTGGCTGTTTTCTGATGTTCCTCAATATCTATCGCACCTCTACTGGCTATAGATATACTAGATTCACAAATACAACAATACACTTCAAAGTCGGATTTGCCGCGTTTGAACGAGGGAAACCTTTTTCCTAAAGCTTCATTGAAAGTGCATTTTCGTTTCGGCATGCTTTAGAGGAAATATTGAACTTATAAACACAATTCTACAGCTGAAACAAAAGAAATTCCGGTAAAAAGCGAGGTCATAAATTAGAAATTAACACATTTACAAGTTTCTTTCTACTTTAATTTGTATTCTCTGAATAAATAATACCAATAATACAATATGATAATACTCGTAAACACTATAATAAAATCATGAATATTTTTAAATACCTTACGTTAGTGTAGCTTGTTCATTTATACAAACAAATTACAACTAAATAATAATCTGACTGGATAGCTAGCTCTGTATGTCTAATGCAAGAAAGGGACGGAATAGTAAGCACTGCGCGACCATAGTAGAGCGAAAGAGATATCATCAAGTGGCACGTTGCGCCTTTGTTTTGAAACAGCACGGCAGCGCGGCAACGCAATTACTTGCGACCGTGAGGCCGCTCGTAACGTAAAAATTTGAGAAGAGGCGCGCGAATTTTAAAATTTAAAAACCCAGGACGCTGCTTAAAAACTATTCAGGACGTCCCAGGACACTACAAAAACTAGGACATGTCCTGGGAAAACAGGACGGTTGGCAACCCTATACTATAGTAAATACAGGGACGTGTTTGATCAACTTTTATTTTTACAAGCTTTTATTTAGCTTGCACTGTATGTATGTATGTAGATTTGACCACTTCTCGGTTTTCGATTGGGCTGAAATTTTGGATATAATAATATGTATATCGTGAGAATGCAATGTTATGATAACATGGAGCTGATCTGATGAAGGAACTGGACGGTGGCCATAGTAACTCCGTAATAAAACGACGCAACCCCATCGAGTTTGGGCTCGTTTGATTCATATTGACGAGTACTTTGGTCCTATTTGTTAACCAGGGTCTGATGCTGGAGCTGGGAGGTGGCCATAGGACCTCCGCAATAAAACAACATAACCCTATCGACTTTGGGCTCGTTTGATTCGTAATGACGAGTACTTTGGTCCTATATGGTAACCAGGGTCTGATGCTGGAACTGGAAGGTGGCCATAGGACCTCCGCAATAAAACGACATAACCCTATCGAGTTTGGGCTCATTTGATTCGTAATGACGAGGACTTTGGTTCTATATGGTAACCAGGGTCTGATGCTGGAGCTGGAAGGTGGCCATAGGAACTCCGCAATAAAACGACACAACTCCATTGAGTTTGTGCTCATTTGATTCGTATTGACGAGTACTTTGGTCCTATATGGTAACCAGGGTCTGATGCTGGAGCTGGAATGTGGCCATAGGACCTCCGCAATAAAACGACAAAACCCTATCGAGTTTGGGTTCGTTTGATTCGTAATGACGAGTACTTTGGTCCTATATGGTAACCAGGGTCTGATGCTGGAGCTGGAAGGTGGCCATAGGACCTCCGCAATAAAACGACATAACCCTGTCGAGTTTGGGCTTGTTTGATTCGTAATGACGAGGACTTTGGTCCTATATGGTAACCAGGGTCTGATGCTGGAGCTGGAAGGTGGCCATAGGAACTCCGCAATAAAACGACACAACCCCATCGAGTTTGGGCTCGTTTGATTCGTATTGACGAGTACTTTGATCTTATATGGTAACCAGGGTGTGATGCTGAAACTGGAAGGTGGCCATAGGAACTCCGCAATAAAACGACACAAGCCCATCGAGTTTTGGGCTCGTTTGTTTCGTAATGACGAGTACTTTGGTCGAGTTTCGTAATGGCGGTCATGCGGTTACAAAATGATAAAATATAAAATAATAGTAAAAAGATTAAAAAAAAAGTCGCCCCACACTAGGATTTTATTTTAAAGCCCTAATAAGACGAAAATAAATTTTAATTTATTACATGATACATCTAATATATAAAATTCTCGTGTCACAGTGTTTGTAACCGAACTCCTCCGAAACGGCTTGACCGATCGTTATGAATTTTTTTATGTATATTCAGTGGGTCTGAGAATAGGTCGTAAACTATTTTTTATACAATTATTATGGCGAAACGTAGTTCGCCGGCACAGCTAGTCTTATAGGTATATAAAATTCTCGTGTCACAGTGTTTGTTACCGAACTCCTCCGAAACGGTTTGACTGATCTTTATTAAATTTTTTGTGCACATTCGGTAGATCTGAGAATAGGTCGTTAACTATTTTTTATATTATGGCGAAACATAGTTCGCCGGCACAGCTAGTTTTTAATAAAATATAAAAGCTTGTCCCAAGATTTACCCATTTTATAAAAAACAAATATTTTTTTCTTAGAATTACCAATATTTATTTATTTAAGGCTTACCAAGTAAATACATACGGGCAAGGTACTTAAACAGTTTTTTTATGGAGGGCCTGGCAAATGACCTCCTCCCGCGGTTAAGCGGTGAAAGAGGCCCAAATGAGTTGACAGATAGAGGAGGGAGGACATCCACTATCTAACCTGCCCGCCCCTTACCGGCCTAAAAGATGTTTTTCACACGTCTTTTGAAGGAACCCATGTTGTAGGATGGAGGAAACACGTGCGCAGGTAGAGAATTCCAAGTGTGGGATGAACGACAGAAGACTTAACGGAGGGAGACTCTGTACCAAGGTCGTGTGCTTGGGTACCTCCGTCTTACCTATTTCTGCCGCAAAGCAGCAGTGCTTGCATTGCTGTGTTCCAGTTTAAAGGGTAAAATATGGTACTGAAATTACTGGGTACCGTGACTTTACATCTTAAGTCACAAGTTGGCAACGTACACTGTGGCCCTTGTGGGGGTTGCAGTTTTACTGCGAATGTCACACGAGACACATGTATTATAGGTGACTGTTACCACTTACCATCAGGTGGGCAGTTTGCTTTTTTGCCAACTTAGTAGCAATAAAAAAAAAGAAGAAGGAATCTTGGAATTTTTGGTACGGTGTGAAAAGGAGGATACAGTGTAAGGATGACTCCGTAGACCCTTACGCGTGTTTCTGTTAAGGAATGGAGAGGGAGGGATAAGGTTAATGAGCTCCTCAGAGCATTCCCCGTGGAACATTCGGTAAAAGGCGCTAAGAGAGGCGATGTCACATCGAAGTTGTAGAGGCTGTTAGTTGCCTCTACATCGCCAATTATTCGAATAGCGCGACGCTGCAATCTGTCCAGAGCATCGAGGAGGTACTGAGCGGAGCCGGAGTGCGAACAATATTCCACGCAAGACCTAACCTCAGTTTTATACAACAGGCATAGTTGGTCCGGCGCAAAATACCTACGCACCTTGTTCAGGACACCGAGTTTCCGTGAGGCAGCAGTTATAACGGATTCGAGTTTTTCAAAAAAGGGATCATATATGCCTTTAAATTTCAGGACTGCACAGCATTGTCATGTGTGTATGACAATGCTGTACAAAACGTAATTTATTACAAAAAAATAAATATAATAATCAAGTTAAATTGTTTTATTGTTTATCCTAATTCTCGGGACAAGCTTTTATATTTTTATAAGAAAATATATCTTGTAATAAATTAAAGTTTATTTTCCTCTTTTAAGGCATTATAATATAAGCTTGTTTTTAAAAAAACTTTTTTAAATTAATTACTCAAATAATACGAAATATTTTAATGACTACCGAGTTCTTTATTGTTAGTTGTATCTACAAATTAATTTATATAATATACATATAATAATTTAGTAATAAACAAATATGAAATGAATATTTTCTTGTGCTCAACGCACTTTTTAGTGCATTGAAGCCATTCGCTAGATTGTAATAAAAAAATAAATTAAAGTTTATTTTCTTTTTTTAGGACATTACAATAAAAGCTTGTTTTTAAAAATCTTTTGTGATAGCGGCCATCTTGTTTTAGTTTTTTTCATGGTGTACTGTATTTTACGAACTTTCATTTGATACCCCATATACAGACCAATATTGTGGGGATTGTACATAAAAATAATCTGTCAATTTGTGACGGCGGCCATCTTGTATTAGATTGTCTTTCAGAATATACTATATTCTACAATTTATTCTACAATTCAAGCTCTTTCATTTAACACCTAAATTGGGGAAGGTCGCACAAAAGGAATTGATGGGGTTGCGTATGGATATTATCTAGGCTAGGCTCAAAGTACTCATCAAGAAAAATCATATAGGACCAAAGTACTCGTCAATACGAATCAAACAAGCCCAAACTCGATGGGGTTGCGTCGTTTTATTTCGGAGTTCCTTTGGCCACCTTCCAACTACAGCATCAGACCCTGGTTACCATATAGGACCAAAGTACTCGTCAATACGAATCAAACAAGCCCAAACTCGATGGGATTGTGTCGTTTTATTGCGGAGTTCCTTTGGCTATCTTCCAGCTCCAGCATCAGACCCTGGTTACCACATAGGTTCAAAGTACTCGTCAATATGAATCAAACGAGCCCAAACTTGATGGGGTTGTGTCGTTTTATTGCAGAGTTCCTATGGCCACCTTCCAGTTCCAGCATCAGACCCTGGTTACCATATAGGACCAAAGTGCTCGTCAATACAATTCAAACGAGCCCAAACTCGATGGGGTTGCGTTGTTTGATTGCGGAGTTCCTATGGCCACCTTCCAGTTCCAGGATCAGACCCTAGTTACCATATAGGACCAAAGTGCTCGTCAATACAATTCAAACAAGCCCAAACTCAATGGGGTTGCGTTGTTTGATTGCGGAGTTCCTTTGGCTACCTTTCAGCTCCAGCATCAGACCCTGGTTACCACATAGGACCAAAGTACTCGTCAATACGAATCAAACGAGCCCAAACTCGATGGGGTTGCGTTGTTTGATTGCGGAGTTCCTATGGCCACCTTCCAGTTCCAGGATCAGACCCTAGTTACCATATAGGACCAAAGTGCTCGTCAATACAATTCAAACGAGCCCAAACTCAATGGGGTTGCGTTGTTTGATTGCGGAGTTCCTTTGGCTACCTTTCAGCTCCAGCATCAGACCCTGGTTACCACATAGGACCAAAGTACTCGTCAATACGAATCAAACGAGCCCAAACTCGATGGGGTTGCGTTGTTTGATTGCGGAGTTCCTTTGGCTACCTTTCAGCTCCAGCATCAGACCCTGGTTACCACATAGGACCAAAGTACTCGTCAATACGAATCAAACGAGCCCAAACTCGATGGGGTTGCGTTGTTTGATTGCGGAGTTCCTATGGCCACCTTCCAGTTCCAGGATCAGACCCTAGTTACTATATAGGACCAAAGTGCTCGTCAATACAATTCAAACGAGCCCAAACTCAATGGGGTTGCGTTGTTTGATTGCGGAGTTCCTTTGGCTACCTTTCAGCTCCAGCATCAGACCCTGGTTACCACATAGGACCAAAGTACTCGTCAATACGAATCAAACGAGCCCAAACTCGATGGGGTTGCGTTGTTTGATTGCGGAGTTCCTATGGCCACCTTCCAGTTCCAGGATCAGACCCTAGTTACCATATAGGACCAAAGTGCTCGTCAATACAATTCAAACGAGCCCAAACTCAATGGGGTTGCGTTGTTTGATTGCGGAGTTCCTTTGGCTACCTTCCAGCTCCAGCATCAGACCCTGGTTACCATGTAGGACCAAAGTATTCGTCAATACGAATCAAACAAGCCCAAACTCGATGGGGTTGCAGTAGGTGTATATTGGGCATTCTAAAACAGTTTTCATCAAAACACCGCAAACGAACGCAGTGAGATTTGAGCTACGCTTCGCTGCGCTCTAGCTCCGCAAATCTCACTGCGTTCGTTTACGGTGATTTGATGAAAACAGTTTAAGATTGCCCAATATACATTATATAGGGTTAAATGGAAAAGAAGATTTTTTATTTCATTTCATTTCATAATGTTTCTATTGTGTTGTGTTGTTTGACTGTAAACAGTATACTTTTGATTGATTGCGATTTACTAGACACATTTTCAAGGTTTTCTATCTCAGAATATTAAGGCATTCAACTAGGTAGCAGTGCAATAACAACAGAAATTAAACAGGTTGAGGTTTCATAGCTTCAGGACTCAACTCTCGGATAAGTATCTGTACCGTTCGACACTCTGCCTGCCATACAGTTTCAAAGCATTCCCACGAAATTCATTTATCAGCAATAAATTTATTGCACATTATTCATATATCCAGTTACGAGTGCTTACTCAAATAATAAGGCTTCTTTCACACGTTAATACTTTTATTTGTTTATTAAATTACTTCAATTAAATATATTCTTTATTATAAAACAAAGTATAAAATTGTTGATTTTTACAAAATATTTAAAAGGGCGGGCTAATCCCTGAAAGATGTGTTCCAGTCATCACACGAATAAAAAATAGAAAATAAATATTCCAATAATTTAAAAAATGAAAATATAAAAAATATTAAGAACATTTTAACTACCTACCTTGGCTGACTAAGGTCTTAACATCCTAATTAAATAGGGTAGTGCGGTGGGAACGTGTATGAGATGCTACCGATGAATACCACCTATGTATTATTACAATAATTTTCTTAAACTTCTATGGTTCTGTCGTCATGTCGTATCAATATCGTTATGCTATAGATACATTCGGTTCGCCTAATAGAACGATATACCTATTGTTTATCTGTTTTAAATAGTAGTATCGAAAAATGAAAATTAGAAATCGCATCCGTTATTATAAAGAAGACTTTTTAATTTGGAGATAATATTCCTTAGTAATTGTAAATATGTATGTACATGTATAATTTAAATAAATATAATAAACCCGAAATGAAAAAAAAATTGGAGCATGCAGCCTTACACGAGATTTCTGCATCAGCAGAATTAAACGGTAAACAATTATTTTGCTGTATATGCACAGTATTGTATTGCAAGTTTGTGGAAATAAACGACAAACAATTAATTTGCTGATTATTTCCGCGTCATATTGCACATTGGTAGAATTATGGGTAAATATCAAATTTTGCTAAATATCATGAAAGTCAGAGGTGCAAAACGTTATTAAGTTTTATATTTTGAGTATGCAACCGACTTTTTGAAAGTAAACTACCAAACTATAATCTTCTTTTAGATGTTGTGATGCTGAATAACGATCTACTACTACCTCGAAAATAAAAATCCAATACACGTAATTGCGTCAGTTCGTCGTTTTGTTTCTTTCTTGCTACGTAAGTACTTTTTTTTTTATATAGCTGACGAAGTTCAGCCGATGATCGGACCGTTTTTGGATCATACGCAACTGCGGATCAAAAATTTTGTTGCAGACCTGAGAACTGCTCCACTCACACGTCCCGGGTACCATAGTACCCAGAGCGCTTCGCGTCTCCTTTGCCTAAAACGCGCGGTGTGATAAAAAAATCAGGAAAAAAAAAATATTTTCTCTAAATAAAGTGTCAGTTCTTTAGTGTTTGAAAAACGAACACTGACCATGGAAGTGGAAGTGAATGCATTAGGATTCTCGATAACGTATAGACATCATATCCGTGAATGCATATTTGTTTTCTTATAAATATTTTGTGTGGATATGATTTGGACGGAAAATAATAATTTTGTGATTATATATATAATATTTTATAATATTACTTACTTATTTAACAATATAAAAATTAATGAGCATTCTTTTTTAGATTAGTCATGTTAAATAAAAATGATTATAAAGATAAGGTATAGGTTGAGAACCTCAGTAAAATTATTACTTGCATTGCACTTTTCTTGTATAAAATCCGGAAAAACTGTAGTCACAGTACACTCCAGTGCTATCTCTGACCACTAACAGTGCTTCAGTACCTCCTCATCAAAAAATCTCAAGACCAAGACAGCTGAAAAATGTTCGTAAGTTTTTATACTTTATTGCTATACTTTATATCTATTCTTTAATTGTCTATAAGTGGTTGATCATCTTCATGCTTCAACAAATTGAGCCGTTGGACCAGGCTGTATATGACGTGACCTCTCCAAGTGCTGTCTTCACGAGGGACCATCAAGCCCAGCAGTGGCATGCTGATTGACTGATGATGATGATATTTTTTTTATCTTATGAATTGAAGATGTGAATCTTCAACTCGTTTTCTTGTAACCACTCTTAATACTAATATGACATTTGTTGGGGATAGAACCATTATTAAATGTATGTGTGTAGTTGTAAGTTTTTTAATTATTCGTGTTAAGGTATATTAATTATTTAAAAAATGTATTTAATTATGTTAGACGGTATTATATAAATTAAATTATTGAAATCTTATAAATAGGAGCACAAAAATTTGTAAACCACTTCGATTCTACCGACTGTGCTATTTGTGTCTCGACGTATTAAACCTCTAATCTCATTCGCCACCGCAGTTTTTTTTTCATCAGCCGCATCCGTTACAACATTTACTATTTTCAGGTCGGATAGCAAGCAAAACAAAAGGTCAGCCAAGAAGAGCTGTGAATCTGACCTTTTCTTTGATACCGACGACGAAGACATCAGGTACTTTTATTGCTATATTTACATATATCTAAATTTCAAGTGTTTAATGTGTACAATAATCGTGTATCCTTTTTCTATCTCCCTAGTCCAAAGAAGAGAAGCAAGGCGATAAAGTGCCTATCGAAGGCGAAGAGTGCAGAAGTGAAGAATACATCGTCGTCCAATACTTCTGAGTGGTTGTTCGACTCAGAGTCGGACAGCGAGGTTTCGCGGCCGCCAAACCTGCCAAACAAGACCACCAGTATCCTGACACGCCGAGTACATGGTGGTGTAACGCGTCGGACTGCACAGCTCGACGGCGACTTGCTAGTGGAGCTACGCCTCTACAACCAGAAGGAGGTATCTAATCTCAGCGGCCTTGACCGGTGCGAGCGCGCTATCGTTTGGGTACGCTTGCAAGGCGAAGCAGAATCTCCAGAATTTTACGCATTAAAAAAATTTGTAAAATTAGCTAAGGCAAAGTTTACCACAGAGGGGATATTTTATAAAGATAAAGTTAAAAAATAGGTTCTCTTTTGTTTCTCTCTGCGTAAATTATGTTTTAGCTGGTTTACTTATTGTTTATCGTTAGCAAACTCAAAGATTAGGTACTTACATACTTAAGCCTTTATTACTTTAACTTTGAGAATTTGTACTGTCCAAATCATAATGTCGAGGTCTACTTTCTGTTCAGTTTGTGACGTATCCGTAAATAACAAAGTTTTCTCTGCACATTTGAAAAGTATTTTACATAAGAACAACAGTTCGGTCGTTGATAGTGAGGGGGTTGAAAAAGTTCATAGCGCTTTTCGTAATCGTATAGCATCGTACCGTGTTCGATATCAAGATGAGGGTCATGATAGTGCGCGTGTTCGCCCGCCCGCCGAGTTTTTATGGCACTTGCGCTCTCGCGTACGCCTATTGCTCATAGCGAAAATTCAAGCTCACACTAATGTTAAAGCTAATTTTGAACTTTTCTGTGAATTCTTTCTGCTTAGTAAGTATGATTCGATTTCAATCAAGTCATTTGCAACGGAAAACTTCATCTTGCATCAAAACTTCAATTTTGAAGATATGTTTTCAAAAATTATTCACTTAATTTGTAAAAAAATTGAAGAATTTGAAGAAAGAGATAGTGGGTGGGCCTATTTACAAAGCCTATATCTAGAAGTAAATATAAACAAATATAACCCGTTAAGAGGCTCCAGTTTTATAGAATTACCAAAGTCCATAAAATGTAAACGAGCATGTATCAACATTCAAAATTCTGATAATTATTGTTTTTTATGGTGTGTCATGGCAGCACTATTTCCTATAAACAGAAACGCACATCGAACGTCAGCTTACCCACACTTTAAAAATGTACTCAATATCAAAAATATGATTTTTCCAGTTGGGTTTGCGGACATCAAAGTTTTTGAAAAGAATAATCCTCGCATAAGTATTAATATTTACGGCATTCAAAAGAATGGTAACATTGTCGGACCTTTATACAAAAGCGAGATTCGCAAAGATCATCACATTAATATGCTTTTCCTGGAAAACAGAAAACGCACCCATTACTGTCTTATTAAAGATTTATCTAAATTACTTCGTCTTCAATTAACTAAACATCATTCTAAAATATATTTATGCGAGGATTGTATGATATTCTTTGATAGTAATGATAAACTGAAAGCTCATGTTTGTGGTGGTGTATCGACAATATTACCCGGTGATGGAACACGAATTCAATTTAATCATTACGAGCGAATGCATGACATGCCCTTCGTCTTATACGCAGATTTTGAATCATTATTAAAACCAACTGAACTCGATTCTGGATCAGGCTGTACAAAGATATTGCAAAAACACGTACCATCAGCATTTGCTTATTACGTTGTGTGTTCTTATGATAAGTCGCGTAATAAATATGTATCTTATCGAGGTCCAGCCTGTGTAGAAAAGTTTTTAGAAAGTCTATTATTGGATATAACCGATATTTATAACGTTTTGCAGTCGCCAGTGGCTATTTGTTTAACAAATGAAGACAAAGCGAACTTTGCTCGGGCTACAAATTGTTTTCTTTGTGATAAAATATTGTTTGACGATAAAGTTAAAGATCATTGCCATCTTACAGGACGGTATCGTGGTGCAGCTCATTCTTATTGCAATATTAGATATTGTTTGCCTAAGTTTGTTCCTATATTTTTTCATAATTTAGCGGGTTATGACAGTCATCTTTTTATACGACAGTTGGGAAAACTATCAGGAAAAATACAAGTAATAGCAAAAAATAAGGAAAACTACATATCTTTTACAAAATTTTTTCAAATTAATGATAAAGATATCATACCTGTTCGATTTGTTGATTCTTTTAAATTTTTAGGCACAAGTCTAGAGAAACTTGTCGCAAACTTAAAAAATGACGACTTTAATCATCTGCGGCGTTATTTTCCTTCTCATGAGCATTTTGCTTTAATAAAACGAAAAGGGGTGTATCCATATGAATACATGACTACTTGGAGTTCATACGAAGAAAAAGTACTTCCGCCTCAGGAGTTCTTTTTCAGCAAATTACGCAATAGTAATATATCTAAAGTAGATTATGATCATGCAAAAAAAGTCTGGCAAACGTTTGAATTATCGAATCTCGGTGAATACACAGACTTGTATCTTAAGTCAGATGTTCTTTTATTAGCTGACGTTTTTGAAAGTTTTCGCCAGACATGTAAGATAAATTATAAATTAGACCCAGCCTTTTATGTTACAGCACCGAGTCTCAGTTTTGATGCCATGCTATTAAAAACAGATGTTAAATTAGAATTAATACACGACCTGGAAATAATAAGAATGATTCAAAAAGGTATTCGCGGTGGAATATGTTTATGTTCGACAAGGTATTCAAAAGCCAATAACAAGTATTTAAAAACTTACGATCCAAGAAAAAGTAATAACTTTCTAATTTATATCGATTGTAATAATCTCTATGGATATGCAATGTGTGCTTATTTGCCTCATTCCAATTTTAAGTTATTGAATGACTTGGAAATCGCTGGAATAGATTTTATAAATGTGCCAACTAACGGAGACATTGGTTATATACTAGAAGTAGATTTAGAATACCCCGAACATTTGCATAATGATCATAACGATTTTCCATTCTGTGCTCAAAAATTTACTCCGCCAGGGTCTAAAACTTCAAAATTGATTCCAAATTTATACGATAAATATTTCTATGTCATACATTTTGCTCATCTGCAAACATGTTTAAAACATGGTTTGTTGTTAAAAAAAATACATAGAGTTATTCAATTTAATCAGAGTCCTTATTTAAAGCAGTATATTGACATGAATACTGAATTACGAAAAAAAGCTAAATCTACATTTGAACAAGATTTCTTCAAACTTCTTAACAACAGTATATTTGGCAAGACGTTAGAAGACACAGAAAAGAGGGTTAATGTGAAATTAGTCAATAAGTGGAATGATGATAGTAACAAAACAAAGAAAAGTTTCTGTGCAGAGCAAATGATAGCTCGACCAAATTTTCACAGTGTTACAATTTTCACTGAAAACTTGGTAGCCATTCAAATGAAGCCTGAAACAATCACTTTGGATAAACCTATATACATTGGTTTTTCCGTTTTGGAAATATCTAAGAGTCACATGTTTGATTTTCATTATTCTATTATGAAGCCTTTTTATAAGGAAAAGTTAAAACTTTGTTATACGGATACTGATAGTTTTTTGTATTCAATAGAAAGTAAAGATTTTTATGCTGATTTAAAATCAAATTTTCTTCCCTATTTCGACACTAGTAATTATTCTGTAAATAACGTATACGACATTCCTAGTTGGAACAAAAAGGTGCCAGGTCTCTTTAAAGATGAGCTAGGAGGAAGTTTGATTTCGAAGTTTGTAGGATTAAGGTCCAAGTTATACTGTATTAAAACGGCAGAAGATGAATTAAAAAAAGCAAAAGGCATACAGAAGCAAGTATTAAAAGATGTACAATATAAAGATTATTACAAGGTATTAAATGAAAATACATTTTTGAAGAAAAAAAATATCATATTTAAATCTCTTAAGCACGAAATATTTACTCAAGAACAGAACAAAATAGCTTTGTCAGGTAATGACGATAAACGTATCATATTAAAAAACAAAATGTCTACTTTATCATGGGGTCACTGGAATAGTTTAGTTTAATATCATTAGTTTTTCTTTAGAAGCACCGTATTGTATAGTTTATTATTATTTTAATGGTAATCATGAATCAAATTGTAAGTTGAGAAATATGTTACCCCATCATCTATTTATTTATTATATGACTTAAGTAATGAATAAGTTAATAGAATAAAAACATACATGAAATTGTATAGTATGTACCGACACGGCACTTTATATTGTAAAGTTATTTAATTTTAATATTGTTATCCATCAGTTATTTGTTTAATAGTATTATACATTGTTTTTTAATGGTAAATAGGTAAATTAATTACCTAGTTTTAATCAAATACTTAATGTTGTATTGTAACGATGAAAATATATAACGCTATAAACCAGCTACCATGTTTTTTTTATTTCATAATCCATAAAATATAAAACTATTAATAAAATAGCACACGCAATGAACAATTCGAAACTGGTTGGGACATGTTATTGCTGATTTAGGTATTCCAACTTATAGTTCATTAGTAATTTGTCCAATTGCGATTCCGTGCGAATGCTTTGTTGTTATGTCAGCATTATATTTACACTATAAATAGCTATTAAAGTCGAATGTTTTTAAAATTTGTTTCACACATAATTAATCAAGTGACAACTACGGTCACCCAAATACATCATGGTAAGTCGTATAAATTATTTTTCTTCAAACTCTTTTCTTGTGTAGTGGTTAGATCACTAGTTAATGTTTATTTGTATATTTGATTTAGTTGGAAGATAATGTTGTTGTTAAAACCTTATGGTTGTGATGCTGTTATCGTGATTCTCATATTCTATCGGTTCCGTATAAGATAGTCAGCCTCCTTGTGGATCCTAGATACTCTTCTACCTCCGCCACTATATCAATCATTTCTTCGATGTGAAATTATTTTTGTTGCATAATAAATTAAATTTCAGAATACCCAAGAAATCTCGCAGTCGCTACTCATAAGCAAGGAGGCAACAGAAGATTATGCTCCTTGCTTTGAGCAAAATGCGCAAGATATGTTGGAGGGCTTCTCTGAAGAATTTCCACATTGGAATGCTAAAGATTCACCGCTGCATGCCAAGGTGGTTAAAAGTCTTTTTAATAAAAAGAAGCCCATGAAGAGGAGAAGCAAGTTACTGCAGAATACGAAGGGGAACGAACCTTCTTATTTAATTAAAACAATACCTACTAAAGGGCGGCGATTAATTAAATTAGAAATATTAGATCTGGAATCAACCAGCAATGATCCATTAATAAAAACACAATATGTGGTAACCGAGCATATTGATCCAATAATGGATCAAGCAGAAAATATTATAACTAATATCTCTAAGAAAATATGTGGTTACAGTTATAGTTTTTAAATAACTATTGCTGACCTAAAACATTTGTAGATGTATATTAAAATTCTCTAATGTGCTAGATGCGTACCTACTATCTTTAGTTACGTGTACACTCACGGAGATACATTATTTCAACAACATTATTCTTCTGAAAAATTATAGTAATGCTTATAAATTTTACTAACTAAGACTTATGTTATTTTAAATAGTTATGTTAGTTTAAGTCTTGTATTGTTTTCAATAAATATTACTTAAAAATAAAAAGACTTGTATGAAAATATTTGTTTTTATTTTAACACCTCTATAATGTAATCAAATATTTTGAAAAACATTCATTCAGAATTACCTCTATAAATAAATCTAAGATAAAATTTATTAGAATTCAAATACATAGTTTAAAATAATGGTAATAAAATTAAAAATATAGTTTTATTTATTAAAGAACGCAGTGTATTACTTTGTTAAAGTAGGGATGCAAGTAATTAAACAATGTTTATTTTTAAGCATCGATTCCTTACTCATATCATTTTTTATTGCACGATTCGAGAGGGGTGAGAGCTCTTTCTTCTCTCTCCATTCTTCTCGATGCTTAAACATTGTGTGTTCTAGACACGTCCAATAACTTAATATAATGAGTGGTAACAGTATCCAAATTCTTCTACTCCTTGCTATTGTTACCGCCGTCGAATGCTTAGTCTATATGGTGGAGTGAGTGCACTTACAAGTAAATATACTGCTAGTTCTCTTATTATTACGAACGCAAAGTGTTATATCCATTTTGTTAAAAGCCACGAATCAAAACGGACAAGTTGCTATGAAGTTCCTCAAACAAAAGGAAACGTTAAAATTAGATTATAATATCTGTCCTGCATCATTATGTGAAGCAAAGCGACATGGCAACTTATTTCCGAGCACTATACGATGTATTGTTTGTGGACCATCAAATTGCGGCAAGACAAACTTAGTAATAGGTTTGTTATTACATGAGAATGGTGCTCGTTTTCGTAACTTATATGTATATTCTAAATCATTATACCAACCAAAATATGTGTTCTTAGAAAAAGTATTAGATTTAGTTGCAGATATATCTTATAGTAAATATAACCATAATAATGATATCATAAGCCCACACGAAGCTTTGCCAAACTCCATTATAATATTCGACGACGTAGCTTGTGAAAACCAAAATAGCATTCGGGATTATTTTGCTATGGGTCGACATAAGAATATTGATTGTTTTTACATTAACCAAACATACAGTAAAGTACCTAAACAACTTATAAGGGACAATTCTAACCTCATTATTTTATTTAAACAAGACGATGTAAATTTAAAACACGTTTACGATGAGCATGTAGGTTCAGATATGTCGTGGTCTCAGTTCCGTGAAATGTGCTCAACTATTTGGAATAAACCATTTAATTATGTTGTGATCAATAAAGACTGCGAAAGAAATAAAGGATGTTATAGGATGGCATTCGATACTTTTGTAGTAGTAGATTAATATACATAAGTTATTGTTTCATCAATACACAATCACTATTACTCTGGATTTTGCATTGAACGGAATCCTTGTCAAAATGGAAAAGCAACTTAAAAAACAAATTGTAAAAGCTGCAGCTGCTGTAAAAAGAAAGGTTGAAATGATAAAGGATATGAAAAATACAAATGATGCCACTCTGGAATCCATATTCAAACCTATAACCGATCCATTGAAACAAATAGCCATTAAGAACAATGAAATTTCTCATGAAGATGAGGATGAGTTTGAACATTATACAATAAAAAAAAATAAACATAATGACAGTGAGGCAACAAATTTTTCTGATGACGATTTTAATGAAGAAGAGGAACAACAGTTCTATAAAAAATTTAATTCCGAAAAAACCCTTGTCGTATCACCTTCTGACAACAATAATATGAGTGATGCTTCCTTTAAGTCCTTTCAATCATCACCAAATGTTTCACTTAATAGTTTATCGTGGTGTGCTTCACCCGACGCAAATATCCCTTTTGGAATAAAAAATGAACGAGGAAAACTTATGCTCGGCCAAACACGTGTTTTCGACGACGGAAAAATTATAAAAATTGGAAATCGAAGTTTAAACAAAACTCTTGGATTAAAAGAATTACTATTTGAAAAGACACCAAATTTGGATGTTATCACAGATGAAGATTTGCAAAATTATAAAGAGCTTCTAATAGAAACGAATGCACATAGGCGTAATTGTGATCCACGCAAGCCAATTAATAGTAACAAAGGGTTTAAGTACATGCATATTATTAAACCACTGTTTAAGTTCTCTAGAAATAAGTATGACAGCACAGAAAGTCTTACGGTAGGAAAAGGAATAAATCTTTTAAAAAGTGTAAAGAAAGATATAGATTACGTTTATTGGGATGATCCAAATGAATTAGTAGATCGATTGAAATTACTGTTTGCATCTCGTGATGCTGGCAATACCGGCTTAGATAATGAAATTATTGCGATTATAGAAGAGCTGTACGAAGCAGGCATCATTAAAAACACCAAATATAAGGAACCTAATTTTAAAAAACTGATCAGTAGTTATACAGCAAACACCGCATAGATACGGAAATGAATGTAGATAAATTTGGTCATCACGTTCATAAACGTTTACGATTAGAGGAATATATTGGAAATCTCAACGATACATTAGTGAAGTCAGAAACAGGTGAATATGATTTAAAATCATCAAGATTAAAAGGACTTATATCGCCAGGCAATGATGACGAAGCCGCAAATAAAGCTTACGTGGATGAAAAGACACACGAACTAAGAACTAATATTTTAAGTGATGTAAATATTCATTTAAATGATTTTGAAAGTTCAATACTTAATAAGCTAACCACCTTGTTTTACACAAGGACAGAAATTGATCACATGCTTCAAGAGAAACCAGATAATAATGAGCAAACAAGACATAGTGAATGAGCTTCACAAAGCAGCAAGAAGGAATTTTTCCCGGCGATGTACGATCATAAAAGGAATAGATGATTTATGGCAAGCCGACCTCATAGATTTGCAAAAATATTCACAGTATAATAAAGGGTATAAATATATTCTTATCGTAATTGACACTTTATCAAAATATGTATGGATCAGACCTTTAAAATCAAAAGCGAAAAATTATGACACAGATGCAATGCAAAGTATTTTAACTACATCATTACGAAAACCTAAAAATTTACAAACTGATTTAGGCACAGAATTCTACAATGATAATTTTAAACAATTAATGAAAAAGTATAATATTAATCATTATTCAACATATTCTATTAAAAAAGCATCTATAGTAGAAAGAGTCATAAGAACAATTAAATCTCACCTTTACAAACTATTTAGTTTGAACGGAAATTACCAATGGTATAAAAATATTTTAAAGGACGTTGTAGAACACTACAATAACACTTTGCATAGAATAACAAAATTTAAGCCTGTGGAAGTTAACAAAGTAAATGAGCTTATAGTCAAAGGTTATATTATGAATTCTCAAAAGAATAAAACAAGTCGGGGATATACATTTCGTGTTGGTGACTATGTTCGCATAAGTAGATATAAAGCAGATTTTTACAAAGGCTATACGCCAAACTGGTCCACCGAAATATTTCGTATAGTAAAAGTTAATCACACTAACCCAACAACTTATCAAATAGAGGACAGACGCAATCAAAGAATCCTCGGCTCATTTTATGCATACGAGTTACAAAAAACTAAGTTTCCAGACCTATACCTCATTGAAAAGGTTATAAAAAGAAAAGGAAACAAATTGTTTGTAAAATGGTTAGGATTAAGTAATAGCGAAAATAGTTGGGTTGATAAGAATAAATTGGTTTTATGATATAAAATAGCTCAAGATATCTTTATTGATTCACTTTTTGTTTATCAATGAAGAAAGGAAGTGGTATCATAAACAGCTTAATAAATAAGATTCCGTTTGAGTTACATTTACCGGGCTACCAATATTGCGGACCCGGCACAAAGCTTCAGAAACGATTACTTAAGGGTCAGCGAGGAATTAATAAATTGGATAACGCTTGTATGCACCACGATATTGCTTACATAAACAACGACGCTAACGTAAGGTACAAAGCTGATCTAGATCTATTAAATATGGCTCAAAGAAGATTGAAATCAAAAGACGCTGGAAAGAAAGAAAAAATTGCTTCATGGATAGTAAAAAATGCTATGAAGGCCAAATTAAGAGCAGGTGCAGGTGCTCGGTCGTTTATGACAGCTGTGAAAAAACTCAAATCTAAATTAAAAAAAATAAAATCTAAAGACACAAATTCTACTATTAAATATGCGGTCGCCGCTGCAAAAAAACTATTTAGAAATAAAAATAAAATGAGTTTACCTCGTTGTATTCCTATTCCAAAATGTGGAGGACTGTTACCGTTAATTCCTATTTTCGCGGGATTATCAGCTTTAGGTTCACTGGCTGGTGGAGCAGCTGGCATAGCAAAAGCGGTTAATGATTCAAAAGCAGCTCAAAAAGCTCTTCAAGAATCGGAACGACATAATAAGATGATGGAGGCGGTTGCTCTCGGAAAAGGATTATATATTAGACCTTATAAAAACGGTGCAGGTCTATATTTGAAACCCTCAAAAAACTAATAAAACGGCTACCTAGGCGGGCATTAACTAATTGGGATATATTAGAACATGCTAGTGATATTCCATTTTTTCGTGGTGTTTTCATGAGGGATACGTTGCCCTCAAAACCTAGGAAGATAGAATGCGGTATTATAAATTTAGATACTTCAAATAACATTGGAACACATTGGGTAGCCTACGTGAAAGAAAATAAGTATGCTGAATATTTTGATAGTTTTGGTAATCTGAAACCTCCGTTAGAACTACTTGATTACTTAAGAAATGTTTCTTTAAATTATAACTATGAGCAATATCAAACATTTGACTCTGTTAATTGCGGCCACCTTTGTATAAAATTTTTAAAGGAGTATTGGAAAACACATTTATATAAAGCTTGAAATAAAATTCTTTATCAGTAGTAAAATGTCTTTCACTGTGTCTATAACTGGAAAAGGATCCTCTCTGATAACAAACTACTCACCTACTTTGGAATTAAGTGGATACTATGAGTGTGGATTGTTGTATTTTTCAACATTTAATTCTATACCCAACATAGATAAAAGAAATAATAAATTCTACTATGACGATAACGAAGTAATCGAAATACCTGAAGGAGCTTATGAACTTCAAGATATCTGTGATTATTTAAAGACATACATTAGAAATGCAATGTTAAAATTAACTTGTAATAATAATACCTTAAAAACTACAATTTTTTGTACTAAAGATGTTCATTTTAACAAAAGTGACTCACTTGGAAGGATTTTAGGTTTTGGTGGAGAAACAATAAAGGCATTAAAAAGGACCGAATCTCTGTATCCTGTCAGTATATTGCCAACAACCATTGTGCGCATCGAATGCGACGTAGTTAGTGGGTCATTCGTGAACGGATCTGCAAGTCATATTATTCACGAGTTTGTTCCTAACGTACCACCTGGTTATCGGATCATTGAAGTGCCGAAAAATCTAATATATTTTCCTGTAAATAAAAGTTCTATAAGTGCAATAACTATACAATTATTAGACGCCGAGAATAAACAAATCAATTTACGAGACGAAGAAGTACAACTGTATCTACATTTTCGTAAAAATGATAAATTTCAATACAAAACATAACACAGCTTGCATTCAAGTTAGTACTAGAAGATCACCTCATAAAAGCACACCGCTTCACATAAAAAAGAAGCTCACCAAAAACAATAAGGAATTTTTGAAGTTGATTGGCTTGTTAAAATGAATATTTTAAATATATCTCAATCAACATCATACGACAATAGTATTGAAAGTTTCGAATATCATTCTTATAAACCGTACGTAACAAGTTTCAACAAGAATGATGAAATAAGAATACCTATTAATCAACAAGATCTATGTCTGTTACCCTCACTCAGCACTTTGTATATTGAGGGTAAAGCCAATGTTTATAATAGTTCGACTAAAGAAAAAATATCAAATGTGTATTTTATCAACAATCCAATACTATATTTATTTCAAGATATTCGATATGAGTTAAACGGAATAGAAATAGACAAAATAAAAAATGCTGGCATAACTACAACAATAAAATCGTACCTCTCGTTAAATGATAATGAATCTAAATGCTCACGTGTATGGGGATGGTCAACTTCTGGTACAAACAATCTTAACGGAGGAATTTTTTCGGCTTCTGTGCCGTTGAAGAAAATTTTAGGTTTTGCAGAAGATTATGAAAAAGTTATAATTAACTCCAAACATGAATTGGTGCTATTAAGAAGCAATACGAATCTCAATGCTTTGAAATTAAATGTCGGAGAGGTGGTCGAAGATATAACTATTAGCAAAGTTGTTTGGCGAGTTCCGCACGTTAAAGTATCAGATCGTGAAAGAATCAATTTGTTGAAACATCTAGAAAAGGACAGGCCTATTACACTAGCATTTCGAAATTGGGATTTGTATGAATATCCATTATTACCGAAGACACGTAAACACACTTGGTCTATCAAAACTTCGTCACAGATAGAGAAACCAAGATTCGTTATTATAGCCTTGCAAACCAATCGCAAGCACAATGCGGAAATGTCAATGGCAGAGTTCGATCACTGCAATGTACGAGATGTAAAAGTATATTTAAATTCATCGTATTACCCTTATGAAGGATTGAATGTCAGTTTCTCAGAGGATAAATTTATTTTATTATACGAACAATATGCAAGATTCCAACAGTCTTATCATGGACGGCGACCAGAGCCGTTGATGAGCTTGAAGGAATTCAGAGACGTTGCCCCATTATTTGTTATTGATTGTTCTCACCAACAAGAAATGATAAAGGGATCAATCGATGTCAGAGTGGAGATTGAAACAGACCAAGAAATCCCGGATCAGACAGCAGCATATTGCTTGATTTTAAATGACTGCATTTTTGAGTACAAACCTCTGAGCAATATTGTGAAGAAAATATCTTAACTAAATAAAGTGCAATCAAAAGGTATTTGAAAGAACAAACTTCAACTTTATGTTAAACAGTGGAATACAACGAAACAATGAGTGCTGATAAGAGTTCGATACTTTTTGTTGATGTTCAAGGATTCAAAGACTGCAAAAATAATTTTATTATTAAGGAATTTGCGTTAGCCACAAAAGAGTTTACGCAAGTCTTTTTAATAAAACCTCCATATTCGTATCTAAAATTATCTGCCGAAGAAAAAAGAGCAGTCAATTGGATTGAACGCAACAGAGGAATATACTGGAGTCAAGGCAATATAGATTTCAGAGAATTTAAGAGATTAATTATTCCAATTTTAAAGGACCAAACCATAATAATGAAAGGTGTTGAAAAGCAAAAATGGATTAAAGATTTGTGTTCTGACTGCTTTTTGATAAATGTTGAAGGCAAAGGTTGTCCTAATTTTGCAACATTGCGCAATAGTTATGCTAAAGGTGGAGCTAACTTCAATTGTATAACTCATAAAAAAGAGTGCGCTCTAAGGAATGTTTTATTCATAAAAAAGTGGTACTTAAGCACATGTAATTTATGACTTCAGTAAATTGTACTTGAATGAAAATTTATATTAAAAATATTGTTCTAGTTTAGCTATGATGATATTTGTTACTTGCTTTATAATAATAAAAAAAAATTTAACAAAAATTTCTGCGTTTTATTAATGAAAACAAATATGGTGATTCAATATACTCGCATAACTCTTTATTTATCAAAAATTACAATTTAATGGTATGAATAATTTAACCCTGTATAATGTATATTGGGCAATCTCAAACTGTTTTCATCAAATCAGCGTAAACGAACGCAGTGAGATTTGCGGAGCGTAGCGGAGCTAGAGCGCAGCGAAGCGTAGCTCAAATCTCACTCCGTTCGTTTGCGGTGTTTTGATGAAAACTGTTTTAGAATGCCCAATATACACCTACTGGTTGCGTTGTTTGATTGCGGAGTTCCTATGGCACCTTCCAGATCCAGCATCAGACCCTGGTTACCATATAGGATCAAAGTACTCGTCAATACGAATCAAACGAGCCTAAACTCGATGGGGTTGCATTGTTTGATTGCGGAGTTCCTATGGCAACCTTCCAGATCCAGCATCAGACCCTGGTTACCATATAGGATCAAAGTTCTCGTCAATACGAATCAAACGAGCTCAAACTCGATGGGACTATGTCGTTTTATTGCGGAGTTCCTATGGCCACCTTTCAGCTCTAACATCATATCAACTCCATGTCGTCATCATAATATATTTATACATATGCATGCAAAATGTCAGCTTAATCGGAAACCGGGTAGTGAGTCAAATTTAACTCGCAAGATTAGACCCGAACATGCAAAAGATAAATAAAAGCTTGTAAAAAGGTTGAAGGTTTTTCGTACGGCAGCCACAAATAATAAAATTGTTAGTTATCAACTTCTCCGATTACTCCGTAGGACTTCGCGTCGTATACATACACAAATAATTACGTAACCGGGAGCTAGCTCAAAGCGACGTGCTCTCACTTCGAGTCTTGATTGCACACTGAATTTCGACGCGCCCGAGCCAAGTATTTGTAAGAAAATCGATAAAAGTATGTTAAAAAATTCATATCAAAATCAATGTACGATAATTTAAAAAAATACCACGGTGTCAGTGTTATGCTCACCTTTGTTCTATATATTTGTTAAACTAAAATATAATAGGGTTAATTAATGAAGCTAAAAATCACGAACGGTATGTGGGTGTAACCTAAATTTTAAGTAAAATGGAAGCTATTTTTTAACGAAATGGTATGTAAATTTGAAAAATGGTGACGGTGATTGTGTAAACACATAATTTAAGAATTTAAATTTATTTTTTCCCGGTCAGTTAACTGGAACGTTAAGAGGATTGTGAGGCTGTAAATTTTCATACAAAAAGCGATAACGCTTTTCTCCCTCTAAACATAGTCCAATTTTCATAATTTTTGGAAATCTTGTAGATATAATGAAAAACTAGGTTTGTACGTTTTGATTTTGAAGAAATATTGCTCAGAATATAAGTTATTAGCATCTAAATATCTATATTTTCGACTTAAAAACTACCTTGAGCATTTTTGTCTTTTTTTGACTAAATTATACTGAATTACAAAAAAAGCAAAACGTACAAACATAGATTAAGGTATACTGAATCTAATGAGACCAAAAGCGTCTAATTTCATAAAAGTTTAGGGGGGTAAAACAGTTATCGCCCGAAACAATATTTCAAACAGGAATTGTAGGCAATTTCGACCATTTCTTGCAACTCTCTCTATCGCACAATACGGGTCGGGGGCAGGGGTACAATGTAGTGATAGTGATGTGACATAATGTTATCGTAGTTATTGTCGCCTAGGGAGGAGAAAGTAATATCGATATATCGATCAATAGTGAAAGTTATTACTCAAGTCGGAACTATTACTCTTTACAAATACCTTATAAATGAAAAAGTAAATTTCTATTTGAATACGTTTATTGATTTTAGTGTTTTATTTTAAAGATTTTATTTCAATACAAATTTCCTTATTTAAGGGTTAGCAGCCTGTAGCCTGTTAACTTTACTGTAAATTCCCAAAACCAAAAAAGGAAAAAATGTAAGTATGTAAGTAGTTGTTTGTTATAATAAATATGTGCCATAAAGAAACCAACTCAAAATAAATTCGTATTTTGTTTCTTGTGATAGGTATTTGTTATGCAATGTATGAAGTTGGAGCAGCTAAAAACGTGTAATAGACTATGCAAGTAGCGTTATTTTTAATATTATTTCATTTGAATGTTATTCCTCTAAAGCTGGGCTCTAAGGTTTTACTCGCGTTATGGAATCTACGATTGTATAAAAAATACAAACGACAAAGTACCTAAATAATATACGAGTATGTAGGGTAGGCAGGGTAGGCTTATATGGGAAGAAGGCACCCTTCGTACGGTTTTGAAGTTTTTTTTTTCATTTTAACTATAAAATTTAAAGCAGCTGATTACATATTCTAATAGGTATTTTTTAACCGACTTCAAAAAAGGAGTTTCTCAATTCGATGCGTATGTTTTTTTTGTGTATGTTACGCGATTACGCCGCCAATTGCAGACCGATTTTCAAAATTCTTTTTGTATTCTCAAAATTATACTCCAATGGTGGTCCTACGGTTACCAAAATTAGGATCTGATGATGGGATCCCATAAAAATGGAGGGAAATCCTTAAATTTTTAGGTGCGTCCAACGTGTTTTTTTTTATAAAAACGTCGCCCCACACTAGGATTTTCTCCTGTGTCGTGGGTGCAGTTACAAACATAGAATATCACATGCGCATACGCCCAGACCGGAACAAATTTCTGTAGGCCATACAAAACATCTGTCCCGTGCGGGAATCAAACCCGCGACCTGTTGCGCAGTAGGCGATCGCTCGACCTCTGCGCTAACCGTGTCAACCGTTTTGTGTGTATGTTACGCGAATACTCCGCCAATTGTGGACCGATTTTCAAAATCCTTTCTGTATTCGGTAGAGTATACTCCTAGGGTGGTCCCTAGGTCACCAAAGTCAGGTTCTGATGATGGGATCCTATGAAAATCGAGGGATACCCTAATTTAATTAGCCTACCTAATTCACTAAAAAGTTAAACAAAAAAATATTTTTCAAAAAACAAAAACTGACTTCAAAAACACTGAAAAGTTAAAAATAGTGTAAGAATAGGTACAGACAACATTACATTTCTATATTGAAGTCGGTGCCAAACGATGATCTCCTAGAAAGTCTTAAAATTTGGCACCGTCTTCAATAATGATGTGTGATGTTGTCTGTACCTATTCTTATATTATTTCTAACTTTTCAGTGTTTTTGTAGTCCGGACGAACCCGACGAATCGAACCCCGCCGGACGGACCTCCCGATCAACATCCGGTGGCCTCAACCACTAGATCACGGAGGTGGTAAAAATTAGAATTCTAAGACTATTAGTAACTACCCAAGATTAGTGTATAAAAATGAGAGGTATTTTTTATTTGATGCATAGGTAATTATTACTTTATATTTTTTAAATCCCTGCTCCTATTTAGTTTGTATGTAAAAGTATTAATTTATCTATCTAAAATAATAGATTTTTTATGCGATTACTGAGCCATGACCTTTTGCACTTCTACAGCACACACATACTGCCACGGTATATGTAGGTATCTCTATTTATTGTTATATTTTTATTTAAGTTGTGATTGTAACGCATGTGTGTGATGGAGAATTATATCTATCTATCTATCTATTTATTTTTAAGTTAACAAGAGGTCTGTTCTTGTTTAAACAATTGTAAATGTCATTTTATGTTTAATGTTTATTTTTTTCATAAAAGGATCCATTATTGATTCACATCTCAAATGAAAATCATTTTAATTCAGTATAACACTCATCTTACAAAAAGTCATTTTCTTTAGACAGGTAAATGTACGATAGATAGGTAAGTACTTTCATAACAAATAACAGCTCAGTCCTATAAAGTAGGACTTGGTAGGGATACCAAGTAAGTGCCTACACTATAAATTTCAAAGGAATACTGAAATAATTTACGAAACTTATCTACTAAAATATTATAAAGAAAGAAGATTTGTATTTTTGTTTGTAATGAATAAACTCAAAAACTAGCTCACTGGGAAGTCTCGGCGTAATTATTGTTAAAATGATTTTTAGAAATAAAGCTATTTTTATTTATTATATTTTTAAAAACTACTAGGCTGATTTAAAAAAAAATTGACTAATAGAATGCTACATAATCACTGAGTAATATAAGGTTATAAAATAATTTTTCATACGGGAAAACAAAATTCCCTCACGAAAAACGAAAATAACGAAGGCAAAGTTGCGAGCGGAAAGGCAGTCAGGAATACCTAAGCAACGCAAAACATTAAAACGGTAAAATAATGATCTCGAGTTCTCGCGCCGAGGAGTCGCGCGCTGCTGTCGTTGTGTGCGTGAGAATTTGCGCGTGTTGTATTTGTGGTGTAAACGCCAGACGGGAGGCCGAGCGGTGTGAAACAGATAGCATTTTAGAAAATACCTACTCGCGCCGCGCACGATTACTTCACAATCCTCTTAACGTAAAATATCAAAAACGCCAACGGCCTTTTTGCTATTTTTCGCGCCATGGGCCCTTAATGCATCCGCCGTATAGTCCTGACCTTGCACCTTCAGATTTCCACCTGTTTCGGTCTCTTCAGAATTCTTTAGGCAGTGTCAGGTTAACATCACGAGAGGACTGCCAAAACCACTTGTCGCGGTATTTTGACCAGAAGTCCCAAAATTTCTATAGCAATGGGATCATGTCCCTACCTACAAGATGGCAAAAAGTTATCGAACAAAATGGTACCTACATACTTTAGTTAAATGTAAATAAACTATATTAAAAAATGTTTTGAATTTTCTTAAAAAATGCGAAGAAACTTTTTCCCCAACCTATTATGTACGCCCATAACTTTCGAACGACTGCACCAAATTGGATGATTCTTGGTTTTCTTTTATGTATTCGTTATTGTTGGGACAAGGTAGGTAGGATTGTTGTGTAATATAAAAATTACAATAAACATAAATATTCAAACACACATTTCAGTAATTTAGTTAAAAAACATGGCGATACAAAGTACACCGGGTCAGCTAGTTTTAAATAAAAATAAAAGGAGCACTTTTATTTTTTCCATTATGCCGCGAATTGTCGTGATACGCAAGGACTAGGTCAGCCCCCCTAGCACGTCCACCAAAACACGATATGATAAAGCGGTTTATCGCGGTGAATTGTCAAAATACAATAGGGTTTCGTCGTATTTTGACAGTTCACCGCGATAAATCGCTTTATCATATCGTGTTTTGGTGGACGTGCTACGGGGGCAGTTTTAACATTGTTTTACATTTGATTGAGTTTAAACTAAATTAGTACCTATGGGAACATCAAATGTTGCGAACCTTCTACTAAGAAGATAATTGTCAATTTTTATGACAAAGCTTGGTGACACAGGAAAATTGTACATCACTTGTGATGCTCTAACTAAAGATATGGTTATGAACGCTATCCGGCATTTAAAGAAGTTAAATACTACGGATAAATGTGCCTAGGAAACCTAGACCAAGAAAAACAACCCCACGAGAAGACTCAAGAATAGCATTGTTGGCTTAAAAAGAGTCTTTCAAAGGATGACAAGTTATTCGTTTAGAATTATTTGGTGCAAAGGGGTCTAGAGGGGTGTCTGCAAGAACGGTTAGAAGGCGAATATGTGAGGCAGACTTGTTTTGAAGAATGTCTCGTGTAGAGAAAAGGGCAGCTCACCATCTCACGTCTCCGCCGCGCCGCTTGCTGGGGCACGGGTTAGGCTGATGTCCGGCGGGCCCGCCTTTTCGTGACAAGTGGACTGTAGAATAGTGCTGGTCTTCTTGAGTGCACTGAGCTGCTGTGTTTTGCTAGTTATCTCACTGAATATATTTTTCGTAGGTAAAATTTTGGTTATATTTTATTATATATGGTTGCCAAACAAACAACAAACAAGATGCGAGAGGCAGTAAACGTCGTTTGACGGCTACGCTGCCCATAAAGAATTTGGAATCGTAAGCAAATAGATCTTGTTGTACTGAACATCTCGTAAAGTCCCACTTTAGAAGAAGGAAAATTTCAGAACAAGATTACAATTTGGCAAAAAATATGCACACTGGACAGAACGACAGTGGAAAAGTATGTCTTTCCGACGAAATTAAAATGAATATGGTTAACTCTGATGAAAAAGTTTACGCGTTACACCTAATAAAAAGTTAAAATACATTATCTTTGTTCTCTTTATTTCATTTCAAACATTTCACGATAACCATTACAATAATTTAAATAGTATTGCAAGGTCCTATTGCATTATAATAAAATAATATACAGGGTGTCCCAAAAAATAGTGTCAAGCGTAAGTCCAGAGTTAGAGCATCTCTTAGAGTACCCGAATCACCCCCATGTATGTTCCGCGATTATTCGTAGTTTTCGAGTAATAATTTTTTTTCTGACTTTGAAAATTTTGATCCAAAGAACTTAAAAATTTTAAGTAAAAAAAAGTAGAACATATTTTAATGTTTTTTTTTGCCACTGAATCATCTTTAGTGCTTCTTTTATATCTAAAATAATCAGCTTCGTAACTTTAGTGGAAATTTAGAAAACAGTAGTGTAAAGTCAAAATTTGAATGTTAGTGAATAATTACTTAAAAATTCATCTTTAAATTAAAAATCTAAACAGGCGAATTCATGGTTTCTAAGTATGTGTAAAAACTTCTCTAGACTCTCTGCTTTCATAATCATTTAAAAAAAGAAGTACTTAATAGGGATACTTTGGCTTAAATCGGCCATCAAAGACAGCGAGGTGAAAATTTCATAAAATTTACCAAATTCCTATCAGATGATAAAAAAAAATATCTGGTCTTTTTATAATTTCTAAGGTTCAGATTAATTACAATTTAGCAAAAATTAACTACATGAAACCCATATTTAAATATTTTTCTCGCGGATCACATCGGTTGTAGTGTTGGATGTAACGCAGTACTTACCTGCTAAAAAATTGCCCGAGTGAGAGGATATGAAAGAGACCGCATTATTGCTATCTCTCTCACTCTCATTGGCGAAATAGATAACTGTAACTGAGGAATGCTATTCTTTGTGACAAGGGGATGAGGCGGGGGGTGTAGTCCGAGCGCCTATTGTGTTCTGGCGCCAGTCGTTTGCCTGCTTTTGTTTGCGCCTTACGTACGATACGCTCATTTGTGATTATTTGACGAACTTTGCTTTCTTTACGGACCTTGAGTGCGATTACGATTTGGTTTTGTGTGAATACGGGATTTTGAAAAATTTGGCATTCTTAACGGACTTTTCAAGCTCTTCATTTTGTGATGTCTTTTTCATCGCAAGAATATGCTCTTATGCATTACTTTTATGGATATGCAAGAGGAAATGCTTCTGAAGCAGCCAGGTTGTTCCGGCAGCAAGTACAAAATGGAGGTGGACCTCAGCCTGAAACTTGGCCTGATCATCGCATGATTTTAAGAGTACATAACTCTTACATGGAAGGACGCCTACCAGCCCCCGTAGCACGTCCACCAAAACACGATACGATAAGGCGATGTATCGCAGTGAACTGTCAAAATACGACGAAAACCTATTGTATTTTGACAGTTAACCGCGATAAACCGCTTTATCATATCGTGTTTTGGTGGACGTGCTAGGGGGGCAGGTAGAAGATCGGGGCGCCCATCTGAAATGAGTGACCCAGATACTGTCCAATCAGTGGTCGAAGAAGTGGTGAGAGATCCATCAGTTAGTGTAAGAACAATAGAACGTCGAATCGGAATTCCGAAATCACAAGCACATCGAATACTTAATCAAGAGCGTTTTCACCCATATCACATCCAGAAAGTTCAGCAGCTCAAGCCCGCAGACTACCCGAGAAGGGTGGCATTTTGTCAGGAAATGTTACGGAGACAAGCTGAAAACGAAAATTTCTTTAAAAATATTCTATGGACTGATGAATCACATTTTAAGCGATGTGGGGTGTTTAATGCGCATAACTACCATTCGTGGAGTATTGAAAATCCACACCTCACAAGGGAATCTAATTTCCAAGAACAATTTAGTATCAATTTGTGGTCAGGCATCCTAAACGGACAGCTGATTGGTCCGTTCGAACTACCGGACCGACTGAACAGCGAGGCCTACTTGCAATTTCTACGACGTGATCTCGGCGTCTTATTAGAAGATGTAGACCTATTAACGCGGAGAAATATGATTTTTCAAAACGACGGCGCTCCATGCCATTTTGCTAGAAATGTTAGACAACATTTGTCTGAAACATTTCCAGGCAGATGGATCGGTCGTGGAGGGCCCATTGCATGGCCGCCACGGTCCCCCGACTTGAACCCCATAGATTTTTTCGTCTGGGGATACTACAAGGAATTAGTATACGCCAAGGACATTACAAACGTCACAGTGTTAAGAACAAAATTAAGACAAGCGGAAGAAACAATAAAAAACAACAGAATTGCATTTATAAATTTAAAAGAAAACTTTTTTAGACGATGTAGAATATGTATTGAGCACGAAGGTCGTCATTTTGAAAACTTTCTTTAAGCGATCGAATAATAAATACTTTGAAAATAATGTTTTGTTTCATTTATTAAGTTATAATAAACCTTCAAAGGTTATTAAAGATGGCAGCAGGGACAGTTATATTTGACCTTCAAATAATAAATTTTTAGCTTTTCTACAATCATTTTTGGTTTATTAATAAATAATTGGAATTTAAAAAAAAAATATTCAGAAGTCGAGTTTTATGAAATTTTCACCTTGCTGTCTTTGATGGCCGATTTAAGCCAAAGTAGCCCTATTAAGTACTTTTTTTTTTTATTATGAAAGCAGAGAGTCTAGAGAAGTTTTTACATATACTAAGAAACCATGAATTCGTCTGTTTAGATTTTTAATTTAAAGATGAATTTTTAAGTAATTATTCACTAACATTCAAATTTTGACTTTACACTACTGTTTTCTAAATTTCCACTAAAGTTACGAAGCTGATTATTTTAGACATAAAAGAAGCACTAAAGATAATTCAGTGGCATAAAGAAAAACATTAAAATATGTTCAACTTTTTTTTATTAAAAATTTTTAAGTTCTTTAGATCGAAATTTTCAAAAAGTCAGAAAAAAAATTATTACTCTAAAACTACGAATAATCGCGGAACATACATGGGGGTGATTCGGGTACTCCAAGAGATGCTCTAACTCTGGACTTTCGCTTGACACTATTTTTTGGGACAGCCTGTATAGGGTAAGAAAACTTTAAAAACTTAATGTCCTACAAGTGTCTTTAATTATGTGTCCACTACTGTATGTATGTGTTAGTGTATTGTACCTATTATATTTACATACATATCTATATCTGAGAATTTTGTCGTGGTATATTAGCAAATTTCAATAGCATTTTTAATTTTTACCGCTTTTATGTCTCCATAAAACCAGTTAGGTTGGGTGGAAAAAATCTGGTTTACATTATAAGTCTGCCGTTGCACGTTTAAACTTTCGTATTTTTTTTCTTTGTTATGTTTTACGTACAATAATGAGTTTATCGTACAGCTCTAACCTCGGCCCAGGGTATGAGGGGTAGATTTGCGAACGCCGCTTGCCAGCCGGGCAGTCCAAGGTGTACGAGAGCCATTCTAAAGTAATGCGTGAAAGAGTCCGCCAACCAGCCCCAGGCGCCTTCCCGCGTTGCTAACCATATAGACCAACTCCCGCCGGTGAAGACCAGGCACACCTAGTGAAAAACTCCAGGTCAATTACAACTAAGCGAATTTGGAAAATCTAATTTGTAATTTTGACGTACATACCTATTGAATATTCGACTACACAAATTATTATGTCAACTAACTTAACGAGACATAAAATTAACAGCCTAGCCTTTTTACTAAACGGCGCCGTTCAACCTTTTTTTTTCTCGGGGGGAAATGCGTAACCGCACCATACCCGCCGTTGGCTAGACAGCGAGCGTGTGTGGGGCTCTACCGGCAGGGTGCCAGGCCTACCCACTAAAATCCCCCGGTGTTCTCCCTGCCCTTATGGGCGTGCTAGGTAAGGTCCACACTGCGACTCCACTACCCACGCGCCCGGGCAAGCCCGAGACAGCCCGACCCACCGGTCGGGCTATCGCCAAGGGGGGATTGCCCGAGAACACCAGGGCAATCCCCAGACGGTGGGCCTTACGGCGGCGTGCACGGGGCCAACCGTGCACGCAGGCCTCTACGGCAGGGTCATTAGATGGGCATCGCTTGTGCGAATGCCCGCCTTCGCCTGCCTATCCGTCTGCGGCGGATGGGAGCGGCTTGAGGATCTGCGTCCCGCTCCCTCTCCGCGGCCTCCTTCTGCGAGATTACGTCCTCGCAGAAGGAGGCGACAGCCCCCCATTCCGCTTCGCCGCGGAGCATGGCCACGACCATGCTCGGCAGCGAGAGGTCTCCGCCTCCCAGCGCAGCGTTAAGCTCGCTACGCTGGGCGCCGTTCAACCTGATATTCGGCGAATCAATCAAACCAAACAAGCCACATTTATGCCCAAGATTCCAAGCAGCGGACTAGTGCTGGGTAAGATTCCCAGCTGTGGAATTGTGCAGGACAAGATCATCAGCAGTGGACTTGTGCTAGGCAAGTTTCCCAGTAGTGGTATTGTGTTGGACAAGATTGTCCAGCAGTGGACTGGTACTAGGCAAGATTCTCAGTAGTGGTATTATGTTGGACAAGATTGCCCAGCAGTTGGCTAGTGCTGGGCGAGAGCCCCAGCAGTGGGATGGTGCTGGGCAAGATTGTCCAGCAGTGGGGTGGTGCTGCGCTAGATTCCTAACAGTGAGATGGTGATGGGCATGGCATGCACTAAATTCTATGTGTAGTTGAGGAAATTACCACGTACCTTTCCAATCGTTCTACAAGTGTCCAATTCAAATACTTTGCTCTTCGTATTTAGCACAGGGCGCTGACCTGATGTTGGTCGTGTGAGTGCAAAGTCTAAAAGATCCTTCAAAGCTGGAGACAGGCATAACTCGTTCAGCGTATTCACCCGGATCGAGCCAACGGGTAATATTTCGTCTGCTGTATTTAAATAAAATATGTTGACATGCATAATGGATATAAAAGGTGAATTGTTAGCAGACCTGGGGACCTAACAAGACCGCTTTGGCATAATCATTATTATGATTATCATATGATTTGTACATTATGAATTGAATAATATGGTCCCAACCCAATTGACACTTAAGCAATGCCTAATTTGTGAACCATTTTACGAATATTCAAACAAAGCTGACAAATAGGATAAATGCTTATGATGAATTGCACTCCATTCATAATACGAATCATATTATGATTCTGCCAATGCGGCCTTTTTAAGTCCGCTGGATAAGTTTAAACTAAAGTAAAACGTTCAATGATCTATCAATGTCCTGTTTTAAGAGCCATTTCACAAAATTTCGCTGCTCAGGTTTAGGTAAATGCGGACGTAAGGTGCCGACGGCGAGGTCTGTGTTCCAGCGAGAGACAACGCGACGCGCCAATATAGTGTGACTAGTCAGCCAGTGTAAATTTATACTTGAATTTATTATTTTAGTTTATGTTTTTACTGAATATTAGTAAGTGACGAAAAAGGTTTATTAGAAGATATTTCGTTATAAAAAGTTAATTTGTTTATTTATTTTTCGTTTCTTTTAAACCAACTTAAAAAATGGAGGAGGTTCTCAATTCGATGCGTACCTATGTTTTTTGTCTTTCTTTGTGTATTCGAAATTCTTTTCGTATTCGATAGAGTATATTTTTTTGGACTGGTCCCATTGTCACCAAAGTCAGGATCTGATTATGGGATCCCATGAAAATCGAAGAAAACCCTTAAATTTTATAGGTTCCTCCAACATCAGTAAGTAGTAAACTTGTTTATAATAACTTTTTTCAGTCATAATCCACCAAAACTTGATCATAATGATTAGTCACATAATATTTTTTTTTAAATATACATTACCGGCACGCGCGGTACGCACGCGATTTTTACCATATTACTCAGAGCGCGTAATGTAGTAACTGCTTTCGGTAGTAACGCATTCGGTTTAATGCGCATTAACGCAGTACAAGCAATAGTGCCGTGCTTATCAAAAAACGCACGCATTGCATTTTATCGATAATTATATATTGTTTAATATTTGTATAAAGTAAGAATAAAATTTTATTTATCAGTTAAAATGCCATGGTAAGCATTATTGCTTATCACTAATACATGTTGTATGGCGAAAGGATCACCTATTGTTTCTAACATATGCATATAAGTGACATCCGATTCAAAATTATAAAATAAAATTCAATTTTCTTTATACAAATAGTTCGATTAGTAAAAAAATGTATGGAGAAATTCTAAACTAATTTTGCACTTTTGAATTTTTAATATCACCATAATATTTATATGACTAGTTAAACATGGGTAGGTGCCAGCTTGTTATATCCTGTACTAAACACGCCGTTAGGACGCCGCCGCCGTGGAAGTGGTAAGTCTTTTCCTTATTCGTACATTATTGGGTTTGAACCGTAATCGTACAGTACGAGTATTAGTACTAATAGTACCGTAGTTTTCTACCACTTTTGATACAATGAATGGTGGTGCCCAAAGTAGACTCCACCACGTCGGCGTTTCACCGACACTATGATTTGAAACCGACTACCAGATTCTAGAAAACATTGTGGCTTACCCCTATTCCAATTGGTCTCCGTATGTAGCCGGTGGACTTCCTGAGCTAGCTCGAAGGAAGCCGCGGCTCCCGAAGGGTTGGTGTCAATCCAACGATGGAGACCGGATCACTACATAGGCCTATTAGGCCACCATCACTCACTTCGCGACGATAAAACCTTGCCACTATTCCCCGACACTAAAGCTTTGCGGAACCTCGCACCAACAATCACTTGGTGCGCCGCGCAATACTATACTATTTGTTGGATATTTTATATTATATTTTATTGATGCCCGGACATAACCTCTAACAATGTCATTCCGTATTCGACTCGACTCACTGACATGTTACATGCGGCCGGCCGCCACAGGCTGTCACTGCACAGACTATAATGTAGTGTTGCCACTCGCTCTTCCTCGAGCGTAAACAATGAATGTACCATTCTAATAGGTACGAATATTGATTGAATCATTCGGCTTATTAATATGGGAAAAGGAACATATTTAGGAGATTGAAGTTTCAAAGCAATAAAGAATTCAGACTAAATACACGCAATATTTTTTCTCAAATTGGCGAAAATCATTGTGTATATAAAAAGATTAACAAATTTTACGAAAAAGTAAAAAAAAATAACAAAAAAAAATTCAACTGATTTTTGTATGGAGGGAACTTTAAAAAAATTAACGTATTTAGTATGGATGAGTTCAATTAAAATTCGCACCCCCTTTGCTACACAAGGTGCTATCTGAACTAAACTTCATATAAATATCAAAATTTAGTATGAAAAAAAAGTCAAACTCACACTTGGCCATTTTTTGATAAGTCCATTAGTGTGTCCTCATTAGTTGTGAAGGTGTATGGTGGGTCAAAAATTTCGTTATTTTTTAGCTCCGATGCACCGTTTTCGAGTTATAAATATTTTTCTTCAAATTATGCAAGGTTCAAATTCCTCACGAAAACAGTCGAAAATATTCTAAGTCCCATCTAAATAGAATCTAAATCAATCAATACTGGACAAACAACAATAAACGTACAAGTGGTTGTCGTTATGTCATGGACTGTACATGTCCTGTCCAGTTGCTAATCCGTCCACCTGAGAAGGGAAATTTTTTAACTGTTGGCTCAATACAAAAATCAGTTTGGTTATTTTTTACTTTTTCGGAAAATTTGTCTACCTTTTTTTGATAACTATGATTTTCACCAATTTAAGAAAAAAAAATTGCGTGTTTAGTCTGTTATCTATATTGCCCCGAAATTTCAATCTCCTAGTTATATTTCTTTTGCCATATTAATAAGCAGAGTGATTCAATCAATATTCGTACCTATTAGTGCGGTACTATTCATTGTATAATGAATGTAATAATTATTTATAGGTTTTCAACAAATTTCAAATATTAAAATTGCTGTCAATATTTAATATCAATAACTATTCATCGAAATCAATCACTAAACTAATGTAATTTGTACACGTTGCATACTTCATGGCAGTGAGTTTCTGTGTGAGTGTGCGTTGTGATTGGTTCAGTCCGATTTCGCTCGAAGATTAGTTCTCCTGATTGGCTTTCACAGGCCAATCAGGAGAACTAATCTTCGCGAAAGAAATATAACTAGGAAATTGACCTTGCACGGGCAACGCAAGCTTATGTTTGTTGGTTTAAGAAAAACTAGAAAAAGAAGTGGGAGCAAAACTGACGTCAGCGGTTCCCGTACAAACGGTGCAACACTAAGCCGTTCTTACGTCTTTCTGTGTTCTGTGCCCTCGAAGCCCTTTCATTTGATACCCATATTGTACAGGTTGCAAAAGGAAAGTGATCAGTTTCAGTTCAGTTTCAAAAATACTTTATTCAATAATTAAAAAAGCAATCATAAATACATACAGTCTACTTACAAAATATTTATGTTGACCATGTACTGTAACACTTCACTTTATCAGGCTAACTAGGCGCCTACAAAAGTATTTAACACCAGAAAATACTAATATTCTTATTTAATCACCATGTTACTTAGTACAAAAAGGTAATGTTCAAAATTGTGAATAATATGTAAACATTCACTTATTTCATGTGATAAATAAATTAGTGGGTACAAATATAAAAATATTGGTAGTAATATTGTAACAGGTAACCAGGTTAATAAAAAGCGTCAACACCGCCCTGCCTCCCGCGCTGCTATCGTCGTAGGACGATAGAGGGGAAGCACGAACGTCACTCACGGCTCGCCGTTCTGGCTACTGCGGTGCACCACTTAAGGTACCCTATTCAACTCGAACCGGTATCACAATACAAAAGATAGTGATGTGGTAAGCGATAAGTACCGTATCTATCGACATATGGTAGATCACATATTCGAGTCTGACCGATATGACAAATTAAATTATTAGGATTCTGGGTATTTTTACAATAAAATTTTCTTGTTAATTTTAATATAAATTCTTTTAATTCAGGGAATCTGATTTTAATGTGAAGATCATGTAGATTAGTTCGGAACGCTGTGTTTAAAGCAATTTTAATTGCTTTATTTTGTATAACTTGTATCTTGGTGTAATTAGATAAGCAAATGTTGCTCCATACCGGACAAGCATATGTCAGGATTGGTCGAACTAAAGTCGAGTAGATTTTGAGTTTAGTTGCGGAACTAAGATTGCTTTTGCGGTTAAAAATAGGACTCAGTGCTCCGAGGGCTTGTGCTCCTTTGACACGGATATTAGCAACATGTTTAGTCCATTTAAGCTTGGAATCGAGAGTGACACCAAGGTAGCGTACAGTGCTGCTCCATGGAATACAATGACCAGCAACCTTAAGGCAGCGAGTAGGAACTTTACGATGTCGCGTGAACATAATGGCTTCTGTCTTTGACTCATTCAGCTTGAGTTTCCACTTAGAGAAGTACTCATACAGTAAATCAATAGACATCTGCAATCGGCTTATGATAAGGTCTATATCTGAATTTGAAGTGTATGACGCTGTGTCGTCAGCAAAACAAGCTAGCTTTGTACATCTTTGAATAGGAATGTCATTAATATACAAGATAAACAGGTATGGGCCGAGCACTGATCCCTGTGGAACGCCAGCAGCAATGGGCGTGTATGGAGATGTAGTGGTGTCAATATGTACGGCAAATTGCCGCTCACTTAGATATGACTCAATAAGTTTGACATCGTTAAGAGGGATTTTACAGTTGATCATCTTATAAAGTAGGCCATCATGCCACACTGAATCGAATGCCTTCTCGATATCAAGGAGGTACATTCCTGTCGAGTTGTTCAGGTTCAGGTTGTGGGAAACATGTTCAGTCACTCGTGCAAGTTGATGGGTAGTTGAATGCAAAGCACGAAAACCGAATTGTTCATTTATGATCAAATTACCAGTGGACCGCACCAGTCGCTTACATAGTAGTGTCTCAAATAACTTTCCAATGCCTGGTAATAAGCTAATGGGACGATAATTAGACGGTATTGTGTCGTCTTTTCCGGGTTTTTTGAGTGCAATGACTTTAGCCACCTTCCAGGCCTTCGGAAAATAACCAAGAGATAAGCAACCATTAAGAATTTTGGTAAGATAAACAATGGCTTTTAAGGAGAGGTTCTTTAATAAAATATTGTGCAAACCATCCACGCCGGGCGATTTACGATTTTTTTAGTTTGCTAATTGCTTTACGTACATCACAAGGACGTATGGGCTGACGCAATTCACCTAGTGAGTAGTTATTTAGCATATCAATAGACTTGTGCACGTCAGCATCAACACTGGGACTGGTCCAATCGGTAGTAAGGCACATATTACCTAGAAAAGCGTTAGCCAAAGCCCTACACTGTTCATCGGTGTTACTTGTAAAGGTTCCATCTGAGTTTTGAAGCCGAGGAAAATTTAAAGATTTGGGTTTCAGAGAACTAACAACCCGCCAGATTTCAGCTCGAGGATTGTCAACTTTAGCCAATTTGTCATTCCATACTTTATCAAGATGTGTTGCTATTTTTAACTGAACTCTACCCTGGAGCTGATATATCAGAGCCCGATAATGTCTTTTTAATGGCCCTTTTGGGAGTTTTTGTTCAGCACGGCGAAGGTGATTTTTGTATTTAATCATGTTTTTGATGTACCATGGAAGACTTTGTGGGTTGTTAGTCATTTTGCAAATTGGCACATATTTGTCTCTAGCGTACTTTATGCAGTTTTGGAGGTAATTTACAGAGCTGTCGATTTCAGTGGTGGACTTAAATGTCTGAGAAGATAGATACAGGTTGTCATCCAATGACATTCGATAATTTTGCCAGTTCGCTCGATGAAAGTCAAAAAAGTTAGTATTAGGCCTCATTTCAGGTGATCCCCCCACTGTGAAAGTTATTGGAAAGTGGTTAGACGATAGCGCTGGAATTGCACGTACTTCGTTAATGTTAGAAATATTCGACGACAAGATAATATCAGGGTTCGTAGCTGATAGATCCGCGCGGTAATTAACTTGACTTGGAGTCTCCGAAGAATATATGACAATTTCATGATCTAGCAAGTATTTGAAAAGAACTCTGCCACGGGAATTAATGTAGCTGCTGTACCAATACTTGTGATTTGCATTCAAGTCACCCATCATGATTACACGACTTCCAATTTGGAAAAGAGAATCTAGGTCACGCGTCATAAGTGGAAGATTTGGAGATTGATAGGCTGAGATCAAAATATGATCAATATTGGAAATTTTGAGTTTAATTGCTACAGCTTCAATGTTTATTGTAACAGGTACTTTGACATTCGAATATAATATATTATTTTTTACTATCAAAGCTACACCTTGACCACGCCCAGAGGGTTGTTTATCTTGTCGACATATAGTGTAACCAGGGACACGCAAGGGAATCTTTGCTGTCAGTCTAGTTTCTGAGATCGCGATTATGTCAATAGATAAGGTACTTGCCGCCAGATCAAGAAGCTCCGTTAATCTATGCCGCAGGCCATCTGCATTCCACATCATAAACTTCAGGCACTTAGAGTCAGACATGTTGACCAAGGTGGGTGATAATTAAAAGTACTTTGTCAAGCATTGAGGTACATGACATAAACTGGTCTTTTAGGTTTTTAATCGTCTTCAATATGAGCAGCATTTCCAGTATTGATGGATCTTCAATTTGTGTTTCAGCCATGGAATTAATCGCCGTAGTCTCGGCGGGTATGGGTTTTGTCTTTAATATGTTAGCCCAAGATCTAGACTCTGTGTTTTTTGACTGCTGCGAATGATGGACAGTTTCCGCTTGTTTCGGCTTGTTTGAAAATAAGGGAAGACGGGATGCAGTACGCCTGCGATTCTTTCCTTCCTGAATTTTGCTGAGGTACTTTAGTCTAACAGGGCATCCATGGAAATTAGCTGGGTGCAATTCATTGCAGTTACAGCAAACAGCGGGCTCTTTTCGGTCTTGTTTCAAACATTCGTTGGTGGAATGCGGTTGTGCACACTTGACGCATCTAGCTGGAAGGTTGCAATTGTTTGAAGAATGCCCAAATCCTTGACAACGAAAACACTGGGTACCAAGTGATCGGTTGGGCTTATACTTTTCCATTGTGATAATGCAATTGAACAAATATTTAATTTGGCGAAATTTCAGGACATCAGCTCCAGCTGGGAGCTGAGCCAAGTAGGGAGGGCAAGGCGTGCTATCACCTTCCTTAGTTTTGAGCTTAGTAATCTTGACTCCTTTAAATCCTAGTGTATCCAACTGTGCAGCCAAGACAGGTTCAGCATATGCAGGTAGGCCTCTGATGACCACTTTAGGAACCTTCTCATCCTTTCTAGTATACGTCATGAAATTAACAGAGTCCGTACGTAGACCCTCCTTAACAGATTGGTGAGTATCAGGTGAGTAGCAGACGATAGCTACTTTGTTGTTGCGTCGGTATTGTAGGTGAAACCGATTCGTATATTTTAAGACTATGCTTCTTATAGTCTCATGAGTCCAGTCCGACCTTATTTCCATAATAATAGGCGGAATATGTCCGATTTTCTTAATGATGGTGGATGCATCGCGAAAGTCTTCTGCATGTAGGTCAGCAGAGTGATCAACAGGGAGTTCTGCAAAACTGTTTCTATTAACATAGGTTCGTTCATTGATGATGTTTGAGGATACTTTTGGGACAGCTGTGCGTTTAGCTGGTTGCCATCCACTTTCCAGGACCTCGGCAGTTCTCTTCGAGTTTAAACTCTCTGTTGACGATGAACGCTCCAAAAACTTATCCATTATTTCCAAACACAATAGGCGGACGAGAAGCAGTCGATATCGATACCGAGCGCATTACCCATCACTACGACTTGCGAACTACGGTTCGCGATTATAATCCACTATTATCACAGCCAGAAGGCCGCTAGTTGTAAAGTGGGTACTTGTATAAAACACTATACACGATGCGGAGAATCGTATTACTGCGTGCGTTTGTCAACACGACTCGCGCGGAATGGAACGGAAAGGAAAGTGATCCACCATTTCAGAACGGCGGCCATATAGAATTTAGAGCAATATTACTCACTGTATCGTGTTTCACTCCCAAATCCCTTTCATTTGATACCCATATTGGGTGGAGGGCAAAAGAAAAACTATCCGCTATTTTGGAATCGGCGGCCATATTGAATTTGGAACAATGTCACTCACTCTATCGTGTTTCATCCTCGAAGCCCTTTCATTTGATACCCATATTGCATAGGTTGCAAAAGGAAAGTGATCCATCATTTTGGAACGGCGGCCATATTGAATTTAGAGCAATATTAGCGACTGTATCGTATTACACTCCCACGTCCCTTTTATTTGATACCAATATTACGTGAGTGGCAAAAGAAAAGCGATCCGCCATTTTGGAACGGCGGCCATATTGAATTTGGAGCAATCTCACTCGCTGTATCGTGTTTCACCCTCGAATTTATAGAGGTGACACTACTTAAAAGCCTCAAGTAGTAGTACCTACTCAAAAAACACTTTCATATTGTATAGTAGTGTTACCAGACAAACATTTTTGCAAAATTTCATCCCAGTCAGATTTTCAAGACGTTACGGTTATCTTTTTCTTGTAAGATAGCGAAAAAATATGTCTGCTTGAAAACGATCAACTCGTGCGGATCCTAGTATAGGTCCTTGTCCAAATTTTCTATTTATATTTTAAGAATTACGACGATTACGTAAAACAGCCTTGTGCGGCGCAAACTGACTCAGGTCCTACCTCGATGAGCGCTCGCGCTCGACTGATTTGATTGACGCGAGTTTTTACCATACAAATAATTAATTATCTTTTTATTTTAAAAATTATACCGTTCGATTGGTTGAAGAACATATATTATTTTGACATAGCTTTTTAATTGTAAATATAGTTTTAACAATCTAAAATGAACGTTAAATTGTCATCATATTTCGTAAAAACTTGTAAACTTCAAATATTTTTTTTAAATAAATGGGACGCTTAATAAAAAAAGCGTCTTTCCAACTGGCAACAAAAATATATTTCTGATATTTTGTGATTTTATTTTAGTAAATTTATTGGAGTTTATTTGCAGTTTTAGCCGTTTTAGTTTGTCTATTTCATGACATTCGGCCAAACAAGGTAAGGTAGAACGATTATTCCAAAAAAACTAAAGCAGTAAAAGAATATCTGTTCTTACAACTGGCAACAATAAGAATAAACCTATTTTCCTCTAGTATCGATTTGTATGAAAATCGTTTTTGAAATAGTAAATTTAGCGCAAGAAAATGTCATTTTCGTGCAAAAAGTATAAGAGGCCTCTAGGACGCGCGACAGCGACGACGATCGCCCCATAAAAGTCAAGCAGTTTTGTTTTAAAAAGAATAACTACAGGCAGCCATATTAGATCTACTTAAAGTTAAAGTGAGTTGAGTAATATTTATTGGGACAGAACCGTTATTCATAGATTACGAGGTGGTCCCAAAAATAGCTGACCTGTCATACGAGTATAATACCTAAATAGAAATGCACTCTCAAAAATAAAATAAAAAACATTCAAAAGTTGGAATCTTCGTCGAAACTATTTTTAGGGATTGCTCTGAGTGATTTAAGTAAACATCAAAAACGACTACTTTAAGTCAGGACTTGCGGACAAGATAGCCTATCAGATACCCCAACTTTCCCCTTCGAAGTTTTGAATTATTTGATGAATTATGGATTTATACGTATTGTATTTACTTCTTCCCTGTTGTATGGTTGGTAAAGTTCATCGACATTGACGTCAACAACCACTACAACAGTATCTGATAACTTCTACTATCACGGCAAACACATTTGAAGCATACACATTTCAGTTCAGCAGTTGTTCCGTCACTGAGGTGAGGAGTCTTAAACAAAATTGGTTAAAATGTATATCAACGTCCATAATTTCACAAATTTCGACAGCTCCTGTTGTTCTACCGTTGCTTGCTACTGTCCGGAGTTGAAATAGAACCACTAATCGAAACCACTCATGCTACTAAACCAATTCTGGACACAGCTAGCAATATCACCATCATTAATTATTATAAAATTATGTATTTTCCGGCAACCAGAAACAGTGCAAGAGAAATGAATAAGAGAAGGAAAGCCGTCGATATATAGTGTGGCCCTGGGTGACTACGAATTTAGTTAGTATAGTGGAAAAGTCGATCCACGTGGGCTGACATGCGGTCACGCTAACGTGAGGAATTGACATCGTGCGGTGCTTGCATGGCAGTGGAGCAGCGCCTTAAGGCGAGGTTAAGCTGTATTGCAAGGTAATATAGTTGATTATTACATAGTTTTTAATGTCACTTACGCGCGGTGACCGAACTAAAGCGTTACTTTTTACACATTGTTCAGTTCATATAAACAAGCGCGACACGGACGGTGCCACCTATACAAAGTAGGGTTGTTACGAATATTCCCATTCGCATTCGCATAAGCGAATGATTCGCATCATTTTAAACATTCGCTTCAACATTCGCATTCGCATCAAATGATGCGAATGTTTTGCGAAAAGTCGTGCGTGACGTGTCGTCGATCGCGGTTGCCGCGCTACTGATCACAGAACACATATACTACTGATACTGACTGAGCCGTGCCGTGCGGAGCTTGTTGTTGTCTTCCCAATATGGCGTTTTGATTCGTTTTCGTTCGGCCAATAGGAAGAAAGCATTTGACATTTCTTTCACGCGGATTGTATGCATGCAGTTACTTGTTTTGATTTGTTAGTTGCGTGTTAGTTATTCGTAATTTAAACATAAAGTGAAGTAAACAAGTGTATTGTGTTATTTTTTGTGGTGTTTTTAACTAATTTGACAGAGTTTCCCATGGCACCGGGTAAAAAGGGGAATATGGCGAATATAATATTCCGCTTTTGAAATTTGAGTATTGAATTTGTGCCTGTCACTATCACTTAAAGCTAATTAAAACTACCTAAAGTGGTATATCCGTCAGTTTTTTCTAATTACCTAATAAAAATGATTAATAATTCATTTATTTGTTTTTGTTTAATTACCTGATTTGATATCTAAAGTAAACATTCGTATTCGCATTCGCAACATTCGTACTCCAAACATTCGCATTCGCGAATGTAGAAAATATGACATTCGTAACATCTCTAATACAAAGTCAGCGACACATTGCAACCATCTTTTGAATAAAAGATGGTTGCAATGTGATTGAAATTTTATTTAAATACGCCCCCCGACTCTAAGGGGGGCGAAGTATTTTAGCATAATGTTGGGTAAGGCGCATAGGGTAAAAAAAAGGCTGGGCCTGGCCTAGAGAAAGGTTAAAAAAAACAATGTTAAAACAGAGACACCGCTCTTGCTGCGTATAGTGTCATCTGGCTCTCAGTGCGATTTTTATGTTGTTCCTGGCGATCATGATTAAAGGTCTGACTGTCTGATAATACTGTTTTAATATTTGACCTATATCAACTGCCTAAAACCGTTTTCATATTATAATGAGAGGATGTGACACATCTCAACATTATACAATGAATACCCAATCCTTTCCGTTTTCGTAACAGAGGCCCTAGACAAATGCCACACGCTAACTTTTCCGCAGTCGTTCGGCAGAAAAAATGTATGGAAATGACATTAGCTTACGACAACCCCACGCTATTTTTTCCGCAGCTAATGTCATCTGCATACATTTTTTCTGAGGAACGACTGCGGAAAACTTAGCGTGTGGCATTTGTCTAGGGGGGCAGGATGTTGTAATCTACACAATTGAACGCCTTTCGATGTCCGTGTCGATCACTAAATAAATCAAATCTACCGGCTACCCTCGTCTATTTGGATGCAATATGTTTCTTGTAATGTTTCCAAAAAATAAGAAACACACCTTTTGAATATCCAAAACGTCCTATTAATGTAGATAACTATATAAAAATTGAATCAAAAACATACAGTTAAGTGATAGTTGTCTATCTGCAGAAAAAATTTCGCGTGAGATGGTCACGAGACAATGTCATATCTCCTATACCTAAATTTTTTCCTACAAAATGTTTGCAAAAACTATAACCGCTTGGCTTTTGTCTAGAGAGGCGCGGAGTCAATATTTAAAAAAAATATTGGGTACTTACTTACCTGAATATTTGTAATGCCAAGTCAAATGAAAACCATCGCTAGAAGCATAAAAATTGCGAAGATCCTCAGGAAGAACAGCAGAGTGTCTTTGTTCCCACGTTGAAATGGCCACTCGATCGCATGGCGCCTTGTGTTCCACGTTCACATTGCAAATACGTGGATCGGATTCTGTGGGAAAAAGAAAAAAAAAATTTATTAATCAAAAGTCATATACCTACAGTAAGCAAAAAAAAATCTTTCACCTCAAGACAGCGCAAAAGTGAACAAGCAACATGTAAATGTGTTATACGCCGCTCATCTTTGGCCGCATGTATCTTAATATCTATGGTCCCAGTACACGTTGGCCGAGCGCACTCGCCCAGCGCGCTCGGCCAACGTGTACTGGGCCGTTTTGTGTGTATTTGGCGTTTGCCGCCAACACTCGCCGTCGACCCGATCAGTGTTGGTTTTTCGTGCACACATCAAAGAGATTTGGGGCAAACCGCAAACAGCGTTCACACGTTGGCCGAGTGTTTAGTTCAGAGCTACGCGTCGAAGTAGACTGTAGTGTCGCGCTTACGACTAATAGGAGTAATGAGGAGATATTTAGGTTCATTGACTTTTATCATATTGAATCCGTTATATGGAACCCAAAACAATAAAAACTTGAGCGTCGGTGGCGCTGTGGACTCGGCACTTGTCTTCCAATCGGGAGGTCCGGGTTCGAGACCGCCATGTACCACTGTGTTTTTCGTTTCGAATTTATGTACATTTGTCTGACGCTCCTACGGTGAAGGAAAACATCGTGAGGCAACCTGCATACATCTGCGAAGAAACTCAAAGGTGTATGTGAAGTCGACCAATTCGCTCTGGGCCAGCGTCGTTGACTAAGGCCTAATCACCCTAACATAGGGTAGGTAGCCCCTCGGTGGGGACGTATATGAGCTGTGATGATGATGAAGTAACTTGTCTAAATACATTAAATAATTCATGTTTAGTTAGGCCGCGATCTCCCTAACGAAACAATTTTTTGTTTTAAATTTTAGCACTGAGCGTAAAATTTCAATTTTTAAATGATCTGCTTTTATAAATTTATTAAAGTTTTTTTTTTTTTTTTTTTTTTACTCTGCACCCTATTTATTTATCGCCTTTGCAGTCTTAATAATTTCTGACAGGTTTTCGCCTAATGAATGAATAAAAAATGGTTAAGTATTTTGAAGCTCTTTCATGTCCTTTTTAAGGGAAGACAGAATAAAATTCCGTCGTATGACTGAATCCGGTATTGTAAGTCACAGAGAATACGTTCTGTGTCCATCAACATTTTTATTAATTCTGGGTCACTGTTATTTTTCGAGGTCAGCGAATTAATAGCTTGGTTCTAGCATGAAATAGCCGTAGAAACTTGTTTTTGCCTAATTTTGATATTTTTATAACGTTTAGCGTTTATATCGGAGATAGCCACCTTAATTTCGGCATTCAGTACCTACGGGAGCATAATTAGTTTGCAGTTAGTCGGCGAAAGGTATTTCACATTAATGTGTGTTCCAACTTAACTGCAAAGTCTTTGTGAATGTTGGCTCCAAAAGTATTCGAAATAGTTGGATCCTCGCCCAATATTTCAAGTATTGTGGTGTTTAGCATCGCATTAGCTGACCCAGGCTCGTCGGTATCCGTCACTTGCTCAGGCGCGCCGGCGGCGGCGGTGGTGGCGGTGGTGGCGACCACCACGGGGGTGACCGTCATGACGGCATAGAAGATATAAACGGCGGGCGTAGCCACTTCGGTGGGTTCTGGGTCGAGGTCGACCTGCATCTCCGAACGTGGCTCAGAACCAATAATCCCATCGAGCAGTAGGCCAATTATAAATCTTTCATCGTATGACATGGCATAATAAATCATGAAATGCTTCATTTCGTATTACCGATCTCCAATGATATCATTACTATGGCATAATTTCGATGATGTCAATATCATATAACGAACGAATGATCAAAAATCTGACCGAAAATCATAATTTTCGCTTTGCACTATGATATCATATGATATTATTTGAAAACCGTGAGATCGTAATAGGCCTGCAGGTTTAAAACGTTGTTATTACGTTCTTGCTCTGAAAACCACCGATATCTCCATTAGTCATGAAACAGACCAAAGTACTGTTCGCGAGACTAATTTATAGGGTAGTACAGCTCCAAAGAGAAGTACGCAAACCCGGATATGTAACCATTGCCACTATGAATACACCGATATCTCCATTAGTCATGAAACAGACCAAAGTACTGTTCGCGAGACTAATTTATAGGGTGGTACAGCTCCAAAGAGAAGTACGCAAACCCGGATATGTAACCATTGCCACTATGAATACACCGATATCTCCATTAGTCATGAAACAGACCAAAGTACTGTTCGCGAGACTAATTTATAGGGTGGTACAGCTCCAAAGAGAAGTACGCAAACCCGGAGAGGTTACCATTACCATAAGGTAGTACAGCTCCAAAGAGAAGTTCGCAAACCAGGATAGGTAACCATTACCACTATGTATATACTGTATTTGTTCTTTAGTATATAATCATAAAAAGTAGGTGCATGTTACGATTGGATAATTATTATTACTGCTAATCAGTTAAGGAACAATCCTAAAATACTGTTCGCAAAATTATTATTGGGTAGTGCAAACCCAAAGAGAGGTACGCAAGCCCAGTTTAGTGAATAATCACTGTAGCAATAACTATTATTTAGTAAACTTTCTTCTTAGAGATATAGTGTCATAAAAATTCATACAAAATAAGCCCACTAGGTAGGTATGAAATAAATCTTATTTAACAGTTTTCGTAAAACTATTTCATTGGATTATAAAACTTCATTTCAGAGGAAACCAGTAAAAAATAAAAACGTGACAAATTTACCATTATAGGTATAATTCGTCATTAACTAATTAAGTTTCTCTAGTACTTATGAGAATATAACAAGATAACTGACTTAACATACTTCTGCCCGTTATCAAACGAGCATTGTACGGGCAGCAAATAGAAAATGACATTTTCGGCCATAGTCACTAATAAATGCACTTATTCACACAATGACTAACCTTGAGACTCCGCGTACGGCATCTTCGTAACACTTCGAGTTTTTTAAACTTACACAACAGATTTGACAATCCTCCTCACTTTTCCGCTTAGGCATTATAAATAAGCACTACCTCACTTAAAGTAAAAACTTTTAAGACGCGAGAGTGTGATCGTGGCGAGCACTAAAAAGCGAATGAAGCGAGCGGATAGGTCGCCCACCTTGTTGACGTGAGACTCATTTTAAATTTTGTTTATACCCTCAAATAAAGTGCGTGACTGGCGTATCACTAGGCGTTACTACAAGTATTATTTGCTAATCCCGAGGACGAAGCCGAGTATAATACATTTAAGAGAATGCTAAAGAAATTGTTACAAGAAAAATGCTACTATAATATCAATGAATATATTAACGACATTTTTTAATACATTTTTTTTATTTTGTTTAATTGTGTGAATGAATTATATTTAAATTGTACTTTTGACATTATGAAATTATTGATATTTTTAATAATTTTAATTGACATTTTATTGAATTGACTTGAAATTATATTAATTAATTATTTTGTTTCTATTTTGACATTAACGTTTTATTATTAGTGATTTGACATCTTATTAATTTTGAGTTATTGTAATAATTTGATGGGACATTTTATTAATTAATTCATTCATTTATATTTTGACATTAATAATTTCATAATAATTAATTTGAGATTTGTATTTGAGCTGACAATTCATTAATCTTATTTTGGTATTGATTTTAATTTCATCTCTATTTTGACATTTACAGTATCAAAATGAGTGTTTTAAATAAATTGTAACATAGTTTAAGACATACGTATTGTGTAAACATAAATTTTGCATGCCGAAGTCGGCAAATCGTGTGTAGCCTTCATAACAACGTACGTGACATCTAATTATCTGTATTAATATGATAATTGTATCCACGATTTGAGCAAATAAATATTATGATTATGATTATGATTATGATTATTATGGTTGGCCGAGCGCGCTCGGCGAGTGCGCTCGGCAGATTTTCGTGGTACTGTTTATGGTCCCAGTACACGTTGGCCGAGCGCACTCGCCGAACGCGCTCGGCCAACGTGTACTGTGCCGTTTTGTGTGTATTTGGCGTTTGCCGCCAACACTCGCCGACGACCCGATCAGTGTCGGTTTTTCGTGCACACATTAAAAGGCACCAGTACTGGTGCCGTTTTGGCGCAAACTGCAAACAGCGTTCACACGTTGGCCGAGTGTTTAGTTCAGAGCTGCGCGTCGGAGTAGACTGTAGTGTCGCGCTTACGAGTAATAGTTTCAAAGATTGTTTCACGAACATGGCGTCATGGAGTAATAAGGAGATATTTAGGTTTATTGACTTTTATCATATTGAATCCGTTATGTGGCACCCAAAACAATTAAACAAGAGTAACTTGAGCGTCGGTGGCGCTGTGGACTCGGCACTTGTCTTCCAATCGGGAGGTCCGGGTTCGTGACCACCATGTATCACTGTTTTTCGTTTCGAATTTCATATGTACATTTCTATGGTGAAGGAAAACATCGTGAGGCAACCTGCATACATTTGCGAAGAAATTCAATGGTGTATGTGACGTCAACCAATCCGCACTGGGCCAGCGTGGTTGACTAAGGCCTAATGACCCTAACATATGGTAGGCTCGAGCCCCTCGGTGGGGACGTATATGAGCTGTGATGATGATGATGAAGTAACTTGTCTGAATACATTAAATAATTCATGTTTAGTTAGGCCGCGATCTCCCTAACGTCCATCTTGATCTAGCGACCAACGCAGAATGAAACACGGCCAACGTGTAAACGGTACCACGAAAATCTGCCGAGCGCACTCGCCGAGCGCGCTCGGTCAACGTGTACTGGTGCCTTGGTCGTTGGCCGAGCGCGCTCGGCGAGTGCGCTCGGCAGATTTTCGTGGTACCGTTTACACGTTGGCCGTGTTTCATTCTGCGTTGGTCGCTAGATGAAGATGGACGTTAGGGAGATCGCGGCCTAACTAAACATGAATTATTTAATGTATTCAGACAAGTTACTTCATCATCATCATCACAGCTCATATACGTCCCCACCGAGGGGCTCGAGCCTACCATATGTTAGGGTCATTAGGCCTTAGTCAACCACGCTGGCCCAGTGCGGATTGGTTGACGTCACATACACCATTGAATTTCTTCGCAAATGTATGCAGGTTGCCTCACGATGTTTTCCTTCACCATAGAAATGTACATATGAAATTCGAAACGAAAAACAGTGATACATGGTGGTCACGAACCCGGACCTCCCGATTGGAAGACAAGTGCCGAGTCCACAGCGCCACCGACGCTCAAGTTACTCTTGTTTAATTGTTTTGGGTGCCACATAACGGATTCAATATGATAAAAGTCAATAAACCTAAATATCTCCTTATTACTCCATGACGCCATGTTCGTGAAACAATCTTTGAAACTATTACTCGTAAGCGCGACACTACAGTCTACTCCGACGCGCAGCTCTGAACTAAACACTCGGCCAACGTGTGAACGCTGTTTGCAGTTTGCGCCAAAACGGCACCAGTACTGGTGCCTTTTAATGTGTGCACGAAAAACCGACACTGATCGGGTCGTCGGCGAGTGTTGGCGGCAAACGCCAAATACACACAAAACGGCACAGTACACGTTGGCCGAGCGCGTTCGGCGAGTGCGCTCGGCCAACGTGTACTGGGACCATAAACAGTACCACGAAAATCTGCCGAGCGCACTCGCCGAGCGCGCTCGGCCAACCATAATAATCATAATCATAATCATAATCATAATATTTATTTGCTCAAATCGTGGATACAATTATCATATTAATACAGATAATTAGATGTCACGTACGTTGTTATGAAGGCTACACACGATTTGCCGACTTCGGCATGCAAAATTTATGTTTACACAATACGTATGTCTTAAACTATGTTACAATTTATTTAAAACACTCATTTTGATACTGTAAATGTCAAAATAGAGATGAAATTAAAATCAATACCAAAATAAGATTAATGAATTGTCAGCTCAAATACAAATCTCAAATTAATTATTATGAAATTATTAATGTCAAAATATAAATGAATGAATTAATTAATAAAATGTCCCATCAAATTATTACAATAACTCAAAATTAATAAGATGTCAAATCACTAATAATAAAACGTTAATGTCAAAATAGAAACAAAATAATTAATTAATATAATTTCAAGTCAATTCAATAAAATGTCAATTAAAATTATTAAAAATATCAATAATTTCATAATGTCAAAAGTACAATTTAAATATAATTCATTCACACAATTAAACAAAATAAAAAAAATGTATTAAAAAATGTCGTTAATATATTCATTGATATTATAGTAGCATTTTTCTTGTAACAATTTCTTTAGCATTCTCTTAAATGTATTATACTCGGCTTCGTCCTCGGGATTAGCAAATAATACTTGTAGTAACGCCTAGTGATACGCCAGTCACGCACTTTATTTGAGGGTATAAACAAAATTTAAAATGAGTCTCACGTCAACAAGGTGGGCGACCTATCCGCTCGCTTCATTCGCTTTTTAGTGCTCGCCACGATCACACTCTCGCGTCTTAAAAGTTTTTACTTTAAGTGAGGTAGTGCTTATTTATAATGCCTAAGCGGAAAAGTGAGGAGGATTGTCAAATCTGTTGTGTAAGTTTAAAAAACTCGAAGTGTTACGAAGATGCCGTACGCGGAGTCTCAAGGTTAGTCATTGTGTGAATAAGTGCATTTATTAGTGACTATGGCCGAAAATGTCATTTTCTATTTGCTGCCCGTACAATGCTCGTTTGATAACGGGCAGAAGTATGTTAAGTCAGTTATCTTGTTATATTCTCATAAGTACTAGAGAAACTTAATTAGTTAATGACGAATTATACCTATAATGGTAAATTTGTCACGTTTTTATTTTTTACTGGTTTCCTCTGAAATGAAGTTTTATAATCCAATGAAATAGTTTTACGAAAACTGTTAAATAAGATTTATTTCATACCTACCTAGTGGGCTTATTTTGTATGAATTTTTATGACACTATATCTCTAAGAAGAAAGTTTACTAAATAATAGTTATTGCTACAGTGATTATTCACTAAACTGGGCTTGCGTACCTCTCTTTGGGTTTGCACTACCCAATAATAATTTTGCGAACAGTATTTTAGGATTGTTCCTTAACTGATTAGCAGTAATAATAATTATCCAATCGTAACATGCACCTACTTTTTATGATTATATACTAAAGAACAAATACAGTATATACATAGTGGTAATGGTTACCTATCCTGGTTTGCGAACTTCTCTTTGGAGCTGTACTACCTTATGGTAATGGTAACCTCTCCGGATTTGCGTACTTCTCTTTGGAGCTGTACCACCCTATAAATTAGTCTCGCGAACAGTACTTTGGTCTGTTTCATGACTAATGGAGATATCGGTGTATTCATAGTGGCAATGGTTACATATCCGGGTTTGCGTACTTCTCTTTGGAGCTGTACCACCCTATAAATTAGTCTCGCGAACAGTACTTTGGTCTGTTTCATGACTAATGGAGATATCGGTGTATTCATAGTGGCAATGGTTACATATCCGGGTTTGCGTACTTCTCTTTGGAGCTGTACTACCCTATAAATTAGTCTCGCGAACAGTACTTTGGTCTGTTTCATGACTAATGGAGATATCGGTGGTTTTCAGAGCAAGAACGTAATAACAACGTTTTAAACCTGCAGGCCTATTACGATCTCACGGTTTTCAAATAATATCATATGATATCATAGTGCAAAGCGAAAATTATGATTTTCGGTCAGATTTTTGATCATTCGTTCGTTATATGATATTGACATCATCGAAATTATGCCATAGTAATGATATCATTGGAGATCGGTAATACGAAATGAAGCATTTCATGATTTATTATGCCATGTCATACGATGAAAGATTTATAATTGGCCTACTGCTCGATGGGATTATTGGTTCTGAGCCACGTTCGGAGATGCAGGTCGACCTCGACCCAGAACCCACCGAAGTGGCTACGCCCGCCGTTTATATCTTCTATGCCGTCATGACGGTCACCCCCGTGGTGGTCGCCACCACCGCCACCACCGCCGCCGCCGGCGCGCCTGAGCAAGTGACGGATACCGACGAGCCTGGGTCAGCTAATGCGATGCTAAACACCACAATACTTGAAATATTGGGCGAGGATCCAACTATTTCGAATACTTTTGGAGCCAACATTCACAAAGACTTTGCAGTTAAGTTGGAACACACATTAATGTGAAATACCTTTCGCCGACTAACTGCAAACTAATTATGCTCCCGTAGGTACTGAATGCCGAAATTAAGGTGGCTATCTCCGATATAAACGCTAAACGTTATAAAAATATCAAAATTAGGCAAAAACAAGTTTCTACGGCTATTTCATGCTAGAACCAAGCTATTAATTCGCTGACCTCGAAAAATAACAGTGACCCAGAATTAATAAAAATGTTGATGGACACAGAACGTATTCTCTGTGACTTACAATACCGGATTCAGTCATACGACGGAATTTTATTCTGTCTTCCCTTAAAAAGGACATGAAAGAGCTTCAAAATACTTAACCATTTTTTATTCATTCATTAGGCGAAAACCTGTCAGAAATTATTAAGACTGCAAAGGCGATAAATAAATAGGGTGCAGAGTAAAAAAAAAAAAAAACTTTAATAAATTTATAAAAGCAGATCATTTAAAAATTGAAATTTTACGCTCAGTGCTAAAATTTAAAACAAAAAATTGTTTCATGACAAAAATAGATTTAAAAGATGCCTTTTGACCCTAATTCAAGAAAATATTTAAGATTTCAAATTGAACAAGAACTATTTGGCTTGAGTACTGCACCATCAAGGCAATAAAACCAATTGTCCGATTACTCCGTTCTGCGGACCTAAAATCAACTAATTATTTAGATAATTATTGGCCAAATATACAAACCAAAAAATTAATTACCTCTCTTTGATTTTAATTAACGAGGCCAAAAGTTTAATGATACCTAGTAATATATGTACATTTTTAAGGTTTCGTTCTAATCTAGACTAAAAATTTCCAGATCACAAATCAGAAATTAAAAAAAAAAAAAAAAAATGGTTAAAATACGTTAATTCGCACAAATCCTAGGAATGACGCAATACAAATACCGTTTTGTAAAATCAAACATGATACACATGATCTGGAAATTTTCTCAGACGCCTCAAATACGGGGCTGTACGTGGCAAAGAGAAGGATAGCGGGTTGTGGAGCATTCAGGAGAGAACACAATACATTAACTACCTAGAAATTCTAGCTGCTTTTCTAAGATTAAAAGTGTTCGCCAAAAATGTAAGTACCTAGTTGTCAAATTTCTCCGCATCGACAACACTACAGTAATCTCTTACATCAATACAATGGGGGGTATTCAGTTCCCCCACTTCACTGACATCACTCGTCAACTATGGCAGTGGTGTGAATGTCGCAATTTGTATGTTATGGCTTATTACATTAGCTTATCAGATAATATAACGGCAGTTGCCGAATCAAGGCGGGTACATCCTGACATAGAATCGACGACACGTTTAGCGCAAAGGTCGAGTGATCACCTACTGCGCAACGGGTCGCGGGTTCGATTCCAGTACGGGACAAATGTTTTATGGCCTACAGAAATTTGTTCCGGTCTGGGCGTATGTGCATGTGATATTCTATGTTTGTAACTGCACCCACGACACAGGAGAAAATCCTAGTGTAGGGCGACGTATTGAAAAAAAAAAAAATTGGAGTTAGCGGACTGGGCATATCAGGAAATTGTCTCATCGTATGGGGCACCTCAAGTAGACTTATTCGCTAGTCAAATAAATACTAAATGCACTGATTATGTCTCCTGGCATAGGGACCCAGATGCATTTCCTGGGTCGATTTTAATTTTTATGCTTTCACCCCGTTCTCTGTCATTGTATAGCGGGGAACTTATGCGGACGGCGTGGAGTGTACCGTCGATATTAGCATCTATATTCCAAAGTTCTTTTAAACAATATAATGTTTATTTACGGCGCTGGTTCAATTACTGTAACGACAATAATTGTGACTTGTATAATCCTTCAATTCCACAAATAATTTATTTCAACAAACTATTATGAAGAGGGAGCTCAATATGGCACGCTTAACTCCTATAGATCCACGCTCGCCCTGCTTAGGGGAAAATAATTTACGAGAAGATGACAGAGTAAGAAGATATTTTAAAGGAATATTTCGGTTACGCCCTCCCTTGCCCAAATATGTGGGATACTTCAATAGTTATTAATTATGTCAGCCAATTCTACGCCAATGAAACATTGTCTTTTGAAAAACTTTCGAAAAAACTCATTACTCTCATTGCGCTGTTGACAGCACACAAAGTACAAACATTGTCCTAGATTAATATTAAAAGTATTGAAATCTTTCCTTCTCTTCATAAGTGCTAAAAAGCCTTATAATGCTGTCGGTTCCCAAGTTGAATAAAGAACACACTGCGCGATAGCGTTTTTGATCTAAACATATTTACCGCACACAGCACGCCGCTACATCCGCGGCTCATCACCTAGGTGTCGGCCTAGATCAAATAAGACGAACCGCTGGATGGAGCGGCTCTTCAAGCACATTCTATCGATTCTATAATAGAACCATAAGTAATGTCAATACTAATGGAAATAATTATTTTGCCAGAACAATTGTTAATAATACGAGTAATTCAAATGATGATTGATGTTTATTCTTATTAACATAAATTAATGAAAATTCAGGAATAAACAAAATATTTCACACTATTATCTCTAAAAGTCTACAAGTATTATTTGCTAATCCCGAGGACGAAGCCGAGTATAATTAATGATTAAACGAACTTACCTGTACGTGAAGTTCAATCATAATTATACGAAGGCTTCGTCCGAAGGGATTAGCAACCCTCCCTCCCAACTACAAGTCCCCATTTTTGTGTGAAATATTCCGGATGCGGCTACTCTAAACTAAATGAAGCGAGCGGATAGGTCGCCCACCTTGTTGACGTGAGACTCATTTTAAATTTTGTTTATACCCTCAAATAAAGTGCGTGACTGGCGTATCACTAGGCGTTACTACAAGTATTATTTGCTAATCCCTTCGGACGAAGCCTTCGTATAATTATGATTGAACTTCACGTACAGGTAAGTTCGTTTAATCATTAATTATCATTTAATTGTCTGACTTTTTGGAATTTTGTTATAAATTCTTGGACCCATGCCTATAATGCTCTTTCTAAATAACGCGGTTTTTCCAGGATGTATCCAAACTTTATCGTCATCTCGTCGATTTCGAACTGTCATATCTGCTAGGCGAGGGAACAGATGACGATTTTGCCTCACAAAAAATGCTACCTCTGCTAGATATAGTGACGGAAGTGTTAAAATTTTGTGTTTTTTAAATAGTGGAGCACAACTGACAGTTGTTTTAAGACCAAACATGGCCCGAATACAGCGCTTTTGAAATTTGAATGCCATATCCTTATCTGTTGAATTTCCCCAAAATATTAATCCGTATCTAAGAATGGGTTCAACCAGACCATAGTAGGCTGTAAGCAATGCATCAGTGTTGACGACCAATGAAAGTTTAAATAAGGCATAAGCCAAACTACTTATTCTTTTAGTCAATTCATTTATGTGATCTTTCCAGTTTAATTTAGTGTCAATGAGAATACCAAGAAATCGTGTGCTGTCTACTTCTTTGATTACCTTGTCATTGTGTTTGAGTAATATACCTGAGCAAACGTTTTGTTTTTGTCTGAAGTGCATTATGTTAGTTTTATCAAGATTTATTTTTAAATTGTTATTGTTAAGCCATTCAATTATTGTTGCCAACGTGTACTGGAGCCTTTACATCAGCCCCCCAATTCTACTACCTACTTACCTACTTTACAGATGAAACGAAGCCGAACCGTTGCTTTGTGTAGGTACATTACCGCAGCAAAATGTTGTGCTTTAGAGAAGTGAGAGTATATCAAATAATTAGTTCATCATGAGGAGAAATTAGTTCATGAATAGCAAAATTTGTTCGCATTGTAGTTTTAAAGTTATTCGAGAAAAACAGATTTTGCTGGAGTAATGTTCGAAACGTTACCCTGGCAAAATCTTTTTTTATAAAATCGTTTCCATCCAGAACCAAATACATGAATAGATAGCTTTTGTTGCGTATTAAATGTTTGTGAATAGCAAAATTTGTGCATGTTGTATTTCTTAAGTTATTTAAGATTTTGCTGCGGTAACGTTTTAGGATATCCCAGATCTCGAAATCGGTTGAACATAGAAGTTTGAAAAAAATACCAATAATAGACCTCAATTTGTTCAAATTTGTTCAATCATTAGTTTTTGATTTGCTTGATGAATACCAATGTAATTAAATGTTTTCAAAAATCAGAAAAAATGAATTTCTCAGTAAACCAGTACACTTACAATAAAATAAAAGGCTGTAACATGTACCCTTGGTACACCTTTATAACGACAGTAAACTTAGATTATGTAACTTTACGCAATATGAACATATAGAGAATTTTAGAAAGGTTTTTTTAAGTCATCGAATACGCAGCTTCCATTAAACAACTAAACATGGCATACTATGAACAAATTAAAATGTTCCATCAATAAACAATCCTGTTAATTCCAGCTTTGAATTACGGCTATTATGAAAGTTATATCAAAAATAAGATATATCAGTAATTTGTCAATAAGCCGACCGAATTATAAAGGTTGCGTAAAAGCGACCGCACCATACATACGGGTATACTTCGCAAATTAGCAGCGTAGTTTGTGACGTAGTGTACAGTCGGGTAGAATAGTAATTCGGACAACCGATTTTTAAATATTTCTACCAGTTTTCTTTTTTGTAAATTGCAATCATGATAATCAACAGTATCCTAAAACGTTACCGCAGCAAAATCTTAAATAACTTAAGAAATACAACATGCACAAATTTTGCTATTCACAAACATTTAATACGCAACAAAAGCTATCTATTCATGTATTTGGTTCTGGATGGAAACGATTTTATAAAAAAAGATTTTGCCAGGGTAACGTTTCGAACATTACTCCAGCAAAATCTGTTTTTCTCGAATAACTTTAAAACTACAATGCGAACAAATTTTGCTATTCATGAACTAATTTCTCCTCATGATGAACTAATTATTTGATATACTCTCACTTCTCTAAAGCACAACATTTTGCTGCGGTAATGCACACGTTGCTTTCGACCAATTAGACCGCTACATTATCACGTCATCGAACATACACAAGTCTATGCGCTCCGATTGGTCGATCGCTACGGTTCGGCCTCGTTTCGTCTGTAACTTATTAGTAGAATTGGGAGGCAGGACCGAAAACGCGCCTCGTAGTATCAATACAAATACCAAGCGACCAAAGATGAGCGGCTTTTAATTAGATTTATCCCGTCACGGTCCCTACACCTGTATGATGGCTCACTCAATACTATTACCTACCCACTATAATTATATTTGAGGAGCTTGGTGGCGCATTGGCGCGTGAGCTCAGCTAACGATTGTTAAGATTAAGCAACGTTCTCTGTGGTCAGTCCTTTGATGGGTGACCAAAATATGAAACATCTCAAGCTTCTCCGTGTTTCGGAAGGCACGTTAAACAGTGTGTCCTGCGCCTGATCTCGCCCCGGTAGTGTCGGCTAACCGTCCCATCGGACTAGGCGAGTGAAGGAACAGAGAGTTCACTTGCGTTTGCGCAGTCACTTGTGCACCATAATATCTCCTGCGCAGATGACTAGTCTCTGTTGAGATTGGCCGCCGTGACCGAATATCGGTTAAGAGGACATTATAATTATTAATAGTGTCAGGCGTTATTTTTCGGAAGTATATTACTAATTGTTAATAAGGTATAGGTATAGCAAATTTTCCGACAAGTACCTAATTGGTACTAACTTAGGGCTGCCATAAGTTCTGAACCATGGACCGGGACATTTTGAATGGAAAATGGTAAACCGTGGAAAATGGAAAAGCTCGGTTAATATTATAAAAAACTTAAAATACTTAATTAAAATTCAAAGAAAACCAACAATAAAACAAATAATCAAAATGCTTATTTTCTTAGCGTTATCTCCTTATTCAACGATCTCGTTCTCGGTGTCATTTTTCTTTACTCGTTCTTATTCTTTCGAGGTTCTGACTTTTCGAAGCTCTCGCGTAATCGCGAACGACTCTTGCAATCGACAACACAACAAAAATCGACTCGACTACCCACCTAGCGCCCAGGAGAGCTATTTTTGAATTACGTATGCGACTTCGAAATCACCGATATGACTAATAATCACCGATTTTCAATAATTCTTATTTTTGAATATCACTTGTGACTACCTTAGTCACGGATGTGATTTCATTACGAGTGCCCTCACCCACTCGTAAACAAGTCATAACTGTGGAAACGTTATCTGTGTTTTGTTTAGAGAACATATTGACAACTTTGAAGTTGAAGTGTGTTGATTTTGAGTTGGATTTAAAATTTTTAAAATTTCTCAAATAAGTAAATATACAAGGTTATTTTTTTATCACCCTGGAAAATTTAAGGGACGCTTCACGACATGGTATTAGAATGATTTAAATAGAAATAAATAAATAACTCGCTTACATAATTTAATTTTTTTTTTTTTTTAAATACAAAAAATGCTGTACTTGTTGAGAGCAGCATTTTTAGATTTTTTATTTTTTATAAATTTAAAATCTTTTAAATTTGTGTCACAAACAAGCTTAGACCAGTATTTTCTTATATTTTGGCCTAGTTGCAATGAATTTTTAGCCGTATAATAACCGGTATATGCCGAAAACGGCTACATTCTGCGTGGAACCGAACCCTTACGTTGTGTGTACTTTATCTATGTTGGCAGCTCTGCGTTCGACTTTGAAAAATAGGATGTTTAGGAATTCGTGACTTCAAAGTCATCGCTGACTATTTAGTCAGCGGTGATTTCTAAATCGCATACGTAATTCAAAAATAGGTCTCCAGACCGGGACAACCAAGCATTACATCATTATTGACGGGGACACCGGGACATAACGCTACAAACCGGGACATGTCCCGGTATACCGGGACGTATGGCAGCCCTATACTAACTACGCAGGCCAGTGGTACACCGCCGATCGAGAGGTGTGGATAGATAACACAGAGGCCTTTGCCCAGCAGTAAGACAATATGGGCCAAGTATAATATTAGGTCCTTACATATGAAATTAGCGTTTTGCCGTACTGGCCACTTTGATCTCAAATATCTCCTCTATGGTTAGGAATTCCAAATTCAAATTTATACAGCTCTTATGTATTTGAGTTTCGAAATTTATAATTGTATACTTTCGTTTGTAACATATACACAAAACACGTTGGACACACGTAAAAATTTAATGGTTTCCCTCGATTTTTATGGGATCCCATTATCAGATCCTAGCTTTGGTGACCATGGGACCACCCTTGGAGTATCATCTATCGAATACAAAAAGAATCATCAAAATCGGTTCATAAACGAGAGAAGTTATCCGCGAACAAACATAAAAAAACAAGCATTGTATACGGTCCCAAAGTCGTGAATGCGTTGCGCCCGCATGCAATCATATCGTTTAGAAATTATTAAATCCTTTATTGCACATAAACAATTAATTTTGGTTAAATTAAATATTGTACATAGGTGGGCTTATCTCTGGTAGAGATCTCTGCCAGCCAACCCTAACAGGTGTAGTGAGACTAGAGAATGCAATCCGGATTATTCGAAATTCGTAAACTGAAAGATCCGGATTTTGAAACATTAAAAAAATCGGAATTTTGAAATTGAAATCCGGTTTTTATGGATTTTAAATGTTACCCCCACTGCGTGGTATCTGCCGCCCCAGGCTTACCAACTTAGGGCTTTTAGCCCAAAATTTAGGGCTTAAATATAAATATTTGGGCTTTTTAGGGCTCCAAAAAATTGGGACTATTTTTAGAGGCTTTGAACCTAACTGAACAGCTTAGCGGAATGCTGCATGACCTAAATGAAGTTTCGGGGCGGGTAGGCCTCGGCACGAACTTGGATTAAACCAAGGTCACGTTTAATGAACATTTTGTGCCCGGGGCCGATCTGCATCGGCGATTCGGTGCTTCAAGTTGTGCAGGAGTATGTCTATCTGGGACAAGTTATTAAACTCGGTAGTTGGGATGGGCAGCATGTCGCAAGCTATGTTGAGTCTTTTCATCGCTTAAGCCACGGTGCCTAAAGTCAAAGGTCTATGATCAATGCGTCTTACCTATCATGACTTATACGGTGCCGAAACGTGCGGACACTTACAGTGGGGCTAGTCCTCAAATTAAAAATCGCTTAGCGAGCTATGGAGCAAACTATGTTAGGCATTTCTTTGAAGGATAAAATCCGAAACGAGGTTATCCGGAAAAGAACTAGAGGGTTTATTGTATAAGAAAAAAATCCATCGCGCTTGTTTACAATTTGACAGTCGGAGTCCATCTATCACTCCTTTATAAAAGGATGTCGGCTCAGTCTTGAGTTCACGCCGCAATTGCTATCAAATTGAAGGCAATCGTGATATATTTTATTTCTAAGACAATAACCAACCTGGAGTCAATGAGGATCAGTACAACTATCACAAACTTGTTCAAATTAGTATTCACATCATTCTTTATGACATACGAATGGTATTTGTTTTTGAATTATCGAAATCGGCCCATTAGGTACCGAGATATTGAGTTTTAAACCTAGACCCGTGCGGGCGGTTAAAGCCGTGTGCCGAGACTGCCGAGAATACGCGTGACGTCACAGGCTCCATGCCGTGCGTGCTCCTTGTACGCTCACGCCTCAGTCCGCCAGGCAACGGTGTGAGTTAAGATGTTTCATTTGTGTATTAAGGTGTAATGTGTTTAATTAAATATATTACATTGTGATATTGTATATCGAACTAATTCTAATCATGCCTATACATTACATAAATCTTTTTGTTTTGTGATTGAATTACTATGAAGAGGCCAATCACAAAATCGCGGCGCGCGGGACTAAACAAACTTTTTGGCATCGCCGACGAAAAAATATATATTCTAGTTCTATTTTATTCATAAGAAATATAGTATCGATTTATAAACATATAAATAACACAACAGTTTAAGCAAGGATTAAAAAATATTTTGGCATAAACATTACGTTTAAGCGATGGAGAACTTTGTACATAATCTGACTTGTTTCGACGGCTTTTCGATAGAAAATTTAATTAGATTAAGAATTTCTTTCTTTTCTTAGGAGCCATTAAACGAAATACATTTAATTTTTGTTGAAGTGAAGGATATTGTGTCACGTAAATTAATATTTTGATAGTTAACATTAAACAGAACCTATAAAGAGTTCCCGAATCAGGTCCGCGTGAGTTTTTGCCTTAAACATGCTTCTAGTAAATAACTATGACTAAGTTATTAACCGCTTTATTGTTACTGTAGATAACAATATTATCAAGTAAATGCTTTTTATTGCAACCAACGAAAGGTATACTATTTTAACCATTAAAAACCTTAATCTGTGCGTTCTTATGTAAAAGGCCTCTTAAAAAATGTAAGCTCATACTATTTATGTTGTGTGATAAGTATGAGTAAACTTATAGTATATTAAAATATGCTATTATATAATACATTAGCAATGTATCTATAACCACTTATAATATTGGTGTACCTTTTCCATTAATAAATAAACTAACTTAACTACATCATCCGTTTCGGAATCGTCTGCTGGTCCCAGGTCTCTTCAATATAGTAGTTGTGAATGAATGTAATTTTCAAAGACTTTCCAGAGTTTTTTTAGTCGGGGTCGATTTCTTCATACTTCTTATTTTACAAGTAAAGTAGGAATAAATAAAATATAGATTTATTTATACGGTATCTATTTTTTACATAAAGGATAAAGTAAGAAATCAAAATCATAAGAACACATTTTGGTACAACCAGCTGTTGGTATCTTGAGTTTTGCGTGCGCCATAAATACCTATTTGAAATTCACGGTCCTCTGTATATATTTAGTTTGTGTACGTAATAAAGAGGACAGGCTGTCTACATCGGGCGGAAACAGGCCTACTCGTACATAGACGCGCGCATACAGAGATCTCGGTGCAGTTAGGATTGGAATGAAGGATTCAAGCCCGTTTGTGATACCGCGCGATTAACATATCGATACATAACGCACAGAGTGTTACACGCTGCCAAGCTATTCGAGCCACTGCTGCTGAAAGAAGATCCACCTCGCAGCCGTAATGAAGCTGAATAACCACACCGTCGGGGTTTTGTGGCCTCCCGGTCTCCTCTACAAGCTGGCCGTCACCAGCATGTCGCCCGCTCATATGAGACTGCTGACGCTATTTCGGAGCTTCGTTCTCTTGGTCAAGGAGGCTACCTTCCAGTCACGCCCCATACTCGCAGGTGTTAGCTTGCTTATCTTCCGCTTTATATTTTATCTCTGGCATCCGTATAATTTGGTCAATACACTTGTCGTTAATTTCCATTTATATGTTACTTCCGTTTAGTAGCTATCTGTGGTAGTAATATTTTTTTTCATTGCAACACCGAAATGATTACATTACCTGTGGTGTCAGTGCTTTAGTCAAAACACGTAACTTCCGATAAGGCAAAATTATATTTTGCCGCCACAAAAACCACATGTTTTCCACGTGGTTTTTGTCTCCACGTGGCTTAAGTTATCTTGTGACACACATCGGCGAAGTGAAGCCAGTCTTGCAGTTTTGGTCATCGAAGCGAGTTGTCGTTAGTGTTAAGGACAAAGAGTGTGTACAGTACAGTGTGAATAAATAAAGTGATTACAATAAAGTGTGGCGCTTAATTTGAACTATTCCTTATACAGGTATACCCCAAGACAGCTGCCTGTCGCCGTACCTCTACGCATCCTAAATCGAATCATCTTCACCCTCCAAGACCAGCTCCAGGAGGGGCAGCAGGATTTATTGTTAGCCCTGCTCGCCGACGAAAGCGCCTTCTTCTCTTCGTCGCGGATGGTGAGCCTCGCAATCAGGCCAAGATGGCCCGTGACATCCAGCGCCCGTTACTGACATCCTGGCTGCGTATGAAACTGCCATGTTCGTTTGCGAACGGTGAACCCGCTAGGACAACGTTTAATACACGGTGAGTAAGCCTCGGGTGTTACCACAACCTTAGCACTACTTCGAAGCATAGGTCAAAGTACTCGTCGATATCAACAACTAAGGTCGGCCTTCTGCATCTACTTGTGGTTGAGCCGTGGATCGATTTGCCCCTCTATTGTGTATATGCAGTTGATGGATTGATCTGTCGTTTATACATCCATTTTACATCCAAAGCTGCTGCTCATATAATCAATGTCGCCAAAATACGTACAATAATATACCTACCTACCACAGAACACATAACGCCTTGTTGTTAAACCTTTAACTACAACTACCAATGTAGTTATTTGGTGTTATTATTATTACATTTTTTTCAAAAAGTATCTTAAATTTAAGTTTTTACAATTCATACATGTAAAAACACAAATATTATAAAAAAAATATAAATCTAGGGTTCCATTGGCAGCGGAGCACGGCCCAAGCTACCGGTGATTATTATTTTATATTAATATTATTATTATATTAATACTTTTCGCAAAAATAGTCATAATATTTTAATAGAACTGTTAAAGTTATACAAAACGATAAAAATATAACTGCGGAACATTTAGTGTTAAAGAGCTGAATGAAAAACTCGTGTATTTTTAATCATCATGTGGATTATAAGAGTATGTTACACATATAATTTTTTTCCGGACGTTTACATTTACATGTTGTATATGTATATTGTATACCTTTTTAGCCTTTTCTGTGTTCTGTGATAGTTAAGATCTAGTTTAGTACGTACGTAGACACATGACAACCCACTAGATTTTACAAGTTGCTTAACATCTCACTTCTCTTTGTCACGGAACATCACCTTTTACAAAGTTTCTCTGGCTTTTTCATGGACGTATTGCTATATTTAGGTACTATGCAATATAAACACATGTCATAATAACAAACATCAATCGGACGCCAAATAAGTTAAAAAAAATAATTACCAAGCGTAGGCACGGGCGCACAGTATCGCGACAACGGCCCGCTGGCGGTCATGGGGTTTATGACGTCACGCTCTCTTACCGCGACTTTTAACCGAGTGGCGCATTCATTTAATCGCTACTCACTCATTTTTGGTCGTATAAAAAAACTAATTATACCAATGTTCAGGATTTTTCACGGACTATAATTCTACATTCAAAACTAAAAACCGCGTTGATCCTCATTCTGCTGAACGCATATTTTTATAGTCTGTGTTCTGTGCTGTCTTTATGTTGTTTTGGGTTTTATTTAGGTTCCATAATTCAATGTTTGTTTTGGTTTTTTAAATGAAAACCGAAAACTACCTGTGCCAACACAAGCACTGAGCATATAAATCACTGCCACTGCCAAAAAAGTACACAAGAATTTCTGTAGCAGCACAATGAATCAAATCTTACATCTTTTTTTGGAGGATGATTCGCCGAACTTTAATATCGTAGAAAATTTTGTTCAAAATTGTGTAAATTTCCATATTCCATATCATTTCCATATCTACAAAGAATTTCTATTAAAATAAAAAAACTATTAAAATTCAATTCAAATTTGACAAACAACAGTAAAACTTATCACTAATCGCTGATACTAATCGAAAATGAAATGCGATGGAAAAAATGGCGTCCGAATGTAATGTTGTCAATCGCTGTCAGTCATCGCATTTTTGTGTGCATTCCGTGGGGCAAGCACGCAGGAGAATCGAAAATCGAATCAAAATCCGAATCGAGGAGTTTGTGGTAGTTTTCCAATTACAGAGCATAATGCGACTCAGTCAGTGTTGCCACCTTGAAATATGTTAGGGCGCCAGATCCACATTAAAATGTCGCCAGTTTCTTAAAATGTGGACAAGAAAAAAAACCACCAAATTCCGCTAACTTTTTTTTAATTTAAATAAAATACTAATAAAGTATGTAATGTAGTTAAACAATAGCTAAGCAAAACTGTCCTCTTATCTTTTATTGGTTCATCAACGAAATGGGGTGCCAAGACATTTTAATAACTTCAGTACATTTAGTCCGATGCATTTTTAAATCATCCGTTGCCTTGGAACCGGAGAAAGCCATAGACTTAGAATATACTGGCGTATAGACGTACTGACAGCTCATTATAAAATGAGACCAAAATACCTATTTGAATTGTCAATTCCAATACTATGTGGCTGAATTCCAATATCCAATGTGGCTGATCTGTCCTTTAAAATCGGTTAAAAAGTAGCTAAATGCACTGTCTCTTTCAAACTCTAGAACTAGAGAACTTCATAAGACTATATACATTCTCGCTCGCACTGTCAGTTGGTCTATATCTATACGACAGTATATTATATTTTAAGTCTATGGAGAAAATGATTAATACCTACAGGAAACGAAACTGTTGTTCTGTAATGTAAAGTGGGAGCATTCATAGACTTTAAGCTTATAACTAGGTATAGATTTTCGTGTCTATTCGGAACAGTAGGAAATTTTCTTTTCGAAGAAGTGTTGTCAGATTACATTCCAGAAAACCGCTAAAAACCACTAAAAAAAAAAAATACGCTAAATGATGAAAAAATATCGCTAAAGGTCTTGAAAAACCACCAGATCTGGTGACAAAACCACCAAGGTGGCAACACTGGACTCAGTGGCGCACAATGCCGAATTATGCTGATGCTTAATAGGAACGTGAATTAGTTTTCAAATGCACCAGCAGAGTGCGCTAAGTTCAGTGTTGAAAAAAAGAAATATTCATAAAGTTAGCAATAACCTCATTAATGTGTAAATAATGTGGTATACATAATAATTGGTTGAAAACTATTTACGGTTATTTTAAGTAATTTGGATTTTGATTATTTCATTACCATTTTTTTTGTTTTGAGTAATTTTTGTACCTTCATCCATACTTATATTAATTTTTTAACACAGTTTGAATTAACTTTAACTATTTCAAAAAAACTACAATGAAACGAAAGCTTTAAAAATTTTTCAACAATAAATAATATTACTAACGATTATATACAAATAAAACATTTCGATCAATGCCAACTTAAAGAAAAACACTTGTTAATTTTCTGTCACTGAGTTGGTATCGATTGCACGCATCACACGAAAACATTGCTTTTGAGAGTGCTCGATTGTGCGAAGTGTTGCTGTAGTTGGAACATTCAACGTTAAGCATTATGCCGCATAATGCTCTCTAGTGCGGTAATTGGAAAACTACCTGTATGGCAATTTTATTAGTTCTGCTACTCACCGCCGTGGCGCTAATAAAATTGCCATACAAACTCCTCGATTCGGATTTCGATTCGATTTTCGATTCTCCTGCTTGCTAGCCCCACAGAAGAAAATTCGCAATCGATGACTCATCGATGTGTTCTGGTGAATGCGGCCATTCACTCCTGATGCGTTCAAAAATAGGTTGGCTAGTGGCCTATTGATGTGTGGAGAGTCTGTTTGATCGATCGTGAGTTGGACGATGTTGGTGTCAATGTTGGAGTGTTGGACGATAGTTTGGAGCCGGCATTAGACTTGTGCAGAGTATATCACTGTGAGGAAAAGAGAGATATGTATCTTTTGGAGCTGCTGTAATATATCACTCTTTTATATCACTATATCATTTATATCTTTAGCTAGATCATTAACTCAGTGACTCAGTGTTTCTTTAATTTATCAGTGATATAATGAATGTGTGCTCTGTGTCTAAATTTCTTAATTTTTTATTAACTTATTTATTATTTGGAGTTTAACATTCACAAAGAGATTTATAATTATTTTGTATTCATATATACTTCGAATAATTTTCTTAATACTGTTGTGAATATGATAAATCAGTCACCTATTAAAAGCCTGCCGAGTGAAAAAGAAGAGTTACTGATTCAATGCGGTTTCAATGCTCTCGGACATCTCAGGCGACTGAAAGAGTTACTGAGATACTGATATATTTGAAACTGAAGTGATATAGAAAATCCCTCCTTGCGTTAGATATATATCTTTTGAATCAATCACTCCAGCAGGCCTATTCTGTAACTTCGGTTGCTAACTAGAACTGTCATATTTGAAAGAAACCTAACATCCATTACTGCTATCACGAACGCTGCCGTAACACAAGATCACTAAACCACTTAGAGCATTCATACGGGAGACGGCAAGGCTGGGCGAACCCCTCTGCCAATTCACGCTGACCATATGACCATACACGTTATATAAAACTAGTTGACGCGCGGCCGCTGCCATTTGGTCTCGTTTTCGTGTCGCACTAAGAGCTCCAAAAAATGGTTAATTGTGCAGTTTCCTCTTGCAAAAGGCGACCCAGCTACTCAAATCTTCGAGATCATGGCGTTTCCTATCACATGTAAGTATAAAATATACATCAACGTGTTTTATGTGTTTACAATTTAAGAAGTAATGGAAGTAATTTTTATACCGTTACGATAGAAAAATACAATGGTACGATGGTAGCTCAACACAATACACGGGCGTTATATTATCTGTGACACGGGCATTTGCTTAGTGCTGGGACAACGTGAGTGAATGATGCTTATTCATACTTTTATTTATCATTCACTCCGAAGTTTGTTTATTGTTTAACCAGATAATGTTAATATCGGTGCATGGATTAGGTAGTATAAGATTAAAATAAAAATTCAAGTGGAATTTAATTGAACAAATAAATATTACTTATTATTTTGCTTCAACTTTGCGTTGTAGTTTTAAAAAACTTTTCCTATACAATTACTTACTGTAACCAATTTTTCGACTGCGTTTCACTTGATTTTAAGCCTATTTAATAATCTATATTGGTATTTTACAAAATGCAATGTAAGTTAATACTCCAGTTAGAAAAATGTCATGTAATGTCCTCTAAATTTTTTGTTGTAGTTAAGGTCATAAGTACAAAAAATGAGCTATTTTTTGTACTTTTAGTTATTATTTTACATTACTAAAGAGCATAAAGCAAGTGATTGTCGTGCAATATACAGAGAAAATTTTAATCACACAATAAAGCTTTTTCTTCTTATTTTAGTGGCTTTGAAGTTTGTACGGCCAATGTAAACAAAAACACTTTTAACGTCACGTTATATACACTTTTAAACTTTCGCGTTGCATTTTAAATTACTAAAACTTTTACGGGATTAAAACGCGTTTGGTACCTTATTTTGGCTCCGACATTTCGGCCAGGTTTCACCGGCCGTGGTCACGGGCTGACTGTAGCAGCGATGTTACGCCTCAGTGTCCGATGAAGAATCTTCCTCCACCGTCACACTATTTCTCCAACTACCCCAGCACACAACACTAACAGTGTCCCTATTCCGAACGATAGCCGTATTCTAGAGGTTTACCGACTGCGAATTAAAAAGAGATTTTGTGTTTGCAAACACCGGATTCCACGCTGTTGACAGTTTAAATCCATCTTCCCGATTGAAATTATTTGGATTTTTTCTGATTTCAATCGCTTCTCGTACTACTCTTGAATAAAAGTGACGATCAGTGGAAAGGACTTGCGTACGGTGAAATTCAATCCAGTGGTTCGCGCCTTTTTCTAAAAGATGCTCCGCAATCGCTGATTTATTAGACTGGCGGTTTTTGACAGCGGCTATATGTTCTCTAATCCTTTCATGGATCGTTCTTTTTGTTTGGCCAATGTAAGAGCTGCCACAACTGCAGTCTATTTTGTACACCCCTGGTGTTTGTAAGGGCAAGACATCCTTCGGGGTGCCCACCATATTACTCACCTTTATGCCAGGACTATAGATTGTCGGTATAGAGTATTCACGCAATGCGTGGCCGATCTTGTCCGTCACTCCTTTGACATAAGGCAAGTAGGTCGGTTGTCTGCACACCTCTGGACGCCTAAATCTTTTCCTCGGCTGGTTTCGTCGTATATTCACCTGATACCCGTTTTTCTTTAGTACCTCCTGAACGTGTTTCAGTTCCTCCTCCACATGCTCAGGGTCACAGAGGTCAAAGGCTCTATTCTTTAACGAAGATATCACGGACTGCAGGTGACGAGGATGGTGATGCGACGTTGCATGCAGGTATCTGTCCGTGTGTGTCGGTTTGCGGTAAACACAGTGTGTGAGGGACCCATCAGATCTCACGGTCATCCTGACATCCAAGAAAGACAACGTTCTCTCCGCTTCCATTTCGTATGTAAACCGCATATTTGGGTGAATGTAGTTAAGATGTTGTATAAGTTGATCTACTTCCTGTTTGCTACCTTTAACGACACTGAAAACGTCATCTACGTATCTTTTCCAAAGTCGAATGGTCTTCGGGCCTAGAATCAGTGCCTTCTCTTCAAAATGCTCCATCCAAATGTTGGCCAGTACCGGGGCCACTGGGCTACCCATTGCAACACCATCAATCTGAAGGTAATACTGACCTTGGAAAAGAAAAAAGTTGCCATCTAGACAGTGTTTAAGTAGATCAACGTACTGGAGAGGCATCTCGTTGTCTATTAGCTTGTCCTTAACTACATTCAGACACTCTTCAATTGGAACATTGGTAAATAGCGATTCCACGTCAAAACTAACAATAATCTCTCCAGGTTCCAATCTTAGTTCGCTGATGATCTGAACGAAATGGCGTGAGTCTTTTACATAAGACGACGTCCTTACCACAAGCGGTTGCAATACTGCCGCAACGTGCTTTGCTAGATCGTAAGTTGGAGATGAAAGCTGACTTACGATCGGATGCAGCGGTACGTTGGACTTGTGTATTTTTGGCAAACCATATAGTTTCGGTCGTTGATGTGACTTCGGTTTGTGTAATGCATCGTACTCGTCATCTGTAAATAGGTCCCGATTTTCGAATATAAGAGTTCGTATTCTACGCGTTACTCTGGCCGTCGGGTTGTATGAAACGGGTTTGTATACTTTTTTATCGCGCAACAAATCTTGTATTTTTTGATGATAATCTTTTGTATTCATCACTACGGTGGCGTTTCCCTTGTTGGCCTTAAGCACCGAAATGTCATCGTTTTTTCGAATGGCTTCCAGTGCTTGACGCTCTTCCTTAGTAATGTTACCATCTGGAAGCTTCGATTTTCGCAAAATCACAGCAATGTCCTGCCTCAAAGTATCGGCGTCGCTTGGCGGTATCTTATTACGAACAATCGTTTCCTCAACAATGCTGATAATGCTTTCATACGGTATTCGCTTTGGCGTAGGAGCGAAATTCAGACCTTTGGCCAAGATGTTGATGGTAGTTTCATCTAAAGTTACGTCGGATTGATTAATCACTGTATCCCGGAGTTGATTTGATGTAACAATTGATGCTTTGTTTTTATCGTAACGAACCAGCAATTTTGAAAATTTTCGCTCTTGGTTCGCACTGCACAACTCGAATGTATGACAAATGAATAACATGTATTACTGCATGTAAATAAAAACTTTCATAGTAGTAAATATCTACTAAGCTAAAATGGTAGAATTAACGTTATATACGAATTAAATTTAACTCACATTTTTTGGTGCAACATAAAGGAAAATGCCCGATATCATCCCAAGCGTTATAATATAACACGTTGGGCCCTATCGCAAATGAAAGGTTTTCTAAAATACAAATTTTGTTTGTATGGCAGTAAGTTGCTATCTGGTGCTTTTTACTTGCATGATATAGCAAATTGCTGCCATATGAGCAAAGCTAAACGAAAAAGTACCTACCTATTAAACATGTTTATAACTATGTAGATATGTAATAAAATCAAAAATCAGTTCTTGGTATAGTAACAATACTCACGTAAAACATCTAATACATTCCCGGTATCCCCCCACCCTCCCACTGCACCCCGCGCTAGCTTGTTTCGACGTGTTCAGGCAGGTAGAAGTGTAGAATAGTAGAATAGTATTTGACACAATAAATGTCTGACTGATTATATGTGTATTTATTATTTACCTTACTTTATTACATTACCCTTAAGAGATACGCCTTTATTCATTATCCTTCTGGGATTGTCGGATAAAATTTTCAAAATCATTGGAAAATTAATAACTTAGCGGGCAAAGCCGCTGATGGGTCGGAATCTCTAGTCTCTATACTACATCACAACATATTATAAAAAATAAAACCGACTTCAAAAACACCAAAAAGCTATAAATAATAATAATTCAAGACTACATTATGACATCACAGTTTTATATTGAAGTTGGTGCCAAATTTTAAGTAACTGTTGTTCTTATATTTTTGGAGAGTTTCAAGGTGATCATTGCTTGGTATCGACTTCAATAGAAAATTGTGACCTCGTAAGTAGTCTTATATTATTATTATTATTTATGACTTTTTTGTCAACATCTAGGATAAAATGTATGCTGAAAAAGTATCAGAAATCAAATCAATAGTCTGTACCCCGAGAGCATACCTATACCATTAAACATTATACTTATAGCCTATGACTGAAAATATATATATATTTCAGTCGATTAGCTAAACAGCAAGTAAAATTGCTGTATTTGACACAAAAAACTTATTAAAGCATTTTAATAATAATTAGTGGGCCTCGCTTTGCACTAATTTAAGAAACCCTGTCTTCATTGTATTTTATCTACTCTAGCCGAACAGGGTATAGTTATAAAAATACAATTTATTGTAACCGTGCGTTTGCACTGACGAAACATCTACATAAATACATGTTTTTTAAACATGTTTCTGTCAATGTTTATGAATGCGTTTCCATTGTCAACACCCCAACATGTTGCAAAACATGTATGAAGTCTTTAACAGCCGAAAGTGCGAACGCAATCGTTGACAAATTCATAAAAACGTTGACAGACAACAAGTTTTGAGGCGATCCTAACGCAATCTGCAACAAATCTTATTATTTGTTCCGAATCCAACACGATTTTCGGCAGTGCGAACGCAAAAGCATACACAACAAATTTTGAGATTTGTATCATACAACAAGCTGTAAAACATTGCATGTTTTATGTTTCTCAGTGAAAACGCACGGTTACATTTCAATCATTCACTAACGACGACCCAAATAGTTACTCATTCTTTGTGTCACATCACTAGGGACATTCATTCTTTGTGGTGGGGCGATTGCGTAGATACACGTTAATTTGTCAATGTGTGTGTGTTTCTTCATTGTAGGGTAATATTTTCATAGTGTGTGTTCGTAAACATAAGAACAACGTCTCTTAATTTACACTGCGATTTGTTGCGTACCGCATCCATAGGTTAAATGATCTAAGCTAAACCAATAAATGACAGTTCCAGAGGCGCGTTCAGAGCCTCTGGGTGTAGTTGTCCGGTTGTTTTTTAACTCGCTCAAAGGCGTTGAACGCATTGCAGCAACCAAATCTTTTATCTCCCTCTTTCACATGAATTTTTATTTCTCTCTCTTTCTATCAATGACATTTTAGATTATGGCCGCCAATATCATCTAATCACGTAAGAGTATTTCAGTAATAAACGTCAGAGCGTTTTACAACCATCAAATTCGATGGTTGTTCGGTTGTAACTCGCGCCGACACTCAAAGGTCTTGAACGGGCCGGTTGTTTCACCCGGTTGTCACGCTCGAAGGCATTGAACGGGGTTAGAGCGAAAAGTTGTACTTGCCTCTGAGGCGCGTTCAGCGCCTCTGGGTGTAGCTGTCCGGTTGTTTTTTAACTCGCTCAGAGGCGTTGAACGGATTGCAGCAACCAAATCTTTTATCTCCCTCTTTCACATGATTTTTTATTTCTCTCTCTTTCTAGTAGATGACATTATAGAATATGGCCGCCAATATCATCCAATCACGTAAGAGTATTTCAGTAATAAACGTCAGAGCGTTTTACAACCATCAAATTCGATGGTTGTTCGGTTGTTACTCGCGCCGACACTCTAAGGTCTTGAACGGGCCGGTTGTTTCACCCGGTTGTCATGCTCGAAGGCATTGAACGGGATTAGAGCGAAAAGTTGTACTTCGCGCGAAGGCGCTGAATCCGCCTCAGAGTTGCGTTCCGAGGGTCAGAGTAATGCAACCGAGAGTGTTTTTCACACTCGCTCCGATGTTCAGAACGGGTCGGTTGCTATCTTTTTTTTAGTTTGTATCTTGCCGATCAAGATCAAGCAAAGGGCAAAATATTACTAATCCTTACTATGAACTTAACAGTCAATATCCATTTTCTGCTTAAAAATAATTACAACACATAGAAATCACTATATTTCCCTAGCATTAGGCTTAAAAGAGTTCGAAGTAGAGTTATTTAATAAAATAATAAATAATTAGCGTATTTTTCACATCGACATTGACATAAAATCTGTCAGTGTTTTTCACCCTACGCTCGAGTTGTTTATTTGGTTGCATCACTCGAAGCTTCTGAACGGGCACAGAGTGTACTAACCGCCTGTCAGAGCGTTTTTTACCCCGAGGCTCTGAGGACTAAGTAAGTACGCAATAAATCTCATCGGTCATGGAGTAAGAAACGTATGGATACGGCCAAGTAAGTTAAACCGCAGACTATGACAAATTTATTTCAATCTAAGACTAAAAATAAATTGGACATGACCTGTCAACTTATGAAAGAGACTATTGACAAAGGAATAAAGCCATAGAGAAAATATTTTATTTTTCGCGATTTTTTTATCACACCGCGCGGTTTTACGCAAAGGGAACTGGGTACCATAGTACCCAGGTCGATCGAGAAGATCGAGATTTTGGGGACTATAGTCCCCACGGACGTTCCAGTGGATAGGCCTGCTACACAACTCTAGAATACGTAGTATCTCTATTAGTCTGTGCTACATTACATGATCCTAGATCTGTAGCAGGCGTAGAAAGAGTATACAATAGAATGCTGGATGTTTGTTTATTCACTCGCACATAAAAGAGACGAAAATATTTAATTACATGCGTAAAAACGAGATAGACTTCGGCATTTTTTGTCCCTCATCGCGTGCTGGTTTTTTTCAAGGTCAGCACATCATGATCTAAACAAAGTTTGACGTTTGTGACGCGTTCGATTTTGTGCTCTCGGAATTTACTATTTTTTCCTAAAATACAGTGTTTATTTTTGTGCACAACTACGTGAATTAACGATACCAGACTGAAGAATGGTGTGGTGTAGTGTTTATGGTGCAAAAGCAACAGTAGGACGAAAATTGAGGGATTGTCTTTTCACTTGTAAGTAATTGAAATATTTAGTTTATTTGAGTTATCATACCGAGGTTTCACTTGCTAAATTGTCTAACCAATTCACATAATATACATACCCTGACGTGTTCCTAAGATAAAATAAGTGTTTATTTCATATTTTATAGGAAAATGTCTACATAACCTGAAACCTCAGGTTGGCCATCATTTTCCATAAATATTACCCCTAATAAGGGGTATATAGTACGCTGTAGAAATAAATGCATTTAACATGACTATATAATTTATTACCTGAAAACAAATTAAATTGAAGGGAATCCTTTTAAAATAACATTATCAAAATATTTGTACGAAAAATATTGTAATAGCATAAAATAATATTTATGTAGTACACTGAATATATTTAATTTATTATTATTATTATATGTTTTTCTATTGTCAAGTAGGTAGGTATGTGTCAAAGAGTATAATAATATTGGTATGTGTTAAACTTACCTTGGGACTAGATGGAGCTGTCTATATTAATATTTATTATTATTAAGGTTGATCTTAAATATAACTTACAGGTTCCCTGAAAGCCCACAGTTACGCAATTTATGGATTGCGGCTACAAGGAGAATTAATTGGGAGCCAAACGCTAGATGCAGAATGTGTTGTCAACACTTTGACAGAAAACTTTTAATGAAAAAAGGCAATAAAATATACCTTCATCCCGAGGCTGTTCCAATTGAGGTAAAATTAACATTTTAAGGAATTTTTTATTAAAAGTATTTCAGCAACACCAATAGAAAATATTTTTCTATTTAATTTAAGAAAAAAAACTGCTGTGATATACAAATCAAATTGTAAATTAAATAATTTTTTACTCAACTGTGCCAGATGGTTTTTAAATGTATCTATGTGAACATGTATATTTTTTTGGCACGTTTAGTATGCTTACTAGCATAAGGTGCATAGTGCTCCCAACACAATGATTTACATGTCATTAAACCCAAAATTGACTATGATTTACATGTCAATTTTGAGTTGAATGACATTACGTATAAACAGCTAGCTATGTGACATTTAATAATGAGTTTTCGATAAAGAATTAATTATTTTTTGGTTATTTTGAAACATAACATTTGTGTATATATATACTTTTTATCACCCCGGATAATTTAAGGGACACTTCAGCACATGGTAGTAGAATGATTTAAACATTAATAAAAAAAATTGCATGTTAATTTACTAAAATATCCAAAAATACTGCACTAGTGTTGTGCAATATTAAAAAAAAATAATGGATGTGTTCTGAAGCGTCCCTTAAATTATACGGGGTGATAAAAAGTAACTGTATATTTGATGTTATACTACTTCTCTTGAAAATAAATGAACAGTATTTTCCTGTTGGTGGTGCATTCCCTAGCATATTGTAAAAGATTATATTGGTTTTATTTGATGAGCTAGTCACCTATCACTATATTCTACAATTTCAAATACAATCAATGTACAACTAAACGTCTCTAGCAAAATTATTCGACATTATAAGGCATATGGATGTATGTACAGTCGGCACCACGTCAAGCTATACACTTTGACGTTTGAACCGACCACTTGTTCTCGTAGTGCAAACGTAAAGTTTGACGCACCGTCCACTGTATGTATTTTAGTACCTTTACATAATTAATTTAATATTTTTTCAGGTTAAAAAATTCATGGTTTTTGATTCGTCCAGTTCTGCAACAGCAATGGAGATACAGGAAACTGAATCCTTGAACGTAGGTGTTTTTTGAATTTGTTTTAAACATTTTTCTATATTAAGAAACTTTAGTGTGTTAGGTAGTTCACACTCGTAGTCATATCATGCTAATACAGCGTCCTCTGGTGGCAACAATTTATTTACATTATTTGTTTATAAAAAAAATCAGCTGTTCCATATACATTTAGGTTCAGTGAATGTTGAACATTTCTATGGAACAGCTGATTTTTTTTGCGATTTCAAAGTTGGTCCCATAGTGAAAGTTATTCAGTTTGCTTGTCTGAACAAGCACACAAATTTTATGTCATAACTAAAAAATAAACTTGTATACTTAATATAATACATATTATATTAGTATATATAGTCAGTGGTCTAGTGGAGACCATACCGCCCAGTGGTCATGGGTTCGATTCCTAATCATGGCGATTTATGGAACGATCTGTCTTAAATTGCCGTGGAAGTTTTTTCATATGTATACTAGTAGGTATTATACACATTAAAGTTTGTGAGTATGGATGGTTGGATGTTTGTTTGTTATTATTTCACTCCAAAGCTACAAAACGCAATTTAATGAAATTTGGTACACAGATAGCATATAACCTTGAATTAAGTATTTATGAGTGAGAATAAGTTTATCCATTGACTAAAAACTGTACAACAAGCAACAACAAGTTAGTTTATTATTGGACTAGATAGACTATAAATAACTAAAGGTGGATGGCATGTTTTTGTTACTACAGTTCAGCCTCTGTAATATTTAAATTATGTTTATATTTTAGGTGGTGTCGCCGAACTACACACCATGAACTCTGAAGAGGAAGTGGATGAAAAAAAATGAGTTGTCTGAGCAGCGTTTGAAAAAGCTAAGAGCCCTTAGAGAAAAATCAAGAAGATTATTAAAAAAAGTCGCAAATTTGGTGGACATTTTGGTGGACTTACAATCGAAATTATTTGTTAAATTCGAAGATTGCGAATTGTTATCTACAATAGACACTACTAACAAATACGTTAATGTACATGTGTTATTATAACCATTAACTTTTACTACCTTGCGGTTGAGAGGACAACTATAGTAATAGAATATTATGTCATTATTTTCAAAACGTTATAATTTAAAATTCTCATTATTTCTATCACACGAATTCTCAAAAAACCGACTATGTCTCGTTTGAGAATTACTGATTTCACTCTAAGTCTCCTTACTATTATCGTTTCTTTCAATTGTTTCGGAGTTCTGTTTGTAGTATTCTGAACCTTTTTGTATCCAGACACTCGCCTCTACACTTCGAGATACAGGTTAGTTCCTAGTTCGATGGTGGGTGGCTAGTGGCGGGGTACTAACGAATTAATTATACCGTTCTGTAATTAATAGATTTAATCCTTGATTGAAACGAATCAATAAATAATTTTGAATTTTTGAGTCTTTCGCCCATCGCGGAAAGTAAGAGTGAACACCTCACGGGGTGTTACCCACATAATATTAGATTTCTCTCAAAATATTGATTCTTGTTGGATAAAAAGTAGCCTATGTCCTTTCTCATAGTTCTATCTGTGACTACACCAAAAATCATCGAAATCGGTTCAGCCGTTTTGGTCTGAAGAGATAACAGATAGTCACTTTCGCATTTATTATATTGGTGGGGGTTCTAGAAAAGTGTCTCGCTTGTTGAAAATTCACATCTTCGTTTTTTTGCTACACCACTAAGGTGGCAAAAAGGCGCACGACACACCTGATAGTAAGTGGTTACTGCAGCCTATGCACGCTTGCAACACCGGGAACGCTTGCGCGTTGCCGACACTAATAGTAGATTGTTGCACCAAGCGCTATGTGAGCTATTAATGCCCGCGGATGTTTGATGCACGAACGCTTGCGTGAGGGCACTAATAATCCAAGGGCATTAATAGCTCAAGAGGTGCGTAATCTGCTTTTCTTTCAACTATATCTACATATTAAAAATAAATATAAAACTGAAGTTGACTTTAGAAAAACTTATTACTTATACTCATATGACAAAAAATGAAATTGTTCTTACTAAATTCCTCAAACATTACGTATTACCCGTGGTTCCACCAACATGTCCCACTGGTAGGTCCACGGGTATTTTTTTCCCCGTAGACCTTTTAACCGTGTTCCCACTGCTATGACCCACAGTGGACCCACGGGTAATTCCTCAGATAATTTCTTTCCCCGTAGACCCACTGCACTAGATATGACAATGACGGCGAGTCATAGTGACAAACAAAAGTTTGTGGATTTTCTATCTCGTCAACTACTTTCAAGATTATCTTGAAGGTGGCGACTGATGAGGAGGAAAATCCTTAAAAAAACTCGCCGTCATGTAGGTACACCACAAACCGTACCGTACCGTTACCGCCAATATGAATGTTTGTGTACCAAAATAACACCACTTTCACTGCACAATGTTCACTTGAATACAATTTTTGAATTAAAAGTAAAAGCTAACCGTCGCTAGCTTCATCAACAGCCACTTAAACCTCTTTGGAAAAATCCCTACTTTTTGTATAAATCTTATTGCGACTTCTTGTTCTATTAGAAAAAAAAACCGGTTTTGAACAGGTCATTAATAACATTTCATACAACATTATTACTCTCGAGTTTTCCAGGGTAGTAATGTATTGGCGCGCTGGTAGGCTGGTAGTCGCAGTGTGGAAATTACCATGCGTGCCCACAGTGGCACGGAGAACACCGGGGGTTTTAGTGGGTCGGCCTAGAACTTTACCGGGCCAGATCGTACACACACGCACGCCTGCCGTCTATCCAACGGTGGGTACGGAGCGGTTGAGCATTTCCCCCCCGAAAAAAAAGGGTAGTAATGTATTACTTAGTGGCCTTTTCTGTTGATTTAAGCGTTAAATTAATGAGTGTAGTTGAAAAAAAAAACTTTTTATACTCTTCTTTAAGAACCCAATGCTGTAGTCTCTTGAAAAAATCTCGACGTTCATTCTAAATCCTGAGCGTGCGCTGTAGGTAATTCATTTTAACGCATACAGTACGAGACCATTTTAGTTCTAGGGTGTGAGGGTTAATTTCTTGCCAATGGCGAGCTGTGCCATGGTAGAAAGTGGCCGTGGGCATAATGTTTAACAGCTCCTCAGCAGGCAGAGGTATTTTTTTTTAAACTTGGGTGTTTAATACCGTTTGTGAGTAGGGGATCGTTAACGAGTCTCATGGCCCGTTTGTGTACCGCGTTAAAAGGTACAAGTTGATTTTAAATATAAGAAGAAGATAATAAAATAAGCACGCTAAATAAATAAAATGATATTTAACAATTTTTTCTGCCTTTTTTGTAGACATTAGGTGAACGTATTAAAAACTTGCGATTCGGGGTAATTTTTATAAAGAGGGTAACCCTAATCATCCATGTACTTGTATTTGCTGTCCCTTACTGCGGCACGCTCATCCGCAGTCTATAGTATTATTCGTCTAAGGTAGCAGGCGTGTGACAGTGTAGTTCCAAAATGACCTGTTTTGGCGTTGCTATCGCATGCTTTGTGTCGCCATTTTGAGACGCCATGTTGATTTAAATTTGATATTTTTTTGTAAAGTTCAGAGTTGAGTGTAATTGTATATTTTCTCGCGTTTCGCCGAGTTTAGGTGCAAATTTATCTAATTTCTCCTCTCTTAGTTGATGCATTAATTCAGTCTTATAGAGTGTGATACCTTAAAGATTGAAAAACATCATGGGATCATATGTGCTGTGTCGGTGGATGCACAGCTACCAGGGAAACTCAACGACGTTTTAAATTGCATACGAACGATTCATTATGGAATTTTTGGATGTCTGCCTTAGTGCCAACTAACTGTCCTCATCGAACTCTCCAAAGAACAGTTCTTCGAAAACGTTTTTGTGAAAAACATTTTGTTATAGATTTATTTGCCAAGGACGGCAGAAGACTTCGTTAGTCGTATCCATGCTCATTTACGGATAAAGAAATAACGCATTGCATGGCATACCTATGAAAGGAACAGGTGAGTACTCACTTACTAGCTTGGTAGTTAATTTGTATTTTTGTTGTGAAAGTGAAAATTAACCTACATCCAAGGCCCCTTGATTGGACATGTTTAACTTTGGATAATTCGGATTGTATTCAAATGAAATGATAGCAATTCCTTTTTTTTCAGTGGGAAATGTTCTGATTGATCACACTTATTACAAAAAGAACGCTGATGAGGATCATGATGTTTAAGAAGCCTCGTTAGTGATTGGCAACACAGGTTTGTATCCTAACTTAATAACTTTGAAATTATCTTTTAATAAAACAATCAAGCCTTGTAGGAAATATGGGGTGAGATAATATAATAATCAAGTTGTATAAAAAAATTCTAAATATTTTATAAAATAATAATATGGTATTAAAGTAATATATGAGAAAAGAAGAAAATTTTTAAAATTAGACAAAATGTTTTTTTTTGTATCAGTTGTACAGTCGGCCAAAAAAGTGGTTTACCAGCCTAAGGTTGAAATTCAGTTTTATATCATTTAACACAGTTGATTCTTCTTCGCAATAACATAACAGTTACCGAGACAACTTTAACTATATTTTGTTTATATGCAAAGTTTTGTCAAAACTGGAACACTACTATCTTGGCCGACCATACATTTATATCTCTACTTCAAATATCTTCAGTGAATATTGATGAAATTGAATGGATAAATATCATTTTCATCCCCCCCGTCTCGGAAAGAGTATTTTTGCTATTCGATATCTGACCGCCAAAGCCGTTTTTATCCACTTGAGGTTAAAGTAAATTTGAATTTAGAACATCGCGTGCACTAGGCATGTGATTTCAAAACATCATAAACCTATTTACTTCCATCTCCATGGTGCTGAATTTATCATACAACTTTTTTAAAATTTGTTAAAAACTTAGTCTCTGAATCTCCTTGGTGTACTTTTGTTTTTAATTTGCTTTGTTTCATTTCCTCGCTGAGGGGGGATGAAAAATTACGTGTTGCACTCGAGTGCAAAGATTTTTCACCTTGTGCTCTTTTGATTCCCTCGCTAACGCTTAGGATTCTAATTTGTACGCTCATGTATAACAAATAACTATTATCTGGCTTAAAAAAAAATAGATTTTTGGTAATTTATTTTGATGTTTATCTACAAAAAATCTTTAGCAGATATTTTTGAAATAGAAATGAGATTTTATTTTGTATTACAGGTGACAATTTTGATGATTATGCTTCATGTTCAAATTCAAGAGATAATTCATCAAACATGGGAAAACAAATTGGTATGTTTTTTATAATTTTCAAACTTTGCTCTGAAGTTATTTCGACAATTTTTTTTTTAATTTGGTCCTGGGGCTACTCCAGGATTCAAGTTCTGTCTTTTATCTCTACATTATAACAAATGAAATAATAAACTTTCATTTTGTAAGAGTTTCACTAGATAATGGACAATCAATACTATATTAATGTCATATTGAAATACTGCCACTAATAAAATAACTACTTTAAAAAGGATAAGAAACTTATATTATGCGTTCTCATGTCTAAATTATTTTTTTCTAGATATCTATCACACTGGGAACACTGGAAGCAGCATGGAAACAGCAGCAGAAGCTGTTGAATTCGTCAATCAACTGTTTGATAGTGTCAACTGTTAACCTGGTGGTGCAGTAAGAATCAAATTAAGAAGAGTTGTTAAACCAATTTCTTATAAATTCATATAAAACTTATAAATTAAGACAAAAGGCATTAAATAAATGAATTTAAATTGCATCTGGCGTTTTATTTTCAATTTTAAAATGAAATTAATAAACTATCCCCGCACAGTACGTCCATCGATATTATAAGGACATCACTATTATATCGATATGTAATTATCGACTGTACAACACTACAGCGGTGGCGACAGTAGCGCCAAAACTGGTCATTTGGAAACACCGAAAAGTGACTGTCCCATCCCATCTGTAGCTAGCTACTATATTGTAATCAGGCGTTGGAATCACCCCTATAACTAGCGGGTCGTTAGTGGAGCGGCTCTGAGACAGTCTCCGCCATTTTTTTTGACGCCATTTTGCTTTTGGGTGCATGTGTGTGTGTCGTGTCGTGTCATTTCATCATAGAAGTAGAACGCACACATTTGCATTTCATTTTTCATTATTACATTGTTGGTTTGTTTAAATCTCTAATTTATCTTCAGATTTTATGTGTTTTAAGCATGTTTTTTAAGATTTTTGACACTCACTGTTCTTGATTCAATAACAGTACCTGTGTGTACGAAGGGATTCGGCAGTTTTATCGGTTTGTTTGCTTGTGATTTTCTAAACTTAATAACTTTTTGACCTTTCATTGTTTCATACTATTTCATGCTAATATAGCTGAGCCCACCTGGTTAGCTACCATAATCTTACTTAAGTTTATCAGATCACCATGGTGACAGTACAACTTGTGCAGAGTACAACTTGTTACTCTGATAATCAGACATCCAGCAACTCTCTTGTAGGCAAATCCAGGTGAAGAACGCTTTCATCTTTGGCCTAATAGTTATTTACCAAAATGTATGAAGTTGAACTTTCCCATACTAAAAAACGAGCGAACTTTATATTGTTATGAATCCACTAAAATATTTTACAGACCATCGGCTTCAACAGAGGTTACATTTCTGGATGCACATCAATTTTGAAATCGATAAAAACAACTTATGAACACAGAAAAACTAGTGTTATTTTGAAACACAAATACTTGAAGATGAATATCTTGAGTTGAGTATGCAATAAATAACTTCCTCCAAGTGAAATAAATTCAGGAATACTTAAAAATCCAATAATGATAGGTGAGCAAAGTTGTGTAATATTTTTTTCATTAAATAAACAATAGTTTAAAATTAATTTAATATTATGTTTTCCATTAAATAACCTACACTATGTTGTTGTTCAAAATTACATGTAATTTTTTTTTAGATTGAATGAAAATGAAAAACACTTCTTCTCAAAAAGAGTAGCAAAGCTCTGCTAAAATTGATCTTCTGATGGTGCACATGTCTGGGCGCAAGGTGACTTCGGAAGCATAGAGAAGCTCGATATGTTAGAAGCTTTGGTTACTCACCATGGACCTGAATTTCATTTTATCAATTTTATTAATATGCTAAGAACATAAGCCACTGCACAAGCAATGAACAGGACATGAATAACAGAAAGTGGGCTGTCAAAAGGTGATTAATTTGTTTTTGACATAAATATGTTTGCTTATTAACCCCTTGTTTCTGAAAGGCTAATCAGTGATAAAATTAAATATAGTACATTCAAGATAAGAAAGTTCCCTTGACAAATCGATTTTTTCCGTTTCATGCATACTAATTTCCGTGATGAAAAAAATAATTTATCTCCTTAGGTTATTTTTATCAAAAATGTAATAATTAATTCCACATTAAATAAAAACAAGAATATCAGCCTAATTAAATAAAATTATAATTCTAAAGTTTAAAAATAAAATGTTTGTGTAAAGTATAAGTTCCGATTCATGACTCAAATAAATACTTAATTAAACAAATATTTTATCAGAATTATAAATAATTATATTTAACTGGATGGGATATTTTGGGATGTTGCCTTGATATTAGGACACCTAATTTTTATGGTTGTATCATATAGAATAGCTTTAAAATTAACACTTTTTATTCATGTCAATTTTCTCTCAAGTCTTATAGTTTGCGAGTAAATAAGCTTTGAAAATCACAATAGTCACGACGAAAAAAAAAATGGGATGTTACGTTGCTATTATAACACCTACTTTTTATGGTTATATCAGAAAATGACTAGAACGTGATGAGCAGATCAATACACACTTGTTCACAGTGGCTTTCTATTTCTTGTGTTTAGATTATGAAATCGAAAATTGGTACCAAAGGTTTTATAATTTTTATAGACAAATCAAATTTTCATAATTAGACTGTTCAGCTTAAATCAATATATTAATTTAGTTAAAAATATTTCTTAGAGAAACCTTTGCTTGTGAATTATAAATAGCACCAACTGAAGTCCAAAAATACTTTCTATACTAGCAGCCGAAACCCAGCAGTAATAGCCAATTACATGACACTGAAAATAACTAAGTAAATTTATCTTGCCGTATCAACATAGTAACATGCTTGAATTGTTTTACTACATATACAACAGAACTAGGTCTGTTCGCGAAGGACTATGTTGATCCCACAAACGTGCATCAAGTGTAATACCCAAAAATTTTGTAACTACAATTGATGAGTTCAACGATTCGATTGTATCCACTTTCCTTACATTTGGCCATGAGAATTTAATAAATCTAGTTTTATTTGAGTTTAGTGAACCAATTTGGAACATTTAACTCTGACACAATTATTTAAGAGAATGTGAAAGTTTGATAAACATAGTTTTAAAAGCATTACAAAAGGAATGGGTATGCCATTCCTTTTAAATGCTTTTTCAAACTCTAATTAAAATCATTTATATGAATGAATATCATTAATTTATGGAAAACATTTCTTATTGACCTTAACATATTCATCAAAATTAAAAACTAGATTGATTTGTTTGGTTAGATTACCTACTATAAAATTAATTGCTTTTAATGTTAACTTCTTCAAAATGTATTCAAACGTTTTAAACTATTTGCCATTGTCTGCAGAGTTCAATTCTTCAATCTGAAGTTTTGTAAATAATCAATAAAACAAAATTATTTTCAAAAACAAAGTAATGTCTTATATAATTATCTTTTTTGTATCAACAGGTGTACAGATATTGAGAAGTGGAGAGACTAAGATCAGATGGAGAGGCAGGTTATTTATTTTTACTAGGTTTTTCACTGTTTTTCATTTTAGAGTCGTCACACTTTATACAAATGCTTATTTATCTTTTCAGAATCGCAGAGTAAGCACAGCGTTGCATGGCGGAGAATTGTGGGTTCTAATAAGTTCCATTGTGTACGTTTTTGTCATATTGTATGTTAAATTCAATAAAAAGATAATCGCATTTCGTTGTTTTGATTTTTAATAACCTAAAATATTATCAGAATTAAAAAAGTAGATTAGGGCTGTAAATTTATATCGATAATTTTCAGTATGTCGATAATAAGCAGTCGATAGTTTTGCAGCACTATCATTACGGAGCTGTCATTTCACTACGAAACGGCCGCTAGAGGGGTTGATTCCTATCTGTAACAGTAATATAATTTGTGATTGTAATCTGTGATCCTAGATCATAATTTTGTGGTTTTATCGGGTTTCTTTTTAGGTTAAAATTAATTGCAAAGATTAATATCTAACCTGAAAGTTATTTTTTGTAATTACTTGCCAATAAATTATTTGTAGAATTTTTGATTTTTAGTTGTTAAATCGATCCACATGTCAATTGCTAAACTGTCAACAAATATTTACAAATTCCAAGAGTAGGTACCTAGTAGGTAATTGTCCAATTTGGACAGGCAAAGATTTACAAATTCCTGTGTAGGTTCAGTAAATATGTCAAATGCAGGTATTTGCGCTATCAAAGAAAAATACATCGTAAAAAAAGATGAAACTGTGATCGACGAAAATAATCTTGGTAAACGAAAACTGGAAGATAGCAATGAAAGTGAAAATAATAATAAAAAGTCAAAAGATAACGAAGAGAAACCATTTCAACGCAAAAATAAAGGACAAAATAAATTTAGACCAAAAACATACAGAGAAGCTATAGAAAACAAACCATGTCCTTCTATTGTCACAATTAAATCAGCTGATGAACTTAATCAGTGTCAGTTTAACAACTGTAAATTTATTCATAACCCTTTAGAGTACCTTAAAGTAAAGGTAGAAGATATTGGCAAACAGTGTCACCTTTTTAATACTAGAGGATGTTGCCCTCGAGGCATAGCATGTCGCTTTGGATCCATGCACATAACACCTGAAGGCTACAATATAGTTAATGAAGAAAAACTAAAACTTTGGAAAGAAGACACTTTAAATACTCTTCAACATTCCGTACAAATAAAACTTCAAAAAAAGCAATATGACTTGAGTTTTGCTGAAAAAGTAGTCAAAACTATAAATCCAAAAAAAATATTGTCTGAAGAAAATCAGGAACAAGATAATAGTTCAAAACACTCCTCTAGTGGAGTGATTACAAATGAGGATATAATTAAACTTCTACCAAAAGAGAAGAAAAAAATCATTTGGACTGATAAGCTGTATCTTAGCCCTTTGACAACAGTGGGTAATCTTCCCTTTAGAAGAATTTGTAAAACATTTGGTGCTGACATTACTTGTGGTGAAATGGCACTGTGTGAGTCTTTACTCAAAGGCACTAAGCAAGAATGGGCTTTAGTTAAAAGACATGAAACAGAAGACATATTTGGTGCACAAATTTGTGGAAATAATCCATTTATTATTACAAAAGTTGCACAGTTGTTGCAAGAGACCACAGAGCTCGACTTCATAGATTTAAATGTAGGATGTCCAATTGATTTGATTTATAAAAAAGGAGGTGGAAGTGGTTTGATGCATAGATTACCTACATTAGAAGGTTCTGTTAAATGTGCGTCAAAAATTCTAAATATACCATTCACTGTCAAAATAAGAACTGGTGTATATCAAAATAAAAGAATAGCTCACACAATTATACCAAAAATTGCTGAAGCAGGTACTTCATTAATAACACTCCATGGCAGATCTCGTGAAGCGAGGTACATTAAATCTGCTGACTGGGAATATATTGAGGAATGTGCTCAAGCTGCCAAGCCCTGTCCACTCTTTGGCAATGGAGATGTATTAAGCTATGATGATTATGTGCAAAGAAGAAATATTGCACCTTCTGTTGAAGGAGTTATGATTGGTCGGGGAGCTTTGATAAAACCTTGGATTTTTACTGAAATAAAAGAGCAAAAGATTTGGGATATAAGCAGTAAAGAAAGATTTGACATCTTAAAAACTTATACAAACTATGGCTTGGAACATTGGGGCTGCGACACCCAAGGTGTGGAAAACACAAGGAGATTTTTACTTGAATGGTTATCATTTTTGTATCGATATGTTCCTGTAGGCATACTTGAAAGGCCACCACAAAAAATAAATGAAAGACCACCTACATATGTTGGTAGAGATGATTTGGAGACTTTAATGGCATCCGGAAATTGTTCTGACTGGATAAAAATAAGTGAAATGCTATTGGGGCCTACGCCGGATGGTTTCCAGTTTCTCCCAAAACATAAAGCTAATTCTTACTAATAAGTAATAAAATAAATTTTATAGGTATAAGACATTTATTTAACAATATGATGAATTGTTTATTATATCTATACTTACTTATATTATAAAGCTGAAGAGTTTGTTTGTTTGTTTGCTTGCTTGAAAGTGCTAATCTCAGGAACTACTGATTCAAATTGAAAATTATTTTTGTGATGGATAGTCCATTTATCGAGGAAGGCTTTAGGCTGTATAAGATCACGTTACGATTAATAGGAGCTGAGAATCAATGAAAAATTTTCAAAAACGGGAAAAAATAGTATGGCGAAACGTAGTTCGCGGGCACAGCTAGTAACATTATATTTACAAGCCATTTTTATAAAGTGGAATGCTATAGACCACTGAATGTACATGTCATTGGCTTAGTTGACTGGAATGTGTAGAATTCTCCCTACAAAATGCAGAGTGTACCCATATTACCCATTAACCACGTCAACTTGATCCATTTTGACCATTGTGAGGTGATCTAAGGTCAGGAAAACTCAACAAATCGGAAACAGCCAAGGGTTTACCCTGCATGTGAGATAATCCCATTTGGGAGGAATCCCTGTATTCACACGCATCAGGAGCTACCCCAGTGTGCAGACCACATCTAGGGTATATCTGATTCATAGAGAGCAGACTATCGATAAAGGGTGCGACAGCCTCCTATTCCCTTTCACAAGCCAGCATTTTACTTGTGATGACACAAATGGAGACTTACACCACATGTAGCTTGTGATCTAATTGCCAGGAAAGCACTAATTGCTTGTGTATGAATTTATAATCCTATTCTCAATTTTTAAGACAGTTATTCAGTTTGGGTTATTGATGAAATTTGAGTAGACTTCAGTAGACATTATTTCTGAGCGGTGACAAATATACACTCGCGAGCAAAAGTTTGGAATCAGTTACTTGAAATTGGTTGCGCGTTATCTTGAGTAGTTAATACTTTTTTAATAATCGTAAAAATGACATCATTTTAAAGGTTCAACTCTTTACTTTTAAACTGATACCGAATTCATTAAAAACAAGCCAGTATTTATGGAGCCATTCCGCATTAAGTGAAGGTGTATCGAAAAAGACGTGTTTCAGTTGTTTGATACGTCACGAGTTGCGACCTATTGACCCCCTATAAAAGCACCTGTTATCGGATTTTCTTTATCAGTCGACTTTCACACGACCGGTACACATCTCCGCCACCTTTAACACAAAATATTGACACTTATTTTTAAAGATAAATAAAATTTTTATTTAATAATTTTTGTTGTTTTATTCATTCATTATTTTTCCCTATTTCCTTGTTTTCCTACCTCCTTCACTTAATCCGGGATAACTCCACAATTACGGGCTCGATATGAATTAATTTTATATCGATTTAAAGTGGACAGTTGCACCTTTAACATGATGTCATTTTTATGATTATTAAAAATTTATTTAGTAAGCAAGATCACGCGGAACCAATTTCAAGTAACTGATTCCAAACTTTTGCTCGCGAGTGTAGAATATATGCGTCACCGCCCACCCGGTCCCCTCTATATATACGCCTAAGAAAAAATCCAAAATCATCACTACTTTTTACCTAATAAAACATCACAAAGGTACTAACCCAATAATTTTGTAACACCCAGGGTAATGTTTTCATAAAAGGAATCTTCAGACACCAAGTCGACACAGTAACTCATCACAGTTTAACTAAATTTTAATCAGTTGAACGACAGTTCTGAATTTTTTGTAGTTATTATGCAGGTATTCCTTGTTTTGGTATTTACATATTACAAGAAAATTATTGTCCGTTCCATTGTCAAATACCTGTCCCAAACCCACAAACCTCTCCTAAACAATCGCGTCGTCATAGGCAACAAGGAAACAGGCTAACAGCTCAATTATTGGCGTAGGTAAGGGGGTGCTTGGGGTCCGGACACACCCCATTGTAAAGCTGAACGCACATATCCGCGCCGCATTTTTGGAATTCGTTGTAATTGTATGAAATTTTACCGAGGCCCAATTAGGGTTACCATCTGACAGGCGTTCGCCGCATTTGACAGGCATTTTGCGATTTAGACAGGCGTGCGGCCGGCGCGGCGCTACGCTGTGGGACAGGCATTTCTGAACTTCGCGGGTCTCATGGCTCAAATAAATTGGCGTAGGTAACGGGGATGGGGGGGGGGGGTCTTGGGATCCGATCCTCAAATACATACTCCAATCATGAGACAGGCATTTTTCAGAAAAATCAGGCGTTTTGTGCATCGTCAACAGGCATCCTCTGACATGGATGGTAACCCTAGGCCCAATTCAGCTAATAAGTTACAGCCGAATCGAAATTAAACCGTTGTGATCGACCAATCGTAGCGCGCATATTTTGCCATGCAATGCAACTGTTCGATGACGTGATAACAGTCGATCGCAACGGTTTACTTTCGATTCAGCTGTAACTTATTAGCAGAATTGGGTGTGGCTGACCCCAGCCGGGACACAAAAAAAACTGTGAAAAATAGATTGTTTGAGTATGTCGCTATATGTCTAGAGTTTGTCGGTTGCGCGTTTCACAGATCTGTGTGGCCCGGCTGGGGTAACGTTATTCCAGCCGGGCCACACAGATCTCGAAAACGAAACGACCTAGTGAAAATCCGCTTGCTGATATAGACAGGCGGCAGTTTGTCAGAGTTTGTCGGACAAGTTTCAGAGTTTCGATCCACCATTTAAGAGCTCACCTGCAGCAAAGTTGCTACAACTGAGCTAGCTGGATCTCGAAAACAAAGCGACGTAGAGAAAAACTGTTTGCTGGAATAGTGAAGCGGTGGTTTGTCGAATAAGTTCCACAGTTTAAGACATGCGCATTTCCGAGATATGTGTGGCCCGGCTGGAAAAACGTTACCCCAGCCGGGCCACTTGGATCTCGAAAACGAAACGAGCTAGCAAAAGTCTGCTTACTGACAAAGATAGGTGGCAGTTTGTCTATACATTCTTCAAAAATTCAGAGTTTATCGACGCCTCAATCCAAAAAAGATAGATTAAAGATTCATATGGATAGACAAGGAGACCAGATGCTAAATGTTGCTTAAATAATAAATTTAAAATATATCAATCACTCATCGAGGATTTACAATAAATTTAATATTAACGGTTACTGTTTCATCACTGAATTCAATTAACTATTTTACATTAACTTCTTATTGTAAGTAAGTACATATAAAATAACGGAACCTCGCACATTTGGGATTCCAGGCTCCTAGACTATTAACCCAAATCAGTACCGGCGTTAGGGGGGGGCGCGGTTGGGCGACCGCCCAGGGGCGCCAACGATCGCTCGGAGCACTGGAGCACGTTCAGAGCCTTCTCGCGAAGTACAACTTTTTGCTCAAACTTGCCCATCTTGCCCAGGGCGCTGGTAGTGCTAAAACCGGCCCTGACCCAAATAAAGAATTCTTTCGTTCTTTGGATTGAGCCGTCGACAAACTCTGAAACTTTGAAGAATGTAATAAAATAAAATAAAAATCTCATTTATTTCTTTCACAATGGCTAATGGTAATTTACAATGTATTCTAAAACTTATCACAAAAAAAAAAAAATTACTTTTTTAGTTCGTTTTTGGCGGACCAATATTAAGACAATAATCTTTTTCTCTTTATTAAAATTTGACAGCACTAATAATATTATTTACAACTATGAAAAGAGCGTGTATCAGTGTGTGTGTGTGTGTGTGTGTGTGTGTGTGTGTGTGTGTGTGTGTGTGTGTGTGTGTGTGTGTGTATGTGCGTGCGTATGGTTGAGCGCGTGTGTGTATGTGTCGCGAGAGTGTGTGTGTGCATGGTGTGTGTTTTGATTCAAGAGTTCAAGAATTTTATTTTACCTACTTTATTGTTTTCAGTAAATTTTCAACTTTTTCGTAGTTTAATGTACGTAAGTATTTAGTTACTATTTGCTTACATTTAATGCGCGTCATGTGATATATGTGCAGAATGTGATTAAGTTTATTATATAAAAATGGACCTAGAAATAGCTGATGGCGTTTTGCGTAAGGAGACCATATGGTAGTAGTATTCCTGAAAATTTGGTGTTTTCTTCTAACATTTTCGAGGATCGCTGAGTTGTAGATAGTTTTGGAGTGAGTGTATATTATTGTATTTAGCACAAACAATTGCCTTACAGTCAGTAAATCTACATCCGCGTACAATTCATCTGTTGGATAACGATAAGGTCTGAAGGTCATTACTTTCAATACTGCTCTCTGAGCTCTTTCGACATGAATCAGGTAAGTTTTACAGGTGCCACCCCATGAGGTTACGCAATATGTTATTATTGATTGACACAATGCGAGATATGTTGTTACTAACACTTTACGGTTGGCTGCAGATCTCAATCGTTTGAATATGACAGTGAGTTTACGGACTCTTTTGGTGAGTATCTCAATATGCTGTTTCCAGGAAAGGATGGAGTCTATGTAAACACCTAAATATTTTATGGTATCAAGGCGCTCCAAAGTCATGCACGAACAGTTACTGTGATAGGATGTCAAAGAGCAGGCATGAGCTTTCAGTTGTAGGTCTGCAGGTTGGAGACGACTTAACTTTGAGAAGGCAATGTATTTGGTTTTGCTCACATTAATTGTGAGTAGGTTTTGCCGAAGACCCAGCATCATTTTCCCAAGGCCATGTTCAGCTATTTGCTTTAATTTGGGCCAGGAAGAGCTGCTAAAAACTATCGCAGTGTCATCGGCATAGGCAAAAATTTTGGCATTATTTAGTTGGAGATTGCACAAGTCATTCATGTAAACGAGGAACAATGTCGGGCCCAGTATACTCCCTTGTGGTACTCCATAAGAAACCAGGAAGGGATCACTCACAAAGTTATCAATTTTTACCCGTTGGTATCTGCCGCTCAAATAGCTTTCAAACAATTTCAATGGGCCGCCTCTGATTCCTATGTTCTCTAATTTATTCAGAAGCAAGGGGATAGAGACAGTGTCGAAGGCTTTAGCTAAATCCAAGAAAATTGAAAGGCATTTTTTACTCTTTTCTAATTGTTGTATAATATGTGAGGTTAGGTCGTTGACTGCTTGTTCAGTTGATTTTCCCTTTATGAAGCCGTACTGGTTATCCGAAATAATTTTAAATTTATGTAAATAATTGTTTAGCCTATTATTTATAAGTCGTTCTAGAACCTTGGATAATGATGGTAAAATAGAGATTGGTCTATAATTACCGACACTAGCTCTATCCCCTGCCTTATGTATTGGCTTTATAAGAGCTGTTTTAAAACAATCTGGAAAGATAGATTGCTTGAAACTAAGGTTGCAGACGTGCGTTATTACCGGAACAAGAGTAGGCATTGCCATTTTAAAAACCTTAGTAGGTATGCCATCAATACCAGAAGCGGGACTGTTCTTGAGATTACTTATGACAGTTTGAACCTCAGAAATATCGGTATCAGCCAGTACAAATGAGTTTAGGAGAGAGTTATCAAATCCATCAGCCAGAGAAGTATAGTTTGTCTGAATTTTCTCAGCGAGTTGTTTTCCAATAGTAGCAAAGTATCTGTTGATTGTATTTACAGAAGATTGTGGATTATCGTTCAGCTTTAGGAGCGCCTTAAGATCATAATTGTTTTTATTATCAATTTTTGCTATATTTTTAACAATATCCCAGGTTTGTTTTATGTTATTTTTTGCTTTCACTAATCTATCTTTATTATATTCACTTTCTACTTTCTTCATGAGATCGTTGCAAAAGTTTCGGTAACGTTTATATGTAGCCACTACAGTCGAGTTGTCAGGATATTTTTTACTTTTTGTATGCAATCTGTCACGATTTCTTATGCAGCGCAAGATGCCAGGCGTGATCCATGGCTGTATAATTTTTTTCCTATTGGAAATGGATTTGACTTTAGTATTTTTATTTATAATATTTGTTATTACAGCTATCAAAGATTCAGCAGCTTTATTTGCATCGTTACATTCTAAAATATGGTTAAAATTTGTTTTGTTTATATTGTCAATGACTGAGTTGAAGTCGGTAAATTTGTATGTTGTCAGTGGCTTATGGGTATGTTTACGATTACTAACACTAAATAAGGTGGAGAAGTGGTCTGTAATACTAGTGCGGACAATTGCGATTGAAGTTTTGACTTCAGATTTCAGAATAATATGATCCAAACAACTTTGGTTTCGAGTCGGAATTGTATGTCCAGGGAGAAAGCCATGGAACGCCAACAAATTTTGATAATCGTTAGATTGCTTATTATTGTTCAGTAAATTTATATTTATGTCTCCAGTTATAAAAATATTTTTGAACTCTTTTACAGAGTCGATAATGTTATTTAACGAGTTCAAAAAGTTGTCTATATTGTGATAAGAGGGTGGGCGATAGATTGCAATTATGCATGTGCTGTTTGGTAATTTAATAACCAAGCAGTTCGCGTTAACAATCGGTGGTTCAATAACATCAGCGACTATATGGTTTCTGATATATACAACAACTCCCTCATTTTGTGTGCTGCAGGTTGTGGTATAAAAGCAATTGTATTGTTTTAGAGAAGGTGGAATTGAAGTAGACTTCAACCAGCATTCTGATAGTACAATTAAATCTACATCGAAATTGAGACTAGCGTTTAGAATCTCTATCTGATTTAGGTTACAGTGCACGCTCCGTATGTTCTGTGATAATATCACTAAATGATTATCGTGTGGCAACTTGTTAATCACTTCATCAACGTTACAGATGCAGCTAGTGGCGTTCAAGTATGTGTCAATGTCACCTGATACAACTTCATCCAACATTATGACGATAAAAGGTATTTTGGACATAAATCAATGACGAGCAGATTTTTATGCTACGTTTTCTAATACAGGTAACCATTGAAGTAACTTTGAAAGACTTATGTAAGATAATTAAGGTGTCACCGTATTTTGTTAATTGAAATAAAATTCTTACAGGGTTAATTTGAATTTGTGTTTTTGAGTGTTTTTTTGATTTACGTGAATCTAGTGTTGTTATGTGTTTATTGTTAGTAATGGATTGTTTGTGCAGTTTTGTACGAATTGTTATGGTAAGTATTAGAGTGTAAAAAGTTATGAAGGAATATTTAAGAATATAAAATTGGAATAAAATTATGCGTGAACTTAATATTACAGCAACCTCCGCTAGTCATTTTTGCTTTTTCAGAACATTGATGTCTTCTTCTGTATTAATACGTTTAACTGGGAAACCATCGTTTTGGCGAAGAAAAATTCTTCCCGACGATGTCCAACAGTACTTATAGTTGTAGCAAGTAGCAAATTCCCTTGCCAAGGAGAAAAGACGCTTTGCTTTAAAAGTTAAGTTTTCTGACACATAGATTGATAGTTTGGGTCCGCTTAGGTTTAAATGGTGGCTGTTTATTTTGTTGTCTTTATTTTGATTATTGAATTCTCTTGTGGATTGTATAATTTTGTTTTTGGTTAATGTGGATGTGAATTCAACCAGAATAGGTTTTGTTTCTGTTCTCGAATTAACCCGGAAAATGTCTTTGATTTCTGTTGTATTAATTGGTGAACCCACAACTTTACTGAGCATTGTAATTGTATTTACTAGGTCATCTTTCGTCTCGGTTGGGTTTTGTGGGACATTTCTTATTTCCAAACTTGATGAACGGAGTTGTCTCTCTAGTTGTTCGACTTTTTCCTCCAAAAATGCTATGTGCCTACGATCTTCTTTCTTTTCATGTTCAAGACATTCCACGCGTTTTAAGAAGTTATCAAATATTTCGGAATTAAACTCAGCAGCATGTTTCAATTCCTCATTTTGGGCTTTTATTTCCTCCATTTTTGCATTTGAGTTTAGGAAATATTGTTTTTGATCCTCCATCAGTTTGCTAATCATTGACCTCACTTCTGATTTAAAATCGTCAGAGTCGTCTTCTCGCCTTCTTTTAATCCTACTTGAAACATTTTGTCGGTGTTCAGACTCGGAACTTATATTGGGATCGGATTGATAGTGAGCATGTAACGAGTAGCTACCCAGTCCCGCGGCAGCGGTAACGGCAACGCCTGTGGATTGTTGCATTATCGGCGGTGGTGTAGATGGGTGCTTAGGCGGCGAGCGCGAGACCATCATAACGTAAAATCAAAGTACCAGGAGATAATAAGTAACGAGCTGGTAAGAAGGCACTTTCTCAATAATTGAAGTAGCACAAGTGTGGTTCAGAGGTCTAACAATGTAGCCACTGATGCGTATTATCCATACAAACAGGCTTTCCGTCCAGTTTAAGTAGATCTCTGTTATGCAGAAGTGCAATGTTTCATAGGTCTAACAATCTGGTCAGCGATCGGTGATATTCATACAGACAGGCTTTCCGTCCAGCCTATGCAGATCTCAATATGCAGAGGTGTTAGTAGTAAATTATGAATGTATTTCGATCCCAGTCTTGCATATAATCCGATGAGCGTTGTATTTTTTTTTTTTAAATTGATGAATGAAGTAAACGAAGTAAACTCACGGCTCACGGTGACGCGTGTTATCCACTCGGCGTTTCGCAGTCAGATACACCTCCTCGCCTTTATGTTGTCCTATTATCTTGTATGATTTTTAACAAAGATTTTTGGAGAATTAAAGATATTTTCAAATACAGATCCACCAAAAACACGTCTGAATGCCTCAGATATCCGGGGGGAAGGGGGTGTATCGGAATGTATCGACGAACTACCACCTATCTTTGTCAGTAAGCAGATTTTTACTAGGTCGTTTCGTTTTCGAGATCCAGGTGGCCCGGCTGGGGTAACGCTTCTCCAGCTAGGCCACACATATCTCGGAAATGCGCATGTCTCAAACTGTGGAACTTGTTCGACAAACTCCGACAAACCACCGCTTCACTATTCCATCAAACAGTTTTTCGTCTACGTCGCTTTGTTTTCGAGATCCAGATAGCTCAGTGGCAGCAGCTTTGCTGCAGGTGAGCTCTGAAATGGTGGATCGACAAACTCTGAAACTTGTCCGACAAACTGCCGCCTATCTATATCAGCAAACGGATTTTCGCTATGTCGTTTGGTTTTGGAGATGTGTGGCCCGGCTGGAGTAACGTCACCCCAGCCGGGCCACACAGCCTCCTTAAACGCGAGCCCGATGAAAACTGAAACTTGTCCGTCAAACTTCGACAAACTGCCGCCTATCTATATCATCAAACAGATTTTCACTAGGTCGTTTCGTTTTCGAGATCTGTGTGGCCCGGCTGGGGTAACGTTACCGTTACCCCAGCCGGGCCACACATATCTCCGAACCGCGCAAGCGACAAACTCTAGACATTACAGCGACATACTCAATCTATTTTTAAACGACTTCAAAAAAAGGAGGTTATCAATTCGACCCGTATGTATGAATATTTCCAGAACTGCCCAGTTTTCGTATAGGTATGTTAGTCTAAGTATATCAGCGTATTTATGTTTTTATGTTTGTTTGTGTTCGCATATCTCCGGAACTACAAGTCCGATTTAAGTAATTTTTTGTTGTACTAGGTATTGTTCAACTTAGGGAATACTGCAAGTTTCATCAAAATCGGTTCAGTAGTTTTTGAGATAGGAAATTTTAACCGACTTCAAAAAAAAAACCGGCCAAGTGCGTGTCGGGCCACGCGCAGTGTAGGGTTCCGTAGTTGCAAATGCCAACTTTGAGTTCACACTCACACCTCACAACATGTTGCTATTAAATTAGGCATTATTATTATTATTAAAACTGCAATGATTTTATATTTCCTTAACTTCACGTGGTTCGTAAATTTATATTCAGTACTAATTTTCAATGAAATTTAGTTTTCCGAGTACATTTTATAAGTGGGTCTTCTAAAACGTTTTAGTTTGTACTTAGTACTCAACTCTAGGCATGAATAATATACCTACATACCCATACAAAATTACAGTTTCTAGTACCATAGACGAAGATCCTTGCTAGTACTAATAGTCTCTGAGTAAAAACGCGGACAGACAGACAGACATGGCGAAACTATAAGGGTTCCTTGTTTACTACGGAACCCTATAAGCGCGATCAATTCGACCCGTTTTTTTTTATGGGAATCAGGTGATACGAGCAAACGTATCACCTGATGGTAAGTGATTACCGTCGCCCATGGACACCCGCAACCCCAGAGGAGTTACAAGTGCGTTGCCGGCCTTTAAGGTAGGAATACGCTCTTTTCTTGAAAGTTTGAAGATCGTATCGGTCCGGAAATACCGAAGGCGACAATTCATTCCAAAGTTTGACTGTACGAGGCAGGAAACTGCGAGAAAAACGCACAGTTGTGGACTGCCAACCATCTAAGTGATGGGCATGGATTTTTGTCGTGGAAAAATCCATGGAACGATGGCGGAAAGAGGCGGCAGGTATGAGACCGAACAATTCCTCGGAGCATTTCCCGTAGTAAATGCGATAGAAGATGCATAGTGAGGCGACATCTCTACGCAGCGCCAAGGTATCAAGCCGATTAGAAATTTCCTGGCAGTCGACGATTCGAGTCGCTCTCCGCTGAATGCGGTCCAGTGGGAGAAGCTGGTATTGGGGTGCCCCTGCCCAAAGATGAGAACAGTATTCCATATGAGGCCGAACCTGCGCCTTGTAAAGCTGTAGGCGGTGCGCTGGACTGAAATACCTTCTCGATCTATTGAGCACACCAAGCTTCTTAGAGGCTAATTTAGCCTTACCCTCCAAGTGGCCACGGAACTGGACTTCGCTCGATATGTCGACACCAAGGATCTCAATATTGGCTGAGGCAGATAGGGGAATGCTCTGAAAGCGAGGAGATACGACAAATGGCATTTTCTTGGCGGTGAACGCGCAAACCTGTCTTTGTAGGGTTAAAACGGACTAAATTAAGTCGACCCCAGTTAGAGACTTTCTCTAGATGTATCAATTTCAGACACAAGTTTATTCCGGCACTCAATGACGTTTTCCCGAGAAATATTCGCACGGCCGTTATAGGAGGCAAGGCTCGGATACCGGTTAAATTTTCAAACCGGTATCATGTACCTACTTGGAGCAAAACCTTTTCATTACGGTTTCGTTCCAGTAAACCGCTTTTTTAACCGGTTCTTGCAAGAATGTTTACATAAAGGTTTTTATCAATAAACCGGTTTGGAGTAATAAAAACCGGTAATAAACGCAAGATTGATACTGTGTAATTTTTTTACAGTACCTACTTCACTTCTTCGCAGTTTGAATAAGTGTTGTTTGCGACGTAATCAAAGTATGTACCTATATATTGTATTCTTTCGCTTTCTACTTACCTTAAATACTTACAAATAATTGAGGTTTGTAAATCCACTACGCAAATCAGACGTCAACGTACATACGTTAAAACGTACTGCGCGGCCGTACGCGTCTTCAAGTCAATAACACGATACAATGTCAATTAAACCGGTTTATTTAGGTCATAGTAAAGTTCTTATAACGTTCGCGTTCCCAGGAAAAGTTCGGAGCAAAACCGAAATAAACCGATATTAACCGGTATATTTTAAACCGGTTCCAAGCCTTGATAGGAGGTATCTTTCGTGCTGTCATCTGCATAACAATGAATGCCGCTGATTTGCAGCATATCTCTATGTTCTATGTTATCGGGGTCGGTTTCCGCACTTAGTCCTTAAGGTGGACCATTGTACGTGAGGGCGGCCGTCACTCCAGCCAGCCCACCTCCCTCCAGAAGCGTATGAGATCTCCGAGTCTGTCCAGAGATTCTGTAACAGAATTGGGAGATCCAAGGGTGTTTTTTCGTATTTCGGTGACACCTGTGCACTCAAGGAGCACATGTGACACCGTTTCCTCGGCCCCTAAGCATGCTCTGCATAGGGGGCTATCTGTTATGTCTATGGTGTGGAAGTGTTTGTTTAGTGAGCAGTGTCCAGTGATGGTTCCCGTCACCAGCCGCAGACTGTTCCTGTCCAGACGCAATATGCGTTTGGTCAGTTTGTTGTTTAGGATTGGCATGGCTTCCTTTGACTGTCTGCACCCTGGAGTCGAGAACCAGTGGTCTTGTGCTTGTGTGCGGGTGAGCTCTTGCAGCCATCCGCGAATCTGGCTGAAGGGAATTGGTACGATGGGCTCTGGTCCGAAAGCCGTTATGTCGGATCCCCTCCTAGCCAGCTCGTCGGCCGCGTCGTTGCTCAGTGATCCGCTGTGTCCTTTTATCCATTGTAGTGTCACTGTGTTTCGGTTGGAAGTCACAATTCGTTCTAGCACATTATGACATTCCAATACAAGTTCCGAAGTGACATAGCTTTTGTTTAGGGATTTGAGTACCGAAGCACTATCAGAGACAATGCGGATTTGAGAATCCATAATTCCTTTAGATTCTATGGCGAGGGCCGCCAGGATGATACCTACGCATTCCGCTTGGAATACGGTGTTGAATCTACCTAGCGGTTTGGAATACGCCTGCCCCGGTTCCTGAGTTGGTCTTGGAGAAAATAGTATATTGTAAACGCAACGTAAACTAGGGTACATACTTATATACAGTCTTTTAATTGGAAGGGAGGAGGGGGAGGGCTAAGCAACAATAACAGTAATAAGCATAGGTACGTTTATCTCAATTTGTCAATCGCATGACCAGTAGTAATTTGTCCACCTAGTAACTGTATTTGTATGTGTTTAATATAATCATCAGTCATTACATTTAAGTTAATGTCTTTAGTGGCAAGGGTTTTTATTACAAAAACATTTTGCCAGCGTCATTGTGTCCTTCTTATCATGTCATTTCTAAAGACAAATATGTGACAAGTGTCAAAATTAAAGTGTAAAATCATTTTAAATAAACATCATGAATAACCTCTTTGCTCGTTATAGGTACCTAGTTAGTTGGTCCAAGGATAAATTTACATACCGTAAATAAAACCAGTTGTACCACCGATAATTTGTTTTCCAGAATTGGATCAGGGGTAAACGTCTTTCCCCTTGGTACAACTGGTTGTATAATCGGTAGGTATATTTACTTCCCCATTGTACAACCAGTTGGACATAACAGTTGTACGGTCGGTTCAACTGAACAAATGTGCAAAATTTCAAGTGTATGTATGTATGGGGCCGTCCATATATTACGTCATTCTAAATTTGGGGGGGGGGGGGGAGATTGGTCTGCGGATGACGGTAAATGATGGATGAAAGGGGGGGGGGGTTGAAATTGACGTCATTCTTGTAGGATTGTTGTCAGGATTTGCAAGAATGGGTGAAAACTCCGTGGGAGCTATCCAAAGAAAAGTAAAGAATAATATTATTAGGTAAGTATATTAATGAAAATTGCCAAGTACAAAATAATAAAAGATGATTCTATAACAAAATGTGGGAGCTATCCAAAGAAAAGTAAAGAATAGGGAAGAATAATATTATTATATTAATGAACATTGCCAAAGTATGTACAAAATAATAAAAGATGATTCTGTAACAATATGTTTTAATGTTACCCTATTTTTCTCAAATCCGCTAATGTTTTAATTTTGTCAAACTGGTAATGACGTCAGTTTTGCGAGAGGGGGAAGGGGGTTTATTAGGAAATGACGATAAGATGATTGTGGGGGGGGGGTCAAAAATCAGCAAAAATCGATGACGTAATATATGGACGGCCCCTATGTTTTTATGTTTGTGTTCGCATATCGCCGGAACTACAAGTCCGATTTAAGTTTTTCTTTTTTTGTTGTACTGGGTATTGTTCAACTTAGTCAAAATCGGTTCAGTAGTTTTTGAGATAGGGAATTTTAACCGACTTCAAAAAAAACAAACGTACAAATAAAAAAATATTTTACAAAAAATAAAAACAGACTTCAAAAAAGTTTAAAATAATATAAGAATAGGAACAGACATCACACTTATATATTGAAGGGGATCATCGTTTGGCACCGACTTCGATATAATAATATAAGTGTGGTCTTGTCTGTGCCTATTCTTATATTATTTTTAACTTTTTTGAAGTCGGTTTTTATTTTTTGTAAAATACTTTTTTTTGTAGCCCGGCTGGGCCACACTCAGCCACACATAAACTCTAGACATTACAGCGGCATACTTAAACAATCTATCTCATTTTTTTTTTAGCCCAGCTGGGGTCTGCCACATTACTAGAATACCCTAGCTAGTCCCCCAGAGGACTATACAGCATTCACTAATACTATTCCTCCTGCCCCCATATGCTGGAGACTTAACATGTAGGTGGTAGCTACTAGTGCCTATTACATTACTCTATTTATCGGGCGGGGGGCGAGGAATATGTTTGTTTACCTGGGACAAATAGTCCAACTCGGTAAGTCCAACTTCCAGAAAGAGGTAAATCGACGAATCCAACTCGGCTGGGCAGCGTTCGGGAAGCTACGCAGCATATTCTCGGCCAATCTACCGCAGTGTCTTAAGACTAAAGTCTTCAATTCGTGCGTGTTGCCAGTGATGACGTACGGAGACTGAGACGTGGCCGTTTACAATGGGTCTCCTCAGAAGGCTTAATGTCACTCAAAGGGCAATGGAAAGGGCTATGCTCGGGGTTTCTCTACGCGATCGCATCAGAAATGAAGAGATCCCTAGAAGAACTAGAGTCGCCGACATAGCCCAAAGAATTGCAAACCTTAAGGGGCAGTGGGCAGGGCAGGGCACATAGCTCGCAGGACTGACGGCCGTTGGGGCGGAAAGGTCCTCGAGTGGCGGCCACGTACCGGAAGACGCAGCGTTGGTAGGCAAGGTGGACCGACGATCTGGTGAAGGTCGCGGGAAGCCGCTGGATGCGGGAGGCGCAGGACCGATCGGTTTGGAGATCCCTGGGGGAGGCCTATGTCCAGCAGTGGGCGTCTCTTGGCTGAAATAATGATGATTTATCGGGCCCTGTCTGACGCGTGGCCTATTACATTATACGATTTCTCGGACCCTGTTTGTCATGTGCATATACTGCTTAACTCGCTCTCCGTCGAAAGTCGAACGTCGCACGTTTTGCACGTTTAGCACTATGGCACCGAGTTTATCAAAATCCCAAAAAAGTGACTTTGGCTGTCGCTACCTTGCAGTCAAATAGGCAAATAGGTAAAGTGGAAAGCCCTAGGGCGGTAAGTAAATTCGGGGAATAGCTAACGCCGATCCCGATTAAGTAGTGTCTCCACGGAGGTAGAAGTATCTAGAGGGTTTTTAGCCGGTAGTGGGTCTTCTACCCGAGTCCTGCATATCCTTGGGGTGGCCTAGTCAGCTCAATTCCCTTGTCGAATCCCGTAAAAACTGTATTTTCCCTCTTGTAAAAAAAGGGCGGTAAGTAATTAAAAAAAACACTTCACCATTTCAAAAAGTTCGCGTACATCTAACCATCATACTGGCAATAAATTACTTACAGCCCTAGGGCTTTTCTAGCTACATTATTACCCTAGAGCGCTAATTGGTCACCTACAAGCCCCATTTGGGGGTAATAAGGACCTACTTACCGAACATGAGAGATGTAAAATAAAATAAATAAAATCCCCGAAATTAAAATGATACTCCAAACCTAAACGCACTAGCAATTTAAATCGACGTGTAAACGCTGCGCTCGCGGCCACGCGACTGAGCTCCGTACACGAACGATCTACAGCGTGGCAGGGAGACAGGGAGGTCAGCCGCCCTATTTAGGGACCCTGTCTCAGAAATAGGGTAATGTAATAAGGCCTTAAGGCGAGGAATTTCCACGTGCAAGCCCATATGTTCCGCACTTCACACCGTTCATTTGTACATGACGTTAGCGCGGACGCGGCCACTGAACAGGCGCCAACATCATGTGCCGCACAGTAAAAATATAACAGTACAACAAGGACGTTTTATATCGTATGCAATATACTTTTTGCTAGGTTACAAATAAGTATTGATTTATAAACTGAGGTAAGTACCAACAGTAACACAACCAATAAAGATACAGCTTTATGACTTCATTGCTATTTTTTATTGTATCTTTACTTGTATGTAAATATGGACACTTTTTAATTGTTACATTACATAGTATTTTTATTTGACAAACAACCACGTGATTTTTTTAATAACTTAAAAAATAACAAAGTTTAAAAAGCTTTTATTTGCTAGTGACGTCATTGTACTCGTCCACCATTATAATACCGATACAAACATATATTTTATAAGAAAGAGACGTAAAGCAATTATCAATAATTAAACTTTTTCAAGATTCATCATAATTAGACCGTTTCTTCACAATTTCAAAGGTTTTAAATGTTTCTATGATGTGTTATTAATAAAATGTAAATTCAAATTTTATGCATATTTCTTTTGTGCAGTATAGAATGCATCACTAGAATACAAGAAATGCTCGATTAGCTAGAAGTAGTATTTAAAACAAAAGCTAAGAATATGACTGACGCGGCGGCATATATAAAGCACTGTTAAATTTTTTTGTTTGACTTCGACGGCTATTCGGTTTGATTTAGAAATAGTAGATTGTTACACCGAGCGCTAAGTGACTTATTAATGCCCGCGGATGTTTGGTGCACGAGCACTTGCTCGAGGGCTCTAATAACCCGAGGGCATTTATAGCTCACTTACGAGGTGTGTAATCTGCTTTTCCTTCAACTTATTAAAAAATAATAAAAAACTGAAGTTGACTGTAGAAAAACTTATTTATTTATGACAAAAAAATGCAAATTGTTCTTATTAAGAAACCAAACCTTATCTTGGCGGTGGTGACGGAAGTGGAAAATCCACAAAAAAAACTCACTGTCATGTACACCACAAAACCCTTATTTCTTGCCGTCAACATGAATGTGCACCAAAAAACACCACTTTCACTGCACAATATTCGCTCGAATACAATTTTTAATTTATTAAAATAAAAGCTAATCTTCGCCATTAAAGCCAATTGCCTCTCTTTTTTAAATAAAATTGGCTTTGTAGGGTCCTATCTAACTTGTTTTGCGCATGTGTATTTTTTGTGACATGTTATACAACCATTCAAATCTCTTTGGAAAAATGCCTACATTTTGTATGAATTGTATGAATATGAATTGTAATTTCTTTTAAAATTAGAAAAACAAACAACAAGGCAATTATGTTGAACGGGTCATTAATGAAATTTCATACCATACTACTGCTGTTTTCCAGGGTAGTAATGTATTACTCAGTGTTGCCTTTTCCGATGATTAGAGTAAAATTAATGAGTAGTTTGAAGAAAAATATTTTAATAGATATATGTAGGTATTTTAATACAGTACTGAATAAATAAGTACTATAACTTATTTCGCTTACTATTCGTCAATAAAAATATTTTAATACATATATATATGTAGGTATTTTAATACATTACTGAATAAATAAGTACTATAACTTATTTCGATTTGATTTGTTAACCGACTTCACTGACTTCACGAAGTTATGAGGTAACACATACCTCATAGCTTCGTCATTTATTACCTGATTTTCAAAATTCTTTTTGTATTCAGAAAAGTATACCCCCGAAGTGGTTCCATGCCATCAAGTCAGGATCTAGTATTAGAATCCCAAGAAAATCGAGAGAATAGGCACGTCCAACGTCTTTCCTGTTTTTTTTCTGAAGCTATTCAGGTATTTGCGTCTGAAAGACATCATCTCAAGGATTCTTCCACTATGCTGAGCTTACGATGGATCCTTAACTTTAAGGAGTTAGGGAGTTAGTCTTTAGATATAAAAGGTACGTATTGACTCTTAGTTAGGTATATTCTTTCAAGTTGACTTAGAGAGCTATTATTAATTTCACGAAAAAAATAAAAATATTTTTTTACAAAAATACCGACACCACTTCAAAACAAAAACTACTTCAAAATAAAAATGTAATGTTGTGTGTTTTATTTTATTACTACTAAGTTGGCAAACAAGCAAACTGCCCACCTGATAGTAAGTGGTAACAGTCACCTATAATACATGTGGTTCCTGTGCGATTCGCAGTAAAACTGCAAGCCCCACAAGAACCACAGTGTACGTTGCCAACTTGTGATATCAGATGTTAAGTCACGGTACCCAGTAATTTCAGTGCCATATCTTACCCTTCACACCGGAACACAGCAATGCAAGCACTGCTGATTTGCGGCAGAAATAGGTAAGACGGAGGTATTTTTATCCTTGCCTTAGCAAGCATCAAAAACGATAGTATTTTTGTTTTTAATTATATCCCAATTTTTGTGACAGGTATCTCTGGCAGTTATGTCATCCATCATATTATTATTAGATGAATTCGAAACAAGCTCAAACCTGTTTTTGATGTGCTACCATCATCAACGCTGGCCAAGTGCGGGTTGGTCGACTTCACACACAACCTAAGAATTTCTTTACACGTGTGTGCAGCGGTCGGCGCGCCGGCGCGCTACTTAGTGGTAGGTATTTATAACGCTGCATTGCGTGAGTGACAGGGGCGTGCATGTACTAAACAAGATTATCAAGAAGAAAGCCACAAATCGCTATGAATATCAGGCAACCGTATAAGTCTCTAAGCAAACTGGTTTTAAAATATTAATTAATATTCTACCACCTTAGGCCTGTAAGAAAACTCTGGAAGTACTACACAGCTAGCGTTCTTTACCATGATGACTTTACATGTGACGACACGGTTAGCGCACAGAGTTCGAGTGATCGCCTACTACGCAACTGGTCGCGGGTTCGATTCCCAAATATTTTTAACCGACTTCAAAAAAGGAGGAGGTTATCAATTCGGTTGTATTTTTTATGTTTGTTACCTCATAACTCCGTCATTTTTAAACCGATGTCCAAAATTATTTTTGTATTCGATAGAGTATAGAGCAAGGGTGGTCTCATGGTCACCAAAGTCAGGATCTGATGATGGGATCCCATAGAAAATAGAGGAAAGCACTAAAAACACACTTCTTTCACTAAAAAGATTTCATTCACTGAAAAGTTAAAAATAAAAAATATTTTACAAAAAATTTAAAACGACTTCAAAAACACTGAAAGCTTAAAAATAATAAAAGAATAGCTACAGACAACATCACACTTCTATATTGAAGTCGGTGACAAATTTTAACACTTTCTAGGAGATTATCAATCCGCCGACTTCAATACAGAAATGTGATGTTGTCTGTACCTATTCTTATATTATTTTTAAGTTTTCAGTGTTTTTGAAGTCGGTTTTTATTTTTGTAAAATATTTTTTTGTAGTTACGGGACAAATATTATGTATGGAATACAGAAATATGTTCCGGTCTGGGCGTATGTGCATGTGATATGTAATATATTCTATGGTTGTAACTTTGATGACACGGTTAGCGCAGAGGTCGAATGATCGCCTACTGCGCAACGGGTCGCGGGTTCGATTCCCGTACGGGACAAATATTTTGTATGGCCTACAGATTTTTTTTCCGGTCTGGGCGTATGTACATGTGATATTCTATGTTCGTAACTGCACCCACAACACAGGAGAAAATCTTAGTGTGGGGCGACGTTTTCAAAAAGAAAAAAACTGCACCTACGACACAGTTGAAAATCCTAGTGTGGGCCGACGTATTTATATAAAAACACTTTCATTACTGAGTGACTGAAAGATTACGCACAGCCGTAATTAAAAGGCACAAAAAGCGGAAATTTGACATGTATGTTGGAAATTCGCCATCTAAGGGGGTAAAACTAAAAAATAATAGTTTGTATGGAACCTCTATGACATTTATGCGGGCGAAGCAGCGGGCAAAAGCAAATATTTTATAAAGTTTCACAAAATTCCGCTGATCAGATATTTTCTTTTAATACAATGAAGTGATCTTTACATAAATCGAACGGAAATTTATGTTAATTATTTTTTACTTTTTTATAATCAACTCACGCTTGACCATAAATGTTACGAAATTTAAAAGATTCCTAAAATACTGTTTTACTGTTCATAATCATATATAATACATAGGCTCGAATAAAACTCTATTATTTAGCTACATGTATAATGTGCTGTTGATTCTACCTTCTAAAGCTTTGATGCAAGGCGTTGTGAATAAAGGGGGTAACATTAAGTATTTAAAGGAATTCAGCAATAAAGTTTTATAGGAAACATTATTTTGAACCTATAAATCGTTGCATATTTACTTGAAGAAATTATCATACTGGTTTATTAACACTGCACTGTGCTATATGGCCGCGGCAATAAAATATAAACATTTGGGAAATAAATATTTACCACTTTTCTTTCAGCATTTTTTGTATGCATTTGATTTAACATTTCGTCTTTGACTTCTTTTATTAACGATTTTTACACATAAAACAACTTATAGAAAAAAAGAACGAAAGACATATTTTTTCACACATAAAATAATTTAGGAAGAAGGATTATAATAGTTTTCTCCTTTATAATACCTAATCCATTATTTACACTATTCACCATATTACTACACTAATCTATAATAATAATGAAAGTTAACAAAATAAACGCAAACTGCAAAATTAAAATTCGATCGTAAAGAAACACGTAATATATTTTTTTGCGCCCGCGGCACGAAGCGACATGACCATACCCTGAGACGACTTGGCGAGTACTGTCTTATATGGAGCGCGATTGCAACCAAGCGAAATTATAGAATTTTCGTGATTTTCCTAAATATTTTATATGACATCAAAAAATCTGTCTTCACAGTTCACTAGATAATAACGAACTACATGTTTTGGTATAACTTTTATACTGTTTTATGTATATTTCGATTTCAAATCGTCGTTTTAGTTTTTGATTTAGACCTATGTTTGGATTTTTTTCTAGCGAGTGAAATGGAGTAAATCGTGTTTCTGCTTTCACAGTTCACTAGATTATATCTTCAAGTTTAAGGTGTGTGAATTTCAGAATTGTGGGTTCTAATATTATCCAGATCTAGACGTTCTAAGATCGGCAAATTTGGGAAATCCTCGCCTTAAGACCTTATTACATTACCCGATTTCTCGGACCCTGTCGGCAGGGACAGGGTAGTGTAATAAGAAACGGAGGCAGGGTCCCTAAATAGGGCGACCGACCTCCCTGCCTCCCTGCCACGCTGTAGATCGTGTACAGAGCTCAGTCGATTTAAATTGCTAGTGCGTTTAGGTTTGGAGTATATTTTTTTCGGGGATTTTATTTATTTTATTTTATTGAAGTTTATAGGGATATGCCATATCTTTGAAAAAAGAACATAAAGACTACTCAAATAGAGATATGATAAGCGATGGTTTTAATGTTCACTTCAAATATATAAAAAAATACTGAGTATTTGAATATTTGACAATTTTTCTCTTAGCTGTAAATATTTTTGACCTACATTCTCCTTTTTAGCCGACTTCGAAAAAGGAGGAGGTTCTATGTTCGTCTGTATCTATTTTTAACCGACTTCAAAAAAGGAGGAGGTTATCAATTCGGTTGTATTTTTTTTTATATTTGTTACCTCATAACTCCGTCGTTTTTAAACCGATTTTCAAAATTATTTTTGTATTTGATAGAGTATACTGCAAGGGTGGTCCCATGGTCACCAAAGTCCGGATCGGATGATGGGATCCCATAGAAAATCGAAAACACAAATTTTAACACTTTCTAGATCATCGTTTGGCGCCGACTTCAATATAGAAGAAGATTATTTTTAAGTTTTCAGTGTTTTTCAAGTCGGTTCTATTTTTTGTAAAAAAAAAATTTGTATGTTCACCGATTTCGCCGCAATTTTTAGACCGATTTCAATTTTTTTTTGTAATCGAAAGAGTACCTACACTCCGGAGGTGGTCCCATTGTCACCATGTCATGATCTGATGATGGAATCTCGGGCAAATCGAGCAAAACCCTTAAATTTCATAGGCACGTGCAACGTGTTTCATGTCTTTTCTTAAGATATTCATGTTTTTTCGTCTGGTAGGTAGTCATCATGTCATGTGACTGAACACGACATGAGCTGATGATGTAAGGTTAATAATTAAAAATTCTTTCAAAGCTGTTTAGAGAGAAAGACATTTTATTTTAAGTTACTGTGGTGTTTGCCTTGGCTCAAATTCTAATACGCATATAATAACTTAACTAAAAAGATTAAAAAACAATTTTTTTCGCAAAAAAAAACTGACTTCAAAAACACCAAAAAGTCATAAATAAGGTAAGAATACATACAACATCACAGTTTTATATTGAAGTCGGTCCCAAGCAAAGATCACCTTCAAAGTCTTAAAAAATATAAGAACAATTAGGTAATATAGCTACTTAAAAGGCACCAACTTCAATACAAAACTGTGATGTTGATTATATTATTTATGCCTTTTTGGTGTGGCTGACCCCAGCCGGGTCACAAAAAAAAATGTGAAAAATAGATTGTTTGAGTATGTCGCTATAATGTCTAGAGTTTGTCGGCAAGTTTCAGAGTTTTTTCGGCTGCGCGTTTCAGAGATCTGTGTGGCCCGGCTGGGGATACGTTACCCCAGCCGGGCCACACAGATCTCGAAAACGAAACGACCTAGTGAAAATCTGTTTACTGATATAGATAGGCGGCAGTTTGTCGGACAAGTTTCAGTTTTCACCAGGCTCGCGTTCAAGGGGGCTGTGTGGCCCGGCTGGGGTAACGTTACCCCAGCCGGGCCACACAGATCTCCAAAACCAAACGACATAGCGAAAATCCGTTTGCTGATATAGATAGGCGGCAGTTTGTCAGAGTTTGTCGGATAAATTTCAGAGTTTGTCGATCCACCATTTCAGAGCTCATCTGCAGCAAAGTTGCTGCAACTGAACTAGCTGGATCTCGAAAACAAAGCAACGTACAGAATTTTTTTTTGCTGGAATAGTGAAGCGGTGGTTTGTCGGAGTTTGTCGAACAAGTTCCACAGTTTGAGACATGCGCATTTCCGAGATCTGTGTGGCCCGGCTGGGGATACGTTACCCCAGCCGGGCTACACAGATCTCGAAAACGAAACGACCTAGCAAAAATCTGCTTACTGACAAAGATAGGTGGTAGTTTGTCGATACATTCTTCAAAGATTCAGAGTTTATCGACGTCTCAATCCAAAGAACGAAAGAATTCTTTATTTGGGTAAATAGTCTAGGAGCCTGGAGTCCCAATTGTGCGAGGTTTCGTTATTTTTTATGTACTTACTTACAATAAGAAGTTAATGTAAAATAGTTAATTGAATTCAGTGATGAAACAGTAACCGTTAATATTTAAATTAATGTAAATCTTCGATGAGTGATTGATATATTTTAAATGTATTATTTATGCAACATTTGGCATCTGGTCTCCTTGTCTATCTATATGAAGTAATGTACAGTCGCGTACAACTTGCTTTTAAGAAAATCGATTTTAATAAGTGCATGCAAAGTAAGTTTTATGAGGTTTTGTTTGTTATATATGCTGAAAAGAATAATTTTTGTATAAAGCATCCATAAAGTTTATTACGAATTCATTGTTTCATGTTAAAAGTTGTCCTTTCCACCTACTCCGTTATCGACGCAAGTAAACATTAAAATAAAACTAGTAGAAAAAATTGGTTTGTTTTGATAACATAGTTTAAATATATTACCTATGTCGCAATGAAAAAAAATCTATGTGTTCCAATAGATTTTAAATCTCTTGAGATGGACTTTTGTGAATTAAAAAAGTGAGATGAAGTAATTGAATTGACTTCAATCAAAATATCTTTGGTAAAAGTTTTATGCAACATATTAAATTCATCAAGCAGGTTGGATCTATTCCAATCCATTAATAATGAGTCACACTAACACATCAAAATATTACTATAAAAGTCATTGATTTCAAGTCATTTGATTCGCGTTCTCGTGCAAATGCTATACTAATAATTTTTTCTTAATCAAAATTAAGCCAGGCTTTCCAAAGATAAAGCATTGTAAAGTTTCTTCCGTGGTGGGCATGTACCCAGGAATTCCATAACTTCGACAACTTTTAGCGACACCAGGCGCGTTAACTTTATTTTGTAAAAATTCTAAAAACTTGTTAATTTATACTTTTGTTTTACTCTCTACTCATAATTTTAACCATAGCTCCTAGAGTTGTGTAACTCAGGAGTGATTGATGCAAAAGATATATATCCGACGCAGAGTGATTGTATCAGTATATCACTTCAGTTTAAAATAAATCTGTATCTCAGGTCTTTCACTCGCCTGAGATATCCGAGAGCATTGAAACAGCATTGAATCAGTAACTCGGTAACTCTTCTCTTTCGTTCAGCCGGATTTTACGAATACAAAAGGCTGAGAATCTAGAGTCAAAGCACTCCTAAACCTGTCAAGTATGAAGAGAATTCAGGTAACCGATTTTTCATATTCACAACAAATATTAAGAAAATTATTCTAAGTTTATATGAATACAAATAAATTGTAAATCTCTTTATGAATACTAAACTCCAAATTATAAACAAGTTAATTAAACTTTAATTAAGAAATTGACAGACAGAGCAGACATTCATTATCTCATTGACAAAATAAAGAAATACTGAGTTAAATGATCTAGTTTTTCAGGCATCAATGCCTTGGCATGAATTACTCAGCTGAGCTAGACTGATATAAAAGTGATATAAAAGAGTAATATATATCAGCAGCTTCAAAAGATACATATATCTATTTTCTTTTCGGTGATATACTCCGCACAAGTCTAGCTCCGAACCATCAGAATGTCTCGAGAATAGAGATGGGCTTAAAGCATTTAGCCTATGGAGATGGTCCCAACAAATCGCAGTATACATTTTCTGCCACATTTTACGGGAGGCGAGATAAACAAGCATGGCACACTACGAAAATCTAGAATTCAATTACAGATACGCATACTATGAAAATATTACCTCACAATAAAGAAACACACACGCAATGACAAATTGTCATGTATCTACGCAATCGCCCGCAAATCATGCCCGTGTACTGTGTTTGAGCAACCAACACATCATTGTATTTTTCTATCGTGACGGTATAAAAATTACTTCAAAATTGTACATAAAATTTGAGTGATGGAGGAATCACTTTTCACTCGAAAACAATAGTTTACAACCATTGATTTACTACCAAACGTAGATAACGCATGAACGTTCGAAAAGTGGGCCGATGAAGAACTGCCCAATCGGGCCTCGTGCAGTTCTTTTCATGCGTTGGAGCGACAACGCGATAAGCAATCTTGAGCATTATGTTTGAGAGTATAACGTTCATATTTTCTTGTAGCAATTACTAAAACGTCATGTTTAATGTGGCTAGGTATGAAATGATGTAACTGCACACGGTTGTACTTCAAATAGTTGCCGTAATAATAAAGAATAAGGTTGAATTCGATAAATACGGTAGTTTCTTTATGGTAATTTTAATTCGGGTGTGCATATTTAACTACCTATTTAACAGCGTACAAATGTATAGTCGATTAGGTGACAGATTTCAAGCGCGTTTTTGTATGAAGTGCTCTATCTACGTTTGGTAGTAAATCAATGTTTACAACAACTAAATAAGCACATGTTAAAATATAATAAGTTGTACGCGACTGTACATTACTTCATATAGATAGACAAGGAGACCAGATGCCAAATGTTGCATAAATAATACATTTAAAATATATCAATCACTCATCGAAGATTTACATTAATTTAAATATTAACGGTTACTGTTTCATCACTGAATTCAATTAACTATTTTACATTAACTTCTTATTGTAAGTAAGTACATAAAACATAAAAAATAACGAAACGTCGCACATTTGGGACTCCAGGCTCCTAGACTATTTACCCAAATAAAGAATTCTTTCGTTCTTTGGATTGAGACGTCGACAAACTCTGAATCTTTGAAGAATGTATCGACAAACTACCACTTTTGCTAGGTCGTTTCGTTTTCGAGATCTGTGTGGCCCGGCTGGGGTAACGTATCCCCAGCCGGGCCACACAGATCTCGGAAATGCGCACGTCTCAAACTGTGGAACTTGTTCGACAAACTCCGACAAACCACCGCTTCACTATTCCAGCAAAAATTTTTTCTCTACGTTGCTTTGTTTTCGAGATCCAGCTAGTTCAGTTGCAGCAACTTTGCTGCAGATGAGCTCTGAAATGGTGGATCGACAAACTCTGAAACTTGTCCGACAAACTCTGACAAACTGCCGCCTATATAAATCAGCAAACGGATTTTCGCTATGTCGTTTGGTTTTGGAGATCAGTGGGATAACGTATCCCCAGCCGAGCCACACAGATCTCTGAAACGCGCAGCCGACAAACTCTGAAACTTGCCGACAAACTCTAGACATTATAGCGACATACTCAAACAATCTATTTTTCACACTTTTTTTTGTGGCCCGGCTGGGGTCAGCCACGCCTTTATGGTGTTTTTGAAGTCGGTTTTATTTTTTTGTAATAAATTATTTTTTATTCCTTTTTGTAGATTGCACGGTACCGACAGTCAGTCACCGCTAAAGCAATTTTTTGTGATTTTGATAAACTCGGTGCCATAGTGCTAGATGTGCAAAACGTTCGACGTTCGACTTTCGACTGAGAGAGTGAGTTAAGCAGGCAGCGCTTTTATAGGCACACAAACAGGGTCCGAGAAATCGTGTAATGTAATAGGCCACGCGCCAGACAAGGCCCAATAAATCGGGACCCGAAAAACAGGGTCCGAGAAATAGCGTAATGTAATAGGCACTTTAACCAATTTTACACTTTTCGTTGGCCAGCGTTTTAAGTTTTGATTTTAATCAAAAGCTGTAAGTGTTTATTAAAATTTTATTCATTAGGTTGAGATACAGTGACATTTTGTAAACAAAAATTCCAAGCAACTAATAAAGGCAAACCATCGTCTACCAAACTATATCAAGAAATAACGTTCCCAGAGGAGCTTCTTTTCTACAGGTCACCTAACTAAAAATTAATCAAAATGTAGGTTTGATATAAGTCAAATATACTGAAGTTAATTTCTTGTTTTAGCATGAATATGATATTATGAAATTATTGTTATTAAGGTGACATGGTGTGGTGTGGAGTACCAAAAATATTTGGTAAATTTATGTATAGCTTACACTAACAATGAAAGTGTATTTTGCATTACAATAAATGCGTTTGGACAATGATTCATCACACTGATGAAACCTTTCCAACGTAGAAGTGAACAATAAAACAGAATTTATTAAATACTATTGTAAGAGTGCTACCTGAAATATATTGCACGATAGTTGCACATCCTTATATTGAATAATAATATTAACTCTACAATCAGTTTATAAAATTATAAATTCTAAATTAATATATAATCTTTCTATATCTATTTTCTGAAGAAACTTTTTTTTTCAATATGTTGCATTTTATGCTTGCAAGTTGCAATCACTGTAGAAACTAGTGCAGTGATATTTTGACCTTACACTTTTCGCCCGAATTGTGGTTCATGGCTTCTTGATTTTGTTGGTTGGACAATAGGTAATGTACATATATTTCTTTCAATTAACTAATGTGCAACTAGTGAAATATTTCTCTTAATACTATTATTATACCGATGCCACACTAAGCTTCGTTCGGTAAACAAGCATAGAGAAACGAGATGACACTATACACTGTGTACAGCAATTTTCAAGCTCAGTATGGCACTGGCATTACTCTAAAAAATACATCCATTGTACTTTTGTACAACAACAAATTACAACATGAAAGTTCTTGAGTCGTTAATAAATAAGTAATCAATAGTTTCAAATAATGCAAAGATAATAAAGTGACATTTTTATATTCTACATTATAAGTGGGTAATGTTAATATTTTATAAATATTTATGATTACTAATAACCACGTTTTCCACTCATATAGGACAAATTATACCTACACATATTTATAGCTAAAGATGTCTGCAAAGAGACTTTTCACACACATTTCTTGAGATTAAGTTATTTTACTATTTAAAGTACATACTACCTACATATTTTTAATTGAATGATTGAATGAATTTAAAAATTGTTACGACGGTGGCTGTACACCGTTTACGAAAATTACAACCTAATAATAAAAAAATGCCTAAGTGAATATGCAAGAATGTGGAATGGTATTCAATTGTAAGTTATTAATCTTATGAATAAATTTGTTCTTCAGTCATTCTCAATGTTGTAAGTTCATCGTCTCCTACGCCGACGGGAATCGCCATTATGTCCGTTTTCTGTAAGAAAAAATAATTTATGTAAACAATTCTATCATGTCCTCCTACAGCAAACAACAAAAAAAAAATGTTAACAACATACCATCCATATTGAAAGGAAGTGTATATTATTTGCAAACTTACTCTAAAAAAATCAACATCAAATTGAAGAAAACCATACTATTCCACATAACCAAATTTCAGTACTGAATTTATTTGTGATAAAAAAAAATAATACATAGTAGGTAATAAACCCAATAAAAAAAAAATATTTTCAAATACCCAGTTACTGTCACATAATATTTAGTGTCTCTTTAGTTTGGCCTATAGATTTAAGTCTAGTGTAAGATGTAAATGAGTGTAGGTTATTATATTAGGAAGGTGAGTTGTCATTGGTTTGAATATAACAAACCTCAGTGGTTTCACCGTCGGTGATTCCTCTGGCGGTCATTATTGTACCCCATGGAACCGTTTGCCAGCGCATTGTTATATCCCTGCTGCTCCATGCCAGGCCTCCCGGGGCCCATGTTTTGCATGCCGTAATAGTTCACGTTATTATATCCATTATCATAGTTTTGATTGAAATTATCGCCGTCGTCATGCCTCTGGTTGGTTTTGGCACCGTACGATCCGAAAGCCGTGAAATTGGCGCCCTGCGGCCTGCCGACGTCGCCTCCGTTCATCGGGGGGAGCATGCGCGGCAGTAGGCTCCCATGGGGCACACCGGGACCGCCAGAGGCGAGCCCGAAGCCGGCCGCGTGGCCCAGGCCGCCCCCGCCGGGGCCACCGCCGAGTCCGTGCGACCCCAGCCCCCCGGCGGGGCCGTCAGAGTCGCAGTCGTTGCGATCCCGTCCTCTGCCGCCGCGGCGGCGACGATCGCGGGCGCGGGGCCGGGCGTCGTCCGGCGCGCCGCCCGAGCCCAGCCCGCCCGCGCCGCTCGACCCGAGCCCGCCGCCAGATCGGTGCCCATGCATCCTGGAATCTGACTCCAGCCCGCTCTCTCCCGAGCCGCGTTGGCCCCGAGCCGCGCTACCCGAGCACTCCGACGAGGGCGGAGGGGGAGGCGGCGGCGGCGGAGGCGCCGACCATCCTCCGCCGGAACCCACCATTTGCCCACCGGGGAAGTTCGGCACCATCATGTTGTACTGATCGGCGGGGAAGAACGGGGGCATGACGAAGCCCGGACCGTTCATCGGAGGTGGCATGCACATATTGTTTTGGGGATTCATAGCCATCAAAGGTGGGATCTGATTGTTTGGGAGCTGCTGCAGCATGTTATTGCTATTCTTAGCTGGAACACTATTATTACTATTATTAACATTGTTGTCTCTGTCAAAGTTTTCCTTTGCAGATGGCGCTTTGCCGTTTACTTTGTCATTCTGTAAAACTGGTAATTGGGGACCTATCGGAGTGGGTAGCAGCGGCTTGGGCGTGGGCAGCAGAGCTTGGGGCGCTACTTGCGGCCTCGCTTCTGAAGATTCCTTCATTGGGCTGCACTTGCCTGAACGAGACCGACTTCTCGAGCGGGACCTTGAGCGACTTCTTGACGATTTTGATGATCGGCTGCGGGACGACCGGGAGGAGCTGTGACGGCGACGACGGCGGTCCCGAGAACGCGAACGCGAGCGTGAGCGGCGACGTCTCGATCTTGAACGAGACCTAGAACGTCTTCCGCGACGGTATCGGCCGCCGCGTCCTCGATGACCTGAAATCGTTAATTGGCATTTGATATTTGACCATTTCAATGAACAGTTATTACAACATTACTCGTAGGTGTATGGACATTGATTTAACTTACGTCTTCCTCCACCTCCACCTCGTTCCGATAACTCTTGCAGTTTGGGATTAACTACTTGTTTTGCTTCCTTTAATACAGATACTAGATCACCTGCTTTGGCAGCATTTGAAGGTGTGAAAAATGTATAAGCTGTTCCAGTTTTATTTGTGCGTCCGGTTCTGCCAATTCGATGAACATAGTCTTCTGAATTACTAGGATAATCAAAGTTGATAACAAACTTGACATCATCCACATCTGAAAAGATATAACAAATTTTAGACAAAAACTCCTTACACTTATCGACGAATATAATTATTAAAAATGTATTAAAAAATTACATACCTAAACCTCTGGCAGCTACATCAGTAGCAACAAGGATTGGTGCTTTACCACTTCGAAAATCTGTAAAAATTTGAATAATTTAAATCTGTCCACATCAAAGGTGACTTTTTAATAAGATTATAACATATTACTGTAAAACACAACAATTTTCCTTTGAATGCGTCTCATTCTGTATTACCTTTGTCTTACTGGCGGAAGTTAGAAATATCATTTTTTTTTTGCCATTTTAATTCATGGCATGTTAAATACCTCTATTTTCTGTATGGAAGTTTTACTGGTTTTGCCCATAACTTTTGTCTATGTTCATATTTGACTTTAATTTCAACAAACCACCATTTTCTGTATTATTATTTGTTATTTCTAAGTATTTGGAATATAATCTACGACTATGGTGTAGTTCAACTTTTTTTTCACTTGTATTTACACATCTTTGTTATTAAGGTTGGGGTGAATGTACATACAAGATTTAAAGAATACCTACATAATTTATCTCAATTTTATTCATTTTTTAATTAATTAATTGGTTAAATAAATTCTTGTAATTTTTTTCGTGTCAATAAGTGCCTGTAAAGGTCTATATTGAATAGAGTTTCGAGTTTGAATCCAAATACTTCCAAATTCAACAACAAACAAACAATCAGATGAAAATTTGGAAGTACACACGCCGATACGCCAAACTTTTAATGTTAACCTAGAGACCACCCTGATGACGCGCGTAATAGTGGCGGTTTACGTAAAGCAAGTGTAAAACTTGAATTCTTAGCTGAATAGCAAATTTGGGAAACAGGAAATATTCTATTTGTGGTATATATTCCAAATTTTTTATTCATATATATGAATAAAAAATTTGGAATTTTATGTTCATATATAAAAAATTTGGAATATATACCACAAATAGAATATTTTCTGTTTCCCAAATTTGCTATTCAGCTAAGAATCCAAAAATATCTTACTTGTGGATTCTGATTCACTCAGTCCTCATGACCTTCAATTATTTGTGTCAGACACATTAAAGTTATTACAGTATTTAAAAAACAAAAATGACTGATTTTATGTGTGCCTTAATATCAATTATTTAATTGAACCATTTTAGTCTGCAAGATAAGCAGGTTAAAGAGTAGTAATGACTTGACAAATGTAAAGTAGAAAACATAAATGATTCTACTTTCATTTTTCATTACATTATACAACATAATGCATATCATAGGCGTAGGTATAACTTTTCGAGGGGGGATTCCAGATTGAAGACTTCAATTATAAACCAGTATACACTAACTGATACAAAATCTGCACCGTTTTACGTTTTTTTATCTAGTGTATGTTGATTTTTCAATGGGGGGTGTCTGGACCCCAAGCCCCTCCCACTAACGTTCCCCAATGAATCATATGCAATTTTCAATATGAAAAAAAATTAAGGGATCAATGTTTCGTAACAAGAATAAATAGAATAAAACTTATAAATTGATGCTTATTTATATATATGTACTGAACTGATAGTGAATTCTAATGACCTGTGCAGTGTTAGTAGTGTTATGTAGGTTTAAAGGTAGCCATACACGCTAGGGTATATACCTGACAAGTTGGCCTGTATAGTTCAACTGTACAGGTAAACCGAAGCGTATATGATGCACAACTGTGCAGGTTTCCACACCTGTTCAGACATCCGAAAAAATATGAATTTTGATATTCTTTGCCCGTTGGTATACCTGTGCAGTTTAACTGTACAGGCAAAACTGAGTGTGTGTGGCGGTTTTGACCGTTGGTATACCTGTCTAGTTTATCTGTACAGGCAAAACTGAGCGTGTGTGGCGGTCAGGACAAAACAAATAATAAACCAATTAGCGCTATAGCGTCGAGATACGCTGCCGGGGCCACAGCTTCAACTGAGTTTGTACTGGTTTACCGCTACGTGTATGTCCTCTACTCAGCTCAAGCTTACCTGATGCGTGTAACTGTGCAGGCAAACCTGTCAGGTACACCCTACCGTGTATGGCTACCGTAAGACATAGAATGTGTGTTTCAAGTGTAGCCTTTCTGTGTTATTATTCTCAAGCTGTTGGGCCCACATTGGACAATGGGCTGGTGGGTGTTGTGTTCAAACTCAAATGTGTATTATTGTAATGTCTTAACAAGTAAAACTTACAAATAAGATATTCCTTGCTTAAAACAGTTTATGGGTAACGCACATAAAAAAAGTAAGGGCGAAACGTCGCCGGCCGCCCCGAGCGTGAGAGGCGCGAGAACCGAGAGGCGAACACCGACCGCCACGTTGAAAGCCAGCCGATGGCCTTCTGGCCGTCGAAGGCCGCGGGTGCCGTCACGCGACAGCACGCGGCGCTATGCGATCGCCGCCGCCGGCGAGGGGGCGAGCCTCCCGGCGCCGAGTGCGAGAAGCGGCTCAGACTAGCCGCGTGGCGAGTCAGAGTGCATAGGGCCGAGGCCCGTGTACGAGAGGCGAGGCAGCGCGGTGCGGACGCGGCCGCAGGCGCGCCCGCGCTTGCCGCCGCCTCCGCCGCCCGGCCGCACCTCGCCACAGCCTGCACATGCAGACATGGCTTCAGTCACTCTCTACTATATAGCACTCGTCACCACTCCAGCTCGCCGCAGTCCGATACCGCTTCTCGACCCCACTATCATACAGGTGGAACTGCTTTTAATTACTTTGCCTTTTATTAAACATATTGGTGAAACAGTACACAGAGCTGATATTTGTAATATAATTGCAACAAGGAAACCATAGAATAAATAAAAATCCAACTCAAACTATGCCACCTTATTTTACCTTGTAGCACCCAATCTCGTTCATTTTGTGACTTATCACCATGAATGCACACTGCAGGCCAGCTGTGGACAAAATCATTTGTTAAGTTATTCAAGACACAGTAATCAAATTATCACATACTAGAATATCATTTTAACTGGCCATATTTCCAAAAATAAATTCATTAATATTATTTTATCCAAAACTTGAGCTTGGCAGCAATGATTGTGTTAGTGACCGATTGTAATGTATAAAGAAGTAAAGTGAAGTAGCTGTCCCTGCGAACTTCCTATAATGTAGACAGATGACAGAAGTGTACACTCATTTTCCATATAAAATACCATTACATCTTTATATTATTTTTCTGCTTTTCATTAGGATTTTCCCCATTATTTTTCTTTTTAAGCCACCCCCATATTAAGATAAGCAAACAAAAATAAATAATCAAATCGGTCTTACTAACACACAGCTATTCATTTTTATATATGTATAAGAAGAAGAATAATATGACCAAGGAACTCACCCATCTCTCTTCATTTTTCTTGTGATGTCATCAACACGACGTTTAGTTTCAATAAAGATTATAGTTTTATTTTCTTTTTCTGCCATAATCTCTTTAAGAAGCGTGCTTAATTTTGTTTCTTTTTCATATTCCATACACACGTCAATAATTTGTAAAATATTATGGTTTGCAGCAAGCTGCAAGGATCCAACATTAATTTGAAGATAATCTTTAAGAAACTCTGATGCCAAACTTTGTACTTCTCGGGGCCAAGTGGCAGACCACATAAGTGTTTGTCGATCTGGTCTAATTTGTTCTATAATTTTTTTTATTTGTGGTTCAAAACCCATATCTAACATTCTATCAGCTTCGTCCAAAACCAAATAGGTACACCTTTTTAAATTAGTTCTGTTACTTTCTAAGAAATCTAACAATCTTCCAGGTGTTGCAATAACAATTTCTACCCCATCATCCAAGTCTCGAGCTTGTGGTCCTTTTGGAGCACCTCCAAATAAACATGTATTGTGTATTTTAGAAGTGTTAGCAAATTTGTCACAAACTTCTTGAATTTGTTGTGCCAATTCTCTGGTTGGTGCTAACACTAATGCTATAGGACCATCCCCCCTGCTTGATTTTGGTTGATTATTTATATGGACAATTGCTGGCAAAATATAAGATAATGTTTTACCAGAGCCAGTGGACGCAATTCCCACCATGTCATGCCCACTTAGGGCGATAGGCCAACCTTGTGCCTGGATTGGAGTGGGTTTTGAGAATCCCATTTTATCAATCTCATCCATGACATAATCGGGGAAACCAGCTTCGTCAAATGTAAGAGTTGGTTTTGGTATACCACGACCTTTTAAAGTGATTTCATTCTCACTTCTCCAAGCCTCAATCTCAGAATCTGGTCTATTTTCCACATCAGAGTGAGGAACATAGAAATCTTTTTTAAAAGGTTTCAAGCGGCTCAGGTCCCACTTTGGCTTTCGCAAATTAGCACCTGGATTGCTCCGTCGTCCACCGCCGTACCCACCGCCACCGCCACCACCGCCACCACCGCCACCGCCAGATCCGAGACCATATCGAGGGCTCCTACTGCGGCTTCTACTCCTACTACGACTTCGACGTCGATCACGACTACGATCCCTAAAATGAAGAAAATCATAATTAGATTAAAATACCACGGTGCAAGCTTCTATTGTTCTTGAGACTGAATAAAGTTAGAAATGTGCAGCTTACCTTCCTCTTCCCATAATTAAAACAATTTAATTCCGTTGGTAAATTTATTTACACAAAAATATCATCAATTTTTACATAAAACTATATAGGCAATTGAAACGTGATATAAAAATGCGCACTTCAATCACTGAACTCCACGATAACAAAATGGCTCCACAGAAAATGGCGTCACCACAAAAGAAAGGAACGCCGCGCGGACGGCAAGCGGCAAGGGCCAAAAACGCACCGCACCGCGCACCGTAGTGATGGGCAAAACAGATCAATAATATGAGTCATTCGAATCATCATTCAATCAATGAACAGTTCGATTGTAGAATAGACCAATTCGAATAATTATGTCCCTACGGCCAGCATTTTCAACATGGAAATCAATTTCATACAATGAAAAATAATAAAGTTTCCATACTTTACAATTTACAGCCATAATTTGGTGAGTAATATGCTTTTCGTATACATCCAGCAACCAGCATACTTACTAACCTTAGTTTAAAAAACCAAGCAAGCTACGAGTATACTTGATACGTTCAAAATAGTGCTCAAATAGTGTTTTTCAGTGCCCAAAAATAAAAAAGTGCTCTCCTAATAACGGAATAACATAAGCTTCATTAGGTGAGCATCCCACGGCTCCCACGCTCACGCCATTTAATGGATAGTGCCAATCAGGCCCAGCCCCCCTAGCACGTCCACCAAAACACGATATGATAAAGCGGTTTACCGCGGTGAACTGTCAAAATACAATAGGGTTTCGTCGTATTTTGACAGTTCACCGCGATAAATCGCTTTATCATATCGTGTTTTGGTGGACGTGCTACGGGGGCAGAAGTGTTTGTTGAAAAGTAGGTATGACAGTGTATTATGTACAGTACTTGAATCCTAAGAAAAACTAAAAGTGCTTAGAGACTTTGTTTTTGAATATTTTGTAATATGTATTGCTACTTTAATTTTAGAATTATTATTTATATGTATTTATTTTTTATATTATTCGTCTGATCAAATCAAGTTCATCATCACAGCTCATATACGAAATGTGGTTCGAGCCAACCCTACGATAGGGTGATTAGGCCTTGGTCAAACACGCTGGCCCAGTGCAGATTGGTCGACTTCACATACACCATTCAATTTCTTCGCAGATGTATGGAGGTTGCCTTACGATGTTTTTCTTCACCGTAGGAGCGTCAGACAAATGTACATAATTATGAAATCAGTGCGTCAATCAGGAGCGTCAATGGCGCTGTAGATTCGGCACTCGCCTTCCAATCGGAAGGTCCAGGGTTCGAGACCGCCATGTATCAATGTGTTTTTCGATTCGAAATCAAGTTATAAAAAATGTTTTATTTAGGACCTAACTCAAGTAATTTAATCGTTTTAAAAATGCAAGTTAAAGTTAACATCAACAAAATACAGGTAATCCGGGATAAAAAGATAAGAAATATGGACTTTTAGAAAGACCTTATACAGTGAGTTATTTTTTTAATGGGAGGAAAGCTAATAGTTTAAATTCGGAGATAGAACAGCAATAAGATTGAATCCCGGTAATTGCAGTCTTTGTTCTTAAACAATGGACGCACAGTTAGGTAAAGCATAGAAAAATCAATGAGGTATTATAATCTAATCATAGGAATGAATAATTTTACTCAATATTCGAATATCGAATAACCATAGAATACAACTTTTGAATCGTTTGAGTAGTTCGATTGTTAATTTTGGAACAATCGCTCATCACTATGCACCGCATCATCTTTTTTGCGTGCATCTTATAGCAAAGAGATGAAAACTATGCAGCCAATGATTTAGAATCTTTTTGCAATGTTACAAGGACCGCACTACGGAACTTTAAACTACGTTAAGAAAGGTATTTTACCACCTTTTATTCCTAGACCCATTACTTTTAAAACCCTATTATCTATTTTAAGTTTCCCTATTTTAAAGTTAGGTGGCAATTCTGTTGGCACTAATTCGATTAAACTAAACTAAATTTAGTTTTAGCGCTGTCAAATTGTGTTTTCAGTTAAAATTTTCGAACAAAAAACACGATTTGACAGCACTAAAACTAAATTTAGTTTAGTCTATTCCAAATAATGCCAATAGAATTCACACCAATGTGTAAATATATCTGTACTTATAATATTAAGCTGTAACCATACTATATATTATGATCTGTGTGCATTTAAGTATATGTTGTTGCCATGGGAATAATATTGCTCTGAGACTTTTCTGAGATGTTGTTAGGAAGTTTCTACACCAATGGACTCGCCTCAGAAGAATAACTAAAGCATAGAAACCTAGCAAAAATAGCTACTGAACTTAATATATTTGACTCACTTTGACATTAGGCGCTGCTAATAGAAGTTAGACAGAGACACGTATATGCAAGATGTTTCGAAATTTTGTAGGTCGTCACTAATTCTCGCTTGTCAGTTCTTCTCCTAGTGATGTCGTGCTCATCACTCACCTAGTTTCAACGTCGATAATTATATTATGTAGGTATTTAATAGATCCCTAATACTAAAATGTCTTTATTACGAGAAATATAACATAAATAATTAAGGGTAGATTTTCTTATGTAACTTATCCAGCTAATAGCTGCTGTGTCTCTTTGGTATGGTCAGGCTGGCCGTTCATGAGACTAAAAGCGGGAAGTGCGAGTCGGACTCGCCCACCGAGGGTCCCGTATAAAATTGTAGGTTATACTTTAAATAGAGACTAAATTTTTTATGATTTAATTACAAATGTGGAGTTTGAGATTTTCTCTGACTTGTAGTGTAAGACTATATAACTTCACAAATTTCATAGTTCTAGCTAGATCAACGAAAAGTATACATTTTGATGCCCGTGAGAATGTCGAAATATACGTTTTTGGCGACATAAACGGCCGTAACTTTTTTTGTTAACTTAGAAGTTTAATTTTTCACATCTTCAAGGGACTAGAACTTGTTAGTGTAGAACTGAGTAATTATATGATTTTAACTTCAACTCGATACCTTCACGCGTTTCCAAGATAGTCTTGACAGACAAACGGACAATAAAGTGATTCTATAATGGTTCAGTGTTTCTTTTGAGGTACGGAACCCTAAAATTTGGACTATTTAAGTGACAGGTATTTCCCGTTATCTAAAATGTTGGACTTTTTCTATTGCAGAGATTCACAAATTCTATGGGAAGGAAATCGAAGACACACTGCTTTTATTTTATCGCTTAGAGGTAGGTACTTGAGGTTAATCTCATATTTAATTTACTTACCCGAAAATTTAACCTTCATGGATTTTGAACCTTGGATAAATTCGTGAATGCTAAAACTACTATTTGTACATATGCTTGGAAATTAAACTAAAAACATAAACATTTGACCATAATTTATTGTTAAGACATTTTTCGATAGATTTATATCTGTAAAATAAAAATATCGACAAAATTTTACAACACTACGCATGATCAAGAAAACCTCAAAGTAATTTTCTAAAAATAGCTAAAACACAAAAGTGAAATTAATATTACTTATTGTTTTTCTACAAAATGATTCAGCGATATTTCATATGTATATAAGTGTACTTATTAGCTCACATTCAAGTAACAATATGAGAAAACATGCCAATTTAAGGTCAATAAATTTTGATTATTTTCCTTTCCACCTTCATAACCTTCTAACCGAACGCTTTACATCAACGCCAATTTTGATAATGCTAAAAACGCCACCACAGGCTACCCGAACACGCCTTTAGTGCCAACAGAATTGCCACCATTAACCCCCCAGCAGCAGGTCTATTCGCTAACTACGGTTGGTAACTAGAACTGTCATTTTTGAAAAACACTATATATCCATTACTGGTTTATTGATCTTATGTGTTACGGCAGCGTTCATGATAGCAGTAATGGATGTTAAGTTCCTTTCAAAAATGACAGTTCTAGTAAGCTTACTGAATAGGCCTGCTGGCCTATTCTTTAACTTCCGTTGCTAACTAGAACTGTCATATTTTAAGGGAACTTAACATCCATTACTGCTATCATGAACGCCTCCGTAACACATAAGATCATTAAACCAGTAATGGATATAAAGTTCCTTTCAAAAATGACAGTTCTAGTTACCAACCGTAATTAGCGAATAGGCCTGCAGGCCTATTCTGTAACTTCGGTTGCTAAAGGTAGAAACAAACTATTGTGTCGTGGTGTGTTGTGACGCATCAGAAGTAGGGCATGTACCTGGTTCTACTCGGTTCCGAAAATTATATAACCCGGTTTTTTCGGTTCTTGCAGTTCTTATCAGTGTCGTCTAATAAATCAATTATTTAATGATATTGTTTTGTTGTTTGCAATAAACCGAACGTGGAATATGCAAGGCGAGACATGGCAACACTAGTAAGGGAATGAAGCCGCGCGCGGGGGGGCAGCACAGCAGTTCACAGCACTCATTCGCCACCATTTTTACTTCATTGACGTGACGGGCCACGCTTGCCTCAGTCAGTGCGTCGTTATTATCAAAGTGTACAGTGTGTCAATGTAAACATCGGAATCGAAACATTTTTATTACATAAATAATAGTTGATTTTGCAAAGAAAGAACATAAGACTGAAGAAAGAAGATACATAACAGAAAGTAAGAGTAACAATAGAAATTCTTGAGACAGAAATTTATCTATTAGGTAGGTAGGTACAAGTAAAGAACGGGGAGACGATCTGCCCCACAGGAACTGGAGGCCTTCCCAGCTGCTGGCCACCGGACAATTATTTTACGAACCGAAAAGCACCGAAAATAACTGGGTACCCGGTTCTTTGGTAAAAGGGAACCGAATAATGTCCGGTTCTGCATCCTCTAGTCAGAAGCGTATCGGTTTCATACATTTAATATGGCTAGAAACACATTATTACAGTGTGGAGTGTTGTGGAGGCATCTGTCGTGGCGCTGACCGCTCGACTGCGATCGCGCCAGAACGGTTGTGGGGGTTCTGGTGCGCGCGCCACAACACAACACAGTAGTGTGTTTCTAACATTGTGTTGATATTTGCGCTGGCGGACGCTCGTTTGAATCAAAATGACTTCGTATTTAATAGAACTTGTGCGTCAACGAAACCTGTTGTATGATACAAAGTGCAAAGAATATAAAGACTAGGTAATCTACTTTCAGAGCTGCTGCTTGGAAAGATAGTACAGGAATATTAAATGAACCTACAGGCGTACAAACTTGCAAACTACAACTTTTTTAAAGAAACTTTTTATCCATTACTATTTAAGTGATTAAAGTATACTCGGTATGTGTTACGGCGGCGTTCATAATAGCAGTAATGGATATTAAGTTTTTTTCAGAAATGTTCAGTTTTAGTAAACAAATATTGATTTAAAATAAATATTTATTTTAAACTAGCCCGGACAGACTATGCTCTGTCAAAAGTTATTTTCTCTGTGATTTGTATGAGAAAAGAAAAGTGTTGTTTTTACTATTTTCCACGCATTTTTTTATGTTTTTTCTCCCTAAGATCCTTTCTTGTGCCCTAAGAAAAATATGAAAAAGAAATTAGCCGAATCGGTCTACCAGTTCTCGAGTTCTGCGCTTAGCAACACATTCGGCGATCTATTTTTACTTATACAGGGTGTAACTGAACACCCCAATAACATTTAAGGGTATGTATCCATCAGAAGTAGAGATTCTGTAGGAAAAATATTAGGGCTAACAAACCTACTTTTTTTTCCCATACAAACCAAATAAATTATTTTTTGGTATTAAGTGCCGACAACCCTACGTAAGCGTACGAGGAATACTACGCTCACGTCATACAAACTAAATAAATTATTTTTTGGTATTAAGTACCGACAGCCCCACGTAAGCGTAGGAGGAATACTACGCTCACGTCTGTCACGTGTCATTTTGTGTTTAAATTTCTTTTGTGTTAAGAGCTGATTATGGTTGTCACTTGAAAGTTTTTGCTTTCAGTTTAAAATCAAATAACTCTGAAAGTATTGGGGTTCCAGGTCTCAGACAAGCACCGAAGGACCATTTAGTATCTAACTTATATGCCCCTTCAATGTTATTGGGGTATTCAGTTACACCCGGTATAAAAGACATATAATATTAAATCAACAAATTACTCTTAGAATCGAAAGAAAACAGTGTGAACGTGCAAGCGCTGCAAAGCTTCGATTGACACTGTTGAGAAAAAACGTTAAAAACGTCATAACGCGTTCTGATGAGACATATGAGTGTGCACACCCACCGTCACGACTCACGACACAAGGCGTCGCGCCACAACACGACATAATAGTTTGTTTCTACCTTAACTAGAACCATTGAGATAGACGTATGGAGATGTCCTGTTAAACAGTTCTTTATTAAACACGTATCTATCAAATATCGTTTTGTTTCTTTCTAACAAAAGTAAAATGACATTTGTAGAAAGAGGTGCATACTGTTTCGTCTGTGGCATGTATTTTCTGTGACGTCACAAAAATTGCCTACCGTGACCAGTCCGCCATATTAAGTGCCGACCGAACGTGTGAATTTCGCTTCGGATTTTGACTATTTTCTATAATATCGAAGTAATTTACAGTTATATTTTAAACAGTGCGCCAATGGGATGCGAGAAAAAACAAAAATACACCGCAATTAATTCTTCACAAATAAGTAAACAAAATTGTTAAACATATAATTGGGAATATGTAGTTAAGGTTTCATATTCTGATTTCATTTGCCAATTTACTTGAAAAAGCGTTCAGCAGTAATATTTTTCTTTAATTGTGTAAGAATTTTTATATTTTTGATTAATAATTTACATACATTATTAATGGGCGATAGTGAAGATACCTAAAGAGAAAATTTAATTAGTCTATCGATATATGAAACGAACAGACTTAAGTGCCTAAGCCTAGCTCACATGCAGTGACTAAAGTAATATCATTGCAAAGCTTAATAATTGATGAATTATTATCGTATTCATTTAATTTTAGTTTTTAAAATCCCCCATTTTTCATCATGCAACGCAACTGCATTCTGCGCAACGGGTCGCGGGTTCGATTCCCGTACGGGACAAATGTTTTGTATGACCTACCGAAATTTGTTCCGGTCTGGGCGTATGTGCATGTGATATTCTATGTTTGTAACTGCACCCACGACACAGAAGAAAATCCTAGTGTGAGGCGACGTTTTTTAAATAATTAATTAAATTAATTTTTCAGAATAATTGAACATATAAAGTTCCTACGACAAAGTTTTGTCATATTCTTTGATTAGTAACTTACCTTACAAAACTAAAAAAAAATATTTAAATTACACCCAAATTATCATACCTACTTGAAAGTAAGTACTTATCGAATCCTTTAAATATTTTTTTGCAAAAAAAACTATTCCTAATTTTCTTTTTTTTTGCAATAACATTTTCTCGCACTTATTTATACAAAGAAAATACACGTCTATTGGTGTAACTTTATAGTCACACTAGCTGACCCGGCGAACTTAAAGTTAAATAGTGATTTTTAACAAGTTTTTTAAGAAACTGCGTAGTTCCACAATTTGAAACTGCCTAAATATTTCTGAAACACGACGTTTCAATCAAATTATTACAATGTAGGTCCGTAATGTGTAGTCCAGATAAGATCTATTTCCCTAGATATGTCGTAAATAAGTGGATTGATGAATTTGTTTAAACTTAAATTTATCGATATTGCACAACTAATACTGAGTGCATCACTAGTAAAGGTAGCAATTTTATGTGCCAAAGTTTTGTAGGTAGGTAGTCACGCTGATTCTGTAGGTAGGGCCAGTCCATGTATTTGATAAGTCATTGACTAGAACTGTCATTTTGGAAAGGAACTTAACATCCATTACTGCTATCATGAACGCTGCCGTAACACGTTCGGCCCGTTCCAGATAAGCATTTTTAGCCATACATACCAACATTTTTAGCATCTCTGCGTTTCATTAGCCGGTGATGCTAGTTTTTCTTGCTGGTTGTCATGCGTTTCATTTAAGCATTTTTAACACGAAATGCTAGCATCAAATACCCATGCTAATAGATGGGTCCTCTGATACCACTTTTTAACAGCTTTCAAATTTGACATTTGGAATCTTTTTTTCATGAATCAAAAAGGATTTTCAGCGGATTTAAAAAAAATATTGAAAGATATTTATAGTATTAGTCAATTCTGATTTATATTATAAAAAAATTAAGTGGCTGGACTAATTAAGTGAGGTGTCAAAATTCAGCACGAAAAATCAATACCTTGCGTTTCATTTGTAACAATTAGCGCGCCTAAAAATTTCAACATTTAATTTAATTTCTTTTAAACGTAAAACGAGGCTAACATCAGATGTTAGCCTCAGAAAGTAGCAGTGAAATGGCCCGGCCGATCGACAACCGGTTGGGAGACATTACGTTTCTATCCCTGGCCTGCCCATATTGGGGTCGCATTATGGCACTTGGCGACCCCTCCGTAGAGTGGTCTCAGCGCTTAGGTCAGCAGTGCTGGCTCACCGTTGGGCCTATCTCCAGAGCTGCGTTCAGAACCTACGCTCGAGTGCACTCCGAGTGCACTCTGACAGCAACCAACCCGTTCAGAGCCTTGGGGTAAAAAACGCTCTGACCGGCGGTTAGTACACTCTGTGCCCGTTCAGAAGCTTCGAGTGATGCAACCAAACAACCAACTCGAGCGTAGGGTGAAAAACACTCTGACAGATTTTATGTCAATGTCGATGTCAAAAATACGCTAATTATTTATTATTTTAGTAAATAACACTACTTTGAACTCTTTTAAGCCTAATACTAGGGAAATATAGTGATTTCTATGTGTTGTAATTATTTTTAAGCAGAAAAATAGATATTGACTGTTAATTTCATAGTAAGGATTAGTAATATTTTGCCCTTTGCTTGATCTTGATCGGCAAGATACAAACTAAAAAAAAAGATAGCAACCGACCCGTTCTGAACCTCGGAGCGAATGTGAAAAACACTCTCGGTTGCATTACTCTGACCCTCGGAACGCAACTCGGGAGGTGCGTTCGGGGAATGGCTAGCGCCACAGTTTAACAAGCATACAGTTTAGAAACGCGTTTGATGTCGGACGATGCCGCCGGCAGCGTGGGAACTTACGCTGTCACTCGCAAATATGTAAGGGTTGTCAAAAAAGGATAATAATTTAAATGCGATTATAATGTAATTTATTTACAAGAAGTACCCATATACCTAACAAAATTTACATATGTAAGGTATGTTAGGTAGCTATGTCAGGTAGGTGCTCGGTGCTCGTAGATGAATTAAAGTACAGACATCGAATACCTACCTAAGTTCGCCATATTTTAAAGGTATAAAAATGTCTACAAAGTAAAAAAATGCATTAAACTTTTTGTCATCTCTTACGACATCCACGGGAAGATACCTAGGTAGCGGCGATACATGTATTACCTATAGAGTTTATTCATCGTTCAGAATTAACTATAAACTATATTTTAAATTATACTAAACTATTTTCGTCGTTTTTTTCAAGATCCACGGGAAGATAGGTAGGGGCGACACATTTATTCTAGAGATTATTCAAATATAGTTGAGAATTAACTACAAAGTATTTATTATTATTGCACTAAACTCTCATAGTGCATAGATGCAGATTGTAACTTTTTAAATCTTGAAGTTATGCTTTAACCTTTTTACTAGTATAGTATCACTATACGACGGATATAAATAGTGTACCTATACAAAATAAATAATAGTACTAGACGATATGAATTTGGTTAAGTAATAATAAGAAATTATAGGAATAAAAAATATACCTCGCGTCGCGGGGAAATCTATGGAATCTTAATTCCTTATTGTATTTTGCGATCGAGAAACATCCGTATACAGAACAAGTGTGCACCATTAATAATAAATAATGTGATAAACAATTCAAGTAAAAAACGTTTGCGTATCACACAGTCATACACAGTCGTTTCCTTCAACCCTCAGCGTTCGAGTAAACAAACTCGGCGAGTTTGTACTTTTGTAGGCCAAGGACCGCGCCGCCCGCTTCCCCGTGAGTTCCCCGCCGTTGCTCTGCGCAAACACGTTCGTTTCGTAACTGTATGATTGTTAAACTGTGCTAGCGCCGATCCCGAACGTGCCTCTATGGGGGTAGAAGTTGCTGGAGGGTGGTTTAATTAGATATGGGTAGACATGGGTAACTCAACAAAAAACTGCGAGCCGCAAGCCAGGACACAGTTCACATACGTGAGCCGGAGCTGCGAACCGGTTCACAGATCAGCTACTCAGTACCGAATCTAAACGCAATATAAAGCAGATCTACAAGAAAAAATGGGCTTCGCGCGCGAGTAGCAGAGTATTGTCCTTAGTTAGGCTACAACAGATGGCACATTTATCATTTGTTGTATAATAAAATACTATGTTAGAGGCAAATTTAATTTAAAAAAAATGATTTTGCTATCTAAATCCGCGTCAAGCAAAGCAACCGACCGACCGACACTTTATAGTTCAACTCAGCTTAAGGAAGACCGAATATTCCCGTGTGCCGCCGAGCTGAGCCGGCCGACACCGACCTGGCTAGAGCCGTTCTTTCTATACGTTCTTTCTATACTCATCGTGAAACTCGTGGACCCGTTGAGCCGTTCGCAGTTCGTGGTTCGTTTATTCATATTCTCTAATCTGCCTGTGGTTCGTTCGCCGATGCGATGATTCACAATCGTGAGCTTGACTCGCCTGACTCTGTGACTCTGTGGGTGAAATACAATACAATAACCTAGTGAGCCGTGAGCCTTTTGTTTTGACGTTGAGCTGCAGGTCAATGTGATCTGAATATCTGAGCTGAGTTAGTCATGACTAGGTATGGGGTTTATTCCCGAGTTCAATGGCATACCAAAGGGGCGGCTTTGTCAGATTTTCAGTCCCTTGTTAAATCGTAAAGAGATTCCTCCGCCAAATAAAAAAGGTTATGAGCGCTCCACATTCTCGCGAGAATCTCGCGAGAACGCGAGAACAACACGAGAAGCGTGAATGTGGATCCGATTCGCATGTTCTCGCGTAGTTCTCCGACTTTTGTCGGTTTTTTGGCGAAAGACAAAGGCGCGAGAACTATATTGACAACCTTGTACCAGGGGTGGAAAAAAGCATGATTTTTTAATAAAAACCAATTAATCATGATTTATTGAATAAATCCTAATTTATCATGATTTTTTTGATTTTTTCGTTTTTATCGTTACTAATTTTAATAAGTAAGCAACTATTTTGCGGAAACGAAAGAGGAAGAGGAAAAATTAAATATTTACCCAGTTCTGAGGCAACTATTTGGAGCGATAGCCTCCTCAGCATCAGTGGAAAGTTTATTTTTACATTTGGCATTGTTCACTCGAAATTACGTAACAGACTAGGGACCAAAAACCTGGAAAATTAGTTTTTTTAATCAAGAATTACAATAATGACACTAAAATATGAAATATCTGATTTACTCGGAAAATAGATATTCATAAAAATACATTTTTCTTCACAAAAATAAAGAATTTTGATTTAATCACTGATTTTGTGCCAACCCTGCCTTGTACCTTCTCGCGAGAATCTCGCGAGAAGTGTGTACCGTGTACCCAAGAAGTTCTTGTCGAGGTTCGCGCGTACTTCTCGCGTAGATTCTTGCCGAGACTCTCGCCGAGAATCTCGCGTGAATGTGGAGTGCTCATTAGATATTGTGTGTGACTACATACAGCGGAGGGAGCGAAGCGAGCGGAGCATGAAACTGAATGTAAACTGAATATTTTCATGCTCCGGGTGCGAATAGCAATCAGGGTTGGATTTCGTAGTATAATTATACTATTTGTACCATTATTTCATGATGTGTAGTATGTAGTATCGTAATGCCAGGATACTACGCGAACGTACCATAATTTTACCCTCAGCGCGATTGACAACTTTTCTTGGTTCGATCATTCTCCTTTTTATTATTTAACAAATAATCAAAGTATCTACCCTACAATATAAGTAAGTTATGTTCTGTATGTATATGTATGGCACCATCGAAACAGCCAGCGACAAGCTCCAGCCGGGGATTCCTTGCATAGTGTTTTTCCTTTTTTTCGTTTAGTCGGCACTCGACCGGGGGGGGGGGGGGGGGTGTTACGCCACTGATTCAATCTCTCCATTTTGCTTTTGCCATTGCCAATTACTCATTTTGCCAAAAAAAACGGAACGTAGTATAATTTTTGACAAGTAGTATATTTCTCATTTCCATAGACAATAATTTTGTGAGGGTCTGAATCCAACCCTGATAGCAATCGACTTCCGAATAGATACAGCCTAAAAGATATCACTTTCTTCAAAAAATGTGAAGGATTTATCAGTGCCTTCTGTGCCTTGACTTCATTTCACTTTCAGTTTCTTAGGGTGTACCGTTAGGGTGTCGTTGTATAATTTGGAATTTACTTTGCTTGTGGGGGAACTTTTTACTTTATAAATGAGTACTTCTATACTCTTGTATTGCTGGACACTACTCATACTTGTATCATTTAATGTAACAGGATGAGTACGTCACTATTGGAATCCATTTTCTGCGTTGTTGTGACATTTTGATAAATTCTCAATTTTTCAATCCTCGGTCAGAATATAAATGTGATTACATTTTCATTATGTTATTTTATTAAAAAATACACAAAGTCTGTGATGGTTTTCTCTAAGAGGTACAATAGACTTATATATTTGGATTTTAAAAAGTGTTATTATACGCAATGGGTTGAATTCAGATTGGTATTATCGGCTATTTAGTCATATTATCATTCCACATTTCCGTTGAAAATGGAGCTAGATGTATCTCCATCAGATGTTATTAATACAGACATGGATTATACGGAAAAGGTATTAGATAAAACATTTGTAACATGTATTAATAATGAACAGTCCTATTCTGTCATTCGTATTCCTGAAAACGATGAGAAAAGTGGTAAGCATTCGTCCCGAAAAGAGTCTAAGCGACGGAAAAAAAGTTCAAGCCACTCGCGACCCCTACCCAGAATAATAGTCAAACCCTTGCCGCCTCCACCACCCGACGAAACACGAGAATGGACTGCTGCAACATCCTACATAGAGCCCAGTTGTAATAACAAACCTTCTACAATGCGAGAAGTGCTGGCTAGCATACCTGGATTTAGTCTCAAACCCCGAAAACGTAGTGGTAAAAAATTATCTACAGCAGCTCAACTTCAACAAACTAGAGAAGGATGCATTGACTTAGAAACACCAGACTCTATTTTAGTAAATACAAATATAAGGTCGCTTTTGAATAAGCATACATTTTCACTTCTTCCACCATTGTATCAATACAAGTTAGGTCAGTTATTGCCTAGTGTTGATCGAATCAGCCCATCAGGGCGCCTTAATTCATCTAGTCTTAGTAATGAATTTTTTGCGCGAGCTTGTTTAGAATGGCAAGATAGTCTCTCAGGAGGTGAATTTACCCCCGAAAATCAGCAGAAAATGAAAACAGAAGCAGAAAGGGAAAAAAGTAAAATTGACCCTTGGAAGCTTAAGCATTTTGAACCATTCTGGGGTGAAAAATCCAAAAGGGTTAGAAGTTCCATCAATCTTAATTCAGACAGGCCATCACTAAAGACTACTATAAAACTTCGACCAACTGCATCTATCACAAGTAGTAGTACTGTTCCAAAAATTAAGAAAAATAAATCTTCAAGCACAAGCAAAAGAATGCGCTCTGAAGGGGCAGTTACGAGATCATCAACGAAGGTGGATGTAACTACAGATGATGAAAATGTTGATCTCAAATCTTCAGTACCACTTCCAGACCTACTTCCAATCAAACACATCAAAGAACATCATGGATATGTAGATTGCCAAGATTTTAGTTTCTCCGATTCATCATCTGTACCACAAGTTGAGGATTCAGTGTCAAATACACCTATAGATCCATTACTAGATCCATTATTGCCTGATATAGAAAATGATCGGAATGAAATAAAACATGACCTTGATATAAATATTGTTACAATAGAAGAGCATGGAGATCCTAAAGCACAAACACTATGCAAAGAAGACAAAACAGATGTTTCTGACACCCTCTTGGATTCTGTTAAGAGATCTAACGAAGCTGCAGAAGATGCATATATAAACATGTCAAAAAGATTTAAGTTTGAGGAGGACAATGAAATAGATAATGCTAGTTTTATACCAAATGATGAAAGTATATCAATCAGCAACAATGCTGCTGATTCTAAAAGTAATTATGTTATTGATCAGGCCTGCTCAAATGATGAAATTATTGTTTTGCCTAGTCAGGATCAAGGAGAGATAAGTGATGATAATAAGGCAACACTATTAATGTATGATTATGATGACAGATGTGTATCACCAGGTTCAAATATGAAACTTGAAACACCAGTAAACAATATTATAATTATGGAACCTGCTTCAAATTTAGATCAGATTCAAAATGATAGCAAAAGCACAGAAGGTGAAAAAACTAATACACAAAACAATTTACATGACTATGAATCAGCATCCTCATTAAAAGAAAAATTAAGTGACCCAAATCAAAATTCCACTACAGAAAGCACAAATCCTTTAAATGATGATATGGAAAATAAGACTGATCAATTAAATGTTGAAAATAAAGAAACTAAAAAGGATGTAAACACTGAGGACAAACAATGTGATAATGTTGAAAACTATTATGACCAGCGCTTTAAGGATGCTGAATCATTCATTCTAGAAACTAGTGGACTTTCAATGCTTACTTCACGTGAGTTTTCTTTTTATTAGGTATTTCACTTTCTATATAATTAATTCATATTCATATTGTTTTCATCACTTAATATTTACAGAAGCCGACGATATTAAGTTTACCTCCCACTCAAATTTAATGGAATTGTCCTCATACATGAGTGAAACAAGTGAGTCTTAAACTTTAATTAATAAGATTTATCAATTCATTCTGATTTATTATCAAATGTGTTACTTCTTTGCATTTTTAGTAAAATTATTTACTGTTTTTTTATATATGCTATTTGTAGAAAATGTGTAAATGTTTGTAAATATTGTTATTATCAATAGAAAAAATTTATTTCAAACATTTGGGTGGTATCATATTTATTTAATTATCCACACTGAATTGGTGCCTATTCACTATAAAGCAGAGAATTGACACACTTTGACGATTTATTGTTATGATTAAAAGTCAATGTCTATTTATATTTAAAGAGTTAACTCATTCAACAGACATTGGTTAAGACTGTTTCTTAATTTTTTTTAAATTTATTGCTAATGCGATTTTATCACTTTTTTGTATATACCCACAAATTTTATATTCATTCATTTGTGGGTGGATTTCAAAAAGTTTTAAAAATATTGACAATTAGTGCTTCACACATAACAGTATAAATAAACAAATTATTTTACCAATTTATTATATTACAGATGTAACAGCAGTAGTGACTATGCCTATGACTCAAAGCTCATCAATTCCAATGATGGAAGTAACAAATTGCCAGTCTGTAAGTAAATGTGTATTGATATGGCACTTCATTTTAACACTGTCACTTAATATTAAACAAAAAATTTTAACTTATAGATTGTTTCCTATCCCGATGACAGTATGCAAGATCCTGCAAAGCCCAAGACATCAGCTATGACATGGAAAAATGAGAATGACTGGGGTAACAATGAAAGTGTGACCATGCATTCATTTTCCAATGTCAACAATGATAATTCAAAATATGTTAGCGAAGACTCAAAAACGAGTATGGATGATGTAAATTTAAATGATGAAAACTGTATGTACAAAGAAGATAGAGATGCAAACTTTAACATGGAGTCCTCAAACTCTTCGGAAAGTTCCCAGTCAGTGAAAGACTTGAATTTAAAACAAGAATCTGATATTATGCCCAGTATAGTGTCTTGTGCTGCTATGACCAATACTTCCACAAATTCTACCACTACCAATGTAACAGTGAGTGTGAAGTCTCACAGCAAAAAATCAAAATCTGGAAAAGAATCTAATAGGTAACTATGGTCAATAGCTTTTATTATTAATTTAACAATTTTGGGGGTTAAAATATAATATGAAATTAATATTTAAAAGGTTGAATATTTTGAATTTACTCTGATTGTCTATACAGATACTTTTCTGCCAACTTATGAGAAGGTTATTTTATGCCAATATGGTAGAACTCCGGTGACAGGCCCCTTGATTGTGTAACAAAAATCTATTACAATCGTTTTCAATTTTGATAGTCAAAGTGCATCTATTGCTATTTTTTATCAGACAGTCGACAAAGTCTTGTATTCACACCGCAATGATTAGTAATTTCAAGGTGATCATGATAGAATTTTTCTTAGACAATAACCCCTCTCGAGTCAATAAACTGTGGGCAGGCATTTTGTGTTGCATTCTAGGAAGTAAATTATTTATTATGTAAAAAATTGTCCTTTGGAGTCAGATCTGACAGATACGGATGACTTACTGCGAGTTCTGCCATCTTAGTTCGAAGTTCTGTACAGTAGAGTTCTGGTTTTGCTTTACTGGATCTAAGGAATCATTTTTGAGTTAACCATGAAGTGACTACTGAATAATTACCCATCAGTTTTTATGGGTAAATAACACTTATGGGGCCATTCCACATCAGCCCTGATGCGGCAAAAAACTTCATTGCCTCTCCTGGAATATGTGGCTAAAAATATATGAAAAAAAATCTTTTTCAATATTTGGAATACGGCCATGAGGTTTTTTGTGAAGTTGCGCTGCCTTTTTTGACGGAAAATATTAAGGGCATAATAAACAAGTTCATTCTTTGAGTTCATCTTGTAATGATAGACAGTAAAAATTGTAAGGAACAGTTTTGGATGGGGCCTCAACTTCCATGTTTAATGATTTTCGCACAAACAAAGATGTAAAGTGATCGGATGCTTTAACATCCTTTGGGGTAGGAAACATGTGCGAAGGCTAACTTCTTAAAGGGCATGGTGGGGTAAAAAGAGCTGTGATGACGACGATAATGATATTCAGAACCCATATTTAAAAAATTAAAAACCGACTTCAAAAACATGGAAAATTTAAAAATAATAATAAAAAAAATAGTTTTTTTTTGTGTGGCTGACCCCAGCCGGGCCACAAAAAAAAACGGTGAAAAATAGATTGTTTGAGTATGTCGCTATAATGTCTAGAGTTTGTCAGGATATGTATTTCCGAGATATGTGTGGCCCAGCTGGAAAAACGTTACCCCAGCCGGGTCACCTGGATCTCGAAAACGAAACGACCTAGCAAAAATCTGCTTACTGACAAAGATAGGTGGTAGTTTGTCTATACATTCTTCAAAGATTCAGAGTTTGTCGACGCTTAAACAAGAAAAAATTGAAAAAATAGTAGAATTGGTTTGTTTTGATAACATACTTTAAATATAAGGTGCAACGAAAAAGAAATCTATGTCTTCCTATAGATTTTACATATCTTGAGATGGACTTTTGTGAATTAAAAAAGTGAGATGAATTAATTGAATTGACTTCAATCAAAATATCTTTGGTAAAAGCATAAAAACTTAGAAAAATAAAAACCCTCACTACGTTGCGGAAAACAATTTGATTACCTATAGGTAACCAAAGTAACCATCTTATGGATAGGTAATGAAATTGTTTTTCGCAATATATTAAATTCATTATTATTTTTTTACTTTAATATAATTCTTATTTGAAAGTAGGTTGGATCTATTCCAATCCATTAATAATGATAGTCACACCAAACATCAAAATATTACCATAAAAGTTACTGCATTTCATTCGCATACTCGTGCAAATACTATACTAATAGTTTTTGTGTAATCAAAATCGAGCCAGGCTTTCCAAAGTTAAAGCGTTGCAAAGTTTCACCGTGCGGGCATGAAAGAACAACAACTTTTAACATGAAAGCAATGAATTGGTAATAAACTTTTTGGATGTTTTATACCAAAATTATTATTTTCAGCATATACACGGTTACTTTTTTATCACCCTGGATTTTAAGGATGCTTCAGGACACATCCATTATTATATAAAAAATAAAAATATAAAAAAAAACAATAAATGCTGCTCTCAACTAGTGCAGCAATTTTTGGATTTTTTAGAAAATTAATATAAAAATTAAGTATGTGACTTATTTTTTTATTCATATTTAAATCATTCTAATACCATATCGTGAAGCGTCCCTTAAAGTTTCCAGGGTCATAAAAAATAACCGTGTATAACAAACAAAACCTCATAAAACAACTTACTTTTTTTAAGAAAGTTGTACGCGACTATACATTGCTTCATATAGATAGACAAGGAGACCAGATGCCAAATGCTGCTTAAATAATGCATTGAAAAAATATCAATCACTCATCGAGGATTAACATAAATTTAAATATTAACAGTTACTGTTTCATCACTGAATTCAATTAACTATTTTACTTCTTATTGTAAGTAAGCACATAAAGCATAAAAAATAACGAAACCTCACACATTTTGGGACTCCAGGCTCCTAGACTATTTAGCCAAATAAAGAATTCTTTCGTTCTTTGGATTGAGGCGTCGACAAACTCTGAATCTTTTAAGAATGTATCGAGAAACTACCACCTATCTTTGTCAGTAAGCAGCTTTTGCTAGGTCGTTTTGTTTTCGAGATCCAGGTGGCCCGGCTGGGGTAACGTTTCTCCAGCCGGGCCACACATATTTCGGAAATGTACATGTCTCAAACTGTGGAACTTGTTCGACAAACCACCGCTTCACTATTCCAGCAAACAGTTTTTCTCTACGTCGCTTTGTTTTCGAGATCCAGCTAGCTCAGTTGCAGCAACTTTGCTGCAGGTGAGCTTTGAAATGGTGGATCAACAAACTCTGAAACTTGTCCGACAAACTCTGACAAACTGCCGTCTATCTGTATCAGCCAACATATTTTCGCTATGTCGTTTTGTTTTGGAGATCTGTGTGGTCCGGCTGGGGTAACGTTACCCCAGCCGGACCACGCAGCCCCCTTCAACGAGAGCTCGATGAAAACTCAAACTTGTCTGACAAACTTCGACAAACTGCCGCCTATCTATATCAGCAAACAGATTTTTACTAGGTCGTTTCGTTTTCGAGATCTTTGTGGCCCGGCTGGGGTAACGTATCCCCAGCTGGGCCACACAGATCTCTGAAACGCACAAGCGACAAACTCTGAAACTTGCCGACAAACTCTGACAAACTCTAGACATTATAGCGCCATACTCAAACAATCTATTTTACAGTTTTTTTTGTGGCCCGGCTGGGGTCAGCCACACGTTTTTTTTTTTATTTTAATCTTAAGCCAATTCCAACCAAAATATTCTTAGAGTGTGCGCTATTTCTGTTACACATTGGCTATAAAACCCGACTGAGATTAATAAATTTTCCAAATTGTATAGGAATATTACTCAGAGTTATTTCAATTTCTAAGGCGAAAGCAGATACAGATTTTAAAAGTCCACAAAGGATTCCCCAAAGTTCTCGGCTTTCCTAAACTAAATTTAGATGAATGGCGCTGAAAATACCATTTTGATTTAAAGCCAACAGCAGAATTGATCAATCGCCATGAAATAAATGAGAGGTAGTAATTGGAAACTGGTATAGTGTTAGAAACAGTATTAAGGCGCTTAACACATTGCCGCCGCATCCCGCTGCGGTGTACGGAGGGACGAAAACCGAATGCGGCTGCGGCGGCACGGAACCGTGCCACCGTACGGTTTGCTCCGTATCACCGTCCGGAGCTGCGATGCACGACGCACCGCATCACCGCATTAACTATGTATGCGTATCCACGTTTTTTCTACGCAAAAATCCGTACGATACTGCGGCGCAGTGTGGCATACCCCGCGGACCGCACCGCTTCACCGTCCGGGAGTGCGGTGCCGTCGCGCGCGCCGCACAACCGCACGGCCATGCGGTGTGAGTGTGTTATACCCTGCGGTTTTTGTATACAAATTAAGATTCTTCAGTCAAAATTAAAAACCGCAGCACCGCACACCGGAGCGGTGTCCGGTGCAATGTGTTATGCGCCTAAAGAACGTAATGTCGCACACATTACATTGTTCGATACCATTTCTATATTCAAATATATGAGCAAACAATATGTTAAATGTAGGGAGTACCTATGGCCAAATAAATAATAAAGTAGTGTGTGGACGAGTCATCTATTTATTGTGGTGTAACATTTCGTTTAGGAGTAGGAGCTCGAACAAAGTGCCACCAGGTGCGGTGAATCTGGAGCGCAGCTATCAGATATGCCAGGCGGTGATCCAGAACAGTCCGAACCGTGACGCGCTGCGGGGGCAGCTGCGGCCGCCGCCGGCGCTGCTCTCGCGGCCCGCTCGCGGTCCGCGGCCGCCGCCGCCCCCGCCGCACCCGCCGCCGCCTGCGCAAGCGCCGCCGCCGCAGATGACGCACCCGCCGCCCATCACGCACCCGATGGCGCACCCGCCGCCTATGCTCATGCGGCAGCTTCCCGTCTCGGTTATGCCGCATAACGAGGTATGACATCATGCGCTTGTCGACTGTCGCCGTCGAACCTGGCGGCTGTTTTTTTTTTGTTAGTTGGCAAACAAACTGCCCACCTGATGGTAAGACAAGTGGTAACAGTCACGTATAATACGTCTCATAAGATCCATTTTGCTGCAACCACCACAAGAACCACAGTGTGCGTTGCCAACTTGTGACATAAGATGTAAAGTCACGGTACCCGGTGATTTCACTGCCATATCTTATACCCTTCAAATCGATAAATACAATTATACATCTTCCGCTCCACTTTCACGATCTGGTTTAACTATTATGTCACATCATTCGAAAGCTTTCGCATAGAGCAAGGTTAGAACAACATTGAAACACCGCTTGGACACTGCTTTTGCAGCATATAGTGCCATCTCGCCTTCACCGCGCCTTAATGTTATTTTAAGCAATCAGGATTAAATGCCTAGAGCAAAAAGGTTCTCAAAGGATTTCGTTTTTGACAATTTACTGGAACTGAAATTATATTTCCCAAGTAATCATTTACTAAAATACAATATAAAATAAAATCCATTTTCTGTTTTACAGATAAATGAGAATCGAGCGAACAACGTTGGCCAGTATATTCTAGTGCAGAGAACTCCCAATGTAGCACCGAGAGCATCGAGCGCACCTCCATCTAACCAGAATAGTAACGTGGTAAATAGCCTTAGAATAAAGTGCTACAAAATGGATAATTTAATTTAGACACTTTTTCAATAGCATAATAGTCTAAGATCCGAACTAGAAACGACCTTCACCCATCTGTTAAATGGATGTATATTAAATTTGATATAAAAGTATTTTATATCAAATTTAATATATTAGAAAATATATCTCCAGTGGGTCTCAAAAATTCCTGGCCGGACTATGATTAATTAAAATTTTTAAAATGACTTTACTAAATATTGCACTCATGAGTTAAACGAAGAAATTGAATACCAACCGAAAGTATAGAATATACAAACGTTGGGTTGTCTATTTTTTTCCTAGCCTTACTACTGGATTGCCAGGTATAAACAGGTAAATCGATAACAGTTATCTTCACCTATTTGTTTAATACATAAATATTATATCAAAATAAGCGCAATTTAATTGCGGATACGATGATATAGGGTTGTCTATAAAAAATCTGTCCTGAATGAGGGTTGTCGAGTTTTGAATCGCGCACTCTGCGACTAGTCTACAAATATAGTTAAGGGCAGAAAAATTAAAATTGTTTTGGCCCTTGGAACATACTGAAATAAACATTATGGCCCTAAGGCTTCAAAGTTTGGAGACCCCTGGTCTAGACCATTGTAATTTTTTTAACAGTCATACAGTTGACTGGACTACTTTAAAACAAAAATTACCCTAGAACATTCAAATGTACATGTATACTATGGAATAGATACATTTTCTTCTATACATGTAACTGTACCTAGGCAAATAGTTATTTGTTATGCATGGCTGCACTTGGGTTTTTGTCGCGAGTGCTAAATTTGATTCCCGAGAAAGCGAAGGAGTAAGTAAAATCCTGAGCGTAACGAGGGATTCAAAGGACAAAATCTTCTGCACAAAATGTTTTAATAACTTAGAATCTCTTAATTCAAACCACTCTAGTCAATTTGTTACTATGCCTTACAAAATGTAAGCTTGTGGCGAAAAAGAATATCACTCTTGTACTAAAGACTGCTAGTTGCTTGGAGCGTTTCAGTAATAATCGTGGTATTAAATTAAAGTATATTGATTATGAGAAAGACCCAAATAAATTGTATGAAAAAGTTTTCAACACATTTTGTTGTGAATTTAAAAATATTTTCGTTCCAAAAACCATCTCAGTCAATGGTGGATTAGCTTTTAGTGAATGGGCTACACCAGGTATTCACAAAAGCAGAATAAAACTTTATGAACTTTACAATGAACGTTCATTTAATACTACTAGTGATCAATTTAAATTGTATGTAAAAACTTATTCCAAAGTGTTTAAAAATTTTGTAAATTTGCCAAGTCCAATTATGTAAGTTATAATAAATAGTAGTAATAAAATTCAAACGACATGGAATATTATTAATAATGAGACTGGTAGAGTAAAAAGTAATAATTTTTTTTTATATATTGAAAATAGGAAAGTTACAGTAGACTCTGAGGTAGCTACAGAATTTGAAAAATTCTTTACTGACATTCCAGTTTCAAATCTTTGGATTCCTCTTCTACTGTTGCTGAATCTATTCTAAAAGACCATGTTAAAACTTGTGATGACAAATTCAAATTTGCCCATATTAGTGCAAAGGATTTAATAATGTCATTTAAAACTGTGAATAAAAAGAAAACGATGGATATGTGGGGCAACTCTGTAGATGTTTCCCAATCTGTAATAGAGACGACACAGCTCCAATACTTGGTCGTATTTTTAATGATTGCATTGACTGTGGTGTGTTTCCTGATCTAATGAAACTGAGTAAAATGATTCCATTAGACAAATCTTGTAGCACATCAGACCCAAATAATTTAAGACCTATCTCTGTGCTACCTACTTTTAGCAAAATCTTTGAAAAATAATGTTGGAACATATGCAAGACTTTTTTAACAGGAATAATCTTCTACACTGTAAACAATTTGGTTTTAGGAAGGGTCGCTCAACAACCGATGCTGTTGTTGAGTTAATACAACACATGTATATGTTGTATTAACATATTTTGTACATTTAAACAGCGTACTTTATACAGCGTGTACTAGTAGTGTTGAGTGATTTCATGTAAGAGTTAGTTACATAAAATCACTCAACACTACTAGTACACGCTGTATAAATTTACTTGATAAACACACAAAAAACATGTCTAGCAACATAAAAATTGAAGGTAGTTAATCATCAACCAACACTACACAACGGGAAGTGGTCCCGAGGCTCCTCGGTTAAAATGGGAGTTCCGCAGGGTTCAATTCTTGGTCCTTTTCTAATTTTAATATATATTAATGACTTGCCTGATTGTGTACAATGGGCTCCTTATCAAGCTATACTGTTTGACCTTTGGACCGTCCTTATGCCGCTCGTAATAGCGGCGGTTTTCGTAGTGTAAATGTATAGCTGAATGGGAGCTTACTGTACAAGACGGGCATGAGATAGTATTGTTTGCAGATGATACTTCACTTATGTTTAAAATTAAAAGACGATTGCAAATTTATGACGATGTAAATAATTCCATCTCAAGAATAGTTAACTGGTTCAATGATCAATGCCAATAGCTTGTGCCTCAATGAAGGGAAAACTAAATGTATAAAATTTGTCTTACCCGATGTTAAAGAGGTTCACACAACTGTAAACATAAAGCATAAAAATGTGGACCTTGTGGATACCGTAGTATTTCTTGGTATTACTTTAGATTCTAAGCTTCAGTGGAGCCCACATATTGATAAATTGTCGAAGACGCTTAGTTCTGCATCTTACGCTGTATGGAAAATACGTCAGTTGACTGATGTTGATACAGCAAGACTTGTATACTTTGCCTATTTTCATAGTGTGATGTCGTAGGGCATTTTACTGTGGGGAAATGCTGCCGACATTCAGATTGTTTTTGTGCTGCAGAAAAGGGCTATTCGTGCTATTTATAATCTTAAAATAAGAGACTCTGAGAGCAAAAATTAAAGAAATTGGTATAATGACAGTTGCGTCACAATATATTTACGAGAATGTAATATATGTCCATAAAAACAATCATTTATTTTCTAAAAACAGTGATATTCATTCAGTGAATATTAGGCAAAAGAATATGTTAGCGTTACCAAATACTAGGCTCAAAAAAATAATTCTTTTAAAGGCCAGCTTACGTTGCCAACTTGATAAGATGTTAAGTTAAAGTACCCACTAACTTTACTGTCTGTTTTGCCTACAAACCAAAACTCAGCAATGCAAGTCCGTCTACTGTGCGTGCATATGACAAGTACTGAGTTTAGACTGCGATAAATTAGACATTAACCATTTTAAGATTGTGACATGTTCAATTATTGGCTGTATGGAAAATGCGCTATCACTTCGAATTTCATATGTACATTTGTTTGACGCTCCTACGGTGAAGGAAACATCGTGAGGAAACCTGCATTTTAGCTGTTATGATGATAAAGAGTAGTCTACAAAATTAACAACAGGTATTGGCATCATTCAAATAATATAATCGTTGACATTATAATAAACTTTACTCATAAACGTCTTTTACATGCAATTTAAGCTCATGAAATGGCAAATATAACTCAGAATTACCTATTTAGCCCGGTCAAATTAGACATTCAAGGTTACATTAATTCGCATGAAGCTGAAAATTGGCATGAATGTTAGGAACACTATTACAAACAATTTGTCAAAAATCCCCATCAATCCGACGTGTGCAAAAAAAAATATTCAAGGTCAAATGTTGCCAAAATCGGTTTTATGCATTTTTAAGCTAAACGCAAGTTTTATCATAAAAATAGGTGAGACAAAAATTATTCATCATGCAATTATCTATAAAAATTGTATACTTATACACTTTTTTCCTAAGAATCACCATTTGGGAGATATAGCGATGCAAAAAGTTGAAAAGTTGTATTTTTCATATGTATGTCAATTACCGTTATATACATTACAGAACATTACAATATTAGTTTTTGTGGCGTATACATTTACATACTTACATATTATACTATTCTAAGAATATAAACTCGAAAAAAAAAACCCAGTCCCTCATTTTATATGACCGTACAGCCTTGAGCAACTTCTGTCTGCTATTCAATTGTCCGTGTGGCGACGCTGTATACCTTCTCCTTTTGTAAGGGCCTCACTCAACAAAATAGTATTAGTCTCGAGCGTTCCTTCGTGGCAAGAGCACGTGGTTATTGCGTATATATCGAAAAAAATTCGTGCAGTTCTTCGTTTGTAAAAGAAATGAAAGAAAGAAAGAAACATTTACAAAACAATGAAAGAAAGAAAGAAATGTCGCAATTTTACTTTATTTGTAGTAACTTCAACATAAATCGCAACTTAATGGGTTTATTTCTAAAGATTTTTTGCAAATATCCTTTAATTCGCTTAATGTAAATTGACAATCATCACTATTTTCAATATATGCAAATATTTTTTCCATTGCAAGATTCGTAGTTTCATCTTGAGGACGACCGACATCATACCCCGCAGTCGGTCTCAAGAAGTAAGTAAGTCAACTAAATCATGTTCAAACTCAATTCGAGTAATAATAGCTCTTGCCACAAAGGAACGCTCTAGTCTAGACTAATACTATTTTGTTTAGGCCCTTACAAAAGGAGCATTTATGCAGCGTCGCCACACGGACAATTGAATAGCAGACAGATGTTACTCAAGGCCTTACGGTCATATAAAATGAGGGACTGGGTTTTTTTTTCGAGTTTATATTCTTAGAACTGTCGAATATGTAGCTATCTAAATTTTTCACCACGAAAACTAATATTTTTACTTGTATTACCGTTCTGTAATGTATAAAACGATAATTGACATACTTATTATGAAAAACACAACTTTTCAACTTTTTGCATCGCTATATCTCCGAAATGATGATTCTTAGGAAAAAAAGTGTATAAACAATTTTTAAAGATGATGAATAATTTTGGTCTCACCTATTTTTATGATAAAACTTGCGTTTAGCTGAAAAATGCAAAAAAAAAAACAAATTGGCTACATTTGACCTTGAATAATTTTTTTTGCACACGTCGGATTGATGGGGATTTTTGACAAATTGTTTGTAATAGTGTTCCCAACATTCATGCCAATTTTCAGCTTTATGCGAATTAATGTACTAACCTTACCCCTATTTTTGATGCTAATTTGACTGGGCTATATTAGTATTATGAAAACATTAGTGACTCCACGTTGCGATTTATTTGCAGAGTGTCGCCCGGTGTCGCAGCGTGGGCGCAGACGACGCGTGCGTGTGCAACCTACGCGCGATGATTCTGTGCAAGAAGTGCGGTGCGTTCTGTCACGACGACTGCATCGGCTCGGCCGAACTGTGTCTCACTTGCCTCATACGCTGACCTGCGGTGCCCACAAGAACTTGAATCTATCACCCAATGGTAACTATCTTTACCATTCGCGACGAACTTTTCCAATACGTCAACCGTAACAGCTTATTGTGCGATCTGATTTGGAATATATAGTAGGTACGTTAAGCGGTATGAACACGATAGAAATGTTGTGGGATTGGTGGTGCTATCTTTTTAAATTGTGAAGTGTTGTTTCGGTTTCAACGATTGAACACGTTACTGCATGTTTGCGATGTAGCATTTTTGTATTATACAAATTTAATATGACAATGTCTTTCTGTCTTAAAGACAGCGGTCGTTATGGTGTAAGTAATTTATAGTGTACATACAGCAAAGTAATTTAATTAACATTATTAATATATGTATTGAAGTCTGATAGTGATCCTTGCAGCTTAATTCTCTAATTAATGCGCAACCTTCACGTAACCTAGACGCGCTGTTGCTAGGAAAAATTTTGCCACAACGCGGGACGGCGCGACGCCGGGTGAATACCTAAAACAATAACATCGTAATGAAGTAAGTATATTATACCTTCACTTGTTACAACTTTTGACACATCTGTTACAACTTTTGGCACGTCTGTTTATTTTATGTTTTCTTTAATCTATGTCAGTCGACCAGTAGCGTCAAATCGTGGTATCGTATTAGCTCGAAAGCTACGGCCGCACCTGCGCCTATCGTCCCGAAGCTTCGTGCTATAACGCAATACACGCATATGTGACCAGTAATAATGGGCTATTGTCAAGAATATTCGGGCTGCGTGTGCGTTATCGCACGTGTGGCGATACATAGCGCGCTAACACATTGCGCTGCGTGGTCAGACTAGCGTTGTTCATTTCGGCGGTTGCTTTCGATATGCTAAGACGTGTGCGACGCAATGGTTTTATATATAGGTAGGTACATCAATATTAAGCTGAGTTGATCATATAGGATCCAAAAATATGTTTCTTATTAGATTTTAATAAATGTTTTATGTAATTGTTAGCACACATGTAGAAGTATCAAAGTCATTGGCTATAATTCAAAGTCTGGATATGATTTCGGCCATATTTGATTTTGCACGAAGTATTCGTGCAAAATAACGAAGCTGCTAATGTGACCATAGCATATACCATATACGCGATAACTTTTTAACGTGCAAAACGTACGAAGCTCCGGCACGCATCGATTCGGGACGATAAGCGCAGGTGCGGCCGAGCATTACGGAATATTACATAAAGCGTCGATGGCGTAGTGCGTAAGGCCGTCGCCTTCCAATCGGGAGGTAGCGGTTCGAACCCCGCCACGTACCAAAGTGTTATCAAATATTGAATTCATACCTACGTTTATTCGACGCTTTTACAGTGAAGGAAAACATTGTGAGGAAACCTAAACTCACACCTATGAAGAAAAAATTTCTTTACAGGTTGTGTGTGAAGTCGACCAATCCGCACTTGGCCAGCGTGGTTGACTAAGGCCTAATCGCCCTAGTTTAGGGTAGGCTCGAGCCCCTCGGTGAGGGCGTATATGAGCTGTTGATGATAACATAAGAGTAAAAGAGCTGACAATACAAACGTGGCGGTCGAGCGTATTACACAGTTTCAGAACCATATTTTTTTTATTTTCACCAGGAAATACATGATTACTCATCTTAAATATAATTTGTAGGTATAATATTTTACCCAATATTAGCGAAACAATCTTCGCGGCATTTCGTATACGTCTCTCGTTCTCCCGCGATCAGCTAAGCGAGGGGGTGCTAATAGGCAAGATGACAAAACAATTTTTTTTTGCTTTAATATAAGCTCATTCATATAATAAACTAAAATAAAAAATCGGTTTTCGAATAACTAAAGAAACAACCAAGATATAAGGTATCAAAGATTTTTCTCCATCTCTTTCTAGCAAAACGGCAATTTACATGGAGTTTATGGGCCTTATTCATAAAAATATTTAAGCAATGTTTTAGTTAAATAATGTTGCTGTCACTTTCAATCTCATTACAAAGAAAAGGACACCAAAAGTGAAAGCAACATTACTTAACTTAAACATTGCTTAAATATTTTTATGAATAAGGCCATAAATGGCCGTACTAAACAGTGACGTCACGGTTCATGCCGGATCTCTCTGTCTAATCGCTTCCAAATTAACAACTTAAAATGCTTGTATCTAATGTATTTCTAAGCCGATTTTAATTCTAATTTCACAGGATTGTACCTTTCACTACGGTATTTTAATATTTTATGACGAGACGTGAAAATTAGAATTCAGTCATCATCCCTATTGGCATTAGCTGAGTGAATAATTTCTCTGCACCTTACAGCGCGTCTAAGTTACGTGTACGTCAATGGCAAACTTTCATTATTTATTTATGCCATTGATTTACTACCAAACGTAGATAACGCATGAACGTTCGAAAAGTGGGCCGGTGAAGAACTGCCTCGTGCAGTTCTTTTCCATTCGTTGGAGCGACAACGCGATAAGCAATTTTGAGCATTATGTTTGAGAGCATAAAGTTGATATTTTCTTGTAGCAATTACTAAAACGTCAAATTTAATGTGGCTAGGTATGAAATGATGTAACTGCACACGGTTGTACTTCAAATAGTTGCCGTAATAATAAAGAATAAGGTTGAATTCGATAAATACTGTACTTTCTTTATGGTAATTTTAATTCGGGTGTGCATATTCAACTACCTATTTAACAGCGTACAAATGTATAGTCGATTAGGTGACAGATTTCAAGCGCGTTTGTGTATGAAGTGCTCTATCTACGTTTGGTAGTAAATCAATGATTTATGCACTTTGTCAAAAATTAAAATGTATCTATTCTGTACCAGGAATAAAATAAATGTTTGCAATTTAAAAAGAGACTGTAGTTTGAAGTTAATATATGTGCCATAGAACGCGATTCAATTAGTGGAAAGATGAAAGTTTTCCACTACTTCTTGGAGGCTTTCTTGGTTCGAGCTATGAAGGATGTTCAATATTAATATGCCTTTTAGAAATTGGTGAGTGAGGTGAAATTCAGGTGACTTGGTGAGAATAATCTGAATTTCGAAAGGAAACAATAGGTGTGTTACAGGAGAGCAAGCTCATCAGAAACTTCCTGTTACGAAAACTCGTTTTTTTCTGAACTCGTCTACAGAATATTTTTATAATGACATGATATATAGTGGTGTATATATTCGGGTTTGCTGCATAAACTGTTTATTTCATATACGAGTACATTACTTGTGTCCCGAGTAAATTTTTCGATGTTATGTATGATTGGTGTTGATTATAATAATAACCTTTTTAACTTTTCTTTTTAAATTAACATTCAATCTCGCTATCCAAAGTCATTCTTTATTAAAAACTATTTTTTATAAGTAAATTTGTTATTTTAATAATTCATTATTATAGTGGAAATAAAAGGTTATAATAGATAAGCTACGAGCGAGGCATACTTTCTATTCTTTGTCATTGTTGGTATTAATATAATAGTGCATATAGATTTGGTCGGTATGGTATGGTAGCGCTTCTTCTATAATGAGTACTCGTTTCATAACTTAGGGGGAGGGGCAATGGCAAGAATGGAGAATGGAGAGAATCGCATTCATGCACATATGATCCCCGTTTTTCCAAAAACCCTTTTATTTGTCGTGATATTTAAACCACAACTCCGTGACCACAGAGAATGGTCAAGCTATAAGTTGATTTTGTAAACTTTAGAGAGAAGAAGAAAGAATCATACGAGAATTCATGGTTATGTTAAATTTCAACCGGTTGTAGAAAACGTAGTGTACCAATATGAAAACGTACGCTGTAACGTCATCAAACGTTCACGCATCTTATGAAACCAATGTTTCCGGTTCATTTAAAATACCCGCTAATTTCATCCTATCTTCTGCTTTGCGCCTTCGACTGTTTGTGTACCTGTGATGATTAGTGCAGAGCTCAATGCGAGTAGGTATCTATTTTTTTAGATTTATTTAAGTAATTGTTTTGCGTCAGTTATAAGTTGTTGGTTATTTTTATTATTTTGTTAAGAGTACATAAAATTAAAATATAAACTCTATGAACATTTTGCCATTATAAGTACTGTAATGTTAAGATACTTTCACTATTGCACATTCATTTTTATTTTGTGGTATTGCTATTAGTTTTGCTGTGACAATTTGATGTTCATTGTCATAGTTTTCTATTATTATTCCAAGGCTTTATCCATTTAATAATAAATAAGTAGCTGTTAGTATAACAATAAGTAATGACACTAGGTATTATTTTGTTTACACAAAGCAATATCAGCAAATGTATTGTTGAATGAAGTAGTTTTACTGCAGGAGCTGATGATGCGAAGACTGGGCTTGGCGCTTGAACATGATGTAATATCTAGCTATTTGAAAGTGGAGTTGATCTAGAACTATGTACAGTAATTTATTGACATGAAAGGCTGATGGATGGAACATCGGGTGGCATTGTATTTATAATAATTATATTTAGACTTATATGTAATAAGAAACTATTGTAATGAACAACTTGTTATACTTAAGTTTTACATTGTGGCGTGAACACTATATTATTAAGTTTTGCAATACTATATTTATAGCTATCTCTTAATATTTTTTATATGGACCTTTTACACACTGTGAAAAAGCTTTTTACTTTATTATGTTTATTTACAATTCTATAAAAGTAAAGAATATTGGTATCCATTGAATATTATAATTATTTTCATCTGATCTCCCTGTTTGTACACAGACACTCTGATGAGATCCCTTAGCTAGGTAGCACTGAGCTAGATTATGTATGTTATAACAGTAATGTAATAAAAATGCTAACTGATTATCAAGAAATAACACAGATACTGACATGTCTAATGCCAGGGCTACACTATTATGATTTACTAGTAATGCCTTTAATGATTACTGCTGTTATTCAGTCTAATTTTAAGTAATCTACCTGATAGAAAAATATCGATGCTCACTTTTTTAATGTCATTCTAATAATTTGTGGTTAAGGTACATTTCATAACAAATTAAAGTAAATAATTAAGATATTTATACACAATTATTGAACTGGTCAACATTGTTTTCAACAACAGTCAGCACAAAACATTGTTTTCGATTCTGATGAAGTTGCAAATGTTCACTGAAAATGTTATATTTTCTCGCCTCTTAGATATTTATCCAAGTAAATAAATATATGGGTTTATCTGTGAATTAATAAATAAGCTGTGAAGCTAGTCCTAATTCGTACGATGCTTCATTAATATAATTAATATGGAAATATAGAATTCTCTAATTAACCAATATTAGACTGTATAGAATAAGTGTCACTTGTATGGTATGTATCATTTGTTATAGAATAAAATAGTGGTCTTGTTAAAGCACATATTGGATGCCATTGATTTGTTCACACAGAGGATTGTTATTTGTAACATATTTCGATTATTGCAATTATATCGTGTTTAATCAACAATTTTGAAAGTATGAACGGGTTTTATAAAAGAAGGCGTGTACCAATGCTGAAGCTTGTACACCATCAATATTCCATGACTGGTTTTATATATTGGCGTTATTATATCATTTATCGACGCGTGAGTCGTGACTCATATCTGACGAAAAAAATACGTTATGTTGAAAAAGAATAATCAACTAATGCCAGTCTGTGCCAGTGATTGGTAATTATAATCAATTGGTATACAATTTTCAGCATTGTTTAAAGACCTCCTTCTTTTCACATAATTTTCTGTAGTCAGCAGACTTCGAGTTTATAATTTTACATTCAGTATTGCATTAATCAAACTTCCAAACTAATATCTCGGGGAAAATATTTGTCAATTTGATTGATTTTTATAACTAGCTCTTTTATATCTTTTATTTATTATATTCATCATCTCTGTTTGTTTTTACTGTGAGTAAATCTTACTGGTGATCTATTGTTTATAACCAACTGATTCAGCTCAGCTCCATATGTTTACTCATTGGAAGAAAAATAAATTATTTGCGCCTTACTGGTGGTACGGTTTTTTCTAGGTCCATTTGATAGCTACTTAACTCATTCCATCTGCCAACACAATAATGTCAACAGCGACGTCACGACCTCAGAAGAATAACTAAAGCATTATTGTTCTGAGGTCACAACAGTTAAGATTTAAGTCAGAAGCGTTATCTTGTCACCACCCGGTTTTCTCAGCTTAATCACAAGCACAGAATAGATAATAGTAGTAATATCATTTCAAATACCTCGTCCTACCCGGCACTTCGCTGTAGACATCACTGACACGTAAACAAGGGCGCGCGCGATCGCTCGGACGAGTAGACGCGAGCGCCGGGCGATAACAGAGACAGCGCTATGCGGGTGAAAGAGAAGGCAGTCGCTGCACTTCCCGCGTCATTTCGATTGATAACCGCTCACTCAGCCCTACTAGATTCCACGCACACATTTGCGCGTGTACGAACGTCATTTGTTTGAGTAGTAGTAATAGGTAATTGATTTGCGAACGTTGTATGGAGTGTCCGCGGTGTGTCACAAGTTTTCCTTCGCGAATTAACAATAGAGAATAATTGGGAGCAAATGGGGTTTGTTGAGAATACGGAAGGCGCAGATGCACCCTTGCGTGTGAGCTCCTATTATCACCTGTAGGGCTAGCACGCAAGGTTATCGAAAATCGAATCGAGGAGTTTTGTATGGCAATTTAATTAGTGAGTAGCAGAACTAAAATTTGGAAGCACGAAGGCATGACGTTTTCGACTGTATTCGATTCGAGCTCACTCGATATCGAATTCTAGCTGTTTGTATGAAAATCGGAAGCACGGACCTCCATTTGACGTACGGTTTCGGACAATTTGATGCTTGTGTAACTAGCAATTTTACAGTGAGAAGTAATTCATTAATTTTTATTTTTCGAAAAAATATTAAAAATAAAATGTGGAGAATGCTCAGAGGCCCTCTTCCGAGCTACTATATGGCGTGGCGTATGATAGAGGCACGAAGAAGAGAATTGGAACAAATTAGAAGGTGAGTTTACGTTTATTACATCGCTAATATTTTATGGGTTTTGTGTGATGACTTTGTTATTTTTTTAGTTAATCGATGGTTTCGGTGCTTGATATTTTTAATCTCGGAAACTAGTATGCATGAAACGGAAAAGCTTGACCAGTCAGGGGAACCTTCTTATCTTGATTAGACTATAATAATAATATTTTATAGTAGATACTTAAATGAGTGTAAAAGATACTTACCTATTCGTAAAGTATGGTGTTATTTTTCCGAACTTACCACTCCACACAACTTGTTAGATAGGTAATTTGTGTGCTAGCCCTACTGTGGGGCTAGCATGCAGGAGAATCGAAAATCGAATCGAAATCCGAATCGAGGAGTTTGTAGGGCAATTTTATTAGTTCTGCTACTCACCGCTGTGGCGCTAATAAAATTGCCATACAAAGTCCTCGATTCGGATTTCGATTCTCCTGCGTGCTAGCCCCACTGTACTCTGTACTGTAGTTACGTGATATAGAACACATTTTAGAACTCGCACACAAGTGGTCGGTGCGGCGGTAAACGGTTCCATATTAGTGTCATGGTGTAGCTATGTTATCTGTTCGGAGAACTAGTTGATTTTGCTGTAGTTAGCAAAGTATTTTCATGGTTTATAAACAATCAACTTCCATGTTGATGTAACATCGCACGTTGTCACGCAGCGTTGCTAACTAGATTACCAGCCCCCTTGGACAAAGGCCACACTCTTCCGCAGCTGTTCCGCAGAAAAAATGTTTGGCAATGATATTAGCCTTAAGTACATACTATTATATCTTCTGTAAGGCGCATAACACATTGCACCGGACACCGCTCCGGTGTGCGGCGCTGCGGTTTTTAATTTTGACTGAAGAATCTTAATTTGTATACAAAAACCGCAGGGTATAACACACTCACACCGCATGCCCGTGCGGTTGTGCGGCGCGCGCGACGGCACCGCACTCCCGGACGGTGATGCGGTGCGGTCCGCGGGGTATGCTACACTGCGCCGCAGTATCGTACGGATTTTTGCGTAGAAAGGACGTGCATACGCGTAATACATTTCGACATAGATAATGCGGTGATACGGTGCGTCGTGCATCGCAGCTCCGGACGGCGATACGGAGCAAACCGTACGGTGGCACGGTTCCATGCCGCCGCAGCCGCATGCGGTTTTCGTCCCTCCGTACACCTCAGCGGGATGCGGCGGCAATGTGTTAAGCGCCTAACCTCACACTATTTTTTCCGCAGCTGATGTCATTTCCATACATTTTTCATACATTTTCGCAGTCGTTTCGCTGAAAAAATGTATGGATAGGTCCACTGATCTTCATTGCGCTTCTTTTTACCGCATACTGCGTGGAAACAAAAGATCAACAGAGTGCCTAGTGCGAGTTTTATCGAGCTCTAGTCGATCGCACGCATCGTCGCATCGAACGCGTTAACGCGAATTTGTATGGAACATGGAATTATTACTCAAACAGGAATGAGCTCTTCAAAATATTGTTGTTCAAATTTGGACTTTATTTCTATGTAAATAAAGACTAAACACTTGAAAGTGCAAAAGTTTGCCGAGAGAGATAGCAATAACTGTACCTTTTATCCCTTTCCCACAGTGTTGCTACTGTTGTATATTTTATAATTTAGTAGTTATGAAACAACTATTGGTAGATGAAGATTTTTTATTATTGTTTATTTTAATTACTTTTAACGCCTAAAATACCAAAATTTTTTTTTTGTAATAATTATAACATAAATAAATTAAACTATCATGTTAGCCTACTATTAATAATTATAACACTATGATTTTACGTCCAGGAAATATTCTAGTGGTAGTATTCAAAAAATATTATATTGCAACAACAATTCTTTGTCAATGTCAGTAATTTTCGTTGTCATTGTAGTAGGGTGACCACACTGTATGTACCTAACATAAATATTATCGCAATTTTTATTTTTTTTTAATAAAAGTATTTTATATTAGTTATTTATTGTTTAGCTTACACGATGCGATGTTAAGTTATTAGAAAAAAGAATTGGCATTAACATTCTGTTTAAGATATTGGCGAAACCACAATAGTTTTAAATATTGTTGAAACAATTCGACTCACACTGATGTGTTTTTAATTCTTTTCTTCTTAAAATATTACTCATTCTTTTACTAGGTATGTATTTAAATATCACAGAGAGATTTTAGTGTTGACTCATTTTTGATAAGTTGACATATTTGATTATCTGTTATGTAGCGGTAGGTTCAACATAATATACCGATTGGAAAAACCCATCTATTGAAAGACAATTATTGACATTCATTATTTTTTAAATAATTATTATATTAATAAAACCTATCTTGTATTGAAAAGCAGATATAAAATTCTTTTGCGCAACCCATTTTGAAATAATAGAATAGAATATAATATTTCTTTGTTGTATGTACAACACCAACCAGCTTAAAGTCAACGTATAAATAATACACTTAACACTAACACCCAGTTTCTGAAAGGCTGTTCAGCGATAAAATTAACTAACAAGCTCTCAATCTAATGCTAACTATGAATTGAGTTGCCGAAAGCTAAATCAACTTATCACTGTGTTAGTTGACACAGCTGTCAAATTTATTGCAAAATTATTAAGGAAAGACCCATTTTGGGTTTCCAAAATACATATGAATAAAACAAAATATATGATTTCAGCAATGTGACCGTGTCTAAAAATATTACTCACGAGAAATCAAATTATTAGAGATTAGTATATTTTGGCTAACCAACGTTTCGGAAACTCAAATTGATTTGACACTGCTGTTAAGATGACATAGATGTTAGTTGAACAATATTTTGATCAGCCTTTCAGAAACTGGGGGTAATTGTACAAAGGGCAACCTTGTCGCTAAAAGCGATCTCTTCTTTAACAATCGTGATTATTAAGCATATTATGATTTTCAAAAGCATCTTTCAGGTTGAATGTTATTGTTTTTAAGAAAAAATCCCTTTTTTGTAGAATTTGTGGTCACAAATTTACGAAAGAGACAAACGGTGCAGTTATATATCTCTCGCTCGGCACACTTTTTTAAGCAAGAGCTCATTCCTGTTCGAGTAATAATTCCATGGTATGGAATTAGAGCAGCGCCATCTAGTAGCTCCTATGGAATGAGACAGCTTCATCTAGTGACTACTAGATGGCACTGCTGTAATTTCATACAAATGCGCGTTTACGCGTTCGATGCGTTTGATCGAATAAAACTTAGTTCTGCTACTCACCGCCGTGGCGCTAATAAAATTGCCATACAAACTTCGATTCGGATTTCGATTCTCCTGCGTGCTAGACCCACTGAGATTACGCGTTCGTTCGACATCGCTCGTACCGCTGCGCTGTATCGTTAACTGGGTCCTCTGGTGGAACACTTATAGCAGAAAGTGCCTGTTCGGAATTTTAACGCAGTTTATATTTTTTCTGTAGAAATACTTATTCAACATACGGTAAAAACAAATATTTTTTTCTTTAATCTTCTAGCAAGCATCGCTTACTTTATCACACTTCACACCCAGAATACAGAAAAAATAGAAAGAAGGATTGCATAGCAAGTGTAAAAGTAATTGCGGATTGAATTATTAATGTCATGGATCCAAATCTATTCTTTTTCCTGAAAAAAATTTATCCTTTTCATTAGACAGATGAAAACATATTGTTTCAAAAATATTCTGGCAAAATCATGCCTTTTATTACTTTCTTCATCTTCTGCAATAGCCGCTAGAAATACTATTTCTTCTTCAGATTCATTGAATTCTTCTTTAAACATAATTATTTTAAAAGTCCGCTCCGAGCTATACCGCACGGTTGACGACGAACGTACATACCACGCCCACGAGCATGGCTGCGTTCGAAAACATCACCCGGAGTAAGTCGGTGGTGAGGGGAGAGTGGCCGGCTGCGTTCGAAAACATCCTCCGAGTGCACTCCGTCACCCGCGGCCGTACCGCCTAACTCAAAGCGATCACTCGCTATCGTTATCGTGACATTAGAACAATAGTTTTAATGTCACAAGTGACTTTTCTTTTGAACTATTGTTCTAATGTCTCGAAAGCGATAGCGAGTGATCGCTATGAGTTAGGCGGTAGCCCCCCCGAAGTCTGTCCGAGAACATTTCGGGTGCACTCGGGAGTGTTGGAGGGCGTGTCCGAGAACGCTACGGAGTGCACTCGATCGCGTTGAATCTCACCCGCTTAATATAGCAAGGTGTAATTTCACTCGATTGGATTTGGCGGGAAATTGTTGATTTTAAAGTTGTTTGTGATTGTGATTACAAAGACTTCATATTCACACACAATTTTTTTGTGCATTTCGGAGAGCGAGGATGCGCTTCGTAACGTCGACAATAAGTAAGACGCATAACACATTGCACCGGACACCGCTCCGGTGTGCGGCGCTGCGGTTTTTAATTTTGACTGAAGAATCTTAATTTGTATACAAAAACCGCAGGGTATAACCATGCGGTTGTGCGGCGCGCGCGACGGCACCGCACTCTCGGACGGTGATGCTGTGCGGTCCGCAGGCCACACTGTGCCGCAGTATAGTACGGATTTTTGCGTAGAAAGGACGTGTATGCGCGTAATAGATCTCGACATAGATAATGCGGTGATGCGGTGCGTCGTGCTATAGAGATGGGCGGCGGAAAGATTCCAACTGGGAAAATTTCCGGAATTTTTCCAAATCGGGAATAAACCCGGTATTTACGAGGGAAAAAACCCAAATGATGGGTTTTTTCATTATTTGTTAAAGTGTGAGCTCTGTTATGTTATTGTTCATTTGTTTATATGTTTGTATCAACTTTCAACATTATTCGTATGGTTTTAACATTTAGCAGTCTAATATTGTAACGGAATAACTATTTTTTTATGTAACTACTAAGCAAACTTGAAAGAATTTGCAACTTGCACTTAGATATGGTGTTGAAACACATCACATTATCACGGAATGATTACGCCTCAAAGTGTAATTGCTTATACATTTGAGCAGGCACGCACAGCGCTCTTCACTACCAACCGACGGCTGGGATGTTGAGGGTGACGTCGATGGTGACGTCAAGAATTTCGAATTCGTTACTGGCCGTTGAAGAATGACATTCGTTCTTGGAATACCGCACCTAACACATCAATTGTAATCGTCATACTGCTAAATTTGTAAATTCGTAATTAAATCAATTGCAAAAGTATTTCTTCGCATCATTGAGAATACTCCTTCGCATTATCAACATATTTTGGACCTTCGAACCGGGATCTTCAAAGAAAAGAGACCAGAAAAATAATAGCGGTAAGACGTGCCAACCAGGATTCCCACAACCTTTCACATCGCCTGTGCTAATATCGTACTTCATATCAATTCCAGGGGAAAAGTCAACCGGGTAGTGCATTGCTGTTTACCAGTTTCGCAGTTTGGGCGTATCGCAAATCGTGAGTACCTCAGCTTTTTACATACCACCACAAAATGACTGACCCCAGTGCTTCTAATTTAATGATTCCCTCTAAGTCTCCGTGTAAATCTCCATCAAAACTGGATAGTGAATGTATTGCTCTTAATCGTAAACGAGGCGTTATTAAAGGTCGCTTAACAAAATTGCAAAAATATGTCGAGTCATTTAATTTTGTTGCACAACCTTCTACTGTATTTAAAGCAGAATTTAAATTGCGCATACAAGGGGCATCATCTCTTTTATCAGAATTTCACGAAATTCAAACCAAAATCGAAGAGCGTAGCGATGATATTGATGAGCAATTAGAGTACCGAGAGGAATTTGAGACCACATACTACCATATCATCGCTAAAGCCCAGGGTATGCTTTCGGACGACAAGGTCCCTGAGAATTCCAATGCGCCTGCCTTGCAGTTAGTAAAGCTACCTACTATCACATTGCCTACATTTGATGGTACTTACGAAAATTGGCTAGAGTTTCGTGATACCTTTCTTTCTTTGGTTCATAATTCTACACAAATTAGCTTAATTCAAAAGTTCCATTATTTAAAATCATCGTTGAAGGGTAGTGCAGAATTAGTGATAGACTCGCTCGAATTCTCTGCCTTCAATTATGACGTTGCATGGGAGTTACTCATTAATAGGTACGATAATAGTGAACTATTAGTGCACAATCACGTCAAGGCCTTATTTTCGATTCAACCGTTAACTAAAGAATCGCCAGTTTTAATAAGAAAGCTCATCGACGTCATTTTAAAAAATTTACGCGCGTTAAAAATACTCGGTGAGCCAACAGAATATTGGGACACACTTATTTTATTCATTATAGTCTCTAAATTGGATTTCACAAGCGAAAGAGAATGGGAACAACATAAAATCACACTTTGTTCTCAAAATACTGGCGAGTCTAAGTTAGGGTTGAAAGTGAGCGATTTACTTGAATTTCTTGGCCGCAGAGCAAACATGCTTGAAACGCTAATAGTTACTCATAGCAAAGGCACACAAGACGGATCAAAGCGCACACATAATATTTCACACACAAATATTTCCAATAAGGTACACTGCAACGTTTCTTATTCACATCCTAGTAAAACGCTTCAAAAAAGGAACACCTTTCAGAAACCTTGCCCTATGTGTAGCTTATATCATCCATTGTATTCATGTGAAAAATTCTTAGACTTGTCTATTACTAAAAAATATGAATTAATTTCTCAGCATAAACTGTGTAGTAATTGTATGCGCGCTGGTCACGCAGTCACTTACTGTTTGTTCGGGCCTTGCAAGAAGTGTTCGAAAAAACACAACACACTGCTACACCGCGACTGCGACGAGTCTGATAGTAACACGCAAATTAACTCTTTGGCACTATTTACATTAGACAAGGAATCGCGCGAACCACTTGGCATTGATGCGCATAAACCGGGCTCACAACAATACGATGCATTAAACGCACACATAACTTTTAGTGAACCGGTCTTGTTATCCACGGCGCTAGTCAAAGTCGGTGACAATAATCACAATTTCCATGTGGTTCGGGTGCTCTTGGACAATGGTAGTCAAAGATGTTTCATCACGAAATCATTATGCGATAAATTACACACACAAATTTTACAGTCCACTCATAAAATCAAGGGTGTAGGGAACTTGGTCACACAATGTACAGAGGCATGTGACGTCACGATTAGGTCACTGTCATCTGAGTCCTACACTTTACGTATACGGTGCTTAGTTCTGCCACACATAAGTTCTAAGATGCCATCTTTCACACACAAGCAACCTTTCAATTTGCCAAATAATATTTATTTGGCTGATCCCCAATTTTTGGAATCACATCCTATAGATATTTTAATAGGGGCCGATTATTTTTGGGAACTGCTTGATGAAGGGAGAATCCGTTTGCCGAGCGGTCCCTTCTTACAAAATACCAAACTTGGTTGGGTTATGTCTGGACCTATTTACACAAATAACAAGAATAATAAACGCACACAAGTCTCGTGTAATATGACACAGTCCCTAGACGCACAGCTACAAAGGTTTTGGGAACTTGAGGAGGTAACGTCTACTAGCAAGGCACTCAGTGATGAGGAGAAGGCACGTGAGGAGCACTTCACAAGAACTACCACTCGCACTAGCGAGGGAAGATTCTGCGTACGTTTACCATTTGGAACTGATGTGACCAAATTAGGCGAATCCTATTCTCAAGCTGCTCATTGTTTTTATTCGCTCAAGAAACGATTGGCTAACGCTCCTAACTATAAAAAATTATATAGTGACTTCATTCACAAGTATGAAAGACTAGGTCATATGACCTTAGTTAACAATTCTGATACGCTTCATTTTAAGACAGAATTTAAACATGATTACGAACATGTAACTAAACGCAACATATTGTCTAAAGTCTCAAAAATATTTAACCCTTTGGGACTACTTAGTTCCTTTATAATAAACGCAAAAATATTATTACAACGCCTGTGGTTATTGAAAATAGGATGGGATGACCCTTTGCCCGCTGATGTTATCCGTACTTGGGAGCAATTCGAAAGTAATATTTCATTACTCAGTAACATCAGAGTGCCACGTCATGTCGTAGGAGTTAAGGCAGAACGTATCGAATTGCACATTTTTTCTGACGCCTCCCAACACGCCTATGGTGCATGTGCATATGTGCGCACGCTAAATACTGACTGCACAGTGACCATGAGATTATTATGCTCAAAGGGTAAGGTGGCTCCTATCACACCCACTAGAATACCTAGGCTAAAACTGTGTGGAGCTTTATTAGGTTCTAGGCTTTACACTAAAATTAAAAATTCGCTTGTATTACAGTTTCATAGTTTAACTTTCTGGACGGACTCCACTATTGTTATTGGTTGGTTGCGCATGAATCCTAACCTCTTAAAAACGTTTGTTCAGAATAGAACCACTGAAATACAGGAACGCACGCGGGACCTTCCATGGCATCATGGCAGGCAAATAGAACCCGGCCGACCTGGTGTCTTTTGGGACTAGCCTGGACACACTCCAGATTGTAGCCTATGGTGGGAAGGCCCACCCTTTCTTTTAGATCCACAATTTCAACATTCACACATTTTAGAATTAGATTCACAGGGCCTGTCTGAAACTAAATCGTTAACTATACACACATATTTTATTTCTGATGAAAATTCTAAGTGGTTTCCATTTCATAGATTTTCAAATTTTATTCTCTTGAAACGCGCATGTGCTTACCTTTTAAGATTCATACATAACACACGTCATAAGATAACAAACGCATCGGTCCGCTGAGCGTCAGCGAGTTGAGTGAATCACTAGTAGTGACTCAGTAGAATTTCACAGTTAGAATCTTTTTCAGACGCATATGCTACTATGATTAAACATAAAAAATTAGATAAATCACACAATTTAGTAAAATTAAATCCATTTCTCGATTAAAATTTTAATTAGGGTTGGAGGTCGACTAGGCAATTCACTCAACTACGCTTATAATAAAAAACATCCGATAATGATATCCAGTAAACATCACTTTACATTAAGTAGGTACTACTGTTCCAAGCCGAACACAAAGGGTTACTGCACGCGGCACCTCAAGCGTTATTGTATGCACTTCGTGAAGTCTGGTGGCCTATTGGTGGGAGAAACGTAGCAAAAAAAGTTGTTTACGATTGCGTTCGGTGCTCGCGCATACAAGCTAAGCCTCTAGCGCCTATTATGGGTAATATTCCTATGCAACGACTTGATCCAGGTTTTACATTCATGCACACTGGTGTCGACTACATGGGACCCGTGTATATTCTGAACCGAAAAGGGAGAGGTGCAAAAACTGTAAAGGCTTATGTTTGCATTTTCATATGTTTTTCTACACGCCCGGTTACATTGGAACTCGTAGGCGATTTGTCGACTGATGCGTACCTATTGGCGCTTAAAAGGTTTATTTCCAAACGGGGTAAACCTGCCGTTATATATTCCGATAACTAAAAATTTCATTGGTCTTATGAATGAATTTAAACATTTTTTAAATAATTGTTCATCGGATATAATTGAATACGCTACAAAGCAACATATCGAATTTAATTTTATACCTCCATATTCGCCTCATTTTGGTGGTTTGTGGGAAGCTGGGGTAAAATCGTCAAATACCATTTGCGTCGGGTCGTAGGTAATTCGCACCTCACTTACGAGGAGTTTAGTACGGTACTAGCACAGGTTGAAGCCGTCCTGAACTCACGTCCTATAAGTCCTATGTCCGCAGATCCTCACGACTTTGAACCCCTCAGCCCTGCTCATTTCTTGGTTGGTCGTCCGCTGACCGCTCCGCCGTGCACAGACTTCAGAGACAAGCCAGAACATCGGCTGTCACGCTATCAGCGAGTGGAACAGATTCGCCAACATTTCTGGACTCGTTGGTCAAAAGAGTATGTTTCAGAGATGCAAACAAGACGCAAGTGGAGTACTAGCCAGACTGACTTGAAGCCCGACACACTGGTACTAATAAAGGAAGATCATCTGCCTCCATTGAAGTGGCGTCTAGGCAGAATAATCACAGTCTTTCCAGGGAAGGACGGAATATCCAGAGTGCCCGACATCAAAACTCAGGCTGGAGTTATTCGACGAGCTTTCTCGAAGATATGTCCTCTGTTAGCCGAAGAATAACATCACACGCACATCATGTTTTTTTTATTGAAAGCCGTGTCTTTCAAGGCCGGGGGCATGTTGAAACACATCACATTATCACGGAATGATTACGCCTCAAAGTGTAATTGCTTATACATTTGAGCAGGCACGCACAGCGCTCTTCACTACCAACCGACGGCTGGGATGTTGAGGGTGACGTCGATGGTGACGTCAAGAATTTCGAATTCGTTGCTGGCCGTTGAAGAATGACATTCGTTCTTGGAATACCGCACCTAACACATCAATTGTAATCGTCATACTGCTAAATTTGTAAATTCGTAATTAAATCAATTGCAAAAGTATTTCTTCGCATCATTGAGAATACTCCTTCGCATTATCAACATATGGCTTAATTAATTTATTGATCTGCCCCCTTTATTTGCTAACTTCGGTTGCCCACTCCAAGTAAGGATGTGGATATCTTTGTTATGGAACCTTTTTTTTGGGAAGGGGGAATCTCTTTACGATTCAACAAGGAACTGAAAAGCTGACAAAGCCGCCCCTTGGATATGCCATTGGACTCGGGTATAAACCCCATACCTGGCTAAACCACGCTCCAGCAACTTCTACCCCCATAGTAGCACGATCGGGATCGCCGCTAGCCATTCCCCGAGCGCACCCCCTGGAGACAGGCCCAACGGTGAGCCAGCACTGCTGACCCAAGCGCTGGGACTCGTCTATGTAGGAGTCGCAAGTGCCATAATGCGACCCCCCCAGACGGGCAGGCCAAGAATAGAAAAGTAATGTCTTCCAACCGGCTGTCGGCCGGCCGCGCCATTTCGTCCCAGGCTTGCTTAAGGGAGTTGGTGGCGAGCGTCCAGGAACGCGCGCTTCCTCCTACCCAACCGCCTGCGTCCGAGCGATACGGTGAAGGGCCGACGTCCTCTCGCGCCCGCTTCGCTGCATCCTTCTGCGAGATCACATTCTCGCAGAAGGAGGCGACAGCCTCCTAAGCCGTCGCGCCGGTCAACATCTCGCATACGACGCTGGCCAGCGCGACGGGCGCAACCCCTACCTAGGCCCAGCGCGAGGGCTAGTGCGTCGCGCTGGAGTCACCAGGCCGGGCACTCCGGAAGTGTGTCTAGTCTAGCCGTGTCGTCGGGAGCGCCGCAGTGGTGACAATGCAGCGTCTTCTCCCTCCGTGCGACATGATGCAGATAATGGCCGAAGCAAGACTAGACGAACTGCCTCGATCGTCCAGTGGCCGGCAGCTGGGTGGACAAGCGTCTCGGCCCACTGGCGAACAGCCTCACTCTGCGCCAGGTGCCTGGTATGCGCCACCTCCTGCGGGAGGGGGCGCTCTCCCCGACTCCTCGCTGCCATCCGATGTCGGCACACGGCCGCAAGGACTCGTGCCTCGACATCTCACGGGGGTGAGCCCGTTAGGACGCAGACCGCCCCGTGAGAGACCATGCAGTAAGCCCGCACGGCTCGGGTGGCAATGACCCTCTGTGGCCTGCGCAGGATAGGCCACCGTTTGGGGGTGAGATGCTCTGCCCAAATCTGGGCTCCGTACAGCCCCATCGACTTTATTACTGTCTGGTAAAGTCGACGGCTCGCTGCGCCCGGTCCCCCACGTTGGGGAGGACCCGTCCGAGGGCTGCCGCGGCGGCAGACAGCCTTGGGGCGAGGAGCTTAAAATGCTCCTCGAAACCCCATCGAGAATCCAGTACCAGACCTAGATTTCATCGAGATCTCGCTCTGGACTTGGACACCTTCATCCCCGGACACGGAGTCCCGCCGGGGGTCTGCGGCGACGCGGTGGCCTGAACGTCATGGCCGTCGTTTTGTCAACGGCCACATCCAGCCCGAGGAGATGGATGCGCCGATAACGACAACCTCCCCCGCTGACGTGGCCCCCTCAGTCCACCTCTTGAGGTGGGCCACGGCGTCCATGGTGGACCGGCCGGTGCTCGGGTGCGGGCTCTCAGCCAAGTCCGGTCACGGGCCCTCCAAATGCTCGACGAGCCAAGAAGCGAGAATTTTCTCGAGAAACTTCCCAGCCACGTCGAGCACCACCGACGGGGCATCGGCAGGGCAATTCGGCTTCCGAAGAAGGCAGGCTTCCAGCACAGGGGGAAACGGCCCGAGGCGATGCTCGTAGTGAGCACCGCCTGGAACCGCTCCTACAGGGCGCCCAGTGCCAGGCACAGGACCCTCGCTGGCACCCCGTCCGGTCCAGGCGCCTTCACCTTCCCCTTGCGACGGAACCGCTCCCTCACCGCGTCGAACTCCAGGTCCGACACGGGTGGGCCCGCTTCCTCCACTTCCAGGATGGCGCTGAGGGCGACCATCCTCGGGGGCTCGAAGGATCCAGTATAGGGAAAAAGCGACCCTAGGACCCTCTGCACGAGCCCCTCGTCCATCCGGTGTATCGGGGGAGCACCGTCTTGGTACTTCCCCCTCACCAGACGGTACGATCGTCCCCAAGGATCGGAGTTGAGGAGCTCTATAAACGAGTTCCACGACTCCGAAACGGCCCTCAAGATCCCTGTCTCGACGGCCTTGTTCGCCTTCCTGTACGCCCGATGCAGAGTGTCCTCTTCGTCGGGCGTCCTCCTGGTGGCACGCCTTTTGCACCACAGGTAGGCGCGCCTATGCTATAGCACTTCGAGTTCACATGACAGTTATGCAAAAGCAAAAGCGGAAATATTTTATTTATTGATTTCTATATTGTTTTAAAAAAAACTGCTACCTGCGACAAACTCAAAAGTAAAATAGCAAATGGTAATCTCTACGCAGTTAAAGAATGATATTTAAAACTACAGCGTAGCGTGCATGTGTATATTGCTTAGAAATAGTGTTACTTAGATTATTGATAGGTCATCGATTTGCGCAAAGACCTATCAATAATCTAAATGGTGTTATTACTCTGACCGTATTGAGAACATTAATTGTATTTTTTATTCTTTATTTGCATTTTATGTTTTAAATCATATTGTTAATAGATATGTGCGTATCTAATGAAAAAACCCGAATATTTACCCGATTTGGGAATTTTCCGGGAATTAACCCGGGAATTTTCCCACGTTTGGGTTTTTACCGGGTAGAATCCCATCGTGCATCGCAGCTCCGGACGGTGATACGGAGCAAACCGTACGGTGGCACGGTTCCGTGCCGCCGCAGCCGCATGCGGTTTATGTCCCTCCGTACACCGCATTTACACGCCACACCACTCTTTATGGTCCTTCGAGCCGGATTAAATTCCGATTAAACATTAAATATATTTTGTTAAATTATAAAAATTTCACGCATTAACTTTCCGCTATAGATTTATTCATGTAATTTAAATTTAAAGAGTATTAAAATTTTCATATTTACGCCTTAATTTTCATATTTACTATTTATTGATTTCTTACGCTTCAAGTCTATCAATATGGAACATTTAGAGGCAAAATTAACATTGCTTATTTCTAAAAAGGAAGCCATATTCGAACGCATAAATAAATTATATAATTTGTCGAAAAAAATTACATTGCCCATAGAATCACGCATTAATGTAAAATTTTTAGAGGAAACTGAGAGTATTAGTGAATTACATATTAAATATGAGGCGCTTATCGACGAAATAAATGTATTGCAATACCAAATAAACCCGAAAACTAAAGTAGATTATAGCAGTTTGAGTGCATTTGAAGATATATATTCCGCTATTAAATATACCCGCAATAAATTATTAAATGAAACGCGGCATTCTGGTGAGAGTACGCACAATGAACCCGCTTCTAGTTCAGTAGCAATTAAATTGCCCCCTATCGAATTACCATCATTCGACGGGAAAACGGAATCTTGGCCTATATTCTACGAGGCTTTTCGCACCAATGTTCATTTGAATAAGCAGCTGAGTGACTCGCAGCGTGTTCAATATTTGATGGGCCGACTAACCAATAACGCGTTAAAAATCACCTCGGGAATAGTTCCTTCAGGCGATACATATAATATTTTATGGGATAGTCTAGTAAAAAAATATCAGGATAAACGTTCTTTGGGTGTTCATTATCTTAACAATATTTTGGATATAAAATGTTGTTCAAACTCCGCATTTAGTTTAAACGCATTTATAGAAAAATACTGCACATCTCACGCAGCTCTCAAGCAATTAGGTATTGATGATTTAGCGGATTTTATAATATTACATTGTGGTTTGAGAAAAATTGATACGCAAGTTCTTCAAAATTTCGAAACTTCCGTTAGTGATAAAGAAATACCTACATGTAAAGACTTTATATCCTTTATTCAAGATCACGTGAAAATTTTAGAACGCTCCCGTAATAATAAATCGCAGGTGGAGCAGCGCGCTATTACTAGTTTGCCACGTAAAACCACTACACATTCGCAGAATAATTATAAGTCATTTGTATCTAGCAGTAATAATAATGTCAACACTTATGAGCGATCGAACGATCGCTGTGTGTTATGCAATAACAGTAGTCATAATAAATTATTTTCTTGCCCTACCTATTTAAATAACTTTGATTCACGAAAACGTTTTGAATTTATAAAATCTAAAAATGGGTGCATTAACTGTCTTAGTCTATTGCATATATTAGCTAGGTGTAAATCAAATAACCTTTGTCGTATCTGCAATAAAAAACACCATTCGTTATTACATTTTGAAGATGCGGGTGGAATTAAAAATGGTACTGCATACAGTCCCCGCGTGATGTGTCCGCCGGCCGCCGCGTCTTTGCCTATCGCTTCTCGTGATCGTGACATTCATTCACTCAAACCCATCCTCGAGCGAGCGGCACCGATTGCGGACCGTGCGAATGTCTCTGCGCCACAGTATACTGACACAAGCAGTAGGCCCGCTCCGCATGACGCATCAATTTCACTCACATCGAACTTGAAACCTAGTTCTTCTATTTTATTGTCTACTGCACAGGTTTATGCTACACGTTTTAACAGTAATGATAAATTAATTATTCGCTGTTTAATGGATTGTGGCTCGCAAAATAACTTAATAACGCTTGATTGTTGTAAACGTTTAAATTACCCGGTTGTTACGCTAAATAACTCTTATTTACAAGAATAGGAATGTCTTCACGTCCTATTTATAGTTACATAAACTTCAATATACAGTCTCGTGTAAACCCAAATAATTTTTATTTTATTCACGCTCTGGTAGTGGATTGTATTACAGATAGACTTCCTTTAAATAATATTACTATTAGTGACGTTTCTTATTTAAATAATTTGCCATTGGCTGATTTATCCTGGAATATTCCAGGAGAAATTGATCTTATTCTCGGAGCTCAACTATTTCCATACTTATATTCAGGGAAGAGGGTAGACTCTGGTACTATGGCACTGCCCGCTATACTTACAACTTTAGGTTATGTTCTCATGGGAGATGTACCGTGTTATTCGAATTCATCTGATAAACAATTTTTGTCCTGTTTTGCTGCTTCCACGCATAATGACATTGAGTCAAGTATACATAAATTTTTCGAATTAGAAGAAATTACTTCTAAACGCATCATTAGTCCGGAGGAAATTGAATGTGAAAATATTTTTACTTCTTCTGTGACATACTGCAGTCCCACTTATACTGTGGATCTATTTTTTTGTAAAAGTCCTTCTGCGCTCGGCCACTCTCGACTTCTCGAGCGATAGCACATCGTCGCTTCCTCGCTCTAGAACGCAAGTTTGCTTCAGTTACTGGTCTTCGCGATAATTACAATAAAACAATACTCGAATATATTAATAGATATTATCTACTTGTCAGAGGTGTCAGACTCTGAATTAAGTTTAGATGGATATTACATACCTCATCACGCTGTGATACGACCTGACAAAGATAGTATTCGTGTTGTCTGACGCTAGTGCGAAAACTCACTCAGGATTGTCGCTTAATGATATTCTACACGCTGGACCTAATTTACAGGCCGACCTATTTCTTCTGTTATTGGACTTTAGATTGTTTCCTGTAGCGATGACCGCTGATGTGAAACAGATGTTTCTTCGCATTGGTGTAAGTGAGCACCATCGTAAATATTTAAGAATATTATATAGATTTAATCTTAATGAACCTATTCGCACATTTAATTTTAATTGCGTCCCGTTCGGTCTTAAATCGAGTCCTTTTTTAGCTATGCGCACTTTGCGCCAGCTAGCTTCAGATAATAGTGAGCGTTTTCCACATGCTTCTAAAGCGGTGGAGAGCCAATTTTTCATGGACGATTTTGTTCAGTCGGCACCTGATGAGCAAGCCGCCATTAATTTGTCGCATGATTTAATTGAATTATTTAAATTAGGTTCGTTCGACCTCGTCAAGTGGACAAGTAATTCATCCACTTTGCTAAACACACTACCCGATTCGCATCGGACTCCGATTAATTTCGGGGATAAAAATAATAATAATTTTAAAATATTAGGTTTGTCTTGGGATCCAGTTAATGACATGTTTTCTTTCACTACAGTTAAAATTAATGACAATTGTACGAAGCGTTCCATTTTGTCTTTAGTTGCACGTTTGTTCGACGTACTCGGATTAATCGCTCCAGTCGTTTTGTTTGCCAAGGTTCTGGTTAAGGAGCTATGGTTGAATAGAATGGACTGGGACGAAGTCGCTCCCGAGTCGATACGTAGGTACCCGCTTTGCGGCCCTCGCGTCAGAGTTTTTGCTGCTTCCGAACTTAGATATTCCACGCCATATTGCAGTCCAAGTAAATAGTAAGGTTAACCTCGTAGCTTTCTGTGACGCTAGTTTTACCGGTTACGGCTGTTGTATTTATTTACACGTAACTGATCCCGCGGGTAATATAACAGTGCGAATTTTGTGCGCTAAATCCAAGGTCGCTCCGATGAAGGTGACAACCCTAGCTAGGTTGGAGCTTGTAGCCGCGTTGCTTCTTTCGAAGTTGGTGAAATATGTCCACGATAGAATTTCTTCTAGAATCCCTATTACAAGAATATATGCTTTCACCGATTCCACAATCGCACTCTCCTGGATTCAGTCATCTCCGCATAGATGGTCGATATTTGTAAACAATCGCATAGCGAGAATTCATGACAATTTATCACCTAGTTGTTTTCACCATGTGTCTGGTAAGGAAAATCCCAGCGACTGCTTGTCCCGCGGTATGTTACCTTCACAACTAATTAACCACTCTTTGTGGTGGGACGGTCCATGCTGGCTTCGCGAGCCGACAAATGATTGGCCAATTAAGAGGATTGTAAAGTAATCGTGCGCGGCGCGAGTAGGTATTTTTCTAAAATGCTATCTGTTTCACACCGCTCGGCCTCCCGTCCCGTCTGGCGTTTACACCACAAATACAACACGCGCAAATTCTCACGCACACAACGACAGCAGCGCGCGACGCGACTCCTCGGCGCGAGAACTCGAGATCATTATTTTACCGTTTGTAATGTTTTGCGTTGCTTAGGTATTCCTGACTGCCTTTCCGCTCGCAACTTTGCCTTCGTTATTTTCGTTTTTCGTGAGGGAATTTTGTTTTCCCGTATGAAAAATTATTTTATAACCTTATATTACTCAGTGATGATGTAGCATTCTATAGTCAATAATTTTTTTATATCAGCCTAGTAGTTTTTAAAAATAAAAAAATATAATAAATAAAAATAGCTTTATTTCTAAAAATCATTTTAACAATAATTACGCCGAGACTTCCCAGTGAGCTAGTTTTTGAATTTATTCATTACAAACAAAAATACAAATCTTCTTTCTTTATAATATTTTAGTAGATAAGTTTCGTAAATTATTTCAGTATTCCTTTGAAATTTATAGTGTAGGCACTTACTTGGTATCCCTATCAAGTCCTACTTTATAGGACTGAGCTGTTATTTGTAATGAAAGTACCTATCTATCATACATTTACCTGTCTAAAGAAAATTACTTTTTGTAAGATGAGTTTTATACTGAAAAAAAAATGATTTTCATTTGAGATGTGAATCAATAATGGATCCTTTTATGAAAAAAATAAACACTAAACATAAAATGACATTTACAATTGTTTTAACAAGAACATACCTCTTGTTAACTTAAAAATAAATAACAAATAATCTATTATTTTAGATAGATAAATTAATACTTCTACATACAAACTAAATAGGAGCAGGGCTTTAAAAAATATAAAGTAATAATTATGCATCAAATAAAAAATACCTCTCATTTTTATACACTAATCTTGGGTAGTTATACTAATAGTCTTAGAATTCTAATTTTTACCACCTCCGTGGTCTAGTGGTTGAGGCCACCGGATGTTGATCGGGAGGTCCGACCGGCGGGGTTCGATCCGTTGGGTTCGTCCGGACTACAAAAATTATTTTTTATTTTTTGTAAAATATTTTTTTTGTTTAACTTTTTAGTGAAAGAAACCCTAATTAAATTAGGGTATCCCTCGATTTTCATAGGATCCCATCATCAGAACCTGACTTTGGTGACCTAGGGACCACCCTAGGAGTATACTCTACCGAATACAAAAAGAATTTTGAAAATCGGTCCACAATTGGCGGAGTAATCGCGTAACATACACAAAACGGTTGACACGGTTAGCGCAGAGGTCGAGCGATCGCCAAATGCGCAAGAGGTCGCGTGTTCGATTCCCGCACGGGACAGATGTTTTGAATGGCTATAGAAATTTGTTCCGGTCTGGGCGTATGTGCATGTGATATTCTATGTTTGTAACTGCACCCACGACACAGGAGAAAATCCCAGTGTGGGGCGACGTTTTTATTTAAAAAAAACACGTTGGACGCACCTAAAAATTTAAGGATTTCCCTCCATTTTTATGGGATCCCATCATCAGATCCTAACTTTGGTAACCGTGGGACCACCATTGGAGTATAATCTTGACAATACAAAAAGAATTTTGAAATTCGGTCTGCAATTGGCGGCGTAATCGCGCAACATACACAAAAAAAAACATACGCATCGAATTGAGATACTCCTTTTTTGAAGTCGGTTAAAAAATACCTATTAGTATAGGTATGTAATCAGCTGCTTTAAATTTTATAGTTAAAATGAAAAAAAAACTTCAAAACCGTACGAAGGGTGCCTTCTTCCCATATATGCCTACCCTGCCTACCCTACATACTCGTATATTATTTAGGTACTTTGTCGTTTGTATTTTTTATACAATCGTAGATTCCATAACACGAGTAAAACCTTTGAGCCTAGCTTTAGACGAATAAAATTCAAATAAAATAATATTAAAAATAACGCTACTTGCATAGTCTATTACACGTTTTTAGCTGCTCCAACTTCATACATTGCATAACAAATACCTATCACAAGAAACAAAATACGAATTTATTTTGAGTTGGTTTCTTTATGGCACATATTTATTATAACAAACAATTACTTACATACTTACATTTTTTTCCTTTTTTGGTTTTGGGAATTTACAGTAAAGTTAACAGGCTACAGGCTGCTAACCCGGCTGGAAATTTGTATTGAAATAAAATCTTTAAAATAAAACACTAAAATCAATAAACGTATTCAAAAAGATATTTATTTTTTCATGTGTAAGGTATTTGTGAAGATTAATAGTTCCGACTTGAGTAATAACTTTCACTATTGATCGATATATCGATATTACTTTCTTCTCCCTAGGCGACAATAACTACGATAACATTATGTCACATCACTATCACTACATTGTACCCCTGCCCCCGACCCGTATCGTGCGATAGAGAGAGTTGCAAGAAATGGTCGAAATTGCCTACAATTCCTGTTTGAAATATTGTTGCGGGCTTAGACCTTACTAAATGGTCTAAGGTTGCGGGCGATAACTGTTTTACCCCCCTAAACCTTTATGAAATTAGACGCTTTTGGTCTCATTAGATTCAGTATACCTTAATCTATGTTTGTACGTTTTGCTTTTTTTGTAATTCAGAATAATTTAGTCAAAAAAAGACAAAAATGCTCAAGGTAGTTTTTAAGTGGAAAATATAGATATTTAGATGCTAATAACTTATATTCTGAGCAATATTTCTTCAAAATCAAAACGTACAAACCTAGTTTTTCATTATATCTACAAGATTTCCAAAAATTATGAAAATTGGACTATGTCTAGAGGGACCAAAGCGTTATCGCTTTTTGTATGAAAATTTACAGCTTCACAATCCTCTTAATACGTTTAAATCAGCAGATTATGAAACTCTTCCCGAATATAAAACTTCTAGTAAAACACTTGTCGCCGGTCGCCATGGTTTCTTCTGAACCGTCATTTATTAATGAGATAAGTAATCGCGTCAGCTCATGGAGTAAGTTAATTAAAATTATTTTTTATGTATTAAAATTTTCAAAAAAAATATCGGGTTGTGAATCGGTGGAGTTATTTATTATAAAACATATTCAACATATTTACTTCTCGCGTGATATTGAATTATTGCAGACTGGTCAAATGCCATCGAAAAAGCTGCGTAATTTGTCTATTTTTCTAGATTCCAACGCTGTAATCCGCATTGGGGGCAGGTTATCTAACTCCAGTCTTCCGTTTGAAGTTAAACACCCAATACTTTTGCCTAAGCGCGACCGCATTATAGATTTAATAATTGATTATTACCACGCCGCAAATTGCCATACCGGCCCCAGTCTCTTAATGTCTATTATAAGACAGCGGTTTTGGATTTTAGATGCCAGGACTGTAATACGATCTCGCTGCCGGAAATGTAATATTTGTTTCCACTTAAATCCAAAGCACCCGACTCCCAAAATGGCTGACTTACCAGCGTATCGCATCGCATTCAGTGGGGTTAGCACGCAGGAGAATCGAAAATCGAATCGAAATCCTAATCGAGGAGTTTGTATGGCAATTTTATTAGCGCCACGGCGGTGAGTAGCAGAACTAATAAAATTGCCATACAAACTCCTCGATATTCGGATTTCGATTCGATTTTCGATTCTCCTGCGTGCTAGCCCCACAGGACGCAAAGGCGTTCGTCCACACACACCGGGGTGGACTTCGTGGGACCGATTTACTTCACTCACAGCTATTAGGCGAAGAGGTCAGCATGCGCAAAAGGCATACATTTGTCTTTTCGTGTGCTTAGTAACAAAGGCCATTCACATTGAATTGGTCTCTTCTTTAAACACTGAATCGTTTATTTTCGCGTTTATGGCGCCTCTTCACAATGGCCCATGATGGCCCATCAAATGATCGTCCATCATTGCCGCCATGATCGATGCGCCTCTTCACAATGGACCATGATGGCCCATCAAATGATCGTCCATCAATGCCGCCATGATCGGGCAACTCTCCACACAATCGTGAACATCATTTACTAACTGTTTATTGTTATGATAAGACGTCTATCAAAAGTATTTTACAAAAACTAAAAACCTACTTCAAAAACACTGAAAAGTTAAAAATAATATAAGAATAGGTACAAACAAGATCACACTTCTATATTGAAGTCGGTGCCAAACGATGATCTAGAAAGTCTTAAAATTTGTCACCGACTTCAATATAGAAGTGTAATGTTGTTTATACGTACCTATTCTTATATTATTTTTAACTTTTCAGTGTTTTTGAAGTCGGTTTTTATTTTTGTAAAATATTTTTTATTTTTTAGTGAATGCAATCTTATTAGTGAAAGAAACCCTAATTTAAAAAATCGAGGAAAACGCTAATTTTAAGTAAATTAGCGTTTTCTTCGATTTTCTTGGGATCCCATCATCAGATCCTGATTTTGGTAACCTTGGAAACACCCCAGGAGTATTCTCTATCAAATACAAAAAAAAACGAAAATGGGTCCACAATTAGCGGAGTAATCGCGTAACATACAAAACACGTTGGACAAACCTTAAAATTTAAGGGTTTTCCTCGATTTTCATGGGATCCCATCATCAGATCCTAACTTTGGTGACCATGGGACTACCCTTGGAGTATACTCTAAAGAATACAAAAATAATTTTGAAAATCGGTCCACAATTACAAAAATTAATCGTAAGCGTAATCGCGTATCATACACACAAAAAAAACATAAGCATCAAATTGAGAATCTCCTCCTTTTTTGAAGTCTGCTAAAAATGGACATCGAAGAGATTATCGCGGCAGCGGCAACATTTTTACTTAGCTCTTATAATCATCTACTTAATGTGCGTAAAAAAGAAACATCATATGAGTAAAATTTATTTACCGAGAAGTCTACACTGTACTCGAGACAAATACGTACTGAGTAATCGGCGATTGTGTGGACGCGTATGCCATCATGGGCCATCATTCCTTTGATGTACCGACAATTCGCCGATTGCTCACAATTACCGGCGATGATGGCCGATCATAGACAATCATGCCCTCTACACAATCGTGATTGTGTATACTTGGCCATCATGGGCCATTGTGAAGAGGCGCCATTAAACGTTTTATTTCGCTTCGCGGCCCAGTGTCGGTAATGTACTCCGATAATGGGACTAATTTCGTTGGCGCTAAAGCTAAGCTCGACGAAATGTATAATTTAATATTAAATTCATCATTTCAATTAGATATAAAACGCGAACTACTTACTAACCGCATAGAGTGGAAAATGATTCCACCGCGCGCTCCCCACTTCGGTGCGATGTGGGAAGCAAATATTATGGCGCCTCTTCACAATGGCCCATGATGGCCAAGTATACACAATCACGATTGTGTAGAGGGCATGATTGTCTATGATCGGCCATCATCGCCGATAATCGTGAGCAATCGGCGAATTGTCGGTACATCAAAGGAATGATGGCCCATGATGGCATACGCGTCCACACAATCGCCGATTAATCAGTACGCATTTGTCTCGAGTACAGTGTAGACTTCTCGTTAAATAAATTTTACTCATATGATTTCTTTTTTCACGCACATTAAGTAGATGATTATAAGAGCTAAGTAAAAATATTGCCGCTGCCGCGATAATCTCTTCGATGTCCATTTTTAACAGACTTCAAAAAAGGAGGAGATTCTCAATTTATGCTTATGTTTTTTTGTGTGTGTGTTACGCGATTACGCTTACGATTAATTTTTGTAATTGTGGACCGATTTTCAAAATTATTTTTGTATTCGATAGAGTATACTCCAAGGGTAGTCCCATGGTCACCAAAGTTAGGATCTGATGATAGGATCCCAAGAAAATCGAGGAAAACGCTAATTTACTTAAAATTAGCGTTTTCCTCGATTTTTTAAATTAGGGTTTCTTTCACTAATAAGATTGCATTCACTAAAAAATAAAAAATATTTTACAAAAAATAAAAACCGACTTCCAAAACACTGAAAAGTTAAAAATAATATAAGAATAGGTACAAACAAGATCACACTTCTATATTGAAGTCGGTGCCAAACGATGATCTCCTCGAAAGTCTTAAAATTTGTCACCGACTTCAATATAGAAGTGTGATGTTGATGATGATGTCGGTTTTTAGTTTTTGTAAAATATTTTTGATAGACGTCTTATCATAACAGTAAACAGTTAGTAAATGAATGTTCACGATTGTGTGGAGAGTTGCCCGATCATGGCGGCAATGATGGACGATCATTTGTTGGGCCATCATGGGCCATTGTGAAGAGGCGCCATCAAAAGTGTCAAAACGCATTTATATAGAGTCGTAGGTAAACAATTATTAACCTACGAGGAATTAACAACAGTATTGGCACAGATCGGATGTATTTTAAATTCGCGCCCTCTATGCGTTGTATCCTCTGATCCGCATCCGGACGTTTTGACACCTGCGCATTTCATAATGTCTACTCCCATACGCTATTTACCATCGTCTGAATTGACTGACACACTCATGAATTTACCGAAACGCAAAGAACTCTTGGATCAACTTGTCCTTTCTTATTGGAAAAAATGGCGTCTCGAATATTTGCACACTCTGCAGGTCCGCCAAAAATGGTGTTCTCCCGATCATTCGGTGAGCATTGGTGAGGTAGTCGTCGTGGGAAATGATAACGTTCCACCTTTAAATTGGTCAATAGGCATTATAACCGAAGTTTTCCCGGGGACTGACGGATCCATTCGTGTCGCTACTGTGAAAACAAGTACAGGATTTTATAAGCGCCCTGTCGTTAAATTGTATCCGTTACCAACGCAATAATTTTTTCGCAATTAAACGGTATTTCAATTATTTTTTCTAAATAGATCGCATCGCAATTAAAATTATAATTTATTAAACGCTAAATATAATTAATGGTTTCCATTTTAGAAATTTCGCATTTTTTTTTTTCTATCGTTGATAATAATTATTATAAATTTCATTTAAATTGTTGGAAGTTCTTAAACTTCCAAGGCGGGGAGCATGGTCGGGCGCATTTGAGTTGAATACAGAGGCGCGTTCAGGGCCTTCGCGCGAAGTACAACTTTTCGCTCTAACCCCGTTCAATGCCTTCGAGCGTGACAACCGGGTGAAACAACCGGCCCGTTCAAGACCTTTGAGCGTCGGCGCGAGTTACAACCGAACAACCATCGAATTTGATGGTTGTAAAACGCTCTGACGTTTATTACTGAAATACTCTTACGTGATTGGATGATATTGGCGGCCATATTCTATAATGCTTAGATAAAGAAATTTCATTCTATATCTATGCTATAATGTCATCTACCAGAATGAGAGAGAAATAAAAAATCATGTGAAAGAGGGAGATAAAAGATTTGGTTGCTGCAATCCGTTCAACGCCCTTGAGCGAGTTAAAAAACAAACGGACAACCACAAATTATATTACTGTTCGGACAACTACACCCAGAGGCGCTGAACGCGCCTCAGGGCTACGTTCCAAAACATCACCCGAGTGCACTCGGTCACCCGAAGTATGTCCTAAAACATTTCGGGTGCACTCGAGAGTGTTGGAGTGGCGTGTCCTAAAACGCTACGGAGTGCACTCGATCGAGTAGAATCTCACCCGCATAATATAGCAAGGTGTAATTTCACTCGATTGGATTTGGCGGGAAATTGTGTGGATTTTAAAGTTGTGTGTGATTGTGATTACAAAGATTTCATATTCACACACAATTTGTGCATCTCGGAGAGCGAGGATGCGCTTCGTAACGTCGACAATAAGTTAATTTTAAATTCCAAAGACTATAGGTATCGTAAGTGACACGATTGTAAAATTGGCCTTCATTTCAGCTGAAACTAGGTTAGGCCGCGATTTAACAGAATTCATATTCTGTTGGTTTTAGCATTTTCGTAGATGAAACAGAGGAATGTAATCCATGCATTAAAGCGAACGGACGCGCCGATGAATTATATATTTTCTTATTTTTGTATATTTGGTTATGTAAACAAAGCAGACAACACTCTTGCCGTTCTAAAACAACCAACACTCCGACCACCCTAACCGGCCACTCTCCCCCCACCATCTACTCACTCCGGGTGATGTTTTGGAACGTAGCCCTGTGGTGTCCGCATTTGATTGTGTCCGGTGTTAGGCTTCTTGGGTGGAGCTAGTGCCATCTATGATCCTTTAACGGCATCATTAAACTATGAGAAAACATACACAGATGTCGCTGTTTTGTTACGTAGCCGGATTGAATCCAGAGCTGCGTTCAGAACCTACGCTCGAGTGCACTCCGAGTGCACCCTGACAGCAACCGACCCGTTCAGAGCCTCGGGGTAAAAAACGCTCTGATAGGCGGTTAGTACACTCTGTGCCCGTTCAGAAGCTTCGAGTGATGCAACCAAACAACCGACTCGAGCGTAGGGTGAAAAACACTCTGACAGATTTTATGTCAAAGTCGATGTCAAAAATATGCTAATTATTTATTATTTTATTAAATAACACTACTTTGAACTCTTTTAAGCCTAATACAAGGGAAATATAGTGATTTCTATGTGTTGTAATTATTTTTAAGCAGAAAAATGGATATTGACTGTTAATTTCATAGTAAGGATTAGTAATATTTTGCCCTTTGCTTGATCTTGATCAGCAAGATACAAACTAAAAAAAAAGATTGCAACCGACCCGTTCTGAACCTCGGAGCGAGTGTGAAAAACACTCTCGGTTGCATTACTCTGACCCTCGGAACGCAACTCAGAACCTACGCTCGAGTGCACTCCGAGTGCACTCTGACAGCAACCAACCCGTTCAGAGCCTCGGGGTAAAAAACGCTCTGACAGGCGGTTAGTACACTCTGTGCCCGTTCAGAAGCTTCGAGTGATGCAACCAAACAACCAACTCGAGCGTAGGGTGAAAAACACTCTGACAGATTTTATGTCAATGTCGATGTCAAAAATACGCTAATTATTTATTATTTAATTAAATAATACTACTTTGAACTCTTTTAAGCCTAATACTAGGGTACCCTCGGAACGCAACTCTGAGGCGCGTTCAGAGCCTTTGCGCGAAGTACAACTTTTCGCTCTAACCCCGTTCAATGCCTTCGAGCGTGACAACCGGGTGAAACAACCGGCCCGTTCAAGACCTTTAAGTGTCGGCGCGAGTTACAACCGAACAACCATCGAATTTGATGGTTGTAAAACGCTCTGACGTTTATGACTGAAATACTCTTACGTGATTGGATGATATTGGCGGCCATATTCTATAATGTCATCTACTAGAAAGAGAGAGAAATAAAAAATCATGTGAAAGAGGGAGATAAAAGATTTTGTTGCTGCAATCCGTTCAACGCCTTTGAGCGAGTTAAAAAACAACCGGACAACTACACCCAGAGGCGCTGGACGCGCCTCTGCTCCTTGCGCGGCCATTATCAGAGGCTTCTAATAGCGATTCGAACGTCAACTCTTACGCGACGCACCTATGAATACCCGCTTCTGATTCTCCACTTCTAAGTGCTACGCTTCTAATATATTTACATTATTCAACTGCATATATCTTCACCCGCAATTAAGTATCGAAGTGAATGTGAAAGGGTCGACCCTGCAGCCACGAAAATAAAACAGAGGAGTAAGAAAGGGACAAGAATTCTAGTTAAGGTGAGTGCTAGCATAAGCCCTTGATTTGCCTATATTCCGTGCACTGTTTTGTGTGGATCACTTGTGTTCGACCCAACGCGCCCGCGACTGAATTATCGTTAAATTTTAATCCCGATGGTGGGCTATTTACACGCCACACCAATAGTACTTACTAATATTACTTTAATAGTTATGTTTTGGTTTGAGTGACGAGAGCGCGTCTATTTGCCGTTCCGTTAAACATAGCGCGATATCGTCAAATAGATTCTATCGCGCCAAATCAAATCGGACCGGTTGTGAGCGCTGGAGCGCGTTGAGCCTTCGCGCGAAGTACAACATTTCGCTCTAACCCCGTTCAATGCCTTCGAGCGTCTCGCGCGGGTGAAACAACCGGCCCGTTCAAGACAGAGTGTCATGTCAGAGCAAGTTACAACCGAACAACCGTCGAATTTGATCGTTGTAAAACGCTCTGACGTTTATTACTGAAATACTCTTACGTGATTGGATGATATTGACGGCCATAATATAAAATGTCATCTGATAGCAAGAGAGAGAAATAAAAATTCATGTGAAAGAGGGAGATAAAAGATTTGGTTGCTGCAATACGTTCAACGCCTGAGGCTCTGAACGCGCTCCAGCCCCCCTAGCACGTCCACCATAACACGATATAATAAAGCGGTTTATCGCGGTGAACTGTCAAAATACAATAGGGTTTCGTCGTATTTTGATAGTTCACCGCGATAAATCGCTTTATCATATCGTGTTTTGGTGGACGTGCTACGGGGCCAGGGCTGCGTTCGTAAACCATCGCTCGACGTCGGGCGATCGTCCTAGAGAGGACGACGCTCTTCGTCGGACGTTATAGAACGACATCGTAAGCTGTGGCTGTCAAATGTCATTTTGATGTCAAAATAACCTAAAATTGATAATTTTTCATCAGTTTCATTAACTTGTTTTGATCTATTAGCACTTCGCTCATAGAAATTATTAAGCAAATATCCATCTCATAAATAAACAATGCCATTTTCGTCCATAATAATGTATCCATTTTTTGTAACTATTTCAATTGTCTTCATATTTATGAAATTACAAATCACAGTCGAGTGATCATATCTACGATAATACAAAATGAACTTGTTTACAAATTATTATAAAAAGGAGGAATAGCCAAATTGACGGACATGTCATCTGTCAAATAAACGTCAGGGCGATTTTCACCCACATATTTCACGGGAGATCTTGGTTGTCAAGGTGTAAATACGTGTGATTGAGTTTATTCCAAATTTAGTGAAATTTACATTATTGCTATTTTCGTTTTTGTGTTACCTTTGGCTTATTTGTCAAGTGTTCCGGCCTGTGTAAGTTTTCTGTGTGCCTTTTTCTGCCTAGGTGAGATCGACGACTATGTCGTCGATCTCACCCGAACCTCCTGACCCTGACCCGGACTCAGTGCCGCACAACATTGGTGAGGAATTAGTTTTAACCAGCGATGTCCTTACTGACTCCCGTGCTAGTCGAAAAAGGTCAAATATAGAAGACTCGTCAGAAATCCCAAGTAAAATTAATCCTTCTGGAAGCAACCCATCTCAGTCAATACAACATGTTTATACACACCCAAGTTTGACTGAAACTAAGAAATACTCCAACTTGGATAAAGGTCCCTTTTTGGTACATGTTTCCCGGTTAGAACCGCATCCAAAAGCTGGAACCACTATCAATCCCATTCTCTTTGGTAAATTACTAGTGAATGGAAATATAAAAAATATTGTCAAACAGGGAATTAAAAATGTGGGTAGAAACCGCATCTCCGTTCAATTCATAAATAGTGATGATGCTAATACCTTCATTTGTAATCCAATCCTGGCCTCCAAAAAATTTACTGCCATTATTCCCTCTTTTAACATCACCCGCATGGGAGTTGTTCGTGGCGTCCCAACAGAGTGGTCTATGGAAGAATTTGTAGACTGTGTTGAAATACCAGATGGTTGTGGTCACATTCTTAAGGCTAGACGATTAAATAGGAAAACCTACAAAGATGGTACCCCAGAGTGGGTCCCAACTCGGACAGTTGTAATTACTTTTAGCGGTCAAATTCTACCATCCAAAATTTTCTGTTATTATTCAGCACTTTCAGTAGAACCATATGAACTACCGACTATTCAGTGCAACAACTGCTGCAGGTTTGGACATGTTAAAGATAAATGCCGATCCCAACCCAGATGTTACCGCTGTTCCAAGTCCCACCAAGGCATGGATTGCTCTGTCGCTGAAGACTCAGCGACATGCCTTTACTGCTCAGGAAAACATTTCGCAACAAACAGATCTTGTCCCGAACATACAAGACAAAAGTCAATAAAAACGACAATGTCTCAAAACAATGTGTCATATCCAGAAGCTGCCGCCCTTTCGGCAGTTCGGCAATCCTATTCAAACATAGTTAGGGAATCACCCCAAAATAAAACTCTTCCAATCCTTTGTCCTTCCCCTATTAGTACACCTCCCCGTCCTCCTTACTCCCCTCTCACTCCCCGTGACCCACAGCCGCACCCATCTCACACACATGTCACCCCTAAACGTAATTGCCATTTAGAAAATAAGGGATATGACAGAGAGTTTCACAGTTCCTTGACAAACTTTTATAATCCCCCAGAACCTGATAATGGGGTAATGTTTAGGTCACAATCCCCTATAACTTAATATCTTCGCATTCTGTACATTATTTAGATTCTTTGCTAACAACCATTTTAAAAATTATGGACAAGTTTAATAATATCTCACCATCGCCCAACGTTGCCCACAAACTTAATCAACTAATGGAGATTATCTATAAAATTCCATCTAATACAATGGAATGCACGTAGCATTCGCCCTAAAAAACATGACATTCTTGACATGATTAATAGATTCAGGCCTGCTGTTTTTGCTATTTCTGAGACATGGCTTTGCCCCGATTCTCATTTTAGAGTTCCAGGGTATGTCTGTCTTCGGGATGACAGAGACGATGGGTATGCTGGAACAGCTATCTTGATAAATAGGAACTTAACTTTTTCACGCATTCCTCTCCCAAATATACCAGAAGGTATTAATGCTGTTGCAGCAAAAGTCTCCAACTTAATTATTCTATCAATTTACATTCCTAATCCCAATATAATTACTATTTCTGACTTACATTGTCTCTTTTCCCATCTATCCCCTCCATTTGTAATAATGGGTGATTTTAACCTCTCCCACATTATTTGGGGTGGTCCCCATTACGACCCTCTAGCATGTGAATTAGTAGACCTGATGGACACAATGAACATTTGTCTGTTGAATGACGGTTCCCCAACCAGATGCACTGCTCCAAATGCTAACGCCAGTGCTGTTGACCTCACAATGTGTTCAACTGATCTGTTCTCCAGATTTTCCTGGAGTGTTCTATCTGAAACGTATGGCAGTGATCATTATCTGATCTCAGCGTCATTGTCCATCCCCACACCTGAACGCAGATCTGTACCTCCACTACTAAAATACAAACTTAGTGGAGCCAACTGGGACTCTTATTCTACAGACTCTGACATTAATATCTTGTCTACACCTAGAGATAGCACTGTTAGTCTCCAAGAACAATATGACCTATTTATTTCCTCATTAGAGGAAGCAGCCAATCAAAATATCCCTTTGAAAAAACATAAAGTAGGCGGTAAAGTCTCTCCACCTTGGTGGGACTCAGAATGCACCGAGATGCTAAAGCGTCGCAGAGACGCAGAGTCGAAATACTGCAATTCCATTTCAGTTGAAAACTACATCAACTTGAAAAAAATAACAGCCATTACAAAGCGTTTTTTAAAAAAAAAGAAAAAGTCAGCCTGGGTAAACCTATGTGAAAACCTGTCCCCCCGTACTCCAGCTACGATTATTTGGAGGCTCATCAAGCGGTTTAGGGGTTGTTTTTCTGTTCCATCAGAATCAAATGATCATAATATCTGGGTCGAGGATTTCTTACATAGGTTGGCCCCGTCTGATGTCCCTAATATTGACTGCTTTCCAACTCCATTCCCTACAACTTTCCCTCATCATCCCTTTAACAACCCTTTTACAATGTCTGAACTCCTGTCAGTTCTGGAGCAATTAAAGGATTCTTCCCCTGGTTTAGATGGTATTCCATACTCTTTTATCTCAAAGGCTGGGAAATTTACCAAACTGATGTTTCTGGATATAATAAATAAATGTTTTGATTCAGGAAATGTTCCTAGGTCCTGGAAAATTCAATTAATAATACCCATATTAAAACCAGGTAAAGACCCCACTAAAGCAGAGTCTTACAGACCAATAGCTTTATCTTCCACCCTATGTAAAATCATGGAACACCTACTTAAAAGAAGATTGGTCTGGTATGTGGAGCATAAAAACATCTTTAGCACCACCCAGTTTGGCTTTAGGAGAGGAATGAGCACCATGGATAATTTGGCTATTCTGTCCACTGACATCAGGACCGCTCTATCTAAAAACCAATATCTAGTTGGAGTATTTCTGGATATCTCCTCAGCATACGATAATGTGATTCTTCCGGTGCTCAGGCAGAAAATGCAGCAGCTGAGCATTCCTGAGAGGCTTACACATTTTATATGCAATCTACTTATGGATAGATCAATTCAGGTTTGTTCCCGTGGTGATCTTTCCTCTCCAAGACAGATTTGGAAAGGCCTACCGCAAGGATCAGTATTGAGCCCACCTTTATACAACATTTACACTTGTGATTTGGACAAATGTGTGGACTCTTTTTGTAATATTCTGCAATATGCTGATGACATTGTCCTGTACACAGCTTCATATTCCATAGAAGATGCAGCTAGACAACTCAACCAGGCATTATTTTATTTGAAAGACTGGCTGGTCGACCATGGTCTCAGCATATCAGTTGACAAAAGTAACACAGTTATTTTTACCAGAAGACGATCATTCCCAAATATTGATATTAAATTTGGTCATCAATCAATTCTAAAGAGTACACAATTTAAATTTTTAGGAGTAATTTTAGATAAAACCCTATCCTTTAAACCTCATCTTAATTACATTAAAAACAAGGCTGAAAAATCCCTTAATGTTTTGCGCTGTCTGTCAGGAGTTTGGTGGGGAGCTCATCCGCGTACACAAAAACTTCTTTACAATGCCATAGTACGTAGTCTTTTTGAATATGGTTCCTTAATACTAGAGCCCTGCAACAAAGAAGCTTCACTAGCTGTAAATAGAATTCAGTTCAAGGCATTACGCTTGATACTTGGTGCAATGAAGTCATCTCCTACCAATGCCCTTCAAGTTGAAGCAGCTGATCCCCCACTGAGTCTACGTAGAAAATTCCTCTCTGACAAATATTTATATAAGGCCTTTCAAAATTTTAATCACCCCTTAATCTCTAAATTAAAACAATTGGACTCGGTTATCCCCCAAAACAATTACTGGTCAAATAAAGATTATCCAAACTTAATAAGAAGTCTTCACAAAATATTAAAACTTAACTTTAATTTTCACCAAATAAATTCACAAATTTTAACAACAATTTCTTTTAACGCCCTTCTATACAAACCAAAAGTTATTTTAGATTTAGGTATTGATAAGTACTCTTCTGGTGCCAATACTCTACTTCTAGAGAAAATTGACAGAAATTGGAGGGACTCCCAAGTTCTTTTTACAAATGCTTCCAAGTCGAGTGATGGTGTTGGTGCAGCTGTTTTTTTCCCAAAGCGCAACATATTTTTAAAGTATAAATGTCCATCTTTAGCTTCTATATTCACAGGAGAGATAGTGGCAATATATGAGGCCATAAAATTTATTCACTCCCACAATTTCCAAAAATCAATTATTTTTACAGATTCCCTTAGTTGCCTTAAGGCTCTATCCTCCAACCTCTTTTCAAATAATAACAGATCCCCACTAATTTTACTTACTAAACAGCTGCTGTTTGATTGCCACGAAAATAACCTTTCTATCGCTCTAGCCTGGATCCCTAGCCACTCAGATATAGCTGGTAATGATGTTGTAGATGCTTCTGCAAAGGACGCGGTTCTAACTGGCTGTAATGAGCACTTTAAAATCTATTTACAAGACCTTTGTTCATTGGCTAGAGTAGACCTCATGGCAGATTGGAAGAAATGTTGGGATAAATCTAAAACTTCCAAGGGAAAATATTACAGTGACATTCAACCTGACATACCTTCTAAACCCTGGTTTTCCCATTATCCTTCCACTGATAAACGTGCTACCTCAATTATAAGCAGGTTAAGACTTGGACACTCATGCACTCCTCTCCATCTTTATAAAATTAATATACGGGACTCTCCTTTATGTGACTGTGGCACTGAGGAAGGATCTACCGACCATGTATTGTTCAACTGTCCACAAAACCCTTATTCATTATATGATATATTGCCTCCCTTTATTCCGCGTCCTATAAATGTCAAGTCTCTTTTAGCTATGTTAAATTACCCCATTATTAAAATCCTTTGTAAATATATCTCCACTTGCAACATCAAACTATAACCGTACTATGCTTTCTGTATGTGCTACCTCTATGTTCTATGTTGTGACGTTTTGTTTTGTCCCTTTTCCAGGTAACCCAAAACAAATTTATTGACACATTTGGCCACATTGATACTATAAACTCTAAAAACAGTATTTTATCCAAAACCGGAGATTGGCAGTAATGGTTGTCACCACGACCGATTGCCATAACTTTTAAAGAAGAAGAAGAAGAAAAAGATATTTCACGGGGCGACCGGTGCGTCGTCGAGCGAGGTTTACGAACGGCTATACATGATCGTCATGCGTTTACACCGGGGGTTTTCGAACGGCCAGTACGTCATCGAGGTAGTTTTCCAATTACAGAGCATAATGCGACTCAGTGGCGCACAATGCCGAATTATGCTGATGCTTAATTGGAACGTGAATTAGTTTTCAAATGCACCAGCAGAGTGTGCTAAGTTCAGTGTTGAAAAAAAGAAATATTCATAGAGTTAGCAATAACCTCATTAATGTGTAAATAATGTGGTATACATAATAATTGGTTGAAAACTATTTACGGTTATTTTAAGTAATTTGGATTTTGATTATTTCATTACCATTTTTTTGTTTTGAGTAATTTTTGTACCTTCATCCATACTTATATTTATTTTTTAACACAGTTTGAATTAACTTTGATTATTTCAAAAAAACTACAATGAAACGAAAGCTTTAAAAATTTTTCAACAATAAATAATATTACTAACGATTATATATAAATAAAACATTTCGATCAATGCCAACTTAAAGAAAAAACACTTGTTAATTTTCTGTCACTGAGTTGGTATCGATTGCACGCATCACACGAAAACATTGCTTTTGAGAGTGCTCGATTGTGCGAAGTGTTGCTGTAGTTGGAACATTCAACGTTAAGCATTATGCCGCATAATGCGCTCTAGTGCTGTAATTGGAAAACTACCCGAGCGTCGTCGGGCGACGTTTACGAACGCAGCCCTGGGAGTGCTCATAGCGCTATTATTATTCAACGGAACGCACCCGCCCTGCGTTCCGTAAAACGATAAAAGTGTTAATATCGCGAATCCGACGAAAGTCACCACATAACCTACTGATTCAATAGCCCTTATATTTTGTGACGATTTAATTTGGTCGGATTCGCGATATTATCGCTTCTGTGTGTTATACAGTGTGTCTGGGTCACCGGTGTCCGACCCATTAAGGCGAAGCAATATGATCAATTTTATCGACAAATCCACCATAATGAGGCATTTTGCCCCTACTGTTTTGAAATGGCGGCAATGCAATTTTTTTTACTGAGTACAGTTGGGTTCATTTATTTTGCCATATGAACCAATGTGGAGGTCCTACAGGCATAAAAGTGGTTTCGTTCGATAGCTACAAAAGTAGGCAATAAGTTCACACTAAAATGTTTATCAAAAACTCCCATTAAAACCTTAAAAAAATACTTGAAACTTAGTGTGAAAAAATTGGGTTGTTTTTTTACTTTTTGTTTTCCAAAAAAACTAGCCTGATAACATACCTTTCTTTTTACCTTTTAAATGCACTAGGATATTGTCTAAAAGCTGATGTCAAGAAAGACCTAAGTTCTGTTACGGATAGTAAATATAGGAGCTTTGTTTTTTTCGCAATTACGAGTTTCTGTGCTATAATAGTCTGAAAAAGGGGGAACCCGTAAAATATGGGGCATCTGGCAACCCTAACTTAAGTATATATTTCCCATAGTCACTTTACATTATCAGATCTATCACTAGCATCAAATTTGGGGTCATTTTCAATTTAAAAAAGAAGACCTTCCCTGCTCAAAACATTTCAAATGTTGAGAAGTTCATGCGATATGAACCATGCACACTAGACTAAAGCATCTTTGAGAAAGCCTTAAAACAAACCAATAGTGCAACGCTGTGCCTCCTCTACGGTCATCGCCACTTCATGCAGTGTTCCAGTCAGGGGGTTCAGAATTTGGTATATGTCCATGCCTAAAGCACCAGTGAAAACAAGCATCATTTAATACTAAATAAATTTCAAATCAGTTTAAAATACCTGCCACATTAACTGAATTTATGAACAAAATATAACATGCTATAATACAAATGTAGCAACAGTAACAACAAGACAATTGTTCTAATATAAGGTATCCAAAAGTACCTAGTTCCATCTTACGATTTAAGTGGTCAAAATTTGATGCTTATTCTTAAAGAATTAATTTTAATTTAAAGAATAAATAGGTACTACATCTTACCAATGATATCACTAAAAAGGCTATTATGTTCACTTATACGTGGTAGAAGTAGGAGCGAGAGGTATTCCGGCAATATCCCTTTGCTAAAAGATCTAGGCTTAATGAGAACTCTAATACAAATGTAGCAACAGTTAGTATCAACATAATACAATTGTTCTAAAGTAAGTTGTCCAAAAGTACCTAGTTCCGTCCTACGATTTTAGTGGTAGTAAGTTGATATTCTTCAAGAATTAATTTTAATTTAAAAAATAAATATTGTAGTACCTGCTATATCGTACCAATGATATCACTAAGAAAGGCTATTATGTTCACTTATACGTGGTAAAAGTAGGAGTGAGAGGTATTCCAGCAATATCCCTATACACATTGCTGAAAGATCTAGGCTTAACGAGAACTCTGATCCAGTTTTGTGTATGACTTATAATTAATGTTTTCATTAAAATATAGCTGAAGATCGGGCTAAACACGCGCCTGAACAGCTCCGCGATTAGTTTTTTGAATGAAATAAAGCGAAAAGCTCATGTGCAGCAGAGTAAAGTAAAAGATGCTTTTGGTTAGTTTTGAGCTTAGCTCTAAAGTGAATAGCTTGAATAGGGCCCTAAACAACAACTCACCGTTACTCATTCCAGTACCTTATAAATTAAATTTGCGATCAATTTATTTTATTTCTCAACAATTTAAAGATTTTCAACAATTTTCAAACAGTTTACTTCGAGAAACTCCAAAATAACGAAACTTCAAACTTCAAATTTGAAAGCTGTCAAAAAGTGGTATTTACGACCCACCTTTTAACATGGGCATTTGATGCTAGCATTTCGTGTTAAAAATGCTTAAATGAAACGCATGACAACCAGCAAGAAAAACTAGCATCACCGCTAAATGAAACGCAGAGATGCTAAAAATGTTGGTATTTATGGCTAAAAATGCTTATCTGGAACGGGCCGTATGCAAGTCGGAACGCAAAGCCGGTATGTCAACTTTTGACAGCACCTTGACAATTAATTTTGACATTGACAATAGAACTCTACAACATTTGTTCGTGGGTTTTGTGTTTGGACAGGCGGGTATAGGCGGGTGAATGTACTGTCTAAATTTTGAAATAATTTCGATAATATGTAGATATTTCTACTTCCGTACATTCCTACTGGTCGAAAGTTAAATTTCAGAATGTCGACGGTTCTGTTAGCTGTTGTTGCTGTAATACTGTGTATTCTGTTTCGATTACTGAATGTGAACAGCCAGCCTCAAAAACCTGTGATATACGGCAGGGACAGAAGCTTCATACAAAATATTTTGTTTATAACACCATTCCTCAATGAACCGTGAGTATTTTCTGATTAAACTGTGAATTTTGTAGTCGTAGGGGTAGTACTGTAACATTTGTGATATCAACGATGATGTCATAAATCATTTGTAGCGTATCAAAAGCAATACTTATCGAAAACGATAGAAGTTTCTAAATAGGTCTTACTTAGAGCACTAAATAGCTAGGATTAATATGTTGAACATGAAGCCTTTTTTGGAAATATGACTGAAATTAATTTTATCTCGATACATTAGTATTTTTATAAGTAATACCCCATAATTATATATACCCTATTACCTATTTTGTGTTAGTTTTCACTGGCGTCACCGTCAGCGTAGCGGATGTTTCGGGAACGTAGTTGTTCTCGAAACTGTAGAACATCCAGAGTAATTTGTTGTGCCTCATATAAATTTTAAACAAGAAATTTAGATAACCATAACAAGCTTCAACATATCTCAGATACTTATCATTGGAAAGTCAAACAGTTTTTCTGTACATTTTACTGCATATATTTTGGGTTTTTGGAAGGAAGAGAGGATAAGAATAGTAGTGAAACCCTTTCCCCTTTTGTAGTATGCTCGTACAAAGATACAAGGTTGAAATTTGTATGGAAATACAAACGTGTTGCTGGCTATGAGGTGGTACAAGAGCTACATGTAACAAGAAGTAGTATAAACAATATAATCTAAAATAATAAATATCCCAAATCCAAAGTCATGCAGTAATAAGGTACAGGCCTGCCATCATGATCGCTCAAAACAATATTAAAACCGCACTGAGAGTGGCATGGCGTTATGAGCGGTGTCTCTGGTTCAATATTGTTTAACCCTTGCTATATGCGATCACGGTAGAGCCCCTAATTAGCCAAAGTTTCTATGAAAAATTGAAAATTGTTTACATTTTGTTTCTTTCTCTACAAGGGCAGTCGCCAGTAGGCTGGTATGCTCATAAGCACACCTAACGCAAAAGATGCTGCATCTACAAACTTATTCTGCTTATTATTTGTTTTTATCTTTAAAATGCAGTAACCCGTAAAAGCTTAAAACCACGATAAAAACCTAGATAACACCACAATAATATCCTAGGTTTATTAAAAAATGGTATCCTGGGCACGACTATGACACGTTATCCAAATCCCCCCAGTCTTGACTATGACTAATATATCCTAGTTATTTTGGCCTGCCCTGCCCCCCTCTTTATATAATCCTGGCTATGCCTTGATCCTGGTTTTGATTATACTAGCCTCTCAAGGAAATTGCAAAATGTCACAATAGGGTAGTTGACTCATATCAAAATTTATTAAAATATTGTTTATTTCTAACAGTATTTGGCATAAGGTTCCACAATATACCGATTTTAATAAATAACAATGAAGGATTACTGTAAAATTTTAATTTGAAAATGCTAGAAATAATCTTTTTTTTTCTCACGGCGTAAACGCTTTGATATCCTGTGGTCAGGGCCGTGACGTCACTCATATAGTAAACAAAGAAGTGTCAAATTTGATTCAACAACTCGTCGATTTGCTCTATTCTTTCCTAAAACTGGCAAAAAATCGTCCAAATCTCCATTATTATATGTGTAAATATCGTAAATTATTTTTATTAATAGCAAAATCAACCATTGATGTTGGATTTGTGAGAGCAGATAGTACAAATCTTCTGAAAATCGACAGATTGATGGTCAGGAGATTCTTTGTGTATCGCTATAAGCAATAAAAGTACAGTTTCAATACTGTTATAATGAAGAACAGGTTACAAGTGTACTTTTCAAGATTGTCACGCGGCAGAAGAGAGTTGCAAACATGCATTTTTGGTGTAGTTGCACCATCACAGTGAGGAGCTATTTTGTACAGCAGTTGAATGCTATTGGATAGAATCCTATCTCTCAAAAGTTAAATAAACACTAAAAGTATTTACTTCAAGAGAAATGTTCAAAAGAAAACATCAGGACCATGTGTCAAATACCAGTGTAGTACTGCAAGAATTTGTAAATGAACATAAAAAGAGAAAGATTGGCAGTTGTTCATTTGTCAAGCATGAAGAAAATTGCTGGGAGGAAAAATATATATACATTCATAGACACAGATTGTGACATATTTCTTTAAAAAATTAAAAACCTCTTCAATAAAGAAAGAATAAAGTGCATAGAAAACTAAACCACGAATCATCAATACAGAAGTGCTCTTTAGTTCGAGCTTCGTTATGAAGAATAACAGCTTCCATGTGCTATGAAGTCAGCCAGTGCATAACACATGATGGTTCTTTCGTTGGGAAGATTTTTGGTGGGAAATCTTGCAGACACCTATAATGAAATGTGGATAAAAGTTGAAAGATGAAGATTTGGGTTGAAATTTGCAAAATGCGACTCTTCATTTCTGATTAATACCCTGTAATAGTCAGTTCAACAAACGGTATCCATAAAATTAGATTAATACAAAATTATCAAGCTCTTTTACTGAAGAAAATGCTAATTATCAAAGATGGAAATCTGTGAACAGTATGCTTAACTCAAGTATATATGCAGATGTTTTGTGCTAAAGCAAAACTTATATACTTTGTGTTGCTAGCAGAAAACTGTGAACAGTATGCTTAACTCAAGTATAGATGCAGATGTTTTGTGCTAAAGTAAAACTTATATATTTTTGTGTTGCTAGCAGTCATTTTGAAAACACTCACAAGGTGACAATATTAGCTATAATAGGTATTTGTTCTAACAATCTGTATGTCAAAAACTTATTGATCAAATACTGCCATTTTGGAAACTATACTACATTTTTCCTAAATTATATAAAAGTATTACTTCATAATAAATCACTACTATTATTTTGACTTTTATTACCTGCGACCCTAAGGCAATATATGACAAATTAATAAATTTGATCTAACTCTATTCAAACCTATTTGTACTTTTGGAACATACAACACGGTGTTTCATAATAACCAATAAATAATCAATGCGTTATCTAAAACTAATTATTAAATTGTGTTTACCCGTAATATCATTCAACCCAAAATTTTCATGTAAATCATAGACATGATGATGATACTATGATATACCTATATGAAAATTTTGGGTGGAATGACATTACGTGTAAACACATTTTAATAATTAGTTTTAGATAACGCATTAATTATTTATTGCTTATTATGAAACACCGTGTATATTTGAGTAACAATGATAAATATGAACAACAAACCTATAAAATATTATAAATCTTTTAAGGTGTAACGGAGAAATAAAACACATGTATTTCAAATTAAAAAAAATTGATTCAACTTAAACCTTTGCAAGTCACATTATTGTCAAATAAACATGCAACATTTTTTTAGTGAAGAACATAATGTCTAATGTAGTACAAAAAATTGTTATGTCATCTTTACATGTTACTTTTTTATACTCAGGCCAAGTTAGTGCTTGTTAAATGACTTCATTGGGTTTTTGAACTTCATTTCTTCGCAATCTATGATTACCCTTTTATACTTATGGTGAAACACTAGAAGTAACTTTTTTTATTGTGCTTTTGGTTAAAAGGTCTAATAAAAGGTGAAAGTTCACTGACTTTCTTCCTTCTTTTCTTCATAAGTTTTCTCAAGAGCTTTATTTCTTTAGAAATAATGTATATCAACTATTAAATAAAGTTCTTTAGGTATCCCTATGTATATTCTTGATTTGTGCCTTATCATACATAAAAGTACTGTCCAGATTAAATTTTTGGTTATTGTGATTTTTCCTTTTTATATGTCTTCAGTTGTCCGACTTGATAGCTTGATGAAGAAGACTTAAGTAATGATCCAACTAGTGAAGGTATATGAAATGTCATTATCATAATTTTCCTCACATGGAAATAATAATTTTTAATAATGTTTGGCCAGATATAGTTGGTTTGCAGCACTTTACTTCAGACAATTTATTGGGAGATGTTGCAGTTGATTGGTGGTGGGCAGCCGGTTTAATCAATGAAGATATAACATCTTTCAGTTTTACCAAACTGGACCTATTTACTTCTATGGTGCTTTGGTATATGAATACTTGAGTTATTTTGTTGACATAATGTTGTTCTAGTTGACGGGTCACATTTTGATGTTGTGGCTGAGCATGCACTGCTTTGTATTATGTTGCATAACTTTTACTGCCTTATCAATCTTGTTGTCAAGAGGAGAACAAGGTAGTACACAAATAGTTCTCATTAAGTAACCTCTGAAAGCAAAGCAATTTTTAATTAGATAGGTACTCAGTAAATTCAAGTAAAAGTTGTTTAGATAAATATATTCATTATTATAAAACTGGGATAGTTTGTATTACAAGTCAGTTTTCATTCTAACTTAAAGATAAAAATTAAATAATGATTTTACATACAACGTAAAAACTTCTATTTTGTTTAAGTTGAAACTGAAGTACCTACACAGATTGAGTTATTCATTTATAGTACTTACATTAATGTGATTTTTGCAAAAATACATTCGAGTTTCAGTAGATAAGTAGTTACAGGATTTCTTTAAGCGAGTGTTAACCAAATATTTCGCATGTCTATATCACTGGGTACGTCTAATCCACAGCTTTCCTGGAGTCTTTGAAGAGGTAATTCTATATTCCTCTTCTATTGTCCCGTTCCATATATAGTTTTACTATATTTTGTAATATTTAATAGAAAGCATTGTTTTTGTGAGGTTATTTCGCCTCGTTTACTATAAGACTGACGTCATTTGACGTATGCCACAGATAATCAACAGACTATCATGGCTGACCGTGTTTTCGGTCCAAAATTGAAAATCTTAATTTAAAATAGATTTTTTGCACTTTTTAGCCATCGAAAAAAATAATATTCATGTGCTATGGTCTAATACAACAATTATGAACATTTTAAGCCCTACTTTAAAAAAGGGTCAACTAGCCTATTGTTTTTTTGGCATATGAAATTTGTTATATCTTATCTTAGAAGTGGGGTGGCCCAAGTATATTTAAGATATATTTTTCCTTCTGGCACTGGCTGCATTGCATTTTTAACCGACTTCAGAAAGGAGGGGGCTGTCAATTCAGTTATGTTCGCTACTATGGAACTTCGTTGATTGAGAGCCGATTTCTGTGATATCGCGGGGATGGCCCCATTTAGATACTGGCGGTCCGGTGCTTTTTGAAAGAATCGACTGGAACAGAAGTAAGGGTGTTTGCCTTGGTTTTTTGGCGTGTCGTTTATATAATATAGATAGTCTAATTTTGTACAAATTTTAGACCTCCGTTTCCACCCCGTAGAGGGTGGTTTTAGAAAAATCCCTTCTTTTTGCACTTGCATAAATCTCCAGCCTAAATCCAAAATTTGGAAATCCTAACTTCAAAACTGATGGACTTTCATACAAACTTTCATCCCCATTTTACCCCCTCAGTGGTGGAATTTCCAAAAATTCTTTCTTAGTGCACCCCTACACCTCACGAGGAACCTACGTGCTAAATTTGGAATCTCTAGGCCCAGTGGTTTAGGCTGTGCATTGACATTATCAATTTTCACACTTTGACACCCCCCTTTTAGGGGTTGAAATTTGGAAAATCCTGAAATAGGTATTTATCGATTGGAGTACTCATGTGAAGTTTCGATTAAAATAGAGCAAGTAATCTGGTTTCCCCATACAAACTTTGGAGCCCCTTTTCAACCCTTTAGAGGGTGAATTTTAAAAAATCCTTTCTTAGTGCACCCCTTCACCTCATAAGGAACCTACGTGCCAAATTTGGAATCTCTAGGCCCAGTGGTTTGGGCTGTGCGTTGATATATCAGTCAGTCAGTTTCTTCTTTTATATATATAGATAGATATCTATAGATATTCCTGCTCCCGTACCAGATTTCATCTTTGATCCATCTGTGTACCAAATCATGCTGTTTCCCTGGGAGGGAGCCAGCCCCTTATCCCATTCCTCCCTTGTGGGAATGTGTACTTGAAAGAGTCGTTTATACACGGTTATTTTTTTATCACCCTGGAAAATTTTAGGGACGCTTCAGGACACATCAAATATTATATAAAAAAAAAAAAATAAAAAATTAAAAAAATATAAAAAAATCTCTAAAAATGCTGCTCTCAACTAGTGCAGCATTTTTTGTATTTTTAAAAAAATTAATATAAAATTAAGGAGGGGGGTTATTTTTTTTATTTATATTTAAATCATTCTAATACCATGTCGTGAAGCGTCTCTTAAATTTTCCAGGGTGATAAAAAAATAACCGTGTATACATATTTAGGTATCATTCTGTCGCTGACTGGTCATGGTTTATTTCAATTTGATTAAAAATTATTATATTGCTGTTATTTCTTGTGAACATTATGTTGAAAATAAATAAATAAAAAATGTATCAACTCACAGTCCACTAAAGAAAGGACAATGTTGAAAATCGCCCTATGACCAACAAAAATTTGATTAACGTCATAATTATATGCATATTTTATAACACTGATTACAAATATATGTATTTTAGGGACCAATCAAATATATTTAAGAGTACTTTCAGAAACAAAACCAAATGAAGTAAAATAAACGAATGTTTATTGTTACTTTTACTTGATTGAATGGAATTGAGTTGATTTTATGTAGGTATGGACATTTTTTTATTTGTATAAATTATGTTTTTCATATCTTCTTTCACAATTTAGAACATTAAGACACGTCAATTGACTACTAATGCGCTGTCGCTTGTTAGTTTGTTGTGTTTTTGACTTGCTTTATAATTTCGAGTTTTCTTGTTTTTTACTACGTGGCTATAATAACGTTCTTTGATTGATTGTAATAATAATTATTTTAATAATTGTATTGGTATGGACTATGTGTATTGCTCTAATGAAATAAAGTGTTACTTCAACTAACCTCAAAATCTGATTCATTTTGATATATAATTCGATTTCAAAGCTTGTCCGTAGTAATTGATGTGGACGTACAGTATTTACTAATGTCTAATTATACGAAAAGCATTTTTTCACTGCTGTTGGTATTGGGGCGAACAATGTATGGAAGCAGTGCAATGTCCTTTTCACACAAAAACCCATGGAATTATTACTCAAACAGGAATGAGCTCTTGCTTAAAAAAGTGTGCCGAGCGAGAGATAAATAACTGTACCTTTTGTCTCTTTCGTAAGTTTGTGACCACAAATTCTACAAAATCGGGATTTTTTTTAAACTAACATTCAACCTGAAAGATGCTTTTGAAAATCATAATATGCTTAATAATCACGATTGTTGAGGAAGAGAACGCTTTTAGCAACAAGGTCGCCCTTTGTACAATTAGTGTTAAGTGTATTATTTATACGTTGACTTTAAACTGGTTGGTGTTGTACAACAAAGAAATATTATATTCTATTCTATTATTTCAAAATGGGTTGCGCAAAAAAATTTTATATCTGCTTTTCAATACAAGATAGGTTTTATTAGCATAATAATTATTTAAATAATAATGAATGTCAATGATTGTCTTTCAATAGATGGGTCTTTCCAATCGGTATATTATCGGCCCGTTCCAGATAAGCATTTTTAGCCATAAATACCAACATTTTTAGCATTTCTGCGTTTCATTAGCCGGTGATGCTAGTTTTTCTTGCTGGTTGTCATGCGTTTCATTTAAGCATTTTTAGCACGAAATGCTAGCATCAAATACCCATGTTAGTAGATGGGTCCTCTGATACCACTTTTTGACAGCTTTCAAATTTGACATTTGGAATCTTTTTTTCATGAATCAAAAAGGATTTTCAGCGGATTTAAAAAAATTATTGAAAGATATTTATAGTATTAGCCAATTCTGATTTATATTATAAAAAAATTTAAGTGGCTGGACTAATTGAGGTGTCAAAATTCAGCACGAAAAATCAGTACCTTGCGTTTCATTTGTAACAATTAGCGCGGCTAAAAATGTCAACATTTCTTAAAAGAAACGCAAAACGAGGCTAACATCAGATGTTAGCCTCAGAAAGTAGCAGTGCTTTATCTGGAACGCAGGGTATGTTGAACCCACTGCCACATAACAGATAAACAAATATGTCAACTTGTCAAAAATGAGTCAACACTAAAATCTCTCTGTGATATTTAAATACATACCTAGTAAAAGAATGAGTAATATTTTAAGAAGAAAAGAAATAAAAACACATCAGTGTGAGTCGAACTGTTTCAACAATATTTAAAACTTTTGTGGTTTCGCCAATATCTTGAACAGTATGTTAATGCCAATTCCTTTTTTCTAATAACTTAACATCGCATCGTGTAAGCATAGCAATAAATAACTAATATAAATTACTTTTATTAAAAAATGTTAAAAATTGCGATAAAATTTAGGTTAGGTACATACCATGTGGTCACCCTACTACAATGACAACAAAAATTACTGACATTGACAAGGAATCGTTGTTGCAATATAACATTTTTTGAATACTACAACTAGAATATTTTCTGGACGTAAAATCATAGTGTTATAATGAGGATCAACGCGGTTTTTAGTTTTGAATGTAGAATTATAGTCCGTTAAAAATCCTGAACATTGGTATAATTAGTTTTTTTATACGACCAAAAATGAGTGAGTAGCGATTAAATGAATGCGCCACTCGGTTAAAAGTCGCGGCAAGAGAGCGTGACGTCACAGGCCCCGTGACCGCCAGCGGGCCGTTGTCGCGATACTGTGCGCCCGTGCCTACGCTTGGTAATTGTTGTTTTTTTACTTATTTGGCGTCCGATTGATGTTTGTTATTATGACAATCAACTATGTCTTAATATTGCATAGTACCTAAATATAGCAATACGTCCATGAAAAAGCCATAGAACCTTTGTAAAAAGTGATGTTCCGTGACAAAGAGAAGAGAGAAGTTAAGCAACTTGTAAAATCTAGTGGGTTGTCATGTGTCTACGTACGTACTAAACTAGATCTTAACTATCACAGAACACAGAAAAGGCTAAAAAGGTATACAATATACATATACAACATGTAAATGTAAACGTCCGGAAAAAAATTATATGTGTAACATACAATCCACATGATGATTAAAAATACACGAGTTTTTCATTCAGCTAAATATTCCCCAGTTATATTTTTATCGTTTTGAATAACTTTAACAGTTCTATTAAAATATTATTACTATTTTTGCGAAAAGTATTAATATAATAATAATATTAATATAAAATAATAAGCACCGGTAGCTTGGGCCGTGCTCCGCTGTCAGTGGAACAGTAGATTTATGTTTTTTTATAATATTTGTGTTTCTACATGTATGAATTGTAAAAACTTAAATTTAAGATACTTTTTGAAAAAAATGTAATAATAATAACACCAAATAACTACATTGGTAGTTGTAGTTAAAGGTTTAACAACAAGGCTTTTCTAACTTATGTGTTCTGTGGTGGGTAGGTATATTATTATTTTAATATATTATTTTGGCGACATTGATTATATGAGCACTTGAGCAGCAGCTTTGGATGTAAAATGGATATACAAACGACAGATCAATCCATCAACTGCATATACACAATAGAGGGGCGAATCGATCCACGGCTCAACCACAAGTAGATGCAGAAGGCCGACCTTAGTTGTTGATATCGACGAGTACTTCGAAGTAGTGCTAAGGTTTTCGTAACACGCGAGGCTTACTCATCGTGTATTATAAGTTATCCTAGTGGGTTCACCGTTCGCAAACGAACATGACAGTTTCATACGCAGCGGCAGCCAGGATGTCAGTAACGGGCGCTGGATGACACGGGCAGGGCTAACAATAAGTCCTGCTGCCCCTCCTGGAGCTGGTCTTGGAGGGTGAAGATGTCTTCGATGTAGGATGCGTAGAAGCACGGCTACAGGCAGCTGTCCTGGGGTATACCTGCGAGTATGGGGCGTGGCTGGAAGGTGGCCTCCTTGACCAAGAGAACGAAGCTCCTAAATAGCGTCAGCAGTCTCATATGAGCGGACGACACGCTGGTGACGGCCAGCTTGTAGAGGAGACCGGGAGGCCACAAAACCCCGACGGTGTGGTTACTCAGCTTCATTCAGCAGCAATGGCTCGAATACCTTGGCAGTGTGAGACAGAGCGTTATGTATCGATATGTGAATGGCGCGCTATCACAAACGGGCTTGAATCCTTCATTCCTAACTGCACCTAGATCGCTGTATGCCCGCGTCTATGTACGAGTAAGCCTGTTTCCGCTTGATGTAGACAGCTTGTCCTCTTTATTACGTACACAAAATAAATATATACAGAGGGCCGTGAATTTCAAATAGGTATTTATGGAGCACGCAAAACTCAAGATACCAACAGCTGGTTGTACCAAAATGTATTCTTATGATTTTGATTTCTTATTTTATCCTTTATGTAAAAAAATAGAAACCGTTTTAAATAAATCTATATTTTATTTATACCTACTTTACTTGTAAAATAAGAAGTATGAAGAAATAGACCCCAACTAAAAAAAACGCTGGAAAGTCTTTGTAAATTACATTCATTCACATCTACTATAGGTATTGAAGAAACCTGGGACCAGCAGACAATTCCGGAACTGATGATCTAAATAAGTTAGTTTATTTATTTATTTATGGAAAAGGTACACCAATATTATAAGTGGTTATAGATACATTGCTAATGTATTATATAATATCATATTTTGATATACTATAAGTTTACCCATACTTTCCACACAACATAAATGGTATGAGCTTACATTTTTTAAGAGGCCTATTACAAAAGAACGCGCAGATTAAGGTTTTTAATGGTTAAAATAGTATAAATTCCGTTGGTTGCAATAAAAAGCATTTACTTGATAATATTGTTATCTACAGTAACAATAAAGTGGCTTATAACTTAGTCATAGTTATTTACCAGAAGCACGTTTAAGGCAAAAACTCACGCGGACCTGATTTGGGAATCTTTATAGATTCTCTTTAATATTAACTATCAAAATATTAATTTTACGTGACACAATATGCTTCACTTCACCAAAAATTAAATATATTTCGTTTAATGGCTCCTAAGAAAAGAAAGAAATTCTTAATCTAATTAACTTTTCTAACGAAAAGCCGTCGAAACAAGTCAGATTATGTACGAAGTTCTCCATTGCTTAAACGTAATTTTTATATCAAAATATGTTTTAACCCTTGCTTAAACTGTTGTGTTATTTATGTTTATAAAGCGATATATTTTTCATGAATGAAATAGAACTAGAATTTATATTGTTTCGTCGGCGATGCCGAAAAGTTTGTTTGTTTAGTTCCGCGCGCCGCGATTTTGTGATTGGCCTCTTAACAGTAATTCAATCACAAAACAAAAAGATTTAAGTAATTTATTGGCATGATTAGAACTAGTTCGATATACAATATCACAATGTCATATATTTAAACACATTACACCTTAATACACAAATGAAACATCTTAACTCACACCGTTGCCTGGCGGACTGAGGCGTGAGCGTACAAGGAGCACGCACGGCATGGAGCCTGTGACGTCACGCGTATTCTCGGCACACGGCTTTAACCGCCCGCACGGATCTAGGTTTAAGACTCAATATTTCGGTGACTAATGGGCCGATTTCGATAATTCAAAAACATATACCATTAGTTTGTCATAGAGAATAATGTGAATACTAATTTTAACAAGTTTGTAATAGATGTACTGATCCTCATTATTAATAGTAGGCTAACATAGTAATTTAATTTATTTTATGTTATAATTATTACAAAAAAAAAACCAATTTAGGTATTTTGGGCGTTAAAAGTAATTAAAATAAACAATAATAAAAAATCTTCATCTACCAATAGTTGTTTCATAACTACTAAAATAGAAAATATACAACAGTAGCAACACTGTGGGAAAGGGATAAAAGGTACAGTTATTGCGATCTCCCTCGGCACAGTTTTACACTTTCAAGTGTTTAGTCTTTATTTACATTGAAAATAAAGTCCAAATTTGAACAACAATATTTTGAAGAGCTCATTCCAGTTTGAGTAATAATTCCATGCAAAAACCACAGACATAATGAAAAAAAAATAAACTGATCAAGTGCGAGTTGAACTTGCGAACCGAGGGTTCCGTAAAACTTATCTAAGTATATATTTTTTTTATTTTTTCATTAACATTGCTATAAGACCATGCTTCTTGCCAAATTTCATGATTCTATGTCAACAGGAAGTACCCTATAGGTGTGATTCTCTTCTAAAATCACAAAACTTGCAAAAATATGTGATGTAAACGGTCATATCTTCAATTGTATTTTTTAACTGCTGAAAGAGACTGTAGACCCATTTAAGTATTTCACATAAATGTCAGTCTGATATCACTAACTACCTAAGTCATAGCTATGCGCGATGGCGAATACTCACTATCGTTTTAATTTCACGACTTTGCTATGATTGCTATGGCGCTCCTACCGCCTGATTCACTCACTATCGTTTTAGCTCTCTAATCCTGTGATTTCGTACCGCCTACTATGTAAACTCTGATATTTATATGATAGCGAGTGCCTCGCTATCGCGCATCAATATGAGTTAGGCGGTAGGGCCGCACGTCTTTAAATGTATGGACCGTGGCCATCTTTCTTTGTTTAATCTTTGCGGCAAAAAGCAATTGAATCTGATTAAAAAAATCTGCATACTTAAATTTTGTATTGCACAATTAGGCACATAATATAAATGTTGCATTGTTATATGTATTAAATAATGATGTAATTAATTTTTTTAATCCAGTTATCTGCAATCAGTCAGAGATACTATTAGCAAATGTGTTAAGAGGAAAATGGACATTGCATATGGAAATGGTCCGTGTTAAAACCAACATTATTAATTATTGCACATCCAGTCCTTTGATTCTGGAATGATGATGTTAGGGTGATGTGATATGCAATCAGCGTTGCATATATTGAATTTTACATGTTTCGACCTCTGAGACTATGGTGGGCATGTTGAGATAGTTGAGGGTCTCATCGTTCTTAATGAACCTTGGTGCATTGGCTATTGTCTTTGCCATTTTGGACTCACATAAGGGTAGTTTTGGGTGCTATTCTCCAAATTTCTACTCCATATGCCCATATTGGTTTTAGGATAGTTTTGTAAATACGTAGTTTGTTGTCTATGGAATTTATTCCTAAAAGCTAATAGAGTTCTCATATTTAATATTAACTGCATCCCTTTTCTTTTTGATGTGGTCCTTCCATGTAAGTCTACGTCCAGGTGGAAGCCAAGGTATTTAACATTACTATTGTGGGGGAGAGTATCTGTGCCAAGTCTAACTGGGGGGCAATCGCCTCTTCTCTATGTAAAAGTGATGTGGTTGGACTTCTGCGATGCAATTAAATTAAGTAAAAAATTATATTGAATAGTGATAGTGATGTATGAAATAATAATATGGAATATAAGGTTAGGTTAAGGCAAAACCTTATTAAAAATTGTAAAAGATATTTCAAAACAAAACTTTAACTCTTAGAAATGCCTGCTTGACTCTGGTACACCATGACTGATTTGCCCATCATACCCCCCTGAGAAAGGCCCAGTGGTATCAATGAGCTGGGACTTCCGGTAAGAGGGAATCACTAAGTTGTTACTTGTTAACGGATTTGTGATCCCTCAAATAGGTGACACGAGATGACCACATCGGGGCTTTATCACCGAGTCAGTGTTCGGCAGCCTCACATACCGTTACACTAGTTGACATCTTAAGACGATCTTGGTCAACGCGAGGGCTCCCTTGTTGCCCAGTTCGAGGGATAATGTATCACTCTGGTTTCGCCAGACGGGGCATTCCACTAGAGTGAGCTCGGCCAGCGTCGATGGCGTAGTGCGTAAGGCTGTCGCCTTCCAATCGGGAGGTAGCGGTTCGAACCCCGCCACGACCAATGTGTTTCCAAATTTTGAATTCATATGCACGTTTATTCGACGCTTTTACGGTGAAGGAAAACATCGTGAGGAAACCTGCACACACCTGTGAAGAAAGAATTTCTTTACAAGTTGTGTGTGAAGTTGACCAACCCGCAGTTGGCCAGCGTGGTTGACTAAGGCCTAATCGCCCTAGTTTAGGGTATATGAGCTGTTGATGATGAGCTCGGCATGACCGAAGCAGCCAAGTCCGGCCCGAACCTGCACCATCCAGCATGGGTCGAGTCCACCATGCCGGCACTCTACCTACTCCTCCAACACTGGATGAACCGCCGCGGTCATCCAGTAGCCGGGTAGTTGTCGCAGATGGTTGAACCTTTTTGCCTACTCGGGGCTTTGTTTTCCTACATCACACTTGGCCAATTAGTAGGTCAGACAGGTGAAATAGATGCAGATCATAGGTGTAGGACTTTTTCGAGATTTCCATCTCTTCGCAGGGAACAAACACGGAATGGAAGGGATTAGCGATACGTGTATTTTAAATCTGTCATCGTGTGGACATAGTTTTTCTTGGGGACACGTCAAATCAACGTAGTTGCTGCGATTTATTATTCACAAGTTTCCAAATCCTTGAAAGTTAAAATTTATTTAAAGGAATTTATAGTTTTGCCTACGCCCATCTGTAAGCTCATAACATCATTATATCAAACATAAAAATCTACTTCAAAAACACTAAAAAGTGATAAATAATATCAGAATACATACAACATCATATTTTTATATCGAAATCGATCGAAAAATTTAAGAAGTAACTAATGTACGTAGTTAGTTTAAACTTGGCATCGACTTGAAAATAAAAATGTAATAAGTGTATTTTTATATAATTTTTTACTTTTTTGGTGTTTTTGAAATAGGGTTTGATTTTTGGGGTTCTGTTTTCAACAAGGAACCCTTATAGTTCCGCATATTATCTATCACAGCTAAGTAAAGTATACAAGTCAAAGAGCTATAGTTGATCAACTTATGAAGATCTCGTACCCACTCATACCAGAAACTCATAACTGGAATATAATCTACTTTGTGTAGAAATATTTTGTATAAATTTCATTGTCCACAATTCCAAAATTAGATCAATTTGTTCGTTGAGTAACACGGTAGTAAATATAGATTAACGAATCCTGTGAAATTATGCGAAAACGAAACCATAATAGCCTTAATAACAATAATATTAAGGAACCCTACATTGCGCGTGGCCCGAAACACTTGACCGGTTTAATTTAAAATATTTTTATTTTATTCTTTTTCGTGGACTTAACACCGGCTCACCGAAAAAAACTAACCTTTAACTCCTAAAAGTTAAGGATTCTTCGATCATAAGTTCAGCATGCTGGAGGAATCCTTGAGATGATGACTGCCATGCCTATGACATTTAAAGCAATTTCCTGGGATCTCATAACCATATCCTGTCTTAGTGACAATGGGACCAATCCGAAAGTATATCCTCCCAAATTAGAGAGTTCTGAGGTAACAAACGTAAAATAAACATGGAATTGAGAACCTCCTTGGGAAGTCATTGAAAAACCCTTTCTTTATACGTAGTTCTCAGTCACGGTTCAGCAGTTAGGGCGTGACAGAAAGTGTAACGTATGTTTCGCAAATATCAGCATATAAAATAACTTTTAAAAATGAATACTGTCAAAATCAACACATAATTCAAATTTAATTAATGCTTCTCTCGGTACCAATCTAAGCAAAAATAAAATGGTAAATTAACCATGCTATCAACGGCTATTAAAATGTCTTGACTCACTGATTTAACCTTGATGTTGTCTTTTTGCTCAAGTCTGCAATTTGTTGAATTGCATTTGATTATTAATACTCATCATAGCCATCATCACAGCCAGCACGGTGTCGCTACCGTGTAATAGCACGGTGTTGTCGTTGTACCACGGCACGGTACAACGTACGCACGTACACGGTATACGTTGCGCCACCCTTTTTTTTTTTGAGGCGGGGGAATCTCTTTACGATTCAACAAGGGGCTGAAAGCTGACAAAGCCGCCCCAAGGATATGCCATTGGACTCGGGTTACCTGGGTAACCCCATACCTGGCTAAACCACCCTCCAGAGCAACTTCTACCTCCGCAGAGACACACTCGGGATCGGCGTTAGCCATTCCCCGAGTGCACGTTGCGCCACCCTGGCTCATGGCGGCAACCGTTCGTCATAAACATGTATAGTACGTACACGTTTTTGAACTGAACGTCTGGGTGCACACTGCATGGTGCACTCAAACTTGCAGTTTTTGTCTAGATATGGACGACGAATGAAAAGACAACGAAAAAATATATTGGGTGAATTCATACCTTTTACTATAATGAACCATGATGAAGGTAATTTTAAGAGGAAATATAAGGCGTTGAAAATATGTGATGATGATTCATTTTACGAATATTTTAACATGTCCATATCAAGTTTTGAAGAACTTAGAGCAAAACAAACTTCAACTGACGAGCGGGTGCACTGCGGTACGACACGACGACGCCTACATGTCGTCGTGCCGTTGCACGGTGACGCGGACGGGGCGCAGCGCCGCGCCGCGGTGACAAGTCCACGCCTTAAGTAGTAAAGGATATTAGGTTTTTTTAGCTGACAATAGCGAATAGGAGGCTGGTAGTCAACATAGTGCATAGTTCGAGGATGCCGAAGGATTGTATTTTATAAATCCAAAATAAGAGGATGCCTTTGTTGTTGCAGATACATTCCGACCCGCCTATGGGGCTTCAGCGGACACGTTCAGACGATCCTGCACAGCTTAATTGGCCGCGTCCGTTGCCCTTGGCCTATCGGTGGAAGGATCTCCCTCGTCCTGCCCGATAAATCCACACTGACCTATGACCTGTACGAGCCGGTGGGATCTGAACATGAAGGTTTGGCGATTTTTACCTATTATTACAAAATAGATGGAAGGGGTGACAAGTACATAAATATTTTGATTCAGGTAGTGGGTGTGCCAGATTTCCTAAAGCATACATTAGTTAAACCGTTTTAATGTGGTTGAGTAATAGTCATCTACGCCTTTTTGGCATTCTCTTCCCTAATAGGGCGAATGAATATATTCCGTTAATGTTTGTGCTCACGCCTTCATACTGCCTTAAAATAGTGGCTGGCTACATCTGCAGAGTTTGCTTTAAAAGTTATTAACGTCTAACCCCTCTAACAATGCGATATATCAGTTGCCAAATTACAATATTTTTGTTGCAAACGTTTAATTTGGTTAATATAATTTAATCAATATTTATCTTTTTTGTGATAACGTGATAAACACAGTAGTCCACAGTAATATTTTTTTAATTCTTGTTTTCCCGACTAAGATAACTTTCCGATGACTTCTCAAACTCATCTAATTTTTCTCCTCGAGTTTTTCTACCTTTCATAGGTCTACAGAGCATAAGGTAAACAAGTCTGTAAATAGGGCATGGAATACCGAAATGATTTTCATACCGGTATTGATACCGGTATTGAAATTTCAAAAACCGGTATACCGAAATTTCGGTATTTTTTCGGTATTTTTTAAATACTGTTAATTACTATTTAAATGATTCCAATAACGATTGGTAAGCCTTGTTTGGGGAGAGCGATTCAAGCAGTTTTTTACGCTTTATGGCAGAAACACTGAAAATATTTATCATCTCCCTAGAAACCACCAAATGAGTTATTAAAATAAATAGGATTAAGAATACTAATAATATATCAACTGAGTTGCTTATGGAGGGTCCTACAAGAACTTGGAGTACCAAATCAACTCTACTTCGCACCTTGTATGGTTCAAGCCAGGAAGTCGTAAGAGTCGATAAAACAACCTCAAAACCCTTTAAATATCACCAAGAAGTACGCCAGGGATGTATTTTGTCGCCCATTCTATTCAACGCCTATGGAGAATACATAATGAGACGAACCTGCGAGAATTGGGAGGGTGGTATCACAGTTGGTGGCGTGAAAATCACCAACCTGCGCTACGCCGATGACACTACCCTCCTTGCAGCAAATGAGTCGGAAATGTCTGCACTTTTGGACCGAATGGAGCGGATTAGCGAGGAGATGGGACTTTCCATAAACAGGTCCAAAACCAAGATCATGGTGGTAGATAGATCTGGGAAGTTAGAACTCACAGGCGCGCTGGGCCATTTTATTCTTCTTTTTCTGGGGGGAAATGCGCAATCGCACCGTACCCACAGTTGGCTAGGCGGCGGGCGTGTGTGGGGCTGGCCCGGCGGAGTGTCAGGCCGACCCATTAAAACCACCCGGTGTTCTCCCTGCCCTTGTGGGCGCGCATGGTAGGGTCCACACTGCGACTACTACTACCAGCGCGTCAGGGCAAGCCCGACCAGGTTGATCAGACTATCGCCAAGGGGACATTGGGAATTGCCCGAGAACACCAGGGCATTCCCCAGACAGAGGGCCTTACGACGGCGTGCACGCAGGCCTCCACGGCAGGGTTATTAGACGGGCATTGCTTGTGCGAATGCCCACCTTCGCCTGCCTATCCGTCTGTGGCGGAGGGGAGTGGCTTGGGGATCTTCCTCCCGCTCCCTCTCCGCAGCCTCCTTCTGCGAGATGACGTCCTCGCAGAAGGAGGCGATAGCCTCCCATTCCACCTTGCCGCGGAGCATGGCAACGACCATGCTCGGCAGCGAGAGATCTCCGCCTCCCAGCGCAGCGTTAAGCTCGCTGCGCTGAGGTCGTCAGACCGGGCACACCAACTGGTGTGCTCGGCAGTGTTGTCAGCGGCGTCGCAGTGGTGACACCGCGGCGTTTCCTCCCGACGGGCGACCCGGTGCAGGTAGTGACCGAAGCAGCCATGTCCGGTCAGTACCTGCACCATGCGGAACGTGAGGCTGCCCTCCCGGCGCCCAACCCACTCCTCCAACACCGGACGAATCGAGGGGCGCTGGACCTAGAAATAGTGGACAACTTCATCTACCTGGGTTCTAACATCAGTAATGATGGCTCGTGCGAAAAGGAAGTGCGCAGGAGAATTGGCATGGGCAAAAGCGCCATGTGTCAGCTTGAAAAAATGTGCAGAGATCGCAATATTTCCGTGAAAACTAAAACCAAACTGGTACGGACTCTAGTCTTCTCGATCTTTTCGTATGGCGCTGAGACGTGGATACTGAAAGCTGCAGACCGTAACGCATTGACGCCTTTGAGATGTAGTGCTGGAGATTTTGTGATGATTTTCCATAATCGAGATTTTTCGTGATTGTCATATGAAAACTCATCAGCAGTATGAACATCACTGTGAACCATAGAAATCGAGCGTTCCGGATAGTCTTTAAACACCCTTGCGAATTTTTTTTTTTTTAATACCGAAATAACGATATTTTATCCTCAAATACCGGTATCAAAATACCGAAAATATTTATCGGTATACCGGTATTTCGGTATACCGGTATACCGGTATCCATGCCCTATCTGTAAAGGTACTCTAATTTTATTGTTGGTAATTTGCAGTTTGCGATAATACTTTTTAGGACAGTTAAAGAGGGAAGACTGTGAAGTGCAAATTCATGGCTCGAGTATGCACTTTCAAAAAAATGCAGGTTGTTGCACACCGCTTAGAGTTGAAAGTCCGAGGCAAGTGCCTACATTTCTTATTGAAATATTGTTTCGGCGATAACGGTTTTACAAAAAAGATAAAAATGCTCGAGGAAATTTTTAAATCTAAAATATAGATATTTAGATGCTAATAATTTATATTCTGAGCAATATTACTTCAAAATCAAAACGTACAAACCTAGATCTTCATCATATCGACAACATTTCCAAAAATTATAAAAATTGGACTATGTAAATAGAGAGAAAAGCGTTATCGCTTTTCCTATGGAAATGTACAGCTTCACAATCTTCTTAAGCTCTATCAATGTCGGGTAGTAAGTAAGCAGTTGAGTTTGGGTACGTATATTAGATGTCGTAAATACTGAATTTTTTAGTTTTATTTGCCAAGGTTGTTTTGTTTTCGACATTTACCGTATCACTGAGGTAAAACCATAAGAATAACTAATAATACGAGTATAGAAGCGAAACTCCCGGCCGTCGAGCGCTTAAGGCCACGTTATTTACCTACCGTTTGATTTCCGTTGAACGGAATCGCCAGTCAAGGCGCGCACCGTGTGTTTCAGGTACCTTGTGAATGTTTTCCTATTGATTACCTGATTAAGCTTTTTATAAGAATGCGTATTTACTACGCTCTGAAGTTTAATAACCGAAACTTCAAATCATCTACAAAAACGCCATCTTTTATAAATATCAGACATTTGTAAATATTTCTGTTGAATTGAAACCTTTTAAATAAAAATGATTGAATACTTTAAAATTATTTTTATTATACCTACCCTAGATACAGATACCGTTTTATTCGTAATATTCATTACATATAAGTACACTTTTCATTGCATGTCAAAGCTAAAACAATATAATGTATCGAATTTCTAAAGCTGTCATTGTAGTGCAATTTTGAAACTCTGTAAGTATGGGATTTTTTTTGTCAAGTCGGGAATAATTTGAATTATGAGAAACTTTGGTACTGCTATATATATTTTTATCGACCTTTGTCACTGTTCCATATAAAATTTAAATACAATCAATACTTGATTAAAATTATGAAACAACAGATTTTTTTTTAAGTGAAAATGTTGGTCTGATAGTAAAAAGTGAGTTTAGGTTTTATCCATTAGTACATTCATAACTTCAACTGTTGGACTATAAACGTAGGTACGATACCTAAATTACAAACCATTTTTGTACATCGAAATTCGATACATTGTAATGATTTTGTTCTGGAAGTGTAGGGATCAAATCAAAAATAGGCAGGTTCTTATAACTACGGAATCAAAAAAATTAAAAATGTGCGTACTATTGCTAAAGATAGTCGCTCGCTCGCTACACTTGATGTACAAAATCAATAAGACCTATCAATAAGAAATATGGAGGTACCTATATACAAAATATTGTAGTGGTAACCATACGTCCATGTGGTGACCCTAGCGGCGTCCGCAGACTACTGCGGGGCTTTACAGGGGGAAGGGCGCTGTAGGTATGCAAATAGCGGCATTTGGCGCACCCACAAAGGAGATTCGCTTCTATACTCGTATTATTAGTTATTCTTATGGTAAAACCTAAGATCAACCAATTTAATGGTGGTTAACATTCCAAATAAACGTTTAATACAAAATATTTCGTATTTTTATCAAGAGTTGCTGTAAAATTTTTGGAGATACCGTAGTTCGGGCTTTTACAGTAATATATACCTAAACAATTAAATTTAATCAGTGCTTCTCTGATATGGATTCGTATAGTGATTATTAATTTCTCATTTTGTAAATAAATTTATTTATATTATGATTAGAAGACAAAACAAATATCGGTATGTGTGTATAATGGCCTTATCATGATTGCAAATATCCCGCCGGTTTCTTGGTAAACTATACGCGAATGTGCGTAAAATGTATATCGCTTTTATGATAGGATCGTGCCACGTTATTTTCTTGACTTGCATGCTTAGACCATTTAGTACCTTGTATGGGTTGGACAACGAATTTCTCTGCTGTGTTTGTGGATTTTGGGTGTTTATCTCTTCCACGGTCTCATCATCGTTTACCACCAGTTGGCTTTCTCTTGAACCAATTTTGATGGATTGTGATTTTTCGTACGCTTGAGTTGCCACGTTGGCGCTAAATTAGAACCGTAGTACAAACTCAGTGCTTATTAATTTTTTTCAAGATAAGAATCCAAATTGACGCTAATGATGCTACTCAATCGTATGAAAAGTCACAATCCCAATGTCGATCCATCGGAATCGGCTTAAGAGTGAGCCTACAGGACAGGCAAATACGAAACTGAAACTTATCTATTGTATACTAGTGGGCCCGGCAGACGTTGTCCTGCCCGATTACAGCGCCACCAATCGGGTTCAACTGTACGTTTAACACTAGAGTACACGCGCCCCTTTTCTTTACATGAGTACACGCGTGGCCTAGTATGGTATACCATTTTATAATTGCTATCAATTTGTTTTTTGGTTACGTATGAATAAAATTCCTACAGAAATGAAAAATATATTCAATCAGTCACTTATTTTTCATAGCATTCAAGGCATACTACAGCTTGATGATCAGAGCAAACCCATTGGTTGCATGTCTTACCATTTGTTTGTGGATCGATTTCTGGCTTTTGAGCAAAGTGCGCATCGACCGACCCATCCCATCTTGAGGGTAACATCATACTGTGTGGCTTGAGCTGTGCCCGTTAGCATTTCTATTCTACATCTCAACTGTCGAGGAAGAGTCTCTATGGTTGCTCGAACAAAATAAATAGCAAATCGAAACAAATAGCACTTACCTAAATTTGTTAAACTTATATATACTCAAAATACTCGCGCGGACTACTATGGTAGGCCAACGTATTTGGTGGGAAATCGCAGGAACGTGTTTACGAGCTGACCTTGCGGGCTTTACTGGCTCGCTGACAAAGAAGATTGGCAAACTTCCATACATTTTCAGACCTGCATTTAAAGCTCGCGTTCACCAATGAAACTTAGTGATATCTATAGAACACCTTTAGACTAACAAAAAAGTTAATTGTTAGTACTCTGAAAAAGTAGGGGTTTAAAAGTTATTCATTGTTGATATCGCATTAAATATTGTGAGGTTAGAAATTCATTGTGTGTGCCGTCGTGTAAATTGTGAGCATTATTGTCCTTTAATTGTCATCAAAAATATCTTCTTAGATCACATTTATGTGCCACTTTGATCAAATAGATACCTAGATATCTATAAAATTAGTTTTGATAAAGAAATATGATTTCTTCATTTTATTGGCCGCAATTTCGCACACAGTTATTTTTTGGTATTTTTAGAAATAAAGTTGTTTATGCACTGTTAATTTAAAATAGCCTAACAAGTGCTAAGTCGTTAAAAAATCCAATAAACCACAAAAACTCAAGAAACAAACCGAACCACAAACGAACACAAACACAAACAAAACAAATGAAAATAGAGTGAAGTGATGAATGAATGAATTGCATCAATGTTCATGTGGCTAGAAAGCAAAGGAATCTCTGCTATACGGTCGAGTCTTTAGTTATTTTTGTGTAGTGAAGTACGAAAGTAAGTTTTTCAGTAAAAAATAAGTGCAAATATCTCTTTACTCCGGTCTTCAAAACCCACGATTTTTTTGGAGTAAATTCTATACATTCAACTTTATTCATTTTTTAGGTTTTCAAATGTAAACGGTCTATAAAAATATGAGGTCGGATTTCGCCAGTCTTCTTTAATGGCCGAGGCTAGCCTAAAATTCCAACGCACCAGCGTGGATAATTCAAAAGTTATCACTTAAAATGTCACCCTGGTCTACTATAGTAGACCACGCGTGTACTCTAGTGTTAAACCTTCCTTGGACCTATTCAAATACACAAAGAAAATTTCGTAAGAATCGTTCGAGCCATTTCTGCGAGACAACACACAGCGTCGAAGATAACTTCCTAACTATGTACATATTTACATGTGCTATTAGACCTTGCTTCGTGCTAAATCCATGATTTTAGGTGAACGAGAAGTGCCCTATAGGTGTGTTGGTTCTCTAGTGAAATCGCAAATTTGCGAAAATATGTGACATATGAGCGATTATAAATCTTTATATCACGTTGACTTACAATTACAAGTATGAATCTTTCGCAGCTGAAAGGGACCATAGACCAGACTATCTGTATGTGTATAAATAAAAATGAGTCGTCGAAATGTATGTACGCCCGACTATCTATATTATTATGTATAAATTAGTAGTCGAAATGTATGTACGCGCATGAGTACAAAACTACTGCACCAAATTGGTTTATTCTTATTTTGTTGTGTTTGTTATTGTCAGGCAGGACAAGGTTTGTATAAAAGAAAATGTTGAAAAAGAAGAAAATAGAAAATGTTAATTTTAATGTGATAATTTTCATATAAAAAGTAAATAAATTGACAGATTGACCTTCGGGTTATCCCAAAATTATGGTTTCTTACATTGTTGTATATTGTCAAAAGGTGTTTAGTATACCCGTGCAAACTAATAGTTTTATATAAATTTCAGTTTGTATCCCTACTCGTTCCCGAGAAAAAAGGGTCTTGACAGACAGACGGACAACGAAGTGATCCTATAAGGGTTCCGTTTTTCCTTTTCAGGTACGGAATCCTAAAAAAAGAAAATTTATTTCTTATTTTTTACGACTTGTATGTCAAAAGCCTTGTATCTGTACTGTGTAAATGATAAAATGATTTACCTATCTATGTATCTAATCAACGGTTTCGTGTTGCTCAGATGACGTCACGGTGGCGATATGTCCCGGGATCGGCAACACGTCGGAGAGCGTGTACATACGCACATACGTGCACTACTCGCAGTGCCACGGCTACAGATGCGCCGTGCTGAACCATATAGGCGCTCTCAGCAGCGTGCCCGTGACCGGCTCGCGGATATTCTCATATGGTGAGTCATGCGTTTCGTCATTCGCTAAGGTAAGCTATATCATAAACGTGCGGGACACGGCGGACAGGTAGGTAGGTAGGTATAATTGCAGCTTTTTATCGTTTCCTTTGGAAAATCGTGAGAATGTCTCAGGTGGATCGCGGGCGTGTCCCTGAAAATCACGAGTTGGTGGCGTGTCGAATGTGTTATCATCGGATATTTCTTTGATCAATTTAGAACCATGACAAAAGAAAATCTCTATTATTTTTTTATCTGTGGTAGGCATATACGAATTTTTAAATGTATCAAGATAGATTCGTCGTTGAAGTATTTAGACGAGGGACGCAAAGCAGCAGTGCTTGCATTGCTGTGTTCCGGTTTGAAGGGAAAGATATGGCAGTGAAATTACTGAGTGAGTTGGGGGTTGCAGTTTGCTGCGAATCTCACAAGAGCCACATGTATTATAGCCACCACTTACCATCAGGTGAGCAGTTTGCTTGTTTGCTTAATTATTTACAATAAAAAAAAACGAGGAGAAACTAGTCCGGGTATGAGATTAGACGTAGATGGGAGACGCCTTGTACATCCATCCGTACAGCACTATCTTATTATGTATATCTGCGGCACGAGTCCACATCGACCGTTCATCGATTTCGCTCACGTAATAAAACATAAATGACACACACAAGTCACGATACGAAAATAATAAATTTATGATTTTTTTAATACGCTCCGACCTTCAGTACACGACAGGTCGACATGGCAATCCAATTTAGATTTTGAATACAAAACTATAAGCAACTACGTGAGCGGTATCGAACTTGATAAGTGCCATCTATGCTGACTTGTGCAGCAATCTCATACCTAGATCGATTGGATTGCTATGTCGACCTGTCGCTGTCGCGTGCTTTGGGTTAACAATTTAAAATAAGCTGAACTGTTTTATTGATGGTTTTATAACGTTTCGGAATAAAGAAAAGTTTAACCGCCTCTGTGGTCTATAGTGATTGACCACCGAGTATTAATCTAGAAGTCCAAGGTTCGATTCTCCATGGGGGCAGAAAATTTACTGCTAGGTTTGGTTGGCGACAGGGCTTTAATAACTTAATTGTTAAGGGGTCAAGGTAATGTAAGGTTCCACCGCCAGTCTTATCTTCACCATCAGGTTGTAACGTGGCGAGGTGCAGTAGTGACGCAGTGGTGCAGTGGTTAGGGAAGTAGGGCCGTTAATAAATAATGCACCAAACGTCACGTCACTGATTTATATTTCTCATATAAGGATGATAATGCACTACATAAGTGCCTGAAATTTTACTGAATAGAATATGTCGACTGCATTATTTAGTTTGATTATCAATTTTTAGGTATTATTTTGATAATATTTATTTTAAATTAAATCGTGGCGTGTCGCGACTTTTATGCGCCTTGATGCCCGCAATTAAGTGACGGGAAAACATAATGTCATTGAGACCAAAAATATAAAATTCAGAATGCGGTGAGGTTAGGCGGGAATGCAACGAGTTGCTTTATCTAGCTAGAGTATAGCACCTCGTTACAAGGTGAGGTGAATGCTAAGCGATCCCGTGTAAAAAAAGTACCAAAGGATAAACGTTGATCATATCTCGTTTGACAAAGTATGATTTAAGTATAAAAGCCTTGCTCTGACATCATGCATCACTCGTTCACCACTCCATCTTATAATGTTAATGTCGGCTGCGAAACGTAGCAATCATCGGTGACCTCAGCGTCGGCGTTTGTGCTGAACTGTGCAAGGAATCGCGAGTTCTACAAAAATGTAAATTCTTTAGATGCGGATACGTTCTCGCATATACAGCATTAACAAAGGAAAGTTTATTCTATGTTAAATGTCCATGTTCTCGATATACATGCTACGTTTCCGGGTTTTGTGTGTGTACTCCATATTAAATAGTATAAATGAGAAAGTGTGTCTGTCTGTCCCTCTGTTACCTCTTTACGCCTAAACCGCTAAACCGATTTAGATGAAATTTGGTATTGAGGATAGTTTAGGTCCCGGGAAAGGACATAAGCTACTTTTTAACTCGAATTTTAATAAGTGCCCCAGGGAACGCAGACGTAGTCGCGGGCGGCAGCTAGTTAATGATACTATACAGCTTATGTTGGACAAATGTGTTTGAATAATATTATTCCAAAATTGTGTACGTCTATTAGGGAACAATATTATGCGTTCGGTGAATTGACCTACGGATCCCGAACGATGGCGGAAAGGTTGGGGAGGATATAGTTTAGCCGGGTATACCAGCTGGTATACCAGTGGAATAGCCGTTGATGGACCCGAGTCCTACTCCGTACCCAAGTGGGTGGTCTGGTCAACTAATGGCCATTTTCACCAACCTCTTCTTAGCTTAGGGTACTCTTAGGTGGCATGCTGTCACATTCTTTTCATTAAAGACAAAAAGTGACAGCATACGGCTCAGGGGTTTCCTAAGCTAAGTTATGGTTGGTGAAATCGACCATTAGTCCTTTAGCATCGTAACAGAGTCCCCCGCCTCAAAAAAGGAACAATATTATGTTAACATTATCTTCCTACGGCCTTATTTATAAAAAATTTACTCCTTGGATCATCCTCGGTTTAGTTATTCCGTGTTTTATCTTATTTTGACATATGACAGCCGACATGTGCGGAAACAAGACAATACACGGAGTAACTAATCCGAAAATGATCCAAGGAGTAAAAAAATAATTAAAAACAAGCTTTTATTTTAATGCTCTAAAAAGAGGAAAAAGTACTCGTCAATACGAATCAACTCGACAGGGTTGTTTTATTGCGAAGTTCTTATGGCCATCTTCCAGCTCCAGTATCAGATAAGAGGGCCTATTACCGATCTCATGGTTTTGCAAATGATATCATATGATATCATAGTGCAAAACGAAAAATACGTTTTTAGCCGAATAATGTGCTATGAAATGTGCCGAAATAATTTTTGGAAACACGTAATTATGACATGTTTCAGAACACTCGTAGTCTCTGCGTTTTTATTCAATGTTTTTTAATACACATAAATTCAAATTCAATTTAGTTTATTCAAATTGAATTATAACATAATCACTTTTGTACGTCAAAGAAGCTACGCCAATGGTTCACAGGTCTACTACTACCTTGTACTGGAAGGAACCAGCAAGGGCTATTTTTTCTCCCTGTATCGTAACAGAGTCGTCAATTGAAAGCTGACCTCAAAGCAAATAGTCTAAGAGGTCACGGGATTTTTCATAACGATCAAAGATACGGTTAGATTTATTTTTATAGTTTGTAGAGTAGTCCCCTAATGTGAATGATGTTGGTCTGCCTGCTTTCAGTGGTTGCAACTTCGAGTTATAGAGCATACAAGAGGCTTCATTGTTGCGAAAAAAAAACGATCAGAGAAATGGTCAGTTTTAGTACATATTCAAAGTATGGCGTCTCCACAGATGAGACATGTTGGTCTGGCGGCTCTCAGTGGTTGCATTTCAGAGTTATGATGCGCGCAAGTCACTGCATTGTTGCGAAAAAAAAACGATAACAGAAATGGTCAGTTTTAGTACCTATTCGAAGTATGGTATCTCCACAGGTGAAACGAGTTGGTCTGCCTGCTCTCAGTGGTTGTATTTCAGAGCTATCATTGTGTACGCAATACCCTTATTTGTGGAGAAAGCCTAAAAAATATCCAAAAACGTGACAATCGGCGGATTTTTCAAATGCTCATTGACCGCTGCTGTCGTGTCTCGACTTGACACACACAGTGCACACTCCTCCCCCCGCGCCCGGCCCCTGTCTGTGAGCGTGGAACAATCGTGGTGGGAGGGTGCGCTTGCGCTCGTTCGGTGCTTTTAAATACAATTCAACCGTTACTTGCATTTTTACAATAATGTCGAAAATTAATCCTTTTTTTATGGAACGCGTTACGCGTATGAACATCCCAAAGTATATTACGATCTAGCCTATTTTACGGCTAATAAGTACATAATTTAATTCGATCTTAATTTGCTAGAGATAAACATGTCTCTAAGAAGTGTCCATTAACATGTTTTTTTATTGTCTCTATTAAGGCGCCGCTAGTAATTCAGTTATAGTTGCAACACTGACCTTACATTGTACTAAATTAAAACTTATTTTTTATCACTCCACTTCATTACACTAGATCAGATGGCTTTATCCGTTTTAGTCTTCTTTTCTTATTTGTTTGGTCGAGAAGCTAGACAGCCTCCAAGTTCACATGGTTTTGAAGACTTTTTTGGTGAGCTTCGGCGTATTTTTTTATGAAGCTATCAACGAACTCTGTTTTAAGATCCCGAAGGAGGTCGTCATTTCTTACATACCAGAGAGCATTAGCGATGCCCCTCAGCACCTTATCTGAAATCTTTGGATGATACACCTGTTGGTCTGAGCGGTACAGCCCCGTAGCTGTATTCCACAAGTCCACACTGGCATGAGGACTTGACGATATAACAATAGTTTGTTAGCTATTTTCAAGGGGGAGTCTCTTCCTATTAGCCAATACATGTCTCTGTATCGTAGATCAAGCTGTTCTCTCTTTTTCTTGACGTGCACCATCCAACCTAGTTTCACATCAAGAGCCATTCCATGATATTTGGCAGTGATCTCATATGGTATAATTCGTCTGTTAATGTAGATAGGGTGATATATTTTCTGTTTGTTACTAAAATCGATGTGTACAGACATGGATTCATTCAATTGTATCCTCCATTTCTTTGTCTAGTCATAGATCTTCTCTACAGCATTTTGAACCTTTTCTGCTGCTTCCTCATGAGTATCACCGATACCCATGATTGCAGTGTCATCAGCGAAAGGTGCAATGGTGTTATTTTTCGGTTCTGGTATATCACAAGTGTATAAAAGGTATAGGATCGGACTTAAAACACTTCCTTGCGGAACTATTTTGGCGGGCTGATATTACTTTTGATTTCATTCCAAACTTCTCTCGGGGTAACTTGCTTAAGTTCCACTTGCGACGGCTTGAATTTCTCCTATTTCGCATTTGGAATCTTCATAGTGTCATAGCCTTTCTTTGACAATAACAGCACTTCCAGCATGAGTTGTATTATCTGGGTGAAGAGCATGATACACTTTGTACCCCCTGAACATGACAAGGAACGATTTGTAAAATGTGTTAGCCTATCTTAGGCAAAAGTACGTACGTGGAAAGTCGCAGAAAAGTCGGATTAAATTTAATGATTCCAAGTCTGTACACATCGATTTTAGTAACAAACAGAAAATGTATCACCATATCTTCATTAAGAGACAAATTATACCATATGAGAACACTGCCAAATATCTTGGCATGACTCTTGATGTGAAACTAGTTTGGAAGGTGCGCGTCAAGAACAAGAGAGAACAGCTTGATCTACGATACAGAGACATGTATTGGCTAATAGGAAGATAGTCCTCATTAAAAATAGCTAACACACCATTGTTATATCGGCAAGTCCTCATGCCAGTGTGGACTTATGGAATACAGCTACGGGACTGTACAGCTCAGATAAGAATAAAGATTTCAGTATAAGGTTATGAGGGGCATCGCTAATGCTCTCTGGTAACTCGCATCACACATCATGGCCCATGGGGTAGTAGCAATACGAACCCAAGAGGTGAGTTTTTGCATGATTTCATGCTTTCTAGGAATTTGACGGTGCTTAATGAGGGACACAGTCCCACATTCATCACGGCAGCCCGAAGTGAAGTCCTAGACATTACCCTCTGTACGTCGCGCTTAGTGAAATTCAGGGATGGCACGTCTCGGAGGAGGCTTCACTATCCGACCACAGGTACATTAGATTCGACATAGCAGCTAAGCTTGACAAACAAATCGAATCCTATCGTAATCCTAGGCATACAAACTGGGAGGGCTATCGGGAGAGCCTGAAACAGAGCCTGGGGACGATACCAGCCGTGAAAACAGTAGAACAACTAGAATATGCGGCAGGGGCAGTATCCACAGGCATCTTAACAGCCTATGAGAATAACTGCCCCTACACCACCAGGGAAAGTAATCGTAAAGTGCCCTGGTGGAACAGCAAATTGCAATCCCTTAGGCAAAAAGCCCGCTCTCGCTTTAATAAAGCAAAAAGGGATGAGAATTGGGAAGCCTATTCTCGGACCCTAACGGGGTTCAATAAAGAGTTAAGGAGAGCAAAAGGAGATCTTGGGGTAGGTTCTGTGACATGATCAATAGCACAGTCCATGCCGCAAGGATACACAAATTGCTATCCATGGCGCCTCCTTCCCACATTGGCTTGCTTAGGAAGCCAAATGGGACTTTCACTTGCGACGCAAAGGAGACCTTAGAACTCCTAGCCCAAGTGCACTTCCCGGACTCGAGGGTAGATGAGTCATCCGAGGAGCTGCGGTCACTCTCCAGGCCTAGGCCGAAAGTGGATGATTGGAGAAAAGCCTCTTTGATTATCGGCCCTCAACGGGTGGCTTGGGTTATTAACAGCTTCAAGCCATATAAGACTGCAGACGAGGATGGCATTTTCTCGGCCCTACTACAACAGGGTAAGAATATCCTCCTCCCAGTCCTAGTGAGGATCCTCAGAGCTAGTTTAGCATGGGGGTACCTCCCAAGTCTATGGACAAAGGTCAGGGTTATATTTATTCCCAAAGGAGGGGATAAAGATAGGTCCCAACCGAAGTCCTACAGACCGATCAGCCTATCCTCTTTTCTCTTGAAAACCATGAAAAAGGTAATCAACCTATATGTAAGGGAAACGCACCTGGCAGGCGACCCCCTACATTTAAGGCAACATGCCTACCAGAAAGGAAAGTCAACGGAAACTGCCTTAATCGATCTGACCGATAGACTTGAACAAGCGCTCGAAGATAAAGATTTCTTTATCTTCGAGCGCTTGTTCAAGTCTATCGGTGTGCCTTTCTGGATGTTGAGGGTGCCTTCGATAACACCCCAACAGGAGTTATTATACGATGTCTGCAAAACCGCGGCATCGATCAATTAATAATCTCTTGGATAGAGGCAATACTCACAACGCGAGCAGTGAAAACCACGCTGTTGGACTGCACATTAACCGCCAGGGAGTCCCCAGGGTGGGATGCTCTCTCCACTGCTGTGGTGTCTGGTCGTTGACTGCTTTATCCAGGAGTAGAACAATGCGTACCTTCCCACTCAAGGATACGCAGATGACCTGGTGGTCCACATAGTTGGAAAATGTCCTTCAACTATATCAGGTCTCATGCAACTCGCTCTTAATAAGATCGAACAATGGTGCCGCCAGGTGGGGCTGTCTGTGAACGCCAGCAAAACCATAATAGTTCCTTTCACAAGGAGGAGGAATTTAGACGGCCTCAAGCTTCCTAAACTGTTTGGAAGAACTATTGAATTCTCTCAGAATGCCAAATACCTTGGGATCCACCTGGATCAAAGACTTAACTGGGGTATACATATAGGCAACATAATCAAGAAGGCCAAAGCAGCGCTAGGTATCTGCCGTAGGCTAACCAGCTCCAGGTGGAGACTGAAACCTAGTCACCTTCTCTGGCTTTACACCGCTGTGGTAAGACCTATGGTTAGCTAAGGGTGTATAGCTTGGTTTAAGCAGACTGCAGTAGGGACCACCATAAAGGCCCTGGAAAGCCTGCAAAGATGTGCCTGCTTGATGATTACGGGGGCTACCTCATCTTCTCCCATCCTTGCAATGGTGGCTATCCTGAACCTCCCACCACTCCACCTGTTCATACAGGGGGAGGCTAGGATGGCAATGCTCCGAGCTGTGGAGAGAGGCAGATCGAGATGGAAATCCCAAACCATGAGGAAGCTACAGGGCAGCCTAATGGTTAATCCTGTCATGGCAGTGCCAGCCGATGCCATGATTGAAACTTTGGAGTTCAAGAAGAACTACAAGGTCATGATTCCTAATAGGGATAAATGGGACAAGCAAGTCCCTGAGCCCTTTAGGAAAGCTAACCAGATATGGTACACTGATGACTCTAGAAAAGAGGGCCAGTCAGGTGCAGGTGTCTTTGGAGGTAGTGCGAAATCCAGGAGAACCACGTGCCTGGGTGCATATGCCACCGTACTCCAGGCAGAAATGTATGCCATTATCGACTGCGTTCACGTAAACATGTCGAATGAGGGTAAGAACATCCTCATCCTGTCGGACAGCCAAGCTGCTCTAAAAGCGCTTGATGCTGTAGAATTCAAGTCCAAAATCACCTTAGAGTGCACGACGGCCTTAAATGAATTGGGGACCAGGAACTCGGTAATGATTGGCTGGGTTCCAGGCCACTCCAATATCCGAGGCAATGAAATTGCCAACGAACTGGCGAGGGCTGGTTCCGAGAGCGCTCTCATAGGACCAGACCAGCTTGTGGCATTTCGAGGGGGATTAAAAAGAGAGTCCTCAGAGATTGGGTAGAAACACAAGCCCGACTCCAGTGGGCCCATTCCCCTGGACTACTGCACTCGAAATTGCTCATTAGGGAATTTTCACCCGGAGTCGCAATACAAAACCTCCAACTAAGCAGGGGCCAATTAAGGGCGCTCACTAGAGCCCTAACTGGTCACTGCAAACTCAACAAACAACTGCATAGAATGGGCCTGACTAATGTTCCCACGTGCAGATTTTGTGGTGAGGATGATGAGACACCATTTCACATTCTTTGTGAATGTCATGCTCTCATCCACACAAGGAGCCGAGCTCTGGGTGGACCTAGTCTGCCACCACATGATGCGAAGGCTCTGTCTCCAAAGAAGGTTATTGGCTTTTTCAACGCCGCGGGCCTATTTGGAGACCTTTAAAATAGAGGGGTCGGCCACAATAGATCTCTACAGGTCGCAGTGGTCCGCTGGGGGACGCCCCTCCGTCGCCCCTAGTATCCCCTCGAACTCCAGATAGATAGATAAAATGCTGTCTGGTATGTAAGAAATGACGACCTCCATCGGGACCTCAAAACAGAGTTTGTTGATAGCATCATAAAAAAATACGCCGAAGCTCAGCAAAAAAGACTTCAAATTATGTAAACGTGGAGGCTGTCCAGCTACTCGACCACACAAAGAAAAAAAAAGATGACTAAAACGGATAAAGCCATCCGATCTAGTGTAATGAGGTGGAGTGATAAAAAATAAGTTTTAATTTAGTACAATGTAGAATCAGTGCTGCAACAATAACTGTGAATTAGTGGCGTCGCCTTAATAGAGACAATAAAAAACGTGTGAATGAACACTTCCTAGAGACATTTGTATCTCTAGCAAATTAAAATCGAATTAAATTATGTACTTATTAGCCGTAAAATAGGCTAGATCGTAATATACTTTGGGATGTTCATACGCGTAACGCGTTCCATAAAAAAAGTATTTATTTTCGACATTATTGTAAAAATGCAAGTAACGGTTAAATTGTATTTAAAAGCACCGAACGAGCGCAAGCGCACCCTCCCACCACGATTGTTCCACGCTCACAGACAGGGGCCGGGTGCGGGGGGAGGAGTGTGCACTGTGTGTCTCAAGTCGAGACACGACAGCATCGGTCAATAAATAAGCATTTGAAAAATCCGCCGATTGTCACGTTTTTGGATATTTTTTAGGCTTTCTCCACAAATAAGGGTATTGCGTACACAATGATAGCTCTGAAAAACAACCACTGAGAGCAGGCAGACCAACTCGTTTCACCTGTGGAGATACCATACTTCGAATAGGTACTAAAACTGACCATTTCTGTTATCGTTTTTTTTTCGCAACAATGCAGTGACTTGCGCGCATCATAAATCTGAAATGCAACCACTGAAAGCCGCCAGACCAACTTGTCTCATCTGTGGAGACGCCATACTTTGAATATGTACTAAAACTGACCATTTCTCTGATCGTTTTTTTTTCGCAACAATGAAGCCTCTTGTAAGCTCTATAACTCGAAGTTGCAACCACTGAAAGCAGGCAGACCAACATCATTCACATTAGGGGACTACTCTACAAACTATAAAAGTAAATTTAACCGTATCCATGATCGTTATGAAAAATCCTGTCACCTCTCAGTCTAAAAAGATTGAGCTCAACTTCCATTACAAGATTAGATGTGTCAGTTCTCTTCTTACTGTGTCATTGTACCAAATACCAATAAAAATATGTATAATAATAATAAAATAAAAATACCAATAAGTATGGTCTTTTAATTTGCAGGTAATACAGACGATTTCAATTACATGATCGAAAACCTGTTGGAACGGTATCCCCATACAAAAATTATACTAGTTGGCTTCAGTCTCGGCGGCAACTTGATTACGAAATACCTCGGCGAAGACAGGAAGAGGCCGGACAACATAATAGGAGGCATTTCCATATGTCAGGGATACAATGCTATTGAGTGAGTAGATTGTCACAAAGCTTTTTGTTAACATTTCCGCATTATTTATCGTTTTGTTAATATTTAATTCGCCTTATTCGGTCGATTAGAGGTGCAATAACAAGGGTTATCGAGTTTTCCTAGGAACTTATTCGCAGAATGGAGTCTTGAATATTTCTTCTTGATAGAGGCTCGCATTGGTTTATGAGCAACAGGAAAAATTAGACGGGCCTGGCCCACCCTTTTTATGAAGGGTAGTATGCGTTACGAATCTACTTGCCGACAGTACCCCTAGTAGATGCATATGAATCTTATTGCAGGGGCTCTATTTAATAAAATTTCAATGTTGTTTTCACCTTGTCGGACCCGTTCATTGACGTGTCTGAATTAGGTGATTGGCGTAGTTCACTTGAACCTGGATTATTGATTGATGACGTCTGGAAATCACATATATATTTCACATTAAGTATTAATTGGGGTCTGGCAATGGTAGGCAGTGTCGAAATGTATCAGTTCTTACAATAGCTTCGTGTGACGGCGTGCCATGCACAGTAGCGCTGTTACAAAACAAAGCGAAAAATTAAGTAAAATGTATACTTTGTTGGTTCATTTTGCGGGCCATGGAGTTAGTGGACCGGTGTCATTGCGCAATTGACGCGCGCGATGCGTTAATGCTGTCACGTTGGTACCTGGCGTTGTTGCATGTTGATGTTGCTTTGACAGCTGCCTGGACTGGACTAGTTCATAGGCGAAGGCACAGAACACAGTGTGTTCTGTGGGCGAAAGTATAAAAACAATGACGGGGGGAACTTCAATTTGCCTAATGTATACTGATACAAAACCTGCGCCTATTTACTTGGAGGTAAACTTCAAGAGCGTCGGTGGCGCTGAGGATTCGGCATTTGCCTTCCATTCGGGAGGTCCGAGGGTCGAGACCGTCATGTACCAATGTGTTTTTCGTTTTCGAATTTCATATGAACATTTGTCTGACGCTCCTACCTATGGTGAAGGAAAACCTGCATACATCTGCGAAGAAATTCAAAGGTGTATGTGAAGTCGACCAATCCGCACTGGGCCAGCTTGGTTAACTAAGGCCTTAACACTCTAACTTAGAATAGGCTTGAGCCCCTCGGTGGGGACGTATATGAGCTGTTATGATGAAACTTCATTCTGTCTAGAGTACGTTGATTTTTCAATGGGGGGTGTTCGGACCCCCGCCCCTTATCTACGTCAATGGCTAGGTGATTGTGTCTGACCTGACTCTTTTATAAAGCAGTGATCAATACACTTTGACCGTCAAAATTGTAAGCCATCGTAATAGATTGTGAGTTACACAATCAAAGGGCAGGTTCAGTCTAAATTGGTGCGTTATTGTGAGTAATCTTTCATTGCACCTCGTAGTTAGCTAGGTTTTTCGTATAACAGCGTCACCTCAACCAATATACTTAGTATTGGTTTTAACCTGCAGGCCTATTATCTCATAGTTTTCAAATGATATTATATGAAATCATAGTGCAAAACGAAAAATAAGATTTTTGGTCAGATTTTTGATCATTATATTCATTATATTATGTTGACATCATTGAAATTATGCCATAGTGATGATATTATTGGAGATCGGTCATACGAAATGGAACATTTCATGACTTCTTTATCTCAAAATTTATACGGTGTCGTGTCATACTATGAAGGATCCATAATAGGCCTGCTGATAATGCCTCTATGTACTCTTATCAACACGAGTGAAATTCTTTGAGCCACGAGTGAAACAATCCTTCGCATTCTCGGCATTCAAGTTCAGCACTCGCGACGAAAACTAACTTTGCAGCCATTAACACATAACTATTACGTTAATATTTTTATTTCACTGGGTCTAGAATTTTTTGGTACAACTAAAGTAGTACGAGTATCATAAAAAAATAAATTTTCACAGCACAATGGTGTATTTGCTACAATGGCAGAACTTCCGGCGTTTTTATTTGTATATCATGACCGACAACTACCGCAACATTATAACGAGGCACAAGAGGATGCTGCTCAGCCCAGAGATAAAGAACAGATACACCTTGGATGAGAAAATGATTGTCTCCGCTGGTACCCTTCCGGATCTGGACGAAGCTTACTCAAGGTAATTTAATAATGTTAATTAGTGTAAATATCATAATATTTTTTCGGGTAAAGTGTTGTACCCAACTGGGAAAGTTCCCTCCATCTCACGCAAGGTAGCAGCCAAACAACCTTTTACTTATGGGTGAGGTTACACGGGTATACTAGTTGGGGTGTGTGGAGGTGCCGTGTAATTGTGCCTTCTGGTTCCAAACATGAACAAAGCCCATATGGGCTATTTAACGAGTCAGAACAGACATAATTTTATTAATGTTTGAAATAGATCCATTCTGGAATTGATTAGGTACTTACGGTATTACAGAAAAGCAAAGTCCATTAACCAAAACAAGTTGCAGACAAAGTTATGGAGCACTCTTGCATTAACTCTTTAATTCAAAGTTCTCAAGAATATAATAATATGTCAAATAATGACAAATGCCCCAGAAGAATCTTCTCGAGGTCATTTTTAGGGACTTATTCTTAGGGACGCGTTGCAAAAAGGCGGTTTCTTCTCGTTGATTCGTAACGTTTAGAAAATATTAGATAAAAAACACTATACGGTACATCAAATTAATCAGAGGTCAAAGCATTCTCGAACTCTGACATTGAGTCAGCTTAAAGTTTATCACATAGAAACAAGGAAAAGTCATAATTTATCTTACGTATAAATGGTGATTGGGTGTTGTAGGCATTGATTTACTACCAAACGTAGATAATGCATGAACGTTCGAAAAGTGGGCCGGTGAAGAACTGCCCAATCGGGCCTCGTGCAGTTCTTTTCCATGCGTTGGAGCGACAACGCGATTAGCAATTTTGAGCATTATGTTTGAGAGTATAAAGTTGATATTTTCTTGTAGCAAACAGCGTACAAATGTATAGTCGATTAGGTGACAGATTTCAAGCGCGTTTTTGTATGAAGTGCTCTATCTACGTTTGGTAGTAAATCAATGGTTGTAGGTGATAACTTCCTAAGTAGTGATAATAAATGAACAAAAATTGGAAACCTACCTACCGGAAATTTATAATTGGGATGATGACTGAATTCTAATTTTTACGTCTCGTCATTAAATATTAAAATACTGTGAAAAAAGATGCAGTCCTGTGAAATTAGAATTAAAATCGGCTTAGAAATACATTAGATACAAGCATTTTAAGTTGTTAATTTGAAGGCGATTAGACAGAGAGGTCCGACATCAACCGTGACGTCATTGTTGAGTACGGCCATATAAACTCCTTGTAAATTGCCGTTTTGCTAGAAAGAGATGGAGAAAAATCTTTAATACCTTATATCTTGGTTGTTTTTATAGTTATTCGAAAACCGATTTTTTCTTTCTGTTTATTATATGAATGAGCTTCTATTAAAGCAAAAAAATTTTTTTTGTCATCTAGCCTATTCTTATTTTTAAGGTTTCATCATACCGACTAGGACATATCGCCACTGTGACGTCATCTAAGCAACACGGAATCGTTGATTAGATAGACGGCTAAATCATCTACACAGTGCATATTCAAGGCTTTTGGCATACCTACACATCGTAAAAACAAAGAAATTGATTTTCTTTCAAATAATTATAAATAAACGACTACCGGAAAATTTACCATTCCAATTATTAAGTTTTCCAAATAAATCAATAAATAATGTTTTATACCGACTGGAACATATCGCCCGCCACTGTGACGTCATCTGAGCAACACGAAATCGTTGATTAGATGGATAGATAAATCATTTAATCGTCTACACAGCACAGATAGGTTTTGACACGCACATCGTAAAAAGTAAGAAATTGATTTTAATTTTTTTAGGGTTCCGTACCTCAAAAGGAATAAAACGGAAACCTTACAGGATCACTTTTTTATCCGTCTGGGAATGCATAGATAAATGAAGCTGAAATTAATATCAAATACTCAGGTGTGTCTCTTTCAGTTGTGAAAAATTCTTTATTTAGCTCTCTCGTCTTTACCTCTTCTCGGCGCGGCGGCGCGAGGGCTAAAGGTGGCCATACACGGTAGGATGTACCTGACAGGTTTGCCTGTATACAGTTGCATTTTACAGGTAAACCGGAGCGTGTATGTTGCACAACTGTGCAGGTTTCTACACCTGTTCAGGCAACCGAAAAAATTTGAATTTTGATATTTTTTGCTTGTTGGTATTTGGTATACCTGTGCAGTTTAACTGTACAGGCAAAACTGAGCGTGTGTGGCGGTCGGGACAAAACAAATAATGAACCGATTAGCGCTACAGCGTCGAGATTTGCTTTCGGGACCATGTCTTCAACTGAGAGTTTGTACAGGTTTACCGCTACCTGTACATGTCCTCTACTCAGCTCAAGCTTACTCGACGGGTGTATCTGTGCAGGCAAACATGTAGGCAAAAAAAAACCTATCAGGTACACGCTACCGTGTATGGCTAAGCGGCGTATCGTATTCAGTTTCAAATTAGCATGATATGCAACAAAACAAATAGATAGACATATATTCATAAATAATCCGCGAGAATTTAACTTAAAAAATATTAATATACAAAATTCTTCTTATATATAAAAAAATTGAGTTGCAAGATTTCACCCGAACATACTTACATTGCAAGTTAAATAAAAGCTTGTAAAATTAATCGCTGTGTGTCAGTCTGGCTTAAACTCAAAAACGGCCCAATTTCAATTTATTTGCATTCCAAAATGTTACATAGGTGGTAATAAATATTTTAATTATTGATTCAATTTTGGACCCTGTTGGCCACAATATAGAAGAGAGGATGACGTCATATATGTTAATAATGATTAGGAGGATAGGTTTAATTCCATCATTAACGCTTTTCCATTATAAATTGTTTATTGTTTTATTCTTATAAATCAGAAACACTGCACTGAATATTATTTATATTTAAATTTTAAGACTAACGAAATTTTCTGTGTCTGTCATACGTTCAGGGAAGGTTTATATGTACAGTTGGACCCGGTAGGTGGCGCTTCGACTAGTTTATAATAAAAATATAAAAATAAGTTCGGGTGTCTGAGGATTTGCGTGATTCAATTAACACGTCATAATATAACACCTTGATGTATATTTTCATCATCAATTCGTAGGAAAGTGCACGGTTTCGAGTCGGTCGCCGAGCTGTACAAGTGGAGCTCGTCAGCGTTCTACCTGAACAACATAAACACGCCCATGATATTCATCAACGCGCGCGACGACCCCATCGTGCCGGAGCCGCTGCTGCAGCTCATACGGGACTACGTCAGTGAGTATCCGACAAGGTTCGGAGCTATGGTTAAAATCACACCTGTACAAAAAATTTAGTTTTTGGAAAAATATATTTAAAGTTTGAATTAAAAAAAAAGTTTATCGCGCTTTGTGCCGTCAGTGCTTGCATTGTTGTGTTCCGGTTTGAAGGGTAAGATATGGCAGTGAAATTACTGGGTACCGTGACTTTACATCTGACGTCACGAGTTGGCAACGTGCACCGTGGTTCTTGTGGTGGTCGCAGTTTTGCTGCGGTGGGGACGTAACTCACAAGAGCCACATGTTATCACAGGTGACTGTTACCGCTTACCATCAGGTGGGCGGTTTGCTGGTTTGCCAACTTAATTGCAATAACAAAAAAAAACGTCTTCAGGTTCAAGGGACAAGGCCATGTATTTGGAATTGGCGCACGGCGGCCACTTGGGATTCTACGAGGGAGGCCTGGTATCCGCTAACCCCGTGAACTGGCTGGACCGCGCGCTAGTGGGCCTGGCGGGCGGCCTGCTGATGGCGCACTCCAAGTCCCCGCAGAACTGCAAGGAGAAACTCTGCAAGGAATCCCTGGACAAGGTTCAGCTCTGCTACTGAAGGCCTGCGTCAACGCCGAGGCTTGCCATCGGAAATGTTAGTAGCTTTTGATCATTCCTCAAAATTAAGAACGCGGCGACGCAAGAGTTTCATCCCAATTAGAGGATGTCAAGTCACTACCTACGTAAAGGAGGTAGAACCTCCTAATTCTAGTTAGAGTTTTTTAAACTCGTATGGCGTTACTAATAAACATTGTATGATGTCTGAATAGTTAAACAGTGTTTTGTCTTTTTCACGCGTAAGTCAATTCAGTCATGACAGAAAGAAACTAACATGATTGTGTATAACTATTCCGACGTACGATGTTTATTAGTAAGACCATTAGCATTGACAAGCAGATAATGTTTTTTTTATTTAAATGTAATGATAGGCACTATAACCCCGTTTTTATACTTATATTATTTGCACAAAGTGATATCTGCTTGCACTTTACAACCGACTAACAAATTGCTATATCGTCTGCGGACGATTCCGCAAATAGGCTTTGCGTAATTTTAAGTTGTGTTCGGATGTGTATTAATTGTTGTTTCTCCATATGCTAATAACCTGCTGGATGGCATAATGTGCATATATCGTATTCCCCTTTCTATTTTTAAAATTACGTTAATATTTTTCAATGCTACGAGTATTCTGTAATTATTTTTTAAATTACTAAATATTTAACAACTTTTATAAATAAAAAAGAGAAATTTCACCTCGAGTAGCACATACCTGCATCTCCAATATACCAGGCTTTGATTTAAAGACGAAGGTATTGACATTATTCAGAAAAAAATCATATAGAATTATTTTTACAAGATATCCACCCAGCAATGTGACAGTATATGTTGTGATACATAACGCATTCCGAAGTCAGATAGTAATGTGATTTTTTCAATGCTGCCAACGTGTAGCATCATCGGCACACACTGTATTGAATAAGTTAATGTATACATGCACTTATGTGTTCCTTTAAAAATAGAAGTGAAAGCTGTAGTCAAAGCACGTTTTACAATTATTTTAGATTTCCATTGGGTACCCGGCTTGGGATTTTCCAAAGTATAGTCGGAGTATATTTTGATGTTCAGACTTGTAATGGGTCCTACATTGCATCTCTGAAATAAATGTATTCTAGATTTTAATGACAGATTAGAACATTTACTTGCCAACAAACGGACGTCGAATACGTTGCTTAAAAGTCGAAAAGAGATACAAAGTACAAAATGGGAAAAAATGCTAAATAAGGTTGCGTTCCCAAACGGATAAGTTTCGCTCGGTAAATAGCTAAATTGACTCAATCCCAGTTCCAAAACACATCCGAGGATTTTTATCAAGGTGTTTTGGAACGACTTTGCCGAGTCAATTAGACCCTGGAAAGAGCGACTTATTTATCCTATAAAATTCAGGGGTGGTAATTATTCTGTCATGGCTGTAACTGACAATAGTGACAGTTGACATTAACTTGACGCGGTAATTTGTGGAAAATACAAAAGAATTATTGTAGCAAGTTTGCACATTGCAATTTACTCCAAATCCATAAAGATGATAACGAGAGCGAGTGATCATGGAATATATACTCTCTACCGAGAGATAGCGATGATACATATGGGAGAGAAGTTAGAAAATCCACAGATAACGCGTTCCGCGACGCTGGGTCAGACTTCTTCGCGAAATCACTTTTTACCCCGTTCTTAAACCGACCGTTCTTAACTTTACCAGTTAAAGGAAATTTTGTTTAGGAACGCAATCTAAGAAACAATCGATAATAAGTCGTTACAAGAAAGTCAAGAACTTTATCGTAACAATACGATCTAATTAAAATTTCTATATTGTAAACATTTCGCCCATTTGTTGGTAGGTCAATAGTTAAGATGTAATTTTACTATAGTAATATATATGTCCTTGACATAAATAGCCAATAATAATAGAGTAAAATTATATGACGTTACCTGAGTATTTGGTATGATAGTGTCCTACCAAAACTACTAAAATTGTAGGACGTAAAATCTACTTGCACTATGTACTCATATTTACCAAAGTTCTTAACTTTTTAGTTTATTGTGTTGAAACAGTCGAGTTGCCGAAGTGAATAGAGATGATCATAATATAGTTGATTCTTATAAAACCCAATATATTCCGCACAAACAGCCTATATACTATTATTTGTATATAAAATATTAATGATTGTGATATTTAGTTATTGTGGCAAAATTATTGAACTTGTGCATTTATTAACCACGACTGAACGGAGCAGGTAAGGATTTTACTAAATATTTCGACACAATACAATGCGGCTTGCATTAAGATTGTGTCATTAATTTCAGACTATGTACATATTTAACTTCCTTTCTTGCCATCACAATAATTATATGGTACATTTTTTATATAAGATTTGTGTTTTCAATATTTATTGATTGAAGTGGAAGAATACTGTACATAAATCATATACCACTGTATAGATACACACGCTCAAATAGCACGTTAGCATGGTATTTTCTAGCAAATACCACCTAGTGGCATGTTTAAACATGCTGGAAATTAGCTTGCTTATTACTGGCATTCTGTAAAATCGATCTCTCTCAACCTTATTTTAAGTATGCTTCTGCTATTGGGTGTATGTATCAGAACCTTTATTATTATCAATTATATTATTTTTGTTTGGTAGTAATTGTGGTGTTCACTAATTATGGTTTCAATGGTGACATAATAGTTAAACTTTGTAAAAATCTATATTTTCGTCCCAAATGTCATTTGTCATCCTTTGTCAATTAGCCCTGCGTTCCAGTTAAGCACTGTTACTATCTGAGGCTAACATGTGATGTTAGCCTCTTTTGCGTTTCTTATAAGAAATAACATTTTAGCTGCGCTAATTTTTACAAATGAAACGGAAGGTACTGATTTTTTGTGCTGAATTTTTACACCCCTACTTAGTCCAGCCACTTAAAATTTCAAATAATATAAATCAGAATTGGCTAATACTATAAATATATTTCAATTAATTTTTAAAATCCGCTGAAAATCCTCTTTGATTCATGAAAAAAAGATTTCAAATGTAAAATTTTAATGCTATCAAAAAGTGGTATCAGATGACCCATCTATTAGCATGGGTATTTGATGCTAGCATTTCGTGTTAAAAATGCTTATATGAAACGCATGACAACCAGCAAGAAAAACTAGCATCACCGCTAATGAAACGCAGAGATGCTAAAAATGTTGATATTTATGGCTAAAAATGCTTATCTGGAACGCGCCCTAGGTGAAAGTATGTTCCCACTAAATGTATAATAATAATGAAATGAAACTTGAATTAGTTGTTGCGAAGTAAAAAGTTTCCCATTTTATGGAGTTTAAAAAAAAATAGTAATAAATAAACGCATTTCATCAAAATGTAGTCGAACCATCAGGAAAAGTAAAGTCCACATAGTCTGATAAAATACATTTCAAAATGAATATGCATAAAAAAAATCATTTTAAAAAACAGCAATGAAACCATAATTATTGTTATTAATGCAACAATACTTTTTGTAGATATAGTCAGTCTAAGTACTTGGAATATTGTGATTACGCCAGTTAAAATATTTTTTAAAGTCTGAGAGACTTGTGTTTATTGTTTTGAGAAATCATACCTAAGTATTATCAGAAACAATGCTCGAAAAGTGTATTTATAGAATTATAAATAGTGTGCAAATATTCTATTTTATTGTTTGGTTCATTTGGTATTTATAGATTATGTTGTAGTGTTTCGAAATATAATAACGTTAAACGTATGTGATTTAGTAACGTTTGACTTTTTATCTGGTGTTAAAAATATCAATCATTCTAAAATTTATATCTTCTATATAAACATTCCTCTTATATACAGCATAAGAATATTAAGTTCAGTACTCCGAGGCGATAACTGAATTACAAGGGCACTGCCACTGAAACTGCCGGAAAGTTATTAGCTAAAGATAATAATATCGAAATGAGAAGATGCTGCTGACTCTGTTGTCCACCTTGTCAGTCCTTGGGGAAATATTTCTTGAAAGTATAGTCTACAAAGAAAGTGGTATACCAGTTTTGACCATACTTCACATATAGAACAAACCTTTAAGCGTTTGAGGTGGCAGTGTCCGATCTTGAAAAAATAAAACTAAAGTATGTGTGGTTACAACATAATGATAATAGAGAAGAATACACATCATTATCTCCTATTTTAATAGATTCACGTCATTTTTATTATCTCATTACAAAATGACACTTTTGCATTCATTTAGATATTGTAGTCGTAATTAATATGTATTTGATTTATTTATTTACCTGTTATTTTATTAGGTATTTATTTATACAACTTCTATCACAATTTGTGTACCTACCTAAATATGGCGTGCTTTAAAATAAATTAGTTAAAGGAAATTATTTTCTACTTAATATTGTGATCCTACGATATATGTACTGTTTAAAGCATGTATTTAAAATTAATTTTAAAAGAATAATTGTCGGAGCGTGACGCTATAACAGAAGCTATACTTCGTAGTAGTAACTAACTTACTAATAAAAATTGTTTAATTTGTAGAAAGTAAATATTGCTGATGTTCGGTCGATGAAAGGCGCAAAAATTCACTCACGCTAGTGGCACGCTCGTCTGTGAGTAAGAAAATATAATAATGTTTCTTTAATTAATGAATTTAATGTTATGGGTCGTTAATATAGGTTCCATTCCAGTAATGAATATTTAACGAGGCCTAGAATTAGCGAACGTTAAAAAAGAAACATGTGATGTGAGGCCTTTAGTTTTCGGTGTGCCTTGTGTTTATACAATTTTTTGTAATGGCAAAGTTAAAAATTATTTTTATTTAATTATATAAAATACAACATAATAATTATCCTGATTGACAGCACTTTCGTCATATTTTCTTTTGTATCGGAACTGTTTTTCGTTGGAACAGTAGGCGCCACGTCAAGCTTTACATTTGTACTACGAACGACACAAGAGCGTTCTAAAGGTCAAGCAGGATAGCTTGACGCGGCGCTTACTGTACAATTGATTTGCTTCACAAGTCGCGTCGTAGGTTACGACGCTACCAGTGGCTGTCGATCAGTCGCTACCTCTCATATTATTTCGTTTTAGCTGTACTTAATTGAGAATGTAATCTTTAAAGTACTTGTACCTACTGCCGTTGTACGGGACGTAGAAAACAGGGTAAAGAAACAAATGCTCGTTGCATTCACTTCATTGCAAATGTAAGTGAAGGTTTTTTTTGTTGTAATCATGGCACAAATTGACACAACTCTGAAATTGAGATGTCGAAATTTGCAACATGAACTGATAACGTCCTAAACGAACTGATTATTTAATTATTCATATCTACTGCGAAGAAATGGGTGGATGGCATTCGTTCGACTAGGTTTTTCCCTGTTATTTATCTTTTCAAACTACCCCGGTATTGTAATAAACAAAAGGAAAGCATACATATTCAAATCAGGCAAGCCGATTATCACTGTAAGTCCGATATGATGCAAACGTTGACGTCACCAGGCTCCATGCCGACTAACGTTAGTGCGCTCACAGCATTTCGGAACCCGTTTGAGCGTGCTAATAGCGCTGATAATAACTTTTGATATTCGGACCGCAGCCCGAGTGAAACTCGATAAAACTCGCACTAAGCACTCTGTCTAAAGAATGTCTGTGGATAGCTGTGCAATTCGCACTTGTGTACATGACTGAAAAATATTTATTTTAAAACTTTTGAAATGTGAAGGAAGACGTTTGAATGCCGTAAATATGATTTTGTACAAGTTTTATATTGTATTGTGTATTTTATTTTATGTGGTTTCGAAGTACAAATTTTTAATGTATGATTGGTTAATCGCTGCCAGCTTAAATATATTTGTAGTTGATGTGCTTAATGAAAACCAGATTGGTGTCTATGTTATTATATGTGAGAATTGATAAAATATTTTATTATGTATAAAATAATAAAAAGACAAGAAATAATAAAACGAGTTTGTTTTATCCCATTCATGTTGAAATAATTCATTACAAAAAGATTGATAAATAAGTATTTATATTCTAAATCGTAATATAAAATTTTAGAGAGACGGGTGAATTTACGCTGTCTTAGTTTCTAAGAATTACATCTAACATTATCTTAATATCTATATTTTTGTAAATGGAATATTATAATTTGGAAACAAGCATAAGAGAGACGTTGATAAATTTATTTTGAGCAAACAAATTAGATCGAGTCTAAAATAGAAAACAAAAAAAAAACAATTAAATGAAGATTAAGTGCCTACGCCCGTTAGCATAGTTATTACTAACAATAAATACGTAGATAACTATATCGTTACATGGTTCATCAAAGTTAATAGTATTATTAAAATGTACAATACATCGCAATGCTGATTTCGAAACCAATACATAAATCGTGCATATAGATTATAAATTCAAAGATACGTTTGACAACTTTAAGACAGAAATAACTGTCAGATCACGTACAATCTGCAGCTGTTTTGAAAATTCTGACATACCCAATTTACAGAATAAACAAAAAAAATGTCTTAAGCGAAATTCAAGCAAATGATCCATAATTATTAGATTGAAACTAACTCACACATGTGCTCCATCCACTTCATCTCTTTAAATTCACATTCTAGATACACCAATCTGCAATTGTGGTACTGAGGAGGGTTTACTGACTGATCATATTTTATTTAGCTGCTCTATCTTTGTACAGTAAAGCTCATTTCAGACTACGCTATAGTATTGTGCTATATAGTATAGAAAATAATTTATAACGTATAGTTAACCAATAATATACAGTACAGCTAAGTGTGAACGTGTCCATAGTAAATGTATGGTGCGCGATATTGCTGTGCTATGAACTATATGCTGATATATTATAGCGTAGTCTGAAAGCACCTTAAGCTCCTTGTCAAGCTATACTGATTGACATTTGGACCGTTCTTATGTCCCTCGTAATAGTGGCGGTTTTCGTAGCTTACTGTACGACATATTGCTCACTACTATCCCCTGTCCTACAAATAAAAAATACTTCCTTTCTGAAATAAACTAACAGCTCTGTATGATATAGATATATCTGAAAATGATATTATGCGTGTTTACGTCGCTACTGCTGCTAAGGACAGTGCGTCCATTTTCAGGTAACCACACTTGACCTTGAATACCGAAAAACAGTGTTTTATCCAAAACTGGGGAGTAGCAATAATGGTTTGGTTGTTGTATAACGGCCAATTGCCATTAATCCAAGACTTTCATATAATAAATGATGGATTATGATATAGATACCTAAGTTTTGATCTGAATCTCCGACTTACAATGATCGTATTATTGACAAGATAACATCAGTAAAATCTCCCACTGGGCTATTTTGGAGACACTGCGAAGTTTTCTTCCATGCAATCAGTATTATTAATAGATAAATCCAAAGAAAAGACATGTATTTGTTGTAATTTTGTAAAGCACAAAATTAGTTAACATCTTCACTCTACGTTTAGAAATGAATGTAGGCGAGAGAAGTGCGAGGTTAGGGCCTTTCGGTCTGCGTACTGTGCAGTTTATTTCTCTATAGACAATTCACAGAAAAATGTATGGAAATTACATAAGTCGCAGAAAACTAGGATGTCATTTCCATACATTTTTCCTGCGGGTCGGTTGCTGAAATGTCAGCGTGTGGCTGTTGCCTGAGAGGGAATGGTTGCAGGCGCAATGCTAACGCAAATAGGGTAACCACGATTACTGCGATGCTGTGAATATTTTCGACTAGTTTTTTTAATGTTATTGTAAGAAATATAAAAACTACGTGCCTATTTTTTATAACTACATAGACATAGATTTTGCACACTGGCTCCAAAATAACCCTGTATCAAATCACATAGATAAGTACGTGCCTCGATATTTGTAAAGTTGCCAAAAAATATAACTTCACTCAAAATGTTTTACAAAAAGTCTGATCAACAAAATTATCTCTAGTAACATTTATTGGCAATATTGGCATTGAGATTAATATGGAACGAAATGAATTCTTTTTATCAATTTATAGGAAATTAAAAATTATATTAACAAGAACTGGGTGAAATTACACAAAATATGATGGTCTTTACATCCGCATGTGTATAATTTATAAAGCTAACAGCTTTTAACTTTTGAAATTTTTTAAATAAATTTTCTATTCAAAGTACTTATATTATGACCATTTCTGACCTATAATTTCTATCACAGTATACTCTGCTTTTAAGGTCGCAACAAAACTACAAAAGTGATCTGTAATTTACAACAAAGTCCTTCCTTTCGTTCCACCTTACTTAATTTAGAAGAAAAGAAAAACTACCATTATTTTTGAATTGAATAACAGTACACAAATTATTGATTGTTAAAAAAATATTTTTGACACAAAGTCATGTTTGATACATAATCATAGTATGTTCAGATCAATATTCCAAATACAAATATCACATTTTCCTTAAAATACACTTTCTTTACACAAACTTCTTACCATAGTAAACATCAATAATTAAATATTTTAGATACAATTGAGAATTTACAATATCAAGTAATTTGAATTTTAGATCTATACAACATATTTATAAAGAAACCAAAAGATTTTTAGAGAGTGGTAAATAATATATTCATAATTAATTAGGTACTAAAATATAAATCATGGACACTAAAATATGGCCACATTATTAAAAGACAAAATACTTTTTCTCGAGTTACCTATTTCATTATCTAAGTTTGCAGTAATCAAAGTAAAAAATCGTTTACGATTATTGTTCCAACACACTTTACCATAGAAAATAAAACCAATTTCTAACTATATTCATTAATCTCATAATCTGATATTTTACAGTCTTATTATTATACATTATATCCATTCACATATGAGTATTTCCAAAATAAATTAAAGCTTCTCGTAAAATACTTGGGCATTAGATAAATAAATTATGTAAATGCAATTAAATTGTAACTTGAAGTGTCATATAGTCAGCATATAGATGTAGGATCTCCCTCCATAGTGCATGCTATATTATCTAATTTATGAGCTAAGTGCATTTTGTTTTCTAATCCTAATATAATTTGTTCTCTATATTTACTGACATAAATGTACAACTCTTTTAAGGCAGATAGAGTGTCAAACTCGTTTAACTGTTCCACAGAGAGTTGTTGCATAGACGTACTTAGCTCTTGGTCTGTTACTTGAGGTAATTGGGAGACAGCCTGGTAGAACTGTATAACCATATCTCTGTATGTAGGCAAATCTTTAGCAAAAAGCAACTTATTTGATGGAGAGTCTTTACAAAGACGATGCTCTGTTAATGAGCATGCATCCATGAATGTCTGTGCGATCACTGATAAGGATGAGTCCACAGTTGAAGTTTTATTAATGTCAAATATGAAATCAGGATTTTTTATAAGATTTACCCAAAATCTTAAAGGTAAACTATTCGATTTCCAGGCGTGAACTACTTCAGGATTCATTATGCCATGTGCTCTTGCCGCATCATCAAAAAGGTCGAATAGCCACTTGACAGCAGGCGGCAGCACTTCATTCACTGTTAATATTGTACTAAAGAAGTCATCTACAAACTTATGTACAGTTCCTTTAGTGGAAAGTAATCTAGTAAGAAATATTTCAGGAATTGCTTTGTGACTATGCTCTGAAGATTTATTCACAATGTGTTGATATTCAATTGGTTTGACTAAATGATAATAATGCACATTTTGATCAGTTATATCACTATTATATACTCTTATATGTGAATTAGAACAATATATTCCTGTGCAATTTTTGCATGGAATTTTATAAGCAGTGTTAAAGCTATCATTCTGTCGAGGTATTAAGGACATCACTGCTGATTCCTTAACTCCATAGTGGGCTAAGGTATTTAGTTTCCGCCATCCATTTACTGTTTTCGTAGTTAAGTCCTCATCTTGCAGAGTAACATGACCTCCTCGACCATGCCGCCATTCTAGATCGACTTCGTAAACAGAGGGGCGTAGTGAAAATGGGGTATTTTTAAATAATGCATCTAAAATTTTTGATTTTACCTGGGATATGCTGTCACAGTCCAATACCTTACACTGAACTTTTTCATCAAAATCATCTTGTACCATATGCAATGTAATTGTTTGGTAATTTATTTGTTCTTTTAATAATTTTTCTTCTGATAATGAGTACCTTGCTTCATGGGTTATAGCATCAACAACCCCTTTTTCAATTTGATGTTTAATAGCTTTAAACAGTAAGAACAAGGATGATCCAGCATAATCTTTCAAATAGTAATACATACAAAGAGCCATCCAGTTTGTAAGCATTTTTTCTACAACACTCTCAGTTCTTCTCAACATAAGTTGGGGGTGCTTGTTACAAACTGATTTGTCAATCAAACGCATTAGTAGAGACTTTAATATATCTGTGGCATATTCCATTTTCCCCATTAATATAATCATCAACAATGATGCTACATTGACTTTGTCTCTAATATTAAATGATTTTTGTGTCTCTAATGTATCTATAAACGACAGCAGGAAACATTTATTATTAAGAAGTTGTTCAAACTGAATCATTGCTGCATCATAGTTAGTTCTAGGTGCATTAATGAACTGACGCTGAACATTAAGTATTGGGTGATCGGACACACCTGGGAAAAACACTTTCATGACATAATTTACATGATCGAGAGTTGGGATACCAGAATGTTCCAAGTCTGCTGCCAAATCTGACATATCAGTTTGCAGTTCAGCAAATGCTAATTTACACTCCAATCTCACATTGCTTTCAAGTGTATCCATTTGTATTTGTATTCTTTTGTATTCTCTTTCTGCTTTTGTACTTCTCCGTCTGTACATTACCAAGACAATCATGAATATCAAAACCAAAAAGAATGTACCTGCGGCAATACCAGCAATAGCTTCTGGTGGAAAATTATAATTTCTCATTAATTCGTAATGAAGATAACCAATAGGAAATCTTAGATTTTTCCCTATTTTAACAACCACTAAAGGTAAATTGATATCGGTAATTTGAACGCCATTCTCATCTGTGTTGGAAGGTTGTATTTGCGGAGGCGCACATAGGAGTTGTTGCATAGAAAGGCGGGTGATATTGCATGGTTGAGTACCAATAGTTATTAAAACATCTGTTTCATCACACGCGCGCATTAAATTATCACCTTCTATAACTAATGGATCTCCACCTTTATATGACTTGATTCTGTTGGAAAACTGATACACATGTGGATCGTCAACAAAAACCATGTGTGTTCGTGGTGGGTTGAAATATTTTTCAAGATCATGCATAGTTTCAACATTATCCATTACAAACCCAACTTTCATTGCTATTTGTGGTGTACTAGTTTGCGATTTTGTGGCCTGCAAAATTTCATAGTATTTTTTATTAATGGCAGGACTGGGACACTCCATTTGATTAGAATTTAAAACAGTACAAGCTGTATAATTGACAGGTATTATTTCATTAGCATAGTACAATTTCATTAATGGTTTTTGGATAGTATGTAGATTTGTTCCATGGACAGTAATCATTCTTCCACCAGATACAAAGCTTTTCAAAGGTTTTATTTCCATAATGGTGGGATCAGCTGTATAATTAAATAAATCACCATACAAAGTGCGATTGGCATTATCTATGGATACTGTCAATGTATGAATTACGCAAGGAGAATTAGCTTTAGGAGTAATACATATCAATCTACTATTAGATGTTTGAGTTTTATTTACTGAGCATGGCAATTCATCCAGATATGCTGAAACAGTGGAGCCAATATTAAGGTGCTCTCCTCCAATAGCTAATTGTGTTCCACCAGACACAGGGCCAACAGCTGGATATACACCTTGTAGCTTTATATTTTTATAGCTAAATAACACAGATGACTCAGTATACCCAGCATCATTTTCTACTATAACAGGTGCTACAAGTGATCCATTTGAAGGCCCAGTTTGACATGTTATGCTTACAGATACTTCAAAATCAACTATTTCACATAAAACATCACCAATTCTCACTCTTCCGGTAACTTCATCTTCTCTTAAGCCAAGATTACTTCCTTCTATGGTTACAATAGTTCCTCCTTCTATAGGACCGCTTAAAGGCTTAATCATATCAATTCTAGGTTTGGGACATTCAGTTACAGGATTTTCTAGACAAGATTCACTATAAGAGCAAGAATTACCACACCAAGTACACTGATAAATTGAATTTCTAGTTATACAAAGAGAACAGTCTGCATGGTCTCTATGAGATCCTAATATCTCACATTTATACAATGTTATGGTGATAGTATCTATATAATGTTTATGATTCCAAACAACTTTAACACTTACATTATACTCTCCTACATCTTCTTCATAAGAATATGTAGTTTTGTCACACACAATGTAGTGGTTTGACTCAACTCGAGCTGGTAATATCATGTTTGCCAATTCAATACTGACTATACATTGAAATCCAGTGTGCCCTGGCTGTAAGTGTGGTAAATTTTCAACTTCAAGTTCCAATTCCTTGGGAACATTATTAGGAAGTAATATAGGTTTTTTGTACTGCCTTATTCTAGGACAATGACCAATACCATGGTTAAGTAATTTCGTAGGATTATTTTCCCCACTGATAATAGTTCTCTGGCATACAGATGTGTTGTGTGTACATCTATTATCATAAATACACCAATTACATGCCCATTCACTCATTATGCAAGAATGACAAGTTAAATGTTTAGAGCAATCATAAAATGCAAAATTTCTTGAAACAAAATCCTTGTTGGTTTCTGAAGAATGTACAGAAAGAGGCACATATATATGATCTTGATTTTGCTGAATTTTTGGTCTATGTTTTACCTCAGGAGTCGGACAAGCTAAGCCATTTGATGTAACTGCTGCATCGATAGGGGGAGCATTCCCAAAAACACATTTATATTTGGCACCAAAAGGCAACTCTGGCAGTGTTCTAATGATAAGTTGCACTGTGGTCACCTCTGACATAGATATCCTATCAGGTAAAATTTGTTCAAAATCGATACATTGCTGTCCTGTATATTGTGAGAGCCAGCGAGGGGCACTCTGCGTTCCTTTCTGACACATGCTCTGTACAGTACATCGTTTTTCTAATGAACACCACCCACAATGTGGATCATTAGACTCTAAACAAGATGAACAATTGCCATGCTCAGCACATTTTTCTGTTGGTATTTGCACTATTGCATTTTTTGCCAGTACATACAGAGTTTTTTGGTACGGTGACAGGGTTGTGTCAGGAAGAATTTTTTGTCCAGGCAGCAGTGCCTCATTTGAATACTCGCGTGCTTTATCAGCATCAAGTAGAACTTTTTTTAAAGTGCCATTACTAGTACCAAGAAAAGCAACAGTATGTAATCCTGTAACTGACATAGTAACAGATGAAATTAAAGTGTCATTCCAGTTAATCACAGACAATGTCTTAATAGGATAAAGACCACTTATTTTAAGTCCAACTTCACAAAAATTAAGAATATTACCTGTTGTACCAACACTTGGACATTTTCCATCAGATATCATGCCTGATATGTAGCCCATATTACGAGCTTTTGTACTACCATTAAAACACATATGAACATTTTCATTAAACTTAATTTCAATCTCTTGCAATGAAAATACACAAATAGCAGACTTAGTTGAAGGTTCATTTGTAATACCTTTAGATGGACTAAACAAAGCTACCAGTATTGAGTCACCAGTTTCAATACCAAGTTGGTTCGCCAGATTTGCACCCGCTCTGGCAATCTTTGCATCTTGAACTAAATTATAATTGACAACTTCACTCTTACCATTGATAGTTTTCTCATGCACATGACATTCCAGTGTTATTTCTGTGTAACTATTATAGTTGTCATCATTCACACAAGTTCGGGCCAAACGAGAAACATATCCAAGTTCTTCATTACCAGCTAAATGGGAATGTTTCTGAATAATCAAAAAGTAGGCATAATCACTTGCATTAAATCCATAGACATATTGCACCAAAAAATTGTCTCGATACTTAACATCTATTTGTATTAAACTTTGTTTAGAAAAAGTAAACTGGGCAAGTTCAAGAGAAATAAGGTCGCGGCTGGATATGGCAGGAACGTCGTGGCGATATTCTCCATTGTTTGTGAATGTAGTGCCCACATAAAGCACATTAGATCGATCCCATGAATTATACCTTTCAGGTCCAATAAAAGCGTATGTAGAAGCATCAGGGTCGTTAGCCGCAACACTTACAGGAATAAATTCGGGATCTGCAGATAAGTCACCCAATTTATACTTAAAACAGGAACCTTGAGCAACAGACCCACACGCAATCACTATTCTAGATTCTTGATCTATCACTAAAACTTTGTTCACATTATCAATATATGTTGTCTTCACATCAGGTGATGTACAGCCGCTAGCATGGCACATAGGGTTGTCGAGTTTCGGGCCTGTACGCACAACATGCATTGGCTTTAAATCAGGACTGAGCTGGTGCAGCCAATTTATAGATCCAGCATAAACTTGTCCGCTCACTTTATCCACGGCGAAATGGTTAAACTGGTATGTTTCATTTTGTTTTATAGGATACTGTGAAATAAACTCGTACCCATTTACTATTGTATTTCGTAGCCAAAATGTTATGAGTAACAATATCTTGATAGCTGCCATTATTACATTTTAAATTGTATACTCGACGATATTTATCACTTTCTCATTATCTCTATACTTGTTTCACGGCATTTTCAACCCATTTTAAGCTTACATTACAATAATAAATTGTAAATTGTAATAGCATCCATCGATGCCGATGACATGGAATAAACAATAGAATTTCAGCCATTGGACACAGATTAACAAATCCATAGACAACGGTAGAGATGTGCAAACTTGGTTCGTGCTTAAAAAAAACGATTTAGCTCGAGTTGAAATTCACGTAACTCGAATTGAACTCGTATTAACTTAATAATAATAATCTTTATTTGGAATCTTAAACTAGGTACACATTACAAATAATTAACGAAGACGACCGCAAAAGTTTAAAACTACGTTGCAGTTGTCAACGCCCACCTCCGAAAAGTGAGCTATTCCAAGTACAATTGAGCAGGGTAAATGTTCTAAGCATTATAGATTATTATAAAACATGAAATAAATTGCTACTGCTAGTTAGTGTGCGTTTTCGAGAATGAATGAATAATGATTATATACATGTGCGCGCGTGTGTGAGCTGTGTGTGTGTGTGCGTGTGTGTGTGACTATGTGTGTTTTATTGATGGCTTGAGGATGTCTGTGAAGTATATATACGATATTATAGTACTTATGTACAATACATCTTAATCTTAATTTGTGTGCAAAAAGAAGAATAATATTAATTACATGACCTAATGAGTTCTTTAGTTCTTTCGTATGATAGTGATAATAACCACTGTAGGCATTTTTCTTTTCCAGGTAACCCCAAACAATATCATTTTAACCTTTTCGGTCCTATTTCATTAACAGTATTTTGTCAGTATTTTTGTCATTAACAGTAAAAGTAAATTCATTAACCCTTTACCGCATGGACTTTTTAAAAGTTGTAAAAAAAATATATCTTATGTTAGTGATTTTGATGCATGGGAAAAATATTTAAAAAATAAATAAGTTCCAAAATTGGAACAACATTCATTCAGGCCATTATTATTCTATGTTCCACATTTGGCACAATTTGCAATAAGGGTAATAAATAAAATGCAACTATGTATATATTAATCACTGTAGGTACTATTTGTTAATAACATTTGTTACATATTTGTTTAGTTTAGATTGATAATGTTTTGTATAATTATGAATCCTTATCTAATTAACTATTATAAGTTTATTCCTTATTAAATTAGCTTCCCATACGTATTTTTTTTTATTGTAGGCACTATAATTTACTTGCAATTTTTTTTAATTTTGAGGTTGCGCGCGTGACTCTTTGCGTAATTAATTACGTCACTTAAGGAATTTATATTTTTTTGGGCGGGACATGTGAGTGGGATACCATTTTGCCTGTTATAAAATTATTTAATAATTTATGATGTAATTAATGCATGATGTGCCAAATTTGACCATAAAGGTTTAGAACCTGAGTGCATAGTGTTCCAAATTTGCACAGCCAATTTATTTGTTATTGCATACAGTTCCAAATATGGTACAAACTTTAACTGCTCATTTATACGTAACTGATTTAACATTACTAACGTTTTATTCTATAGAAATACTCTGGATCCATTGAATTTTCAAAAATAATAACGTTTATGCCTAAGATTTTATGATAATCACTCGAAATATTGGGAATAATTATCACAAATCCACGCGCACAGAAAATTGCCACTTCGGCTAATTCATCGCTCGATTTTAACTATTGACAAACGTTTTTTGTCAATCTACCCTTAATTTAATGAATTTGTTGAAGTCTAAAGAAATGAATTAAAGCCAACACAAATCCAAAGATGGCATTAGTATTTTTTTTAAAGGCAAATATGTAAGTGTCCCAGATTTGTCACGACATGTGGTAAAGGGTTAACAGTATTTTGTCCGAAACTTGAGCTTGGCAGTAATGGCGACCGATTTCCATATACAGAAGTGAAGTGAAGTGTATAAAGAAGTGAAGTGAAGTGACTATAACCAAACTACGAATAACGAAAAATGCGAGACGAAATACTTTCGTGAGTAATGGCCGGTATACACCTTGTTTAGTTAAGTGCTTAGTGTTTAGTAGACTGTTTAGTGTTAAGTGATTAGTAGGTGCTGTCCATACACTGTTTAGTAAACGGTGTTTAGTTTATTTGTTCATTATATGGACTAAACACTAAACAGATCTGTCCAGACGTGTTTAGTGAGTGTTTAGTGTTAAGTGAGGGGTGAAGGCGGGAGAGCGGGAGGGGCGACTCGCAAAAAATAGAACGCGTTCCTATTCGCTAAACACTAAACACTTAACACTAAACACTTAACACTACACAGAAGCTGTCCGAACGTGTTTTTTACTAAACACTTAACACTAAACAAGCCACTCGCACTAAACACTAAACAATGTGTGTACCGACCATTACGTTTAGTTTGCCTTTGAATAGGTTTGCCACAGCCTTAGATCAGCACAAATCATGGAATTATTACTCAAACAGGAATGAGCTCTTGCTTAAAAAAGCTTGCCGAGCGAGAGATAAATAACTGTACCGTTTGTCTCTTTCGTAAGTTTGTGGCCACAAATTCTACAAAATAGGGATTTTTTTCTTAAAAACAATAACATTCAACCTGAAAGATGCTTTTGAAAATCATAATATGCTTAGTAATCACAATTGTTGAGAAAGAGATCGCTTTTAGCGACGAGGTCGCCCTTTGTACAATTAGTGTTAAGTGTATTATTTATACGTTGACTTTAAACGGGTTGGTGTTGTATAACAAAGTAATATTATATTCTATTCTATTATTTCAAAATGGGTTGCGCAAAAGAATTTTATATCTGCTTTTCAATACAAGATAGGTTTTATTAACATAATAATTATTTAAAAAATAATGAATGTCAATGATTGTCTTTCAATAGATGGGTCTTTCCAATCGGTATATTATGTTGAACCCACTGCCACATAACAGATAATCAAATATGTCAACTTGTCAAAAATGAGTCAACACTAAAATCTCTCTGTGATATTTAAATACATACCTACTAAAAGAATGAGTAATATTTTAAGAAGAAAAGAATTAAAAACACATCAACGTTTCAACAATATTTAAAACTTTTGTGGTTTCGCCAATATCTTGAACAGAGTGTTAATGCCAATTCCTTTTTTCTAATAACTTGACATCGCACCGTGTAAGCTAAACAATAAATAACTAATATAAATTACTTTTATTAAAAAATGCTAAAAATTGCGATAATATTTAGGTTGGGTACATACCATGTGGTCACCCTACTACAATTACAACGAAAATTACTGACATTGACAAAGAATCGTTGTTGCAATATAACATTTTTTGAATACTACCACTAGAACATTTCCTGGACGTAAAATCATAGTGTTATAATTATTATTAGTATGAAAATACACTAAATTATAATATAAGACTATGGACAAATCACTTTACGAATGTTAAATCTATTGACATTTCTTTCGATTATTATGACAACAATAAAAAGTTTTTGACATGTTTATGTAATAAAATTAATTTATTGACTATGAAAAACAGTTTTTAAGGTATGAAAACATAAGAAAACTCTTAAGAAATAGTGTAGTTAAGCCTAAAATATCTAGTACAGCCCCCAAAAAAGGGACAATACCATTTTACTTTAAAAAAATTGTACAAAAACAGCATGACTCCCAAATTTGTATCAGTGAGTCACTGCAAACGGATCAAAGCACAGACTTTTTTCGTTCACAAACAAAATAATAAATTTTACATTCTTCACCAAAATATCCAAGGCATATTATCAAAAATAGAAACAATCGAGATTATGTTGTCAGAACTAAATTTCTGCCCTGATGTATTATGTTTCTCAGAGACTTTTGTAAAGAATGGTGAAGAAAAAAATATAAATATATGCGACTATGAACTTGCCGCACACTATTCAAGGAATAAAAAAGGGGAGGGACATGTATCTTAATTAGAAGAGGAATTAGTTATAAAAAAACTTGTATATTTAATGAATTATCATTCAATTTCCATTTTAAGTGTTGCGAGATAACAATCCCTATACACAATGTAATAATTATCTGTATAACTATATAGATCCTCCTCTGCTTCGAAAAAACAACACTTTGATCTCTTCCTCGATAATTTGGAGTGCTTACTCAATTTATATATAAAAAAACGAAGTAAACAAAGAATAGTGATTGTTGGTGATTTTAATATAAATACATTACAGGACAATAGCTGTACTAAACATTTTACAGACATTCTAAAAAGTTATAACATGACGCAACACATAACAACTGCTACTAGAAACACGTCATGCTTAGATCATATTATTAGCAATATTAAAAGGGCTAAGGGATCGTTACTTTCGCTTTGTTTATCTGACCACAACACAGCGCAGTTACTGTGTTTTGAGGTTAAACTAACACCAACCTTACCCCGGACTATATTCACATTTAAAAGATGCTACTCTACTGAAAATATAAGAAAATTTCAAAATTATCCTGAGAGTTCACCATTTTTGGATGTATATAATGAAACTGACGCGAATGTGGCTTTTAATAACTTTCACGATTGGTTTTGTTTATTGTATAAACTATGCTTTCCAATTATTAAGATAAAAATCAACACAAAACCACACTTAACATGGATATCTAAGGGTATTAAAAAAAGTTGTTTAACAAATAGAAAGTTACGACATAAATACTACACTAAGAAGACCCATGACGATAAACATAAATATCGTAAATACTCTAAATTATTGAAAAGGTTTATATTACAAGCAAAAAAAAATAGGAATACCAAATTTGTACAGTAAAAATATTTGTAAAGCAGCATGGAGAGTAATACAAAACGAAACTCATGGTACATTAAAATTAAATAATAACATTGACAAAATTAAACTTAATGGAAGTAACATGTATGACCCCTTAAAAATAGCTAATTTGTTTAATGACTATTTTATTAACCTGACATATAATTTGAATAATAATCCTGACATTAATCATAATAATAATATAAAGACATTGAATAATTCAATATACCTTACACCTACAGACAAAGAATATGTACAAAAAGTAATTATGACATTAAATAATACTGACTCAGAGGGATATGATAATGTATGCACTAAAGTTATAAAGGCATGTAAAGAACAGATAAGCAAGATATTAGCATTTCTTATAAATCTATCAATGAAAACCGGTACTTTTCCTGATAGATTAAAGCGTTCTGTGGTAAAAACATTATTTAAAAAAAAAGCTGAAAGAACTGATTTAAATAACTACCGACCAATCACATTAATACCCATTCTGTCGAAAGTGTATGAAAGGGTTATGCTTAATAAACTTGTGGTGTTTTTTGATAAGTATGGGGTCCTAAATAAAAATCAGTATGGATTTCAAAAAAATAAATCCACAACACAAGCGGCTTTTGACCTAGTTAACACTACGTTAAGAAGTGTAAATGATGGTAACCTCACAACAGTCCTTTTATTTGACATGTCGAAGACTTTTGACTTTGTGTCACATAAGCAACTTAAGTCTAAGTTAGAAATTTGTGGTATTAGAGGTAAAGTCTTAAGTTGGATCATGACTTACCTAGTTGACAGAATGCAGTCGGTAGAAATCACTAAACTTTCTAATAATAATATTGAAGTTCATAATTCAGAATATAAAGTCAATAAATTCGGAGTTCCACAAGGGAGTATACTGGGTCCACTGCTATTCCTAGTTTATGTTAATGACTTCCCATACTGTACAGAACACAAAAGTATACTCTTTGCTGATGACATATCAGTTACTGTTACAACAAAGAGTAAAAAAAAGATACTTGAACACGAAGATGACGTAAATAAAACCCTCATGACAATTATTTAATTTTTTTTTTTTATTTATTTATTTATATATTTATATCCTAACAATTTTCACAAAACAACAAAAAAACCTCGTTGAGGTTTGTCCAGTTGCTAGGGTCCTCGAATTTTATTAATAATGTTTATAGTGCACTGCGCAGTGCGCATTCCGCCTCGCGCTTGTATCGCTACGTCACAAACCGGCTCCGACCCAAGTCGCAGCGATGCAAGCGGCCTGCATACAGGATGCTCCGCTTACTGCATTTTATTAATGAAATGGCTAAATAATATTTTTTTTATATTATGTGGTGTCAGTTTATCCATAAATTCGATTGGCAATTGATTAACGTAACACGGGATAACATAAACGGAGGTACGTTCTCCATAAAAATTATTTGTTCTGGGAACAAATAATTTCCTTTTCAACATATTACGCGTTGTTATTTTTCCTGTTAGTTTGTGTTGAATTTCGGTTCTGAAATATTGTTCACATAGCATGAGATATATTACTTTAGTTTGTACAGGTAAACATCACAGTGTTTGAACAGTTCAAAGGGATTGTCTTTAAATTTTTCTTTAATGTGGGGTGTGTGTTATTAACTGGCTTAAATCTAATAATCTTATAACAAATATTGAAAAGACATGCTTCATTAATTTTAATAATCTTAAGCAACATTTAAATATAAATTACCAAGGACAAGTTCTCAAACACGCAAATCATGTAAGATTTTTATTTATAGAAATAGATAATAGATTGGACTGGAAACAACATGTAGAGCAAATATGCAATAAAATTATTAGATTTTCTTTTGTACTAAACAAATTAACAAAAACAGCAACAAGGGCTATAGCTCTCACAGCTTACTTTGGATATGTCGAGTCAGTGCTGCGGTACGGACTGATCATATGGGGAAACAGTACCTATATACAAAGGGCATTCATAGCACAAAAAAAAATGTGTTAGGGCACTCTGTGGTGTAGCACCAGATAAATCATGTAAGCCGTTATATAAAGCCTTGAATATCCTACCACTGCCCTGCCTATATATACTAGAAATTGCAAAATTTGTTAAAAGGAACCCGAGTCATTTCGTAGAAGCTAAAGATTTCTACCCACGCAATACGAGGAATTGCGATAGATTAGTGTTTGATTTTGTTCCAAATAGTGCTCGAATAAAAAAAAACTGTTTTTGTATGTGTGTATTGATCTTTAATAAGATTCCTCGACATATAAAACACTTGTCTTTCAATCTGTTTAGGAGTACATTCCGTAAGTGGCTGGTCGAGCGGACATTTTATTCCGTACAAGAGTTTTTAAATTATAAGGAAAATTAATTTTAAGTAAATCATGAATGTCAAGGAGAGTGAACTTCCGCAAATATAAAAAATTAATAGATAATAAGTTAATATTTGTATGTTGATAAACCTTGTGCAATGTTTGCATGCTATTTGTTAATGGTTGGATAGGTGATCATAATATGTCATTGTCGAACTTCTGTACACCCTATTCAAATGCAAATAAAGATATTCTATTCTATTCTAGGCTAACATAGTAATTTAATTTATTTTATGTTATAATTAATACAAAAAAAAAACAATTTAGTTATTTTGGGCGTTAAAAGTAATTAAAATAAACAATAATAAAAAAAATCTTCATCTACCAAAAGTTGCTTCATAACTACTAAATTATAAAATATACAACAGCAGCAACACTGTGGGAAAGGGATAAAAGGTACAGTTATTGCGATCTCTCTCGGCACGCTTTTGCACTTTCAAGTGTTTAGTCTTTATTTACATAGAAATAAAGTCCAGAACAACTATATTTTGAAGAGCTCATTCCTGTTTGAGTAATAATTCCATGGCACAAATATTATAAGGCCACAGCGCTGCACTATATTAATCTGTGGTCAAGCCATAACCTCTCGCCTGTGAGTGCAGTTCATAATTTGATAGCGCTCGTGTGCGCTATTTGCACGCAAATAATCGGTCCAAAATTGCTCATTAGCGCATTTTGTATGCGGTATGTCGTAATTGATGACGTCACCGATTTATGCTGACAGGAGCGCGTTCAGAGCCTCTGGGTGTAGGTGTCCGGTTGTTTTTTAACTCGCTCAAAGGCGTTGAACGCATTGCAGCAACCAAATCTTTTATCTTCCTCTTTGACATGAATTTTTATTTCTCTCTTTTTCTATCAGATGACATTTTAGATTATGGCCGCCAATATCATCCAATCACGTAAGGGTATTTCAGTTATAAACTTCAGAGCGTTTTACAACCATCGAAAGCTCGGTTCAAAATTGATCGAGTGCTTACGTCCGTGAGCAGTGCTAATGATTTGAACGGGTTGTTTGCATGTATGCCAACGTTTGCACTGATATGATTATGAACCGCACCCTGTGAGTCAAGTCCATGGAATTATTACTCAAACAGGAATGAGCTCTTGCTTAAAAAAGTGTGCCGAGCGAGCGATAAATAACTGTACCGTTTGTCTCTTTCGTAAGTTTGTTGACCACAAATTCTACAAAATAGGGATTTTTTCTTAAAAACAATGACATTCAACCTGAAAGATGCTTTGGAAATCATAATATGCTTAATAATCACGATTGTTAAGGAAGAGATCGCTTTTAGCGACAAGGTCGCCCTTTGCACAATTAGTGTTTAGCGTATTATTTATACGTTGACTTTAAGCTGGTTGGTGTTGTACAACAAAGAAATATTATCTATTATTTCAAAATGGGTTGCGCAAAAGAATTTTATATCTGCTTTTCAATACAAGATAGGTTTTATTAATATAATAACTATTTAAAAAATAATGAATGTCAATGATTGTCTTTTAATAGATGGGTCTTTCCAATCAGTATATTATGTTGAACCCACCGCCACATAACAGATAATCAAATATGTCAACTTGTCAAAAAGAGTCAATACTAAAATCTCTCTGTGATATTTAAATACATACCTAGTAAAAGAATGAGTAATATTTTAAGAAGAAAAGAATTAAAAACATCAGTGTGAGTCGAATTGTTTCAACCATATTTAAAACTTTTGTGGTTTCGCCAATATCTTGAACTGAATGTTAATGCCAATTCTTTTTTCTAACTAATATAAATTACTTTTATTGAAAAATGTTAAAAATTGCGATAATATTTATGTTAGGTACATACCATGTGGTCACCCTACTACAATGACAACGAAAATTACTGACATTGACAAAGAATCGTTGTTGCAATATAACATTTTTTGAATACTACCACTAGAATATTTCCTGGACGTAAAATCATAGTGTTATAATTATTAATAGTAGGCTAATATGATAATTTAATTTATTTTATGTTATAATTATTACAAAAAAAAACAATTTAGGTATTTTGGGCATTAAAAGTAATTAAAATAAACAATAATAAAAAATCATCATCTACCAATAGTTGTTTCATAACTACTAAATTATAAAATATACAACAGTAGCAACACTGTGGGAAAGGGATAAAAGGTACAGTTAGTGCTATCTTTCTCGGCACACTTTTGCCCTTTCAAGTGTTTAGTCTTTATTAATATAGAAATAAAGTCCAAATTTGAACAACAATATTTTGAAGAGCTCATTCCTGTTTGAGTAATAATTCCATGGTCAAGTCAAGTAGTCAAGTCCAAATGTGTTCTGTGGTCATGTCAGGGCTGCGTTCGAAAACATCGACAAAGTCGGTGGTGCAGACCATATCCTGTTCAACTGTCCCAGCAATCCTGTATCCCTGTATGATACTTTACCACCTTTTATTCCTAGACCCATAAATGTTAAAACCCTATTATCTATTATAAGTTTCCCTATTTAAAAGTTACTGTGTAAATATATCTGCACTTATAATATTAAGCTGTAACCGTACTATATTATGTTCTGTGTGCTTTTAAGTCTATGTTGTTGTTAAGGTTTTGTTTTGTCCTTTTTCAGGTAACCCAAAACAATCTCAATATTATACTTTTGGCTACCTTACAAAAGTAAACTCAAATAACCGTGTTTTATCCAAAACTTGAGTTTTGGCAGTAATGGTTGTGCTTTACGACCGGTTGCACAAAGAAGTGAAGTGAAGTCGGTGGTGGGGGGTAATCTAAGGACAAAGCGCTGCACTATCCCTGCGTTCCAGATAAAGCACTGCTCCTTTCTGAGGCTAACATCTGATGTTAGCCTCGTTTTGCGTTTCTTATAAGAAATGTTGACATTTTTAGCCGCGCTTATTGTTACAAATGAAACGCAAGGTACTGATTTTTCGTGCTGAAATTTGACACCTTACCTACTTAGTCCAGCCACTTAAAATTTTTAATAATATAAATCAGAATTGGCTAATACTCTAAATATCTTTCAATATTTTTTTTAAATCCGCTGAAAATCCTTTTTGATTCATGAAAAAAAGATTCCAAATGTCAAATTTGAAAGCTGTCAAAAAGTGGTATCAGCGGACTCATCTATTAGCATGAGTATTTGATGCTAGCATTTCGTGTTAAAAATGCTTAAATGAAACGCATGACAACCAGCAAGAAAAACTAGCATCACCGACTAATGAAACGCAGAAATGCTAAAAAATGTTGATAATGGTATCGATTCTGGCATGATTCTCTAAACCTAAAACTAAATTTGACAACAGTCTCTCCTTGTCATTTTGTATAGAGTATGACAAGGATAGACTGTTGTCAAATTTAGTTTTAGGTTTAGAGAATCATGCCAGAATCGACACCATTTATGGCTAAAAATGCTTATCTGGAACGCACCCATAGTGTAGCACTCCGAGGATGTTTTCAAACGCAGCCCCAGTCAAGTCAAGCTCAAATGGCCTAAAAGACTTGAATCCAGGCCAGTAAAGCAGCCAAAAAAAAAGTTAAGTCCAAAAAAAAACAAAGACAAATTCTCTATAATCTGTGGTAATAAATAAACGAAAAAAAAAGACTTGTCCGACGTGCGTATTTTGTGTTATTATTTTGAATTTTATGTTATTGTATACGTTTCTTTGTATTTTTGATTACAATTATGACTTCTTGAATTAAATTGTAACTTTCGTGAACATAAATTCAGTAATACCCCAAACTATCATTTGTCGGCAAAAAAAAATAACATGTGCAGTGCAGACCTTTAGTTTAGTTTATTCAAAATGATGTCTACAATGGCCACGGGTGGCCCTGGCGACCCTCACACACAAATGAACACTTATCGCAGCTATGTTACTATGCTAGCGGATCCTGGAGCCAAAGATGAAATCAAACTCAAAGCCGCACAAGAATTGAGCGAAAATTTTGAGGTACTATTTTTCTTGTTTATGTTTCTGGTTTGTTTATTGTAGAGATGAAACGGATAGCTGTTTGGCCGGATACCGAATACCGGATAACCGGCCTACCTTGTAACCGGAGCGCCGGATATCTGGCCGCCGGTTATCCGGCAGAACATTGCCATTTGGTGCAATGCAAGAAGCGACTTTGCATAGGTCCCGCCATGAACGTTCGTGTCATTCGTGTGCCGCGAACGTTGGTCGAATTTGGGTCTTGTTATTTGAAATGTTTTGACGAGGTGTGGTTTTAAAAAAAAAAATTAAAAATCTAAGTTTTGACAACATACATTATAACTTTCATCATACACCTCTCTAGTGCTCTATCCCTACTTACAACACTCCATGCGAATCTTCCATGGTTAAAAACAGTGCTGGAGTCTTCTTTTGTCAGCTTCTTCACGGCCCGAGCAGCTTTCATTTTTACAATTTGCCCTTCCACAATTCGGTTTTGTTTTTCTTATTCTTTCACCAAGCTCAGCAAAAAAGTAAAGGTCTCAAAGCTGCGGCTATACTAATTTGTTTTCAGAAGCAAGAAGCACTGCAGGTGAAATAGAAGACTTCACAATAAACAGCTGTTGGTTGCTGGAGTTGTGTGTAAACGCATTTCTTCTGTAGCAGCGCCAGTCTTGTTATTTAACCCTGTATAATTCTAATTATTTTTTACCTATAGAGGGTTCCTTTAGTATAGAGGGGATGAAGTCTGGGCGGTGAATAATTGTGTATGATTTTTTATATCCGGTATCCGGCGGCCGGATAGTCCTTGTTATCCAGTATCCGACCGGATAATAAGGAGTAATATTAGGCCGGATAGGCCGGATACCGGATAGTTATCGGATATCCGTTTCATCTCTAGTTTATTGTATGTTTCTGAATAATTATACAATGTATGAAATGACAATTAAAACTAGACCCCGTTATCCGAGGTGCAATTTGGTAGCTTGACGTTCTTAGAGATGGGTAAAATAAAAATATTATGTTGATATAAATACTTTTTCTTAACAATTGATTGCGGCAGAAAGTTAATGTTTTTAATTTCTCGTAATTTGTCTTCAAACCGCTGTAATAGGAAAAGAATGTTTGAATTTATACAAATATTTAAATATATTCTAAATGAGACAATTTTTATTTTTTAACTTTTTGAAAAAATGTTTGGAGATGCATATGCATTCAATTTCTGATATAATAAATGGCGAACGCGTATTATGGCGATTTGATATAGAGTATAAGGTTTTTACCAAAAAACACTCATTTCAGACTAAGATTAGTCGAAAGCTAGTTTGGAAAATAATAAAATATTGTATTGTATTTTCTGTGAACCGCTTGCCATATTGACATTTAAAAAAAAATAAACATTATTCATGCTTTTTATTACTGACCTTGGTAAATGTATACAGTTTAATTAGTGAAATATTTTTATTGATAAACATAAAAAATTATAAAATATTCATTTTAATCATGTCAGTTGTAACGAAATAAGCATGTTTAATTTTTGTCCAAGACTTCATTACGGTAGAGAAAATGTATTGATATAGTTATATTTCAACATTATTTTTACCCATCTCTAAGAAAATACAACTACCAAATTGCACCTCCAATAGTGGGGTCCAATTATAACATTTGATTTTGTTTTTAAATTTTAGGTTATATTAAGTTCTCCACAATATCCCCAATTCCTTGATCATTCTTTAAAAATATTTTTGAAAATATTACAAGAGGGAGAACCGCATTTCATTGCTGAATACAATATCCAGCAAGTACGCAAACTTATTCTGGAAATGATACATCGTTTGCCAATTAATGAAACTCTGAGACCTTATGTCAAGAGCATTCTTATATTGATGCTAAAGTTAATGGAAATTGAAAACGAAGAAAATGTCCTTGTATGCCTTAAAATATTTATGGAGCTTCATAAACAGTATAGACCTCCATACAGTGCAGATGTTGATGTAAGTGTTAATGTACTGTGTATACAACTAAAAATGGTAAATATATTAGGATTCATTGTATTTTATTCATCATTGTATTTTTTAGATTCACAAATTTTTGCAATGGGTAAAGGGAATTTATTCAGATCTGCCAAATCACTTACCTAAGATTTTTGAACCAAAACCAACTATTCGAGTGAAAGATCTATCGGAAGTTAATATTGAACAACTGCTTCAAGAAACCTACACCACAACTCCAATACACACTGAAAAAAAATTACTTGATGGAAGTGTTGTGACTGTATGTACAAATTTTTATTTATCCTGATTTAATAGTTTTCTGTATCTGTCCTGTATTAGAGGCAAATTTACAACCTAGGGTTTACACTAATTGGCAGCTGTTAATGTTTACGGTTAGCAGTATAAAGTCGCCGATACTTTTCGGTCACAGACTACTATAAAAAGGTTATTAGGTTGCATTATTTGGCCACAGTACGGCTAACTTGATGAAACATGTATTACGCTCATTGTTCAATTGAATAGAGCAAAGTGGTTATTCTGTATGCCTGTATTGTCTACTGCACCCAATTTAGCTTAATGCGATCACCATATTCTGTGACCAACTGAATCTTAACTGCCCAATTCCGTTAAACAAGCCGGTTCAAGTAAAAGTGGTCACTTCAATGGTGGGCAACAGGAGCGGCTTACTCATAGCGCACTGTGCGGTGCACTCGGCCGCATGACGTTACTGCTAGAGATCACGAACGTTGCTCAGGGTGCCCACAATGAGACTGTTAGAGGGCGGCAGTGAATTCCCTGGGGTTCTTTGCACACAGGCTCTACGGGTGCTGGAGTTGGACCTGGTGGCTAACCTAATTTTAACTCAGTATAATTATTGCAGGTAATGAAATAATTATAATGAGTTAAAATAATTGCATATTAATGTTGATGTGATTACTGATACCTGTTATGTTTATATATTTTCAGTACAATCTCATCCCTAGATCAGTTTTATCACTAAAAGTTATACAGGAGTTACCGATAATTGTGGTCTTAATGTATCAACTCTATAAACAAAATGTACATCAAGAAGTGAGCAATTTTATACCACTGATAATGGAAACTATCACTTTACAACCAGCTGCAACACACAGGTATATTAGTATTAAATAAAGAGACCAGAATGTAAAATAAAGAATATTTTTAATTATTAAATTTTACTATAAATAGAAATATGTAATGTAAAATACAAGCACAATGTATATAGAGGGGGAACGGGTGGGCTGTGCCCACCCCATTATAATCTAGTGCCCCTTTTTTTAAGGCATGGGGAATCTCGTTACGATTCAACAAGGGGCTGAAAGTTGACAAGGCCGCCCCATAGTGCCCACCCCTAGGATGTTAAGCTACCAATTCAAAATTCTATTTTTTTTTAGAGAGGCTTTAGTACACTCTGGGTGACTATGCCAGCATCATAGGGAACATCAAAACCTAAAGTTCAATAAAACATTCAATGAGCGTCAGTTAGTTTAATGCCGGCTCCAAACTATCGTCCAACACTCCAACATTGACACCAACATCGTCCAACTCACGATCGATCAAACAGACTCTCCATACATCAATAGGCCACTAGCCAACCTTATTCACTATGGAGGACGTTGAACTGATAGGTGCTTCTACGCTATACCTAATGAGTGCATGTAATTATTTTTTACAAGTGTATAGCCGACGTAAAACAAAAAAAAACCTTCCATAAACGAATATGCAAACCACGAAGGTTCATATGTCATTTATTCCAGCACCTGACACTATAGATTGCTTCTTCTTCCTAGCATGCCTGCGATATGCCGTCAATAAGGACTCCTTCTTTTTCCTTAATTCGTCCACTGGTTTATTAAGAGACTCCGAAATCCTCAACCAAGCATTGTGTAGGGCAATTTTATCTTTGTGACGACGATGCTTCGGATTCCATAGCACCGGTTCGCCTTCATATAACTCCAAAAACAAGAGTACGGTGTCATTACTCCACTCAGTCATGCTAAAGTTTAATCGCAAATTAATTTATAACGGGAGCGCTGCGTGTCAGATATGTCTGCCTCGCCCGAATAAATAGACAACACTGATGTGTGGAGGGTATGTATGTGCGAGTTGGCAAACTCCTTTGATCTGGGTACAATTTACCGCCATCGGACCGATCGCGAGCCAACACGAACCAACACCATCCAACATACACGAACTATCTCTCTACACTACACGTGGAAGGTTGGACGAACAGTTGGAGTGTTGGACGAATGTTTGGAGCCGGCATAACAGTTAAACCAACTAACGCTCATTGAAAGAGTGTTTAATGAAGATGTATAGTTATTTAGCATGGCTTGACAGTGGTTGCTGCAAAATTAAATTAATACCCCCTGTCGCCCCGCCCGCCACCGACGACGTCCGAATGGGGGGTGTAAGTAACACATACACCCAGAGACACATCATACACAGAGAGAAGGATGAGAGAGTAGTTAGATAGCTAGGTATATGCATTACCATCATCCAGCGCGACGGGCGGACGGGACGAAAGTATTCTATGTATGGCAGGTTTAATTAAGTTACAATACAAATCTCATACCTGAGTTATCTTCTATATTTGTCTCATTTATATCTGCTTCGCATTAAGATACATCTGCACCTGAGATATGAGCATCCCATGTATATCTAATTTCCACTGGATTGTACCGTTCACCTCCTGTGGGTTAAATTTAACTATTAACTAAATACCTTACATCATCAAGTAGTTTCAACTTCTTATCGTTGGTATTCAACGCTAGCAGCCTACGCTGCACAACACAAACACACTTGATTTCCCATCATGTACTACTAAACACCTTGGAGGTACTGCAGACCCGGTGACCAACAATCATCACCGCGGCTCTACCAACCTTAATAGACCCAGAGCTTCTTCTCTGGACGTCTCCAGTCGACTGGGCCTGGAACACTAATTACACCAGGTCTTTCTTGGCGGATCCCGAGCCATTTATTCTGGAGGCCCGGGGCTCGGCTTGTTGCCAGGACCTTACATCCCGGAACCTCGCCTACCCGATCACCTTCTTGGATCCCGGGCCATTTATTCTGGAGGCCCGGGCTCGGCTTGTTGCCAGGACCTTACGTCCCGGAACCTGGCCTACCCGATCACCTTCTTGGATCCCGGGCCATTTATTCTGGAGGCCCGGGCTCGGCTTGTTGCCAGGACCTCACGTCCCGGCAACCTCACCTATCCGTGAACTTAGGGGGAAACCAAGTTACACTTATAACAATGAATCACACACTACTGATCTAACTACAAGATATGAAAGATACTTAGAATTATATGGACGGCACTTCAGGACTCAGCTTCAGCCACAGCAAACTTTATATTTCACTTTTACATCGAAAACTTTATTCTATTTACAAACTTATTTTGCCATAGACTAAAGAATCGCTATTAGCCTTATCTTAACTATGATTGGCTGAAGCGTGCGTCACTAGTGTTGCTATTTTATTATTGTCTATTCGCGACCTTCGCGATACTCCCGACGCAAGGAAGAAGAATAGCAGCCAGGTTACTTGTGCATTCTTTGATTTTGTCGAGAGCTCTTACAGCAGCATCTCGACGAGGAGTTCTATCATCAGAACAATCTACCGGTCCAATTGTTTGACCTTCATAATCAGGATTATTGTCTGAACCTTCTAGTTTATCATTATCATCTGAATTTCCACCTATACCCTTTCTTTCCCTTCCATTAATAGCCTCTATGTATTCATTCACATTATTGACAGCATCCATAGTTTCATCAATAAGATTTATGCCTTGATTTGGAGGTGGCAATTGAAATGTATTACTGGAATCATCAATCTTTGAAGCTTCCTTCTGCACATCACGGCAATTTTCTTCACCTTCTTCTATCTCTAGTGGATAGAGATGAGCAATAGATCTGGTAAACACATTATTACCCACTTGAAGTTTAGCAATACGACAGAATCCATCAGTTGCTCTGATTAATGAGACTATTTTGCGTACCTTCCATGTTGTTCTATTTTTGTTGTCATCTTTAATTTGAACGATCTGTCCTATGGCTGGTAGTAACTTTGATGTCACTGTTGGTTCTCTGGGTGAGTGCCAATATCTTTTACGTAGGCTTGGTAAATATCTGTTTGAGAACATTTGTTTAAACTCTTCTAATATTGTGAGTGCTCGTTTCCAGCCTCTGACAATTTACATAAATGCATTTTCGTAAGGAAATCGGAAGGCTTCAGTACGTGTTCTATTTCTGTATCCACACTGGTAAGTGGTCTCATGTTTATAACTGCTTCTATTTCCATGATCATAGTAACTAACTGATTGTATCTTAGTAGATGTTTCTGAAAGGTTCTTTTAATACCGTTTTTACGATTCCAATCAGACGTTCATAAAATCCTCCAAACCAGGGGGCCAACTGAGGAATGAATTTCCACTTTATTTTCTTATCTATGATGCAATATTCACTATCTAGTATTTCGGACATTAGTTAAGTGTTGTGCATTATCTGATGTGATTAAGATTATCTATGTCATTAAGGTTCTTCTGCATGACATGAATCTTCTTAATGCTAGCAAGCCATCTTTTGCCGTCAGATTTTGAACAACCTCATGATGAATCGCCCTTACGGCCAAGCACGTAAATAGGCAAATCCATCTCTTACAATGTCTGTTCTCCATTATTAATTAGTACTCGGAAGTATTCCATTTGAATCTTATTTTCTGTCTCTGTTTCTAAATTTCTATTGTGTTGTCCTTCACACATAGTTTCTTCCTTATCTTTGTCCTTATCATGTTGGATTTCAGAAATAGCACCTAAATTATTTTTCGGGGTTGTATCTTTCTAAGCGTGTTCGGTCAGAACCTCCCCCGACAAAAAGGAAGAAGCAGATGAAGCAATATTGGGTGGCAATAACGCTGGGTCTTCATTAAGAAAGTCTGGCCCTATTAACCATCTTTGCTTTTCTTCAATTGAACTCATTATTCTTGTAGCTAAAAACATCTGCTGGATTAAGCGCAGAGGGAACAATTATGTTATTTCTAATTCTTTATTCCTTAATTTCTTCAACTCTTCTAGAAACAAGTGGTCTTCTACCACCATTCAAATACAGTCTCACTATCAATCCAAAGAATTTGTCTACTCATAGTACCCATAAAATATTTTAGTGTAAAATTTATCAAACATGTAATATTTAGGACTGCCATTAGCTCAATAGAGGAATCTTTATACTGTTCTGGTCTTTCAATGGAACTAATCTGAATTTTCCAATAAGGAACTGTAAAAACATGGAATACAGGACAATCAAAATTTCCTTTTAGGAAATATCTATCAATTTGTATATATTTCTTATATCATTGATCTTTGTTTTTAATTTCTTTCCATCTTTCAGACTCTTTTTTTTTACTATTTAGAAAGGTACTATGAATGAATCAACATGGATCATACACTGACGCTATCACTTTTAATATACATATTTTTGTGTTTATAGTCGTCTGGAGTATAGTGATTTCTTTAGCATTTACATCAGTTGTGTTGTGGTCTCCGGTTTCTGTATACTAACAGTTTCGCTAATTCTCGTAGGGCACAGTGCTCTATTATGATATCCATTTTCACAATGGCGGCATTTCTTCTTAGTGTCACAACTCTGAAAAACATGTCTTCGTCAAAGACAGTTGTAACAGCGGCCTCGTAGTCTAGCTTTTCTTTCAAGTATGGTTTTAAATTTGTTACATTCATCGTTATTGTGGCCTTCGTCACAAAATATGCATGTAGGTTTTTTATTCTCTTCATTGCAGGTATGCCTTTTAATCTGTTTTCTTTATTCCCTCAAAATTTTTCCTGACTTTCATATCGTCGCTTCCGCTGGTTTATGATTTTTTATTATTTTCTTTTTTCTCAAGTCTGTACTCTTTAATATTGTTTCTTGATTGATTTCCATTTCTAATTCTAGTTTTAAATCTTCCTTGGCTTGATTTGGTTTGTTGAAGGTCACGCACATGAAGTGTTCCCACCGTGCATGGTTCTGAAAGCTCAGAACATTTTCTGAATGCAATTCTATTAGCATCTTCTTTAGCTGTAATCATTATATCCAACTGTTTTCTTATTTCTTCTATAGCATCAGTACTTGTTCTAATTTTAATCTCATAAATCAAATCTGAAGGGAACTTTTCCATAATGAGAAATCTAAGGTGATTGTGATTAATATCTTCTCCTAAAGTTTCCAATATCCGAAGATGTCTTTCCAAATCGTCGAAGACTTTCCTACAATTGGTTATGTTATTATCAGCGGATTCTATTTTATATAATGCTGAGTAGTGTGCATCAATTCCCTTGTTAGACAGGCGGCCGACTACACCCCCTTACGTAGTGTAGCGGCCAAAAATCGTCGACCGAGGAACATCCTCCTTGATCCCCCCGACCCGATCACACGAGCGAACGATCTTCTCCCTCCGCCGTCCACCTCACTATCAAACACTGCACACTCACGCACTAGTCCCACACACCGCACTCGTAGAACAAGAGTGCGAAGGCCGGTCTACACAGTTTGCGATATACCAGGTACAGACATGTGCCTGGTCGCTTCTCCCCACCCTCCACTACACGGCGAACTCGAGCGTCCGAGCCTCAGAGGCGCGCTCCCGTTGCAGCCGCTCCCCGCACCGGCTATAACCGCCTGGTGACTCTACTCAGCGAGCGGGACACCCCCCGTGGTGATGCCTCTCTGAGCTAGAAATCCACCAGGTTAGGTAAGCCAAACGAGGCTTGAGGACCCACCAAAGTTCTCGCCTTCTTACAAATAATCAAGGTGAAGCTGTAACAGCCATCTGCGGCTAATAGCATAGGTCCTTCAAAAAAAAAAAAAAATAGTGTGCATCAATGATATGTTTCACCTTGCCATATCTTTCCCGAAGGGTGTTTAGGGCAATAAGATAGTTTTTATCGGTTATTTGTAACCCATCTATTGCTTTCTTAGGTTCTCCAATTAGTGAAGCTTTTAAAATAAATAAGTTTATATACATCTAAGATGATTTTACTATGTACACTCGATTTGAACCTATCAAAAAATAAGTACCAGTTGAGAATATCCCCATTAAAGGTAGTTCTACCTTTGGGAGTTTACCGGCATCATATGACTTTTCTTTATTAATCAATTCCATATTTGCAGAATTCTTTCAAGATTTTTATCAATATGTTACCTACCTATTTTAGTGTTCAGTTCAACTAACTCTTCTTCAGCGAGAAGTTGTTTTACTGACATGACCGATATCTCTTCTACAGGACCATCTTCATTTATTTTTAAATATTCAGTCAATTTTTCTTTGAAACTTTTATATTTGAGTTTAATTTATTATATAATATTTGTGCGCCTCAAATCTCATTTGAGGTAAGGGTATTTGGAAGGTCTTTGATTCTTTCAAGATTTTTATCAATATGTTCATATACTAATTGAAGTCTCTTTTTCTGAATTTCTTTCATATTGAATCCTGTAAGTGAATATATTTCTCACATCTATAGGTAAGACTTATGACTTAAGTATCCCTTTGTCAAATATTAATTTTTTTATTATTTATTTTATTGTTATTTAGACTTTATTAAATTTTTATTCAGCTGGTTAACTAGTTTAACTAGTAATAAGTTATTACTAATACAAATTAGAAACTTAACTTATTATTAATCAATCACTTGCAAATATCAAGAACACATACTTACATATACTTGGTTTTCATCTGTGTATAATAAGCACTATAAGTATTTAAATACCAATATTATTAATAAATATATTTATTTGACTGATCACAGTACTTTCCAAGATCATCATCCATCCATAGTTAAGTTATAATAAATTGAACCAGTTAAGTCAAGAATATTATTTTCAGTAGTCTAATTCAAAAGAATAAAATGAGTGGTTCTTTGTTCTTCCTTCAATTCCTTTTGTTAGAATTTACCAACAAGGGAACAATAATTGTTTAAATGAAAATCATAAACTTGTTACCACTATTTAAACAACTTCAAAAGAGAGAGTACCTAGATGTAAACTTTTCTTCTTGATTTTTAGTTTATTAAGTAATTAATATTTTTTTTTTATATAGCTTAGGCCTCTTAAAGATTAAAGTTTCATTAAATATGTGGGAATACAACCACTAATAAATATAAATCAGTTTCACTTCACATGGGATAACATGTACTTACATTTACTGAATAAAATTTGTTATTTACATGATAGTCGCAGGCTTCCCTTACCAATCAGTGAACCAATAATATTCTCACAAAGTAAGGTAGTGTTTTCTTTCATGTCTTCTATTCTATCTAACACTGACAGTACATGTAGCTGTACATGTTACTGTCTAAGAAATTGGTTAACCAGTTAGACAAGCCTGTGCAAATATGCAGTTTCATTATCTAAAATTATAATTTTTGTTTGAATCTGAACCTTTAATAAGTTTATTATATTCTTTGATAAATTAAAGTACCTAAGCAAATATTAAACACACCTCTGCTAGCTCAAGTAAGTTTTAAAAATAAAATACAGTATGACACGCTCAGTGTATTCACACACTATTTATTTTCTCTTTATTTATTCTTTAAAACACTGAGAAAAGGCTTATAAATTAGCTGGTATTTATCTTCTTTCACTCATGTTAAATAAACACATATTTTACCAAATATGTCATATTTTAATAAATGTACAACATTTACTCTTCACCAGTGTTATTTGTAACTTTAGCCAAATTCCCCTTTTTACAAAACAGAACAAGAACATGCAAAACATACAAAGTGACGCCAGTTTAGGGTCAATAGGAATCATGCCTTGTTGCAACATTATCAAACAATGTGGCTTTATTATTTAGTAAGTTAGTTTTTGTTTTTAGTAAAAAATGTACAACCAATAATATTGCTATCGGTATGGCCGTGCATGCTATAGCGTATTTGTGTGCCTCCTCATCCTCATTCTCACTTGTTTTCAGCAATTCTGGCAAGTGATGAAGTTTGTATTAAGTATTATACAATCACACCATACCCATACCTTGTTAGGTCTTAAAAGTAGGTTTAAGTAATTAAGACAATTAAGGCAAGTGCCCGTGCTTGAATGCAAGCTATGAAACAGCTTCAGTTTTCTTATCCACATAAATTACTTGGCATTTTCTTAACAAATTGTTATACAAATTGCAAAATCACAAAACTCCTTTTGTCGTTTCTTTCTAATTTTTTATTTAAAGCTTTTAGCATAAAATTGCAGGATGGCGCCAGAGTTCATGGAATGGATGGAACTTTAATATAGCGTCGCTCCACATGTACACATACCTATTCAAACAACAAAGCTTCGCACACATAAACAAACTGTTGTCAGCCAACACACCACAAATTGATGTTTCCATTAGCGGGAATTTTGAGTTTCAATTGTTTTAACAAATAAACATAAATTCTTTAATAGTTACAGGTAATGAATGAAACAAAATGAGAATTTCTAATCAGCTAGGCATAACCAAGAGTAATTACATCCCAATTTTATTAAATATTTTGCATTTCATTTCTCATAAGTTTTCTTCATGAGTGACTTATTGTGTGCCATCTGTTGAGATGTATACATGTAAGTTTTATAATCCTTTATCTCCAACTTTTCTATGTAGAGGCCGTAACCAGCAAACAAACAAACAATGTTTTTTCCTTTTTTGGAACAAACAATTTTATGGAAGGAAAGGGTATTTATCTCAGAACATGATTCATTTTATTATTCACAACTTCACATATTCAGCTCCATTTTCTTCTATGGAAATTATAGCTCAGTTTTTGCTTTATGTTAATACCAATTTTTATTAATTCAAAAATCTAAATGCCACATATAATTATGCTCTTCATATCTCAGGTACAGATCTCATGAGGTGATCCCAGCACCTCCACCATGTCGCCCCGCCCGCCACCGACGACGTCCGAATGGGGGGTGTAAGTAACACATATACCCAGAGACACATCATACACAGAGAGAAGGATGAGAGAGTAGTTAGATAGCTAGGTATATGCATTACCATCATCCAGCGCGACGGGCGGACGGGACGAAAGTATTCTATGTATGGCAGGTTTAATTAAGTTACAATACAAATCTCATACCTGAGTTATCTTCTATCTTTGTCTCATTTATATCTGCTTCGCATTAAGATACATCTGCACCTGAGATATGAGCATCCCATGTATATCTAATTTCCACTGGATTGTACCGTTCACCTCCTGTGGGTTAAATTTAACTATTAACTAAATACCTGACATCATCAAGTAGTTTCAACTTCTTATCGTTGGTATTCAACGCTAGCAGCCTACGCTGCACAACACAAACACACTTTTTTTTTTTTTGATTTATTTAAATATTTACAAATACTTACAGTAAATTTAATAAACACACCATAAACCACAGAGATTTGTCTGGTGTGCTAAAACTAGTTGAGTTCGGTATACAACAAACTTAAATTAGTAATTATACAATCATAATATTCACTGCAAAAATCAGGTTCAAGTTAACAAAAGAACGGGTGACACCGCATCGAGACAATCTAACATTCCATAAAGGAAAGAGACAGCACTACATGTGGCGAGTGAGTAGGTTGATGCATGAACAAGCAGTGCGAAAATGTGCAACGCACATAAAAAAGTACTCGCCCCTAAAGGGTGTACAGAAAATACAATTTTAGTGTATTTCCAATATTACTTTTAGTAATTGAGTTTTTCATTTTTGAATCGATGTTATTTAATAAACGAGGAACTAAAAATCGCGTTGTTCGTTCTCCATATACATTACAAGCCGCACAAGTAAGTAACCGTTTTTTGGTTACTTGTCGAGTTGTAATTTTGTGAGAAGTTATTTGTTGTATCGTTAAATTAAAGTACTGCTCTTTTAGAATAGAATACTGGAATTTTTCATGTACCGGTAGAACCTTGCAATGTTTGAAAAGGCCAAGATACTGATCTTTATATTTTTTTTTTACTGTAGGTGATACAATTTTCTTTAATATTCTAATTTGTAAGCTCAGAATTTTGTCTAGATAAGTCTTATAAGTCCTTCCATAGCTTGTTATGCCATAGTTAATAATAGAATCTGCTAACGAGTTGTAAAGCATTATTAGTATTTTGTAAGGTATTCTATCTTTTATAATTACTATATTAGCTAAAAATGCTCTAAGTTTGTCACAGATTTTATTGATATGTGGAAGCCAACAAAATTTCCTGTCGATAACTAGTCCTAAATATGTGTGACTGTCTACTACTTCAATATCAGGACAAGCACATTTTTGTTGATTTAGATGGAAACATACGTGGTCGTGAGCTATAAGGTTTTTACTTGTGCCAACTAAAGTTTTGATGAAAGGTGATCGAATGTGCACTAATTTTGTTTTTTCGGCATTAAGAACAAGTTGGTTATCATGACACCATTTGTTAAGGGAGTTGAAATCTTCTTGAAGTCGTTCCAGAGCTATTTCAATGTTTTTGTCAGCTATGACTAAGCACGTGTCGTCAGCATATTGATATGATTTGCAATATTTTAGTATATTATTCATATCATTAACATAAGCTATAAAGTGGACTGATTTCCCATCATGTACTACTAAACACCTTGGAGGTACTGCAGACCCGGTGACCAACAACCATCACCGCGGCTCTACCAACCTTAATAGACCCAGAGCTTCTTCGCTGGACGTCTCCAATCGACTGGGCCTGGAACACTAATTACACCAGGTCTTTCTTGGCCATTTATTCTGGAGGCCCGGGGCTCGGCTTGTTGCCAGGACCTTACATCCCGGAACCTCGCCTACCCGATCACCTTCTTGGATCCCGGGCCATTTATTCTGGAGGCCCGGGCTCGGCTTGTTGCCAGGACCTTACGTCCCGGAACCTCGCCTACCCGATCACCTTCTTGGATCCCGGGCCATTTATTCTGGAGGCCTGGGCTCGGCTTGTTGCCAGGACCTCACGTCCCGGCAACCTCACCTATCCGTGAACTTAGGGGGAAACCAAGTTACACTTATAACAATGAATCACACACATTACTGATCTAACTACAAGATATGAAAGATACTTAGAGTTATATGGACGGCACTTCAGGACTCAGCTTCAGCCACAGCAAACTTTATATTTCACTTTTACATCGAAAACTTTATTCTATTTACAAACTTATTTTGCCATAGACTAAAGAATCGCTATTAGCCTTATCATAACTATGATTGGCTGAAGCGTGCGTCACTAGTGTTGCTATTTTATTATTGTCTATTCGCGACATTCGCGACACCCCCATTGTATAAATCTACTGACCTAAGATATTTATTTCTATTCTGTAACGTTGTTTCACATTCCACCAAAAAATGATAAACCTCTTCTATTGTATTACATTTTTGACACAATGGTGTTGAAATAATACGTATCATGTGTAAAAATTTATTTAGTGGAATGTGACCTGAACGTACTCTAAATGCAGAAATGAGCAATTCCCCGGAGAGGCTGGCACAATCAAACCAGGGTGTTTTAAAAATTTTGTTACTAATGGAGTAGTACCATATTCCTTTAGTTTTTGATATTTCATCGAACAATATCTGCCACTTATTTTGGCATTGCTGCTTTGCTATGGACATCAGCTTTGTAGCATAGGGTTTACAATTAAATTCCTCCCCACTATGTATGACACGATTAGCTAGATTGTCAACATGTTCATTACCTAAAACACCAATGTGAGATGGTATCCACTGTAGTTTAACACATATGTTATGAGATTGGAAGTGATTCAACATATCAGCAATATCATAGGCTATCGGCATACCTCGATCACCGGAGCTACACCGAGCCCGAAAATACTGATAACTTCACACAAATCATGGGCCAGGCCACCCCTGAAAAATAACGCTAGATACCTCAATACTTTATTCATGTTATTATTACTGTAGTTTGTTGTAGTAAAATTATAAATGCATGTAGGCAGAATAATTGGGTTGTTTCCTGAGTACCCCGATCCCCGAGGCCCCCATCCCGGAGTACCCTGATTTATTTTATCTTGATAAAAATCAAATAGACAAAAGCTTAATGCAACTGTTTAATAATTTTAATATATCAAATATTTTCATCATAACTTATTTAATCAGCAGGCCTATTACCGATCTCAAGGTTTTCAAATAATATGATGAAATCATAGTGCAAAACGAAAAATAAGATTTCTGGTCAGATTTTTGATCATTCCTTCATTATAATTATCATGATGACACCATTGAAATTGAAATAGCTACAGCAGTGATGATAACATTGAAGATCGGTAATACCAAATGAAGCATTTCATGTCTTCCTTATCTCAAAATTTATTCTATGTCATATGAAGAAAGATCCATAATAGGCCTGCTGGCCGTGTTTGGGGTTTATGCCATACCCCATACAAGACCTAGACTGTATTTTATGTGATGGCATTGGCATGAGTGGCCAATTGTATTCAAAAGTATACAAAATTTTCAGGCAATCTGCATCATTTAATAAGGAAGTGTTTGTGGATTTCATGGGGGCACAAATAAAAACATTGGCCTTTTTAGCATACATAATTAGAATTTACCAAGATACTATAGCTAACCATGCCAACTTAATGGTTAAAGGCATAATTGGACTATTAACTTTATGCCCCCCAGAAGTAGCGCATCTACGAAAAGAATTAGTAATAGCAACTCGTCACATCCTCGCTACTGACTTACGATTAAGTAAGTTTGCCTTCATTTTTATTTGTATATATATAAAAAAGAAACATTTTTTAATTAATTGCCTATTTTATTCTACAGAGTTTGTCCCTTTTATGGAGCGGTTATTTGATGAAGATGTGCTACTAGGTGGTGGTTGGACGGTACATGAATCTCTTCGCCCTCTTGCTTACTCCACCCTGGCTGACCTGGTGCACCATGTGAGACAGCATTTACCTTTGACAGATCTTGCAATTGCTGCTCATTTGTTCTCGAAAAATGTACACGATGAATCACTACCCACAAGGTAAAATTCTTTATCATAAATTATTCGTTTTAAATGACAACAGAATGATGCTATTATTACTAATTTGTAGCTACAGATTTAGATAAGATGATATAAAAACTGCAGCTATTCATATCTACTATACCGTAAAACTGTGATATACAGGATGGATTTCTGAGATGGGATTTAAAGGGCAGGTACATTAACCGTTATAGTTACAAGAAAATATTGTTAGGCAACCATCATAACTTTTTAAGATATTCTGATCTGCATTAACAGATTTTGGAAAAAAGTTACAGTCAACAAAAAAAATGCTGATATAGCAAAAAAAATTTTTTTATGCCTATCAATCCTATTTCATGTAGGGATCAAAAGACTATGGGACCATTTAAGGTATGAGTACTAGAAATGACAGAAATCGCCAAAAAATTTTCCCATACATTTTGTACGGAAAATCCTCGGCTCCTATTTCTTACGGTGATCTCTCTATGAATCCTATTTTTTACTTTTAAGGAAAACTGTTATTTATATAAAAACAAAGTAAATTATATAAACATGTATTTTTAAACAAACGCAAAAATATCTAATCTATCTGCACTACAATGGCCAAACTTTTTATTTTTGGAAGGTCTGGCTGAAAAAATGTTAGTAAAATGAAATTATTACTTTGAAATTTCGAATTTATTTCAAATAATTTCACGTCATTCTTGTGTCTGCGCTGACAAAATTCTAGATTTATCAAAAATGTCTTCTAATTATCGTCTTAATTGAAGCATATTTTGTAAATAATAGAAACGTGAGAGCTGCATTAGTGTGGTACGCGAATAAGTACCCAACTAGACATGTACCAACAAGCAAAGTAACTAAAAAACCTTTTGACGAATCTAGAAGAAAGTGGTTCGAATACATGTTTAAATGATTTAATTTAGTATTTATTTAAATTACAGTTTCCCTTAAAAGTAAGAAACGGGATTCATAGAGAGATCACCGTAAGAAATAGGATCCGAGGATTTTCCGTACAAAATGTATGGGAAATGTTTTTTAGCGATTTCTGTCGTTTCTAGTACTCATACCTTAAATGGTCCCATAGAGCCTTTTGATCCCCACATGAAATAGGATCGATAGGCATAAAAATTTTTTTTTGCTTTCTCAGCTTTTTTTTTGTTGACTGTAACTTTATTCCAAAATCTGTGAATGCAGATCAGAATACCTTAAAAAGTTATGGATGGTTGCCTAACAATGTTTTCTTGTAACTATAACGGTTAATGTACCTGCCCTTTAAATCCCATCTCAAAAATCCATCCTGTATACTGTACTATACAGTAATTGTCACAGTTTTACAATCTGTACAACTAGAAATGAATTACTTGCGTAGGGCAAGGCGAAAACTTTAAACTTTTAACAAGCAAAAGGAAAATATAAATGTACTATTTTTACATCTTTTAAGCTATTGACACAATTTAGTGTTTTTGGCATTGATTTACTAAGTAAATCAATGGTTTTTGGCAATCTTTGAGATACATAACAAAGATAATATAAATAAATTTTATACAATTTGCAATTTAGAATTATTATTATTATTTTCTTTTACTAGCATTCAAACAATGTCGTGTAAGCTGCTACTGAACTTAGTAGACTGTATACGGCAGCGCTCAGAATCCGAGGGTGCAGCTGCCGGCTCGCAGTCGCAAGGACGTCTGCTGCTTATGCGTATTTTGGAAGTGTTCGTTTTGAAATTCAAAACTATATCTAAATTGCAGTTACCTGCACTTATAGCTAAATGGTAATTATCATTTCTTATTATTTTTGCTTTCCTGATCACACAAATTAAATGAATACAGCAGACAAATTGTGAAGAAATTTAAATATTTTACAGGGTAAGTTTGGAGATAATGTGCGTAAATATAATTCTAGAGCTCTCTCAGCTCAGTTTTTATTGTATACATTGTCTATGCTGAATAATCTGTCAAAACTTTTATTATATTAAATCAAAAATACTCTTTAATTGTTGATTAATGTATTTATTTCAATGTTTCTGTTGAAATTCTATTGGATGAACTCACTTGTGTCTCTAACACTTATCATTCATTAGTTGTCATATGCTTATCTAGTTTGTTCGCAAAACAGTTACTCACAATTTCTTGTTTGTTTTTTACAGCAAACAACAAACTACACTCACAATTTCAAATGGAACAACTCCCAGTACACCAACAACTCCAGCTCCCAGTTCCTCTGGGGCGGAAGTAAAGATCGAGGAAGAGAAGCCAACACCAGACTTTTTAGACAGCATTTCTAGGCAAGAAGAGAAGTCTAAAATAGGCTTTCCCACATCACAGATGAATAATCTAAACGTCGGTGATTATAGAACTCTAGTAAAAACACTGGTGTGTGGTGTCAAAACTATTACGTGGGGGTGCGCGTCATGTAACAAAGTAAGTATGGTTTTTATGGCTTCATGTTGTAGGTCACTTTTTCGACCTACATAACGGGCACAATAAGTCAGCGAGGGGTGTGTAAGGTTTGATATAAATACTGATGATCTAACATTCAAATATTATAATTTCCTTTCATACAATAACTGAAATGATATACGATATACATGGTTATTGTTTTATCACCCTGGAGAATTTAAGGGACGTTTCACGACATGGTATTAGAATGATTTAAATATGAATAAAAAAAATAACTCACTTACTTAATTTTATATTAATTTTCCTAAAAATCCAAAAAATGCTGACTAGTTGAGAGCAGCATTTTTACATTTTTTTTTATTTTTATTTCATTTTTTATATAATAATGGATGTGTCCTGAAGCGTCCCTAAAATTTTCCAGGGTGATAAAAAAATTACCGTGTATGTATAAACGTTTGATATAATTTTAGACTCTCATATTTCATGTGATATAATAAATTAATAATGCAATAACACTTAATATTAGGATGATATAAGAGACATTTTATATAACGCCTGTTTGTTTGCAGTGCATTTTTTTACTTGCATGCAAGCAAGCAAACACCATGTAAGCAAACATGCATCATGCCAGCAAGCATACAGCATACAAGAAAGCACGCAGCATAGCATGCAGCATGCAAGCAATGCATGCATCGTTCAAACAAAGATGCACCATGCAAGCACGCATGTAACGTATAAGCAAGCATGCAACGTGCAAACAAGCACCATGTTAGCAAGCATGCAAGTAAGCGTGCAAAGTGCAACCAAGCAACACGCAAGCAAGCATACACCATGCAAGCAAACATGCAGCGTGAATGGTTTCTGTCACGGTTCCGGCGCTGCGGGGCTCCGGCGGTCCCACGCAAGCTTATCGGCTTAGATAGTTTTCGCTCACCGTCGCGGCTGAGCTGAAAGTTTATATTAAATGATGAATAATGTACGAAATGTTAGGAAGTGTCGTTAGACCAAGTAAAAATTATATCCAACTAGCTTTCCGCTCGCAGCTTCGCCTGCGTTATCTTTGTTTCCCCCGTGAGAATTCCATATTTCCCGTAGGAAAATATTCTATAGCCTATGTTACTCAGTGATATTGTAGCATTCTATTAGTGAAAGAATTTTTCTAATCGGTCCAGTAGTTTCGGAGTGTATTCAATACAAACATACAAAAATACAAACTTTCCTCTTTATAATATTAGTATACTTAGATAAATGATATTTCCTTTGAAAATAAATCGTAGTAATTATAAGAAATGAAACGCACCCGTCAGTGACATTAAAAAAACACATTGGTACATACATGGCAGGATCGATCGCGGGCCTCCCTATTCTACTCGGGGCACAGTCCAGTACATTCGATTCGGCCGCGATCGATCCTGCCATGTACCAATGTGTTTTTCGTTTCACGAATTTCATATGTACATTTATCTGACGCTCCTACGCTCAAGGAAAACATCGTTAGGAAACCTGCATACACCTGCAAATAATTCAAAGGTGTATGTGAAGTCAACCAATTCGCACTGGGCCAGCGTGGTTTTACTAAGGCCTCATCTCCCTGCCATGACTGGTTAGGGTAGGCTCGTGCCCCTCGGTGGGGACATATATGAGCTGTGATGATGATGATTGTCCACTTAGCTAATACTGACGCCATTTTATTTTAGACAACAACAACCGCAGAAGCGCCATCCGCAACAAATTCTAATGCTAACCAAAAACCATTGAGCGCACGAGAAACACTTATTTTCATCAGATTGGTCCGCTGGGGTCTGATATCTTTAGATGTGTACACACTAGCCGCACCGAGGGCCCCCGCCACCCCGCCAGCTCAGCCGCACGTTCGATCAAAAGAAGAAAAAGAAGTTTTAGAACACTTCAGTGGTGTGGTATGTCTTAAAGTTGTTGTCTTATTTTTTCATTTCATAAATTCAACCTTTTAACCTCTCTTCTGTTCTGTTGTTTACAGTTTTCAATGATGAATCCGCAAACTTTTCAAGAAATATTCACTATTACAATCTCACACATGGTAGAAAGAATCAATAAAAATATGACACTACAAATTATTGCCAATACCTTCTTGTCAAATCCGTCGACTTCACCAATTTTTGCGACAGTTCTAGTCGAATATTTATTGAAACGTATGGAAGAGATGGGAACTAATGTTGAGAGATCTAATTTATATTTAAGACTTTTCAAGTTGGTATTCGGCTCTGTAAGTCTGTTTCCCACGGACAATGAACAAATGTTGCGACCGCATTTACACAGTATAGTCAACAAAGCCATGGACTATGCTATGACAGCCAAGGAACCGTATAACTATTTTCTTCTTTTAAGAGCATTGTTCCGATCGATAGGAGGCGGCAGCCATGACTTGTTATATCAAGAGTTTCTGCCACTACTGCCCAACTTACTGGAAGGCCTTAATAGACTTCAAAGTGGTTTACACAAGCAACACATGAAAGATCTGTTTGTAGAATTATGTTTAACTGTACCTGTCAGATTGAGTAGCCTATTGCCTTATTTGCCAATGTTGATGGATCCATTAGTCTCCGCGTTAAATGGATCGCATACTTTAATATCTCAAGGTTTACGTACACTTGAGCTCTGTGTGGATAACCTTCAACCGGATTTTTTGTATGAACATATTCAACCAGTTAGAGCAGATTTGATGCAAGCTCTATGGAGAACTTTACAAAATAACGAGGTTGCCAGGATAGCATTCAGAGTATTGGGAAAATTTGGTGGCGGCAATCGTAAAATGATGATAGAACCGCAAAGACTTGACTACCGCGAAACTGACGCGCCGCCGCCAGCCGTGCAAGCTTATTTCCAAGAACAATCTAAACCGATCGATTTTGAGGTAGATAAAGTAATAGAAACAGCGTTTTCCGCATTGAAATCCAGCACTACCGATCCGTTCTACAGGCGACAGTGCTGGGAAGTGCTCCGATGCTATTTAGCTGCGTCGTTGAATTTAGACGATGATAGACAGACCCTCCAGAAATTATTTACGCATCCCTCTTTTGTAGAGGGTAAAATACAAACTCAAAATGGACCATATTACAAATGTGCGAACACAATAGTGAGAAACACTCACCGTACAGCACTGACTGGAATGTTTGTCGCTGCAGCCATTAAAGAATTACGCCACCATGTTTTACCAACTATGGTATCTCTAGTACGACACTACACAATGGTAGCAATCGCTCAGGAGGCCGGGCCGTTCGCTGGCACTGGGCCAAAGGAAGGTCTCGATGCCCTGGTACTCGTAGACGCCATAGCGGTCGTGATGGGTCATGAAGAAAAGGAACTATGTAAGCCAGGTCATCTCGCACTTGTGCTCATGATCGAGACGGCGGCTACAGTGCTAGGCAGCAAGGAGCGGGCATGTCGTTTGCCTCTCATGGAATACTTGGCCGAACGCATGTCCGCTCTGTGCTACGAACGAGCCTGGTACGCGAAATTGGGCGGTTGTATCGCTGTCAAATTTATGGTCGAGAAAATGGCTGCTGAATGGGTTTATAAACATATATTTACTTTTTTGAAAGCTGTCCTCTTCGTTATGATGGACCTGACCGGTGAAGTATCGTCTGGTGCCATAGATATGGCTACGGTTAATCTAGAGCGCCTTGTTAGAGTTTGCGTCACGGGGTCTACCGTGGCATCTACGGAACCCTCGGACCCGGAGGTTGCCGCTGCGAAAGCTCGAGCCTTGCACGACGTGCTTCAAGAGCTAGTACTTCAAGTAACTAGCCCCCACATTCTTGTGCGTCAACAGGTAGGTGTCAACTGTCTTTTAATTATTTTCTTTTATGGCATAAATTTTTCAACTAACTCTCATATTTGCTTTAAGGCTATGAAGTCACTGGAATTGATAGCGGAACTTCAAAATAAGACGGTGACAGATGTTATGGATCCCCACAGGGAAGTTTTGGCCGATATTATACCACCAAAGAAACATTTACTGCGCCATCAACCAGCAAACGCTCAGATGGGTCTGATGGATGGAACAACCTTTTGTACCACTCTTAAACCTCGACTGTTTACAATTGGTACTTGCAATGCATTTCTTAATGTAATTTGCCACTACAAAAATTAGATTCAAATAAATATTGATGAATTACTATTTTTACAGATTTATCAATAAATGAACATAAGGTATTCTTCCGTGAATTGCTTTCCTTATGTGAAGCGGAAGATGCCATGCTAGGCAAGTTGCCGTGCTATAAGAGTGTAAACTTAGCACCATTGCGTGCATCGGCCCTTAAAGCATTGGCTGCTTGCCACTATATCCAAGAAAAGAACTGCAGGGAAAAGATATTCCAAGTGCTTTATAAATCATTGGAGAAGAATGATCAGGAGTTACAGCAAGTAAGTATTTGAATAATCACATAAATTACTGGTGGGAGACTTAGTACTGAGTTGTCTATATTAGTACCTCTTTCTTTGCTGTATCTCATTTGATGGGTTAAGACAGGAAGTCAAATTACAGGGTACTGTAATCTTGTATTACACAAGTTAGCAGTGTGCTTAGACCCTTGAAGGAGTTGTAGATATGCAAACTAACAAGAACCTCATGTAACATTTTATGTGATGGTAACCACTTATATATCATCAAGGCGCCTCTTCACAATGGCCCATGATGGGCAAGTATACACAATCACAATTGTGTAGAGGGCATGATTGTCTATGATCGGCCATCATCGCCGGTAATCGTGAGCAATCGGCGAATTGTCGGTACATCAAAGGAATTATGGCCCATGATGGCATACGCGTCCACACCAGGGTTGGATTTCGTAGTATAATTATACTATTTGTACCATTATTTCATGATGTGTAGTATGTAGTATCGTAATGCCAGGATACTACGCGAACGTACCATAATTTTACCCTCAGCTCGATTGACAACTTTTCTTGGTTCGATCATTCTATTTAACAAATAATCAAAGTATCTATCCTACAATATAAGTAAGTTATGTTCTGTATGTATATGTATGGCACCATCGAAACAGCCAGCGACAAGCTCCAGCCGGGGATTCCTTGCATAGTTTTACTATTTTTTTCGTTTAGTCGGCACTCGACCGGGGGGGGGGGGGGGGGGGGGTTGTTTACGCCACTGATTGAATCTCTCCATTTTGCTTTTGCCATTGCCTCATTTTGCCAAAAAAAACGGAACGTAGTATAATTTTTGACAAGTAGTATATTTCTCATTTCCATAGACAATAATTTTGTGAGGGTCTGAATCCAACCCTGGTCCACACAATCGCCGATTACTCAGTGCGTATTTGTCTCGAGTACAGTGTAGACTTCTCGGTAAATAAATTTTACTCTATGATGTTTCTTTTTTCACGCACATTATGTAGATGATTATAAGAGCTAAGTAAAAATATTGCCGCTGCCGCGATAATCTCTTCGATGTCCATTTTTAACAGACTTCAAAAAAGGAGGAGATTCTCAATTCGATGCTTATGTTTTTTTTGTGTGTATGTTACGCGAGTGGACCGATTTTCAAAATTATTTTTGTATTCGATAGAGTATACTCCAAGGGTAGTCCCATGGTCACCAAAGTTAGGATCTGATGATGGGATCCCATGAAAATCGAGGAAAACCCATAAATTTTAAGGTTTGTCCAACGTGTTTTGGACACATTACTCGACCAATTGTGGACCGATTTTCATTTTTTTTTGTATTTGATAGAGTATACTCCTCGGGTGATTCCAAGGTCATCAAAATCAGGATCTGATCATGGGATCCCAAGAAAATCGAGGAAAACGCTAATTTACTTAAAATTAGCGTTTTCCTCGATTTTTTAAATTAGGGTTTCTTTCACTAAAAAGATTGCATTCACTAAAAAATAAAAAATATTTTACAAAAAATGAAAACCGACTTCAAAAACACTGAAAAGTTAAAAATAATATAAGAATAGGTACATACAAACAACATCACACTTCTATATTGAAGTCGGTGACTTTAAGACTTTCTAGGAGATCATTGTTTGGCACCGACTTCAATATATAAGTGTGATGTTGTTTGTACGTATTCTTATATTATTTTTAACTTTTCAGTGTTTTTGAAGTCGGTTTTTAGTTTTTGTAAAATATTTTTGATAGATGTCTTACTTATCATAACAGTAAACAGTTAGTAAATGATGTTCACGATTGTGTGGAGAATTGCCCGATCATGGCGGCATTGATGGACGATCATTTGATGGGCCATCATGGTCCATTGTGAAGAGGTGCCTTCAGGTGGGCAGTATGTTCGTTTGTCGCTTCTATTGTATTAAATAGAACTTAATAAATTAAATTAAATTTGTGCGGAATGGCTGGTGAGACTAAAAGGAATGTTAACTCTTTCAACATTTATTACAGGCCGGTTTTGAATGTATGCAGAAGTTCCTCTCCGGCTTTCAAATTGATATGGAAATGGTACATCCAGTCATGAGACCACTTCTACTAACTCTGGGAGATCACCGTAACCTTAGCGTAAATGGTGCAAAGCGACTGTCATATTTGACTCAATTATTCCCATCAACGTTCAGCGAGAAGTTATGTGAACAGTTGTTGCAATTACTTAAAAAATTATTGGATTATTCAATACAAACCAATAGAGGTAAATGTCGAATTTAAAATTTTGTAAATAACGTTACTTTGTTAATTTCATATTGGTAAACATTTTTTACTATTTTTGTTATAGGCAATAATTTCCTGCAGAGTGTGTCAAAGAATATGGAAAATGAACAAAAAATCATAATACTGATAGGCATATTCCACCAGATACCGGCTGCATCGCCGCGTTTCATCGATGTCCTATGCCGTCTGATCTTTCATACAGAAAAGTCGCTGACGATTGAAGCCGGGTCGCCTTTCAGGGAACCACTTGTTAAATTCCTCTTAAGGTGAAAATGCTTTTTGTTTCTCATGATTTTATTACGTGTTTGTGAACTTCTCACTACGGTGTTAGTACCATTGCCTATTTTTTATGTAACAATGCACCAATAATCTCTTGTCGCTTTTACAGGTATCCAAAAGAAACCCTAGACCTGATACTCAGCGACAACAATATAAAGGACCAACAATGGAGCAGATTCCTGGTATTTTTAATTAAACATGCCGATGCCGGCGCCGCATATCGGGAAGCTCTGCAAACGGCCAAGAAACCTCGGCTGATGCAGCTGCTGGCGGCCAATACCACCAGCGCCTCCCCAGAACGCGCCGAGATGCAATTCCAGGCCATACGGGTTATCTCTTTGTTGATCAAGTATGATGACCAGTGGCTGTCCACGCAACACGATCTTATCGAGTTGATCAAAAGAATCTGGTGCAGCGATCAGTATCATGTGAGAAGTCGAAGTCACTCAATATTGTTATTCAATCTTTTACAATATTTTCTGTATTCATTCATATCGCTAATTAATTTTGTTATTCCAGGAAACCCACAAGAATGTTGAAAATGTGGATAGCACTCATTGGAAAGAACCAAAACTTATTGTAAAAATTCTACTACACTATTTCACCCATCATCCGTCCAATATTGATTTGTTATTCCAAATGCTGCGAGCATTGTGTGATCGATTTATCCCTGATTTTCAGGTATATATATTTATAAACTACATATAAAAGCAAAAAAGAACTTTATCTTTCATTAATATGATGTGTTTATTCTTTACAGTTTCTACGTGACTTTTTGGAAAATACTGTAGCGCAAAATTATACGGTAGAATGGAAACGTTCAGCATTCTTTCGCTTTGTAGAGCACTTTTCAAGTGATGCCATGTCTCAAGATCTGAAAGCCAAGGTTTTACAAATGATTTTGATACCTTGTTTCGCCGTGAGCTTTGAAAAGGGGCAAAAAATTGTGGGCGGTCCGCCTGCGCCTTATCAAGATAATCCAGATAACGTGGTTTCAGTTTTTATAAATAATGTACGTATTTGTGTCTATAATTATCATTGAGCTACTCGTACAAACAAATGGAGTTCGCATCCGCGCTCCGAAGGTAGCCCAAGAAAATTAGATTCAAAATTCAAATTCGAAAAACAACTCGCTTAAACTATTTGATCTATGAACATGAAATTTGTCAGAATGGTCGTTTATGCATAGAAGTCAGCATGAACAGCAGATCGGATTTTACGAAATTGAAAGAAAACGGGAAAGACAAAAATGATGCGGGCGGAAAGCCATAGCTATATCAGTTTTTTGTGGTCTGAGTCACTAGTCACATAGTAGCCACTAGATGGCGCTGCCTCAATCCCATACAAATACGCGTTTACGTGTCCGATGAGTGTGATCGAGTAAAACTCGACAAAACTCTCACTAGGCACTACTCAACCGTTTCTCGTTTTTGTCCATAGGTGATAGATCCAGAAAATCCATTTGCATGCTCGGATGCTGTGCGTATCTCGCTGCTACAGTTTGCGTGTCTACTTCTTGAACAGGCATCTGCTCATATACACGACGCGAACAACAAGAAACAAGGCAACAAGCTAAGAAGACTTATGACATTTGCTTGGCCATGTTTATTGGGAAAGAATTATGTAGATCCTGCAACTAGGTATTAAAAAAATAAATACAGATTTATTATGCTCTTTGTGACAAAAGTATGTTCATTCTACAGTATTTCTCTTTTTTTGCAGGTATCATGGGCATTTGCTACTTAGTCATATAATCGCTAAGTTTGCCATACATAAACGAATTGTTCTACAAGGTGATTATAATATTTAAAATAAAGACACTTGTTTAAATTTGTTTAATCTTCTAGACAAAAATTTACCAATTGAAAATGTGGCACTGTCAAGCTTAAGGTTTGTTATTGTTACAGAAATTTAATAACATATAATTTTATTATAATTCCAGTATTTCACAGTTTATTGAAGGCACATGCAGTAGAGGCTAGATCCGTGGTACGGCAAGCGTTAGAAATACTAACACCTGCCATGCCACAGCGCATGGAGGACGGTAACACTATGCTTACTCATTGGACTAAGAAAATCATCGTCGAAGATGGACACTCTGTGCAACAACTATTTCACATTCTCCAACTTGTCGTGAGACATTACAAGGTTTGATCCCATCAAGTGGGTATATTATATAAATTTTCCCCTTCAGCCATATTGATAACTGATTGTTTGATAACGGGTTACTTGAAAAGAATTTTTTTCACTGTTTCGTAACTAGTTATTTAAGGAGAAAACTTTTCCACATTCTTAACTAATGTAAAATTAACCAACTTCGAAAAGAGATTTTTTTTCACTGTTTCATAACTGGTTATCAAAGAAGTTTATTGAAATTGTTTTATTTTTGGTTTATACATTTTCAAGAAATATTTAAGTGCTTAACAGGAACCATAACTGTCCTAATGGAAATAAGTCATAAACCCTTTGATTAGTAGTTCAGTTATTAGTACTTTTTTTTCGGGGGGAAATGCGCAATCGCACCGTACCCGCAGTTGGCTAGACGGCGGGCGTGGGCGTGTACGCCAAAGTGTCAGGCTGACCCACTAAAACCCCCCGGTGTTCTCCCTGCCCTTGTGGGCGCGCATGGTAGGGTCCACACTGCGATTAACACTACCAGCGCGCCCGGGCAAGCCCGACCAGGTTGATCGGGCTATCGCCAAGGGGGACTGCCCGAGAACACCAGGGCAATCCCCAGACGAAGAGCCTTACGGCGGCGTGCACGGGGTCAACCGTGCATGCAGGCCTCCACGGCAGGGCCACTAGACGGGCATTGCTTGTGCGAATACCCGCCTTCGCCTGCCTATCCGTCGGCGGAGGGGAGCGGCTTGGGGATCTTCCTTCCGCTACCTCTCTGCAGCCTCCCATTCCGCCTCGTCGCGGAGCATGGCCACGACCATGCTCGACTGCGAGAGGTCTCCGCCTCCCAGGTCAGCGTTAAGCTCGCTGCGATGGTTGGTTATTAGTACCTACGGATGACCGAACTGCTTTCGAATTCAGAGTACTATTATCTATTCTGTAACTTTCTCGTCGTATGTAAAAAAGAGACTAACCATCTGCGCGTGAGATAGTAATATAGCTGAAAAGGTATTATTATTATAGTGCAGAAAAATCTGCGCAAGCTCAAGTTGCTTCTTTGTTTCTTTTCTCGCATTTCGGTTAATCGACACGACCCTGAGCATGATCAGACACAGGAGCAGGATCCACTGTTACCATGAGTTCCGAAGCACGAAGGAGGGAGAGGTGTTGGTTACTATCTTAGGCCTGACATAGGCCGATGTTGCTTAAATTTAGCGGTTGTTAGCTGAGCGCCAAAGCCACTGTACCACCTAGTTACATTTTAAATAGTCGACCAATGGTGCCGGTGCTAGGATTCAAACATCCGCCTACTTCGTTAGACGGACGTCTAGGCTACCGTTTGCAGCGAAAACAAAGGTAGCTACAAAAAAATAATATTTACATACTTTTTCATTACTAACTAGTTACCAAAAATTACTAAAATGGAAATAATTTTCTTCTCTGATAACTAGTTATGAAACAGTGAAGAAGAAAGTCTCGTTTGGAAGCTGGTTATCTCACACTAGTTACGAATGCAGAAAAATCTTCTCCTTAAATAACTAGTTACGAAACAGTGAAAAAAAATATTTTTAAGTAACCAGTTATCAAACAGTCAGTTATCAATATGGCTGAAAGGAAATTTTCGATGTACGACACACTTGTCAAAACTGCATATTGGTCAAGCGATGCAAAATCGAAATTAGTATTATATGACAAGTCACTTATTAATTACAGAATTAAACACAATTCGCTTTGGCTATAAATTTTGCCGGTTTCAGTTTCAAATTGCGTAATATTTTAATGATGATGTTAGGTGCTATATGGGTACATCAATCTTTCTATCTCTGGCAAAATTCATGACAAATATTTTATGAATGATATGTAGCCAAACGTAACTTTTTTTTGAACATTATTCAGGTTTACTATCCTGTACGACACGCTTTGGTCGGCCACATGGTAGCAGCGATGCAGCGGCTCGGATTCTCCGCTACCGCTTCTCTCGAACATAGGCGGCTCGCGGTCGATCTTGCCGAGGTGGCTCTGAAGTGGGAGCTTCAGAGGATCCGCGACCATTCGCATGATGATACCGTGGTAAGGGAGCTATATGAAAATATATATCGAAGAAGAATACTACTACTTACCCATTGACAATGAAATTTATATACACGGTTATTTTTTTATCACCCTGGTTATTTTAAGGGTGGCTTCAGGACACGGTAGAAGAATTATTTAACCATTAATAATAAAATTTACTCACCTGTTTAATTAGATATTTATTATCTAAAATATCCAAAAAATACTGCACTGGTATGGACACTGAGTGAAGTTGTAGGCAAAACATTGAATGAACGCGAACTGGCAACAACGTCGCCAATTCAAAGTCATCACTGAGTTGATCACAATTTCACCTTCCTACTTTATTACGGGCTTACTTAGGACCGGCAAAACAAAGTTTTTAAAGAAAACAAACAGTACTAGGTAGGTATTACGGTTATGGTAGGTTGTTTTGGCGTAGTTAAAAAATTGAAATCAACTTTAAATACTTACCTACCTAGGAAACAATTTAAATCAACTTTAGTTCTAATAACAAAAGAGTTCTAAATTTAAAGGAAGTCCTCTAACTCATACATAGTCGTGCACGTTTAAAACTATCATGACCACAACAACATATCACTTTGGTTAGTGTTTAACGTCTCGAAATGCAGTTTTCGCTGCCAAGTCTTACGTTTGTGGGTTCACTTTCTTACACCAAACACTTAATTTCACTTCACAAGTAAAAGTCTACGGTCTACCGGAGTAAGGTCTGGGTATTCGCGAGATGTGTTAACTTGAAACTAAAATTCCGAATGCGCCCGATTGCCGCGCGTCAGGCGCGGGCGCGACATCGCGATACGTTCACACGCGCCAGGGTCAAAGGCGAACTAAAGCCGGCCGGCTCGTGCCGACAAGCGACAGCAAACAACAAAACGCCGCCGCCGGCGCCGACTGTCTCTGTCTTTCACTATTGTAGTGTCTAGTGCAATAATAACTCTTATTTCAAACGAGTTGTAGATTGATCTTGCTTGAATTAATAATGCGACGTTGCCGCATTTTCCTAAGCCCGTAGTAGTAAATGCTTTATTCATTCATAATCTTACCTTATCTTGTAGTAAACAAGAACAATGTCTATAATTTAATATTATTGGCGGATAAAATTTAAAAAATATAACCACATGTTTTTTTTATTGATATGAGTCGTCTAGCGTCTACCGAGCTGCCTCTAAAATTTTCCAGTATGATAAAAAAATAACCGTGTATAATAATTATTTAATTTACTATATTATCGCTACAAAATTTATCGCTACAAAAGTAATCTAAGGCAAATCTTATGTAAACTAGCCCTACAAAGATCAGGCACGTATTCTATGTCTATAAAAATATACAATAAATTACCCGAACATATAAAAAACGAAAAAAGTAAGCCAAAGTTTTTAAAAATGGTAAAGCAATTACTCCTTGGAAAAATGTATTACACTATAGAAGAATATCTTAGTGATAAATTTATTAAGCCTTAATTTTAATTTTAATTAATAATTTATGTTGACTTATATACAAAATACTTATTTTAAATTGATTCAATTTAGTTTATTTATTTGAAATTAATGTAATTTTAATCCGTTATTGACAAATTGACATTACATATAATTTATTGACATTTCATTTAATTTATTGACAATTCATTTTAATTTTAATTCGATATTGACACATGGACATTACATATAATTTATTGACATTTCATTTAATTTATTGACATTTCATTTAATTTATTGACATTTCATTTAATTTATTAACATTTCATTTATTTTATAGACATTTCACTTAATTTATTGACATTCCATTTAATCAACTGACATCGTATTAATTTGATTGACATTTAATTATTCATTTGGGTACAATATTAATTTTTATTTACTGACGTCCAATCTACTTCATAAAAAGTTTACTTCCATTTACTTAATTAGGCGCTTAATACTCGTAGTATCACGTTTTCGAAATAAATCTAATAATTCGATTGACTTATATATTTTATGAACGACTTAATTAGATTTAATCTAGTTTAATTAATTTAATACAATTTAATTTGATTTTAATACATTGACATTTCATTTTATTCTTTGGCATTCCAATTAATCTATTGACATTTCGTTTAATTCATTCATATTAATATTATTTATTGACGCTTGTTTAATTTATTAAAATTTATTCCATTTGTTTATTTTCCATGTAATTAGGCACTTTACAATATCACGTCTTCATTATAATGTAATTAAATAATTCCTAGTTAGTAAAACTAAATGTCTGCCCTTCTCTATTCATATTTAATTGCAACGCCTTAACAAGGTACAATGTGTAACTTCATCTCACACTTGTAATGCAATATATAAATAAATAAATAAATAAATATTTTTATATACTAGCTGACCCAGCCACGCGTTGCATTGCCTTGGTAGTTATCTATACTAATATTATAAAGAGGAAAGATTTGTATTTTTGTATGAACAGGGTTCGGTCGGAATCGGTCCAGTAGTGGACCGATTTCAAAATTTATTTCACCATTAGAATGTTACATTATCCCTGATTATCATAGGCTACAAAATAATTTTTTCTACGGGAATATATAAATTCCCCCGGGAAAACAATAACACCGGCGAAGCCGCGAGCGGTAGGAAATTTTTCCTGCGGGAAAATATAAAATTACCACGGGAAAACAAAAAAAAACGCGGACGAAGCCGCATGCGGAAAGCTAGTAGTACATAAACTGTAGCCTAAAGAAATCGAAACACAAGGCTATCTACTGAAAGGCTACCCAACCGTGTGCTGTGTTATTAAATAACTCATACCGCCAAATCTTCGAAACTTTTAGAACTTACAAATAATTAGAAACAATTTATTTCGCAATAATAAATATTGAGGTCAAAAATAAAACCTATTCTATCTTTTAAGTTGAACCAATTTACACACAGTATGCCAAATTTCATCAAAATCGATTAAGAAGTTTTGGAGTTTATCCCGGACAGACATCGTGACGCGAGATTTTTATACATATACAGGGTGTCCCATAAGCCGACGTCAAGCCGAAAGCAGACGGTAGACTAACTCATATATGTTATCAGAAAAATATAAAAAAATCAAAGTCACCTATTTAAAAAAAAAATCTAACATTTAAAAAAATCGATATAATTTACACCCTGTGACGGTTTTTTCACTCTTGTTGCTACAAATCTTGACTTTTCTAAACATTTTCTTTTGTTTTGTAATCCTGAATAATGTTTGTAATAATGCTCCAAATTAGAAGAATAGGCCATTTTTATCTAAATTAAATATTCAAAATTAATTTTTCGCATAGCTTTAACAAGCTGTACTGAAAAAAAAATGTACTATGTGAGTTTGGCAAGTAACTGCAAAAGTTGGCGCATTCAATAAGGATTCCAAAATGGTATGATACTTGGTAGATAATTTCTACGATTGCAGACAATATTTTTTTTTCCAAAAACAGGCAGTTTTGAACAAATTTTTCTTACGTGCTTAAAATTTATTCTAATGTACCCATGGTTTGCTTTAAGGCTGTAACTTTAACATTCTACTTTGAGTGAGACCGGGAGAGAATATTTAAAAAAATCTAAGTCACCTATTTAAAAAAAAATAGGTGACTTAGATTTATTTTAAATATTTTGCTGATAACATATATGAGTTAGTCTATCACCTGCTTTCGGCTTGACGTCGGCTTCTGGGACACCCTGTATAAGAAGATTGATAAATAATAAAAATATAAGCAAAGAGCTTGTGGCATGATCACATTTTATTTTTTTGTACTTGACTCGTATGTGGTTATTGATTACATGTCGTCGCTACCCATGGTAGCGTCATGAGTGCGTCTTTTTTATCAAGACGCACGCATTTGCCTTAAATTGCCTCTCGGTAATTAAGACAAATTGACGACTAGAAAAATGATTTTAAGCGCCACAAACGTCTTTTCATCAACGTGCACACGACTGTCGCAGGTGGCGACTTCTCCAGGTGGTAGTATGAAGCGTATATCTGGCGAGGAGGGAACGTCGGATGCGCGCAAGGCCTTGAATACAGGGTGGGCCAGCCCGCAGGCGAGCGCGTCCCGAATGGAGCCCGACGCGGCAAAGCCGCTCGACCGGCAGCATGTGGACGTGGTCATCAATTTGCTGCTGCGATTGGCCTGCCAGGTAACAAAGGTTCTTTAATAAAATTGGAATAGACTATGTTCCTATTGGTAGTTTTATAGATAGTAAAAAAGATCATCAACACACTTTGAACGACAATCGTCACATTTTTTATCAGTCACAAGCAGTTTTATCTGTCATATAATTTAGACACATTATAATATGCTTTTTTTCGTAATAAGTATTATTGATTGTAACTTTATATTTGCTTAACTTAAATTAGCTAATAATTTTTGGTATTTTATTGTAGAAACAAACACAAAAGCTTCCATAAGATTTTTTTGTGCCTAGTATTTACTGATTGAACATCACTGTTTACAAAACAACTATTCATCTTTCTGAACGTATATCACAGAACGTATAACTGTCGCAAAGGAGGTCGCCAAAATCTGCCCAATCAATGTACCGAGGTACACTATATTATTACGGAAATAAATTTTCTATAATACGCTGAATAATATAACAACCCTATTTTTTTTTGCTTATTTGGAAACAATTAAAAATCCTTTTTCATTTCTAAGAAAATACGCCGTCTTAGTCCCTATAACCACAGATTACATATGCTTTATATACATATAACAATATAAATTGCTGCCATCTATTGATAGATTTTCCAAATTTTTATGACGCGGTCAACTAATAAGCGCTGGGTGTGCTTTTGCAGCAGACTCGATTCTGAATTTCATTATTTTATTTTAAAAAGTTATCGAATTTAGTTCGAAAACAACATTTTATTTTAAATTATAGCATTGATTAGTTACTTACGATTTTATTTCTAGAAAATGAGTCAATAATTTATTACATTCCCGTTTAACACAATCTATGCCATCTATGCAGTTTTGGATGGAACTAGTTATAGAATGTTCCTGCGTGGGTACACCGTGACCATAGATCGTATTTTAACATTTTGTGGCGTTTTGTTACTTGCGCAGAGACAGTTGATTTGCAAGTTAAACTATTATTATTGTTTCCTTTTGTGTGTTGTAATCCCATTAGGATATGTTATAATATTTTACTTTTTGTATAAGTGCACGATACGTTAAAACTGAAGCAAAAATTAACCTAAAATAAAATATTTCGTAAACACTACAGATTTTGAAGACGAAACTAAATTCAATTGAGCACTTTTATTTATTGTTTAAGCACATTTATCTAAATAAATAATGGGAATATTATATTATTGGGAATCCTTGAATTTTTCTCTACATTTTGAAACACGTGTACCTCAGGCACACACATGGGCAAAAATGTATGGAATATTGGTGACCCCTTTTCTTAAAAAAAATTTCCTCAAAATGTCTCCTACTTTAAGGCTATGGATTGCTCGAATAGTCCTCTTCTGCAACTCAAAAACCGTCTGAATGTGGAAGCGTTGCGAAACGCTAAAAGGCTGAGTGACGCGAGAAGTGTAGCGACTGCCTTCTCTTTTACCCGCATAGTGCTATCTCTGTTATCGGCCCTTGTTTATGTGTCAGTGATGTCTACAACGAAGTGCGGGGTGGCCGGTGGGGTGAGGTATTTGAAATGAGTGCGGGGAGGTGAGTGGCCGTTCTGTACGGAGTACTATCAGGCCTCCGTCACTTCGCGCTTAGGTACAAGATAAGTACCTACAGTTCCGCGCAGTCTGAGAGTGTAGAAAAGCAGCGGGGCTGCCGCGCTTGCACTCACAATGTATAGCAACGTTTCGCGCGGTTTCTTGCGCGCGCTTGATTAATTTCCACCAGCAACAACCCTAGCGCTCGCGCTCGTGCGACGTGAGGCTGCATAGTACTAATAACATACACTAACGCGTGGCGTTAAGGTGTGATTCGGCCCGAATGCTCAAAATTTAGGTATTTAAAATGTCGGCTTTTTTTCAAGATCAAAGGATTGCAACTTCTGTACGTAGTACTATTATCTATTCTGTGGTACTATTTATTTATATTCTGTGGTGCAGGTGAACGAGGGCAGCGTAGGGGCGGGGGCGGGGGCGGGAGCGGGGGCGGGCGCGGGCGCGGGCTCGCCGGGCGAGCAGCTGTCGCGGCGCTGCGTGATGCTCCTCAAGGCCGCCCTCAAGCCCGACGTGTGGCCGCACCACTGTGAGCCCAAGCTGGTCTGGCTCGACAAGGTATAGTAACGGATAGTTGGGATGATGACTGAAGTCAAATTTTCACGTCTCGTCATAAAATATTAAAATGCCGTAGAAAAAGATACAATCGTGTGAAATTAGAATTAAAATCGGCTTAGAAATACATTAGATACAAGCATTTTAAGCTGTTCATTTGAAAGCGATTAGACAGAGAGATCCGCCATCAACCGTGACGTCATTGTTGAGTACGGCCATATAAATTCCATGTAAATTGCCGTTTTGCTAGAAAGAGATGGAGAAAAATCTTTAATACCTTATATCTTGGTTGTTTTTATTGTTATTCGAAAACCGATGTTTTCTTTCTGTTTATTATATGAATGGGCTTCTATTAACGCAATAATTTTTTGTCATTCATCTAGCCAGCCTAGCCTATTTGTTGGTACTGCATGTAGCTAATTATACAACGTGATAATTAAATAGTGCTAAAAATCCTGAAAATAGTTTGTTCAGAATCGAGAGTGGAATCTATTCCACTGATAAAAAATATGGGTCACATTTAACTTAAAATTTAATTTTAACTTCGCCGCTTTTTAAATTTACTTAACTTTATCAACTTTACCTCTCTACGGCCACCGGCTCATATATCAAGAAATGCAACGAAACATGGTCATAATTATCTTCGTAAAAAATTCATGAGAACTAAATTTTATAATAATTTTGTAATAAAAAGATGTGAGTTAGAGTGACCAAGGTTTTGTAATTTTTAAATAAAATGTTGTGTGTATTGGGAACTTTGGCTCTCTTCCAATGTGGTAGCGATCAAGTTAGCGTATGTTCTAATATAGTGTTTTTTTAACGTTCAATGTTTTTTAAGCCTCATTCCACTTCCATGGCTCCAATATGTGGTCCTTCGTGTCTATTTTATTTTACACTCAACAGAGGCCCAATTCTACTAATATCTTACATACAGCCGAATCGAAACTGAACCGTTGCGATCGACCAATCAAAACGCCACATTATCGCGTCATCGAACAGTTGAATGGCAATATACGCGCTACGATTGGTCGACCGCAACGGTCCAGTTTTGATTCGGCTGTAACTTATTAGTAGAATTGGGCCTCAAGAAAGGTCTTGGTCCTCATATAATCTGATTTTAAGTGGGGATAAAGATGAAGGTGGATGCGAACTTCATCTAGAATTTTGGACTACTGAGGGACTAGGTATCTTACCTCTTAATTGTATTTGTTATTATGGCGACTTGGCTCAGGCTGTATTATCTAACTAGGCAGACTCAGAAACTTGGTACAACTACATTTTTGCTAAACATTGTCTCGATAAATCTTCGTAATAAAATTGTATTCACAGCATTACTGTTATAGTGCGATAAGTACCGCGGCCGCGATTAATAACTATGTCAATATTTTTCTACATTTTGAACAGGTGTTTTCAACGGCGGACAGCAATACAGCAGCTTGCGCCAACGCGTGCACGGCTCTAGAGCTATTAGTGTTCCTGCTGGGAGTTTTGAAGCGGGAACAAGCGTTAGCAGCGCTGAAACCGCTGCAGCGTGGATTGGCGGCATGTGTGTCATCTACCAATGCCAAGATAGTGCGGCTGACCCACAACCTACTCGCGAAGTTGACGGCTCTATTCCCCACCGAGCCATCTGGGTCTGCTCAGGCTTCTAAGGTATTTAATCTTATATAAATTCTGTTGTATGTATGTGTACAAAGTTTTACATTAATTACACACTGCAGACATTTTGATCGATTCGGGTATGAAAATTCTGCTTTAACTATTTTTATACAATATAGGCGGCTGTTTGCCGCGGCTGTTTATAGCAGCACAATAGTTAAGCTTACGACTTATGTTATGTGGTTACCATAACATATGGACGATTGCAACCAGAGAGTTGAGTTAAACATTTTGCTAACCTATAACATTACGCCACAGATACGATGAAAGTCCTTAATTACTTCATTGTTATAAAGCCAACACCCTTTCATCTCTTATTCTAGTTCTCTTACTAATATTATATTCAACCATTTATGTATTGTTATTGAGTAACAGACATTTCAACATGCGAGTGAACAATGGGGCAGAAGAACTTTTTTTAAATGTCAAGATGTAGGCTATAAATAAAATTTGGACACGTATTTTTATTTTTTTACACAATGAAATACGTTCGACGTTCGATTGAAATGCCGTACGTCGTTATACATAGAAAGGTTTCCTACTTACTTGTGATGACAACGAACCCTCACTTCTTAACTTTAGTTTGCTTCATCTAAGTAGTTCTTAGTGTTCTATTCCATACCTCAATATCAATTACTCGGGTCTATGGTCTCTCTTAACTGTGAAAAAAACTCAACGCGATCGAAAGATATGAACGTTTGTGTTCTATATTTTCACATATATTACAAGTGAATCAAAACCTGTAGGGTACTTCCCTATGACCTAGCTAGAATCATGTTTGGCAAGAGTAACGTTTTACGGCATATATTAAGGAAAAATCCGAAAACCGTAAATATGTAGTTAGCAACTCACAAGAAGTTTGTATTTTATACCCAGGTGCGCAAGTCCAACTAACTGACGGACTAAATCAAATTCAAATTCAATATACACTCCCGGACGCCTAAATCGGGCCACCTTACACTTTTGGATTATATCAAATCAAAAAGTTGTATGCAATTTTATAGCTGACATATTCATAATCAGCACATCAGATTGAACATGAATATGTCAGCTGCAAAATTGCATAAAATCCTTTTGGTTGTCCACATATTTTTTAAAAGTTATGGACGATATAATCCGAATGTGCAAGGTGGCTCGATTTAGGTGTCTGAGAGTGTAGTTTATTCAAATTGGATTATTACATAATCACTTTTGCACGTCAAAGAAGCTACGCTATTGGTTCACAAGTCTACGGCGGCAGACCTTGTACCTTGGGAAAAAAAACCAGCAAGGGCTATTTTAATTACATTTCGATTATTCGTACTCAGCATTCCGCACCCGCACTCGAAGGTTAATGCTGTGCGTACCTACTTGTGTGTCAGTACGAGGAGCTGGAGACGCTGTACGCGTGCGTGAGCAAGTACGCGTTCGAGGGGCTGGCGACGTACGAGAAGTGCGCGGCGGGCGGCGGCGCGGGCGCGCTGCTCGGGCCGCTGATGATGCTGAAGGCGTGCTGCGCGTCCAGCGCGGCGTACGTGGACCGGCTGCTGCTGCCGCTCATGCGCGTGCTGCAGCGCATGGCGCGCGACCACGTGGCGCCCAGCCCCGACGCCGCAGCTGCGGACCTCCTGGTCAGTCTCTCTATCTCTCTTCTTCCTCTCCCACTCTCTCCCCCGTCTCCAGATAAGCACGAATTTGCAACGTTTCCATTAAATTTTAGCACCGACGCGTTTCGTTATTACTTTTGGTGTTAACTTTTCGTGCTGGTTTCGCGTGTTCCACTTAAACATTTTCGCTACGAAAAATTAGCACCAAATAGCGAGCAACACATCAACCTCCTTTGACGTATGAAAACTTTGTTTTTTTCATGAATTATAAAATGGTTTTAAAAAATAAATTTAAAGAAATTTATATTGTTTTAGCTGATTCTGATTTATAAAGTTTGTAATTTTAAGTTTAGGTAAGGTGTCAAAAATCAGCACGAAAAATCAGTTACTACCGTTTCGTGTGTAACAAATTAGCAAGTTAACATTTCTTAAAAGAAATACAAAACGCGGTTAAAATCAGATGTTATCACCAAAAAGTTGTAATGCTTATTAGAAACGCACCGTGAATGTCATTTGAATGTTAGCAATTAGTTTTACAGCCCAACACCTCATACTCTGAAGTTTTTTTAAATATCTGTTAAATTACTATATATAAAATATCTAAACAAAAAACTCAAAATAGTTTTTGAATTTTTATACCTAAGCAAAATTGAAATGCTGTCAATTGAAAATCATGACTAAATTCATCTTATGGATGTTCTAGATATGACTTCTTGTTATATTTTGTTTTATAAATTCGTTTATTTATGATTATATATATTTCACCATTTGTTTCCAGATATTAGCGCTAGATCTTCTGAAAGCGCGCGTTTCCGTCATGCCAGTTGACACTAGGAAAACTTTTATTGGCACCGTACTTGTAGGACTCATTGAGAAGACTACAGATGCAAAGGTTTTTTGTTTGTTATTTCATTAGAAATATTTTTTTGCCTTTTAATCATTATTAAGTTTATGCTTCCAACACTTGCCATTTTCACAAAATTGCTAATGCAATCATCTTTTATAGGTAATGAAAGCTATCACCAGAATGGTGGAGGAGTGGGTGAAAAACCGAAGTTCGGCCAGCAGTGCGGCGCCGTCGTTGCGCGAAAAGTCGATTCTTTTGGTGAAGCTTATGCAGTACGTCGAGAAACGATTCCCCGACGATCTCGAGCTGAACGCGCAATTCTTGGACATTATCAACTATATTTATAGGCGAGTCAACTGCTTATACTGTGATATTGTTTTTGAGAATTTTACTGCAACAGCAACTTTTAGTGACAAACAGCAAAGGTTTAGTGTTTGTCTTTATTAAAATATCTCAGAAAAAATTATGATTCGAATTTTATTTTATTAGTATATTTTCTTTATCTATCGGAAATATGTTTGTATAATCGTCACATATACGACATATTTACAAAATAACGCAAAACCACAGGCGGGGTGTCTGTAACTTATTTCTATCATAACAGATTAAATTTTTATAACTTATTAAAATATATTTTAGCGAACTATTTCCTTCTCTTTTGTTTCCTTGCATGTCTTGTAAATTTAGAACTCTATGGTCGCGCGCCTGTGATAACGATGCTGCCGTTTAGCTGTCGCGCTGCAGTTAAAAGATAAAGACGATAAAGTTAAGTTTTAAAAAGCGGCGTGGTTGTAAATTTATTTTTGGATACAATCTGATCCATATTTTTTTTGATAGTGACCAAACTAATTTCAATTTTTGCGCGTTGTATTTGTCTTGTCTTAAATATGCGCAACCTCTAACGACGCGTTATTTTTCAGGGATGACCACTTAAAAATGACTGAACTGTCGACAAAATTGGAACCAGCCTTTTTGGCTGGCCTACGTTGCCCGCAGCCGCACATTCGCGCCAAATTCTTCGAAGTGTACGACCAGAGCGTGCGCCGACGCATCTTCGATCGGCTGCTGTATATCATCTGCTCACAGAACTGGGAACATATCGGTCAACACTTTTGGATCAAACAATGTCTAGAACTGCTGTTAGTCACGTGTGCCACAAGTGAGTATTGTATAGGAGTCTGAATAAAAAGTTGAAATTACATAATATACATATTTCTATCTATTCTGTGGAATTTCCCTAACGATTGTAAGGCAAATCTCCTAATGATTTTTTTAAATATGAGTGGTAAATTGGGAAGTAAAACATTTAAATCGGTAATAACGTTAAAAATATGCCTTATTTAATATTTTGCTGTTTTTGTTACAGGTACGCAAATTCGTCTGTCGAATACGAAGTACTTACTTCCTAATATAGCTTCAGTGATCAACCTAGCCGACAGCGAGGAACGCAAGTCATTTGTGGTCTTCAGTTCAGTAAAAGAGGAGTCTTCAGATGGATTTAGCGACTCGCTAGACCCTGACAAAGAGGATGTACTGGACATGGATTTGGATTCTAGCTCGAATCAAAAAGAGGATGTTACAAAAAATGCGCCCAATAGGTGAGTCTTTATTTTAAAAAAAGGGTTTGTTCTGTACAAAGAAGTGGTCAAATTGTTGTTATCATTCTGGTGTGACATAGGCCCTTTTTTATAGTAGAGTAAGCGCCACTATTACGAGTGACATAGGGGTGGGCCAAAGGTCGAATAGCATAGCTTGATGCGGCACTTACTGTACCATGGAAAAAATATTTTTCGCACCACCTGCTGAAAAATGCCATTCTGTATCATGTAAACCCAACATAAAGTAAAACGTTTAAAGCCTCTATAAACATGGATTGAATTATTGCACTGAAATTTGTTCTCTTTCTAGGGTTTGAATTAATTTGTGTGTGGAACACCAAAGTACTTAAATTTTGATAGAAACCCATTTTAGACTGATTCTGATATTCTGAAATGACATCATATGCACAAAATCTGCGAAGACATAACAAAATCAAACAAAAATTTAATCTCGGCATTTTGTTTACATTTGTAGGTTTTAGTTTTCCAAGCTCAAAATCAAAAGCACAAATAGCCACGTCTTCTGTATAGTTTTTTCAATGAAAGGAGGTCGCCAAAATCTGCCCAATCGATGTACCGAGGTACACTTTATAGAAATAAACTCTATAATACGCTGAATAATATAACAACCCTATTTTCTTTTCTGGTTATTTGGAAACAATTAAAAATCCTTTTTTATTTGTAAAAAATACGCCGTCTTAGACCCTATAACCACAGATTACATATGCCTTATACAGTGTGTAAAAAAAACCCTGTCAGATCTGACAGGGGCATATAGGTATCTAATTAAAATCGCCAAAATAAATATCCAATTTTCTTAATTCAAGAAAATAACTTTGCTATCGATTTTTAAAGTTTGCATTTTTGTCACCTATTGAATACTATTTTACCCATAAAATGGGAGAAATTTTTCACTGCATTACACAGTGGTAAGCAAGCGGTTCTTTTTATGCACGGTATGTAAGCTTTTATAATCTAGTTATCAATCAATTTCAATTTTTTTACTTTTTTCAACAGGGTATTTTTTTTCTTTCATTTAATGAAAATGATTACATAAATAGAACCAAATCTTGATACCTAAAACTACCCTAATGGATCGGACAGGGTTTTTTTTACACACTGTATATAACAATATAAATTGCTGCCATCTATTGTCGGATTTTCAAATTTTTATGAGACGTTCAGCGGATTAGACGTGAAATGTAACGAACAGACAAACAGTTACTTTCGCCTTTATTATTTTGGGGGAATAATATTGTTAGGGATTGCAGGCAACGCACACTGACCCAGATAATAGCGAAGCAGTCGGAGTTCCTGGAGCTGGCGCGGCGCGTGCGCACCGAGCAGCTGGTGGCGGCGGCCGCGCAGCTGTGCCACATGGACGACGTGCTGGCGCACCACACGTGGCTGCGGCTCTTCCCTAGGCTCTGGACAGTGCTGGATGAGAGGCAGCTGGCGGTCAGTATGAGGCACCCGTGTCAGCTGGACTACATCTTACGTGGCTGCGGCTCTTCCCTAGGCTCTGGACAGTGCTGGATGAGAGGCAGCTGGCGGTCAGTATGAGGCACCCGTGTCACGTGGACTACATCTCACGTGGCTGCGGCTCTTCCCTAGGTTCTGGGCAGTGCTGGATGAGAGGCAGCTGGCGGTCAGTATGAGGCACCCGTGTCACGTGGACTACATCTCACGTGGCTGCGGCTCTTCCCTAGGCTCTGGACAGTGCTGGATGAGAGGCAGCTGGCGGTCAGTATGAGGCACCCGTGTCACGTGGACTACATCTCACGTGGCTGCGGCTCCTCCCTAGGCTCTGGACAGTGCTGGATGAGAGGCAGCTGGCGGTCAGTATGAGGCACCCGTGTCAGCTGGACTACATCTTACGTGGCTGCGGCTCTTCCCTAGGCTCTGGACAGTGCTGGATGAGAGGCAGCTGGCGGTCAGTATGAGGCACCCGTGTCACGTGGACTACATCTCACGTGGCTGCGGCTCTTCCCTAGGTTCTGGGCAGTGCTGGATGAGAGGCAGCTGGCGGTCAGTATGAGGCACCCGTGTCACGTGGACTACATCTCACGTGGCTGCGGCTCTTCCCTAGGTTCTGGGCAGTGCTGGATGAGAGGCAGCTGGCGGTCAGTATGAGGCACCCGTGTCACGTGGACTACATCTCACGTGGCTGCGGCTCTTCCCTAGGTTCTGGGCAGTGCTGGATGAGAGGCAGCTGGCGGTCAGTATGAGGCACCCGTGTCACGTAGACGACACCACACGTGGCTGCGGCTCTTCCCTAGGCTCTGGACAGTGCTGGATGAGAGGCAGCTGGCGGTCAGTATGAGGCACCCGTGTCACGTAGACGACACCACACGTGGCTGCGGCTCTTCCCTAGGCTCTGGTCAGTGCTGGATGAGAAGCCGCTTTCTATATGATATAGAAAAATCGTAATCTTTTTTATTAAGATTCATAGTTCTCTAAACATTGCTGTAGGTAATTAATAGTTTGGCTCAATTTTTTAATATTACCGCTAATAGGGATGAATTGACGAATTTTCAGGACTGTTTTCATTTCATAGATATACATGTTATGAAAAAATATATAAAAAATATTTATTCATTTGTTTTAAAAATCGTATATTATAAAAATATTTATTCAATAAAAATCACATGTTTAAAGTTTGTTGTTTATAGTTTGTTGCCTAAACGCTCCAAGCTGTCACGTGATCTTGATGACGTCACAATGTGTTGTCAAACTGTCGGTTAATTCCGGTCAAGGCGAAGATCATCTTCATAAGATTCTCGTAAAGATTTAAAATAAAAAATATTCCACTTATTGTAACTTTTACAAATAACCAAACCTAAAATCATAAGATGTATATTTAATAAATCAACAGAATGGAATAACATAATTAAGAATGTCAATTATTATCCCTTTTAATTCAAAAATGTTTTCACGTTCGTATACTGATAAACTCTGCTGCACAAAAGTCTTTGTTCTTAGTATCTAAATAAACTTGCCATTATCAGTCTATGTCTATTTTATCTATATTTGGTAAATTATTACTTTTTTTGGTTATGGATTAGCTTGTAATTTTCACCTTTATACAGATAAGTTAAAAAAGATTGTCAACAAACATGACAGTTTGACATTCTTTCTTGCACCGCGGTCCGCGTTGCGCAAACGTTACGATCAGTGCAAACGACGACACGTGGAGCAAATTCAATACGGTGATATTTCTACTGTTTGCGTGCAATCATTTCGGACTACTTTATTAGCACGATCGTGTGCACTTCTGTCAAATAGTCTTGTTTAATATAACATTGGTCACAACTGTATTATTACAAAAAATGTATTATATTAGCTTTTTGATGATGCCATATTTGTTTCAGACTGTCATGAATGAAATGGTGCCCTTCATCATATCAGGAATCCATGTGATTCAGCGTGATCAGCCTCTGAGCGCATTGAACACTTTTATTGAAGCTTTGGCCAGGTGCAACCCACCAGTTAGCATTAAACCGTAAGTAAATAGATTAAAATTATAGTTTCAGGCTTTGATCTCTGTATGTCTGAACACAATGGGGATGTAGCAAAATAGAATAATTTAAATTCAGATGTTGATTTGTTATTGAGATTATTCACGCTTTTACCAGGAAACACTTTGCATGTCATTATCAGAGATCTTTATGAGCTATGCTGAATTAATCTATATTTTCATATGTACTTATGGTGTATGAACAGACCAATGATGAAGTATCTCGGCAAAACGCACAACTTATGGCACCGTATGACCCTTAACCTGGAACAGATGGCAATCGATCAGGCCAACGGACGTCCGCAGCGCGACATGCTCGAGATATACGACTACGACATTGAAGTGACTACGCCCACCGTAAGTGTAGCGATGGGGTATCGACCTTAGATTCTCTTAATTGGTAGTGAATTATTATGTTTAAAGTATCAAGTAGTTTTGCAAAACTTAATTAAACATCTTTTGGTTCCTGTTCTATCCTTACCAATTTGCAGTTTAAAGTTTGTTAACATAATACGGTATTGTCCAGTGATAAATACAAAACGATATTTTTGACATTACATGCATAAATTGAGGGTAAATGATTCGTCATGTCTCGACGTCATAATATGGTCTACGATGGTTACGGTGGATACTCATTTCTGTACCAAATGAAAAATGCATAAATTATTATTTTTAATCTTTACTGCAAAAATTCGTGGGACAAATGTTTTTTGTATGTATGGAGAATAGTTGCTATCATTTTAAACAGTATAAAACTATGAATATTTGACAATATTCAATTGATAAATAATATTTCATATTCACCTTAATATTGATGATGAAAGTATTTAAAATAAAGTAAATGTATCTTAATCATATCCATTGTTATATATTATCAGGAAATAATGGACTCTTTAAGTGACATGTATGAACTGCTACAAGAAGAAGACATGTGGTCCGGTCTGTGGCAAAAGCATGCGCAGTACCGTGAAACTAATGTCGCTATCGCGTATGAACAGCAAGGCTTCTTCGAACAGGCACAGGTTAGTTTTGGAATTAAATATATTACGATCAATTTTGCAGTGGACACTTAGGACACTTGAGTAAATAATGTGAAAGTGACTGGGATACCAATATCCGTGCGATGACGAATTTCGGCTCTTATTAATAAATGCATTTCAAAATTGAGATGCTCTTAGAAAATCTTCAAACCAAATATTCACAAGTAAACCCGTAAAGTGTTAATTCGTTTAAATAGTACCTTACTTACACTATAATTATCATCTCACGTATCATAACTTCGTTAAACGATATTTTTTTATTTATTATTCATAATGCTTTCAGGCTGCGTACGATATCGCTATGGCTAAATTAAAACAAGATTACGCGGCTAACCCATCATCGTACACCATGCACAAGGAATGTAATTTATGGACCAACCATTGGCTGAAATGCGCCAAAGAGTTGAACCAATGGGACTCATTGTTGGAACTAGGACTCACAAGAAGTGCTCGAGATCCGTTCTTAATACTTGAGAGTTCTTGGCGCAATCCTAATTGGCCGACAATGAAGGATGCACTCGCCGAAGTGGAGTACAATTGCCCCAAAGAACTAGGTATGTGTAGCTAGATTTATTAGGTTCAATTCATATAAATCACCCCGTCAGGGACAAAAGTTATGTGTAAGATTCCATTTCAATCATGTCAACAATATAAAAAGTGTAACAATTATTGTTTTCTTCTTGCAAAAAATTATTTAGATGTATGTGAAACAATTATTGATTTCACCCTGTATGTTATGATTGTGTTTATATTTATTTATTTGCTTCTAAGCAAGCACATTATAGATAGTTGCAATCAGGACTTAATCAGTACATGTTACAGCACTACATTACTAATAGAGGATTGAGATTTTACATGTTAAAGGTCATTTTATATTAACTTACTAGATAACTTACATTTATAAGTATAAATTAAACACAAACATTTTATGGATCACTTTCTGATGAAGTTAAAAAAAGAGTTGCATACAACAACCACAACATCAAACGTGTTTTGTAGAAAAATGATAATTTTTTGTGACTGGAGTTATCTTCCGTGATTTAAGTGCTCCACACACAGAACTGCGGTAAGCGATTTACAGGGTGGCCCAAAAAAACGTTGACAAAGATATTTTTGAATAATTTTTAATACCCTTAAGTTTATTACAAAATGAAAGTTAAAATAAGAACGTCATTCATTAAACTATAAAAAACACTAACTATCTTCAAAATATCCCCCTTTGGCTTTGATACACAGACGCAATCGTTTGCTAAAATTATCCACAACATGCCGCAGCTCCTCCAACGTTATTTTTGCCCACTCTTTCGTAAGGGTTGCTTTCAGAGCGTCAACACTTGTATGTTTAGTGGCACATGCCCCAATCTCTAAAATTGACCACAAACTATAAGCCATCGGATTTAAATCAGGCGAATAGGGTGGCCACTCTCTCGAGCTTATGAATCCAGGAAAATTGTTTTTGCACCACTGCTGCACACTAAGGGCATTGTGAGATGGAGCAGAGTCTTGCCGGAATATCCAATGTTGGTTACCAAAATGTTGCTGACTCCAGGAAAGAACTACGGCATCAAGAATGTCTCTTTTATAGATTTCCTGATTCATTTAGACACCCTTTTTCTATAAATATAAGGGGAGTTTTACCAGTAGTGCAAATACCACCCCAAACCATCACTGAATCCGGTTTTTAGCAGTGAGGAATGACTGCGGTCTCTCCAGGATGTCTAGAAGAATATATTCTGTCATTTTGATGATTATGAGCCTGTTCGATGCAAAAAAGATTTTCATCTGAGAAAAGGATGTTTTCCCATTTTTAAGTAGCGGCGCGCTTCCTAATCAAACGACTTCTTTGAAGGCGAACTTTTTTTATCTTTATCTTCAAGAAGTTGTGTTTTATGCAGTTTGTACGCTTTTAATTTGATGACATCAACGACAATACGTTGCACCGTCGAACGACACACCCAGTTCCCGAGCCAGTTTTCGCACTTTAGTCCGTGGATTGCGACTAAGCCGTTTCTTGATAATGTTGCGGAGCTTGGGAGTCCTAACAGTCCTCTTTCTTTCTCTTCCTGGGCGGTCCGCATCATGCCCGAGCTCATTAGATCGCTTAAGAGTCTTTGACAGTAGTTGACGGCTAACACTAAGGAATCGAACAATCTCACACTGTCGTTTTCCATCTTTAAGAAAATTGTTGACTCGCGTTGCGAAGACATGGCAAATAACAATAATAGTTAAATGTTTTTAAATAAACGATCCGCTGCAAAAGGTTACTAACATGTAAGAAAATATAAGAAAAAACAAATGGACATCGTGCCGTGTTACATTTTAAAAAATTTTTCTTATTAAATTTGTCATCGTTATTTTGGGCCACAGTGTACTTGCGCCGCTTCCTCGGGCGGTTTCTGTGTGGCATGGTCCGTAGCAACACGATCATTATACAAAAAATTCCGCTCCGCTATCGTCCCGCTAGTTGCTTCTGTGTGTGGAGCGCTTAATACGATTGGGCGCCTTGAAACTCATACATTTGTTGCGTGTTGATTTTTTATAATAGTCCAGTCAAATAAGCCAAAAGAGGGCTCAACCTTGGAGTGTGAGTTAACTAGCTGAAAATTTGCAGAGCCCATCTTTTTCACATAAGACGCTACTTGTCAAAAGTCACATTGGGTGGGGTGTATGGCAGCTGAGATATTCGAGGTCAAAGGTCAACAAATTACTATTTCTCGAATATCTCGCTTCCTATCGCTTCTAACGTATTGAGACCTTGCATATCTCGAGAACGGGTAGTCGTATGAAAAAAAGTTTAAAACAAAAAATATGTATAATTGCATGCTTAACAACTTTTATAATAGGTTCAAATGCGGTGGGGTGGGAGCGATAGGAAGCGAGATATTCCAGAAAAAGTCATTATGTGACCTTTGACCTCGAATATCTCAGCTGCCTCACACCCCACCCATTGTGGCTTTTGACACGTTACTTTTGATGTCAAAGGAAGGGCACCGCAAATTTTCAGCTCGTTACCTCACATTCCGAGGTGGAAAGTCTTATTTGACTGGACTATAATAACTCGTCGTCGATCGCAGCGTGGCTGGTGAACCTGTACCGCGGGTACCTGTGCATCTGCGCGGGCGGCGAGCAGCAGCTGAACGGCGTGGAGCGTCACGCGGAAGCGGCGGCGGCGCAGTGCCTGCGCGAGTGGCGCCGCCTGCCGCGCGTCGTGGCGCACGCGCACCTGCCGCTGCTGCGCGCCGCCCAGCAGCTCATGGAGCTCAGCGAGGCCGCGCAGATACACACGGTCAGTCTGTGCGCCGGCTAGGCGAGGCCGCACTGATACGCACGGTCAGTGTCTATGCGAGTGGCGTCGCCTGCCGCGCGTCGTGGCGCACGCGCACCTGCCGCTGCTGCGCGCCGCCCAGCAGCTCATGGAGCTCAGCGAGGCCGCGCAGATACACACGGTCAGTCTGTGCGCCGGCTAGGCGAGGCCGCACTGATACGCACGGTCAGTGTCTATGCGAGTGGCGTCGCCTGCCGCGCGTCGTGGCGCACGCGCACCTGCCGCTGCTGCGCGCCGCCCAGCAGCTCATGGAGCTCAGCGAGGCCGCGCAGATACACACGGTCAGTCTGTGCGCCGGCTAGGCGAGGCCGCACTGATACGCACGGTCAGTGTCTATGCGAGTGGCGTCGCCTGCCGCGCGTCGTGGCGCACGCGCACCTGCCGCTGCTGCGCGCCGCCCAGCAGCTCATGGAGCTCAGCGAGGCCGCGCAGATACACACGGTCAGTCTGTGCGCCGGCTAGGCGAGGCCGCACTGATACGCACGGTCAGTGTCTATGCGAGTGGCGTCGCCTGCCGCGCGTCGTGGCGCACGCGCACCTGCCGCTGCTGCGCGCCGCCCAGCAGCTCATGGAGCTCAGCGAGGCCGCGCAGATACACACGGTCAGTCTGTGCGCCGGCTAGGCGAGGCCGCACTGATACGCACGGTCAGTGTCTATGCGAGTGGCGTCGCCTGCCGCGCGTCGTGGCGCACGCGCACCTGCCGCTGCTGCGCGCCGCCCAGCAGCTCATGGAGCTCAGCGAGGCCGCGCAGATACACACGGTCAGTCAGTGCGCCGGCTCGGCGGGGCCCTGCTGATACACACGGTCAGTGCACGAACTCAGCGAGGAGCTCGGCGAGACCGCGCAGACACAGGGTCAGTGCACGAGCACGGCGAGGCCGTGCAGATACATACGGTCGGTCGCCTCACTTCGCAAAGATACACACAGTCGTTGCACGTGCTCAGTGAGGTCGTGCAGATACTCACGGTCAGTCACTTCACTCCGCAAGGATACACACAGTCATTGCACGTGCTCAGTGAGACCGCGCAGATACACACAGATAAATGCAGGTCCAGTACACGTGTTGAGATACTCGCAGATATGTGACACATGATCAGTGCACGAGCTCAGCGAGGCCACGCATTTATGCTGAGCATCTTATCCGCAGCTGTCTAGGTTGTTATTTTTAAGTAGTAATACAAAATTTTGTTTTCATTGACTCCAGTTTTATAGCATAGACCAAATCTGTACTTTCTAATGGACAATACAAATAAAAAAATTAGTACTTCATATTTTACAAAGAGTCTAAAAAGTTTATTAAAATCAGCTTTATATCCCATTTGTGCTGAACTCATTGATTTACTACCAAACGTAGATAGAGCAGTTCATACAAAAACGCGCTTGAAATCTGTCACCTAATCGACTATACATTTGTACTCGCTGATATATAGTTGAATATGCCCGCCCAAATTTAAATTACCATAAAGAAAGTTCCGTATTTACCGAATTCAACCTTATTCTACATTATTATCATTACCGCAACTTTTGAATGAGCACTTCGGTATGTTGACGTGCCGACAGCTATGGAAAAGAACTGCACGAATCGCTTTTGGGCAGTTCTTCACCGGCCCACTTTTCGAACGTTCATGCGTTATCTACGTTTGGTAGTAAATCAATGGCTGAACTATATAGTATTTATTCTCTCTGTGCACATCAGGGCCTCCTCCATAGCCGACCTACATCGCTGCACGACATGAAGGCCATAGTGAAAACGTGGCGCAACCGCCTGCCCGTGGTGGCCGACCCGCTGTCGCACTGGGGCGCGATCTTCACCTGGCGGCAGCACCACTACCAGTTCATCGCGTCGCACTACGACTCGCAGGCGGAGCACGCTTCTAACCACAGCATGCTGGGCGTGCATGCCAGTGCGCAGGTAACACGTTCAAATAAAATAAATAGCATCTCAAATTAATTGTTAAAGAATAGGTATATAGCAAAACTTCCGACAAAAAATGTCGGTGATTAGTATTAACTACGCAGGCCAATGGTGCGCCGCCCGCCCTCCCTCAATCGCATGCGGCGAAGGAATATCACTAATTCGTACCACACCAACATGCAAATACTTAGATTCGACGCGTTTCGCCACTCCAGGTGGCATCCTCAGAATGTTGTCGCCTTCGCTGCGCTCGGACTTAGCGCCAACTAATCATCAGCTTGTCGTTCAACCAACCAGAGAAGTGACGCTAATCGATCATCAAAATGAAGTATTGTGATTGTCATACACTTGTAGTGTTCACAGTGTTCCTGTACCATTAAGGAGCAATCATTGTACAGTCAAGGAGTTTAATTTGAGACCCATCTAAGATTGAATATCGTAAAGCAATATGGCACCATAAGAGCTACGAATGTTGTTAAGAGAAGTTTGCATACACTGTTTACGCGTAATTAGGCATCATTTGACATATCTATTGGAATTTTCGACCTAATACATTGTCAGTGTTTAGCAATATGTCAACGAAATGGGTCGGGAATTAAGTTCCTTGACCGTAAAAAGAACACATTAAGTCTCCCAAATAGTCAAAAATGATGTTCATTTATTAACATTTTAGGAGTACAACTAAACACCATGTCCACTTGTTTTTAAGTTTGTATTATATGCTTTAGACTAATCTTTTTAAACTGACATTAGATTTTTATTTATTTCAGGCGATTATTCATTTCGCAAAGATAGCGAGAAAACACAACTTATCGGGAGTGTGTTTAGATTCGCTACATCGCATTTACACAATACCAAGCGTTCCCATCGTGGACTGTTTCCAAAAGATTCGACAGCAGGTCAAATGCCACATCCAGATGTCTTGGACAGAAGGCAAAGAGGAGCTGCAGGAAGGCTTAGACATGATAGAGTCTACGAACTTTAAGTATTTTACAAAAGAAATGACAGCAGAGTTTTACGCCTTCAAAGGACTTCTACTGGCGCAACTGGGACGGTCTGAAGATGCAAACAAAGCGTTCGCCGCGGCCGTACAGTTGCACGATACGTTGGTTAAAGCTTGGGCGTTGTGGGGCGACTACCTTGAACAGATCTTTATACGGGATCCGAGACAGACCACCGTTGGAGTGTCAGCATTAACTTGCTTCCTCCACGCGTGTCGGCACCAGAACGAGTCCAAATCGAGGAAGTATTGCGCTAAGGTAAATAATTTTCATGCTGTATTACTTAGAATTGTGGTACTTTTAATATTTTAACGTGAATTTTCAAAATTATTTTCACCAATGCTTCACTGGTTCGAGAAAAGATTTCTTTATTTTCTGTTCGATATCTTAAACACCGTAACTCTGTCTGCGTTATGTCATCACAATATTGTTGGTAATACTTTTACTAGGTAAGATAATGGCAGCCAGCTGGGCGAACTAAGTATATCTACAACATCTGACTAATTTTGCTGAAAAATCTTTACAATCTTCACTTTCAATCATACGCCAAATGTCTTGGTCTGACCTGGCTATCAAATGTCGAATCGCAGTCCGAATTCGGGTGGCTTAGAACCAGTAATGAAAGATACAGACAGAAGTTTATAGTAACCGACCCCAAATCAATTCCTCGTGTAGACCGAAACTGCCTGTCTCATGTAGACTGTGGATTACAGGGTAGGTATTGTATTTGTTTGCTTTAGGTACTGTGGATGCTGAGCTTCGACGACGAGAAGGCCAGTCTAGCGGAGGCGTTGGACAAGTACTCCGTGGGGGTGCCGCCCGTGCAGTGGCTGCCGTGGATCCCGCAGCTGCTCGCCTGCCTCGTGCAGTACGACGGCAACGTCATACTGAACCTGCTCAGCCACGTAAGTAGCGGAGTTTTCCCTTCCCCCCTGCAATATTATCATAGCGCAGATCTCGACCTTTGCTTGTTTCATCCTGAATACTTGACCACAGAGGAATGACTACATCTGAATATATTGAAGTTTATTGTTTATTGCAGATTCAGAAAAAAAATATCATTTTATTTGCAAAAATATGGTAACGTAATAAATATTAGAAAAATAAAAATTCACAGTATGTTTTGGGAATTAAATTGCTTTCTAAAATTTAAAGATTATGCAAAATAACTTCGTTTCATTTTATGTAACATATTTTATATGGGAAGTATGCACATAAAGACATAACTGAGAAAGATATTACTTATTGTATAGTTTATTTTATTTATAATACCAACAAATGAAGCAATAAATTTAAAATATAAAATAATTTACATCGTGTAAATTAGGATCATCAGCTATATTGCATTCTTCTTTGATGATAGGTCGGACGATTGTACCCGCAAGCCGTTTACTTCCCGATTCGCACTCTATACCTGACCTTGAAGATAGAACAGCGAGAGAGACACAAGACTGCTGAGAACATAGCGGCACACCTACCTAACCAAGCCGCCATGGTTGCTGTGAGTGTTTATGTCAATTGCTTACTTACAGAATAAATCTAATTCTTCTCGTATATGTGTAAATGTTATTCCTGTGAAGTAACAAAAGAACTTTATTTTAATTCCACACTCTTAAATGTGACAAATTATTACTGAAACCAGGAGCTCATCATTTATTGGGATTTGTAGATTAATGTGTATCTACACATACGTGTGTGTGTGTGATGTGTGTAGATTAATATGTTTACTAAAGTTTTTTTTTATAATACTCCAAGCATACGGTCCACATGATGTTAGAAGGTTACCAATCTCAATTAATATGTGTATCTTGGCAAGTTTCAATCTTAGCAAGCAGTCGTTGCTGGGCGTCGGAAGGACTTTCATACAAATTCATACAGAATGATGAACTACCGCCGAGTGACTGCTGAGCACCGATTGTCAATTTCCTAAGATCAGAATTCTACCTCAATAGAGTTACTACCTCATTGCCAATTTGAATCATCATGTCTTCAACTTATAGATGTCCCACTGTTGGACATGGGCTTCTTAGTGAGGACAAGGAATTGGCCTATTATTAGTGTAGGGCTTTATTACGAGTTTTTCATCTCTTCGCTATTCTTAGCCGGCTCTTACCACATCCACGCGACATATGTATACTTAACCTGTAACTAAAGGTACAGTAAAAAAAATATCGAAAGCTAGCGACCCGCTTGCGGCTTTTCCAGCGTGGATTTCATATTTATTTAATTTATTGTATATTCTACAGCTATTTATATAAAACTACTGCCTCTTCAAAACTGTACAGCCTTTGTCCCTCTGGGAATAATGATGATTTCTACTGCTTGAAGATTTTTTAAAATCGATTCAGTAGTTACAGAGATTGCTTCATCCTTTTAAAACGCACAAATTTATAATATTAGTGTGTGTGTATTACTTATCTTCTTCCTCGTGTTCCTTATACGTTATTTGTTTTTTTTTTCGAAAGAGCGGAAGCAAAGTGAATGATGCAGCGGGCGCTAACGCGGCGGGCACATCAGGCGAGGCGGGGCCCATCAAGGCCACGCTGCCGATGTGGCGCTGCTCCAAGATCATGCAGCTGCAGCGGGAGATTCATCCCACCGTGCTCTCCTCTCTGGAGGGCATAGTGGACCAGGTATGTGGTTGTTTAATTCTTTATTTATTATCTATAGTATAATCAAACAGTAAAACACATTCATTTGTAGTTGATAAATTACTACTCATCACACACTCTTCTAAATTTTCAGTATAAAAAAAAGAAAAAAATATAATTCGCAAAATAATAGGTAAATACTAACTGTAAAAGTTAGAAGAGAATCCCATTTTTTTAAAACTATTAAAAGACTCACTAAATACACTCAGGGACAAATATAGAGGGGGTGCGATGTCAGACAACCTCCTTGTGGTGCACCCTGGGCAACCCGGCAGATTCTCTGCCGCGGGCTAATAGTCTGACGAGAGGACCCCCATGAAGGGGAGGCGTGGGATGGCCGGGTTCAACCTGGCGGGCCACTTCATGTGGTCACCCGCCTTATGCGGGGAAGGGCGAAGTCCCCTCTTCTTGTGTTAAGAAGAGGTGTGGCTTTCGCTGGAAGTCGATTTCGGCTGCCGAAGGTGAGACGATTCTTATCGCCATGGTGCTTTGCACCTTCTGGGGATTTTCCCTGAGCTTCGGCTCACAGCGCGGCGGTGGATCCAGTGGGGTCTGCCGTCGAGCAACCCGTTACCCGCACTGAGCGGGCCGGGGGTTCGGCGCACTGAGCGTCGGACCGCGTGGAAGACAACCACAATAAAAAACCAACCGGGGTGTAGAGCGGCGCAATTCTGTGCCGCTCCACAAAGTAGCTGAGCCAGATGGAGAGTCCGGCAACGGACATGTCACAGGCAGGGGGTCAGTGGGAATAAGGCCTGGCTGTTGTCCCCTTCCCCTTGTCTTGTGACGGACGGAGGAGCTGCTGGGGGGTTTTTAGTGGGTAGGCCCGGGCCGTGTACGGTCTGGGGAGTCCTACATATCCTCGTGGTTTGGCTCGACCACGAGGAATGCGTAAATGCATTTTCCCCCCTCCCAAAAAAAAAAGGGACAAATATAGAGGAACACTACACTTTTTATATAGATTCAAGCTACTTTTACAACATCGTATCGATGTGTAATTGACCTTTAATGCGTTTGTTTGATTGTTATCCAGGATTCATGACCAAGGCCATAACGGATAATGACAAAATGTCCCTATTTGTGACCTGCAGAAGAACAGTAACTTTTAATGGTGGTCTTTTTATCACAATCGTACAACTGGTTTCCGCGGTGAATGTTTTTTTATAGCGAATCCGATGGCTAGAAAGCTGGTAAAACTAAATATGGTTTCGTATGCTGAAATACACAGCGTTATCAAAACTAGAAGTGTCTCTCTTTTAATCCTGTCACTGTGAATTGTATAATGTGGATTCCAAACTCAACTAGAAAACTCCAACATATCGTGCACAAAACTATTATTACAGTCTGATTTTTTTAAATATTGTTATGTGTAACATAAAAGAATTATAGGTCTTTTTTTTAATACTGCTTAAAAGAATGTATTTTTGTGTGACCGTTTGTTAGCTTAAAAAATAAACAAATAAAATTGCCATTTGTATTAAATAAAACAAGTATATCGTCGATCAAGCCCTACGGCATTGTGCAATTTGCCACGAGCGCCAAGCGGTGTACTACGCCGCCGGACAGGACCATGAGCCATGAAATTGGGATGATGACTGAATTCAAATTTTTACGTCTCGTTATTAAATATTAAAATACGGTGGAAAAATATGCAGTCCTGTGAAATTAGAATTAAAATCGGCTTAGAAATACATTAGATATAAGCATTTTAATTTGTTAATTTGAAGGCGATTAGACAGAGAGATCCGACATCAACCGTGACGTCACTGTTGAGTACGGCCATATAAACTCCCTGTGAATTGCCGTTTTGCTAGAAAGAGACGGAGAAAAATCTATGACATTTTTTCAAGTAGCAACACTGATACAATGTCCCCATGAAGTTTAGTTCAACATGGTGATTTTGATATTTTGTATTAAACAATTTCATAATATTTTTTTCTTAATTTCTGTCGAAATATTACAGATATTAAGTAATTTTAACATTCATGAAATCCAAATACAGCGATTTCTTATAAAAGGTTCATTGTTGGAAGTTCATTGAATTGAAACTAAACATTACCTAATATTTAATTTTTAAAAAAGTATAAACTCCTTTTTTTCCTACTATATTCAAGGAAAAAAAGACAATCCTTTCACAAATTTAACATTCTAAATTACTACATAAATAAAAAAATATTAGAATATTTCAAGTATCAAAATGTATTTTACCTTCTGTAGACAGTATTATCAGAGCTAGAATTTTTGAATTTGCCGCTTTTTTTCAAGGTCATGTTTCGTGTGGCAGACTCTAGCTTATATCTTGGTTGTTTTTATAGTTATTCGAAAACCGATTTTTTCTTTCTGTTTATTATTCGAACGAGCTTCTATTAAAGCAAAAAAAAAAAAAATTTGTCATCTAGCCTATTGTCCCGCAGATGGTATGGTTCCGCGAGAACTGGTACGAGGAGGTGCTGCGTCAGTTGCGCGCGGGCCTGGCGAAGTGCTACGTGGTGGCGTTCCACCACCGCGCCGCCGTCGCCGACGCCACCGTCACACCGCACACTCTCAACTTCGTCAAGAAGGTGGTCTCCACCTTCGGCATCGGCATCGGCATCAGTGAGTATAACGCACTATACATATACCGACGAACATACACAAGCCAAACGGTGCGCGTTAACATCAATTTTATTTATTTGTTCCGTTTCTTTCAACTAATATGCTTTAAATGTAAACTTACTACTGATTGACTCTGCGCAATATTTTATCTTTCTAGCTGTATTATAAGAAGTAATTGTTTCGTTTTGGTGACGATACAACATGTTTATAATATTTAAATTAATGCAAATAAAGTAATATTATATACAAAAAAAAAAGATTAATTTGGGGGATTCTCAAACAATGTGACGGATTACATTGCCTTTACAATATAAGAAATAAAGGAGCTTGATTAGTAAAAAATTATGTAGTTACATGTTACTGACACAATATTTTTGTATTATCCTTCTATTAACAAGTAGGTATGTTGTTTAAATTTAACAAGTTATAGCAATTTATTTACGAGTACTTAGTGAGTAATCAACATTTTAAAAGTAAAATTATAAATGAAACTATTATTATTCTATAAAGACTTTTTCACTATTTTTTGTTTGAAATAGACTATCTTTGATTTAAACGTCTTTAAAAAAGTCCGGGGTGTTATTGTCTAAGAAAAATTCTATCGCAATCGCTTACAATTTCACAGTCGCAGTTCATCCATTACTCCTTTAGAAATGGTAATCTGCACAGAGTCATATGTTCATGGCGCAATGACTGACAAATTATAAGCGATCGTGATAGATTTTTTCTTAGACAATAACCCACCAGGTTGTAAGCAAGCTTACGGCACTCCTTAATCTGATGTTAAGTGCTGTAACAAAGTTTGTTCTTAGGAAATATTAAGTTTATTAGGACTGGGTTAGCTGCGAGTTTACCCATGTTAAATTCTCGACAACGATTTCAATTTCACATGTGAATGAGCAGAACATCAAAACATTACTGAACTGACGAATCCATGATCGTATTGGTGAAGGGCCTTACCATACCCTTCCACGAGTGTTTAAAACAAGCTTAAAACAAAGTGTAAATAAAGACAACGCTATTATAGCGCATATCGGCATCTCGCTGTAAAAGCGGTTGTTACAATATTTTAAGCGTACACGGTAGGAAGCCTGACATACAAGTTCAGAACTATTAGCGTGACGAGGTTCATGCATCCCCGAACCTGATGGGTGCCATCGGGTTATGTGCATACACTTGTGGATTATAATGCTAAATGTTATATTTAATGCTATTTGATAAATATAATTATATACTTTTATCGAATAACATGTTTCCTATTATTTTGTTAACTTAATTGTGTTACTAATATGTGTTGTTTTGGCTCAAACAGCTTATTATTTTTCGCAAAAATGTTTTACTTTCGTTTTGAAAAGAAAGTAGTCACTTGAAATTAGAAAACAGAAATGCTTAAACGTATAGTTTGCTTTACATTTCACTTGAGACCGGTTGATACATATTTAAGAATCATTAAAACTTTACATTGACATTGTAGAAACATTTGAACTTTATTTGAGAACACGCTTGTGTTGTGTATGCCTTGCCATAACTGTTTATCTTTTCGCACGTAACTCTTTCCTGCTTCGCTTCCTGTGTATGCTTTCTTAACTATTACTAACCACTAATCAATAATCTGTTCTGCTAATAGCGAGCGCTATTATATATTGGTACTTTATTTTGTATGTCTACAGAAAGTGTTTCAAGTTCTGTAAGTGGTGCATTCTCTTCAGCTGCATCGGAGAGCCTCGCTCGCCGCGCGCAGGCCACTGTGCAAGACCCCGTCTTCCAGAAGATGAAGAGCCAGTTCACGGCCGATTTCGACTTTACCCAACCTAACGCTATGAAATTGCAAAATCTCATACAAAAACTGAGGAAATGGGTCAAGATCCTCGAGGCTAAAACAAAGGTTCTGCCCAAGTAAGTAGAAGTCGAATACGATACGATACACAGATGAGGTAAACAAAGTTGAGGTTATCGTTGCATTTGTGCTGTCCTCTTCCATCAGTAAGCTAATCTATCACACCAGTAGTCGACATCACCCAGTAGCTTTAGATTACAGCAAATGCAAATCACCATTCACTCGGCCACCTGTACTAACACTCGCGTAGCACATTTGACGCTATTCGAGTCATCTACACGCGTTTGCATTGTTGCAGATCGTTCCTCATCGAGGAGAAGTGTAGGTTCCTCTCGAACTTCAGCTTGAAAACGGCCGAAGTCGACTTGCCCGGCGAGTTCTTGCTCCCCAAGCACACGCACTACCACGTGAGGATCGCTCGGTTCATGCCGAGGGTCGAGATCGTGCAGAAGCACAACACCTCCGCTCGGCGGCTGTACATCCGCGGCCACAACGGGAAGATATACCCGTACCTGGTGGTGAACGACTCGGGCCTGGGGGACGCGAGGAGGGAGGAGCGCGTGCTGCAACTGCTGAGGATGCTGAACCACTACCTCGGCAAGCAGAAGGAGACGTCGCGCAGGTTTTTTTTTATATACATATACATACATAGTTAAATCTCCACAGACTCGTGGTCCGCGCCTTTTTCATTTTTAGCTTTCTTTTTGATCCATTCTATATAATACTAAATTATATTAAGACTTACGACTACTTTTCACTCTTATTTTAAGGTGAGTTGCGCAACTCAATCAAATTAGCTTAGTTTAAAATTTTATATATACACATACACCTATAATAATGTCCTCCTAATCGATATTCGGTCACGGCGGCCAATCTCCAAAGAGGCTAGCCATCTGCACAGGAGATATTATAGTGCACAAGTGACGACTGCGCAAACGCAAGTGCACTCTCTGTTCCTTCACTCGCCTAGTCCGATGGGAAGGTTAGCCGACACGACCGGGGCGAGATCAGGGGCAGGACCCACTGTTTTAACGTGCCTTCCGAAGCACGGAGGAGCTTGAGATGGTTTTTATTTTGGTCACCCATCCTAGGACTGACCACAGCGAACGTTGCTTAACCTTAGCAATCGTTCGCTGAGCGCACGCGCCAATGCGCCACCAAGCTCCCCATACACATATACACATCATAGATATATTATAAATACAATATTTTTTTTATATCTGTATCATCGCAACATTCTTATTGTACTAGTGCTCTTAAGTAACCTATGCTAACATTCCCCTATGTATGGCTATGTTCGCGTCGCGCAGGTTCCTCCACTTCACCGTGCCGCGGGTTGTGTCCGTGTCGCCGCAGATGCGGCTCGTCGAGGACAACCCCAGCTCCATATCGCTGTTGGACATTTATCGCACGGAGTGCGCCAACAGGTAACGCGTTTTTATATTATGTTTTAAGAGGACTGTGAAGTGCCAATTCATGGCTCGAGTGTGCACTTTCAAAAATTTTTTTACAAAAAATAGAACCGACTTCAAAAACACTGAAAACTTAAAAATAAACTTCTTCTATATTGAAGTCGGCGCCAAACGATGATCTCCTGGAAAGTGTTAAAATTTGTCACCGACTTCAATATAGAAGAAGATTATTTTTAAGTTTTCAGTGTTTTTGAAGTCGGTTCTATTTTTTGTAAAAAAAAAAATTATTTTTAAATTTTTAGTGAATGAAATCTTTTTAGTGAAAGAAACCCTAATTGATACGAGCTCACCTTCGGTGAGCTGGTATTAAATTAGTGTTTTCCTCGATTTTCTATGGGATCCCATCATCCGATCCTGACTTTGGTGACCATGGGACCACCCTTGCAGTATGCTCTATCAAATACAAAAAGAATTTTGGAAATCGGTTTAAAAATGACGGAGTTATGAGGTAACAAACATAAAAAAATACAACCGAATTGATAACCTCCTCCTTTTTTGAAGTCTGTTAAAAATGCAGTTTGTTGCACACCGCTTAGAGTTGAAAGTTCGAGGCAAGTGCCTACATTACTTATTGAAATATTGTTTCGGGCGATAACTGTTTTACCCCCCTAAACCTTTACGAAACGACACTGTTGGTGTCATTAGATTCAGTATACTATGTTTATATGTTTTGCTTTTTTTGTAATTCAGTATAATGTAGTCAAAAAATATAAAAATGCTCGAGGTAGTTTTTAAGTCTAAAATGTACATATCTAGATCTTCATTATATCTACAACATTTCCAAAAAATATAAAAATTGGACTATCTAAAGAGGGAGAAAAGCGTTTATGCTTTTTGTATGAAAATTTACAACTTCACGATCCTCTTAATCGCAGCGCATTGATTGCACACGTTGTACAAACTTAGAAGTTATTTTTAAAGAGAAAAGAAGGAGTACGCCGAATATTGGATAATAATGCCTGACCTTAATTACAAGCCAGATCTAGATGAAATTGTTAAAAAATGTTCACAATATCATCATTCTCACTAAGATTTAAATAAACAATTAAACATAATAGGTTTTTTTAATTAACGCCTAAAAACAGTTTGTGATTTATTTAAAATCAAAACGTACAAACCTAGATCTTCATTACATCTACAACATTTCCAAAAGTTATGAAAATTGGTTTATGTAAAGAGGGAGAAAAGCGTTATCGCTTTTTGTATGAAAGTTTACAGCTTCACAGTCCTCTTAACATTTGTCCAATGCTACGGCCGCACCTGCGCCTATCGTCACAAAGCTTCGTGCTATGACGCGATCACAAACGTATAAAGGGAAGCAGACTTAACATCATTTTACTCACACATTTGTCATAAGTAATGGATATCGTTTTTACTTTAACCCCAAAGTGACATGATATATCGCTATTTCTGTTTTTCGTCTATGGCGATACGAACGCACACATAAACAGTTCGGAAGCCGTGACAGACGCCACGTGGACGCCATCTTTAGGTTTGTTAAAATAAGAGAAATGGCGTCGTGACATTCTGTTATAATGTTTTGTTTTGTGATTATAAAAAAATAACTGCTAATCGGACAAGAACAATGGTAAAGTGCTGTGCCCCGAAGTGTTCTAACGCATCATATAATAAAACTCCAGAAATTACAATGAAATTAAATTAATATTGTTTGTGTGTGAGTAATGTTTACATGTGGTAAAGTTGCCACGGTTTTTGAATGATTCGTTTAGTCTGCTTCCCTTTATACGTCTGTGCGTTTTTATATGTTTTAACATTTGTCTAATGCTACGGCCGCACCTGCGCCTATCGTTACGAAGCTTCGTGCTATGACGCGATACACGCAGATGTGACCAGTCATTATATCGGCTGTCGTTGAGAATATTCGGGCTGCGTGGGCGTTATCGCGCTTGTAGCGGTACAGGGTTTTAGCATAGTAGCATATACACGATAACTTTTTAGCGTACAAAACGTACGAAGCTTCTGCACGCATTGCTTCGGGACGATAGGCGCAGCGCAGGTGCGGTCGTAGCATGATACAAATAGAATTTATATATTTTTAAGTTAATTAATTTTTATGAAAGATAAACAAAAGTTACTCTCACCATTGAGATAACATCAATGCATCCGAGAAAGTGTTGATAGAACCATCTCTGTTTGCTCTTGTAACATTAATACATTACTTATTAGCCTTACTTATTAGCTGTCTTAATATTTCGTTTGTGCAGCGTTTTTCATTTTTGTACATCATTTGTTGCAGGGGCGTGGAATATGACGCACCAGTCGCACGATACTACGAGAGATTGGCCGCTGTGCAAGCGAGGGGATCGCAAGCTTCCCACCAGGTGTTACGAGATATTTTGCGTGAAGTAAGTTGAAAATTAATGGCTGACAGTCTTGTTTCTGTGTTATCTTTTTTCTCCCAATGTCTTATTGTAACATTTATGACACTTATTAGTATATAATTCTATAGAAGAAATTAACATAAAAACAAATTAATTAAAATTTATGAAATTATTATAATTTTTAGAAACATGTTATACTTTGGCCAGGGAGATTTAACGCTTTAAATATTATTCTCGTTATATATTTTGCTCGAAGTAAAGACCAAGTTTTTTCATTCATTTTCGGGTAATAAAAACTACTGTTCCGATCAGCCCCCCTATTAACAAATGTCGGATCTCGGATTCGACTCGGACAGTCACGTCCCGTTTCGCATTGATGCGAAACGCATTAGGTTTGAGATTAGGCCGTAGGCTATTTTTTATACCCCCAGGTGATAAGGATGCTCTCCCCCAGAGTTTTTTTTATACAATTATTTTGGTGAAACGTAGTTCGCGGACACAGCTAGTAATAGTATAGATTATTAGATTAGAAGGATGCGATGCGAACGTTCCAGGTGCAAGCGACGATGGTGCCGAAGGGCCTGGTGCGGTCGTGGGCGGCGGCGACGTTCCCCGCCCCCACCGACTACTGGACGTTCCGCAAGATGCTGACGCTGCAGCTGGCGCTGGCCGCGAGCGCCGAGCACGCGCTGCACCTGACGCGGCTCAGCCCCGACATGCTGTACGTGCACCAGGACTCGGGGCTGCTCAACGTCGCCTACTTCAAGTTCCACGTGGACGACGCCACCGGTGAGTGCCAGCACTCGCACCCGCAGTCAACTTGTTAGTTCACGTGCCGCACGGTCGCGGAATTCGAAAGTTTAGCAGATTGATTGTTTTTTTTTGTCGTATTATACCTATAATTATAATGCCACATTATATATATACTTATATATATAATGTGGCTGACCCCAGCTGGGACACAAAAAAAACTGGAAAATAGTTTTTTTATTGCAATTAAGTTGGCAAACAAGCAAACTGCCCAACTGTTGGTAAGTGGCAACAGTCACCTATAATAATAATTGTGGTTCCTGTGAGATTCGCAGCAAAACTGCAACCCTCACAAGAACCACAGTGTACACTGTACGTTGCCAATTTGTGACTTAAGATGTATAATAATAATAATCTTTATTTGGAATCTTAAACTAGGTACACATTACAAATAATGAACGATGACGACCGCGAAAGTTTAAAACTGCGTTGCAGTTGTCAACGCCCACCTCCGGAAAGTGAGCTATTCCAATTACAATTCCGTAATCACAAAATGGAAGAAAAACATTATAACTTAGAGCAGGGTAAATGTTCTAAGCATTATAAACTATTATAAAGGACATGTCCTTTTTTGGGCCACATATTTTAAACACCACAACTTATTTTTTTTTGTATAGAGTTCTTAAAATCTTACACTTTTAAGAAAAAATTAGACCGTTTTAGCCCTGCAAATCAGAGAAAAAATTAATTGTTTTCAAAACTAACGTTACGTGAAATGGAACAGAATTTGTCAAATAGTGTGTAAAGGAACAACAAAAAAAAGCTATGGCACGAATGAGTTTGGCCAAATGAGTGATACCAGAGCCGTAAAAATAGTAAAAAAAGTGATAGCTGACAGCTGACATATGACAACTGACAGTTTAGCAAACAAATCCAAATCTGACTGATTTTTGATTTTTTGCAAATGATAAATAGTTGCAACGATTATCTAATGCATAATCTTATATATCAATCTATACAAGAGACGTTAAACCTAAATCGTAACTTACCGGCACCTCTGTCTTATTTAGTTTTGCGTCTGTTATTCTATTAAATATGTAATAAACTGGGTACTACACCTGCTTAACACCTGAACTGAAGTCGAACACAACATCTGGACTACACATCCCACCGGATGTTCAGTCCCACCCTATTTGATGTTCTCACAACGTATGTGAAATATCCACGGACCAAAAGATGTAAATCTACCATTTTACCATTCGTTCCTAACCGGTAGCTGGTCCATAACAGAAAGGATCGATTGTATGCGGTACTCATATTGAATTAAAATAAATCACTCACAAGCGCGGATCCAGCCCTCGTAATAGGTTGTGGTCACAGACACCCGAAAATACATACAAAACCATTGCCCTGACAAAGATTCATTGTTTTTTTTTTGTATTAGATATAGTGTCATCAGCCTATAGTTCCTAAAAGACCTTAAAAGTGTGATGTCACAAGTATTTTTCTTTTTTGTTTGCTTGTGGGTTAAGTGATTCGCGAATGAAAGGGAGATAAAGCTCAAATGCGATTTGATACATTCATGCTCTATCTCCCAGAGTGTAAAATTGGGAAGTGGGATGATGGCAAGGGTGCGCTGGGTGTTATGATGAACAGAAGTGTTGTTAGGAAGGATGGAAGGAAGAAAGGAAGCAAAAAGAACGGAGAGAGGGTTTCTGACGAACATCACAAGTATATTAGGGTTGTGGGCATGCCCATCGTGCCCACAACGGTGGATCCGCGATTGACACTTAATATTATGATGCTGTTGTTACCCTCTAAAATAGACAAAGATTAGAGTGTAGCTAAATTGGCTTTATAGGATAATCAAACATTGTAACTTCTTATGCATATATTACTTAATAAACATGTTACATGATTATTATAAAATAAAACAATGGTTTTTTTGCAATGTTTATTTTAATCACTTCAATTTATTCCAAACAAATAACTGACAATATCTGTATAAAATATCTAGATCGATAAATATGAATGCTTAAATACAAAACTAAAAACTGTTTTAAAAGTATGAAATTCCTCATTTGAATATGGAATTATTATCTATATCTCATGAGTTTATTTTATAGTGGAAAATAACAATGATTCTTTTCTGCCATTTATTTAACTTGAACCTGGTTTAATTTGCACAATGTTTAATCTGGCTTTTTTGCTAATGTTGCTACGAAGGATCACCAACTCCTAGATAAATCATTTTTAACATTCAATTTGTAGCAGACAGTTCCATTATCTGATACATTGTTGATAACAGGAAAAACAAAAGCGCGGCTATGCAATACTGACTATACTTATATTTAAAAAAAATATTACTGCCAATAATCATCAAGAGATGATGATGGCACACTTTTGCTTCCCACATTGTCACAATTAGGCACAAAACAATGGGTTGATGTATCAGAAGTGCGCCTGTAGTCTTGAAGTGTTAAAAGTGTTTGAAACAGATTTAACATCAAATGTATCAAAGCTAGGTTGACTAAGGTCAGGGACAGAGCTTGACCTGCTTTCTGATAAGCCGCCTTCGTCATTAAGTTCAGGTCCAATATGTTGGTGAGCTTCGCCAGCATGCATTACAAGCACGAGCATTAATGGGAACCTAAAAATGATCAGTTTTATTAGACTTTACTATAGACATAAACAAAATAAATGCAATATTGCTTTTTTGCTTTAATGGTCAATAAGAGGTGCTTCATTCTAGAACAAGTAGGTATAGTAAGTGTAAGAATATTAATAAAATTGATTAAAATAATATTATGTTATAGTCATTTAATGCAATGATTTATATAAGGATGCTGATGAAATAAAACTTACCAGATGTGGGTTAATTATAGTTACTATAAAATGTATTCAGCCGTCCCAATGTGTCATCATCATCATCATCATTTCAGCCAAGAGACACCCACAGCTGGACATAGGCCTATAGGCATAGGCACATAGACAATGTGTACATAATGGCAATGATTGTCAGCCTATTTGCCTTGATATTGATATTCTACAACATATACAAACTGACTGGTGCCCTATTTGTCAGTCTCCAATATTGCATCGACCTCTGATAGTTAATTCCAATTACAAAAGTTCAAAGCACTCTTGGCATAGATAATTTCCATCTACTACCTGAAATATAGGTTATTAAGAGGTCAATTAAAAGAAAAAGCTAATAGAATTGCAAATAAATTAAGTTTTTGTTTACTATGACATTACCTCACGCATGTTCAGTCCATTTTTCAATAATGGATACATATAGTCTTGGCTCATATCCATTACATTGTAATGATAATGTTGATTTGAAACATTAATATTACAGATAGTGCAGTGTGCCATAGTGGAAATTGCCTGAAAAAGTTTATAAGCATTAGGTAATAAAAAACTATAAATTATCTTTAATTTATTATTTGATATAACATACTTTCTATGTTGGCTCGTATGATGGCTCAATTTGTATTTTGTAGTATCGGCAATACTCATATTCAATTTTCGTTCAGGGTAACAGGTTATAAAATCAAACGGTATCCAAATCGAAAAGATCAGTGAGAAAGCCAATATACAGGGTGTAACTGAACACCCCAATAACATTTAAGGGTATGTATCCATCAGAAGTAGAGATTCTGTTGGAAAAATATTAGCGCTAACAAACCTTCTTTTTTTTCCCATACAAACTAAATAAATTATTTATTTATTTATTTATTCTTCATTGCCTGTCATAGTTTACAAGATGTTAACAAAAATATCACAGTACATAATGACACCCTGTTAGGGTATTGCAATTTTGTGTGCATCATGTTATTAACTTAATAATTAAAAATTTCATTAAAATTACGTATTACCTCACAGTTACATTAATATTTTATAATTTCATTTACAATTAATTGTATTTAATGTCACGGCTTGTTAGTAATCAATAAATTATAGAGAATAGAAAATTTATACAATGTCAAACAAAATTAAATAGGCAAAAAAAAAAAAATCAAATTAATATCTCCTATACAATAAATTAATAATATATAAGTAACAATAGGTAATATTTAAATTCATTATGTCACTACAGAAGTCAACGAACTATTAACAAACAAAATGTCAATAAAAATTATATATTTAAAATTTATCTAAATTTTCAAGAGTAATAATAAAATAAAACAAAACTAGATTCGAATTAATATAGCATATTGTCTAATTATTGTCCTTATTGTTATTACATTATTATTAATATAATAATGTTATAACAATAAGTGACTTTATATATATAGTTGAACAATAGTAACATATATTACCTATTATTTTATTTAAGCATTAATAACTTATTCAAAATTCAATTATAATTCTATTTTGATATATCGGTTAAAAATTCATTTATATTATAATAATTTTTACCAAGAAGAAATTTCCGCAAAAGTTTAAGAAATGAGGTAGTTGTTTCAGCATTTTTTATATAATTGGGTATATTATTATAGATTTCGATTGTCATGCAATGCGGTGCAGATGTAAATAGTTTTAATTTTGAAAATGGCTTTTTAAGTTTATTTTCACCACGGTTATTCCTTTTTAAGTTTGAATTTTTTATTGGAGAGTACAAATTTGCATGCTTTTTTACAAACTTACATGATTCATAGATATAAATGCATGTTAACGTCATTATAGAATGTTTAATGAAGTGCGGTCTACAAGATTCCATTTGTTCTATGTTACATAAAATTCTTATACATTTTTTTTGGAGGACAAATACATCATTGATATCAGCACAGTTACCCCACATTATTATACCGTAGGTAAGCCTTGAGTGAGCGTAGGCGTAGTATGCTGCTAGGGCTGTTTTAAAGTCCGTTACTTTTTTCAAATTATACAGCGCATATATAAATGAGGACAGTTTTTTTACAAGATTTTGTACATGGGGTTTCCAACATAAGTTTGTGTCCAAATCAATACCTAGTAAGGTAGCCGAATTTACAGTTTGTAGAAGTAAATTTTTATATTTATAATGTATTTGAAGTGGAGCCTTTTGGTACGGTTTAAATTGGATAAGTTGAGTTTTTTTTAAATTGAGAATTAAATTGTGGCAATCAAGATAATCTGTTATTTTATCTAAAGTTACGTTTAGTTTATTTTCTAATTCATTTGTATCTGAACAGGGTATCATAATAGAAATATCGTCAGCGAACAGAATGCAGTGGTCAATTAATGTTGTAGTAATACTATTAATGTATATCAAAAAAAGGATACACCCTAGGACCGAACCTTGAGGGATTGATCCTTTAATGAATACTTGTTCTGATCTTACTTTTTGAATTAGTCCTGTTTCGAAGTTTATATTCTCTACTTCGGTATACTGTGAGCGATTTTCAAGATAGGACTTAAACCATTTTAGGCATTATTTTTTGGTATTAAGTGCCGACAACCCTACGTAAGCGTACGAGGAATACTACGCTCACGTTATTAAAACTAAATTAATTATTGTTTGGTATTAAGTGCCGACAGCCCTACGTATACGTAGGAGGAATACTACGCTCACGTCTGTCACATGGCATTTTGTGTTTAAATTTCTTTTGTGTTAAGAGCTGATTATGGTTGTCACTTGAAAGTTTTTGCTTTCAGTTTAAAATCAAATAACTCTGAAAGTATTTGGTTTCCAGGTCTCAGACAAGCACCGAAGGTCCATTTAGTATCTAACTTATATGCCCCTTAAATGTTATTGGGGTGTTCAGTTACACCCGGTATATCCAGTTCATGTACGAAATCGAGAAGTCCATAAAGAATAGCTAGGTATGTGTAAAAGAGCATTAAAATCACCAAAACGGAAAACACAAAACAACCACCAAACTAACAACCACAACAACAAACCTTAATTATTTAATTAACCTCAAAACATTTTTTGACATTGACAACGACGCGACGTCAAAATGTTTTTTTTTTACTGTGCTTACATGCTATAAAAAATTCGTGCAGTGTTGCTGCTATAATAAGAAAAAAACGAATATTCAAATTCAATTTTTGAAAAAATGCAGGGGTCTACAATTTTTATTTTTGTGGTTTTACTTTCTTTTCATAAAGTTTAACCCTTCCCTGAAAGTTGAAGTTGTTTAGAAACTTAAATTTATAAAAAACCAGGCTCCATACAAATCGAGGACATCTCCTTTACATGAAAAAAATTCCTACTGCTACGAGTAGTTAGTGTCAATGCCATTTCAATGCCATATCTTACCCTTCAAACCGGAACACAGCAATACAAGCACTGCTGCTTTGCAGCAGAAATAGGTAAGACGGAGGTACCCATGCACACGACCCAGTTTCAGAGTTTGTCGCTTGCGCGATTCAAAGATAAGTGTGGATCAGCTGGGGTATTCTTACCCCAGCTGAGCCACACGGATCTCGAAAACAAAAGTCAGCAAAAATCTGTTTACTAATATAGATAGGTGGTAGTTTGTTGATACTTCATTCAAGAATTCAGAGTTTGTCGACGCCCCAATCCAGAGAATGGAAGAATCGTTTTATTTGGGTGAATAGTCCAGGAGCTAGGAGTCCCTCCCTAATGCACGAGACTTCGTTGCTTTTTATATTTTGTGTACTGTTAGGGAACTTGCAAATGGCAACTTTTAGTTCTCACCGGAGCCGCGGGCAGTCAGAAACTTAGTCTGCTGCTTGAGATATATTCTCTCTAATCTGTGATTTCGTGATTCGAACGTTTGACGGTTAGGGCATTCAGTTTTGAAAACCAGTGAACTGCTGTGAGTACTGTGACCATTTGTTTACGCTTAAGTTTCTTCACTTACGGAATCGTATTAAATAATTATTAATTATGGTTAGGCAGAGAGAGGAGCCGGGGTGGTGAAGGTGAATGTTAATGCATTATAAAGTAGCTACTTAAACCTGCACCTGGGTCATAAGCCCCAGGCACCGCTCTTGGCTCTCTTCTCTGCAACGCAATAGACCGAGCACCCGCGTGGTGAATGCATGTTATGCATGTAATGCTAAGTTATCGTCTCTCCTTGGGATTAACCTAACAGTACTTTCTTACAATAAAAAGGTAATGTTAAATAGTCAAGCGAATTCAATAATAAAACAGTTTTTATTGGATTTCATGTAAATCCTCCATGAGTGATTGATATATTTCAATGTTTTATTTAGGCAACATTTGGTATCTGCTCTCCTAGGCTACACACACTACGTGTTAATGAAATTGCATAAAACCTGAATATAGTTCGTTCGGAATCGAGAGTGGAATCGATTTCATTAACTAAAAATACTGATTGGATTTTATTAAAAATGAATTTCTTCTTCTAATTCGTCTATATCTCTTATCGGCGGGGTGCGCGCGGAGTCAGCAAGGGCAGCAACAACGTACTAGCAAACGCGCGACCATAGAATTTGAGATTTGCAAGATATACAACAAAACAAAAAAGAATATATTATTATCATTGTATTAATCCGCGAAAATTTATTTTCATAAATTATATACTAATAATAATCATATTTATTTTCATAAATTATACCTACATACGAGTAATAATAAATAAAAAATAAGTTGGGGTGTCTGAAGTTTTGCGCTATTTTATTTGTCAAACAAACTGTCAAAATATCGGTAGTTTGTGTATTGGTATTAAATGATTTTTTTTATACAAATAAGTTGGCAAACATGCATACTGCCCACCTGATGGTAAGTGGTTACAGTCACCTATAGTACATATGGCTCCTGTGAGTCCTGTGAGATTCGCAGCAAATTTATAACTCCCACAAGAACCACAGTGTACGTTGCCAACTTGTGACATAAGATGTAAAGTCACGGTACCTAGTAATTTCACTGTTATATCTTACCCTTCAAACCGGAACACAGAAATGCAAACACTGCTGCTTTGCTGAGAAGTAGGTTAAGTGGAGGTACCCAAACAGTCGACCCTGGTACAGTCTTCCTCGTCATCTTGCTAAACATTTAAATTGTTTGACTGTATGTACATAAAGGTCTCAAAGCTTCTTAATATGGTACTTACTATGTACTTATGGCCGCAATATTGGGTATGACATTACATTTGCAATGTTAAATTTATTTTAATTGTGCAATTATTATCTAAAATGAAATTTAATTGCGTATGGGATATTAACGTAAGATTAAAGAATTGTGAAAAGTTTCATATTGTATATCATACTAGCTGTACCCGGCATGCGTTGCAATGCCACGTAAATGCCTTTTTTTTTGCTAGGAACCCTCACGGGTGTCCCCATAACACCCTACCAAAGTTTCATTACAGTCTGATGAATGGTTTCGGAACGCATAGAGGGCAAACAAACATAGTAATACATTGATTTTTATTTATATAGATTATAATTTTTAATAAGGAGATTTTTAAGATTTGCGCTAAACATAGATAGTATATTTTCATGTTTTATATTAGGAGGTAATTTATTAAATATTTTTTACAGGCATATTGATATGGATTTTTTTACAGCACATTAATTCCTGAAGTATACCATACCACATACATAATCTTATTTTATAACGGGCATTAAATAGAGAACATGCAATATTTTTATTTTTGCGTTTATTGGAAAGTATCCCATGTAGAATAGATCACAAGTATCTTAAACATTAAAATAATAAAATTTATTGCAATAAAATGCAGTCTGAAAGTAACAGTTTCAAATTTCGCGGCAAAACGGGCTTACAGTTCTGATGACGTCACTCCTGTCTGTCACTCATTCCTCGCTCGCTGACATTCTATTCAAATATCACAGGTAAAGTTTCCATTAGTTTCGAATTAGTTATTTTAATTTAAATGAACTATCCATCATCATCTTATAGTCAGAACAATGTTATTATTGCTCTGACAAAAAAGGATTCATGTTTTGTACCAATGTGTCTATCAACTTCAAAGAAGCTCCCAAATAAATAATTGTTTTTAACTGGACCTTCCTATCGAAAGTTGAAAAAAATGACTGTAACACGATAATCTTCTTTTCGTACTTTATGCTCTAAATGAAACACGAAAGCTTAATTGCGATTTAATACTTAACCTACCGTAATAGTTTAGTTCCTTTCATTTCTTCACTCGAAAACTCGGCATTTTCAACAAATAAAGTTACTACCATATCGACACTAACTCTTGGTAGGTTTCTACAGTCTATTTTTATAAAACCAACTACCATTTTTTAGAGAAAAATGTAAATATTTTTGGTTAAAATAATGTTTACCTTTACATCGAATGGGATATAAAACACGAACGACGCCACTAGTCGTTGATTGGTAGATTAGGATGCGTTCCGTTTCGCGTATTTTTATTTCGCAATTTTTCATGAAAAATGGTATTTACTAAAATAAAAACGTTGCCATCATTCTTGTTTTACGTTTTTATAACATTTTAATCACATATCGTTCATAAATATTACATTTGCATCTTCCCTATTATGATTCTGATGAACATTTTTAATTTTTTTAAATATTTTTAAAGACAAAGTATACGGGCCATGTACAGGGTGTCCCACGGCGATGCCACATGGAGGGAAAGAACCTTAAATAACGTAGATAGAAAATTTGACTAAAGGAAGACTTCATTTTGATTTTAAAAACAATCCAATCTGCATTCATAGATTTTTCAATAATCGTCTGTCTGAACCGGCAATCGAACCCGGTAAAATTAAGAGAATAGGGTAGTTGACTCATATCAAAATTTATTAAAATATTGTTTATTTCTAACAGTATTTGGCATAAGGTTCCACAATATACCGATTTTAATAAATAACAATGAATGATTACTGTAAAATTTTAATTTGAAAATGCTAGAAATAATCTTTTTTATCTCACGCCGTAAACGCTTTGATATCCTGTGGTCAGGGCCGTGACGTCACTCATATAGTAAACAAAGAAATGCCAAATTTGATTCAACAACTCGTCGATTTGCACTTTTCTTTCCTAAAACTGGCAAAAAATCGTCCAAGTCTCCGTTATTATATTTGTAAATATCGTAAATTATTTGTATTAATAGCAAAATCAACCATTGATGTTGGATTTGTGAGAGCAGATAGTACATATCTTCCGAAAATAGACAGATTGATGGTCTGGAGATTCTTTGTGTATCGCTCTAAACAATATAAGTACAGTTTCAATACTGTTATAATGAGAACAGGTTACAAGTGTACTTGTCAAGACTGTCACGCGGCAGAAGAGAGTTGCAAACATGCATTTTTGGTGTGGTTGCACCATCACAGTGAGGAGCTATTTTGTACAGCAGTTGAATGCTATTGGATAGAATTCTATCTCTCAAAAGTCAAATAAACACTAAAAGTATTTAGTTCAAGAGAAATGTTGAAAAGAAAACATCAGGATCATGTGTCAAATACCAGTGTTATACTGCAAGAATTTGTAAATGAACATAAAAAGAGAAAGATTGGCAGTTGTTCATTTGTCAAGCATGAAGAAAATTACTGGGAGGAAAAATATATATACATTCACAGACACAGATTGTGACATATTTCTTAAAAAATAAAAGATCTCTTCAATGAAGAAAGAATAAAGTGCATAGAAAACTAAACCACGAATCATCAATACAGAAGTGCTCTTTAGTTCGAGCTTCGTTATAAACAATAACAGCTTCCATGTGCTATAAAGTCAGCCAGTGCATAACACATGATGGTTCTTTTGTTGGGAAATCTTGCAGACACCTACGAGTATAATGAAATGTGGATAAAGTTGAAAGATGAAGATTTGGGTTGAAATTTGCAAAATGTGACCTCATTTCTGATTAATACCCTGTAATAGTCTATTCAACAAACGGTATCCATAAAATTAGATTAATACAAAATTGTCATGCTTTTTTACTGAAGACAATGTTAATTATCAAAGACGGAAAACTGTGAACAGTATGCTTAACTCAAGTATAGATGCAGATGTTTTGTGCTAAAGCAAAACTTATATACTTTTGTGTTGCTAGCAGTATGTAATTTTGAAAACACTCAAAAGGTGACAATATTAGCTATAATAGGTATTTGTTCTAACAATCTGTATGTCAAAAAACTTATTGATCAAATAGTGCCATTTTGGAAACTATACTACATTTTTCCTAAATTATATGAAAGTATTACTTCATAATAAATCACATTACTTTTATTTTGACTTTTATTACCTGCGACCTTAAGGCAATATATACAAATTAATAAATTTGATCTAACTCTATTCAACCTATTTGTACTTTTGGAACATATACTATATTTGAGTAACAATGATAAATATGAGCAACAAACCTATAAAATATTATAAATCTTTTAAGGTGTAACGGAAAAATAAAACACATGTATTTCAAATTTAAATATTTTGATTCAACTTAAACCTTTACAAGTCATTATTGTCAAATAAACATAGAACATTTTTTTTAGTGAAAAACATAATGACTAATGTAGTACAAAAATTTATTATGTCATCTTTAGATGTTAGTTATGTATAAAGTAAAGAAAAAAAAATTCTTTATATTATTTATTTAATAAGAAGGGTCTTGTAAATTAAGAAGAGCACAGGCTGACAACACAGCAATCACATTTAATATATTTGTATACGGCTTTAAAATGGATAACTTGCATATTCTTGCGTAAGCTGTTCTGAAATTTACCAGCCATGGTGGCCAGCAGGTTTAATCAGTGAAGATATAACATCTTTCAGTTTTACCAAACTGGACCTATTTACTTCTATGGTGCGTATATGAATACTTGAGTTATTTTGTTGACATAATGTTGTTCTAGTTGACGGGTCACATTTTGATGTTGTGGCTGAGCATGCACTGCTTTGTATTATGTTGCACAACTTTTACTGCCTTATCAATCTCGTTGTCAAGAGGAGAACCGGTTAGTACACAATAGTTCTCATTAAGTAACCACTGAAAGCAACAAATTTTAATTAGGTACTCAGTAAATTCAAGTAAAAGTTGTTTAGATAAATATATTCATTATGAAACTTTGATATTTTTGTTTGTATTACATACTTTTTAATTAATATTCAATTACATCATTATTCAATTGGACATAAGTACATATTCTTTTCTTTGAAACATCATCTAGTGTCAGTATATAACTTAGATTAAATCAAAAAGGCGTGAATGGTCAAGTTTTCTCTCAGTTTTCTGGTCAAGTTAAAATTTGGTTGGTCGGCTGCAGTCAGTTTTCATTCTAACTGAAAGATAAAAATTTAATTAATTTACATACAGATTTGATTTTACATACAACCTAAAAACTTCTATTTTGTTTAAGTTGAAACTAAAGTACCTACACAGATTGAGTTATTAAGTTATAGTACTTACATTAATGTGATTTTCGCAAAAATACATTCGAGTTTCAGTAGATAGTTACAGGATTTCTTTAAGCGAGTGTTAACCAAATATTTCGCATGTCTATATAACTGGGTACGTCTAATCCACAGATTTCCTGGAGTCTTTGAAGAGGTTATTATATTCCTGTTCTATTGTCCCGTTCCATATACAGTTTTACTATATTTTGTGATATTTAATAGAAAGCATTGTTTTTGTGAGGTTATTTCGCCCCCGTGCTTTGTTTACTATAAGACTGACGTCATTGCCACAGATAATGAACAGACTATCATGGCTGACCGTGTTTTCGGTCCAAAATTGAAAATCTTAATTTAAAATAGATTTTTTGCACTTTTTAGCCATCGAAAAAAATAATATTCATGTGCTATGGTCTAATACAATAATTATGAACATTTTAAGCCCTACTTTAAAAAAGGGTCAACTAGCCTATTGCCATCTTGTATTTTTATGATACCGATCGATAAAGTAGATCTCAGGGAACAAGTCTCTCTAATAAACATTACGTCTAAAACTTAAGGTACTGTGAGTGCATTCTATTTTATGAGAAAACTAGCTTTACCCGCGACTTCGTTCGCGTGGATGTCGGAAAATAACATCATGTCGTACATTTTTTCCGTTTTTGCAACATTTTTCATTCATGCTCAGCCCCTATTATCATAGCGTGATGTTTTATAGTCTATCCTCGATAAATGTACTATCCAACACAATTTTTTCAATTTGAAACAGTATTTCCTGAGATAAGCACGTTGAACCAAACAAGTATCCTCACTCTGTATCCTTAAGGGGTAACAACAGTGGTACTAAATATACTATTTTGTATCGCTAGTACCTACTCTCAATAGTTCAAGTGGTGCTAAGTAGTTCCAATCAAGATTCCTTTATGAGCAAATAATAATATAATAAATATAACAAATATATAAATAGCAAATATATGAAATATTGTACAGTACAGTTACCGATAAAGAATTATCGTTAACTGTACCACAGTTTAACAATCATACAGTTACGAAACGAACGTGTTTGCGCAGAGCAACGGCGGGGAACTCACGGGGCAGTGGGCGGCGCGGTCCGTCGCCTACAAACGCGCCGAGTTTGTTTACTCGAACGCTGAGGGTTAAAGGAAACGACTGTGTGATACGCGAGCGAAATTTGCATTGGTTTTTTACGTGAATTGTTTATTACAATATTTATAATGATGCACACTTGTTCTGTATACGGATGTTTCTCGACCGCAAAATACAATAAGGAATTAAGATTCCATAGAGTTCCCCGCGACGCGAGGTATATTTATTCCTATAATTTCTTATTATTACTTAACCAAATTGGTATCGTCTAGTACTATTATTTATATTTAACCGACTTCAGAAAAGGAGGAGGTTCTCAATTCGATGCGTATGTTTTATTTATATATTTTTTGTGTGTATGTTACGCGATTACGCCGCCAATTGTGGACCGATTTTCAAAATTCTTTCTGTATTAGATAGAGTATACTCCAAGGGTGGTCCCATGGTCACCAAATGATCTGATGATGGGATCTCATGAAAATCGAGAAAAACCCTTAAATTTTCAGGTGTGTCCAACGTGTTTTGTGTGTATGTTACGCGACTACTCCGCCAATTGTAGACCGATTTTCAAAATTGTTTTTGTATTTGATAGAGTATACTCCTGTGGTAGTCTTATGGTCACCAAAGTCAGGATCTGATGATGGGATCCTATGAAAATCGAGGGAAACGCTAATTTAGGGTTTCTTTCACTAAAAAGATTTCATTCACTAAAAAGTTAAAAATATAAAATATTTTACAAAAAATAAACACCGACATCAAAAACACTGAAAAGTTAAAAATAATATAACAATAGGTACAGACAACATCACACTTTTATATTGAAGTCGGTGACAAATTTTAAGATCATCGTTTGGCACCGACTTCAACATAGAAGTGTGATGTTGTCTGTACCTATTCTTATATTATTTTTAACTTTTCCGTGTTTTCGAAGTCAGTTTTTATTTTTTGTATACACCATTTATATCCTTCGTATAGTGATATTATACTAGTCAAAAGGTTAAAGCATAACTTCAAGATTTAAAAAGTTACATTCTGCATCTATGCACTATGAGAGTTTAGTGCAATAATAATAAATACTTCCTAGTTAATTCTCTACTATATTTGAATAAACTCTAGAATAAATGTGTCACCGCTACCTCTCTTCCCGTGGATGTCGAAAAAAAACGACTAAAATAGTTAAATGTAATTTAAAATATAGTTTATAGTTAATTCTGAACTATGAATAAACTCTATAATATATGTATCGCCACTACCTAGGTATCTTCCCGTGGATGTCGTAAGAGACGACAAAAAAGTTTAACGCATTTTTTTTACTTTGTAGACATTTTTATACCTTTAAAATATGGCGAACTTAGGTAGGTATTCGGTGTCTGTACTTTAATTCACCTACGAGCACCGATAACTTACCTGACATAGCTACCTAACATACCTAACATATGTAAATGTAGTTAGGAATATGGGTACTTCTTGTAAATAAATTACATTATAATCGCATTTCAATTATTTTTCTTTTTTGGCAACCCTTATACATTTGCGAGTGACCGCGTAAATTCCCACGCTGCCGGCGGCATCGTCCGACATCAAACGCGTTTCTAAACTGTATGATTGTTAAACTGTGACTGTACTGTACAATATTACAAGGTAGTAGTGATACAAAATAGTAGCGTCCTGGTACCATATCTCAACATCTCATGTGCGTTAATATCTAATGTTGAATGACAGCGGTTCCGTCGGGTGATCTAATATAATTATTCTGTCATTTGTATATTTAGGAATGGAACATGCGTTTGAAATAAATTTAGCATTTTTTTTTATATTACATTAAATACAATAACCAACTCTGACGTTCTTAAAATACGGAGTTTTTTTTATGAATATTATAGAATAAGATTGACCTCGAAAATGCTTCTAGTGTCGTCGCCATTTGATATTGTCAAAATTGTCGAAACAAACAAATTGTTCAAAAAATACATGTAAAAAAAATTTCCTCGGGCTGACTTTACTAAACTATAAGTCCAATAGTCCATAAAGTCTTTGTATGATACAGATCCTTGTAATTATATAGAATTGATTTTAATTTGACGTGATTTTAATTATGGCAATATAGAATTTTGCCTTAATTAAAATCACGAGATTGCCAATAAAAACGTCAATTAGTATCCGTGCTGTTATCAATATGACAAAGTACCAAAATTGGAAAATTGATTTGAAGTCCATACAGAAAAGTACAATTAACAACACCACGTATGAAGTATGTACAGTCAGCAACATGTCAAGCATTTACATTTGCATTATGATATTCGTCGCTATACGAGTGACATCAAGAGCGGTTTCAAGGTCAACATATTGTAATGTCTGGTGTGTCGCTGTGTGAAGAATAGTGAGCACCGCTTCAAGCTGTACTGTTTGACCTTTGGCCTGCTCTTATGTATAGGTGTATAGGTGCGATTTTCGTAATGCAAATGTCAAGCTTAACTTGGCGCCTACTGTATATTCAATAAATAATATACGTAATTTCTGAGTGCTTATATTAGAGCATTACAAAACGATGCAATTTTGAAATGATTGAGAACGTAGTGCTAACACTGCCGCTGAAATACATATTGTAGTCCCGGAATCCATCGTCCTTGCGTATTTAATTTAATGGCTTCAGCTTTTTCACTCGACGTTTTCCTCGTTTGTTGCTAATTTATCGCAGTGCGATAAGTTTTGCGTTCCATTAATGGGCAGTTGTCGTAATAATAATGTGTTATGGCCGTCGCATATCGCCCGTCGACTGCCATTGCAATTGGAGCAAACCAAAATGTATCAAATACATGTTTGATATCTATCACCTATTCATAAACAGTTCGGTCCACATCCAGTTGCATTGAACTTTGCACCGTCATTATACACTGTTTAATCATAGCATTTTATCAAGCTTGATCTGCGCTGAACTGGCCGCTCGATATAAATAACACCGCTCGACGATATGCGTGTTTACATTGTTACAATTTAAAGACCGCACTATACCCACTTCATACTAATTTACTTGTACTGCAAACCTAGATCAAAATCGTTACTCAACTATCAGTGTGAATATTTTGATACTCGGATGGACTAATTTTGTAGTTTCTAAATATTTATCGAAAGATAAGCCGCGATGATGTTAATTTATTGGGCAATTAAATAAACAGCAATTTAATGCAAATAACACAGTCATGTGCATTTCTAAATACGCATCATTTCTTTCAGTGTCATGAGGCTCAGAAGATGACTTTAGCCGTCTTATTACAAAACATGGTCTAAACTATTTAGTCATGGTTTAAAACCTGACGCTATCTTTATCTATGTATATTAACACAATGTGTTAATATACAAAGATGGAAATATGTGAAAGCGAACTAGGTTTAAACCAAGGCTAAGTTTAGCCCAGGTTTTGTAATAAGACCGGCAACCTTATCTTTCCTTAGAAAAATCCTAAGCAGTACGCTGTCACTTCTTGTGTCAAATAAAAAGAATGTGACAGCATGCCACTAAACATTATCCTAAGCTAAGACCTCAGAAGAATAACTAAAGCATAGAAACCTAGCTAAAATAGCTACTGAACTTAATATATTTGACTCACTTTGACATTAGGCGCTGCTAATAGAAGTTAGACAGAGACACGTATATGCAAGATGTTTCGAAAATTGTAGGTCGTCACTAATTCTCGCTTGTCAGTTCTTCTCCCAGTGATGTCGTGTTCATCACTCACCTAGTTTCAACTTCGATATTTATATTATGTAGGTATTTAATAGATCCCTAATACTAAAATGTCTTTATTACGAGAAATATAACATAAATAATTAAGGGTAGATTTTCTTATGTAACTTATCCAGCTAATAGCTGCTGTGTTTCTTTGGTATGGTCAGGCTGGCCCTTCATGAGACTAAAAGCGGGAAGTGCGAGTCGGACTCGCCCACCGAGGGTCCCGTATAAAATTGTAGGTTATACTTTAAATAGAGACTAAATTTTTTATGATTTAATTACAAATGTGGAGTTTGAGATTTTCCCTGACTTGTAGTGTAAGACTATATAACTTCACAAATTTCATAGTTCTAGCTAGATCAACGAAAAGTACCCTATACATTTTGATGCCCGTGAGAATGTCGAAATATACGTTTTTGGCGACATAAACGGCCGTACCTTTTTTGTTAACTTAGAAGTTTGATTTTTTCACATCTTCAAGGGACTAGAACTTGTTAGTGTAGAACTGAGTAATTATATGGTTTTAATTTCAACTCGATACCTTCACGCGTTTCCAAGATAGTCTTGACAGACAAACGGACAATAAAGTGATCCTATAATGGTTCAGTGTTTCTTTTGAGGTACGGAACCCTAAAATTTGGACTATTTAAGTGACGGGTATTTCCCGTTATCTAAAATGTTGGAATTTTTCTATTGCAGAAATTCACAAATTCTATAGGAAGGAAATCGAAGACACACTGCTTTTATTTCATCGCTTAGATTTAATTCATTTTTTATCGCATCGCTTAGAGGTACTTTAGGTTAATCTCATATTTAATTTACTTACCCGAAAATTTAACCCTCAAGGATTTTGAACCTTGGATAAATTCGTGAATGCTAAAACTACTATTTGTACATATGTTTGGAAATTAAACTAAAAACATTAACATTTGACCATACTTTATTGTTAAGACATTTTTCGATAGATTTATTACGCTTGATGTGCGGCCGGGCTTAGTTAGAATGTAAATTTTCCGAAGGCGGCGTTTTGATATTTTACCTTTTTGACTCTTTCTGTTCTTTTCTTGATCTAATATTTTAATTCTTAGAAAAAAATCATCTGAACTGGTTGTTCTTGGCATCCGTGTCAAGGATTCCTTAAAGAAATAGTTAAGAAATTAAATACGTTTTTATTTTCATAATTAATATTTTAGTTTAAAGATTTCCTTTCATTAAATAACTTGACTTACGTCATGACGTCTCCATTTCATAGTTTTACTACTAAGTACATACAAAATTAATCTGATGGAAAATATCTGGAGCAAATTTGACTATGCTTTCGTGGACTCCAATTTCGTCTGACAATACACTTATCCATATTTTTTTATACATTGTCTTTAGGAAATCTGTAAAATAAAAATATCGACAAAATTTTACAACACTACGCATGATCAAGAAAACCTCAAAGTAATTTTCTAAAAATCGCTAAAACATAAAAGTGAAGTCAATATTACGTATTGTTTTTCTACAAAATGATTCAGCGATATGTCATATGTATATAAGTGTACTTATTAGCTCACATTCAAGTAACAATATGAGAAAACATGCCAATTTAAGGTCAATAAATTTTGATTGTTTTCCTTTCGCGACGAATGAGACTTGCAGCCCCAAACTACACAAGACATTGTGTTACGGAGTGCACAAACACACACTATTTGTAAATACCTAAAGAATTCTCGCTTTCTAATCACTTAAATATTAATAAAATATCATCAAAATATTACTAGCCACGGGACGCACAAACAAATATTATACGAACAATTCAAATAGTTCAAACTCGGATGGTCTATCTTCGATACAAGGTACTATAGAATTTAGCCGTGTTATATATTTTTAACCAATTTTAATATTTTTAACCAAAATGACAATTCAATCAATTCATATACTGACCACCTTGTGATATGCCAAAAGACAAATATTACTCATCTCTTACATTTACACAGTTTTGTGCCGTATGTTAGAAAGAGACAAATAGCACACAATTAATTCGTGTTTTAATCTTCCTTTTATGCTGTAGTGATTGTGCTGAGGCTAATGGCCGGTATACACTTTGTTTAGTTAAGTGCTTAGTGTTTAGTAGACTGTTTAGTGTTAAGTGATTAGCAGGTGCTGTCCATACACTGTTTAGTAAACGGTGTTTAGTTTATTTGTTCATTATATGGACTAAACACTAAACAGATCTGTCCAGACGTGTTTAGTGAGTGTTTAGTGTTAAGTGAGGGGTGAAGGCGGGAGAGCGGGAGGGGCGACTCGCAGAAAAAATAGAACGCGTTCCTATTCGCTAAACACTAAACACTAAACACTTAACACTAAACACTTAACACTAAACAGAAGCTGTCCGAACGTGTTTTTTACTAAACACTTAACACTAAACAAGCCACTCGCACTAAACACTAAACAATGTGTGTACCGGCCATAAGACAAAGGCTGGTGCAATGAGCCATAAGTCTCTGAACTGTGTTAAGTTAATGCTGAGTGCCCATGTCTCCCTAAAATTTCTGCACTTACAAAATCAGAGATGTTTTTTTAATTACGGAATAAATACATGTGATAGTGATACTTAACTCTTTTGCCATTGTTGTATTAATTTTCCTTAATATGATTCCTTAATTAATAAATATGAGCGGCCTCTGAAGTCGTGTTTTAGTTTACGTGCTGGCCTCATGTTAATGTACTGCCAGCAACACGTCAAGCTTTAAATTTGAGCAGTCACAAGGTCGACATGTAGTCTGGGGTGTTGTTGTTGTGTGTACTAGATTTTGACGAACGACATCCCCAATGTCGTTGGTGATCGTCACTCACTCGTTACTTCAACCCATAAACGTCCCACTGCTGGGTGGGCACGAATCTTTATTTAGACGAGCAGGGATTGACCTTACTTGGCCTACGTCACACTGGCTCGCCTAACAGGGTGGTGCCGAGTTTTCCAACTTGTTGCAGTCTCTTGCATTACAACGTACAGTGAGCTCCCATTCCAGCTTTACATTCACACTACGAAAACCGCCGCTATTACGAGCGACATAAGAACGGTCCAAAGGTCAAACAGTATAGCTTGACAAAGAGCTTACTGTACACGAGAAAAAAGGAACGGAAGGATGGAAGAAACTAATTTTAAAGACCACGTTTTGTAATAAGATTGATAGGATTTAAATCCGTCAACGTATAAACTAGGCATGGAACACTGCATGAAAAGCATGTGAAAAGTCATATGAAATTATTTTCATTTGTCACACTCCCTATACATACCCCCCGTTTATGAAAGGCTGATCAAAATATTGAACTAACATCCATGTCATCTTAACAGCAGTGTCAAATCAATTTGAGTTTCCTAAACGTTGGTTAGCCAAAATTTACTTATCTCTAAAAATTTGATTTGTCGTGAGAAATATTTTTAGACACGGTCACATTGCTGAAATCATATATTTTGTTTTATTCATATGTATTTTGGAAACCCAAAATGGATCTTTCCTCAATAATTTTGCAATAAATTTGACAGCTGTGTCAACTAACACAGTGATAAGTTGATTTAGCTTTCAGCAACTCAATTCATAGTTAGCATTAGATTGATAGCTTGTTAGTTTATCGCTGAACAGCCTTTCAGAAACGGGGTGATGGACTGCTATATTTCATACGTGATTCTGTGCGATGGCAGATTATTCGCATTTCATTTCATAGTTGAATGTGATAAGGCGGGCGAAGTCCTTGAGTACAAGCTAGCGGGTAGGAATTATTTGTGTTAAGTACGTGTTAGAAAAAAAGGCATAAATACTAGAAGCAAACAGATAGCAAGTTGTAATATTCGACAACTGCGTAAATAAAATAATTTCCTGCGAAATTTCACATTCATTTTATTAAATGAAAAATAGCGATCATTTCAGAGCCTAGTCTAAACCCTATGTCGTGGTTAAACACACGCTCTTTTAAGTTATTAACGTATTCGTTTCGCCTCCAGGTGAATTGGACGGCAATCGACCGGTGCCGTTCCGGCTGACGCCCAACATATCGGAGCTCCTCACGTCTATTGGCATCACCGGCCCGTTGACAGCGTCGGCCATTGCCGTGGCTAGGTGCCTGGTCACGCCGAACTTTAAGGTGAGTAATCAACACGGTACTTATATCTATGTTGTTTTGTTGGTTTATGTGGCATAATTATTTTATACATCAGACTGCTTTTTGTGAGTTAGTTTTCAACGTTTTGCAAATATACATTATAAAAAACCAATTGATACAGTATACAGCATTCTTTAACCAATTGATTTGGTGTATAATTTAGGTTTAAATCAGCTTCTGTTCACATTATACCTAAAAGGTTTGCATCATCTAAAGCCTTGTAAGGTAACTAAAAAAATTAAGTAAATTACTTATTTCAACGAAGAAACATAGATAAAGAGCATATTTTCAAAAAATAAATTGGATAAAGGACTTATTTTAACAATTCAGAACTCAAAATTTGCTTAAGCTGCACCATACGCAACAGCGTGCAGTATTTTTCTTTTGTTGTAAAATTGCATAATATATGTCACTGTACATACATCACACATTGCAATTCCGATAACGTAAACTAAACACACAATTTCGTAAGAAGTCTAAACGAAACCTACATTTCAGATTCAATCAATACTGCGGACAATACTACGTGACGAGATGGTGACCGGATACAGGAAGCGATTAGAAGATAAATCGGGCCTGCCTAGTGCCGGTAGTTCGGCGGAAAATAAGCCATTGGAGATGGACAACGAAACCATAATTAGCATGGTGAATAAGGCGGTGAATGCGATTATGAGCCGTCTCAACACACTGGCCACGTTCGACGGGCCGGACAGCAAGGTGGCCGCACTCGTCACTGTAGCCACCAGCTACGACAACCTCTGCCGTATGGACCCAGCTTGGCACCCCTGGCTGTAGACACCTTTCTACGACCACCTCTGCCGTATGGACCCAGCTTGGCACCCCTGGCTGTAGACACCTTTCTACGACCACCTCTGCCGTATGGACCCAGCTTGGCACCCCTGGCTGTAGACACCTTTCTACGACCACCTCTGCCGTATGGACCCAGCTTGGCACCCCTGGCTGTAGACACCTTTCTACGACAACCTCTGCCGTATGGACCCAGCTTGGCACCCCTGGCTGTAGACACCTTTGTACGACCACCTCTGCCGTATGGACCCAGCTTGGCACCCCTGGCTGTAGACACCTTTCTACGACCACCTCTGCCGTATGGACCCAGCTTGGCAGCCCTGGCTGTAGACACCTTTCTACGACATCCTCTGCCGTATGGACCCAGCTTGGCACCCCTGGCTGTAGACACCTTTCAAATATGAAAGGATTGTATATTTAAGAAGATTAGGAATAATCGAGAAAACCTTGAAGAATTTTTAATGAGTCATTTGTATTCGACGACTATAATGATTGTATAGAATATGCTGCGTCCACGACATTATACGAAAGAATGAAAGAAACTTTTTATTGGCCAATAGGTACATACATACAAAGTTGGTGAACAATTAAGATGGGTTCGCCAAATGGTCCCATCTCAGCTTAAAGCTTCTGTTGCAGGTTGCAACAGGAGCGCTGGTTTTTAGATGGGACCATTTTGGACGACGACGTAATGAATTAAATTGATTTAAAAACATGAAAAAGAACAATGTGAATAATACGATACGAGATAATCTCTTTAGATTTAAGTTGTAATTATAAAATGACGCGCCCTCGAGTAGTGGGCAGGTGCGAAGTTGTGATCTCTTGTACTGATAATAAAGATTAGTTGTATGAAGCGTTGTTTTATTGCAAACGTGCGTGTAAGTACATACGTAGGCTGTCGTCTGTGGAGAGTGCATTGCATGCGTGTGCATCAGTGACAGAGCGCGCGGTGAAAGTACTGGTGCAGCATCAAGTGCGGCTGACAGACACCCCCCCCCCCCCTTCCCCCACGTCACGCGCCAATCTCACTCGATCGCCAGAGATAGTAAAACCGATTGCAGCACGCTAACAATGGGAAAGAAAGTGCAATAATTGTAGGCCAGTGCAGGAAATGTTTGTATGCTGTCGAGCTGTGTGACGATCCGAGATCATTTTAGTGCACGGTGGCATTTATTAATGGGTGGATTTCTTGCTCATGCTTCTTGATGTCCTGTGCGATGACGTCTAATGTACCTAATATATAAATCTGCACAGAGGTAAAGTTAATCATTGTGTAAAACAATTTAATCTGAACTAAGGTTACAAACAGATTTAGTTCATGTTTGTAAAATGTTGTTCATGTTGTGGTTACTTTGTAAAATGTATGAATTAAGTGGAATTAAGTAATTCTTTTTAATTTTTAGCAATTGGTCGTTGGACAAAGATAACGACCATTCCTACTGCTCGTGTCAAGTGCCAGGATATACATGAATGAAATTGTTTTAGAATGTTCTAGATTGTTCGTTTTAGAATGTTCTAGATGTTTCGAGAATAATTTAATTATTATAATTGATGTAGAATGTTCTAAAGATCTGAAGAAAATAATGATCTGAAGAGTTCTCGATAGCTTTTAATACATATTTGAAATAACTCGAAATTTCTAAAATAATTACGTATTCGTACTTTAGTCGTAGGTAATTGGGCTTCGAATATTCTGGATTGTTCTCTAATTTCAATGATGACAATAGAATCTTTCAAAATAATTTTAATCGGTCCGGAATATTCTGGATTTTTTTAAAATATAAATATGCAAGTACCTATTCTTAATCTTTATTTTGGCAAATAGAATAGATAGAATGAATAAGCAAATAAGCGAGATATTTTGGTAAAATAAGAGGCATGGTTTTTTTAAACAAAATGCTATATATTATTACAAATATTCACAAGGTGGATAAATTTCAAACTTACCATGTAAAGGTCTACTATCTACGGAGGCGTAGCTTCATAGACGTGTATTCGTCTTTATACGCTTGCTGTACGCCTATACGCCGGGGTGCAGTGATACTCCGTGAGTGATGCAAATGGTATGGTTTTGTAAAAATGACAGGAATGGCGGCCAAATTTGTCTAAAAAGTGAAAGAATAGCCGTGTTTGAACTAAATTCTGATAGGCAGTTTTACTCGTTCTATAGAATACATTACTATCATCTGATAATTCTCTTGCCGCTACGTACGAACAATCTACAGTCGATATTTTTTTCAATATAAGGATGCAACCAATATACAAGTTTATTTTCTAGTTATGACAAAAATTTTGTGTGCTTGTTCAGACAAGCAAACTGAACAACTTTCACTATGGGACCAACTTCGAAATCGCAAAAAAAATCAGCTGTTCCATACAAATGTTCAACATTCACTGAACCTAAATGTATGAAACAGCTGACTTTTTTTTGCGCTATATCTATGTCGCTATAATGTCTAGTTTGTCAGTTTGTCGGCAAGTTTCAGAGTTTGTCGCTTGCGCGTTTCAGAGATCTGTCTGCCCCGGCTGGGGTAACGTTACCCCCAGCCGGGCCACACAGATCTCGAAAACGAAATGACCTAGTGAAAATCTGTTTGCTGATATAGATAGGCGGCAGTTTGTCGAAGTTTGTCGGACAAGTTTCAGTTTTCATCGGGCTCGCGTTTAAGGGGGCTGTGTGGCCCGGCCCCCGTGTGGCTGACCCCAGCTGTTGCCCCCGTGTGGCTGACCCCAGCTGGGCCACAAAAAAAACTGTGAAAAATAGATTGTTTGAGTATGTCGCTATAATGTCTAGTTTGTCAGAGTTTATCGGCAAGTTTCAGAGTTTGTCGCTTGTGCTTTTGAGAGATCTGTCTGGCCCGGCTGGGGTAACATTACCCCAGCCGGGCCACACAGATCTCCAAAAACAAACAACATAGCGAAAATCCGTTTGCTGATATAGATAGGCGGTAGTTTGTCAGAGTTTGTCGAACAAGTTTCAGAGTTTGTCGATCCACCATTTCAGAGCTCACCTGCAGCAAAGTTGCTGCAACTGAGCTAGCTGGATCTCGAAAACAAAGCGACGTAGAGAAAAACTGTTTGCTGTGTTGTGAATGCAGCTTATATGATTGATCTATGGTAATTGATTTTGTTTAGTTTTTATGTTTCGCGCCACCTTTTGTCATGTCGATACTGACAGTCTGTCAGCCCTTGTCTTGCGATTACTTGATTTAAAATAAACAAGTCATCTATAATATTTATTTTATTTCAATACATAACAATTGGCGACGAGTCCGATCGAGCTTATGTGTGTCAGTCAAGTAGTCTAAGAAAGTTGTATTCGGTCGATAAAGTCATCTTCACAGTCAGTAAGGTTATCTTCGTCGTATATCGCCGGAATACAATGGCTAGTCTAATCGGAAGCATAGAACAATTTGACCCAAAGACAGGTGATATTATTACGTACTTAGAGCGTCTAGAGCAACTATTTATCTGTAATTTAGTGGAAGAGCCAATGAAAGTGTCGTTGTTGCTGACTTTAATTGGGGGTGAAGCATACTCTATATTAAAGGATGTGCTGACACCAGAAAAACCGTGCACCAAGTCGTATAAAGAACTAACGAAGACTCTAGTGGAACATTTCAGTCCTAAAAGACTACTAATTGCAGAGCGTTACAAGTTTTGGATTGCCGTGCAGGAGCCAAGCGAAGACATAAAGGGATTTGTAAAAAAACTCAAAGGTTTATCTGTTCATTGCAACTTTGGCAACTTTTTACAAGAAGCTTGGAGAGATAAATTCGTTGTAGGGTTGAGATCTCAAGCAATTAAAAAGAAACTATTATCCATGGATAAATTAACTTTCGAAATAGCAGTGTCAGAAGCATTATCTATGGAATTGGCTGAAGGTCAATTAAAATCTATGTGTACTGAAAGTTTGATGTACAACACAACTGAAAATTTAGATAAATTGTCAATAAAAAAATCTAACATTAAAAGTAAAAAGAGTCAAAGTCATAGTGAGTCTAGTCGTAAGTCTAAAACGTGTCACAGATGTGGAATCAGAAAACATGATCCTGATATATGTCCAGCTAAAGAATGGGAATGTTTTAATTGCCAGAAGAAGGGCCATACTAGTCACGTTTGTAAAAAAGGAAATATGCATGTTTTAGATGAGCAAGAACTGTCTGACGAGTCATCTGAACCAGATGAATTATTACTGGGATTTCTGTCATCCATCCATAATGCAAAAAAAGAGAAACCAGTCCAAGTAAAACTAAATTTAGATGGTAAGGTCATCCTTTTTGAAATTGATAGTGGAGCATGTAGAACTGTCATGCATGTCAAAGATTATCAGCAATATTTATCAAATCTAAGCTTGTCGAATGTCAAGTATAATTTAAGAGTTTTAACAGGAGATAGTGTAAAAATTTTAGGGGAAACTGATGTGGTTGTAAATGTCAACAATAATATTTTTAATTTACCTCTTGTTATATTAGACAGTAAACATAAGTTTACACCCCTGATGGGACGAAACTGGTTAAATATTTTGAACCCAAATTGGCATCAAAAATTATTATTTATTCCGAATGAGTTTAGGTCTGTAGTTAAACCTAAGTCAATGGTTAGTGACCAAGTATGTAGGTTAGGAAATGCTTGTCGTTGGTCAATGTCAGAACCATGTGAAACCTTACCAGTAGCAATTAAGTCATGCCAGTCAGACAGTTTTCATGATCAGGTCAATACAGTTAAAGTCGAGTCAGATACGTCAGTGAAAGTCGAGTGCAGTCAGTCAAAACTGTCTAAAAATACTAATAGTCAGACAAATGTGTCCAATGAAAGTGACCAAAAAATCAAAATCTTGGTTTCATTACTTGAAAATAAATTTAAAAATGTTTTTGAGGATAAGTCAGAATCTTGTATTAAAAAAATTAAAGTCGAATTAAAATTAAGTCTTTGTGGAGGTTTCACAACTCTACCATAACGAGAAACTTTTGGAAGTCTGTCAGCCCTTGTCTTGCGATTACTTGATTTAAAATAAACAAGTCATCTATAATATTTATTTTATTTCAATACATAACATGCTGGAATAGTGAAGCGGTGGTTTGTCGGAGTTTGTCAAACAAGTTCCACAGTTTGAGACATGCGCATTTCCGAGATATGTGTGGCCCGGCTGGAGAAACGTTACCCCAGCCGGGCCACCTGGATCTCGAAAACGAAACGACCTAGCAAAAATCTGCTTACTGACAAAGATAGATAAGATAGGATTCACGAGTTTGTCGACACCTCAATCCAAAGAACGAAAGAATTCTTTATTTGGGTAAATAGTCTGGGAGCCTGGAGTCCCAAATGTGCGAGGTTTCGTTATTTTTTATGTTTTATGTACAGTAACTCAATCTATTTTTCACAGTTTTTTTTGTGGCCCGGCTGGTGTCAGCCACACCTTGCCCCCTTGGCATCGTAACCGATTCCGTCGCCTCAAAAAAGGGTCCCGTTAGAACCCCTGACAACCCCATAACATTACTATTTCATTACAATATCGGTTATGAGAACGTCGCACTGTGGGACATCCATAGGTCATAAATCTTAAAAACCTGCTTTCTTGTTTTACATTTTATTCCTTGTCGTTACATTGGATAGTTGCGGTACCTTCTGAAACTATAAATAGGTCAGTAATTAGAGTGCGCCTTCATTATCTATTGTGCATTCAAAGAGAGCGCATCGCCAATCGTAAATACTGTTATCAGTGAGTCATTAAAAAGCGTGACGTCATTTGTTGTCATTGCGGGACCTGTGAGTGCTGTGTGAGTTTTTTCTGAAATGGATATCCAAGAACAGGGTATGTAATAATTAATATTTTTATTTTAATTGTATCTTAGTATATATTTTCTTTAGTATGTCATTGCTACGAGGCGACTTTTCTTGGAGTATTATATTTTAATATTCAAAGTTTGAATAAACTTTTAAATATGTTCCCACTCGCTCCGACTATGGAGGTATATTGCACCATAATCTTTAGACTTTCTTATCTTAGGAAAATTAAAACTTGGCTGCCCTTATCTGCCCTTTTGGCGATGACAAGGGTGCTACGGTTGCCAGATTATCTCGTAGCATTTGCTACGAAATTAGTTTATTTAGTCTTAGTGCTTTGTGTAGGTTTTGTGACTGAATTTTAACCGTTTTTTTTTTGTTTTAGGTAATTTATATATATGCTCGTTTTCAAGAATGCATATTCTTGAAATATGGCTAACTGTCAATACCGATAATGACTCGGAAAAGTGTCGTCAAGTCCTACAAAGTTTGTTGACTACTCTGAACGACGATGCTGAGAACATTGATATTCATTATTTAGAGAAAATTGTTAATAATTTATGTAAAGCTATTGCTCGATTCTGGAAAAAATGTAATAGGGATAAAACCAAGCTTTTATATAAGAATTCCGATTGGTTTAATGTTATTGAAAAAAATCAACTTGTGAAAAACAATAAGCAATGTACTCCGTCTGAAACGTCGCCGTGTCATTCACGTGGTCGTCCTCGAAAACCTTTTACGCAATGTAGTAAAAGGACTAAACGTCGGAGAGTAGCTGATTTGTCAAAGTCTGATGATTCTACTGTGAGTGCATTGCTTGATGTTTCAGACTGTTCATTCGATTCGTGTATATCTAGAGTTAGCACTGATGATGTCTTGTTACTTGTGACTGATGCTCAGTTGACAAAACATCAGTATTTATTAATTAAAAACTTTGTTAATAGTAAGATTTCTCCTAATGTATTACCATGTTACCAACAAATTACTAAAGCGAAACAGAGATGTTACCCTTCTAATATAACTGTTTCCGAGTCTTCAGCTGAAGTTGAATTACAAAGTCTTTTTGATCACACAGCTTCTCGAATCCTTGAATCTCAAAAAGAGGTCTTAGATCAGATTCCTGATGATTGTTTGTCTAATATCTCTTTACTTGGGAAATGGGGATTCGATGGCAGCACTGGACATAGTGAATACAAACAATTTTTTTCAGATTCAACTTTAGAAGATAGTAGTTTGTTTGTAACATCTTATGTACCCCTTCAAATTATTGTAAAATTAGCTGAAGATAATTGTAAAATTTTATGGAAAAATCCTCGACCCTCTTCCACTAGGTACTGCCGTCCTATTCGATTTCAACTTTTGAAAGAAAGCACAGCAGTGTCTTTGCAAGAGGAAGCTTATTTTAAGGATAAAATTGAAAGTTTGCAACCTACTTTTATTCAGATCGACAATCGTGAATTGGTCGTTTCTCATAAGTTGCAGCTTTCAATGGTAGATGGTAAAATTTGTAGTGCTTTAAGTGAAACATCTACAAGTAGATGTTATATATGTAATGCTACCCCTAAAGAGATGAATAAAATAGACGAATGTTTACAAAAACCTGTAATAGAGAGTAGATACCAATTTGGATTATCACCACTACATTCTTGGATACGTTTCTTCGAATATTTTATTCATCTTTCATATAGATTAGACATAAAAAAATGGCAAGTTAGGCTAGATAGTGATAAACAATTGTTATCAAATAAAAAACAATATGTACAGTCCCAGTTTAGGGAACGATTAGGTTTAATAGTTGACAAGCCGCGTAGTGGTGGAAGCGGGACGTCTAACGACGGAAACACGGCCAGGAAGTTTTTTTTGGAATCAGCTGTATCTGCTGAAATTACAGGTTTGAATAAGGATCTCATAGATCGTTGTTGTGTAATATTACAAACGTTATCTTCTGGACATAAAATTAATGAATGCAAGTTTAAAGACTATGCATTACAAACAGCATACAGCCTGGTCGAGGAATATCCGTGGTATAGTCTTCCTGCTTCTGTCCACAAGGTGCTCGTACATGGATCAGATATTATAAGTTATGCATTGTTATCTATAGGAGAACTTTCCGAAGAAGCTGCTGAAGCGACAAATAAGTATATCAAAATTTATAGACGAAGTCACACTCGAAAAATGTCACGTGAAGTTACCAATCAAGATTTAATACAACGACTATTATTACATTCAGATCCTTATATTACAAGTCTTCGGAAACTTCCCCCTAAAAAGAAAAATACTCTGTCACAAAGTGTAATAAAATTGTTACATGTTTAATATTGTTAGAATAAGAATAATTTATTTGTATTTTGTTAGTTGTTTTGTTTTTTTTGTATTTAATTAATTTTAATTTATTTATTTCTATTATTTTATTATAATTAAATAATGTTATCAATGTTTTGACTCTTATTTTATTTAAAATATATGTTTTACATTCCAATTTTTAAGTGTTTGTTCATGATAAATTTAGGTAAAAGTATGTTATTGTTTATATTTGTTTTTTACTGAAGTAAACGTTTTTTATTCCGTAAATACATGTACTTCTTTCATTTTAATGTTCCTAAAACACTTTTACAACTATAAGTCACTAAAATAATACAATGTATTGATAGTAACAGGACTTTAACTATTTATGACCGCCCTTGTATGGAGCGTGTCCCTCCGTGCGTCGGTGGCGCTGTGGACTCGGCACTGGCGTTCTTATCGGGAGGTCCGTGGTTCGATCCTGCCATGTACCAATGTGTTTTTCGTTTTTCGTTTTTCGAATTTCATAAATGCACATTTGTCGCAATGTTCCTACGGTGAAGGAAAGCATCGTGAGGCAATCTGCATACATCTGCGAAGAAATTCAAAGGTGTACCTATGTAAAGTCGACCAATCCGCACTGGGCCGGCGTGGTTGACTACTAACGGGTAGCCTCGAGCTCCTCGGTCATTGGTTTGGTAGTAAATCAATGTCCTCGGTAGGGATGTGTGTGAGCTATGGTGTTTACAACAAAAATGGTGTGGCTGATCCCAGCTGAGCTGAGCCACAAAAAAAATTGTGGAAAATAGATTGAGAATGCCGCTATAATGTCCAGAGTTTGTCGAAAATTTTCAAAGTTTGTCGCTAGCGCGTTTCAGAGATGTGTGGCTCAGCTGGGGTAACATCACCTCAGATAAGTCACACGAATCTCGAAAACGAAACGACATAGCGAAAATTTGTTTGCTGATATAGATAGGCGGCAGTTTGTCAATTAGCTTTTACTGGTCCAACTGGATCTCGAAAACAATGCGACGCAACGAGAATCTGTTTCCTGGAATAGTGAAGTGGTAGTTTGTCGGAGTTTGTCGCTAGTACATTTCGGAGATATCTGTGGCTCAGCTGTAGAAAAGTTACCTCAGCTGAGCCACCTGGAGCTCATCATCATCACAGCCTATTTACGTCCCACTACTGGGCACAGGCGTTTCTAGTTTCTACATGTAAGAAACATGGGGAGTATGGATCATAATAACCACCACGCTGGCCCAATGCTGTTTCTATTGGCCAGCAGTTGCTATAGTAAACTGTTGTTTTATAATAATTATATAGTTATTCGTTAACCAAACGAGGAAAGGTAATTTTTATTGCGAGAGCTGGTTTACTATCTAATCTCATAACCTAGCGAAAGTTATGAAAAGGATGAGGCCAAAATGAGGCATTTATAGAATGCTTTTGTGTGAAACATGACTATTTACCTCGCCAACGAAAAAAATTATAGGCAAACAATAAATTGCTATCGGCAAGATACGCAAAAAGACAATATTTTAATTCAAATCATGTTCTTTCGTAATTTTCAGAGCTGATCTTCCTAATTGAAATTACTTTTATGTGTATGTGTATAGGTGTAATAATAATATGTATGCTTAAAAAATAAATTTATTAACACTCCAAACTACCATAATAACACCATAACATAATAACTTCACTATCGAGACATGTGGTACTGGTACGTACCTACGTACGGCAATAAAACGATTACTTATTACTTCTATTTATCGCCTTTATATTTGTTTGAAGGTCGTTCAGCTTTAAAGTTAAAATCCTAGACAGGTACATACACCCTTAACAAAATAAGTTGGTACCTACAATCTATGAAATAAGTACCTACCTATCTATTGAAAAATTATGAATAGAGTCGTGTGGGGTTGGGTTGGGGTAGTTGACTGACACCCGTCTCGTGGCGACCGGCTGGAGGCTGTCGGGCGCCGGCGGCAGCGTCTGGTTGCTAGGCGGCGGGCGGCGTCGGCGGCGGCGGCGCGCGGCGGGGCGCTCTGGCTGGGCGGGCGGCGGCCGTCCCCCTCCGCCGCGCGCGCTCCTCGCCCGCGCCTGCCCGAGTGCCCGGCCCGCGGCCCGCTTCACTTCAGTCAGTCCCGATCAGTCCGCTCCGCAGCGTTCGCCGATTCGCTAGTCTGTCGCAGGCGTTTTAACAATAGTTTAGTGCCCGACATATAATAACCGACCGTTTATGACATTCCACAACCCCGCCCCGGTGCATTTTTCACAGTTGCATTTCCGTCAGTGCGAAGAGTGCGTCGGCCGCGAACGACTTATCTCGAAACGGTGACTCCCCGAGTTTATTTTTGTTGTCGTTTTGGTGTGGTGAATATTTGTGTTTGTACGGACGATAACCGTATTATCTGTGCGATCAAAATCGAGTGGATATATTTGACGACAGACGCCTCTATTTTACAAGGTGAGTTATTAAAAAAACCCGTCAGGGGAATTTACTCTTCGAATGGGACGTTTGATTCGCCGCGACGTGGCGGTCGCCTCGTTGATGCGTTTGAACAACAAAAATCTTATTGGATAGGTAGCAAGCAACTGCCTTGTTGCTTTCAGTGATTCATTTAAATGATATGGGCAGTAAAAATATGTTGAATAGATTACATCCACCATCTAAAGAAAACGTCGGACTGGATTCATTAATTATTATGACGTCATCACTTGCATAATTTTCCTATAGACCCGGATACATCACAAACAAACAAAACTAGGAACCTGCCTGGTTTACGTGAATCTAATGGATTTGGTCCTATCCCACTATACCATATGGTGGTCTGTCGGAAGCGAATGGAAAAGAAAACATGGAGGAGAGAGGGCGTTCGGCGCGGGGTGGTGCGCGGCCGGTCGAGCGACCGCATTCCATACGGAATGCCGGATAAAACGCAATGTCAGTGTGACTGACTGAGGGGCTGTGCTGTACTTTCTTTGCTGCATTTGCAACAATGTTTCCCTCTTACTTATTCGGAATCTTATCGTGAAGTACCTACCTATAACTTACATCATGTGAAGTTAGTAGGTAGGTACTGCCTAACCTACGTACGCTTATTGATGAATAGCGGCGACGCGAGTCTCGCATGTCAGATGACTCCTGTTATACCTACCTACCTTCTTTATTATTTTTAAACAATCAATTGATTTTTTACACATCACAGGATAGATCGTGGCGTTTATCTCACCTGATGGTAAGTGATGATAAGGCTGAAAATGAAAGCGAGCTTCACCTGGACTGTGGGGACTCCCGACTCCTCAATAACTAAGAAACTGGCTATATTACCTCGAATTATCGGAACGCAACAATGTTATTAAAATTGTTATTATGGCGACAAAGTTTTTAAACTGTTTTAGCTAGCTAGCCAGGCGGGTTCAGAAGCCCTACCACCAACCAAACCAAGCAGAAAAACTGTTATTTATTTGGTGTATTCCTGTAGGCCTAGCACGGCGCGTGGACTATAGAAGAGAAAGTGACTAACCCTCGTCGCGTCTCGCGTCATTGTTATATGAGAGAGCGAGAAGAAACATGTTATTTGTCTCTTGTCCCGTTTTATCCACGGTCCGTGCTACGCCTGCTGGAGAGTAGGTACCAGGAGATAGGATGAGGCGACGCGAGGGCGACCGTAGATGGCCAGCACTCGTGCTGCCTGCGCTCGCTACGCTCGCGCGAGCTTCAATAATGAAAATAAGCCATTTACCTACGAGTAGTTTCCTTTTTACTTAAGATAGGTAATAATACATTACGATATAAGTGCGGTATGTTGGTTATAACTCTATGTTGGTTATAACTCGTAATAGAGCTGAGTGTGTATAAACAATATACGCACGTAGGTATATCGTACAACGTTTTTCAACATACTTGTGAGGAAAAATACCTAATAGGTACCTACACTGAATATTTTGATTAAATAACAAATCATTGTTAATTAGTAGACTTAACCTTCGGCGGGATAGGTTTTTCTTGCATACACGTAAGGATAGGTGGGGTAACCCATCACCCCACAACTTATTTGCAGAAATAAAATATAATGTATACAAAAACAATAATTTATTTTTAACGAGACAAGTAATATTGTTCCAAATCAAAGTATAAAAAACAATTTTAAATAGTTTATGCACATATATCTAAATAAATAATTAATGCTTTATCTAAAACTAATTATTAAATTGTGTTTACCCGTAATGTCATTCAACCTATTGGGTGATTCAACCTGAAACTATTGGGTGGTTTACCCTAGGTAAATGACATTTAACACAAAAAATAATATTTTTTTTGTCTTTTTTCCTTGGACACATTGAGCACTGTGCTTGTTTTTGTAGTTTTAAAGGGGATTAACTTCCAGAAGCTTCCGGGTTCGTGTTTCCTGATTCAAAATAAAACATAAACCCAAAATGAAAGTGGGGTGATCGGTCATCCCAGCAAGGTTAATATAGCAAAATCCACGACATTCCGCAAATCAGTAGTAGGTATATGCTACTAATTACGTATGCTTAGATAAGATAATACAGAAAAACCTAACTACCCTTAATTAACATATTATAAAAAGTCATCGCATATTTTTTTGAATGAGTGGGGTGATGAGTTATCCTCCGATCCGAAGGTTAAACTAAATAATGGTATGAAAATAAATAATCATTTCAAAAAGAATGTTGTTCCTTGATGTCTTTTATATAACCATTACCTCTAAATTTAAAAAAAAATAAAGTAGGTGCTTTACTGCCGCGGCCGGCAAGTGCAGTATTGCCGGCCTCCCTGGGATGCGTTCCTTGGCTATAACACACACGTGTTTTATGAGCCGCTTTATTATATATCTAAAGCCGATGTAATGAGATCCACTTTACGAGCTAGTGTGTTGAAAAATAATGTTTCTAAATATTTTTGAGGCTGGTGCCTGATGAGGTAAGTAAAGTGAGTGAGTGATGAGGTAAGTTTAAATGTAAAATGTTTAATGTTTTTGCTTTGCTAGATCAGTGGTAAATAGATGTAAAATGTGTATAAAACATCTAAGCAGACCATCGTTGACCGGTTGCAATGCATAGGGATGGAAAAGAAAGGTTAGTAATGTACCTACCTTGTACTAGTAGGTGCCACACTTTGAATAATATTTATAAGATTATGATAATTGGCGTCACTCACAGAACACAGAAACGTCTTTTTGTGTTCTGTGGCGTCACCTATGATAAAATTATTTCGGCTTACATTTGTTGTACGAACCTAATAGGTGATAAGGGTGACACTCTCCAGACTTTTCCTTTTTTGACAATTATTATGGCTAAAACGTAGTTCGCAGGCACAGTTAGTATTTATTAGTATAATTCTATTATAGCTGTACTCAAGAAATACTTTTCGCCATAATAGGTTAAATAACCTCGATTGTGTTAGTGTCAAAAACTAGAAACTATTGTCAACATCATAAAAAATAATGTCTTACAAGAAATTGGAACAAAATATAAAAATTGGCATAAAGTGTATACTGATGGATCAAAGTGTGCTCAGGGTTCAGGGGCAGCCTTTTTTGATGCTACTGGTAAATATGGAAGAAGTTTTAATGTAATATCTTCAGTTTCAATTATGACTGTTGAACTTACAGCAATAATAGAAGCACTTGACTATACACGATATTTCAAAATAACCAATAAATAATCAATTCTTTATCGAAAACTCATTATTAAAATGTGTTTACACATAATGTCATTCAACCCAAAATTTTCATGTAAATAATAGACATGATGATGATACTATGATTTACATGAAAATTTTGGGTTGAATGACATTATGTGTAAACACATTTTAATGATGAGTTTTAGATAAAGAATTGATTATTCATTGGTTATTTTGAAACACCGTGTATAAAGAAGCTTCCATATGATAATGTAGTTATCCTAACAGATAGCAAAAGTGCATTATAGCATGTTGCTAGGTGCGCCTATGGCTGCAGAGGCACCCCCTCAGCATATTCAATACTCGAACAGGCTGTGATGCTGAACCAAGGAAATAAGAAACTGACAATGGATTCCATCTCATATTGGTCTTTCTGGAAATGAGGAGGCTGATAGATTGGCAAAACTTGGTACCTCCCAAGGACTTCCGCTAGCTATGAAGAATATTTACATAAGTATAAAAAAAACAACTTATATCCAGTGGAAAACTGAATTTGACGAAAGATCGTAAAGTTACAGGGATATGGTACTGAGTTATCCAAACTGAGCCCCCACACATTCCTTGGTTCTGCAATATCAAATTTTTAGTGACTGCCTACAGGCTTTGGTCTGGACACATCTCGCTGAACTGGACATCTTATGAAAAAAGACAGTTCTCCTAATATGTGGAAAAATTGAAGATGTCCAACATTTGTTGGCGGAATGTACCAAAAATCGAACGCGATTGCGAGAAGACTTGGTCGCAAAGCTGAAGGCCAATATATTCGATATTGGCGCGTTGCAAACCATTTTGTAAGAGCCCACATCTGAAGCAGCCTTATCGATCTACAGTTTCGCGGCAAAAAGCTTAAAATTAAGATAACTTAATTCTAGTTAATAAAAATTAATTCTAAGGTCACGATGGGGCTGACATGTAATGTTTCTACGAAAGCTTCGTAAACAATAAAGATTAAAAAATAATAATAATAGGTAATTGTCAAAATAGAAAAATCTGGAGTATATTAGAAGATATCACAGTCATTTTCTTGTTTCATACCTACTTTAAAGATCGTTATTTTCGGAAGTCAGGTATTAGTTTTTGAACTTGCTTTTTACATATTTGATTACCCATTAGGGTATTAGCATGGTGAATTACGCAAAACTTTAGTAGTCGTATCGTATAGCTGATATAATTAAATTAAATGAATAAAATATCTAATAATAATTGAATAAAAATTGTTAAATTTCATTAGAACCAGATGAGTTAATGTTGTAAAGTTTTATTGCTTTTATTAGCGAAATGCAGTTTCTGCGAATGTTTAATTTTATAGTGTAAACTTATTTATTTCTGTTATTAGGCCCTCTACATTTAGTTTTGCAGAGCGCGATTAATTCCATTTGTTTTCAATATTTATTCACAGAATCTTTTTGATTTTCTTCTCGAATATTGGCGTATCAAGTACGTGCCGCACCGCACGGTAGCGTCGAGATTAAGATATTCTTGATCAGACCTATTGAAAGATATATTTGACTGCTATTTTGATATAACGTGCAACATGTCGAGTCAACAACATGTCAAGGTATGACGAGGCGAGCGACACAAGGGCTGTCTCAAGGGCAATCAATAAAGGATAACCTGTTGTCACGTGTGTACATAATATGATCTCTCTCTCTTTGTTTGACCTGGTGAATTGTACTTTCCCGATTCCGATTCGCCCCTTCAAGGGATAAGATAAGCGTCATGGGGTTGGTTTATGTTACAGAGTCCTAACCAGCACTCGTCCTCCGCCCGGCACGGCTAGTGGACCTTACGTAACCAGCATTTCATCGATTTCTTTCTACTTCGGCAGTAAAGGGCACATAAACGAATGTTTGTGAGTATGTATGGAACTATGGATGTTTGTTACTCTTTCACGCAAAAACTACTGAATGGATTTAGATGAAATTTTGTACGTAGACGGATTATGACAGGGATTAACATATAGGCTACTCATTATCCCGCGAAAAGTAAGTAGAACCGGCGGGAAAGTACATTTACAGTTTTTTCTTTGAACTTTTAAGGCGAAACATAGTTCGCGGGCACAGCTAATCTCAATATAATGTGTTGTTAGAAATCGAGAGCATATACACTTCTTAAGAGGACTGTGAAGTGCTAATTCATGGCTCGAGTATGCACTTTTAAAAATGCCGTTTGTTGCACAATGCTTAGAGTTGAAAGTCCGAGACAAGTGCCTACATTTCTTATTGAAATATTGTTTCTGGCGATAACTATTTTACCTCCCTAAACCTTTACGAAATTAGACACTTTTGATCTCATTAGATTCAGTATACCTTAATCTATGTTCGTATGTTTTGATTTTTTTTGTAATTCAGTATAATTTAGTCAAAAAAGATGAAATGCTCGAGGTAGTTTGTAAGTCTAAAATATGGATATTTAGATGCTAATAATTTATATTCCGAGCAATATTACTTCAAAATCAAAACGTACAAACCTAGGCCCGTATAAATAGTCGTATCTCAAGTACTAGATCGATCTTGAGATTTTGTTTTTGACAGACAGATACATTAATAAACGTCAAAACTGCTACTCAAGATCGAGCGCTGACTTGAGATGCGACTATTAATACGAGCCCTAGATCTTCATTATATCTATAACACTTCCAAAAATTATGAAAATTGGACTATGTAAAGAGGGAGAAAAGCGTTATCGCTTTTGCTATGAAAATTTACTGCTTCACAATCCTCTTAAGCAGGAGTCAAATTTTGTGAGTTTGTTCAGACAAGCAAACTGAACAACTCTAAGGCTCGTATAAATAATCGTATCTCAAGTACAAGGTCGATCTTGAGCTGTTGTTTTTGACAGATGTGCCATACATTAAACGTCAAAACTGCTACTCAAGATCGAGCTCAGACTTGAGATGCGACTATTACTACGAGCCTACGGCTCGTATTAATAGTGGCATCTCAAGTGCGAGCTCTATCTTGAGCTGTTATTTTTGAAATATGTGCAATACATTAAACGTCAGAACTGCTACTCAAGATCGAGCTTTTACTTGAGATGCGACTATTAATACGAGCCTTAGGGCGCTTCCGCACTTAAACGTATTTGTTTCGTATTCGATTCGTGTTCGGTTTTGATCCGTCCTAGTGATTGTATGGACGCTTGCGCACTCATACGTATTCGGTTCGTGTTCGATCCGTAAATTCTCACTTCGAGTCGTTTGTAGGGGTACATCAGGGTGGTGGGTCTTCATCATTTATTATTTGATGAAGTTTTTAATTTAAAATGATTGCTTAATAGTTCCACTTATAACATATGTTATAAGGGGAATGTTAAAACGTCTACAGGTTATTCAAATATCAATTGATTAAACTGGAACTTTTGCTCGTAATTCTTTTCCCATATTATTATAACAAACTTTCCTTAGTCCTAGTTCTGTACCCTTTTCCCCTATTGAATATAATGTCTCATTCTTTCGTAATAGCCTTTTAAGCAATAAGGCCGCCTACTTGTCCTGGTCTGTTTTTGTAAAATATTTCATACAGTTTTTTTTAATATATTTTTTTGTGCCATCAGAATTTTAATATTCGATGTTAAAAGAAACTGCTTTCAATTTCGGGAGGTAGATACTAAATTGTGGTTTCATTTGTTACATCAAATAGTTAGTAACTTTAATGTTAGAGCATGATCCCACCATTTTGATAATGAAAGCCGGATTTTGTCTAAACTAAGCTGGTACCAAAATTATAATGTTTGGTATCAAATAGTACCAAATGAGCACTAAATTGCAGTAGGTTTTTAAAAACAGGAAGTGATCCCGTCATCTTGACGTTTATCGCACAACCGTCTCAAACACGAATCGAATACGGATAAGTGCGCAAACGCTAGGACGTAAATTTCCCGTTTGGTTATTTCACGTATCGAACACGAACCGAATACGTATAAGTGCGCAAGCGCGCCAAGCGCCCTTACTATGGGCCCCATCTTAAAATCGCCAAAATCAGCTGTTCAATACATTTAGGTTCTGTGGATGTTGTACATTTGTAGGTATGGATATTTTTTTTTCGCAATTTCGAGTTTGTACCCATAGTAAATGTTGTTCAGTTTGCTTAACAGAACAATAAGCACAATTTTGCTGCTACCTAAAAACATAACTACCTAATGCTCCAACCTTGTATCATGATGATTTTTGAATGTCAAATCGAAGATCGAAAATTTGAAAATGAACCGCCTCCGCGGTTTGGTGGTTGAGACAACCGTATATTGATCTGGAGGTCCGGGGTTCGATTCCCGATGGGGGCAGAAGTTTTTCTACTTGGTTTAATTAGTGGTAGGGCTTCTGAGCCCGCCTGGCTAGCTACCCGCCGTCTTACCGAAGTTTGTCGTCATAATAACAGTGCTATGGCATTGTTGTGTTTCGAAAATTAGAAGTAAGATGGCCAGTTCCTCAGTTGTCGAGGACTTCAGGCGATGCTCACTTCCATCATCGGTCTTATTATCACTTACTATCAGGTGAGATGAATGCCATTCCCTGTTGTAAAAAAAACATCAAAAGTCCTTAGTTCCAGTCATAATCATATTTGCATTTGTACAAGTCGCTGGTTAGATCACAATTAGAGTACGCGGTACCTATCTGGAATCCGTTTAACAATAAATACACCAAGCAATTTGAGAACGTACAACGTAAGTTTCTGCGATCCATGCACTATAGATGCCACAAGACTTATCTACCATATTCCCAGTTCCTCACAAAATACCACATGGTGACTCTTGAATCTGGACGACGCTGACTCCTAGAAGCAACGATGTTGTACAACATTGTGCATTGCAAATTTGACTGTTCACAGTTAACCAATGAACTTTTTTGCATAGTTCCGAGATCGGCAAATGTAAGAAATGTGCAGCGGCTGTTTTTCATATTTTAGATAAAAGACACTATTTATAAGTTCCATGCTAATATGTGGATAACGTTGTTGGTTACAATATTATTATGTTTAAAAGATTATCTTAGAATAAAGACTTTATATTGTAACTGTTTTTATCCCAAATAAAATAAAATAATCAAGATATACCTACTTATCTCAGTGACATTAGAAGTGATCTGCCACAGCGGGTATACCTAACTATAATGAGCTCGATAGTGCGTGCCATATTTCGAAACGCGTCCGTCGTCGTTTCCGCCCTGTGACCCACAATTTATGACCAACTTTTAGGTGTACTCGGCTCACAAGCGACATGTTTCCCAATTGATATACATATATTATGTATAGCTAGTAGGTATTTTAAAATATGTAAAATGTTTATTTTCCGAAAAATATCGCTAAAGTTCTTCGCGTAACCTTGTTTTTTTAATAATAATAACCTATGCGGAAAATGTGACTTCTCTTTTCGCATCTTTTCGTGGTAAAAACTTTGAGCGAAATAATTCCTTTCTCTATTCCTCCACTATTAGGAATCATTAATTTAAAGAAATAGTCAAAAGTATAAGAAAAAATCAAAATGGCACATGATGTTCATTATTGAGGACTGCAGCAGCACCCCGATGTATGTGTTGCCCTTTTCAAGTTTATAGCTTTAAAAAAGGGTCTGGAGAATCTTTGCATATATAAAATGTAGTTATTCTTCTTTGAACACCGACAGTTATGGCAATAATATGACATTAGGAAGATTACATGCACTCAAGACTGCACTAAACCGTACCCCGAGGTCATTGTCCAATTTAGAGTAAAAGATTTGATCCACTTATATGACCGTTGTTGCTGCTTTGGCAACCGAAGACACTATCGGGAGCGTCCGGGATCTTCGGTCTTTACTCCTTGCACAATCTGCTCGACCTTTAATCTCTTTTCAGATAGTTTAGACATGCTCCTTTGTGTCCATTCTCGGAACTCGCCTCATATCTATCATGTTTGTTTATATTATGGGTTTAGTATTGATATTATGTTTGCCTAATCACATTTTAATGAAGAGATATAATTACACGTGATATTTACTTACGAGTGTGGGTGTTATAGTAAGAATATTACTATACTGCTTGTGCTGTGGGTATGTTTCTTGTTATTGAAAGGAGAATTCTGAATGGTAAACAATAAATATGATGCTCTACTTAATATTTATGCTCCATTTAGTAATATAGCATTCAATTAAACTAACGAAATGAAGCAATTTATTGAAATCGTATTGTGGGCCATGCAGCTAAAACATTTTTTCTTACATAACATACCTACATACAAAACTCTTCATTGCACAAAGACAGTTACAAATATATAACAGAAAACATAATAAGTAGTATATAACAAAAGGTAGCGATTGGCGGCATTATTGCTATAGGTATAGCGATCTCCAGGCCAGGAAAAACTAAGAAGAAAAAATATCAATGTTAGCTTCTAGTAACTAACTACAATTGACTTTCTTTAAATATACATAATAAGGGATCGAAATGAAACATATTACATGATAAGAATCGTGACGATTGCTATTCTGAATGATGTGTTGATACCTAATAATGTGCTTACTGACAATGTTATTTTATTATGCAAAGGTTAAAATGAGGAACACACCTATTTTTACAGTAATATCAAATTAATATAGTGCAGAATATGTTACTCATAGATTGAATATACTAATAAAGATGTCCTGCTATTATACAATGAAACTCAATCGTTGACAGTTTCATAGTTTTGTATGCTTACAATGACGAATACGCGTCTATGAAGCTACGCCTCCGTGGATAGTAGGCCTTAGTTGTATTGAGCGCTCCACATTCTCGCGAGAACGCAAGAACAACACGAGAAGCGTGAATGTGGATCCGATTCGCAGGTTCTCGCGATGTTCTCGCGTAGTTCTCCGACTTTTGTCGGTTTTTTGGCGCGAGAACTATATTGAGCACCTTGTACCAGGGTTGGAAAAAATCATAATTTTTTAATAAAATCCAATTAATCATGATTTATTGAATAAATCCTAATTTATTATGATTTTTTTATTTTTTCGTTTTTATCGTTACTAATTTTAATAAGTAAGCAACTATTTTACGGAAACGAAAGAGGAAGAGGAAAAATTAAATATTTTCCCAGTTCTGAGGCAACTATTTGGAGCGATAGCCACCTCAGAATCAATGGAAAGTTTTTTTTACATTTGGCATTGTTCACTCGAAATTACGTAACAGACTAGGGACCAACAACCTGGAAAATTAGAATTACAATAATGACACTGAAATATGAAATATCTGATTTACTCGGAAAATAGATATTCATAAAAATACATTTTTGTTCACAAAAATAAAGAATTTTGATTTAATCACTGATTTTGTGCCAACCCTGCCTTGTACTTTCTCGCGAGAATCTCGCGAGAAGTGTGTACCCAAGAAGTTCTTGCCGAGGTTCTCGCGTACTTCTCGCGTAGATTCTTGCCGAGACTCTCGCGTGAATGTGGAGCGCTCATATGAAAAAATAACAAAAGATCATTTACTTAGAACGTCCAAAACATTTTCATGTATTTACACATAAACTCGCCCATATGCACACACACATGTTCACATATTTGCATTAAAGTCTGACTTTTATCAATTTATTATGTTTAAATTAGCAATTTCCTACCTACCGATATATTTTCATAATAGTTGTTTAGTTACTTAGTATATTTTTATAATTAGCTTATGTCATATGTGTAGGTAACATTTATATTACATTTATTATGTCGTGGAAGCAATATTTATGAAATAAATAAAAAAATAACGTTGGGCTTGTATTGATGACTTAAAATCTACATATTTGTATTGTTCTTCAATTTATACAACAATCTTCATTTTTTCATTACTTAGTAGAGTTCGTATTAGCATAACGTAACATATTATAAGCATACTCGAATGGATGTTTATGGTAAGGCTCGTTTCGGAAAATATTAGTAGATATCTTTCAAGTCTGTTGAAAGATTAAACGTACTTAACCAATACGGATTAAATTGACTCTTTTAATTATAGCGATGTGGTGGTACAGCCAGAGCTGGGTACAGCTGAACCTCGATGTCGTATACCAGTCATTCTAAATTGAATCACGTTCAATTACTAAGCAATCGGTTAGAATGTCGCGTCGGCTTTGAGCTGTTGAATATCACACTATTGCTATCAGTAGTGCCTACAAGTTATATTATGTAGATAGAAAAGCAATAAGTACCAAATAACGAGGTTCGATGGAAGTGAGAAGTTATTGTGTTTCTGCCTACATCGCCTTTCGTGAATTGAATTTATCATTCTTATAGTGAGGAATAATGAAATCTGAGAGATAATAATCACATTCCGCGTATGCCCCTCCTCTCGGGCGTCGTGTTGCATGTTGAGTGCCAACTGCCGACGTCTGCTCTTAAGTGGGTTGCTTTTTGCTTTGAACGACCCATTGCTTGTATTTGTATAGACCACCTAGGTATTCTCGGTAATATTGTTATCGTTGGTATTGCTATCGCCAGTGAATATGAGTTAATTACCATAAGAAAGAATACGACGTCCGCAATTTGTCGGAGTCGCTAATTGTTATTTTGTCTTACCTTCCACCTAATCACACCGTGGCTAATCACGTTTGATTGTCGGTTGTGTGACGTGTATCGGAGATGGCAGGCGAGGCGAGGCTCTGGCAGGTGATGTGTAGTGTGTAGGAGCGGGTAACGGTCTCGGCGTGTTTGCAGAGGCACGGACGAGGCTCGTGTGTGTGTTCGTGGTTCGTGTCTCGTGTGCCGTGTGCGCCTCACCAGGCACACTAGCGAACTGCCACGGCGGCGTAGCGCGGACGTTGAACCGAACACTCGAGGAATTTCTCCAACAACGCCACAGCTAGTAGATGAAGAGGGTAATTGACTACAGGTGGACACCGCGACACTGATTCGACGATTGTTCTGTGGGAGACTTTCATATTTACTTGCTCGGATTCGGGGTATTGCGTCTTATCATTAAAATGCAGTTGTTAGCAGTGTTTGAGAACGGCGATTTGTCTCAGACACGTGTGCTAGTGTCTCGCAATCTACAGCATACCGGGGCAGGGCGCGGTCGGCCAGTGGTGATCGAATTGCGAATAAATTAAGACTGACTTATTTTATGTCATAACTGCTTTTTGTGGCTGCTAGCTGCTTACACCATGTAATAAAGTGTGTCAATATTGGAAAATTTGATTTAGTATATATGTATAATCAAAGATTGGAATAGGGATAAGTGCAAATTTGCAAAATATTGTTCTACATCCAAGTAGGTACTTATGCGCTTCCTTTTTTACGTTACAATATCTATCGAGTGTGACTGTACTATTTTACATGGTTGATGGTAGTATTGAAATGGAATGAAACAGTTATTATGATTATACAAGTATTAATAGAACATAAACTGTAGTCAACACAGTAGGTAGGCACATTCTAAAGTTACCGAACGACGTGAATGAATGCAACGAATCTATTACTTTCGCATCATTGCTTCGCAAGAATTGCAGCTTAGCGACTGACTAAATAAAAGATTGCATCATGCAACATTCACTTTTGGTGTTTCGAAATTTTGCATGAGCTGCGCATTGCACGAAATATCCAGCTCAATTGATCAATAGCAAATTTTGATGACACGCTGTGTAGTCTGTGTACCTACCTACAATTCAAACGCATTAGTAAAACCGCTTAAGTTCATTTTTTCTACACGTGGAGCATATTTATTCATGAATATGTACAAGAATCTACATGAGCGGCATGTGTGCTTAATGTAGAAACCTGTTTCAGCCAAGAGATCAGTAATAAAGGAAATAAAATTAATCACATTCCAGAATACTTGAATGCCACTTGCTAATTCCAGCGACATCACTTAAGTGTCTCTTCCAGTACGGTGGTATTTGTGCAAAAATAAAATTGAAAGCCGAGCACAAAAAGGATATTTCAACGACGAAATAGAGCGTTGCCAATTGGTCGGCAGTCGGGAGCCGGGGATCCGGTTGTGGCAGATTAGCAGAGCGTGGAATTTAAAAATGGTTTTAAATCTAGGATAAGCCGCGAGATGAGGGCGGTCGCTGCTGTGGCCTGTGGCCCGTGGTGCGGCTAGTGAACGCGGCGACCTTGGGCCTGCGCAGGCCGGCCCGCGGACGTTCGTTGAACGCGCCCGACCGCGCCCCGCGCGCCGCCGCCGCCGCCGCCGCCGCCCCCCATACCCGCCACCACAACTCGTTTGCAACTCCAAAAAATATGGAATGGGACAATAAATCCTTTTGTGAATTGATAAAGGCTTAGACGACAGAGCTCATGGGTGTATTTGTTTATATCAACTAGGACGCGGTATTCTGTCTCATGTGTTTTAAATTTTTGGGCAAAAAGGGTCTATTTGAATAACAATTTGTTTCCAGCTTTATATAGTATAGATAGATAGAAAAATCTTTTATTAAATTTTAATACTTTTTTAATTAGATTTCTTTTAGATTCCGTTAAAATATGAAGAGAAGAATAATTCGTAAATTTTTCACATTTGTGGTGTTAAAAATTGGTCAGCTGATCCGACACTGTGATCATTTTGATTTTTTTTATACTATTGTTTGTTGATTTTTCTCACTTTGACTGTTGTAAAATTCCGAGATTTGATGCAAAATTGCAAAGCAACAGTTTTGCAATATGAACAGTAATTAACTAAATTATTTGAGCTATTTAAAAATTTTAAAAAAATAATAATCTTTAGATTCTTCAGTCTTCCCAGAATTAACTCTACCGTTCCTCGAACTAGTCAGTCGTAGTCGAATAAGTTCAAAAACAATCGTATACCTAATTCTGCTTTGATTTGGTTATGCACCTTTCCGAATTTTTCACCTTTACCTCTTTCAAGTTTTAATTACGCAAAGAAGGTAGTACCTAATTCTTCTCCATATTCCCATCCATCGATCTCTTTATACATACACACGACGCGCTTATGTCGTCCGTAGGTAATAGCGGCGTGAAAGTGTACAGCTTTACATCTTATCGACTGTACCAAAATTTATCAAAATCAATTCAGCGTTTCACTTGTAAGAACATTACACTCACAGACATTCGGATTTACTTTTCCATTCATACGAGTATGTTAGAAATTCAATTAGGTATCTAATACGTCAGTTTGTTCAAAGATTTCTAACAAGAAACCATCTCAGCCAATCACATTGTTAAACAGACTACCACAATTATTCAGATCCGCAATATTGCTAGTTTATTTAAATATCCGTATTAGTCTCCTTGTGTTTGGTATCTATGTACTTAAGACAACGGGCTCAAATTTACAGTTTCACTTTTGGACACCGGACCTCTTGATGTACATTGTACATTAAATCACCGTGAATGTTTTTATCTTATCGCCTCTTTCAAAGTTAACAACCATTTCATCATTTGTAAGCTAAAAGCTACAGTCAGGCTGAAACAAAAGCCTTTTTACATTTGAATTGTGCCCGTACACAGACATAATACAGTGAACGGAATCGCCAAGAGCTATTGCATTGCACAAAGCGGGTTCAGTACCCAAGTCCAATTACTGTCATCTATAATAGGTAGTAGGTGCCTAACTAACAAATCTAACGATTGATTGCTAGTTGATACTAACTGATGTATTAATTTGGATTTAATTTTCGAATGTGTCATCCCTCGTCCATCACGTACGTAGCCTCACGCGAAACGAGTAGTCAAATAAAAAATGGTAAATACGAATCGGTCTTTGTATACAAATTGTTATTAATATTTGTTATCATACCACTCCCATGTACACACGACAACGTGTACTTTTTCCCGTAATAACTTTCGACCCTTCTGATACAGTTTTGATTAGTATGAACGCCGATCGCATGTTATGTGTATGTCACACAGAACGCAGAATATGAAGATTTTTTTAATGTCCACCATGTAGGATGTTAAAAATATTGGCTGCGTATTTTTTCTTTTTTTTACACAATTAAAAATCCCGACGATATTTTGGTTTGGAACGTCGCATGACGTCATATGTTGATAAATTGTCTACTTGTGTTGTGAGAGGAAAGGCAGGTTTTTGTAAATATTAATGTATTGCTGTCCTTAAAACAAAAAAAAATATCAAGTAACTACTTTTTTATCAAAAATTAAACAAAATTATTTCGTAGGTTTTTAAAGGTTTATGTCTCTTAATAATTAGCTTAAGAAAGAAAGGAAAAAAAAGGAAACTAAGGAACATGTTAATAGTGGCCATAGATGTTTTTGAAGAAGAAAATTGCTACATTGCCATTAACCAGGTAGAAAACAGGGGACTACCGTTTGAATGAAAAAAAAAACGACCCTTACGATTTCTTATTAATTTTAAATCGCTTTATTTAATAGTTTTTTTATTATTTCGACAAAGCAAATATTGCGTCTGATATCATTTATTTTATGTCTGCCTGTCATGCTTGCCTGTTGCGAATGTGTTTCACGAAGTTACTCTAGCTAGTCAACGTTAAATGTCAGTTTGTACGGAAACTTTGGCGATTCACACTTTCATCATCGGCGGGCGGAACCCCGAATAATTTTGCCAAAATGGGCACGTGACGTGACGTGACGTCTGGTGCGGTGCGGTTTTGTATGCTGTGTTTTCACAATGCCAAATGCGTGGGGCCCGCCGGGCGGCGCCGGCGCGCGAGCGATGACCGCGCCGCCGCCGCTCCTGCGCCGACGACCTGTGAAGATGGTGCGCCAATATTACCCTTATTCGTATGGCACAACTCGCCGCCGTTCTGACAAATTTCAACTCATATTAGACATTGTAATATTCAGCAGTTAGTCATCCTCCAATAATAAGATTCATGCTATTTGCATAATGTGAATCCTTCATCAGCCCACCTAGAAACGTAAAGCATTCTTTGATTTTATTCAAATCTTCTTTCAAACAGGCAATGTTTTTATTGGTAATTTTTTAATACAGGTGTGATAGTGGAGCATCACAACAATCCTTAATTTATCGATTTTTACTAAAAGGATATAGAATAGACAATTGGTAGGTTAGTCTTGTATGTGCATTGTGCATACCTACATATTATCAAAACATATGCATATACAACTAAAATTAAAAAAAGTACACTAAACTACTAGATTTAATTTTACTACAAGGTTAAACAGGGGTCAATATGATTTGCCAATATGCTTGCATTGCACGTATTAATTTTCTGTTATAACTTTGAAAGATTTATATTCACATCTAAGACCTATCATGTCATCTAATCCTTCCACGAAGCTATTACAAATTACAAGTAGGTATCTCCGTATTTTCCTACCAATTCCGCTGATTTAGTGCGAACGCACGCGACCGACTTTCGGTGATCAATTTTATACATTTAAGAAAGTTCCATTTAAAAAAATGAATAGAAAAATGAATAAAATCAATAAAGAAAACATTTCGTCTCGGGCGGGATTCGAACCCGCGTCTACACCATGCCGTGTTCGTGTTGACGCCTTGACCAACTAGGCCACCGAGCTCTTACCCGCCCCGACGAATTTTTTTCTTTATAGATTTTATTATTTTTTCAATTAATTTAGCATTTTTAAAGATAATGCAAAGTTTTTTATAAAAAAAAGTTCCATTTTTCACCAATAATCGCGTCAGCCGGGGCTCAGATTTTTTTACGACTTTTTCTAGTTCTTGTGTTTCACAACTTAACTCCATAATGTTTTCTTTTACACCGACAAAAAATCGGCCATCGATAGTCGGTCGTGTGCGTTCGCGCTTACACGTTCAAGGTTACCGAATTACTTTTGCGAGTATTCACTTTCGCATTATTATTAGTATTGGTTTTTTTTTATAGAAAAGCAAAATACAAGGTACAGTAAGTGCCGAGTCAAGCTATACTGTTGGAGCTTTGGACCACTCAATATGTCGCTCGTAAAAGGGGCGGGTATCTTAGTGCAAATGTAAAGGTTTACGTTACGCTTACTGTACTATAAATAACGACACACAAAATAATGCGCAGTAAGCGAGTGAGCTCGTGATGTACAGTTAACAAAACGTGAAGCTCTACACTTGCACTTGGAAACTGCCGCTATTTCGAACGTCATAACGGCGTTTTAAATGTCAATAAGTATAGTCTCGACTTGTTGTCGGGTGTACGTACATAGTCCCTGCCTTGACCTTTATTTATTGTAGTCTCGGAGTAGCATCTGGCCGAGGAAGTACATTTGTATAGGTACTAGTAAAAGGTTTGATTGATACCGCGTGGTTTAAAAGAGCAGACATCTCCAACAACAAAGTTTCTTTGTGGTTTCAAGTGGGGAATAGATGATAATTATGAAAAACAACTATGTACAGAAATAACTAATATTCTATTATTCCGTTATTAGATTAATTTTCTTATGGCACATTTGCAATAAATTATGATTTTAGGAAGCCTTAACAATCTTACATATTATACTCTTTCCTTATAAAATCGACGACACTTAACATGCAGTGTAAACACTTGGGCGACCTGCACAATATCAATACTAATATTATAAATGGGAAAGTGTGTGTGTGTTTGTTTGTCCGTCTTTCACGGCAAAACGGAGCGACGGATTGAAGTGATTTTTTAAGTGGAGATAGTTGAACGGATGGAGAGTGACATAGGCTACTTTTTGTCTCTTTCTAACCCCCCACTTCCCTAAAATGGGGGGTGGAAGTTTGTATGGAGCATTCCGCAATTTTCAAGGTAGAAAGCTAAAAATTGGTATGCGAACTATTTGTGACTAACAAAAAAATCGTGCATAATTTTTTTTTGGAAATCTGCCGCCAACCCCTTAAAAGAGGCGGTGAAATTTTATATGGAACTTTTTGCAGTTTTCAAGGTAGGAAGCTAAAAATCGGTACACAGACTCTTTGTTACCAACGAAAAATACCTGCCTTATTTTTTTTTAAATCTTCGGTATTACCCCGAATTTAACGCGAGCGAAGCCGCGGGCAAAAGCTAGTTCGCTATAAATGCTAAATGTGCTCAAACAATCGTTGTATTTGTCATTCGTTGGAAATTGACTGAAACGAATATGTGGTTTTTTAAACGAGTTAGTGTTAAGGCGCATAGTAAGGTCAAACATAAAAAATCACTGCAGAAAAAACCGGTTCTCTTCATAAATATTAAATAAAAAAATCTTTAAAAAAGATATGTTATTATTCAACGCATTCTTTAGAGGATGGTCTTTTTAATTTTTTGATAAATTAATTAAAACTTGGTTAAAATGTGACCCAAACATACCTCGATTTTAAAACTAAACCTAATCGCGTCGTAAATATTAGGTTAAATCGTATACTTTCGATTTCAATAAATAAAGTGAACAATATTCTAGGGGATGGTCTTTTTAGATTTTTCTTTTTCGCCTTAATTAATGTTTTATTGAAATAATTCATCTTACGCGTAAAGGTTTGCTTAAATATTCCCCTCAGCCTCACTCACTCACTCCTATGTAATCAGTGCGGGACGATCGACGCAAGGTCATTGGGACCACTATGTGCCTTAAGGAGTCTACTAGCTCCAACAATTTTGTATACGTTTTGCAATAATCATTGTGAGTGAGCGCTTTTAAGGGTAATAAAAAAAAATGAAGAATTGAGGGTAATTTAGTGAAAATTCACTAAGAGAAGGAGACAATTATAAAGTTGAAATAAATTTATCAAAAAATACTGCAACCATACATCAAATACTTATATGTTGAAGAATAAAATACTTAATTTTTTCTTGTCGATTTTTTTTCTAGTATTTTCGAAATACTATAAAATAATTCCTTCATTAATATCTCGTTATTGCGATTGTTGTTTACTGCAATACAATACAGTTCACAAAATGTCCAGCTTGACACTTGCACTACGAACAGCGCCGCTGTTACGAGCGACATAAGGGCGGTATAAAAGGCAAACTGTTTAAAGTCTTGCCTTTGCCTCGTGTAGGTACATTGTGACACTTCATCGACCAATTATTGAAGACGGCATCTCGTTAAATCTCGAACCTTCGTACAGAAATGCGCGCGCACTTGTGCATATAAGCAAGCAGGATGTTGGAGGTTTGCAAGTTTTTCCTTGTTATAAGTTGGTCCTACGTACGTGTCGAAATAACACGTTCGCCGGGCTAGCGGTGCGCAGCTATTAAGGCTAATGTGTTTCGAAAAACAGTGTTTTTTGATTTTCTTTTACTGTGGAATCGACAGAATATTCCTAAATGGATTTACCGGCTTTCAGAGCTCGCAAAAATTAATCTAATAATAAGTAATATCTGAAAGAAAATTCTTAAAACTGATCGCAGATTTTTATTCTCCACTGCTTCATTCATCCATAAGTCTACAGTTTTTCATGAAGATTGACAATTTATTAAAGAAACAAATATTGACCAAATAATATTCACTATAAGATATAGACAGTTCCTAAAACTAATCTAAACTAAAAATATCCTAAAAGAAACTTAAACTAATCTTAACTAAACTAATCATTAATAAAGTATTGGTAAGGGCTTGTTTCACAATCAAAAAGTAAGTATTGAATAGCTTACTTGACAGATGCTTTGACGGTTGTTATATGAAAAATATGTTAAAGAATCTGTTAAGTAAGCTATTCAAAACTTACTTATTGATTGTGAAACAGACCCTAAAACTAATGTAATGTTTAACTAATGTTTAAATAAAGATTAGATTGCTTTATTAAAGTCAAAAGTAAAATATAATAATAGATTTTTTGAATATGTATTGGTAACGCATTTTACTATAAACGAACACTAAATGCACAATAAAATATTCATACGACTCTCACTCAATACGTCACTGGCAACCGCCATCAGTCAATGTCCAAGGTCATTGCGCAGTTTTTTGTTTTATCAACAAAGAGGATTAGCATCTATCAACTATTGTGGACAGGTTCAAACTCAACGTTGGTAATGGTTAGACAGGCGTACACTCACCTTAATCCAGCTCAGTGTCTCGCCATGCAGTCAACATCCTGAAGCTTAGCATGATCGGTGGCGCCTCTATAACGAGACAACAAAGTAATTATATATTTTTTATCTTTTTACACATCTCCGCTCGGGTAACTAAATGAGATTACTACCTACTGACAATTTACCTTGATCGCATTAAAACAATGCTCATATGATACTGCATCGCTATTATTATCATATTTGCAACTTTGTGAAGCACCGAGTATGGAAGTACCGGCTTGTGCTAGAAGCGTCCGTATACCATTCTTAATGTTGATACCTTCTTGAATACCATTGGGATAATGAGCGTTTGCTAATAATAGACATTTTAGATGTATTACAAGTTTCGAGATATGTATAGTACTCGCAGATAGGTCTGACCGGTCTGTCAGTCTGGCTTCAACTAAATGTCATGGTCAGAAGTTGCTTTTGCAATGCTTTATTGCCTTCAGAGTCAGACAGTAATCGTTACGTCTTGCTGAAGGCGTTAATAAATTAACTTCAGTCGAAGAGTCATTTTTCTTTGGATTATGTAGAAATTTAATATCACGCGCGATTGACTCCCGAGAGGTTGATTATAAAGAGTTTTCATACAAAAGTTTGTAAACGTTTAAGTTACTCCAACACACAGTACATGAGAAGGTCGAATCGCCGAACATAACAGGATGGCAGCATCCGCTTCGCTCAAAGAACTTTAAACAAACACAAAATTGCAAACGATATATTATTAGGTGATTGAGTTTTCTTCTCAGTTACATACTTGAGAATTTTGTATTTGTGACTTTGGGTTTTTATTTAAATAGATAAAAAAATATTTATCACGATAAACTTTAACAAGTAAATATACCACTAAAGTGCTTAAAAGATATTACAAGTATTTTGTTTTGATAACAAAATATAAACAAAATTAAATGTACCTACCTCAAAAACAATTACAATATCAAATCACATGAAAATGGTGTTGTATTTTTTCGTATTTGCTTTTATTTCTGTTTTATTTCAATATTTTATTATTATTTTGCGATTGCGAGTATTCTTTTGCAAATTGGTATTCGACAAAAATCTAGCTACTGTAGTCCCCTATTGGCGCCTCTTCACAATCAGCCATGATGGGCGAGTACAGGCAAACACATTTGTGTACAGGCTTAATCATATGTGATGGCATAGACTCGACGATAAATAATCGGTAAGTCGACGATATCGGTAAGTACGTCAAAGAACACACAATTAATGCCATCAAATTGCGTCGGGCGGTAAAAGGCAACTACAAATTAATTATTGTAGAAAAAATAATTTCTACAATAAATAATTTATCACTGTACGTTGTTCTGTTACAGTTAATTGTTAACATCCATTACCTTTTTATACTCCATGTGATCAACCGAGAAGTTACCTTAATCTCTGGGCTAGCAGTGCCCAACAATAACAAATGGCGTCAAGTTTTTGCCCTCTATTCCTGTCATACTCGTTAATTGGTTCGCTTTTTCTCACCCACTGATTTGTATGTGTTTTCACTAATTCACATTACACACTCGCCTATACATATACACACATTCACACTCTTCATGATATTCACCATTAATTATTAACACTTTTCCATATTACACAATGTATGTAAAAATTATGTTCCTACAGTACCTGTGTGTTTTAGTATAGTTTTTTAATGAGAACTGTATTTAATATCAATCTTGTCATGATTAAGCAAGTCAAGAGAAATCCTGGTGACCGTTTTTGGAAACCTACTTCAGGCACCGGTCTCACACAAATAAGTTGTTAGTTAACTTAATAGACTACTGTACATGTATTCTTAATCTTATTTGCGTGGAGGGAATAAAAGTAGTTTTATTGTTATTACATCTTTTATTCCACCTTTATTTGATTCACATTTCGATACTGTGATATCCATCTTCAGTATTGCATAAGTATCATGGTAACGATCCCTTTTTTCCCTCGGGGGGAAATGCATAACCGCACCGTACCAGACGTTGGCTAGACGGCGAGCGTGTGTGGGGCTCTTCCGGCAGAATGCCAGGCCTACCCACTAAAACCAAAACCCCCCGGTGTTCTTCCTGCCCTTATAGGCGCGCTAGGTAAGGTCCACACTGGCCCGGCCGGCCGACAACCGGTCGGGAGACACTTTTCTACCCCTGGCCTGCCCGTCTGGGGGGTCGAATTATTGCACTTGTCGACCCCCCCGTAGAGGTAAGTCCTGGCGCTTGCGTCAGGCCTACAATCCAGGGGGCGCACTCGGGGAATGGCTAACGCCGATCCCGAGTGTGTCTCTACGGAGGTAGAAGTTGCTCTGGAGGGTGGTTTAGCCAGGTATGGGGTTACCCAGGTAACCCGAGTCCAATGGCATATCCTTGGGGCGGCTTTGTCAGCTTTCAGCCCCTTGTTGAATCGTAAAGAGATTCCCCCGCCTCAAAAAAAAAAAAAAAAAAAAAAAAAAAAAAGGTAAGGTCCACACTGCGTCTTCACTACCCACGCGCCCGGGCAAGCCCGACCAACTGGTTGAGCTATCGCCAAGGGGGGATTGCCCGAGAACACCAGGGCACTCAGCACTCCCCAGATGTGGACCAATATGACGATATGGCCAATTGTTAAATAGTCACATCATAACCGAATGCGGAAAGGAACCTTGAAATTAAAACATTAAAACTGGTTGAGCTATCGCCAAGGGGGGATTGCCCGAGAACACCAGGGCACTCAGCACTCCCCAGATGTGGACCAATATGACGATATGGCCAATTGTTAAATAGTCACATCATAACTGAATGCGGAAAGGAACCTTGAAATTAAAACATTAAAAATTAAATGATCAGAGACATCATTTAATTTTTAATTCTTCATTAAAGTTAGTCTATCTCTTTCTTCTATTCCATAATAACAGTATAAGTCAACACGTCACGTAATGATGCACTAAAATTAATTGACGACTCTGAGTGCGGCAGTATGATTGTTAAAATCGAACTAGAGATAACATGTTAACCAAGTGTGACATATGAAAAAAATATACGTATATTTTTCGAAGCTCCAACCATAGCGGTATGAAGTATTGCATGGCGTGGCAGTCTACTATTTGTATGAATTCGCGACCACTTCATGTTGTAGCGTTGTAGGCAAGGTTATCAGCACTGTTGTGATAACCCCACATTGGTAACACTTTTTTAAACGACCAACCATTAGTTGGTAACGATCACGGCTGACGTGTTACCTATCACGTAAGCCCCATTTTGTTGAATCGCATACTATAAAATTAGGCCGATTTATATGCATAGATGGGATGCGCCATTTGACCATTTAGGTAACTTTGTGCTTGGCCTAAGTTCCTATATTCGAACTAAGTCACATTAGACACCTGGTAAGTTAAGAAGACTTAAAAATAGTTTGTTACTCGAAGTAGAATATTAAATAGTAAATGTACGTAAGGTCATGGATTTCAGACATCTTAAAAGAAACTCATACTCTATTCGGATATGATCGTCTTTATTAAATTAATTTAAGGCCGTTTACACACTGCGACTTTTTGCAGCGATGAATTGCGCGATGCAAACGCGAATCAACATCGATACAAACTAAAGTATCAGGACTGTATTGCTACAAAAAATAGCAGATTGTGGCCCTTTACACACTGCTACTTTTGTGGCGACGCAATCGCAATCGCAATGCGAACGCGACTCTGTGGCTGGCTGTTTAGCTGCAGCAACACACCCGCGATACAAACGGGCGTGTGCGACTGTATCATGACATGACGTGACTGCAGTGCGTTTGAAGCGCGACTGTATTGCTGCAAAAATTCACAGTGTATAAAGAGCCTTAATCTTTTACAGAATGTATGGTTTACACAATGAGCATAATGCAAAATGATGACATTTACAAAACATACGTCGTTGAAGATCTAACTCTAATATAAATCTCTTTAAATGGGAACATCAAACAAAATTTCGGAATATTTACGTTACCTATTATGAGGTTTTGTGACAGTAAGGCAAAGTAAGGCCAACGAACTTTTTAACTAACTTCACAAAAAGGAAGAGGCTATAATTCATGTTTGTTACCTCATAACTCTGTCATTTATTAACCGATATGGATTTTTTCTTGGTCTTAAGTCAGGATCTAGTGATGGGATCCTAGGAAAATCAAGGGCAACCCTTAAATTTTATAGGCACGTCCAACGTGTTTCATGTTTTTTCTGAAGCAATTCACATATTTGTATCTGGTAGTCATGAGCCGAGCTGATTGCGGAAGGATTCTTGACTTTTAAAAGTTTGATGTTAGTTTTTTTAAATACAATAGGCACGTATATTTAAAAAAACTAACATCATCGGTTTCGAGAGCGATGCTGTCCATATCGGCCATATCGTGCGTCTCATTAGGGTAAGGAGTGCCTGCGTAACATCCTAGTGCTGAGGGACCCCGTCAGCACTAGGGTCTTTGCTGCGAACAACGTTCTTTCCACGAAGAAAGTTATTTATTTTGCATTAATAAAGAAAATACAAAGCTACAAGTAAAGCAAAACTGGTGACATATTTCAAATTATATGCAATTACTTACTTTATACTACCTACTTCATTGATACAAATCGTTGTGTGAAGGAAGATAGATTACCAATCAATATAAATTGTACACGCACCACGCAGATTGATGCGCAGGTAATTTAATACGAGTTCAATAACCCCGCCATAATGTTAGATGTAACAAGTGGTGCATCATGGATGCGACTGGATCGATAGGGCGGGCGGGCGCCCCCACCCTGCCAGATGGAGCCCGGCCAGACTCCACGCCTCGCAATATACCGGGTGTAACTGAACACCCCAATAACATTTAAGAGGCATATAAGTTTGATACTAAATGGACCTTCGGTGCTTGTCTGAGACCTGGAATCCCAATACTTTCAGAGTTATTTGATTTTAAACTGAAAACAAAAACTTTCAAGTGACAACCATAATCAGCTCTTAATACAAAAGAAATTTAAACACAAAATGACACGTGACAGACGTGAGCGTAGTATTCCTCGTACGCTTACGTAGGGCTGTCGGCACTTAATACCAACAAATAATTAATTTAGTTTGTATGACGTGAGCGTAGTATTCCTCATACGCTTACGTAGGGCTGTCGGCACTTAATACCAAAAAATAATTTATTTAGTTTGTATGGGGGAAAAAAGTAGGTTTGTTAGCCCTAATATTTTTCCTACAGAATCTCTACTTCTGATGGATACATACCCTTAAATGTTATTGGGGTGTTCAGTTACAACCTGTATAACCTCAACCATATTTCGTCACAACAGACCGCCATGTTTAATCTACCTCAGACCCTATACGCTTATAGAGATGGGCTAGCGCACATAATACAACTTTTAGCTGAACATAACTATTTTGTTGTTTCATAACTTTATAGGAATACTAATCGTAGCTGTGCCCGCGCATTACGTTTCGCCAGTAAAAATACTAATATCGCTATTAAAAAATGGGAGTTGGTGATGGTGAAAATTTAAGGGAGAAATAACTTTTTCTCCAAAAAAATTCTGGAGAGGGCCACCCTCATCACCTAGAGGTGGAAAAATAATAGCCTACGACCTATTCTCATAGCTACCAAATATATACATAAAATATTTCAAAGGCAATGAATACCATTCCTTCTCAGTCCGCATTACAAAAGCGTTTATTGCGGAAGGTTGGAATTGGAACTACAACGTGATCTTTTGCCGTCCTCCGGGTGCTTCAGTGATAAAAGGGAAATGGTAAAATCAGGGGGGCTATTGTCTAAGAAAAAATCTATCGCGATCCTTTACAATTTGACAGTCGCTGTACATCCATTGCTCCCTTATAAAAGGAAGTCGGCGCAGAGTCTTGTATTCGTGGCGCAATGGCTGCCAAATTATAAGCGATCATGATAGATTTTTTTCTTAGACAATAACCCATCTGATCAAACAACTCTTTGGAACACTTCCCTAAATGTATCCTATAAACTTAGAATAATAACGCATAGAAGGATAGTCCAGTAAAGAGCGCGATGATTAAAGTGAAGCAAAAATGCCATTGATGTGTGCAGTCGCTTACGCGCGAAACACGCACACTACGATAAAAACAGTATGGAGCTGCCGGCGTAGTGAGCCATTTATGGCTCACATTTAGTTGCATCAAATCGTGCGCGTCGGTTGGGTTTCTATGCGTTATTATTCTAAGCCTATAAAAGACCGATAGCGGGCCACTCTACGACCATGTTCAATCTCTGAAAGTTTGAAGTCTTCTCAGTAACTTCACAAATCAACCTGTCGCGCACAACCATTCAAAAATCAACTCTGCCGAGTTAAGGGTGGATAGCTGGTACTTAGCAGAGCCTTCCTAAATGTGGTTGCAGCATTCCATGACGACCGGACTTGTGCTTCATACAATGTCAGAAACAGCCCCGGCGTGAAATACCGTCTAACCTTCGAGAGGATGCAAGTTTTTGCAGTGATACAGTCGCGAGTAAAACGCGACACAGTAGCTGGCCGTCTACCTGCAGCGTTAAAAATAGGGTTCTTAAATGAATTCCACATATTGAAATCAAAGACTCCGACTGTACTGTATGAGGCAATGGACTGGATTCAACATATCAAATGTACTCGTAACAAGAATCAACGACAGATAGAATTATTTTTACAAGCTTTTTTTAGGAAATGTGACATAGCTTTGTTGAAGTTGGGAATATTCAAACCATTTTGCATACATCTTATTTCGAAAATATAATAGAACTAGCTGCTCCCCGCGACTTCGCATGCGTTTCTTGGGGAACTCATTAAAATTTGGGATAAAAAGTAGCCTATGTCCTTTCCCAGGAGTCAATCTGTATACCAAATTTCATCGAAATCGGTTCTGCGGTTTAAGCGTGAAGAGGAAACAGAGGGACAGACAGACACACTTTCGCATTTATAATAATACTAGCTTTTGCCCGCGGCTTCGCTCGGGTTAAATTCGGGGTAACACCAAAGATTTCAAAAAAAAATAAGGCAGGTATTTTTCGTTGGTAACAAAGAGTCTGTGTACCGATTTTTAGCTTCCTACCTTGAAAACTGCAAAAAGTCCCATATAAAATTTCACCCCCTCTTTTAAGGGGTTGGGAGCAATTTCCAAAAAAAAAATGATGCACAATTTTTTTGTTAGTCACAAATAGTTACAATCACACACACACACTCTTTTCCATTTATAATATTAGTATGGATTAGTATGGATGTGACCTGGCCAACATTCGTATATAAAAAAAATATTCTTTGTCGTTTTTAACTATTTAGAATCTAATTAAAATTAGAAACGATGGGATTACAATTAGGTATGTCATCTCTAAATAACAAAAAAATAAACATATTTTAAAATTTAATTTAATCTCATTCGCGATGCAAACGGGATACATAGTCGTTTGCTGTTTTGCGTTTGCATCCATCGGTCCGCTTAGTATGTCAGGGCTTGGGAACGGTTCGAAAAATACCGCTTAATTGTGGTTTTTAACCAGGTTTTTCGTAAACGCTCGCTCGGAGCGGAATATATTCGCGAGCGGTATATTGCTGGGATTAACCTGGTCAGAACAAAACGATACGGCGGCGATACGAGGGCGGGGCTTCTATGGCATGGGGTTGGGACCAGTGTTAGGTAGGTACTTGTTTTAGGTCCAACATTCGCGCGTGTCAATATTTTGTTTATTTACGTTCCGCCACGCATTTTCTTTCTTCTGTCTGCCTGTATCATCATCACAGCTCATATATACGTCCCCACGAGCCTGCCCTAACTAGTCTGCCTGTATAATAAACAAAAATTATAAAACTTATATTATCTAAACTTCAAAGATTGGGACGTAAAAATGTGATTCACGGCTACTTTACGTATATTTCACATAATAGAATATCTACATGTATCAAGTTTAATAAAGTTCTCCTGGTAAGCATACTACTTCTTTTTAGCAAAATGTTATTTTTATAGATTTTTATCACTATTCATAATAGGATATAGTTACTGACGAGGAATTTTAAGCGGCATTCAGGATCTAAAAAAAATATTTTACAAAAAATACTTAAAAACCGACTTCAAAAACACTGAAAAGTTAAAAATAATATAAGAATAGGTACAGACAACATCACACTTCTATATTGAAGTCGGTGCCAAACGATGATCTCCTAGAAAGTCTAAAAATTGTCACCGAATTCAATATAAAAGTATGATGTTGTCTGTACCTATTCTTATATTATTTTTAACTTTTCAGTGATTTTGAAGTCGGTTTTTATTTTTTGTAAAATATTTTTTATTTTTAACTTTTTAGGGAATGAAATCTTTTTAGTGAAAGAAATCCTAATTTAAGACTAGCTCGCCTTCGGTGAGCTGGTATTAAATTAGCGTTTCCCTCGATTTTCATAGGATCCCATCATCAGATCCTGACTTTGGTGACCTTAGGACCACCCCAGGAGTACATTCTATCAAATACAAAAAGAATTTTGAAAATTGGTGCTTTGTCTTGTTTTCGCACATGTCGGTTGTCATATTATGTCAAAACAAAACAAAACACGGAGTAACTAATCCGAGGATGACCCAAGGACTAAAATTTTTATTAATAAGGCCGTAATGGTTTTCCTCGATTTTCATGGGATCCCATAATCGGATCCTAACTTTGGTGACCATGGGACTACCCTTGGAGTATACTCTATCGAATAAAAGAAGTAAATCGGTCCACAATTGGCGGCGTAATCACGTTACACACAAAAAAAATATACGCATCGAATTGAGAACCTCCTCCTTTTTTGAAGTCAGTTAAAAAAGAGCAAAATACAGGCTTACTTTTGAAACAGGAGACAAATTTTGTGTGCTTGTACAGACAAGCAAACTGAACACCTTACTATAGGACAGGTGTGCTTGTTCAGGGGTTTGATGTCGGGTTGCCGTCCGAGAACGGGGGGACGATCTGCCCCACAGGAGGTGGAGGTAATTCGTACCCAAGCGCAGAGGGAGGCTGCCGGCCACCGGTATTGGAGGAGTGGGTTGGGCGCATGTTGGGCGCCGGCAGGGCAGCCTTTCATTCCGCATGGTGCAGGTACTGACCGGACATGGTTGTTTCGGTCACTACCTGTACCGAGTTGCTCGTCGGGAGGAAACGCCGCAGTGTCATCACTGCGACGCTCCCGACGACACGGCCGAGGACACGCTGTTGGTGTGCCCGGCTTGGCGATGCCAGCGCAGCGAACTTAACGCTGCGCTGAAAGGCGGAGACCTTTCGCTGCCGAGCACGGTCGGCTCCCGTGCACGCCGCCGTATGGCTTCTCCGTCTGGGAATTGTCCTGGTGTTCTCGGACAATCCCCCCTTGGCGATAGATAGCCCGACCGACCGATCGGGCTAGCCCAGACGCGTGAGTAGTGGTGTCGTCGCATTGTGGCCATACCACACGCACCCTAAAGGGCAGGGAGAACACCGAGGGGTTTTAGTGGGTAGGCCTGGCACTCTGCCGGGTGAACCCCACACACGCTCGCCGTCTAGCCAACGGTGGGTACGATGCGGTTGCGCATTTCCCCGCGAGAAAAAGAAAAAAGGGGTGCGATGTTAGACAACCTGAAATTACTGGGTACAAGTTGGCAGCATACACTGTGGTTCTTGTGAGGGTTGCAGTTAGCTGCGAATCTCACAGGAACCATATGTATTATAGGTGACTGTTACCACTTACCATCAGATGGGCAGTTTGCTTGTTTGCCAACTGATTGCAATAAAAAAAAACCTCCTCGTGGGCAACCCGGCAGTCTCTGCCGCGTTCTAATAGTCTGGCGAGTGGCCCCCATAGAGGGGGGCGGTGGATGGCCGGGTGCAACCCGGCGGTGCCACCTCGAGTGTTCTTCCGCTTTTGCGGCTAAGGGTGAAGTCCCCTCTTCTTGTCATAAGAAACGGTGAGACTTTCGCCGTGGGACCTGCTTGCGGGTCGTGGAGTGGCTGGGTGTTACCTCGCAGGTCACATTTTGTGGCCACCTGTGGCCGCTTTGTGATGGGAGTGGTGATTTGTATCGCCACGGCGCTTTGCGCCCTTGGAGCTTCAGCTCGTTGGCGCGGCGGGAACCCCTGTGTGACAGGACTTCGTTGGGCAACCCGTTAACCCGTTACGGCGCACTGATCGTCGGGCCGCATGGAACAAAACCACATCAAAAATTACCCCAACCCCAAGGTGGTGTCGTTCGTTCCGATGGGTTAAGTGGCTGGTGGGAAACCAGTCCCAAGCGGGCAGAGCAGGATAGCGGAACCAATACCCACTCCGCTCGTCAGAAGAGGGCCTGCGAAGAAGCCGGAGACAGCAATGGGCCTTATTTGAAGATGTCCCGCTATCTTCCCTTCGAGCGCCAAAGCCGAAAGGCAAAAGAGGCAGAGGCAGCTCGCCACCACTCGGCGAGTACGTGGGGTTGGCCAAGGTGAAGGTGGAGTATCTGCGGCAGGAGCACCTAGAACTCCAACTAGAGGCGGAGAGGTAACTCCTGGAGATACTTATGGCGCCCCGATGCACTCGACGATCAATTCCTGCTCCAACACCAGCGTCGGAGGTGCTATCAGCCCTGGAGGAGAGCGGGAGGGACGACCCTACACTCACTGTCACCAAGCGTATGGGTCGCGGAATGGAAGTCATTAACTTGATTGAATGGTACTCTAATCTAAAAGGGACCTTTGTAAAAAAACTAAAGACGTCGGCGGGTTACCTCCGGGAGAACGCCAACTTGCTAGCATCGCGCACCATCTTGGACGAGACGGAGGATTTACAGCGGGCGAACCGCCGCCTGGAAGAAGCCGCCGCGAAAGTGAAGGAACTGCTGAGGAGGAGCCCACCACCACCTCCTTCTCCCCCAGCGAGCACGGACGGGGCCCTAGCTCCCCATAACATCGAGGAGCTAGAAAACAGGTTGATGAGGCGCATGGTTTCGCGACTCAACGCTAAGCTCGAGGCGTTAGAGCCTAGGCTGTCGTTGCAACCAGATGCCGTGGAGAAGGGCCACCTTACGCCCAGGTGAGTGCGGCCGCCAGGGCCAAGGTAAGTCTCGCGGAGCTGGATATAGAGGGAGTCCAATTCCGCAGGTCTTTGACTGGGGCGGCCATAATTCTCGTTAGGGGTGAGGAGAAGGAGGCAAGTGCGGCAGACTTAGCCGTCATGCTGAGGAGGGTATCGCGTGGGTCACTGCACCCACCAGGATGGTGGAATTGTTAGTCCGTTCAGCCGGAGGAATTGAAGGAGGCACTCGCTAAGACCGGCGAGTGCCGGGTCGAGGAATTCCGGGGAGATCCGCCAGGGCCGTTACACCCTGGGCACGGCGTGAGTGTGCTGCCCGATGGCAGCGGCCAAGAAGATATCCTCCGCCAATAGGCTGCTGGTGGTATGGTCCGCCGCTAAGGTGAAGCTTCTCCAGCCCCGCGTATTGCGGTGTTTTAGGTGCCTCGAATCGGGGCACCTAAGGTTGGACTGTAAGGCGGAAGAGGACCGGAGCACATTATGCTACCAGTGCGGAGAGGCAGGGCACAAGGCGTTGGAAGGAGGAGGAGAAGGCCGGCGCGAAGCCACTATTCCGAACTCCCAAGAGCAGACGCAGAGATGGAGGTCACAGAGGACATCGTCGGGGCCCCCATCATCCAAGTGGAGGCGACCGCGGGAGGGCAAGTGCACCGCGTAATAAATAGCCCCCAGCCCCAGAGCACCTAGTGTCGGGACTCTTCAGGGGTGTAATGCGGCGCACAACACTTGAGCCGCTCACAAAGCAGCAGAACCACGCGCCTTTTGGCGTAGCGCGAGTCCGGCAAAGGACAACTCACAGGCAGGGGGTCAGCGGGAAAGGCCTCGCTGTTGTCCCCTTCTCCCTGGCTTGTGACTGACGGGGGAGCTGCTGGGGGTTTGTTGGTGGGGAGGCTTGGACCGATATGGCTCGGGGAGTCCCTCGTGGTTTAGCTCGGCCACGAGGAATGCGTAATAGCATTTTCCCCCTTTCCAAAAAAATGGTATGCTTGTTCAGACAAACAAACTGAACAACTTATTATGGAAATAATCTTGAACCATGACAAGCACAAACATTGTTTGTGCTTGGCATGGTGGGGTACAGTCAATTTCAGGTTAGACGAGAGTGCAGCATGGTCATATACATGGTAAACTTATTGCGAGGGCGTGTGTCAAACCAGGCAGTGTTGCAGTCTGTGAGTATTTGCGTCCCGGATAGGTACGTATGGAGGCGAAGACGACCCCCACTATTTGTGACACCTGGCGCACGTACTAATTTGTTAAGGGAAGCTCCGCTGACCAGAGCTCTGCGTATCCTGAACAAAGTTGCGGAGAGTGTCGATGTGTTCTGTTGTTCAGAGGATGAGCTCACAAAGACAATTATGTATATATTGTGTTTAAGAAGTTAAGATTGTAGTGAAGTTTAAATATTTTTTTTGTTTTTGTTTTTTATTGCGTTTTATAATTTTGTTTGTTTTTAAAAAAAACATTACGTTATAGTGTGATTAGGGTAAGTTAGTATAAGTCTAGAAATAATTGTCTACGCTATCGCATTAGGATTAAGCCTGTAAAGATAGTGTAAGTGTTGAAAAAAAAAATTGCAAAAAAATCTGCTGTTCCATACAAATGTTTTACATCCACTGAGTGATTTCAACATTGTTCCCATAGAAAAAGTTGTTCAGTTTATTTATGTTCTTATAAAATGATTACGATCACATTTGTTTGCATAATTTATACAACGATATCAAAAATGACATTGTCATAGGAATCTTTTATACACGGTTATTTTTTTATCATACTGGAAAATTTTAGAGGCAGCTCGGTAGACGCTAGACGACTCATATCAATAAAAAAAACATGTGGTTATATTTTTTAAAATTTATCCGCCAATAATATTAAATTATAGACATTGTTCTTGTTTACTACAAGATAAGGTAAGATTATGAATGAATAAAGCATTTACTACTACGGGCTTAGGAAAATGCGGCAACGTCGCATTATTAATTCAAGCAAGATCAATCTACAACTCGTTTGAAATAAGAGTTATTATTGCACTAGACACTACAATAGTGAAAGACAGAGACAGTCAGCGCTGGCGCCGAGCGCCGGCGGCGGCGTTTTGTTGTTTGCTGTCGCTTGTCGGTACGAGCCGGCCGGCTTTAGTTCGCCTTTGACCCCGCCGCGTTTGAACGTATCGCGATGTCGCGCCCGCGCCTGACGCGCGGCAATCGGGCGCATTCGGAATTTTAGTTTCAAGTTAACACATCTCGCGAATACACAGACCTTACTCCGGTAGACCGTAGACTTTACTTGTGAAGTGAAATTAAGTGTTTGGTGTAAGAAAGTGAACCCGCAAACGTAAGACTTGGAAGCGAAAACTGCATTTCGAGACGTTAAACACTAACCAAAGTGATATGTTGTTGTGGTCATGTATAGTTTTAAACGTGCACGACTGTATGAGTTAGAGGACTTCCTTTAAATTTAGAACTCTTTTGTTATTAGAACTAAAGTTGATTTAAATTGTTTCTTAGGTAGGTAAGTATTTAAAGTTGATTCCAATTTTTTAACTACGCCAAAACAACCTACCATAACCGTAATACCTACCTAGTACTGTTTGTTTTCTTTAAAAACTTTGTTTTGCCGGTCCTAAGCCCGTAAAGTAGGAAGGTGAAATTGTGATCAACTCAGTGATGACTTTGAATCGGCGACGTTGTTGCCAGTTCGCGTTCATTCAATGTTTTGCCTACAACTTCACTCAGTGTCCATACCAGTGCAGTATTTTTTGGATATTTTAGATAATAAATATCTAATTAAACAGGTGAGTAAATTTTATTATTAATGGTTAAATAATTCTTCTACCGTGTCCTGAAGCCACCCTTAAAATAACCAGGGTGATAAAAAAATAACCGTGTATTTCTTTGTAGGTATGAATCTGACATAATATTCTTCAAAGCTATAGACATATCAAGTTTGCTTGTCTGATCAAGCACACTTGTAAATCTTTGTAAATTTACTTACCCTCATATATTTCATTTGAAATCCGATAATTCTTTTTTCACTTGGATAACCTGACGATTATGATAAGCTGAGGTCGAATTCATGCTAAGCGGATGAAAGAATACGCCTATATTCTTATTGAATGTTGTAAGGAGAGGTGTGCGGGTGTTTAGAACGGTGGGCGGAGAGAACGAAATTAGCGAGCGTAATTAACCGGTATTTCGAGCAGGAACAGTTTTATTTTGTTCTTTGATCAGAACCGAAATAATATCGATTCTGATCGAGCGGAATTGAAATAAAAATACTCTTTTTAAAATGTATGGCGTTTTTTACGAGCTGGTTTAAAATATAAACCAGGTTTCCGAGCCCTGGTATGTCATCGATATAATAATAATATCAAACTTCACAATTTTTCTGTTCAATACTTAAAGCAAAGGTACAATACAAACCTTCTACTCTCGGAGAAGTCGTAGTAGCTTTAAAATATAATTTTGTTTGTCTGTTAGTCGATTGGGGGGGGTTAGCTTGGGTCCAACATACACTAGATAGAATGAACTTTTCCTTCCATGTATCAGTATAGACTAGGCAAATTGAAGTTTTATTCTGGACCCCCCATCGAAGTTCTATGACTGAAAGTAAGTAAGTGAAGTAAACTGCAAGTCAAATTTTTATTATACACTAGTGGGCCCGGCAGACGTTGTCCTGCCCGGCGATTACAGCGCCACCTACTGGGTCCAAATGTACTTTTAAACCTTCCCTGTACCTATTCAAACACACACAGAAAATTTCGTAAGAATCTGTCGAGCCGTTTCAGAGTTTTTGCGAGACAAACACACAGCGTTTCATTTTTATATATAAGAAGAAGAAGAAGATTTCTCAAATTTCTTACGAAACTCTCTTCTTTAATTTCTTCTAATACATATATTGACAGAATTTTATTATCCATTAGGAAAGTTTTTCAATAATGGTAGGTACGAGTATGTATTTATCATAACGAATAGAGGATGTAATAATTATTATTAATGTTTATTTTCAAAAAACCTAAGTCAATCGTTTGTGGTGTCATCTAATTTACATTTGGAATTTGCTGTATTAATTGATGAATCATGAACTAATATTACACTGAAAGACTTATAAAGAAATAAATATATTTTATTGTCGGGTTTTTACATCAACCACAAAATAACATTGTTTTCGTGGAAGTTATACGAATGTAATACATATTTACTAATAAGTCTATACAACAGTAACACTATGGACATTTTTCAGACTATTTCTGAATCTGAACGTATTTATGTTGCTTATAAATATTGAATAATAAATATTAATTTTAGACATGAATCAAGTTTTTCATATTTTGGTTTTAGTTTCAGCAATATGACTTAAGGTTCAGTGGTAAAAGCCCAGATATTTCCTCCTGTGTATTCTTTAACCCTAATATTGCTGTTAAATTTATCGTATATGGTACAATTTTATCATAAATTGTTTTTTTATTTTGTCTGCTATAAATGACTATGAACGGCAAAATGTATTACATATTTCACTTTTTATGTATTTCATCTAATAAGTATTACAATTTCTGATTATTTAGCTACAAACACGGACTTTATTTTTTTAGGTTCATAGCTACAAAGACATAAATGTGTTGTGATAAATGATGAAAGATAGCATCTGTAAAGAAACAAATAAATCTCTCTGCCGATTATCTTGTTTCCACTAAGTTCTAACGTCACTACAAAAATATCCACTGTGACTCATATTTTGTTTTTAACTTTGCAGGTACGCGATACGCGAGCTGTAAGAAGAATTTGCTTGCCGTGCATTCGTTTGGTAATGTGGATATCAAAATGACCGCTCTCCCACATCATAACTTTGTATTGCGTTAAATCATAATCTGGATTTACCTACATAAACACTTAACCGAAACTAAGTTGACCTTTTAATTTGGATGGTCAATAATTATTTTCAAAGAAGTGAACCATAGTTAAATCTATATATACTTTGTGTGTGGTGTGTCTATTTGCAACGGGAAATAATTAGCATTTAATTTATATTACTACCAGCAGGCCTATTTTCTAACTTCGGTTGCTAGCTAGAACTGTAATTTTTGAAAGAAATTTAATATCTATATATTACTGCTATTATGAACGCTGCCGTAATAATCACTAAACTAATAATGGATATAAAGTTTCATTCAAAAATGACAGTTCTAGTGACCAACCGTAGATAGTCAATATGCCTGCAGGTCTTGCAACAATGCAATAGGCTCAGAAGAATATGCTTTAGTTATTGTTCTTAGGCAATAGGTATGCCAACAACAAATTGAATTGATAAAGATTGCTGTAAACATATGAAATGGAAGTGAGTTAATTTTTTACAAATTTAATGACAAATGCATGTTGCCTCAAAAGATGTTTGCTATCTAGGACAGCACTATTATAGCAGAATAAAACCAAATTATTCATAATGCGGAATAATCATACATTGGACATGTGGTCGGCATGAGGCGAGTGTTAGTAATCGCCCTGATTAAGCGTTTATTTGTTATTTCTATCGTAATTGCATTATCAAATGGTAAGGTTCACTGAGTGTGTGTAACTGCAGGATAAATAGACATTAAATTAATCATTTAATATATATTAATCTATAATTTACATACTATCTAAGAGTTAGATGGAGATAAAGATGTTAAAATGGATACGACTATGAATGATTTATATGAGGATGCTTGAATGTAAAGTAGTAACAGCTAGAAAAGATAAGAAGTTATAGTTGTAGAGAGTGGTAATTTGATTCATTATATGGTCATTTGATGAGAAGGGATGAGATTCATAGTACCAGAAGAGTTCTGGATATGACTATGGCTAGAAGTAGAGTAGAGGAAAACCCAAGAAAGTAAAAAAGTATAAAACATAAATATGTCTAAAAAGGACACAAAGAAGGATAGAAATAAATTGAAACAGAAAAATTGTTCAGCCGTTCTCTCAAAAAAAGGGATAAGGAAAGGAATTGCGTGAAGTCTTTCTAGGTCACCAGTTGGCCCTAGCATGTATTTCTGATCCAGTTAATAAATTTTTTTGTGCAATCATTTCTATCGTCCAGACGAATTATACATAAAATGTATACGAAGGTACTCGTATTTCAATTTCAGATATAGTAACAAACACCCTTATATAAAAAGCTATAAACATAAGCGGCCAATGCACTCTCGCAGTGACCTCATCAATTCCCCTTGTTGTCTCCTCGTATCAACGGCTGCCAATCGATTAAGCTCAGCTCATGCCTTGATTGCCAGTCCCAATATTTCGATGATGTATAATAATTCTGATTTGAAACACGTCTAGGCCTACGATCTTAAGTTTTAAAGCGCTGTGAGTTACAATTTCCATTATAGAGCATATCTTGGTTAGGATTTCAATGATGAGTTTTTAGAGCCCTAATTGTAATATCAGACACAACGTTTCGTGCGACTCTCAAAATACAAAGTAACTCGCGCTGATGAGCGTAACAGCTGAGTGTCAGCTGGCGGCCCCATACATTTGAATACTCTAAATATCGTCCCTCTTGGCTGAGTTCATCGCCTAATCTATCTCGAGTCTGACTCTGTACTTTATACAGTGGCCTATTCAATTCCCGAGCAGACGTGCGTCCACGACAATTGAGGGGCCACCAATTGTATCGTCGCTTGAACGGAGAACGGCATACAAATTAAAATTCTTACCGCTCTACGATGTCTTTTTCCATTCCTTTTGGTTGGACTTTGATCTCCATGAAATCGCCTTTATTCATACGAATACATTACCGCTTCACTAGTGTGATACGTAATGCAAGTGAGTAGTATTTTCAATAAAAATTATAGCGTTTCCAATAAAAATTAACGTAGCCTAATGTCTAGTCAGTTCTAGGTATATACCTCGAACTGTTACACCTACATGTGTGAATAATATAAGATCGTATGTGGCAAGCAATCCCTGAGAAAGAACTCTGCGAAAAGTGAGCAATTAAAAGGTTGACAGCGAAGGCCGCCAGTTCCGCGTGGTGTCGCAAGAGCGCGGCGCGGCGCGGCGCAGGCGCAGGCGCAGTGGGCCGCTCACCTCGCCGTCTGCGGGTCACGCGCACCTTCGATTCCTTTCTAAAGTGCTTTCTACATCTTTCAAACGCGCAGTGCTTCATAGCTTCATTTGCTATTACGCATTTCCGCATTTCTCATCTTTCTGGGGGACTCATAGAATTTCTGTGCTAATTTTCCACTCGTTCGGAAATACAATACGGATATTATGAGCCCGACTGCGAGCCAGTTTTCCTAGCGTCGTGCATACCGCATGTGTGCACTACGCACCGCACGCATTCCATCTTTTATCTACACATTGCGAATTTGCGAGACTAAAGCCATAAACGGCTGCGGTCGGAATCGTTAAGAATTGCGGCTTCTCAAGTGAAGTCATCTACCGATTCCTTTGTTCTTCGTGTGAATGGCGAGGATAGATCGCCGTGTATGTTATTTACACATTTGATATCGCCGCGCGATAAATCGGTCGGCGAATGTATTAAAACCATTCTTCGATGAGAAATTGAAAGTAAACGTTACGTAACTCCTTTGTCCTCTTTCTGCAAAAGTCAGTTCGTTATAAATACGTACGAGTTCGGCTCCCGGCCGACGACGGACACTTTAATTAGAGTCGATGGCGATATAAATCCTATCCCGTGGCAGTCGCCGCTAGAAAGTGCGAGTGATGTAACGATGCAGCCGGTCGTGACCGATCACTCCACTCTGTCTGTATCTCAATCTGTTTTCATGTTTTCAATCGATGAATTAACGAATTTCTCGATGTTTCACGAAATCCGAATGAGTCCATTAACTACTAAAAGGTATTTACGAGCGGAGATATTCTGCGGTTATTTGTTTCCTCGTTTCCAACCGCAAGCGTCCATGACTCCTCACATTTATGTGCTGAGTAATTAATTAAGCTCCATTATGATTAATATTGACTGATATGGCAGTAGTGCTGAAAACAATATTGTGTGATCCGCTTCTCTCGGAGTCGAGTATTTGCTGATCGACTTTGTCAATTTGCGTAAGGCGATTATGTGTTGCGGGTGTTGCGGCCTGTTGCGTGGCGAGGGGGCTGGACCGTCCGTCGCGTTTCGACCCATCAGCCTCGTTAGGCGGTTGCCCCCCGAACCGTTTCCGGGTTCAAGCCTTACAACGCACACCATGCGACGATAATGCGCATTATCAGTAAACAAAACAATAACAACAGACATACTTTTACAACGAACCACTCCGATAAAGGAATGCTGTGATTGTGACATCTCTGTCGATCATCGAGTAATCAGTAAAGCTAAATGTATGTGTTGAAACCGTTATAAATAAACCGTTATCAAATTTCATGAATTTTCCATAAAGTTACCTAGACACATTACTTTCAACCCCCGTATCTTTTACACCCTTATTTATCAAAACAAGACACATAGTGCATGGGTATTATGGCTATACATACCGCACCTTAAAAACAAAAGTGACAGTATCCTAAAAATGTACATTTTTAGTTAAAGCGACATCTATATTCTTTTTAAGAAAACGCTTCTAATGCAAAAACACGTGTTTTAATATTGACCTTAGTTTCACCTAGAGGGCGGTAGTGTCAGTTTTTACTTCTAAGAAACGTGGCAAAGAGTTAATTTAAAAGGTGACGCTATATCAGTGCGAGACGGACTTCTGAGTGGAACGCACGTCGTGGTAAGTAAAGAAATGGCATTTTCCTTATAGTGCCATTTTATTGATAATATTACGTAAATAATTTACAGTGCTTGTAAATAAATAAACGACATTATCCGTATAGTGCCAGTTTTTGATTAAATGAACAACCAAAATTCTATATTAATGAAATTAAGTAATGCATTTTTTTGTATGATGCCGCTTTTATAATAAAGTTACTGAATTTATTCTATTTTATGTTATTCGATAAATGCCATATTTAGTTTAGTGCCAATATTTGCATAAAAATAAATAAGTCGACGAATTTTTATTTAATTCAATAATGGTCACTTTGTGTTAAATGCCATTGTTTTAAAAATTATAACTTGTGATTTTTCTTAATGCCATTTCTGAACATAGATCTAATCCGAATCATGACCTTTATTATGGTGTACCTTTATGATTTGTACGAGATATAAAGCACTATTCAAATGTTACTTACCCGTGATGATATTCATTTTCTTCTTTTAGGCTATCATCATGGATCTATCAGGAAGTAGAGGACGAAAAATTTTACAATTAGCGATGCAATGTACAGCAAACAGACAAAATTTACCTGAAGAAACGACACACGATATAAACAACTTACAAAAATCTAATGATTGTATAAACTCACAGAAACCTATTGAAAAAAAAGAGAGCAGTCAAAACTCAGCACCTGAAGAAACAGCATATAAAACGAAAGACCTGCAAATATCAAGCAACTGCTCTAATTTATATAACAAAGAAAACTCTTTCAGCGATGATGATGATGGTGACTTTTCTCCCGCTTCAGGCGATGATAAGACATACATGCCACCTGAAACAAAACGCCGTAGATCTAGCTCGTCCTCATCCTCAAGTTCGTCCTCATCCTCAAGTTCGTCCTCATCTTCAAGTTCGTCCTCATCTTCAAAGTCTTCCTCATCTTCTTCGAGTGATATAATTACTAATACACATAGTGCCAATATAAATACAGGTAAAAATAATTTAGAACTTCATAGCGACGACATAGACACGATAACCACTAGAGAAAATGAACAGATAGCAAGCGAAATTATCGATGATGTTATTGAATCAAACATTAATAATGCTCAGTTTCAAGATAACAATATTGCAGAGGATATTCCCTCTAATGTTGATAGTAGTACTAAGAAATCGAAGAAAAAAAACACCGCTGCAAAAATTGCTAAGAGTTTAAAAGATTCCGGGCAAAGTTATGTTTCCACCTCCAAAACAAAAAAGTTTTTCCAGCTAAGGTTTTAAAAAATCCTTGTGGACCAAGCTGTCGTCTTAAATGTACAGAAAAAATTTCTGAAGAGATGAGAAAAATGTTATTTAAAGATTATTGGGGAATGGCATCCTTGATACGCCAAAGAGAATACATTGCTGGCAATATTGAGGAGATTCGTCCGAAATATCAATACAAGAAGGCTGATTCAACTAGGAAGTTAAAAAATTATTTCTATTTTAATGTAAATGGTTCTAGAACAAAATATGTAAAACATTTTTTAAAAATACATTAAATATAACAGATAGATGTATCAGAACTGTTGTAGAAAAGAAAAATGAAACTGGTGTACTGGATGGTGAAATGAGAGGAAAGCATGGGAAACAGACGAAAGTGCCAAATGATTTAATTGAAGGAGTAAAAAATCACATAAATAGTATCCCTAGAATAGAGAGTCACTATTTGAGAAAACAGACAACAAAGGAATATATAGATGGTGGAAAAACTTTAACTGATATTTATTTTGATTATAAAACGGAATGTATAAGGCAAGGATTATCCTATGTAATGATACATACATATCGAAAGATATTTAATACAGACTTCAATATTGGTTTCTTTGTACCAAAAAAGGATCAATGTGAGCAATGTACTATTTATAAACTAGCAGTCGGTCCGAAAAAAATACAGCTACACGAGAATTATGAGCGACATTTAGCTGAAAAAGAAAAGAGTCGTGAGGAAAAGGCTAGTGACAAAGAAAAAATATCACATAATTTTATTGTCGCATGTTATGATCTGCAGGCAGTAATGACAGTTCCAAATGGTGAGGTTTCCACTTTTTATTACAAGTCCAAAATAAATTGCCTAAATTTCACCATATCTGAACTTAAGCATGACGTAACTGAATGCTACTTCTGGGATGAATCGCAAGGAAATCGTGGAGCCAATGAAATAGGTAGTTGTATTTTAAAGTATTTACAAAAAAAATCTTGTGCTGGTGAAGAACTTGATGTAGTGTTCTTTTCTGACAACTGCTGTGGTCAGCAGAAAAACCAATTTATTATTGGAATGTATATCTATGTCGTGTTGAACTTAAACATTAAGTCTATAACGCATAAATTTTTAATTCGTGGCCATACACAGAATGAAGGAGATGCAGTACATTCTGTAATTGAAAAGCAAGTTAAAAAATGTCTTAAATCTGGACCGATATACGTACCTTCTCAGTATGTTTCTGCTATCCGAAATGCGAAAAAACGTGGAACTCCTTTTACTGTAAACGAAATGGGCTACGGTGATTTTATAGATATAAAACAGCTACCGGTTCCGAGGCTAAATAAGAGTATAGATGGCCAAGTTGTAAAGTTGTCTGATATAAAGGTCATCAAAATCGAGAAAAGTGATCAGAATGAAATAAAAATACTCTATAAAACTATGAAGTTTTATAGAGTATTTTTATTTCATTCTGATTTTACTTTGATGATTTTAAGGAGCTTGATATAAGTAAAAGAAATAGAAATAATCGCCCTTCAGTGCTCAAACCATTGTATCAGCGTAAATTGGATGTATCTGAAAGAAAAAGAAGTGATATAAAAAGCCTTTTTGATGCTGGTTTAATTCCTAGTTATTACCGTTCTTTTTATGAGAATATTTAGTAATATTTCTTGTATTTTGTTGATCTTATTGATTATGATGAATAAGTGAAAAGTTTTTTTTATTAATGTTAAGTTTGAAATATATTTTGTTGATCTCATTGATTTATGTTTAAGTGAAAGATTTTAGATAATTAAACTTAAATTTGAGAAATGTTTACGTTTACTATTTTGTAGTTATTCTTAATTAATATACCCGAAATGGGAATGCCTATAGACTTATGTATAACCTGTTTTTATGATTATTATGATTATTGCTACTAAAGAATTCACTGTTACTGTGATAATTTTGATTATAAAAATATTTTTATGTCATATTTTTGTTTCATTTTTGATTATTTTCTTGTTACTCTTATCATTAGCTGTTATTGACTTGGACTATTAATCCTAAAAATGGTTTCGTTATAAAAACAAAAGTGGCACTATACGGAACTTTTTTTTGTAATTTTTTTTCTTAATGCTTAAAAACACTGTTCGTAATTACAACAAATATAACTAATAGTAAGATAATCAAACAGCTAAATAAAAGTGATTGCAGTGCCTTATTTTGTTACTTTATTTAAATATTGGCCATAGAACTGCACGAAATACTCTAAAGAGCCGTACTGAAAAATCAAGATTTTCGTTTAACGTCACTTTTGTTTTCAAGGTGCGATACATATAACACTATGCCTGTGCAGCGCGTGTTGTGTAAAATTTGCTGCAAAGTAAAATATATGAATAGACACGATCATTTTTATATATAAATATAAAGATGTAGCTGTTTTTTTTTATTTAGAACATGGATTTGATTTGTTGTTTCACAGAATTAATAGGTTCAAGACATATACATAGGTTGTATTTCGAAGTATACTAGTATATTATTTTCTGAGTAACACTCGCGCCACATAAAAGAGTATTTTTTCATTGATAATGCAGATGGTCATGATGTGAATATTGAGAGGTATTTATACGACTTGCAAGGGAGATACGTAGTTCCTTTTAAAATGGTAAACCCTTCAAAAAGGCGACGCTACCAGCCGTGAACTTGCCCCCCGTAATCCCGCTAATATATGAACAAACACAGCATGAATGTTGGTAAAGCGTCTGCTACGTGGCGTCAAGCCATACCTTTGAGGCCCGATTCTACTAGAAACTATTGAAAAAATAATAATAATAAAGTTTATTTCCTCAAATACAGCGAAAGATAAATTTGTACATAGCAAAACGATGACTCAATAGCTACGTAGTAACTTAAGGCTAATCTGCGACTGTAGCTGGGTTGAAACGGTACGTTCAACTGATACTTGCTAATGATGTATATTTTGCTCATACTAGTAGTATTTTTAACTGTACTCCTCGTCCCGCATCTAATTAATTTTCTCACTTCCGCTAGGGTTGCTGGAAGAGATCACTTTAAGGGATAAGCACGCCCTTTTACATGTTTGTTGTATACTATGTGTGTATCTGACAAATTGTGTACAATACATTGTAACACTTTTTTTTAATACTAGCTAGAAAGCACAAATTCTTAATTTCACTTTAATAATTTTCTATAATTCTGAAATAAAAACATTTAATTACTCAAATAGCATTCATCATTGTTATGACAGATCTAACATCTGATGTAGCTTTTTCTAGAAACTTTTTAATTCTATGAGCGTGCAAAGGGAGCTCCATACAGCCTTCCCCTTGTTTCGTCTTGATATGAACATTTTAGTGAACTAAGATAATTGCAACTGAATTATATCCGATTTTATGTTAATATTTACTTACTTACTTAGTTAATAATAAGTATATTCTCAAACGGACAAAACATCCAATTTGATTTCTTTGAGTGAACATCTGCTTTGGCTAATGTTGAGTCTATGGATAGGATATTTTTGTGTTCTGTTCATCTGTGGAGTTAGTTAGCGGTATTGATTTAGAAGAAATATCGTCTTATCGAGTAGGTGTATATCGATACCGCATTCTTATACTTAATAATGTTAATTTATTAATCTCTTTCATTTTACTTAATTAACTCGAGTTACCTATGCTTGTTTTGGAATGGTTTAAATTTCAAATTATTTTAGTATACTTCTTAGAGGTAGTAGTATTTTTGTTCTGTGCATCGATAGTATTAACGGTGCATGAATTGCGGCCCGATTCCTTGGTTGATTCGCTTTGACGTTGTCACTTGTCAATGTCAGGATGAGGTCGATTAAATCCGGCCCTTTCCCGTTTGGAAGCGTGGAAGAGCAGTCGCTCGATATGAGCTGACCTTAATATTTTTTATCCAAACCCATCATGGGATGGACTACTTTAACTCTTAATTTCCTTTTATAAAACCCATGGAGAACATGGTAAGTTGTGGTTTTCAATGTAATTTTGCCATGGCGTAGATCCGCCATTACCTGACCATGTTCTAACCATTGTGTTATTTTGTTTTAGGGTTTTAGGCTTATGCCTTAGTCATTCTTTTTCGTACCATTTAATATTTTACTCTAATAATAAACAATCGGGGGACTGATGCAATTCAAGGAACCTGCTTGTACTTATCCAGAACTTGGGTTGGAGTGAATCCCACTATCGCGAAGAACTTACTCACTGACGTGTCTAGGTAACGTGCCCTGATTTTTCTTACCATTTACATAATCCCCGAGGGAAGGAGCAGTCACCAGCTCTCTAATTTCCACCCAGCGTGAGCAAGGAAGATGGTTCGCTTGTAATGTTATATCAACCCGCTTCTATCTTTACCTATATTTAGTTTATGATAGTGTGTCGTGAGGAGTAAAGCCCCCACCTAATTGTATCCTACTCATATTTAAATAAGCCTTAAGATATTTTTCTTACACTTAAGTACCTACTTATGAGGATGTAAAAAAAGGAAAAAAGAACAATAATAATAAATTGCATGAACTAATTAAATTGTGTATACTTTATTGGATCCTTCCCACATCTGAAGTCTGCTTGCATCTGTATGGAGGCCCCCCTTAAAAATATATCCATACACTTCTCCAGGTAGGCTCTTGTCAATATTATGAAATATCAACCCACGACCTGATGGTACTTACAATTTTCTCTCATGCTCACCGAAAAAGGTTACAACATACAATACAAAAACAATTCTATTTATGCAATTCTAGTAAAAACGGGAGTCAAAAGTGGATTCGTATTGCTGTGGAATGGGCCCTCGGCCTCAGAACAAAATGACAATAGGTATAGAGAAGTGAAGACATCGTTCTTAGTCTGCCTTGTTATCGAATTCTCAGTAGCGGGAGTCTGGAATGTATGAGTGGCTAGTCATAATCGAGTCGCCCTTTCATATCTCTGCCTATAACCGCGGTACCGATCGAAGAACTGTCTAGATACTTAGAAATAATAAATGTTATCTTTGTTTGTACGTAAAGATTTGTGATGATCGAAGCTTAGGTGGAATTCACTCGTAGCTATTAAACTTGAAATAATTATAATGGGGAGAGTGTGAGAAGTTGAAATCTAATTTGCCTGTCAGTTAGATACTAAAAAAAATAGCTGTGCCCGCGAACTAAGTTTCGTCATAATAGTTGTAAAAAAAACAATTCTAGAGAGGGCCACCCTTACCACCTATGGGTATAAAAAATAGCCTACGACCTATTCGCAGACCTACCAAATATGTACAAAAAAAATTCTAATAATCGGTCAAGCCGTTTCGCAGGAATTCGATAACAAACACTGTGGCACGAGGTTTTTATATATTAGAAGAAGGTATCACACACTTTATTTTTTGCTTTGGCGAAATAACAAAAAGCTAATGAGATAAAGCAAATTAAAGTTATGGAGTGGGGCTCGCTACGTCACAAGTTAGTAGATTTACCAACATATTATGATGTCATGTGGCATTTTAATTCAATGTATCGTTGCAAGTCGTTGATTACATAAAAAGTGAAAATAGATGCGCGTGCAAAATTTTTTAGTACCCAATCTACAAGACGAACATTTAAACAAAAATTGTCCGCTTTCCTACTGCATCAAAATCAAGTGGTCTCCACTTTCATACTTTCAGACATTTTTAATGTTCCGTACCTCAGAAGGAAAATATGGAGCCCTAATTTTCTAGTAATCTACAAGACTGACATTTAAACAATAATTGACCCCTTTCCTACTGCATCAAAAACAAGTGGTTGCTACTTTCATACTTTCAGACATTGTTAATGTTCTGTACCTCAGATGGGGAATATGGACCCCTTAATTTTCTAGTAATCTACAAGACGGACATTTGAACAAAAATTGTCCGCTTTCCTACTGTATCAAAATGAAGTGGTTGCCACTATCATACTTTCAGACATTTTTAATGTTCCTCACAAGGGAGCCCTTATAGGATCACTTTGTTGCCGGGAATTATTTTTCTCGGGAATGCGTAGGGATATCAAACTAAAATTTACATCAAATTCTCGGGTATACGGTCTCTTTCGACTGTGAAAAAAAAAACACTTAAAAAGTCGAACACACTCAAAATATATGTCGCATATTTTTGCAAATTTTGTGATTTCACAAGGGAATTATAATATATTGGGTAGTTCCCGATAGCCTAGAACGAAATTAGGCAAGGAGCAAGGTCTTATAGTATATGTTAAGGGAAAAATCGGAAAACCGTAAATATGTACATAGTTAGGAACTTATTTATCTACATAAGTTTGTACGGAACCCTCGGTGCGTGACTCCAACTAGCACTCGGTCGGTTTTTTTTTAAAAAAAAACATCGCCCCACACTAGGATTTTCTATTTTCTCCTGTGTCGTGGGTGCAGTTACAAACATAGAATATCACATGCACATTTTCCCTACATACACAGATGAAACATAACGTCCAATGGCTTTTGTCTATAGCTGTACTCATTTCTTTGTACTAAAGTTTGGCCAAATGGGTGACACCAGAGCAGTAAAAAAAAAACTCAAAAATCTTTATTCAATATACAGGATTACTTTTGAAGCAGGAGCCAAATTTTGTGTGCTTGTTCAGACAAGCAAAGGGAACAACTTTTTCTATGGTACCAATCTTGAAATCGTGAAAAAAAACCAGCTGGTCCATTCACCTAGGTTCAGTGGATGTTGAGCATCTGTATAGAATAGCTGATTTTTTCGCGATTTCGAGATTGGTCCTATAGTAAAAATGTTCCGTTTGCTTGTCTGAACAAGCACACTAAGGCTCTTGCTTCATAAGTAACATTGTAGACATTTACATGCACTTTTTGACTTCAAACTAATTACGAATTTACTTTTAATATATATAAATAATTTAATTTACGAATTAACCAACAAATGAAATAAAAATGTAAAAAAAGATAAGCAATGTATTATTTAAAATATTGTATGCATATACACTACAACCATAATTAAGATGTATGCAAATACAAGTAAAATTTAAAAAAAAAGAAACAGTTGACCCCCTACACGTGTTCGGAAATTGGGAGAGCCTTCGCGAGAAGAACAGGCAAGAAAGGTCTAATTTTTTTTGTCTCTTTTAGATTGCCAACACTACAATAGTATTTACGATCTTTATGTAATCCAGCTTTATATATTATAGATAGATATATAAAGAAATGGCTGTCGGAGTGATTGGAACAGTTCATTATTACAGCTCGTATATGTCCCCACCGAGAGGCTCGGGCCTACCCTAAGCTTTTTTTTCCAAGTTCTATCGCATTAGTGTGGTGTGCAATCGCGGAACGAAATGGAGAGGAAGCAAGAATGCGATTTGATAAATTCCTTCTTGCTCTACTTTAATGGAGTATGAGGGAGTGGTGGGTTGTTCGGTAAGCCTTCCCTATGTTAGGGTGTTTAGGCCTTAGTCAACCACGCTGGCCCAGTACGGAGTGGGTACACACACCTTTGAATTTCTTCATAGATACGCAGGTTGCCTCACGTTGTTTTCCTTCGCCGTAAGAGCGTAAAATTGAAAAACACATTGGTACATGGCAGGATCTAACCGCGGACCTCCCGGTTAGAAGGTCAGTGCCGGGTCCACAGCGCCACCGACGACGCTCCTTACCCAATGTAAGGAGCGTCGTCGGTAACAGAGGGCCTATTACCGATCTCATGGTTTTGCAAATGATATCATATGATATCATAGTGCAAAACGAAAAATACGATTTCCGGTCAGATTTTTGATCATTTGTTCATTATTTAATGATAACATCATTGAAAGTATGCCATATTAATGATATCATTGAAGATCGGTAATACGAAATGCAGTATTTCATGACTTCTTTTTCTCAAATTTATACCATGTCATACGATGAAAGATCCATAATTGACCTGCAGTTACTCAAATCAAATACATTTATCCAACAAAGTGTACTTACTCGTAATGAACGTCATATTGTCACATTTTTTGTCAATCCCAAGCAGCTTTATCTGTCATGTAATCACACACTTTATAATATGCTTTTTTCATAAGTGTACGTATATTTTTGCTTGATTGCAACCTTAAATTTATTTAAGCTAAGTTCCTTAATATTATTTGGGAGTTTATTGTAGAAACGTACACAAAAGCCTCTAAAAGAATTATTACCTAACTACAATAGCACAGTATTGTCTAAATTCGTGTACAACGCCCGTCTTTGAACGAACGCAAAAAATATGTTTCTCATCAATTTGAGACTCATGCAAATCATAGCTTGCAGATAGGTTCAATTACCTTCCTAAGCAATGCGTTACGCAAGCACTCATACCACTCCGATCCAACGATATGGGTGTGCCTGCATGCAGGCTACACTATCGATTGTGTAGTGAAATCATGAAGAATGATCGCTTTAATCATTCCAACATGTAGCGCATATTATGCAGATGGAATTTTTCAACACGTTAGCTAATAACGTGTGGAGCTTATCTACTCCAGATAATGGTGTCGCAAGTGCCCGCGTTGTTTATGTTGTTCTTGTGCAACTGGTTTATTTACTTGACTTAATTACCTAAATTAGCAATTTCCCAACTAATCTTGTCTTGACGATATTGTGCATTAAGGTTCGATAGCATGCGTAGTTGGAGATGACTTGTTGAACTCTGCATTCTCGACAATTTATTTTTATATACAGCTTCTCTGCTTTTTTATTCGAGAAGGCTCTAATAATGTTACAAAAATCAGTGTTCGTATTAACAGTTATCCAAACTGACATAGATGTTTGTAAACAAGATAAATTATTCAAAAAAACTTTTTTAAATAAAAGTTTTTACTTTTTTAAGTACTCGTCAATGCGAATCAAACGAGCCTAAACTCGATGTGTCGTTTTATTGCGGATTTCCTATCCTATGGCCACCTTTCAGCTCCAGCATTAGATCAGCTCCATGTCATCATAATATTGCATTGTCACGCGATATACGTGAGCATGTAAAATTTCAGCTTAATCGAAAACAGGGAAGTGGGTCAAATTTAACTTGCAAGATTTCATTACAGACACCGGGACAGGTGAAAGTAAATAAAATCTTGTAAAAAAAGGTAAAAATGGGATACCTTATAAGCAACTAGTTTGCAAAATTGGAGACCTAAATGTGAGGTCTCCAATTTTGCAAACTAGTTGCACCGAGACACACAGTCCATAATTTAAGCCTCAGCGTAACGTCATCGTATGATAATTTTCTTTATAACGGTAAGATACGGATACGCTATGAATAAATTTGCAGTGTTCGAGCAATTAGATCATGTTGCGGTAATTGACAAAAACTATCAATCTACTACTTTATCTACACTATTATTATAAAGGGGAAAGATTTGTATGTATATATATATGTAACGAATCAACTCAAAAACTACTGGACTGATTTCAAAAATTCTTTCACCATTGAATGCTACATTATCCCTGATTAACATAGGCTATAAAATCATTTTTCCTACGAGACAATATAAAATTCCTCCTACCTACATTTCCCTCAAACATCTAGGTCGTTTCAGAGCCGAATATACTGTACCTTTTTCATAACTCAAATTAAATCACCGTTGTACAGTAAACGCCGCATCACGCTATACTGTTTGATCTTTGGACCGCTCTTATGTCACTCGTAATAGCGGCAGTTTTCGTTGTGCAAATGTACAACTTATTGTGGCGCTTACTGTACATACTTAATGAGTGTTATTTGAAATGATTTAGGTATTTTGAATGTTTTGCTAAATGCTATTATTCAAAATAATAAGTTAAATGATCGTTATGTTAATAGAAATTATGTCACGAGTTGTTCTGTTAAAAGTGGATTATACAATATGAACGTCATTGAAATGAAAGTACGATGCGCTTCCAGATTTTTTCACAGCTGAAAGAGACCGTAGACCCGAGAATTTGATATAAATTTCAGTTTGATATCTACGAGTTTCCGTGAAAAAGGGCCTTGAATTCTTGACAGACAGACGGATGGACAACTTAGTGATTTAACTTTTTCCTTTGAGGCACGGAACTCTAAAAAATACTTTTCAGTCACAATGCTTTCTCCAAGCTCGGATCCACCGTTGTGGGCACAATGGGCATGCCCACAACCCTAATAGACTTTTGACGTCACAATTTCACGGTCTATCGAGATCGATAGGCTGATGATATTATATCCATTATAAAAAAAAATATTCTTGGTCAGGCTGTCCTGTCATATGTTTTCCTTTGTAGGGAATCATGAAGTGGAATTCACTATCAGCCGCTTTTAATATTCTATCTACTACGTATATAGAAGTAATTAAGCTTACATCAGTTTTATTGCTAAACATTTATTATTATTTTATTGAAAATAACAAAAGTTGCTTTATAACTAAACTGCGATAACCTATCTCTATCTGTGGGTATGTGGGTATTGAAGCCGACCGTTAATCGACCGCATGAGTGAGTTCATACTCCGATTCACACTTGGCCGATTTTCAGGTGGCTGTGATGTGAGTATGTGACCACAACCTTTTTTGAGGGCTGGATCCGCGCCTGGCTTTCTCCCCATCTCGTTATCTTTAATCTATGGATAGCTTGCTTGAAGCTTACTGTGAATACATGTACCCTAAGATTTATAATCATATTGTATTCTAACTCTTGTATTGTATTAGTACATAAATCTGATCACATGATACATTTTTCTATATTTACGAGTACCTAATATTGATCAAATTTATTTATATAGCTTCGACTGTTGGTTGTGTTGTTTCAAATCGCCAGACTAAACCTACTCGCAACAGCGCTATTGTGTTTTATAGCACTTTAAAATCAAAATGGGTCTGCCAAGCATCCACATATTTAGTTGGACGCCTGTCGCCAACTGGTTATTGACATTCTGAGTGGCCGCCAGCCGCTCGCCGCGCTCGGCCCGTATGAATCTTAATTTTCGTTGATTTAGTCAGTCTCACAATAAATTGTTTACGACTTTATGTAAATGCCTGATGATTATAACAAATAAACGTGAGATAACACTGCTGCAACTTTTTCCAAGAAGTAGGTTCTTGCCGTTATTTTTTAGATTGCGGTTGATCTGTTATGCATTAAAAAATTCATTATTAATTTCGTTATTTTGTATGAAAATGCAAGATTTTATTGATTTAATTACTGAAGACTGTTTCTATAAACTTAATGTTGGCAAGGTTAATTTATCCCAATTACAGTTTGTTTTTAAGTTTTTGCTATAAGTACCAAGTGTGCAGGTAGAACTTATACGGTAAGATTAACTATGCTGCATATGTTTTTTAAAATGTGAAAATTTATTTATATTCCATACATTTATTGTTTCTGCGCTGCTGAAAGAAAGATAAGATTACAACAAAAGACCGACCTGCCAAAACAACTCTGATGACCAAATGTACACTAAGACGAAACTTCTAAATGGAATAACGCATAACATGACGGCAGTTAATGCATAATTATAATAGTGACTCACTGACATATACAGTGTGGCGCTGCATAAAGTGGACATACGGAGCAAAGGGCTCAAGGGGGTCATTTTAGAGATAAAGAAATAGAAAAAAAATCTCAATTTTTTTTGTATTTTTTAAGGGCCGTTAAATTTTTTACCCTCCGTTGCGAACCTGACGTGCATAAAACGTTATAATTCTTGAATGAATAGATAGACAAATATCAATGAAATAAACGCTAACGTGATCCTTAACGATCAATAGTGCTGTCAAATCAAAACACAGATTTTTCAATTATTATCACACACAATTAATGACAGAGAATTAAGGGAAAAAAAAGCGTTAATTTTTTTGTTTCTTTTAATTAAATCCAAATTTTATACAAAAAATATCCCCTATTATTGTTGTCTAGTGCTTATTTCAATGTGCATTATTTCAGCTATCAAACGCCATATAAATCGCGTCTCTAGGTCAATTGTAACAATAGCTGTGTTGGAGACTACAGTACCATAAACTTCGCAAATTTTTCTACCACAGAAAAGGTGGCTGTATGTGCTAAAATCCGTTTGCTTTTTTACTTGAATAATAACCAAAACCTTCAAATGTAAACAATATGGCGAAAATATTTTTTTGTTTAATTTTATTATATTTTAGTGTCTTCACAGATTTTCAGCAGGTTGTCGATTAACAATTTAAAATGGGTTTCTATCAAAATTGAGGTGTTTCAAATACAAATTAAGTCAATCCTTAGGGAAAGAAGGAAATTCAGTACAATATGCTATCTCTGTTCCTAGAGGTTTTAAATGACTTACCCAATCATCACCAGCCAAGCCAATTCCACTAGCACCTAAATGGCGCAGATCAGACAGATATACTTTTTTGCACCACCTCATGCTCGAAAAGGACATATTCTGTGTCATGTAAGTAGGTACATAAAGTAATTCATTTAAAACCTCTTAAGAAGTTTGTGTTGTTTACTGCTCAGAAGAATAACTAAACTGTAACCGTGATGGACAAAATTCTGTGTGAGAAATTCAAATGAGAATTTCGCCTGGCCTGACACAACGACACAAGTTGCGCACGCAAGCATGGTCGAGTGTGGCGAGTTCGCTCACAAGTTGCAATCTAACCAACTCGGAAAAATGTTTAAGATTCAACTTTCACGCTTCTTGTTTCGACATAGCATAGCTATGATGCTGTTTAGTTTTGTTATGTAACTGATGTTAAGTTTACTAGTACGTACCATAAGTGGTATTCAAGAGAGCCCGCTTTTTGGTTCCGCTTCAATTACGCAATAGTTATAGATTGTTATTTTCTAGTTCGTCGAAGTCTTCGGATCCTTCATTACGTAAAAGTTATAAAACGGTCTTCTTCTTATATTTAAAACGAATATTTCTTAGCACAGTCTTGTGCTTTTTTGTTTGCACTCTCCATTTCAATTTCAGGATCACGGTCTTAGGTTTTTTCTATAATGCTAAAATCTATTTTAACAACACCCGAAAAAACTGTTTCGCATAGTCAAATTATATTTATCTAAAGTTTTTTTAGAATCTAAACTAATATTATAAAACAGACGTTTGTTTGTTTGGTCAATCCCGCTTATGTCAAAAACTAGATTCGGATTGGAAAATACTTTGTGTCGGAGTTGGATGTCCCGTTTATCGAGGAAGGCTTTATATAGGCTACACAATTATACATGTAACTTCTGCGGGGACAGCTATCCTACGTATAGATAAAAACCTTGGCTCCATTAAAATTTTACATAATAAACATTTACCTCTTTAATATAAATAGGCACAGCTAGGGGTACAATATTATGCGTTGTTGCTTAATCAGTTGCTTTGTTGTATTAATTTTTATTAATAATCTTTTGCAAAAGAAGTACTAGATTTCATTCCTCTTAAAGTAAATGTTTCCTCATTTTAAAAATTTCTTAATGCCCTAAAATCTAATGAAACATAATTAACTTAAAATTCTATAACACTCTTATGCTACTCGTCTGTGGAGATTGAGAGATATTTAAGATATGAAGAATGATTCAATGAGATTCAAAGGACTTGTGTCAAGCAAGACCAGCGTGAAATACTGGCACATAAAAAATATAATTAAAAACGAAAATAAATAGTATTCAAAACAATCATCATCACCACAGCTCATATACGTCCCCACCGAGGGGCACGAGCCTACCCTATGTTAGGGTGATTAGGCCTTAGTCAACCACGCTGGCCCAGTGCGGATTGGTCGACTTCACATACACCATTGAATTTCTTCGCAGATGTATGCAGGTTGCCTCACGATGTTTTCCTTCACCGTAGGAGCGTCAGACGAATGTACATATGAAATTCGAAACGAAAAATACATTGGTACATGGCGGGTCTCGAACCCCGACCTCCCGATTGGAAGGCAAGTGCCGAGTCCACAGCGCCACCGACGCTCAAAACAATACTTTGAATATTTTAAAGAAATGTTGATTTCATGTTTAAAAACCGGGATATGTTTGTGTCAGTTTCTGGTGAAATTGAAAAATCTTTTTCGGAAAGTTAAAACAACCACACGATTTATCAGGTTACTTATACCTAGTATTTTCATAGAAACACATTATTGAGCACATTTAATCGTCTGTAGCGTATCAGCTACTTCAAATAGGGCGCGTGTGAGTCCGTAACAAGAAAGTAGCTAGAGCATGTCGAAGGTCATTGCCGCCGCTGACGACCCTTGCGTGCGTTTACCGCCTGCCGTCAGTCGAACTAGAAAAGAAAAACGTCACAAATCATCGGAACCGCTTACAAACAAAACACGGTGGATTTCTTTGCGTGCACCTTTCTGTGTTGCGGCTTGCTTTCTCGCGGCGAGTGCAAGCAAGCACGTTTGTCGACGGACGGCAATTGCACACAACACCTATTAAACATAGAAATGCGCAATTGTAAATGCAATCTTGCATTCTAGTAGTTGGGTACGTTTGTAATGTCATCTACTCATCTATCATTAATCATACATAACTCAAAAGCTATATTTAATATTAAATACGAATGCGTGCACAATCCATTCAATTTCTTAACGACACCACAAATTTTTGTTTTAATCTGTCAGATTTGCGATTTAATTATATAAAAAACTTCTATAATAGAACACTAAAACAAGTCTATTGATATGAAGTCTGTAAAATAAGTAAGTAAAACAATAATAAAAACGAAAGCCGGCATTCTTGGCATAGACAATGCTACCGCGGCAAAGATTACTATGAGGTTACGAAGCGTGAGAGGCAGAGTGAGGTTAGGCAGGAGTCTCGTAATCAGCTGTTGGCGGCGTGGGAGCGGCACCTGCCTTCATTAGCTCGTGTTGCTACAATTACGATAAATTAACCAACGTGCCCTATGTTTTTGCGTATTACGTAACCAAATTGTCAGGTACTGTCATTGCTTAATGTTGGTAAAAGCATGAGACTTCATGTGACTTCATCCCTATTTAACAAAATACCATTTAACATATAAAACTCTCGACTTTGTTATTCTATGCCACCAATGGGGACTGAACATGAACTTATCAATAAATTCATGGGACTAACTTAACCATAACGTTTATTTTTGTGGCTACTGGTCGTTACTTATGTCACTTTGAAGATAGCACAGTAATATCCGTAATTTTGAGCTCCGATTATTTCTTTCTTTATTACAAAAACCGCCAATACTTATTCATTGTTGCCTTTGCGCCACAGATCCAAACCGTTATAAAATTTTAATGCAAATTCACCACCTAACAAATCGCAATAGTAAAGTATCTTTACCTAAAAGAGGTACCTGGGTAATTCTCATAAAAGCTTAAATTTAATGGTCACACAGTTATATTTCTTAAGAGGTTTAATTTAAAAACAAAACTTTTATATCGGAAGATTAAACATGTATAAAGTTACTAAACAAACCAATTTTATACTCATGCGCCTGCGCAGCCAGCGACTTCGGTCGTCCCCGCCCTAGGTCCAATTCCACTAATCACTAATCAGTCACAGCCGAAACGAAACTGTAGCGTTGCTTTTGACCAATTAGAAATTTAGAACGCTACGTTATCACATCATCGAACATTTGGAAGTCAGTCTATGCGTCCCGGTTGGTCGATCGCTGTTTCGTTTCGGCAGTGGTTTATTAGTAGAATCGGCCCTCTGGATATGTGCCCGAAATGATTACAATCGGACGTGACACATCGTTAGACACGCCACCGGCTTATGTGACGAAATCGCCTCTGCTCATGTTGGATTCATTAAACAAACAAAATATTAGGCAAATTTTTCGTATTTCTATATAATGTTTCTGATGAAATTAACAATTTTAGGTGGTAATCTCTCTATTCTCAGTGGCGTTATATCTTATTAAAAAAACTACGTAGTTTGATGGACTCTTTCGATGGCACGAAACTCCAATCCTGTATTCACAACGAAAAACAATATAAAAATACACCATTCTCCCTCCTACTCACACCATGTCACAATGGTTCGCTAGTCACGTATTAATAATTCTATAAAACCGCCTTCATTCATGTCTCTCGCGTGAATGGGCTCCATTAAGGGCTTCTAATTGACCGACGACGTTGGCACAATGAGGTGGGCACGCGAGCCACGCTTCATTGTACACCATGTGTGGATTTTTATCGTCGGATATGTGATTTCTCCGATTTCTCAGTCAACTCGAAAATGTTTACTATTATACTATAGTAGATACATAAAAAATTTTCTTCGCCACTTATGCTATGCATAACAGACGTGTATGGGTTAGCTTGTTTGATAGAATAAACAAATTTTGAGAGATCCGAAACATATATTAGGGTTAAGTGACAATATGTTGAAAGGGATATATAGTTTGATGTTTAATTTCAACTCTTTCCCTCTCATTCCGCGAACTTTGACCTCCCCTCGTATCAATTTGTCGATTAACCGGCTTGTATTAGGTTACCAGACCTAAGATAAGCACCCAGGGTCCATCTAATATCTATCCCATAGGCCCCTAAAATATTATTTCGGCGCTCAGACATTACTCGTTTTATTACCATCACAATTTTTTTTAAATTAGCTTGTCAGCGGGGTAGAAACTAAAACCAAGGTGTAAACGATATCCACACTACGAGGGTGAAATGTCATCATCACATTACGTGCCTTTAAACCGAAGGTCATTAAGGTTTCATCGGATGGCGACCTCAGGAAAGGGGGCGATGCAGCGCTGTCCTAGATTACACTAGGAAATATGCGCTAGAAATCGATCGGGAACCAAAGTGGGCCGATCGTATCTAATAGGGACAACATACAAACGAGCCGGCTTTTTTATAAAACGATCAAAACAACTGTCTGAGTAGGGGTGTATAGCGCACGTGGCGTGGTGTCGTGGTAAACAACACCGCAAAGCTCGACGAATCTAAGCATTTGCATGTTGGTATTGTACTAATCATTGATATTCCTTTGTCGCATGCTATTGAGGGAGTGCGGGCGGTGCACCATTGGCCTACGTAGTAAGTACTAATTGCTGACATCGTTGTCGGAATTATAAACCTACTCATTAACAATTATATTTTATCTCTGCAAAATTACAGATCTCTAGTGGCAACAGCATCTAAGTCAAGGCGCACGCAACGCAAACGATCCGACGGACAGAATGAAGGATATGGTGTAATTATAAGAGTCCCTAGTTAGAACTTCGAAACCCTAAAAAAGGTTTTGATATAAATGTTCGTGTGGAGTATTTTTATTTCTCCTTCGCGTCATTGTATAATCCAGGTATTGCAGAGGCGTCTCGTGGCCCATAGTGGCTGGCGATGCCGGTGGCGTAGGTGTCGCTATCGCCGGAAGTAGCACTGTATCCTGCACGAGCGCGAGATATCGCTCAGCTCTCAGCACCATTGCGGCGCTCGATGCTATCACAAGTCGATTCTTTATACGACTACCTTAACATTGGCAGTGGCACTCAGTTTCTGAAATAAAAATTGAGATGACCATATGACTTCGGTTGATTTTTAGAACCTGCTCAGGCCCAATTCTACTAATAAGTACAGCCGAATCGAAGCTGAATCGTTGCGATCGACCAATCAAAACGCCACATTATCACGTCATCGAACAGTTGAATGGCAATATAGGCGCTCCGATTGGTCGACCGCAACGGTTCAGTTTCGATTCGGCTGTAACTTTTTAGTAGAATTGGGCCTCTGTTTTGAACGATATTTAAATACATATGTGCCGTATTTGTAGGGGTTGTGTATTACGTCTTAAGCCTGTCGTTTAGCCATCAAATAGGTGCTAAAATAAAGGTGCTTTAATTTAAAAGTTCAACGTTCCTTACACTATTGACAAAAAGGATGTTTTTTAAAGTTAAAAAATTTCATCTATTGTTTGCTTGCTATTGTTTATCATCCACCTACTCAAAACTCAAAACATGCTATACAAGTACAGTTTTATTGGAAACTTCACGTGAACGAAGCTACAAGCGTGCGCTGATGATTATTAAAATACATTCCACAGACCCCTAGTTTACAGAAATTAGGACGTGTGCATGTAGATAATGATGGAAAACGATTTCTGTCAAATGTCAAACGATGGCGGCATATTTATGTAATCTCTGACACGGTTCATAAATTATGTAGGTCGGAATGTTTAAATGCTACATGTAATTTTTAACGGTGACGGCTGTGCGCATTCTACGCAACCACATGAACTTAAGGCGCTTGATAGTGGTCGATCGCATTTGGGCGGTAGAAGGCGGGCCGCTGCTGCCCGCCTACCACGACCGAGGTGTGGCCTGCGCGCTAAGGTGGCTCCTGAAGCGCGCGATTATAAGCCTCCGTCTGGGGACTACCTCCAGGATAATCCCCCACAGGTGCAAAGACCTCTCGCAAAGGCTGTCTCGGGATGATCCGGAGACATTGGGTTTCCCAGTCCTTGAAACACCTCGGCTAAGGTAAGGACTAGGCTCTTGTGGGTATACTCCGCACTGTCCTACGAGTCCTACGAGTCCTACACACGCCTGTCGACTAATCATCGGTAGGTACGGTGCGCAACAGTATTCCACCTCGTAAAAAATGGGTCGATCGCATAAAATTAATTTTATGTACCTTGTGTAACTGAACGCCGAAATAAGTTAATAAAACATTGGTTTGTTGGCAGTACCGTTTACTTAATCAAAATTACATCCTTAACATATTTAAGGGGCATATAGGTTATATATATATAAGATGGCCCTAGGTGCTCGTCTTAGATCTGGAAACGTAATACTTTCCAAGTTAATCGACTGAAAGTAAAAACTTTAAGTGACAACCATAGTCCAGCTGACTAGAATTGATTACAAAAGAAATGTAAACACCGAATGAAGAAACAAGATAAGCTGATGTAGGGCTGTCGACACTTAGGGTCAATAAATAATATATTTAGTTTGTATGTAAAAAATAGCTTGAATAGCCCCAATATTTTTTATTCAGAATGTCTACTTCCGATGGATACGTACTTTTAAATATTATTTCGAAGTTCTGTGGCAAGCTCTAATATTGTTAAAGATCAGAAGCTATAGATAAAAAACCGGTCAAGTGCGAGTTGGCTCATCCATCGAGGGTTCCGCACAAACTTATCTAGTATACAAGTTCCTAACTATGTACAGTCGACAAAGTTGCCGGTCTATCAGTAAAGTTTTTTTGGTCAGCGATATTTGAAAAAGTAAAAGCGTTAAAACAGGTTTTAATATTATATAAAATAGAAGTATTTTAGGATTTTCATATATTTGGTGGGACCTTAAGCCTTGTTTGCGAACCTTATACCTGTTGGATTTTTATCGAAAAGTCATCACCTCGAGCGTGTCCCGCTCTCAGAATAGATTCATCAAGGGGTTCACTGGGCTGAATGCTGATTTCTAGCGCCTTATAGAGCAAAAGCTAGTTTAAGCTTGAAACCAAATCACTTACGGCCTTACAAATAAAAACTTATACCGAGGATAATTCTCGGAATAATTTCTTCTGAGTTTTGTCTTGTTTTGCACATGTCAGATGTAATATGTCAAAATAAGACAATACACGGAATAACTATTCCGAGGTTATTCCTAGGAATAAGTTTTTTATTTGTAAGGCCGTTAGGAAATTTCAAATTACATTAAAATTAATACAAGAAAAATTTCGGTTTAGGCGGAACTTGAACCTGGGACTTCAGCATACCGTATTGACGCCATGACAATCTAAGTCACCGTCACCTCCCCATTGGCCCCCCGGTCCCTCTTCGCACTAGCGAGGGGATTCTGCTTACGAGCTCTTCCGTGGTCTCCATCACAATCATACAAAAGTTGAAAAGGGCAACCCAGTGTGAATCCTGCGGAGGGCAGCGTAAGTTACTTCCAATGAAAGTACACAAGATCACCGCGTTGCGCAGTCCCTAAAGGATTGTGCATAAGAGTGTGCAGCGTGGTATCTTCGTCCTTGACACAATGAAGCGAAATTTCGCCTGATCAATCTCCTTTTACCTTGTTAAGCCAATGTTGATCGTATTCAGGGTTTTTGTGGTTAGATATATATTTTTTGTTTTGCTTACTGGTGAAGTTTTATAAGGTTTCAATTAACACTGAAAAAGATAATGAAGACCTCATAACTCCGTTTTGTAAGCAAATTTATCGTAATATTCTGCACGCAAAAATTTTGGTACTTTCCTCTCACTACTTTATCTCACGATGTTAAAAATTATTAAACATATTAAACACTCAAAACGCGTCAGTCAGTTCCATTTCTTCCAATTATGAGTTTCACTGACAGAAAACCAATGCGGTGATTGATGGTTTGCATGAGTTGTTTGCGTGAGGTATTAAATTGAAAATGATAAAAACCGTTTTTGATAACACGAATCAGCATATAGACACTTAATGATTGATTCCGAACAATTCGACAATCTAATCGGAGCGATTTGTGATCGTTATAGGTGTCCTACTTTCGGATAACTTTTAAATTTTTCGATATCGTAAGATAAATAATTATTATATTCATTTAGCAATCGATTTGAGATTCAATCGTATTTCAAATATATTCCTAACTAATATTATATCATCGCCGATGCTCATTTTTGAAACAATAGAATTCAAATGCATTCGAAATCGTAAGATTCGAATACAAATTTCCAAATTCACTTTTTTTTAATATTCATTCCGTGAGTTCTACAACGAGTGATCTTACTAACTCGTTTTTGATTTCTACTAGTAGAATATACGCAATAGTTACATTGACAGTGGTTTTAGCGTACCAGTTTTTAATTTTTTCTACGTAAAATGGAATGTAATACAGACAGAATTTGGTGTTAATGACAACACTGAATTCGAGTGATTCAAAAATCTTAAATTGGGAACTTCTTATGGTGCCATCGTCTGCTACCGCAGTTTGGCAATCATTATGGCAATTTTCATCTTTGATACAGCAGCTCTGAAAAGCGACCGAGTGCTCCTTTGGTTGGTACCATTGGCACAGATTTTTCAGCCACGATATCCTTCTTCTCCCGACACTTCTCTTGCCTTGGATCTTTCCCTGGATGATTAACTGTAACAGCTCGTACTTAGGACCTCTCATTACGTGGCCGAAATATTCAAGCTTCATTCAAATTGGGAGCAGTAAAAATCAAAATTATACGCGATTTCATTTGTACTCTTGTTAGACTTCAAGATTCACTTCTAATGATTCATAAATGCGTCTCAAGTTCCATTTCCATCAATATGAGTTTCACTGACAGAAAACCAATGTGGTGATTGATGGTTTGCACCAGTTGCTTGCGTGAGGCATCTAATTGAAAATGATAAAAATCGTTCCATCAGTCGTAAACGTAAATACTTAGTACTGTTATACATATATTCTGTGACGGACTTCATTATTGGCGGGATTGATTGACGGCTCTTACGATCAAACTATCATCTCTAGTTTCACCTTTACGCGTTTAATAGATATCACCCGTCAGTATTGCATCAACTTCCATCCCAAGCGATGACTGATGGAAATTAGTATAGCGATATACTCATTGATCATTTACCATCGCTGACCATCTGCAGCTTAAAGATAATCGCTATCGACTTTATTTACGACCCGTGTTAATTTGATTTCACGATCATACTTATTTGATAGGTGTGTTGTAATTAATATGAATTTTCTAACCATGGCAATTCATTTGTTTTCAGGTACTGACTGACTTAAGAGCTATTAGGATCCGAAGAATATTGTCTCCCAGTTTGCTCTTGGGTATGTTATTTTGTCAGCATAACTGCTTTTGACTTCTTTTATCTTCGTATGCTGACTCTTATCAACGTATTTTAGACTTGTTTTATTTTGCACTGCATTAGGTACGTCCTCTCCTCAGAAATTTGTGAATAGTAGTTTGTCTTCTGCGAAGGAGCTTTTATCGTCTTGGTGGACTTTGGAGTCATTGTTGCACTTGGACGGCATGTTTCTTTGATTCCTTTCAAAAATCACAAAGGCCATTAAATATGAAAAAAAAAATAGTAACACAGACAAAGATTAATTCTCCTTGGGCTACCTTACCTACTAGTTGCCTTACCTTAGACTACTTATATTTCAACGTATAGGCTAAAACCTGCTTTTTACATAAAAAATGTTGTTGCCTTTTCATAAGTAAAAAGCGCATGTATAAATAAATAAGTAAAAGTTATGATAAAGTCAATTATTATTTGAAGGAGACCAATTCTTGCACCATGAAGCATGAACACCGAAACACCATATGATAAAACGATAAATCGTTATGAACTGTCAAAATATATTGGATATAATGGCTACTTTGAAATGTTATCGACATTAATAAACTCATTTGCAAAAAAAACGGGCACCTAAGCAATGAACCATTTCAAATGTTAATATTGCTTTGTTTGATAATTATTGGTAAATATATTTGGTAAATTAATAAGAAAATAATCGTTTTCATCAGTATTTCATAAAATTTTGATACAATTTATAGGAAATAATGCTAAACCTCACTAGTAGTGTATGTTCGCTAGTAGTACATATGCTCATGAAGTAAAAATAAAAAAGTTGTTTTGTTTGTTTTTCTTTAATAAAGTAAAAGCAGATAAATGTTTAGTATCGAGTGTGACCCCCTCTAGCTAAAATCACAGCTTGAATTCGTCTGGGCATGCTAGCGAGTATATCCCGGATACTTGCTTGCGGAATACGTTCCCACTCCGCAGTAATCACATTCTTCAGCTCTCTGATGGTCTGCGGAGCTGGTTGTACTGATCTCACACGCCGTTTCAGAACGTCCCAGACATGCTCTATGGGATTGAGGTCGGGACTTCGAGCTGGCCCATCCAAACGACGAATGCCGACCTCTTGCACATACGCTTTAACATCGCGAGATCGGTGGGCGCGAGCATTGTCGTCCATAAAAATCGAGTCTTTACCTAGAGCGGCCAATGCGGGTTGTGCATGAGGAATTAGAACTTCCGTTATGTATCGATGCCCAGTCAGTGAGCCGTTTTCAATGAAGACTAACTCTGTACGATCCATTGAATTTATTCCTGCCCAAAACATAATAGAGCCCCCACCCTAAGGTGTGATTTCTTCGAAACATGCCTCTGCAAAGCGTTCTCCTTGTCTTCTTAGCACTCGCCGATGTCGATCTTCACCGAACAGAGATATCCTGGCTTCATCAGAGAACAAAACCCTATTCCAATCTTCTTGAGTCCATGATTCACAATTTCTAGCGAACCTAAGCCTGTGAACTCGGTGCTCACGGAGTAATTTCGGGCCGCGGGCCGGGCGGTGACTGCGTATATTGGCAGCGAGAAGCCTCCTCCTGACCGTCCATAGACTAATATGCACATTTCTTACTTCTTGGAGGTTGTTCTTAAGATCCACATACGAAGATTTGCGATTTCTCAATGCGCGACTCACAAGAAAACGATCATCCCGTGGTTGGGTACATGGTTTTCTTCCAGAACCAGGCCTTCTCTCGACGGAACCAGTCTCCTGATATCAGTCATCTACGTCACATCCGTTTTTAAGTAAACACACACTTTAATTGCTCCTAAACATAATAATAGATTTTGCTTTCATTAGTTCATTTTTCGCTTCTTGAATTGTTTTGAAAAGTCAACACTGCCGAGATTTCCTCGAATTGCGACATAAAATCCACATATTATTGTTGCACAAGAAGATATTTCCCACTTTGATGAAATCGTAAGCATCTGTTATTATTTGAATTTTAATATAAGCACTCAAAATATTTTGCATTGTTGTAATTCGTCCCGAGGCATCGTGACGTGCCCGATGTACGAACAGCTGATTGGTGCATGCTTTTTGACAGTGAATACCTCAGAACAATCACTGTGAATACTACATCGCTGACCACAGATACCTAATCTAAGGACCACAGCGGATCCCGGCGCGCATAGACAAGTGGACAAAGGGAGCAAAATACATACAGCTTTTGCTTTTTAACTGCAATTTTAATCTGATTTGAGTTGCTTATCATTGCTATCACGAGCCACAGCCGTGAGTCATTGTGTCATCGTCCCCTGTTGTGTCACCGGCCGGGAATTTCACCGTTTTGTGCTATATTCAAGCGTACTATCTACGCTAAGGATCTTGAAAATTTTAGCACCAAGTAGCATTTTTGGGAATAGGAATGAGTAATATTACTTGCAGTGGATGTAATAGCGTCTTAAAGAGTTCTGAAAAAATTACTTGCACCCAACCCCGTTGTAAAAAACAGTTTCACTATTTGTGTGTTAATCTTACCAGTACAAACTTTAAAAAACAGTTGAACTGGAAATGTCCTGATTGTTCTATAGAGATGTTATCTGCTCAGCGACAGACAAAGAATGATGACACACCTTGTAAGAGTTCTGCAATGGCGATTGGGCCTTCATCTGAAGAAACGAGTTTTGTTAACATAAAAGCTCGTGGGACTGGTAACACTTCTCCTACTCATAAGGATGACGTTTGTCTACGCTCAACCATTAGAACCATCATGCATGAAGAGCTGAATGCTATGGTAAGGGAGGTCATAAGAGAAGAGTTTTCATCTTTGAGAAAAGAGATTCGTAGCTTTGAAGATTCGATGAGCTTTATGAATGCCAAATTTGAGGACATGAAGAATAATGTTGATGCCTTCATGCATGATAACAAGCAGCTTCGTTCTGACAATGAATTGCTTCAGCGTAAAGTTAAAGATTTAGAATCAAGATTATCTATAATTGAACAAGATTGTCGTCAGAACAATATAGAGATTCACTGTCTTCCAGAGCATAAACAAGAAAATCTTCCTAAAGTAATGATGCAGATTGGTAAAGTGGTAGGTTTTTCTTTATCCGAGGATGACATCTTGGCATGCAATCGTGTTCAAAAGCAAAACAAGACATCAAACTTGCCTAAAACAGTTATATGCAGACTCGCGAGTAAACTAAAACGTGATAATCTATTAGCAGCCGTGTATAAGTACAACAAATCACACCCAAAGGAAAAGTTAAATACAAAACTACTTGGTTATGGTGACGAGGAATCAGCTGTCTACATCTCAGAGCACCTGACGCAATCTAATAAATCACTCCACGCAACAACAAGATTATGGGCCAAGGAACATAAATTCAAATACGTATGGGTGAGAAATGGAAAAATCTTCCTCAGAAAAGACGAAGAGCACCCAGCAAAGTTGGTACTTCATCAGGACTTTTTGAAATCTCTAGCTTAATTGGCACTGACACTAAAGTTATTTTTTTTTACTTCTTGGAAGTGATTAGAGCTTTTGTTTTTTTTAAAATTCAATTTAAACATTTATTACCAAAACATCCGCGGTATGCGGACAAAACTAATTGATATTTTTCTTGAAGTTAGTGTCAATGATTTTGATCTGATTATATTAACTGAAACTTGGCTCAACGATAGTATATATGATAGTGAAATTTTCGACGATCGTTATCAGGTGTTTAGGAGAGACAGATCATCAAATACTTTTGAAATGGCTGCTGATGGTGGAGGTGTACTTATTGCTGTTAAAAAATCTATCCATGCTTATCGAAATTACACTTTCGAAAGTCGCTGTGAGGATCTGTGGGTTACGTTATTTTTTGGTACTACCAAATTACATATCTGCTGTGTTTATTTGCCATCCCCTCTTAAACGTACTCATCTCGAACATTTCTTAGATAAAGGTAGTAGTGTTATGGATAACTTGCAAGACGACGTGTTTTTGTTCGGTGATTTTAACCAGCGGGATATTGACTGGACATCATCCAATTTTAATGCTTCTCTGAGGCCTAGCAATTATAACAGCACTATTGCCTGCGAACTTGTTGACTTTTTGTCTGCGTATGACTTGAAGCAGTTCAATCATATATTGAACCATCAACAAAAGATACTCGACTTAGTACTGAGTAATTCCAGTTGTAGTATTAAAGTGCTAGAGCCGCAAAACATAATTTCTCGAGTAGACGTATATCATCCCCCTTTGCATGTACTCGTGTTCTTACGAGGGCCTAAAATGTTGCGTCCTAACTTTACACCTAGTCGCAATTTCTTTCTGGCAGATTATGAAATGATACAAAGTCGTCTGAGCGAGGTTGACTGGAACTCAGAATTTAAGGCATGTTTAACAATTGATAGCGTAGTAAGTAAATTTTATATTATTTTAAATCAGATTATTATCGAGTATGTGCCTCTCCGGAAGTACAATAAAGGTAAATATCCACCATGGTTTTCCGTTAATCTTATTAAAATGTTGCGAGATAAAGAAAAAGCCCGTCAAAATTACAAAAAATTTAGAAATTGTTTGGATGAATTAGAATATAACATTTTGAAGGATTGAACGTCTTCCTTAATAAAAAAATGTTATCGTAACTATATTGAAAAAGTTGTCAATAGTGTTGTCAAAAACCCTAAATACTTTTGGACTTACATAAGGAGTAAACGAAAATTAAAAAGTGATATACCATCTGTTATGAATTTTGGCGACAAGGTTGCATCCGACGGCGACAGTCGGCCCGTTCCAGATAAGCATTTTTAGCCATAAATACCAACATTTTTAGCATCTCTGCGTTCCATTAGCCGGTGATGCTAGTTTTTCTTGCTGGTTGTCATGCGTTTCATTTAAGCATTTTTAACACGAAATGCTAGCATCAAATACCCATGCTAATAGATGGGTCCTCTGATACCACTTTTTGACAGCTTTCAAATTTGACATTTGGAATCTTTTTTTCATGAATCAAAAAGGATTTTCAGCGGATTTAAAAAAATTATTGAAAGATATTTGTAGTATTAGTCAATTCTGATTTATATTATAAAAAATTTTAAGTGGCTGGACTAATTAAGTGAGGTGTCAAAATTCAGCACGAAAAATCAGTACCTTGCGTTTCATTTGTAACAATTAGCGCGGCTAAAAATGTCAACATTTCTTAAAAGAAACGCAAAACGAGGCTAACATCAGATGTTAGCCTCAGAAAGTAGCAGTGCTTTATCTGGAACGCAGGGAGTATCACTAATATGTTTGCGGATAGTTTCGCTTCAGCGTATGGCACAACTGGTGATACTGTTTTGGTTGATGAAACTACATCTCATATTGGTGGCGTTTCGTTGGGCCAGTTATATATATCTAGTAATAAAATAGAAAAAGAGTTAAAAGCTCTCGATTCCAGTAAAGGAGCTGGAAGTGACGGTATACATCCAATCTTTTTTAGAAACTGTGCTAGTAACTTAACAATACCATTGCATATCATTTACAATCGATCTCTTTTGGAAGGCCATTTCCCTAAATTATGGAAGGAGGCCGTAATCGTTCCAATTCATAAAGTGGGCGATAGAAGCAATGTAAATAACTACAGACCCATTAGTATTCTTCCTGTTCTCGCTAAAGTATTTGAGTCTTTGGTATGTCCTTATTTATCGTGGCATATAAAACAAACTGTTGCAGATCAGCAACATGGTTTTCTAAAGAAACGTTCTACGACAACTAATCTTTTAACGTTTGTGGATAGAATAACTACGAGTATGAGTTCGGGAAATGAAGTTGATGTAATCTATACGGACTTCAGTAAAGCATTCGATAAAGTGAATCACGCATTATTAATCAATAAACTTGATAATATCTTTGACATACATGGGTCACTTTTGAAGTGGTTTTCATCCTACCTAAGCAATCGTACGCAACGGGTTGTAGTGAATGGATTTACATCTAAAGAAATTCATCCGTCCTCTGGTGTCCCCCAGGGTTCCCACCTGGGACCAATTCTGTTTGTTATGTTCATTGATGATATTAAGCACTGTTTCTGTAATTCTGAATTTGAACTTTATGCAGATGATTTAAAGATATCCAAAACAGTTCAGAATAGCGTCGATCAGATAAAACTTCAGGAGGACATAGACAGGGTAGCGGTTTGGTGTCATTTGAACGGAATGTCTTTAAATGCAAATAAATGTAGTCACATAAAATTTTCTCGTAAATATAACAAATTGCCAAGCTGTTACAACATAAATGGAACTGTCCTGAATAGAGTGGAACAGGTTAAGGATTTAGGTATTACTCTCGATTCTGAAATGAGATTCAAGAATCACGTAAACAACACAATTAACAAATGCTTGAGAATGTTAGCTTTTATTTTTAGGAATACGAAAGAATTTAAATCTGTTCAAGCTATGAAAGTTTTGTATTTTGCCTTAGTGCGCAGCCACGTAGATTACTGTAGTTTAGTTTGGTACCCGTTTTATCAGAACAATATTCAGCGTATCGAAAAGATTCAAAGAAAGTTTCTGAACAGATTATCCTATATCAACGGTACTTACCGCAGTATAAAAGGTTATTCTGAAAGGTTAGACCATTTTAATTTGCTGTCACTAAGGCAACGTAAAGAACATATGTCCATGATTTTTCTATACAAATTATTAAACCACGAAGTTGATTGTCCGTCTCTCTTATCACAAATCAATGTATTAGTTCCTAGAGTCTCGGCACGACTCCACAATTACAGGCCATTTTCAATAGACTTAAGAAGGAATAATTATGGTAGTCACTCTCCTGTTTATACAATGTTGAGAAACTTTAATCATTTGTATCAAAGTAACAATGCATTAGATGTTATTTGTGAAAAAAGGTCTACTTTTAAAAGGGCTATTTGGAAGTGTTGTGTCGATCATTTTTAATTTTTTTTCTCTGAATTGTTTTTTTATATATATATATATATATTGTTTTGTAACAGATAGCATATTGTGTGTATAACAATGCTGTGCATGCCTATAATTTAAATGCATATAAGATACCTTTTTTAAAATACTGTTTAAGTAACTTGTCTGTATGTATTTAGTTGGTAAGCCTTATCTAATAAATAAATAAATAAATATCGCTGCCAGGTCTTTTGGACCGTGCCGTGTGGCCTGCGTGCACGGTTGGCCCCGTGCACGTCGCCGTAAGGCCCTCCGTCTGGGGATTGCCCTAGTGTTCTCGGGCAATCCCCCCTTGGCGAGAGCCCGACCGGGTGTCGGGCTTGCCCGGGCGCGTGGGTAGTGGAGTCGCAGTGTGGACCTTACCTAGCGCGCCCATTAGGGCAGGTAGAACACCGAGGGGTTTTAGTGGGTAGGCCTGGCACTCTGCCGGGTGAGCCCCACACACGCTCGCCGTCTAGCCAACGGTGGGTACAGTGCGGTTGAGCATTTCCCCGCGAAAAAAAAAAAGGTCTTTTGGACCGTCGAGCGACTAACATTTAGCCTCCTAGCCACGAAGCATTGGCTGCAACCCTCTTCAAGCAGCGCGATAATTTTGGTAGCTTTTACCACTTTATCTACCATTTTTGATACAGCCAAACAGCAATAATAAATAAAGCTTTGACAGTCAAGGATATGAAATTAATCGATGAAAATTGAATAAAAGTTATGAAAGTCGATGTTAACTTCTGGAACTTCGCGCCAAAAATGTAGGATAAAAAGGGGTTTTCTGTAAAAATGAGCATCAAACGAAAATTTGAATTTAGAACGTACTTTTTTAAATACCACGGCATTTTTAAAACCGGCCAGTAACGTGTACAAACGATTGAAACCTTTTTTGTATTGTATCTTTTTAAAGATGAATGAAAATCAAAACCGCCCGTTTTTTTGCAAATGAGTGTATATTTAACAACAATGCACAAAATAACAATACCAATATCCAAAACATACTCAAAACTTCAAGATAACTAAAAAAAATTAACTTTTTTAACAGTTTATATCAATATATCGTATTTTGGTGGTCATGCTCGATCGGAAATCGCGAAGTCAAATTGAACTTGCAAGATTTCATCACAGACACCCTTAGAAGACACCGGGACAAGTGAAAGTAAATAAAAGCTTGTAATAAAACAAGTAAAATTATTTTAAAAATACTTTTTAAATTGTATTTAAAAAAGTTTTTTTCGTTAATACGAATCGTATTCGTTAATACGAATCAAACGAGCCCAAACTCGATGGGGATTTTATTGCGGAGTTCCTATGCCCACCTTCCAGCTCCAGCATTAGATCAGCCCCATATCATCGTAACATTGCATTGTCATCATACGGATACGATATACATGTGCATGCAAAATTGCAGCTCAATCGGAAACCGGAAAATGGTACAAATTTTATCTGCAAGATTCCATTGCTGACACCGGACAGATGAAAGAAAATGAAAAAGCTTGTAAAAATAGTTTTCTATCAAGTTATATATTATAATAACGACTATGTTGGCTTTTCATACAATAAATGTCAAAAAGTTATTCACTTCATTTTAAGAAACAACCATTTCTGATGCTAAACTAAATTTTGTGCAAAACACTTTTTAAATTAAGTTTTACTGAAAAATTTTAAAAAATTCCGCCCGAAGCGAAATTTTTTCTGTATTGATTTTATTCATTTTTCAATTTATTAAGCATTTTTAAAGAATTCTATATAACATTTTTAAGTTTTTAGTAATGGAAGTCAAACGGAACACGAAGAGATGTCAATATTCCAACTGTGAAGTGAAAAATCATTCCGCCGACTCCACACCAATGCCTTGCGCCCGGCTCCACAGTCCACACGTGTTGGACGAATAGCGTTGGGGCCAACGTGTGGAGCCGGCGTAAGTCAACGTTTAAAAAGATATGATGTCGCATCGCAATGTCTATGTCTCATATTTTCGTAAATTTTGCGATTCCACAAGGAAATCAAGATAACGGTACTTTCCGTTGATCTAGATACATGAAATTTGGCACGAAGCAAGGTGTTATAGCACATGTTTGGGAAAAATCTAAAAATCGTAAATAAGTACATAACATTTAGTATATTTAAGAACTTTTGTACGAAACCCTCGATTATTATCACAGCTCATCTACGTCCCCACCGAGGGGTTCGAGTATACCCTAAGTAAGGTGGCTTTGGCCTGGCTGGCTGGCCCAGTGCGCATTGGTCGACTTCTCATTCACCTTTGAATTTCTTCGCAGATGTATGCAGGTTGCCTCACGATGTTTTCCTTCACCGTAGGAAATACTCTCGATGCGCGAGTCTAACTGGCACTCTACCGGTTCTTTATATATTTGTATACTTACTTCATAGTAGGCACCTATTAAGAATTTGACGTTAAAATATTTTAACATAGAAAATCGTAAAATTGCATTTATGCATTACTTTCAGTGATATTAAGCAATACGCAGTATTGCAAAATGCCTTCTTTAAGAATTTGCCGCAGTTTTGTAACAGTGTTTGTAAAACAACACTGCCTATTCATGGATTCTACCGGAAGTCAGCAAATGGGCAAAGAGGCAAATGAAATTATATTTTGTGATTAGTTTAATATTTTAAATTTAAAACAGAAAAAGAACATTTGATGTTCATAATTATCGAAAAGCATCCAAGCAGACAAGGTTTTCGCACGAAATGGAAGAAATAATCTCTATATATGTATAATAATAAAATCGTAGGGGTACAAAAATCTGTAATTGCGAAATATTAAGAAAAAAAATACACAGGTCGCCTTAAAATCATTAGCAGAACACGATAGAATAGTTTAAAAAAAAAATGTTTGTTTGTTGGTTTGTTTGTTTGTTTGTTTGTCTGTTTGTCCGGAAAGATCTCCGAAACTACTGGACAGAATTTGATATGGCTTACACCACAATGCTTAGAATATATTCTGATATTCTAACAGTCTAATCACTTTTTGCTTTTGTTATTTAAGTATTATTGTAATTATTTTAAAATTTTCTTGATTGCTACTGTTTCGGAGGAGGGCGTTGATGCACGCGACACAGTGTTATACACTATTGCGGGTATCATCGTTTTTCTTATTGTAATGTAAATGTCGTTAGTGTTAATAATATTAAATAAAAAAAATAAAAAAAAATTTCCGGAAGAACATTTAGGCATAATTTCGTTTGTTTAAATTCACTTTTTATTTTTAGTGAAAAAATACCATATAAAATTTTCGAATTGGCTTTAGGTAGAAAAACAACATGGCGCACGTGAAATTATTTTTAAAAGCTGTCACATAGTACAATTCCATGCATAGTACAGAGCTCAGAATAACAACTAAAGCATATTAGTTATTCTTCTGAGGTACAGAGAGAAGGTATTTTCTTCCACGAAGGAAAGGCAATGGAACTACGCCATACAGCCTGATCTTAAGTAATTGGATTTCGAAAATTGAAAGGCAGGAATGAAGTGTTTCACATAGTACAAATAAAATTTAATATTTTCTGTTAATGGCTGTGCCCAACTGGATTTCGCCAACCAAATTGTCTTTTTCTTATGTCGTACCGAACCGTGGTGGTAAGGCAAAAAGATCAAGCCATACAACCAATGTATAAAGCATTTTTTATGATAATACTTATCGAGTGACCATAAAATTTGTAGATTGGTTTAATTCTTGACTAATTTTCACAAAATCGGTACAATTTTTTAAATATTTGAAATGTTGAAAAATGAAGATACTCTTTTCAAGGTATTTTGAAAGATGTTATATGTTTTTACATTAGGACTAAGGAATCAAACTCTTTCATCCATTTAAAACTATTAAAAGTAATAGATTAATATTGTTAATTAAAAAAAAATATCTGACTGCAATGTTCTGCGTTACGCGTAGAGGGACGGGACGGGACTCTGATCCTAATGTCTAAAATGACGGATCACATTTTTTTGGATCCACCCAAGGAACATGGATATCGAACGAAGAACCTTTAAGAGTAGAACACATTGAACCTAGCCACGTTGACTTAATTTGACATGACTGCCGACACGGGGACCCATCACGAACAAAAGTAAAATAATTCGATGAAAGCATCAAAAGATGGCGCTACTTTAATCGATTTTTGTAATGACTTTTTTGTGAATTTAGTAAAAGTCAACAAGGAGGTTCAGAAAAGTATTGATTATATTTAAAAAAATCACTTAGCACGTGGGAAGTATCAAAATACGTTTTTAAGTCATGCTAGAACGGTTTAACATCTCTTTTTATAAATTTATAGCACTCCTAGCGACAAATTATGTGAACTTCAATGTATCTCTCAAAAGCATAGCTCAAAGAAGCACGCAATGTCTGCTTTGACTATTTGATTACATACTGCTCACTCATAGATGGCACTATTTATGTATGCTAGTTCGTAAGGTCACAGACCTTACGAACTAGCATACATAGCATTGAGTTAAATTATTTTTTACATATTTTTTTTTACATAATTATAATAGTAATGGCGTCATTGAAAATTCGAAATTGTAAAATTAATTTTTTAATCCCTATACATTTGAAAGTGTAATGTCCAATTATGGTCGAATTACACAAAAACATGACATCTTAAATTTCACCACCTCAAAAAGGTCAGGATTGGTCTATCTATTCGTTTGATCTTCGTTTTTAAATCTGTGTGGCAGTAGTTCGATCCCGATTCCTGGTGTACCTAGTTATTTTTTCAAAAATTGCTTGTTTTATTATTTTGTTTTTCTTTATTGCTTTTTGGTTATTATATCAATTCCTTTTTTTATATCTCAATTTGTTTTTTATTTATAATTTTCATTTCAGAACAAAAAGATTTAGGTTAAGATTAAAAACGCGATTTTTATAAGTAAGTACCCTATTTAATAATTTTTCGGATATTTTCAATTAAATGCCTACTAACCGAAAAAAAGTCTCACTTGCATGTTCGTTTCATAAAACCACAGTTATTTTTTCACTGACCTAACTATTTTGTATGGGGGTTTCAAAACTAATTTTACAAATCTGAATTTTAATAACACCTTAGAAGTGGTACATTCAACTATGTTAGGTACATACATAGTAAAAGATAATATAGGTAAGTAATACGTAAAGATTATTAATGGACATAAGTTGCCTGACTATAAATAAATAAAATTAATGTAGGTACTAATACTAACTACTTGAATTATTTTTTATTCTCAATGGTGATTAGGTATATTTTGAATTTTGGCAAATAGGTACGGTGTTTTATTAGATTTTACCATTTACAAATAGTGTGGCAACCGCGACTGCTATTAATAGGTAGCTTTCCGCTCGCGGCTTCGCCCGCATTAATATTGTTTTCCCGTGGGAATTTAATATTTTCCCGTAAAATAATTTTGTAGCCTATTATATAGAAGACTGTTATTTATATTTAGGAGCTCGAATAATAAATTTCATAGAAATAGGAGCAGATTTTAATTATTTTCCATAGAATTTTTCAACCCCTAATTTGCACAATAAGGGGGTGAATTCCAAAAAACCATGAAACACGTGTTCAATGAAATGTTTTTAAGAGCATGATTCTCCAGGTTTATCAAAATCGTTGCTTATTTTAAAAAAACCATACAAGCTTGCAATCCCTATTTCATCCCTTCAGGGTTAAATTTTCTTAAATTTTGAATTAAAACAACTGTCCAAAATTCACGTTTCTACCATTAGCGGTTACGGCTGTGCGTGTGTCTATAGATGAGAACTTCTCTTTTTATAATATACTAGCTGTGCTGGCGAACTACGTTTCGCCATAATAAAAATTAGTTTACGACCTATTCTCACACCTACCGAACATACACAAAAAAATTCATAAAGATCGGTTAAGCCGTTACGGAGGAGTTAACAAACACTGCCACCGTAACTCCTCCGTAACAAACACTGTGATACGAGAATTTTATATATAAAAAGATAAAAGATATTAAGAGGATTGTGAAGTAATCATGCGCGGCGCGAGTAGGTATTTTCTAAAATGCTATCTGTTTCACACCGCTCGGCCTCCCGTCTGGCGTTTACACTACAAATACAACACGCGCAAATTCTCACGCACACAACGACAGCAGCGCGCGACTCCTCGGCGCGAGAACTCGATATCATTATTTTACCGTTTGTAATGTTTTGCGTTGCTTGGGTATTCCTGACTGCCTTTCCGCTCGCAACTTTGCCTTCGTTATTTTCGTTTTTCGTGAGGGAATTTTGTTTTCCCGTATGAAAAATTATTTTATAACCTTATATTACTCAGTGATAATGTAGCATTCTATTAGTCAAATTTTTTTTAAAATCAGCCTAGTAGTTTTTATAAATCTATACTAATATTATAAAGCTGAAGAGTTTGTTTGTTTGTTTGCTTGAACGCGCTAATCTCAGGAACTACTGGTCCGATTTGAAAAATTCTTTCAGTGTTAGAAAGCCCATTTATCGAGGAAGGCTATAGGCTATATATCATCACGTTAATACTAATAGGAGCGGAGCATCAATGAAGAATGTTTCAAAATTGAGGGATTTTTTCCCCTATTGAGAGGTTCCGCTGCGTGCGCTGCGTAAACGGTTAGAGTTTCGCAAAAATCATGTATCACAGAATTATTCCCCTTTAAAAGTTCTAAAAAAAAGTCCGCGACAGCATATGTCTATCTTTTAAGGTTAGCTCACTATAACCTTTTTTATGCTAACCAAATTTGTTCTAAAATAATGCATTATTTGCGAAGGTGTTTTTATAAACATGATATTAATCCTTATCCAAATAAATACGTTATTCATCACAAGTATTTAATTTCAAACAAAATTGCCCTTTACATCATTCGATTTAAATGAATATCTTAGGAGATATCGCAGTTTTAAAATAACATCACAGCAAAATAATGATCGAGTACTGCGCGCACAATGTGCAAAGCCGGCGGGCAGTCATGACGGGGAAAGGCGGTGGCCCCAGTTAGCTATCTACTTCTGCGGAAAGGAAACAAAACTAAAAATATAGTGTACGCAGAAGTACTTTAAAATAACATTAGTTTAGTTTTTTTGAGAATAACCTACAATCTACATGATATAAGAGTATTTACTCACCTATATAAACAAAGTCGCGGGTTAAAGTTAGCTTTAGCCCAAAGTAACTATTCCACGCGGACGAAGTCGCGGGCGGAAGCTAGTAAAAAATATAATAAATAAAAATAGCTTTATTTATAAAAATCATTTTAACAATAATTACGCCGAGACTTCCCAGTGAGCTAGTTTTTGAGTTTATTCATTACAAACAAAAATACAAATCTTCTTTCTTTATAATATTTTAGTAGATAAGTTTCGTAAATTATTTCAGTATTCCTTTGAAATTTATAGTGTAGGCACTTACTTGGTATCCCTACCAAGTCCTACTTTATAGGACTGAGCTGTTATTTGTTATGAAAGTACTTATCTATCGTACATTTACCTGTCTAAAGAAAATTACTTTTTGTAAGATGAGTGTTATACTGAATTAAAATGATTTTCATTTGAGATGTGAATCAATAATGGATCCTTTTATGAAAAAAATAAACACTAAACTTAAATGACATTTACAATTGTTGAAACAAGAACAGACCTCTTGTTAACTTAAAACTAAATAAGAAATCTATTATTTTAGATAGATAAATTAATACTTTTACATACAAATTAAATAGGATCAGGGATTTAAATAATATAAAGTAATAATTATGCATCAAATAAAAATACCTCTCATTTTTATACACTAATCTTGGGTAGTTACTAATAGTCTTAGAATTCTAATTTTTACCACCTCCGTGGTCTAGTGGTTGAGGTCACCGGATGTTGATCGGGAGGTCCGTCCGGCGGGGTTCGATTCGTCGGGTTCGCCCGGACTAAAAAAACACTGAAAAGTTAGAAATAATATAAGAATAGGTACAGACAACATCACACATCATTATTGAAGACGGTGCCAAATTTTAAGACTTTCTAGGAGATCATCGTTTGGCACCGACTTCAATATAGAAATGTAATGTTGTCTGTACCTATTCTTACACTATTTTTAACTTTTCAGTGTTTTTGAAGTCAGTTTTTATTTTTTGTAAAATATTTTTTTTGTTTAACTTTTTAGTGAAAGAAACCCTAATTAAATTAGGGTATCCCTCGATTTTCATAGGATCCCATCATCAGAACCTGACTTTGGTGACCTAGGGACCACCCTAGGAGTATACTCTACCGAATACAAAAAGAATTTTGAAAATCGGTCCACAATTGACGGAGTAATCGCGTAACATACACACAAAACGGTTGACACGGTTAGCGCAGAGGTCGAGCGATCTCCTACTGGGCAACAGGTCGCGGGTTCGATTCCCGCACGGGACAGATGTTTTGTATGGCCTACAGAAATTTGTTCCGGTCTGGGCGTATGTGCATGTGATATTCTATGTTTGTAACTGCACCCACGACACAGGAGAAAATCCTAGTGTGGGGCGTCGTTTTTATAAAAAAAAAACACGTTGGACGCACCTAAAAATTTAAGGATTTCCCTCCATTTTTATGGGATCCCATCATCAGATCCTAACTTTGGTAACCGTGGGACCACCATTGGAGTATAAATTTGAGAATACAAAAAGAATTTTGAAAATCGGTCTGCAATTGGCGGCGTAATCGCGTAATATACACAAAAAAAACATACGCATCGAATTGAGAAACTCCTTTTTTGAAGTCGGTTGAAAAATACCTATTAGTATATGTAATCAGCTGCTTTAAATTTTATAGTTAAAATGAAAAAAAAAACTTCAAAAACGTACGAAGGGTGCCTTCTTCCCATATATGCCTACCCTGCCTAACCTACATACTCGTATATTATTTAGGTACTTTGTCGTTTGTATTTTTTATACAATCGTAGATTCCATAACGCGAGTAAAACCTTAGAGCCCAGCTTTAGAGGAATAAAATTCAAATAAAATAATATTAAAAATAACGCTACTTGCATAGTCTATTACACGTTTTTAGCTGCTCCAACTTCATACATTGCATAACAAATACCTATCACAAGAAACAAAATACGAATTTATTTTGAGTTGGTTTCTTTATGGCACATATTTATTATAACAAACAACTACTTACATACTTACATTTTTTTCCTTTTTTGGTTTTGGGAATTTACAGTAAAGTTAACAGGCCAACCCTTAAATAAAATCTTTAAAATAAAAAACTAAAATCAATAAACGTATTCAAAAAGATATCTACTTTTTCATGTATAAGGTATTTGTGAAGATTAATAGTTCCGACTTGAGTAATAACTTTCACTATTGATCGATATATCGATATTACTTTCTCCTCCCTAGGCGACAATAACTACGATAACATTATGTCACATCACTATCACTACATTGTACCCCTGTCCCCGACCCGTATCGTGCGATAGAGAGAGTTGCAAGAAATGGTCGAAATTACCTACAATTCCTGTTTGAAATATTGTTTCGGGCGATAACTGTTTTACCCCCCTAAACCTTTATGAAATTAGACGCTTTTGGTCTCATTAGATTCAGTATACCTTAATCTATGTTTGTACGTTTTGCTTTTTTTGTAATTCAGTATAATTTAGTCAAAAAATGTCAAAAATGCTCAAAGTAGTTTTTAAGTCGAAAATATAGATATTTAGATGCTAATAACTTATATTCTGAGTAATATTTCTTCAAAATCAAAACGTACAAACCTAGTTTTTCATTATATCTACAAGATTTCCAAAAATTATGAAAATTGGACTATGTTTAGAGGGAGAAAAACGTTATCGCTTTTTGTATGAAAATTTACAGCTTCACAATCCTCTTAAGAGATTCGAAATTTCAACATCAAACCTAAGCGAACGGATGGCTTATGAGGATATACTGCGGAATTATTGCGCTATACCGCTAGAGGTCTACGGTTCGAACCCGCGTAATGCATGTTATGTTTTTATGATTTTTTATCACAGAATTAATAACAACATTCTTTAAAATGAAATAGAAAATTAGATAACTGGCAAGAAAGAACAAGGAAAAAAATTGTTTAAAAATAGTACTAAATTATATATTTTCGGAATTTGATAAAACAGTCTAATAAATTAATTTCAGCCGGCTATAAGCATATAAATTTTGCAATTTAATTTCTCAATGATATTTTATATAATAAAATTTGAAATTAAATTGCTTAGTTTTTTATAGGTAAGTTTGTATACATACCGGGTTATTTTTCCAGCAGGAGCCAAATTTTGTGTCCTTGTTCAGACAAGCAAAATGAAATTCTTTTACTATGGGACCAATCTTGAAATCGCGGAAAAAAATCAGCTGTTCCATACAAATGTTCAACATCCACACCTAAATGTATGGAACAGCTGATTTTTTTTCGCGATTTCGAGTTTGGTCGCATAGTATAAGTTGTTCATTTTGGCTTGTCTAAACAAGCATACAAAATTTGGCTCTTGATGGAAAAATAACCCGGTATAAAAATAAACACTTATTTTATTTTAGTATAAAAAACTAAAATCACATTTTTAACAATATACAATATGTGACTTTGTATTTTCTTTAAAAATAATAAATAAATTATAAAATGATGAATATTGGGCGGGATAAAAAAAGGTCACATACTAAAAATTTGCAAGTATGCTTAATTCTTAACCAGTTTTTTGAATTTGAAGTTACAGATGATAACCTTGTGATAATAGAAAGTACCCACTACCAAAATGACTTATCTCCAATGATATATTTACTTTACATCTTAAATATCAAACGTAGGTATATAAAATGTATGACATAAATCCAATCCATGGCGGATTTATACGTCACTTTTTTACCAAATTGTAACACATTTAGCGTACCGTAAGCGTATGATGTTTTATAAGACCTATTTACGCATAAGTCATTGTAATGAACTAAACGAAGCATAAATATGAATTTGTTAAAAAAATCATAAGCATAGCAGGAGTTTAATTAAAGTGCCATCTGTTGAGTGCGTGCAAGAACTACTGAGCCCAATGTAGCAAAGGTTCGATGGCCCGAGCTTGCTCAGAATTGTCAGTGGCGTTTTAGTTGCGTCATCTCGCGGTGAAATGGTGAAATAAAACAGCTCGAAGAATTGCCCGACTTAAGTAGGGACCATTTCATTGTATGGGATGAGGCATCTGTACTGTAGTATTATATTATCTGTGCTGCCGATAAAGTGCGTTTCCAAACCCAGCGATATGCATATCAAATGAAAGGCCTTGATGAGTAGAGCACTATGAACATAGGAAAATCGCCCTAAATTCAACATGGCCGCCGCTCAAATAAAACGGATAAAAGTTCGTTTCCAAACCCAGCAATATGGGTATCAAATGAAAGGCATTGATGAGTAGAGCACTATGAACCTAGCAACATTGACATAAATTCAACATGGCCGCCGCTCAAAAAAGGTGAATAAAAGTTAGTTTCCAAACCTAGCAATATGGGTATTAAATGAAAGGCCTTGAAGAGTAGAGCACTATGAACCTAGCAACATTGACATAAATTTAACATGGCCGCCGCTCAAAAAAGGTGGATAAAAGTTAGTTTCCAAGCCTAGCAATATGGGTATCAAATGAAAGGCCTTGAAGAGTAGAGCATTAGGTACCTAGGAAAATCGACCTAAATTCAACATGGCCGCCGCTCAAAAAAAAAAAGGATAAAAGTTCGTTTTCAAACCCAGCAATATGGGTATCAAATGAAAGGCCCTGATGAGTAGAGCACTATGAACCTAGCAACATTGACATAAATTCAACATAGCCGCCGCTCTAAAAGAAGAATAATAGTTCGTTTCCAAACCTATGGGTATCAACATCATATGGGTATCAACTGAAAGGCCTAAAAGAGTAGAGCATTATGAACTAAGGAAAATTGCCCTAAATTAAACATGGCCGCCGCTCAAAAAATGGATAAAAGTTCGTTTTCAAACCCAGCAATATGGGTATCAAATAAAAGGCTTTGATAAGTACTTCACTGCACTTCACTTCTTGGTTAAGTGGCAATCCTTTGATAAGTAGAGCACTATGAACCTAGCAACATTGACATAAATTCAACATGGCCGCCGCTCAAAAAAGATAGATAATAGTTCGTTTCCAAACCTAGCAATATGGGTATCAAATGAAAGGCCTTGAAGAGTAGAGCACTATGAACCTAGGAAAATAGCACAAAATTCAATATGGCCGCTGGTTAAAAAAAAACTGTTAAAAGTTCGTTTCTAAGCCCAGCAATATGGGTATCAAACGAAAGGCCTTGATCAGTAGAGCACTATGAACGTAGCAACATTGACGTAAATTCAACATGGCCGCCGCTCAAAAAAGACGGATAACAGTTGCTTTTCAAACCCAGCAATAGGGGTATTAAATGAAAGTAAGCCCTGAAGGGTACCTAGAGCAGCCATGCTCTAAGTGTGTACAATACCCCTATAAGCGTTCCGCAATAATTTAGAAAAATCTAAACACCCTCTCTGGTCGTACTTTTATTATGCTTATTAATAAAGAATACACTTTTAAAAACTATTGTTTTATTTTAGGGTTCCGTCAAGTATTTCGCTTACCAAAAGGGTTCCGTCACCAAAAAAGTTTGAGAACCCACTAGCCGGGGCCTATTGGATGTTCGATGTTAGATGTTACCTGTGTTTAGTGTCCTTCGAGACCGTGATAATGCAACGATCGTGAACTAACGATAACTCCAAGTTTGTGTGTTGGATGTTAGTCATCACGGCGAGTTTGCTAACCGAACTATGCCAGCAACACTATATCGCACAGTACACGTTACAAAAACGGAAGTCTCAATACATTTTAAGGCTAACCGCATAAATACGTTTTTTCGCATTCGTTTTCTGAATGCGGGCATCCGAATGCATCAAGTCTATACAAAATACTCATTGACTGCCGCACACGTTCGTTTTTATTACGAACGGAACACGTTCTGTACGTACGTTTAGGTAGAATGGTAGAAATCCCGAATGAGAAGAAACGAACGTCTGCGCTACGTTCACGAAACTCCGTGTCTGTATTCCGTGATCGGATATCGAATACGGAAAACGTATTTGTACAGTAACCCCCCCATTCATGCTATACATTAACTCTACGAAAACTGCTAGTATTACGAGCGACATAAGAACAGTTCAAAGGTCAAACAGTATAGCTTGACAAGGAGCTTACTGTACGACCAGTCAAAATTGACCAAGTTGTCATATCCAAAAAATATATTTTGTTGGTGTTACCAAGACCCATTATAAAATCTAAACTTTATTCGTATACAGTTCTAATTTATTAACATTTGTTTATTTTAATTCGAAACATGAATACGATAAAGATTATTCTTGCAACTGTGTAGTTCTTTGTACTGAAGAAGAATTTATTAATATCAATAATGTCTCTAAAACAATAATTATACTTAGTGTTTATAGTAATATGTAATGTATTTAATTTTGTGGACTGTTTGAAAAAGTGCATTACGAACCTACGAAAATTGTCCTAATTTCGAAATGGCCGATGCTCAAGAAAGGCAGAATAAAGTTGAATCATTATGGAATAAAATGGAGGAAAAAACTAAACACTGTGTTAAGTATTTTGATGGCGAAACGTAGTTCGCGGGCACAGCTAGTCTAAAAATAATAATGCAGATTTATAAAAAAAATATCACAGAGTCCATTCAGATTAGAATCATTGCAGTTTTCCAAAATGATTCTCTACGACTCCTGCCTGCTGCGACACGTGTACAGTAAAATTTTCTGCCCGGTTTGGTTGGTGCTAGGGCTTCGGAGTACGCTTGTCTTGCAGCTTACTACCGTCACTATCACTGTAACCAACCAAATGTTATAAAGCCATATTACCATTTTTTATTTTACCCTGATTTCAATTTCACTTAGTACTCCTAGAATATAAGATTCCAGTAAAGCTTAGCCAATTCTAAAGCTCACCAAACGAAGTAGCAGACAGAAGTCAATTAATTAGTTATAGATTCAAAACGTTTTTCAGCTTCGCGCCAGTCTGCCAGTACTATTGTAAACGCTCCGGTGTGTTTATGTTTACCGTTCGTTTTAAATATAGCATCAATCGATATTACTGCCTCTCATTTATAAATAGAACAGGAACAGGATACTAACATATTCTTTTCCTCACTGCTCTTCGGGCGACCTATCTTAGGACCAATATTCGATTGATTCAATACCTAACTCTTTCTTTCTTTCTTGTAAATTCTTGCACAAGCATTCAATGTAAGAATATTTTTTGTTTTTTATTACTTGTGTTTAAATTTCACCTAATAATAATCTATCTGTTATACTATTTTAAGACATCATTTGAATTCAAATGTCTGGGGTCATTTGAATAATATAAAACTGTTGTTTCTACATAGTATTGTGTCTTTACACTTGAATTTTTTTTCCATTATATTGTTACCTAAATTCTCTCAGTTTCAAAAAAGTTAAGTTTGCAATCAATACTATATGTAGGTACGAGTATATTCCATGTAGCTTGTCATCAGTAACCTATATGAGAATCTGAATCTACTAAATTGAACCGAATTTCATGTACCACCATTGCAAAGCTACATTTACATTACCTAGTAGAAGTAACACAGACTACTCGAAGGTTCCGAATTTCTACGAGATCCAGATCTATGCTGGTGAAACCATACTGAATAGCTAGTCGACAATATAGTTATTGACTGTACTGAAACACTGTAGTATTATATTATCTGTGACTGAAACGTACGCAGTAACAAAACATAAAGTGATAATTCCGCCGCCTGCTGCGAAGCTATTAACCCGCATAAAATGTTATGGCATGCTTGCCAGTCTAATGTAGGTCTCCGCTTGGCTCAATAAATGTTTTTATTTACGAATACTAATGGTTGATAATTTATCTAGAATGACAGCATATCTTCGATAACTATATTAATAAAAACGAATATTTGTATCTTAGTACTCTCTGCGTTCCTAAACCATGGATCAGATTGTGATTAAACTTTAGTTGGGTTTTATGAGAAACCACCCGGGTACTTTGCCCAAAAAATTTATATAATTAAAAAAAACTACGTGACACTGTAACGCACCCCGTGTACAACTATAGTACCTATATGTAGTACGTTATGTTGCAAGAGAATAGATCTTAGTGCAATCATTATTCACAAAATGATAAAATTGCCCAATGCTAATGGTGGCACGAACTTACAGGGAAAAGATTCAAAAGGATTAAAGTGTGAAGACTGAAGACTCACCGTGGACTGCAAGACTTTTTTATGATTAAACATACTGATCAAAATGGATACTATTGTAATTTATATCCACTAAACGTACAAATATGCGAAAGATCAAATGACGCAGTTAGTTTATCTTCGTATGTACTTATTTGTAATATGTACTCAAGATAAAAAAGCACGGTACGAACCGTAAACCGTAAGCCTTCTACGTCATCGAGTGCGTGGGAGTGCTTGCCATCCCGTCGCGACGTGGGCGGGGGGAGCTTCGCGCCCAGCGTCGCGGCGCTTCGCCCACCAGTCCAGATCGATTCGTATCGTAATAAGCTTCTGATGTTACATGTCTGTTGAGGCTAATTAAGGTTGTTATTTTGATTTATATCATGATACTAGATATCGCGGCTTCGCCCGCGTTATTATTGTTTTGCGGTGGGAATTTATATTTTCCCGTAGGAAAAATAATTTTGTAGCCCATTTAAGCTCGCATAATAAATTTCATAGAAATTGGTGCAGATTTTAATTTTTTTCCATAGAAACTCTCAACCCCTATTTTGCACCCTAAGGGGGTGAATTCCAATAAACCATGAAACACGTGTTCAATTAAATATTTTTAAGAGCATGAATCTCAAGTCTTATCAAAATCGTTGCTAATTTAAAGATTTTTTCATACAAACTTGCAACCCCTATTTCATCCATTCAGGGTATTTTTTTTAAACCCCTTCTTAGTGGGCGTCTGCATTTTTTATTAAAACAACTGTCCAAATTTCACGTTTTTACCATTAGCGGTTACGGCTGTGCGTGCGAAGGAGCAAATAGGAGTACAACTTTGGAATTTCTGGCAAAGACACCTTAAAATATTCAAGTACTCTTTATTAATAGAAAAGCTCTATGAAATGTCGGCCTGAGTACAGACCTAGGATGTGTATATGTATTGGTATTAAGATTAGGTATCGAATATATATGTATTGGTATTAAGATTAGGTATCGAATATTAACTACTAGGAAAAAATAAAATTTTTGCTCTAATGGCCCCGCGAAATTATAAAAAAGAAGCAACTATAAAATCAACACAAAACTGGCATACCCTTTTTCTGATCAGTTGAGATTTTGACATTTTACAACCAATCTACACGGTGACCGTATCGTGCCAGCTCTAGTTTTATAAATTCGACTGGTGCCAAAACTACCATCATTTTCGGTACCCAAGTATCTTTGGTTGAGCTCGATCCCATCAACGGCTTTATCATGCATGAGGAAATGATATTTTTTCTGGACCAATTTCTATCTGCTATTTACAGTTTACATTCGACATAAATTTAACACATCTAATTTTAACATGAGTACCACGTTAGCTGATTATAAGTGGACGCAGCTTAAGAATAAATTTTATTTATAAGAAGATAAAAGAAAATATAAACAATAAGTCAGGCTAGATTAAAAATGGATCATTCGTTCGGTGCAGTTCCTTAGAGATACATACTTACACTATACAATTATGGAAAACCTACATAAATCAAATTTATTTTTAACAAAACATAACAATGAAGAATCCTATATAAATCTTTAATGTAATTAAGTTTATTAAGTTGACTTTTTCTCCTGCAAAAGACTCCTTTCGTCTTATTTAACTTAGTCCTGGTTTAAACCAGGACTAAGTTGACGCTATCTCTATCTATGTATATTAACACAAGCGAAAGCCCACGAGGTTTAAACCAAGACTATCTTTATACCAGGTTTAGTCCAGGTTTTATAATAAGACAAGCAGTCTTATTATAAAACCTGGACTAAGTATTAAGTAGAAAAAAACCGGCCAAGCGCGAGTCGGACTCGCCCATGAAGGGTTCCGTAGGATTTATGACGTATTAAAAAAACTACTTACTAGATCTCGTTCAAATCAATTTTCGGTGGAAGTTTGCATGGTAATGTATGGTAATGGTACATCATATATATTTTTTAGTTTTATCATTCTCTTATTTTAGAAGTTACAGGGGGGACACACATTTTACCACTTTGGACGTGTCCGTGTGCGGCGGAGCGTAGTACGGCTCCGACACAATCGCCAAATCCAGAATTGGGGGGCCTAGACAAGTGGCAATCGATTCATAGCGAAACGATAACTAAATTCGCCATCGTCTCTGAGATAACGAAAAGTTATTCCTAGCCAACGTAACAAGATTATACATATAGTGATCGTTGCATCGAATTGTTCTATCTATTAGAAAACAAAATATTGGTTATCTACACAAAACAAAATCCCGGCGACCATATGTTTTTCGTATTCTAATAAATTGTAAAATAAATGATTAATGAGTTAATAAATTAACTGAGTTATTTCGAGTAAATAGTATATGAAAGTAACGAAAAAGCAATTCACTTCTTTATCGATTCGTTGCAAATCAATATATTGTGTAATAATTTTCATATCGATGAGTTTGATCGATTTTCCGCGTGATTTAGCGATGGCATATGTCAATCCCATATATTTTGTTCGTCAACACGTTCGTTATCGTTTCAATATCGTTTTTGAATTGCCAAAGTATCGAACAAAGAGGATTCAAAGAAATGATAACAAAAGAAAACTGTAATACCTACTCGTATGTATCAGAAATAAATTTGATTTGATGAGAACGAATAAAACACTGATTTGTTTGCTTCGAAAAAAAATTTCTTTACATTAAATAAAACGTCAAATTCTTATTTCCTTGCTGACTATGGTAATGTAACGGAAAAGTTTTGAATTTCAGCTATCGATACAATGAGTGAGTGTTCTTAACATTATCGCCATCAGACCACAGAATAAGTAATAATGCCACAGAATAAGTAATAATGCCACGGAATAAGTAATAATGCTATAGTACCTTTAATACTGAAGTACCTTTACCTACAGTGCCATTTTTAGGGTTCCGTAGCCAAATGGCAAAATACGGAACCCTTATAGATTCGTCATGTCTGTCTGTCTGTCTGTCCGTATGTCACAGCCACTTTTCTCCGAAACTATAAGAACTACACTGTTGAAACTTGGTAAGTAGGTGTATTCTGTGAACCGCATTAAGATTTTCACACAAAAATAGAAAAAAGCAATAAATTGTGAGGGCTCCCCATACATAGAACTGAAACTGAATTTTTTTTTCATCAAACCCATACGTGTGGGGTGTATCTATGGATAGGTCTTTAAAAATCATATTGCGGTTTCTAATATCATTTTTTTCTAAACTGAATAGTTTGCGCGAGAGACACGTCCAAAGTGGTAAAATGTGTGTCCCCCATGTAACTTCTAAAATAAGAGAATGATAAAACTAAAAAAAATATATGATGTACATTACCATGCAAACTTTCACCGAAAATTGGTTTGAACGAGATCTAGTAAGTAGTTTTTTTAATACGTCATAAATCCTACGGAACCCTTCATGGGCGAGTCCGACTCGCGCTTGGCCGGTTTTTTTACGTTATAGATACGTCGTCTTTAAAACAAAAAAAACTAAACATGATAATTATTAACCTTACCGTTTTTCGCAATAAAATTTGAAATATATAACGCCTGCAATTTCACTTTACAACTAATTAAGGTAAACTGGATTTGATACCTTATATCACAGACATTTTAAGCGCCCTACTTAGAGCATTTAGCGCCCTAACAAAAAGTTAATGGCTGAGTGATCAAATTAGAAAATTAATGTGTAATTTCTATAGAGGGGCAGCAGGGGACGACAAAAGATACTCCCACACCTCCAAGATCCTCCCCCTGGACGTAGGTTGACACTGCAATTTAACTTTGTAGGATGAAACGTCAAGCATAAAGGTTTAAGTTATATATAAAATTCATATTTATCATTTTACACACTTGAATACCTTGCTTATTGAACGCAAACTTTATTGATTAATTATTTTGTATATTAAAGTCAACTTACTTTACTTTCGATGGCGCTACAGCCCAGTGTGGGTCTTCTTGGCCTCTTCTACAAGTCTCTTCCATCTGTCGCGGTCTTTCGCTCGACTCTTCCAAGCTGTATTAGCTCACATTTTTTTAGGTCTTCCTCAACGCAATCTCTCCACCTTTTCCTTGGTCTTCCACGAGGTCTTTTCTGTTGTGGAGTACATGCTGTCATCTCCTTAACCGCTCTATTCTCGTCCATTCGATGGATATGTCCTGCGTAACGCAGGCGCTGCGACTTACAGTACTAGGTGATCGTTTCCCTCTGTACTAGCTGTTCCAGTTCGTGGTTCATTCGTGCGCGGTAGGAACTTTTTTTTTTAAAACGTCGCCTCTCACTAGGATTTTCTCCTGTGTCGTGGGTGCAGTTACAAACATAGAATATCACATGCACATACGCCCAGACCGGAACAAATTTCTGTAGGCCATACGAAACATTTGTCCCGTACGGGAATCGAACCCGCGACCCATGGCGCAGTAGGTGGTCACTCGACCTCTGCGCTAAACATGTCATCAAACTATCGTTTTCTTTGATTGATCCAAAGATTTTGCGCAATACTTTGCGCTCGAAGATACCGAAGCTTTTGTTCCTCGGTTATGGTGAACGCCCTTTTCTCGCATCCATATGTGGCTACAGGACGGATAATCGTTTTGGGTAAGTTTTAAGGTTCCGTAGCCAAATGACAAAAAACGGAACCCTTATAGATTCGTCATGTCTGTCTGTCTGTCCGTCGGTATGTCACAGCCACTTTTCTCCGAAACTATAAGAACTACACTGTTGAAACTTGGTAAGTAGATGTATTCTGTGAACCGCATTAAGATTTTCACACAAAAATAGAAAAAAGCAATAAATTTTGAGGGTTCCCCATACATAGAACTGAAACTCAAAATGTTTTTTTTTCTCAACCCCATCTATGGATAGGTCTTAAAAAATCATATTGAGGTTTCTAATATAATTTTTTTCTAAACTGAATAGTTTGCGCGAGAGACACGTCCAAAGTGGTAAAATGTGTGTCCCCCTGTAACTTCTAAAATAAGAGAATGATAAAACAAAAAAATATATATGATGTACCATTACCATACATTACCATGCAAACTTCCACCGAAAATTGATTTGAACGAGATCTAGTAAGTAGTTTTTTTAATACGTCATAAATCCTACGGAACCCTTCATGGGCGAGTCCGACTCGCGCTTGGCCGGTTTTTTTCTACTTAATACTTAGTCCAGGTTTTATAATAAGACAAGCAGTCTTATTATAAAACCTGGACTAAGTATTTAAGTATTTAAGTAGTAGATCAAACTCATCGATATGAAAATTATTACACAATATATTGATTTGCAACGAATCGATAAAGAAGTGAATTGCTTTTTCGTTACTTTCATATACTATTTACTCGAAATAACTCAGTTAATTTATTAACTCATTAATCATTTATTTTACAATTTATTAGAATACGAAAAACATATGGTCGCCGGGATTTTGTTTTGTGTAGATAACCAATATTTTGTTTTCTAATAGATAGAACAATTCGATGCAACGATCACTATATGTATAATCTTGTTACGTTGGCTAGGAATAACTTTTCGTTATCTCAGAGACGATGGCGAATTTAGTTATCGTTTCGCTATGAATCGACTGCCACTGGTCTAGGCCCCCCACTTCTGGATTTGGCGATTGTGTCGGAGCCGTACTACGCTCCGCCGCAGTCGTCAAATTGGTTGGTGGCGGCGGATAATTCCGCCGCCATAATGCGGGCGGCGCATGGCACAGCCCCCTCTCTCATTTTAAGAGAGAGGGGCACTGGCTACGTTGCCGCCATGTGGGGGGGACTGTTGGTTGTATCAACATATTTCTCCCCCAATCGCAGCCGGGCGGACTTCACAATCTTCCTGGCTGCGCTAGAGGGGGTCGTCCGTAGGACGGCCCCGGTACCGGTGCTAGTTGCGGGGGACTTCAATGCGTGGTCTACCGCGTGGGGGTCCTCCCGCACTAGCGCGAGGGGTGGAGATTTGGAGTCCTGGGTTCTGTCCCTGGGGCTCCAGATTTTGAATAGGGGCTCCATCCCTACCTGCGTCCGGGTGCAGGGCACGTCCGTGGTGGACGTGTCCTTTGCATCCCCCTCACTCGCGAGTCGAATTAATGACTGGCGAGTTGAGGAAGAAGTGGAGACCCTATCGGACCACCTATATGTCCGATATGAGGTCTCCCCCGCATCCCCAGGAACCCCGATCCGTAGGGGCCCCGTGGTGAGTGCCTTCCCGCGATGGGCGCTCACCAAGCTCCGCCCGGATGTGGCGGAGGAGGCGGCGATGGTGCGGGCGTGGGCAACAGTGCCGCCTCATCTTGCCGGGGATGTCGACGGCATGGCAGATCTCTTCGCAGACGACATGAAGGTCGTCTGCCAAGCCGCCATGCCGAGGGCGCAGGCCTGCCCCGAAAGGGGGCAGGTGTACTGGTGGACGCAGGAGATTGCGGACCTGCGTACCACCAGTATGAGGGCCAGGCGCGCCTACGTGCGTTGTCGTAGGTGCGCCAGAACTACACCCGACGAGGAAGCTGAACTTCGTCGGGTGTATGCGGCAGCCAAGAAGGCCCTGCGGAACGAAATGTGCAGGGCCAAGGAGGAGTCTAGGGAGCAATTTATACGGCTCCTGGACGATGATCCGTGGGGGCGTCCGTACCGGATGGTGAGGGGAAAGTTTAAATCTTCCGCTCCCCCTACCTCCGCTATGGACAGAGGGCTGCTGGATCGGGTGCTGGGGACTCTGTTTCCCGATCCCGGTCCGTTCCAGCCCCCCAGAATGGTCCCCCGGACGCTCCTCCGGTGGAAGTGGTTGCCGTTATCCCTCCCGTGTCGAACGTGGAATTCGACATGGTGAGGGAACGGTTCCGGCGCAAAAAAAAGGCGCCGAGACCGGACGGTGTCCCAAGTAGGGTTTTGGCCCTCGCCCTGGGACACCTTGAGGAGCGGTTCCGGGCGGTGCTAAATTTAAGCATCACCTCGGGCCGCTTCCCCAGTCGTTGGAAGGCGGGCAGGCTCTGCCTGTTAAGGAAGGAGAGCCGCCCCGCGGATTCCCCGGCTGGGTATCGGCCGGTGGTGCTGTTCGACGAGGCCGGGAAGTTCCTAGAGAAAATCCTGGCTTCCCGCATCGTCGAGCACCTAGAGGACCAGGGGCCGGACTTGGCTGACAACCAGTTCGGCTTCCGCACCGGTCGGTCCACGGTGGACGCGGTGGCCCTCCTCAAGAGGTGGACTGAAGAGGCCACAGCTCGTGGGGAGACTGTTGTTGCGGTGTCTCTTGACATCCGCAACGCTTTCAACAGCCTGCCCCACGAGTGCATAAAGGAGGCACTCCGCTTCCACCGGGTGCCTCCGTACCTCCGCGCCCTCGTGGAGGATTACCTGCAAGGCAGATCCATCCTCTACGAGGGGCCGGATGGGCGCGTCCACACGTGGACAATAGCGGCGGGTGTACCCCAGGGTTCCATACTAGGTCGAAAACGGGGGAGGAGGCGGCCCACCTTGCGTCGGTCGGCACCTCACTGGTCGTCCGACGCATCCGCCTCCTGGGCCTGGACGTGGCCCTCGACAAAACGAGGGCCATGTTATTCCACGCCCCCCGTCGCAGGATCCCACTGGGGTTCCGTGTCCGAGTGGAGGGGGTACGTATACCGGTCGAGGCGCATCTCAAGTACCTCGGCTTGGTTCTGGACCCCCGATGGAGTTTCGAGGAGCATTTTAAGCTCCTCGCTCCACGGCTGTGCGCCGCTACAGTCGCACTCGGGCGGGTCCTTCCCAACGTGGGAGGACCAGGATCGGCGTGCCGTCGACTGTATCACGGAGTGATAAGGTCGATGGCACTATACGGAGCCCCGGTATGGGCGGAGTGCCTCTCCCCCCGTACGGTGGCCCTACTGCGACGTCCGCAGAGGGTCATAGCAGCCCGGGCCGTGTGAGCCTATCGCACGGTCAGCCACGGCGCGGCCTGCGTTCTTGCGGGCCAAACGCCATGGGATGTCGATGCACGCGTCCATTCGGAGGTGTATCGGCATCGGGTTGCTGTACGAGAGCGGGGGGGACGGTCTGCTCCACAGGAGGTGGAGCAGGTTCGTACCCTGGCGAAGAGGGAGGCTCTGCGCCAGTGGGGTGAGGCACTCGCCTCCCCAGCTGCCGGCCACCGGACGATTGAGGCAATTCGTCCGGTGTTGGAGGAGTGGGTTAGGCGCCGGCAGGGCAGCCTTACATTCCGCATGGTGCAGGTACTTAGCGGGCATGGCTGCTTCGGTCACTACCTGCTCCGAGTCGCCCATCGGGAGGAAACGCCGCAGTGTCATCACTGCGACGCTCCCGATGACACTGCCGAGCACACACTATTGCTGTGCCCGGCTTGGCGATACCAGCGCAGCGAACTCAACGCTGCGCTGGGAGGCGGAAACCTCTCGCTGCCGAGCATGGTCGTGGCCATGCTCCGCGGCGAGGCGGAATGGGGGGCTGTCGCCTCCTTCTGCGAGGACGTAATATCGCAGAAGGAGGCCGCGGAGAGGGAGCGGGAGGCAGATCCTCAAGTCGCTCCCATCCGTCGCAGACGGATAGGCAGGAGAAGGCGGGCATTCGCACAAGCGATGCCCGTCTAATGACCCTGCCGTGGAGGCCTGCGTGCACGGTTGGCCCCGTGCACGCCGCCGTAAGGCCCTCCGTCTGGGGATTGCCCTGGTGTTCTCGGGCAATCCCCCCTTGGCAATAGCCCGACCAGGTGGTCGGGCTTGCCCGGGCGCGTGGGTAGTGGAGTCGAAGTGTGGACCTTACCTAGCGCGCTCATAAGGGCAGGGAGAACACCAGGGGGTTTTAGTGGGTAGGCCTGGCACTCTGCCGGGAGAGCCCCACACACGCTCGCCGTCTAGCCAACGGCGGGTACGGTGCGGTTACGCATTTCCCCCGAGAAAAAAAAAAAAATAAGGCCCCCCAATTCTGCTAATAAGTTACAGCCGAATCGGTTGCGATCGACCAATCAGAACGCTACATTATCACGTCATCGAACAGTTGAATGGCATTATAAGCGCTCCGATTGGTCGACCGCAACGGTTTAGTTACGATTCGGCTGTAATGTAACTTATTAGCAGAATTGGGCCCCTGTAGCCAAAGTAACATTGCAATGTATGAGAATGATTCGTAAGTTCTTTTCTTTTGTTCTGCTGTTTAACCGTCTCCTCGGGAGGTCCGGGGTTCAATTCCCCATGGGTGCAGAAGGTCTTCTGCTCGGTTTGGTTGGTGGTAGTGGTGGTAGGGCTTCTGAGCCCGCCTGGCTAGCTACCACCGTCTTACCTAAGTTTGTCGCCATAATAACAATGTGAATAATATTGTGTTGTGTTCTGATAATTAGAGGTGAGATGGCCAGTTCCTCAGTTGTTGGAGTCCAGGTGAAGCTCGCTTGCAACTTCAGCTTTATCACTTACCATCAGGCGAGATGAAGGCCAAGACATTACCTGTCGTATGTAAAAAAGGCCCTCTGGATAATATTGGATTGATTGGATAGCGAAACTAAGTTAAGCACAAAACGAACGAAGCTCTTTTGTCACTATGCCCGTTTAAACTATTTTTGCAATATCGCTTTAAATACGTCCTAATTACGTCGTTAGTAGAATCAACCAGGGGAATATATTGTTGTCCGCTGTCAGTAATAATGTATGTTAGATAATAGTGTTATTGTTCGGGTATGACAAATACTATACTAGTATGACAAGGGCCATGCCTGATAACTTGGCTGCTTTTATTCAGAACATTGAGTCTTCAATATTAGTCATGTTATTTATAACCATTCATTGAAAAAGACAATAACTTTCAAACGTAATAATGTATTTGTATACATATATTTAGTTTCAATCGCGCACGGCCACAATATAATCGGCTCGTGAGCTGATGATTCAACCATTTGCAAACATCATACGATGACAGTCCCTTGCAATGGATATTGGAACTAGATATTTCCCCAACATAAAGTTTAACATTCAAAAAATACAGAATCACTGCCAATGATTATTGATCACATACCAGTACGTCGCTCGCATGCTGGCTTTTTAGCAGACTTCCAAAAAAGGAGGTTATTATCAAAATTCGATCTGTATGTAGGTATGTGATATTGTCAGAATTGCACAGTTTTTGTATATGTTAGTCTATCATAATTATATATATGATATATTATAGCCAAAATTGATAAGTATTATGTATGTATGTTTGTATTTTGTTCGCGCATATCTCAATAATTTGTAATAGGTATATGCATTTATACATCAATTAGGTCGTGTCGCAACAAACGTTAAGTGTGTACGTACGCGCAGTTTAGCGTGTAAGCAAATTTAATAATATAAGTTTGTAATTAATTAAATATTTTCGGCATTCAATAAATGGACTTTGGGACATCAACATGTTTCTTTAAATACCTGAACTCACCACATATTACATGGCGACCCTGCCATCGGAACCACGTACTACCAACGAATAACACAGAAGAGGTTTGAAGAATAGAAGAATACTCGACTACTAGAAGACATGGGAAAAACGCAATCTAAAGAAGAAGTGGTTATTGCGCAGAATGCAAATGGAGCAGCTTCAGCGACAACTACGCAGCAACACGCGGAGAAGTTAGCCCTCATAGAAATTTTGATAACCATTGCTCTTACCATCATAGTTTTGGGCGTCATATATTACATTTTCAAGAAGTGCAACAAACACCTGGTCCGGCAATTCCAAAGAGAACTAGCAAGAAATAACATCAGCACTATATCGCGTGCTGACCTAACCACCACGTCGGTATAGAAGAAAGAAGGCTATTCAAGAGGTGTCCAGGGTATAGCCCGGCCCACTCGCCATCGTCGCCTGAACCAGCCACCAGCCCTACAGAAACATGAAGCGTGCCATGTGCCAGCACCTCGTCCTCGCCCCACGCCACTGCCCGTCATCGCCATGCCATCGCCCGGTTCAGTTAAGACATTATGAGATCTTGGTAGTATGTATTTAATTATTTTGCGTAATGCGCTATTTTTTTTTCTTTTTAAAAAATATAAAATACCTATTGGACCTATATTATATAATACTATATTAAGCTATTTTTTTTCTAATTAAAATTTTTGTCTAGTGTAATATTAGAGATACATGAGCTGTTTACGTCATTAAACTAACCCGCAAAACAGAGAATCAAAAATGAGTTCAAAAAGTGAATTTGATATTAAAACGGCTATTGCCTTGTTACCTGTAATGACTGGTGAAGAATCAGTCACCAATTCGCTGATTAATAGTATCGAATTGTATAGTAAGATGATCTCTGACGCATCTAATAAGCAATTGATTGAATTTGTTCTTAAAACACGGCTATCGCCAAGTGCACAGTTGCGTTTGAAACCAACTTACGATACAATAGAAAATCTTTTATCTGATATGCGAAAACATCTCATTCAGAAAAAGTCCGAAGTCGCCCTGCAATGTCAATTACACCAATGTAGGCAAGGTAATCGATCGATCGAATCATTCGGCACAGAGTTAGAAAATTTATTTGTTAATCTTACAATAGCTCAGTCTAATGGTGATTCTAAGGCATACGATGTGCTGAAGCCAATTAATGAGCGCAGCGCAATCAAACGATTCGCGGATGGATTAAGTGACCGCAGGTTGAGTACTATTGTAGCGGCGCGCCAGTTCGATTCCTTACCGGAAGCTATCAGAACTGCTATGGACGAGCAGACTTTGTCATCGCCATATGATGTCATGAGTTTACGACGTCATAATAATATTTTTTATCGTGGTCGAAATAATAAAAACATTTCTTACCGCGGACATAATAATTTTGTACGACAGAATTATTTTTCACGTACTTTTAGCCGTCGCGATACTAAACCCGTGACCAATAACCCGCGTGGTCAATATAGCACTTCGCGTAATCCAGGTCACCATCAAGGTCGTGCGTACGGAACGTATAGCACGAGGCCGCGTAGACCAGCAGCACCAATACGTCACGCAGTGCAGGAGCGCTCTCCTGAAAATGTCGAGTCGCAGTCGCACCCTAGTAGCTCAAAACAAAATGTGACTTATGATTCGCCGAACGATTTTTTTCGTGAATTCTAAACATTTTATTTTAAACTTTAATAACAGTAGTACAGTAAATTTTTTTGTAGGTGATAAATTATTAAGTCTTTTAGTTGATAGCGGAGCAAGCTTGTGTGTATTAAAGTACGAATGGCTCGTTAATTATCCTGAGTTGTTACAGCAATTATGTTATGATAGTATTACTATAAAGGGTGTAAGCGGTAGGTTAAAATCTGAAGGTTATATTTTTTTAAATTTAAGTTATAATAATGTCGTATTTGCTGAGAAATTTTATGTGTTTAAAAATATGTCTTGCACAGGAAATGGTATTTTAGGTGATAATTTTTTACGCAAGTTCCAAGCGATAATAAATTATAAGGATAGTTTTTTACAAATAACTAATAATAGTATAAGTGTATCAATGAAAATAACGGATAATGTTAGGTACAGACATTCGATTCCACCGCGATGCGAAATAATTAGGTTTATTCCTACAGCATCGAAACGCGATTGTGTAATACTGTCAAAAGAAATTCAAAAAGGTATTTTTGTAGCAGGGTTGATTGCGAAACCAAATAATGGTCGAATCCCCTTACGAATTTTAAATACAACAAATAATGAAGTGGAATATGATTTCCAAAATTTAGATATTCATGACTTAAGCTATTTTGACATTTGTTGTCTTTCAGAAGAAAAGAACAGTGTCAGTAGAGTAAAAACTTTATTTGAATTATTAAATTTATCTAATATGAACAAAGAAGAAAGACAACACATTGAGCATATTTGTGCAAAATATGCCGATGTCTTTCATCTTCCAGGAGATAAGTTAACGACTACCAACTTAATGACGCACACGATATCCTTAAAGGATAACGTATCACCTAGTTATGTTAAGCCGTATAGGATACCTCACTCTTTAAAACAAGAGGTACAAAAACAAATTGACGATATGTTAGCCAACGATATTATAGAAGAAACCATCTCAGAGTGGTCTAGTCCAGTTCTATTAGTCCCCAAAAAATCAGATAGGTCAAACGAAAAGAAATGGAGATTAGTCATCGATTATAGACATCTTAACAATAGAATCAAGGACGATAAATTTCCCTTACCGAATATAACAGAAATATTAGATTCTCTTTCCGGTAGTATCTATTTTTCAAAATTAGATCTTTCTCAAAGTTACTATCAATTATCCTTAGATGAAAAATCTCGTAAATATACAGCATTTAGTGTGGACAAAATGTACCAACTTGAATTAGATCCTGAATCTCGAAAATACACAGCTTTCACCACTGATAAAATGTATCAGATGAAACGCTCCCCCATGGGTTTGAAAACATCCCCTAGTGTTTTTTCACGATTAATGACCATAGCTATGTCTGGTATAAATTATAATCAAGCTTTTATTTATTTAGATGATTGCGTCGTCATTGGGAAATCCATAGATATTCACAATAAAAATTTGGTTACTGTATTAGAACGATTACGAAAAGTAAATCTAAAATTAAATCCGTTGAAATGCGAATTCTTACGTACTGAAATTGTTTATTTGGGTCACAAAATTACATCGCAAGGCATTCTTCCTGACGACAGCAAAATTGCAACTTTGCGCAATTATCCAGTGCCATCGAGTACGGATGACGTCAAGCGATACGTAGCCTTTGCTAATTATTATAGAAGGTTCATACCTAACTTTGCAAACATAGCGTATCCATTAAATAAATTATGTAAAAAGGATGTACAATTTGAATGGACTTCCGAATGCGAACAAGCCTTTCAATCTTTAAAATCGGCGTTAATGTCGCCACCTGTGTTGCAATATCCCAATTTTTCAGAAAATAACATATTTGAACTCCGTACTGACGCTTGCAAAACAGGTTTAGGCGCCGTTTTGTCTAACAAAAATGGTCACGTTATTGCATACGCCAGCCGTAACTTGTCGCCCGCAGAAAGTAGATATCCAATTATAGATTTAGAACTACTAGCTATAGTATGGGCCGTCAGACATTTTAGACCGTATTTATACGGCAGAAGGTTTAAAATATTCACGGACCACAAACCTTTAGTATATTTATTTAGTTTAAAAGATCCGTCCAGTAGATTAACAAAGTTCCGACTGTATCTCGAGGAATATGATTTTGAGATCATCTACATCCCGGGTCGAAGTAATGCAGCTGCAGACGCATTAAGTCGACTCTCGATGACGATGACGTGTGATGACTTAAAGGCAATCGGAGAAAACGTTGTCTCGGTATTGACTCGCGCGCAAACAAAAAGATTAGAGTTTAAAAATCCGACACAAATCAATGACTTGACTCAAGAGTCTTCTACCAGTAACAGGCCTGATCAACCTGAGACCGTAGAGATTCTTAAAAAACCGAAAGATGTAATTGAATTAGTTTTCACTAGTGAAAAACACTTTAAAAACCAAATTTGTCTTTACTCTGATAAGAAGTATTGTACTTATATACCTTCACAGTGTGTTATATACCTAAATACTCGATCGTTATCTACCCCACAGGAGTTAGCGAGAGATTTGGGAACGCTATGCGAAATACACAATATATGTGAGATATTAATAATTAAAAATAAAGAAAATGCAACAAATGTAAAAATACTTGCAAGTTATATGAAAAAGTTGCATAATAAGGTACCAAAAATTTTAATAACAAAAGATGTGATAAGAGTTAGTGGTCACGAAGACAAGAAAATAATTTTAAATGATTTTCATTTATTACCCACTAGCGGACATGCAGGAGTAAATAGAATGCTCAACAATTTGAAGCAATACTATTATTGGCCAGGAATGTCAAATGACGTCATAGACTACGTCAAAAAATGTAAGCATTGTCAATATAATAAATTTTCAAACCGCTTGATAAAAGAGCCTATGGTAATTACAAATACTGCAAACTCAGCATTTGAGCGAATAGCGTTAGATATCATGGGCCCTTTACCTGTCGATGCCTATAGTAATAAATACATTTTGACATTGCAATGTGATTTATCGAAATTCGTGGAAGCGTATCCTTTACAAAGTAAAGACACTAATTCTGTAGCACGATGTATTGTATCTAATTTCATTTTGAGATATGGTGTCCCCAAAGAAATCATTACTGATAAAGGTAGTGAGTTCATGTCTAGTGTTATGTCCGATATTTGTAAAATATTAAAAATCGAAAAATTAAATTCCACGGCTTACCACCATGAGACAATTGGTTCATTAGAGAATAGTCATAAATCATTAGGAGTATATCTACGAATACAATGCGATAGAAATATTACCGACTGGAGTGAATGGTTACCATTTTGGGCATTTTCTTACAACACCACAGTGCACACGGAAACAAAGTACACTCCATTCGAGTTAGTGTTTGGTAAAAATTGTAAACTGCCTTCTCATTTCGATAATTTAATTGAACCTTTATATAATTATGATGACTATCCAAAAGAGATGAAATATCGTTTACAGAGAGCTCAATATGATGCAAAAAATAATTTAATTTGTAGTAAATTAAAAAGAAAATTATTGTATGATAGAAATAGTGTTCCTTTAAGTTATAAAAAGGGTGATCTTGTTTTGGTAAAGAACCAAATAGGAGATAAGCTTCAAAATGTTTATAACGGTCCCTTTGAAGTTATTGAAGAACAGTCACCTAATGTTAAGATTTTAAAGGATAATAAGGAATATCTTATTCATAAAAATAACACAAAAATGTTTTATAAATAAATGTTTTTTTTTTAATGTAAATTAATTATACTTAAATAGGCTATTTTCTTTGTTTTTATATAACAAAATTAAATATAGGATTAAGATACATTGATGTATTTGCATTTTATTATTAATTATTGTATTGCAACATGACTTAATTGTTTTTTTTTTACATTTTACATTAATATATTTAACATTGCTTTTTATTGCTAATAATTGTACCTATTTGTATTGCAAAATGACTTTTTTTTTCATTTAATAAAAACTCTTCCCTTCAGAAGGGGAGGGTGAGTAGGACTTTTCCGGGGAGTTGTAATAGGTATATGCATTTATACATCAATTAGGTCGTGTCGCAACAAACGTTAAGTGTGTACGTACGCGCAGTTTAGCGTGTAAGCAAATTTAATAATATAAGTTTGTAATTAATTAAATATTTTCGGCATTCAATAAATGGACTTTGGGACATCAACATGTTTCTTTAAATACCTGAACTCACCACATATTACAAATTTTCTTCACAAACACTTAAAAGTCAAAAATAATTTTAAAAAATACACACATCACATTTTTATATTGAAGTCGGTGCCAAATGTTAAGATCGTTTGATCATATATAATCGATTATATACATATACTATCGATATTTTCAGCCTCAGGACATTTAATTGTATTTTAATTTTTAATTTAATTGAATGTCGATATTTTTACTCTAGGTAGATATATTAATTATCGACATTCAAATACGTATCATTTCGTAGAAATCGAATCGAATTCAAGTCTGGCAGAATACCGAAAACAACGAAATGCAAAAGAAAATATCTAGCAGACGATAGTTCCGAGAACTGATTTACATAGCAAATGCCGGCGTGACGGCCGCGGTTGCCGTCACAAGACAACCGGATACATAGAATAACTGTAAAAAATAAAGTAATAATGGAGTACGAAAAATTATTATAACTAACATCGTCAGTAGGACTCGTCTTTAGACCATTTTAAGTTACAGAATGGTGAAAAGAGTAGTAAAGAGTAAATCACTCTAATATTTTTTATGCGCTGTGTTGTAAAAATTTTCAGCCACTCTTGCTAAAAGCAATCAAGCTTGATACAGTTAAACAACTCAATATATCTATATTTTATTATTACTTTGATAGTACAGTAAGTTGGCAATAACTAAACCAGAGCCGTTGTATTCCTATGAAATATTCTGGTAGAATATGCTAGAGGAATAAAAAGAAAGTGAAAACATATTTACCGGTTGAATATGGAATAACCATAAAACGAATCTGCACTGGGGGAATAACATATTATACACTTATTCGTAATAAATATTATGTTATCATTAAAATTGACGTTTAGTGATTCAATACTTAGTGATAGTGTATTGGCGTAGGATTTGAATGCACATGAAATTAAAACAGTTAATGATGTTGAAGTCTTCGTATTCATAATTGAAAAACTTTATCTGCGGTTTGCGAATTCAACCTACTCAGATTTATATACATGTATAGCGTAGCCATTTTCTACTTTAGAAAATACTTATACCGGCTTAATTATTGGAGATTGGATTAGAGATAACTTTTCGAAAACTTGATATCTTTACAATTAACACTACTATTTATAAATTCGTAGGTGATTTATCAAATACCAATTATCAACAGTCATTATCAATGTCCATTTTAAAACTTCATTAGGATCACCGTGTATCTATCTACCTAGTCAGTATTGAAAATTGAAATCACACAATAGTCATAGAAAAAAATGCTGAACAAGTTCTTTTTCCAAGAAAATAAACATATGAAGTATTCACAGAAGGAAAATCAAAATAGGCGTAGGTAGGTAGATATAATCGCTTTCTGCCAATGTTGGTTTATCGAATAATTGTCGATCAACGGCCGACGCGAGCGCGCGTGCGTCAGACGCCAGCGCGATTATATTCGTTTCAATTGAAAATCATAAAACCTTTATTCATTAAATTGGCTATGATCTAATGTGAAATCGATAGTGCTGGCTGTGTTGCGTGAAAGTTGTTTTGTTCGCTCCGGATTAATGTTAACACAGCAGAAGTGTAATAGGCGTTTAGAGCCCTCGAAGGTACATTGCACTGATAAGATTATGTAACGTTAATTTTCGAGTCATGTTCCGCAAGTTCCTGTGGTAGACAAAGTAGTAGCAGACGCCCGAGATCTGCGGTTTCCTGGTTATCGCTGTCTTGTTCATTATACTCAATGGTGATGATAAAGGTGGGCGTTATCTGTTTTCATCAAATAGAGGAACTGGCAGAATATCGAAACACAACAACATTGGTTAACATTGTTCTTTTTATGGGGACCGGGTAAGTTAAGATGGTGTTCACTTGTCAGCAGACAAGTGAAGTGTTAATACATTGGGCATTAAGGCAATGACGCCGTTCGGATCGTGCTAATTTACATTTCGAACGGACCGCTAAGGTTCAATTCCAATCCAGCCCCCCTAGACAAAACGCATTTCGATAATTGCTATCGCAATCGCTACAAGGAAAATGTATGGGATTTGACATAATAGGCCCTACTCACGATGCAATTTCGCTAGCAATTTGTTGCTGCGATCTGTTGCAATGCAACAGATTGCAACGTGAATAGGCAGGTTGCAGGTTGCATGCAATTTATCGCAGGTCGCATCGCCCGCGCTAGCGACCGACTGATTGCTGCAACATATTGCGACGTGAATGGCGCGGTTGCATGCAACTTGGCTCAGTTGCACGTGTGCCGCTTAGTCAGCCACACCTCTGTACTGTAGGTAGCGTTTAGAATTCAAAGTAATGAAAATGATCCGCAGAGAAAAAAATGAGAAATCTTCTGGTTCCAATTCCAAATGAAACATAACGTTCATTTGCGATATTTTATTTTGTAGCTATAACCATTTTTTACCCAAAACTGTTTTTTCTTTCTTCTCCTCGCAGGTGTTTAAATTGTAGATGCAAGAGCTAATGCAAATGCTACTTTTTAGGGTTCCGTAACCGAAGAGTAAAAACGGGGCCCTTTTAGTAAGACTCTGCTGTCCGTCTGTCTGGTAAGACTCTGCTGTCCGTCTGTCTGTCCGTTTGTCCGCTTGTCTGTCACTAGGCTGTATCTCATGAACCTAGCCAGACAGTTGAAATTTTCACAGATGATGTATTTATGTCATCGCAAATATTTAAGGGCATACAACAAATGTGATTTTTTGCCGTTTTTTGCTCGATATTAATAACGGCAACAGACGCTTGAAATATTCACCGAATATTTAGTTGTATATTCACTTTAAAAATAAATAATAAAAATAAAATAAATATTTAAGTGGGGCTCCCATACAACAATCTTCATTTTTTATAGGTAATTGTACGGAACCCTTCGTGCGCGAGTCCGACTCGCACTTAGCCGGTTTTTGAAATCTAGATAGCGTTGGTGGCATTATTATACGATTCGGTACGTAGGTGTATACACGCTGTGACGTTAAGGTGTTTGTTCGCAAAATGAAATTGCAAGCGATGTTGCATAGGTGAGTAGAGCACGTGAAACCGCGATTGCAACATGTTGCAGCAACAGATCGCAAGACAGATCGCATCGTGAGTAGGGCCTATAAGGCCTCACTTAGCTTTCGAGCGCAATTGTCAAATCTCATACATTGTCCATTTAGCGATTGCGATAACGATTATCGAAAGACATCTTGTCTAGGGGGGCAGTTCTAATTACAATTCAACTTTGGACAACATTGGTATCGCGCTAATTTTTATATGAGAGTGGAACCGCAAGCGAAGCTGGATCGCATCAACACCTCTTGAGATAGACTAGAGAAAAAAGCTAAACTTCAGTAGCGTCGCATGAACTTTGTATTTTGACTGCGGTTGCGTTCCAACTTCATTCGGGTTACGTTCCAATCTCCTGTCAAATCATTACCGCGATAAAAATGTCAAAAGTTGTAGTTCAGTCGTAGTTCAATAAATTGTACTCCAACTGTATTTTTTATCTCGATTGGCCTCCTGGGGTCCTACCATGGTCGCTTATAGCAACGTTGAAACAATATTGAACTCTTGCTGCGTATAGCGCCACCTTAGAGTGATTGTACATAATCCCGCATTTTATGAAATTTCACAATATCTAGAGGTTGGCTGGAAGAGATCTCTGAAAGAGATAGCTTGCCCTATGTACATTTTATGAAATACTTTTTATAAATGTAATGTCTTCTGTATTTATGTTGTGTACAATATAGAATACCTTAATAACATTTTCGCCATTTTTGCGATTTCATAAGAGAATCAAAACGTCTCGTATTAGGGTACGTACCACGTACGTACTGTCCTGTTCCGTTGACCTAGATTCGTGTAATTTGGCATAAAGAAAGGTCTTATAGCACATGTTAAGAAAAAATCTGAAAATCGTAAGTAAAAGTATGTGCATAATTAGGAACTTATATACTTTGATAAGTTTGTACAACTCGCACTTTGTCGGTTTTTAACTTTTACATTTCACTTTATGCGCGAGTATTTTCTCACAAATTGGCCTCATTCGCACTCATACACGCACTTGTGTGATTAGTGCAGGACGATGGGTTGGCCCAACTTAGAGCCTTAACATTCTATCATTGGGATGTCGTTTGAAAGTTTTACCTCAAGTTCATAGTTAATTTAATCAGGAATATTATATATCCAGCCAGATATTAGACTAGTACCTAGGGAATATCTCATAATGTGCGTTTCTTAAGTACAAGGTTACTTTGAAAGCAGGGGCCAAATTTTGCGTGCTTGCACAGACAAGCAATCTGAACAATATTTACTACGGGACCAATATTGAAATCGCGAAAAAAAAATCGGCTGTTCCAGACAAATGTTCAACATCCACTGAACCAACATGCATGGAACAGCTGATTTTTTTTCGGGATTGCAAGTTGGTCCCATACTTGTGTGTGTTGTGTGGTTCCAGGCTCAGACAGACTCAGACTCCTTAAGGGTCCACAATCTTAGTTAAGAATTTTATTCTTTTACGTGCCTATAAATTGATAAAAAAATGTACTAAGAAAAATAAACAATTTTTTTAAAAATTTTGTTGTTGTTCAGTTTGCTTGTCTGAACAAGAACACAAAATATGGCTCCTGTATAAAAAATAATCCTGTATAATGCCACCTTGTGTACATTCTGTATAAGCCCCAATAATAGTGCATTTACACGCTGCTCCTATACGCCATGCACTATGCCTCGGCGTTTAACCAATTGAAAATCATCGAGAGCGATGAATGATTGTCTTGGTGTGCATACCGAGAAGTCCCAGAATAAATATTGAACTCATACCTACTCCTGGTTCTACGAAGCACTTGTGGCTTAATGTCCTCCTAACCGATATTCGGTCACGGCGGCCAATCTCCACAGAGACTAGCCATCTGCGCAGGAGATATTATAGTGCACAAGTGACTGCGCAAACGCAAGTGCACTCTCTGTTCCTTCACTCGCCTAGTCCGATGGGACGGTTAGCCGACACGACCGGGGCGAGATCAGGCGCAGGACCCACTGTTTAACGTGCCTTCCGAAGCACGGAGGAGCTTGAGATGTTTCTTATTTCGGTCACCCATCCTAGGACTGACCACAGCGAACGTTGCTTAAACTTAGCAATCGTTCGCTGAGCGCACGCGCCAATGCGCCACCAAGCTCTTGTGGCTTGTGGCTAATGGTTTATGAAAGCGATATGCGTATCTTCTATCTTCAATTACATAGTTGTGTGTATTAGACTCTTTCTCTCTTTTAATAAAAAAAAATGGCCGAAATGTGTCCTTTGATTTCTGATTAAATCACTCAATCATGATTAAAGCAAAAAAAACCCGAGCGAAGCCCTCTCTATTGCCGTTTGGGTGACTTCGAGTTTTCTCATAAGGCCTTTGCAAGATGTCACGTTTCGGTCTGGTACTGGCAACACGCACGATTCAACACTTAGACACTGCGGGAAATGGGCGAAGAATATGATGTGTTACTTAACGAATGCTGGCCAGCCGAGTTGTATTTCATCTGGTGTAGATCGCGGGAAGGCGCTGGATGCGAGCTGCGCAGGACGGATCGGTTTGGTGATACTCCGCAAGGATCTATATACAGACCTATGTCCAACGGTCAGTCGTTATTTAGGTTAAAGTGATGATGATATACGAGATATACCTATGTACGTGCATAATTTTAACAACTGCTGCACCATTGTCAGGACACAATGTTTAACAAAAAAAAAAAAGGAAATTCTACGCAAAAGTTCACAAAGATGAGTGAGTGAGTATTGTCATTTCATTCATAACATGGTCTTTGAGGAAAAATTTGATCTCATTTTCATTATCAGCTAGTATATTTATAATGTTATTTATATAACACTAGCTGTGCCCGCGAACTACGTTTCGCCGTAGCTAATAATTGAAAAAAACACCCTTATCACTTAGGGGTATAAAAAATAGTTTACGACCTATTCTCAGACCTACTGAATATACACAAAAATTATTCATAAAAATTAAATGTAAAAAAACCTTTTTAAAAACAAGCTTTTATTTAAATGCGCTAAAAAGAAAAAATAAACTTTTACATAAGTTAACACAATTTATATGACATAAAAGATTGTCGCGAGATTTACTTATGTGTATATTATTTAATTTACTTGTTTATCTACAAAAGTAAATCTCGCGACAAGCTTTTATGTCATATAAATTGTGTTAAATGTGAAATAACGTTATAAGTAAAAGTTTTAGTGTAAAAGTTTATTTTTTCTTTTTAGCGCATTTAAATAAAAGCTTGTTTTTAAAAAGGTTTTTTTACATTTAATTTATTTTTTACTTTTTAGATATCACTGAACACGTTTCTTAGTCTGTTCATCTAATTCAACGCATCATTGTTGCAAGGTCGTTTGCCGGAACGTCTATACTTACAGAATTTCAGCTCAATCGGTTAAAGATATCTACTTCAAATTTGATTTTTTGGCTTTAGAAGTACGCCATATTGGATTAATAGTGACATCACTTTATTTTTCAAGTTATTCTTAGCAAGGCCTTTTATTTGATACCCATATTGTAGCAGTGTATTTAAAATAATTGGTCCGCCATCTTGGGTATGCCGCCATCTTGGATTTAGAATGACGTCACACAGTTATTTATGCATTTTCATCCAAACTGTGTGTGTATACAAAATTTCAGCTCAATCGGTTAAAGATATCTACTTCAAAATTGATTTTCAAGCTCAGAAGTCCGCCATATTGGATTAATAGTGATGTCACATTATTTTTCGAGTTACTCGTAGCAAGACCTTTTATTTGATACCCATATTGTAGGGGTGCATTAAAAATAATTGGTCCGCCATCTTGGGTATGCCGCCATCTTGGATTTAGAATGACGTCACACAGTCAACCATTCATTGTCATCTAAACTAAACGTGTATACAAAATTTCAGCTGAATCGGTTAAAGATATCTGCTTCAAAATTGAGTTGCAAGATTCCACCCATACATACATACTTACTTACATTGCAAGTTAAATAAAAGCTTGTAAAATCGGTCAAGCTGTTTCGGAGGAGTTCAGTTACAAACACTGTGACACGAGAATTTTATATATTAGAAGAATACATATACATAGCTTTGTTACTTTTGTAAGTGCTTGGACAATATTGTCAAAAACGTAATATTTTTTTTGACATGGTGATATGAACTCAACTTAAAAGTCTATTTAAAAGACAAAGGCAATCAGGAATGCACTCTCGTCACATCCTTATTTTTGAAATTGACACGATTAACCACTAATCACTCATATCCTGGTAGCGCAATTAGAATTGCATCGCGTAGCATCCTGAGAAGGACGTTCTTCTATAAAAGTCGTGCACTACTTGCATAGTTTTAAAGTGACATTAAAGCTTCAATATATTTCGTCTGTCAGATGGCATTATTCATTTGCCTTTCTACATTAAATTGTTGGTTTGCGAAAACTGTCATCGAATAAGTACTTATGCGAAAAAGAATCGTGCCTAAAAAATATGATTAATTTTTATCTTCAGTTGAAACGTTTTGCTGTCTCGGATAAAGCCTATTTATTATAGTTTGTGTATAAATCCATCGCAATTAACTAAACGTTTTTAATTCGGTACATTTTTTGAACTATTATTATTCATTCCCAAATGTCTTGGTGGCATCGCTTATTGACCACTATCGCAAATCGCGAAGCATGAGCAATGCGCTCAAAAGTAGGTACTTTAATACATTTATGCACTTTTACATCAACATCCCCTCGAGAAAACAAATACGATTCGAATGACTACGGACAAGGGTCGCCAGACATCTGGATTTCGACCGGACAGTAGGTACAGTTTTTTTGACGTTTATCCGGTCAAGAAAATGTTAGTAATCCGAACGTAAATTCCATCTCATTCAAACATCTATTATTTAATATTATAAAACTAAAGGGTTTGTTTGTTTAGTTGAACGCGCTAATCTCAGGAACTACTGATTCTGGGGGGTGCGATGTCAGACACCTCCACGTGGTGCACCCTGGGCAACCCGGCAGATTCTCTGCCGCGGGCTAATAGTCTGACGAGAGGACCCCTATGGAGGGGGGGCGTGGGATGGCTGGGCTTAGCCCGGCGGGTCACTTCTTGTGGCCACCCGCTTCATGCGGGGAAGGGCGAAGTCCCCTCCTCTTATGTTAAGAAGAGGTGTGGCTCTCGCTGGAAGCCGATTCTGGCAGCTACTTCTTGTAGTAGCGAGGTCGATGCGAGTTTCTCGCCGTGGCGCTTCGCGCCCGTTGGGGATTTCCCCGAGCTTCGGCTCACCCGCGCGGCGGTGGATCCAGTGGGATCTGCCGTCGGGCAACCCGTTACCCGCACTGAGCGGGCCGGGGGCCCGGCGCACTGAGCGTCGGACCGCGTGGAAGACAACCACAATAAAAAACCAATTTCGGGGTTTAGAGCGGCGCAATTCTGTGCCGCTCCACAAAGTAGCAGAGCCAAATGGGGAGTCCGGCAACGGACGTGTCATAGGCAGGGGGTCAGCGGGAATAAGGCCTGGCTGTTGTCCCCTTCCCCTTGTCTTGTGACGGACGGAAAGCTGCTGGGGGGGTTTTTAGTGGGTAGGCCCGGGCCGTGTACGGTCTGGGGAGTCCCACATATCCTCGTGGTTTGGCTCGATCACGAGGAATGCGTCAATGCATTTTCCCCCCGCCCAAAAAAAAAAAGAAAAAAAAAAGGAACTACTGATTCAAAAATTGACCATATAACATCGCGCTATGACTAATAGAAGCTGAGCATCAATGGAGAGTATTGTACAAACGGGAAAAATATATATAATAGCTCTATTTACGGTTGATTTAGCATTCCAGACAAAGTTACCTAGAAAGTTAGTTTTAATAAATAGTAAAATTTTGTCAACAATTAAAAATTAAAACTTGTTCGTTTTATCATTCTAACACGCCTGGTAAGTGGTAACCCTACTACGAACGTTGCATAATGCAATATTTCATCGACTTCAGTAAGCAATAATATCTATAGCTACTTAAATTAGACGACCTTCATGATGTTATTAATTTATGCATAAAGTTGGATAAAGATAAGATAAAGTTGGATGATGGTTGCTGACTGTATGTACTCGTACATACAGTCAGCAACAGTGTTGCTGTTACAATAATTATTGTGTAATATACCAAAGAATAATGAATAAAATATATTGCCATGATGATTGGTAAAGGAGACGGATCAGCCTCCATACAGATCCAGCAAAAGGGCAATTGCTGATGCCAAAGCGCAACATGTTGCCAGAATTGGCGAGCGACTTGCAGGTTTTCCCTCCGGGAGCCGTGCCTTCTGGTCGCTCGCCAAGGCTGCGGAGGGCAACTTTTGCCAGTCTAGCCTCCCACCGCTGCGTAAGCCTGATGACAGCTTGGCCCATAGTTCAAAGGATAAGGTCGATCTCCTGGCGCATCTTTTTGCCTCAAACTCTACTTTGGACGATGGAGGAGCTACCCCACCGACGATTAAACGGTGTGAAAGTTCTCTGGCTGAGATTCGCTTTACTCAACGTGCAGTAAGGCAAGAGCTAAGACTTCTCGACGTCCACAAGTCGAGTGGGCCGGACGGTAGCCCCGCAGTAGTGTTGAAGACGTGCGCCCCTGAGTTGACCCCAGTTCTGACACATCTCTATCGTCTCTCTTACACATCGCATAAGGTTCCATTTTCCTGGAAGATAGCTCTTGTCCACCCGATCCCGAAGAAGGGTGACCGATCGGACCCGTCAAATTACAGGCCGATAGCGGTAACATCCTTGCTCTGCAAGATTATGGAGCGGGTTATAAACCGCTATTTACTACAATACCTTGAGGATCGCCAGCTGATTAGCGACCGCCAGTACGGTTTCCGTCACGGTCGCTCGGCTGGTGATCTTCTAGTGTATTTGACACACCGCTGGGCTGAAGCTTTGGAGAGGTACGGTGAAGCTCTCGCCGTCAGCCTCGATATCGCCAAAGCATTTGACAGGGTCTGGCATAGAGCACTTCTAGCGAAGTTACCATCCTACGGGATCCCCGGGGGACTCTGCAGATGGCTTTTTGGATGGTCGGAGCATCAAAATCGTTGTTGATGGTTCGTGTTCCGAGACTAAAACAATTAATGCTGGAGTTCCACAAGGCTCGGTTGTCTCCCCAACGCTGTTTATTCTGCGTATTAATGATTTGTTGTCGATAGAGAACATTTACTGCTATATGCGGATGACAGTACGGGTGATGCGAGATACACCAACCATCAGAATATCTCCCGGAACTCCGTGTCGGAGAGACGGTCACAGCTTGTGTCTAGGGTTGAAGACTCTTTGGGGCGGGCTTCAGAATGGGGGCATATGAATTTAGTGCAGTTCAACCCCACAAAGACGCAGGTTTGCGCATTTACTGCCAAAAAAGACAATTTTTCATTAGCGCCCCAGTTCCAGGGAGTATCCCTTAAAATATCTGAAAGCATTGGTATCCTCGGTGTCGAGATCACGAGTAAAGTCCAATTTGGGAGCCATCTGGATAGCAAGGTCAAACTAGCCAGCAAGAAGCTCGGTGTGCTTAGTAGAGCGAAGCGGTACTTCACGCCCTAACAACGCCTTGTACTTTATAAGGCCCAAGTTCGTCCGCACGTGGAGTACTGCTCGCATCTGTGGGCAGGGGCTCCTAAATACCAGCTGGATCCATTTGACTCTCTGCAAAGGCGAGCTACTCGAATCATCGGGGATGCCAATCTAACGGACTCGCTAGAGTCACTGAGCTCACGGAGGGACTTTAGCTCTCTCTCTGTGTTCTACCGTCTCTTCAATGGTGAGTGCTCCGAGGAACTGTTCGAATTGGTACCAACGTCACCTTTCTATCATCGTACCACTCGACACCGCAGTGGGGTTCATCCATATTACCTGGAAGCAATGCCGTCTAGTACAGTTCGCTTTCAGCGCTCATTTTTACTACGAACATGTCGCCTCTGGAACGAACTTCCCACTGCTGTGTTTCCCGAACGCTACGACATGTCCCTTTTCAAGAGAGGTTTAAAGAGAGCACTATATTCAAAGTTGGCAGCGACTTAGCTATGTCCCTGATATTGGCGAAGTCTATGGGCGGCGGATACCGCTTACCATCAGGTAGGCCGTCTGCTCGTCTGCTACTTACAGCAATAAAAAAATAGAACCTTGGGCCTAGGGTGTAACACAATGAAAGTGGTATTATTTGAAAGGTAGTAGGACATTAAACGGTTTCTGAAAATTTGGCCAAAATTGGCAATCTCAGATATGAGAAATTAAAGATTATAAAAAGTGAGGTTATGAAAATCAGATGTCGAAACAGAGCGCTTTTTCAGGGAATAGCATTATAAAGTCATATATTTTTATCATATTAAAGCATTTTTATGTAACTAAAGATTAGTTAAAATAGTTTAGAAGACTGAACTTACAGGTTGAGTTGCACGCCAATCACGAAACAGTCAATATGACATCAGTATCTAAAACTCTGTTGCCTATTGCGTTACAGCGATCTAACGCTATATTGCAATTTATACAACGATTCATGGTGTGGTGTCCAATCGAAAGGCCGAGCGGGAAGTCCAGGAACAAGATTGCTAAAGTCAATCGTGTGTAAGCGGGTTTTCGGTGTCCGGTGTGAAAGCAAAGGTCATACAAGAAAAATAAGATCACTGGAGTCCGTATTGAATAGCAAAGGTCGTAGAAAAAACGAATAACAATAAGAGCACACTCAAAACTTAGCGAACGAAACGAAGCAAACGACTCGAGTGACATCTGAATCTGACATTTCCTTTCCTTTTTACAGCGCTGACTCCGAAGTATTTAAGAACACATCGATTAAATGTATATTTCATCTATACTAATATTATAAAGAGGAAAGATTTGATTGTTTGTTTGTTTGTATTGAATAGGCTTCGAAACTACTGAACCGATTTTGATGAAAGTTGGTATAGGGATAGTTCGAGACCAGGGGAAGGACATAGGGTAATTTTCCTATGGGAGAAATCTGATAAAGTTAGTTATGCAAACAAAGTTGCATACGGTCAGCTAGTCGGTCATAAAATTTCAATTGCAGTAACTAGGTGCATTACAGTAGATATGTACAAATAGCTGTACCCTATAGTGTTAGTGATCAGGGCCCTAATTCTGCTAGTGCTAACGCATTAGTAGCATGTCAATAACGTTTCAATAGCATTGCTCTTTGGTTAACCGATAAGTAACTAAACCATTTGTCACTATTTACTCATCAAAAAATGTAATACGAATAAATTGCACCACGAAGAGCGTATAATTGGACAGAAGCAGTTTTATTAAAACACTATCAGACACGACAACAACGCTGATTAGCAGAATTACGTCCCCGTTCGCCTTGTTTCGAATTTCACTACTTCAATGCGTTGTAGGGACTCACTCATGCGTGATTTTGTGCTCAATCTTTTATTATAATAACATTATAAATAGTCTCTTGTATTACACGTGGAACAAAATATGATTCCGGTGGATGGGTGCTGTCTTTAGGTTGCGCGCCTTTTGTAATCTATAATAATCAGTCACCGGATATGAGTGAGGTACTTATCTCCTTTACTTACTACAGTTATTAATGTAGATACATACATAAAACGTAATCTTGTGCCATGGAGCAAACACGCGATAACGCAGATGGACATTAAGAGCTTATTTATCAGATAAATTTATTTCTACTCCCTATAAGTTCAACTCATAAGCCCAATAGTAATTACAATACCATAACTAAAACTGTATTATAATGGATTTCAGAGCCAAGGTAACAATATTGAAACTTTGCATGTACTGAGATACTGATTAATATACTGTTTTCATCGACATTACAATGATTTACAGAAGCTGGATTCATTTATACATTAAAATTCTTCAACTCTTGAGTTCATTTATTTAAAACTAGCTTTACTTTACGTAGCTTCGCCCTCGTTGTTTTTGCTTTCCCGTGGGAATTTTATATTAATACAAATAATTTTGTAGCCTATGTTAATCGGGGATAATGTAGTATTCTAATGGTAAAAGAGTTTTTGAAATCGGTCCAGTAATTTTTGAGTTTATTTGTTACATACATACATACAAATCTTTCCTCTTTATAATAATAGTGTAGACTAGTGACCAGGTAAACTTCGTAACGCCATGTTTTTTTTGTGACGTATGGTATGCGTATGGTCTATTCGAAGTTATCACACACACACACAGTCTTCTGTCCTATTCACTCACTCATTTTTCATATTAAGAGATTTAAACATTATATTTTATACAAATTTTGTTACGTGATTAAAAAAAAATCTTTTATACTAGTCTTGTCCTGACAATATCGAACACATAAAAAGAATTATCTAATTTGGTGCAGTCGTTCGGAAGTTATGTGTGTACGTACATACATTTCGGCGATTTTTATTTAGACTTAACAGTCCGATTGATGTTGAATATACATAATGTCATTCCAAACTCAACACAATAGGCATTTGTTTATAGCTAGAACTTATCAATTCTAAGCGTTCTAGATCCATCGGGCGCGTGGGTAGTGGTATCGCATTGTGGACTTCACCACGCGCGCCCCTAAAGGCAGGGAGAACACCAGCAGGCGTAGCACGGGCTGCCAAGACTAGACTCGAGTCACGTATTATCTCACAATTTCACTGACATAATCTCTATGTCTTAAAGAGTAGCACGGTGGCGCGTAGTTAGTGTGACTGACGTGATAAATTTTCTTGACGCTCGTCAAGGAACACGTGTGACTGAGTTTTATCACAAATTTCTTGGCGTGCCTGTGCGCGGATTGCTGTTGTTGTAGCAAGGGCTTTAATAATTTAGAAGATGTAGCAGCAGCCGGAGAGACAAAAATGTTATAAAACTCAGTCACACGTGTCCTGTCCTTTGACGAGCGTCAAGAAATTTTTATCACGTTAGTCCCACTTAATACCCGCCACCGTGCTACTCCTTAAGACATAGAGATTATGTCAGTGAAATTGTGAGATAATGCGTGACTCGAATCCAGTCTTGGCAGCCCGTGCTACTCCTGTAGAGGGTTTAGCGGGTAGGCCCGGCACTCTGCCGGGACAGCCCCACACACGCTCGTCGTCCAGCCAACGACTAGTTCGGTGCGGTCACGCATTCCCCTCGAAAAAAAGGGGTTCTAGATCCATGGGTCTAACTAATCCAAGAAATGAGTAATTCGTCAACTCGTCGCAAATGCCTACGGCCCTAAACAATCATTTCGATTCAAGAGACATATATAATACCTACTGTAACTTGCATTCTTTACCTAACTTTGTTGCTATCGCAGTTCTGAATCTGATAATACGTTATTATCATGTAAAACAAACACAGCCGTAATTCCAATAACAGATAATTTTGTTATTTATTGCAATATTGATATCAAACATGTTGATGACATAAGAAATTAGCACAGTGTAATGAACTGTTGCCCTCGATTCAGTTCTTTGATTTTGTTGCCGACAATTTAACTCATATGCATATTTATTAAAATCTTAAAATATATACGTATCCTAAAAATTTGCACTATATTTAACAAGATATTAAAAAAATGTTTACCTTGGTCCGGTTCACCGGACAACTAACTGTACGGTTTAGTTGTCCGGTGAGTGATATTTTCACGGGTTGAGTGATTTTTTCAATTTTATATCGAGTTCAATTCAATTACAAATTTAAATATACTCGTGTTACAGTGTTTATATAAGCAAACTCCTCCGAAACGGCTTGACCGATTTTTATGATATTTATGTGTATATTCAGTAGGTCTATAGGTCGTAAACAATTTTTTATACCACTATGTGATATTTTTTTTGGATAATTATTATGGCGAAACGTAGTTCACGGGCACAGGTAGAAATAGTATTTAGTCTTTACTCGGTCTTAAAAGACATCATTTTTGGGATTAAGCAAAATAAACACAAGGTCTGATTTAGATCTAAAATTCTTTTGGCACATGGTATTTTATTGAGCCTGTCCCCTGCCCGTTGCTTCTAGGAAAAGGTAGACGGGTTTTGATACAATGATTTTCATGAACATTTTTAGCTGTTGGCATGGTTTCATGGTTATGACTGGAAGATAGCCCATTTATTTTTGTTTGTTGTTTGTTTGGTATGTCGACACAGTAATTGACATTAGCAGTCCGACAGATTCTGAACATGGAGGACTTCAATCTCTACCTCTCAGCGAAAATAAGCCCGCTGTTAGGCATAGGCTTCCCCCTAGATAGGATACCCCGGATATACGCTCATTTATTTATTTTGTCGTTTGTTTGGTATGTCGAAACAGTAATTGACATTAGCAGTCCGACAGATTCTGAACATGGAGGACTTCAATCTCTACCTCTCAGGTAAAATAAGCCCGCTGTTAGGCATAGGCTTCCCCTTAGATAGGATACCCCAGATATACCCACAGTGGAGTGAATGGACATTGGTTAGTTAATCTCTTTCAAGAAGGTGCTTCGCCTGAATTTCCTTAGAGTATGTTGTGCAAATGAATTCTACATTTAAAAAACCTTGCCCTGGACTTAAGGCACCTTCCACCGCTCTGGTCCAGTGCAAGTCGAAGGAGAGCGCCAGAGTCTCGTCCGTTCACCGCGTAAAGGTGAAGGTGTTAGTTGGAATTTCCTACATCGTTACTATATTTTACCTTATAAGGTTTTGTTAACACTATCTATTGTCCGTTCCAGGTTCTTGATAAGAAGAAGGCGTGCGGCGCGCCAGGACCGCTCGGGCGGATGCGCGGGCGCCGGCGTGCGATGCGCTGGTAGAGGCCGCGCGCGCCATGGTGGGCGTGGGCGTCGCAGAAGGGGGCGGCGCGCCGGACCCCTATTACGGGGAGTACTACCCCCCGGAGTACTACGTGCCGCCAGACATGTGCCCGCACCCGCAGCAGCATCCGCAGCACGCGCACATGTGCACGGTTCACGCTGAATACGGTCAGTTTTATTACCTCCACGTCGTCTAGTAACTACCCCAGTCATCTTTTCTTACTGTCGCTATTATTGCTCTAGGACACACCCTGACTCGCGATATTCTAGACCGAAAATGGGTCGCTGGACAGAATGAGTGTGAGAAGTAACACAGCCCACTGCCCAGTTAATTATCTAACCACTCGTCGAAAGTTTGGCGCGGAGTGTTATATTAAAGTTATTTGTTAAATATTATACTATACTCTCATAAGTCTATCAACACTGTCAGTCCTTCTATCCGCGGAGTTCTCCTGTCAATATCTATTGATTTTATACACACAAAGTGGGAGAGATTCTCGGTCACTATTCAGATAGCGTCTTTGAATGTATGAAACTCTTTAATACATTGTTCCGTTCAGCAAAGTCAAAGCAGCAAGTCTAATGTATACTGACTGATACAATACCTGTGCGTTTTTACTTGGTTACTTGGAGTTAAACACCCTTCTATCTTATATTAGTGTACGTTGAATTTTCAAGGGGGATGTTTTGACTCCAAACCTACCCCTTACCTACGCCAATGCTCACAAAGTTTGTGCTTGTAATCCGAACTGCTTTTTACTTCTTGATCAAAAATTGCCGTTGCCTGCACCGGAAAGTGGAAAAGCGTGACATATAATTTCACACATTTTTCTTCATCGGCAGCCGGCGTTGCCGTCGCCGGCGCCGGCACAGTATGGTGCAGTCATGGTGCAGTACGGACATAGGATAACAAAAAAAAAAGATAAAAAGATAAAATCATATCACTACAAATGGGTTCCTATTTAAATCTTTTCGGTTGATTTCTAACAATTTCTAATTTTTGGTCGTCAGTCAGAAGTCAAATGAAATATCATATCTTATAGACACTCATAAAAAGTTTACTGTTTACATGATTATTATTTACAATCGTGATATTTTTTCACAAATATCCATGATATAATAGAGCCGCTAATGTTATATACTCGTACATATTCGGCTTTAGCAAGTATTATTTGCATTTATTGCACTGCGTATAAGTATATACTTAGGTTTCCCTTTAGGTTTTCCGTATTCTAGTGTATTTTTAGTAATGTAATATTTTTTTTAGTAATAGACCTTATATCCTCAGATTTTTGACGGTCCACAGAAATAGTAAAATTTTACAAAAGATACATTTTTTAAGTAGATCAACCATGCTATTCCTGTTTCTTTTTTGCTAGGCTTATTAATTTAATTTAACCCGATATACAGTATCAATTCAAATTCAATATCCTTTATTCAATTAGGATTTTACAATCGCTTTTGGACGTCAAAGAAGCTACGCCATTGGTTCACAAGTCTACGGCGGGAGACCTTGTACTGGAGAAAACCAGCAAGAAAACCAGCAAGGGCTATTTTTTTCTCCCTGTATTGTTACAGAGTCGTCAATTGGAAGCAGAACTCAAAGTAAAAGATTCAGGTCAACTTCCATTACAAAATTAGATGTGTCATAGTACATTATACATAAATCTATGAATTAAGTCTACAATTAGGACCAAGCATTGGCATCATTCAGATAATCATTGACTTTATAATATCCTTTACTCATTAGAATCTTTTTTCATGTGCTTTAAACTTATGAAAAGGTAAGTCAGTAACACTCTGTGGAACTTTGTTGAAAAAAGTTATACATTTTCCCATAAATGAGCCTCTAGTTTTTTGGAGCCTGTACATTGGAACGGCAAGTTTATTTTTATTTCTTGTATTTAAGTTAATTGGTATCAAATGTGTTATAACTTTTATTAACATAAATCAAATTTTCATAAATATACTGTTCTGCTAACGTCAATATATGAATTTCTTTAAATAAATCACGTAGAGAATCCCTTGTTCGTAAATTATAAATAGCCCGCACGGCTCTTTTTTGAAGTACGAAAATACTTTCTATACTAGCGGTATATTGTGGAATGAAATCACAGCATTTAGGTTAGATTAGCCCATTATCCTCTCGACTCGCCGTGTCCTTCTTGTCACCAAGACGCCTATCAGTTCTAACCGCAATAAATTAGCGATTGCGTTATAGACGCGGAATCAAAAGTGGGGAAGAGACTTTTACTTGGCGTGAAACAAAGAGCTTCAAGGACCCCGCAAGTCTCCCAACCATCACGCCGCGTTTCTTAACAACGGCGGTTAATTTGCTTTTAGTAATATCTACATAACAGCCACACAATTATTTATTAGGCATGCACACTGCCTTGCAGTATCTAATTTACACTCATTCATTAAGGCGCATAGTGGTCCTAATGACCTTGCTCGATCGTCCCGCACTGATAACATAGGAGTGAGTGAGTGAGAGTGAGGGGAATATTTAAGCAAACCTTTACGCGTAAGATGAATTATTTCAATTAAAAATAAATAAAGGCGAATAAGAAAAATCTAAAAAGACCATCCGCTAGAATATTGTTCACTTTATTTATTGAAATCGAAAGTATATGATTTAACCTAATATTTACGACGCGATTAGGTTTAAAGTTTTAAAATCGAGGCATTTTTGGGTCACATTTTAACCAAGTTTTAATTAATTTATCAAAAAAATAAAAATACCATCCTCTAAAGAATGCATTGAGTAATAACATATCTTTTTTAAAGATTTTTTTATTAAATATTTATGATGAGAACCGGTTTTTTCTGCAGTGTTTTTTTGTTACTTTTGACCCTTCTATGCGCCTTAAGGACATAAACGGTTCATCTTAGTTTTGTATCGCAAAAAGTAACAGTTCGTTTCACTTACCATGAGTGTCGGACTATTCGGGTCTTGCGCAACCAAGATACTCTACTCTCCGTAGATAAAGGACAGCAAATAAAAAGCCAAGTATTATCCAAATTAAATTATATTTAAAAACTGACATCTATGGTAGGTACACGCAGCACAGCGGATATCATGTAAACATTCACTGACATGACATGATTACGTTTGCTGGTTTAATTGATCATAGCGGATGTCCACCGTCAAGGTCAACCTTGCAGCGCAGCGGCGGCGGCCGGCTGTTTCGGTCGAAATGCCGCACATTTCCGCTGCCAGTGGTTCACAGTGAAGTGGATGATCCACAAAACCGATTTCTACGAACGCACAAAACATGTTTCATTCATAACCGCGATTACGGAGCGTGACGAGACGGCGGCGGCGCCGATGTTGATAAATAAAACAAAAACTGGCGGTTCATAAGCTCTTCTACTGCTGCCAATGTCGAAAGTGTCTATAATACAATATTTATCATAAAAATAATTTTTCTTGTGCAGTTTTCATCAGATGGTATTAACCTTTATTATTCATAAATATTTTATAATGGATTAAAATCGACTTCAAAAAAACACTAAAAACTAAAAAAAATTATATCGGTGCCAATCGATGATCTCCTGGTAAATTTTAAAATGTAAGAAGTAAATGCACCGACTTCGACAATCAAGAAAATGTGACCTGTGTATGTGACTACTCGTATTCCATAACTTCTGCACTTGATTTTTTGAAAATATTTTTAAATTGTAATCTTTTTATTGAATTTAATTCCAGCTCACCGAAGCAACTTGAAAGAATACAATTAATGCCTATTATAGTTTAAAAAAACGAACTCTTAAATATTCGAAGATGCTTTTACCTAGTTCATCAGCTCAGCATGATGGAAGAATCCTTGAGATGATGACTTGCAGACGCAAATACCAGAATTAATACTCGTAGCTTCAGAAAAAAAATGGAACACAGTGGACATGCCTATGAAATTTATGGGTTTCCCTTCATTTTCCTGAGATCCCATCATTAGATCCTAGGACCACATTACGAGTATACTCTTTCGAATACAAAGAATTTCGAAAATCGGTTCATAATTGACGGAGTAATTGCGTAATAAACAAAAAAAAAACATGCTAGAGAATTAGCGATACCTTTACCGTTAGTGTAATATAGTATTCTAGAATCATTGTAGGATCGTAGGTAGTCTTAATCTTTGAGATCAAATTACTATAGAAATAGCTTAAGCTTTGTTTTAGTCTGATAAAATATATTACTAGTACTTACTTATTATTCAACAAATAATTATTTGTTCACATGCTCACTTGCATTTTTTTCTGTCCGTGCGGACTTTCAATCGAAAACCTGTAAGGCAATTTTGGACCACGATTGTAGCGGACAGTAGAGCACAGTGATGAGTACTTAGCGCTCCACACTCCCGAGGTGGTTCCATTGTCACCATGTCATGATCTGATGATCCCATGAAAATCGAGAGAAACCCTTGAATTTCATAGGCACGTCTAACGTGTTTCATATTTCTTCTTAAGATATTCAGGTATTTGAGTCTGCTAGTCGTCATGTCATGTTACTGAGTTGATGATGAAAGGTTTTTGATAGATTAGGAGTTCGAGAACAAATTCTTTTGAAACTCTTTAGAGCGAAAGACGTTTTATTTTAAGTTATTCTGGGGTTTGCCTTGGCTCAAATTCTAATGTATTAACTAAAAAGATTGAAAATAAATATAAAAAAAAAACCGACTTCAATAACACCAAAAAGTCAAAAATAATAAAATAATACATATATCACAGTTTTATATTGAAGTCGGTACCAAGCAATGATCATCTTAAAACATAGAACTATGAATGTACTAGTAGTTACTTAAAATTTAGCACCGAATTTTTATTTTTTTGTAAAAATATTTCTGTACACGAATGAAAATCAAACATTCGCCGCGCCGTAGCAATCTGTTTTTTTTTTGTTAGCCTTAACATTATTAAAAATAAGTAACAAATTGCAAAGGAGTCTTTTGTCAATGTTTTAAAGAGCTGTGATCGTTGCTTTATATCTAACTCGTGCCGATATGTGGTGTACACGCGGCTTCGGTGCGGCATTCATATACACAAACGTGCAGAGATTTAAATCGTTAGATGCGCCTTGCGCTTCCAAAAAGTGACTATATTTTATGTCTGTGTGCGTTACCTGACAAATTCACACAACAACGCGACGCGCCATAAAACTTTGACACCTAAAATCGCTAACGGTGTATTATGCAAGGGGTCAAACTAATTTGGTTTTAACATTGATTTACTACCAAACGTAGATAGCGCATGAACGATCGAAAAGTGGGCCGGTGAAGAACTGCTCAATCGCGACTCGTGCAGTTCCTTTCCATAGTGAGTGATTAGCTGTCGGCACGTAAACATGCCGAAGTGCGCATTCAAAAGTTGTGGTAACAATAGCCAGAAACGGCACAAAAAAGACGGGATGAATGATGAAGAATGAATGAGTGAGCTCACTCTTTTCAACGTTGACACATTTTCGTTTTCGAGCGCCTTATGTATGGGAAGGGCGCTAACGATATAAATCTCTGCAAACGTGTGTAAAAAAAAATATTTTACAAAAAATAAAAACAGACTTCAAAAACACTGAAAAGTTTAAAATAATATAAGAATAGGTAAAGACAACATCACACTTCTATATTGAAGTCGATGCCAAACGATGATCCCCTAGAAAGTCTTAAAATTTGTCACCTTTACCTATTCTTATATTATTTTTAACTTTTCAGTTTTTTTGAAGTCGGTTTTTATTTTTTGTAAAATATTTTTTATTTGTAACTTTTTAGTAAATGGAATCTTTTTAGTGAAAGGAACCCTAAATCAATACCAGCTCACCTTCGGTGGGCTGGTATTAAATTAGGGTTCCCATCGATTTTCATGAGATTCCATCATCAGATCCTGACTTTAATGATCTTGGGACCACCCCAGGAGTAGACTCTATCGAATACAAAAGGAATTTTGAAAATCGGTCATTATTGGTTATAATTACGGGGAATATCAATATTTTTCTTTAAAGGTACTAAAGATACAAAGTTGTATCACTTGAACCATCAATGGTACAAGTCAATGGTACTACTGACACAAAGGCAACAATTGGCGGAGTAATCGCGTAACATACACACAAAACACGTTGGACACACCTTAAACTTTAATGGTTTTCCTCGATTTTTATAGGATCCAATCATCAGACCCTAACTTTGGTGACTATGGGACCACTCTTGGAGTATCCTCTATCGAATACAAAAAGAATCATCAAAATCAGTTCATAAACGACGACGTTATCCACGAACAAAAATAAAAAAAACAAGCATATATACGGTCGAATTGAGAAACCTCCTCCTTTTTTGCAAGTCGGTTAAAAACAAGCATAAGCATTTATACGGTCGAATTGAGAAACCTCCTCCTTTTTTGCAAGTCGGTTAGAAACAAGCATAAGCATTTATACGGTCGAATTGAGAAACCTCCTCCTTTTTTGGAAGTCGGTTAAAAATGATCTCGAATCTGCTATATATTAAACCGAATGAAGGAGCTACGAACACACAACTTTTGAATTCGTTAAGGGAGAAAAGTGTCATTCGTAAAAGGCACACATTTCAAATGGTGGTGGTATTCCAATCCAAATCGAAATCACTTTCTCAAGCTCGCAGCAAAATCGTTTACACAACTCACTTGCATACTACCCACCTGATGGGTGAGTCTCTATAAAGACCGCAGTATATGTTCTTTGCCAATGTCTAGCTACTCATAGTGCTTAATAGAAAAGAGCAATGCAAGTAATGCGCAGACCATTCTACAGTCTCTTTCTGTTAAGTATTAGTTTTGAGGTAGCTAAAGCGCCCTTTAATTCTGAAGTTAAACATTTTTTTGAATATCAGTATGCGGGTTTACTTAATACGAAATTGTTGCGTTACAGGCGGAATGCAGGTGGTGCCGTCAACGCCGATGATGCCGCAAATGATGCCACCCGTGATGGACGAGAGCATGCGGCACTACCTTGTGCCCCACCCGCACCACCACCCGCCGCACCCTCAGCCGCACCATCAGCCCCCGCCCCATCACCAGCCACCGCACCACTACGTAAGTTTTGTTTCGTTATGCTTTTGGGATTCGCACTTTAACCCGGCGTCACCACAGTGAAAAATAGTAACGAGCGTAGGGTCGGGTCACGATGACCCATATTTAAAAAAATGTAATCCCATTATGAATCAAAGATTTTCGGGAACAATATTTACAATTTTATTAAATAGCTGATAGTTTGGAAGTTTTAGAAAAAACATCAACATTATCATTTAATGTTTTCTATATGAAATTAGTAATCAAAAAGGTTTTCATAATAATAAATTTTCTAACATAAGATATAAAACCGGAGGGAGACTGTACCCGGGTCGTCTGATTGGGTACCTCCGTCTTACCTATTTTTGCCGCAAAGCAGCAGTGCATGCATTGCTGTGTTCCGGTTTGAAGGGTAAGATATGGCTGTGAATTTACTTGGTACCGTGACTTTACATCTGATGTCACAAATTGGCCACGTACACTGTGGTTCTCGTGGGGGTTGCAGTTTTGCTGTGAATCTCACAGGAGCCACAGGTATTATAAGGTGACTGTTATCACTAACATCAGGTGGGCAAATTCCTTATGGGTTAGGATTTAGATTAGAGGATGTTCTTTAAATACTCTGGACAGGTATTCACTCGTAATTGTATTCTGTCAAGTGATACAGCTGAGCTGAAAGTGGAAAGAATAACTCCTCAACATTTAAGCGTAAAGTAGTGTTCTTTTAATTTCAATTAAGTAAACCAAATATTTTTCAATTTCAATTTATTTAATATCAATTTGTGTACATACCTAAGTACTGACTTACAGTTGTCCCAAAGCGCCAGTATCCCTATGTTATAAACACATGTCAATAATAACAAATTAGATCAAAATATATGAAAGAGTCCATTATATTTATGTAAAATGAAAAGTAATAAAAAAATAATAGTCAATAAAATTTAGTACGCTTTAAAGTGAGATTCTCATTATTTATTATAGTCATTATGATGTTGACATCAGGTCAAATTAAAGGTATAACGCATTATTAACGTTTACTAATTGAAATTAAGTGTTTTACAAACAAATAGAATGACAAAAAATAATGAAAAATATAATATTGAAGGGGCATGTTAGCTATTGAGTATTGACCTTAGATGGATCTTAGGTGCTTGCCTTAGATCTGAAAACCTAATACTTTTTGAGTTAAGTAATTGACCTTAAACTAAAAGCAAAAAGTGACAATTATAGTTCAGCTGACTATGCAATTAACACAAAAGAAATGTGAACAATGAAGAAACTACGCTGATGCTGGGCTGCCGGCACTTAGTCAAAAATAATTTATTTAGTTAGGTAGTATGAAAATAGTAGCTTGATTTATTAGCCCCAACGTTTTTTCTACATAACCTTTACTTCTGGTGGATACAAACTCTTACATATCGCACACCTAGATAAAGACTCGCGCAACTCGAAATAATTCCAAAATGACTTATTATCATCACAGGAATCTGCGTTCAAAACTGCATAATCTCCAAAGACACCTGTAGAAATAGTTCCATAAATAAAATGAAGATGGCGCTATAAGTTAGTATTGCTGATTCGCTTGACCCACACCCCTCGCCAACAATACTAACGCATTACCAGTTGCGACATGTTAGCCGAAAGGATGGGTGCTGTTAGTACACGTAAAAACCGTATTATTTCGAGTTGGGCGTGTATTCGTGATTAACCGCGTTTTGAATACGTAAATTATTTTTAGTTATACTGGTCTTCGTGATTAAACTGGTGATGCACTAAGGCTGACTTTATGATTATTTTGACTTAGTGCAGTGTTTGTTTACAAATGTAAGTATTTTTCTTTTACTAACTGAAAATGGTTTATTATTGTTGAAATTATTTTATAATATTTGAGTTAGTTGAGTATTGCTGGTTAAATGAAAATCGCCCTTATTATTGTAACTATAGCTGCTACGGTTTGCTTGAATATAGGAATATTTTGTATTGTAGTTGTATTTGTACCAGTGTATCAAAAAATATTATTAAGAATTATCCACTTCCAGTTGTGGGTGTTTTTTTGAGTTAGTGTAGTCTTCGTGGCTAAATCAATTTAATGATTTATATTTCAGAAGATGAAGGGTCGTAGTCTACTATTGCTAAAAAAGGCTATGGCAGCTCGTTCAAGTGAATCTGAGTGCAATGATGTAGAATTGTAGCCTCAAGAGTGCACACCATCGCCTCGAACGGGCACCACAGTGACAAAAATGGCCATATCAAATGAACCAGTGGGCAATGATAACGAGCTGGAGCTTCACGAGAAAACACTGAGTACACCAACACCTTCAACGAGCCCCACGATCATGAGAGAACTTTTACCAAATGAACCAGAGGGCACTGATATGGAAATGGAGCCGCAACAGTACACACCAATACCTTCAACAAACACTTAAGTAATTTAAGAAATCTTAGCAAATCACAATGGAGAGAGAGAACTCAAAATCGCCACGCCATCGCTACGTCAGCCAGATCTCGGGTGAGACTCCACGTTAAAAAGTAGCAGCCGATGTCATTCTTTTATAAAACCTCTTATGAAGAGCCGATTTTCAGAAAGCGTTTGTAAGAAATCTAAGACGAGCACAAAATCACGATATTTCTCCTTGAAACAAGCGTATCTGCAAAAAATAAATTTGGGTGCCACTGTAACCTTTTTCGGTGAGCATGAGAGAGAATTATAAGTACCATCAGGTCGTGGGTTAATATTTCATAATATTGACGAGAGTCTACCTGGAGAAGTGTATGGATATATTTTTAGAGGGCGCCTCCATACAGATGCAAGCAGACTTCAGATGTGGGATTGCCGATTTGCGGTCTCCACTCTAGGACACGTCTGCTCCAACAACTTCGAGAAGGAGCCAACCGCAGAATTCAGTTGGGATGGGCAGCATTTCGTAAGCTACGTCGAGTTTTTTCATCGCCTATACCGCAGTGCCTAAAGTCAAAGGTCTATGATCAGTGCGTCCTACCTGTCATGACTTACGGTGCCAAAACCCTGATCAGGAAATTACACTACTATGGATTTCGCGACACTGTTCTGGATTTACTCATCTCCTATTTGACTGAGAGGATTCAGAAAGTAGACGTCAACGGGGAGAGGTCCCAGGGCGCCTCGGTTAAAATGGGAGTTCCGCAGGGTTCAATTCTTGGTCCTTTTCTATTTTTAATATATATAAATGACTTGCCTGCTTTTGTACAAGACAGGCATGAGATTGTATTATTTGCAGATGATACTTCACTTATGTTTAAAATTAAAAGACGATTGCAAATTTATGACGATGTAAATAGTTCTATCTCAAGAATAGTTGACTGGTTTAATGCGAATAACTTGTGCCTCAATGAAGGGAAAACTAAATGTATAAAATTTGTTTTACCCAATGTTAAAGAGGTTCACACCACTGTTAACATAAAGCATAAAAATGTGGACCTTGTGGATACCGTAGTATTTCTTGGTATTACTTTAGATTCAAAGCTTCAGTGGGGCCCACATATTGATAAATTGTCGAAGAGACTTAGTTCTGCAGCCTACGCTGTATGGAAAATACGTCAGCTGACTGATGTTGATACAGCAAGACTTGTATACTTTGCCTATTTTCATAGTGTGATGTCGTATGGCATTTTGCTGTGGGGAAATGCTGCCGACATTCAGACTGTTTTTGTGCTGCAAAAAAGGGCTATTCGTGCTATTTATAACCTTAAAATAAGAGACTCTTTGAGAGAAAAATTTAAAGAAATTGGTATTATGACCGTCGCGTCGCAATATATTTACGAGAATATAGTATATGTTCATAAAAATATACATTCGTTTTGTAAAAACAGTGATATTCATTCAGTAAATACTAGGCAAAAGAATATGTTAGCGTTACCAAATACTAGGCTTAAAAAAATTAATAATTCTTTCAAAGGCCTTTGTGTACGTTTCTACAATAAAATCCCAAATAATATTAAAGCACTTAACTTGAATAAATTTAAAGTCGCTATCAAGGGCGCACTTATGAAAAAAGCATATTATAAAGTGTCTGATTATATGACAGATAAAACTGCTTGGGATTGACAAAAAATGTGATAATTGACGTTTAAAGGGTGTTAACACTTTGTGATAGTGGGATAAATTTCATTCGAGTAACTGTTCCACTCACACCGACAGGCATTTCTATATTATTTAAAAAAATGTATGTGAAATATAATATTGTAATGTTGGCATTTTAAAAGAGGAGACAAAAAAAAATACAAGACCTTCCGAGTTTCTTGCCTGTTCTTCTTGAGAAGGCTCTCCCAATTTCCGAACAGGTGTAGAGTCAATTTTTTTTTTTTTTTTTTAATTTTACTTGTATTTGCACACATCTTAATAATGGTTGGGGTGTGTGTACATACAAGGATTAAATAATTTAGTTAATTAGATTCTTGGTTGAAGATTTTTATGTTTTTATTTTGACGTCAATAAGTGCCTGTAAAGGTCTATATTGAATAAAGATTTTTGAGTTTGAGTTTGAGTTTGAGAAAACGTGGACACTCACCCATAAATTCAATGTTGCTCAGCGAGCTATGGAGCGAGCTATGTTAGGAGTTTCTTTAAAGGATAAAATCCGAAACGAGGTTATCCGGAAAATCAGAGATTTAAATCGTGTGCGGAAAAGAACTGGAGTCACCGACATAGCTCGCAGGATAAGCAAACTGAAGTGGCAGTGGACTGGCCACATCTGTCGAAGGACCGAAAATGCACTTGCTGTAGAATAATTTTCCAGAACAGAGTATAAGTATTATTGCGAATTATTACACTGTGATTTATTAAGTACTGATTATTAGATATGGTAAGAACAGTCTGATTTTTTTTCATAAAGTTCTACTAGTAGGAGGTATAATTATTATTGTTAATCGTATTCTGGGATTTATTAGGTGTTATTATTAGACATTTAGGATATTTTATAACGTTCAACATAAAAGCCTAATTATAGATCGTAGATCTTGATTACTAACTATTTTATAGATTAAGTACCAAAGACAAAGTCTGATTGTTGTTAGGTATTCTTGATAGACGTGCCAATTTAAGGTATCCTATATTTAATTTTAAGATGTTAAACAACCGTTAACTTACATTGTTTTATTTATTTTTATTAGTGAAGTTTTTGTACTGATTTCAAAGATAATGAGCAATAATACTACATAGTTGAATTAGTAATAAGTGTTTTTGTATCAAAGCAAAGTCTATAATTATCTTTGACCACAGACATTCCTTAAATATGTTAAAAGGAATCCTGTATTTATTTTAAAAATAATTATATTTTGATACTTTCACAAACCTATTCGTAGGTTTACAAGATTTTTCTGGACTTTAAAAAATTTTGTTTCTAGTTTTTTTTTTCTTTGTGACACCTAAATAAAGGTATCTTTTTAAGATATTTCTTTTATTATGATATTCGTACAGAAAATAAATGAAATATAATGTAGATACACTACTATTTTTGGTTAATATTAGATAAATAAATAGAGATTAATAGTGCACTAATTAAAAAAAAGCCAGTAATATGAGATCAATTCGATTTAGTAAAAATATTAAACAATGATTTTGTCATGAATACCAACCTAACTAAAAAAATTGAAATTATTAAGTGTTACTGTTATTTGATGGAAGACCATTAGCACAATAAATATCTACGTAAAATTATATACAAGAACCTATAAGAATGTTTTTAATATACTAAAAAGAAATGAAGTAAAACGTTTTTTTTCGATTCCTGAAAAAAGTGCTATTTAGAGTTGAGCTAGTCTTGATCTAGGTGTGCGATATTATTTCGGTCTTACTTTCGTTACATCCTACAAGTATGTACAGTCAGCAACACTTCAAGCTAATTTGCATTTGCATTATGAAAGTCGTTGCTATTTACGAGCAACAACACAACGGTCTCAAGATCAAATCCTGCTTTAATTATGTGCTTTTATCTACACTCACGTTCTAATTCTAATATTAAGAACTCAACACTAATATTTTAAAGGCATAACTTAAAGCCCTTGGCCTTTTACAAATTACATTATAATACAGGTTCGCCATACAAAACCAGTACTTTAATGTAACTCGAATTCCAATAAAATATAGTTCGATTGACGAAGCCCGACCAAGGAGGTTTTGTCACAATTTTCTTTTGTGCCAGTACATTGTCTATGGCGGCGCGTGCGCGGTGCGCGCATGCGCGGTAGAATGTTGGTGTTGGCGCCATTTCTCTGAATTTTTCATGCATTATTTTGCTGTTATTGGTTAAAATAATAAATAATATAAGTAAATGTATGTAGTTTTAGATTTCTGTATTAATTTCACAATTGCACTGTTCAAAATGCAAATAATTATTAGAATAAATGAGTTTGATTTTGTTTTAATTTTGTGTCTTTTATTTAATTTAGGTAACCACTGATTGCATGAGTGTAGATAAAGTAGTGTATGAAATTGCACATAATTGGTCTTAAAGCACTCGTGTGGTACTATTAAAATTCTCGGCAAGCCTCGAATTTTAAACACACACTAGTGTTTTAAGACCCCCTATTATGTGACTATTTCATAAACTACTATTAGTACAAAATATAAAAAAATATATCAGCATAAATCTTAATAAACAGGTAACAATGCGTCAAGCTTCTCTCTTATACTACCAAAACCGTCGACAATTTCAAGGTCAATAAGCAGTCTGACCTATAATAATCGTGTGTACAAAACTACAAAGTTACCCGCTGTGGCGCCGCCAATGAAATTTCTAAAGTTTTGTTGCTATATAACATGATACTCTATATGAAATCATTTGTCATCTATCTTTCTAATCTCTAAATATCATGATGCCCACTAAAATAATGCATGTATATGTTAGATCCCTTCGCTTTCTCATATTATAGGAATTTTGGGGGGATTACTCTTTGGGACAACAAAATTGCATTTATGTCATTGACATTTGACTCAATGTAAATAAAGTTAAGTTTCACTTCTAAAATATAGAAAATAATTTAAGGAAATAATAAAGCAAGCATTATAGAAAGAAATATATCCGGTTAATATTCCTATATTCAAAAATTTTTATGTCATTAAGTTAATATAAAATCAATTATTATTTTTTCTGAAACTCAATTGAAATTCAATTCAGAAATAATATGTATTTAAATACAATATGTCCATACTTTTATTCATAAGGTGTAAACATTTTTCCAAGTTATCAGCAAATCTCATAACGAACTTATGGCATATTAAATCGTTCAGGTGTTTTTGTCGATAACCATTTGTGTATTGCAGTGCTGTGGCCTTCAGCCTTCAGTATTTGTCAGACTCTAGCTAAGTTTCGACGCGTGTTTGTGCTCGCATGTGTTATCGCCGCCACCGGCGACTTGGCGATACGTGGCAATCGGTATAGGAACAAATCTAATAGTGAACACATAATTAATTGTGATTCCAAATATGGAGGAAGATACTAAGCTAACCGGCAGCAATAAAGTGAAAGCCACGGTTTGTAAATTTAAAAAATACTATTAGGGACATGCATATGGTATAGCTATAGGCACATTTAACTATTGACTAGATAAGAGATTAGGCAATTATCTTGGTAACACAGTTATTCTAATCTGTTTTTTGTTAAATAAACAGTTAAGAAAAAGCTAGATAATTTAGTAAATAAATGCTATTTATAGAATATCCATTCTATAAATAGCATTTATTCACTGATCCACGCACTTATTCACTTTTTCTTAATTAATTTATTTTTATTAGATTTTATTATTTACTCCACAATTTCATTAAACAAACAAACGTAACATCTCAGTAGAGATAAATAGAGACAAGCCCTTGCACAACTGAACCCAGTACCCAGGACCCTTATTCTGCTAGTGTTAATACATTTACAGCACGTAAATAACTCTTCATTAGCATTGCTCCTTGTTGATTAAGCGATAACTAACTAAAAACATTTGTCACTATTGATTTATCAAGAAATTGTAGCACCTATGAATTTATTTTATTGTGGCAAAAGTAGATTTATTGAAACGCTATCAAAATACGATAACAGTGTGAAGATTAGCAGAATTAGGCACATCCAATAGTCAATGGATCAGCAACGTTAACAATATTACCATTAATTTCCTTTAATTTTAGGAACTGACTTCAAGGTTTTTTTTTGTTGTAAGACATACTTTTTATAAAATATGACATAAGATATGACATACTTCATACTTTTTTACTTCACCGGCAGCAGTGCCATTGCATTGAAAACGGGGCAATGATACAATGTCATGAAGACATTTCTTTTCCGAAACTATTAAATAAAAACTAATGATTTTGTCGGAAAAAAGCAAAATATAAACTAATGTTTTTTGTCTTTTTTATTTTTTTAAACAATGGTATTAAAAATTATCCTACTATATATACCTACTTACTTCTTCGTATTTTTTTGTCTGAATTGAACTACATACTTTATTTATTATTGCTCAGATATTATATTTTTTACTACATATGATATTTTTTGTTTTTAGGGTCCGACAAATGGCGCTGGGGGCCCACAACATTTCTACGGAGCGGGGTACCCTCCTCACTTTCATCATGTGCCTCCCCACCATATGCAACATTCACCACCTCCGCCAGTTTACCAAAAAGATGAAAGGACGCAACGGCAGTATTCAAAGCTCAAACAAAAGTTAGAACGCAAGCAAAATATTAGGAATAATGGAATAGGTAACTATACTTATGTTTTAATTTACGTAATGAATTTGCAGACAACCTTCATGACACTTGATCAAATAATAAAGCAAATTTCAAGGTCCCCACCATTTCAAGTTATTTTCCTCTTCTTTCATAATTATATGATGTAACTTGTTTTAAGAATAATAAATATAAAAAACGAAGAATAATAATATTACACAATAATATAGGGCTGTGGAGACTATTATAACTAAAGTTCTATTCATAAATTATTAACATTCCTACCTTTGGGAAGGTACAGAGTTCTAGTTTAGAAAGGAGTAAAAACAAAATGTTTTAGTAATATTAATTTTAGTGCCTAGCAGAAAATAATGCATATCAAGCTTTGGAAAGAGGTTCGGTTTGTTTTGGTTTTGTAGATAATCTAAGAAGAATGTTTATCACCTCAAATTAAGTTGTCAGCAAACTATCTAGTTGATTATTTTAATAATCCCTAGTATGCGTAAGGAATCTTAACATTTCTCCTATACTTTTCTATGGCATTGCCCATTTCACGCTTAGACGCGACGCACACGACGTTGCTCGCACGCTTTCTATTACGTTAACCGTGCATTTTTAAATGTTATTAGTTATGTAATGTTGTGAGTTTTATTCCTTCAGAAGTCAATTCGGGCGCGAGTACGCCGTCGCTGTCTCCGCGCAAGGAGTTGAACGGCCGCGGCGGGAGCGGCGGCGGCGGCAGCGGCAGCGGCGGCGCCTCGTCGGGCGCCTGGTCCGAGGGCGAGGGCTCGTCGGCCGGCGCCTCCGTGCAGGGCGACGACGACAACGACACCCAGGCCGTGCTCGACCTGCTGTCCACTACGCGAACGCCGCAGGTATTTAGCACGTCTACCGAATCGTCTGACAATTTTTGTGAAAACTTTGCAGTTTATCCGAAATTTTAAGACTAACATGGGATATATAAAATGTAGAACTCATATTAACACTCTTCCAATATTAATTTCAGGTTAGCGACATAACCTCGACTAGTGCATTAGTACAATGGAATTCGCCGCTTCCAGGTGTTACTCTTCCCAATGTAGAGCTCACCTATGATTTGCTCCTCGGCGATAGAGATGTCAAGCGATATAAAGCCATTTACAGTGGTCCATCTTTATCTTGTCGGTAGGTCTTCTAGTTTTTCAAATCAAAAATATTGTATATTTCTCTTTCCCATCAAAATCTCTAACGAAAATTGTTTTTTACAGAGTGAGGGACTTGAAACCTGGCTGTGAATATTCTGTTTGCTTGCAAATCCGCGCGGGCGAACTGACCGGTGCCGCAAGCGAGGCGGCCACGTTCCGCGCGCCCGCCGCGCCTCCAGATCGTATGGCGCCTCTCCGCGTCACGCAGCGCACGCGCAACTCTCTGCAGCTACGCTGGAACTCCGTGTGCGACAACGGCGCGCGCCTGCAACACTACGTGGTGGAGGTGGACGCCGGCGAGGGCTTCGAGGAGCTGACGAAGCCGCGCACCCGCCAGCACACCGCCAACGGGCTGCGGTCGCAGACGCAGTACCGGTTTCGCATCGCGGCCGTCAACGAATGCGGGCGCGGGGAGTGGAGCGAGGAGACGGCGGCGTGGACCACGGGCGCGCCGCCCGCCGCGCCGCCGCCGCCCGCGCTGCTCGACGCCGCCAGCGACGCGCTCGCGTTGCACTGGGACCGCCGAGCCGACGAGGAGTTCACGCTGCAGATGGACGACGCCGCGCGAGGCCACGGCTTCCTGCCGATTTACTCGGGGCCCGAGCGCACTCACACCTGCTCCGGGCTGCGACGAGCCACCGACTACCGGTTCCGGCTGCGCTGCGAGACCGACGACGGCCAGGGCCCCTGGTCGACCGAGGTCACCTACCGCACCCTCCCCGAGCGACCCGCCGCGCCCGGCCGTCCGACGCCCAAGGGGAAGATTCACTCGCGCGCGTTCCGACTTCGATGGGAGCCCCCCGCCGAGAACGGGGGCGCGGCCGTCTCCGGCTACACGCTCGAGCTGGACGGCGGCGAGGGCTTCCGGGCCGCGTACCAGGGCCCCGAGCGGGAGGCGCACTGCGACCGGCTGCTCCCCGGCAAGCCGTACCGGGCGCGAGTGCGGTGCGCCAACGAGGTCGGCGACAGCGAGTGGTCCGCCGCGGAGACCGTCGCCACGGAGGCGGCCGCGCCGGCGGCGTGCGGCGCGCCCGAGCACGCGGCGCCCGCGCGCGCCACGCTCGCCGCGCTGCGGTGGCGGGCGCCCGACTGCGACGGCGGCGCGCCGCTCACGCAGTACCGGCTGGAGGTGGTCGGCGCGGACGGCGCCGTGCGGCTCGCGTACGCCGGCCTCGCCGCCGAGTGCACCGTGCGCGACCTGACGCCCGGCCAGCTGTACCGCGCCTGGGTCACCGCCTGCAACCGCGTCGGCGCCGGCCCGCCGTCCGCCGCGCTCTCCTTCGCCGCGGCCGCCGCGCCGCCGGACGCCGTCGAGACGCCCACGGTCACCGTCGAGTCACCGCGCTCCGCCCGCCTCGAGTGGACGCCGCCGCGCGACAACGGCGCGCCCGTTCTCGACTACCGGCTCGAGATGAGCCCCTCCAACGCGGAGGACGCGTTCGCGGAGGTGTACCGGGGCGCCGCGCCGACGTGCGTCGTGAGCGAGCTGACGCCGTTCTCGCCGTACTTCTTCCGGGTGTGCGCGACCAACTCGGCGGGGCGCGGCGCGTGGTCGGGCGTGCGCGACGCGCTGACGCCGCGCGCGCCGCCCGCCGCGCCCGGCTCGCTGCGGCACGAGGCCACGGCGGCGGCGCTGCGGCTCTCGTGGCGCGAGCCGGCCGCGCACGGCGCGCCGCTGCTCGGCTACCGCGTGCAGGTGGGCGACCGCGCGTACGACACGGACGGCCCCACGGCCGAGCGGCTCGTCGACGGCCTGCGCCCGGACACCGTGTACCGCGTGCGCGTGGCCGCGCTCAACGAGCTGGGGCTCGGCGAGTGGTCGGAGGAGACGCGCGCGGCCACGCGGCCGCCGCCGCCGGCGCCGCCCGCGCTCCGGTGCGCGCAGGCCTCGCACAACTCGCTCCGGCTCGAGTGGGACGCCGCGTCGGAGGGCGCGCAGTACTGCGTCGAGATGCGGGGCGCGGACGGGCGCGAGTTCCGGCCCGTGTACCGCGGGTCGGCGCGCTCGTGCAAGGTGAAAAAGTTGCGCGAGGCGACCGCGTACTGGTTCCGAGTGCGCGCGAGCGACGAGCGCGGCGGGCGCGGCTCGTGGGGCGAGCCGGTGCGCGCGCGCACGTCGGCCGCGCCGCCGCCGCCGCCGCGCGCGCCCGCGCTGCACATGCCGGCGCCGCGCGTCGCCACCGTGCACTGGGACCCGCTCGACGCCGCCCCTGCCGCCGTGCCCGACGACGAGGACACGACGGACGGCAACACCGCACACTACGTGCTACAGTGCGCGCGCGCCAAGGACAGCGTGTACAAACAGGTACTTTCAATTTCATATTACATTCACGCGTTTTTTTATTATAAATTAGCTTTTGCCCGCGACGTCGTCTTTTTTCAATAATTCCCTTTACAAATTCTCCCCCCCCCCACCCTTTTCACACCTTTTATCCTTCCCCACAACTCAAACTATCCCCATACCAAATTTAATCTTAATCGCTTCAGCAATTATTGATTCTCCATACAAACTTCCACCCCCTTTTCTCCCCTTAAAGGAATGATTTCTACGATTAAAGCTATCCTACGTCCGTCTCTGGGTTCTAAGCCAAATCGGTTCAGCCGTTCTTGAGTTATAATATTGTAACTAACACGACTTTCTTTTATATATATAGATATTATAACATTAATTATTACATCAAACATTTTTTGAAACTACTGTCGAAAGGTTCCATCGAGCCGTTCGCTCAATAGAACCTTTCGACCGGCACAAACCGAGCCGATCGCTTCGACAATGATTACTGACCGTTCGCACCGTTCGTCGCCAGGTGTACGCGGGCCCGGCGACGCAGTTCACGCTGGAGGAGCTGGAGGCGGGCGCGGAGTACCTGGTGCGCGTGATGGCGGTGCGCGGCGGGCTGGCGTCGGCGTGGTCGGCGGGCGCGCGGCTGGCGGTGCCGGCGGCCGGCGCGGGCGCGGGCGCGGGCGCGGGGGCCGGCGCGGCGGCGGCGTCGCGGCGGCGGCGGGCCCCGCGGCCGCTGCCCGCGCGCCACGCGGCGCTGCTCATCGCCGCCGCGTTCCTCGCGCTCGCCGTGCTCGTGGCCGTGCTGCTGCAGCGGCTCGTGGACCCGCGGCCGTGACGCGCGCTCGCGGCCGCCGCGCCGCGCGCCCTCGCCACGCTCTAGGCGGGGGGCCCCGTCCGCGACGACGGCCCACGCGACCCCCCGCTCGGCCGCCGCCGGTCGCTCGGTCGCCGACGCGGCGCCAGTAACGGTAACGAATCGTCGTCGGTGTGATCGATAGTGCACTACGTACGCAAACTTCGTTCCAGCTAGTAATTGATTCGCCGTCGGATCGCTCCGCCGTCTTCGGAACGAGCGCTTTGCGTTGCGCGGAACGTTGGCCGAAACATCGTCGCGTCTTTTGTGAATGTTAACTCGTATACAAGTGTGACATCGTCGTCGATAGCTGTTTAAGTATGTTTCAGTATGAACGGTGCGAGCGCACGCCTACCCGACACGTCCGACCCGCGCCGGCTCACGCGCGACTGTGCGACCATACTAATATAATCGTAAATGTTTCGTGTGTGTATATAATGGTGCGGCGTGCGTGTGGTGTGTGCGATAAAACTCGAAAAATCAAGCGCGTGTTCGGACGTTGTAAATTTAAGTAGTCATAGGTAATCACATTGCGCCCATTGTGTGAAGTGTCCGAGGTGTCGAGGTGTGTTTTAGATAGGCACGTATACAGGGTTGCTTCTAAAATGTAAAATGTTGTTTGGAGTACTTTAAGACTGTCAAAATGATGTTTTGCTAAGGAGGCAGAAAGAAATTTGCAAGAAATCTTATTTGTATGTTATGGTGGTTTTATTCAACAGATATTGCTGTTTAGTTATAGTATGAAACATTTTTCGTAGTCATCAAAATAATGTGATGATCCGATATTTATGTATACACCAGTGGTATGGTGGGTCCACAGTGTACATTTTGATGGTCTTAATCATCTCCTAAATATTATTATTATTATTTTAAATGTACGTTGACCCTGTATAACGGTAATACTGTGCGGACGTGTTCCGCTCGCGCACCTCGAAGTGTACCTATTAGCCGCACGCACACCCTTACGACTTCCCGCGCCACCCATATTAAGCGCTGTAAAGTGTCTATTGCCGAATTGTATATTTTCCCACTGGGAATCTTTCTATCGTGTGCTTTCTTCCACAAATCTTCGTAATCTAGTCTTGTTACTTGTTATTTCGTTTACACGACAGCTATGTTTTGTTTGTATCGTGTGTACAATGAACCTCTGTATCGGTCGCGACACGTCGTGACGTGAACATGTTAACATTTCACTTGCCAGTCTACGCTCTTATCCTTGTTTGACACGGTTTCGTTTGTAGAATCAATTGGTCTGTTGCGAGTTTTATCAGTTTTTAATTATAAGATGTTAGTAAACTACTAAGGTGCTCTATTATTAAAGTTCTGTTGAGGGGCTTGGCCCCTCGCTCTGCAACGAGTTTCCAGTGTGTGTGCTGTGATCACTTCCTTATGCGAATGAGACTGATTTTACAAGTAAATGCTTTGTTTATAGAAACATTTCATATGCTTTGGTGACTGTAGCTGTCGGTGCCCGGCGGCCGACAGACCTAAATCCGTTTTGTATTCTCCGGATGCTTTTTTGATAATATCGATGTACCCATTTTATTGTAATATCGATGGTAATTAAATATTGTTTTTTTTTTATTATTAGAACATGACTTTTTAATGATGACATTAATGTAATGCGTAGGTAATTTGTTTATAAACTTAGAGATTTAAAAAAAATTGAGATTGTTACCACCTGGTAAATAAATAAGGATATGTCAAATTTGACCTACTTCTTAAGGCGTTACGTCCCCAATGTATTTTTTATCATGAAATATAATCCTTATTAATGTTTTTTAATTTAATAGTGTTATTAGGAAAATGTTAACTGATTTCCATATTATACATATTAATCTAAATGAATTATGTTCTAGATAAGCAAAGTGTCTTTATTCATTGTATATCTTTTATTGGAAAATTAGAATAATTAATCAAACCATTATAATAAATTTCTACTATAACCATTGATGTTTTATATAATTATCACGATATGATACTACTCACAATTATTAAAGGTGTTCTGGGTGTTCGATGGTGATAATATGATATACTGTAACATTGAATGTAGTCCTTGTAACGTAAATAGTGTTGCCTCGACGTACTCGGTGTGTAAAAATGTCCAAACGTATTAGGTACTAATTGCATTCATTGTTTGTGTTAGTAGCACACCATAAGTTATATACCTATATCGTAAATATATAATATTTACTTCTCCTGTGATCAGCTTATTATTCTATTCTTTAGATATCTTTATTATTGTTGTCCGAAACATTCCTAGGGTACATTATTATTTTTCCGATTTTAAAATTCTTGTTTCATTGTTATTCTATTATACGAATTCACTTCGTGCCTACTTCTTAAGGCGAAGCTGTGTTCGTGAGCCCAGCTTACGAATGTTATAATAAAATATTTAATTTTTGAAAATTTTATTCTAATAATGATGTGCAATTATTTTAACAAATTATTTATTCTTTATTGCTTAATATATTTATTTTTTAGAAAATATAATTATTGACAATCAAATAGTATCATTGCGTCAAGGAATCTTATGTTCCTATATACAATTTCTACAATTTGTACATTACACCGATTGCAAACTAAATTGTGTACTACAGTAAAGTGTCATGCATTCCAACTTTATTCCACTTGTAAATAGGCCTAACGAATTTTCGACTTTTATCTTGCTTTTATGATGAATTGTAAATAAATCTGATGTTTATGAGCTTCGTGTATGGGGCGAGTTTAGATACTGAACAGACGCCTACGTAAATTACTATTCTGTGTTGAGACTAAAACATTTTTCAATTAATGATATGATGATGATACATGGAGAGAATATCTCATATTGTATTTGTGTTTGGATAAGTAACGTATAACGAAATGTATATGTTTATAATATAATATTTGATGATGTTATGTATACAATTTATTAAACATGAATATATCAATAAAACTATATTTTGTGTATGAGAATGTTTAATTTTTACTTTCTACAAAACAAATACTCAATCTAATCTAGAAGTACAAAATATAACAAATATAACAGGAAATAATAAAGATAACACCTTATACACATATATAGACGTCAATTTCGAAGACTAGGAAAGTTTGTACTATGAGTATTACATCACCAACTACTGACACTCGATTACCACAACAAACTATAACTACGTATTATAAAACCTGTCGTAGTGTTTTAGTTAATCACAAAATACAACATGATATTTTTGATAATAATCATGTCCAATGTCCAATACTCACAATTGAGCAGAATCGACTTGCGTTATGTTATTGGTAACAATTGGCACGATTGGATATTTTCACTGTAAATGTTTGTATAATCTCTTATAACTTTATTTTTCTTATTGGATATGTGATCTATGCAGCCTTTGAAATTGTGCGGGAACAATTTCTTACTTGACAAATTTTTCTCGTCATCAGTGCCACCTGTAATGTAAATGTAAAAGTAAAATTGTCACGAGTGTCTTAAATCAGTAGCTTACATTAGTAGGTACTAATAAAATTGTATTTAGTACCATACTCGTAGATGCTACTATCTAATGGTACCATGGTAAATAAATGACACTACTGACACAGAATTATTGATACCGTTACCATTATTCGTAAAGCAACATTCGTCAGTTCCTACAAACTTACTACAAATTGGCAAAAATGGAAATAAATGGCGGCGCCACTTTTTTCTCCTAGAAATGTCCAAGACCGTGCCTCGAACTTAGAGCGTTCAGAAGGCCTCGAATGAAATTATGAAAATTATGTATGGGAAAATTGAGGTGTTGGTTAAATAATTTTAGGTAAATTTATAGGCTTGTTTGCTATGCTGTGTATTTCTAATCAAATAGCGATAACGCGCTAACGGCACGGGACGACAATATTTACTACAGGTGACCTACACGCGGACTCGTCCCGCAGGCGGCGGCCAGCAGGCCTAGCACGGCGCGTGAACTACAGAAGAGAAAGTGACTAATCCTCGTCCCGTCGCGCTTCATTGTTATATGAGAGAGCGAGAAGAAACATGTTATTTGTCTCATGTCCTGTTTTGTCCACGGTCCGTGCTACGCCTGCACGTAGGAGGAGGCGGACTTTTGCCCTCCAGCTACCGCAGGGGTCGCGGTGACGGAGTGTGGCTCCCGTCACTCGCACTAATGACCTCTATGCTGAGGGAGTATTTGAAGGCGTTCCGCAGATACTCCCTACCCTGAAGGGGGGCCCAGTGACCAGTGTATCTGGGCAGCATCGTTCTCGACACAAAGCGATTGCGAAAAGTTCCCTGTGTGTCGGGAATGCGATTAGACAGAACCCCCCCCCCCCAGTATTTTTTTTAGTGGGTAGGCCTCATTAGGAGAATCCCACATAACTGCAGGTGGGCCCCACTTCCACTGCAGTAGATTTAAAATCTTTTTTAACTGGGAAAAAAAGGGGACCTAGACAAAGAAACAATTCAAAAAGGATAACGAAGTTAGAAAAGTAGGAAATGTATGGGAATGATTCCACACCAAGAATCATTCTTATATTCTTAATCGTAGTGGAGCCCATGAGGGGATTTCTGAAGTCATTCCGGCGCGTCAGATTAATATATGGGGGATACTTTACACCCTGTTGAGTATTTCTACCCAATCTGAGCCCTTTATGTAGGTTTGCGTAGGGCAGCCGATCAGCGTTCAGAAGGCCTCGAATGAAATTATGAAAATTATGTATGGGAAAATTGAGGTGTTGGTTAAATAATTTTAGGTAAATTTATAGGCTTGTTTGCTATGCTGTGTATTTCTAATCAAATAGCGATAACGCGCTAACGGCACGGGACGACAATATTTACTACAGGTGACCTACACGCGGACTCGTCCCGCAGGCGGCGGCCAGCAGGCCTAGCACGGCGCGTGAACTACAGAAGAGAAAGTGACTAATCCTCGTCCCGTCGCGCTTCATTGTTATATGAGAGAGCGAGAAGAAACATGTTATTTGTCTCATGTCCTGTTTTGTCCACGGTCCGTGCTACGCCTGCACGTAGGAGGAGGCGGACTTTGCCCTCCAGCTACCGCAGGGGTCGCGGTGACGGAGTGTGGCTCCCGTCACTCGCACTAATGACCTCTATGCTGAGGGAGTATTTGAAGGCGTTCCGCAGATACTCCCTACCCTGAAGGGGGGCCCAGTGACCAGTGTATCTGGGCAGCATCGTTCTCGACACAAAGCGATTGCGAAAAGTTCCCTGTGTGTCGGGAATGCGATTAGACAGAACCCCCCCCCCCCCCAGTATTTTTTTTAGTGGGTAGGCCTCATTAGGAGAATCCCACATAACTGCAGGTGGGCCCCACTTCCACTGCAGTAGATTTAAAATCTTTTTTAACTGGGAAAAAAAGGGGACCTAGACAAAGAAACAATTCAAAAAGGATAACGAAGTTAGAAAAGTAGGAAATGTATGGGAATGATTCCACACCAAGAATCATTCTTATATTCTTAATCGTAGTGGAGCCCATGAGGGGATTTCTGAAGTCATTCCGGCGCGTCAGATTAATATATGGGGGATACTTTACACCCTGTTGAGTATTTCTACCCAATCTGAGCCCTTTATGTAGGTTTGCGTAGGGCAGCCGATCAGAAAGTAAAAAAATCGATCGGTAGAAATACTCGAGCGCGTCAGATTAAGCTATAGTACGTAAATTACATACTAAAAAGTATGTTATTTAATAATCTGACAGCGCGACGTAAGGGAGTGGGAGGGTGACGAAGTTGCAAAAAAAATGACCCTTCGGGATTCTCGAGCGCAGGAGCGCGTTCAGAGCTTTCGCGTGAAGTACAACTTTTCACTCTAACCCCGTTCAATGCCTTCGAGCGTGACGCCCGGATGAAACAGCCGGCCCGTTCAAGACCTTACTTTGTAGAGTGCACAGAACACTATTACCCTGACGGGGTAGTGTCAGCGCGTGTTACAACCCTCAGAACAATGAAACTTACAACCGAACAACCGTCGAATTTGATGGTTGTAAAAAGCTCTGACGTTTATTACTGAAATACTCTTACGTGATTGGATGATATTGGAGGCCATATTTTAAAATGTCATCTTATAGAAAGAGAGAGTTAAAAATTTACGTAAAAGAGAGCGATAAAAGATTTGGTTGCTGCAATCCGTTCAACACCTCGAGCTAGTTAAAAAACAACCGGACAACTACACCCGGAGGCTCTGATCGCGCTCCACTGTCATTTTTTTATTTTGTGCGTAATGCTATGAAAATTTTAAAAAATGTATAATCTGCCGTTTTGGACATGCCAAATGCTCAAAAGTTATAAATAAAGTTTGACGCGTGCAGCTGCAGTTGGGCTATGTTCACCCCACTCCGCATCTATAGTTCTTTCTTTCACTTCGCATCTATCTCTCACTCTCACGTACTCTCTTACATCCCATTACTTCCTAGCAACCATGATGCCATGACGCTATTATACAACTGTTTACAGCACGCGTTGCATTACGTATAGGCAACGCTCTGGCTTGTTTATATTTTTTTTAGTAATTTCGTGAATTTATTAAAAGATTTATTAAAACTATTTTTACTTTTTATAAAAAAAATAATTAAAAATTTAATTTGATTCGCAGAGGTCGAGTAATCGCCTACTGCGCAACGGGTCGCGGGTTCGATTCCCGCACGAGACAAATATTTTGTATGGCCTACAGAAATTTGTTCCGGTGTGGGCGTATGCGCATGTGATATTCTATGTTTGTAACTGCACCAACGACACAGGAGAAAATCCTAGTGTGGAGCGACTTTTTTTTTAAATATCATTTAATTATAGCGTTTTATTATTATAATTTATAGTGTTTTCCTTGTATTAGCCGTGAAATTATGTGCAATAAGTGTAATATTTTCAAACCATCAGATTAAGGATACCTCTTAAAATAATCGTCAGATTATGAATAGCTATGATCAGGACGTTCAGTTGAATCGTCTGTATAAAAATCTGACGCGCTCGAGTAGTGCAAAGTGGCGATTTTTTTGCATTTTTTAAAAGCCGCCATGAGCTCGCGTCACATCCAAAACGATTTTTGATTGGCACTTAGTTTGTACGGTGTAATTAACATCCCCTACAAAAATCTGACGCGCCCGAATAACTTTTTAAAAAAATTTAAGCCTTCCGTACGCCTCCTCCGTGCTAACCGGCAGATTAAGATACCTCCGTCATCAGGGATATGTGTCGCATTTACCATAACAAAATCTGACACGCTCGAGTATTGCAGCGATGCTGTTTTTTTTTTTTACATTTTTGGGAAGCTGTAGACGCTTCCGCCACCCGTGAATCGGTAACATCATAAAACATTTTTTGCTTTTGAGTGACTGCAAAATTAGCATCGTGGGCTCCGCTACTATTATACATTGACGTTCGATACCAAACGTATAACGTAAACGAAACGAACGCGAATAATACATTAGCTATAGACCCTGGTGACAAAGTTAAAGAAGACCAAGGCACAGAATAGATAATAGTACTACGTAACCAAGGTTCAAATTCGTGCGGTCGATCGAACACGACCACACAACCATGTTCTGTTCATACGCGCGCGGCTAATGCAAGTAGTCTGCATGACGAATGTCAATTATGACATAAGTATAGATGGGAATGACACGGTTATGTGGTTTCGTAATGTCATTCCCGCACATTACCGTTCTATGTGTTTAAAACTCGACGAACGCGTAAAGTACATTGACTTGGCCTTCTGATAAGCTAAAACGATACAAGTTGATGCACTGCTACTTTGCTCCATAAAAGTAACTACTATATGGTGCCATCATTATTATAACGATAGCTACAGTCTTGATGATGTTTATGAATTGCGATATACTGTATATCGCAATTGGGATGATGACTGAATTCTAATTTTTACGTCTCGTCATTAAATATTAAAATACCGTGGAAAAAGATGCAGTCCTGTGAAATCAGAATTAAAATCGGCTTAGAAATACATTAGATACAAGCATTTTAAGTTGTTAATTTGAAGGCGATTAGACAGAGAGATCCGACATCAACCGTGACGTCATAGTTGAGTACGGCCATATAAACTCCTTGTAAATTGCCGTTTTGCTAGAAAGAGATGGAGAAATTTTTTTAATACCTTATATCTCGGTTGTTTTAATAGTTATTCGAAAACCGATTCTTTCTGTTTATTATATGAATGAGCTTCTATTAAAGCAAGAAATTTTTTTTAGTCATCGAGCCTATTCTTGCTACGCAACGTGCTACGGGGGCAGGATTACTTTTTAAGAATTCTGTATACCATAATACTCGTACAGGTTACTTTTTAAGCAGCAGGAGCGTTTTGTGTGCTTATTCAGATAATTAAAATAAACAACTTTTACTATGGGGCTAACTTGAAACCGCGAAAAAAAGAAGTTGTTCAATACATTTAGGTTCAGTGGATGTTCAACATTTGTATGGAACAGCTGACTTTTTTTTCGAGAATTAACATTGGCCCCATAGTAAAAGTTGTTCAGTTTGCTTACCTAACCTAACCTAACCATGTATATGGCGATTATAAATGAATCAAAGAACCTGTCTTTAAGTGTACAAACCTAGACTAAACACTTGAAGAGAGGTTGTTTGACTCCATATCTAAATCTCATGAAAAAATATAGTCGACACATCGGCGACTGAATTTTCGGTCGTACAACCTGTTGTATGATGTGATGTCCCTTCACAACAGTAGAACAGTTGCGTTGTGTGGCTGGCCCCAGCTGGGCCACAAAAACACTGAAAAATAGATTGTTTGAGTATGCCGCTATAATGTATAGAGTTTGTCAGGGTTTATCGTTTGCGCGTTTCAGAGATATGTGTGGTTCATTCAGCGGGGTTATAAACAGCGAAAATCTGTTTACTCATATAGATAGTTGGTAGTTTGTCGGACAAGTTTCAGTGCTCATCGGGCTCGCGTATACGGGGGCTGTGTGGCCCAGCTGGGGCAACGTTGCCCCAGCTGAGCCACACGGATCTCGAAAACGGAACGACATAGCGAAAATCTGTTTCTATCGCTACGCTATCTAGGATAAAATACCATAAATATTTTTGCATATAAATAAAGCGAATCTTGTGTTAAACTATGTTTATATGCAATTGGAAGTATTTTTGTCGCTTTAAATAGCATTGAATTTAATTAATTTAAGTTATAGTAAAATCATTTCAAATATTTGAAAAACCGACTCAGAAATACCTAAAACTCAAAAATAATATCACATTTAGAAAAATATAAGTGTTTTTGATGCCGGTTTTTATTTTTTGTAAAAATAAAAATATTTTTATCTTTTTAATGAATTGAATACCAGCTCACCGAAGTAACACGAAAGAATGCAACCAAGGATCAATACGTGCCTATCGTATTTAAAAACTAACCGGTTGGGGTGAAGGAAAGGGTGCGCGAGTGGACTTAGAAAAATTTTCAGATGTTGCATCGCTATTATGACACCTACTTTTTATGGTTGTATCGTATAGAATAGTTAAAAATAAACACTTTTACTCTTGTCTATTTTTATCAAGTCTTATAGTTTGCGAGTAAATTAGCTTTGAATGAATTTATCTGTAAGATGAGATGATTATTGGATGAGTACCTACCCAAGTATTCTCAAGTCTTTGAAAGTAGAAGTTAGTTGCAAAATAGGGATCGGTTCCAAAAATAGAGGTAAGTGACAGAACCGAATCAATCAACCCTGACTCCACGTGGTATTAATCGGTCCTACCCCTAGTGTTTTTATAAGCGCGTAGGCGTGGAGGGGGGCAGTCCCCGCCCGCTGTAACAAAACACAGGCAACCGTGCGAGCCGAAGCTGCGGAGGTGAGCGTGGTGCCTGTGCTTTGTTACGCAAGGGCGGAGGGGCTGCACTTCCCGCAGCGCCGCCGGAGCAAACGCATTTCTAAGGTGCGGGCACAACCACACGCAATAAAAAATGGATAAGAGTAAAAAGCTTTTTTTAACTGTTCTATACGAAACAACCATAAAAAATTGGTATCGTAATAACGACGCAACATCCCAAAATGTTTTTCGAAGTCCTGCGCCTTTAAAACCATATACCGTGAAACACTAACTCTTGTGATTTTCAAAGCGGATTTACTCGCAAACTATAAAACATAAGAAAAAATGGTCATGAATAAAAAGTGTTTATTTTTAGCTATTCTATACGACACAATCATAAAAAGTAGGTGTCATAGTAGCGACGCAGCATCTCAAAATTTTTGTCCTGGGGCCCTTGTGACTTAGCTGATTTACTCGCAAACTATGACTTGAGAAAAATTGACAAGAGTAAAAAGTGTTTATTTTTAGCTATTCTATACGATGCAACCATAAAAAGTAGGTATCGTCATAACAACGCAACATCCTAAAAGTTTTGTAAGTGTATTTTGTCCTTAGATCATTCATGTTAATATTTTGATTGGGGCGTCGACAAACTCTGAATCTTTGGTTAAAGTATCGACAAACCACCTATCTAGGATATCAGTAAACAGATTTTCGCTATGTCTTATCACTTATCGATCCCGAGATCCATGTGGCTCAGCTGGGGTAACGTTACCCCAGTTCAGCCACACATATCTCTGAAACGCGCAAACGACATACTCTAAAACTTGCCGACAAACTCTGACAAACTCTAGATATTATAGCGGCATACTCAAACAATCTTTTTTTCACAGTTTTTTTTGTGGCTCAGCTGGGCGTTATATATTTGCGTTATATACTGGGCGAATATTTGCGTTACTACATATTTTGAAACTTACTTGAAAAGCATGACAATTACTCACCGATATATATTTTTACATTTTCATATACTTTATTACTTAGGCTTGGCTCCTCAACATATGCTAGTACTTGGTTCACAGTCAGTGTTATATTTGTTTCGTCCATCCGCAGTTTAAGCACGTGCCACTCTGCGTCAGATATGTAGCCAGCGTGGGGAACCAGCTTAGATAAAAACTTCGGTATGTCGGATTTTGCATCATTCTTGTCCGTTTCATGTGTGCTTTCATCTAAAGCCCATACTAGTTTCAAAAGTCCTTGCTCTAGTCCAATGCCTAAATAATCGTTGTCCTGTGGAAAAATACAAAATTATATAGGTACACGGTTATTTTTTATCACCCTGGAAAATTTTAGGGACGCTTCAGGACACATCCATTAGGTATTATATAAAATAAAAAAAATTAAAATAAAATAAAATTAGCGTACCAAAACAATACCTGATGTTAAGTGCCTATAGTCGCAAAGAGTACATGTGGTTACTAAAATACTTTCAAATCTACATAGGATGTCAAGACTCACAGTACCTACACAGTAATTACACTACTACCTGTCTTACCCTTCAAAGCGGAACAAAAATGCATGCTCCTCTGCTTGACGGCAAAAAGATATCTCAAGATAAGATAGGATCTGCCTGGAGTGAAAATCTAAAGTTTATTAAAATAAAAATACCATGGTAATCCACAGTAACAGTCCGTCGGGTTCTGCCGTACTGAAGTTAAGAGTGACATATTCCGGTCTAGGCGAGGGCAAGATACGCTGTTCCCCCGTTTGCTTGTGTGTCGTCAATTTTCCCAACGACAGAAATGCGTCGCCGTTGAATTGTGGTATGGTTATATTTATTTCTGTGAAGAAATACACGCTCGTTGAAAATATGAAAATATAGGTAGGATGATATACGCAGGCGCTAATATGATCAGCTGCAGGTGAAGGTTTTATAATATATGTAATGCTAACTATACTATTGCTAACTATGAATTGAGTTGCTGAAAGCTAAATCAACTTATCACTATGTTAGTTGACACAGCTGTCAAATTTATTTCAAAATTATTAAGGAAAGACCCATTTTGGATTTCCAAAATAGATATGAATAAAACAAAATTTAAGCAATGTGACCGTGTCTAAAAATATTTCTCACGAGAAATAAAATTATTAGAGATAAGTAAATTTTGGCTAACCAACGTTTCGGAAACTCAAATTGATTTGACACTGCTGTTAAGATGACATGGCTGTTAGTTGAAAAATATTTTGATCAGCCTTTCAGAAACTTGGGGTAATTGTTACTTAATTTTCCAATAGTTATTTGAAAATTGCTTATTCTTTTGAAATTGTGGCTTTATATTCTTTTTGCGAAAATGCACTAGTGGTGCCCTCATTTTTTCCGAGCTCTTTTTTGCCAAGCTGTAGCTTCCTATTTAATGCAAATAACGGATGAATGGAAATTTCCTTACTGGTCTGACAATTGGTCCCAGCGTATCCGGTGGCACAAACGCAGGATCCGCGGCGACAGTGGCCTGAGGGCGGAATGCACGTGGCATGAGTGCAGGGTACGTGGCGGCGGCACCGCGATCCCCCTTCAGTTTCTGACTTTCCACTATATCCAGCAATCCCCGGATCCCCTGCATTTCCCTTTCCACATACGCATCGCGCTCGCCCTTCTTCCATTACACATTTGCCACCTGGACACTTTTCTACACCGCACGCCGTACCGTCACAGTCTGCTACATTCTGACCTTCTATTTAGGAAACATTAATATTAAAGTTATTAAATAATATTAAAGTTGTTACAGTTTATGATAGTGTAATCGGCTATACTTTACTAATAAATATATTTTTCAATGAAACGTATTCTATAAAATCCTCCTCAGTCGATAGATAATTAACAATATCATTTCTTTTACCTTCGATATTGTGTTTTTCTAGTGGCAGCAGTATATTGTTGATGTGAAGATTTCTAATGCAGCCTGAGAATGCTTCAGGTGGTCCAGACATAATATCAAATGGTAAAGACGACAAATCTTTTGCGCCTCCTGGAAGGAAAAAAATTAATACGCAATGATTGTACGTATTTATAGCCTTGTTTAATTGAAGGGTATTATTTTTGCTTAGGAAGTTAGGACACGATTCATTCATATTAATTTGGCGCCCAACGTGGGACTTATGCATTCTTCTTTGTTCTGTGTGGCTTATGTAGCATAGTGAGCATAGTAGCAAATTCATCAATAGGTTTACAGGTACAAGTGGTTAGAATGTACTATTCAGCTCGCGACTGCTACGACTTTACAAATTGGCGCCCAACAAGGGACCTAACATATTTAGATACTGACCCAGCAAAACGTGTGCCTCTTCCGTGGTGTGAGGGTAGGCGTGTGCTCGCATTGCGTTGGTGGTCAGAGCACCATCCACCCATACATATAGACGGCTCCCGTAGCGACCAGCACGGACAGCATGCCATTGGCGCATCGCCACAACCACTCCACTCCGTACCAAAGAGCTCACTCCAGATAGACGATCTTGTAGATGAAGATGTTTAATCCATCAAAATGATTGTAATTATAGTTACAAAATAAGTAGGCTTTGATAACGAAATAAATTTAGATACATACCTATCCAACGGTATTCCAACAAACCACCTTGTAAAGACAAAGCTGTGTAGAAGTGTGACGTTTCAGCGTACAAAAGAAGACCTCTCTCCTTTATGGGTTTAACTTCAGCTTCAAATGCGAGACTGACGCTTGATATACTGCGAGGTTTGAGCTGGATATATGACCGCGTTCCAGTGAACAGAACGTCTGTAGGTAGCAATTCTGTAACAAGTAACAAAATAATTATTGAGTACCTACCTACTTTCCAATCATTTAACTAAACAGATTTGTTATTACTCTAGTTCACCTTGCTCACAATGAGGCCCAGTTTTTCCGTAGGGGCAGTCACATTCCGCATCATCAGCGGTGATGACGCATCGTCCTCGACACTGTGTTACGTTGGTATCACAAGGATTGCTTGTGGATGAGCAGGTTGCACCAAACCAGCCCTCATTGCAAATGCATCTGTTGATCAAAATTATATTTCAACCCTTTTAGGCACATTAGGTCTCAGAAAAATAAATAAAATTTAGCTTAAATAAAAAGATATTCGTTATTTATGAATGATACATATATCCATGAGATAAAGAAGATGTGAGCTAAGTTACATGAATCACTATTTGTATCACGTATTTCTTTTTAGTTAGCACAATACAAAACGAAACGAGTTTTCATGTATAAAATGTTAAAATATCCCGATACACCATACCCATAGGTGGCTGGAGAATGTACGCAGACACCGCGAGGAGCTTTACAAGCCGTGGCCGTGCAGTGAGCGACGCCGCACTGTCCAACGCCGCGGCCACCCATCCCGTGGCTGTCTTCTACCGAAGCTCCTCCCACCTCCCACACGCAGCCTCGCCATCCGTTGTGCAAGGGTAAGTCATGTGGTAGGTCACGAAAACCCTCAGATGGATGTCCACCTAGAAAGGATTTCAAAATATTCTGTTCTTTCCAATTTAACTAATCACATGAAGTGAAGATTTATACGAAGGACCAGTAAAAATAGTTTTATGGACCATGTCCTAATTATTTTTACTTACGGTAAGTAGGTACGTGATGCGCTATTTAGTGAGTTGTGAATTTGTTGTTTTGTAGTTGCATCCTATCCTAAACCATTTTTTTTTATTTTATTTAAGACAAACTAAGAAATTCCAAATTCGTTGTCACTTCAACAATACAAAAATTATTTTCAGAAAATGTAAAGCCGTACGTATATAACGCTCTCTCTTCTCTCACCAACAAAGATATAAGGGAGCGTCGTCATCTTCGTTTCGTGCGCCGGCGCATTCCCGGACACGTTGTAACGGGCATCAACAGTGACTCCAGCGCTGCGGCCACGGCGCCACACACGGACCGTATGTCCTCCGCGTCTTGGCCCCAGGGCGCGACCAGTGAACACTCGCCGGGGTCCTGAACCATTATGAATAATTTTTGTGGGTATAAGTAGGTGTAGTTATTCATGCAGTAATCGATTTAGAAATACACAATATGTCACCGCTCATTTTCACCCGTAGAAGTCACAAGAATCGATTATAAGGCTTTACCGGAATTACTGCTTTGCGAAGATATGAAAAACTTGAAACAAAACCCTACCCTACACCGTTATACTAACCCGTCTGGTTAGGGTTGCAGTGAAAGGAACTGTAGTCTATGACGCTCTTTTCTTCGGTAAAATGAAAAAGCTTGATTTATTCAAGCTTTATCATATTACCCAAGCTATAATCATTCTAATAATTTATTTTTAACGTTATACAAAAAATTATACATTTTTCTTTGGCATATACGTACATATACCTACGTCGGTATGCCGGCAGGAGTGTTAGTATAAACTGTGTCGCAACCATGTTACAACTGCCAGTGCCTTTACTCTTTTGGAACAAATCAATGTAATTTTAACGATAAGGCCACGACATACATATTACATCATATGACATATCATCAACAGCGCATATACGTCCCCACCGAAGGGCTCGAGCCTATCCTAAACTAGGGCGATTAGGCCTTAGTCAACCACACACACAACCACGCTGGCCAAGTGCGGGTTGGTCGACTTCACACACAACCTGTAAAGAAATTCTTTCTTCACTGGTGTGTGCAGGTTTCCTCACTATGTTTTCCTTCGCCGTAAAAGCGTCGAATAAACGTACATATGAATTCAAAATTTGAAAACACATTGGTACGTGGCGGGGTTCGAACCGCTACCTCCCGATTGGAAGGCGACGGCCTTACGCATTATGCCACATATAAACACATTTAATTTAAGCAAAAAACTGAAACTGCATACGTTCACAAGGAAGCTGACAGTTTGATTGAAATTAAAAATCATTAGTGACAGAGTAAGAGTTCGCCATGCAAAAAATGCTTTTTCAGTTATCTAACATTACAACAAAACATAAAACAGGTATGTTCAGAGGCCACTACTATTTAACTCCTCAAATACAAAAATAAATAATGATCGGAAGACCATTAACGACAATTTTGCGGCCAATAAGACCAGTGGAGTGGTTTAAGTGGGTTAAATTGAGTTTGCCCCAATCCTGGACAGCCCTGTGACATTGCAGGACAACGGGTGGTCGGGTATCACCGCCTTTTGCCACGCAGTCTTATATTTCCCTTATCGCCTGTGGTATACAGTACATGTACAGTACGGTATGCAAATTTATTCTTCCTTGCTTTCTTAACTTCTTTAACTTATTATTTAAGTAGATTTTTAAAAATAAAAGACAACCAACTCAAACTTACCACTACCCATGTTCCATGTAAGCATAATATATCCTTTCACGAAAGTAAGAGCCAAATGCTGACTCCTCGAGTCATGTCTACCAGCTTGTCCAATAAAAGCAAGTAATGCTATTTGATCCATGTCTGTCGTTTGGAAGCGCATACGTAAGTCAAAACGATCTGAGTTCATAGCCGCAGATGATAGTGGATACATAAGGTACGAAGACACTCCAGTCGTTATTGGTGCAAGAGATGGCATTGTAATATCCACGTCTGTAAGAATTTAAATTAGTTGCAGTAATTTTAGGCGCTGGTTCATTTTAATAGTTGAAACAAAAACTCCTTACTGTATTCGCAGAAGATGCCGTGTTTGCCAAAAGGACAGATGCAAAGAAACCCGCTGCCTGGATGGCGGACGCAGCTACCACCTGAGCGGCATGGATTGTTTTCACACACTGATTCGTTACAGTATTCACCGGACCATCTGGAATGTTATTAAGATGTTCCTACGCAAATATTGAAGTTTGTGCAAAATAATATAATAAACAGCATAAATATTTGATTATTATGACCATAAAAATTATAATAGCTAGATACCCGTTAGCACAGGAGCAGCTGTAATCTGGCCCGTGGTCGTTGCAAGAGCCACCATTCAAACAAGGCCCAGAAAGACATGCCAGTGATGAGCATTCTGTAATTTCAGCAGCTTCGACTGCTTCTCCATAAATTTCACGCTTTTCACCATTCACCTTAATATAAGTAATTAAATTTATATAAGTATAACTGAGACCACAAAAGTGTATTTAAAGATTTTGATAACATTACTGTCAAATCAGAAAGGCATCCAATAAAAGGCTTATTCGAATCCTTCGCTGTTGGGTTGTTTCCTAAAAAAAGAGTTGTGTTGTAATCTGGAATACTGATGTTAGCTACTTGACCACCACTCATAGCTACAGTATCATTTAGACGGAGAGTAGCATTACAATGTTGTTCTTCAGGATACAAATCCAATCTGTAAAATAACGGAGAGTCACCATTTACTCGGGGGACTAAAAAAATATAAAATTGTAGTCTAGTCGGATTAATGATGGTTTTGGACAATACTCTTAATAATAATATTTTAGTTAATAACGATATTATTACAAAACGTTATTTAACACTAATCACCTAAAGTTAATAATGATTTTAATATGTGCCTGTATTTAACAATTTCTCGTATATATGAAGCAGATGTTTAAGCCATCCTAGCTTTGGGTAACATTTTGTAGTAAGTCCGCAAAAGCCAATAGTAGAAAACGTGTAAAAATCTTACTTTGTCTCTATTTTCATCAGATATCCTTTGTTTACATAAGTTTTCAACTCGCTTAACAACATAGTTTGATAGCCACATGAGAACTTGAATTTCAAAAGCCCAGATTCCATGTACAGCGTCATATAGACACCTTTGCCAATGTCGACGTGCATTATTTGTCCATTAGTTATTAGGGTCTTCGCATTAAATATCACATCAATCGAAGAAGTATTTCGTAATTTATGTGTAATGAAGGAGTTTCCACTAAACGCGGCTGACTTTATAAAACTTTTATCATTGCAAAATTTTCCCGCATAATTGAAGCTACAAAAACACTGAAAATAATATCTAATTTATTTGATATATTAAATAAACAATTAATATAAAATTTTGATAATAAAATATTACAATGTAAAAACTTTAAGCAATAAATTATAGTAACATACATACCCGAATGCCATGTTGTGTATTTACACAGGTACCGTGATTATTGCAAATAGATTCAGTGCATTCCGATTGTATTGTCGTATATAGACTAGTTGCGTTTTCAGGTACTGAGGTTGTTACCATAGCTTTTGTTGTAGTGGTTTCTATTGCTGTGGTTGTAGTGGTTTCCATCACCTCTGTAGTATAAATGAACGATGTTGGATAATCTGTTATAGGGTGTTCAGTTGGAGTATCAGTAAACATTGCTTCTGTAGTTATATCAGCCTTGGTAGTTGTTATCTCTGCTATAGTTTCCTTAGTACTCTGTGTACTTGAAGTTTCTGTCAAATCTGTTGATATTGTCAAATCTAATATGTTTGTAGTGGTTATTATTTCTGTGGCTTCAGAAAAAGTTACAAGTGGTATATCAGTTTCCACGGACTCTGTTGTGGTATCCACAATTGTTGAAGGTGCTGTTAAAGTAGTAGTTGTTTCTTCCGATTTCACACAGTTGATTCCACATTCAGTAATTGTTTCTGGTTTTGAAGTTTCCGTTATAGTAATTGATTGAGTTGGAAGAGTAATCATTGTTTCCTCTTTAGACGTTGCTGATTCTACTGTGGCAGTAGACGATTCAACATAAACCCCAGATTCTGAACTTGATGATTGTTCTAGTGTTGTCATATCAATATTTGTTTCAGTATGTTCATCTTCAGATTTAGTCGTTGACGTCAGAGTTTCAGTTTCGTTTAATACAATTACAGTTGTAAAATCATTATATTCTGTACTAAGACTTACAATATCATTATATTCTGTACTAAGACTTGCAATATCTGTCGTTAAGATGTCCGTTGTATGAAAAATTGACTGTGCTGTAAATGAAAGCGTTGTAGGGCTGACATAATCACAGTCATAAGTTCCATCATCTAAAATAAGACACTCGCACAATGTTCCTGTTAGTTTAGGTGGACAGGAGCATGTGAAGTTATCGATACCATCAATGCATGTACCACCATTCATACACCTGAAAACGTAAATTCATTTTGGAAAATGTGTAATTACTATCATTAAAATTGATTATTCTAAAATTTACCTGGGTCCTAGTAAACATTCATCATACTGAAGATCACAACGTTCGCCGTGGTAATCTGGAACACAATAGCAGACCCTGACGCCTTCTTCGACCACACATAGGGCGCCATTACTACATGAGTTTTCAACACAAAATTCTATCTGCGTTTCGCAGCTTTTTCCCGTAAAGCCTGCAAAAAATAATCAGCTCATCAAATTGACATTATTTCATTCATGTATAGGTTCCTAAGTATACATTTTTCTTACCAAATGCACAGGCGCACATATAGTCTGCGTGGACATCGATACAAACGCCTCCGTTTTGACATGGGTTGGACTCACATTCATCAATTTGTACTTCACATTTGGAACCGGTCCAACCTAAAGAAATTATGCCATTTACAAATTATACTAGTTGAAGTGGATTTATTTTTATTATTTAAGACTGTTTTGCGATTAGCTTCTATCTCACTTGATGGAACGTGAAGTTGGGACTTATTATGAAGAGTCATATCTCACTGAGGTAATAAAAGTGTTTCTTCGGGATTCTTCAAAGCAAGAGTAACCTTGCTTTGAAGAATCCTGGGTAATACTTATGTTTTAGGAAACAAGTGACAATTATAGCTGAAGTGTACGTGGTACTACAACTACCGCTATATTAAATTAATTATTAGCTAAACTGGTATAATGCTATAAATAAACGGCTTTTATAGATTGTTTACCTACTACTCGCATGAAATCATGGTAGGTAAGGCATTCTAAAGTACAAATTATGGTCTGTAAAAAAGAATATTTCTATGAATTTACTGTACCTGCCAAGCATTTGCAATAAAACTTGAAGCCAGGTCCCTCGATGCACTGGCCGCCGTTGTCACATCGGACCTCCTCGGTGGAGTTACACATTGCCACATCGAGTTCGCAGTGCTGCCCAGAGAAGCCGGGGACACAAGTACACATGTATCCGTTGGTCAAATCTATGCATGTACCGTTATTCATGCAAGGATTAGACTCGCATTCGTTGAAATTCGTCTCACAATTTTCGCCTGGAATACGAATTTAACAATGAACTTACGTATTTTCTTTATGTTAACTGTATTAATTAAATCATTAATATTAAATATCTGTCATTTTTGGACTAATAAAATCCGGAAATTTTAGAAAATATATCATGAACTTCAATTTTAGACAGTAGATTGCAGTAGTAATGGTCTTGATACTAATATTGTCGGATTCTATCGAAAGAAGATTGTTGTCTCACGCAGCAGATGAAACTTGAAAGAGGAAGCATATTCTAGCCTAGAGTCATTTTGACAAAGCTGGCAAAAAAGTAAACTATTGGTAAGTGGCTACAGTCAACATACCTACCTACACCTACCTACAAGTATTATAGTTCATGTGGTTACTGCAAGATTTGTAAGACGCAATTAAGCCATACAAAGACCTGCCCCTTGATTCTAGATGGTTAAAGCTATCGCGATCGCTTTCAATTTTGACAGTCAAAGTGCATCCATTACTATTTTTTATCAGACAGTCGACACACAGTCTTGTATTGATGCCGCAGTGACTAGTAATTTCAATGTGATCATGATAACTCCCCCTGTACGTTGTAACTAGTGTCATAAGTGCACTGTCACGTTTACCCTTACCAAAAATGGCAAATGTAATAGACTGTGTGAATTATTTTAATTCCAATAATATACACGGTTATTTTTTTATCACCCTGGAAAATTTAAGGGACGCTTCACGACATGGTATTAGAATGATTTAAATATAAATAAAAAAAATAACCCCCCTCCTTAATTTTATATTAATTTTTTAAAAAATACAAAAAATGCTGCACTAGTTGAGAGCAGCATTTTTAGAGATTTTTTTATTTTTTTTTATATTTTTTTTAATTTTTTTATTTCATTTTTTTTATTTTTTATATAATATTGGATGTGTCCTGAAGCATCCCTAAAATTTTCCAGGGTGATAAAAAAATAACCGTGTATTTCAATAAAATAACACTAATGATTTTACTGACTTTATTTATTACTAGCTGTGCCCGCGAACTACGTTTCGCCATCAAAATACTTAACACAGTGTTTAGTTTTTTCCTCCATTTTATTCCATAATGATTCAAGTTTATTCTGCCTTTCATGAGCATCGGCTATTTCGAAATTAGGACAATTTTCGTAGGTTCGTAATGTTTTTTTCTAACAGTCCACAAAATTAAATACATTACATATTACTATAAACACTAAGTATTATTATTGTTTTTAAGATACATTATTGATATTAATAAATTCTTCTTCAGTAGAAAGAACTACACAGTTGCAAGAATAATCTTTATCGTATTCATGTTTCGAATAAAAATAAACAATTGGTTAATAAATTAGAACTGTATACGAATAAAGTTTATATTTTATAATGGGTGTTGGTAACACCAACAAAATATATTTTTTGGATATGACAACTTGGCCAATTTTGATTGGTCGTACAGTAAGCTCCTTGTCAAGCTATACTGTTTGACCTTTGAACCGTTCTTATGTCGCTCGTAATACTGGCGGTTTTTGTAGAGTTAATGTTAGCATGAATGGGGGGGTTACTGTACAAATACGTTTTCCGTATTCGATATCCGATCACGGAATACAGACACGGAGTTTCTGGACGTAGCGCAGACGTTCGTTTCTTCTCATTCGGGATTTCTACCATTCTACCTAAACGTACGTACAGAACGTGTTCCGTTCGTAATAAAAACGAACGTGTGCGGCAGTCAATGAGTATTTTGTATAGATTTGATGCATTCGGATGCCCGCATTCAGAAAACGAATGCGAAAAAACGTATTTATGCGGTTAGCCTTAAAATGTATTGAGACTTCCGTTTTTGTAACATGTACTGTGCGATATAGTGTTGCTGGCATAGTTCGGTTAGCAAACTCGCCGTGATGACTAACATCCAACACACAAACTTGGAGTTATCGTTAGTTAGTTCACGATCGTTGCATTATCACGGTCTCGAAGGACACTAAACACAGGTAACATCTAACATCGAACATCCAATAGGCCCCGAAGCGGTTCTCAAACTTTTTTGGTGACGAAACCCTTTTGGAAAGCGAAATACTTGACGGAACCCTAAAATAAAACAATAGTTTTTAAAAGTGTATTCTTTATTAATAAGCATAATAAAAGTACGATCAGAGGGGGTGTTTTGATTTTTCTAAATTATTGCGGAAGTCTTATAGGGGTATTGTGGAGCCCTAGGGTTCCGCGGAACACACTTAGAGCATGGCTGCTCTAGGTACCCTTCAGGGCCTTCTTTCATTTAATACCCCTATTGCTGGGTTTGAAAAGCAACTGTTATCCGTCTTTTTTGAGCGGCGGCCATGTTGAATTTACGTCAATGTTGCTACGTTCATAGTGCTCTACTGATCAAGGCCTTTCATTTGATACCCATATTGCTGGACTTAGAAACGAACTTTTATCAGATTTTTTTGAGCAGCGGCCATATTGAATGTTGTGCTATTTTCCTAGGTTCATAGTGCTCTACTCTTCAAGGCCTTTCATTTGATAGCTATATTGCTAGGTTTGGAAACGAACTTTTATCCACCTTTTTTGAGCGGTGGCCATGTCGAATTTACGTCAATATTGCTAGGTCCATAGTGCTCTACTCTTGAAGACCTTTCATTTGATACCTATATTGCTAGATTAAAAAACTAACTTTAATCCACCTTTATTGAGCGGCGGCCATGTTGAATTTATGTATGTGTTGCTAGGTTCATAGTGCTCTACTCATCAATGCCTTTCATTTGATACCCATATTGCTAGGTTTGGAAACTAACTTTTATCCACCTTTTTTGAGCGGCGGCCATGTTGAATTTATGTCAATGTTGCTAGGTTCATAGTGCTCTACTCATCAATGCCTTTCATTTGATATCCATATTGCTAGGTTTGGAAACTAACTTTTATCCACCTTTTTTGAGCGGCGGCCATGTTGAATTTATGTCAATGTTGCTAGGTTCATAGTGCTCTACTCATCAATGCCTTTCATTTGATACCCATATTACTGAGTTTGGAAGCGAACTTTTATCCGTTTTATTTGAGCGGCGGCCATGTTGAATTTAGGGCGATTTTCCTATGTTCATAGTGCTCTACTCATCAAGGCTTTTCATTTGATATGCATATCGCTGGGTTTGGAAACGAACATTATCGGCAGTCATGTCAAATTAAGTCAACGTGGCTAGGTTCAATGTGTTCTACTCTTTAGGTTCTTCGTTCGATATCCATGTTCCTTGGGTGGATCCAAAAAAATGTGATCCGTCATTTTAGACATTAGGATCAAGAGTCCCGTCCCGTCCCTCTACGCGTAACCCAGAACATTGCAGTCAGATATTTTTTTTTATTATCAATATTAATCTATTACTTTTAATAGTTTTAAATGGATGAAAGAGTTTGATTCCTTAGTCCTAATGTAAAAACATATAACACCTTTCAAAATACCTTCAAAAGAGTATCTTCATTTTTCAACATTTTAAATATTTCAAAAATTGTACCGATTTTGTGAAAATTAGTCAAGAATTAAACCAATCTACAAATTTTATGGTCACTCGATAAGTATTATCATAAAAAATGCTTTATACATTGGTTGTATGACTTGATCTTTTTGCCTTACCACCACGGTACGACATAAGAAAAAGACAATTTTGTTGGCGAATTCCAGTTGGGTACAGCCATTAACAAAAAATATTAAATTTTATTTGTACTATGTGAAACGCTTCAGTCCTGCCTTTTAATTTTCGAAATCCAATTACTTAAGATCAGGCTGTATGGCGTAGTTCCATTGCCTTTCCTTCGTGGAAGAAAATACCTTCTCTCTGAGTTGCGTTCCGAGGGTCAGAGTAATGCAACCGAGAGTGTTTTTCACACTCGCTCCGAGGTTCAGAACGGGTCGGTTGCTATCTTTTTTTTTAGTTTGTATTTGCCGATCAAGATCAAGCAAAGGGCAAAATATTACTAATCCTTACTATGAAATTAACAGTAAATATCCATTTTTCTGCTTAAAAATAATTACAACACATAGAAATCACTATATTTCCCTAGTATTAGGCTTAAAAGAGTTCAAAGTAGTGTTATTTAATAAAATAATAAATAATTAGCGTATTTTTGACATCGACATTGACATAAAATCTGTCAGAGTGTTTTTTACCCTACGCTCGAATTGGTTGTTTGGTTGCATCACTCGAAGCTTCTGAACGGGCACAGAGTGTACTAACCGCCTGTTAGAGCGTTTTTTACCCGGAGGCTCTGAACGGGTTGGTTGCTGTCAGAGTGCACTCGGAGTGCACTCGAGCGTAGGTTCTGAACGCAGCTCTGTACTATGTGACAGACTTGTCAAAATAATTTCACGTGCGCCATGTTGTTTTTCTACCTAAAGCCAATTCGAAAATTTTATATGGTATTTTTTCACTAAAAATAAAAAGTGAATTTCAACAAACGAAAATATGCCTAAATGTTCTTCCGGAAAATTCTAAGCATTGTGGTGTAAGCCATATCAAATTCTGTCCAGTAGTTTCGGAGATCTTTCCGGACAAACAGACAAACAAACAAACAAACAAACAAACAAACAAACCAACAAACAAACAATTTTTTTAAAAACTATTCTATCGTGTTCTGCTAATGATTTTAAGGCGACCTGTGTATTTTTTTTCTTAATATTTCGCAATTACAGATTTTTGTACCCCTACGATTTTATTATATATAGAGATAATACAAGCTTTTACTGCGTTTTTACACACTTTATCCTTCCCCACAACTCAAACTATCTCCATAACAAATTTCATCTAAATCAGTTCAGCGGTTATTGATTTCCCATATAAACTTCCACCCCCCTTTTCTCCCCCTTAAGGGGTGATTTCTGTGATAAAAGCTATCCTATGTCCGTCTCCTGGTTCTAAGCCACCTCCGCACCAATTTTCAGCCAAATCTGTTCAGCCGTTCTTGAGTTATAAATAGAGTAACTAACACGACTTTCTTCTATATATACACCGTTATTTTTTTATCACCCTGGAGAATTTTAGGGGCGCTTCAGGACACATCCATTATTATAAAAAAAATTAAATAAAAAATTAAAAAATATAAAAAATCTAAAAATGCTACTCAACCAGTGCAGCATTTTTTGTATTTAAAAAAAAAATAATATAAAATTAAGTAAGTGAGTTATTTTTTTTATTTATATTTAAATCATTCTAATACCATGTCGTGAAGCATCCCTTAAATTTTCCAGGGTGATAAAAAAATAACCGTGTATAGATTATAATTTCTGAACACCCAAGATCCCGCAATGTTCCCATAAATCTTATTACTCTATTTTCATAGACTATATAAAATCAAACTTCTAATCAGTCCGAATACACTAAAATAAGGTATTCAGTCACAGAACACAATTCTTTTTTAACCGAGAATCCGCCGAATGAAAATCTATGTTTTTCTATACATAATGGGACATGTGCATTGAATATGATTCATCACCGTCCTAATGCAGTCCACTGGTGGACATAGATCTCTCCCAAGGCGCGCCACTAATACCGGTCCTCAGTTGTGCACGTCCAGTCTACCACTTATAGTACCTACTGGAAATTCTGCAGCCTTAAGTAACTCAAAAGTAATTATGTCTTTATCGGGGGCTTTTGCATTTTAAGCTATCTTAGGGCCAGTTTGAGCTCGTCTAGAGTAACGTTTGGCAGTGTGTCGGTGTAGTGGCGAGTTTGTGTGGCTCTGGGATCCTGCAGTTCGGGTTCGGGTTGCAGGTCCTTGTGTTGCGTATAATAAGTCGTAAAAGTTTTCGATCTTATCAATGCATTGTCAACAAGCATTGCTGCTTTGCGTCAGAAACAGGTAAGATGAAGTATGCGTGCTGATGAATTGGGTCCTCTAAAATGACGTTCACACAGGCAAAAGCAGTGACTTTTTATTTTTTCAAATCAAAATCATCAGATAGTTACCAATGAATCCATCGGGACATGAGCAGTTATAGGAGGCGATGCCGTCGATGCAGGTGCCGCCATTCAGGCAAGGGTCCGACCAGCACTCGTCCCAGTTCGTCTGACACTGCACGCCCGTGTACCCGTCCACGCAGTAGCATGAATACGTGCTGAAACGCATCCACACTATGTGATAAATGCCAGTGGTGTGATAGCAAAGCGGCAAATACCATGGGCAGACTCAAGAGGCCTTGATCAATGAGATTCAAATGACAGAATAATTAAAACTTAAAGTGGGATATTAGAAACAAATTATTCAAGTTCATGATAAAGTTAATACATTTCCGTCAGCTGATATTCAGATATCATGCGGATTAATACGTACATACATGGTTAATATTTATGCTCAAAAGGGTTCAATTTTGCTACAGGCTAAACAGTAAAGGAAGATTAAGTAGCGTAGCGCCCTCAATTCCCAACGAAGGCAGAACATGGTGTGCACAAAGTTCAAAAAACAAGCGGGAAACGTACCGGAAACTAGAAAACTCTAAACATAGAAAAAGCGTCTTTGAACGTCGTCGTCGTCGTCGTATTATGCGTAAAATAACATATTTTACAACGCAGACATTAATAGTACACATTACGATATAAGTGCGGTATGGTGGATAAAACTCACGAGGCGGAATTTCAGCCCGAGCCGAAAGCGAGGGCGTAATAGAGCCGAGTGTGTATAAATAATATACGCACGTATATTGTACGACGATTTTCAATACACTTGTGTAATAAAATAAAATAAAATGAATTTTTTAATCAAAGAACACAAATCATTGTTAAATAAAAAAAAATGTAGTTTGTTGATATCTTATATTACCTCTAGTTTTAAAAAAAATTTAGTGCATTACTGTCGCGGCCGGTTAAATTAGATCCACTTTAGAAGCGAGTTGAAATAAATTTTACATTGGTCATGCCTGAAAATCCGCGCTTTTCGTGTTTTTAACGCAAAAGCAATTAGCTGAGGCAATACAATGTCGTTTTTGGACTGCACTATTTAGCAAATTCTTAGTTATATATTTATGTGTGTGTTGTGTGTGTGCGTCCAAATAAAGCATTCTTTCTTTCTTGAATTATGATCGAAACATAATTAATGATCACATAATATTATATACATGTATACTGGCTCAATACTCGATAAATAAAAATGGATCGCCAAATGTGTTGCTAAGCGCTAACTCGCGACCAGGTGAATCGTTTTGGCTAATTTTATTTTTATATTTTCCTCAAGGCACAAGGAAGGATTTTATGGAGAGAAAAAAATAGTAAAAACAACACTTTTCTTTCCCATCCAAATCACAGAGTAGCTAACTTTTGACAGAACGAAGTCTGTCCGGGCATTAGTATTTAATAAAGAGCTATAATATGGCTATAATATAGCTAATATTAATAAAGCATTGGTAGTAAGTACCTATTTATATCATCGATGCATATGCCGTGGAGGCAAGGGTTGCTGAGGCAAGAGAGGCCAGCGGCCACTACCTGCACAGTCACCAGCGCCCACCAAAGCGCCTGCAGTGTGACGCCTCCTTTTTCAACACTCATTTTTTTATACTTCTTCACTCCATCCTAAAAAAAGTTAAACTGCCATGTGCTAATAAGTAAGTATGTTATTTTTCCTACTTACGTTGTGAAATACTGATACAAAAACGTTCAGAATTTTAATTATCTGACTGTACTGAAAAAATTAAGACAACATTTCGATTTTTAATGAGTTTTAATAAAATTACAGTTAAACACACGTAGATAATTGTATGCAGAAATAATGTCAAGTTAGTTGGTACAAAAAATCTTTAAATAAATTGATTTAATTTACATGAAATCACATAAATAGTAAAGCACCTTACTATACCATAGTATATAAATATAACATACCGTTAGAGAGATCTTAATTTCGAATGATACTTCTTCAATTTGCCATTACTATATTATAATAACATTAAAATTTAGGTAACTTTAGAAATGTATACTCGTATCAATCATAATAATATAAAGAGTCTACCAACGGGATCCAGCGTTAACAAGGCGTGGTTTGCAGTCACAGTTACCATAGAAACAGGTAAACATACATAACTTCCTGCCACATGGGACTTTGAACTATTGACAAAATTTGTGGCGGCATGTGTACTCAATAGCTCAAAAGGAGTAAGGAAGGACACATAAATGATACTGAATTATATAAAACCTACACAGAAAACGTATGTGATACAAATTCATGCTTTTAAATAAATGATAAATACAGTTATAATAATCTTATAGTTATTTTTAATGACAACAATATATTCCTGTTCTATAACCTTAATTTAATTTTTCTATAAGGTTTGAGAAACAAGTATGACAGTGTTAACAAACTATTTAAACTTTCAGAATACCGCCAAAAGATACTTCACTTTCTGTTATCCAATGGAAATTGAAACTACGATTGACGTCTTAAGGACAGGAAAACGCTTAGACAAGCGTTTTGAAACCAAATGTCACTTCACAATACTTTGTCTTTATAGAGTGTCATTTGATAATCGTAAAGCTTTTTTAAACTATTTTACGTAAAGTTTTCTAATATAGAGTAAAAAAATATTATAATGTAGCCAAGCATGTTCGTATTATTAATAAAAGATTAAGCTTTATGATATATGGATGGCTGAAGTTTAATGGTTTTAAAACGGTCTTTGTCACTGTCAAGTGTCGAAGCTGTCAAACTGCCAGCTGGCTATTGTCATTGTGTTCTGTAATTTGTGAAAGGAATGAAAGTTCCTCTATTAACTGCAGATTTTAATTACTTATCTCAAAAAATTTGTGCCACATATCTTTCAGAACAGTTCTCAAAGAATATTGTCTCACAGAAGTTTTCAAAGGACTTCAAATTTGTGGATTAGATAGCTTTTTTTTTGATTGAATATGGATCCCGGAATCCTTTGTTTGCACCACTGCGAACACAAAGTGTTTTGTACTGTAATACCGGAAAATTGCCCTGTGTGTCATCAAAAACTAGACCGATATGACTATAACTTACTACCGTTTAGGTGATTTTATGCACATTTACATAAACTACAGTTAAGTGTAGATATTTCATAATAGTAATACTTGTTGCTAAGGCGTCCAATTTCTTTTGTAGGGTGCCGTATCCATTTGTGAAAGCATCACAGCATCCTCGGGCAATAGTCATGAAACCTACTCATGGGGACTTTCTTAAGTGAGTTTACTTATAAGTTTAATATTGCAATTATTGCACTTTCAATCTGTAACTTCATGAAACAAAGAGTACATTTTTTACGAAAGTGAGACTTAATGAAACTTTTCCTTTCAGTGACTATTATAATTCTAAAGACTTGCACATTGGTGTGACCAATTCGCTTGGTTGTGTAGTGGAATTCAGTGAAAAAGGTGTTCATGGAGTGGATCCTGTCACGAAGAAGTGGAGTTCTGATGAACAGAGTATGCACTGGGAGCAATGCCTTCTTTTAGAACAGTTTGATGAATTGTGGAATGAAATATGGGACGGTGTTTTGATGAAGGTATAACAAGCTGTTTGTATACAAGATTAGCCATATAATATTTTCTTGTAATAATAAAACTCATCATTTTTGCTATTGGCGTACTCTCTCTCTCTCAAAAATGATTTATTCACATTTCAGGTAGCTTTAAGTCCACTGTGGAATGCAGATAAATATAATGAAGAAAGGCACAATTGTTTCACTTTTGTGCTTGCTTTTTTACGAGCGCTGGATTGTGGTGAACTCTCTGAAAAGGCTCAAGATCCTAAGTTGTTTTGCAAGCAATATGTTGTTCCTAGAACATCAGCAGCAGGGAAGTATATATCTCTATACAGGCAACTAAAGAGGCAAACATATTTTATACAAAACCAGTGACAGAATATTTAAGCTCATTCTAATTTTCATTATTTTATTTATTATTTAGTTAGTAAACAGTATTACCTGTGATGGCAAAAAATAGATTTAAGTTTCACTTTCTGAATTTTATTTGCATTTATTCCAAGCCAAAATATTTATTTTTATATTAATGTCAAGATGAGTTTAACTGTAGTGGTTTTAAACTTAGTTTAAAAAACACTTTTTCAAAGTGATTTATCTTACAGAACTGTTTAGATAGTATTTACTTTGTTAAAAAATCGAAAACTAAATTATTTTATTCTAAATAACAACATACAACTAGTGAATTTACCAGTGTAAAACATTGATTTGTTATTTTAAAAGGTCATATTAAGATTGATCTGATCACTTCATACTTAATTCAAAACTTCCTATATTTACTCTTGCCAATGAAGCTTAAACATGATGTAACCCATGATGCGTTGGACCCCGGTGAAATACACCTGGCTGGGTGTTAATAAAGCCTGTGAGGAGTTAATTTGTTTGCAAAGTAATATGCATGATGTATATGATAAATTGTTATTATGATTTTTTCTTGACAATACATAATCTCATTTTGTCAACCATTTAATTATATCAATATTATAGATTTATTATTAAACACTTATAGCAGATTTCATCAACCTTATCTTAGCTTAGGAAACATCAAGACGCATGCTGTCACTTTTTGTCTTGAATGAAAAGAATGTGACAGTATGCCACCTAAAATTACCCTGAGCTAACAAGAGGTTGGCGAAATTGGCCAATAGTATATAAAATAATATATCAACATGTATAATTTTTAAACTAACACCAATTCACTTTGGTGCTGGGGATTACATAACTTCTTTTTCATTATAATGAAAACACAAATGCACTACTCTGTGTTATATCATTAAATGGTTACATATGCTACGCATTCCTCTTATTAGTAGTGTTGTGCATCTTTTTACATTGTTATTTGTTAAATTGTACTCAATATCTTTGTGTGTAACTAATAAAATTGGAGAGTGTAGATATGCTCCAAGCTTTTAATATAATTATAACCTCAGTTGATGCTACCCTAATGTTAATGGTGCATAAATATTATTTTCATTGTTTGGTGAGTTAATTAAACTGGTGATCTGTCAATAGCTTCACCGTAACTACTTGAGCAATCTAAGACAATGTGAAAAGATGCGGAGATTGCAACACCATCTTACTTTAACCACAGGTTTTATGAGGTCATTGTGGTGCTTTTAGGTTAAACTTTAGTTGAGTTTAATTGAATCTCGTCTTGAGAGTGTATGTATGTTTGTTATAATAATAAAAAACACACTTTCAACACGAAATATTTGTATAGTTATAATATGATAGAAAATCCAGTTAGTGTGGCTTTAATCACACTTATGCCTGAAAGAGATTAAAACTGGACCTCACAAGCAGTTAGTCACATTTGCGACTATTACAGCCAAGGAGGCCTACTTTTAATTGTATAGATTGTATAAGTAATTTACTTTTTGTTATTATCTTAATACTTGAGCTTGTTTCGTTAGAAGGTTACTTTTTAGTCAGGAGCAAAATTAAAAAAAAAATATTCTAAAGATTATATTAGATAGTCTTTATGATTAATGTATTTTTATAAAACCAAATAAGGGTTTAATCTTATTTGGTTTTCGCCTGGCTTTCGCATACTGTGAATATTATTCCCTTGCAATTCTAAACTTGCTAGTTTTTCCCTATTGCAGTAATATTTTAAATAAAAATACATCTACACATTCAATTTTAACAGTGGACTGAAATAAATAATTATATTAGAAAAAAAAAACATTTTACATAGGTGTTACCGTGTTACTGATTCTGTGTTGCTTTTATTAATTTGACTCCTGATTGAAAATAAACCTTTTTAAATATACTATTGTCAAATGAGTGGTTTTACAATCGAAGGGCAGTTTTTATACAATTTTATTTTTAAAGCGCATAATTTTGATATTTAACATTTTTATGACAAAACTTATGTGATAAAAAAGAAAAGAACCGTCTCTACTTTAATAATTTACTGTGATTTACATTATTCTAATACAAATTGTTACTTATACATATTCTGAATGAATCTTCACTTAAAAATAATGTAGTTATTTAAATTTGTGGGTATATTTAATATACTTATACGATTTTGGATGTTCATTATATCAGTATTCGGCATAGACAATAGTTTTTGCATCAGATTGATGGCCTAAGTAGGAATGCACTATAATCAGAGAATCACTGACAAATAGTTAAATTGCAATTATTTCGTTTTTTTATGAAGTTTTTTGGTATGGCTAAGACTAGAGTCGACCTTGCATTGAACATCTTTGATCTCCATATCGTCAATTCTTCTCTCCAATTATTATCCACTTCGATAGTATTGTTAAAAGTTGTGCTTTTCACTGTTAAGCGTTACGAACATCTATATCAGCAATGAAAAGATGAAACCAATCACAACCTTAAAATCGGGCAATATTTAATTTAGCGATGATAAAAATTAAGAGTCATGTTGGTAATAGACATCTCTATTTCCTTTTTGTACTCAACTGAATATAATAATTGGTATAATTTTGGAATCAAGTATTTTCAACATTATTTCAGAATAATTTATTATGACAAAATGTTTCTTTATTAAAATCGCGCATAATTGATCATATTTTTTTCTGATACCACACCGGTCGAAACTCTGAAATATGCGAGATTAATCGTTTTCTGTAAATTTTAGTGTTCGTACGAATAAAAGACAATATAATAATGCTATTTTATATGTTGTATTAAAAATGTTGTCGAAATTTGTTGTGTAGAGAAAGAGAGAAAGAAAAGCTAATTTTATTTCTCTAGTACAACGTAAGAAACGCTCAGGGTGTATGTTAAAGCTACATAAATTTTTTGTATCCATAGATACAGACTGTGATCAGTGGATAAAACACGTTCATTATGTTTTAGTATCCGTCGTCGCTTGCGCTTCTTAATAAGTGCGCTGCTCATGGAGAAGATAAATCATATTTAAATATATTGTATATGCTTTAACCCGCTATTGGTGACGTCAATTTGACTTACATCATTAGTGACGCTGGTCTCACACACCGGGATTTTCAATGAAAGGTTTTTCAAAATATTTTATTTATTTTTTTATGTAATATATGTTATTTGAAAATAAAACAAAGATATTTAATTAATCGCAGCTAGATTATTTGACTTTTGATTTAAACTGTTTTACTTGAAACATTATAAATTACAAAGTTTTTATACACAACTTTTTTAAAGTTCGGGAACACACAGCAATCAATACATTTTTATAACTATTTCAGTCTTTTCGATGTTTTGACACTAAGAACTTACACAAAATAAACGAAAAGTAGTATCCTACCAATGATAAATAACAACAATATAGATCTGAAAAATGACTATTCTTCAGTCAAATAGCTCCAACATGAAGGCACTACAAGCTAAATACACAAATATTTCTAGCATTTGTGACAAGTGTATTTGGTCTTTCTGTTAGTTTTACAACGACATTCATAACATCCTTTCTTGATGGACCAACAAGTCCCAGATACCTTATCTAGCTTCAAAATTTCTGACAGTCTTTTTATCATTGACTGTGGCAAGTTCAGCTGCATTTGTCGTTCTCTTAGTGAGTGAGTGTTACTTCATTGAGAATTCGGCTATGAAATTAATTTAATGTTTACAATTTAATATTATAAATATCGCATATTATTGTATATCATTGTATATCTATATAATCATGCTGATCATAGGATAATGCAATAAAATAATTTCAAAAGTAAGTGAAAAATGTATATAGTCCTGGCAATTTTTTTTATTGCTGCTAAGTTTGCAAACTAGCAAACTGCCCATCTGATGGTAAGTGGTAACAGTCACCTATAATACATGTGGCTCCCATAAGATTTGCAGTAAAACTAGCTGCAACCCCCACAAGAACCACAGTGTACGTTGCCAACTTGTGACATTAGATGTACCTAATGTCACTACGAAGCAAAATCATTGCTCATGGTCCCAATAATTTGACTGCCATATCTTGAGACATGAGTTTCTACTGGATTACGGGCGCATATTATTTTAAGGAACTAGTAACTTAATAGAAGATATGAAACAACAATATTATGAAATTAAGTGTAACGAGTTAATTCCCTGAAAATCATTAAATAACCTTTGTTAACTAACTCGGATTATCTTCTGGAAGATGTTTTTACGTATGTATTTGGCATTTTTTAACGATAAATTTTGATTAAAATTTGTTTTGGGGACATGGATATTCTCAGAAATATTTTGAAAAGTAACATATATTTTTTTACTACGGTATATTAAACAAGTTTTGCTAAAAAAAGTTTAAAGTGGGGCTCGATGAGCTCAGCTCAGAGTTGTCAACCTCTTCAGAGGATTGTGAAGCTGTAAATTTTCATACAAAAAGTGATAACGCTTTTCTTTCTCTCTTTACATAGTCCAATTTTCATAATTTTTGAAAATGTTGTAGATATAATAAAGATCTAGGTTTGTACGTTATGATTTTGAAGTAATATTGCTCAGAATATAAATTATTAACACCTAAATATCCATATTTTAGACTTAAAAACTACCTCGAGCATTTTTATCTTTTTTTGACAAAATTATACTGAATTACAAAAAAGAAAAACGTACAAACATAGAATAAGGTATACTGAATCTAATGAGACCAAAAAGTGCATACTCGAGCCATGAATTGGCACTTCACAGTCATCTTAAGTCGAAGTCTTACTCGGGGGGCCGCCGGCATAAGGATAAGGCAAAAAACACAATTTCTGTGAGAAGGATGGCCTTATAAGTTCTTGTCTGTCTATAATGGCCTGTGAGGTTAGCCAAAATTATTCTTCCTGTAAAGGGGTTGTGTGTATACAAAAAGATAGAAAAACACTAGCTTACTGTATGTACTTATCATGGAACAGAAAAATACAGTGGAAGATTCCCATAGTTAATACGTCAGTATTAATTTTCTGCTGTAATCAAATAAAAAGAACATATACTACCTGCATAAACGCTAGGAAACATTTTGTCCGATTTGCCTTATTTTTTTGCTTAGTTTAAAACTAGCTTTTAGTTTAAAACGTCATACAGATATACAAATTTCCTTTTATTCGGTGAAGAAAGTACAAGTTCAAGTATTCAATGTTTGGCACGCGTGGTACGTACCACTTCTAAATATTTCGACTGTTTCTTTTTCTACTCCGATGTATTTATCAATATAGAACTGGGAACGTGCTTAACACGGTAGCACAAGTTTTAATGTACACCTTTGGCGTTTCATTCAGTTCATATCTATAAATAGATATGTGTACTTTTAGTGTAAGTACTTTCTAAAATTAGAAATTTCCAAAATACTTGAATTGTTTTCGTTCGTGTTTTAATAACTCCTAAATGTAACTTGGTTAATGGATCTCAAACAATTTTCTAGGTGCTTTCTGTAATAAACAGTGTGTTCAAAGATGTTGTTTTTTTGTATAATAATATGTAAGCTTACCTTCTTAATATAAAAAATAAAAAACCCTTTCTTTAAAAAAGTTTATTAAGCTCATTAAAATATAAAATTTTACATTGTATATTTTGTATTAAATTATTTGACTTCACTGTCTAGTGGAATTGGATATATTTTTTTACATTGAAATGTTTATATTTGTTCGTAAATATTGCTTTAAAGGGAAAATTAAGATCACAGTAATAATGAAAAGTACACTGAATATGTAAAAAGGCAACAGTGTTCTATTGTTCAAACGTTAAAACATAAGTAGGTACACAGTACACACAAATCAAATTCTTTCTATATGTAAAACCTATTTCGTTTACTCGTTGTCATTATATCAGCTTACGAGGAAATAATTTATTAAGTAATTTTTTTTATTAAGTAATACTTTAAGGTTACGTTTCGGACTAGTCCAACCTAATTTGTAACTTTAACAGGAGCTGACTCAACGCCAACCCAGAATACTGCACCGTTGTGAGCAATAGTGGCCCTGAAAAGAAAAAGAAGTCAGTAATTCTATAATATCGCATTACAAGAAAAAATCTTATAATTGTTCACCCCAATTCCGTTTAGACATGAATGTTCCAACATATTTTTTTCATTAATGAAAAATTTTCTCTTATTAATAAGAGTATAAACGAATGTTTAGGGGTTGTAAGCCCTAAACTAATCCGGACCCTGCATTGCACAGGTTGCCACCAGTAGTAAATCCCGTGGATGCCTCAGGGGATATGTGACCTTCCTTTTTCGGGGGGGGGGGGGGGGGGGCGGGTTTGAGAGGGGCTCGCCGTAAGCGAGCAGACGCCGACGAGGTCGTGGAAGTATTCGATAGAGTTCCCATGACCTTGTCAGGTATAGCGACGCGTCCCTCCTCGACGTACCCTCGTCTGGTGATGGACGTGCTCGCGCCAAGGCGTTTGCGAGGGGGCATCGTGGGTTTTAATCGGTAGGCCACGGCCGCTGGGTAACACACTATCCCAGTGGCAGCGGAGGGTCCGACATAACCTTGCCTCTTCCCAAACGCAAGGTATGCGGAACCTATTTGCCAAGAAAAAGGGGTTGTAAGCTCTTATATAGGCTGTGTCAAATGCTTCCTAAGGTATGGCTTACTCAGATGTGTGATAAATAAAACCGACCTGCTGTTGATACACTGATTTAATAAGGAATATGATGAAAAAAGAATGTTATGACATGATGCGTGTGCAGACACATCAAGGTCATTTTTGCAAGGTAACAAAAATGTTGATCGTGTACGCTGGCCCGTACAGGATGAATTTCATTGTTATTATTATCTAGTGTGAATGAGCCTATAGGACTTGCGAGGAAATCATTTTACCCAATTTTATCATAAAGAATTTCTAGGAAATACGCTGGAGCAGATGGAGAACGGGCGATATGTTATTTGTCAACAAGAGCAACACTAGAAGGAATTATAAACAAGGGCAATTTTAAGAACGTCATTGACGTTACACCGTCATGGAATGGAATCTTTTTTGACGTTCTAATTTTTTTAAAAATCCAGATAATACAAAAGCTGTTTTGTGTGTCTCAAGCCAATATAACTTGAAATGTCTACATTTTTTACCTGAATTTGATCTCGTCGTTAAAGCCGGCGGGAGGAGTCCAGGTGAAGGCGACAGTTTGTTTGTCCAGTTTCTCGTCGTGCTTCTTATGGGTCACCGCGTTCTGAAGAGAAAAAGTGAAGTTTATCAAATTGAAAAATCGAACAAGACTACGCCACGACCGACCAGAGATGGCATTTACAGAGTGAGCACATAGTTTTCAGAATGATGAAAACCTTGGTGGTTCCTTGGCTATTTTGGCGAAATGCTGCTGAGTTTAAATAAAGAACATAAGTACCTACCGTGTTGACGCCTTGACCATTTAGGCCCCGAGCTCTTACCAGCCCCGACGAAATTCTTAGCTATATTGATCTACTTTATACTTTGTAAAGCCAAATTGGATGTTGATACATTAGTTATTAACAGTCAATGAAAACTACTTTAGCTTAACAAAGAATAAAGGAGATCAATACAGTTTAGAATTTTGTCGGGGCTGGTAAGAGCTCGGTAGCAACACGGGTTCAAATCCCGCCCAACACGATTTTTTTTTCTTTATTGATTTATTCATCATTTTTACAAAAAATTATTTTGAATATCGGCCCACAAATGGCCGACAAAAAATACTTCATTCATTCAGAGTAAAATTTTCTGAAAACTATCTCTAGACTTTGATCTTTAAAAGGAAACACTAAGGTCGAGGGAATTCAAAAATAGATATGTAATAGTACATTGTTACCCCAGGGGTGAAAGTAAAACCCCTCGGGTTAACACTGTGCTTTTTATTACGAATACAAGGAAAGTAAAAATAAAAATGAATTACTTAGCTATAGAAAAAACGTGTAAATTTTATTTTACACAAATCAACAACTTCTGCCTTAGCCCTTTTTTTCTCTTATAAAATCAGGCGTTATCTCCATACCTGTATTAGATGAACTCATTGTGTTAATTATTAACACAATGTTATACAAATATAATTAACAGTTATTACAAATCTGTGCTATACGGAAGTATTAACAAAACTCTACAAATGGAAAAAACAAATGAAGATCGCATTGCCGCTTTCCCGCTTGTTTTGTTTTTTTTTCTGTGGCTGGCCAGCTATTCAGCTATTATTTTTCAATTTCATCATTAAAAAAAATAGTAAATATTTTGCCCAAATCTATGTTATTTTAAAGAAATAGTTGAAAGTAAATTATAATAAAGTCATTTAGAAATTATATTCTTTAAATACTTAACATTATGTTATTTCAATTTTACACCGCGCTGTAATTGAGTGGCTGTATGGGAAAATAGAACTAGTTTCGTTTTTAAAATTTGACAGTAGCTGTCAGTTGAAAGTAATTCTCCCTAGGGCTGAAAAGTATGACTTTCAATCCGCTTCTCAGGCAACTTCAGACCTACTTTCAGAGTATGAGTAATGAAAAATGTATTGCTGTCGCGCTGTGTGCCCGAACAATCGTTCTGACAGCGAAAGAGACAAATGCAGCTCGGACCGAAAGCTTCAAAAACCTGAAAAATTTTCCTAATTTTCTGATATTTTTAAACATCCAGCAAACTTTGACGATATTATATGAAAAAAGCAAAACATGGAAACACAGTCAAAGCCTTTTTTAAATTTTTAATGCAAAAAGTAATTAAATCAGCCTAGTTTTGGCGGAGAAAACAGGGGACTACGAAACGTATATTTTGTGTACTTTTCATAGGTATTTTTGGTCGGAGCTGCAGTTGTCTCCATGATCTCCATCGTGTTGGGGCACACAGCGCGACAGCAATACTTTTTACAAATACCTATTTTTGAATTCTCTCGACCTTAACCCTCTTCCGTTTCCTCGTTTAAGCTATATCTACCAATTTGCATTAAAATTGCTTCGGCGGTTTAAGTGTGAAGGATAACAGAACAGACGGACAGACAGGATTTCTGCTATAGTTTTTTTATTTTTGGTATTCTAGTTCTCTTAATGATGTAGAAATGAGTATATAAGTATATAAATACAATAAACCGAAGTCTCGCATGTTTTGTTTACAGTGACGGTTCAATACCCTGTCTCTAAAGTGGTCAAGGCTGTAGGTAGGTAATACGGCATAATATTAGGCCTAGCTATCTGCACCTACGGATTTACGTATACTAACGTAGTTAGAGAACAATATGCAGTTTCTCACGCATTTATTATGTTACACCTTTGACGCGGAAGGTCGTTTCAAATCTATTTTTTAAGGCCTAGACGGAAATATATTTTTTGTGTAGGTATGTACGATACAGGAGACAATGTAAAAATGTTTGAAACTTTTTGTTAGTTTCTACATTCCGGCCAAATAATATAAAGTTTGCGATTTGGAATGTATTCTATACCTACTGTAATATTTCTTTTGTGGAAATTTGTCATTGGGAGGGATAACTACCATTACTGTACTGTCAGTGTTATTTGTGGCGTAGTTTATATTTCTCTACACAGTGTAAAATAAAATCCTTTAAGCTTTTAACTGCCTCCGTGGTCTAGTGGTTGCGTCAACCGGGTGTTGATCGGGAGGTGCAGGGTTCGATTTCCCAGGGGACAGAAGTTTTTCTAAGAAACTCGCTCGGTATGGTTGGTGGCAGGGCTTCATGGCATTGTTGTGGTCCGATAATTAGAGTTGAGATAGCCAGTTCCTCATCTGTTGAGTCCAGCCAGGTGAAGCTCGCTTTCACCTTCACCCTTATTGTCACTACCATCAGGTGAGATGAAGGCCAAGAGCTTCCCTCTCTTAGGTGAAAAAATTGCTTCCCGCGCTCTGCTCCATCTATCAGCCTTATTAATAAAAAAATTACACCTTGGATCATCCTCGGTTTAGTTACTCCGTGTTTTGCCTTATTAAAAAAATAAATGAAAATAATTTATTTAACTCGAACAAGTGACAAGCTTATAAATAACTTAATACAGAATACAAGTACAACAAACAAGTTTGAGAAGACATGATTGTATTTAGGAGTTTGCCTAACGATCCACGCATTAGGCGCGATACCTGTGTCGCGTGAATCAGCATACGATTTCCAGTGAACAAGACCTCAGCTCCAAATGGCCTGTTGTACTCGATGTGAAGTTTAGAGAATAAAACTAAAATGAAATTAATATAATTAAGTGGACGAGTAAATGTAATTTTATGTCCTACTTTATCATGACCAGTAGATTTTCAGTGTCAGCATACGACAATTTAGCCAACCATTTAGTGACTGATAATCTAGCATCTTTGACAGTTTGATGTTTTACTTCCTCACAATGTTTGATGTGATGAGTCTATTGTGACATATGACAGCCGACATGTTCGGAAACAAGACAAAACATGGAGTAACTAATCCGAGGATGATCCAAGGAGTAAAATGTTTATTAATAAGGCCGTATAAATGTTAAGATCTTGTAAAATGCGTTATGGATTTTTTCGCGGCTTTCCCAATCAGTTATAAGTATAATTTATTCCGAATGAATTATTATTATTTGCATCAGTATTCCGAATCCAAAAGGCCTATATCTAAGAACGATCAACCAACAATGAAATATAATCTTATTTAATTATAATACATGCGTTTGCATATTCAATGAGCATTTGGCAATGTTAGTTCACTCATCATAGTAAATCACAGCCGTCCCGTATCGGGCGACCTTTTGCACTGCTGGCCTTGGTGAGGCAACCGACTGCTCTTTGGTTATGTTCAAATGTTACTAAACACTCACGACACTGGTGGTACTGCAGAATCCAGAAATCGCTATTATAATGTACTTACCTGCAGTTGTCCTGATTACTTTTCTCGCCTATACAATACCTAACCTATTTTACAAAAAATAAAAATTCTCCCTATAAATTAACAATTAAAAATTTGCCGTTTTGTGATCTAAAAAATAATAAATGGAACTTATCGTATGCAATCAGGGTCCGAGTGCAATCCTCAAGGCAATTTGCGAGGTAACCTCTTAGTTCCAATTGCTTGCTTCTGCACTAATGTCGCAAAGCATACAACTGGTAAGTATTCATTCTGTTATGAAAGAGAGTTGTGTTGATTTAGAAAAAAACGTAGTAAGTATTAAGAGGTATATTTCATTGTTATACATGGCAATGGCACAGCTTTTAACCCAGTTTGTCCGCCTACTCGTAAGTATCTGAAGTACGATTTTGAAAGTTATTGGCAATTTCTCTTTGGTTTAATTCCGTTTGACCGATTAATCCAGGGCTAAAAATCGTATTTCCGTTCTTGGAAAATCGCACTGACTATGTTCAAATGGTAGTACAGAGTCTGTACCTACTACCATTTGAACATCTACAGACCGTTTACTCGTATTTGGTAAGCCCAAAAACATGTCCGCTCCGTAAGTAAAATAATAACAAGGTTTTTGGTTCACACTTGTTGTTTAGTTTGAATTTCAAACACAAAAATGTTGAATATTCACATCAAAATACCGGGTATAAGTGACGGTGTCACGTATACAATTTTTTGGTGTAATATAACTTAGTTAACGTTTACAAATTATATTCTGTCAAATAATCACAATAAAGACACAAAAAATTAACTTCGCAATGTAAATCGTATAACATTTCCATCATACCACATGAGTACTCTACTCATGTGATCATACTGCGCGCGGAATCACCTGTTTGGGTCATCGAACACTGAGACCATTAATTAGTACTAAATGGTCTAAGCATCGAACATCAACGCACCGGTTCGGCACAGTACTGTGGGTCCGGTGTGAGCGGAACAAAAATGATGCCGGCGGGTCATGCATTGCGTAATGGTGTAACATGAATAAAAAAAAATGAAAAGTACTTTTTTCGGTAAACAAATATAAACATTGGTCTGGTTGTTAAAAGAAATGGGACACCGTCACTTATACCCGGTATAATGTTCATACTTTTGCATTAAATAGGTTGCTTTTTCAACACAAAATAACTGCTAATTGTATTTGAAGGAAGTGGAAAACCCACAAAAAGTCCCGGTCATTCCATTCACACCATAAAACCTTTAATTCAACGGTTCCACATAATTTATTGTGAAAATGAAGTGTGTTTAGTAAGATTAGTACCACTTTGATTACACAATATTTATTAATTACAGTCATCATCGTGAACTATAATTGCTTTGTGTGTGTGATTCATAAGTACTTCAATTACTAACTAAGAACTAAGCATGAAAATACACTATTGAATTCGTTGGCTGAAAGGGGTTGATAACTGCATATTTCCATTTAAAACATAATTATTAGGAGAAATAAAGTCACATGTAGTCTGGGATATATTCTAAGCACGTATTGCAGTTATAAGATTAATATTTATGAAAAATGCAATAGAAATAAATGAAAATATTTGATGAAATAACTCATATAGGTAATATTGGCCAATATTCCATCAAATATTGATCTTTGATCTTGCCATATTTGAGACAAAAAATATAATTTTAAAACGGATTAGAATTGTTAGCAATTTCACATGGATTAGGCACGCAATGAAACGCCTTCCCTACGACTCTTATTGAACAATCTGTTATTCTGTCATTGGTTTCCATTTATTCATTCATATCATAGGTACTTCCTCGTTTGTATGCTCTGCCTTATGAACCTTGTGGAATTGTCAATGTAATATTACCTTATATGTTTTAATTGCAAATGATGTCACACAAAAAATATGGGTATGAATGCGTAACAGGAAAATAAGATCGTTACACAAAGTACAAAAAAATTACCGACTTCTCATAGTAAGAACTTGAACTCGGAGGTCTCCTGACAGACATAAAAGTGACTGAATATTTTTTTGTTAGACCATGTCCACAATGATCTGCGACCTTGGTAGCGAAAACTTTTTATCTGCCAATTGCTTTACGTGGCAATAACATTGATTAAAATTAAGGGTACTGCTTATATTATATAAGTAATAGAAACTGAAATCATATAGGTACTGAAAAAAAGTCCTACTGAAAACGCTCTACAAAAAATCTTTCGATATTAAGCCGTTCGTATAGAAAATAAAAAGTTTAGAAATTACGTTTGGGAAGCAGATGAACTTACATAATATCAACCAAAATCTTAACCCTCCTTATTGCTTCTTCGTAGTCGATTAAAAAACCGGCCAAGTGCGAGTCGTACTCGCGCATGAAGGGTTCCGTACCATTATCTATACAACTTAGGTACTACGAATAGCAGTCCCAGTGCTGTCGAATATATATTTTTATTTGAATTAAGTAAGTATGTATTTATTTTTAAAGTGAATATAAATCTAAATATTCTGTAAATATTTCAAGCGTCTACCTGTTGCCGTGATTAATATAAAAAAACACCGCAAAAAATCGTACCCCCTTAAATATTTATTTTATTATGTTTTTAGTATTAGTTGTTATATATCATCTGTGAAAATTTTAACTGTCTAGCTATCACAGTTAATTCCTGAGATACAGCCTGGTGACAGACAGACGGACAGCGGAGTCTTAGTAATAGGGTCCCGTTTTTTTTACCCTTTGGGTACGGTAACCTAAAAAGGAATACTTATAATAGCATTATACATTATAAACATTATTACATTAGTATTATATGTATACAAGGGTCTGGCATACATGTACTACCCTATTAAGCCGAAACCTACCCATGTTAACATAATCACATGATAGTTATTGCGTCATTGAAAATTCGGAATTGTAAAATAAATTTTCTGATACCCCATACAAATAGATAGGTTTCTGAAAAACGAAAATATAAGTTTGAAGAATTAGAAAATTAATTTTACATTTTCGAATTTTTAATGTTGCCGTAACTTTTTTACATTTATATGACTATGATAACATGGGTAGGTTTCGGCTTGATAGAGTATGTACCAAACACGTTGTATATGTCTATACATATATGATTTTTGTCGTTTTGAGTATCTATGATCAACTTAACATACAGAACACAGGATTCTAGTTTCAGGGGGTAATTGTTTCAGAAGAAATCCATTATGCATAGGGTTGCCATACGTCCCGCATATACGGGACTGTCGTCGTATTTGACCATCCCGTACCGTATTACTACATGTCCCTTATTTGTCCCGTATTTCGACAAAATGAGCGGGACCGCGCGCACGAGAGCTGAGGGGGCGGTAAGGGCCGCTCTGCCGGCTCGCTCACTCAGCCTCCGTCTAATGTTGCCGTTTTACTGCTTTCGGCAAAAGATCTAGTGCATTTCTAGTCTAAAAAAAAAGATAAAAATAGCTAGAAATATAGATTAGAAATATTGATGTTATCATGTAGATTTTTCTATTTAATTTATTTTATACTTTTGATGGCCACTTCGGTTGTGCTTCGGTTGAGGTTCGTGTCAGCGTTGAAGCTTAATGGGTTATTAGTTTTGGGCATCGAAAGAGAAAACGTCCCGTATTGGTTCCTAGAAGTTATGGCAACCCTAATTATGCATCTTAATTGACAGTAATTACGGTTGCGGCATTTCGACTTTCAAAATCGAAATCGATTGTGTGTGCTTTACAATCAAAAGACAAAAATCTGAAATTTTCTATGTTATTAGTTCTGAACTGCTGAGATGTAGCATTGTTTGATGTTGATTGTTGTTCATTTGTCACAATCGACCTTTAGAACCATCTCAAACAAGTAAATGTTCTTGAATACTTGATGCTATGTCACACGCCGGACACTCCATACAACGTTCGCAAATCAATTACTTATTACTACTACTTAAGGCGCATAGTGCTCCCAATGACCTTGCGACGATCGTCCCGCACTGATTACATAGGAGTGAGTGAGTGAGAGCGAGGGGAATATTTAAGCAAACCTTTACGCGTAAGATGAATTATTTCAATAAAAAATTAATAAAGGCGAAAAGGAAAAATCCAAAAAGACCATCCCCTAGAATATTGTTCACTTTATTTATTGAAATCGAAAGTATATGATTTAACCTAATATTTACGAAGCGATTAGGTTTACAGTTTTAAAATCGAGGCATGTTTGGGTCACATTTTAACCAAGTTTTAATTAATTTATCAAAAAATTAAGAAGACCATTCTCTAAAGAATGCGTTGAATAATAACATATCTTTTTTTAAGATTTTTTTATTCAATATTTATGAAGAGAATCGGTTTTTTCTGCAGTGATTTTTTATGATTGACGTTACTATGCGCCTTAAACAAATGACGTTCGTACACGCGCAAATGTGTGCGTGGAATCTAGTAGGGCTGAGTGAGCGGTTATCAATCGAAATGACGCGGGAAGTGCAGCGACTGCCTTCTCTTTCACCCGCATAGCGCTGTCTCTGTTATCGCCCGGCGCTCGCGTCTACTCGTCCGAGCGATCGCGCGCGCCCTTGTTTACGTGTCAGTGATGTTTACAGCGAAGTGCCGGGTAGGACGAGGTATTTGAAATGAGTGCGGGGAGGTGAGTGGTACTATTATCTATTCTGTTCTGTACGTAGTACTATTATCTATTCTGTGGCTATGTGCCAGTGAATGATTGAGTAATTTAGCGTTAATGTCTAACTTTATTAAAAAAAGTTGTGTATAATATTTCTTTAGGGACGGAGTAGTTCTGTACATAGATCTAATACGCAGGTATACATTGATTTTTTTAAATATTTCAAGTAAAGTCAGAGTTACTTACACCAGGAGCTCCACAGTTGAGGAGTTGTGCGAAGGGGTCGCTGGGCGCTACGGCGAACGTGCCCACTGGTTTGTCGCCATGGCGCGCTTGCAGTAGCAAGCCTCGGATGGTGTTTGTCGCGGCCTTCCCAGAGATCACCACTTCCATCGGGGTACCAGCTTTTACTGTCTATATTAATAAAAAATATTTACTACGATGAGTTCTGAAGACAAAGGCGAGTCTGGAGAACATGGGGTCAGAGAGGAAATATGACAAAACAATTTGTGAACTCAGAGAACTATTAAACGCAGTTTTATCATCCACAAACTGACGAAAGACAAATCTTTCTACATTAGTAGTTTTCGTTTGATAGTTCGATTTGTTACTGCCGCTTTATTTATTGAGATATTTTCTCTCGGGAAGAATATTCTATTACAGAAGGGTAGAATTATCTCAGTTATTTGTGATCTCTGCCTGCTATTCGGAACATACCCTTGTTTTAGTGGGTTACATATCTGGGTAAAGTAACAGAACCACCCTCCTTGTACCGTTGTATCACCACTAAAAGTGACAACAGCCCCCCTAGACAAGATGCCTTTCGATAATCGCTAACGCAATCGCTAAATGGACAATGTATGAGATTTGACAATAGGGTAGTTGACTCATATCAAAATTTATTAAAATATTGTTTATTTCTAACAGTATTTGGCATAAGGTTCCACAATATACCGATTTTAATAAATAACAATGAATGATTGCTGTAAAATTTTAATTTGAAAATGCTAGAAATAATCTTTTTTTATCTCACGCCGTAAACGCTTTGATATCCTGTGGTCAGGGCCGTGACGTCAATCATATAGTAAACAAAGAAATGTCAAATTTGATTCAACAACTCGGCGATTTGCACTATTCTTTCCTAAAACTGGCAAAAAATCGTCCAAGTCTCCGTTATTATATTTGTAAATATCGTAAATTATTTGTATTAATAGCAAAATCAACCATTGATGTTGGATTTGTGAGAGCAGATAGTACAAATCTTCCGAAAATAGACAGATTGATGGTCAGGAGATTCTTTGTGTATCGCTCTAAACAATATAAGTACAGTTTCAATACTGAAATATGAAGAAGGTATAACTTATGATGAAGAACGGTTACAAGTGTACTTGTCAAGATTGTCACGCGGCAGAAGAGAGTTGCAAACATGCATTTTTGGTGTGGTTGCACCATCACAGTGAGGAGCTATTTTGTACAGCAGTTGAATGCTATTGGATAGAATTCTATCTCTCAAAAGTCAAATAAACACTAAAAATATTTACTTCAAGAGAAATGTTGAAAAGAAAACATCAGGATTGTAGAAGATAATGTAAACTTGATGTATGGTTCACATGTGTGACAGCCTTTATTATGTGGCCAATAGTACGTGTGCGAAGTCGCTTACAGTCTGACGTTCCTTTTTTTTTCTGTCTTGACATTGACAATCTATCTATCGAAATGTGCTTACCGAAGAAGCTGAAATATAATTTATTGTAATTATTGTAATCAATGTTCATTGTGATTATTCTGGACAATTTATACGTGCTGCTTTATTGGGAATAATAAACGAGACGTATACAGCAGTGCTACATTTTTATTTCGCTGCCCATGCCAGTATCTGACACCACTGCCTTAACAGGTTATGGGCCCAGGGACAAAGAGAATCCCCGAAAAGGAAAAGTAGATTACCTATCAGAAAGATTTGTAAAACGAATAACTGGTGGCAGGCAGCGGAATATTTGTGGCGGAGCGAAGGCGCCGGCTACATAGCACATTGCTTTGCGTTTTGGTGTGCTGATTCGACAAGATGTCGACAGCACGTGCTAGCGATAACTATGAAGAAAGGGTTACCCAGCAGCCTGTTATCAATGGAGGCCATGGCATGATTGTTGAGAAGCTTGGCGGCGTCGGCAACTACGCATCATGGAAATTTGTCATGAAAAATCTGCTGTTACTTGAAGGTTTGTGGGGCTGCGTTGAGGGCACTGACCCCGATATATCTAAAAATCAAAGAGCATTGGCACGAATATGTTTATCGCTAACTCCAATGATGTTTCAATACGTGCGGAGTGCGGCGACAGCAAAATGTGCTTGGGATAACCTCCAAAATACATTAGAGGACAAAGGGCTGTTCAGGCGAGTTGTTCTTCTTCGCAGACTTCATAGTACTCAGTTTGATAAGTTTTATTCCATGGCGGATTATGTAAATGAAATTATGTCCATAGTACATCAACTATCAGACATTGGACGCATTGTCGACGACAGTGAAATCGCCGAGGTCTTACTTATGGGTCTGCCTCAGGAGTATGATACAGTTGTGACGAATCTCGAGACTGCAAGTTTGGCTGGCACACTTACGAGTGAAGCGGTTCGCGCCCGACTTCTTCAGGAAGAATACCGCAAATCAAATATGAATACCACCACAGTAAATGGTGAGAATGGCTGTGCTTTTTATTCTAGCCGTAAACATGCTGATCATGCTGATCTAAAGAAGAAGCCACAGACAAAATGCCATTATTGTGGAAAACTTGGACATATGAAAGCTCGATGCTTTAAGCTGAAGCGAGACAAAAAGAAGGAGATTGACAAAATGGGGACTGCGACTGCGTTTTTGGCACGGAGTGTTGCTGCTGATTTTTATATTGATTCGGGAAGTTCATGTCACATGTGCAATCAGATGGACTTGATTACGAAATCAAAAGACTGCAACTACACGGTGTACACTGCAAATAATGAACAATTGAAATCAAACTGTGTTGGTGACATAACTTTGGAATGTGATAACATGGTAAATAGCCTTAAAAATGTTATGTATGTGCCTAAATTGTCTGCCAATTTGATTTCAGTCAGTAAGCTTGTTGATGATGGTCATAGTGTGCATTTTGATAGGAACGGTTGCTATATTTATGTAGATTGTAAAATCTCTGGAAACTGTATAGCCAAAGCATCTTGTGTTAATGGTATTTATAAATTAAAAGGTAGTGTGTGTGGGTCAGTCGGTAACTCGCAAAATAAGATGCACTCTTTGATCCTGCGTGATAGGCAGAATGCACCGAGTGCTACAGAGGCTGTTTCAGCATTGGAGTTGTGGCATTATCGACTTGGGCATCTCAGTTTGACAGGTATGTCTAGATTACAAAACCAAACAACTAACAAATTGTTTCAGACTGAAGATGGTGCACTGAAAAACTGCACTGCTTGCCTAGAGGGGAAGTTATCGGCCGTACCTTACCCGAAAGGTGAAGCCAAGCGTGCAAGTTCTCCACTTGAGCTCATACACTCAGATGTATGTGGTCCAATGCAAGAAACTAGCTGGGGAGGTGCGAGATACCTTGTAACATTTACAGACGACTTCACACGCAAAAGTTTTGGATACCTAATGAAATGTAAGTCACAAGTACTATTTTACTTTATTGAATTTAAGGCTATGGTTGAAAAACAATTAGGTGTGCCTATTAAATGCTTACGATCAGACAATGGGGGTGAATATTGTAGTATAAAGTTTGTTAACTACTTAAAGCAGGAAGGAATCATTCACCAGACCACAGTCCCTTATTCGCCTGCTCAAAATGGTGTTGCAGAACGTCTTAATAGGACGCTACTTGAAAAAGTAAGATGCATGTTGCAGCATTCTGGTCTCTGCAAGCGCTTTTGGGGGGAAGCTGTAATGACAGCGATTCACTTAAAAAATAGATGCCCCACAGCGGCTTTGGCAGGAAGTATACCGGAGGAAGTTTGGTCTGGGTCAAAAGTTGACCTCAGTCACCTTCGGGTTTTTGGCTGCAGTGCTTATGCGTTACTGCCTGAGCATTCGCGTCGCAAATTGGACGCTAAGGCGAAAGAATATATTTTTGTTGGATATAGTGGGAGTTCAAAGGGATATAGGTTGTCAGATCCTATGAATCCCAGAAAGGTGGTTGTCTGTAGGAATGTAGCATTTATTGAGGAGAGGTTTTGCAATCGTATTCATAATGTTAGTCATAGTAATTATAATGAATTTATTCCTTATTTATTGAATAATGAAAAAGTCTGTGATAAAAGGAATAGTGATTTAATTTTAAATAATGATATTGATAGTAATAATTTTTATAGCAATGATATTTGTAATAATTCCAATGATGGTGATAAGTGTGAGTCAGATAATAATATTACTTCATTTTCAGAAGGAGAGTATTGTACGGGTTCGAGCAGTGAAGATGATGTCATGTCTTCTGCTGGCGAGGCCGTTGGAGGGGAAGCTGCGACTCGTCCTGTGACCGTTGCTGTTCCACCTGGCCGCCCTACCCGATCCACTCGTAATGTACCACCACCAAGGTTTGCAGATTTTGATATGTCATCTCTTTTGGTACAACACAACAATTTCTCCTTGGATGAGCCATCAACCTATGAGGAGGCTATAAAAAGCCCGAACCATAAGCAATGGGAGGACGCGATGTTAAGTGAGTACAAGTCTCTTTTAGAGAATAATGTTTGGGAGTTAGTCGACAGACCCAGTAATGTAAATATTGTTGAATGTAAATGGGTATATAAAATTAAGCATGATGCATCTGGCAAATTTGATCGATTTAAGGCTAGATTAGTTGCCAGGGGATATTCACAGTGTGAGGGTCTCGATTATAATGACACATTTTCTCCTGTAGTACGTCACTCCACTATGCGTATTTTGTTCTCAATTGCTAATAATTTAGATTTAGATATTGACCATTTGGATGTAGCGACAGCATTCCTCCATGGTGATTTGAATGAGACTATCTATATGGAACAGCCAGTTGGTTTTTGTGAAAATAATAATAAGGTTTGCTTATTGCGAAAATGTATTTATGGTCTTAAGCAAGCGAGTAGAATGTGGAATTGTAAAATACATGGCTTATTATGTGATCATGGTTTTGTACAAAGTAAATGTGAACCTTGCGTTTATATTCGCAAATCTGGGACTGATTTAGTCATCATCGCATTGTATGTAGATGACTTCTATTTATTTTATGGCCCCAATAGCTCAATTAAGAAAGATATAATTACTGTTTTACAGAATAAATTTAATATTAAGAATTTGGGTCCCCTTAAGAGTTGTTTAGGGATAAATGTATTAAGAGATAAGTCAAAGGGTTTACTAAAACTTGATCAAAGTCAGTACATAAGAAAACTGTTGACTAGGTTTGGCATGAGTAATTGTAAAGCTGTATCAACACCTATGGAAGTTAATTGTAAGCTTCTAAAGTCTAGTAATGGTGAAAATTTACAAGACGAGATGTATAATTATAGGCAATTATTGGGATGCTTGATGTATCTGTCTGTATGCACGAGACCCGATATATCTTATGCTTGCAGTGTCTTAAGCCAGTTTAACAACTGCTTCGATAGAACTCATTGGTTAGCAGCGAAACGTATACTGCGTTATTTGGCTGGTACAATTCACTATAGTTTATGTTTTCATAAAAGTAGGGATTGGTCGTTGTTTGGCTATACTGACGCAGACTGGGCCAATGATTTAAATGATAGGAAGTCCTATACTGGTTATGTGGTTAAGTTAGGAAGTGATACTGTAAATTGGGAGTCTCGTAAGCAGAAGTGTGTAGCTCTTTCGAGCACTGAAGCCGAATATCTGGCGATCGGTGATGTTTGCAAAGATATTTCTTTTATCAAAAACTTGTTGTCTGAGCTCATACCTTATAGTTTGAATTGTATTATCTATAATGATAATCAGAGTGCTCAGAAACTATTACAATGTAAAGAACTCAGTCATAAAAGAACAAAACATATCGACTTGCGATATCACTATGTAAAAGACCTGATTAAGGAAAATGTTATTTGTGTTAGATACTTACCTACAGATAAAATGCTCGCAGATGTACTTACAAAACCACTGGGTAAATTAAAACATAATTGTTTTGTGGAGGCAATGAATATAAATTAATAATAGTTTTAACTACTGTCCTGTATTTATGTTTGTGTATGTTATAATTGACTTTGTGTACATTTATTGACATGTTTGTAGACTTATTTGTTTGTACACTATTTTAACACTGTGAACCATAAGGGGAAGTGTAGAAGATAATGTAAACTTGATGTATGGTTCACATGTGTGACAGCCTTTATTATGTGGCCAATAGTACGTGTGCGAAGTCGCTTACAGTCTGACGTTCCTTTTTTTTTCTGTCTTGACATTGACAATCTATCTATCGAAATGTGCTTACCGAAGAAGCTGAAATATAATTTATTGTAATTATTGTAATCAATGTTCATTGTGATTATTCTGGACAATTTATACGTGCTGCTTTATTGGGAATAATAAACGAGACGTATACAGCAGTGCTACATTTTTATTTCGCTGCCCATGCCAGTATCTGACACCACTGCCTTAACAAGGATCATGTGTCAAATACCAGTGTAGTACTGCAAGAATTTGTAAATGAACATAAAAAGAGAAAGATTTGCAGTTGTTCATTTGTCAAGCATGAAGAAAATTACTGGGAGGAAAAATATATATACATTCACAGACACAGATTGTGACATATTTCTTAAAAAATAAAAGACATCTTCAATGAAGAAAGAATAAAGTGCATAGAAAACTAAACCACGAATCATCAATACAGAAGTGCTCTTTAGTTCGAGCTTCGTTATAAACAATAACAGCTTCCATGTGCTATAAAGTCAGCCAGTGCATAACACATGATGGTTCTTTTGTTGGGAAAATTTTTGGTGGGAAATCTTGCAGACACCTACGAGTATAATGAAATGTGGATAAAAGTTGAAAGATGAAGATTTGGGTTGAAATTTGCAAAATGTGACCTCATTTCTGATTAATACCCTGTAATAGTCTATTCAACAAACGGTATCCATAAAATTAGATTAATACAAAATTGTCATGCTCTTTTACTGAAGATAATGTTAATTATCAAAGACGGAAAACTGTGAACAGTACGCTTAACTCAAGTATAGATGCAGATGTTTTGTGCTAAAGCAAACAAAACTTATATACTTTTGTGTTGCTAGCAGTATGTCATTTTGAAAACACTCAAAAGTTGACAATATTAGCTATAATAGGTATTTGTTCTAACAATCTGAATGTCAAAAAACTTATTGATCAAATAGTGTCATTTTGGAAACTATACTACATTTTTCCTAAATTATATGAAAGTATTACTTCATAATAAATCACTTTACTATTATTTTGACTTTTATTACCTGCGACCTTAAGGCAATATATACAAATTAATAAATTTGATCTAACTCTATTCAACCTATTTGTACTTTTGGAACATATACTATATTTGAGTAACAATGATAAAAATGAGCAACAAACCTATAAAATATTATAAATCTTTTAAGGTGTAACAGAAAAATAAAACACATGCATTTCAAATTAAAATATTTTGATTCAACTTAAACCTTTACAAGTCATTATTGTCAAATAAACATAGAACATTTTTTTTTGTGAATAACATAATGACTAATGTAGTACAAAAAATTATTATGTCATCTTTAGATGTTAGTTATGTATAAAGTAAAGAAAAAAAATTTATTTATATTATTTATTTAATAAGAAGGGTCTTGTAAATTAAGAAGAGCACAGGCTGACAACACAGCAATCACATTTAATATATTTGTATACGGCTTTAAAATGGATAACTTGCATATTCTTGCGTAAGCTGTTCTGAAATTTACCAGCCATGGTGGCCAGCAGGTTTAATCAGTGAAGATATAACATCTTTCAGTTTTACCAAACTGGACCTATTTACTTCTATGGTGCTTTGGTATATGAATACTTGAGTTATTTTGTTGACATAATGTTGTTCTAGTTGACGGGTCATATTTTGATGTTGTTCAGCCACAACATCAAAATGTGAACCATGCACTGCTTTATATTATGTTGCACAACTTTTACTGCCTTATCAATCTCGTTGTCAAGAGGAGAACAGGTTAGTACACAATAGTTCTCATTAAGTAACCACTGAAAGCAACAAATTTTAATTAGGTACTCAGTAAATTCAAGTAAAAGTTGTTTAGATAAATATATTCATTATGAAACTTTGATATTTTTGTTTGTATTACATACTTTTTAATTAATATTCAATTACATCATTATTCAATTGGACATAAGTACATATTCTTTTCCTTGAAACATCATCTAGTGTCAGTGTATAACTTAGATTAAATCAAAAAGGCGTAAATGGTCGTTTTCTCTCAGTTTTCTGGTCAAGTTAAAATTTGGTTGGTCGGCTGCAGTCAGTTTTCATTCTAACTGAAAGATAAAAATTTAATTAATTTACATACAGATTTGATTTTACATACAACCTAAAAACTTCTATTTTGTTTAAGTTGAAACTGAAGTACCTACACAGATTGAGTTATTCAGTTATAGTACTTACATTAATGTGATTTTCGCAAAAACACATTTGAGTTTCAGTAGATAGTTACAGGATTTCTTTAAGCGAGTGTTAAGCAAATATTTCGCATGTCTATATCACTGGGTACGTCTAATCCACAGATTTCCTAGAGTCTTTGAAGAGGTATTTCTATATTACTGTTCTATTGTCCCGTTCCATATACAGTTTTACTATATTTTGTGATATTTAATAGAAAGCATTGTTTTTGTGAGGTTATTTCGCCCCCGTGCTTTGTTTACTATAAGACTGACGTCATTGCCACAGATAATGAACAGACTATCATGGCTGACCGTGTTTTCGGTCCAAAATTGAAAATCTTAATTTAAAATAGATTTTTTGCACTTTTTAGCCATCGAAAAAAATAATATTCATGTGCTATGGTCTAATACAACAATTATGAACATTTTAAGCCCTACTTTAAAAAAGGGTCAACTAGCCTATTGCGCTCGAAAGCTATGCGAGCGCTTATGTCAAATCGCATACATTTTCCTTCTAGCGATTGCGTTAGCGATTATCGAAATGCGTCTTGTCTTGTCTAGCGGGGCTGTTGTAATTCTAATCGGTAACAATCTATTTGACAAAACGTATTTAGTTTTTTGGGATCTGACAATCACTTGTGACTTGTCTTTTCGATTGACAACTTATATAGAGTCACGGAAAGAGAACCACTGACCAGTTATTTTGTATAGCAGAAACATAAAAGTTTATGTATGTACGTACAATATGATCTTTAGATCATTTTTCGAACGGACAATTAGATTAGATTTACATGTGAATGTAGAAATGTTCAGTTCACTTTTTGGTTACGATGAGTATCTTTTCGACACTATCACTTCGTCCCACTGTTGGAACGTGTTCCCCTGGTCTCGAACTATCCCTATACCAACTTTCATCAAAATCGGTTCAGTAGTTTCGAAGCCTATTCAATACAAACAAACAATCAAATACTTCCTCTTTATAATATTAGTAAGTATAGAAGAGGAATTGGCCTACTACATCACACTGAGCTGACTGGTGTAATTGCGGTAAACTTCTTTCTATCTATCTATCTATCAGTATTCTGAGGGAGACTGAGGGCGGAAGAAGAGCGTCCCCCAGCGGGCCACTGCGACCGGTACAGATTCATTGTGGCCGACCTCTTTTTTTAAAGATCTCCAAGAAGGTACACAAGGGTATAATAGCAAGTGACCTTCTTTGGAGACAGAACCTTTTCATCGTAAGGTGGCAGACTAGGTCCACGCAGAGCTCGGTTTCTAGTGTAGATAAGAGATAGGAGTATAACACTCATAAATAACCTGAATTGGTGTCTCATCATCCTCATCACAGAATTTGGTGGCCTTAGTCAAACTTATTCTGTGGAGATATTTATGACAAACAATAGGGCTCTAGTGAGCGTCCTTAGTTTGTCTCTGTTCAGTTGGAGATTTGCGACCCTGGGTGAAAATTACTTACTCGGCTCTTATACGACATTTATACGAAAAACTCGTATGTGAAATGGAGTGACGACACATGTATTCCAAATCAGTCACCGCACGGACAAACTAAATTTTGGGGTCCACACTCTGGCGAGTGCGCCTCGTGGAAGAACTCGCACGAGGCGCAACGAGTGGAGGCTGCATGAGTGCAAGGCTCTCGCTCTATTTCTGTTTCTGGCATCGAGCGTTTGTCGAACGCCGTCTTGACTTGATTTCTACTGTTTTCTGTTGTATTTTCGATAAAAATCGAAATAATGTTGGTTTTCGACATAATGCCCTATGAATTTCATCAAAAACAAACAAAAATTAATAGATATTGAGCGCAAACAACGTTTGACGAGTGCTCAACGCCATACGATTAATTACGATTACGAATGATTCAAAAAATAAGGTCCCATATTTTCCGCCTCCTCTAGCCCAACAATAGTCACTTGAAACAGTATCTACGCGTGCGGTGTCTCGTTTTCAATATTGTCCTACGAGAAATATAATTTAAGAAATAAATGATAACTTCAGTAAGTTGCGTTTATTTGTTTCCTAAATTAAGTTCTTAATTTTTTAGTTTCCATATAGCTCACATTTATGGAAATATTTTCTCATTTTACACTCTGTCTGTTATAAGTATCTGCTACTTACTCGATGTAAGCTAAATCACAGAACATATAATAGTACTCCTAAATACGAAATTTAGTAAAAGGTTATAGTAGAATAACAGAGGTTGTGGACTCTCTGCAACCACTATAAGCCGTTATGTTTTTTACGTTAAATGTTGATATACGAACATGTAAATAAATGGTATTTTTTACTTAAGGCACAGATAATATAATACTACAGTATAAGGACAAATAAAAACATTATTATTATTATTTACCTAATATTCGTATTCGCCAAATATCATCACGAATATTAAAATTGATCTATTTCAACCAGGGTTCGCTGATTTAAATCATGATTTAAATCAAGTGATTTTTTTTCAAAAAAATCTGTGATTTAAATCAAAATTAATATTTTTATATTAAAGTAACTCGAAGCAAATACAAAAATACAATACTCATGTCACATATTTTTATCCAATAAAAAATAACTAGTAACGTAGTAACTAATACAATAACAATCAACTAAGACAGCCTTCAATGGTATAGGTATACAAAGACAAATAGACAAAAAGTAAAATTTGAAGCTTAAAAATACAATCACAGACATCATAGTCTAGTCTAGTATTAATTATTCTAATTCTAATATTACAAAATAGAAAAAGAACAGGTCTTCATTTCGTCACGGTTACGCAGAGGTCGAGTGATCGCCGACTGCGCAACGGGTCACGGGTTCGATTCCCGTACGGGACAAATGTTTTGTATGGCCTACAGAAATTTGATCAGGTCTGGGCGTATGTGCATGTGATATTCTATGTTTGTAACTGCACCCACGACACAGGAGAAAATCCTAGTGTGGGACGACGTTTTTTTAAAAAAAATTGTGAACTAAAAATAAATTCATCAATCCAAATCGGGTCCTTTTTTCTTCCCGCGGACGACGTACTCGTACTTATACAGGTCACAAAAAGAAAAGGCTACAGACAGTTACAAAACAAAATAAACTTCGCGCACAAACAAAACAACAAAAGAAAATTAGTTTTTTCTTGAACTTGTCAGATTGACATTTTCCATGGTGTTGCCAGTATGTGTTTTTAATTTCCTGCACAAAAAAATGATGCCACATTGTTAAACAGTTGAAATAGCTAAAAAAAATTTAAAGTAAAAAAAAAGGTTTAAGAGATGGACATTTTCACCAACCTCTTCTTAGCTTAGGGGACTCTTAGGTAGCATGCTGTCACATTATTATCATTAAAGACAAAAAGTGACAGCATGCGTCTTAGGGGCTACCTAAGCTAAGTAATGGTTGGTGAAATCGACCACGGACCTACTCGTAAGTATTTAGTTTACTTATTTATCTAGGTGCTCAGGGAAAACTCGCGACAAGCTTTTTTATCATATATATTGTGTAATAACATTATAAATTGATAGTAAAAGTTTTAAACGAAAAATTTATTTTATTCTTTTTGGAGCATTTAAATAAAAGCTTGTTTTTTTAAAAAAGTTTTTTTACTTTTAATTTATTATTTACATTTTTTTTAATTAAAGGTAAGGTTGGCTTGGTTACTAAAAGATGTTGATTTAGAACCCTTATATCCCAATGCAACCTGATCTAAAATACAGATTTCAAGTCCGTATTGTTAACTATTGAGGAGTTACGTCATTGAGAGTCGATCCTGGGTGTACCATTAGGTCATTTCGATTATAACACTGCATTGCCATTAGAACTGTAAACGTGTAAAAAAATTTCAAGTCCGTACTGTTAACTATTGAGGAGTTCTTTCGTTGGGAGCCGATCCTGGGTGTACCATCAGGTCATTTCAATCATAATACTGCATTGCCATCAGCACTTTAGCCACGTGTAAAATTTCAAGTCCATACTGTTAACTATTGAGGAGTTCTTTCGTTTGGAGCCGATCCTGTGTGCACCATCAAGTCATGCTGAACATTATAATGTTCAATCGAATATCAGGAAGTTGTTTAAAATTGGTTAGCAAGATTTGAAACAATGAGTTACTTACATACGAACATAGCAAGGTAAATAAAAGCTTGTAAAAATCAATAAAAATAAAAAAATCGTGATTTTTTTTATTAAAATAAAAAAATCATGATTTTTTCGTACCCTTATTTGAACTGAACGTAACGCAAATTACGGTTTGGCTGTGCACCGTGTAACCGAACGCACTATATTAGGTACCTGTTATATGCACTACGCACTAATTAGAATGTAAAAACCGAAAAAAGAAATCACATGACACCTGAAAAATTACAAATATTGTGATTTTTGAACAAAAATTTGTCGGTGGTAAATTTTAATTATTAAATCTCTTGATAAAAAACGAACAGTACATATAGGCGTAACTTGCCATTAATGGGCCCTGTACATTTTTTTTCACAATGAAACAAGAGCACTCATACTGAATACAATAAAAACATTTATTGAATATTACTTTTTACCTATATAGTTGTTCCTGGGAGCTAGTTCCCAAAACAATTGAAATGAAATGAACAATTTTCTCGCCTTTTTGCGGTAAATTTATTAATTAAATCATTCATCAGAAGACGATTTCAGTTGATCGAGATTTTCGGGATAAAATTTTATAGCCGTTCTTGATCCATAAAGGTTCTTAGGTAAAGATTACTATTTTTACGATACCTCTGCTTGCCATGCAGTAAACAACAACAATGCAGTAGTCAACGATTTAAACTGGCTATTCAAATTTATTTTTCCAATGTGTATAATATGTTTTTTTTCTAAAAATTTTGCGTAGGCCTTAATAGAGTTTGAGTGATATTTTGGACAACATTTTACGAATTTTTGCTTACAAGGGTTCGGGGCCCCTGTATCATTGATACAGCTGATACGGCGGTAGCTACGCCCCTGGAACAGCACGAACAATTTAGCAAGTTGATAAATGACAATACACCATTTATTACCTTGTGGAATATTCGTATTCGCCGAATAGTATGTTTGATATTCGTGTTCGTATTCGTGTAGTTTAGTTGCATCACTACAAAATTACCTTGGTGCTTGTGGTGATGGTGTAGGGCGGGGGAGACTTCTGTGGCGCGACAGGGTGCTGCGGCACCATGTCCACGCAAGAACCTTCCGGCGCGCCACTGGAGTACGCGTTGACGCAAGCCGACGCCGCCAGGGCGACCACAAAGGTTACCAGCATCTTCATGGTTTCCGGGTGGAGTGGCTGCATACAAGGTTGAGCAAATAGTTAAATATTTATTACAGGTAAAAAAGGTACAAATGGTTATTTGTCGAACAGTATGCGAGTTTTTCGGCACCAATTCTTCTACATAATGTTTTGTATTTTAGTTAATTATTTTATTAATTAGATGTTGGTTAATTACATTTTCGTGTTTTGTTTGACGTCAATAAGTGCCTTTAAAGGTTTATATCAAGAAGTTATATACTTACCCAAAAATTTTAGCTTTCTTGGTCTATATTGAATAAAGATTATTTACTTTGATATGGCCAAGCCAGTACGCTTACTCTCGAAAGAATTCCAAACGAATAACATTGGGATTGTGATTTTTCGTACTGGAGCGTACCAACACTAGCGCAAAATTAAAAATGTTAATGTTAATGAAAACGACCGTTGAAAGTTAGCAACGTATTGATTTATCTGTTATAAGTAGTTATAATAACACATTGTAAAAACTGCTATAAAATTTGTTATTATTTTTTATCGACCTCTGTAATTCTTTTTGATTATAGAAAATAGACAAATAACTCTAGTTCTTCACAACTCTCGCGTCAATGAAGGCAACCTGTCTTTGAATTGAGCAATGATGAGTACTTATCAATTTATCATCATAACGAAGGTTAACCCTACGTACCTATTTGATTGTTCTATAAAAAAGCAACCCGGAATTACAAAGACGACTGCTTCCTTTAATCGTTGCCATTGTTCAAAAGTTTTTATATTCAAAAAACAGTTCACGTGTAAATGAGGTATCAATTAAAGACAGATTTTGTATAAGACTGTAGATATTTCGTAATTTTTAAACAAGCCATTTTGAGTCAAGTTTACTAGGTTGCAGTTTCCATTTTGATTAAAAACGGATTTTTAAAATATGTAGCAACGTTACATAGAGTTTTTGAAAAAAGTGCAAATGAAGATTGATAAATTTCGAATCTCTATGTTTAATTCTTGTTTTATTTTAAACTAGCTTTCCGCTAGCGACTTCGCCCGCGTTATTTTTGTTTTTCCGTGGGAATTTTATTTCCCGTAGGAAAATTACCCTATGTCCTTCCCCTGGTCTCGAACTATTCCTATACCAACTTTCATAAAAATCAGTTCAGTAGTTTCGAAGCCTATCAATACAAACAAACAATAAAATCCTCTTTATAATATCAGTATATAGATTTTCATTGTATAAGGATGGATTATTACAGAAGTGACACTTTAACATATTTTTAAAGCTACGAGTACATATATTGAAGTTTGAAGTTGTAATTCAACTATTCAGGTTGTCAACAACTTTTTACAAATATCTGATTAATTTCTAAAATATCTGGCTGTTTTTTATATAATTACAAATTTAATTTAGTACTAATGTGCATTGCAAAAGTACTAAATTAAATTTACTTGTGGGAGTCAAATTACTTGTTTCTGTTTTAACTTACTTTTACACAAACATCTATCAGAATCAAGTTATCACAATATGTCAGACTAACAAAAGGCACAGACCGGCTAAGACTTATTGAAAATGTATGTAAAATATTGTTTGTTTTAAGAAAGCTGCCGCTCGAAATGCGCTAAGTCAAAAACCAAAGCTAAATAAAACTGTGTCAGGGTCCTTGCTGTTCTCCAGATCAAAACTTCTCGTAAAGTTCTCGTAATGAAGACTGGTTCTCAAGTATTGGCAGTGGCGTAATTGGACGGACAACAAACCATTTCGTCAAATGATTGTGAAATAAAATAAATAATTCGAAACACTCCAATATTTTATTCGTAAGGCAGTCGGTATAAAAATTTCTAAATTAATTATTCGCAGCGAATATTCTAAAGCAGCCAATGACGAGTAACGCAAACTGGATGAGCTATTGTAAATTATAATCGTAGAACACATACATTTTTTATAACTTTTTAAAAATCATGATTGATACCATAAAATATTCTGTCGTAAGATATTTACACACTGAAAGGTTTTTCTGGTGGCCGATCGATGGCCAATGCACTCGGCTCGGCCTTTGCAGCAAAATCCAATTAGTTATAGTAGGTATAATCTAAATAATTGCGAAATTATTGTTTAATTTTATGTAATTTAGATTATCAATAAATAATTAATATCAAAACTGCAGGATTCAAAAATGATTTTGATAATTTTATTATACTTACTTACTTCATTAAGTAAATTTTTTTTAAACTCTTCTCACCAAAATGGGTCTTTGCAAAATATGTTCTATTTCAGATAATAAGTTAATTGCTTATCTGATTTTTGGTTTTGCATTGTAATATAAGTGACAGTTAAACCTAAATATGTTATTGAATTATATTCACAATCACTATCTACAAATTGATTAGTTTATCGATTATTATAAATGACTTTTAAAAATATCACTAAATGATTGCAATTTGGACACAGGCTTAGATCACAAAACGCGTTAAAAATATGTAAAAAATTACCTTGTGCTAATTAATAGGCAACTTGGGAAAGAGCGTGCGTCGGCTATCGGCGCAACTAACGATTTAACCCCGTCACTAGGTCCGATGCTATATATTAATGTTTATAGTGAATAATGCTATGTGGAAGGGCGGAGTAGTGCGGTGACCGTTACATTCATTTCGGCATTATTAGGTGACTGAAATCGAATCAAGGTAAGAGATTTTTATGCGTTAAATAAAGTTAAAATTCCATAATTATATGTTTATTTCATTTGAAATGTATTATAGATAGTACGCAGGTATAATAGTTCGTCGGTATTTTCTATATAGCGTACGTATATAATTTGTATAAAGTAGGTATAGACTTTTTAAAATTACGACCGATAAGGCTGAAAATGGACACGAGCTTCACTGGAATTCATAAACAATATAGAAACTATAGCTACCAATCTTACCCCAAATTGTTAAAACACAACAATGTGTAATTCAGGTATAAGATGAAGCTCAGAAGTTCAACTACTAATCTAAGCAGAAAACATTTAAAACGAACCCCTCAGATCAGAACCATGCAATCGGACCCATTACATCTCAAGATCTAGCGTAACTAGTTATACCTACATGAAAAATATAGTGAATTCATTCATATATTTATAGGAATATGATGCTATTATAAAGGTGCGCATACTGTCAATTGGATAGTAATCATTTAAACAATTCTACTTTTGATTGCTTCACAAAGTGTTTTTGGGTTTCCTATTTCATAAATTTAAAGATCACAACAAAGAGACTCGTGAGTAAAGGTAATTTTATTGTAAAATTTTTTTTTGACATTCAATGTGTATGCAAGTCTATTCTACTATACTATAACGATTGTATTTTTAAATTTTTCAATATTATTTATGTACCTATGTATGGAATCAACGTCGTTTATTTTAGACTGGACGATTAAAAAAGAAGAGAAGAAATAACAGGTGGATACCTATATGTGGAGTCAGTCAATATTTTTTTTTTACTTGTATTTGCATACTCTTGATTATCTTGTAATGTGTACATTTTTATTAGAATTTTGTATTTGGTTTCGATGCTTACCTAAACCGAATTGTGCCCGAAAGACCGAAAAATGCAGTCAGTACGGGCCTAGCTCAGATCAAAGTTACATGAATAATGTACATTGTCGAGAACCTACCTGCAACACTATCTAATGCTGAAGTTGGCATAATTTTGATCTAATAAGATGTTTCGGAGAAGGCTAAAGTGTCGATTGTTATGTCAATGATTTGATTTGTTCCTGATTCGACATATTCCTGATTGGTCATATTCCTTATTCGACACTTTCCTAACTGGCCATATTCCTAACTCGTCACGTTCCTGATTCGTCATATTCCTCACTCGTCATACCATGTACATACATTTGCCTGCACACACTTATTAAAGAAATCCTGGTAAATGGTAAGTACCTCTTTAGATAATTAATAGATGAGTGAATGTTACTTGTCTATCATGAAGCTAATATCATTATCACTTTAGTATTTATATCGAGTCAATGATATTGTAATATAATTTTAATCGGAGAAGATGGCCTAACAAACTTGTAATAATGGTGCGGACGAAGAAATGCATTTTCTCGAAAGTGAAAGATGAAAAAAGTTACTGTTGCATTCTGGGTACAAATTCAGTATTTGGGGTCACGACCCGTCCACACCCACTGGACTTTCCTACTGGTGGGTGTACGGGTAATTTACGATTACCCCTCCACCAACTACGGAGTTATAACGAGTTTGACAAATAATTTTGCTTATGTGCCAAGTCATTCAAATTTATTTACATGCGACTTCGCCTTAAGAAAATTATTGTCTATAGTAACCGTAGTACAGAGAATAACCACATAATAAATAATAGTACTTATAACTACCTCGCACGTGTTCGCGATTTTATTTGACTGTACAATGACGACTTAGGAATATGACGAATCAGGAATATGACGAGTTACGAATATGACCAGTTAGGAAAGTGTCGAATAAGGAATATGATCAATCAGGAATATGACGAATCAGGAACAAATGATATACTAGCTGTGCCCGCTGTGTAACATCGTAATTTTATATCCCATATAGCATTCCTCGATAAATAGACTATCCAATACAAAAATAATCAATTTGAATTAGTAGTTCTTGAGATTAGCGCGTTTAACCAAACAAACCCTTCAGCTTTATAATATTATATATAGTATAAATATAATAAGTATCATTGTTCGACTTAATGAATTTTATCATTAACATTATTCCAAGACCTGCTTATATTATCTTAGCTAAGAAAAAGTCGTCAATTTTCATCAAATATTCGATTCAAACAATATAAAAAAAAATTAAAACCGACTTCAAAAACACTGCAATACGAGTACTAAAATATAAGAATAGGTACAGACAACATCACACTTCTATATTGAAGTCGGTGCCAAATTGTAGACTTTATATGAGATCATCGTTTGGCACCGAAGTCACGTTTTTGAAGTCGGTTTTAATTTTTTGTTAAAAATTTTTTACATTTATTTTTTTAGTGAATGAAATCTTTTTAGTAAATTTAATACCAGCTCACCTTCATTGAGCTGGTATTAAATTTAGGTCCAAGGTCAGGTCAAGTCTAAAAGTTAAGGATCCTTCCATCATCAGCTCGGCTAAGTCTACCAGACACAAATATGTGAATAGCTCCGGGAAAAACATGAAACTCGTTGGACGTACCTATAATATTTAAGGGTTTCCCTCGATTTTCATGGGATCTAATCATCAGATCCTGACTTTTGTGACCTTGGGACCACCCTTGGAGTATACTCTATCGAATACAAAAAGAATTTTGAAAATCGGTCTACAATTGGCGGCGTAATCGCGCAACATACACACAATTTTTTTTTAACCAAAAAAGAACCGACTTCAAAAACACTGAAAACTTACAAATAATCTTCTTCTATATTGAAGTCGGCGCCAAACGATGGTTTCCTAGAAAGTGTTAAAATTTGTCACCGACTTCAATATAGAAGAAGATTATTTTTAAGTTTTCAGTGTTTTAAATTAGTGTTTTCCTCGATTTTCTATGGGATCCCATCATCCGATCCTGACTTTGGTAACCATGGGACCACCCTTGCAGTATACTCTATCAAATACAAAAAGAATTTTGGAAATCGGTTTAAAAATGACGGAGTTATGAGGTAACAAACATAAAAAAAAACAACCGAATTGATAACCTCCTCCTTTTTTGAAGTCAGTTAAAAAAACATACTCATCGAATTGAGAACCTCCTCCGTTTTTGAAATCGGTTAAATAGTACGATATACCTATCATTACTTATTTATGTAATCTAGGAGTATAGGGTGGTCCCAAGGTCACCAAAGTCAGGATCTGATGATAGTATCCCATGAAAATTCCATGTCCCTTCAGTAAATTCCATGTATATTAAACCAGTAGACACTGCAGAGGCCCATAAAATAATAAAAAATCTTAAGAATAAAAGTAGTCATGGAATAGATGAAGTACCACCATTTTTAATAAGACAATGTGCTAATGAGCTAGCCTTACCCTTTAGCTTACTAATTAACCAATCCTTTGAGGAGGGTATGTTTCCGGACTTGTTAAAAATAACATTAATAAAACCAATTCACAAAAAGAATGCAAAAACGGACCCGAATAATTATCGCCCTATAGCTCTACTTCCAACCGCATCGAAAATCTTTGAAAAAGCCATGTGTAATCGTGTATACAAATATTGCGAACACTTCAAAATATTTGATGACAATCAGAACGGTTTTCGAAAAAGGCGGTCAACCACCTTAGCGGTATATAAATATATGCAAAGTGTACATAATATAATTGACGAAAAGAAATATGCGATAGGATTATTCCTAGACATGACAAAGGCATATGATATGGTACAGCATAATATTCTGCTAGAAAAGCTTTACGGAGTAGGGATCCGCGGCGAGGCACATAGATGGTTTAGATCATACCTCAGTAATAGGAAACAGTTGGTTGAGTTGGAGAGTTATAATACTGAAACTTGTGAAATTAAAAATATAAGATCAGATAGTGTGATAGTTAACGCATCTATCCCACAGGGTAGCGTCCTGGGATGTTTGCTGTTTCTGATCTACATAAATGACCTGCCTTCAGCCATAGGGGAAGAGTGCGTCCTGTTCGCGGATGATGTATCTATTCTTACAAGAGCCGAGAATTGTAGTAATCTTAGTTACCATCTCAAAGACATATTTGATAAAGCAACAGAGTGGATGAACGACCACAATCTCAGGATTAATTTTAATAAAACAAAACTCATAACCTTTCACCCACATCAAAAGAAATCCCTAAACTACGATTTCCAATATAAAGGCAACAATATAGATATTGTCGAGGAATTTAATCTTCTCGGACTTACTCTAGATAAACATATTAAATGGAAGCAACATGTCAAAAAAATCAGATCAAAAATCGCCAGTTTTACATATGCTTTCAGAGAAATTAAAAGAACCACTAACATTGAAACTGCATTAGTCATGTATTATGCTTATGCTTACTCATGGCTGAAGTACGGAGTAATCCTCTGGGGAAATAGTACCGACTCGCCTACTGTGCTGATATCACAAAAAAAGTTAATAAGAATATTGGATAATTTACAAAATTCTGAAAGCTGCAAACCTCTTTTTAAAAAATACAAAATCCTTACCTTACCGTGTATCTATATAATGGAAATATGCAAATTTGTCCGCCAACAACCGGAATTATACACTATGCGCAAGGATGCACCATTAAAACATTCCATGCGAAATAAAAATATTTTAATGTTACCCATTTCAAGATTACGCCAACACTCGTCTAGTCCTTATATAATGTAAATTAAAATTTATAATAACTTACCAGAACAAATTAAAAATGAGAATAATTTTAACAAGTTTAAAACATATTTAAAGAACTTATTATTAAATAAAAATTACTACACAATAAATGAATACTTACACGACAAAGAATTAAAGCAATATACAATTTAAATTTTAATGACAATAATATTAATTTAGGTATATAATACAACTTTAATATAAATAGTATTCAAATTAATATAAATAAAATTTAGTAAGTACATTATTTACAATGTATAATACAACAATATAATTATTTACAATATACAAGTAATTGATATTTACTCACCAAAGAATTAAATCGTTAAATTAAAATTGAATGAGAATATTTAAAAAAAATTAATATAGATAATATTTAGTGTAACAATTATATTTATATGATACTATTAATAAAAAAAAACATACATAATATCAGTACAAAAATTATAATATATAATAATAAAACAATATAATAATTTATGATGCAATTACATAATACAAAATATTAATAAAAATACAATAAATGAATATTTACACAACAAAGAGTTAAACCGACAAATTAAAATTCAATGACGAAATTAATAATAAAATATAAATAATATTCAGTGCAATAATTGTGATTTACAACAATAAATCAGTAAACATTTCAATGACATATTAATTCATATACGAGAATAGTAAAAGCGTTAATGATCAATTCAAATCGATTGTCCTAATAACTATGTTATTAACACACTAGCTGTGCCCGCGAACTACGTTTCGCCTTAATTTATTTTTTCCCGATATCTTCAACAAATATCGTTAATGTACACAGAAATAAATACAAAAACTTAACAAATTATATACTAAAACCTTCCTCGAGAATCACGCTATCGAGTGGTGAAAACCGCTTGAAAATCGGTGCAGTAGTTTTTGAGTTTATCGCGAACAGACAGACAGACGCGGCGGGGGACTTTATTTTATAATATGTAAGGATAGCAAAACATAGAAGAAACACAGCCAAACTTTTTTGCTTTTTTTTTGCTAATGCAAAAAGTAGGTAATGAAATCGGGCTAGTATTTGAGAAGAAAAACAGGGGACTACAAAACGTCTATTTTGTTTAGGTACTTTTTATAAGTATATACGTATTACGATCCGAACTGCAGTTGCCTCTATCGCTCTCCTCGTCTGTGCAGGGGTACAGCAGAACAGCAGTACATTTTACAAATATCAACCAATTTTTTGATTCCCTGGAACCAAAGCCGTGTCTCCTGCGCTTGTCTTGTTTAGAAAAAAAACCGAAATATTACAAAAAATCACAGATAATTTTCGAAAGTTTGTATGAGAATTTTCGAATATTATCTGTGAATTTGTGTAATGTTTTTATTTTTTTTTTCTAAACAAAACAAGCGCAGGAGACACGGCTTTAGGTCCAATTTCACCAGTATTTAAACAGTCGGTTAGATTAACAATCAAGTTTTTGACATTTTACTTCTAAGTACAATAAGTGTCAAAAACGGTTGTTAGTTAACTTTAAACGCCTGTTTAAATGTTGGTGAAGTGCACGGGGGCGGGCTGCCCCTCAATGTCCACGTCGAGGGCTGCGTCCAGCCGCCGTGCAACCTGCCGCAGCTGCAGGACGTGGTCATCCACGTCACTTTCAAAGCTCTTAAGTATTTTTTTTTATTATTGCTAATGGTGGCAGACGAGCCAGTGGCCCACCTGATGTAAAGTGGTTACCACCGCTCATGGACATCTGCAATGCCAAGGGCACAGTTCAGTCACTGCCTGCCTGGAGAGAAATGCTCTTCTTAAGCCTCGTTTGAAGAAGGACATATCGTAGCGCTCAGGAAACACCGCAGCTGGGAGATCGTTCCAGAGCCTACACGTACGTGGAAGGAATGAACGCTGAAACCGAACTGTACTAGACGAGATTGGTTCCAGGTAATATGGATGAACTCTACAGCGATGGCGGGTGGTGCGGTGGTAATAAGGTGAAGAGGGCACCATTGCAAATAGTTACTCAGAGCACTCTCGGTTAAAGAGCCTATAGAGCACGCAGAGAGAACCAAAGTCTCTCCTTTGCTCCAGCGTCTCCATTGAGGTCGTGATATTGGGATCACCGACGATGCGGAATGCACGCCTTTGCAGGTAGTCAAGAGGGTCGAGCTGATATTTGGGAGCTCCCGCCCAGAGGTGCGAACAGTAATCCATATGTGGCCGAATTTGTGCTTTATTGAACACTAGCTGTGCCCGCGAACTCCGTTTCGCCATCAAAATGCTTAAAACAGTGTTTAGATTTTTCCTCCATTTTATTCCATAATGATTCAACTTTATTCTGCCTTTCTTGAGCAGCGGCCATTTGGAAATTAACAAATTAAGACAATTATCGTAGGTTCGTAATGCTCTAGGTACTCTTCAGGGCCTTTCATTTAATACCCATATTGCTGGGTTTGAAAACGATCTTTAATCCATTTTTTGAACGGCGGCCATGTTTAATTTAGGGAAATTTTCCTAAGTTCATAATGCGCTACTCTTTGAGACCTTTTATTTGATACCCATATTGCTAGGTTTGGAAACGAACTTTTATCCACCTTTTTTGAGCAGCGGCTATGTTGAATTTATGTCAATGTTTCTAGGTTCATAGTGCTTTACTTATCAAGGACTACTTTCATTTGATACCCATATTGCTGGGTTCGAAAACGAACTTGTATCCTTTTTTTAGCGGCGGCCATGTTGAATTAAGGTCGATTTTTCTAGGTACCTAATGCTCTACTCTTCAAGGCCTTTCATTTGATACCCATATTGCTAGGTTTGGAAACGAACTTTTATCCAATTTTTTTTGAGCGGCGGCCATGTTTTATTTAGGACAATTTTCCTAACTCCATAATGCTCTACTCTTTGAGGCCTTTCATTTGATACCCATATTGCTATGTTTGGAAACGAATTTTTATCCACCTTTTTTGAGCAGCGGCTATTTTGAATTTATGTCAATTTTGCTAAGTTCATAGTGCTTTACTCGTCAAGGCCTTTCATTTGATACCCATATTGCTATGTTTGGAAACGAATTTTTATCCACCTTTTTTGAGCAGCGGCTATTTTGAATTTATGTCAATTTTGCTAAGTTCATAGTGCTTTACCCTTCAAGGCCTTTCATTTGATACCCATATTGCTAGGTTTGGAAACGAACTTTCATCCACCATTTTTGAGCGGCAGCCATGTTGAATTTATGTCAATGTTGCTAGGTTCATAGTGCTTTATGCATCAAAGCTTTTGATTTGATACCCATATTGCAGGGTTTGAAAACGAACTTTTATCCTTTTTTTTTGAGCGGTGGTCATGTTTAATTTAGACCAATTTTCCTAAGTTCATATTGCTCTACTCTTTGATGCCTTTCATTTGATACCCATATTGCTAGGTTTGGAAAGGAACTTTTATCCACCTTTTTCGAGCAGCGGCTATGTTGAATTTATGTCAATATTGCTAGGTTCATAGTGCTTTACTCGTCAACGCCTTTCATTTGATACCCATATTGCTGGGTATGAAAACGAACTTTTATCCTTTAGGACAATTTTTCTAGGTACCTAATGCTCTACTTTTCAAGGCTTTTCATTTGATACCCATATTGCTAGGTTTGGAAAAGAATTTGTATCCACCTTTTTTTGAGCGGCGGTCATGTTGAATTTATGTCAATGTTGCTAGGTTCATAGTGCTTTATTCATCAGAGCCTTTGATTTGATACCCATATTGCTGGGTTTGGAAACGAACTTTTATCCGTTTTTTTGGAGCCGCGGCCATGTTGAATTTAGGTAAATTTTTCTAGATACCTAATGCTTTACTCTTCAAGGCCTTTCATTTGATAACCATATTGCTGGGTTTGAAAACGAACTTTTATCCATTTTTTTGAGCGGCGGCCATGTTTAATTTAGGTCATTTTTCCTAAATTCATAATGCTTTACTCTTCTAGGCCTTTCATTTGATACCCATATTGCTAGGTTTGGAAACGATCTTGTATCCACCTTTTTTGAGCGGCGGCCATGTTGAATTTATGTCAATGTTGCTAGGTTCATAGTGCTCTACACATCAAGGCCTTTCATTTGATACCCATATTGCTGGGTTTGGAAACGAACTTGTATCCACCTTTTTTGAGCGGCGGCCATGTTGAATTTTAGGCGATTTTCCTAGGTTCATAATATCCTACGCTTCAAGGCCTTTCACTTGATACCTATATTGCTAGGTTTGGAAACGAACTTTTATCCACCTTTTTTGAGCATCAGCTATGTCGGCGAATTTACGTCAATGTTACATTAGGATCAAGAGTCCCGTACTCCCTCTACGCGTAATACTTTTAATAGTTTTAAATGGATGAAAGAGTTTGATTCCTTAGTCATAATGTAAAAACATAATATAACACCTTTCAAAATGCCTTGAAAAGGGTATCTTCATTTTTCAACATTTCAAATATTGTACCGATTTTGGCCAAAAATTAAACCAACCTACAAATTTTATATTTGTGACGTGATATTGTCATAAAAAATGCTATATACATTGGTTGTATGGCTTGATCCTTTTTCCTTACCACCACGGTACTACATAAGAAAAAGACAATTTAAACTTCTTGGTTGGCAAAATTCAGATGGGCACAGCCAATAACAGAAAAGATTTTTTTTTGCAATATGTAACAGACTTGTCGAAAAGCGCGGGAAACGTCAAATTAGGCGGGTGATTTTTCTGGCGATCTTGATTAATATAATTAATTTTATGTAATTAGGGTCAGATAAGTGATCATTTTATAGTTGTATTTTAGTTATATATTCATATTTATTTATTTTAATTGTAAAGTGTACATTTTTTCTTCGGTTATTTGGTAAGTCCTCTTTCATTGACTAAGTTTATGTTTGACCCAGAAGACCCTGGGGGCACGGGCCCCCAGGTGTCTAATACTGTGACCATCGATTGCTCGGGAATGGAGACAGAAGGTTCTTTTTTAGAAACCGACTGTTCAGAAAATGCCTCAACAAGCAATAAGCGTAAACGAACTTCAGCTCGCAGAGTGTGTAAGCAATGTAACAAGCGTAAAAGGAGACATCGACATTCCTCAGCGAACCAGGATTTAGATTGTTTTTGCGAAATCAATCAGGATAATTCCAATTTCACAACCTGCAAAGATGTAGAAATTGAACTTAAGTCCCCTACATCACAACCACCTTCACAAAACTTCATTAGTAATAATGATAAACGACCCTCTATTGGCAGAAACTGTTATGAACAAAGTGATGCTTCTCCTTTTATTATACATGTTCAAAAAATACAAGCACTACCGAATGACAATATTACAATTCATCCAGTGTCTTTTGGACAGTTTTTGAAAAAGCACTCTTTTAAAAACATAGTTAATGGTAGCTTAAAAAGAATAGGTAGAAATAGAATAACATTGTCATTTTGTACATATGAAGATGCCAACTCATTTCTCAACAATGAAACATTAAAAAATAACAATTATAAAGCTTTTATTCCTATATCAAATGTAACCAGAATGGGGGTTGTGCGAGGAGTCCCTGTTGACTGGTCTGAAGAAGACCTTTTAAATAACATTACTGTACCAATGGGATGTGGTAACATTTTAAAAGTGAGAAGGATAAATAAAAAAAATATTGTAGATGGAAAGAGTAATTTTATTCCAGTTGAAACCGTTGTGATTACATTTGATGGACAAATTTTACCTAAGAGAGTCTTTTTGTGTTTTAATTCTCTACCAGTCGACTTATATATTTACCCAACTATACAGTGCTTCAACTGTTGCAGGTATGGACATATAAAAGGTCAGTGTAGGTCTACCCCTCGCTGCTTCAAATGTGGAAATGGTCACTCAGGCGATAGTTGTAGTCTTGATGATGATGATGTTGTATGCTGTCTGTGTTCAGGGTCACACTATGCAACTAGTCGAAAATGTCCGGAATATTCTCGCCAAAAATGTATAAAAGAAACAATGGCAAAAAGCTGTGTTTCATATGCAGAAGCCCTAAAAATGCATCCTCCCGTCACTAAGTCTTATGCTGATGTTCTATCTTCTATGCCAGTTTCTTCTCAACATATGACTGAAAAAAATAAAAATGATATGTTAAATCATTCATATAAAAAAACTGTATTTAAGACTAGATCACCCAGAAGGCTTGACAAGGGATATGATAAATTAGTTCATAATTCTTTAATTAAAGATTATGATATCCCACTATCTTCAACAGGTGGTGGATATTGTAATAATAGTTCACTTGCTAACTTATCTACACGAGATTTAATTGTAGCCTTATTAAATGTTCTGTCACAAACAAAAATTTCTGAACCGTCCAACGTTGCCTCTAATTTATTGCTTGAACATAACTTTATTAATTCTAATTATGGATCAACAGTCCATAATAATACAGTGGAATTGTCGAAGCATTAACAATAAGAAAACTGATTTATATTATTTGATAAATAAATATAATCCTTTTGTAATATCATTACAAGAAACTTGGCTGCGGCCCGGTTTCAATTTTAAAATAAATAATTATGCCTGTATTAGAGAAGATCGATCTGATAGTCACGGTGGTGTTGCCATTTTAATAAAAAATCCATTATATTTTTCACACATTCCTGTCCCAGAACACAGCCCTGATTTTTCTATCATTGCTATCAAAATTAAGAATATTTGTTTTGTATCAATATATATTCCTCATCCCTCCTCTTCTATTTTTGATGAAGTACAGGCTATTATCTCTCAGCTTCCTAAGCCTATTATTTTGATGGGAGATTTTAATGCTCAACATCAAACATGGGGTAGTGGAAATTCCAATCATTATGGTGGTAGAATTTTGCAAATTATTGATGACAATAATTTGTGTATCATGAATACAGGTGAACCCACACGCCGTACTCCCCCTCATGAAAGTGTAAGTGTCCCAGATCTTTCCATATGCTCACCTTCTTTATCATCCTATCTCACGTGGGACATTCTGTCATCTTCATATGGTAGTGATCATTTTCCCATTTTAATTAACTTTCCTTTTTTTAATAATAAGCCATATAAGAAAAGGGCACCTAGATTAAAATATAGACTCACTAATGCTAATTGGGATACATACAAAGAACAAGTAGAAAAACTTATCACTGAACATTCTTCCAATCATTCTTTGACTGCTGACTCTTTTGCTTCTTTATTATTAAAAGCAGCTGATAAAGTGTTTCCTTTAAAAAATAACTTTTCACATCGAATCCCTGCAGCTCCTTGGTGGGATGAAGAATGCTCCCAGGCTGTGAAAAAAAGAAAAAATGCTGAGAAAGAATATAAAGAAAATTCAACAGATGAAAATTTTGATATTCTTACTAATATAATGAAAGAAACACGGAAATTATTAAAGCTGAAAAAGTGGGAAGGTTGGAAAAAATTCTGTCTCTCACTATCTCCGGATACACCACCATCAGTTGTCTGGCGTAATATACGCCGATTTAGATCAGCTTTTAATGAATCAACGCCCCGATGCATTGATAATAGTATTGCAGATGAATTTCTTGACAAGTTAGCTCCGCCTTATGTTCCATTACAACTTCCCTCATTGCCAAAGCATACCACTCATGATTCTGAGACTAGTGACATAAATTGTCCTTTCAGCCTTTATGAACTGAAAGGTGTCCTTTCTTATGTTAAAGACTCTGCCCCAGGCGATGATGGTATACCTTATTCTTTCTTCTCACATTTAAGTGACAGTTCCTTACTTCATTATTTACAGATTATTAACTCCGTCATGGTATCTGGTAATATTCCTTCTTCATGGAAATGTTACGAAATAATTCCGATTTTGAAACCTCAAAAACCTCCATCTGAAGCTAGTTCATATAGACCCATCGCTCTTGCATCTGTTGTTGCCAAAATTGCTGAACATTTGGTTAAAAACAGACTTGAATGGTTTCTTGAAAGTAAGGGCCTGTTATCTTCTACACAGTTTGGTTTTAGAAAAGGCAGAAGCACCATGGATAGTTTAGCAATTTTCACAACAGATATCAGACTATCTTTTACTTGCAATGAATCTTTATTAGCAGCTTTCCTGGATATAAATGCTGCATACGATAATGTAAATATAGGTATTCTTCACCGTAAACTTATGCTTTTAGATGTACCTCCAATGTTATGTAATTTTATAATAAAATTTCTTTTCGAAAGACAGATTAAAATAAGTTTGACAGATAATAATCAGAAATCTAGAGTAGTATTTAAGGGTCTCCCACAAGGTTCTGTTTTAAGCCCATTGTTATACAACATTTATACTTTTGACCTACTAAATTCTATTTCTTGTGCAAATATTCTCCAATACGCTGATGACTTAGTGCTATATGTTGCAGGTCGATCATTTGAGTCGTTAGCTATTGCACTAACCAATGCATTAACGCACCTTAACATATGGTTAGACAACAATTGTCTTGAGTTATCAGTATCTAAGAGTTCTGTGGTTTTGTTCTCCAGAGCTCGTCTTCCTCCTCCGATATCTGTTTACTATAATCATCAACCCATGCCTGTTAAAAATGAAATAAAATTCTTAGGTGTAACCTTAGATGCTAAACTCTCTGGCCTAGCACATTGTTATAGTATTGCAGCTAAATGTGAACGCTCTCTAAATATTCTCCGATGTCTCTCAGGAGTTTGGTGGGGATCTCATCCATTAACATTAAAACTTTTGTATAACGCTCTTATTAGATCAGTCTTTGATTACGGAAGCTTTCTGCTAGAACCATGTAGTACAGTTGGCTTAAATAAACTAGATGGAATTCAATCTAAAGCTCTTCGCATAGTTACCGGCGCAATGAAATCAAGTCCAATAAATGCATTGCAAGTGGAATGCGTAGAACCACCTTTATATTTACGACGGCAGTTTTTGAGTGATCGATTTCTCTATCGGTCTTTACAATTTTCTAAGCATCCCTTATATTTAAAATTACAGACTTTGTTAAAAAAGATTGAAAAATCTTCATATTGGACACATAAATCACATCCTTGTTTAATTGTTAGTTTTAAAAAATTTCTTTCTCTTCATGCTCCTACACATAGGTCACAGTACTTGCCACTGTTTTGTACTAATTACAATGCATTGACAATTTCTCCGAAAATATTTCTTGATTTAAATATATCCAAAAATGACTTGGCATCTAAAAATGACCTTTATTTTATTATTGATCTGCATTGGCCTGACTACCATTATATTTATTGTGATGCATCTAAGCATACACCAGTGAGCACGGTAGGAGTAGGAGTATATCATCAACAATTTAAAATTGTTCAAAAAATTAAATTGCCACCTGAAACTTCCGTATTCACCGGGGAATGTTTCGGTTTGTTGAAATCCCTCGAATATATAGTTTTGATGAAACTTAAAAAGAGTGTTATTTTTTCTGACTCGAAAAGTGCTTTACAAGCTTTACAGAAATTTCCTTTTAAATCATGCATGAGTACTCCAATTATCATTGAATGCAGATCATTGTTAAAAAAATGTCAGGATCTAGACTTGGAAGTCATGCTGGCTTGGATCCCAAGTCATAAGAATATTCCTGGGAACGAGATTGCGGACAGACTGGCCAAGGAAGCTGTGAGTTGTGGTGATATGTTCCCATATAAGAACTTTGTTCATGATCTCCTCTCTTTGCCCAAAACTCAATTAGATAACGCATGGCAGGATTTGTGGCAGAACAGTAATAAGTGTCAATCTTATAAACGTATACAATCTTGTATACCATCTAAGCCTTGGTTTCATAAATTTAAATTTTGTAAAAAAGTTACTTCAATCATTATAAGAATGCGATTGGGACATGTTTGTACTCCGCAACATCTTTTTAGATTAGGTATTGTTAATGATAACTTGTGTGATTGTGGGAATGATGTAGGGGATTTAAACCATATGTTTTTTTCCTGCCCATCTCTCGATTGCTCCTCTTTCCTGTCTGCTCTTTTATCCTCACGTGTTCCTCTCCCGATAAATATATCCACCTTATTACAGTCTTTGAAATATGACATATACCAAGCTATAGCAAATCATTTATTGAACAACAATATCAACATTTAAATTATATGTTTACAACCTAATTTTGTTTGTTAATGTGATGTATACTTTTAAATAATATTTATTACTTTAATAATTTTTTACATAAAACATATATCTGATCCTAATTTTCCTCGAAATTTCCGAATCCTCATAACCTTTTATCCCACGAAACGTTTCCCTACCTTTTAAACACATGTAGTGGCAAATGCACAAATCGTGCGAGCCAATATACAACCAAAAAAAAAAAAAACAGACTTGTCAAAATAATTTCACGTGCGCCATGTTGATTTTCTACATACTTGTCATCAAAAATTTTATATGGTATTTTTTGAATAAAAATAAAATGTGAATTTAAGCAAATTAAATTATGCCTAAATGTTCTTCCGGAAAATTTTAAGCATTGTGGTGTAAGCCATATCAAATTCTGTCCAGTAGTTTCGGAGATCTTTCCGGACAAACATTTGTACCCCTACGATTTTATTATATACTAGCTGTGCCCGCGAACTACGTTTCGCCATCAAAATACTTAACACAGTGTTTTGTTTTTTCCTCAATTTTATTCCATAACTAGCTGTGCCCGCGAACTACGTTTCGCCATCAAAATACTTAACACAGTGTTTAGTTTTTTCCTCCATTTTATTCCATAATGATTCAACTTTATTCTGCCTTTCTTGAGCATCGGCCATTTCGAAATTAGGACAATTTTCGTAGGTTCGTAATGCTCATTTTCTAACAGTCAACAAAATTAAAAACATTACATATTACTATAAACACTAAGTATTATTATTGTTTTAGAGACATTATTGATATTAATAGATTCTTCTTCAGTAGAAAGAACTACACAGTTGCAAGAATAATCTTTATCGTAGTCATGTTTCGAATTAAAATAAACAATTGTTAATAAATTAGAACTGTATACGACTAAAGTTTAGATTTTATAATGGGTGTTGGTAACACCAACAAAATATATTTTTTGGATATGACAATTTGGCCAATTTTGACTGGTCGTACAGTAAGCTCCTTGTCAAGCTATACTGTTTGACCTTTGAACCGTTCTTATGTCGCTCGTAATACTGGCGGTGTTCGTAGAGTTAATGTATAGCAAGAATGGGGGGTTATTGTACAAATACGTTTTCCGTATTCGATATCCGATCACGGAATACAGACACGGAGTTTCGTGAACGTAGCGCAGACGTTCGTTTCTTCTCATTCGGGATTTCTACCATTCTACCTAAACGTACGTACAGAACGTGTTCCGTTCGTAAAATAAAAACGAACGTGTGCGGCAGTCAATGAGTATTTTGTATAGATTTGATGCATTCGGATGCCCCCATTCAGAAAACGAATGCGAAAAAACGTATTTATGCGGTTAGCCTTAAAATGTATTGAGACTTCCGTTTTTGTAACGTGTACTGTGCGATATAGTCACAGAACACAGAAAGAGGTTAGAAGGGCTATGTGGGCGGGGCAAGCGTAGCCACAACTATGACTAAATGCTCATACTTGTGGCCCCGCAACGCGAACGCGTTGTTTAATCACTGACGGACAACTACAGTGAGTGTATCGTGAAGCGCGGCGCTATAAATATAAAAAAATGCCTTCTTGTGCTATAATTACTTGTAAAACAAGAAGTCAGGTGTCAAGTGTAGCTAAAGAAGGAATTTCTTTTCATCGGTAAGTAGTAAATTAATCATAATGACCATATTCCATAGATCATAATGTCAAAATCCACCAAAACTGATCATAACGATAAGTTACGTAATATTTTTCTAAAAAATATACATTACCGGCAATGTACGCCCGCGATTTTTGCCATATTACTTAGAGCGCGTAATGTAGTACATTGCTTTCGGTAGTGACGCATTTGGCTTAATGAGCATTAACGCAGTAGTCGCAGTACAAGGGATAGTGCCGTGCTAATCAAAAAACGCACGCATTACATTTTATCGATAAATGTATATTTTAAAATATTTGTATAAAGTAAAAATAACATATTATTTGTCACTTAAAATGCCATAATAATAATTATTACTTATCGATAATACAGAATGTTTGGCGAAGCTAACACCTACCCTTTCTAACATTGTAAAATTAATTTCAATTTTCACGATACAATTAGTTCGATTAGTAAAAAAATTATGGGCAAATTCTAAACTAATTTTACAACTTAGAATTTTTAATATCACCATAATATTTATATGACTATTTTAGCATAGGTAGGTGGCCATGCAAGACATGAAGATTTGAGTACTTTAAAAAACAAATTTAGAGGTAAATATTTACTTTACAAATATTTACTTCTCCATCCAACTAAAATATCCTAACAACTAAACTACCGCACGTCCGTTTGTCAGATTATCCATTCTAGTTTATGCTTTCAGACCGGTGCATTATAGTATTATAGTTTTTCTTTTATTTTACGTCTAACCTACAACATTTTTGAGCTAAAAAGCTTTAATTTTGTTACATAGAAACAAAATATTGAATATTATTAATTATAAACGTATAATGAAAGTAATAATTATCTTTTGGTTTTCTAAATATTTCAAATGGTTAAATTGCTGGCAATATTTAATATCGATAGCTATTAATCGGTGTCAATCACTAAAATAATGTTATTTGTACACGCGGCTCTGGACGTTAGTGAATTTCTGTGAATGAGGAGCCCAGTGAGCGTTGTGATTGGTTCAGCCCGATTTCGCGCGACTTTGCATGGGCGGTGCAAGGAAAAGAAGTGGGAGCAAAACTGGCGACAGCGGTTCCCGTACAAACGGTGCATGATTGCCTTTCTAACCTCTTTCTGTGTTCTGTGGATATAGTGTTGCTGGCATAGTTCGGTTAGCAAACTCGCCGTGATGACTAACATCCAACACACAAACTTGGAGTTATCGTTAGTTAGTTCACGATCGTTGCATTATCACGGTCTCGAAGGACACTAAACACAGGTAACATCTAATATCGAACATCCAATAGGCCCCGAAGCGGTTCTCAAACTTTTTTGGTGACGTAACCCTTTTGGAAAGCGAAATACTTGACAGAACCCTAAAATAAAACAATAGTTTTTAAAAGTGTATTCTTTATTAATAAGCATAATGAAAGTACGACCAGAGAGGGTGTTTTGATTTTTCTAAATTATTGCGGAACCCCTTATAGGGGTAGTGTGGAGCCCTAGGGTTCCGCGGAACACACTTAGAGCATGGCTGCTCTAGGTACCCTTCAGGGCCTACTTTCATTTAATACCCCTATTGCTGGGTCATTTTTGAGCGGCGGCCATGTTGAATTTACGTCAAAATTGCTACGTTCATAGTGCTCTACTGATCAAGGCCTTTCATATGATACCCATATTGCTGGGCTTAGAAACGAACTTTTATCAGTTTTTTTTTGAGCAGCGGCCATATTGAATTTTGTGCTATTTTCCTAGGTTCATAGTGCTCTACTCTTCAAGGCCTTTCATTTGATTCCTATATTGCTAGATTAGAAAACGAACTTTTATCCACCTTTATTGAGCGGCGGCCATGTTGAATTTATTTGTGTTGCTAGGTTCATAGTGCTCTACTCATCAAGGCCTTTCATTTGGTACCCACATTGCTCGGTTTGAAAACGAACATTCATCCTTTTTTTGAGCGGCGGCCATGTTGAATTTAGTTCGATTTTGCTAGGTTCCTAATGCTCTACTCTTCAATGCCTTTCATTTGATACCCATATTGCTAGGTTTGGAAACGAACTTTTATCTATCTTTTTTGAGCGGCGGCCATGTTGAATTTATGTCAATGTTGCTAGGTTCATAGTGCTCTACTTATCAAAGCCTTTTATTTGATACCCATATTGCTGGATTTGAAAATGAACTTTTATCCATTTTTTTAGCGGCGGCCATGATTATTTAGGGCAATTTTCCTTAGTTCATAATGCTCTACTCTTTTAGGCCTTTCAGTTGATACCCATATTGCTAGGTTTGGAAACGAACTATTATTCTTTTTTTTAGAGCGGTGGCTTAGTTAAATTTATGGCTATGTTAAATTTATGTCAATGTTGCTAGGTTCATAGTGCTCTACTCATCAGGGCCTTTCATTTGATACCCATATTGCTAGGATTGGAAACTTAACTTTTATCCACCTTTTTTGAGCGGCGGCCATGTTGAATTTATGTCAAAGTTGCTAGTTTCATGGTGCACTACTCATCAATGCCTTTCATTTGATACCCATATTGCTAGGTGTGGAAACTAACTTTTATCCACCGTTTTTGAGCGGCGGCCATGTTGAATTTATGTCAATGTTGCTAGGTTCATAGTGCTCTACTCATCAATGCCTTTCATTTGATACCCATATTGCTGGGTTTGGAAACGAACTGTTATCCGTTTTATTTGAGCGGCGGCCATGTTGAATTCAGGGCGATTTTCCTATGTTCATAGTACTCTACTCATCAAGGCCTTTCATTTGATATGCATATTGCTGGGTTTGGAAACGAACTTTATCGGCAGTCATGTCAAATTAAGTCAACGTGGCTAGGTTCAATGTGTTCTACTCTTTAGGTTCTTCGTTCGATATCCATGTTCCTTGGGTGGATCCAAAAAAATGTGATCCGTCATTTTAGACATTAGGATCAAAAGTCCCGTCCCGTCCCTCTACGCGTAACCCAGAACATTGCAGTCAGATATTTTTTTTAATTATCAATATTAATCTATTACTTTTAATAATTTTAAATGGATGAAAGAGTTTGATTCCTTAGTCCTAATGTAAAAACATATCATCATCACAGCCCATATACGTCCCCACCGAGGGGCTCGAGCCTACCCTATATTAGGGTGATTAGGCCTTAGTCAACCACGCTGGCCCAGTGCGGATTGGTCGACTTCACATACATCATTGAATTTCTTCGCAGATGTATGCAGGTTGCCTCACGATGTTTTCCTTCACCGTAGGAGCGTCAGACAAATGTACATATGAAATTCGAAACGAAAAACACATTGGTACATGGCGGGTCTCGAACCCCAACCCCCCGATTGGAAGGCAAGTGCCGAGTCCACTGCGCCACCGACGCTCTTAAAAACATATAACCTTTCAAAATACCTTGAAAAGAGTATCTTCATTTTTCAACATTTCAAATATTTCAAAAATTGTACCGATTTTGTGAAAATTAGTCAAGAATTAAACAAATCTACAAATTTTATGGTCACTCGATAAGTATTATCATAAAAAATGCTTTATACATTGGTTGTATGGCTTGATCTTTTTGCCTTACCACCACGGTACGACATAAGAAAAAGACAGTTTGGTTGGCGAAATCCAGTTGGGCACAGCCATTAACAGAAAATATTAAATTTTATTTGTACTATGTGAAACACTGCATTCCTGCCTTAATTTTCGAAATCCAATTACTTAAGATCAGGCTGTATGGCGTAGTTCCATTGCCTTTCCTTCGTGGAAGAAAATATCTTCTCTCTGTACTATGTGACAGACTTGTCAAAATAATTTCACGTGCGCCATGTTGTTTTTCTACCTAAAGCCAATTCGAAAATTTTATATGGTATTTTTTCACTAAAGATAAAAAGTGAATTTGAACAAACGAAATTATGCCTAAATGTTCTTCCGGAAAATTCTAAGCATTGTGGTGTAAGCCATATCAAATTCTGTCCAGTAGTTTCGGAGATCTTTCCGGACAAACAGACAAACAAACAAACAAACAAACAAACAAACAAACCAACAAACAAACAAACAAACAATTTTTTTTAAAACTATTCTATCGTGTTCTGCTAATGATTTTAAGGCGACCTGTGTATTTTTTTTCTTAATATTTCGCAATTACAGATTTTTGTACCCCTACGATTTTATTATATATAGAGATGGAGAGGAGATATGGAGATGGAGATGGAGATTACTGTATACTATATACTGTATACTATAAAAAAAAAAAGAACTATTATGACGTTATCCTCTCTTCTATATTGCTGTGCCCAACAGGGTCCAAAATTGTGTCAATAATAATATTAACCATCAACCTATGTAACATTTTGGAATGCAAATAAATTGAAATTGAAATTGAAATTGAAAATCGAGGGAAACCCTAATTTATTATTAGGGTTTCTTTCACTAGAAAGATTTCATTTTCTCGAACGTACTCTTATATTATTTTTAACTTTTCAGTGTTTTTGAAGTCTGTTTTTTGTATGAAGCTAATGTGAAATACCTATCGCTGGTAAATGTACATATAGGTCATCACGGGTTATCAATATAAGGTAAAAATGTTTTCCGTACCAAACTCCAAATGACTCTCGAGAATGTTGAGGTTTACTTGTGCATAAGCCCATGATGATATTTGCCGGCAAGTAAACCCATTTTTAACCGACTTCACAAAAGGAAGAGGTTGTCAATTCTACTGTTTTTTTCTGTTTGTTAACCGATTTAGAAAGCTCTATTTTTGTTTGAGGGGTACACTTTCTAATTGGTCTCATTGTCACTATGACCTGGTGAACGGGTCCTAGGAAAATCGAGAAAAACCCTTAAATTTCATAAACACTACCAAAGTATTTTATATTTTTAAACGACTTCGCAAAAACGAGAAGGTTCTCAATTTCGACTGTATATTTTTTGTTTTATTTTGTTTGTTATCCCTTATTTATTAACTGATTTGAAAAAATATTTTGTGCTTGAGAGGGTATACTTTTTTTTTTTTTATTGCTACTAAGTTGGCAAGCAAGCAAACTGCCCACCTGGTGGTAAGTGGTAACAGTCACCTTTAATACATGTGGCTCCTGTGAGATTCGCAGTAAAACTGCAACCCCCACAAGGGCCACAGTGTACGTTGCCAATTTGTGACTTGAGATGTAAAGTCACGGTACCCAGTAATTTCAGTGCCATATCTTACCCTTCAAACCGGAACACAGCAACGTGAGTACTGCTGCTTTGCAGTAGAAATAGGTAATTCGGAGGTACCCAAGCACACGACCCTAGTACAAATTGGTCCATTGTCACCAAGTCAAAATCTGACAATGGGATTCTAGGGAAATCAAGGGAAACGCTTAAACTTAGCCACATCCAACTTGTTTTAATGTTGTTTCTCTATTCAGGTATTGCGTCTGGTAGTCATGAGTTGAACTGATAATGGAAGGATACTCAGCTTTTAGGAGTTAGAGCTAACAAATTTTTGCACCTCACAACCTCGGAAAGATTCCTGACATTCGAAATCTGAGTGCAAAAGTTTTTAAAATTTGGACCTTTCTACTCAATAACTTTCTCAATTTAGACGCATTTTTTATTTTTCGAATTAGATCTCAAAGGTGAACATTATATTGACAGACATTTTAAACACAGAAAATTCTAATGAAAATTAAAAGAAACAATCCATAACATAATAACCATTAAAGCATCGGCCCGACTCAATAAATTAAAACTATTTTTATTAAAAAATCAAGTTGGTACTTGTAAAACCTAACCGTCCGTCACTAAACCTTGATGCGCGCGTAGCGTTAAAACAGTAAATTGAATTTGGATTTGGCGCCATTATATTTTTTTATATTTCAATGTATGTTAATACATACATTTTTTGTATGTATTAACATACATTGAAATATAAAAAAATATAATGGTATGAGTGTAGATATAGTAGTGTACATACGTAGCTGCATACAACTTGGTATTAAAACACTAGCGTGATCGCGAAAAAAAATTAGCTGATCCATACAAATCCAATCCTGAAATGCTCTTTATTGGGAATTAGGTAAGTATTATTTAGATAGGGTTTACTTTTGAAGCAAGAGCCAAATTGTTTGCTATAGGACCAATCTAGAAATGGTTAAAATCAACTGTTCCATAACAGTTGATTTTTTGTTAATGGGGGCTGTATAAAAATATGTAGTCTAATTTTTTCCGCAGGCCATCTTGGATTTTGAAGTTTTTTTTGTTATACTCTGTATTATGTAAGTCAAGCGTTTTGATGGGTGTCAAATACCCATATTGCGCGGGTTGTACAAAAATATGTTATCCGCCATTTTGCTTTCGAATTATTTAAAAAATAAATGCGCTGTAACGCTTTTTCGTAACTCTTTTTTGTAACGTTGGTACTGTTTTTTATTATATACATTTGTAAAACATCTGTAGGTACTATACGATACAATTTTGTGCGGATAACAGTCCGTAACGTCACTTGAAAACATTTCTCAATGCGCTAATGTTATGATTATGACACCCGCATCAGGTAATTAATCGTACGATTTCCTGTAGACAGGCTCATGAAACTGCACGTGGGAAAACCTGCTTCTGTTTTCCGATTGTTTCGTTCACAGGATAACACACTCATTCTTATGGCTAATTGATTGCGGTCGGTCTGGTCCGTCATCATTGTAAGAATTTCCTTTTCCAATTAGTTGTTGTTTTGATATACATAATAAGCTTGTCATGTCTAAAAATTATAAATTGATGTTTATATCTAATCTGAATGATAGGTATTCGTATTTAATGGCCGTTTTCCCATTGCAAGGACACGGCAGCCGGCAAAGCAAAATGTATAAAATTACCTTTTTGCTTAGATAGGGATTTTGGATTGGGAGAGGCCTTTGTCCAGCAGTGGATGAACACGGGCTGATTATGGTGACCACCTGCTCAAAAATAACATATTCTGTACTATGTAAACCCAATATAGAGAACGTAAGTCATTAAAAAGTAGTAAGTCAGAAAAGAACTGACACTGATTTTGAATTAGACTAAGTTATCAAATGTTTGGTAACAACATAATTTATTGTATTATGATTAATGTATACGTCTATAACTTATTTTTTGACATTTTAAGTGTATGTAAGCATATCGATTGTATTTTTTTAAAAAAGTTTCAATGACTATGTAACAAAACCAAAATTGTAAATGGCGATTTAAAAGAGGAGATAAAAAATTTGACCTTTCTTTTTTCTTGCCTGTTCTTCTCGAGAAGGCTCTCCCAATTTCCGAACAGGTGTAGATTCAACTTTTTTTTTTCATTACTACTTGTATTTGCAGACATCTTGAGTAGGTATATTCAGGATGTATGCACATACAAGGTTAAATTTATGTTTCTTTTAAATTAGAATGTTTTGCTTTGTTTTGACGTCAATAAGTGCCTGTAAAGGCCTAAGTTGAATAAAGATTTTTGAATTTGAATTTGAAAAAAAACTCTAAGAACGGGGATTGAATATTGTACTGAATTCCGTTCTTTCCCAAGGGATAGAATTGTATTGTATTTGGAAAACAAAAAGTACTTAAAGGACATCCCCATTTTCATTAATTAACATGTTACTATAAAAACTCATGCAAACTCTCAGTTCATACGTTTTGTGATGCATGCAAATTGTCTTATGCCGCTTGTGTTTTTATGCGGTCCGAATTCAACGGAGAGGTTCATGTACAACTTGTGTTAGCGAAGTCTCGAGTTGCACCGATAAGAGATGTTTCAGTTCCTCGGTTAGAACTCATATCGGCAATAATAGGAGTGCGACTGTATTCACAAGTGGTTGATATGTTGGATTCTACGAGCTATGATTTATACTTATGGACCGACTCGGCTGTTGCGCTAACATGGATTCGGAAGGAGAGTCAGCACTGGCCTGTTTTCGTTAATAATAGAGTTAAAGAAATTTTAACTGTGACAAGCAGGGAGCAGTGGCATCATATATCTGGTGTTTGTAATCCAGCCGATTTACCTTCCAGAGGGTGTAACGCAGACAAGCTTTATTCTTCTAAGTGGTGCGAAGGCCCGCAATGGCTTAGGTTGCCAAAGAGTCAATGGTCTATGAATATATGTAAAGAGAATGATTTGGCATCGGTAGAAATTCGAAACGAGTGTTTATATAATGTGAATATTGTCGAGCATGATAGTAGTTGTAATATTAGGTTTAGTGATCGATTAATTTATTTTTCGAAATACTCAAAAATAGTTCGTTGTATAGGGTGGATATTTAGATTTTGTATGAATTGTAAACAGGTAAATAAAACTAAGGGCGGGTTTTTTTTGGAGAGTATTCTGCGGCCGAATGTATTTTATTATTGAAATCAGGAGAGAAGTGTTGGATTATTTTATTTACATGCGCTATCTTCCGCGCTGTACATTTAGAGCTTACGCTTTCTCTTAGTACTGAGTCTTTCATAATGGCACTTAGGAGGTTTGTTTCAAGACGTGGTCGGATGTCTACAATCTACACGGACAATGGGACAAATTTTGTGGGCACGTCTAATTTACTTAAAGATTTAGACTGGTCAGAAATTGAAGCACAGTCAAGTGTCATGCAGATTCAGTGGATTTGTAATGCACCCAGTGCACCCTGGTGGGGAGGGTTCTGGGAGCGTCTTATTAGAATTTTAAAGGATTTACTTCGCAAGGTTTTAGGCCGAGCGTCTTTGTCATACGTGGAATTAGAAACATTACTTTATGACTGAGAAGCATTGATTTACTATCAAACATAGATAACGCATGAACGTTTGAAAAGTGGGCCGGTGAAGAACTGCCCAATCTGGCCTCGTGCAGTTCTTTTCCATGCGTTGGAGCGACAACGCGATAAGCAATTTTGAGCATTATGTTTGAGAGTATAAAGTCAATATTTTCTTGTAGCAATTACTAAAACGTCAAGTTTAATGTGACTAGGTATGAAATGATGTAACTCCACACGGTTGTACTTCAAATAGTTGCCGTAATAATAAAGAATAAGGTTGAATTCGATAAATACGGTACTTTCTTTATGGTAATTTTAATTCGGGTGTGCATATTCAACTACCTATTTAACAGCGTACAAATGTATAGTCGATTAGGTGACAGATTTCAAGCGCGTTTTTGTATGAAGTGCTCTATCTACGTTTGGTAGTAAATCAATGCTGAGAAGCGATTTTGAATTCACGACCTTTGACGTACGTGACAGAGAACGATAATCTGAACCCCAAACTGTTTTTTAAGAGAATTATCATGTGGTGACGTTACTGATATTGATCATATTGACGCGAAGGCCCTCAATATTAGATTTAAATATTTGCAGACATTACGCGATAATTTAAAACAGAGATTTAGGTCAGAATATTTGGGGCATCTTATTCAACGCAAAACTATTAAACAAAGTACACCGCTATTAAAAATTGGTGACGTAGTCTTAGTTGAGACAGGGAAACGACGTCAGTTATGGCCTTTAGGCATTGTTACAAATATAATATCTGGCCGCGATGGTTATGCTAGGGTGGCCGAATTAAAGGTAAATGGTACAAAACTGACAAGACCATTGCAACGTCTATATCCACTCGAAGTGGTGAATGCTACAGACGAGCAGTTGCCAGCTCTTGAATAGGTCCAAGGAAGGTTTAAACGTAAAGTTGGACCTGGTAGGTGGCGCTGGAATCGGGCAGGACAACGTCTGCCGGGCCCACTAGTCTTATATGTAAAAATGAAACGCTGTGTGTTTGTCTCGCTAAAACTCAAAAACGGCTGGACCGATTCTTACGAAATTTTCTATGTGTATTTGGATAGGTTCAAGGAAGGTTTAAACGTACAGTTGGATCCGGTAGGTGGCGCTGGAATCGGGCAGGACAACGTCTGCCGGGCCCACTAGTGAACAATAAAATACTATAACGGTAACAATCTCCGCTCTATTTAATTCAAGAAACCTTATCCATACATACTGAAGCTCTATAACTAGATAGAATTAAAACATATGGCGACCGTAACTGAAGAAAATATGGATAGGGTTCAGTTAGAACGGAGACTAGCACGAAGACGATTCTTAATTAGTGTCAATAAAGTGGAAGAATATTTAATGAAGAAGGAGACGTCTAACATTTGTGCTGAGTTCAAAAAGCTAAGAACGCATCGCGATCATGCGATTGTTCAAAATAAATATTTTAATTGGTGGCTAGAGAGCGAGAGTCGCCAGGAACAACTTATAGAGAGAGAGAGAGAGTGATGATGCAGATGAATATGAGTCGAGATGGTATTATTTACAACAAATAGTAAAAGAGACGGTTGACCTGCCAGACTGTACCATGAGTGAATAAGAAAACAGTAAAAGATGGATGTGCTTGTTGTGACGAATCTACAAAACTAGTTTCCGCAAAGCGTCACATAAAATTGCCAAAGTTAGTGCTTCCACTATTTAATGGAGAGGTTCATAGCTGGCTTCCATTTTGAGCACAGTTCAAAAAGATTGATTCTGATGAGACAATTGATAAAGAGGACAAATTCCAATATTTGATTTAGAGCATGGAAGTAGGCTCATGCGCTCGTGAGTTGTTTGTCAGTTTTCCTCCTTCAGCTGAAAATTATTCCAAAGTTTTAGAGCAGCTGAATCAGAGATTTGCGCGTGACGATAGTTTAATATAACATTATCTTCGAGAGCTACTTCGAATAAAAAATATGCCAAACACTTCAATCAGAAGACTGTATGACAAAATCATGACCCAAATTTTAGCGCTTCAGTCTCGGAGTTACCGAAGCTACATATGCAATTTTCTTGTTTGCAATGGCCGAGTCGGCGTTACCTACAGACATTTTACGCGCATGGAGCAGATCACATTTTCAGACCGATCCAGGTAGTCAGTTGTCAAAACTATTAAAATTTATGAAAACAGAAGTTGAGGCTGATGAGAGAATTAAGTTAGCACGAAACACAGCGAATTGTATAATAGCACAAAACCAACTGCATCGTGTTTTACAGCGGCGAGTAATAATGGAAAAGAACTTGGGGAGCAAAGAGAAATTCAGGCCATGAAAGCACAATCGTGCATATGGTGCGATAAGCCAGCGCATACAAGTTCTGAATGTTTTGGTACTATAAAAATGTCATTGGACAAACGTCGTAGTTTTCTGAAACATAAAAATGCGTGTTTTATTTGTTTGAAGGTTGGGCATATGGCAAATAAGCGTAAATTCATTGCTTGCGAAAGAAGACACTATCCAATCATGTGTGAAAAATTAATAAGATGTAAAAAACGACACAGGTGATAAAAGCAAGGATGATCAGACGATGTTAAATCAAGCAGCATCGACATCTGTAAGCTCGGTGCTTTTGCAAACACTAATGGTAAATGTCATGCATGACAGTAAGAGAGTGACAGTTCGTGCGTTACTAGATTCTGGGGCACAACGTTCTTTTATAAAGAATAGTGTTGTAGAACGTTTGAAGTTGAAGGCGACTAGACAGCAGGAGATGAGTAACACTTTATTTGGAGGAGTTGTTACTTAGAAACAGAAACATAATATTTTTGAGATTACAGTTGCGAGTATTGACGAGACATATCAAAAAAGGATTGTGGAAGGTGTTAGAGCAAGAGGTAATCTGCGGATATCTACCAAAAGTGAGACAGGGTGAATTATTATTAAAGTTGCAAGAAAAAGATATTATTTTAACTGATTGTGTAAATAATCTAAATGAAGTCAGTTTATTAATTGGTTCTGATATTTTAGGTGCAATTCTGACGGGACAATCAGTACGAGTAGACGACAATTTGCTTGCAATAGAGACACAACTGGGCTGGACAGTACAGGGCCCTGCGTTTGGATCAATTATCGGTAAGTACAGTTTCTTGTCCGTTTGATGTGGAAGACTTGTGGAGATTAGAAACTTTGGGGATCAAAGATGATTGTTCACGCTCGAGGAAGAGCGAGTGGCGGCACTGCATTCTAGTCTGTGCAGTGACAGCTTTTTTGGCGGCCGGCCGCATGTGATATGTCAGTTGAGTCGAGTCGAAATGTCATGACATGCTTAGAGGTTATGTGCGGGCCGGAATAAAATATAATACACAATATTCAAGCAAATAGTGATTTGCGCGGCGCACCTAATATCGGGGTGCGAAAGCCCGCTTTGTGTTGTGCAAGGTATCAAAATCGCGTGTGTGAGTCGTGGTGGCCTAATAGGCCTTTGTAGTGCTCCGGTCTCCACCGGTGGATCCACTGCAGAACTTCAGGAGCCGCGACTTCCTTCGAGCTAGCTCAGGAAGTCCACCGGCTACGGAGGAGACGGACGGAGACAACGGGAATCGGGGTAAGCCACAATGCTTTCGATGAGCGGGTAGTAGGGCATCAGCAATCAATCCAAAATTCCTTACTCGGTGAAACGCCGACGTGGTGGAGTCTACTTGGGGCACCACCATCTCTTATCAATAAAAAAAATCAATAAAAAAAATTCTGAAGTGAAGGTCAAGGGTATTGTCGAATCTGAGGTATAAAATTTCTTTGATCAATCGATAATAGTTAATGTTGAGGGGCGTTATGAGGTGAGGCTATCGTGGAAAGAAACAGTCGATAGCTTGCTGCCGAACTATAAATTAACCAATACCAGGTTAACGTCAACAACAAAAAAATGAATAAATTAGGGATTTTAGTTGATTACGATCAGGACACGTATTTTTGAATCATTAGAAATGAATTTCGAATTCGAACACGAATACAAATCACATGCGAAATTATTTTCTACTGATTCCAATTTTAAAGATTTTTTAATCACTCGAATTCAGTATTATCATTAAAAACAAATTCTACATTAGAAACCGTTTCACGCAGAAAAAGTCCGGTACGCAATAACATGGCAATAACTCATTAATATAGAAAACCAGCGATGAATCGCATGTAAAACGGAACGTTTATACGTTGCGTTACGTTTACGCATATTCTACCAGTAGAAATGAAAAACGAGTGGGTAGGACCACTCGTTGCAGAATTCACGGAATGAATGTTCAAAAATAGCGAATTCGGAAATTCGTATGCGAATCTTACGATTTCAAATGCGAATTTGAATTCTATTGTTTCAAAAATGCGTCTCTTGGTGTTTCGTGAGTGGTATGAAAGCGGCATTACTGAAGAAGTTGTTGATGACGATGAGCAAAAAGGTCACATAAAAATGTAAGGTGAGAACCTAAACTACAATAGTTTTCGAGTAAACTATCAAACAAATGTCAAACATGTAACTCATACTGCCACACTATTCGAATACGTACTTATTGATCGAGTAGTTTAATACTTTGTAACTCATACTGTCAATTCTAGTTCATTATAGTTTCCGATAGAGGCGCTGGTGTGAAATGTATGGAAACAAAACTATTCGATCGTTCGAATCAAAAACTCGTACTAGACGTACAAACTCATACTAGATGTACTGGTCGTCTCATCCGAGTTCCTCATAGGCTAAATTTGTAAGTTTATTGTTTTTGTTATATTAAGTTGTTGCAGAATGACATGTAGATATTATATGCAATCATCGGCAACGGCGGGAGTACCTATGACGCGAGACCGCGTAGGTTTTATTCTCAGTTTTTTTACTTGAACTTACTTAGACAGCTAATGGAAAATGTCACATTAATTATAAAAATGACGGGTTATAATTATGAACAATAAAAGAATATAACGGTAACATTCTCCGCTCTATTTAATTCAAGAAACCTTATCCATACTGAACCTCTATAACTAGATAGAATTACCGGTTATTTTTTGTACCTATACCGGTTATTTTTTTATCACCCTAGACAATTTAGGGGACGCTTCACGACATGGTATTAGAAGGATTTAAATATGAATAAAAAAAATAACTTAATTAGGTACTTAATTTTATATTAATTTTCTAAAATATCCAAAAAATGCTAGTTGAGAGCAGCATTTTTTGAGATTTTTTTATTTTTTAAAATTATTTATTTTCATTTTTTTGTCTTTTTATATACTCGGTGTCAAAAAAATCGCACCTTTTAAAAATCTTGTTCAAAAATTCCTAAACCTTATTTAGAGGATAGTGTTGGGTATCATTAGAAAGGTAACAAAAAGGAGTATCAAAAAACAATTAAACTCAAACTTTTGTTTAATTATAATGATACAAAAAACATTAAAATGAAAAAATAATAAAAATCCTTAATGAACTCCTAAATAACAATCGATTATTTACAAAAAAAATGTACAAAAAGTGTCTTAAAATTAACTTAAAATCTAGTGTTACCCCCCCTTGCTCCGATGACGGCTTCCATGCGGTCCCTCAAGGACGCTCTTCTTGAGGGACAAGATCCCATTCCTCAATTGCCGCGTCTTGGAGTTCCTGTAGAGTCGAAGGAGCTGGATCCCAAGATCGAACCTTCCGTTTAAGATGGTCCCAGAGGTGCTCTATCGGATTCAGATCCGGGCTTCTCGCTGGCCACTGCATCACAAAAATTTGGGACCTCCGCAGAAAGTCGCTCACGATGGCTGCAGTGCAATGTGAGCGCGAGCGTTGTCGTGCATTAATGTGAGCCCCTCGCCAAAAAATTCGGCAAAGGGGACCACATGCACTTCCAGGATCTCTGTGACATAGCGGCGAGCAGTCAGCGACCCTTGTCCGTGAGCACCTCCCGTCCGGGAGACGCAGACAAGGTCGGTTTTGCCGGCGGCCGTCATACCACCCCAGAACATGCAGGATCCGCCTCCATATTCCACCGTCTCCTGGATGCAGGCTTGGGCGAAACGTTCACCCTGCCTCCGGTATACCCTTCTCCGTCGGTTGTTGCAGAAAAGACACACTCGCGTCTCGTCTGAGAAGAGAAGAGCTCCCCACTGCTCAAGGGTCCAATCGACGTGGTCACGAGCAAACTGTAAGCGGCCTCGCCGGTGCGCTGCAGTCAATTTTGGACATGTAGCAGCTCTGTGGGCTGCTGTCTTTTTCTCCTTCAGTCTTTTTCTAATCGTAGAGACGCTCACGGTGCGTCTGCGAGCTGCCTGGAGCTGCTGTTGTAACTGAACAGCGTTTGAGAAGCGATTTCTCAAAGAGTACGACACAACGAACCGGTCGTCTCTTTCCGAAGTGCAGCGACGTCTACCGGACCCATGTCTCCGGATATAGCCACCGGTCTCTAAAAAGCGCTGGTATACTCTTCGAACCGAAAAACGGCTCAGATTCAGTTGCCGGGCGACATCACACTGCCGCATCCCTGATTGCAGTAGTGCAACCACTTGAGCGGCCTCATCAGATGTGGTATCCATCTTCCAGGTGTTTTTTTTTAGTAAAATGTACCCGTATATATACCCATATTGACCCCGTGTTGACCCTTTTATACCCACAAAGGAAGCGCAACTAACTACTCTCCCGGGTAGCAAAATTTGCAAGAAATTTTTGTGACACTATATTTGTTGCTTTAGGTTTTATTTGATAATGAAAAGTAATGTTTTTTATTAAGTTCATTAAGTAACCTTTTAAATAAAATCATAATAAATGTGACTGCATCTGCATATCAAAAGTTAATGACATTTGAAAGTGATTTCTTTGAGGTGCGATTTTTTTGACGCCGAGTGTATAATAATGGATGTGTCCTGAAGCGTCCCTAAAATTTTCCAGGGTGATAAAAAAATAACCGTGTATAAACGTTGAAGCTTTATTGTATTAAAATCTCGTTTCACATACCTACATATCCTAATTAATTTTTACAAAACTTTACTCTTTTAAACATTAAAAATATTTTACAAAAAATAAAAACCGACTTCAAAAACACCGAAAAGTTAAAAATAATATAAGAATAGGAATAGTACCTACAGACGATAAAATTTGTCACCGACTTCAATATAGAAGTGTGATGTTGTCTGTACCTATTCTTTTATTTTTAACTTTTCAGTGTTTTTGAAGTCGGTTTTTATTTTATGTAAAATATTTGTATTTTTAACTTTTTAGTGAATGAAGTCTTTTTAGTGATTTTCATGGGATCCCATCATCAGATCCTGGCTTTGGTGACCTTGAGACCATCCCAGGTTCCCAGGAGCACAGGTACTCTATCGAATACAAAAAGAATTTTGAAAATCGGTTAACAATTGGCGGAGTAATCGCGTAACATATACACAAAACACAAACACGTTGAACACACGAAAAAATTTAATGGTTTTTCTCGATTTTTATGGGATCTCATTATCAGATCCTAATTTTGGTGACCATGGGACCACCCTCTATCGAATACAAAAAGAATCATCAAAATCGGTTCATAAACGACGAAGTTATCCGCGAACAAACATAAAAAAAGCATATTCATATGGAGGTTACTCAATTCTACCGTATATACACGGTGTTTCATAATAACCAATAAATAATCAATGCGTTATCTGAAACTAATTATTAAAATGTGTTTACACGTAATGTCATTCAACCCAAAATTTTCATGTACCTACCTATATCATAGTATCATCATCATGTCTATGATCACAGAACACAGAAAGAGGTTAGAAGGGCTATGTGGGCGGGGCACGCGTAGCCACAACTATGACTAAATGTTCATACTTGTGGCCCCGCAACGCGAACGCGTTGTTTAATCACTGACGGACAACTACAGTGAGGGTATCGTGAAGCGCGGCGCTATAAATATAAAAAAATGCCTTCTTGTGCTATAATTACTTGTAAAACAAGAAGTCAGGTGTCAAGTGTAGCTAAAGAAGGAATTTCTTTTCATCGGTAAGTAGTAAATTAATCATAATGACCATATTCCATAGATCATAATGTCAAAATCCACCAAAACTGATCATAACGATAAGTTACATAATATTTTTCTAAAAAATATACATTACCGGCAATGTACGCCCGCGATTCTTGCCATATTACTTAGAGCGCGTAATGTAGTACACTGCTTTCCGTAGTGACGCATTTGGCTTAATGAGCATTAACGCAGTAGTCGCAGTACAAGGGATAGTGCCGTGCTAATCAAAAAACGCACGCATTACATTTTATCGATAAATGTATATTTAAAAATATTTGTATAAAGTAAAAATAACATATTATTTGTCACTTAAAATGCCATAATAATAATTATTACTTATCGATAATACAGAATGTTTGGCGAAGCTAACACCTACCCTTTCTAACATCTTATTCATATAAGTACGGCGATGTAATCAAAGATTAAAATTGTAAAATTAATTTCAATTTTCACGATACAATTAGTTCGATTAGTAAAAAAATTATGGGCAAATTCTAAACTAATTTTACAACTTAGAATTTTTAATATCACCATAATATTTATATGACTATTTTAGCATAGGTAGGTGGCCATGCAAGACATGAAGATTTGAGTACTTTAAAAACACAAATTTACAGGTAAATATTTACTTTACAAATATTTACTTCTCCATCCAACTAAAATATCCTAACAACTAAACTACCGCACGTCCGTTTGTCAGATTATCCATTCTAGTTTATGCTTTCAGACCGGTGCATTATAGTATTATAGTTTTTCTTTTATTTTACGTCTAACCTTCAACATTTTTGAGCTAAAAAGCTTTAATTTTGTTACATAGAAACAAAATATTACTTGAATATTATTAATTATAAACGTATAATGAAAGTAATAATTATTTTTTGGTTTTGTAAATATTTCAAATGGTTAAATTGCTGGCAATATTTAATATCGATAGCTATTAATCGATGTCAATCACTAAAATAATGTTATTTGTACATGCGGCTCTGTACTTGTTTATTCTTATGCTGGACGTCAGTGAATTTCTATGAATGAGGAGCCCAGTGAGCGTTGTGATTGGTTCAGCCCGATTTCGCGCGACTTTGCATGGGCGGTGCAAGGAAAAGAAGTGGGAGCAAAACTGGCGACAGCGGTTCCCGTACAAACGGTGCATGATTGCCTTTCTAACCTCTTTCTGTGTTCTGTGTCTATGATTTACATAAAAATTTTGGGTTGAATTATATTACGGGTAAACACAATTTAATAATTAGATTTAGATAACGCATTGATTATTATGAAACACCGTGTATACGGTAGAATTGAGTAACCTCCTTTTTTTCGAAGTCTGTTAAAAAATCACTTTATATCTAAGAACGGTATTTTGGTTTTCAAACTTAAACAAATCGTAATATTTCTCACTTCAAAGATTCCTTATTGCGATTAAAGCGTTGCATGCAAACAGTTCTAAAATCATATCCAATTTGCACTGTTTGTAACGTTGGTAATGTTTTCGAAATTTGGACCGTACCGGTGCCGGCGGCGGCGGCGCGGCTAGGGCAAGCCGACGGTAGGGGCAGTGGGCCATTTTATTTTATTTGTTAAAAAAGGACCTACAATGCAAAACAGTAAATAACCCTAAAGTAGGAAATTCTACATTGGCCCTTTGTAGTAGGCCCTACCGCAAAAAGATGGCCAAATCTAACCGTTGTCGAACAAACGAAGTGCACATGGCCCAACAAAATGCCAACATAAAATGCTACTAGGATTGTCATTATCCAGGGGTACGTTCAGTTTCAACGCCGTGTGATCGCACGACGACACACTTGCCGTTCAATAAGTTCGAGTGACACACACGGTGAACGCACTGTATCGTTCAATAAACTGGTAATTGGCATGATGACTGAATTCTAATTTTTACGTCTCGTCATTAAATATTAAAATACCGTGGAAAAAGAAGCAGTCCTGTGAAATTAGAATTAAAATCGGCTTAGAAATACATTAGATACAAGCATTTTAAGTTGTTAATTTGAAGGCGATTAGACAGAGAGATCCGACATCAACCGTGACGTCATTGTTGAGCACGGCCATATAAACTCCTTGTAAATTGCCGTTTTGCTAGAAAGAGATGGAGAAAAATCTTTAATACCTTATATCTTGGTTGTTTTTATAGTTATTCGAAAACCGATTTTTTCTTTCTGTTTATTATATGAATGAGCTTCTATTCAGAGCTGCGTTCAGAACCTACGCTCGAGTGCACTCCGAGTGCACTCTGACAGCAACCGACCCGTTCAGAGCCTCGGGGTAAAAAACGCTCTGACAGGCGGTTAGTACACTCTGTGCCCGTTCAGAAGCTTCGAGTGATGCAACCAAACAACCAACTCGAGCGTAGGGTAAAAAACACTCTGACAGATGTTATGTCAATGTCGATGTCAAAAATACGCAAATTATTTATTATTTTATTAAATAACACTACTTTGAACACTTTTAAGCCTAATACAAGGGAAATATAGTGATTTCTATGTGTTGTAATTATGTTTAAGCAGAAAAATGGATATTGACTGTAAGGATTAGTAATATTTTGCCCTTTGCTTGATCTTGATCGGCAAGATACAAACTAAAACGCAACTCAGAGTTGCGTTCCGAGGGTCAGAGTAATGCAACCGAGAGTGATTTTCACACTCGCTCCGAGGTTCAGAACGGGTCGGTTGCTATCTTTTTTTTTAGTTTGTATCTTGCCGATCAAGATCAAGCAAAGGGCAAAATATTACGAATCCTTACTATGAAATTAACAGTCAATATCCATTTTTCTGCTTAAAAATAATTACGACACATAAAAATCACTATATTTCCCTTGTGTTAGACTTAAAAGAGTTCAAAGTAGTGTTATTTAATAAAATAATAAATAATTAGCGTATTTCTGACATCGACTTTGACATAAAATCTGTCAGAGTGTTTTTCACCCTACGCTCGAGTTGGTTGTTTGGTTGCATCACTCGAAGCTTCTGAACGGGCACAGAGTGTACTAACCGTCAGTCAGAGCGTTTTTTACCCCGAGGCTCTGAACGGGTCGGTTGCTGTCAGAGTGCACTCGGAGTGCACTCGAGCGTAGGTTCTGAACGCCGCTCTGAACGCAGCTCAGGAAGCAAACAGGGGACAACGTTTGTATGGAAAAACGGCCCATATGATTTCCTCTTAAGCACATTCTCCAACGCAGCTGTGAACAGTTTGGCGATTAACGTCGCCCTGTCTCACATCGTGCTGAAGTCGTTTTGATTTTGAGTGTTGACCCTGAAGGTGGAATGACATGATAACGTTTTCGTACAATTATTGTAACGTACACTTGGACATCATCATCATCATCATTTTAGCGTAGAGACGCCCACTGTTAGACATAGGTCTCACCTAGAGATCTCCAAACCGATCGATCCTGTGCCTCCCTCAGCCAGCGGCTTCCCCGCGACCTTCACGAAGGTGAGTTATGTACTTATGTTGATGCCGAGCCTCTCCAGTCCAAAAGCTTAAATACATCCTCCAACGCAGCTGTGAACAGTTTCGGCGATATAACGTCGCATTGTCTGACACCGTGCTGAAGTCGTATTGGTTTCGAGTTTTGGTCCTGAAGCCGGACTGATATGGTAGCATTTTCGTTCAATGACTGCTACACTTGGACGTACCGATAGTCTATTTGGATCCTCTGGAGTGGTCTAAGCACGGTCCAGGTCTGGACAGAACCAAAGCCTTCTCATAGTCCACAAACGCTAAGCATAGTGGCAGAATATACTTCTCTGCCTTCTGTTTAACCTGCCGCAGCGTATCGATGTGGTCTATGGTAGGTACTATAACTTTTTCGGAATCCAGCTTGGCTGGAAGTCGTTAAACCTGCGTGCGAAACGATTCGTTATGACCCTCAAAAACAGCTTGTAAACTACTTAACTCAGAAGCGTGATAGGTCTTAGTTTTTCAACTGGGCTCTGTCGCCCTTTTTTTAAGAAAAGTGCCGCCACGCCCCTGTTCCATGCTTTATGCGTACGCTTGGATGAACTCATAGTCTATTTGCTTTATTCGCAGAATACCAGATTCTCAAAATACCAGATTCTTATTTCACCATAGCACCCCTGGAGTGGCCGAAGCACGGCCTAGGTGCCTTGAAAAATCTAAAAGTGAACTTATAGTGATTAATAACTTGCAAGGGTCTGATGATCGAAAGTTCATTTTCAATTATCAGACGTTAAGAAACGCTCGAAAGGAACGTTTAGTAAAATTACTAATAAAACAATTATTTAAAAAAAACTACACAAAAATCATAAGCTTTAAAGTGTAATAGTAACAATGGGTCAAGGTAGTTCTTCTAAATTTAAATCGCGTATAATATTCGCGCCTTGTCAGTCTATCACAGACTACGAATAAAATGTCTATGGTGTTGGTGTAAACATTTAGAAATGTACGTTACATGCATTTTATATCTATTGTACTATATTTAAAAATTGAAAAATTATAAATAGTCATATAAAACTATTGGTAATCTTTATTATTAAAAGAATAAAAAAATATGATTTAAATGTTGGATGTACGATGTTGCTTTGTCTTTGCCTAGAAGGAAATGATAATTATTTTTTGTCTATGTTGTAGTTGTATTTTTGGTGTGGTGGTCGATTTACCAATTTTTTCTTGTATTATTGCTGATTATAGGCGGGAATTCGTAATAACAGCTAAAAGCTCGTCAAAATGAGTGTCGAAGAAGATGTGATGAAAATACAAAAGAAATTAACTAAAATGACATCGGATGATGGCACGGTAGGTTTGGTTTATAGTTGACATCTTTAGGTTTTATAATAAAACAGAGCAATGCTACTTTTAACATAATTAAGCTGATTTCTAAATTATGTATTTCTTAATTTTGAAGATGATTTTATTTGAGGATAGGGATTAACGTAAACTTTAATTTGGAAATCTAAACATATACTTCTTTTTAGGGACAAGAAGAAGCTTTGGAGCTTTTGAAAACATTGCAAACAATGGCAATAAATTTGGATGTTTTGACAAAAACAAGAATAGGTATGACAGTAAATGCGCTACGAAAGTCGAGCAAGGATGAAGAAGTTATTTCTTTGTGTAAAACTCTCATTAAAAACTGGAAGAAATTTCTTTCCTCTCCCAATACACCATCCAAGGATAGTGGGAACTCATCTAAGGCTAAAAAAGATGGTAAAGATAAAGACAAGAAAGATGACAAGGAAAAGGATAAAAAATTACAAGCGTCATTCCCTCCACAATCAAACACAACAGATGCTGTGCGTCTTAAATGCCGTGAACTTCTTACACAGGCCTTAAAAGTTGATGGTGAGAATCCAAGTGCTTGTGCCTCACCTGAAGAACTAGCGGAAGAATTGGAAGAATGCATTTATGCTGAATTTAGGAACACCGACATGAGATACAAAAATAGAGTGCGATCTAGAGTTGCGAATTTGAAGGATCCAAAGAACCCAACCTTGAGAACAAATTACCTCAATGGAGTAATTTCTGCTTCTCGTCTTGCTAAAATGACGCCTGAAGAAATGGCCAGTGATGAAATGAAGAAATTGAGAGAGAAATTTATCAAAGAGGCAATTGATGACGCACAACTGGCAACGGTGCAAGGTACTAAAACAGACATGCTGAAATGTGGCAAATGCAAGAAGAAGAATTGTACATATAACCAGCTCCAAACTAGGAGTTCAGACGAGCCCATGACCACCTTCGTCCTTTGCAATGAATGTGGTAATCGCTGGAAATTCTGTTAAGACTGCTTTTATTTCAATTTAGTTTTAAAAATATAGTGTGTCTATCTTTATAGCAGGATACTATATTGTATCTAGTAATTGTATTACATTTTACTATGAATTTTTTGTTCTGCTGCTGCATTTGCATTAACCTTTCTACTATCTTGAATAGGGAATCATGTTGAGTAGATAAGGCACTGATAGTTTTACATAATAAATTTATCTGCTTAAGTGATGTTATACTTTTAATTCTTATTATTTCACTTCCTGGCTGTAAAGAAATAAAACTACATTTTTGTTGATTATAATAATATTATATATTAAAATTTAGATAACAACAGGAATGTGTCCTTTAGGACTAAGAGTAAACCTTATAAAACTGGCACTAAATTTCTTTAAGAAAATATTAATTTCAATTTTTGATTACTCAATACACAATTTTCTATTAGAACAATAATCATAACATTAATATTTAAATTACTTTTAAACACATAAAGTATAGTGCAATAAATATTACCTAAATCTTTTTGCGAACTAAGTTTAAGTATAAATTTTACACTATTTTGTAATAATACAAGGACATGACAAATATACTGCTGATAAGTTTGATCATGTTATTGTCTTATATAGTAGTATATTCTATACAGTATATTGATTTATTATTAATCACAACATAATCAATATAAATATCTATTATTCAGAATCAGTTAAGTGTGTTATGGGATAAGTATCGAAAATTTGAAATTGGTAACACAATAACAGTGTTTTTTCCAGAATTTAATTTAGACTAGTTTGGAATTTATTTATCACACCAAATATCAGGAACTGAACACAGAATTTTTGATCAAAGATTTGAAGAATAAATCAAAACTGCTGTCAATTGTTCTCAAATCCGTTGTGCTCAATGTCCCCTAACTAGACAATGTAGAATTGTATCTATTATGCACATATATTTAATCCCTCCAAAATGTTAACATGGCGCCACAATATTAATTACATTCTAATATGGCAAGCTACACTTTGGTAACAATAATATTATAATTGGCTTAATTTAAACTGACATTTCGTCATTGAGATTCACCATGTAAATAGATGTTTAGTGGAATATTGACTACACACAACACAACATATTTTTATGTCAAAAACTTTGATTCATTTACAAGTGTTAAAACTAATGATTCTATTTTAGTCAATATCCGATATGAAGGTATACACAAATAATAAAAATGTAATGGTGTCAATGTAAATTACACATATTTTTACTCTTCTAGGAAGAAGCTATTACATACAGAAGTTGCTATTACTCGTATATACATGGTGTTAGAATGTCAATGACGCATTTTACTACTATATTTAGGTACATACTATACTTTCGTATATAAAACAACTTATTTCGACGTAGTGGGAAACCTTAACATGGATACTTAGGATATTATTCTACAACTAACTCTCCTGTTTGGATTTTCACAAATATTTTATTTTCATTGCACTTAAAATCTTCATTTTGTATATCTATTTCTAATTTGAGATCACATGATGTTTCGTCATCTTCGTTAGTCATAGTAAAACTCACGTCTTCATTAGCAACATAACACTCTGGTGTAAGATTTTTTTGATAGCAAAAGTGTGTTTTCAGATGTTCACGAAGAAAATGAGACTGTAATACTACCAAGTCACAATAAGAACATTTGTGACTTCCTGTATTGAGAACATCTGTATCGTCATGTCTTCTGTAGTGATTATTAAGTGCATCTTGTCTTTGATTTGTATATGGGCATAACAAGCACATATGTAACTTGCGTTCCTTGGCAGGAGACGGTTCTGTTGGGGATGACTGATCTTTGCTATTGTTTAAGGATCGTCTGCGCTGCAAAAGTCGAAGTGTTTGTTGGTCACGAACTGAAAACTGTTGAAAGTCACTTTTAGGAACACCTTTTGGCATAGTTTTTATCGCAAGTTTTATATTATCACTGTCTTCTTGCTTAGTTTCTTGACAGTCTGGTTCCACCACACCACTAGAGTTTTTCTTTCTCTCCGCTATTGCTTCATCATTCATTTGATGTTTTCTCATGTGTTGGACGTAATTTGCATAGTATTTCACAGAATAATCGCAAAGTTCACATTTATATCTTTGTTTGGAACCGTGTAAGGACAAATGAATCTTATATTGTTCTCGTTTCTCAAAAGCAGACGGACATTTATGACATTTATAACGTTTTTCCTTCTGTCGACCATTTTTCAAATAAGTCGGATAAATAAATTCTGGATTGCCATGCATTAAGTATCCAAATTGGGGATCAGCTTGTAAAACAGGGGGAAAATGGTCATTTGGCTTAACTAATTTATCTTTGTCATTAAGTACTCTCTTTTGGGCTTCAGTCTTTCTTTGAAATAAATCTGTACCTGACAAGGGAATATTTTTATAGTCCATATCATCGCCGGATTCATAATCACATGGTTTCCCTTCACTTTCATGCAATAATTCATGTTTCGCCAAATTGCCAATATTCTTAACGGTATAGCTACATTTTTTGCACTTGTGGTCACCTTCTCCTCCATGAAGTGCCGCATGGTAGTTCAAAGCTGAGCTTTTGAAGAATTTCGCTGGACACTCCTTACACAAATATTGTTTTGGTGTATGTTTTGTTTCAGTAGATTTTTTATGAACATTTGATTTAGGATCATAATTTTTACAGGGATTTGGAACAATCCATGAGATTTCTGATGTACTAGGACAATGAACAAGCTCAAGTTTGGGTTGTGTGTGTGAAGCATGAGAATTGTGCATAAACTTGAGCATTTTCGTTTTAGTGTGATACTCATCTGAATGAACAACAACATGCTCATTTAAATCATTTTCTGTCGGCACTGAAAACTGGCACTGATTACACTTATTCGGAAATGATAAATCATGAAATTTATCATGCGATTTAAGTTCATCGCCATTTAAAAATCGAGATGGACACATTTGGCAAAAGTACAATATTTTTACTTCATTCTTTTCATTAGTAACTTTTTCCTCTTTAACTGAACCATCTGATACATTTGGCTTTTCACTTTCAATAACTTTCCTCAGCTTGGCTATTTGTTCCTCATCTGGAATGTCGTCCTCAACAGGGCAATAAATACGACCGTATATTTCTCCGTGTGTTTTTGAATGTTCCGCTAGCCTAATTGCATTATCGCATGTAAATTTACATTCTAAACATTTAAACACTGTAACTTCAGAATTGTCGACTGTGATGCAATGAATTTTTTCATGGTTAGGAATTTTGCATTTTTGCGAATTGACATATGAGCAGTAGCGACATTTATACATTTTATGAAATTCGTTTTTCGCTGACACCCAAACAAATGGAATCTCATCTAGGTTGATAGAAAACTCAATTTTGGGATCTAATTTCGATTCCAATTCAATTTCAGGTTCTATTTTTTTCGATATTATTCCATGGACTCTCAGGTGTTGGTGTAATAAATGTCTTTTAGATACACTATAATTGCATTCGGGGCACTTGTATGGTGTATCTGCCGATAGCCTGTGAAATTGCTCATGATACGTGTACTGAGATTTACTATTAGTTTCGTATGGGCATTCTGTGCATTTGTGGCGCTTAGTAGACGCGCTGTGCATATTCACTTCAGCCAGGGGGGATTTGCGTCCTATGGCGTTAGCTATATATTCTTCTGGTTCGGTAATACCGTGTAGGAGTAAATGTTGTATCAACTCATTTTCATCTTTAACAAAGAAAGGACAGAAAAAACATTTAAAAATGGATTGTGCTGATGGTTGATGCTGCTGCACGTGTGCTAGCAGCAACTTTTTGTCAGTGGATCTGAAGGGGCACTTGGTGCAGTTATCCCCGCTGATATCGTTCATGAAGACCGACAAGTCTGGCTTGGGTTTTACTGTCGTTATCACTTTTATTATGCCGTTGTGTTTGAGGCGACAATGTCTCTGCAAAAGAAAAAAACATACATTAAGCACGATGGACTTAACCCATTTTCCTAATACCTACGTCTAGCTGGTAGTCAAGAAGTAAAAACATTTATTTTTGTACTAGATAAATAATAAAACCGACATAATAATACATAGGATATGAAATAAATATACCGGATTAAATTACATTAAGGATAGACTTCATATATAGAGGAGAGACTCAGCATAAGTAACATAGCCGAACATCATCAAAGAATTTTTAATTTTTTTAAATTTAATTATATCATGCGCCGCTGTCAAAAATACCTACGCATTATAAAATAACACCCACAAAAATGACTTATTAAATACAATCGCGATATTTTTCGAATAGTATTTATTTATTAAATCTTTATTGCATAATTTAAAAAAAAATGTACAACTGGCGGACTTAATGCCATATGGCATTTTCTGCCAGTCAACCATTGGGTTAAACGGAGATTACATGGCGGTGCATTCTTATTAATTAATTAATTAATCACTATTTTAAAATGTAAATAGGTATTTTAAACACCACTCATTTAATTAATACATAAATATTACATACAAATATACCTTATTTATTTAAATAGATATGATGAATAAAACAAAACGATGCACGGGGGTCTTATCTGTATTTATGCGTTTCAAAACATCAATATACTTAAAACGTATTTTTAAAAACGGCTCCAGCTGCGTTAATGTATTATTTTATTGTAGCTAAGTTTTTGTATTACAGCGTATTTTTTACTAAGTTTTATATTTCAAAGGTTTGTCCTTTAAACTAAAGCTTGTATACACGACAAATAATCTATACACGGTTATTTTTTTATCACCCTGGAAAATTTAAGAGATGCTTTACGCATATGAATAAAAAAAATAACTTACTTACTTAATTTTATATTAATTTTCTAAAATATCTAAAAATGCTGCACTAGTTGCGAGCAGAGATTTTTTTATATAATTTAAGAGATTTTTTTATATAATGAAGCGAAGCGATGAAGCGTCCCTAAAATTTTCCAGGGTGATAAAAAAATAACCGTGTATAATTTATGTTCATCATATAAATATTTGCACTGACCGGGATTCGACCACTGGACCATTAGTTTCATAGCCAGGGTCGGTAGCCACTAGATCAGACCAGACAGTCGCAATTTTATAAATACATTTTTTTTAATTTCAATTAGTCAATGAAAATCTCTTATTATATCTGTTTTATGTTTTTCTACATTTGATTCATACTTTATTAATATTAATAGTATAAAAAATACACTCAAAAATAATTTTTCATTTTTAATTAAAATATTTAATTTTAAATTTATAGTAATATTCGGATTCTTGTGATACTATTATTTAAATTTATCTTTGTGTTTCCAGTTACCGCTACACTTCTATATCCATTTGGATTATGTTTGCTAAATTGCGTTATTGTTACTTTTATTTCTATTTTTTAACCAACATTTTTATCGCATATGTTGTTCTGCTTTTAATAACGATCTTTTTTATATATTTTCGAACACAAAACTCATTTTCATATACATGTCACACACACTTGACGTGGTTCATATTTTTTCAGTAGGCCTGATTTAAAAACTCAATAGATATTGATGTTGTAAAAACTCTCATAATAAATCTAATACTAATGGAATTAAAGCCCTAGACTACCTATGTTCTCAGATACGCGGGTTAATAAAACTCTTGATTTGCCATAAAACAAATTCGTCTAAACTTATTTCTAATTAAGAGTTTTGCAATTATATTTAACTAAATAAACAAGAGTATATGTGAGGTACATATAAGATTCCTAGATTACAAACAAAAACTGAGATTGATCGTCAGAAAAAATACTTGACAATGTCTTCAGTGACGTAAGGCGTCAAGGACGTCTCTTGCGATTTTTAAAAAGCAGCTAAGCATAAGGGTGTATGTGTTAGTAAACCAATTTTCTTGGTTCATGTTGCGATGTAGTTTTTCGAAAAAACAGGCGCATAGGAAACACGCCTTTTCATAAGGTACAAAAGACGAATATTTTGTCTCACAAATTATCATAAAACTGAATACCTGAATTACATGTTTCCAGTTCGACAGCTGATTACAATGACCGCATCGATATGCCAAGTCAGCTGGATCTGGAGGGGTTTCTACTTTTTTGGGAGTTCTGTCATCCTGGTTTGCATCTACTTTGGCATGTTCACGTACATGCTCCAATAGGGCTTCCTTTGAAGGGTCTCTGTAATAGAAAAGAAAAGAATAAAAATATTCGGATGACTATTAAATCACAAAAAATGATGTTTTGCAAATAATCTTTGTGATCAGAAGAGTCGGCACAAGAAATAAGTTTAACTGTTACGAGAAATTATGTCTTAACATAATTTACAATCGTGCCAAATTAAGTTCATGAGTAAAAATAACTTATATTAAGAGTATAGGTACCTGTAATTGCACTTTTTACATTTCCATAAAGTTCTTTTGGGTTTCTTGACATCCATAAGTCGAATATCCATTGATTCATACTTCTGTTCAATATTGTGCGTTTGCAAATTAAGTGGTTGCATTTCTGTTGAACGGTTAATACTATCATGTGTATTATTCAAGGCGAAGTGTTCGTCAATTTCCATCATGGAATCAGGAGAAGCATTCAAATCTAAATAATGAAATACATTTTCACCCTTTTCATTTAGCATTGACACAGCTAAAAACTGATTGTATTTACTATAATTTCTGCGCCCAGTCTCATCTGTCATTAGGACTTTAGCCTCATTGTGTTCAGGGTCTCGAGCTGATTTCAACTTTATATGTTTCGTAATGTCCCACCTCCAATTAGACTTGTATTTACAGATAGAGCATTCAAATGGCTTTTTATTCAAATGTCCCACTATATGTACGTGGAAGCGAGATGCAGTAGAAGCCCAAAAAGGACAATGAGGACATTTAAAAACTTTTTTTCCTATGGCTTGGCTAGGAGACAAATTCATGCTGTCATTGTCATCAGGCGCATCTATTTCATAACTTCTGTTTATATCGGGCATAGTGGAGTCATCGTTGATATTTATATCAAGGGGTGTATTATACTTATTTTCACTATGGTTTATATTATTCCACACAAATACAACATTTTCCATAGGATGTGGTTCGGATTCTTTTTCTTGTATAGATTTGACTTCTTCGTTACTGTTTTGATTTTTAATGTCCATGGTTACTACATCATCATCTACTTTGTCATTTTTCTGACATGTTTGCAAGTGTATATACAAATCTGCGCTAGATTTGCACCTGTGTCTGCAGTTTTGGCATCTCGTTGAACTCAAATTAGGATGCAGTGTGTTGGATGCCGTGCGATTTAGTTGTGAAGTACAATTCTTTTCATGTACCGAGTGTTCTGATAGACATTTGCTTTCGAAACCACAGTTTTTACATTTAAGAGAACCCTCCTCACCTGTCTCTGTTAATAGTCTTTCCTTGAGCTTATCAAAAAATGATTCATTCTTCTTACGTGTACCGGACTCTTTGCTATGTGAATTATTTGCATTTACTGGTACAATACTGATATCGACAGGCAAATGATCGTATGCATTCACTTTGTTAGGCTCTATTACTTCTGAATTCGGAGAATCTTTAAATTTTTTACATGGTGGTTCTCCGGCTAAAGTTTTGTTTTGATTCGGAGTAGAGACGTGCAGCGGTATAAGAGGCGGCAAAGGTCTAGGAGGTTTTCGGATTTGTTTCTGAAATTTTGAATCATCTGTGGAACTGTTTGGAGATAATTGACTTTGCATATCTGTTGGCGATGGCACAGTTTCTTTCTTGATACCATTGTCTGATGCGTCAGCGTCGTTGGAATCACTATGGCAGCTCACAATATCCTTCTCAGCATTCAATAAGCCCATTTCCTGAAAAAAAAAGATTAAACCTGTTTAGCAACGGTGAAATTAATATATTTTTAATACGTCAAATTTATATTTTTATTGCGTTTCTCGAACAGAAAATCAAAGTAGATGTGGACATTTTTTCAATCACATAGTTGCAACAGTATACATACACAATAAGGCACATATTATATTATTTTTCCTATGGGTTACAGCCTCTTCGCAATGCTTATTGGTAATGCGTTTGCTGTCGGATTTTTGTTTTTGAGAGATTGAAGAAAAGTTAAAATTCGTTATACCTTGTTGATTTCGTTAAAAGTTGTGATCAATTACAATAGACTTATTTGATAATTCCCAATTTATAGGAAAGGCGTATCCCTGGATAAATTGAAATACTAAATTCTAGAATCGGAGTGGTATTAGAACATAAATTAAGAACAAAAAGAGAGATCAAATGTCGATTAGTTGTGTCAGATTTTATTCAGTGAAATAAAAAAAATCCGCTAAATAAATGAGGTGAGGATAAAATTGCAAAATAATTTTATGGTTTAACATCAACCTATTTTATAGGTATTAGTTTTCAAACTAAAAAGAGCCTCTAGCCAAAAGCCAAAGTCGCAAACGCGTTCGTTAAGTAATTAATTACCCTATAATAGGTAAATTCACCCAGGTTGGGAATGACATTAGGCAACCACGTGATTTTTGTCAACATCAAGTTGGGACGCAATTTTTTTTGTTTGGAGTCTTCTTTGATAAAAATGACTTACTTAAATCATGTTATTATAGTGAAAACTAATAAGTAATTTTTAAAATTTCTTTATAATAAAAGCCTGTTTCTGGTAAATTATGTGATAATTAAAGATAAAAACAATAAAGTAGAAATTGTATTACCACAAAACAAGGTCTAATACATTAAAGGCAGCTAGGTATTTGCGATTTGTAATTTTATCATGACTGCCTTGTAGTTATTTGACTGCATGTTTTTTTACCGTATTCAAACTAGAAGAAATCATTTTTTTTTGTACAAAATGTCTATTGCTCATAGTAAGAAAGAGATTTAAAATAGTTATTTTTTTATTTTCTGTCGCTTAGTTATGGTCTAACTTCCTTTCGGAATTACACACATAATCCAGGGACATGCTCTATATCACGGTAATAGTTATATACTATTGTCTCTATACTCAGCGAATAATCTCCAAATGAATGCTGAGATGTCTCTATCTTTGGATAGAACTAACAACACCGAAAAATGAGGCTCAAATTTTTTGGAAATACACGACCTATTTTCTTAATTCTAAATTAAGAAAACAGGTCGTAAATTTCCAAAAATTTGATTTTTGTGAAAGCATAAAAAACATTTTTTGTATATTTTGAACAAAGTTTATACCTATGTACTTTAATGGCCATGCATTGTTGGAACGGAAGGAATTTATATAATCGAAAGAATTAAGTATGCTAAGATTTATATTTTTATAATCATCTATATTATTATAGGTTACGCGCTATGTGCCTGCATAACTTCCTAGGGCTGATAAACAAAAATCCGGACATCTGCATGTTTCTTAATATAGCAATGATATTGGTAATTACCTATCCCGAGTCGAAATTGTACTTTCATACCCTATTCTGGTGAAATATTGGACGACCGTTTTAACATCGCGGCAGACACCGATTTTCCAATGAAAAGAACGAAGCCTCACTATATCTTCCAATGCCTATTTTCGCCTTAAGATTGCCAGGATTTTTGAAATATGAAAAGTGGATGATTGACCCACATATTGAATATGTGGGTTACGTTCACAGGATTTCAAAGTTAAAAACAAAAATCAACAAAGCTGCTGCGCTGTAATCACGATACAAACTAAGTACTTTTTCAGTTTTCGAATTTCTTTTAGAATGGTCTGGATTTTATTCTGACGCTTTTTTGGAAGATAAAAAAATTATATAAAAGCAAATAAAATATAACAAACATAATAAACATTAGCGAATAAAATATAACATTTCCATCTCTCGAATTAAGGTTTGTTATGTAACAAACTTTAAGTCGTTTAAATAATTTAAATTCTCCGAATTCCTTGTTTGTTTGAAAGTTTTAATTTTCTAATACATAAAATTGACAGCAGTTCAACTGCAATGGTAGGAAGCATTAATGTTCTAATGTTGTTAATATAATGTAGTCCTTAATCAGCTGTTACATTTCTCGGTACATCTATCGCATTTCCTTTTTCTGCACCACCCTAAGGTTGGCGGGAAGAAAATGCCTCAGGCATTGAGTCAATCTTTGTACCAAAATTATGCACGTAAAGAATATAAGTATAAATAAATGTTTTCTCTCTTCACACAAAATTTTAATTTTCGAATACAAGCAGGTCAGCTGCAATGATAGGTAGGCATAACGTTTTATCATCAGACATTTTTGATAAGTATAAATGTATCGATGAATTCCCGGGTTAGTCCGTCAGCAAGTCGTGTCCCAAGTACGTGTATAGATATTTCATTATCAGTGACACTACAAAGTGTTAAATAAATAATAAAAATATACCTATATACAAATCTTATAAAATTATCTTTCGTCTCTGAAGATTTTCATATTCAATGAAAGAAGTCGAAAAGAAAACACCGAATGCAAATCAACTCAAGAGGAATTCGAAGATTTGAATAAATAACTGTGAAAAAATTACGTTTAATTCTTTGTAGGTATGAGAATAAACGTAATATTTATACTACCTACCTACTAGGCGTCATAATTGCAGTGCAAAAAAGAATCATGCAACGTTAGTGGTGGAGACAACATGCACAGATGGCAGCGTGATGTTAAAGCGGGGGACGGCCGGAGTCAGGGGCGGAGTGCACTGGCACTCGGTGCCGCCGCTTGATAACAGCGAGCGCCAGCCGGGTGACGTCACCGGCCGCGGCCGCGCTACTCGTGTAGACTGACTGTACTCACCGAGACAGAAGAGCGCGAGTCGCCGCTCCCTTCCTCCTCTTTCTGGATGAGCGCGTCCGCCATGTCGCTGGCACCCACCCGATTGCGACGGCGACTCGGGACGGATTGGCCCACGGATGGCCTGTGATGATTCACCTCGTGCAACGTCAGACTCTGCTTGATGTCCGCCGTGAAATTACACGTGAAGCATTTGAAGTTTCCACCGCCACCGTGGTTTTTCATATGGCGATCGAGATTCCATTTGTAAGGCGAACGAAAATCGCAAATTGTACATTTGATCATTGGCATCGAGTGGTATTTGACGTGCTTCGTGTATCTCGCCTTTATATGTGTAACATAGTTGCATTTACTGCAAGAGAAATATGAGCCTTTATTGAACGGCTTCGGGGGACCGGCCGTCTTCTCCACTTCGGCTGCAGCCGGATCCGTCATGATGTATTCATCGACGTCCATGTCTAGGTCATCATCGCATTCCTCGACCTCTTCGAGCAAGTCTTCTATTCGCTCCGTCGGCTCCGCGGTGGTCGCGGCACTCGCCGGCTGACCGGGGACCTCCGTATCCATTATTGCACTCGCTGAACTGATAGGAGTGTGTATCATTTGTATGTGCTGCTCGAACTGACGTGGATGTTGTGTCGCATAAACACAATGTGGACAGTAGATTATATCAAACTTCTCGAAATGAACGTCACGTATGTGAGCCAAATAAACGCGGGGATTTCGCGTGTCAAATATGCACTTGGCGCATCTGTAATTCCTCCTGACTGTGCAGTCGAGCAAGTCCGCGTCCTCGGCGGCGCTCGAGGAAGGCGACTCGTCGTCGCCCAGTCGGGCTTCGGAGGGGTGCACAAGAGACGCGACCTCGCCGATTTGGTAGTGCGGCGAGAACATCTGCTGGAGCATAGTCCGCTGCAACAAAACAATAGTGTGTCGGTTAGCGTTCGGGAGGGCGCGCGGCGGGCGGGATGCGGGGTGCGCGGGTCGCGGTACGGGTCGCGGCGCGGCGTCGACGGCGGCGGTGGCGAGCGGCGGCGGCGGTGGCGAGGCGAGCGACACGTGTGCGCTGCGCGAGAGCGTCGCCGGCTGAATGAGGCGACAGGCGAGCGAGGCGAAGGCGGCGGCGGCAGCAGGCGGCCAGCGCCGCGCCGGTGGCGGCTGGCGACCGGCCCCGAGGGCGTGGGCGCGGGACGGGCGGAGGGTCCCTGTGATGCTTCGCCGTTGATGTTTTTCGTCCTCCTCGACGTTAGGTTAGGGAAGCCAACGCGGTGGGCCACCTCCGATCGGGTGCGGTCTGATTTGGCGATGATGCCTATTTGTACCTGAGCAACGTTCTTCAGGAGTAATTGTCATTGTGTTCAACTATGCACAGACGACAACACGTCAAACTTTAGCCTTGCACTAAGAAACCTGCCGCTGTTACGAGCGTCATCGAGCTGTCCAATTCCTAACTGTAATGTCTGATCTGGTGCACTGTGTACTTACATGCAATTGGTCTAGGGCACAAATAATGCAGCCAGATAGTCTGGGGTTAGTCATTGTAATGAATACAGGTAGCACTAGCGATTATGAAAATTAGCAACAACAGCGATACCTAAATCACCATATAGATTGTTAGTAAAAGCAGTCACCTAATATCGTATCTGAAGAACAAGTAACATTAGTACCTGATTACCTATTAACATTCAAGGAGCATAGACAATACAATAGATTTTAGGAACGGCATTAATTATCCCATCATTGTATCAATGAAATAAACTGTAATCTAAGTATTTATAGATTCGTACTGAATCAAAGGTTATTATGAGTTGACATTAGTATTTAAATTAATCACACACTACCGAACAGCCCCGGCAATCAGCACATTCGAAATACTCTTATACAGAAACAAAATATACAAGTAGAGATTACTTTGTTATTAAGCTCCCCACGCAAACACGTTGTGGCGATTTTAAGCTCTAGCCGCAGGAGTTTTAGTACATTTTCCGGAAAACGAATAATCCGCACGCCTACCTCCGCGCCACAACGCAAATAATTTGTTTTCATCTGGATTTGTCAAAATACGAGTATCGTTGATGTCTTTTCAAAAGACAATTTTGCGAAATTTTAACGCAATAGTTGTATAAAGGATGCTGACGCTGATATTTAATTAAATGAAAAAGATCATGAAGAAAGAAAAAAAAACAGCTTAATTGGGTCAGATTTGATAAAATACCTACGATGAATAATATTTTTATACATTGTGTTTATATATTCTTGCAATATTTGTACTCATTATTTTGTAATTGCAAATATAACATTAATACCACTAGGTCGAAAATATAATGCTTTTGCCTCCATTTTAATTTTACATTTTAAGAGGTGAACGTCGATTAGTGTAAAAGTATTGCTCTTTTGTTTCCTCTTAATTTCATGAATTTAATTTAAGCAAACTTTAGTAATTTGGTGATTGTATTTTGTGTTAAACCTTATTTTTAAATTTTGGAGTCTAGCCATTTTTGGTTTTAATATTTTTTTGTGGGATAGAAATACGATAAAACAACCCCTTAAAAGTAATAATATTATAGTTTTTAAAAAATCTGCGGTGGAAGCTTTCGTATTAATGCTACAAATTGTTTCTTCACAATATTTTTTGGGATACAAAAAGATTTTCATTTTAAACAGCAAAATGGCTAGTGTAAAGATTGTATTTTTCGTTTTGTGACTAAGTAAAATTGACAAAACATTAAGCATTACATTTGCACTATGATAACCGCCGGTATTGCGAGCGAAAGAAGAGCAGTTCAAAGCTCAAACTGTCTGCTCAACTGGTCGTGTGTACTTTGTTTACCTAGAACCTTTGTTTACCTAGAACGTTTTTGCTAAAATTCCCTGCTTTTGGATAAGTTTGGCATAATTATAGTTTGTATCATAAGAACTTCGGCATTATTTGGTAACTTCATCATGGAAAAGGAATAAGTACCCAAGAATAATTATTAACGCACTCTATGTGAATGCCTAGCGAAAGATAATATGCCTAGCTTAGCTATAGTTCTTAGCTTTCCGCAAACCTTCGAGACTTCCTTCTTTTAACTTGAAATTTACAACCTTTTCCCAAAAAATTTCGAAAACTTCCTGACACGTTTTTTTCAAATTACGTCAATGATTGACTAAACTATCTGTTAAGTTAATAAATAAAATACACTTTTTTTCTTTACATTTATAGATTTTTTTAGTATTCGCCCTATTTTATAGGGCCTCGGGGGTCACATTTTCAATATTTGTAACAACAAACAACGAAATCAGTGTGGCTGTTTAACTTTCAAGCATCTGAACCCAATCTACCGCTGAAAATCCTAATTTTGCTATCGTAAACAGATGAACGCAAAAAGAAAGATGTATTTTTAGTCAATTTTGATAAAGAAGCATGAATGAATTTGTTTTATGTTATACTTTACGGTACCTATCCCTTTTTATGTTCTCAGATTTCACCGTCAATTGTAAACTGATTTTCTCAACTTCCTTAAAGTATAGATATAAAATTATTTTACAAATATTCCACAAAACATAAAAAGTTATTAATCATTTAAAAATACAAAAATTCCATTTTTGTACTGAAGTAGGTGTAATGTAATCAGTTGAAATATGGTTCCGTCTACAATACAAAAATATTTTGATTGTTTGTATTTCAATAGGTATTATTTTCGACTTTTTAGTGCTTTTTTAAGTCTGTTTATTGTAATCTTATTTGATGTCGGCAGTTTCCTTCCTGGATCATACTGCCATGTCATAGATGATGTCGCTTTGTTGTTCTTGATTGGTGTGTTCCGCGGTTTGTTCAATTTTAATTATTCTGACATGTTTAAATTTAAATAATCCTTTATATATTGATCTTTGTGAAGTAGATTATTATACCTATTCATATTGGTAATGCAAGCAATCATTAAATGGAATTTAGCGTTCTTTTTTCCAAATGACAGTTGAAAATCAAACAGAATGCAGTAATATCTTTTGCCTTTCGAAGAAATTTGTCAAGGATGTCACGGAAATACGCAAGTGAGAGTGTTCATGTGGCTTGTATTTCGTTTATAATTTTATATTGCTAGAAATTTTATAAAAACACACCCATAAGTAACATCCTCTACGCTTGTGTACCTAGAAGTAGTTGTATCAAGTTCCGTTCGCACTGGAGTAAAGTCTGTATTAAGCTTCGCAACAAGTTTATTTGTTTCGAAGTTCGCGTTAAGCTATTTAGAGACAAAATTTTCGGATCAGGTTATTGAGAGATCATGACTTTTGCAATGAATTGAAAATAGTTATGTTTTTCATATTGAAATTATGATGATATTTGCATAGAACCACATACATAAAATTTTGTTTTACCATAATATGATATATTATGATGTTGAGTATGTATATGCTGAAAGAAAAAAAAAATCTGATGTTTAGAATCTCTATTATAACTATTACAATCATCAAAATTAACCCAATTATATCGACTAACTCGTTACCTTACGCACCGTAAGTATTGAGTGTCATGTTAAACTGGGTCAGTACTCTGATTTTGATACTACGACAGCCTACGAATATGGCCGCGTGTTGAATTCGAGAGGCGAGTGATGCGAACCACTTGAGTGGAAGACAGCTGCCGGACGCGTCCTGATGGCGGCCAGGGGCGGTGAGCGGGGGGCGCGGGGCGCGGGGCCCGCCGCAGACAACTCGACAAGGCCGAGGCAGGAAACGCCGGAGCGGAGAAGGCATCCCAGCGCGAGCACAATGGCGGCGGCGCGCCGCAGGGGGAGCCCTCGCAATCGATATGGCGTCGCTAAGGTCCGCTGGTCGCTGAAGCTCTGCAGCGGCGGATGTCCTCGCCCCGCGCCCCCCGCTCGCCCACCACACCTGCTGTGTATTTATAGAGCGGCACCGCCGGGGATGCAGGGATGCCGGCCACCACGGCGGTCGACATCTACCTATGTACGACGTACGATGCCGCGGTGCGGCTGCGGGTGACGTCCGACCGTTTTTGTCACAATGCTTATAAAAATAGCTTGCGCTCTTCAAACAGCATGCAAATTGTTGTGCAGTAGGCACTTAAACATCGGCAGACGTAGACTTAATCGCGATGCCTATCTTCATTTCAAACCGATTCTTATAAATCTAGGTACAGATGCCACGATACTTAATGTACAAAAATATATAATCTTATAAAAATATATAATTATATAAATATCAGTGATGGATGAGTATGACTCTGTTACCTATGCATGTAGAGTCCTTACGATGCGAGCGTAGAAATTATACAATACCAATCGCGCCACATACGTCATTAAATTAATTTCAGTTTCAGATGGTCAAATAACGGTTGTTCTTGAGGGAAGATGATCTAAAGGTACAAAGACGTTAAAATGAATTAAGCGCCGTATCCCTTTCACTTTCAAAGTTCGATTCCTGAGAACAGCGGTTACGCATCGAATCATTTGTAAGTTCACTTTTGCTTTCTGCCGTGTACGAATTGGTCAATTTGGGACCAATGTCAGTGTAATTAGTCACAGTAATAAAATGTTGGAACGTTTGTACTTATCTAAAAATATCTATCATCTACGTCTATCACTTAATATAGTGATCGTCATCATCAGTGACGTAAAAACTGATTTAATTGTTACGAAAATTAGTGCTTTTCTGAGTACAATCGACGACACGTCAAGATGTTCACTTGGACAACAGAAGCCTTTATTACGAGCGGCGTAAGGGCGGTGCTCAGTGTTTATTGTAGTTGTACAGAATTATTCTAAAATGTTATGTTCAACAGAATCTCAGGTTGCATCTAAGAAACATTATAAATCTCCTTTCAGTCACCATGTGAAAGTTTTTTTTTCACGAAAATATCAGAAGTTTAATTCATAATATTTTTTTAACGAAAACAACGTATCCTTTTAATGATACCTTTACTTAAATTAATTAATGGGGCAGTTAAAGTGGTTGTTAACTCCTTTAGCAATGAAAATAGGCGAAAACATAGAAGATTTAAGGTTAATGTAAAAATGAAAATCTTTTGATCATCTGATTTCTTCCATCTTTCGATTTGTTAGGTCTTAGCAAATTTGGTCTGTTGAAGCAGTCTGCTGAATGGTGCAATGAACCCCCGATAGCCAGGTGCAGGCCCCATTGTCGGCTCGTCGGGTAAATCGGCGACGCCAAAGGGGCTGCATTACAATAACAAGTAGGTAATTCGACATTTGTCAACGACTGTTCCAGATATTGGACCTGTTAGAAAGACCGCTAGTTAAATACCATAAGGTATCTAAACATTTAGAACAATTTTATAACATGGTGTGGTTGACACATATAACTCGATTGTTGAGATCTGCTATCATTTATTTATCTATTTATCTATTTCAGGCTATAGCCAATTGCCTAGCCTGGAATCGATCAAAGTAGAAATTTGTGCTTTTTCAAAGTGCACTTTTTTGTACATAGTGACTGTTCGCGATTTTCAATTACCACCAAAATGTTTCTGACAAATTTCTAGACAAAAGTTTTCGGCGAGGGGACAACAAAAAAACCAGCCGAGAAGCCATTTCGGATCTACCTACTACTTGCCTGCAAGCTTTCTGAACGCAACAAGGCGTGGCTTGCGTTCATTTATGACATGGTTCCTCGTACTTTTGCATTTCATCCTCTTATTTTAGTGATGTCGGATTTAATAATAAAGCAATAAGCACGATGCATGACAATTTTTGCTTGATGATCTTAGATAGTAACGACAAATTTAATTTAGAAAGAAAACTTTCCCATTGTCGATTCCCATTGCTATCGGACATGCGACTTTAACTATTAAATAATGCGAATGTCGGTACTTATAATGCCTATTCGTCAAAGATACTCGTAGATATGCAGAATACAGTTGTGTTCTGTGCGGATAACAGCGAATCTTCTGCCAACAGTTTGATTCCCAGCGGAGATTGTGGTGTGTCGCTTTTGCGTCGTATTCATGTTGTAGGTGGTGTTGGAACAGGCAGGCATTCCAAGCGTGACTAACACGACACAACGCACCTTCGAGAAGCGTTCACCTCGAGCGCGGCCTCCGCGGACTGACCACTTCTTACATTGAAACTCGTTCCTCTCAACTAGCACTAAAGAATGCAACAGATGTCCATGATCGGCGACCAAAACGACTAGAGACGGCTGTAATAGTACAAGACCACTAAACAACGAAGACAACTGTTGCACTGCCTAAGAAAATTTTATCATCAAGTCAATACAACTCTGCAAAGTAGGTATATGGTAGGAGCTATCAACATACTATCTACAGTCGTAAGATATGATATTTTGTTGTTGAGAGTGTTTCACTATATGATCTACTCAGAAATATTCACCTAAGCGCCTATTCTATTTTACCGTAACACCTAAAACGACAATAGTGATGTGCGCTAAGCGAAACATGGTATTCACATTTAAATGGTACTTTTAATAGGTACCAACTGATAATAGTGGCGCATTGATGGTGCACCGTTGTTACGGATTTTGCGACGCAAATAATTTGCGCGCCAATTGACCTTTCGTCGGACAACGTCGTCGACACAGCGCGGCTGCGGCGTCGGCGGGCGCGGTCGCCGGCTCACCAACACGCGCTATATATAGCAGCGCGACAACACGCCACGCTCCCAGCGAGCACCCGCCAGGGGCCGACTACGTAGGCAGTTTTCCTTTATCACCCACCCGACAGCCTCTAGCCTGGATTTTACGGAAGCTCCGCTTGTACAGAAACGTAGGCGACGGGATGTCGACCCACACCTCCCTCCCGGGATCGATACAGATGGTTGCCGCAAGAACACCCTAGTGTGGAGATGTACACACTGTAGGCGAATCTATGTCGGTCGTTTATAGACAGAGTCTTTTGCCGTCGGAATGTTTACATTTTATTCGCAACGGTGGTCGTCAACAATGTTATGTTAAGGGCATACGAGGACATTGCACGTGTGTAGGTGACAATTTGCGTCAAGCGAATCTTTGCTTGCTCATTAGTGCAGCAGTGTAATTCCACTAACGAGGGCGATTGTCACCATCTCGGCGAGTGAATAATGTGGCCTTGCGCCGACGTCACCGAGCGCAACCCGCTAACAAAGGACTGCAACAGTCAACGGCCACCGTGGCGACGACGGCGCGGCGCTCTCGAATGGAATTCGTACCGTGTGGCGGGTGGCGTGCAGTGTGCTCATTTAAAGATGGCTGCGATAAGGCGTTGTGACGCTCCTCGTGTCGGCGCTGCGGGTGTGTGCGTGCCGGCGCGGGCTGGCGTGGTGACGCCGCCGCGGCCCCCGCCCCGCCGCCCCCGGCCGCGGCCCGCACGTTCCGCAACATGTGCGGCGGACGGCGACCGCCGTGTCCGCTCAGCGCCGCAAGCCGACCGCAGCCGCTCTCGCACCGTCCTCCCGCACCGAGGCCCGCTGATAATGCGCCTTATCACACCACCAGATAGCAGAGGTGCTGCTCGCTCGTTTAGGTGTCACGGACGCCTCTCCTTGAACGACGCCACTTATGAACAAACAACTGCACTGGCATATTTCTAGACAATCAATAAGGTTGCCAAAGAGTAAACAAGGCTGACCGCAGGTTGGTTCCTCTTCATAACACAATAGCAACATAGAAGTTCTATATCAGATTGGTAGCTACGGGCATCGAATGATTTTCGCAGTTTGATTAACTGGGCTCAACTGTGCTTCAATTGAACGGTTTATATTCAATAGTGAAAAGTAATGAACTGAGGTCCTTAAGAAGCGACCACATGACTAAATTAAACAATAAATCCTACAACAAAAGAATCTATAAATCATAATATACACGCACTGACAAGGTAACAGCTGAGAAAATTATTTGCGATAGTTCATAATAAAGTCGGTTTCGTAGGACCTTTCTACATGTTTGCAAAGACAGCATCGTTGTATGGAATAAAGTACACTGATACTGATAAGAAGATAGGTAGTAGAAGTAAAAAATGACCCTGAAAGATCTCATTAACACTAAACTTAAACAACATAAGAAAATTTTAAACTTTTGAGCTTCTTTATGCCATTTGCCTGAGATTTTCTTACCAGCTTCCGCAACATTGATTGTTGTTGCTCATTAGTACCATATTTCTCCGACGCAACTAAAAAATTTGGATGCCTACACAGTTACCGCGTGCGTGGTGCTGGGCGTGGAAACTGTAGAAATCCAGGAAATCGGTCGCAACGTGTCGCAACGCAAGAAGCCGTTGAAGTAACATAAGCGCAGCAAATTATCAGGGCCGTGCGACGACGACGCCAGCGGCTACCTACGCGACTTTACGTGTACCTACCTAGTTATTTACTTGCTACATGTCAACAGCCAACGCGCGGGCTCGTCGCCTTCATACTCACGGAAAAATACGACCATGGACAAGGCAGTGGACGAGCGAGCGTGCTGACCACGCTCTCTGACAACGCGATTACTTTAAGTTTCGCTAGCATTGCAGATATTTATCGTGAAATCGACATAATGGTGTTACTCATTACACAAATGTCTTGCTCATCTAACAGATACATTAAGAAACAATAAAGTCAGCGATGGTACCTAAACGATTCTTTGAATTAAACATTGAGCGCATCATTGTTAGATATCGACGTAGTCACGTAATCGCCACGGCGAAGGCAGAGTGGTGATGCTCCGCCATGTTGAAGCGTCTACCTCGAAACGAGTTTCGTAGTGCGCAAGCAGCCGGCCGCCAGCTGCTATCGTGTCAGGTGGTGCGTGGCCTCGCACTATCCACACAAGAACACAGCGCTGAATCACTATACCTCTGTGGCGGTGCAGTCGCGGGCGAACACTAATTAGGACGTCCAACCGGCTCAATTAGGTGATGGCGTCGACGCGATTGTTAACAAAGCCAGTAGTCATAGTCACCGCCTAGCCACTGCAGAATTCTCATTGAAACATGGCTATTCTTTCTGTGAACGTTGGTAATGCTTTATCGTCGTATTGTTGTTTAATTAATGTTGTAAAAACGAAGGGTTGTTTGTTTGATGCAGGATATTAGTTCTATTTATCACATTACAATTTTTAAACTGTAATTTGAAAGTTGCGTAATACAACTGATATAGGTACGCTTGTGTTAAATGCTTTTATGATGTCTACTAAAGACACAAAACAAGTAATCATACCAATGCACAAAGCATAAACACTGTGCTAAGTTGTTATTGCTAGCAAGTTTTCCTCATCACGCTGATCACCACTTGCCGAGTACTATGCAAAAGTCCAATACGAAAAATGTCGACATGTTCAGGAATTGTCGCAAAAATACCCGTTTCAAAAAATAGAACGACATTAGGAATTGATTTTTATTCGGATGTAGCCCCTGAGCCGAGTGAGGTCACTCCGAAGCGAGTGCGGCGCGCCGCCCGTCCGCCGGCAAGGCGACAACACATGGATGGCGTTGCCGAGAGCGGAGCACGCATACATTACGTGCCACCTACGGCAGGCTATCTGCACACAGTTTATTATGTATGTAGCGAGTTCGATATAGCACTGGCACGAGCTTCTCATTGTTGGTTGGATGCGATCGCTGGCGCGGACATGGCCGACCTCTTTTCGTTTCAGTGACATCGAGCGAGTCCCCGGAGGGGGATTTATTGAAAATGAAAGCGTCCTGTCTCATCAACCTGGCCACTCGTGTGGTGCCCGTTTGCGACTCTCATTCAGTACTTTCCTTATTTAGGTCGAAGGAGATTTCAAAGGTATATTCAAGCGAACCTTTCCGTAGATTAGAGCCGAAGAGAAAGGCAAGCCCGCCCGTGTATGTGAGCGCCGCGGGTCGCCGGACTATACATAGTCTACTTATGTGGCTTCTCAGAATCCCTTGAGCAAGGCTATTGTTGATAACGTTATCTCAGAGCGGCATTAGAAGCGTTTCGGCCGGGAGGCAGAGGCATAAAAATTTTCTTTTTAGGTTTGTATGTCTAAAATTCATTGAGGACGAGAATTTTGAGAAGAACGACGGTTTAAGACGAATGATAAAATTTTACAGGAATATATTTGCGATTTGGGTACTTACAAGATTACATTTTAATTATGAATCTTACTTGAATGATGAATATCAGTTGCTACATTTCTGTAGGTCATTTGCGTTTAAGCGGATCTTTTAACTTTTAACTTTTAACTAAAAGATACACTGCATTATTAACTTACATAAGCTTTAAAACGTAATCAGGTTATTTCTGATGGGATAGATAATTTTCAGTGACTGCATTTTCTTGAAAAATTATGAATAAATCAATAAAGAAAAAAAAATCTTCTCGGTCGGGATTTGAACCCGCGTCTCCAACATACCGTGTTGACGCCTTAACCATCAGCTAGGCTACCGAGCTCTTACCAGCCCCGACGAAATTCTTAGCTATATTGATTTCCACTTGAATCGAAAAAAAAATTATCCGCACATAGGTATATTGTGTAGCGAATGAGCTTTTAAAACGTAATTTCATTAAAGATTATGTATCGTACTTACTTGGATACCTCATCAATTTGTTCTTGCATATGCCACAGCAAAATGTAAACATCGCAATGGTTGGTTATGGGATTAAATCAAGCCCGGACGGGGTCGGAGGCGCGGCACTCACTCGTGCCAAGGCCGATACGGTCTCTGTAGGTATACAGTTGAACAAGGAGCCAGCTACCCCCTGCCTCGGCAGCCTGCGAGCGACGGGAGGTCGCCCGGTCTCCACTCTTCGACGCCGACCTATCTATCCATCTTATACTTAACGTTCTTAGCCCCGAAAAAATCAGAGGTCTTTGATATAGTTTCACCGAAATGTATCGACAATTATGATGAAACAGCAATTCTATGAATCAACCTAATTTTATCTGAGTGTAATGTGTATTACAGAAGTAATCTTACCTTTCCATAATGAAATAATCACGTCAAATCATGTTTATACATTTATCTATATTGAGTATGTATAAGATCGAAACTGCATCGCGAATGTGCTACTGTGTACTACTTTTTGACCCAATGAGATAAATCGAATAAATCGCATAAATAGCAATACTTCCAAAGCTTTTGTGAAAGAAAGCTAACCCTATAGTGTACTCTACCTATCGAAGTCCAAAATTACCATTATCGTGCAACACCTATCTGTACTGTACCGTATGTAGGGTTGCCAACTTTTATTAGAAGAAATAGAGTATATCTTATTTCAAAGGAGGTCAATAAAGAGTACGGACTTATAAAAAAGAGTATCATTTGTTTTAAATGTTTAAAAAAGTATTTTTTGCTACTTTTGCAGCTCGTAACAATTTTTCATTGTTTTCAAAAGCATTGTACGTATCCAAACATTCTAACTCTAAGTTTACATAGATCAGGAGCTCATTTTTAATCAATTTCAATGAAGCCCTGTTCCTTTCTGCCCACCACTTGGAAATACCAGCATACCATTTGAATTTGAATTTGAATATTAAAAATTAATAGTCCATTTTTTTGGTTACGATAATATGTAGGTATGCATCATATATGCGTGACTGGCACTAGTATAGTAAACCTTGTGTAAAAAAGAGTATTTTAGCGTCCTCTATTAGTGCTACAGATTATAGAGTACGTCTACATGATATAGAGTACAATACTCTATTTTAGAGTACGGTTGGCAACCCTAACCGTATGTAGCAACCAAGTCGCGAAATAATTCGTTTGATGTTCATTGGTTTCTTCACCGATAGCAATTCTTCGATGCTTGCGTTATATATACAACCCCCTGACCAATGACTCAACAAAGTGTAAAAACGTTAAATGTATACAATCAGTATAGAATAGCTGCTGAGGACACGGCACTCGAGGGCGCGGGGCGGGGCGGCCCCATGTGTCTATTATGCCGTGAATTCACTGTGCAGGATTCTGTCCGCTGCAGCAAAAAGATTAAAAGCACGAGCCAGCTGCATTGCAGCTGCCAAGCGGTGGTGCACGACTTTTGACGCATCCTCTAGGTGTTATAACATCCATTATTAACAGCAATATTTAAACGATAATAGGTAACATAGTTTTCGATTTAACTGTTTGCCCTGATTTAAACATAGTGTCACGAATTAAAGAATAGGTGTGATATATAAATAATGTTTTTATACGTCAATGGTTTTTATACTTTAAACAAAAATCACGTTATGATTTAAATATAAAGGATATTACAGGTATTTAAATAAAATCGAGGAGTAATATAAGCTGTCCCTTACACCTAGACCTGTCATGATCTACAACCTTATTAATTTGTCCTCGCTCTAGGCTTTTACACAAAGTATCCTTAACCATCTAATTATCATAATGTAACTAATTTTCCGAATTAGTCCACCAGGATCCCTTAGCCCGATCCCCTAGGGGACCCACGTGAATTCGTGAGTTCATCAAGATCCCCGTATGTTTAAAGTACGTAATGATGTGTTCACACGCATTGCCTTGCATTTAATAATCACAAAAACATTTTGAGTTGTATCTCAGAATGTCTCGAAACTCATAAATTACCCAACTTCATAAAATCACAGATATTATTAAAAAATACAGGCGAGTAGGTAAGTACCATTAAAAACTTCCAACAAGATCTTTATACAGTTTCTTTGAGTTTTGGCGGTGTTGCATAAAAAAACTTACTTTACCTTGTGTTCGAGAGATGAATTAATAAATGATAACTTCAATGAATTGCATTGAAAGGATTGGAGTTTGTTAATATGTCGTAAAATAATATAACACTAATTCATTTTATTCGAAAATCACATTGTCAAATTGTTTATTATGATTCACTTAGTTTCTTTTTCAGTGACAAGGTTTTTTTTTTCACAACAGTTTTACGCATTAATTTGTGATCGGTTGTTACTATCGGTCGCTAGTAAGAAATTTTATTCTAACTTAAGAAAATGAAAACATATTTGTTTGGTATTTAAGTAATTCATTGCCAATATAACCTCAAAATGCAAAAATGTTAATAGCTTTAAATTCCAGCTACATAAAAATCAAATTCGTTTTGATTAAGGATATTTAATGAAATTATTTTCATTTGAACATATTTTCCAACAGACGCTTTAGATCGGTTGCAGGTAAAACATTGTATGGGAGTTTGCCATTGTTCTTTATCTGCCACATTGTGTGGGGGCCATATTTTAGGGCAATGTAGCTAGGTTTATGGTGCTCTTCTCTTCAAGCCCTTTTTATTTGAAGTCCATATTACTATTGAAAACGAAATTTTGTAGTACACCATTTCTAAGCAGCGGCCATATTGAATTTAGGACAATATTTCTAGATGCATGGTGTGCGTTTTGTTCTGTTCCTTTTTGTCAAAAATATTTTTGAATAAAGCTCTGAAGCCTTCTAGGCAAGATCATTTGAATAAAATATTTGACAGAAAATAAAAACCGACTTCAAAAACACTGAAAAGTTAAAAATAATATAAGAATAGGTACAGAGAACATCATACCTCTATATTGAAGTCGGTACCAAACGATGATCTCCTAAAAATTTGGCACCGACTTCAATAATAATATAGAATGGCTAAAAATATTGATGTTGTCGGTAAATATTCTTATATTATTTTAAACTTTTTAGTGTTTTTGAAGTCTGTTTTTATTTTTTGTTAATATTTTTTTATTATTAGTAAATGGAAAGGTAAGCTGGTATTAAATTCAGGTTCTAGGTTAGGGCAGGTCAGCTCAAGTCCAAAAGTTAAGGGTTCTTTCATCATCAGCTCGGTTCATGACTACCAGACGCAAATACGTGAATAGCTTCGAAAAAACATGAAACACGTTGGACATACCTATAAACTATAAAATTTAAGGATTTCCCTCGATTTACATGGAATCCCATCATCAGATCCTATCTTTGGTAACCTTGAGACCACTCCAGGCATATATTCTATCGAAGCCAAAAAGAATTTTGAAACTCGGTCCACAATTGCCGGAGTAATCGCGTAACATACCTACACACAAAAAAAAACATACGCATCAAATTGAGAACCTTCTTTTTTGAAGTCGGTTAAAATTTAAACATACATTCAGATACGAAAGACTTGTCTAACTGTATCAAAAGATTTTTTGGCAGCTGCTAAACAGACAATGACGGACATCGAGCTTCGTCCAATGCTCATTAATTGCCAAAACAAGCAAAACTATTGGAGAAGAGTTATGACCGGCAACAGAAAAAGTAATAACTACTCTGCTTCATAAACTAGCAGCAGATATTATGATAAAAATCCTTTGAGCAATATTGTGCAAACTTCTGAAGACTACTCAATTCTTAATTCAGTTTTACCAACTAATGAAGTATTGTTGTTGTCGTATGTGAGGTTTATTGTAGATGTCAAGAACTATTATTTGCTAAAAATTTAAAGACAGATACAAAAGGAGAAATGGAGAATACACTACAAAAGATTTGTAACGAGAAAGAGTAGAGAAATCATCTTAAAGAATATCAAGTTAAAGTGTTTATTAAAGATGAGAAAATAGTTAAGAACTATTATTTGCAAAAAATTTAGAGACAGATACAAAAGAAGAAACTATATTTAATACACTTTAAAAGATTTGCAATGAGAAAGATGAGAGAAACCACCTTACAGAATATTAAATCAGGAGGTATGCCATCCGTACGCTCTGGCTATGACAGGGATATAGCTATATTTAACGAATAAATTTCTAGATTTCCTTGCTGTACATTGCGTCATTCATCGAGAACATTTGGTTGCTAGAAGTTTAAGTGAACGGCTGTTTCAATCACTGCAACATGTCATCAAAGCAGCCAATAAAATCCGAAACAACTCAAACTCTTTAAGTAACAGTTTATATCAATAGCCTTGTGTTGTTGATGACGAAGATTTCAACCGATTGCTGTTTCACACAGAAGTGCATTGACTGTCAAGGGGTACTGTCGGACTCGGTTATTCAATCTGTTTGACTCTGTGATGGAGATCTTGAAAAACAATGACAAAGAATTGCGCGACAACATTATTGCGTCCAAAAATTATATCACGTACATGATGAACCTGTATAAATTGTTTTAATGATATAAATCTCCAACTTCAAGGTGACGACTTGAACTTGATTAGAACAAAAGCTGCTTTCTTAGCGAAACTGCTTTTACACAAGAAAAATATCGGCAGACGTAAGTTTCATAAATTTCCTAATTTATCAGTCGAATCACTCAACAACGACTTGTATGTTTACTGCTAACATTTGGAGCAACTCCACAGTGATTCAAAAACGATTTCAAGACATTTTAAGGTCGAAAATACTAGACTGGGTGGTGGATCCACTTTCAAATATCAACACAGGAGTATCATCCCCACTAGGGGGAACTTACAGAACTGACATCATATTTGTGTGAATGTGGATTTAGTGCTGTGGTAACGCTGCTAACTAAAAATATTTAACAAAAAAACTGACTACAAAAACACAAAAAAAATCATAAATAATATAAGAACACACACAATGCCACTTTTTTGATTTTGAAGACGTGCCGGATGATCGATGATCATGAGTAAAAATTTTACAACGACTTCAAATAAAAAAAAATAAAACCGACTTGAAAAACACCAAAAAGTCATATACTCGTATAATATAAGAATACATGCAACATCACAATTTTATATTGAAGTCGGTGCTACCAGCAATGATCACCTGTAGTCTTAAAAATATAAGAACAATTAGGGAATTATGTAATGGTAGTTAGTTAAAATTTGGCACCAACTTCAATATAAAATTGTGATGTTGCATGTATTCTTATATTATATATGACTTTTTGGTGTTTTTCAAGTTGGTTTTATGTTATGTAAAAAATCAATCTTTTAGTAAATTTAATACAAGCGTATTAGAATTTGAGCCAAGGCAAACACCAGAATAATTTTAAATGAAACGACGTTCGCTCTAAATAGTATTGAAATAATTATTCCCGAACTCCTTACCTACGGGAAACCTTCCATCATCAGCTCAGTAACCTGATAAGATGACTACCAGATACAAACACCTGAATATCTTCAGAAAAAACGTGAAACACGTCGGACGTGCCTATAAATTTTAAGGGATTCCCTAGATTTTTCTGGGATCCCATCATCGGATTATGATTTGGTGACAAGGGGACCTTGGGAGTATACTCTTTCGATACAAAAAGAATTTTGAAAATAGTCCCACAAATGCCCAAATAGTCGGTGGACATATATAAAAAAAGAGTCATAAAAAAGATACACTCGAACAAAGAACCTCTCTCCCCATTTTTTGAAGTCGGTTAACAATGTGGTAAAGTGTGTATTCTTATTTAATATTTTATTTTTTTGTGATTTTGAATTCGGTTTTAAAATATTTTTATTATTTTAACTTTTTAGCGAATTTATTACCAGATCACCAAGCTAATTTAAAGAGTACAAAACGGGTCAATACGTGATCATAATATTAAATGACTATCCCCTAACTTTCAAAAGTCAAGGATCCTTCCACCATCAGATCGGCTTACGATTATCAGACAGAAACACTTGAATAGCTTCAGAAAAAACAGTAAATTTGTTGGACGTACCTATAAAATTTAAGGGTTTCCTTCAATTTTCCTAGAATCCCATCACCAGATCCTGACTTTGGTTGCAATGGGACCAATCGGTAAGTATACTCTCTCAACTAATAAAAGAGTTTCCCAAATCGGTTTATAAATGAAAGAGTTATGAGGTAACAAACATAAAAAAACATACACTCTGATATTAACAATCTTGTTAAGTCACCAGATTCATTAAATTAATTTTGAAATATAAATTTACATAATGTTTGGCGCTTGAAATTTCTATCAACAGTCAACCACTCATTTCATTATAAAAATGCTATTTACATATTTACTCAGGTTACGCTACGCCCCACGATTTTATTGTCTGATCAATGCTTTCTGGTGATGACTGGTACAGTAAGCTCCCATTCAAGCTTTAAATTAACACTACGAAAACCGCCACTATTACGAGAGGCATAAGAACGGTTCAAAAGTCAAACAGTATAGTTTGACAAGGACCTACTGAATTATTTTTAAAGGTTTAAGTTCATTATATAAGTCATTACTATCTTTATTTTCAATAAAACTGTTTAACTTGAAATTTTTGTATTTATTTTCTCATGAAACATTATAGGAAATCATCCGAGACACGATTACAAAATTAGAAAAAAAGAGATTTAAAAAAAATATAGTCTTTCCACTGTAATTTATTTAATTACTAGCTGTGCCCGCGACTTCGTCCGCGTGAAATAGTAACTTTTGTTGAGGTTGATAAAAAGTAGCCTATGTTATACCTTATATAATTAGCTATCTATTAGTGAAAGTCCCGTCAAAATCGGTCCAGCCGTTCCGGAGATTAGCGGGAACAAACAGACAGACAGACAAAAAAAAATTAATTGTGTTTTTGTTATTGGTACCCGATATAAATTCATACCCATTTAGTGAAAACTTGTTATTTTGACATTACAAACAGACACTTCGATTTTATTTATTTGTATAGATTAACTAAAAAGGAAAATATAAGATATTTATCTTTTAAAAATCTTATGTTAATATGATCTATGTTCAACTAAATAATTAAGAAAACTGTGTGAAAACGCCTTTCTTTGAATTCGGTTAAAAATTGTACTCGTAGGTATTTCGATAGGTAGGTTCGATAAAGCTTTACAATTTAATATACCTTGAGCTTTCGGTACCAAATATTGATAGAACATAAATCGACTACATAAAATGTGCTACGAGATAGCGTAGCAAACGCCCCTACGCTAGCTTTTTCTTATGAGTACTATTCTTATTTCAAAGTTCTTTCGCAAAGTCTATTTCCTTTGTGAGTTTTTTCAGGGTCACTTTTTTGATAAAAGTTTCTGCTAACACAGATAACAATAAATGCCAAATTGTACCTTCGGATAGCAGCTATTTTCTATATGTATAAGACGAATGTTTTCGTACGTAAATTATGTAATATAATCTTAATGTCCTTAATGGCATTTTCTCTACAAAAAAAATACAATTAATTTCTTAATTCTGTAATACTTGTAATGTTTAACACCATAGCAAAGTAAAGCAAAATGTTTTTAAAGTTCTTTTTACAATGTTTGTTGTGTTTTAATACTGCACGAAAGATGAAAACGTAGAAAGTTTGTATGCAATTTCGCATATTACTACCAGTTGTATTTAACTAGTTTAAAGTAGTTTTTATTTATTTCATTATTCGTTATTTTTTATCTACACACTAAAACTGACATCAAAAAAGAGGAGGTTCTATTCTATGTTCGACTGTATCTATTGTTTTTTTTTTGTATATGTTCACCGATCACTCCGCCATTTATGAGCCAATTTCGAAAGAGAAGATAACAATTTCTTATCGAAAGATAAGAAGTATACACCTGATGTGGTCCCATTGTCACCATGTGATGATGGGATCTCAGGAAAATCGAGGGAAACCCTTAAATCTCATAGGCACGTCCAACGTGTTTTATTTTTTTGTTAAAGATATTTAGGTATTTGCATCTGGTAGTCATCATTTTAAGGTACTGAGCTGATGATTGAGGGTTTTTGATAGGTTGGGAGTTAGGGGATCGTTTTTATCTATAATGGGACTAAATTGACGCGTGCTTCTATTTTTTCAAGTGATTCAGGTGAGCTGACAGTGGAAAGAAAGTATAACTCCTAAACAATAATGTTGTTAGGAGTTCGGGAATAATTCTTTCAATACTGTTTAGTTAGAGCGAAAGCCGTTTTATTTAGAGCTATTCTGGTGTTTGCTTTGGATTAAATTCGATTAAAACTGAGAAAAAGATTGAAATATTTTTTTGACTTCAAAAACATCAAAAAACCATGAATAATATAAGAATCGTGCAACTTCACAATTTACATTGAAGTCGAAATTATGCCAGCATAATTTCTTAAAAAAATTACCTAGAATTTTGAATTTTAAAATCTCGTGTCACAGTGTTTGTTATCGATCTCCCCCGAAACGGGTTGACCGATTTTTATGAATTTACCGACGAAAAAACGGAGGAGGTACTCTATTCGACGCGTATAATTTTTTTATATATGATCACGCATAACTTTTTACAGAGAACTCCGATTTTGATGATTCTTTTTTTATTGGAAAGGGTATACCCCGAGGGTGGTCCCATTTAAATTTGAAAAAAAATTCCTACCCTAAGGGTAGGAAAACTGGAAATTATTGTTGATTTACTCACTAATTGTGATCAATGAACACACATTACTTCGTACAGAGTGATCCGATTTTGATGATTATTTTTTTATTGGAAAGGGTATACCCCGAGGATGGTCCCATATAAATTTGAAAAAACAATTCCAACCCTAAAGGTACAAAAACGGGGGATGATTGATGATTCACTCACTGATTGTAAAATTAATAGATGAAAGTCACAAAAAATATAAAATAAAAACTTTTTAACAAAAAATTGAACCGCCGAAAAAACTAAAAAGCAAAATCACTGAAAAGTTAAAAATAATATAAGAATAGGTACAGACAACATCACACTTCTATATTGAAGTCGGTGACAAATTTTAACACTTTATAGGAGATCATCGTTTGGCACCGACTTCAATATAGAAGTGTGATGTTGTCTGTACCTATTCTTATATTATTTTTAACTTTTCAGTGTTTTTGCTTTTTAGTTTTTTCGGCGGTTCAATTTTTTGTTAAAATGTTTTTATCTTGTGTATATTCGGTAGGTCTGAGAATAGGTCGTAGTATTTTTTTTATACCCCCGGATGATATGGGTGATCCTCTCCAGATTTGGACAATTATTATAGCGAAACGTAGCTCGCGGGCACAGCTAGTTTATTTAGGAAAAATAGAGGTCTACTGCGATTTATGTATGTTATTCCTCAATTTTCGTTGGTAAAATATCCGCGGAAAATTTTATTTAAAGCATAACCCAACACCAAGATAAAACCTACTACACAACTTGGCACGCCACCATCACAATTAGCGAAAGAAATTATAGTTTCGAAGAACTGGTCAACTACTGAACGTGGCACGACACTACTGGCTTGAAAAATACAGCGGCAGGCGAAGGACACAACACACTTATTATCAGCATAACACGGACTACAATAGTCAAGCAAAAATTTACAAAATGCTAGAAGAAAGCGCAAAAATAGCAAGCCCGTGTTCGAAATAAGGAAATCCCATGGACACAAGAGGAAAACTGAGAATCGTTTTGCTTCTTACAATATAATCGTATTGGATCATGTACAATTCTACATGAAAATACAGATGCAGATTTTTCAATTGACACATAACTTTCACCTGCAGAATTGACATGATGGATACAAAAACAAAATGTGAAACCTCACATTATTATACCTTATCACTACAGTTCCTATGCTAGAAACGGAGTTATACAACGGTTCAAAAGACTTTGATGTATAACACTATTTTGAACAATCCAGCAGTTTGCATCAGAGGTTACGGTTCTTACGGTTGATTTAAAAAAGCGCGTTTTGCTTAGATAATTTTACGAGGATCGTAGGATAAGGAAAGTTGAGTGGGACTATATGACTCACTTCAACGTAACCTGAGCCCGACCTATATAGCTTAAAATACGTTGCTAACTCTACGTACCTACCTACCCGCGAAATCCGTTTCATTTATTCAGGCACCTAGCCGTTAAATCATGAAAAATAACACTAACAAACCGAAATAACATGTAAAATATATACATTATTTATCAAAATACTTTTTGTCGTGTTTGTAATAATTTCCAGATTTTAAAACTTGATCGACATCAAATCACTCCGTGAATTTTGACATAGATCGCGCAGTTTGTTTTTCAGTGTTGTGGTTGTTTTAGTTTCTTCATAAGCGCAATTCTTTTTAACCGACTTCAAAAAAGGAGGAGGTTATCAATTCGGTTGTATTTTTTTTTATGTTTGTTACCTCATAACTCCGTCATTTTTAAACCGATTTCCAAAATTCTTTTTGTATTTGATAGAGTATACTGCAAAGGTGGTCCCATGGTCACCAAAGTCAGGATCGGATGATGGGATCCCATAGAAAATCGAGGAAAACACTGGTATTAAATTCGGGTTTTCTTTCACTAAAAAGATTTCATTCACTAAAAAGTTAAAAATATTTTTTTTTTACAAAAAATAGAACCGACTTCAAAAACACTGAAAACTTAAAAATAATCTTCTTCTATATTGAAGTCGGTGACAAATTTTAACACTTTCTAGGAGATCATCGTTTGGCGCCGACTTCAATATAGAAGAAGATTATTTTTAAGTTTTCAGTGTTTTTGAAGTCGGTTCTATTTTTTGTAAAAAAAATTTAATTTAAATATTTCAGTATATTCTTAGCTTACAAATATTCTTCATTCGCTCTTACTCAATGATTTTGGCGAGACGATCGACCCAAGTTCAGTATTGAGCTCCATAATATGGTTTTATATAAACCAATGAATGTCGGAACAAAGAATGTGTTCACCTCCGTCCTTAGTGTTGATTTGGGGCCAAAGTTAACCACTTCGGTCTAGTGGCTGACACCACCCGGTATGTATCCGGAGGTCTAAGTTCAATTCTCCATGGGGCAAAAGTTTTTTCTGTTTGTTTTGGTTGGTAGTAAGGCTTCTGAGCCCGCCTAACTAGCTACTATATACCGTCTTACCTAAGTTTGTCGCTATACAAGTTTATTTTTTAATTATCACACAAAATTTGTGTGCTTGTTCAGACAAGCAAACTGAACAACTTTCACTATGGGACCAACTTTGAAATCGCAAAAAAAAATCAGCTGTTCCATACAAATGTTCAACATTCACTGTAGATGTCTGATTTCAGCTGGACATTCGGGATATATTGTCCGCTCCAAATAGAACAAAATTTACACATAGCTATTGCTTTATTTATAAACACTCCATCAGTTTTTCGCGTCCGCGGTCCAATTTGACTGTTTGACGCGAAGTCATGGTTGTAGCATGGCTGTTAATGCCCAACTATAGCCAACTATCTATACAATAGCGTCGCTCTCGCTTGCCAAACTAGATAGCGACCTGTACCAGACTATACGATATTACAGATTGTCTCAAAATTAACGTTTTTTAGTTTTATGTACTTCACTTATATAATATTACGAGGGCATTGAAATATGGTTTTATTTTCCATAAGTATGGATGGAGCGTTAAAAACGTATGGTGTATCACGACAGGGAAAAATTTAAATAGCTTGACCAGCCCCCTAACCATGATCGCTCATCATAACAGCTCATATACATATCCCCACCGAAGGGCTCGAGCCTACTCTAAGTTAGGGTGTCTAGGCCTTGGTCACCCACGCTGGCCCAGTGCAGATTGGTCGACTTCACATATACCTCTGAATTTCTTCGCAGATGTATGCAGGTTGCCTCACGAAGATTTCCTTCACAGTAAATGCGTCAGGCAAATGTACATACGAGTATGAAATTCGAAAACGAAAAACACATTGGTACATGGCGGTCTCGATCCCCGGACCTCCCGATTAGAAGGCAAGTGATCAGTCTCTTTTTGATCACTCAAACAAAACAATATTAAAACCACGCTGAGAGCGAGATGGCGCTATACGCAGTAAGTGCGGTGTCTCTGGTTCAATTATCGTTGTAATCTTGCTATAAGCGATCATGATAAGGCCTCTGGACGAGATTAAGTTCGGAAGACGCTGGTCTATATCAAGTACTGACTAAGTAACGACAACTTGCACCCTGTAACTGAATTTACTTACTAATGGGACACTTTTATTGTGTTGAGGTATTGTGTTGGGTAGTCGGTGGCCCTGTGGACTCGGCACTTGCCTTCCAATCGGGAGGTCCGGGGTTCAAGACCGCCATGTACCAATGTGTTTTTCGTTTCGAATTTCATATGTACATTTATCTGACGCTCCTTTTTTTTTTTTTTCTCGGGGGGAAATGCGTAACTGCACCGTACCCGCCGTTGGCTAGACGGCGAGCGTGTGTGGGGCTCTCCCGGCAGAGTGCCAGGCCTACCCACTAAAACCCCCCGGTGTTCTCCCTGCCCTTATGAGCGCGCTAGGTAAGGTCCACACTGCGACTCCACTACCCACGCGCCCGGGCAAGCCCGACCCACCGGTCGGGCTATCGCCAAGGGGGGATTGCCCGAGAACACCAGAGCAATCCCCAGACGGAGGGCCTTACGGCGGCGTGCACGGGGCCAACCGTGCACGCAGGCCTCCACGGCAGGGTCATTAGACGGGCATCGCTTGTGCGAATGCCCGCCTTCTCCTGCCTATCCGTCTGCGACGGATGGGAGCGGCTTGAGGATCTGCCTACCGCTCCCTCTTCGCGGCCTCCTTCTGCGAGATGACGTCCTCGCAGAAGGAGGCGACAGCCCCCCATTCCGCCTCGCCGCGGAGCATGGCCACGACCATGCTCGGCAGCGAGAGGTCACCGCCTCCCAGCGCAGTGTTAAGCACGCTGCGTTGGGGTCGCCGGGCACACCAATAGGGTGTGCTCGGCAGTGTCGTCGGGAGCGTCGCAGTGGTGACACCGCGGCGTTTCCTCCCGACGCGCGACCCGGTGCAAGTAGTGACCGAAGCAGCCATGCCCGGTCAGTACCTGCACCATGCGAAACGTGAGGCTGCCCTGCCGACGCCCTATCCACTCCTCCAACACCGGACGTATCGCGTCGATCGTCCGGTGGCCGGCAGCTGGGGAGGCGAGTGCCTCACCCCACTGACGCAGAGCCTCCCTCTGCGCCAGGGTACGAATCCGCTCCACCTCCTGTGGAGCGGATCGTCCCCCCCGTTCACGGGTAGCAACCCGATGTCGATACACCTCCGCGAGGACGCGTGCATCGACATGCCACGGCGATTGGCCCGCAAGAACGCAGGCCGCGCCGTAACTGACCGTGCGATACGCTCGCACGGCCCGAGTCGCTATGACCCTCTGCGGACGTCGCAAGAGGGCCACCGTTTGGGGAGAGAGGCACTCCGCCCATACCGGGGCTCCGTAGAGTGCCATCGACCGTATCACCCCGTGATACAGTCGACGGCACGCCGATCCTGGTCCTCCCACATTAGGGAGGATTATCTGACGCTCCTACGGTGAAGGAAAACATCGTGAGGCACCCTGAATACATCTGCGAAGAAATTCAAAGGTGTATGTGAAGTCGACCAATCCGCACTGGGCCAGCGTGGTTGACTAAGGCCTAAACACCCTAACTTAGAGTAGGCTCAAGCCCCTCGGTGGGGACGTATATGAGCTGTTATAATGAAAGCGTGTGTATGAGTGTCTAACAACTTCTGCTGCTAAACACTTAGTAAGTACATAATTTTTCATTCCTCATGCTCGGAAAGGAGCGTTTCCTTGATCTGAGTATTGGGAGGAAAACGCTAGTTCCCACCAGCGGGCGGGAAATTCTCATACTATTTACTTCCCTCCTTAGGGCGGAAAGTAAAATTTTAAAAATAGAACTGAATTAGGTTACGTACATACAATCTTTGGTACAATGATAATAAAAGTATTTGGCTGAATGGCCAGTAACAGGTAACGCGATGTGTTCTAAATTTAAAAATACCTGTGAAAAAGATAATTTTGGCGGGAGGGGAATCTGTTACGCTGTACCGAAATCTTGATTGTGTGATTTAGGTATTTAAGAAAAACAATGAATTCAAGCGATTCTGAAATTTCGGCTCCAGATTCAGTCACGAACGAAGCAAATACAATACTCGAAATTTTTTTGCCAAAAATTTCAAAGGAAAGATATTTAAATACATATTCCGACTTTATGAAGTGGCGAGATGCAAGGAATATAAAATCATTTTCTGAAAATGTATTTCTTATATACTTTAATGAACTATCTCATAAAGTGCAGGCGTCTACGCTATGGAGCAGATATTCAATGCTTAAAAGTACACTAAGTGTAAAACACGATGTCGATATGTCATGTTAGGAGTATTTTTATTAATAAATTTTATTAGAAAAGCTATTTTTTATTTTCCTTGCATTCGAAATGAAAAGTAGAGTGCTACACACGGGTAAAAGGAATCAAACCCTACTCGGACTATAGCCCCTCGCTGCGCTCGGGCGTCTAACAACCTCGTAGGGATTGATTCCTTTCCACCCTTATAAAGCAATCTACTATTACACGCGACTTTAAATTATAGACACGCGAGGCACAAACAACATTTCATAGCCAAAGACGCAGCTTAACTAAAGTAGCTAAAGTACTCGTAGCTACGTGGCAGCACAAAGAACATAACGTCCAAAGATTTAAAACAGTTGCTATTAACATTGTGAAGTACGTTATCTCACTTGTTTTTTGACATACAAGAAAACAACATACCTATACAGTTGTGATAGTCATATTATGTTGTGGCGATAGGTCAGTAACGATAGTTGGCCAAAGTTTCAAACACCAGATAACTCGTTCTCTTGCCAAAGTGGAATGTCACAACAATTTGGGAAATCTTCGTGGTAGTACTGCAGACTGATATTCGTTGTTTGTAGGGTTCCGTACCCAAAGAGTAAAAACAGGACCCTATTACTAAGACTCCGCTGTCCGTCTGTCTGTCCGTCCGTCTGTCTGTCTGTCACCAGGCTGTATCTCATGAACCGTGATAGCTAGACAGTTGACATTCTCACAGATGATGTATTTCTATTACCGCTATAACAACTAACAATAAAAATAGAATAAAATAAATGTTTAAGGGGGCTCCTATACAACAAACGTGATTTTTTCGGCTTTTTTTTCTCGATATTAATAACGATATAATATCAAATGTTGTATAGATAATGGTACGGAACCCCTCGTGCGCGGGTCCAACTTGCATTTTGATAGCAAAATTATAAATTCGGCGTGATGTAGTGCAAAACGGTCAAAGAACTTATTGCTGCGAGGAAGTGGTCTTCTGTTTCTCATGAAAATATTATCTCCGACTGTAACAACATATTTTTGTTTAATGACCTTACGAAATGACACGAGTTGAATATCATTAATACATTAAGAAAAATAATGCGTGTGACTATAAAAAAAGCGCGCAAATGGCGGACTTAATTCGCTACCAGTCAACGACTTAAGCTTAGAAGATTTTATCAGAAGGTAAAGTTTAATCGAAAACGTTTATTTTATAGGTTTCAGTTACAATTACCTAAAACTAGATAGGCTTTAATTAGTAACTTATCAAAATGGCAAAGCCGTTAACTTTTAAAGTTAATATACACTTATTATAGTAAAGTAGTAAGTAACATTTTAAGTTATGCTTTTAATTTGAACACAATAAAAGATGAACGTAATTAAATACCACGAATAAGTCATTGACAGTTCATTGCGGTTTTCCTAGCAGAAATGTCGAACGCAGTGAACGCTTGCTGGCCGAACGTAATTAGTATCACCACTAATTTTAAACACCAAAATTGTTCAACATGGTGCTAATGGCTATCTTATAATTCACTAGAATGTTGGTCATGACGATATCATCTGAACATTGTCAAATATATGACGAGCTTATGCCTTACGTTAATTTTCGACTCATGCCATAAATACCTGACACCGCCAATTATTAACATCGATATTACCTATACGGGGTTTAAATATCAACAGAACACTGATTGATATTTCTTTCTCCGAAGGCACCTGTCAGAAGTAGCAAACAATTTTGAGATAAGATTATAATGGCCCGTTTTGGTAAAAATTAAACACTTTTTCAATTAAAATATTACTTTTCCGTGCGAATAACCCTGTTTTGGTAGTGTGACCACTATAAGCGAAGAAGTTCCATCTCTGGGTCTGGTATCTCAGGGAAAATGTAAATATATACTACATATTGGATTTTGCGAAGATGTTATTTAAGACAATATATCTAAACTATTGTTGCATCTATTGAACTGCTATCATATTGGTCAGCATTGTATGGACTTTGTAAATATGAAGAGTTTGATTAACAAGGGGAACATTTTGCTAGACTAGATACTTATAAGTAATTTGTCCAACTTCCAGGATTACTACTACCATTAAAGGCGACGTTGTGTTGTGAGTGTAGCTCGTGTTTGAGGACTCTTAAGCAATTGATGAGACGACACAGCGCTTCAGAATGATAGGCTAAACTTCATAACCATTATTTTGTTAAGTAATGCCTGTTTACCTACATCATGAGCGTGATAACACTAATGACCCTCAGACAGCTAACTGAATCGGTAAATTGCTCTTTCGCCGACGACGCCTTAAAAGCAGCAGATTTAGCAAATCCTAGTTGGAAGTCCCGGGTCGACCACTCCTGCGGGGTGCGCCGCCAGCCGACACCCCCTCGGCGCCCACCCCCCGACTTTCACTCTTGTGCGTCGGGGATCTCGACCCTACTGTGGCTCCAAAACACCATTTACGCCAAACCGTACTGACAATAATGTCCCTACGCCCCTGGACATAAGTGCTATAACAGCGTGTGTCCTAAATGGTATGAGGCCGGGAACATTTTTAGCTATGCGCCTACCCAGTAATAACCGTTGGCACGCGAGCACGGCATTTTGAGGTGTGCGCTTTGACAGATAAGGGCGAAGATCGCGTGTACAGGACAAGGTAACACGCATAGAGTTGCTGCTGAAGACACCATCGGCCGGTCCCTCGTCACCGGGCAACCCGCACACGCTCCAGAGATATTTCGTGTTGCGTTCGTTATACAACAACGTATTATTTCCTGTGTTCGATGCTGGCTAGACGAGTAGAACATTATAGGTACCAAACAATATCAAAGTTCCAGCCCTGATTTCTTTGGAGGCGTTTTCTTGTTCTGACTTCAAGTCAAAATGCCTTAAAGGTCAAGGTATCTCCTAAATTAAACAAAACCATAATATTTGGCAGGTTAACTCGGATGTGTTATCAATCACTATAGGGCCGGTCAAAGTACCTTAGTAATGCCTACTGGCCTACTGCTTGCCGTTATTTTTTTTCAAGTTTTGTTATCTGCAGCACTGCAGAATGGCCATTTGAATTATGGTAACAATACTTCCTTGTTGTGAGGTAGGTACTCGCAACAAAGATAAGATGTTCGCGGAAAGATAACATTACAATACGCTGATGCTGAAATATGCCTTAATACTATATCTATAGTACCAAAGACACTGCATTGGTTCGATTATCGAAGAAAAATATCTTCAAAATAAATATTTCACCAAACAAGCAGCAATAATCTTAATGAATCTCAATTACCTAATTCGAGTTCAAAGTAATGAAATTGTTTATATAAGTTTCCTTGTAGTCAACAATTAGCCCACGATGCAAAAGAATGTGGGCTGTTGGCTGTCGGAGAGCCGCCGCCGCCGCCAGGTACTTTGCTATGACAATGGATTACTAGCAGAATCGCAGACATCGCTTCGAAGCGAATCCGTTCGGTCTCGATTGAATCATTGACTGTTCTCGTGTATCATGCAGTAGGTACATTCATTATCTATAGCTACTAAGAACGACGCAAGAGTAGAGCAAAGACAGAACACAGCCCGAGGTCGGGCGCGCCCGCGTCGTCGACGTCGCCAGCACTGCCGCTGCGACCCTACTGCTAACACAATAAAGCACACATCGCCGCGCGCGCCCGCTGACCTCACCGAACCGCCGCCGGCAAATAATAAATATGTAACACTGATAAAGCCGCAGAAGCGATGACCGACAAGTATTTAGGGATTCTCGTTTGGCAAACATGGGACAGGTCATCGCTCGTGACGTCGTTTCGAAGCAGAGCGATGCCGGCGAGGATGGCCGGCTGATTGCAACTACCACAACACGCTAGGTTCGCGTTGTCGACATCGCCTCGCCCGGCGTAGTACCTCGAGGCGTCGTTGCGAAGTGGCGTAACAGTGAGTCACGTGTGCTCAGTGAGTACATACCTGCGTGCGGCGGGCGGTGTCGTCGCTCTCGTCTCTCTCAAGCAACACTCGTGTCGGTGGCGCGCGGCTGACTGGCGTGGCGTGCGGCAGCAGGCGCGGCGGCAGCAGCGGAGACCCCGCGCCCCGCCGCCCGCTGCATTCCGTGCGTGCGCCCGCCGGCCGCCGTCGGGAGCGCCGTCGCCGACATCAGCGCCGGCCGCCTGCCGCCTCCCCGCATCTCACGTACGCCGCGCCGTCACCTCCGTGTGACCCTCACGGCCGCCTACCCACGACGACCTCGCTCTGATCTCATCCTATCCATTACAACAGTTCGTAAGAAGACGAACGAATCTCAACACGGCGAATCTGATGCAATGTTACAATGATGAGCAACAGCAATTCATACGTACCTACTCGTATTATGATTTGTCTTACATCAGTTCAGGTAAAATAGTGTGCTTGCAACTTTGAAAGCAAATGAAGAGAAAAGCCATTGACGGTCCCTACGCGGGAGTCGAACTCCGACTCAACTGATATACCAAACAAAATACCTAGCACCAAAATACCTAGTTAGCACTTACTCGTACATCACCTAAATGCTTAAATGGTAATGTCATGTGTTAAATTACCAATTGAATGATGAAATAGCAGCAACATCAACAAAGCTCCAAATGATATGATTGAATATTCAATGCTTATATTTGGCACGGTATTATGCTTTCCTACAATATTTTCTCTTCTAATATAAAAAGAGGAAAACCTTGACTAACTGATCTATCAACATCAGCTCAGGTGGTACTTAAACGGATGGAGCTGAAATTCAGCACATGCTGAATTCATTATTATGACGTAAGTTTTCACTGAGAACGATTTTTTGTAAATTAAGCCTGAACTAGAAGGCATGAAATAGGGATTTATGTTTGTATAGAAGTTAAAAGCATGAATTGTATTTGGGTTAATTAGAAACGTGCAGAAAAATGTTTTACTATTATTGAAAATTCCACCTTTTAAGGTGATGAAACAGGAATTATTAGTTTGTAATTTTCTGTAATTTTTAAAGTTAAACATTTAAATCGATGAGATACTTTTTTTTAGAATTGTGAATTGTCCCTTTTATACAGGTCCTTATGGTGGACCTATTTAGTGTGACCTCAAAAAACAGCGCATATGTCCAAGGTACCTTGGACCTATGCGGTCTGTTTTTTGAGCATCAATTAAATTGTTTGGGATCTATCGAGAACACAGCTTTCTCACACCTAAATGTTTGTGTAGGATTGACTGTCGGCCCGTTCCAGATAAGCATTTTTAGCCATAAATACCAACATTTTTAGCATCTCTGCGTTTCATTAGCCGGTGATGCTAGTTTTTCTTGCTGGTTGTCATGCGTTTCATTTAAGCATTTTTAACACGAAATGCTAGCATCAAATACCCATGTTAATAGATGGGTCCTCTGATACCACTTTTTGACAGCTTTCAAGTTTGACATTTGGAATCTTTTTTTCATGAATCAAAAAGGATTTTCAGCGGATTTAAAAAAAATATTGAAAGATATTTATAGTATTAGCCAATTCTGATTTATATTATTAAAAATTTTAAGTGGCTGGACTAAGTAGGTGAGGTGTCAAAATTCAGCACGAAAAATCAGTACCTTGCGTTTCATTTGTAACAATTGGTGCGGCTAAAAATGTCAACATTTCTTATAAGAAACGCAAAACGAGGCTAACATCAGATGTTAGCCTCAGAAAGTAGCAGTGCTTTATCTGGAACGCAGGGTGTATTTGACTCATGCCTATGTCAAAAGATGTCCAGATCTCATGGTAGGTCACAAGCCTGTCTGTTTCGATCATATTGTATTCAAATTGTGACGTCATTTTAAAAATTGCGTGTTTACAATAAGATGGATTTAACTCGGGAAAATTTTTGATGCATGATTTTTTTTACGATTTTAAGTGTAATTTGACAGCTGACAGACAGAACCTCCTTCGGTTTTAATCTGCTTTTGGCGAAAAAGCACCGTGCAAGGCGACTATTTAGCTGGTTTGCAGATAGCAGACGCGGTCGCAAATCTCCATAATGAAATTCGTGAAGGTCGATCGTACACCTCTTTGAACAACATAAACATTGATGCTGTGCGCCGTATGATTGAAACAGACAGGCTTGTGACCTACCTTGAGATCTGGGCATCTTTTGACATAAGCATGAGTCAAATACAGTCAATCCTAAACAAACATTTAGGTGTGAGAAAGCTGTGTTCTCGATAGATCCCACACAATTAAACTGATGCTCAAAAAACAGACCGCATCACTTAGTGCCACGCTATGCTTGCCAGATACAACGAAGGAGCTTCAAATTTAGTATGGGACATAGTAACAGGTGATGAAACATGGATTTATAGATACAATCCCAAAACAAAGCAGCAATCGAGCGTATGGGTCTTTTGCGATGAGTCAAACAAAACCAACCAAAGTGGCGCGCTTGAAAAGTCCCGAAGCGGATGATTGCTTCTTTTTTAGTAAAACTACTTAGACACGTTGTTGTTTATTGGAAATTATTGACAACTCCGTGAAAATGACGCTAAACGCCGTATCATCTTGCACCACGACAATGCAAGTTCCTGACGGCCAGACAGACAAATTAGTTTTAGATTTAGCGAAATTTAGCGAAATTAGTTTTAGCGAAAAACGTAATGATTCATCCTGCATGCAGTCCCGACCTGGCACGTGTGACTTTTTTCTGTTCCCAAAAATCAAGAACCAATTAAGCGATCAACGATTTTCATCGCCAGAAGAGTATGAAAAACATGTATCTGACGTCACCACTGAGGAGTGGCACAAAAATGTTTTCAAATTGGTTCAATTGTTTGAAAAAGTTCATTGACGCAAAGGAAGAATATTTTGAGAAACAATAAATTCATTTTTAACCATATTTATTCCGGAAACATTTAGTGAGCCCCAGGTAAAGGGAACAGTGGATGGTATGTATGGTATGTGTTTGTATTTGACTATCGTCATTTTCATTTTGTCAGTCTGTTCTGATGTATTGCATTACGGCATGGGGCGGCGCTGGGAAAACTATTATCTTGCCTCTTGAAAGAGTACAGAGAGCGGTTCTCAAGGTCATGACCAGCATTACGGCATGGGGCGGCGCTGGGAAAACTATTATCTTGCCTCTTGAAAGAGCACAGAGAGCGGTTCTCAAGGTCATGACCAGGAAACCTCTCAGATACTCCACATCCCAACTCTACACCGACACCTCGGTCCTGACTGTGAGATAACTGTTTCTCTTGTGCACTATACTTCGCAAGCACTCTCAGCTTCCCTACAATCCGTCAATAATGACTCTTAAGCGTAGATCAGACCGGTGCTTACCCGTGGTACTACCGTTGGTACTACTGGTAGTACCACGGGTATTTTTTTTTGCCCGTGGTACTACTCACGTGTCTGGTAGTACCACGGGAGATTTGTTTTACCCCTGGTACTACTCATAATTTTTTGACAATAAAAGAACACCATGTGGGTAATTATCATTTTTAATACCTTTTTTATAATTAAAATAACTCAGGAATACCATTAATTAAGCTATTTTAATATACATGATTATTTTAAAATTAGTACTTACAAAAATTTTGTGTGCTTGTTCAGACAAGCAAACTGAACAACTTTTACAGTGAGACCAACTTTGAAATCGCAAAAAAAATCAGCTGTTCCATACAAATGTTCAACATTCACTGAACCTAGATGTATGGAGGAACAGCAGATTTTTTTGCGATTTCGAAGTTGGTCCCATAGTGAAAGTTGTTCAGTTTGCTTGTCTGGACAAGCACACAAAATTTTGTACTAACTAAAAATTACCTTGTATAACCTCTAAATGCATAAAGGAGATTTTAATCAAAAAGTTTTATGTACTTACAACATTTTTGTATAAAGTGAGTATTTTACAGCGTAAACTATTATTACATGAATTAAATTTAAAATAAATATTATTAAAACGTATAACGTAAAAAAATAACGCAATTAAATATATTTTGAATTTAGATATTCTATTGTCATTGAATTGGCTGAATGTACAGAAACCGTTGCCCAGCCATGACAACTAAAAAAAATAACTTTCTCCCGGAAAAATCATATCTTTTTTCGATTTTTTTTTTCAAAATTTTGTAGTGTAATATAACTAAGTTATCGTTAACAAATCATATTCTGACAAAAAACCATAATAAATACACAAAAAAAATATTTTTGCAATGTAAATCGTATAATATTTCCATCATACTGCACGCGGAATCAGTTGTTTGGATCATCGAACGTCAACGCACCGGTGTGAGCGGAACAAAAATGATGCCGGCGCGCCATACATTGCGTAACATGAATAAAATCACACACATGCTGTTCTTTTATTGTCAAAAATAATGAGTAGTACCAGGGGTAAAACAAATCTCCCGTGGTACTACCAGACACGTGAGTAGTACCACGGCCAAAAAAAATTACCCGTGGTACTACCAGTAGTACCAACGGTAGTACCACGGGTAAGCAGTGGATCAGACCTTGTGTGTTCAACACCTCAACACAAGACTGTCCTCGCCAAGCGACATTTTAACATTTTAAGTAGTATGTTGTATAATAAGCTAAATAAAATTATTAAAATTTATCCGTGCACCAGGAGAGTAGTCAAACGAAAGCTTACAGAGTGGTTGATAATGTTGACATACTCAGAGACGGAAGACCTACTGCCGAAACCAATTTGATAAACAAATTATAAAAAAAAGAACACTTTCTGAAAAATGGTCTCGAAAATTCTGCAATAATATATAAAATTCTGCAATATAATGTAACGCACTCACACACACACATCACACACCACATATTACAGGGTGTCACATATACACGCATGCACACACATAACCATGTAAATATACACTCATACAAATTTATATACTAATATAATCTATAACATCTATACGTATATTGGATCGATTTAATGGTGGTGATGAGATAGCTGTAGTAATAGATCATTGTAATTTTTTTAAATCTATGTTTAATGTTTACCATAGGTACCTACCTACTCTATTACACGAATTCCCAAAAAAACAGATTTATCTTGTTTGAGAATTACTGGATAATATTTCTGATTGTCATTTTTACTTTGTTTCTTATGTAGTATGTAGCCTACATTAGATTATAAATAAGCGTTTAATATACATCCTAGTTTGTAACTGTCGCTGTCGTTCATCAGTTGAGATACAGGATCTCCCTAGTTCGATTGATGGATGGTGGTGATGGAACAAATTTTAAATCAAGCTGTAACTCTGTACCCATAAGAAGCAATCAATAAAGTTTTATTATTATTATTATTTTTATTGTTGCTGATTTGGAATGAGGTACCTAATAGGCTTGCAATGGCTTCCAATTACCTAGAAAGAAAGACTGTTGTAGTATTGGAACTAGCCCTAAAGGACCCTGTAAACGATCAAACATGTTTGTCAAATTTGCGTGTTTGACAAACATGTTTGTTCGTGTAGGACTGTGTTTGACGCGTTTGACAAACGAACTACGTGTTTGATGTGTTTGAAAAGTATCTGGATTGACGTCGTGTTTGATGAAAACGTGAAGTTTGTCAAGCAAGTTTGACAAACATGTTTGATCGTTTACAGGGCTCTTAAAGAGAGATTATACTCAAACTCAAACTCAAAAATCTTTATTCAATATAGACCTTTACAGGCACTTATTGACGTCAAAAAAAACATAAAAATCTTCAACCAAGAATCTAATTAACTAAATTATTTAATCCTTGTATGTACACACACCCCAACCATTATTAAGATGTGTGCAAATACAAGTCAAATGAAAAAAAAAATTGTCTCTGCACCTGTTCGGAAATTGGGAGAGCCTTCTCGAGAAGAACAGGCAAGAAACTCGGAAGGTCTTGTATTTTTTTTGTCTCCTCTTTTAAAATGCCAACATTACAATATTATATTTCACAAACATTTTTTTTTAATAATATAGAAATGCCTGTCGGTGTGAGTGGAACAGTTACTCGAATGAAATTTATCCCATTATCACAAAGTGTTAACACCCTTTGAACGTCAATTATCAAATTTTTTGTCAATCCCAAACAGTTTTATCTGTCATATAATCAGACACTTTATAATATGCTTTTTTCATAAGTGCGCCCTTGATAGTGACTTCAAATTAATTCAAGTAAAGTGTTTTAATATTATTTGGGATTTATTGTAGAAACGTACACAAAGGCCTTTGAAAGAATTATTAATTTTTTTAAGCCTAGTATTTGGTAACGCTAACATATTCTTTTGCCTAGTATTTACTGAATGAATATCACTGTTTTTACAAAACGAATGTATATTTTTATGAACATATACTATGACACGACGGTCATAATACCAATTTCTTTAAATTTTTCTCTCAGAGTCTCCTTTTTTAAGGTTATAAATAGCACGAATAGCCCTTTTTTGCAGCACAAAAACAGTATGAATGTCGGCAGCATTTCCCCACAGCAAAATGCCATATGACATCAGACTATGAAAATAGGCAAAGTATACAAGTCTTGCTGTATCAACATCAGCCAGCTGACGTATTTTCCATACAGCGTAGGTTGCAGAACTAAGTCTCTTCGACAATTTATCAATATGTGGGCCCCACTGAAGCTTTGAATCTAAAGTAATACCAAGAAATACTACGGTATCCACAAGGCCCACATTTTTATGCTTTATGTTAACAGTGGTGTGAACCTCTTTAACATTTAGTTTTCCCTTCATTGAGGCACAAGTTATTCGCATTAAACCAGTAAACTATTCTTGAGATAGAACTATTTACATCGTCATAGATTTATAATCGTCTTTTAATTTTAAACATAAGTGAAGTATCATCTGCAAATAATACAATCTCATGCCTGTCTTGTACAAAAGCAGGCAAGTCATTTATATATATTAAAAATAGAAAAGGACCAAGAATTGAACCCTGCGGAACTCCCATTTTAACCGAGGCGCCCTGGGACCTCTCCCCGTTGACGTCTACTTTCTAAATCCTCTCAGTCAAATAGGAGACGAGTAGATCCAGAACAGTGTCGCGAAATCCATAGTAGTGTAATTTCCTGATCAGGGTGTCATGATGAACGCAATCAAACGCCTTGGATAAGTCACAAAAAACGCCCAGCGCATCATGTGAGTCCTCCCAGGCCTCATATATATTTTGTATTAACTCAACACCAGCATCAGTTGTTGAGCGACCCTTTCTAAAACCAAATTGTTTACAGTGTAGAAGATTATTTCTGTTAAAAAAGCTTTGCATTTGTTCCAACATTATTTTTTCAAAGATTTTGCTAAAAGTAGGTAGCACAGAGATAGGTCTAAAATTATTGGGGTCTGATGTGCTACCAGATTTGTGTAATGGAATAATTTTACTCAGTTTCATTAGATCAGGAAACACACCACAGTCAATGCAATCATTAAAAATACTAGCAAGTATTGGAGCTATTGTTTCTATTACAGATTGGGAAACATCTACAGAGTTGCCCCACAGATCCACGGTTTTCTTTTTATTCAGCGTTTTAAATGACTTTATTAAATCATTTGCACAAATATGGGCAAATTTAAATTTATCATCACAAGTTTTAACATGATCTTTTAGAATAGATTCGGCTACAGTGGGGGAGGAATCCAAAGATTTTGTGATTGAAACTGGAATGTCAGTAAAGAATTTTTCAAATTCTGTAGCTACCTCAATATCTACTGTAACTTTCTTATTTTCAATATTTAAACAAAAATTGTTGTTATTAGTTTTTACTCTTCCGGTTTCATTATTAATAATGTTCCATGTCGTTTTAATTTTGTCACTACTATTTTTTATTTTAGAGCTTAAATAATTGGACTTTGCAAATTTACAAACTTTTTTAAATACTTTGGAATAAGCTTTTACATACAATTTAAATTGATCACTAGTATTTAATGAACGCTCATTGTAAAGTTCATAAAGTTTTATTCTGCTTTTGTGAATACCTGGTGTGGCCCATTCACTAAAAGCTAATCTACCATTGACTGAGATGGTTTTTGGAACAAAGATATTTTTAAATTCACAACAAAATGTGTTAAAAAAGTTTTCATACAATTTATTTGGGTCTTCGTCATAATCAATATACTTTAAATTAATACCAAGATTATTATTGAAACGCTCCAAGCGGCCAGCAGTCTTTGGTACAACAGTGATATTCTTTTTCGCCATAAGCTTACATTTGTAAGGTATAGTAACAAATTGACCAGAGTGGTCAGATTCTAAGTTATTAAAAACATTTTGTGCTAATGGTTCTATGTCAGTATAAATATTATCAATGCATGTGGCAGAAAACTCAGTAATTCGTGTTGGCTCCAGAAATAAGTTTTTCAGATTATATGACTGAAACAAATTTTTAATTCTCATACATAAACTAGAGTTTTCTAATAAGTAAATATTAAAATCTCCACATACTAATATTTGTTTGCCTTGCTTACAGACTTTATTTAAAACTTCATCCATTATATTTTCAAAGAGGTCATACAATCCCGAAGGAGGTCTGTATACGCTCACTACAATAATCTGGTCCAACTCTACGCAGGCAATTTCTATTGTTCGTTCAACTGAGAGGTTCACAATATCTTTACGATCTTTATATTTAAGCTTTTTATTTAATATGATTAATGAGCTACCGCGAATTGCATTTTCTCGACTGAACGAACTACCAACCTGGTGGTTGCTAAAATTAAACATGAACTGGTAGCTTTTAAGCCAATGTTCGGTTATACAAAAAATGTCTACTTTACTACTGTTCATGAATAAGTCAACTTCCAGATCTTTGCCCATCATTCCTTGCATGTTCTGGTGCACCAGGTTGATAAAATTTACATTTTTATTATATTCAAATGGGTCTTCCAGTACATTATCTAATAAACAATTTTCATTTTGTTCTTTATTTAACACAAGCTGTGCCCGCGAACTACGCCATCGCGCCACTTCGCCATCAAAATGCTTAAAACAGTGTTTAGTTTTTTCCTCCATTTTATTCCATAATGATCCAACTTTATTCTGCCTTTCTTGAACAGCGGCCATTTCGAAATTAGGACAATTTTCGTAGGTTCGTATTGCTCTAGGTACTCTTTAGGGCCTTTCATTCGATACTAATATTGCTGAGTTTTAAAAGGAACTTTTTCCACCTTTTTTGTGCGGCGGCCATGTTGAATTTACGTCAATGGCTACATTCATAATGCTTTACTGATCAAGGCCTTTCATTTGATATCCATATTGCTGGATTTGGAAACGGACCTTAATCCGGTTTTTTTTAACGGCGTCCATATTGAATTTTGTGCGATTTTCCTAGGTTCATAGTGTTCTACTCTTTAAGGCCTTTCATGTAATGCCCGTATTGATATGTTTAGAAACGAACTTTAATCCCCCTTTTTTGAGCGTCGAATTTACGTCAATATTGCTAGGTTCATAGTACTCTACACATCGAGGCCTTTCATTTGATACCCATATTGCTGCATTGCATTGCATTTAGGTCGATTTTTCTAGGTACCCATTACTCTACTCTTCAAGGCCTTTCATTTGATACCCACATTGCTAGGTTTGGAATCGAACTTTTATTCACCTTTCTTGAGCGGCGGCCATGTTGAATTTATGTCAATGTTGCTAGGTTCATAGTGCTTTATTCATCAAGGCCTTTAATTTGATACCCATATTGCTGGGTTTGGGATCGAACTTTTCCTTTTTTTTGGGTCGCGGCCATGTTGAATTTATTTTATGTCACTGTTGCTAGGTTTATAGTGCTCTACTCATCAAGGCCTTTCATTTGTTACCCATATTGCTGGGTTTGGAAACGTACTTTTATCCGTTTTCTTTGAGCGGCGGCCATGTTGAATTAAAGGCGATTTTCCTAGGTTCATAATGCTCTACTCTTCAAGACCTTTCATTTGATACCTATATTGCTAGGTTTGGAAACGAACTTTTATCCGTTTTTTTTAGCGGCGGTCATGTTGAATTTAGGGCGATTTTTCTAGATTCATAATGCTCTACGCTTCAAGGCCTTTTATTTGATACCTATATTGTTAGGTTTGGAAACGAATTTTTATCCACCTTTTTTGAGCGGCAGCTATGTCGAATTTACGTCAATGTTGCCAGGTTCATAGTGCTCTACTCATCAAGGCCTTTCATTTGATATCCATATTGCTGGGTTTGGTAACGAACTTTTTTCGGCAGTCATGTCGAATTAGGTCAACGTGGCTAGGCTCAATGTGTTGTACTCTTTAGGCCCTTCGTTCGATATCCATGTTCCTTAGATGAATCCAAAAAAATGTGATCCATCATTTTAGACATTAGGATCAAGAGTCCCGTCGGTGGAGCGTCGGTGGCGCTGCCTGTGGACTCGGCACTTGCCTTCCAATCGGAGGGTTGGGGTTCGAGACCCGCCATGTACCAATGTGTTTTTCGTTTAGAATTTCATATGTACATTTGTCCGACGCTCCTACGGTGAAGGAAAACATCGTGAAGCAACCTGCATACATCTGCGAAGAAATTCAATGATGTATGTGAAGTCGACAAATCTGCACTGGGCCAGCGTGGTTGACTAAGGCCTAATCACCCTAACATAGGGTAGGCTCGAACCCCTCGGTGGGGACGTATATGAGCTGCGATGATGATCAAGAGTAGTACTCCCTCTACGCGTAACCCAGAATCATTGCAGTCAGATAATTTTTTTATTATTAATATTATTCAATTACTTTTAATAGTTTTAAATGGATGAAAGACGTGATATTGTCATAAAAAATACTCTAAACATTTAATTGGTTGTATGGCTTGATCCTTTTGTCTTACTACCACGTTACTACATAAGAAAAACACAATTTAAACTTCTTGGTTGGCCGAAATCCAGATGGGCACAGCCATTAACAGAAAAGGTTAATTTTTTTGCACTATGTGACAGACTTGTCAAAATAATTTCACGTACGCCATGTTAATTTTCTACATAACATCGAAAATTGTATATGGTATTTTTCACCAAAAATAAAAAGTGAATTTAAACAAATGAAATTATGCCTAAATGTTCGTCCGGAAAATTCTAAGTATTGTGGTGTAAGCCATATCAAATTCTGTCCAGCAGTTTCGGAAAATTTTTCGGATAAACAGACAAACAAACAAACAAACAATTTTTTTTAAAAATATTCTATCATTTTCTGCTAATGATTTTAAGGCGACCTGTGTATTTTTTTTCTAAATATTTCGCAATTACAGATTGTTGTACCCCTATGATTTTTTATTATACACGGTTATTTTTTTATCACCCTGGAAAATTTTAGGGACGCTTCAGGACACATCCAAAATTATATAAAAAATAAAAAAAATGAAATAAAAAATTAAAAAATATATAAAAAAAAAAATAAAAAAATCTCTAAAAATGCTGCTCTCAACTAATGCAGCATTTTTTGTATTTTTTAAAAAATTAATATAAAATTAAGAAGGGGGGTTATTTTTTTTATTTATATTTAAATCATTCTAATACCATGTCGTGAAGCGTCCCTTAAATTTTCCAGGGTGATAAAAAATAACCGTGTATATAGAGAAGAGATAAAATATTTTTTATTTTGTTTTTAGTGAATGAAATTTTTTTCATCATATCTTTTCAACTCCATTGCACCCCATCAAGGGATGATGGTATTTTGCGTCCGCCATGTTGGATTTTGATATCGATGTTATTTTCGTAATCTACGACCCAAGAAACCATGAAAACGACAATAATATCGATATCACATTTTACCACCCCATTTCACCCTATTAGGGGATGAATTTCAATAAAATACGAAACATGTCATCCGTCGATTCTATTAACGAATGTTTATGCAAAATTTAAAGTAGATTGGACCAAGGAATCTAGTTGTCCCATACAAACTTTACCCCCCTTTTTCACCCCCTTAGGGGTAGAATTTCGGAAAATCCTTTCTTAACGGACGCCTACGTCATACAAAGAACACACCCTCCAAGTTTCAAGTTTCTACAATCAGCGGTTTAGGCTGTGCGTTGATCCGTCAGTCAGTCAGTCAGTCAGTCAGTCATTCAGGACAAAGCATTTTATAGGTATAGATTATGCAAGAGGATTTCTCTATTGTCTCAATACCTAATTTAAAGACTTACTAACTAATACATCAGTAATATTACTGACAGTCATCCTACTTCTAAGTTGCTCAATAGGAGCAATTTTTGTAGCCAAGTTCTTGGCTGAGATATAAAAATAATATGATCGCGATTTTGCTATTCGTCTCTTATAATAATTTGATAGACTATCTATTATCTTTAGTCAAATACAATCTATTTACATAATTATTGAGGAGTCAATTAAATGAAATTTATTATTATGACATAAGGTACTTAACTTTAAATTTAATTTATATCTTACACTATTTTCCTCTTGTGACAAGTTGTTGTAATAAGGTAATATGAACAAAATAATTTTTTGTACATTTAATTTATTTAAATAATGAGTCAGGACTTTTTTGTTCATATTACCTCTATTTGCAATAAATAACAACAATGTAGTAGGCTGGTTAAATTCACATTATTTACGTGGTATTGGCATTAGTGGCGTTTCTAACTATGAATGTGTGACTGCTTGGTAATTAATTAGTGTACTAAGAAAAAAAGTTGTGCTTCCATTCTTTTAAAGCTATAGCCATAGTTCGGTGAGTATGTTGTGTGACCTTTGCTTAAGAAAACCAAACAAGCTACGAGTATACTTCATACGTCAAAAAATAGTGCTCAGATAGTGATCTTCAGTGCCCAACAATAAAAAACAATACTTATTTATATGTATATAACGGCATGATATAAGTACTCGTACCTTCATTAGGTGAGTATGCTAGGGTATAGGTTCTTCACCTAGAATACTCACCCCTTTGTGCTTAAACTTAAACAGCTACAGATATTAAAAACGATGTTCAAGAACTTTCGGCTATAGCGTATTTCGGCTATACCTTGTGAATGCGTCATTATGAGAGCACTGTTTTTTTTTTGGCATTGAAAACCTCTATTTGAGCACTTTATTCTTCGACGTATCAAGTATACTTGTAGTTTGTTTAGTTTTCTTTAAAGAAGCTGAGTATGCTGAGCCTAGGTGTAGGTTACGTACAGCATGCTCATCGAACTATACACCGAAACTGAATACCTAACTTACTTAACACCTATCTTTAAGAGTATGAAAGTACATTTTTTTTCTTTGGGCACTATTTAGCTCTATTTATGCAGTATTTCTCGATATTCATGAAACAACGGATTGCCATGGTGTATGCTGGGTGCAGGGACAAGAGAGCAAATGGCAGCCAAAATCTAATACTTCACGCGGGTGAAGCAGTGGGCAAAGGGCTATCCAAAATATAAATCTCTTGCTGCTTGGCGTAGGCGTAGAGCTCGTCGCGAAAAGAGATATCTTTGAAAATCATTTACAGGATTCGATCTGAACTTTCCCGAAATAGCGGCGATTTATCGAGAATGGTGTAATAATAAAAATACGAAATAAAGATCTTTGCTGATTCTGTGCTCCGTTGGATGATCCAAATGAATTTATGGACATTGGACACACATGAAAAATTGTGTAAATTATGTGGGACAAAAATCTTCTTAGGTTAAATGAAATGGACATACCAGTATTTCAGACTTTATTCAATTTTATGAGCATTAGTTTTCATTCAATAATCGGTTTTCATTCCCAGAAATGAACAGAATAACGTAAAGGCTAACAAAAGGTTTTTAATATTATAGAAGTAGGTACTTTTAGAAAAGAATATTTCAATATGAAACTTTATACCTATGTAAGTAAAAGGTTTTTAATAAAGGCTTTTTGTTTATTTAGAATGTTTTTATACAACTACGAAGTATCCGCTTAGTCCAATCAACGGGGCATTTGTAACCCGAAAAATTCTTCTGCCTCTGAAATTTGGGATGTGGTTAAGATACCTAATACAGATGACAGATGTACAATAATCCAACAAAATTTATAATGGGAAGTTAGGTATTTTTACCTAAACATGAAAAACGTTTATAGCTCTCTGTTGATATTTCCTCAGTTCGAAATTATTTTTGTATACGTACGTATGTACTAGTTAGAACAAGTATGTAAAGTAATCCAACATTTTTTCGATTTGGGTGATGCACTAAATTGAACTTTTAACATTTTGCGCAATAACTTCTATTGGAAAATTGCTCTGCTAATTTTTATTTTTTAATATGGTCTTATTTCCCTAAATGAATAGGTTTGTTAAGTAATCCAATAAATTTTCCTTTTTAAACATTTTTTATTTATTTTTGCTTAATAACTCGATGTGAAAAATTACTCCGTCCATTTTTATACCTTTATAGGTTATATGATTTAATATTAAAACAGAATTATCAATAATCCAACAAATTTTCCAACGTTCATAAATTTTAAAAACATGTTCGCTTTTAAATAGTCAATTATTACTGGCGCGACCCGCAAGTGCAGCATTGCCAGGCGAGTGAGTATGCGGGCCGCGCTTCGCCTAGGCACGCATCACAGATTAAAACAATAATCAATAAATCTTGGCGACAATTAATTAATAATGTTTTTAACATTGGATATATGTATTACCTAACCAGCATTTGGTTTTACTTTGTAGCCACAACATATAAATTAGACATTACATTAGACGATAAAAATAGTCAAGCCGCGCGCAAATACCGACTATTTTTTTTAATACTTTTCAAAAGAATTTATCTAGCAGAGCATTATTTTTGTCATGCCGGTTCGAAATTCTATACCTCTTTAGTAAACATGTAAGGGCTTTAAATAAATTTTCACTTCTCGTGCTCGTATAGCTCGTCTTTATGTCGTTTATAGGCTGCATAAAATGGCTTTCATGTTCTAGAGTATAAAGTAAAATTTTCTTTTAGACGAAGATTCTTAGGCCCAACAGCCAACAACGCTCAGCCTAAAACTTCACAGAATTTATTTATATTAATAACTTGCGATAATTTATTTATTTGCTTTAATTTATTTGTCTTGTGTTTTCTGCCTCAAAAGTTATGAAACCAGATAAAAATAGTAACCAGTTATTATTAAAACGCATCGAAATATTTTTATTACTTGGCATAATTTTTCAATATTGTGTTACATATTTTTCGTATATATTTTGAAGTAGGTAATTGTTTAATTTTCTTGCAATCGAAGTGAAAAGCAGAGTGTAAAACACTGGCATAAACAAGTCATTGTACTCCTCAACTTACTATCCACCCGAGCCGTCGTCTCGGGCTACAGTGCCTCATTTTATGCCCTTGTTGTACAATCTACTATTGTTCCATTTTCAAATTATATTGCCGGGCGTTCTAGCACGCTAGATAAAAAATTGCTGCTGCTGCTTGGTCTTTTTTTTACGAGGAAAATGCTTTTACGTACCTCCAAGCCCTTGGGTAGGGGCAAGGGTGCGTGGGACTCCACGGTAGAGTGCCGCATATACCCACTAAACCCTTCGGGAACACCTATCCGGCCATTTCAGAGCGGCTGCGAGCAGGCGCATAGCGCTGCGCTCGCGTGAGCCAGCTCGGCCTGTAGACTATCCTCTCTGCATGAGAGCAGCTTGTGTCCCAGAGCTGCTCCTACCATCACAGGGATCGAGTGCAATACAGGCAACATGGCGCCCAACTACGTTGCCCGCCGCCCCCACTAAGGTGGCGGAATCAGGGCGTTGTAGCCACTTCTTCGCCACCCTAATCTTCTCGCACTGGCGAGGGGGGTCCGCCTCACGAGCTCTCTCGTGGCGCTCCTGCGTCTCCATGACCACTTCATAAAAGTGAGAAACAGCATCCCAGGCCGCCCGCTCGGTGAGCATAGCTCTAACCACAGCGGGCAATGAGAGGTCAATAACAATTGACGACACGGTTAGCGCAGAGGTCGAGTGATCGCCTACTGCGCAACGGGTCGCGGGTTCGATTCCCGCTCGGGACAGATATTTTGTATGGCCTACAGAAATTTGTTCCGGTCTGGGCGTATGTGCATGTGATATTCTATGTTTGTAACTGCACCCACGACACAGGAGAAAATCCTAGTGTGGGGCGATGTTTTTTTTAAAAAAAAAAAAAAAAAAATTACGGACATAAGATCACCGCGCTGAGAAGTCCATGCAGGACAATGCACAAGAGTGTGTAGCGCGGTGTCTTCGTCCGCACCGCAATGGTGACAACGTGGGTCATCTTCCCTCCTGGCAACCTTGCGAAGGTACCTGTCAAAGCAGCCATGCGCCGACAGTACCTGCACGAGGTGGAAGGTGAGGGTGTTGAATCTCCTTGTAACCCAGTCACGGAGGACAGGATGGAGCATCGCGTTGATCCACTGACCGTATTCTGCTCTTTCGAGCCTTGAAGACCACGAGGACCCAAGAACTGAATTCATGGCCTCTTCACGCCAACTTTTCCTCTCTCTCAGTCAGGCGACTCTTTTATTATATACCGCCGTTAGGATTTGGAGGCACATGTAATGCCTCCAAATCCCAAAGTGGCATCGATGCCAAGGCGCAGGCGGACTCCGCGGATAGCTCTAGTCACAAGACAGCACTAGGACCTTTGGTGTTGGTTAACAACCTCCCCAGGGCCATGGCTGTGGATACCAATTTTGGAGCCAGTCGAGAAAAATGTTCTCTAAAGTTCAAGCTCCTGTCCAGCACTAAACCCATATACTTCAAGTGTGGAGTAATATCCACCCGTGTCCCATTGATCATAAGATAGGTGGGGGTCCCTTGGGAGGCCCATGGACGACCAGGGCCTCCGTTTTATCGAAAGCCCTAATCTTTCAATTCTTGAGACGACTTGTTCCACGCCAGCTGTAGCTAATAGGGAAGCCAGTCTGTAATTCTTTCCACGAACTGTAACAAGGGTATCATCGACGTAACACACTACCTCCAGTCCGCGGGATAAGTTCCCTCTTAGTACATAATTATACCCGATGTTCAACAGAAGAGGGCCAAGGACCGATCCCTATGGAACACCGAGCATCATAGACTTTCAAAACAACATGTCCGTTGCTGTCAGTGTAAAGGACGATTCGCTCTGTAAAATAATCAGCAATAACATGCTGCAGGTATAGGGGAACCTCGTGGTAGTTGAGTGCCTTTAAGACGCACTGAGGTGGAAGCGTGTTAAAAGCATTCGCTATGTCTATAAGAAACTGCTATCAAGACGCAGCTATCGGAAGTAGCCTCTTTGGAAAGGGATTTGACCTAGCGAAGCGCGTTATTCGTGAAACTGGTTCTCCGCCAGGTCAGGCCCGTCGCCCGAACGATGGCCCTCTTGCGACGGCCGCAGAGGGTCATAGCAACCCGGGCCGTGCGAGCTTATCGCACGGTCAGCCACGGCGCAGCCTGCGTTCTTGCGGGCCAAACGCCGTGGGATGTCGATGCACGCGTACATGCAGAGGTGTATTGACATCGGGTTGCCGTTAGAGAGCGGGGGGGACGATCCGCTCCCGAGGAAGTGGAGCGGGTTCATACCCAAGCGCAGATAGAGGCTCTGCGTCAATGGAGTGAGGCACTCGCCTTCCCAGCTGCTGGCCACCGGACGATCGAAGCGATACGTCCGGTGTTGGAGGAGTGGGTAGGGCGCCGGCAGGGCAGTCTCTCGTTCCGCATGGTGCAGGTATTGACCGGACATGGCTGTTTCAGTCACTACCTGCATCGGGTCGCGCGTCGGGAGGAAACACCGCAGTGTCATCACTGCGACGCTCCCGACGATACTGCCGAGCACACTCTGTTGGTGTGCCCGGCCTGGCGATGCCAGCGCAGCGAACTCAACGCTGCGCTGGGAGGCGGAGACCTCTCGCTGCCGAGCATGGTCGTGGCCATGCTCCGCGGCGAGGCGGAATGGGGGGCTGTCGCCTCCTTCTGCGAGGACGTCATCTTGCAGAAGGAGGCCGCGGAGAGGGAGCGGGAGAATGATCCTCAAGCCGCTCCCATCCGCCGCAGACGGACAGGCAGGCGAAGGCGGGCATTCGCGCAAGCAATGCCCGTCTAATGGCCCTGCCGTGGGGGCCTGCGTGCACGGTTGGCCCCGTGTACGCCGCCGTAAGGCTCTCCGTCTGGGGATTGCCCTGGTGTTCTCGGGCAATCCCCCCTTGGCGATAGCCCGACCAGCTAGGTCGGGCTAGCCCGACCTAGCTCGCGGACGACTTTGGACGCGCGTCCAAAAGGGCAGGAAGAACACCGAGGGGCTTAGTGGGTAGGCCTGGCACTCTGCCGGGAGAGCCCCACACACGCTCGTCGTCTAGCCAACGGCGAGTACGGTGGGGTCACGCATTCCCCTCAAAAAAAAAAAGATCAGGCCCGTCAATGCTCAAGTAGCGGTTTATTCGACATTTCGTTAAGCAGAACAATGGGCCGATATCTTGACGGAGAATCAGCTGGCTTGCCTACTTTTCTAAGAAGAACGAGTCGCCCTGTCTGCCAATCTTTTGGAAATCTTCCTTCGGTGAGGCATTTATCCATGAGGTCCCTAAACCGAGACTTTAGTGGAGGTAAAGCTACCACCAGAGTCCGTCCAGGGACGCCGTCTGGTCCTGGCGCGGTCTTTTTGGCTTTGAGCCTGAATAAAGCTGCTTTATACTCCCCATTCGTGATGGTCGGAATGGAGGGCAACGGAAAGACCTCCTTTGCGGGAATCATGCGGGGTGGTGTAAAATCTGAGGAGCCCCGAGGAAAAAGAGTAGTGATCACCCTGTCTAAGAAGTCTGGCTGGAGAGACTCCGTTAATGGTGGGGCAAGTGTCTGAAGCTTGTTTTAAACCATACGATATGGCCGTCCCCACGCGTCTTGGTTTAGTCCTTCCAACAACTCCTGCCATGCTCGATTTTTGGCTTCCTTGATCGCAATCTGTAGAGCCCTCTTGGCAGACTTGTAGGAATCTAACAGATTGGAATCAGTCGTCTCGTCACATGTTCGTCTGTGGCGGGCGTGCAACCGTTTTGCCCTAACACAGTCCTTTCTTATATCAGAGAGTTCTCCGGACCACCAGTACACCAGAACGGACGATTTTTTGGAGGACGATGCTGGACTCGAGGCATAGCTGCATCACACACTTTGGTGAGCGCGTCGCGCAGCCAGTCTGCCTCAGCATCGACCCCCTCGAACGATAGTGAGTTCGCAAGCCAGGCTTGTGCCACAGCTGACTCATTAGTAAGCTCCTTGTCCATCCTGGAGATGGCCCAGCAAGGAAATATGGAGCCAGCATTCCTTCCGTGACTTACCCAGTCCGGTATGGTGGATGGAGACCCGCCAATCAGTGACTTTGCATTCGATAGCAGGGGTAGCAAACGTGAGGTCTACAATGGACTCTCCTGCTCCTGCGAACACAAGTGTTTGTTGAACCGCGGTTAAGGAAAGAAAGGCCAGATATTATGGCCCATTCCTCCACCAGCTTACCCCTCCGATCAGTGGCCGGGAATCCCTAAGCCGCCGAATTGGCATAAGATCGCCTAGAACAATCATTGAGGGCGTAGAGTTCAGCTGGAGATAATTCCGACGTCGATTGACCGCTGTGCCATCGACTGCAGGAATAGATTATGAGCGGCGGCGCACTAACATAGATTCCCTTGAAGATATTTCCTGGAGATCCTATCAACTATTAGGTCTTCATGGGCTGTTCGCTTCTTTCGGAGCGTGCGTCATTAGTAGCTATTCCTAGCGTTTCCTCTGCGTTTGGGTGGGTTGCAGCTTCTTCCACCCATTACGTGATTTGCCACCTTCTTGAAATCTGTGCAAATCTCAAAGAAGGTGGCAATTCTTGAAATCTGTGCAAATCGCACAGTTTGGAGTGGCATTGCATCCCGACGACTTGTGAACGGCTATCCCACAACGGAAGCAAAGGTCACTGCTGTCATTCCCCGTCGAGTATTTTGCTCTGGTGTGCCCGGGCTCAAGGCATTTAAAACAGCGCGTTGACCTCGGCTCCAGGATTTGACACTTAACCGAGACAATACCGAGCGACTAAGGTTTCTGTTTTATTTCACCCCCAGTAGATCAGCCGCCCTTTTCGGAAATCGCGCTGCGCACATCCTCCTTGGTTGCAGAGTCGTTCAGGCCGGAACTACGCAAATCGGCACACTTTACCGGTCTAACGACACTGACATTTTCAGAGAAGATGTCTTTTAAATTGCTTACCAATAAGACTGCTTTTTCAGAGGGAGTTTCCTTCGGAAGCTCGATAAGACGAGCCCCCGTGGCAGTTCCCCTGAATCGGAGGTCATTGATGCCCACGCTTCTGGCCATTCCTCCTGAGCTTCAGGCCTGATGGTAAGTACCACCGCAGGATTGCGGGGGGCCTTCATCGCTCTCTTGATGTTGGCTATGGCTGCTTTAGTCTTGGCCTTAGCTCCCTTCTCTTTAAGGGTAGCTGCTTTCACCGCCAGGGCTTGGACCTGCTCCTAAATTTCTTTTGGTTCTTGCTCTACGCCCTACGCCTTAGTCCACTTATCGAAACTTTCCGACTCTTTTAAAGGGAGAGAGGAGAGCCTTAGTCCACTTATCGAAACTTTCCGACTCTTTTTACCGTGGGAGAGCCATGCTTCGGCACGAATGGGCCGGCTCGACCGGAGTGATACCACGGCCTCACAGAAGACCGGCGTGAAACAACGCTTGCGTTGTGTTTCGTCATGTGAGTGAGGGTACCGGAGGCCCAACCCCCTACCCCCCTTATGATGGCGACCTTAGGATAACTGCGCTAGCGTTAGAGAATCTCTCTGGACGTCCACTTCCAGGACGCAATATACCTGCGGCGGATGGGAGCGGCTTGAGGATCATTCTCCCGCTCCCTCTCCGCGGCCTCCTTCTGCAAGATGACGTCCTCGCAGACGGAGGCGACTGCCCCCTTCTGCTTCTTCTGCCTCGCCGCGGAGCATGGCCACGACCATGCTCGGCAGCGAGAGGTCTCCGCCTCCCAGCGCAGCGATGAGTTCGCTGCGCTGGCGTCGCCAGGCCGGGCACACCAACAGGGTGTGCTCGGCAGTGTCGTCGGGAGCGTCGCAGTGATGACACTGCGGCCTTTCCTCCCGACGCGCGACCTGGTGCAGGTAGTGGCCAAAACAACCATGTCCGGTCAGTACCTGCACCATGCGGAACGAGAGACTGCCCTGCCGGCGCCCTACCCACTCCTCCAACACCGGACGTATCGCTTCTGTCGTCCGGTGGCCGGCAGCTGACCCACGGCACCCCCTGCCACACTGACTGTGGACTTCTGTAATATTAGGGGGCTTCATTCCAACCTCAATGCTGTCCACCACCACCATTGATTTACTACCAAACGTAGATAGAGCACTTCATACAAAAACGCGCTTGAAATCTGTCACCTAATCGACTATACATTTGTACGCTGTTAATTAGGTAGTTGAATATGCACACCCGAATTAAAATTACCGTAAAGAAAGTAACGTATTTATCGAATTCAACCTTATTCTTTATTATTATTATTACGGCAACTATTTGAAGTACAACCGTGTGCAGTTACATCATTTCATACCTAGCCACATTAAATTTGACGTTTTAGTAATTGCTACAAGAAAATATCAACTTTATACTCTCAAACATAATGCTCAAAATTGCTTATCGCGTTGTCGCTCCAACGCATGGAAAAGAACTGCACGAAGCAGTTCTTCACCGGCCCACTTTTCGAACGTTCATGCGTTATCTACGTTTGGTAGTAAATCAATGACCACCACCTCGAGACAGTAAAGCCGGTCTTGCTCTTTTTGACGGAGACGCAGATATCGTCTCCGGCGGACACTTCTTACCTTTCCTACCTTTATTTTCAAAGGTAATGGAATCAATTATCAACCGCCAGCTCCTTCGGTACCTAGAGGATCACCAGCTGCTCAGTGACCAACAATACGGCTTCCGTAGGGGTCGCTCTACTGGTGATCTTCTAGTTTACTTAACTCATCATTGGGCAGAGCCATTCGATGTCTTTTTTTCTTCTTGCGGACTTACCGTCACCGCTCGAAAGCAGCACCACCAGCATCTGAGACATCACCGGTCGTCATTCTAATGGCATCAGTGCAAGATATCATAGCTTGCACCGACTCATTAGACGTGTCAGAATCGTCCAACCGTCTCTTTTCCCCCTTATCGGGTACATCTATAATGACGATGATTTCAACCCTCGACCCTTCTGTTGACATTAGCGAAACCGCCGATTTTGTCAACTTACTCTCTACATCCTTAGCACTAGATTTGCTACTATACTTAGAGCTAGACTTATCGCTACTATTTACATTACTTATATTATTCTGTACTTGCCGCAGATCTGCTGCGCGATCGCGTAAAACGCGATGTTTCCTCTCCACTCCCATAACGGAGTTCCCCCTCATCAATAATACTTCCACTCGCCTCGGTTATATTTTCCACCGCCGCCGGCCCGAATACCGACGGTGGCCCACTCTTAACGGGTTCGCATTTTTAATTCGCATCTGAAGAAGTGGATCTCGGTTAGCACAGCACCAAATACGCCCGGCTGCTCACAGCCATCTTGTGCGGTCCTACGGGGGAGACTGAAACCCCCTGGTGTGTTTGTTTTTCGTCACTAAGATCCATGTTGCGCTTTGCAGGGTGAGCTCCCTAGGGTGACCGTTCGGGACTGGAGACCCTCTAGCCAGTCATCCCATCGGCACGGACCAGACGGCCCGATGCTCAGTGCGCCGGACCCCCGGCTCGGCTAAGTGCGGGTAATTTGCCCGACAGCAGACTCTACTGAATCCACTGCCGCGCATACGAGCCAGAGCTTGAAGAAGTCTGGATTGGACACTCCGAACAGAACAACAACAAGAGACGCGAAGCGCCATAGTGAACAATTGGTCCCTTACAGCCAGCAAAATAACTGCTGGATTAATTCAAGCCAAACTACGATCCGCAACGGGTCAGCGTTCTATAGCCAAATCCCCTTCTTACAACAAGAAGGAGAGACTTCCCCATGGGGGCTACTTGTCAGACTATTAGCCCGCAGGTTGCCCGAGGTGCACCACGAGAAGGTTGTCTGACTTCGCACCCACCGCTGCTAGGCCAAGTACTGCAAGTTCGATTTATTCCAAAGAATTTTTGGTCGTATATCGTAGTGTTTGAGAAAAATAAGTGTTTATTATTTGACCAGATTTACTTACCTATTTCATAAAAACATTTTTTTAAAGAATTACCTATACTTATCAAGAACAAGTTGAATAGGTATTGTGTCCCTGTTTATCTACACAGGTAAATCTCGCGGCAAGCTTTTATGCTGTGATAGCTGTGCCCGCGACTTCGTTCACATGGATGTCGGAAAATAACAATTTTTCCCCGTTTCTACAGCATTTTTCATTGATGCTCAGCATCTATTAGTCGTAGCGTGTGTTATATAGCCTACTATACAACACAAAAATAATTTTTCAATTTAAATCAGTAGTTCCTGAGATTAGCGCGTGTAACCAAACAAACAAACTCTTCAGCTTTATAATATTAGGAAGTACAGACACGGTAATAGATAAAATAAATTGCCAAGTGCGGGTTGGACTCGTGCACCGAAGCGAAGGTTCCTTACAAACTTATCTAAGTTATATACGTTCCTGGCTATGAGTATGTACATATTTACGGTTTTCAGTATTTATTTTTCTTCAACGTGTGATATAAGACCTTGCTTTTTGGAAAATTTCAGTATTCTAGGTCAATGGGAAGTACCCTATAGTTTTGATTCCCGTAAAAAATCGCAAAATTTGCGAAAATATGCAACATAAATGGTCATATCTTTTGACCTCCTTGACTTACAATTATGATTTTTCACATCTGAAAGAGACCGTAGACCCGAATGTTTTGTATAAATTTCTATTTGATATCTTTACGCGTTCCCGAGAAAAAGGACCGAGAAGAAGAGAAAAACGGACAACTATATGGGTTCCGTTTTTTTCTTTCGAGGTACGGAACTCTTGGAAAAATTGCGGCATGTAACAAATTGATGGACTTAATTAAATTTAAAGTTTAATTTCCCCTTATAAGAGCATTAAAATAAAATTTTGTTTTTACAATGTTTCTTTACTCGTATTAGAGTTAGTTTTGTAGGTATTATTATTAATTCCTATAATGTGGTGCAAAACGAAGTAAAAGCACAGATTACTAAATAGGTAAAAGTAGCTCCGAGCGGTCACGTGAAGATCAACTACGCACAAATTGCGTGATGCATAAGGTTCGCACAAATATAAATCGGCATACATCATAAAAAATATATGAACGTTCGAAAATTTGTTGGATTATTGATAATTCTGTTTTAGTATTAAATCATATAACGTATAAAGTTATAAAAATGGACGGAGTAATTTTTCACATCACGTTATTAAGCAAAAATCAAAAAAATATGTTTCCAAAGGAAAATTTATTGGATTACTTAACAAACCTATTTATTTAGGGAAATAAGACCATATTAAAAAATAAAAATTAGCAGAGCAATTTTCCGATAGAAGTTATTGCGCAAAATGTTAAAAGTTCAATTTAGTGCATCACCCAAATCGAAAAAATGTTGGATTACTTTACATACTTGTTCTAACTAGTACATACGTACGTATACAAGAATAATTTCAAACTGAGGAAATATCCACAGAGAGCTATAAGCGTTTTTCATGTTTAGGTAAAAATACCTAACTTCCCATTATAAATTTTGTTGGATTATTGTACATCTGTCATCTGTATTAGGTATTATCACCACATGCCAAATTTCATAGACGGAAGAATTTGTCGGATGTCTCCATACAACGAATGTCCTCGTTGACTGGACTAGCTACGATCCGTAACGTGGCGCCGAAGCGTGATTTAACCGTGACCCTAAGGCGTTGCACTACCAGTAGTACCTATACCTTATTTATTTATTTAATCTTTATTGCACTATTAAAGGTACAAAGGGCGGACTTAATGCAACGAGGCATTCTCTACCAGTCAACCGAACAAAAAGTAAAAAAATGAATGTATTTGGCGCAAGAAAGAGGTAAGATCTGTTATGAACTAAGTTATATAACTAAAAACATTATACATACATACAATAATATAAATTGTGATGATACCTTGTGAATTGTGATTGTAATATACCTTGTGAAATCTATTCCTCTAAACTCTAAACACTACCAGTGTTGTTTAAAAGGAAAATACATTCATCCATAAATATAACTGTTATTTTCCCAGTCAAGAATTATAATACTGTAGATATTCTATCTTTTTATATCGCTGGGACCTTTTTTGCTGGGATGTGATGACGCAGACGTGGGGTCACGAAAACTAGTGTAGTACCTAGGTGTTAAGCCTAGTATAGTACCTAGGTAATAAAACTTTTTGTACTTTACAATGAACGCTCATTCAATACTAGTGATGAGTTTAAACTTTATGTAAAAACTTATTCTAAAGTGTTCAAAAAAGTTTGCAAGCTTGCTAAATCTAATTATTTAAGTTCTAAAATAAAAAACAGTAATAATAAAATTAAAATGACATGGAATATTATAAATAATGAAACTAGAAAAGCTAAAACTATTAATAATAAATATTGTTTGCATTTTGATGGTTCAGTTGACACAGAAGTAGCTGCAGAATTTGAAAAGTTCTTTACTGGTATTCCAGTCTCAATCACAAAATCTTTGGATTCATCCCCCGCTATTGCTGAATCTATAGTGAAGGATTATGTTAAAGTTTGTAATGATAAATTCGAATTTGTACACATTAGTGGAATTGATATAACAAAGTCATTTAAAACTTTGAATAAAAAGAAAACTGCGGATCTGTGGGGCAATTCCGTTGATGTTACTAAATCCGTAATTGAAACAATAGCTCCAATACTTGCTAACATGTTTAATGATTGCATTGACTGTGGTGTATTCCCTGATCTAATGAAGCTGAGTAAAATTATTCCTTTATATAAATCTGGTAGCACATCAGACCCCAGTAATTTTAGACCTATCTCTGTGCTACCTACTTTTAGCAAAATTTTTGAAAAAATAATGTTGGAGCAAATGCAAAGTTATTTTAATAGGAATAATCTTCTACACTGTAAACAATTTGGTTTTAGGAGGGGTCGCTCAACAACCGATGCTGGTGTTGAGTTAATACAACATATATTTGAAGCCTGGGAAGACTCACACGATGCGTTAGGCATTTTTTGTGACTTGTCCAAGGCATTTGATTGCGTTTATCACATCTTGATCAGAAAATTACACCACTGTGGGTTTCGTGACACTGCACTAGATCTTCTAATCTCTTATCTAAGTGGAAGTATTCAGAAAGTAGACATCAATGGAAAAAGGTCTTAAGGTTCTGCTGTTAAAATGGGAGTTCCGCAGGGTTCGATTCTTGGTCCTTTTCTATTTCTTATATATGTCAATGACCTCCCTGATTTTGTACAGGACAGACATGAGATGGTATTATTTGCAGATGATACTTCACTTTTATTTAAAATTAAAAGAGGTGTGCAAATTAATGACGATGTAAATAATTCTATCTCAAGAATTGTTCATTGGTTTAATATGAACAACCTGTCTCTTAATGAAGGGAAAACAAAATGTATAAAAGTTGTTTTACCCAATGTCAAAGAGGTTCACACCACTGTAAAAATAAAGGATATAGGTGTTGACCCTGTGGACACCATAGTATTTCTTGGGATCACACTTGATTCTAAGCTGCAATGGGGCCCACATATCGATAAATTGTCAAAGAGACTTAGTTCTGCAGCTTACGCTATATGGAAAATACGTCAACTGACTGATGTTTATACAGCAAGACTTGTATACTTTTCTTACTTTCATAGTGCGTATGGTATTTTGTTGTGGGGAAATGCTGCCGACATTCAGATTGTTTTTGTACTGCAGAAAAGGGCTATTCGAGCAATCTATAACCTTAAAATGAGAGATTCTTTGCGAGAAAAGTTCAAAGAAATTGGCATTATGACAGTAGCAATATATTTATGAGAATCTAATATATGTTCGTAGGAACATTCATGTGTTTTGTAAAAATAGTGATATTCATTCAGTTAATACTAGACAAAAGAATATGTTAGCTTTACCAAATACCAGACTCCATAAAATTAATAATTCTTTTAGAGGCCTGTGTATACGTTTCTGCAATAAAATCCCAAGTTGTATACAAGAACTTAGCTTAAACAAATTTAAAGTTACAATTAAAGATGTACTTATTGAAAAAGCATATTATAAAGTGTCTGATTACATGACGGACAAAAAAGCTTGGGTTTGAACTCTCAATTCTAATATTTAACAATGTATTGCGTTTTGTTCAGTGAGAGCAATTTATAAGCTAAGTTCAGTTTCAGAGATAGCTTATATAATGTGAATTAACACATCTATTCTTGTAATGGAAGTTGAGCTCAAACTTTTGCTTTGAGGTCAGCTTCCAATTGACGACTCTGTAACAAACCAAAATTGTAAATGGCGATTTAAAAGAGGAGATAAAAAATTTAGACTTTTCGATTCTTGCCTGTTCTTCTCGAGAAGGCTCTCCAATTTCCGAACAGGTTTAGAGTCAACTTTTTTTTTCATTCCTACTTGTATTTGCAGACATCTTGAGTATATTTAGGATGTATGCACATACAAGGTTAATATGATTTCTTTAATAGATTGTTTTGACGTCAATAAGTGCCTGTTGAATAAAGGTTTTTGAATTTGAATTTGAAAAAAACATAGATGTGGGTAGTGGAGTCGCAGAGTGGACCTTACCCAGCGCGCCCATAAGGGCAGGAAGAACACCGGGGGGTTTAAGTAGGTAGGCCCGGCACTCTGCCGGGAGAGCCACACACACGCTACTGTCTAGCCAACGGCGGGTAATGTGCGGTTAACGCATTCCTCCCCGAAAAAAATGGTGCTAAACAAACATAGATACTCGATATTAAATGCCAGAATCACGAGTGCGGTAGAAGGGCTCTTGTGAGTGGGAGGTAATGATGGCCGCGTCTTCAGTCGCTGTCGTAACCTGATCCGAGGCCGGTCATGTAGTGCTTCATCGGCATCTTCCGCCTGTCTGCGTAGCCACAAATAGACAGAACGTCTCTGCAAGAAGCCGGAAATGTTCAAGGAAACGTAACATCGGGGTGCGTGCATGGAACTCTCGATAAACATCATTTGGCAGCTAAGATCGATAAATTTGAATGATATTCTTAAGCAGTGAAAAGGACAGATACTTTTGTCGATTGATATATATCGATCGACAAGTCCATGCTCCCACAGCAGGTGAAATAAATATATCATCATGAGCATTACGTTTATAGTGTATGAAATTTAGCAACATGAACACCCAACCACAGATAATATAATACTACACCCAACTCTCTAGATATTGCTTCAATATTCATGCCAATTTTCATATTTATCGTGAAATATAATTTTATCTTTAGGATCCTATATCTCCCTTTTAGCAATTATATTAATTTTAATTACATTATGAGAATCAATAATTAATCAACGAATAATTTTATTTTCTCTTAATTTACCCTCTGACAGCCACTATTCTTATCCTCACTAAGTTAAGCGAGCAGGCATTATATTACAGTTTGAATAAAATTTATCGTTTATTCTATAAATACAATGTGATTTCAAAATTAAAGCTTTCATTTAAATGATTTTCATGCTTGGTATTCTTCTTATATTTGACAATAAATAAATTTGTTTCTTACATCAATAAATAAATGATCCCATAATTTACGGTAGTATTAAACAAATTGTGACTTAAAAGATGAAGAAACTCATTTGTTTTTGAAACTGTTGCATTACACACACATACGAAGCTAGCTAAACTTTGGTGCCGTATGTAAAACTACGTATACAACGTCACTGAAAAGTTTCTTTTACAAAAGGTTTTGATCACGTGATGTGTATAGTTAGAGGACCTAGACAAAGTAACAGTTCCAAAAAGAATACGAAACAAAGTTTGAAAAGAACAAAATGAATGGGAATGTTTCCAAATCGCGAATCATTCTCATGCATGGCTTTCGATACGGTAACGGAACGTATATCGTAATCGAAACGAACGCGAATGGTACTTGTCTAGGCCCCTAGGGCTGTTGCCCCTTGTGTATTGAGGTCTGGGAGGGGTTTTATATTTGCAAATTTACGCGATCTACATGTACTACAGGCACATAGGCGACTGTAACTGTAGTCACTTACCATCAGAATGGCAGCCTGCTGTTTATCAAAGTTCAAAATAGTTATTAAAAAATTCAAAACGTATTTTTTTTTATTATTTACTGTTGGTGTTATTTAAATTAAAACAATAATCTAAAGAACAAACAATAAAGGCAATGAAACAAAGATAAGTACAAAAAAAAACGTCAAAAAAGTAAAAAAAAAAACAACAACCTGCGAAACAAAAACCGATTATTTTTAATTGTTTGGTAGTTGGTTGCTTCTGCATTGTATCGGCATGCTTAGAATGGCTGCCTATTGTGAACTCGAAAATCCTGTTCTAAGTTCAAAAAAGATGCAAAGATAAACCTTCAAACGCCATTCTCCGTAGCGTTTCTACGAGTCGCCATACAGTAGTTTCATATAAAGAACTACCTTGTCGCTCTCGCTCAGTGGTTACTTGATACAGTGCCGAATTAAGAGTGCTTGAAGCCCTTAGCCAGGGGTGGCCAACCGGTCGATCGCGGCTATTAGTCCAGTCGATCGTGGCAAGGAACAAAACATATAAGTTTAATAATATAGTATATACGTACGTAATAATAACATTTATATGTAAAAATATGATGAATTTCAAATTTCGAGGAGTAATGTCTGGTATATCGTACAGAGTTAGTAGACAGAAGATCTTGTGTCTAATCAAGTAGGACACCCCTGCGCGAGGAAAGAAGGCAGAGACGTAGTGTGGCAGCATTACTCGTCATGCCGCACGTCATGCTCCTCGTCATGCCCACCGCTCCCTATTTTGTCGGTTTTTTGGCGCCAGTCAAAAGAGCGCAAGTGTCGTGTCACAATATGATCGCGCGAACGCAGTCCGCATCGGGCGGTCAAGTACATAAAAGTTAAATGACGGGAAATATGCCACAGCTGTTTGAACCCTCTAATGTGATAACTTGTACTTCATCGTCCTATTGCGATTAATAGATGTCATCCAGCCATCTCCGTTGGCGTGAATGACGCCGACGATTTATATTTCTTTATATGACATTCATATAATTAGCTATAACCAGTTTCGACGTTTATTGTAAAGCGAAGGCAAATAACTAAGTGCGGAGTGTCGCGATTAATTGTGCGAGTAGAGCTGTGTGTGGGCAGAGAGGGCAACATCGCGACAGTGCGAGGAGCAAAGCGATGAGCAGCGTGAGGAGCATAGTGTGGCGGGCCTATATGGGTAATGGGCGACAGTGTGGCAAATGGGAGGAGCAAATAAGCGACGCTGACGACTGGCTCGTTGTTGGACAGATTTGTTGGGTACGAGCAGCCTTGATATATGCTCGAGAAGCTCAGTGCTCTGAATATTGCCCCGCATTTTTTAGGACATTTATAATTAGGTCTTTATGTCGCCTTACCTCCAACGAGTACATACCCAGCATTCCTAACAAATATTTTGTAGGGTATAAAAATAGATAATAACCATACAGTCTCTTATATAGGTATCTTAAAAATGCCTTTTGTACTTTCTCCAACATAAGCTTATATTTGGTTTCATGGGGACTCCACACGCACGAGCTCGTTTCTAATTTACATCTCACCAATGAGGGCTATGAAATTCATTCATATTACGCAGGGTGAAACCTAAACGTCGATAAGAATCCTTAGCAATTTAAGTGGTCTTGGTTAAATGTTAAACCAGTGGTGTAGCTGACCCCAGCTGGGCCACAAAAAAAACTGTAAAAAGTTTGAGTATGCTGCTATAATGTCTAGACTTTGAGAGTTTGTCGCTTGCGCGTTTCAGAGATATGTGTGGCCCTAGACAAATACCACATGCTAACTTTTCTGCAGTCGTTAATGATCTAAGCGTTCCGCAGAAAAAAATGTATCATAGAAATGACATTAGCTTACGACAACCACATGCTATTTTTTCCGCAGCGAATGTCATCTCTTTGTCATTTTTTCATTTTTTCCGAGTTAGTGTGTGGCATTTGTCTAGGGGGGCTGATCTCGAAAGCGAAACGACCTAGTGAAAATCTGTTTGCTGATATAGATAGGCGGCAGTTTGTCGAAGTTTGTCGGACATGTTTCAGTTTTCATTAGGCTCGCGTTTAAGGGGGCTGTGTGGCCCGGCTGGGGCAACGTTACCCCTGCTGGGCCACACAGATCTCCAAAACCAAACGACATAGCGAAAATCTGTTTGCTGATATAGATAGGCGGCAGTTTGTCAGAGTTTGTCGGACAAGTTTCGGATTTTGTCGATCCACCATTTCAGAGCTCACCTGCAGCAAAGTTGCTACAACTAAGCTACCAGCTAGCTTCTCGAAAACAAAGCGACGACGTAGAGAAAAACTGTTTGCTGGAATAGTGAAGCAGTGGTTTGTCGGAGTTATTGTTATTATTATTGTAGAGACTTTGGGCCATGTATGCACTACCTCGACCATTGCTGATCTATTGTAGTAGCCCTTTATCTTATATCTATCTGCTAATTCCCGTTGCCTCTAGAAATTTCCAGATTCTTTGGGGAGTGAGATATTGTAAGTCTTCAGGGCACATGATATGCAGCCCTAAATGGATGCTCCTATGTCGTATGAGGGTCCCGCAATTACAGAGGATGTGCAACGCTGTTTCTTCCGCCTCTAGGCAGAATCTGCACTTTGCGTCTTGCGTCAAGCCCATACGAGACATGTGCTTATTAAGTTTGCAGTGGCCAGTTAGTATTCTATTCACCGCACTGGCCTTATATCTCTTGAGCTGAAGTAACTTCTTTTGATATTTTGTCATTAAAGCCTTTTATTACTGCTTTCGATTGTTTTAAACCTGCTGCTTTCTTCCACAGCTCTACAGCTTCTGCCCTACACTTATCGTTTAGCAGTGTGTAAACATAACTCTTGGTGATCCCGCAGAAAGGTTCTGGGCCGATTTGTGGCTGTTCGGCGCCTTTTCTAGCGAGTTCATCTGCTACCTCGTTTCCATCGATGTTGGAATGTCCTGGAACCCATCTAAGTGTTACTTTGTTGGATTGTCCTAAGACATTGAGGTTGTTTTTGCAATCTTGCACTAACTTTGAACTGGACTCGAAAGAGTCCAGCGCCAGAAGTGCCGCCTGGCTATCGGAGTTGATGAAGATGCGTTGATTGCTTTGGTTTCTTTCAAGGATGATTTCTGTGCATCTATTGATGGCAAAGACCTCCGCTTGAAAGATTGAAGCATTTGTGCCTAGGTTTACGCTTGTTCTCAGCTTCGTTCCTTGTCCATGGACACCGCAACCTACATTGTTGCCTTTCTTGGATCCATCTGTCTACCAGACCTTCGATGGAATCTATTTGACCGTTCAGCCATTCGTCCCGACTGGGTAAACTCAACGAGAAAAACCTTTTGAAATTATACACAGGGTGCATATCTTCTGTTGGCATATTGATGATTTCGTACTTTGATACTGAATCCATCAGTGTTGTTAAAATCTTAGATTCCCATTTTGTCTTCGATTTTGAGCAGATTCTGTAAATGCATTGTTTTGCTTCTTTTTGAACCTGTAAATGGAGTGGTGTTAGGTCCAGGAGTGCGTTTAGTGCTAAACCTGGAGTCGAAGACAAAGCTCCTGTTGCGGTTAAGCAGGCCAGACGTTGGAGGCTGCTTAACTTGTCGATTGCTGTCACTTTGTTGGTCTTATTGACCCATACGGCTGAGGCGTGTTATGATTGGTCTCACAAGCGCCTTGCAAAGCCACAGAGCGATATGGGGTTTTAGTCCCCATCGCGCTCCTGCCATGCGTCAACAAGTAAATGGGTGAATTTCAACAAATGCCATTTTTTTATCATATCGGTGAACTTTTTCATTTATATTTTTTTTGTATATTTTTCAGGTTTGATGTAATCTTTAGGATATTAAATATCCCCAAATTTAACATCATCAACGTATCATTTAAGACTAAGGAGTAAATTTAGTTTGAATTCTGGTTTCCACCGATGTGACAAACCGGCACCAATTATTTTTTCTGTACACCGATATGATAAGTTTATCCACCGAAATGATATACATATCCAGCGATATGATAATCTATCCACCTTTGAATATCAAAAAGGAAATAGTTAGTAGGTGACTTACAACTGAAGACCTGGACTGAGGGTCTTATGTAAGTAGATCACATCCAACGAGAACTGAGTTCTTAGAAAACCAAATAAAAAATATTTTTTTGAAATTATATTCCTATTTTATTATATTTACTTTCTTCTTTTATTATAAGTATTTACTATAGGTACTTAGAATTAAAAGTGTGGAAGTAACAGCAGTGGGAACATCTTAGAAGTAACAGCAGTGGGAACATATAATGATGATGATAAATGTTTTCTTTTTATCTATTTATTATTGTTTATTATTGTTGATCATGAATCAAAACACCGATATTAGATATAAGACACCGATTGATTTTTTCTTAATATTTCGGTGTAAATTATCACATCGGTGGTAATAAAGACCACCGATTACAGCGATATGAGAACAGCGAGATGAGAAATAACACACTTTTTAGAAAATTAGAAAAAATGCATAATATCTAGGATAAATTCAATAACAGTCAATAAAGCTAATTCACTTACTACCTTTGTTAGAACCAAACAACAATAATAAAACTACTCATTACACTAAAAAAATGCAACCACCGATAATATAAAATAATTGTCCGGGAGCCATCCGGGAGCAACTAAAATGGCGTACCTTACGTTATTGGCGGGAATATGCAGCGATTTGACACACGTCCGTCTTGACTGCGCACAAGCACACATAACGAGCCAAATAAAATTGGGGTGGGGACGCTGTCGGACTCGTCAGGTTTAAATTACTTTTGTCCAGCGATATGAGAACATTTTACAGGACAAGTACGTTTGTGCCTCTCAGTAATAATAATCTTTTATTATGTAATAAAATATGATATATATTAATAATAAACCTAATATTCTATGAAATAGAATAAGTTATATACTTAACTTACTTATTTTTATTAGTATATAAGCTTTTTTGTTTGTAAAAAAAGTAGAGGGACAGCACCGATTTGAGAAAAATAGAGGTTTATGTATTTATTTCTACCTTTATATATAGTCCTAGGCAAATTATATTTTTGCCACAACCCAATAACTACCTATTGAATACTAAAAAAAATAATTCAGACCAATATTCCTTTTTTCAAATACTAATTTCACCGAAGACAAAAAAAAAGTCATTTGGGAAATTCACCCAAATAAAGCAATCTTAGCCTTTTGAATTATTGATTCCAAGTGAGAGTTAAATGTTAACTTTTGGTCTAGTATGACCCCTAGGTATTTGGTCTCACTTGAAAATGATAGAGGTATGCCATTCAGCTTTGGATTGACAAGCTTTTCTAGTTTCCTCTTCTTAGTGAAAGGTACTAACACGGTTTTATCGGCGTTAATCGATAGTTGATTGTGTCTGCACCATTTAGTGATGGTGTTGAGAGCCCCTTGCATTCGGTTCGAGATTGTATCTAGGCAGGGGCCTTTGATTATGACCACTAGATCGTCTGCGTAACCTTGCGTGTCGTAGTCTCGGTACTCCAATTCTGTTAGACACAGCTAGTGTCCATAAGAGTGGCGATAATACGCCTCCCTGAGGACAACCCCTTGTGGTATGATATTCATGCGTAGTTGCATTGAGGGTCAGAATGGCCATTCGAGTTGAAAGCATATTCTTGACCCATCCTATGGTAGGGCCGTCTACATCCTTTGCCACCAGTCCCTTAAGAATGGTGTCTGTGGGTGTATTATCAAAGGCAACTTCCACATCTAGACAGGCACATAGGGCGGTTTGCTTATCCTCTAGGGTTTTCTGCACCTTGTCGACCAGAACGAGTAGGGCAGTTTCTGTGGATTTGCCCTTTTGGTAAGCGTGTTGGTTGTTACTTAGTGGTTTCACCATCAAGTATTTGTTCCTTATGTGCTGGTCTATGATCCTTTCCATTGTTTTAAGGAGAAATGATGATAGACTAATGGGTCTGAAGGATTTAGGCTATGAGTCGTCCTTTTTCCCTGGCTTTGGTATGAACAGTACCTTGACCAGTTGCCATAGCTCTGGTATATTATTCCAGGCAAAGCTGGCTCGGAAGATTTTTACCAGATGCTGTAGGAGAAGTTCTTCGCCCTGTTGCAGCAGGGCGGGAAAGATGCCGTCTTCCCCTGCTGATTTAAATGGTTAAAACTTCTTTATAGCCCATTTAACCTGGTTGGGCCTGAAAATATTTGCGGCCGTGTTCCAGTCATAGTCGTGCGCCCTATGGTTCGATCGGTACCCTTGGGTGTCTTGTGAATTGCAGGGGTACGCTCCCGGAAAATGGGCTTCTCTTAAGCTCAAGAGTTTCCATTTCCGTTTTCGTGAAGGAGTTATCTGGGTTCCTAAGGAGGCCCAGGTTATTTGTTGATGTCTTGGCAAGGATTTTGTGAATTCTCACACCTTTATGCGTGTGGGCGATTTCTTCACAAATGCGTCGCCAAGACGCTATTTTTGCTTTTCTGATTTCAAACTCAAACTCAAACTCAAAAATCTTTATTCAATATAGACCTTTACAGGCACTTATTGACGTCAAAAAAAAACATAAAAATCTTCAACCAAGAATCTAATTAACTAAATTATTTAATCCTTGTATGTACACACACCCCAACCATTATTAAGATGTGTGCAAATACAAGTCAAATGAAAAAAAAAATGACTCTACACCTGTTCGGAAATTGGGAGAGCCTTCTCGAGAAGAACAGGCAAGAAACTCGGAAGGTCTTGTATTTTTTTTTGTCTCCTCTTTTAAAATGCCAACATTACAATATTATATTTCACAAACATTTTTTTTAATAATATAGAAATGCCTGTCGGTATGAGTGGAACAGTTACTCGAATGAAATTTATCCTATTATCACAAAGTGTTTAACACCCTTTGAACGTCAATTATCACATTTTTTGTCAATCCCAAGCAGTTTTATCTGTCATATAATCAGACACTTTATAATATGCTTTTTTTATAAGTGCGTCCTTGATAGTGACTTTAAATTTATTCAAGTTAAGTGCTTTAATATTATTTGGGATTTTATTGTAGAAACGTACACAAAGGCCTTTGAAAGAATTATTAATTTTTTTAAGCCGAGTATTTGGTAACGCTAACATATTCTTTTGCCTAGTATTTACTGAATGAATATCACTGTTTTTACAAAACGACTATATTTTTATGAACATATACTATATTCTCGTAAATATATTGCGACGCGACGGTCATAATACCAATTTCTTTAATTTTTTCTCTCAAAGTGTCTCTTATTTTAAGGTTATAAATAGCACGAATAGCCCTTTTTTGCAGCACAAAAACAGTCTGAATGTCGGCAGCATTTCCCCACAGCAAAATGCCATACGACATCACACTATGAAAATAGGCAAAGTATACAAGTCTTGCTGTATCAACATCAGTCAGCTGACGTATTTTCCATACAGCGTAGGCTGCAGAACTAAGTCTCTTCGACAATTTATCAATATGTGGGCCCCACTGAAGCTTTGAATCTAAAGTAATACCAAGAAATACTACGGTATCCACAAGGTCCACATTTTTATGCTTTATGTTAACAGTGGTGTAAACCTCTTTAACATTGGGTAAAACAAATTTTATACATTTAGTTTTCCCTTCATTGAGGCACAAGTTATTCGCATTAAACCAGTAAACTATTCTTGAGATAGAACTATTTACATCGTCATAAATTTGCAATCGTCTTTTAATTTTAAACATAAGTGAAGTATCATCTGCAAATAATACAATCTCATGTCTGTCTTGTACAAAAGCAGGCAAGTCATTTATATATATTAAAAATAGAAAAGGACCAAGAATTGAACCCTGCGGAACTCCCATTTTAACCGAGGCGCCCTGGGACCTCTCCCCGTTGACGTCTACTTTCTGAATCCTCTCAGTCAAATAGGAGACGAGTAGATCCAGAACAGTGTCGCGAAATCCATAGTAGTGTAATTTCCTGATCAGGGTGTCATGATGAACGCAATCAAACGCCTTGGACAAGTCACAAAAAACGCCCAGCGCATCATGTGAGTCCTCCCAGGCCTCATATATATTTTGTATTAACTCAACACCAGCATCAGTTGTTGAGCGACCCTTCTAAAACCAAATTGTTTACAGTGTAGAAGATTATTTCTGTTAAAAAAGCTTTGAATTGAATTGAATTTGATTTGTTTGTTATATTCAGTTAGAGCTTTGCTATACCGTTCCTATTCTTGCGGTTTAGTTGTCTGATTGAATATGCGGCGAGTGGAGACACGTAGCTTTCCAGCTTTTTGTTCCACCACGATTGTCGGAGTTTGTCGAACAAGTTCCACAGTTTGAGACTTGCGCATTTCCGAAATATGTGTGGCCCAGCTGGGCCACCTGGATCTCGAAAACGAAACGAACTAGCAAAAATCTGCTTACTGCCAAAGATAGGTGGTAGTTTGTTGATACATTCTTCAAAGATTCAAAGTTTGTCGAAGCCCCAATTCAAAGAACGAAAGAATTCTTTATTTCATACCTGAAAGTATGGCTATGGGACGATACTCTTCTACGCAAGATTTGTCACTCGACTTGGGTATAGGTATCACTTTAGTTAATTTCCATTGTGGTGGATAGTCAGATTTTGTTATAATAAGATTAATAATATGACAGGCAGATGAACTCAGAACCCTGCAGCAGTGCTTACAAACACAACCAACAATGTAGTTATGCCATCAGGTCCTATCGACTGTGTAGATTTTAACTTTTTGATAGCCCGTTCAATGTCACCTACACAGTATTTTACAGGTTATATATCTATTCTCATACGCCGGGGAGCGATTCGAAACGTCTAAGCTGTCTCCTGTCGAAAACACGCTTGCAAAAAAACTCTGCGAAAGCACTGACAGCACCAGGACCAGAATGCTGCGTATCTTTGTATGTGAGATTCGGCTCAAAACCGCTACTAGTACGGAGACCTGTCAACTGGCGCCAGAAAGCTCATGGATTATCCTTTAGCTGCTTCTCTAACCGCTGCATATGATCACTGCGAGACGAGGATATACGCTTTTTGAGAGATGATCGTAGCTAGTTGACAAAACTGTGCATATGCCACTCTGCCATGTCACGCGAAAGTCCTTTAACTTAACTTGCACGAGATACGCCTAACAAGTGCCATTCACATTTATTTAATCATATTTATCTATGTTCAAAAGAACTTTTCATTACGAGAAGCCGTTTTAAAAATATAAGCCTTGCCACATTCATGCAACTTGCATAAATACATCGTCAAATATGCCAAACTATTCCAATTTAACATGTTGTAGATGAACGCGATATGAACGCGATCAACGTGGCATGCTTAGAGCAATTACAAACTCCTGTATCTTAGTGTTGCAGGAGATGTGAGTAACCATGTTTTATAACCGATTGGTCATTCAATGTAGCGTGTGGCTAATCCCAGCTGGGCCACAAAAAAAAACTGTGAAAAATAGATTGTTTGAGTATGCCGACAAACTCTGACAAACTCTAGACATTCTAGAGTTTGTCAGAGTTTGTCGGCAAGTTTCAGCGTTTGTCGATTGCGCGTTTCACAGATATGTGTGACTTCATTTTCTATAATTACTTTCACGTTCTTCACGTTTTCCAAAAAAAAAATATTCAGGCCTTAAAAGTTGTAGAATTTAGTTGTTGTACTTATGTATAAATGTTATTTTTGTTGAACTACAGGGATTATTCGTTTTTTTAGTTTCAATATAAAAATAATATATTATATTGAATAGCTTCAATAACTAAGTTTGTTTTGTTTTATTGATTGATTTAAAAAAAATGTGATAATATTTTTTTTATACTTAGGTAAGCAAAAATCATGTTGCTTTTATTTGATATGCAAATACAAATACATAATAATAATTAATCGCCTACTGTTTTTCTTTTCTACTATCCACGGTAAAATTTTAATATTTCCAAATAATTACACTTAAATAACGCTAATATAATTAAAATACGCATACTCAATCATAACTAATCATATCCTTTAGTTACAAGAGATGTTACATTTATTTAATGTTATGAGTGGCTGACGAAATCCATGCAAGTTAAGTTGCAAGACGTCGCGTAACCACGTTAGTATAGAAAATTGTTTGAAAAGTGGTTACGCGTAAATCCTTTAACTTGAATATAATATTACTTAATAAAGATATGCAAAAAAAATCAACACCGTTAATTAAAACTTATTCGTACTAATATTTTTGAAATACTTGTTAACAAAATACATGTTAATTTTATGACATATGATCAAAAATTGCTTAAAATCTTTACGCTCCATTTTCTCAAATAGCGACCTCGTGAGTTGCATGATATTGGCCTGACTCGGCAGCACTGCATATGCACCGTTTATGAGATTTAGGCCCGTATTAGCGAAAGCGATCTCAAAACTGCTCTCAAGTGCGAACTCAGCCGAGTCACTCTCAAGCTGTGATCACGCACTTAAGATAGTCGCTAATTAATAAACCTACATCAACAGCGTATCACTTGAGATATAATATCAAGATCGCGCTCTTAAGAGCGTGATCTCAAGTAAACGTAATTTTTAACCGACTTCAAAAAGGAGGAGGTTCTATCTTGGACTGTATCTATTTTCTTATTTTTTATGTATGTTCACCGATTACTCCGCCATTTGAGGACCGATTTTCAAAATTCCTTTTGTAATTGAAATAGTACACTCCCGAGGTGGTCCCATTGTCAGCATGTCATGATCTGATGATGGAATCCCGGGCAAATCTAGGGAAACCCTTAAATTTGAATGCCACGTTCAACGTGTTTTATGTCTTTTTAGGGTTCCGTAGTAAACAAGGAACCCTAATAGTTTCGCCATATTTGTCTGTCTGTCTGTCCGCGCTTTTACTCAGAGACTATTAGTACTAGAAAGCTGTAATTTGGTATGGGTATGTATATTAATCATGCCAAAAAAGTGGTGGAAAAACACATTGAAAATATTTTTTTTAGGGTAGCTCCCATACAAGTAAAGTGGAAGTAAATTTTTTCAACTAACTCATCGTGTGGGGTATTGTTGAATAGGTCTTTAAAAAATAATGTAAGGTTCAGAACAACATTTTTCGATTGAGCGATCCGTTTCTAAAATATTTGGTTTTAAAATGAACATTTTTGTTAGAGGTAAGTGTCCCCCCCCCCCCTCTATCTGGTAAACGGTTATATATGGACACGTGAAAAAAATTACAACAGTAGTATATATAACGAAGCTTAAAGGAAAACTATCAGAGTTGAGTACTGAGTACAAACTAAAAAGTTATAGACGACTAACTTATAAAATGTACCTACTCGGAAAAGCAAAATTTCATTGAAAATTAGTACTGAATATAAATTTACGAACCATGTGAAGTTAAGGAAATATAAATCATTGCAGCTTTAATAATAATAATAATGCCTAATTTAATAGCAACGTATTTAGTAATCTGTGGCAAAGTGTTGTGAGGTGTGACTGTGAACTCAAAGTTGGCATTTGCAACTACGGAACCCTACACTGCGCGTGGCCCGACACGCACTTGGCCGGTTTTTAACCGACTTCAAAAAAGGAGGAGGTTATCAATTCCGTTGTATTTTTTTTTATGTTTGTTACCTCATAACTCCGTCAGTTTTAAACCGATTTCCAAAATTCTTTTTGTATTTGATAGAGTATACTGCAAGGGTGGTCCAATGGTCACCAAAGTCAGGATCGGATGATGGGATCCCATAGAAAATCGAGGAAAACACTAATTTAATATTATTATAATATTTATTAAATTAGGGTTCTTTCACTAAAAAGATTTCATTCACTAAAAAGTTAAAAATAATTTTTTTTTACAAAAAATAGAACCGACTTCGAAAACACTGAAAACTTAAAAATAATCATCTTCTATATTGAAGTCGGTGACAAATTTTAACACTTTCTAGGAGATCATCGTTTGGCGCCGACTTCAATATAGAAGAAGATTATTTTTAAGTTTTCAGTGTTTTTGAAGTCGGTTCTATTTTTTTATTAAAGATATTCAGTTATTTGCGTATGGTAGTCATCGTGTCATGTTACTGAGCTGATGATGGAAGGTTTTGGTGAAATCTATATCGTTTCAAAAAGTCTTCATTCCGTATTTCAAAGTATTCTGAGTATTTCTTATATATTTTTTTGGATTTCGATGCCCCTTTATCTGAAAAATATACTCATACCTAATAATGTATTTTGTCATAGTGATCGATTTCGTCGATAATATTTTCAATATCCATTTTAACCAAACAACAAAAGTCTTCAAACGTGATGGACATTGGGCATTTTTACCCAGTTTTTGAAAAGCCACGAACAAAAACCAAAATAAGTACTTTTAGATCCTGCTGCTTTTATTCAGCTTTCATTTTCTGTAGTTAGTTCAATTCAGATCAATGGGAACGGAAATTATCAGTGTTTATATCATGCGAGTATTTCGTTAATTTTTTCTACTCTTTATGTTAAGAGAAAATATTTGTTTGTTTGTTTGCATTGAATAGGCTCCGAAACTACTAGACCGATTTGAAAAATTATTTCACATTTAGAATTCTACATTATTCCTAATGAACATAGGCTACAAAATTATTTTTCCCAAGTAAAAATAAAAAAATTCCCACGGGAAAACAAAAATAACGCGGGCGAAGCTGCGAGCGTTTAGTTAGTATTTGACAAAAATGTCCAACTGAATAATACCTGTAATGCGGTCGCAATGTTTTGTTCGTCTCACTCCCTCTCCCTCTGTCTCTCTCTCTCTCGCATAGTCTCATAAAACGGGTTGTGTCACGTGCGCTTGCGCCAGTTGACAGCGTTGCCAGAATAATAACAATAAATAAGTAAATATTTATTTAAACCTACCTACTTTTAGGACTTAATAAAAAAATAACAAAAAACTTTAACCACCTCTGTGGTCCAGATGTTGCTCGGGAGGTCTGGGGTTTAATTCCCCATGGGGGCAGAAGTTTTTCTGTACGGTTTGGTCGGTGGTAGTACTTCTGAGCCCGCCTGATTAGCTACCGCCCGCGCCGTCTTATCTAAGTTCTTCGCCATAATAACAATGTTAATAGCATTGTTGTGTTCCGACAGTTAGAGGTAAGAAAGCCAGTTCCTTAGTTGTTGAGGAGTCCAGATGAAGCTCGCTTCCTTCGCCTACCATCAGGTGAGATGAAAGCCAAGAGCTTCCCTGTCGTATGTACAAAAAAAAGTGTAACGGAACGCATCCAAAAAATTTTTCATTCATAGTGTTGGCGCACTAGATTGAATCAAATGACGGTGAGTGACGGTCGCCACATTATTCCAGATAAGTACTTATATGAGTTTCTGGTTATGAGTGGGCGCGAGATCGCGACGATTGGCGTGAAAAGCTAAAAGCTGTCACTTTGTCATCCGTTGTGTGATCTGTTTAACTACTGTTATCTCCCTGTGCCTCATGTTTGGATGCAGCAGAATAAAAATGAATCGAAAATTTTTTTTTTCTTTATCTTACCTTTATATCTTTTTGATTTTTGCAAGAAAACAAGTAAAAAAATACTATTCCTACTATGTTTTTATACTTTCATGGTAATTTTCGTGTTAATCCCACGACCCACAGATATGCAAACTATCCCATTATAATCTAGATGTAGGTAATTACCTATACTTACATCTAACCAAATTTTATTTTTGTTCGCCGTGGATAAATGTTCCATAGTAAAATACCCAATGTCCAAATGACATGTGAATAAACCGCCAAAACGCGCACTTAAGTCATGGTTCGACCACACTCAGAAAACAGGAACTTAAGTAGCATCTTGAGAGTGCACTTGAGTCCTGAAATCGTTTTATTAATACGTCGCTACTCAGCTGATACTTTGTACTCAAGTGTGAACTCAAGTATGATATATTAATTAGCACAGTATCTTAAGCTTGCGCTCAAGTTCTATCTCAGAGCTGAGTGCGGTTTATTAATACGGGCCTTAATAGGGGGTATAAAGCTAAATTGCTAATCGTAGATTTGATATCTACACTTGAAATTGAATAATGAACTACCCAATTTTTTTAAAATAGATATTTAACTATATTTGTAAGTGAACGCACTGAGTGAAAACATAAAATTAAATTATTTTATCGATAGAAAAAAATCGCGAAGATACGTCTAATTTTCAAGCAAAATCGATTGCTTTTCAATGTGATGCATATAACTGCGTCAATTTTTTAATATATAATATAAAACTATATTACCTAGGGACTGTACTAGCGATTTGCAAAAATAATGTATATTTTACGAGTAATTAAAATAAAAGTAATTCGGCGCTTACAACGTTCTTATTCCGCGCAGAACGCTATCATCTGTCGCACCTGACCCGAGGTAACAGGTATGTTTTATTTCATCAATCAGTCTTGATCGCTCTGTTGAGACGAGTAAACTGTGCTTCTGTACTCCGGCTCGAGAAAATACATCGACCAAATTATGGCGAATGAAAAAACCAAAAAAAAAATTGTCTAAAAGAACTTAAGAAGTCAAAAATTCAACCTATGGCGTATTGTAGAAGGTATGTACCTATTACTTTACTTTTATTATGTTTACTTCATATTTTTTCGTTAATAAGTAGTTTCACCTTACAATATAGACCCATGCGCGTTGACTTTTAATAACACAATACAATGCACAAGCGCTGGTGCAACGTAGGCGCGGGTAGTGTATGTAAAACAAATTGATGCGTTTGACTACTCGCGTGCTGGACGTAGGTGACAGTATGTAAACTTTTTATAGTACTAACATAAATTAAATCAATTTGACGCGAAACTTTGATTATATAAAGACGCAAAATTATCACATCATACTTCGTTAAGTAATTAAAAGTATTATTATTGTAACAAATTAAAATTAAGCGACGACCGTCTGGCGCTGTGGTTAGAACGTGGACCTTTGGCGCCTTAGGCGCCAACGGTCCCGGATTCGATTCCGGTCGGAGCAGATTTTTTGTGATAAATATGAATTTAAGTATGTGCTCGAACTATGGACGTGTATGTTTATTTATATTTACTTGTGCTTTATTTATTTTTATTTATTTATGTATGTTTATCCGTTATTTCTATGAAATCTACAAATTCTTAATGATACTAATTGGGTTATATAATTGGGGTGAATGGGAAAAAAATATTTATTTATTTATTATTGTTAATTATTTATAGTAATTTTGTATTTCAGAGCTGCTGCAACACGAAACATCACACAAGCTGACGAATACGATCCAGTCAAATCCGTAAGCGGAAAGCTCTCATCAAATTTGTAAATCTACTTAATTTACTGTCAAAATATATTTTGATGTGAAAATCTATTTCTAACCAAAATTGCTTCAAAATTTCGGTTAAAATTTGAGGCATTTCATTTCTTTAGACGTTCAAATTATTGTTTTTTTTTGTTATAAAATTATAGATAGATTAATAGAGAGAGAGAGAGAGAATAAGAGAGATAGAGATTAATATTATAGACGTAAATAGCACCATGATATAATAATGAATGAATTTACGTGAATTAAGTGAATAGGACGAAAAATTTATATTGTTTTTTTTTTCAGATCATCTTCAACTTTAGACAATATTCCGACGTCTAAAGTCTAAAAAAAAATTTGTACAAAATAAGTTAGTACCAATTTCTCTCCTAAAAATTTTGTTATTCCATACTGGTTTCAACGATGATTTTAAATACAGTTTAATATTATCGAGGCAATCCAAAGACTGCGTAAACCTGCAAATTAAACAAGTATACTGCTAACTTGTGCAAAGCAAAATGTTGCTTACTTACACCCAATTTCCGAAAGGCTGATCAAATCATTATTCAACTAACATGCTGCAACATTTGACAGTAGTGTTAAATCAGTTCGAGTTTCTGAAACGTAGGTTAGTGAAAATTTACTAATCTTTGATCGATTTGATTTGACATGAGAATTATTTTTAGAGATGGAACTATGAACGACACAAAATGAATGATTTCAGTAATATAACTGAAATCATTGAAATGAATGATTTCAGTAATATAACTGAAATCATTCATTTTGTGTTGTTCATAGTTAATTTTCTACCTACGCATAAACTCTAATTGTGTCGTCGCTACTTTTCTTCGTCGTCGCTACTTTTCTTCCTGTGGATGTCTTACGACATCCACAGGAAGAAAAGTAGCCGCGACGACTAAGGGAGTTTAGTGCCATAAGATACATTTATATTTCATTCTATAATTATTATGATTTTAGTGCCATCATGATTTTTACACTGGGCTAGATTTGTTTTGGCTCCATATTAAAAGTTATATCTAATGATAAAATGGTGCCACCATATTCACACTCAATTTTAACACTAATAGTTTGATTTCAGTAACACCGAACGACGGGTTTATCGGTTAATCGGGCAAAGACGGCTTTCAAAAAACGGAAAGCTAAGGAAGCAAAAGACCAAAGTATCTAGGTATGATGCAAGTGAACGACTTATCATTCATAGCCAAGGTATAGACCGTATTCTGAAAAAAAAAAAGAATTTTAACATACACACATTAATTATTGTAAATTAAAGCGATTCTTACGGTTAACAATTTCAAAAATTGAAAGCGACATTATAAGAGAGGTAAATAAATATATTTGTCACTACCTTTTCGTATTATTTAAATCTGTACTCCAAGTATTTTTGGTGTTTGAAATATGTTTACGCCTATGCTTATCCGACGAGTGCTTAGCAGGTAAATGTAAATAAAGCACTTATTATGTTAAATACCTATATTCTAAATAAATAAAATTTATTACCTACCTCTTCGTTTTACTTATTACAAGTGAAAAGTATTTTATATTCACAGTTCAAAGTACGGATAAATAGTCCGACTCGCACTTAGCCAATTTTATCTGCCTAAGGTAGTTTATACTGTGCGCGATCACACAAAACATGAAGAGGGAGCGAACTTATCGCTGCGATGGTCGAGACCGGAACGTGTGAGGCGCGCGGGTGAAATCTGATATTTTTCTAGCTTTATACCCGCTCTTAAACCAGACTGAATACCTTTTACTTGGAAACAAAGACCTACGTTTTTTAGGTACTAAATTATCAAATATAGTAGGATATAATTCGTCGTATAGCATTTCTGTGGCTGTCAAAGGATCGGTGCTATTAAGTATTGGAGACCAGTAACATTTACCTTAAGACTGATTTTGATCTTATCTTACAATAGTAGATTGTAAGATAAGATCAAAATCAGTCTTATCAAAGTTCCAATCTCTTGAAGAGTAAATGCTACTAGGTTGTAGTACTAGGCTTAGTACGTTTAGATGACACAAAATTGATGGAAATGTCCAATGGTGGGTGATATTGGTCCATGCGCCCTATCCCCTTAATCTCCTAGACAACAACAGTTACCGACTCATTGCACTTCAGCGCCAGCACTACATCGATATTACCCCATAGATATTGAGAAAAGAATTATGTATTAGATCATAATTCTTTTCTCAGTCGGTATCTATGGTTACAATAAGAATTAAAATACTAATAATTGCGAACAGTTTCTGATGCACTGTTAAGCTTAAGATCACCAATAATGTGCACATAACCGTTAAGATTATTTATGAAATTTTCTACTTGTGTAAAAAAATCGATGTATAGTGTACATATACTTCGATTATTTTACACAAGTAGATCAGAAGCACTAGGTTTAATATAAACTACACAGATGTATACAGTGCGATTATTTAAAGTGAAAACACCCCATAGATCGTCCCCGAGCGAAGTTTCCAATTATGACAGTCGCGACAATACCACACCAGCCCCCGTAGCACGTCCACCAAAACACGATATGATAAAGCGATTTATCGCGGTGAACTGTCAAAATACGTCGAAACCCTATTGTATGTTGACTGTTCGCCGCGATAAACCGCTTTATCATATTGTGTTTTGGTGGACGTGCTAGGGGGGCAGGTCTGGCAGCTAAAAGCACACCATCTCCGCGTGAACCTCGATCTCGCCTTAGTATACTCCATTCGCCCACAGATAGTTCACCATCGTATACTGATGTGTGTAACCCTTATGCACTGTGACATTGTTTTATATCATTAATACTGATATAGGTCTCCGAGACTCCCATATAAGAATATGGTAAAATTGTACAAAAAACTACCATATCTTAAAAAAAATATTTCATAAACTAAGTATTATATCAATCCTAAGGCAATATTTTAATATTAGTTTTAAAACATTTTATTTATGACAAACATTTTTTTACAAACTTTTAATAAGAACATCACTTTCAGGTCCTTATTTACTTAGAAAACTGTGAAAACAAAAAAAAACTGAAATAATCTCACAAAATGGCGTCCGCGGAAGATCAGCGCCGCGATTAAGGCGCATAGTGCTCCCAATGACCTTGCGTCGATCGTCCCGCACTGATTACATAGGAGTGAGTGAGTGAGAGTGAGGAGAATATTTAAGCAAACCTTTACGCGAAAGATGAATTATTTCAATTAAAAATTAATTAAGGCGAATAAGAAAAATCTAAAAAGACCATCCTTTATAATATTGTTCACTTTATTTATTGAAATCGAAAGTATATGATTTAACCTAATATTTACGACGCGATTAGGTTTAAAGTTTTAAAATCGAGGCATGTTTGGGTCACATTTTAACCAAATTTTAATTAATTTATCAAAAAAAATAAAAAGACCATTCTCTAAAGAATGCGTTGAATAACAACATATCATTTTTAAAGATTTTTTTATTCAATATTTATGAAAAGAAACGGATTTTTCTGCAGTGATTTTTTATGATTGACCGTACTATGCGCCTTAACACCCGACATTATGCTCATATGCTGAGCGGAGAGTCGGAGACCATTTTTGAGAATCTGGTATTCTGCGAAGTTTGTGTTTAGTGTGCATGTAATGTCAAATGTCTACCAAATAAACAAATTTTCTTTCTTTCTTTCTAACTTACAAAAAAATATTCTTCTACTTTTAAGTAATCTTTCATATTTAGTATTTTTATTGTATATCTACTTTTCTACCCAAAAAATGTCATAAGTATGTTAAACTTTGCTCAATTTTCTGGCAATGCAATTTACGCATGTTGGCGTAGAGTAGGTACTCCAATTCCTGCAAAGGATTCTTACAAGATGTTTTATAATATGCACATCTTGTAAGAATCCTTTGCAGGAATTGCGTTTTTTTCTTTTTTTATAGTCACGCATACTGCAATATTTTATTTTGGTTAGCTTTTTACTTTTCGGGTTAAAGTTTTGGACCTTTTTAGGTTTGTTTGCGAAAAAAATGATTTTGATGTTTTTTTGGGATATGAGGATTACATAATCTACTTATATATAAATGTTCAAGAATCAATCGCTTTGTAATTTGATTTATGAATTCTGACCTTTTGTATGTTTATCCTGAAAAAATGCATTTTCTGAAGCTATATCCAAAAATACCATAAAAAATAGTGCAGGGCCAACATCTTGATCTTCTTGTGAAAGTCATCTTGAAACAATTTCTATTATCTATGCCGACTGACTAGCACCAGCAGCAGATAAGTCAGCATCATGACGTAGGTCCTCGAAATCATCTGAGGCACTTTTCAGCTCCGTGTCCGTGTCCGACAAACTGCATTTAGAATCGAACTGGGACTTTATTACTTGCATAACAAAATTTTCTTTAAAATCCGAATCACTGCTCAAATCACTATCTTCCTCATTCAAAATCCATTTTTCTAATATGGTCTGACACATATAATACACGAAGTTGCAGTGATCGTGAAGTAGGTTGTTGTTTGAAATACAGCCTAAAATCACAACATGACTTGCAGAAAAATCACATGTAGTCACTGATATAGGTCTTTGACCTACAAAAAATTTATACTGACCTGAAAAGTGCGCAAAGCGGCTTCTTCCCTTTACGGCTCGCTACGCACTTATAAACTGGAAGGTAGAAAAAATTAAGACACAATCCGAAGCAGCAGAACGAAATAATAAGTATTTCTTTTCGCTATAGGAGTCTGTCAGACCTAAAACAGTACGTTTGTATTCCATATTTGAAGCTTTAATCCCCTTACATTCTGATACAAGATACCAAGTTCCAAAGGTTTCGATATCAAATCGTTGCCAATGTTTAAATCAGGAGCGAGATCATTTGTTGGTTAAATTTCATATGCACGTCTGACGTGTTTTATGTTATTTCTGAAGATATTCAGGTATTTGCATCCGGTATTCATCTTAACATGTTACTAAGGTGGTGATGGTTTTTAGTAGATTAGGAGTTCGGGAATTATTTAGGCAAGGAAAGGGGGGGGGGGGGGGGGCGGGTTGGCAGGGGGCGCTCAATAAATAATTTTTGGAACCTGGTCTAGAGGTTCCAAGTCTACAAAGGACTATAGTGGACGTTAATGACGTTGCAAACCGTTTGCAAACTTGTGTCATAAAATGAAAAATGAAATTAGTCAGCAGTAGGTACATAATAAGCAATTTCACTGCTTTAAAACAGAACACCGCAATCTGCAAGTACTTCCGCTTTGCGGCAAAAAATTGTAAGACACGCATCAATCTTAACAAAGACATGACATAATCTTCTTACCTTATATTATCTTATTATATAAAAATGAATCGCTGTATGTTAGTCTCACTGACAGTCAAAAACGGCGCGGCAGATTCTTAGGTATGAAATTTTCTGTGTGTGTTTGATTGAATAGGTCCAGAGAAGGTTACGATGTCCGATACCTACTTAAAACCTAAACACAAATTGCCTAATAACGTTTGGCCTAAAACACATATAACCTAAAAACGAAATGCCTAATAACGTCAAAAATAGGTAGCGAGGAGCGAAGCGACGAGCGTAGGTTTGAACATGAACCAAGCGCGCGAGCCGAGCGAGCGAAGCGGCACCGGCAGCGGCCGGCGAAGCGCCAGAAACGACTTTATGTGTATTCTCGACTTTATGCATACTTATTTAGGCTAAACGTTATTAGGCATTTCGTTTTTAGGTGATATGTGTTTTAGGCCAAACGTTATTAGGCAATTTGTGTTTAGGCTTTAAGTATCGGACTCAAGGTTACGTATTATTGAAGCCAATAGTTGGCGCTGTAATCAGGCAGCACAACGTCTGCTGGGCCTATTAGTATATTAATAAACATATAGTAGAAAGGCCAATCCGTACTGGGCCAGCATGTTTGACTAAGGCCTAAACACCCTAACATGGGGTAGGCTCGAGCCCCTCGGTGGGGACGGATATTATGAGCTGTGATGAGAAAGGCGAGATTATCTCTTTGTGAGATAAAATGTGATATTCTTAACTAAATAAGACTGAATTCTAGTTGTAAACCTAGTAAAAAGTTGTAAATTATTTTTGTTATCCTATGTTGTTAAAATTTTTATTTCATCAACGGCTTTGCCTTTACCAATGGAAACAAATCTTGTTTATTTATTTATTTATTTTATTTTATTTATTATAATTACAAATATTTTAAAATTCCTTTTAAAACATCTTGCCGGTATAAACACAAACTCACTAGAGTTTTTCTGTATTAATTTCACGAGTTTGCTATGATGGGCGGTACGAAATCACAAGATTAGAGAGTGTAACGAGTGAATTAGGTGGTAGAGCCGCCGCCTATAACAAAGTCGTGAAATTAAAGCGATAGCGACTAAATACTACTTAAAATCCTATTTTTTAAACAGTTTATATCGATTTTTTTTTATCATATTGTGTTTCGATGTTCATGCTACGGGGGCTAATTGCACCGCTTCATGACGTCACATTGCTTACGTTGGCACGCGCGAACGGCTCGCAGCAAGCTACTGTATCAGATACGTTACGCGTTACACTTTTAAGTGAGTAAGCTTCTTTGTGAAGTGACTGCCTGGTTGGTGTACTCTATTTACTATTCTATTTGACCCAGCTTTCTCATTAAATTCAACTTTTAAACGTAAATTTGTAAACGGTGACCCTCTTTTGCCTGTAACAAGGTGAGAGATCGTGTTGCCGAAACATTAGGAATAGGAAAGAAGACTTTTACTCAAATCGTAAAAGAGAAACGTGGACAGTCAGGCTCAAGTTAATATTCACCCAAAAAAGGGAGAGAGACAGAGAAAAAAATTTATCAGTGTGAATAATTTTGATACTGCTGCAATTCATAACCACTTGTATAGGTGTTATTTAAGGAAAAAATTCCCTATAAGAAAAAAATATTGATTTTTTTGAGAGAGGCTGGCTTATTTTATGTAGGCAAATAATCAATTCAAACTTACCTATCTTATTAATATAAGATAGGTATGTTTAGCCTATTTGCTAACTTTAGTTGTTAATTTTGAATAGTAATTTTGAAATACACAATTACACATATACCTACCCATGAGCACCGCCATAACATAACTAATCACTAAACTAGTAGGTAATGGATATAAAGATTTTTTTCTAAATGACAGTTCATTCATAGTGAAAAACCGAAAATAGCGAGTAGGAGTGCTAGTTAGGTACCATATTATTATTATTGTTGTTTGGTTTTATTGTATAGGTACACCGTGTTTTGTTACTACTCTATTTCAATAGGTTATTCAGACTATCAAATTGAACAAAAATCGAGAACCAAGAATTTACTGTTGATCCCATATTGTAAACGTTAGCAGACCATAGATTTTTGTTACACAATCAAGGGGCGGGTTGTTTGCACTGCACGCTATGGCTATCGGTACCAATAGTGCTGGATAGCTCAATTATGAACCACGGTATATCAAGGACCCCGAGATTACACTACTCACAGTACTCAGACTGCTCACGCCCGGACCGAATCAATAGACGCGTTAGATGGCATGCTATCGTTTCGGAACAATCGTGAATATTAATAATATCGTCAATAATATCAAAACAAACATAACCTCAAAAAGAATTTAACTCGTAATTTCAATTAGGAAGATGTCAATATTACTAAAACGCATTTTTTAGCCTAATAAGAATCTTTCATTAATTGTAATAATAGTGAAAAATCACGACGATATCGTAAGAATTGAATTTTTTATGAATTAATCAATTTGGGAGTTCCGACTACAGTACAGCTTGACCGCGCTCACATAATCGCTGTGACGTCACACCTTCGGTCGCCTGCTTGGGACGCCTACCGGCCGGCGGCTATTACGATTGCGGCGAGCGAGTGCCACACGCGGGCAGTATTCTTCCTTTTCATATATTTATACATTTTAGTGTTGCATTCATTTGTTTGTTTGTTTCAAATAATAGTGTTACTAAGATGCAGCAGGATTTTTACGTGGACAATCAAATAATCTGCCAAAGAAATGTGTGGATTATTTCACAAACTACGCAAAATACATCAGTGCGGAGCGGAAATCCAAGGACGGAAACTTGCGAAACTTGTGTACAGTCAGCAACACGCTAATCTTTACTTTTGCATTACGAAAGCCGCCGCTATTACGAGCGACATAAGGACGGTCTCAAGGTTAACATGTAAAGCCTAACGTGTTGCTGTGTGTACCTACTTACATACACGTTATACATATAGTAAGTAGACCTACTTATAACTAGCTACGTATTTTAGTTTTACCTTTACCTACCTAAAATACGTAGTTACCCTCTTATTACCTTGAGTGTGTGAGTTGTGTGAACTCAAACAAAATTTTTATTATTTAACTTCAAAACTGGTTTAATCATTTAGGTTCAACCTAAGTAGGTACTGCTATTAACCTCGACTACTCAAACAAATGTTTCCCAATTTTTTTTGGGTTGAACGTTAAGGCATAGATTAGTTAATAGTTACTATTGTTAAGGCAACTTGGTACGGTGGCCCCAACAACTTGTTATTTTGATATGATTTTTTTTTTGTGGTGACAACTTTAAGAAGGCTTCTAAAAATACCACTAACGAATACATTAGGGACCAACCAATTGAAACGAAGGTGTAAAGAAAACAATAAACTTTTTTTTTTTTTATTGCTAACGGTGGCAGACGAGCCAGTGGCCCACCTGATGTTAAGTGGTAACCACCGCTCATGGACATCTGCAATGCCAGGGGCACAGTTCTGTCACTGCCTACCTGGAGAGAAATGCTCTTCTTAAGCCTCGTTTGAAGAAGGACATATCGTAGCGCTCAGGAAACACCGCAGCTGGGAGTTCGTTCCAGAGCCTACACGTACGTGGAAGGAATGAACGCTGAAACCGAACTGTACTAGACGAGATTGGTTCCAGGTAATATGGATGAACTCTACTGCGATGGCGGGTGGTGCGATGGTAAAAAGGTGAAGAGGGCACCATTGCAAACAGTTCCTCAGAGCACTCTCCGTTAAAGAGCCGATAGAGCACGCAGAGAGAACCAAAGTCTCTCCTTTGCTACAGCGTCTCCATTGAGGCCGTGATATTGGGATCACCGACGATGCGGAATGCACGCCTTTGCAGGGAGTCAAGAGGGTCGAGCTGATATTTGGGAGCTCCCGCCTAGAGGTGCGAACAGTACTCCATATGCGGCCGAATTTGTGCTTTATAGAGCATTAGCCGCTGGCTTGGAGTGAAGTACCGCTTGGCTCTGTTCAGGACGCCCAGCTTTTTGCTCGCCAATTTGGCTTTGTCCTCCAAATGACTCCCAAACTGCACTTTAGCAGAAATTTCCACACCGAGGATTCCAATACCATCGGACATACGAAGAGTAACTCACTGGAACTGAGGCACAGATAAATGGGTCCTTCTTCGCAGTGAATGCGCACACTTGTCTTCGTGGGGTTGAACTTAACCAAGTTCTTTGCACCCCATTCGAAAACTCGCCCTAGAGAGTCTTCGACTTCAGACACAAGTTGTAACCGCCTTTCTAGCAACGAACTCCGAGGGACATTCTGGTGGTCGGTATACCGCGCATCACCCGTACTGTCATCTGCATAGCAATGTATGTTCTCAATTGACAACATGTCATTGATATGCAGAATGAACAGGGTTGGGGAGAGCACAGAACCTTGTGGAACACCAGCGTTTATGGGCATGGTTTCGGAGCAGCAGCCGTCGACGACGACCTTAATGCTCCTACCATCCAGGAAGCTGGCTATCCATTTGCAGAGTCCCTCGGGGATTCCATATGATGGTAACTTCGTAAGAAGAGCTCTATGCCAGACCCTATCAAACGCCTTAGCGATATCGAGTCCAACGGCGAGAGCCTCACCTTTGCCCTCCAAGGTTTCCGCCCAACGGTGGGTCAGATAAACTAAAAGGTCACCAGCTGAACGGCCGTGACGGAAGCCGTATTGTCGGTCGCTAATCAGCTGGTGTTCTTCTAGGTACCGTAGGAGGCGGGAGTTGATGACCCGCTCCATAATCTTGGAGAGCAAGAACGTTATCGCTATTGGCCTGTAATTTGACGGGTCGGATCGGTCACCCTTTTTAGGAATTGGGTGGACGTGAGCAATCTTCCACGAAGATGGAACCCTATTGTTCTGATAGGAAAGGCGGTAAAGGTGCGTTAGTACGGGGGTCAGCTCAGGGGCGCACGTCTTCAGCACCACTGCTGGGATGCCATCCGGCCCACTCGACTTATGGACGTTCAGGAGCTTAAGCTCCCGCCTGACCGCACGTTGTGTAATACGGATTTCAGGCAGAGAACTTTCACGCCGAGAGATGGTGGGTGGTGTGGCTCCCCCATCGTCCATTGTCGAGTTAGAGGCAAAGAGTTCAACCAGGAGATTGGCCTTCTCTTTTGCGCTGTGGGCCAGGCTGATAGCCACTGGAACGCTCGCCACGTGAAGCGTGGTGGGTTTCAAAAGCAAAAAGTAGTATATCTCAAATATCAAAGGTGCCGCCATTGCGGAATGACTCAACCCGGCGCGTACGGAGTGTTCAAAAAATTGCGGAGAGTGACATATACTGTCTACAAGAGAACAAAAAATACGTATGGAAAGGTAATTTAATATAGAAGGAACTTATAACAGTTAATTAGATAAGGATTAATAATTAAATGAATGAAGCGCGAAAATGTTCGGAAGGTCGCGGAAGACCCGTTTTTTTTAAAAAAATTTTTGCACAAAAACTATGTTATAAAACTTTAAATAACCATATATATTATTATAGCCCTATTCTTGAAGATTATTTTGATATATAATAGTTTTGGGTAATATTTTTAATGAAAAAAGAAAAAAATAATAAAATCGATAAATCCGTAATTATATACGCGAGATGCGCACGCGCGACCTCAAATTTAAAAAAAATGCAAAAAATAAATTATTGTGTCTAAAATTAAATAAAAAATACGTATGGAAAGCTAATTTAATAAGGAATGAACTTATAATAGTTAATTAGATAAGGATTCAAAATTGAATGAATAATGACGAGAATAGTAACTTAAGTGCTTAAAATTTCAAAAATACTCACTTTTTGAAAAAAACGTTTAGTGTGGCAATATAACACTATAAACTATCATAAACCATACATAATAATGTAGCCCAATTCTTCTAGTTTATTTTGATATAGAACACTCTACGAAAATACTAATACAGACTAAGTAAGTACGCAATAAATCTCATCGGTCATGGAGTAAGAAACGTATGGATACGGCCAAGTAAGTTAAACCGCAGACTATGACAAATTTATTTCAATCTAAGACTAAAAATAAATTGGACATGACCTGTCAACTTATGAAAGAGACTATTGACAAAGGAATAAAGCCATAGAGAAAATATTTTATTTTTCGCGATTTTTTTATCACACCGCGCGGTTTTACGCAAAGGGAACTGGGTACCATAGTACCCAGGTCGATCGAGAAGATCGAGATTTTGGGGACTATAGTCCCCACGGACGTTCCAGTGGCTATCAGCTCTACGCAGTGGTGGGAGACTGGACTGGCAGAAATTACGTTGCGCAGCTTTGGCCAGCGACCAAAAAGCACGACTCCCACTGGGATAGCTTCCTAGTCGCTCGCCAACCCTGGCCACGTGTTCCGCCTTGGCTTCAGCAATAGCCTTCCTGTTGGATCTGGAAGCAGCGTTGTACTGACGCGTCTTCTCCGTCACACCAGGATCCCGACTTTTCCTGGCGTTTTCCCAGGCGATGTACGCAGATTGCTTGAGGTGGGCAGTCTTCCTGCAGGTATTGTTATACCAGGGACGACTGCGACCGCCAACAGGTATTTTGGCGTTGGGAATGAATGTTTCCATTCCCATCAGCACCGTTTCAGTGACGCAATCTGCGCAAGTATCGGGATCTTCGGAGTCGAAGCAGAGCTGCTTCCAGGGGTAGGATCCGAAGAATTCTCGGAGTCCACCCCAGTCTGCTGACTCATACCGCCAAACTGCACGACTGCCAGCCGCAGACGCGCGATGGGGCCGCGCAAGACTAGCAGTACTACGGACAAGGCAGTGATCCGATGATCCAAGAGGAGCATCGACCACTACCCTGTATCCGCTTGGTCGTGTAGTCAGCAGAAGATCCAACAGGGAGGCTTCATGGCTCTCTATATCTGGTATACGGGTGGGCTGTATGACCAGTTGAGAGAGGCTATAGGCCGAAGCCATGTTGAAGACAGTCCTACCAGGGAGGTCAGTGGTCCGGGACTTCAACCACTCTTTATGGTGAGCATTAAAGTCACCAAGGACCACCACCTCCGCAGATGGGTACTGCTCCAACGCTCGGTCAATCCCCTCTTGGACGGGCTCAAAAAGCTGAGCTGACCCTATTTCACTGGCATGGGACCTGTAAAGGCACGCGTAGATTCGGGTAAGGCCCCCATGGTCCACGCGCAGCCATAGTAACGACAGGTCCCGATGCTCGAGGCCCCGAAGGCGGCGACAACAAACATCGCCCCTGACGAAAACGCACACCCCGGCTTTACGTAGGAATGTGTGTTCCAATTCGTAACCGGGGTATTTCAGGTACGAAATATCATCAATATGCGCCATATTTGCGTCTCCGTTAAGAAGAGCAAGGCAGGCTGAGCCGTCTCTAGGTGGTGGTGGACGGCATCAAGATTACTATGTAGACCCCTGATGTTGCAGAAATCCATGTTAAAAGTGGATTGGGTGTTCGCCGTAGGAGCTCGCATCTTCTTTTTATTTACCTTCATGTTTTATGTTTTAATTGAGCATTTTGGGGAAAAGAATAAATGTGAGGCAGAGTCCCGGTGACAAACAAAGAAAGGGCAGAGTGTAGTACAAAGTGGGAGCGTGGGTTGTGTGAAGAGCTGACACGCGGCACGGAAGGGCCCCCGGTGCCCCCCCGCATGCACCCATCGGGATCCACTCCGGTCTCCTACTCCGGCACGATGACTGCACGACGGGATTTTCGCCGGTTGTGCAGGACAGCCTCCCAGGCAGGATAGTCCTGGGTTCGGGTCCCCTACTGACCGGCAGGTGGCCGACGGTAACCATTTCCACCGGGTCTCCCTGTACCGCGCGTCAACTCCTCACGCCCAACGAACACACTGAGACTTATAACTCTGCTAGTTTCGATTATCACCGAGACTCCTCACCACAAGAGGGACGGGAAGGGGGCATGAAGGAGCGGCTGTCTCTGCCCTTCAATCGAAACGCAAGACTGCTTCACGACCGAAATAGGCAGAGTGGTGGTACCAACCCGCACAGACCCGGCATTAAGTAGGTGAACCTAATTAGTACCGGGCCTTACCACAACTGTAATGGGAGAGGGAGGGAAGGAGAAGGACATCGACACCGCGGAGATAAGAGGTAAACAGCATCGAAGGTTTGAGAAGCCGGGGTCGCGCACCCGAGTCATCTGAAAAAGCAACCGGACAAGCTGCAATTGGATAACCTCTCTGGCTATAAAAATATATGTAAATATATGTATGTAGGTATCTATCTTCTAATATATGAAATTCTCGTGTCACAGTGTTTATTACCGAACTCCTCCGAAACGGCTTAACCGATCTTTATAAAATTTTTTGTGTACATGCGATAGGTCTTAGAATAAGTCGTAAATTAATTTTTATACAGGGTGTCCCAAAAAATTGTGTCAAGCGAAAGTCCAGAGTTAGAGCACCTCTTGGAGTACCCGAATCACCCCCATGTATGTTCCGCGATTATTCGTAGTTTTAGAGTAATCATTTTTTTTCTGACTTTTTGAAAATTTCGATCGAAAGAACTTAAAAATTTTTAATAAAAAAAAGTTGAACATATTTTAATGTTTTTCTTTATGCCACTGAATTATCTTTAGAGCTTCTTTTATGTCTAAAATAATCAGCTTCGTAACTTTAGTGGAAATTTAGAAAACAGTAGTGTAAAGTCAGAATTTGAATGTTAGTGAATAATTACTTAAAAATTCATCTTTAAATTAAAAATCTAAACAGGCGAATTCATGGTTTCTAAGTATGTGTAAAAACTTCTCTAGACTCTCTGCTTTCATAATAATTAAAAAAAAAGTACTTAATAGGGCTACTTTGGCTTAAATCGGCCATCAAAGACAGCAAGTTGAAAATTTCATAAAACTCGACTTCTGAATAATTTTTTTTTTAATTCCAATTATTTATTAATAAACCAAAAATGATTGTAGAAAAGCTAAAAATTTATTATTTGAAGGTCAAAAATAACTGTTCCTGCTGCCATCTTTAATAACCTTTGAAGGTTTGTTATAACTTAATAAATGAAACAAAACATTATTTTCAAAGTATTTATTATTCGATCGCTTAAAGAAAGTTTTCAAAATGACGACCTTCGTGCTCAATACATATTCTACATCGTCTAAAAAAGTTTTCTTTTAAATTTATAAATGCAATTCTGTTGTTTTTTATTGTTTCTTCCGCTTGTCTTAATTTTGTTCTTAACACACTGTGACGTTTGTAATGTCCTTGGCGTATACTAATTCCTTGTAGTATCCCCAGACGAAAAAATCTATGGGGTTCAAGTCGGGGGACCGTGGCGGCCACGCAATGGGCCCTCCACGACCGATCCATCTGCCTGGAAATGTTTCAGACAAATGTTGTCTAACATTTCTAGCAAAATGGCATGGAGCGCCGTCGTTTTGAAAAATCATATTTCTCCGCGTTAAAAGGTCTACATCTTCTAATAAGACGCCGAGATCAGTCGTAGAAATTGCAAGTAGGCCTCGCTGTTCAGTCGGTCCGGTAGTTCGAACGGACCAATCAGCTGTCCGTTTAGGATGCCTGACCACAAATTGATACTAAATTGTTCTTGGAAATTAGATTCCCTTGTGAGGTGTGGATTTTCAATACTCCACGAATGGTAGTTATGCGCATTAAACACCCCACATCGCTTAAAATGTGATTCATCAGTCCATAGAATATTTTTAAAGAAATTTTCGTTTTCAGCTTGTCTCCGTAACATTTCCTGACAAAATGCCACCCTTCTCGGGTAGTCTGCGGGCTTGAGCTGCTGAACTTTCTGGATGTGATATGGGTGAAAACGCTCTTGATTAAGTATTCGATGTGCTTGTGATTTCGGAATTCCGATTCGACGTTCTATTGTTCTTACACTAACTGATGGATCTCTCACCACTTCTTCGACCACTGATTGGACAGTATCTGGGTCACTCATTTCAGATGGGCACCCCGATCTTCTACCTGGTAGGCGTCCTTCCATGTAAGAGTTATGTACTCTTAAAATCATGCGATGATCAGGCCAAGTTTCAGGCTGAGGTCCACCTCCATTTTGTACTTGCTGCCGGAACAACCTGGCTGCTTCAGAAGCATTTCCGCTTGCATATCCATAAAAGTAATGCATAAGAGCATATTCTTGCGATGAAAAAGACATCACAAAATGAAGAGCTTGAAAAGTCCGTTAAGAATGCCAAATTTGTCAAAATCCCGTATTCACACAAAACCAAATCGTAATCGCACTCAAGGTCCATAAAGAAAGCAAAGTTCGTCAAATAATCACAAATGAGCGTATCGTACGTAAGGCGCAAACAAAAGCAGGCAAACGACTGGCGCCAGAACACAATAGGCGCTCGGACTACACCCCCCGCCTCATCCCCTTGTCACAAAGAATAGCATTCCTCAGTTACAGTTATCCATTTCGCCAATGAGAGTGAGAGAGATAGCAATAATGCGGTCTCTTTCATATCCTCTCACTCGGGCAATTTTTTAGCAGGTAAGTACTGCGTTACATCCAACACTACAACCGATGTGATCCGCGAGAAAAATATTTAAATATGGGTTTCATGTAGTTAATTTTTGCTAAATTGTAATTAATCTGAACCTTAGAAATTATAAAAAGACCAGATATTTTTTTTTATCATCTGATAGGAATTTGGTAAATTTTATGAAATTTTCACCTCGCTGTCTTTGATGGCCGATTTAAGCCAAAGTAGCCCTATTAAGTACTTCTTTTTTTAAATGATTATAAAAGCAGAGAGTCTAGAGAAGTTTTTACACATACTTAGAAACCATGAATTTGCCTGTTTAGATTTTTAATTTAAAGATTAATTTTTAAGTAATTGTTCACTAACATTCAAATTTTGACTTTACACTACTGTTTTCTAAATTTCCACTAAAGTTACGAAGCTGATTATTTTAGACATAAAAGAAGCACTAAAGATGATTCAGTGGCAAAAAGAAAAACATTAAAATATGTTCTACTTTTTTTTATTTAAAATTTTTAAGCTCTTTGGATCAAAATTTTCAAAAAGTCAGAAAAAAAATTATTACTCGAAAACTACGAATAATCGCGGAACATACATGGGGGTGATTCGGGTACTCCAAGAGGTGCTCTAACTCTGGACTTACGCTTGACACTATTTTTTGGGACATCCTGTATTATGGCGAAACGTAGTTCGCGCACACAGCCAGTCTAATATATAAAATTCTCGTGTCACAGTGTTTGTTACCGATCTCCTCCGAAACGCCTTGACCGATTTTTATGAAAATTTTTGTGTACATACATGCAATAGGTCTGAGAATAGGTCGTAAATTAATTTTTATATTATGGCGAAACGTAGTTCGCCGACCCAGCTAGCATATCATCTAATGGTTTACACAAGAAATCCTAAATTAACAGTTACTAGCAGTTTTGTAAACAGATATTGCTCCCACGCGCGTCTTGCGGAGAGATTATTAAAAATAATAATAAAAATATGGCGACACGCCCCGGCTTCGCACGGGTGCAATGTTGATACTTATGTGGGTTGTTGTTGTTCCCAAGATACCCCAGAGGTCACAACCCCCCCCCCCCCATAGAGAGGGGGGGTGGGATGGCCGAGTTTAACCCGGCGGGCCACTTCGTGTGGCCACCCGCTTCATGCGGAGAAGGGCGAAGTCCCCTCTTCTTATTTTAAGAAGTGGTGTGGCTTTCGCCAGAAGCCCGATTTGGGCGGCTACCTATGAAGGTAGCAAGGTGGAGGCGACTTTTCGCCACGGCGCTGAGCGCCTGCCGGGGGTTTCCCAGAGCTTTGGCTCACCCGCGCGGCGGTGGATCCAGTGGGATCTGCCGTCGGGCAACCCGTTACCCGCACTGAGCGCAGATGGGCGCAGATTGCGCCGCTCCACAAAGTAGCAGAGCCAGGAGGGGAGTCCGGCAAAGGATATGTCACAGGTAGGGGGTCAGCGGGAATAAGGCCTGGCTGTTGTCCCCTTCCCATTGTCTTGTGACCGACGGAGGAGCTGCAGGGGGGTTTTTAGTGGGTCCACATATCCTCGTGGTTTGGCTCGACCCCTCTCCCGAAAAAAAAAGGTCACAAGGTCTGGGGTGCGATGTCAGACAACCTCCTCGTGGTGCACTCTGGGCAACCCGGCAGATTTTCTGCCGCGGATTGTACATATATAAACCTTCCCTGGACCTATTGAAACACACACAGAAAATTTTGGAGGTATCCGTCGAGCCGTTTTTGAGTTTTAGCGAGATTAACACAGAGCGTTTCATTATATATAAGAAGACTAGTGGGTCCGGCAGACGTTGTCCTACCCGATTGCAGCGCCACCTACCAGGTCCAATTAAATTACGTATAAGCCTTCCCTGGACCTATTCAAACACACACACAAAATTTCGTAAGAATCGGTCGAGCCGTTTAAGAGTTTTGCGAGACTAACACACAGCGTTTCATTTTTTTTATATATAAGATTGAATTAACGTCTGCCGGGCTCACGTCTTGTACCAAGATAATTCTCCAACAAAACTCAATCGGTAAAATAGGGGAAATGTGGAGTAATTAATTATATTATGTTATGATTTTGATACACAAGACAAATTAAGCACACTCCGCGCTAGCCGACTGCTGTCAACCGTAACGGACGTACGGCCCGCCAGACACTGTCCCCGCTTTTTAAATCTCTCATATCTTCTATGATATTTATTTTAATGATATGCTGTAAAGGGCAATTCGATCGACATGAAATGCACAATGTATCTAATTTTTTTTTTAATTGGATAAGGAATAATACTGTTTTGTTTAAAATAGCTTGGTAAGTAACCCATTTTTTTTGTAATATATGAAAGATAAAAATGGTTATTGTGGGTTCGCCTGAGGAGATAAACATATACCATCGCGGACTTTTTTATCGATCTTTTTAAGATATACAATTCCGTAGTTAATTAATTTGATCTATCTCGTAAGGTTTGGCCAGCGTTTGCAATGTAAGCGCACAAAAATAAGTTTGTAACGACATCACATTACAAATCTTGGAATTTCTCGGCTTTTATCTACTATAACAAGCATGTATTATACATAAAAGTGTTCCTCTTGAATCACTTTATCTACTGCTGAAAACTGCATTAAAATCCGTTGCGTAGTTTAAAAGATCTAAGCGTACAGACAGCTGGAGTAATGTCTTCGCGTTCGGAGGTGTGACGTCATGAGCTAAGCGATCACGAAGTCCCAAGTTTCAAAAATTTCTAAAAAACACAGTTTTTAAGATATCGTAAAAATTCTTTCACTGATATTTTTTAGATTATAAGTTTGTTTTTTATAGCTAATAAAAATGTCACCCTCATCTTCCTCATTGTTTTCTGTGATAGGTATCCAAGCTTTAGCAATTTTTCTTTGCCTTGTACAGACCTACCTTTAAAAGAACACTGCGCTTTTAGCGTCTTCAGGAGGCAGTTTGAGGTAAACTACTTTGTTTTCTTCTTCAACAAAAGCTGGAATTACTAATGTCGTCATTTTTCCCTTATATATAATTAATTTTTTAGGATATTTGGCTTATTTTATACAGAGTAATTTTCAACCATCAAACTAGCGAACACAAACAAAATGTCAACTTGACAATGACATTAGACTCACGGTGCTGAAGAATTCGGCCTGAGCACTATAAACGTTGCTTGTGAATTGTGATGCATTCAATGACGTCATCACATCCAACGTCGACGCTGTTGTCGCGAAACGGGCCGCCTGTTAGCGCGCTCACAGTGCTGATGGTCACTAAAATCACGAAACGGAACGCGGCGCAATTTTTCTTTGCGTAAAAAGTATATTGAGATTCCCGCTAAAAAGTTTGACGTTTGAATAAAAATGTCTGTGTGTGAAAATACCTACGTAAGTAAAAATAGAAGCAGTGGGAAGCAAGCATAAAAAACACAGTGACAACATACTCATTGGCCTTTATATTGTTGAACATATTATAATTTATAACAGAATGAATATTGCTATAACCACATTTAAAAGTCCCTTTTGCTTTTACTGCCTTGCTGAAGAAGATGCTAAAGATATTGAATTCGTTGAGGATCCTGTTGAAACAACAAAATTAATGAGCAGTAAAATTGATATTGCAGATGTTACTCACGGCCAGGTAAAGAAGCTAGATACCTACATTATTTTCAATAAAATAAATAGATTCAAAATTTATAACGACTACGTAACTTATATCATTGACTTTGTGAAACAAAGTTTGTAATTTTAAATCACGAAACTTACAAATATATTTTTGAGGTTTGTGTGATTAGATAAGTTGCTATGTTAGTCAATGTATTGTTGCATCTATCAATTATTTCTTGATTTCAGTATGTTGCTGTTATGTGGAGAAACAAATGGGCTCGAGGCCTAGTAACAATGGAGCAACAATTTTTGATATGGTTAATTGATTATGGAATTTTTCTGAGACCTAATGAGAAAACTGTGTACACAAATCTACCTCCCACTTATAAAAAGCTCCCAACAAAAGTATTTGAGGCCAGTATCCATGGTGTTACACCAATTGATCGGGTAACTTTCGTAATATATTAGTTTGCTTATTCACATTTCTCAAATCTTACAAAATATTAATATATTATGGCAGTAGTTTGACAAAAAAGTGGTAGTTGCATATCAGAATAAATATATTTGATTTAAGCAGCTGTACCCATAACTCCAACAGGCATTTATATATATATATAGTTTTTTATTCATTTCTTTATTAGTATTTCTCATTTAAATTATCTATGAGAAATACTATTATTGTAATGTTGGCGGCTTAAAAGTGGACACAGTAGTGCACTTGTTCTTATCAAGAAGGCTGCCCCAATTTCTGAACAAGTTGTAGATTCAACTTCTTTTACCACAGTGTTTCACATCAATACGTTCTTTGATGTTGTAGTTATTGTAATTTGAATGTTATATTTTTACGCTTTGCACTCTGTTTTAAAATCTATAATACAATTTGAACACCGTTAATACAGCACAAGTTCCAGCTCAGGCAGGATTGAAACCTTTAATGTATGATGTTGATGCACTTATCTAACTTATCTTCTAGGAAATTGGAGATTTGCCCCAATCAAATGAAATTTCACCTTTATTGATATCCTTTACTTTTTTATAACTAATTAACTGAAGTGAATATTGTTGTGTTTAAAATTTGTTAGATGAACATGCAAATTATATTACTATATGTATTCCAGACTCTCTCTGATGAGTGTGAAATACAAAATAAAATATCAAATACATGGACAGCTGGCGCCATAGAAAAGTCCCAAAAGTTGATAGCAACTGCCAATCGGATCTATTTTGTACCAGTTGCACTAATGTCTACAAAATTTAATGATGTTGTAAGTATTACAGATTAAAACAACAGACACTATAAGATAAATTCTTAATAAAACAAACAGTTTTCTTAATGAAATGATCACATAAGCTATTATTACTTAATACTTGGTTCATGCTCTATATTTTTTATTATAATTTTGTAATACTTGTACCTACAAAAATATTTTTTATTTTACTTGCTAATGATTATTGGGAGGCCTGCGATCGATCCTGCCATGTATGTGTTTATACCATGTACATGTATGTGTTTTTCATTTCACAAATTTCATATGTACATTTATCTGAACCTCTACAGCTCCTACGGTGAAGGAAAACATTGTGAGGAAACCTGCATACACCTGCGAAGTAATTCAAAGGTGTATGTGAAGTCAACCAATCCACACAGGGCCAGCATGGTTTGACTTAGGCCTAATCACCCTACCACACCTGGTTAGGGTAGCCTCGTGCCCCTTGGTGGGGACATATATGAGCTGTGATGATGATAATGAATTCAAATTCAAATTCAAATTCAAATTATTTATTTGCTATAAATAGGGTTACATATCACAATTTTGTGGGTGTTATAAAAAGTTGATGAACTTAATGCCTATTTAGCTATTGAGTTATAGCATGCAAATACTTTAGCAATTCCTTTAATTATAAATCATATGTCACACAATTATTGAATAACAAAATTAACAAAAGTCAATCAAACTACAATTTACCGAATCATTAAATTAAAATTACGCTTAAAAAATCAATCTATTATAATTAAAATCTTTTAATGAATGATTATTAGTAGATTATTTAATAATCTACTGTGAAACATTTATGTGTCACTGCAAAGAAATGTTAAAATTCAGTTTTCCCATTCTCTTTCTTTTATTACAGGTGATTGGTGATTTATATCTAGAAATTGATCAAAAGATAGTTAATATTCTTGATGAACTTGTTCTGTGGCCTGTGTTTTTGGAGAAAAATAGGATCTCTTTTATAAAAAGTAAATACTTTTTGATTCTTATATAAAGTTAGGTGTAGATTTATCAAACTTTGGTTACTTTTTCAGATGTTCAATGTTATCACCTTATCAGTGGTGATTCCTCTAAGTTGGCGACGTTGGCGCCGCCAAATCAGACATGAACAAAATTATTTAATAATGTTATCTATAGTATGTAATAAAGTAAACACATTTTCCGCGCAATCTTAGCAGCCCACCTCCCACCCATTGTTTGTATGCAGTTATTACGTGGCCGGTTTAATGGCGCCAATAATGCTCTCGCGAAAATTTTGATTTTATTACATTGTTTGGTTAACCTTTTAGATCAGCCATACTCAAATTGCGGCCCAGGGGCCGCATGCGGCCCGCCGAGCATTTGATAGTGGCCCACCCGTTGTAGCTTCAAATTCTATTAACAAAAGCCAATTACCTATTTTAAATTCCGCGGGATTATTAAGCGCAGCATAGGGCACCGATTGCACACGTTGCCCGCGTTAATGAAAAATTATACAAACTTAGAAGTTATTTTTAAAGAGAAAAGAAGGAGTACGCCGAATATTGGATAATAGTGCCTGATGAATATAAAACTATTAAAAAATGCGCCCAAATTCTGCTTACATTTTTTGCATCGACATTTCTTTGTGAGTCATCTTATTTAAAAAATGAAATATGCAAAGAACGTATACGGAAACTGGCTTACATATTATTTTCTTCTCGATAACATATTAAGAGTAGCGTGCAGCAATTACAAGTCATATCTAGATAAAATTGTTAAAAAATGTTCCCAATATCATTATTCTCACTAAGATTTAAATTAACAATTAAACGCAATAGGTCTTTTTTTCATTAACGCCTAAAAAACAGGTTGTGATTTATTAGGTAGTAGCCCGCGCGACACAGCCAAAATCTGAAAGTGGCCCAAGAAAAAAAAGTTTGAGTATGGCTGTTTTAGACTTTCAATAACTTTTAACACAAGATAAATGGTCATATAAATAATCAGTATAGGTACATAGGGTAGGCTCGAGCCCCTCGGTGGGGACGTATATGAGCTGTGATAATGATAATGATAGGAACAATAATCAGTATATTAGCGGTTAGCACATTGTAAAAGAATGAAATTGTTTTTTTTTGTTTACTGTTTGCACAAATTAATTCAGGCTGGAATTCGACAGGCGTGAATAATCTAAACACAGTGCAAACTCCTCAAAAAAAACAAATAAAACATTTCTCATTTGCAATGTGTGCTAAGTTTTGATAAAAGTTAATTTTAGTTAATTTTAGTTTTTTTTGACAAAAAAAAACAAATCGAATTGAGAACCTCCTCCTTTTTTGAAGTCGGTTAAAAAGTAGGTACCCTTAAGCCAACCCAAAAGGACACAGCAGGAATCGCCACTAGACATTATCATTATTACCAAGTAGATGGTATTTTCAAGCAGTTTTTAAATTTAACCCCTTTTTTCATTGACATATAGTAACCTTATTCTATATACATTTGTATTGCTAAATATTGTACAGTCATCATCATCATCATTTCAGCCAAGAGACGCCCACTGCTGGACATAGGCCTCCCCCAGGGATCTCCAAACCGATCGGTCCTGCGCCTCCCGCGTACAGTATCGTGTACGAAATATAATAATTTATTTGTTTCATGACAATACACATATTTAATGTAGAGTAACTGGTAATTTTGATATAAAATTCATAACTGCCTCTAGTGCTTAGGTAAGTTTTTTTGCCCGTGGTACTACTCACGTGTCCGGCCCATAGTACTACTTATTTATTTAACACATAAAATTAGACAGCACAAACAACACATAAGACAAAATGTACAAAGGATCTGCTTATTTCATACATGAAATTTCTTCCATCAGACCCGCGAAAGCAGAAATTGTAATGTAATAATATTTGCGTGTACAGCAGAAAACGATCAAATATAAAAAAATAATAAAATTAAAAACGTACTAAATAACGAAATAGATAAATAAAAAAATAGAAATACCAAACAGCTTTATATATTATACAGACATACATACTATAATTAAGACAAGGACAGATAGTATTCCCTTATGCGCCGCTTGAATGAGCAGATGGTTTGACAGTCGCCTATGTCAGGTGGAAGCGAATTCCAAAGTCTGACTGAATGAGCCATAAATGAATTGGAAAGGAAAGTGGAATTACAGATTATTATTTTTCATACTTATTATTATTTTTCGCCATGTGGGTAATTATCGACTTGAATATTTTTATTATTTTTAAGAAATTAAGGATCTAAAAAGAGCAACTTTCCAATTGCTAGTGTAATTTCATTTTAACCGACTTCACAAAAAGGGGGACTATCATTTTAATTGTGTTCTTTTTTTTACGTTTGCTACCTCATAACTCATTTATTAACCGATTTGGAAACTTATTTTTTGTTTGAGAGGGTATACTTCCCGATCAGTGTCATTGTCACCAAAATCGGGATCTGATGATAGAATTCCAGGAAACTCAAGGGAAACCTTTATTTATTATTTATGTTTGTTACCATAAGAATAACTAATAATACGAGTATTATTAGTTATTCTTATGTTGTTACCTCATAACTCTGTTTATTATATCGGCCGATTTGGATTTTTTGTTGTTTGAGATAGGACCGATCGGTAAGTATACCCTCTTCCTGATTGATTCCATTGTCATTAATGTCATTATCTGTTGATGAGAGATGAGATAAAATTTAACCCACGGCACTTTTTACAGAGTTTAAACTGTCTCTCATTTTGTTCGTGTTTTCATAAGCAGTCGGTAGATGCCGCTACCTACTCAAAACATTACACGGTATCTTATTATTACATTCAAATAACAATCGTTTTGTCTATTTGATTGCTCTACACTTGCAAAACATAACTTCTACTTCACGTCTCTGTTTGAACACGAGCATCTTATTTTCTTTAGTATAGGTAATAAAGTTCAACCGACAAATAGCAACCTAGATTTTTAAGCTTAAATAAGCTTAAAATAACTTGCGGATGATTAGAGAGTAAACATTAGTTCGCTCGCACTTCCTTAGAAAACCTATCAGTTTTGAAATAGCTGTGTTACTTATACACATAAAAATATAAATATGGAACTATTTGAAAGATTTTCTAACAATAGTCTATTAATAATGTGCAAACTTGCTGGTTTTACCACGGGGATCGCTCTTTTATATCATAGCTATCACCGCGTTAAACTCTAGCCACAGTGCGTATAAAGATATGTTGCCGTTGTCTTTTTTAGATCTATCAACACACTACACGACCCGCAGGAAACATCGCTCGTGTTTGCTAAAACCAGCTATTGCTGATGCCAAATTACCCACAATGAGCTTGGAGACCACTATGGAGGAATATGACGCCATCTGCGCCGTCGCCCCCGAACTCGTCGTCGAAACGGAATGCAGCGACTCCTCGGTAGCTGGCAGCACTGTTGTAGATTACACTACTGGCAAGCCAGCCAACGAGGATACATTCAAACTCACAGCGGCCGAAATTGAAAAATATTCGAACATGTACGTCGAGATTAACGACAGAAAATACAATGTGTTGAACGTTCTAATTAACAAAGTTAGGGATTTGAATATGTGTGAAAAGTACAAAGACCACGATATTAAGTCAGTTGGGCGGGGTTATTGTAGAAACCTAAAGCGAGATGTCGATGATATGTAGGTTGTCTTTCTAATGCGACGAATATTCTTTGATATGTCAAGTTCCAACTCGTTAAAAATATCAACTCTATACTTACAAAAACATAAGAAAATATTTTCATTATGAGCGTAAAATCGGTTCAAGTGGTTGAAATATGAGCGTTGATATTTCAATCACTTGAATAAATTCTATTATTTTATTATAAGTAGGTAGCTGTGTTTTTGTTTGGATTTGTACTGTTTTTATAACAATGAAAATCGTAAACGATATGCAAATATATCTTTCAAATAAGGTCCGGCGCCCATTGGCGTGCCGGTACGGTACGGTACTGAAGAGGATTTTTGTAGAGTAATAAGAATGTAACTTTATTTCTAAACACCTGACAATACAAAAACAGTGACGTGGGCTGCTTCGATATGCCTCGGGACGCTTTGGCGTTCTTAAGAATGCCGCGGCAGGCATCCCAAAAATATTACACCCCGCGGCCACATATTAATAAATGTAGGTTAAATTACTCATCATTGAATTTCGAAGTAAAAGATTTTTAAAGAAGATATCCGATACTGGTATAATAGGTACGCATGGCCTCTGTAGTGTCTCGTCTCGACATTGAGCCCCGCGCGTACCTAAATATATAGAAAGTTACAATCATTCACAAAGGTGATTCGAGGCCAGTAGTGCCATCTTTGTATTGTAGCATATATTAAGTGTTTAGAGGCATGGTTTCTGTTTGACATTCAGCCAAGAAATAGTGTAACGGATAGTAGGTACTCTTATACCATTCTGAGATGGCATCACACCAACCATACAGCTTGAACAAATTGTGATATTTTTGTGGAATTATGTGAAGTAATTTGTCCTTAGATATCTTAGAGCACTGATAATCATATCTGTAACATCGTTAAGAACTAATAAAACGCACAGTACATATATCCAGTAATAAAAAAGACTGCTAAATATAGATTATATAAAAAATATAGATTATATAAGCTTACATCGCTTTAAAATGTTTGACGGTTGTTCGCCGTTTTAAGACTGATAGATAACGTTAGATAATTTAGAGAAGCTGATGTATATAGTATACTTACAATAAATATACATACAAATAACGTAAAGTATATCTACATTAGACTCATTGTTAAAAAATATATAGTAGGTATAATGTTCGTCATACCTTATATAAACATGTTACAGCTGTTATGTATATTTTAAGGTATAAAAGTGATATTATTTTTAAAGAGTTTAATTTTGATTTCTAAGTTAGCTTAGATCTAATTTAAGGCAAAACGGGTCTTTAATACTAATTGTTTTTGTTTCAAGTGCTTAATTAGGGTCAATCATAGGCTTAGAATCAAGCCCATTGAAGTTAGATATGAATGTCACGAAAGTTTTTTTTGTAATACCTTATTATGATTAAGTTACACTTTATTATTTTCATTAAACATTGATTAGTATGCAAAATCTTGCGATTAAAAGTCTGTTACTAGAGAGAAAAAAAGGCTGTTAAAAATTGATTTTTAAATATTGAAATAAAAAGCTGAAATAATTTTTAGTATTTTTTCTTTATTTTTTATATACAAATAGAAATTATTACCTTAGGCAATTAATCCTAATTAAGTTACATAAGTCTTAAACTACTCATAGACCTACAAAATAACTGTATTTTTATTGATAACGTTGGTTTTATTTATTATATTTATGTGATGGTTTTGCTGATGGTAAGCCACAAATCCACAGTAATGATGTGATAAGTAGGTATCATTAACAAATAACAACATGAAAATATTATACAGTCTCCAAATATACAGACGTAAACACTGTCAAATCTTGGTCCTTTCAATCCTGTGATGTTAAGACTGTTTTTTCATAGGGGTTTGAGGGTGGTACCTAACTACTACTGTTTACTATTGAAGCTCAGTGTACCGCAAACGTTTCGAGTTTTCGAAATTGTAGAAATAAGTTGTTTAATATTATCAATAATGTTTCATATAGCGGTTCATTCTACCACGAGAAACTACAAAAAAAATGACCATGTTTATATTTGAACGCAGACTGATTTTATATATAATTTAATACAGCACATATTTTGTACGTATTGTAATCGGTATCCAATAACTATATTTATAACATCACAGAAATCAATGAGGATTTTTGATATTTAAATGTGTCTTTATATCAGATGCTTCATCGTTTTATAGCATGAAAGAATTCTTGGTGGTTTTGGTTAGAAATACGAAGAAAATATAAAATCCTACTTTTCTAAAGAATGTTTGATTAGCGACTGCGACGATTGAGGTGCATGTTTGAATGTTGAATTTACTAGTTAAAACTCAATTTGGTCTCAAGGTATCACTGTTATTAGAGTTGCTATAATGATATCACTTAGACCCCATATGTGTTGACAGTAATGACTCGAAACTATTGATTGTAAAATCAACCGACATCCACAATCTTTTTTTGCTCAGTAGGTACACAGCTACTCCAGTTGCGAGAGTCTTTAAACATTCAAATAGTAGCATCTTTTTCTGCACATACTATAGTACATTACGGATAGAGAAAAATATCGTTGATGGTTATTAGAACTCGGAGTCACAGTCTGAATTCAAAATATCGTGGTGTCTTAATTTATGCAACTCTCAAACTGGCCTGCGAAGACACCACCCGAGTTTACAACCTATGAATCAATCCATTCCGGGGTCTAAGTGTGTTTGCTGCGGCTCAACTAAATCACAGGCGGATGCTGGGGTTCGTGCTCGCGACGTAGCTGAGGAGTTCGTCCGAGTCCTCGCAGACGACCGGCTTCTCATGGTAGCAGGCGACGTCGTGCCACGCGATGCCGTCGTTGTAAACGTTGTTGAGCACGCTCATGCACGACTCGGTGGTTCCGTTGATGTCGAACTCTGCGTTGTCAGGCTGCCGCTGCTTCTTGTGGCCGGTCTGCGACCACGGGTTGTAGCCCCAGCCGTTAGGAATCTGGTAAAGCAATCAACCTTCAGTTTTTGGGTAATTCTCATCGACACGATTCTCATCGTCACCTTCGTGGACAATGTTTGTTGCTTAAACTATTTGTCCACGAAGGTGACAATGAGAATCGTGTCGATGAGAATTTCTCTTTTACGCTATTTTACTCGTATTACAAGTGTGGCAAAAGTTGCGATTCACAAATCCCTTAGGCGTAGGATACCTATCTTGCGAATAATAGCTGCTTCTGATTTTTTTTTTGCATTTAACAGCATGTATATCCGTGGCAGATTCGATACGCAGTCTGCGCGAGTACCTACCACTTACCTATTTATGTCACAAAATGTCACTAGTTGGCAAAGTATAACGCGGTGTTTGTAGGAGTTGCATTTTTTCAAAATCGGCAAGTAACATGCACCTATATTATCGGAAGAAATCTTTCTCTAGGATAAGTTCGTATTCGAAGATTTTAATCGTATTTCGTTGGTAAGTGTCCAAGTCGTGGCACACTTAGTAAATTTGAATTTTCTTACGGCACCCTAGTCATTTTTTTCTATTTCTTTTTATTATTTTTGTTGTACCTTTCTTGGAATTTTCCTTTTTAGCACAGATATCAGAGCGCCTTGCGGCACCCACTTTGGGAACCTCTGGGTTAGAGGTTGTCTAGAGCCCAAACTACTATTGCTAGAATCATGAAATTCGGTACAGAGGTTCGTTGGCATACTTAGTAGTAGTAGGTAAAGTAGGTATACTTAGTAGTAGTAGTTATTTTTTATTTTTCGTCTTTTTTATTTCACTTTATGCTTTGGAGAAGAGATATTAGTCACCAAACCTTGCGCTTTCTCTCTTATCGTTAAAGTCCGTCTGTCTTTCTTATGGTCTCACAGTCATGGAACACGTATCAAATCATATTTATTATATATATATATATATTTATATATACCTGTGTTGTGGGCGCCATCTTTTCTCTGTTGGCGGACCAGAACCAACCGAAGATATTCTTGGGCTCGAGGTCTCTGCGTGATTCACAACCCTTGAAGTCACAGAGTCGACCAGACGTCCAGATGTACGGAACATCGTCTGAAAAGAGTGAAAAGATATTATAGCATTGTCTTACATTTTTAGGTTGCACACAACGGCAGGCGATGTATAAGTTTATAAACATCACAAATAAGATAATATATTTAGAAAAAAATAATAAAACACGACAAAAACAAACATTTATTATAGTTACCAATGAGTTACCATAAAAAACGAAGATCTAAGTATATAATAGAAAACCATGAGACTTACTTAAATGGAAAAAAAGTGAATTTGATAGATTATTTTTTATGGATCTTAATCAGTTGTAAAAATATACAATAGCTAAATCGACTTTAATAGAAAAAACAAAAACCGCTACTGCTTTCCTCAAGAAGTGAAAAACTGCCCAAGCAAGCTTAGCTTTACAAATAAGTTACGCAAGCTTTCCGTTTAGCAGTCTATAAAACAAATTAATAAAATAAACAAAAAAGCAAAAACAAAACAAAATAATAAAAAAAAACAAATTGATGAAAAAATTATACACCAGGAACAAAACGCTGCCACACAGATTAAAGGACGAAGCTCTAACGTATAGGACCAATCCTGACTTATCTATTTGAAGTTGTGGAATTAAAGATCTTATGTTTTTGTGTGGTAACTTTGTATGGACAAGTGGCGTCATTTTGTTTTTAGCGGCCATCGTTAATTTTTATACTAATTTGTAACCATATTTTAAGTGAACATATTCAACAAAGAAGTTTTGTCATACCTAAGTAATATCGGAGCTTAGTTATGGGCACTTCAGTAGCAATACCGTAAAAGTGAATTACGTAATTCTGACAGCCCACATTTTAATTCAAAACACAATTATTAAGATAATTAAATATGTATTTATAAAATAGTTTGGTTTTTATACATTTTGGTGAGAGGAGCATTAAAAAGCCGGCACCTAACCTAACCTAACCGTGCACTGTGATTGGTTGAAGCTAAAACATTCCACTTGGGTCGCTTCATGTTTCTGGCAAAGAATTTCGCGTGGTGTTTATCTTGAATTCTTGACTAGTATTAAAAATAACCTAATTAACAGCGTTTTGCATTCATTTCAATAATAATTATTAGTTAGTTTACGAAGAAACTTCAAAGTGTGATATCTTGGCTCCGATATTATTTAGCTATATGTATGTACCCCATAATAAAATTGATTTCTTTTGAATTGTTCTTCCAAAATTTACTACTTTCATGAATGGCCGCCAAAATTGAAAACGCCTTTGGGGCGATGTAAAAAGTTTCACTTTAAAAAATGTAATATTATATTAAATGTATTAAAAAGATTTAAATAAAAAACATAATTTACGAAAATGAACAACGGACATTAAAAAACACAAAAAAGTTAAAAACATAAGAAAAACACAATTCTTTTATTTCGAAGTTGACGCCAGATTTTATATCATTATTTTTAATCATCGATCAGCTGCACCGATTTCATAATAAAAAATGTGATGTGTGTATTCTTATATTTTTGATTTTTTATGTTTCTGAAATCGGTTTTAATTTTTTGGAAAATATTTTTTATTAATGTATTCGCTGGGTGCGAGCGAAGTACTAGGTGGGAGTAATGACATCTATCGCAGCGCCCATCGAGGCCAAAAGTAGAAATAATGTTAGCTCTGTTAGCTGTCAGATTTGTTAATGTCAAAGCAATCTGTGTAGACTTAACTACCTAATTTTAATAATCGCATTATTACGCCAACAAAAATAAATCACAGCAGTTGTTGTGTTGTAAATTGCAAGAATACTGGCAGAAATAGTAAATGCAACTTTTACCGATTCCCGAAAGCTACCTACTTGGAAACTTGAACAACGCAAGAAATGGATAGCTGCCGTCAAGAGAAAAAAGTAAGTAACATCTTAAGCTCATTTTAATCCTGTATTTGATATTATGGGTTGGCTTTAGTATCCTGCTGCACTAGTATTTGGCTAATTTTGGCTATAAATTAAAAGATAGTTTCTAATTTAAATATTTTCCTACAATGCCGCCATTAAATTTTAAAGTGACAGTCAACAGAGTTGCGGACGCTAGGTGGCGCTGAAGTCGTGCACACAGCCAATTCTTACAGGTATTTTTGCCTTTTTGGTGTTTTTTAAATCGGTTTTTATTATTTAACTACAGTCAAGTTTTCTGAATAGATATAATACCCGGTGCTACATCATTCAGGTTAGGGCTGTTTTTTTTTTCATTTGGAATATAATTTTTTTCGAGGAATAATATAGCATAAAAGCATGCAACCTTATTTGTTCTGCAGATCATAGATCTGTACGTCTAGTACGAGTTTTTAAATCGAGTAAACTACAATAGTTTTCGTTAGCTCGCCAAACTGTCAGTTTACGATGTAAACGGTAGTATGAGTTGCTTGTTTCGAATTCACGTTTAAACGATAGCGAGTTAGTTTTACTCGATTAGACGAACTTCACACTATATATTTATATCTCTCTTACACACATGTGAATGGAAAGAGACACGCGATTCTGTCACTGTGACGTTTTCTTAGCCGTTTTTATTATTTTTAAAGTGAGTTGAATGAAAGAAAAACAAAATTTTTTATTTGTTGTAAATTGTATTATTTTATAATGTCACGGGCAAGTCAGTCGCAATTTATTTTAATGATAATTAATTGTGTTAAACACTTTAGGAATGAAAATAGAATTAAAAATCTCGTTTAAATTATGTGTATTTATTAACACTTTTTTAAGGAATGGTGATTTAAGGCGGTAGCGCTGAGTAAAGTGTGTATCGGAGATACGGCTTAAAAATGATTGTCACAGCTCTCTTCATGCGCTATTTCGTCTTGCATGGCCCTCCATGCAAAGTACCACCGTGCAGACATAATTTTAGTGTTTAGAAACACAAAAAAACGTATTTATGTACCAAACTCACATAAAAATGTAAGGTGAGAACCTAAACTACAATAGTTTTCGAGTAAACTATCAAACAAATGCCAAACATGTAACTCATACTGCCACACTATTCGAATACGTACTTATTGATCGAGTAGTTTATTACTTTGTAACTCATACTGTCAATTCTAGTTCATTATAGTTTCCGATAGAGGCGCTGGTGTGAAATGTATGGAAACAAAACTATTCGATCGTTCGAATCAGAAACTATCAAAACTCATACTAGACGTACTGTATGATGAATAAAAAAGTTTCAGAAATTATCTTACTTTGCTGGATGAGTTTGAAGATTAGATTGTTTTCTTCTTGCGTCTCCATGGAGACGAGGTCCATGCAGTATTCGCGGCAGATGTTGCGACCATCGAGCCAGTCCACTTTCCTTTTAGCCAGCTCGGGCACGTGCCCGCTGTAGAAGTAGTTATGGCCTCTGTAGAAGAATTGCTTTGGTCCTGGAAATAGAAAAAGCAAATTCATTAATCATGTGGTAACAGATTCATTTTTGTGTACAGTAAGCAACCCGTCAAACTTTACATTTGCATATTAAAACTGCCATTATTACTAACGATATAAGAACGGTCTCAAGGTTTACATGCAAAGTCTGGCGTGTTGCTGCGTGTACCTTTAGTATAGGTAGTCTTACAAAAATATGACTTATATCTCACTCTCAAAATAAAAAAAATATTTTACAAAAAATAAAAACCGACTTCAAAAACACTGAAAATTTTAAAGTAATATAAGAATAGGTACAGACTACATCACACTTAACGATGATCACCTAGAAAGTCTTAAAATTTGTCACCGACTTCAATATAGAAGTGTGATGTTGTCTGTACCTATTCTTATATTATTTTAAAATTTTCAGTGTTTTTGAAGTCGGTTTTTATTTTTTGTAAAATATTTTTTATTGGTAACTGTAGTGAATGAAATCTTTTTAGTGAAAGGATAGGGTTTCCATCGATTTTCATGAGATCCCATCATCAGATCCTGACTTTAGTGATCTTGGAACCACTCCAGGAGTATACTCTATCGAATACAAAAGGAATCATTAAAATCGGTTCACAAACGACGAAGTTATCCGCGAACAAACATAAAAAAACAAGCATATACGAGTACACGGTCGAATTGAGAAACCTCCTCCTTTTTTGGAAGTCGGTTAAAAATTCAGTTGCGGTTAACAATAAGGTTGATTTTCCACAGCGTTTAATATCTATACTTATTTGCATTGACGTATATTAACGTATATGTTAATATACGTCAATGCTTATTTGCTTCAAATGCATTTACACATATACACATTTGATAAGAGACAAATATGAATTCTGGCATCAATACCTAAAAAAGTATACTAAGTTTCCTTTGCATAATAAGGAATCAATTATTGTTGGCTTAAATGAGATTTCAGAACCTACACATATTTCGAGTTCACAGAATAGGTACATACATACTTCTCATTATAAGAACTTGGTAAATGCAGTGATGACAGAGTTACAGAATGCAGTAGTGTAAAATCTGAGTTTGAGGAAAATAAAATTATTATATCAAACATTCTTAGTAATATCTTCAGTTCTTGGTTTAAAAGAAAATATAATTTCAACCATTATGACCACAATTAATTTACAACTTCGATAAATTTGTCCTACTATTTTAACAGATAGCTAGGTACCTTTAGTACCATTCATGCTACTAATAGGTAGGTACCTAACTAAAGTACCTATATTATTTCGCATAACATTGGCAAAAGTTTTTTAAGCAGCAATGTTAAGGAGATAAAACAAGAAACTTGATTACAACCAAAAGGCTATAATGTAATAAGTAGGTAGATACGTGATTTAAATGCCTTAGAATTAGTTTAATTGGACCGGATTCGCAAATGATTCTGCGAAGGACGAGTACCTACTTACTCGTTAGTAACAACGAGAATTACATAATTTTTGTCGTAGATATTTTTTTGCGTACCAGTAAGTTCCCATTCAAGCTTTACATTTACACTACGAAAACCACCACTATTACAAGCGACATAAGAATGGTCCAAAGCCCAAAGGTCAAACAGTATAGCTTGACAAGGAGTTTACTGTACAATGTCATTAAGATATTTATACTTACTATCTAATATTACCATGAATTTTTCGTGTTTATCTTTTTTGATCCGACTCAGCCGTTTATACTTATAGGACCTTTTAGGAGATAGTCTGTGTCTTTATAAAATTAAAAGTCATTTAATTATCTTTAAACCAAAAGTAACAATTGAGTTGTAAAAGGTGTGCTCTTGAGATAAGAATAGGGTAAGTATATTATTTTTTATTAAATATACACAGACGTGAAGAAAATACAAAAAAAAGAAAAAGTGCATAAATCTCCAATCATCGATACTAAATCTTCATAAACCAACACCCCAGTTATCGACAATTTCCAGTTACCGACACCCAGTTATCTGTCAGATCAACACTATGATATCTAGAAGGCGATAATCACTGGAAATAAAATTAACTATTAAATAAGTACCCATTTATTGTCTACCGTACTCATTATATTACAAACTTTCCATAGCTTTCGTGCTAAAGTGTATTTAATTATACAAATACACACACACTTATTTATAAGTATAATATAACGGTTTATATAATAAAACAATTGTCCAAAACTTTCAACTACAAAAATCGACAATAATTACTAAAAAGTTATTATTAATAAACTAGTTACAAAATCTTTTCTAAAATGTTTTCTTCTCCTTTAGTTAAAACTGTGCTCAGCCCAATAGAGCAATCGATTGTCGTTTTTCCCGAAATTTTATCGTGGAGCGTAATCCTGGGTACTAGTATTATGTTATCTGTGTCCTGTCCTGGGTAAGTACTCCGAAACGTTTCGCAGCAGCTGCAGTCTTTTCACCATTTCTTACAGCCTCAACTGCTTTTTCTAATTGGTAGAGAGTATAATTTTTTTTATATATATAATATATAATATAATAATAATTTCTATATAATATAATATAATAAATATAATTAAAATATAATATAATTATAAATCAAAAATAATAATAATAGGCTGGCTGGAGTGGGCTGGATGAGTGTAGCCGAAGATCGGAAGCGGTGGCGTGCATTAGGGGAGACCTATGTCCAGCAGTGGACGAGTGTAGGTCGATGATGATGATGATGATAATTTTTTCGCGGAGCCATCTGTAAGAACCAATCATCGACACATATAACTACCATCGATTGTAAAAACCAATGATCGACACTAACAATTTACTAAGTATTAAGTATCAAAATAACCGTAAGCTTCCGTTATAACAAAAAACGATTCAAACATTCTCATACCGGCTCCAGACTCACGCGAGAAGTCTCGGCGAGAAGTCTCGCCGAGAACTTGCGCGAGAACCGAGAAGCTATCCACACTCAGCGATCTTCTCATTTACATTCTCGGTCGTGATCCGGAATGGACGACAGTGCTAGCTACTGCCTTGGTATTGTGTGCGTTATTTCGTTAACACGAAAATTAAAAATAATATTAAGAAAAAATGGCTCAAACGATGGTGGTTATTGACAAAGTACTTTTTTATTAGAAAACGTTTTGCTTCCCACAAAATAGGCTCTGTGTGAAAATATTATATAACTTTAACTCTGTTTCATTTTTCCACATTTTTTACTCGTATGTCTAAAATTACTGAACTATAAAGACTAACGAAATATCTCAAACAATTAAAATCTTCGTGAATTTAAATTATTTTCTTAATATTTATCACACATTATTTTGTTAAGCACTGATAGCACAGATGAGAGACTACCTATGTTAAATGAAAGAGTATACAATAACTGTAAAGTTATCTAAATGATACTGATATGCATCAGACACCACAAAGTATTTTTTTTATAGAATAATTGGCACGAGATAACATGCGATCTACGCCACGGTCGCAGTCGCACTGAGAACAAACGAGAGTGTGATAGTGTTCTCTTTTCTCGCCCGAGAAACCCTTTGAAGCGGGCAAAAAAACCGACACCGATCGGAGAACAGGCGAGCCCGAGAACGAGAAGCCGAGAAACCCATCACATTCACGCTTCTCGGGTGTTCTCGGGGGTTCTCGGCGTGAGTCTGGAGGCACCTTTATAATAATCCTTGAGAAACATAAATTTGAGTAAGCCACAGTAAATTAGAATTAGAAAAATGAACAAGAAAACACTCAATTCCTTAGGGATTTCTCTAAGAAATTCTGTTAATTTCATAAAATCTCTACACTCTCTACACTCAGTTCTAACGCCGCCATTTTCAAACGAATTGGCGGGGTTCGCTCTTATGTAAACGAGTGTCAGTCAAAAGTGTGCTATGGTACAGTGCCTATTTATTAAAAAAATCGATTTCATACTCTTATTTTTTTTTTGATCAAAAAATATGTGTCGGTCGTTGGTGCCACTACGTTATTCATCATCATCATATCAGCTCATATACGTCCCCACCGAGGGGCTCGAGCCTACCCTAAGTAAGGGTGATTAGGCCTTAGTCAACCACGCTGGCCCAGTGCGGATTATTAGTAGGTATATAAGTTTAAACATTATTATAGCTTTAAAATACTTATTTGAGTACAAAGTTTAATACTTTTTTATGTATAATAAAAGAAACCTCATCTACTGTTACCACTTAAAAGCGGGCAATATGCTTGTTTGCCAATTTAATTGTGTAAAAATAAAACATTTACCTTTCTGTCTTCATGATTATTATCTATTATATTTCAAGCGTGATATATTTTGAAATAAAGTATGTATTTCAAAATAACCATCAAATATTCTAAAAATAAGTTCAGCTAGTTTTTGTGCGTATTTTAAAATATGATTTCATCGCACAGCGTAGTTGGCTGGGTTTTCCTTTACTGGTAGAGTTTCTCCTGTAAATATGACTCCTAATTTTATTTTAAATCCTTTTATTTAAGATAATGATCATTTTTATTTAATTTATTTAATTGCTTTTAATGCAACCGCAGACACCGTATACCTACACCTACTCGAAATACTGTAGGAACTAAAGCTAAGGTTCTTCGTACTGGTACTAACTTAGCAAGCTTTGAGCTTTTGGCGTCGCGTCGCCCAGTTGGACACCGCATCGCATTGGCTTTGCTCGACCGGCGCCAAATGTGCCAAGGACCTTAATGTATAGTAATCTTTTTAGAAGTATTTGGCAGTCCAACTCACATTGGTATTATTCTGCTCATCCTAAAAATTCATGAAATGTCATTAATCTATTTTTAATTTAATTTAATTCTACTAAATGTGAACGAACCGAACCAGAGCGAAGTGAGGGATTCTAGAGTAGAATCCCGAGCGTAGCGAGGGATTCTTTAGTAGAATCCTGAACGTAGCGAGGGATTCAAAGTACGTCGCCCGAGCCAAAAATATATTTGCGCCCGAGTGATACACTCTACTTTTCATCACTCTCTATGAGAAAATAAAAGGCGCCTCATATTTTATTTATTGTTTAATAAAATATAGAGTAACAAATTAATTGAAATTAAATAGTATCTAATAATAAAACAACTTATATTTACATTTGAGACATTTTCGTAATTATGAAAATTTATTCACTGTCACTTGAAGAAATCATTTCTCAAAACAAAACCATGAATTTCTAACAATCCGTGAAAATTGACGAAAACGCGGGCTGTAGTTCGCGCGTTTTTAATTTAATTTCTTTTTTTTTATTCAGCTGGCGGCGGGACTATGGGCCGTCGTACCAGCCAGTGTTTGTTCAAACAATATTTGCGTTCGATTTCTTTGGCGCTGAACACTAAGATGTTCCAAGTTCAAAAAGTGCGCGGCAAAGATAATTGCGGCGCACTTATAAAGAGGATTAAAAAGTCATTACTGCCCGCTAAAAGTTTCTTATAGAAAACACCACCTTTGGGCGCACTTAAAGGCGAACCAAGTCGTCCTTTTCGAATAGATGGGATGAAAAATAAAATACACAACTAATAAGACGGGTTGGTTCGTGTCGGCCACCTGCTTCATAGATTACCTACACTGAGGCTTGCAATGCGAAAACGAGACAATGCTCTCGTGCAATTAAAAAACATAGAACTGATGCAACTGGGCTTTAAGCAATTCAGAAGTGCCTGCAATATTCAAAGGAGCCAAGCGCCAACATTTTCATAAAATGTTTTTGAATCACCTCGTGCTAAAACTGGAAATTCGTTTGTACTCTAGGCATTGGTGGTCACTACAAATGATTCAACATAGATACACTTCTCCTCTGCCATTATTAGTTTTATAACTTCTTCGATATCTTTTGCGAGGCAATGTTTGACCTTTTAAGTACTGTGAGTTGGCTGAGGAGGATAAATATCCGTTAACCATAGCCTCCATAAAGACCAATGCGGTGGGATATGACCATGTCAATAGAGCTATGATTTTATTGTTGCTTTACTGATTCCTTCCTATCCATACGATATTTTCCGATCAGCAGGCCAATTATTATGGATCATATGACATGGTATAAATTTGAGAGAAAGAAGTCATGAAATGCTGCATTTGGTATTACCGATCTCCAATGATATCATCACTATGGTACAATTTCAATGATGTCATCGTTAAATAATGAAAAAATGATTAAAAATCTGCAGGCCTATATTACCGATCTCATGGTTTTGCATATATCATATGATATCATAGTGCAAAACGAAAAATACGATTTTCAGTCAGATTCGTTCCGCTTCGCAAAACCGAGAACCCTGTTTACCTCGTTTAATTAAGACCGATCTCTAATTTGCCTTTCCTCTCCAAGATTCTTGAATTTCTTGTACTAAAACCGTTCTCCACATTTATTTTTTCTCAGATTTTTGTATCACCTTATCAGCCAGGATTCTAGCCAGGGGGCCTAGACAAAGTGACAATTTAAAAACGATAACAGTTCGATAAGAACATTTGCCATCGCTAAATTGCGTGACGAGTCGATCAAATTCATCGATATTTTATTTATTATGTAAATTGGTAGACAAATTGATTCGCAATACGAATCGATGAAGTAGCGAATTGTTTTTTCTTAACTTTCATTAATTGATTCTCTTTACAAATCCCCCCCCCCCCCCCCCCCCCCACTTTTACACCCTTAAGGAATGATTTCGGGAATAAAAACTATTCTTTATCCTTCCCCACAGCTCAAACTATCTTCTACTTTCATCTAAATCGGTTCAGCGGTTATTGATTCTTCATACGAACTTCCACCCCGCTTTTCTCCCCGTTAAGTTAAGGGATGATTTCTGCGATAAAAGCTATCCTATGTCCTTTCCCGGGACTCAAACTAATTTAATCTAAATCGGTTCAATAGTTTTGGCCTGAAAGCGCTACAGACAGACAGACAGACTTACTTTCGTATTTTTTCGTATTTATAATAATAGTATGGATTAAAAAAAATTACTGAACACATTCGCGGTGGTGTGGAAAGCTCTAGCAATAAAATAACAATACTAGACATAGTTTTGATTAATTGTTCCAACACTTAAGAGGATTGTGAAGCTTTAAAGTTTCATAAGTACAAGAAGCGATAACGCTTTTCTCCCTCTTTACATTATCCAATTTTCATAATTTTTGGAAATGTTGTAGATATACTGAAGATCTAGGTTTGTACGTTTTGATTTTGAAGTAATATTGCTCAGAATATAAATTATTAGCATTTAAATATCCATATTTTAGACTTAAAAACTACCTCGAGCATTTTTAACTTTTTCGACTAAATTATACTGAATTACAAAAAAGCAAAATGTATAAACATAGATTAAAGTATACTGAATCTAATGAGACCAAAAGTGTCTAATTTCGTAAAGGTTTAGGGGGGTAAAACAGTTATTGCCCAAAACAATATTTTAATAAGAAATGTAGGCACTTGCCTCGGACTTTCAACTCTAAGCGGTGTGCAATAAACTGCATTTTTGAAAGTGCATACTTGAGCTATAAATTGGCACTTCACAGTCCTCTATGCCGTAGATCGTCTTCGACAATACTGGTTTAAATCCTATCTTCGAGGACGCTATTTTGATGTGTGAATTGGTGGTTGGTGTTCCTCAGGGTGCTATTCTCTTTCCTATTCTTTTTTCTCTATTTCTAAATGCTATCACTGGCATCTTTATTCCACCACCTGAATGCGGATGATCTCCATTTCTTGGTGCGGGCCGGGGCGGAGTGCAGAATGTCCATAAAATTACTAAATTGTGACCTATCACGAATTGCTCAGTGGTCCAAAAGTGATCCTGAATTCATAACAATAAATGTTTCCTACAAGATTTTCTTTTAATAAGTCTGCTTTTTCTCTGCATATTATTCCAAAATGCAACTATAAATCTAAATCAGATTTGTTTGTCAATGTAATAAAATAAATAATATTTTATGCAGTTATCGATATATTCGGATAATAGATGTTATAATAAGCTTACGAAGAAGTGCTTCATCATCGTTGAATCCTGCAAATGTAGTTACGTGTAGATGTAAATAAATAAAATTTTGCAACTCTGTGCAAGTAGGTAGAGTTGTAAAAAAAGACTTAGTAGTAATATTGTTTTGTCTGTTAATGTTCACACGAAGAACAATCTTGGTTAGACCTTGCCAGATGACAGCCTAAACGGATGTGCGATTGTGCCAAGAGTACATCCAGATAATTTTGCTTGACTCGGATTGCACAATAGGCTGCGAATATCTATGGTTCATTAACTGGGAATCTACTTGCGAAACAATAACCGACTTTTGGATAGCAAAATTAATAATTCACCATTAACAAGCGTTAACAATTCAATTAATTACGGTAATTAAAAGAAGCAGCAGAAACAAAATGCGTTATACAAAAACTATATACAGAAGTACCTACACAGTAATCTAATAATTGTCTTTACTTTTTTTTCAAACAAAGGGTTTTCTTCTTATCTATCCAATCGTATAAAATACTTAACTTAATACTTAACATCGTATATATGATCACAATAACATGATACAGATTCAGATTGCCAAATTAATAATGATAGGTAGATATTTTCCTTAAAAATAAATAAATAATGCATTGCGACTTGAGGTCCGTGGTTGAGCACTATTCTCAAAAACAATAAAATCACTTTTGAGACTCATATATGTTTCTGTCTCTACGGCACTAACTGCAAGAATTTGAATTTGAATAATTCAAATAGTGCCCAGCCCTCAGTAGGCATAGCAATAGTATCAAAAATTGCATTTTTCGATGTCAAAAGAAACAAAAATCTGTCTCTGTATTCAAGACTTTGTCGCAGAAAAAGACCTTTGAAATACTTTTGAATGTTTATGTAATTCTATTAGGTATAGTTGTATTGATTTAAATTTTCTAATGTGGCCGTCATTTGTCAAAATATCCTATCAAGAAACACACACGAAATCTTTGTATAAGTTCCGGCAAAAAATTTGCAATAAAAGTTGATGGTAAAGCACTACACGTGACTCTCAGGCCGCAGCTGGCGGCCGTGAGCCAAAACCGAACGAAGACGTAACTTATCTCAAAATTATGAATTCTACCTTAATGACACCCATTATGCGTACAGAAGCCGCGCAGTAAACATGTCTCGCTATTTCAAGGTAGACGATATCACCGTATTAGCAACGATAAACCAAGCAAATCATTCCTACATTGATAATTGAAAACCTCATCTATATTTTATAGAGCTTAAGGGGCTACTTTCCCATTTTATACAATTTCGATTAACTGTACCGCCACGAATATAAAATATGCAGTTCTCAAATTCATATATGATATTGTTGAACATTTTATCTAAACATTCTTAAAGACAGAAACATGATTATTAATATTTCACTCGATAGAAAAAAAATCCAAAGATTACTCTGTTCAATATTTTAAAACAGCTGTGAATCAGAAAATAAAATAACAAATAGCATAAAAGTGTTACCAATAAATGTGCATTTTTATTGTCTAGAAAATTGCAAAGAAACATTTTTTATTTTGTACTCCAGTTTTTCAAAAATCGAATAAAACATGTAAAAAGTAACGTTTTCGTTCGGTCACGGGTGCGTAAGCGACATTAGAAGCTATACGATTATGAACTATATCACCTCGCAATAAAGGAATCGCCGTGCACGCGTAGATTTCCAGGAAAACCTCGCCTTAAGTTGCAGTAACACTGCTAAACTCGTTTTCTGCATCACTGTACAACTACCAAGTATAAATAGCATTCGAACGTTAAAATTTACAAATATACTCAAATCGTAATAATGTTTATGACTGTGTAGTCCATTAAAGCATGATAATATTAATAGTACTTGTATATACCAGTATACGCAGACAACTCATCCATCGATATCCACAAATCAAAATAAACAAGCCACATATTAATTTAACATGAAATTATTTAAATCAATTCGAGTGGATTCAATACGTCTGGCTATATAAAGGCTTTGTAGAATTTAAACACGCCGGGGCGGCGTTTCAATACCGAGAAGAAGGATTATTCCACTTTGAGCTCCTGGGTGATATCTCCCAGGTGATCAAATTCCACATTTTTGTGTACTTAAATCTCCCGGCACCAAATCACTTGGGTGATTAAGGCTCGTATAAATAGGCGTATCTCAAGTACGAGATCGATCTTGAGCTGTTGTTTTTGACAGATGTGCCATACATTAAACGTCAAAACTGCAACTCAAGATCGAGCTCTGACTTGAGATGCGACTATTAATACGAGCCTAAATTCCACATAATTAAAATTTACTTTAAATTTAGGTGTTTATCAAAGTATTCTGTCTGAACCTCTATCCGATAATGTTAAGTTAATTTGTAATTTGGTTAGATTTTGATTATATAATAAGTTTAATTTAGTAATTTTATAGTCTTCAATAGGACAGACATGTCTTTTCAAGACCAAAGTCCGATATTCTGGGTGATCCAATTCCACATAAGTTTATTATGTCTCCAGAAATCACCTGGTATGCTAATATGTTTATCTTATATCAAAAATATACCCTTTGATATAAGAAATGGCTAGTGAATCAAAACCATTTACGTAGCCTAGCAGTTACTAGAGTATCAATCGGTAACTGATCAATTTTGATCGGTTTAGTTGGTCGAAACCGATATCACTCGTCACAGCTCATATACGTCCCCACCGAGGATGTCGAGCCTACCCTAAGTTAGGGTGTTTAGGCCTTAATCAACCATGCTGGCCTAGTGCGGATTGGTCTAATTCACACACACCTTAAACTTCTTCGCAGGTTACCTCACGGTGTTTTCTTTTACCGTAAGAGCGTCGAACAAATGTACATATGAAATTCGAAAAACGAAGACCAGTACCGAGACCGAGTCCACAGCGCCACCGACGACGAAACGGATATAGTGGAACTTAAAATACCGTTTATGCAAAAATAAATCATTAAAATACATACCTCACCTGGTGATTTTAGGAGACATAATAAAACTAATGTGGAATTAGATCACCCAGGAGATTTAAGGAAACGAAATAAGTAAATTAAAATCATGTGGAATTTGGTCACCCAGGTGATTTGGTGCCGGGTGATTTTAGTACACCAAAAACTTGGAGTTTGATCACCTGGGTGATATCACCCAGGGGCTCAAAGTGGAATAATCCGAGAAGAAGATCTCATGCATATGAATTCATTATTAAGGAGACTTTCCACCAATAAATTGTAAAAACGAAGACTTTATAAGTGCGTTGACAAACGGCGAACGATGCAATTTGTTTCTCTTAAAACAAACCCATTGCACGCATTAACTCAATGCTTATATGGACCATCTGTTATAGCAATATAATTAAAACACAGAGTTTAGTAACACCAGTAACCTAAATATATCAAAAAGAAGAACTTTATGTAACCTCACTAAAGTTTGACCACTACCAGGTCCATGCCATCAATCAAATATAATCACTATAATCAGTCACTTACTGATATTACTTAAAATAATTTTTATTATCTGTTATAATATGTTTACTAACTCTTGTTTTCTTTTGGAACCATACTTTGCGAAATACATCTATCTATCTAAACCACTAAATCAAAACAACGCAACGCATTGTTGGGACTAATATTTCAGAATCTAAAACTATGCAAATATGGCGCGCTTATGCAATTCTTTGCTAATAATGTAATGTGCCCGTCTACCTCTTAGAATAAATATATTAATGTTCTTAAGGCATGGACCTATTAATAGCCTTAGTACTTGTATGACGATAATATTATTAATATACCAATGATGCTGTATGGTGATGGCGCCTTTAATGGATATTAAGATATAAGTGCGGTATGTTGGTTATAACTCACGAGGCGGAATTTCATGCCGAGCCGAGTGTGTATAACCAATATACGCACGTATATCGTTCGACGTTTTTCAACACACTTGTGAAAAAAATAATACAACTGAATATTGGATTAACACAAATCATTGTTAATTTGTGGACAAAACTAAATTATGGTATGCAAATAATCGTTTGAAAAATCTATGTTTTTCGTTGATATCTTTTATTATTACCTCTAGCCACATTATTATCGCGGCCGGCAAGTGCAGCGTGCCGGACTTCGTGAAGTATGCCTCGGCTATAAAACACTCGTGTTTTATGAGCTGCTTTATATATCTAAATATGTTATTTATTTTTTTATTATGTATCTAAAACCGGTTTAATTAGATCCACTTTACGAGCAAGTGTGTTGAAAACATATTTATAACATTACCTATTTGTAGGCTTTTACTGATACCATCCCAAACACTATTTTGATTGAATTCCATATAAGGAACCCACGAGAAGTACAAAAATAAGTTATAAAGTCTTATTATAAGTAATAAGTCTCAATCTTTACTAATATTATAAACGCGAAAGTTTGTGAGTATGGATGTGCGGATATTTGTTACTTTTTCACGCAAAAACTACTGAATGGATTTGGATGAAATTTTGTAAGTAGACGGATTACCATGCTACTTATTATCCCGGAAAAGTAAGTAGTTCCCGCGGAAAAGTAGATTTACAGTTTTTTCTTTGAACTTTTAAGGCGAAACGTAATTCGCGGGCACAGCTGGTGTTTCCATAAATTTTAACAACTCACATTTAAAACATTCCGTATACATTTAATATGAATAGTAGATTTATGTATTTATTTTTAATATATTTCTTATGTTCAACACTGATGACAGCCTTATGTTATCTGTTTGTGGCGGCAACGAAAAGAAACCATGAAAAAAGGCGTGAAAGAGGTTATGTCACTGTTGAACAATTGAATAAAACACTCTCCCCGGTAGGAGGGGGGCGGGCCGCAAACAAACTAAATAGAGATACTACTACGTATCTGCAGGCGGGCGTCCTCCGGCGCGCCCGTAACCATCTGTGACCTTGCCGGCAGGCGGCAATGCCGGCCAGTGAACCGACATGTTTTCATTTTCTATATTATCTATGGCACCGAGTAACTTTCCGAACGGTCAAGTGGCAAAATTTTATACTAAGTACCTATGTAGTACTTAGTATAAAATTGTAACTGATCGATATCTACTGGTTAATCTGTTATTAAGATGTTTGAAAAAGTTGTGATTTTAAATAGGTAAGTACCTTTTCGTTGAGTAAGTTTTTGAGTCGTTCCGTCGAATAAGTTTTAGTTTTGATGGTCTGAACAATCTTATTGAATATCATCACATTTTTGGAACACCTTATATGTATGTATATTACAAGAATGTATTGAAAAGTTTGCGGCCTCGCATCTATGTATTTTTATATGTGTATGGGCTGCCATCTCCTAAATTACAAAAGCCGGAAATGTCATTGTAAAAAGTCAGACATTTAGCCCTTAAGGCCGGACATAATCTTCTTTTAAAGTCAAACTAGCTGTGCCCGCGAATTACATTTCGCCATAATAATTGTCAAAAAAAATTCTGGTGAGAGCCACCCTTATCACCTTTTTTTACGAGGTGGAATGGTGTTGCTCACTGCAGTCACTGCCTTGCTTAGAAGACGCAGCGCGGCTATGCGTCTACCGCGTTGGGTTGTATAGACCAAAAAGCCTACCAAAAGCCGTACAGGCCTGACATGCAAATATTTGGCCGGACACTACTGAAAAAAGCCGGACAGATGGCAAGCTTATATATGTATTTTATTTACACTATACGTAATATACTATATATAATTACTCTGGTAGAGCCGAAATTTTGTATGTATTTACAGATATCAAGATCAAGTTAGAGCGAATTAAGCAACATTAAGTACGGCGTTTTCAGAAAATTTTGATAATTGAAGAACGTGCGGTTTTTAAGTAACTTATGTAAAAAAAATAAACTTTTCCATTAGATCCATGAAACTATGAAAACAATATTAGTGGATGTTCCGTCGTATACCGCTATTAAAAAATGGCAGTTGCAGAATTCAAACGTGGGCGAGAAAGCTTTGAAGGATTACTTTGAGATAAGCAAAAACACACTCAATGTTTGAGGTTGATCCTCAATGGAGAGATCTAAAGCTCTTGAAGAATCTTAAGAAAGCAGGTGAAAGAAATGGATATACTCATCCTAGTTATTATTTATTAGCGACTAACTCTGCTTCATTTGCTTGTCTGTGCGTTATATTTGTAATGTAATGCAAATATTTATGCAAAGGATGCATTTATTTACGTATTCGGAATTAATTTGCGCGAAATAAAATATACATACATATATTATCGCGGAAGCTGAGCTGAGGCTTGACATGGATGTAATTTAGATAAGTAAAATATTCGGTACTGTCTTTTATTTGCACGGGTACTACACACTTAAATAAACATTTAGGTCTGACGACAATGCAATATTTTTGATTTAGGTACAACGATACATAATCGGTATCGTTGTAAATCCAATCCAGCAAAATGACCCCCCCCCCCCCCCCCCCCCAATATGACGAGGTATCAAATGAAAGGGCTTGACTTGTAGAATACTTTTTCTGTTCTGTGTAGAATACAGTACCCTATAAAAGAAATGTAGCAACCGTGTGTAGTGTAATATTACACGAACCATTTCGAGTTGCTTTTGTTTGACCCCTTCACAACTTTAAACCTATTTAATCTACATACCTACATGAAATTTGGCACTTTTATTAAAGTTCTTTAGTTTGTCTAGAATCCAAAATTTCGAAAATGTAGCTCAATATTAAGAATGTATTGTTGTCTTAGAATAATATTGTTGTTGACTTCGCCGACCAAAGAATTAATATCAATATGGGTGCCAAGTTCAGACTCATAATTTACAGACAATTATTTACACAATGCATTTATTTCACTTGCGATTCGGTTCAAGTTAGGATTTGAATTGGCTGGTTATTTACAATTTCTAAAATTTGGTTTGTCAGGATTTGAATTGACTTGTTATTACCTGGTAGGTCAATTCAACAAGTCAATTCAAATCCTGAACTTGAATTACATCCCAAAATATATTGCAGAAAATAAAAACCGCAAACGAGCACAAATAATTAAGATTGTCTTGTCAAATGAGGAAAAAAATCATTGCGAATCACGGACCTGAAAAAAGACGGACGGAGCGTTGTTGAATCAAGAGTGAAGCATGCAAATGACAGCACATTTGTATGTGTGCGTATTTTGTTCGTCAAAAAATGACAGCTGTTTGTCTTACCCTGTCTTAGGTAAGCCTTATCTGATATCTCTATGTCACAGACGTATAAAGGGAAGCAAACTAAACGTACCAAAAATGCTTGGCAATTTTTCCACATGTAAACATTACTCAGACACAAACATATTAATTTAATTTTATTGTGATTTCTGGAGTTTTATTATGATGCGTTAGAACACTTCGGGGCACAGCACTTTACTATTGTTCTTTTCCGATTAGCAGTTATTTTTATTTATAATCACAAAACAAAACATTATAACACGATGTCACGACGCCATTTGTCTCTTATTTTGACAAAGCTAAACATGGCGTCTGCCATACGGCTTGGGAAATGTTTATGTGTGCGTTAGTATCGCCATAGACGAAAAACAGAAATAGCGTTATATCATGTCACTTTGGAGTGAAAGTAGATACGATATACATTACGTATGTATGACAAATGTGTGAGTAAAATTATGTTAAGTCTGCTTCCCTTTATACGTGCTCTATGTAGTTTGTGCTTACATGGTACATCTGTGTGAGTGTAGGTCGTGTACAAACACATGAAATTGCCTTACCTTGCATGCTTTACATTTGTTTAATGCCACGTTGCCACACTACGTCCGTATTTTTTATAGGTAGTAAATCAATGGTCCCAATCGTCAGATTATACGTTTTACTTACCTGATCTAGAGGTTTTGTGGTTAAATATTGTTCGATTGATATTTGACTTAGCCAACAAACCGTGCTGTGTCTATATTACTTACATGGCCGCGGCAAAACAAATTGATTGTATTAGTTACGTAAACTCAATATTAACACACCCATTTTAATGTCAATTTTCTGCTATGAAATTAAACGAAACTGGTCAAATAAATGTCTAATGAAACAGCGTGCATCAGCTATTAATTCTCGTTTGATTCACGATTTGACAGAGAGAAACTATAAAAACGAATTCCTACCTGCAATAAATTATAAAATTACTAGCTGACCCAGCCATGCGATACTGTGGCTCAGTAGTTATAGTATCTACGTTAGATCATTAGACCAATGTTATAACTACCTACTATCCCAATGTAGTTAAATTACACGAAACAATCAAGAAACTCGGTATGTCGTTTGTAAACATAAACACATTACAATGACGTGGAGTACTTCCACTGTAACTTATAGAAATCTCAGACTAAGAAAACCAAAGGACATAAAATACCTACAAAAAAGCGTGCTAATAATGTATGGTGGTGCTCTAAGATGGCGGAAGAAACTAGGGACGCCGCCGCATCCAATATTCCACACTTATGGTGTTTTTCTTTGAACAATTTATTTAAAAATCTATGAAAAACATAGAACTGTATAATACTTTCACAAACAACGCTCACTGACTGATAGTATAGCACAACAGCACGGTGCTTAAATTTGTAATGGCGGACTGGACACAAAATTCGTTTGCAAGTCTATTGGTTTTTTTGGTCCGAGATAGAAATCAAAACACAACGCCATCTACTGGATGGTTCATCATCGTCATCACAGCTCATATTCGTCCCCACCGAGGGGCACGAGCCTACCCTAACTACTTAGTTATGTTAGGGCGATTAGGCCTTAGTTTAAACCACGTTGGCCCAGTGCGGATTGGTTGACTTCACATTCACCTTTGAATCACTTCGCAGGTGTATGCAGGTTTCCTCACGATGTTTTCCTTCACCGTAGGAGCGTCAGATAAATGTACTATCGCGAGCACAACCGCCTGACCATTTAAAAATTTATTCGCTTGAATCGTGCGGAAACGCCGTGCTACGCCCCCTTAAGTTTTGGCCTATTAGAAAAGAAATACTCTTTCTCTCTCTAATCGGCGTTGGGGGTTCCTCGGCGGTTCGGCGGCAGGCCGAAGAAGAATCTTATTTCATTATTCCATGTCTATTCGAGGTCGACTGGGTGGGGCTAGAGAGCGCTAGTGCAAACGAAAATGAGCGTAGCGGTGATCAGGCGGAACTGCGCGCGATAGTACATATGAAATTGGTACATGACAGGATCGATCGCCGGCCTCCCGATTCTACTCGAGACGCAGTCCAGTGCTGAGGCCACAGCGCCACCGACGCTCTACTGGATGGTTACCCAAAATAAATTATCAAGTGTTGTGTGGATAAATTAACTCACAGCGCCATCTATTTCAAACTTATGGAACCTACAAATATTACAACGACGACGGTCAAATCATTCTAATAGGGCCTACTAACTATTATAACCCTAGTGGTAGGTTTTATGGTGCTATTAGTATCAACATTTCCATCAAAAAGCTACAACTATATATTGAATTTATATATAAAAATTAGGGTTTTTGGCTCTAGCATGGGTGGCATGACCCCAGTGTCAAAGTGATGATACAAAGACATCCAAAAGGGGTAAAACTAAAGTCCATCCATATTAGTATGACCTGATCCAATTTGGTACATTGTATGTGGATATTGATATATGGATAACTAGCTTTTGCCCGCGACTTCGTCCGCGAATCCGTTCAGCGGTTATTGATTCCCCATACAAATTTCTACCCCCCTTTTCTACCCCTTAAGGGGTGATTTCTGCGATAAAAGCTATCCTATGTCCTTTCCTGCGACTCAAACTGTGCCTTTACCAAATTTCTTCTAAATCGGTTCAGTGGTTTCGTCTTTTGGTCATTCACTACCTACTAGTCAACAATATTACATTCTTGACATTGCCTTTTAACATTTATGTCAAATTTTAATTTATGACATTCCCTTTTAACATTTACGTAGCTTTGTAAACTTGTCATTACAATTATTTGAAATTCTACATGGATAGAAATAAAATGTACCTACAACTGTCGCGACAAATCAACACTTTTGCTAAGTTTTTCATTATGACAAATAGGTATGTCAACTATAATTTATACAGAAAATCATAAATAGTCGTCTGTCGTCGTCATCTTTAAAATATAAGGCTGTTGTGTGTCGATAAATTAACTCTCACTGCTATCTGTTTTAAACTTTAGGAACTAAAAAAATAATTACAAACAATTTAATTCGCTATAGTACTTAAATATTGGGTCAAAAATCAAAATAAAAACTATCCTATCTCTTAAGTTGGACCAAATTAAATAAAGTAAGCTAAAATTGGTTGGTAGGTAGTTTCGAAGTTTATCCCGGACAAACATACATTACATGACATTTTCATATACAGGATTATTTGTAAAACACCTGCCACCTGGCATCAGGAGGTTGCAGGTGTTTTACAATTATCCCTGTACACATATCATCATCATCAACAGCTCATATACGTCCCCACCGTGGGGCTCGAGCCTACCCTAAACTAGGGCGATTAGGCCTTAGTCAACCACGCTGGCCAAATGCGGATTGGTCGACTTCACACACAACCTGTAAAGAAATTCTTTTTTCACAGGTGTGTGCAGGTTTCCTCACGATGTTTTCCTTCACCGTAAAAGCGTCGAATAAACGTACATATGAATTCAAAATTAGATAACACATTGGTACGTGGCGGGGTTCGAACCGCTACCTCCCGATTGGAAGGCGACAGCCTTACGCACTAGGTACGCCATCGACGCTTAGATACGTACACATATAGATACGTATAATCCAAATAGATTCTTATGATCTACATAACATAAATAATACTCACTGTTTGCACACTTCTGTGGTACAGGTAGAGAGAGGAAGCGGCCGGGCTTCTGCGCCACCGCCAGCGTCGCCATCAGCGCCGCGCACACTACCACCAACCACGTGTGCATCTGGTAACAAGCAATAACATAACATTAATCGTGAGCTGTCAATTGAGAAGAAATCATTTTGAATGTGACTTGCTTCTCTACAATCGACATAATTATCGACTCTACAATTCAACTTTATGCGACATATTTTTTTTCTCCGGACTGTTATTAATTGTACATTACGATATAAGTGCGTTATTGTGGTTATAACTCACGAGGCGGAAATTCAGCCCGAGCCGAAGTCTAGGCCGTAATAGAGCCGAGAGTGTATAACCAATATCCTCACGTAAGTATATCGTATGACGTTTTTCAACACACTTGTGAAGAAAAATACCTAATAAACTGAATGTTTTGATTAAATAACACAAATCATTGTTAATTTGTAGACAAAACTAAATAATAGTATGAAAATAAACGTTTATGTATTATCTATATTTTAAGTAATAGATTTTATTTAAATTAATAGAAATATTTACCTATTGTTTTTAAGACTTTAACTTTAAGACTTTTTTCGATAGTTAGCGTATCCCTACGATAAATTAATGTAGTTCGTGGATGTTTTTTATATTACCTCTAGCTTTTAAGAAATAATATTATAACGCAAACAGTGCGATTATAGATCTATAACCGCACTATTTGCGTTAAAACACACGCGTGTCTTATGAGCTGCTTAATGTATCTAAAACCGGTAAAATTAGATCCACTTTACGAGCAGGTGCGCTGAAATTATTCTAACTAAAGTTTATAAATTCTGTATACCTATCGCTGTATTCAATTTTCACAACAATGAAAATCTCAAAATGTTATTTTTATTCTTATAATTTTAAAAGTGTGAATTTGGTTTATTATTTTTTACTTATTAAAAATATGTCAATTTTATTTTGCAGTGGACTATTCTCCTTTACATAATTTATTTTATATGGAGTCTATATATTATTCTATTCCATATGAAACTGGGCTCATTGAACAAATAAGTTTTATTTAAAACTAGCTGTGCCCGCGAACTACGTTTCGCCATCAAAATACTTAACACAGTGTTTAGTTTTTTCCTCCATTTTATTCCATAATGATTCAACTTTATTCTGCCTTTCTTGAGCATCGACCATTTCGAAATTAGGACAATTTTCGTAGGTTCGTAATGTTTTTTTTCTAACAGTCCACAAAATTAAATACATTACATATTACTATAAACACTAAGTATTATTATTGTTTTAGAGACATTATTGATATTAATAAATTCTTCTTCAGTAGAAAGAACTACACAGTTGCAAGAATAATCATTATCGTATTTATGTTTCGAATTAAAATAAACAATTGTTAATAAATTAGAACTTGTTTTTTTTTATTCTTTACTAAAGTACAATACAATTTTGTTTATAAAGGTACAACATAAACTCCTTCGAGTTTTTCTGTGTACCAGTGAGCTGTAGTGAACTGTATACGAATGAAGTTTAGATTTTATAATGGGTGTTGTAACACCAACAAAATATATTTTTTGGATATGACAACTTGGCCAATTTTGACTGGTCGTACAGTAAGCTCCTTGTCAAGCTATACTGTTTATACTGTTTGACCTTTGAACCGTTCTTATGTCGCTCGTAATACTGGCGGTTTTCGTAGAGTTAATGTATAGCATGAATGGGGGGATACTGTACAAATACGTTTTCCGTATTCGATATCCGATCACGGAATACAGACACGGAGTTTCGTGAACGTAGCGCAGACGTTCGTTTCTTCTCATTCGGGATTTCTACCATTCTACCTAAACGTACGTACAGAACGTGTTCCGTTCGTAATAAAAACGAACGTGTGCGGCAGTCAATGAGTATTTTGTATAGATTTGATGCATTCGGATGCCCGCATTCAGAAAACGAATGCGAAAAAACGTATTTATGCGGTTAGCCTTAAAATGTATTGAGACTTCCGTTTTTGTAACGTGTACTGTGCGATATAGTGTTGCTGGCATAGTTCGGTTAGCAAACTCGCCGTGATGACTAACATCCAACACACAAACTTGGAGTTATCGTTAGTTAGTCCACGATCGTTGCATTATCACGCTCTCGAAGGACACTAAACACAGGTAACATCTAACATCGAACATCCAATAGGCTCCGAAGTGGTTCTCAAACTTTTTTGGTGACGGAACCCTTTTGGAAAGTGAAATACTTGACGGTACCCTAAAAATAAAACAATAGTTTTTAAAAGTGTATTCTTTATTAATAAGCATAATAAAAGTACGACCAGAGAGGGTGTTTTGATTTTTCTAAATTATTGCGGAACCCTTATATATTGTATATTGTGGAGCCCTAGGGTTCCGCGGAACACACTTAGAGCATGGTTGCTCTAGGTACCCTTCAGGGCCTACTTTCATTTAATACCCCTATTGCTGAGTTTGATTAGCAACTGTTATCCGTCTTTTTTGAGCGGCGGCCATGTTGAATTTACGTCAATGTTGCTACGTTCATAGTGCTCTACTGATCAAGGCCTTTCATTTGATACCCATATTGCTGGGCTTAGAAACGAACTTTTATCAGTTTTTTTTTGGGCAGCGGCCATATTGAATGTTATGCTATTTTCCTAGGTTCATAGTGCTCTACTCTTCAAGGCCTTTCATTTGATACCTATATTGCTAGGTTTGGAAACGAACTTTTATCCACCTTTTTTGAGCGGTGGCCATGTCGAATTTACGTCAATGTTGCTAGGTCCATAGTGCTCTACTCTTGAAGACCTTTCATTTGATTACCTATATTGCTAGATTAGAAAACGAACTTTTATTCACCTTTATTGAGCGGCGGCCATGTTGAATTTATTTATGTGTTGCTAGGTTCATAGTGCTCTACTCATCAAGGCCTTTCATTTGATACCCATCTTGCTAGGTTTGGAAACTAACTTTTATCCACCTTTTTTGAGTGGCGGCCATGTTGAATTTATGTAAATGTTGCTAGGTTCATAGTGCTCTCCTTATCAAGGCCTTTCATTTGAGACCCATATTGCTGGGTTTGGAAACAAACTATTATCCATTTTTTGAGCGGCGGTCATTTTGAATTTATAGCAATTTTCCTAAGTTCATAATGCTCTACTGTTTTAGTCTTTTCATTTGATACCCATATTGCTAGGTTTGGAAACGAACTTTTATCCTTTTTTTTGAGCGGCGGCCATGTTAAGATTAGGTCGATTTTGCTAGGTTCCTAATGCTCTACTCTTCAAGGCCTTTCATTTGATACCCATATTGCTAGGTTTGGAAACGAACATATATCTATCTTTTTTGAGCGGCGGCCATGTTGAATTTATATCAATGTTGCTAGGTTCATAGTGCTCTACTTATCAAAGCCTTTTATTTGATACCCATATTGCTTGGTTTGAAAACGAACTTTTATCCATTTTTGAGCGGCGGCCATGTTTAATTTAGGGCAATTTTCCTCAGTTCATAATGTTCTACTCTTTTAGGCCTTTCAGTTGATACCCATATTGCTAGGTTTGGAAACGAACTATTATTCTTCTTTTTAGAGCGGCAGCTATGTTGAATTTATGTCAATGTTGCTAAGTTCATAGTGCTCTACTCATCAGGGCCTTTCATTTGATACCCATATTGCTGAGTTTGAAATCGAACTTTTATCCTTTTTTTTTGAGCGGCGGTCATGTTGAATTTAGGTCGATTTTCGTAGGTACCTAATGCTCTACTCTTCAAGGCCTTTCATTTGATACCCATATTGCTAGGTTTGGAAACTAACTTTTATCCACCTTTTTTGAGTGGCGGCCATGTTGAATTTATGTAAATGTTGCTAGGTTCATAGTGCTCTACTTATCAAGGCCTTTCATTTGAGACCCATATTGCTGGGTTTGGAAACAAACTATTATCCATTTTTTGAGCGGCGGCCATTTTGAATTTATAGCAATTTTCCTAAGTTCATAATGCTCTACTGTTTTAGGCTTTTCATTTGATACCCATATTGCTAGGTTTGGAAACGAACTTTTATCTATCTTTTTTGAGCGGCGGCCATGTTGAATTTATGTCAATGTTGCTAGGTTCATAGTGCTCTACTTATCAAAGCCTTTCAGTTGATACCCATATTGCTAGGTTTGGAAACGAACTATTATTCTTCTTTTTAGAGCGGCGGCTATGTTGAATTTATGTCAATGTTGCTAGGTTCATAGTGTTCTACTCATCAGGGCCTTTCATTTGATACGCATATTGCTAGGTTTGGAAACTAACTTTTATCCACCTTTTTTGAGCGGCGGATATGTTGAACTTATGTCAATGTTGCTAGGTTCATAGTGCTCTACTCATCAATGCCTTTCATTTGATACCAATATTGCTAGGTTTGGAAACTAACTGTTATCCGTCTTTTTTTAAGGGGCCATGTTGAATTTATGTCAATGTTGCTAGGTTCATAGTGCTCTACTCATCAATGCCTTTCATTTGATACCCATATTGCTGGGTTTGGAAACGAACTTTTATCCGTTTTATTTGAGCGGCGGCCATGTTGAATTTAGGGCGATTTTCCTATGTTCATAGTGCTCTACTCATCAAGGCCTTTCATTTGATATGCATATCGCTGGGTTTAGAAACGAACTTTATCGGCAGTCATGTCAAATTAAGTCAACGTGGCTAGGTTCAATGTGTTCTACTCTTTAGGTTCTTCGTTCGATATCCATGTTCCTTGGGTGGATCCAAAATAATGTGATCCGTCATTTTAGACATTAGGATCAAGAGTCCCGTCCCGTCCCTCTACGCGTAACCCAGAACATTGCAGTCAGATTTTTTTTTAAATTAATCTATTACTTTTAATAGTTTTAAATGGATGAAAGAGTTTGATTCCTTAGTCCTAATGTAAAACATATAACACCTTTCAAAATACCTTGAAAAGAGTATCTTCATTTTTCAACATTTTAAATATTTCAAAAATTGTACCGATTTTGTGAAAATTAGTCAAGAATTAAACCAATCTACATATTTTATGGTCACTCGATAAGTATTATCATAAAAAATGCTTTATACATTGGTTGTATGGCTTGATCTTTTTGCCTTACCACCACGGTACGACATAAGAAAAAGACAATTTTGTTGGCGAAATCCAGTTGGGTATTCCAGCCATTAACAGAAAATATTAAATTTTATTTGTACTATGTGAAACACTTCATTCCTGCCTTTCAATTTTCGAAATCCAATTACTTAAGATCAGGCTGTATGGCGTAGTTCCATTGCCTTTCCTTCGTGGAAGAAAATACCTTCTCTCTGTACTATGTGACAGACTTGTCAAAATAATTTCACGTGCGCCATGTTGTTTTTCTACCTAAAGCCAATTCGAAAATTTAATATGGTATTTTTTCACTAAAAATAAAATGTGAATTTAAACAAACGAAATTATGCCTAAATGTTCTTCCGGAAAATTCTAAGCATTGTGGTGTAAGCCATATCAAATTCTGTCCAGTAGTTTCGGAGATCTTTCCGGACAAACAGACAAACAAACAAACAAACAAACCAACAAACAAACAATTTTTTTTAAAACTATTCTATCGTGTTCTGCTAATGATTTTAAGGCGACCTGTGTATTTTTTTTCTTAATATTTCGCAATTACAGATTTTTGTACCCCTACGATTTTATTATATATAGAGATATAGAGATTACAGATTTTTGTACCCCTACGATTTTATTATATATAGAGACTAGTGGGCCTCGCAGACGTTGTCCCGCCCGATTACAGCGCCACCTACCGGGTCCAACTGTACGTTTAAACCTTCCTTGGATCTATTTAAACACTCATAAAAAATTTCGTTAGAATCTGTCGAGCCGTTTCAGAGTTTTTGCGAGACAACAGCTTTTTGCTTTTTAACACACAGCGTTTCATTTTTATATATAAGAGAAGAGGAAGAAGATTGCTCCGAAGTTGACTCTTAACGGAATTTAATCTATCTAACATGCAAGTAAATTTATTTAAATAGGAATTTGGTAAAACTTTTAAATTCACTACCACGCCATTTTTAATAAATAACAATGTTAAAAAAGACTTGATCGTTATTAAGTAATCAGTAAGTACAAAAATTACCTATAACATTTTTTAATTTAACATGAAAGTCATAAACAGTTGGCAAGGCAACGATTGACGGACCAAAGCTTCTGGCAAGAATGTGTTGCACAAACATCACATATTTGCCTCAAGAAGTCACGAGGAGCAAATTAGTAACGTTTAAATACCACGTACCTACTGTGTTATTCTGTAAAGGATCCCACGCTTATTTCGTTCCGCATTTGAAGTTTGATAAAAACAATACATAGTTTCACCATTCAAATTCTCTCGTGAAAGCTCAAATTATTTTTCATTCCTCATGTTCGGAAAGGAGCGTTTCCTTGATCTGAGTATTGGGAGGAAAACGCTAGTTCCCACCAGCGGGCGGGAAATTCTCATACTATTTACTTCCCTCCTTAGGGCGGAAAGTAAAATTTTAAAAATAGAACTGAATTAGGTTACGTCCATACAATCTTTGGTACAATGATAATAAAAGTATTTGGCTGAATGGCCAGTAACAGGTAACGCGATGTGTTCCAAATTTAAAAATACCTGTGAAAAAGATAATTTTGGCGGGAATCTGTTACGCTGTACCGAAATCTTGATTGTGTGATTTAGGTATTTAAGAAAAACAATGAATTCAAGCGATTCTGAAATTTCGGCTCCAGATTCAGTCACGAACGAAGCAAATACAATACTCGAAAATCTTTTGCCAAAAATTTCAAAGGCAAGATATTTAAATACATATTCCGGCTTTATGAAGTGGCGAGATGCAAGGAATATAAAATCATTTTCTGAAAATGTATTTCTTATATACTTTAATGAACTATCTCATAAAGTGCAGGCGTCTACGCTATGGAGCAGATATTCAATGCTTAAAAGTACACTAAGTGTAAAACACGATGTCGATATGTCATGTTAGGAGTATTTTTATTAATAAATTTTATTAGAAAAGCTATTTTTTATTTTCCTTGCATTCGAAATGAAAAGTAGAGTGCTACACACGGGTAAAAGGAATCAAACCCTACTCGGACTATAGCCGCCCTCGCTGCGCTCGGGTGTCTAACAACCTCGTAGGGATTGATTCCTTTCCACCCTTATAAAGCAATCTACTATTTCATTCCTCATGCTCGGAAAGGAGCGTTTCCTTGATCTGAGTATTGGGAGGAAAACGCTAGTTCCCACCAGAGCGGGCGGGAAATTCTCATACTATTTACTTCCCTCCTTAGGGCGGAAAGTAAAATTTTAAAAATAGAACTGAATTAGGTTACGTACATACAATCTTTGGTACAATGATAATAAAAGTATTTGGCTGAATGGCCAGTAACAGGTAACGCGATGTGTTCCAAATTTAAAAATACCTGTGAAAAAGATAATTTTGGCGGGAGGGGAATCTGTTACGCTGTACCGAAATCTTGATTGTGTGATTTAGGTATTTATGAAAAACAATGAATTCAAGCGATTCTGAAATTTCGGCTCCAGATTCAGTCACGAACGAAGCAAATACAATACTCGAAATTTTTTTGGCAAAAATTTCAAAGGAAAGATATTTAAATACATATTCCGACTTTATGAAGTGGCGAGATGCAAGGAATATAAAATCATTTTCTGAAAATGTATTTCTTATATACTTTAATGAACTATCTCATAAAGTGCAGGCGTCTACGCTATGGAGCAGATATTCAATGCTTAAAAGTACACTAAGTGTAAAACACGATGTCGATATGTCATGTTAGGAGTATTTTTATTAATAAATTTTATTAGAAAAGCTATTTTTTATTTTCCTTGCATTCGAAATGAAAAGTAGAGTGCTACACACGGGTAAAAGGAATCAAACCCTACTCGGACTATAGCCGCCCTCGCTGCGCTCGGGCGTCTAACAACCTCGTAGGGATTGATTCCTTTCCACCCTTATAAAGCAATCTACTATTAATAATTACTTCACTTATTTGGCAGTTTTTAGGTTGGTATTGTTTCACCTCAATCTTAACTTGAGTTTTGTCAAATACCCGTAAAGCATTCTTAAAACTAAAATTAACTTTGAAAATAATTAACTTTTTTACTGAACATTTTCAATATATGAATACTTAGCTAAAAATAGAGCTTTCAAATTCATGAAGGAAGTCGGAAATCACTTATAAATAATTTGCCTAGTTCTTCGATTATTGAATCAAAATAATACAGTTTTCTCGGCGAAAGATTGATATTGCTGATCAGTTTTTTGAAAGAAAGTATATCGTATCCATTGAAACCATATGATATAGTTACTTAACTGTTTTATGTAAATGCAGGCAATAAAATTTGTTAATGCGGTAACGAGTGAATTTCGAGTTCGCGTTGGCTAGCTCGCGAATAGCACAAGTTAACTATGCAGGCGTAATTTCGAGTTCGAGTTGGCTAGCTCGCGAATAGCACAAGTTAACTATGCAGGCGTAATTTTATTTATGAAGTGTGCTTGTTGATGCCCGCAATAATAACTTTCTACAGAAATTTCCCACAACTGCACACTGTTACCGAATGCCGGGAATTGTGTAAGCAGCTCGACTTGTTGGTGGAAGCTTGAAGCGTGACGTCATGATGGATGATGGAATACCTTCAGAGACTTCGGTATAACATATAGAATGTCACCTTCATAAAATATTTCTTAATAAAAAAAAATACAAACATGGCAAACATACAATTACTTATAAAGTACCATGTTAAATCAATTTACAGAAAGCGTACTTTTTACGAATAATATGGTTTGATCCGACGAAAGGAAAATTCTTCAAGTCAAATCAATTGATGTCAATAGTTCATTAGCCAAACCAGTAACAAAGAATAACAATTATAAGAATTAACAGTGTACTTCATATGATTATTAAGTTTCAAAAGCCAATTTATATGTATACTCGTATACAGTTGTAAAAAAGAACAGAAAACAATAATGTTTTCAGAGGGAACCCTTCACTTTACAATCGATCAATTATAATCAATTACATCTATTTTTATTTCTCATGACACTATTCGCAGTTCTTATTATTCAATATTGAACAACTCCTATAATAAAGTTTATATCTAAAGTTATATTGAAAACAATTTTTGTCGAATAGTAACCTCATCGTTGCATTTTCAAATTTTTTGCATTTGCATGCTTTCTCGTCTGCATGGCATGCTGGCTTGCATATTGAATGCTTGCTATACACCCATATTGCATATACACACCAATACATTTATTATTAAATCACCTGGTAACTATCTACAAAAAAAACACATCAATCTGCATGCATCACAAACCACCCCACTCATCATCACACATAAATAATCACACGCATCACCTTGCTAACACACACATACACTGTCTCCCGACCAAGACACTCATGCAATCACACAAGCACACAAAAAGCACATACACAAACATATACGAAACCACAGTTCCTCCTTCCAGCAGGCCTAGCACGGTTCGTGGACTGTGGAAGAGAAACAGACTAACCCTCGTCCCATCTCGCTTCATTGTTATATGAGAGCGCGCGAAAAAACATGTTATTTGTCTCTTGTCCTGTTTTGTCCACGGTCCGTGTTACGCCTGCTGCTCCCTTCCTCTCTCTCCCTCTCCTAATCCTCCCTCCAATCAATTAGTGAACAACCCACCGCTCCCTCATACTGAGAGAACAGAGAGAAAGAATGTATCAAATCGCATTCTTGCTTCCTCTCCGCTCCATTCAGCGTTTGCACACCACACGTCAATGTGAAACAACTAGGAATGAAAAAAAAACATTCTGCAAGATCACTGGCTTGCACTAGCTGCATGCTTGCTGCGTGCTTCATTACTAATACGAATTTGATGGATCAATATTCGAGTAAATATGTAGTTAAAGTAAATTTGAAACATTTGTACAATAAAAATTTGAAACGGTAATGATTGTTATTATGTTAAAAAAGAAATATAGATATTTAAAATATTGAGAACGTTTTCTGTGAAATGAAATTCGATATTTAAAATTTTAACAGATAACCTTTTTCAACAAATTAAAGGAATACCAAAGTTTTATTAGTATTTGAAAAAAACTATAAGTACCATTCATTGGCGGATACATATTGGCCGGCGGGCCTATGGCCGGCGGGCCTATGGCCCTCAACTGACCCAGGAATTCTGTAATTTCGAGTCGACTCAACTTTTAGCGGCACAAGGCGCGATAAACTTTATTTTGTGAAAATTCAAGCTAATAATAAATAATTAATTTAAAAAATATTTTCTCTAAAACTATATTTTTGTTAACTCATGACTTTAACCCTAGTTCCGAACATTGTCAGCCCCCTCCAAAATGAAATCCTGGATCCGCCCCTGGTACCATTGACATATACGTCAGTAACAAAAATATAAAAATTTAGCTATTGACGATGGGTTCATTGCTGTTTCTTAAATACCTATGTAACACAAACTTAAGTGATTGTTAAGTAGAGACCCGTTATGGTGTAATAAGAAAAAATCGAGACATAAAAGGTTTCTTATTCTCTACATTTTCTAGTATCGTATGTTTTGGTCTAAACCTGGGCGGACATCATAACAAAAACTATGGATATTTATAACCTAGTGACACTGTTTCGCTATTGCAAATATTGCCAAAAAAGTCGTTCGTTCACCACATGCAAAGCGACGTGCAATACCGACTCCTACGTATGCCTGAACGAATGCAAAATATGCGAGCAAGTTAGGCAAGTTAGTAACATGAGAATTTCGCAAATACATTTTACAATCGGAATCAATAGATAAATAAGTACCTAATTAATTACATTTACATTAGTCTATACTGAGAGATTAGTAACAATTTTGTGCTTTTCAGAAACAAAACATCGGGGATTCCTCTTTCCTTTCTTTTGTGTTCATAGGTAACACACCAAAAAAGGTGTGTTACCAAAAACCACAAATGAAAAAATATTTTACAAAAAAAAAAATCCGACTTCTAAAACACTGAAAAGTTAAAAATAATATAAGAATAGGTACAGACAACACCACGGTACCAAACGCTGGTATTAAATTAGCGTTTCTCTCCATTTTCATGGGATCCCATCATCAGATCCTAACTTTGGTGACCTTGGGACCACCCCAGGAGTATACTCTATTAAATAAAAAAGAATTTTGAAAATCGGTCCACAAGTGGCAGTGTAATCGCGTAACATACACACAAAACACGTTGGACACACCTTAATATTTAAGGATTTTCCTCGATTTTCATAGGATCCTATCATCAGATCCTAACTTTGGTGACCATGGGACCATCCTTGGAGTATACTCTATCGAATACAAAAACAATTTCGAAAATCGGTCCACAATTGTCGGCGTAATCGCGTAACATACACACAAAAATAAACATACTTAAACAAAGATACTTTTGGTAGGTTTGAATGCTTAGATCATTTAGACGCTGACTGTACTACTTATATTGTTTAGAAGAGACTATTACCTGCAGTCAAACTGCGCAAGTAGTTTTGCGGGACATGTATAAAACTAAGATAATTGTAAAGCTATTAAAAAAAAATAAAAAAAAATACGCATCGAATTGAGAACCTCCTCCTTTTTTGAAGTCGGTTAAAAAGAATTTTGAAAATCGGTTCACACTTCGTGGTGTTATCGCGTAACATACACACAAAACGCGTTGGACATACTTATAAAATTTAAGGATTTCCCCCGATTTTTATGAGATCCCATCATCAGAGCCTGACTTTGGTGACATTGAGACCACCGCAGGAGTATACTCTATCGAATACAAAAGGAATTTTAAAAATCGATCCACAATTGGCGGCGTAATCGCGTAACATACGCACAAAAAAACAACATCGAATTGATAACCTCCTCCTTTTTTGAAGTCGTTTAAAAACTTGGCAATGTTTCATTAGACTTTCAAAATCCTGTCCCACTCAGAGCGTCAATTTATTTTAATGTTTCATTAAGTGACTTGTAATTTTATACTATTATTATGGAATAGAAAAGAGAAGGACTTACTTTTATGAACAATTTAAATATACAACAAATGACGTCTCTGAGTACTGCAGCTAGAATTTGAACTCATGATTATTCATGTTTCCTCCAAGAGTAACGTAATTAATATTTAATTTTGATTTACGTCACTAATGCTAACCTAACTCATGGGCACCTACAATTGTTTTCGAGTCCAACACTTCATGTTAGGTCCGCGACACATTGGTCAACTCGTGTTACGTAAAGACAAGTGTGACCGACCCGAAGGCATCGCCCCGGGCGACAGTAGCGGGGAAACGGTGACCCAATAACAGCACAAGTATGTCATACGAACTTAACGAACCACGTTGCTTTTGAACTTTACAAGCCTTGAGAATTCGGCTCATTACATGTTTAATATGCAAACATATTTGATGAGGCGTAAAAAATATAAGGATGCTAGGATCCGCCAACTTTGATGATGCAAAAACTGTATGAATAATGTCGTATTATATGTACCCGGAACGCGTCGCCAAGCACCAGCCGGTATCACCCGCGACCTTGACACGCATGCCATCTCTAGCTGATGCTATGTCCGCACTCAGATAATTGCGATCCCACCACATCAATAAAGAATGAGCCGACGCGTCATCACGACCGTTTTATGGCGAGATGCATCGTCGTGCAACTTCAGGGTTGATTATAATTGACTTCCTCGGCCGAATACGGCAATTGCAGTTTGTCCGATGTTTTTGCAGCGGCTGCATTATTAGGCTTCATCGTTGTTAATGGAGTGATAAGGTTGTGAGTGATGCTCAATTGTTTTAATAGCAGTCAGCATTGCTACGATCCTACTCTAATTGGTTATTTTTAAGGTTACAGAATACAACGGTATACATATTACATACTAGCTGTGCCCGCGACTTCGTTCGCGTGGATGTCCGAAAATAACAATATCGTGATGTTATATAACCTAAAGCCTTCCTCGATTAATGGACTATCCAACACAAAAAGAATTTTTCAATTCGAACCATTAGTTCCTGAGATTAGCGCGTTCAAACAAACAAACTCCTCAGCTTTATAATATTAGTAAGTAAGTAAGTATTCAGATTTATAATATTAGTATAGATATAAGTTATTTATTTATTACTTCCAAAATAACCATTTGACACGAAATGTTAAAATACTGTAATAATTGTCAATAGCAAAAGTATGTAGCATGGGTTTTTAAGCAGGCCAATTATTATCCTATTGTTCTGTTATTACATCATCACGCGAGGATAGGATTATCTTTTCAAAAACCTGGACGGTGACCTTCTGATGTGTACGTCCACATAATGCACCGGCGGCCGATGATGGTACAACGGACAACAATAGCGCCAGTTCTTGGCGATCTGTGTCCCAATCGCGAATTTAGTGCGAACCACTCGAGCACAATGTATTGTGTTGCAATGAGCCGAGGCCGACGCGCCGGTCACGATCCTGTAAGGGTTGTCTGCTAAACCGATGTTTTTTGCTCACAAAATGAAAGTAACAAAAAACCCTGAGTATTCCTTTTCAACTAGCCATAAAAATTGAGTGAAATGAAATGTACATGGCAATAAATAAAGTGAATTTTGGGTAATGACGATAATTAAGTTATTATAATTAATGATGTCTAGCTAATTGGATGATGGTAGCCCTAGAGCGATCGTGCACCTCCTTGCTACGGCGCCTTGCCAAACTATTGCTCCTAGCTACATTACAGTACAGATCGCTTCACACAAGTGTCGAAATCATATAAGTATTGTAAACTTATTACTGATATTTCTGAGATAATAAGCATACTTGACTTGAAAGAAAGTTAAATGCCTGGCTTCGTACATCAGAAGTTAGTTAGTTTCTGAATAAGCCCAAAGTTACTACCTGGCTATTCTAACATGGAAAACTAGCTCCGTGTGCTCCGGACACATGAGACTGATTTTAGGAAAAAGATATTAATATAAAAATTAATCGATAAGAAATAGATTTGAAAGCAAATGTTACTCAACTTTCTCAAACAACCTTAACTACTGCTTAACACGATAAACTAGCTACTTACTGTAAATAAGTATTTTGAAATGTTATTAAAATCATGACTTCTATAACAACTTTTTAAATGTAGGATTTCAATAAATGTAAAAAAACGAATAATTTATTCAATTATTTATAACCAAAACGCAGGCAATTTTACAAAGAAGAGAATCAGCGTCGAATACAAAAGAATTTTCAACTCAAAAATTTCTCAACTCTATCCTGTGACATAATAAAAATAATTAATGATTTAAGAGTAATGATGTGTCACAATGATTATGTTATTGCTCGCAATGCAGGTCTATGGATAGCCAGTGTCTGTAATTACTGCAATCAGGATTCCAGGCGCGCTTGCAAGCTCATTGATAATTCACCACACAATATGCTTGCCCGTCATTTGGTGAAACTTTTTATTATCCTCGCTACGTAATAGTCCGCTAGTCAAATAAGTAGCAACTCTGTATTATACGCAGTCTTTCTTTATATTTGTTTATGTTCAGGCAACTGAGTTTCATTAATATGCCTTACAAACTAATATAGATGTATAAAAATTGTTAGAGTTGATTCGTTTTAGATTATCTTATTAAAAATCTAATTACTGAACCATCTCGAACTACTATAATAACATGCAATACTACAGAGGCTACGTACTACATCAAACAGAACATCGAATGCACCGAATGACTGCAAATTGTCCAGAAGCTCCGTAGCACAGGAGCGTTAGTTCTTGGCATTGTTCACATTTTTTGATGGTTAGCTAAAGATAGAAGCCAACTTCACTTTAAATAATCATATTAGGGCTGACTATTTTAACTCTTATTTTAGTAACATAACTGTACTGTTATCATTGTTACGTAAATGACTTATATTCACGGCAGTATAACTAACAGAAAAATTCCTCGCTCAGTTTTTTACAAAGTTAATCTGAGATCAATGGGGATATAATCATTGATATGTGTCGAAAAACGTTACATTCTGAACATCAAACATTACACAATCAGTGATGAATAAACGTAACACGCTTATACGGTGTTGGTGCCTAACAATATTTGTATTTTTTATTAAAATCATCACTAATGGATAGAAATATTTGTAATGCATACAGTACACAGAAGCATAGACTCAAGTTCAATGCCAATGGTTACTGCGGCATGATGTAGAGCGCGTGTCACGCGGAACCTCTCGCTATAGTCGCTAGTCTCTGACCTCGGAAAACGTAGCATCTTATTCGAAAAAAAACCGGCAAATGCGAGTTAAACTCCCGCATCGAGGGTTCTGTATAAGCTTTTCTACAAATATATAAGCTCCTTACTTTGTACATATTTACTGTTTTTAGATTTTTCCCAAACATGTGCTATAAAACCATGATTCATGCCAAATCTCATGATTCTAGATCAACGGGAAAATTAGCGAAAATAAAAGAGATAAACGGCTATTCTTATATACGAGTATCTTACAATGGCGTTGACTTATAAGTATGAATTTTTCACACTTGAAAAAGCTGAAGACCGTAGAACCAACTACCTGGTATAAATTTCAGTTTGATATCTCCACACACTGAGAAAAAGGTTTTGACAGACGGACAGTCCGACAGATAGACAGACGGACAGATAGAGAACAAATAATCCCATAACGGTTCCGTTTTACCTTTTGCGATACGTAACCCTAAAAAACTATTTGCAAAAATATTAATAAGAAATACAATTTTTTGTTTTCGGGCCAGGGTACGCATAAAAAAAAGAAAATAACAAGCTTACCACGTTGCCGAACCTCATCGACCTTTTTCCTTTTTCCTTTACAAGACAAAATATGGATTGAAGGTTATTTTTTTTTACTATAGGACGCGTCTTAATTTGAACAAAGTGGTATATAGCGAAATTTAATAGGACATGTGAGTCAAAACTCTCAAGTCTCAGTTTGCGGTTGAGTTTAATATAAACAGCCAACCATTTTCCCGCGGTTGTGCAATACTCGTATAACCACCACCGGGATGTGGTTTCGCAAAAATGTTATGCCAAAATCTATAATGAATTATCATTATAGATTTTGGCATAATTTTAGTAAATGACTTTTACTCACATCTTTTTATCATTTTTTTCGTTAACTTTTAATTTACTTCTAATTTTACCTGAAGATATATATCTGTATAGAAATGAAAGAGTTTCCATTAATTATTGTTGATTTGTTACGAAAAAACCTCATATTTGAACTTTTAAAAAAATACTACTGAGCCCGGCAGACGTTTCCTGCCCATGGATTTAATATAATTTGATTATTAAGTCCATGTTCCTGCCAAATTACAGTGCCACCTACCGGGTCTAATTGTACTTACAAACTATATGTCAATGGTACAAACCTTCCCTGGACCTTCACACATAAAATTTCGTGAGAATCGTTCGAGCCATTAAAAAGTTTTTGCGAGAATAACACATCGCGATTCATTTTTATATAATAATATAAAAAAATCTACAAAAATGATAATGCATAGCGCATAAATCAATATTACCATCATTGTTGATTACAATCGCGATATACCTATAGTTATTGTTATACTTACGTGTAATAAACTTTTCCCTCACTTTTAAGCTTTTGCTTTATAGTTTCAATTGTTTTTACTACAGGAAATTATAGAAATCCCACGCGAAAAAAATCCCTCCACAAAAAGGGTAAAAACGGGGGCGAAATTGCGGGCGGAAAGATGTTGTATGTTATAAAGTTATTGCTTTACCAGAGAGAGGGTTAGTACTAGAATGGTCTGAACTAGTAAGAAAGAAAGAAAGAAAGAAAAGATATTTATTGGACAACAACCACAATAAACAATTCATGAAATACAACCATCTTTTATATTAGGGCACCATATTTTAACACAAGGAATGAATTACCTATCCAGTTTCATGGTTGCGTCCAAAAGGTAAATCGTTCAGCGTTATGCCAAACATTCGTCTGGCGCTGGTTTTCAACGACCACCTTTAATTCTGACCTCCAGCTGCCAGCAGTCATATTCAGTTAAAAAAATATATAACAGAACTATACTACCTACTTAAATACAACACATAATATTTAACAATTTCATAAAACACATGAATTGGATAAATTAAATACATTAAACACCTAAATAAAAACAATAAAAACCACCAAACTACGTGCGCGCGAAGTGCGGGGTACCTAGTAAGGATTTCCCAGTTAAAAGTTTATCTTTTTTACGAATTACGAAAAAAACTAAATATAAGACATATTTTGCTGAATGTTTCCTAGTTCGTGTTGTTTGTTAATTAAATAAGCTTTTAGCTTATTCCTAAAAGAGTTCAACGATGCAGCTTGCCTAATGGGTGGAGGAATATTGTTCCATATTTTCGAAGCAGCATAACGGAAGGTACCCTTATAACAAGCGGATGCATGCGACTGAATGGCCAACTGCAACGAGCACTGCCTTCGCTCACTAAGTAGTAAGATAGTCTCTATCTTACTTCTAGTTCAGACCCTCTTACTTATTTCTGGCGTTAAGCAGCGGTCCTGGTATTGCTGTATTCCGGTCTGAGATAGGTAGTGCAATTCCTGAGTACCTACTGTGACTTGACATCTTATGTCACAAGTTGGCAACGTACATTACTCTTTTAGGGGTTACAGATTTGTAAATCTTACGGCATGTGCTATAAGCGACGGCAGTCGCATACCATCGGCTGGGCAGTCTGTTTATTTACCAACGTAATTCCGTTCGATAATGCCAAGCCATCGACGGTTTGACCACACAGCATGTGAGCTGATGACAACACTTACCGGTTCAAGGCAAAGAGTTCAATGTGGAGCTTAAGAATTCTCGCCAATGCACACAGACAGTTCGATGAAATAATAATAATACTGATTTGTTTTTATAGCAATTTTGTGCGATCGTAAGGCTCCGTGCGTCACGACCGAGCCAACCTCGAGGACGGCAGCTGTTTACAAGACCTTGCTGTCGCATCTCCGAACACCTTGTGAATTCAGCGTCGCCGCCGATCAAGTATTTTTAAAGTACTAAGGAGCTTATCGTGTACCCAAAGTAATCCCCGTATCGAGGTGCCATCTTTCTAGGTATAGTAACTCGTTGCATTCCCGACTAACCGAGTGAATATAGCGAGTGCACTCGCTATCGCTTTAATTTTACGAGTTTGCTATGATAGGCGGCGGCCCTACCGCCTAATTCACTCGTCGTAGTTTTTTTAGCTCTCTAATCTTGTGATTTCGTACCGCCTATCATAGCGAACTCGTGAAATTAAGACGACAGCGAGCGAGTGCACTCGCTATCGCCATCCTTAATCGCTATGAGTAAGGCGGTAGGGCCGCTGATTGCTGCTCGCTCAGTTTATCTGGTAACTCAAAATAAAGCTTAAGGCTTTATTTGTCGATAGCCTTTGCAGCTGATACCAATAACTAAGAAGTCATTGCAATGAAACTTAAACTCGCAATTTTAGCATCGCAAGACAATATTTTGATTCATAACGCTCCCAGCGAGGTAACCTTATCATAGAACCTGGGCCAAACACAGAAAAATACACACCACGGCATGCAATTTACTATATACAGTAACAAACTATTTTTTTTCTGCGGCCGGCCAGCTATTCAGCCATTATTTTTCATTTTCATCATTATTATTATTTATTTTAAAGAAATATATTTCTTTAAAATAACAAAGATTTGGGCAAAGTATTTATCATTTTTTCAATGATGAATATGAAAAATAATGGCTGAATAGCTGGCCGGCCGCAGAAAAAAAACAAAATAGGAATGCGGCAATCCGATCTTCATTTGTTTTTTCGAGTTATAATTGAAAGTAAATTATAAAAAATATAATAAAGTCATTTAATTTAAAAAAATATATTCTTTAATTAATACTTAACTTTATGTTATTTAAATTTTACATCGTGCTTTAATTGAGTGGCTGCATAGAAAGTTGGAATATGGTTCAATAGTAATGTCAAAATAGAACTGTTTTAGTTTTTTTTATTATTTGACAGCTTTCAGTTGTAAATGATTCTCCCTAGGGCTGAAAAGTATTACTTTCAACCCGCTCCTCAGGCAACTTCAGACCTACTTTCCGAGTATGAGTAATGAAAAATCACTTTTTGTAGTTCGAATAACGAGTCAAGCCAATCAATTTGAATCGAGATGAAAATGACAAGCGTCAAAGTTAGGTTGACTATCTACGAGTATATGAAAAATGAAATCTTGACCAATGTTTTCACAACCTCTAAATTATCTACGCAAATGTAAAGGCGGCATTTACGCTCAAAGGCTTTTATCTATTAAGAAAGCTGCTATTTGATTATCGCTAATGATGCTTATAATACAATTGACCTTGTTATCAATTACATTGAATGTTAGTAGACTTTTTGTAAGTAAATTGATCGAATTGAATTGATGTATCATATTACCATCATCTAATACCTGCAAATGGAAATTAGTTTTTTTTATGTTATTTTTCCTCCGTAAAATAGTACCTATCACAATTTTTTAATAATATACTTTTGCAGTAAAGTAACTCAAAACTAAAATAATATCATTTAAATAGATTCTGTTAGAGAGGATAATCTCTAACAGGATCTATTTATCAACCAATCAAAAACTTTAGATGATTTTTTTATAGATTGTTATTGCTTTTTAAACATATTTTAAAATAATATTTTATCATTATCAACCAATACCTATGAAATTAATTAAAGTAGGTACTACATTAGCATCTGTGTAGTATATACTACTACTACTACTATTTCCTCGAAGACAAAAATATCGCAGCTCTTGAATACTATCGATTAGCTTACACTTGAAAGACATCAACGCGTTCAATGACAACGAATTTTATTCCAGTTATATTTATTTAAGTCTAATTTGTTTAAGTAGGTAAATCAAACATATCAACTTTATATAAAAACCGATATATTTCTGACTAAATGTTTTTGAAAGAAACACATCCACGTGATCATGTTTGTAAAGCAAAATAAAGTGTTTCTATCTATCTACTAAGTAACATGTCGCACAAGCTTAAGATAACAAAGGTGCGCTATTCCTGTTTCTCGTTGCCAACGATCGAGCATTCATTCTCAAGAATGCATCTTCTTTTATAAAATATAGTGCTAGCCTTGAACCGTTGCGCAACGCCCTGACATTTGTCCCGACGACAACACGCGAGGCGCCCCGGCTTTCGAAACGACCATTAGCCGACCGAGCACTGACCAGCCATCCCGTACTGGGCGGTGGATGCATTAAGATAAGCGTTGAAAATACCTCAAGGGGCAGTATTCAAGATTGGAGATGCAAATGCACTTTGACACGGAAATGAACAGTTTAAAATTTGATACAAAGATATTCATTTGTCACAATTTTGAACCTTTTTAGAACCGCCTCATACTTTCTTTTTGCGAGCAAACGCAGTTTGTATGGATAAAAATAATGTTTATACATTTAGGTAAGATATAAGTAAGATATAAGTAATTTATTTATGTATTTTTATAAAATTTTAAGTAGGTATACAGGAGGTAATTCAACCGCTTCCGGAAAAAAGAGAACAGAATTCTACTAATGAAAATTAACAACTATCCCCAAGGAACATTACTTATGTCCAAAGACGCAAAAAAAACTTTCCATAACAATTTCCTTAGTTAAAATATCATTTTGTATGGACAGTGCGAAATTTTTTGTCGTTTTTAGACATATTTTCCTTGCTTTTTGTGTTCTCTTTTTTTCGCAAGTTGCATTACATCCTGGTCATTCTGTATATTAAGTAACCTAAAAATATATGTGGTGCACTTTCTACATATTCCCGGTCAAACACAATCCCATTTGTTGAGTATATACCAATAAGGTTGCTAATGGGTCTAAATAACAATTTGTCTATGTATAAAATATTTGAGTTGAGAGATTTTACAGTTGTCACTAATAAACATGTCAGGAAGAAAAATGGATTTTATTTACAAAGATATATTTCAATATAATATATTTATTTAATATACTTACTCACTTGTACATTATAAAAGGTTATGGGCTACACATATTAACACGTGAGTAAATTAATAAATAATTTAAAGAGTGATTTTATAAGTAAAATGTCGAATTCACAAACTCTACCGATATTAGAGGAAAATAATTTCGGAAACTGGAAATTCCGAGTAAGTACATTACTAGAAGAAAAATGTGTACTAGAAGTAGTAACGGGTGAAAAGGGTAGAGATGATAAAAACTATTTACAAGATGATAAAAAGGCTAGAAATCTTATAATTCAATGTCTTCCTGATAAATATTTGGAGATTGTCAAGACAAAAAGAGCTTCAAAAGAAATGTTCGACAGGAAGACTAACTAAAAGATACATTCGAGAGGAAAAGTATCGTAAATAAGTTGTATCTTAGAAGGAAACTTATAAACATGAAATGTGTTGGTTCATTGCATGATCATTTCCTTCAATTTGATAAGATTATTACAGAGTTAGATGCAGCTGGTTCTCCAATTGAAAATTTGGATAAAATTTGTTATTTGTTATCTACATTGCCTAATGAGTACGAAAATGTTATAACCTCGATTGAAACCATGTGATAAAGATATCTCATACGATTTTGTGAAGGCCCGATTATTAGACGCCGAGATTAAGCGTAGAAGCAACGAAGAAAGGCAAGAAGAGAACTCGTTTAGTACTATACCAATAAAGTGTTACATTTGTGGAAAGAACGGCCATAAAGCTAATGAATGCAGAAATAAATGGAATAGACGAGGTAGAGGACGGTATTTTAGAGGTCACAATAAAAGGCAAGAAAGGCACCAAACTGAGACTGCTAGGGTAGGCTGGTAGAGTAGAATAGAGATAGTAGTAGCTTATCTACTGGAGATAAGCCCACCTGTGAACCTCCATCTTTTTTTAAATTTATAAGTTTCGCTTTAAAGTGTACAATAAAGGATAATAACTGATTAACGTTATTAGTTTACAAAGGCACAACGGCGATAACGTATTTTTGACGTGATAGATTTTTATTTACCACAGGCTCTTGTCCGCTATTTTGTCTGTGTGAAAATTAATTATATCAGAGTTCGATTATAACACGTGTTCCCTAGGGAACATATTAAAATTCAGCATATGAAGTAACATATATCCTAGGCTTAAACTATCTCTATAAAAAAGACATTAAAACTGGTTAAGCTGTTTAGGCGTAAAAGAATAACAGACAGACTGAGTTGCTTTCGCATATACAGAGTATAACAGCACAAATTTAAGAGAAATAGAAATAGTATTTAAGTGTGTGTCCATCAAAAGTGAAAATTCTTTAGAAAAAAAATTGTGGCTAATCAAGCTATTTTTTCCACGCAAACTAAATAAATAATTTTTGATCCTAAGCGTCGACAGCCCTGTATCGGTAAGCCTTGTTTCTTCATTCAGTGTTTACATTTTTTGTGTTCACAGTCAGATGGATTATGGTTGTCACTTAAAAATTTTCGGTTCAGTTTAAAGTCGAACAACCCGGAAAGTATTAGGTTTCCTGATCTGTCCATCTAATATGTAACCTTTTTGCCCTTTAAATATTATTTCGACGTTCAGTTACAATTGCTTTAAATTAAAGATGACACCGGTCAAGTATTTATATTTTTTTTATATAGAGTGCGTAACAAAAACCCTGCGAACCCTTTTAGGACCATGTTCAGAATCGATATTAGATATATAAAAGCTATTGGCGTCATTGAAAATTCCACATTATAAAATTAATTTCACAATTTCAAATTTTCAATGACGCCATATCTTTTGAAATTAATTAATTCTGAACATGCTCACAGAGTTTTTGTTACACATTCTATAGTTTCATTACTTTAAACAAATTGAAAATATTCTTAGTAGTCACATACGCTGTAACAATGAAATCAATGTAAAGCTACAGAATATAATAATAGTAGGGTAATAGTAAAGCTGAGACGAACTTCCGGTGTGTGCACGTGTGCGACTAACGAACCACACGCACGCACGCACTGAAAACAATCGCCGTCGAGGAAGCTTGCAGCTCAATTTACATAAATGATTGTGATACAGCCAATTATTTACCTTTAAATGATCTATGTTTTATCGATAAGTCAATATTAATTATTATATTTACTTATCTAAGACGAGTTACAAAGCAATGATCCGTAATCCTTACTGATTTATATTAGTCACTACATAAAAGTAAATTTGTTGTTGCTTCTAAGCTGATTAACTCGCTTTGATAAGACTTCCTTTTATCAATTGCATTATTTCAATAAATATCTCGATTTTGATATGAAAATAAAACTTGGAGGTGGATATTATTGTATATTAAATTAAATATGGGGAATACTATTTATTATCTTGGAAATCACGTATAGCTCTATAGTTACGTTTATTTTATTTATGTAATCGGTTACTTAACTATTTTAGTTTTATTATTTAAACTTATTATGAGTAAGAAATCTTATAATACCTACCAAAAACTTTAATATTGAGTAACTTACGTTTTAAATACGATAAATCATTGAATTAGTATATTTTACCTTAGTCTCAAGAGAATTAATAAATAACTAATTTACATTAAAGCTCGCTCAAAGACGATAAATCAAATCGACATTTTAAACGTGGCTATTTTGCATTGGATTCTTTTCACTATTTTTTATTATTATATCACGTTATTTTTGAATATGCAGTATAATGTTCAATACTTGTTTTCGTATTAATAAATTAATAGCTGCTTCTAGGTTTTGCATGAATGATTAGTTAACGCGTACCGATCTATTCTAGAAGCCTATAACTAAAAAAGTTAATAGGAATGTGACAAATCCACCGATGGTTGATATGAATTATTTTATTTTTTAACAATAAAAAAATTAAGATTAATTTAAAAATGATAAATCAAACTTCACTGGATATAAATTTGATCTTGACATCATCATTTACGTTGCTAGACGACGTTTTGGTGTTATTATCAACATAATTAGATAGACCACACAAGAATTTTATATAAAATAGAATAGACATAGAAAATTTACTCAAATTATATAGATTAAGATCAAATTCGTAACCTCAAATATAATACTACAGTACTTCAAGATAAAAAAATACATTCTGTCAATAATTGTCTTTGATAAATTAGACTTCGATGGCAATCCCCCCTTAGCGATAGCCCGATCAACCTGGTCGGGCTTGCCCGGACGCGCTGGTGGTGGTAGTCGCAGTGTGGACTCTACCATGCGCGCCCACAAGGGCAGGGAGAACACCGGGGGGTTTTAGTGGGTCGGCCTGGAACTCTGCCGGGCCAGCCCCACACACGCCCGCCGTCTATTAAGTAATCTGTGGTCTAGCCAACTGGATACGGTGCGATTGCGCATTTCCCCCCGAAAAAATAGTACAAATAACTTAACTACTAATCAAAGGGTTTATGACTTATTTCCATTAGTACAGTTATGATTCCTGTTAAGCACTTAAATATTTCTTGAAAATGTAGAAACCAAAAATAAAACAATTTTAATAAATTTTCTTCTTTGATAACCAGTTATGAAACAGTGAAAAAAAAATCTCTTTTCAAAGCTGGTTAATTTTACATTAGTTAAGAATGTGGAAAAGTTTTCGCCTTAAATAACTAGTTACGAAACAGTGAAAATAATTATTTTTAAGTAACCAGTTATCAAACAATCAGTTATCAATATGGCTGAAGGGGCTCCTACGGTGGAAAACATCGTAAGGAAACCTGCATACACCTACGAAATAATTCAAAGGTGTATGTGAAGACAACCAATCCGCACTGGGCCAGCGTGGTTTGACTAAGGCCTAATCGCCCTAACAACTAGTTAGGGTAGGTTCGTGCCCCTCGGGGTGCGATGTCAGATAACCTCCTTGTGGTGCACCCTGGGCAACCCGGCGGATTCTCTGCCGCGGGCTAATAGTCTGACGAGAGGCCCCCCATGGAGGGGGGGCGTGGGATGGCCGGGTTCAACCCGGCGGGCCCCTTCATGTGGCCAACCGCTTCATGCGGTGAAGGGCGAAGTCCCCTCTTCTTTTTGTTAAGAAGAGATGTGGCTTTCGCCGGAAGCCGGTTACAGGCGCTTACCTTTGTTGGTGGCAGTAGTGGGGTGAGTTTCTCGCCATGGCGCCTGCCGGGGATTTCCCCGAATTTCAGCTCACCTGCGCGGCGATGGATCCAATGGGGTCTGCCGTCGGGCAACCCGTTACCCGCACTGAGCGGGCCGGGGGTCCGGCGCACTGAGCGTCGGTCCACGTGGAAGACAACCACAATAAAAAATCACCCCAACCCCAAGGTGGCGTCTCCGTGCCGAGGGGGTGCGTGGCTGGTGGGAGACCAGTCCCAAGCGGGCAAAGGGAATGCATCCCAAAATGCAAACTATGGAACTCGGCAAGAAGGAAAAACGTCCCCAGGGGGTATCAGTCCCTCCCGTAGGACCGCGCGAGGCGGCTGCGGGCAGCCAGGCGTATCTGAGGCTGGCTAACCCGAGTTCCACCCTTCCTACATGCGAACCCGTTGAGAGCGGGCCACCATCGGTATCCGGGCCGACTGGTGGAAATACCATCAATGCGACCGAGGCGGCAGGTGAGGTTCAACTCCCGACGGCGGTTCCCGGGTCGTCGAGGGGTAAAAATGCGACCGGACGAAACGGAGGAAGGAGAAAAAGGGTTGGGCTCTCCAATTTAATGCTGGACTACGACGCGCCAGACAAGTTCCCGATTTCAGGAGAATCAGACATAATGTCCGAGGCCTCGCTGATGAGCGCGGACAGAGGCGCGAGTGACCCTTCCATACGTCGGAAGAGAAGTAGGGAGGTAAGATGCGAGGAAGACAGCGACGAGCCTTCGTCTGAAGATGTTCCGCTGGCTTCCTCTAGAACACCTAAGCCGAAAGGCAAAAGAGGACGAGGCCGCCCACCAACCACTGGTGAATACGTGGGGCTGGTCAAAGCAAAGGCGGTGTATCTGAGGCAGGAGCGCCTAGAACTTCAACTGCAAGCAGAGAGGGAACTCCTGGAGATGCCAATGGAGCCCCGGAGCACTCGACGCACAGCTCCCACACCAACACCATCGTCGGTTGTGCTATCCCCTTTGGAGGAGAGTGGAAGCGACGACCCTACGCTCACTGTCACCGAGCGCATGGGTCGCGCAATTGAAGTAATTAACTTCGTTGCGGAAAGGTCCTCTAATCTAAAGGGGACCTTTGTAAAAATGCTGAAGACGGCGGCGGCAAACCTCCGCGAGGACGCCAAATTGTTGGCGGTGCGCACCGTCTCGGACGAGACGGAGCGTCTGCAGCAGGCGAACCGCCGCCTTGAAGAAGATCTCAAGGCCCAGAAAGCCAAAATCATTGAGTTAGAGGCGAAGGTGAAGGACCTCTTGGGGAGGAGCCCACCACCACCACATCTTCCCCCAGCAAACACGGACGGGACTCTAGCTCCTCACAACAATCGAGGAGCTAGAAAACAGGCTGATGGGACGCATGGTTGCGTGACTCAACGCCAGGCTCGATGGGTTAGAGCCGCGGCTGAACCCCGAGCCGCGCCTACGCCCCTCTCTGGAGCATGAGAGGCGAGCGGTTAACACTTCTTCCTCGGCCATACAAATGATGGAGATACCCGCTGTGTCCACAGCCCGGAAGCCCGCGAAAAAAAGCGCTCCCTCTGCGCCAGATACCGCGGCTCTAACCAAAAAAGGGCGCAGACGAACTCAAAAGGCGAAAGCCACTGCAGAGAAATCGTCAGCGACGGAGCCACGCTCACTACCTCCTGCCCCTTCCAATATGGAGGAGACCTGGACCACGGTTATGAAGCGCGGCCAACAGAGAAGACAGAGAGGGGATGGCATACCGGCAACTACCATCATGCCGAAGCAGCCTCCTCCACCTCCGAAAAAGACGACTCTTCCTCGGCAACCTAAACTGCGCACGCCAAAGACGGCAGCAGTAGTACTGACACTGCAGCCAGGAGCCGAGGAGCAGGGCCATTCGTACGCCAGGGTGATTGCGGCCGCCAGAGCCAAGGTGAGCCTCACGGATTTGGACATAGAGGGTGTCCAGTTCAGTAGGTCTTTGACTGGGGCAGCCGTAATCCTCGTTACGGGCGATAAGAAGGAGGCGAGTGCGGTCGACCTAGCCGTCGCCCTCAAAACGGTGGTCGACCCGACCGTTGCGCGGGTGACTATCCCAACCAAAACTGTGGAGATGCTGGTCTCCGGACTGGATGAGTCCGTCCAGCCAGAGGAGCTGAAAGAGGCACTCGCTAAGACCGGCGAGTGCCAGGTTGAGGAGGTCCGGGTGGGAGAAATCCGCCAGGGCTGCTACACTATGGGCACGGCGTGGGTGTGCTCTCCGGCGGAGGCAGCTAAGAGGATAGCCTCAAGAGGCTGCTGGTGGGTTGGTCCGCCGCAAAGACGAAGATCCTCCAGCCCCGGGAAATGAGATGTTTCAGGTGCCTCGAATCGGGGCACTTGAGGATCGACTGCAAGGCGGAGGTGGACCGGAGCACGCTGTGCTACCGGTGCGGAGAGGCTGGGCACAGGGCGTCGACGTGCTCGTCGATGCCCAAATGCCCATTGTGCACGGCGGCCGGGAAACCGGCGGACCATCGCCTTGGGGGTAAGACCTGCTCTGCCCCCAGGGTACCCATCAGCAGGAGGAGGAGGGCAGTGCCAAACCGGCCACCCGAGACCTCAGGCGGGACGGAGATGGAGGTCACCGAAGACGTCATCGGGGCCCCCATCATCCAGGAGGAGGCGACCGCGGGAAGGGATATTCCCCGCGATAAAAATGGTCGCCAGCCCCAGGGCACCTATTGCCGGGACGCTTCCGGGGTGCAAAGCGGCGCACAACACCTGCGCCGCTCACAAAGCAGCCGAGCCACGCGCCTTTTGGCGTTGCGCGAGTCCGGCAACGGATCATCCACGGACAGGGGGTCAGCGGGAACAAGGCATCGTTGTTGTCCCCTTCCCCCTGTCTTGTGACGGACGGTGGAGCTGCTGGGGGGTTTTTTGTGGGTAGGCCTGGACCGATATGGCCCGGGGAGTCCCACATACCCTCGTGGTTTGGCTCGACCACGAGGGATGCGTAAAAGCATTTTCCCCCTACCAAAAAAAAAAAGGTTCGTGCCCCTCGGTGGGGACGTATATGAGCTATGATGCTGATGATTATTATTTTAATGTACCTATTGTAAGAAGCCAAATTAACAGCTCATAATTTCATAACCATTGCAGACAACAGTTCAAATAGTACGTGTACATTGTTACCCTAGGGGTGAAAGTAACTTATTTAGTTTCGAGACGGGGATTCGCGCCCGAGTGTAGTAAGAGCGCCAATAGTTTGAGGGACTAGACCGGCCAGCTATTCAGCCATTATTTTTGATTTTCATCATCGAAAATATGTTTAATATTTTGCCCAAATCTATGTTATTTCAAAGAAATAGTTGAAAGTAAATTCCTATAAAACAGTCATTTTAAAAAAATATTCTTTAATTAATAGTGTGCATACGAAACGCAAATATAAAGAGTTAAAAGAATAAGCAAAGCACTTAACCACATAAGGTTCTTCCTTATGTGATTAAGTGCTTTGCTTAATCTTTAAATCAAAATACGTAGTGCCAATAACTTTCAACTTGTTATATCGATATAGGTTTACTAAGGAAATCAAGTATATCGAACTCTTTTCTGAAACACTGCCTTTTTTTAAATACATTTATACCGAATGTTGAATTTATAAAATATTCCATAATATTGAAATGAAACAACACCGAATAGTGACACGGACTGCCTATAAAACAATGTAAAGGACCACGAACTGCGCCATTGAAACTGTACCTAATCGCAACCAATTATCAAAAATACGCCTAATTACACACGAGCAGTCGGTACACAATTGGTTGCGTAACAACTGCAAGATATACACCTTGATATGAAGCCAGTGAAGATGCCATTAAAATTTGTTACAAAACAACGGCTCTTGAGAGGTCGAAGTATTCTCACAAAGCGATAGATCATGTCTTTAAATAACATGAAGAAATATTGAAATAGTATCCTACTCGATAGCGTCTTTAATAAAAACTATATACTTGATGTCGTCAAGTTATTCTTTGTCATAAAAATAACTTTATTTAGCATCTTTAGTTAACTTATTTTTTTTTTTGTCAATCGTAGTAGATAGTAACTATATTCGGATAATAGAAAAGGAAGATATATCTGAAACTCTGCACTAGGTGAGTACCTCGGACAATAAAAGAATATAGTTTTTCGTTAATCAAATTTTAATCGGATTATGAAGGACCGTTTCTAACAAAATACTTATTTTTAAAACAGTAGCTCAAAGATGCTCTTCTCGAGAATCTCTTCTTGACCGAACAAAGGCTTAAAATAACTGTAGGCCATTGTTGGATGGACTAACCCTTCCTGAGACATTTTCTATCATGTTTAACAGAGCTAGGTCTCTATTCTATATGATAGAAAATATCTCAGGTATAACCTAACATCCTCCTCAGATATAACCTCACTCATACCTTGCCCCACTTTGGTAATAACTGTTCTACCACCGATTTTTCTGCTTATTGCTTTAAGCAACAGTTCAGCAATCAATGCTCGTGTGACAATTCCATACGTTCAATTGTCTCAACGCGTTTCTTACGTTTACGAGTATTAATTAGCGGAGCATTGGCCTGAAATTGCTTTATTCATTCGAAATGTCTCTTTTAAGTAACAAGTGACACAGATACATAATACTTAGACTCAACATACACTCTTGCAATATTGCGGTCAGCCTTTACGAGCTCCAAATCTATATCGACGCCGCATCACAATAATATAGTTTTGGTTGCCAATACATACATAATTATTTCATAAATAACATAAATGTTGAAGATTTATGACAGTTTATGCAAGATTTATCATAGATTAAGCCATTATATTGTAATAAAAGCTTATTCTAACTTCCGACGAAAACATCCGAAATTAAAAAGAAAACATCCGAAAGCTCAATGAATAACGATTTTTTATAAATTACCTATTCTTCACCATGTAGTATTTGACCAAAATTATTAAAGATTTTATATATATTTTTTAAGCTTTGCCAACATCTCGGTACATCTCGGTGTCGTTTTGAGACTAATAATTCTACTATATCCATGGATGGATTTCAAATTTAAATGGCTCCGATGCTAATACAAATTCTAGCCGTCGTCGCAAAGTTTGCCGACCGAGCAATCTCGCTTCATAGTTCTGTAGTCCATCAACATCATATTTACCTTCATTGAAGAAAGAATTCACTGTGAAGCCAAAAATAAATGCATTAAAAGTACAAGCAGAAGTAAGAGTTAATATATTGAAAACAAAAAAGAAGACAATTGGAAATTTTAATATAAAAATGAGAGCGCCGGGGTCCTTCAAATCATCAATTACATGCATTTAATTTGCATCAAAATCAATTTAAATTTCGTTACCAACAACAACATTTAATTATTTCTATGTGAAAATGTCTGTAGTTTCTGCTTTGCAATGCTACACATAGCGATGCCATATTATGTAGTCGTCCGCTATTCGCTACTATTGTTATTTGTTTGACAATGACATTATGTTAATAGTTCGCGTCGGGTTCTGAAGTTGGCTAAGAGCACTTATGACTTTGACACGGCCTCAACGTGTCTGAGTTAAACGATAGAGCACACATCGAAGACGTTAATTAGGAATAAATCTTTGATTGCATTCAATCATTAGCTTTTAAAAGCTCGGAGTACATATCATTGCAGGCGCTCTTTAAATACTTTACTTAGCTAGAAATTCTACCACGAATGGAAGACTTAAAACGGTCATAGAAGTTTGGACAAAACATTGGTAATTTCATACGTACACATAAAAAAAATACAGACGAAGTTGTACTATATAACATGTATGATTTTAAAATCAAGCGCTTCGATATATAGATAGTTATGATGCTATGGTGGTTTTAATGGTATGTACTCCAAATTTAAAAGCATAACGACAATTCATATGCTGGCTTTAAGCTTTTTAAAAATAAACTGTAAAGTAATAAACGTAATTTCACATAGATTAGGCACACCAATATGCATGCGCCTCGATAACAGATTCGAACCTATAATCGATGTAAATAACCGTTATTGTATAACGTAAGTTTCAGTCATTTTCGACTATCGATGTTTTTAATAGTTGACTAAGCACCAAGCATATTCACAGTAAGGTGTATAGACCTAGGGGACGAAAAGGTATTAGTCCTGGGCGGACTTGAATCCTTCGCTTCATTGAGGATCCTTGACTCTATAAACCTCACATCATTAAAATTTTGAAAAAAATATAAAAAAAATTAAGAATTAAATGAAATTCTTTAGAGTTTGACTCAGGTATTGAGATGCTTCATGTAATAACTTCACAGAAAATTGAAAAAAATAAGTATTTTCAAAAGCCTCATGCGTTTGTACGTAGGGTAAGATAAATCAAAAGAACGTTTAAATATATTATGTGAATGCACTCACATCAATTCAATTCAAAATCTTAATCGCATACCATTATGCATAAAATGGTGGTTCACAAAAAAATAACATAATTATGGACCCAATGGACCCAAGTATGTACATTTAAATACAATTACTTCTATTACAATGACAAATTTATAAAATAAAGTTAAAAAAACATAGTAATGGCGCAAATGATCCTTGCATAACTGATTGAGTAACATTTGCAAGTGAATCAAACTTCGAGTTTTCTTAGGAATAAAAATAACTGCACTCGAAAAAAAATTAAAGTCTCTTACCAAAGCTGGGATAGAGAGAAATATTTCATTTAAAAATCTCGAAAGTTTGAGGTAGACTACAACATTTATATAGGTAATTTGTATAAATAAAGGTTAATGGCAAAGTATCGGATACTGGGATAATGTTTATTTTATTTTGCAAAAAAAAAACTATTCAACTCAACACTAACACTAAAACATGAAAACCCGAAGTCATTGTTCTAATTTCAATTAAATGAAAGAACTAAATAATGGTTAACTTAAAAAATTGCAATGATCGACCGATTAATTCCGTTTACCATCGGTAACGCTATGATTGCATAGATGAAGCCGTTAGTAAGTATAAGCCAGGCTAAAAATATGTGACAAAAAAATCGGTGAAGATTTCAAATTTTCAGTGGCTTGAACATCGTCGTAGAATTGCCTGCTATTCGGTCTTTTATTATGGGATGTGTCCCCCAAGAGCTGTTTGAGTGAAATCCATCATTACCCCATTACCACCAAAGCAACCGGAGTACGACGAAGAGCTACCTCTACGTTGCTTCCACTTTATAATGCAGACTGCGAAAGAATGAAATTCTTTGTCACTCTCTATGTTCAAACTTGAACACATACACTAATGCCTGGATCTTTCGAGTCAAAAGTGAATCAGTTAATAATGGTTAGGCTCACTCCACCTTCGACCCTACCTGCGCTTGCCAGGAGGCGAGATGAGGTCAAGTACCTATACACGATCAATAAAAAAATATATAATAAATATTTTATCACACTGAATAATTGAACTGAATTAAAACTTTGAGCTATTTATTGTATCTTTTGTTCAATTTGTAGCCTTGACATCGGTTTATGCTAATATTAACATTGCCGAAGATAAAATCTAAATGATCCACGTGTGTGTCATTAAGTACCTTGCTAATCTACATGTATTCGCATTTAAAAAGTTAAAAAAAACTAATAAATTTTGCATTTTAGTAACTTTCCCTTTGTATATTTTTTGTGTCGTATGTCGTAATAGGTACATACGTAAGTTACGTAAAATTTTAAAAGACAGAAAAGGTACAACTTTCCTAGCATACTTCCCTAAATTGAATACGTATATATTCTATTGCTGTCGTGTCAAAATAAATTTAAATATATAACAATAAAATAAAAAATTGTTTAAAATTCTTAATGTAAGTAAAGCAAAAGCAAAAGTAAAGCAAAAGTCTTAGGGCTCTACAATTTGAAATTACTCTTATTTCATTACTATCATTACAGATAATTAGTCATAAATTTAATTTCGTTTTATATTATTATTTAAATTTGATCCATCAAAACTGACAAACTTAAAAAGAAGAATCATTATAATAAATCTATGTAATGTTTTGTAAAGATTTTATAAATACAATTTAGAGTTCAGATTTTTTACAAAAATGCTTTTACCTAACTTGTGTTAAATGCTACCAGATTATTTTAAAGTTCTGTTTTTATAGAAATATCTAGCTAGGGAGATGTTTTCCACGCTATCGCTCCCGTTGTCAAATGAAATAGACAATCAAGTTGTAAACACAAACTTCGCCAGCACAATCATTTTACAATAGCCTAAATTTCGTATTTTAAAACCAAAATCATATTTTGTGTTAAAGTTGCTTCTGAAAAGTAAGTAAAATCTAAGCGAATTTATTTATTAAATTGCTTCATTAAATCCATTCATATTACCAACAGTACTGGCTCATATTTTTGTTGAGTTCTGAGATCCCAATATGGCCATGTTATAAAATGTATATTTCCAATTCAAAACTTAACTCGGAGGCTATCAGTCAGTAATCGAGGTGTACGCGGTCTTATGGACACATATTTTTTACAAATTAAGAAAACTTGTTTAATAAAGATTTCATGCAAATTGACCGGTATCTCATAGTCCTTGGTCACAGAAGATAATATTATTAGTTCGAGATTAATATACACTTAAAATTCCTATCAATAAGAATTGCTCAAATAGACAGGTTCCAAACAAATATATTTAAAGCTGTATTTCAATGCTGCAATCTTTCAGCCTTTCAAACATGTTGACCTTGGATAAATTGTGAAATATTATCAATATAATATTTTAAAGATTTTTTTAATACTTTGTATTTGTTAGTAAAATTCTACGTGTTTTCACAACAAATTAACAGAGAAGAGCCTCCACGCCGGCAAACACCTTTATCCGCTCGGCTTGTGTTGAAACACCCCGTAGAAAAGGGCTCTCGGAGCATAATCTCAGCATGAGCGATGTTGCAATGCCTCTTGACATACATACGTAGAGGCATAATCTAGTACCGACACTTTGAACGTCAATATTGGAAGACTGTTCATCACTTAACCACACACACACTTTGTAATTTTATGTCAACCTCGAGCCGAGCACCGATTGCTCATCGAGTCGACTGTTGCAATTTCTGTCAACTTGACAAGAGAAAAATATTTTATTTTAAATAAAAATAAAGAAAAATTTTTTAGACAACACATAACAATTTTCAAACCTTTATTGAATTTTAATCACAATTAAATGCGAAGAGATGACTATAAAATTAATTGGAGGCTTTGTCGATGTTAATTGGTGACATTATTAATTATTTTTCAATGACCCCCAGCTTATTCCGCATCATCCCTTCGCATCCCTAACTTAAGTTCACTTACCTTTATTTGTTGAATAAATATGGACGGCGGGAAAAATCACACGGGCACTGTTGTAATAGCGCGCAGCTGGTTTTGAACAACACTTTTATAGGCGTCGGAGCGGGGATGCGCGTACGGGGGGACCGGCTTGCCAGACACGTATTCGTGACATTCGGACCAACTATGCTTGAATCACGTGCTCAGGAGGTCACGTGACAGGACCTCTTAGCCCCTGCCCAACCCTTACCCAGCCCTGAGCCTCATGACTACCCCCTATCAATATCAATAGCCTTATACAATACTACGGAATGCTGTTAAAAAGCTCCGTGCTTGAATAAAGTCAAAGGTATTTCAAATATGTCCGTATGTTAAAATAACTGAAAGGATACTATTGGAGTCAATGAATAGGAAAAACACGTCGATCCATAAATATACATTAAGTCGATACATTAAGTTACCTACCCTTAACTCATCATTAAGCTAATCTCTAGCTAGTAGCAAGAGCGACTGCGCACCGGTCCCGGGAATCGATAGCAATCGTGTCGGAACTTTATCGTATATTTTTCATTTGTACTTAAAATCAACCCGGTTTTTGGAATTAGTGGCCGATTTGTTATTGACAATACGCTCGCTCCCTAATACACAGCGAGGTATTGGTTTATTTACTCGTGGAAAGTATGCGTGATGTTATTTTTTAACAATTCAATTAATTTATCTATTTGTGACACGCAGGTAAAGTGCTTAATATTTATATGTTATTAGCAAATGGTGTAATTAACCATGCAGGCATACAAATTATTACAAATTAAATATGAAACTACCAATAGAATGTTAACTCAATGTTAGAAATATTTAAATACGTGTAAAAAATTTACGAAATTAATGTTTTTAAGAGAGTTTTATGATTTTGGGCCTTTTCAATTTAGTTTTAGGGTTACTGACATAAGATTGCGTTTAGTAATACACTATAGTTTACTCTGTATAAAACAAGATTTACTCTTTTTTATACAGCTTTCAAATAAGTTCACAAACAAGTGCTCTGTCCACCTGGGCACCAGGATTCCTACCATGATCGCTTATAGCAAGGTTAAAACAATATACTCGTATGTTTTGGGCGATCATGGTTAGGGGGATCATAGAGTATATTCGTCTAACGTCCGGTTTCACTATCTATCTGTGGATTTCTTTACTGGAGATAGACTTTTGGCGTATTTTGTATGGAGCTAATGTCAAATAATTTTCGCTGGTAACCAAATCCAAAGATAGAATATATTGAATTGAGAGCGGCCGTAAGTCTATGCTTATGAAATTCAAGGGTTTCCCTCGATTTTCATGGGATCCCATCATCAGATCCTAACCTGATGAATATGGAACCACCTTTTAGACAAAAAAACCCGAATCGGTTCAGGCGTCTTCGAGTAATCGGGGAACATACATTAAAAAAAAGATTTCGACGAATTGAGAACCTCCTCCTTTTTTTGAAGTCGGTTAAAAATATTATCTAATTTTTATGGTTCCGTACCTACCTCAAAAGGAAGGGAAAAAATGGAACACTTATAGGATCATTCCGTTTTCCGTCTGTCTGGCAAGAGCCTTTTTCCCAAGAACGCGAAAGATATCAAACTAAAATTGACCTTCCGAGTTTCTTGCCTGTTCTTCTCGAGAAGGCTCTCCCAATTTCCGAACAGGTGTAGAGTTTATACTTTTTTTTTCATTCCTACTTGTATTTGGAGACATCTTGATTATATTCAGGATGTATGCACATACAAGGTTAATATGTTTCCTTTAAATTAGAATGTTTTGCTCTGTTTTGACGTCGATAAGTGCCTGTAGAGGCCTTTGTTGAATAAAGATTTTTGAATTTTGAATTGAATTGAATTTTGTATCAAACACACAATCGGCTTTCCGGCCTTTTTAAAGATATGACTGTTTATGTCGTAAATTTAACTACTTCACACGGAAATCGAAATCTATAGGGTATTTTAGTTGACCTAGAGTCATGAAATTTGGCAAGGAGCAAGGTCTTTTAGCAGATAACAAGGAAAAAATCTTAAACTTAACATTTTTTCTTACACTGAACCAATCATAGATTTAGTATATGTTTTTGCTAGGCAAAAGCGGTACATCCTACATCTATGGAACCGATTTAGATGAAATTTGGTGTAGTGAGTCCCGAGAAAGGACATAGGATATTTTTATCGCAGAAATCATCAGGGTGAAAAGGGGTGGAAGTTTGTATGGGGAATCAATAACCGCTGAACCGACTTAGATGAAATTTGGTATGGAGATAGTTTGGGTTGTGGGGAAGGATATCAGTAGATTGGATAAAAAATAAGCTAAAGCATCTCCAATACTAATTCTACGCGAACTAGGTCGCGGACAAAAGCTAGTTGTTCATCATTTCTATTTTACCTTGTATTATTTGCTTAATTATTATCTTTTAATTTATTAGATACATACTGGATTTCCCCCCACTAGAGAAGCCTAGCGGAATGCTGCATGACCTAAATGAAGTTTCGGGGCGGGTAGGCCTCGGCACGAACTTGGATTAAACCAAGCTCATATTTAATGAACATTTTGTGCCCGGGAGCGGTTCGGTACTTCAAGTTGTGCAGGAGTATGTCTATCTGGGACAAGTTATTAAACTCGGTAGGCACTACTTTGACAAAGAAGCCAACCGCAGAATTCAGTTGGGATGGCCAGCATATCGCAAGCTACGTTGAGTCTTTTCATCGCTTAAGCCGCGGTGCTTATGTATGATCAGTGCGTCTTACCTATCATGACTTACGGTGCCGAAACGTGGACACTTACAGTGGGGCTAGTCCTCAAATTAAAAATCGCTCAGCGAGCTATGGAGAGAACTGTGTTAGGAATTTCTTTGAAGGATAAAATCCGAAACAGGGTTATCCGGAAAAGAACTAGAGGGTTTATTGTCAAAAAAAATTCCATCGCGCTCGCTTACAATTTGACAGTCGGAGTCCATCCACACTCCTTTATAAAAGGATGTCGGCTCAAAGTCTTGAGTTCACGCCGCAATGACTGTCAAATTGTAGGCAATCGTGATAGATTTTTTTTTCTAAGACAATAACCAACCTGGAGTCACCGACATAGCTCGCAAGATAAGCAAACTGCAGTGGCAGAGGGTTAGCCACGTATTTCGAAGGACCAATGGCCGTTCGAGCAGACGTGTCCTAGAGTGGAGACCACGAATCGGCAAACGTAGTGTTGGATGTCCTGCAGCCAGGTGAACCGATGACATGAGAAAGGCAGCGGGGATGGACTGGCTGCGGAAGGCGGAGGACAGAGTGTTGTGGAGCAGACTGGGAGAGGCCTATGTCTAGCAGTGGACTGTGGAAATTGACAAATTTTTGTGATCCGATCAACAATCGGGACATTTTGCGTACCGATCATGGTTAAAGCTGGATGTGTCCATACACCTCTTCCAAACTGTCATCCAACCATTTTGATACCAAATTTTTTAAATTTATTAGTATGGTATTGGGTAAGGTTTTTATTTTTTGATAAAATTTTGTTATACAGAAACGATGCAAAACTAAGTAATATTTTTATTCTTAACTAGCTGTGCCCGCGAACTACGTTTCGCCATCAAAATACTTAACACAGTGTTTAGTTTTTTCCTCCATTTTATTCCATATGATTCAACTTTTTTCTGCCTTTCTTAAGCATCGGCCTTTTCGAAATTAGGACATTTTTCGTAGGTTCGTAATGCTCTTTTTCTAACAGTCCACAAAATTAAATACATTACATATTACTATAAACACTAAGTATAATTATTGTTTTAGAGACATTATTGATATTAATAAATTCTTCTTCAGTAGAAAGAACTACACAGTTGCAAGAATAATCTTTATCGTATTCATGTTTCGAATTAAAATAAACAATTGTTAATAAATTAGAACTGTATACGAATAAAGTTTAGATTTTATAATGGGTGTTGGTAACACCAACAAAATATATTTTTGGATATGACAACTTGGCCAATTTTGACTGGTCGTACAGTAAGCTCCTTGTCAAGCTATACTGTTTGACCTTTGAACCGTTCTTATGTCGCTCGTAATACTGGCGGTTTTCGTAAAGTTAATGTATAGCATGAATGGGGGGCCGGGTTACTGTACAAATACGTTTTCCATATGCGATATCCGATCACGGAATACAGACATGGAGTTTCGTGAACGTAGCGCAGACGTTCGTTTCTTCTCATTCGGGATTTCTACCATTCTACCTAAACGTACGTACAGAACGTGTTCCGTTCGTAATAAAAACGAACGTGTGCGGCAGTCAATGAGTATTTTGTATAGATTTGATGCATTCGGATGCCCGCATTCAGAAAACGAATGCGAAAAAACGTATTTATGCGGTTAGCCTTAAAATGTATTGAGACTTCCTTTTTTGTAACGTGTACTGTGCGATATAGTGTTGCTGGCATAGTTCGGTTATAAAAAAGCTCGCCGTGATGACTAACATCCAACACACAAACTTGGAGTTATCGTAGTTAGTTCACGATCGTTGCATTATCACGGTCTCGAAGGACACTAAACACAGGTAATATCTAACATCATACATCCAATAGGCCCCGAAGCGGTTCTCAAACTTTTTTGGTGACGAAACCCTTTTGGAAAGCGAAATACTTGAAGTGTATTCTTTATTAATAAGCATAATAAAAGTACGACCAGAGAGGGTGTTTTGATTTTTCTAAATTATTGCGGAACCCTTATAGGGGTATTGTAGAGCCCTAGGGTTCCGCGGAACACACTTAGAGCATGGCTGCTCTAGGTACCCTTCAGGGCCTACTTTCATTTAATACCCCTATTGCTGGGTTTGAAAAGCAACTGTTATCCGTCTTTTTTGAGCGGCAGCCATGTTGAATTTACGTCAATGTTGCTACGTTCATAGTGCTCTACAGATCGAGGCCTTTCATTTGATACCCATATTGCTGGGCTTAGAAACAAACTTTTATCAGTTTTTTTTTGAGCAGCGGCCATATTGAATTTTGTGCTATTTTCCTAGGTTCATAGTGCTCTACTCTTCATGGCCTTTCATTTGATACCTATATTGCTAGATTAGAAAACGAACTTTTATCTACCTTTATTGAGCGGCGGCCATGTTGAATTTATTTATGTGTTGCTAGGTTCATAGTGCTCTTCTCATCAAGGCCTTTCATTTGAGACCCATATTACTGGGTTTGGAAACGAACTATTATCCATTTTTTGAGCGGCGGCCATGTTGAATTTATAGCAATTTTCCTAAGTTCATAATGCTCTACTCTTTTAGGCTTTTCATTTGATACCCATATTGCTAGGTTTGGAAACGAACTTTTATCCTTTTTTTTTGAGCGGCGGCCATGTTGAATTTAGGTCGATTTTGCTAGGTTCCTAATGCTCTACTCTTCAAGGCCTTTCATTTGATACCCATATTGCTAGGTTTGGAAACGAACTTTTATCTATCTTTTTTGAGCGGCGGCTATGTTGAATTTATGTCAATGTTGCTAGGTTCATAGTGCTCTACTCATCAGGGCTTTTCATTTGATACCCATATTGCTGGGTTTGAAAACGAACTTTTATCCTTTTTTTTGAGCGGCGGCCATGTTGAATTTAGGTCGATTTTCCTAGGTACCTAATGCTCTTCTCTTCAAGGCCTTTCATTTGATACCCATATTGCTAGGCTTGGAAAATAACTTTTATCCACCTTTTTTGAGCGGCGGCCATGTTAAATTTATGTCAATGTTGCTTGGTCCATAGTGCTCTACTCATCAATGTCTTTCATTTGATACCCATATTGCTGGGTTTGGAAACGAACTTTTTTCCATTTTATTTGAGCGGCTGCCATGTTGAATTTAGGGCGATTTTCCTATGTTCATAGTGCTCTACTCATCAAGGCCTTTCATTTGATACGCATATCGCTGGGTTTGGAAACGAACTTTATCGGCAGTCATGTCAAATTAAGTCAACGTGGCTAGGTTCAATGTGTTCTACTCTTTAGGTTCTTCGTTCGATATCTATGTTCCTTGGGTGGATCCAAAAAAATGTGATCCGTCATTTTAGACATTAGGATCAAGAGTCCCGTCCCGTCCCTCTACGCGTAACCCAGAACATTGCAGTCAGATATTTTTTTTAATTATCAATATTAATCTATTACTTTTAATAGTTTTAAATGGATGAAAGAGTTTGATTCCTTAGTTCTAATGTAAAAACATATAACACCTTTCAAAATACCTTGAAAAGAGTATCTTCATTTTTCAACATTTCAAATATTTCAAAACTTGTACCGATTTTGTGAAAATTAGTCAAGAATTAAACCAATCTACAAATTTTATGGTCACACGATAAGTATTATCATAAAAAATACTTTATACATTGGTTGTATGGCTTGATCTTTTTGCCTTACCACCACGGTACGACATAAGAAAAAGACAATTTGGTTGGCGAAATCCAGTTGGGCACAGCCATTAACAGAAAATATTAAATTTTATTTGTACTATGTGAAACACTTCATTCCTGCCTTTCAATTTTCGAAATCCAATTACTTAAGATCAGGCTGTATGGCGTAGTTCCATTGCCTTTCCTTCGTGGAAGAAAATACCTTCTCTCTGTACTATGTGACAGACTTGTCAAAATAATTTCACGTGCGCCATGTTGTTTTTCTACCTAAAGCCAATTCGAAAATTTTATATGGTATTTTTTCACTAAAAATAAAAAGTGAATTTAAACAAACGAAATTATGCCTAAAAGTTCTTCCGGAAAATTCTAAGCATTGTGGTGTAAGCCATATCAAATTCTGTCCAGTAGTTTCGGAGATCTTTCCGGACAAACAGACAAACAAACAAACAAACAAACAAACAAACAAACAAACAAACCAACAAACAAACAATTTTTTAAAAAACTATTCTATCGTGTTCTGCTAATGATTTTAAGGCGACCTGTGTATTTTTTTTCTTAATATTTCGCAATTACAGATTTTTGTACCCCTACGATTTTATTATATATATATAGAGATACAACGGAAAAGTCATTTAATAATACAAGCATTTAAGAACATACTAATTTAGTTTCTATTAAAAGTGCAATCCATACGTGGCAAAAAGTTAATGGACTGATTATGAGTATTTATGAGCAATAAATAATGTTTAAAATAAATACGGATGAAAAATCTTCGTTGTTTTATTTATAGACGATTTTTGAAATTAGAATAGTTTTAATTACTTACATAATAATCATCATTTACAAATCTATATACGTAAATAAAAATGAATCTTCGAATATATGTACAAACGACTGCACCAAATTGGAGGATTCTTGGTTTTATGTATTAGTTATTGTTAGGACAAGGTTTGTGTAATACAAAAAAATACAATAAAAATGGATCTTCGAAACAATTTAGTAATTTAGTAAAAAAACATGGCGATACAAAGTACGCCGGGTCAGCTAGTTTAAAATATTATTTGTAAACGATAAAGTTAAAATATTGAAAAAAATCGAGAAATCCGGATTACATCCGGATGATCCGGATTTGCAGGTGAACATAATTTTAAATTCCGGATTTGAAAAAAATCCAGATTTTGCATTCTCTACCCCCCACGTTATCGCTCACGGTTTCAATAACTTACATTTTTCCTATTCTCGCTTAGTCTAGAATTAATGAATTCCGCACTCAAACTTTAATCCAACGTTGAAACCCCCAGGAAAGAAATGTTGTATGATGTGAAAAGCAAATTTACATTGGACCAGTAATAGACGCCATAGTGCTAGCGCAGAAAAATGAGCTACTGTAGACTGTAGTCAGTAGTGAGTAGTCTAGTCTGTCGCTATAACATCAGTAACTTCATGTAAATCCGCCTTAAATTGGAAAGTTCGTATAAAAAGGGAGACATGGGGCCGTTTTTTTCTAACCAATTTATAATCGACTTTTCATAAGAGCCCACATTGAGTATCACCAAATATTTGAAAGAAAAAATGCTGCCACTCAGCAACTTTGCACTTATTAAATTAACTTTGGAGATGCTTAAATTTATTGACGTGTTCAACATCGAATAGACTAAAGTCCATAAAATCCCTTCAAATTAATGACTATATTGCATGATTCTTTTCTTCGATTAACCTTTTGCTATGAGTTTTTAGCCTATCAGCGCTTATGCATCTTTCTTAGTCAATCCAATAATAGCCAGAATATAAATGCAACGATCGTCTGCATCACCACAGTTCCATAAAGCGACTTTAAAGAATAGCAATGCACACGCAATTGTATGCCTAAATGCGACAACAATTTCTGACCCCGGCCAAATCTATAATGGAGTGTTTATATTGATTATTATCGCTTGTTTCCAAATATACTCGAAGGAACACATAGTTTCTCAATTACACGCATTATGCATTGACAATACGAGTAATGTATATTTTGGCTTTATGTGGCGGCGTGTGACGTAAGAATCCCTAGAATCTTTTGAGAACGTGTCTAGACAGACAAGTTCTGAAAAGATTTTAATCTAACTTTTATACAGGACTAGCTGTGCCCGCGAACTACGTTTCGCCATATAATTTTTCCCGTTTTTGCAACATTTATCATTGATGCTCAGCTCCTTTTAGTCGTAGCGTGATCTTGTATAGCCTATATAGCCTTTCTCGATAAATAGACTATCCAGTACAAAAAATAATAATTTAAATCAGTAGTTCCTGAGAATAGCGCGTTCAACCAAACAAACTCTTCAGCTTTACCTGTCTGTCTTAAGAAACAGCCCTTGGTGTCAGTTTTAGTTATTAAAAAAAACCGGACAAGTGCGAGTTGGACTCGCGCACTGAGGGTTCCTAACTACATATTTTCGGTTTTCAGATATTTCCCTTTACATTTGCGGTAAGAACGAGAAGTACCCTATATCTTCTTCTTCGTCTTCTTGTATGTACGCCCATAACTCTCGAACGACTGCACCAAATTGGATGATTCTTGTTTTATGTATTCGTTATTGTTAGGACAAGGTTTGTGTCATATACAATATTTGAAAAATTATTACAGGAAAAAAAAGAATTTAAAATATGTTCACGTAAAAGTGACGAACTTGACAGATTGACATTCAGGCTACTCCAAATCTATGGTTTCTTACAGTGTTATATTGTACAAAGACTGTTGATGATAGAAGGCTTACAAAAGTTATATAAAGACTGCAGTATACTTCGCCAACTGCCATCTATTATTAAAAATACTAAAACTTATCCAACAATTTTTGAATATGTTGTTAATACGTTTGAGAAATTATAACTACAGATTTTATCCAAGAAAGTGAAGAACATTGAATTAAAAAAATTTTTGTACTAAAGTTTGGCCAAATGGGTGATACCAGAGCCGTTAAAATAAAATTTAAAAAAAAAAAGTGTTATATTGTTAATAGGTTTTTTAGTATACCCGTGCGGGACCGGGGCGGGCAGCTAGTTTTAAATACAATCGAATCTGCCCCCTAACCATGATCGCCCAAAACAATATTAAAACCGTGCTGAGAGCGGGATGGCGCTATACGCCGCAAGAGCGGTGTCTCTGTTTCAATATTGTTTTAACCTTGCTATAAGCGATCATGGTTAGGCCCCTGGTCTTTATCGTGGTAACGGTTCTTGTTAACCGCGGTATAGACCAGATTCTATTGTATTTAAAATGTGTACAAATAGCAAAAGTCTAAAAACTTTGAAGTACCCTATAGATTTTGAGTTCCTTGTGTAATCGCAAAAAATGAGACATTAACGGTCATATCTTTTGCGCGCGTTGACATACAAGTTTGGCTTTTTTACAGCTGAAAGAGACCGTAGACCCGAGTAGGTATTTGATATAAATAAGTTTGATATCTCTACACTGAGATATGGAGTACTGCTCGCACCTCTGGGCAGGAGCTCCGAAATATCAACTCGACCCTCTTGACTCCCTGCAAAGGCGTGCATTCCGCATCGTCAGTGATCCCAATATCACGGCCTCAATGGAGACGCTGGAGCAAAGGAGAGACTTTGGTTCTCTTTGCGTGCTCTATCGGCTCTTTAACGGAGAGTGCACCTGGAACCGATCTCGTCTAGCACAGTCCGGTTTCAGCGTTCATTTCTTCCACGTACGTGCAGACTCTGGAACGAGCTCCCAGCTGCGGTGTTTCCTGAGCGCTACGATATGTCCAACTTCAAACGAGGTTTAAAAAGAGCACTTCTCTCCAGGTAGGCAGCAACTGAGCTTTGCCCCTGGCATTGCAGATGTCCATGAGCGGTGGTTACCACTTACCATCAGGTGGGCCACTTGCTCGTCTGCCACCTTTAGCAATAAAAAAAAAAAAAAGGGTCTTGATAGATAGACCCACCCACCGAGACCCACATTTTGTAGACCCACGTTATGTCGAAGGTAGTTTATGGATAAGGCATGTCAGTACGTTGGCTAAGAACAGATTTTGCAAAATTCAACCCTCAATCCTCAAATGGGGGTGAAAGTTTGCTTGGAACTTCGTCATTTCTGAAGCTAGAAGCATGCAATTTTGTATTAAAGCTTATATTTAGAAATAAATGAACACGTATTTAAGCTGTCTCGTACATGCCTCTCTTAGAAATGTGAAATAGGGGTTCAAATTTTATTGACTGCTTGAGACTAACAACTGCTTAACATATTTCAAACGGACTTCTATACGGCTCAGGTTCGCTCCTGTATGGAGTACTGCTCCTATCTGTGGGATGACTCAGCTCAATACCAGCTCGAAGCTTTGGACTCCATAGACAAGCGTGCTAGAAAATTGATCGGCGATGAATAGCTTGTTTCCAAAAAGCTTCAGAGCCTCGAACATCGCCGTCTAGTCGCAAGTCTCTCTGTATTCTACAGGTTGCATTTCGGCGAGTGTGCTGAGGAATTGCATAGCTTAATACCACCAGCACCATTCCACTATAGGACGACAAGACGTGGTGAGGGATTCCATCCATATGTAATCGACATTCCACCCACTCGCACCAAACGATTTGCTTCCTCGTTTATCATACGAACTGCGAAGCTGTGGAGTGATCTTCGTGCGTCTGTGTCTCCAATTAAGTATAACTTGGGGTTTTTTAAGGCAAGAGTGAACAGGCACTATTTGAGTTTGCGTGCTCCACCTTAGACCACATCTTCGCTTTCCATCAGGCAAGATTGTGGTCAAACGCGCTTAAATTTAGCTTATTTTTTTTTTTTTTTAAAAAGCCTATGCTTTATATTAGTTTGAATTTACTACGAGAAAATAAAAAACTCCCACGGGAAAAAAACGGGACTTCAGTAGAGAAGTGTGATGTTGTCTGTACCTACTCTTATATTATTTTTAACTTTTCAGTGTTTTTGAAGTCGGTTTTTATTTTTTGTAAAATATTTTTCTAAAATACTGTTTATTTTCCGTCTCCGACCTTAGTACATGTAAAGACAGTTGGCAACCCTAGCCATCTCACTCTCAGTGCGTTTTTTTTTTGAGTGATCATCGTTAGGGGGCAGTTCCTCAGGTGAAACTCGCTCCCACCTTCGGGCGTAGGTAATCGTTATTTACCATCAGGTGAAATGAAGGCCAAGAGCTTTCCCATCGAAGTTAAAAAAGTTGTGTCGGTCAAAGAAGTTCTGTCCAATGATAATTCAGTAGGTAAACTAAGTCGTCTTTCTGATTGCTGAATTCCGGATCGTCCCGTTTAAGGACAAAAAGTAGACACTGGCACACACTGGGATAGGTTCATTGGATCGCGACGTTGGTAGGTATGATGTGCAAAAGTGCAACTCATTCCAACCTCATGAAAAAAACTTAAGCAGAGTATGGATATCGAAGTTTAAGTAAAGTGTGTTTCATGGAGCCAAACGATTGTGAACGTTTTTATGATACCCTGCAGAACAAACGATTTTTAATTTGAGATAACCCCGTCGGTTTGAAGTTATCACCGAAATGATTACCGTTTAGCAATTAATAGATCTCCATCACACCAGAGTATGTTATTAGCAACAATTGCCAAACGCACCCATTGTATGCTGGTTAAAAAATTGCAGCTAGACACGTGAGAATTGACATTGTTTTGTACCTATTATGTCTGCATAGGTAGGCCCTACACTGGCGATCAGAAATAGTCACGAAACGATCCCAGAACTCGTGACCGACCGACACGCTACATATTATTATTAATAGTAAAAAAGAATCATAAAAATCGGATCACTCTGTAAAAAGTAATGCGTGGTCATTGATAACAATTAGTGAGTAAATCAACAGTAATTTCCTGTTTTCCTACCCTTAGGGCAGGATTTTTTTTTCAAATTTAAATGGGACCACCCTCGGGGAATACCCTTTCCAATAAAAAAAGAATCATCAAAATCGGAGTTCTCTGTAAAAAGCTATGCGTGATCATACATTAAAAAATAGTACATTGTTACCCCAGGGGTGAAAGTAAGTTATTTAGTCCCGAGACGGTATTTGGCGCCCGAGCGTAGCTAGGGCACCAATAGTTCGAGGGACTAAATAAGTCTTTAACTCGAGGTAAACACTGTGCTTTTCATTACGAATACAAGGAAAGTAAAAATAAAACTATGTATTAGCTAAAGAAAAAACGTGTAATTTTTCTAAAAAAAACTACTGCTTTAGCCCGCTTTCTCTTCTAAAATCAGGCGTTTACTCTATACCTGAATCAAATGATGGGGGAGGCCTATGCCCAGCAGTGGGCGTCGTGTGGCTGAGATGATGAATCTGATAAACTCATTCTGTTAATTATTAACAAAATTTTATACAAATATAATTAACAGTTAATAAAAATCTCTGCTTTACGGATGTATTAACAAAACTACAAATCGAAAAAACAAATGAAGATCGCATTGCCGCTTTCCCGCTTTTGTTTTTTTTTTTGTGGCCGGTCAGCTATTCAGCCATTATTTTTCATTTTCATAATTTAAAAAATGCTAAATATTTCGCCCAAATCTATGTAATTTTAAAGAAATAGTTGATAATAAATTGCAATAAAGTCATTTAAAAAAATATGCTCTTTAAATACTTAACATTATGATATTTCAATTTTACACCGTGCTGTAATTGAGTGGCTGTATAGAAAGTCGGAACGTGGTTCAATAAAAATGTGAAAAAAGAACTAGTTTCTTTTTTAAATTTGACAGCAGCAGTCAGTTGAAAGTGATTCTCCCTAGGGCTGAAAAATATTACTTTCAACCCTCTCCTCAGGCAACTTCAGACCTACTTTCAGAGTATGAGTAATGAAAAATATATATACTCGTCGAATTGGGTACCTCCTCCGTTTTATCGTCGGTAAAAATGACGAAAACATAAACAGTGAAAAAAAACCAAAGAAGTTAAGGTGACTTTTAACAACTAACTATATTAAAAACATACATTTAACACAAAATCATTTCAACATACATTAAAAAAGATTTTGATGATTCTATACAGCCACTCAATTACAGCACGGTGTAAAATTGAAATATCATAATGTTAAGTATTTAAAGAGCATATTTTTTTTAATGACTTTATTGCAATTTACTTTCAACTATTTCTTTAAAATAACATAGATTTGGGCAAACTATTCACCATATTTTCAATGATGAAAAATAAAAATAATGGCTGAATAGCTGACCAGCCGCAGAAAAAAAAACAAAAAAAAGGCTGGAAAGTGGCAATCCGATTTTCATTTGTTTTTTTTAGAGTTGTAGTTTTGTTTATACTTCCGTATAACAGAGATTTGTATTAACACTGAGTTCATCTAATTGAGATATGGATTTAACACCTGATTTTATAAAAGAAGAGGCTAGAGCATTTGATTTAAGAAAAATTCACTCATTTTTTCTTCATGTTTTTATTTTTACTTTCCTTGTGTTCGTAATGAAAAGCACAGTGTTTACCTCGGGTTAAAGACTTATTTAGTCCCTCGAACTATTGGCGCCCTCGCCCTAGCACTACGCTCCAAACCCCGTCTCGAATCTAAATAAGTTAGTTTCGACCCCAGGTTAACAATGTATGTACTGGGAGCACTAAGAAAGGTTTCAAATTGTATTCCAAATAGAGTGCGTACAATCATCTATAATACCTTGATTAAATCTCATATAGAATATTTAATTGAGGTGTGAGGATCCGCCGCAAAAACAAATTTAAGCCAATTACAAAGAACTCAGAATAAAATAATTAAAGTACTATTTCAATATCATTATCTTACCCCAACGCTAAAATTATACAAAGAAACATAAATACTAAATATCACACAGCTTTTCAACTACTACACTTGCACGCTCCTAAATATAAATAACAGTCTATTTATTAAATGTAATTTCTTAATTTAATTCATTAATTTGTAATACAACAGTAAGTATTTAATTAATTAAGTTTTTTTATTAGCGAATGAGAATTTAATATAGTTATAAACTCTGTTAAGGACTAATAATAATGAAAATATTTACAATTTAGTAATTCTAACATTATTCTATATGTACAAAAATTCAAAATGTAGTAAAAATATGTGGAGTGGGAGGGGCGGGGTCGAAAAGGTCGGGCTCTGGGGTCATTGTGGCTAGAATGCTGGCTGCATTTCCTCGCTGTATTGTGATGCTGATCTTTTGAGCGAGAAAGGAGCCAGCCTTCTTGTCACCAGTCGATGAAATTACTTTTGGGATGATTTTCTTGAGGAAGTTTTGAGTGGATTGGCCCCATGGTCCTAGAGTTTCGAAACCAAGCGGTGCAAATATGTAATTTCCGGAGAGAGCTTCATATTTGCGTCGCTTGGCCTGTTCGGCGGAGTCTGCCGCAGCATCCGCTCTCACAGCCGTGACCTTTAAATGAGAGGCTGCCAGCGTATCGACACAAGTGGCATCCCATATAAGAGGACGGCCACGCTCCCAAGGAATGAGAGTTAGGCCATCTGGCCTCTTACCGTCATCGCGGGCAATGCCATTTGGTTCTAGGATCGACGGAATGTCGATGGTAGCCAAAGACCTTTTAATGAGGTCGTTAAGAGAGCTGTGCCTCGAAAGCCTACCGGCGCTAAGGTGGCACGAGAGACCATGGTGACCAAAACGGTCGACCTCACTACCACAAGGGCATGTGTGAGGGACACACACAGCACAACCCAGTCGGAGTCCTACAGCCACGCGGAAGCTAAGGCTATCCAAGAGGGTTCCAATATTGACAGACAGGATGGTGTGGAGCCAGTAGCTGGAATCTTTGCATGAAACGGCAAGAAGCCGAGCACGGTCACGTTCACTAGAGGAATTTTGTTGTAATGTGGCATGAGTAGCTTCTACTAATGGTGTGTCCCAACGTTTTTGTACTGACGGTTCCGTGGGGACATCAACATTAGAGGAAAGTGAAGACCAGACTTGCACACCTACTTGGAAACTATCGATAGAGGGTGTAACATTATTTAAAATTATACTGCATAGGTGTAAAGTGCTGTGAACAGATGACAGGAACGCCGAGGCAGAAATGCTGGAAAGAGTTCTTATGCCAATACCACCAAATTTTATAGGGAGTGTAGCCTGTGTCCAAGACAGGGGCGAGAGGTGTAAATTAAGGATGCTTTCTAGACAATTTTTAAGGCACTTGTCAATGTGTTCGAGAAGTGTCGGAAATTTCCAGGTGGGGCTGGAGCGAAGGATATATGTGAAGTTTGGGACAAACATGCAATATTTTAAGATTGTGTACGCGATGTGGGAATTTAAAATGGTTAATTTAGAAGAATTATTGTTGAAAAGAGAAATTTTATTTTCCAAAATTGGTGGGATACTATCATCACAGAGAGGTGCTCCGAGGAGGCATAGCTGATCTCTAGGGATAACTCGGATACCAGGGGCTATAGATGAGAAACCTGAAATAATATTTTGTTTTTCATTTATAGAGAATTTATCAGGAATGAAGATTTCGCACTTATTAAGGTTTAAATCTAAATTTAAACTTTTGAAATGTTGAATAATATTAGTGAAATCGTTCTTAACAGTATCTACACTACCAGCCAGAGTACCATCATCGAGATACCAGATGTTGAGCTCCGAATTTAAATTAGAAATGACGGGGTGTATTCCGAGGCTAAAAAGTGCTGGACCGAGGGGGTCGCCCTGCTGAACCCCTACAGCCGAGATGATGGATTCTTCTTCATACTGTAAATTTGAGTGTGTGTTGTAGCATTGCCAGACGTAGGGATAAATTTGTGGGATGTGTGATGCGGCCTCAGTCAATATGGTTTTTCTGCAGAGGGAATTGAAAGCGTTTTTTACATCCACTTTAAGAAGTACGTCTGCTTTACCCTGTGACAGAAAAGTCCGTACTGAGTGAACAGCCGCTTCGCAACCTCCTTTGCTACCGAAACCGAGTTGGTGAGGTTGAAATGAGGATTTGAGGGTTGGTATGATATGGGAACAGGCTAATTTTGAAGTAAGTCTGCGCAGAGTTGAGCCAATGGCAATGGGCCTGATTCCACCATCCTTTTTGTTAAAGGCACAGAGCCTTGCGCCATAAAGTAGGGGAGTGAAGGAATGTTCTACATCACCCCTGAGTAGCATATTGCAGAGATCGGTTAGGTCGGAGAGAAGGGTTCTTCCGGCGTCGCCAGCAGAGGGACCCACTAAATCCTTTAGATGTTGAGGGGTGAGCCCGTCCAAACCACCAGAAGAACCATTTGGGAAAGATAAAATAGCTGTGAGGGTATCCTTCGAGGAAATTTGAAGTGGCGGTGTATGCAACTGTGGTTTTGGAAATAACGGGGGGTCTGAAAGAGGGTGCTTGCTGCGAAGGCCTTTGAGAGTTTCGGCAGAGAAAGATGCGAGAGTATCATCTGAAAAGAGAATTTTTGCAGCATTTTTTATGCACACTTGCATACTAATAAAAAATACAACTACAAATGCCATTCATTCTAACTTAACATTTCATAAAAAAGTACACTCACATAATTTAAGAAATAAAGCACTGTTACAGCTGGCTTCCGTGCGCACAAACTATGGTAAAAAAACAATTATGTTTGAGGGAGCACAGCTGTTTAATAATTTGCCAAATATTTTAAAAAATTGTGATAACATAAACATTTTCAAGTCAAGACTTAAAGATTATGTGCAGAAATTATAATTTAAACATAGCATCTTAGAGGTGAAAGAATTGTATAACACTTAACTGTAATCTCATTATAAGTGAACATTGTTTTTTATGAGAAATAAATTTCTTTGAACCTATGTAGATGTACTATTGTGTGTTGAGTCTTTTTTGGTTAAAACGTAATTTATATAGATTTAGATATACACTTAGATGTAGAATTTATGTACCAGTTGGTCGCAAGTGCGACGGTTTAACCGAGGGCCCAGGTTCGATTCCACGGATCGGGCAATTTTGTAGATGTTTTTCAGTTTAAGAAATTCTTACAGCGGCTCGAAGTTTGGAATTAGTGTCGGACAGTTGCAACAACACCCAGAAATACTCTTAGCTGTTATACTCCTTAGAGAAAAAACCGGTCAACTGCGAGCTTGACTCGCGAACCGAGGAGGGTTCCGTACACACTATCTATGTATACAGTGTGTAGGAAAAGCCCTGTGAACCCTTTTTTGGAGCATGTTCCGAATCGATATATAAAAGATATGGCGTGATGCAAAATTTGTAGTTGTAAAATTAATTTTCTAATTCCTCCTAGAAAATTAATTTTACAATTTAGAATTAACCCAAACAAAAATTTCAAAATGTAAACCTAGATTAGAGAATTTGAGTTTGGTTGATTGATAGGTCACCAAAGTCAGGTTCTGATGATGGGACCCTATGAAAATCGAGGGATACCCTAATTTAATTAGGGTTTCTTTCACTAAAAAGTTAAACAAAAAAAATATTTTACAAAAAATAAAAACTGACTTCAAAAACACTGAAAAGTTAAAAATAGTGTAAGAATAGGTACAGACAACATTACATTTCTATATTGAAGTCGGTGCCAAACGATGATCTCCTAGAAAGTCTTAAAATTTGGCACCGTCTTCAATAATGATGTGTGATGTTGTCTGTATAATTATTACTTTATATTTTTTAAATCCCTGCTCCTATTTAGTTTGTATGTAAAAGTATTAATTTATCTATCTAAAATAATAGATTTTTTGTTATTTATTTTTAAGTTAACAAGAGGTCTGTTCTTGTTTAAACAATTGTAAATGTCATTTTATGTTTAGTGTTTATTTTTTTCATAAAAAGATCCATTATTGATTCACATCTCAAATGAAAATCATTTTAATTCAGTATAACACTCATCTTACAAAAAGTCATTTTCTTTAGACAGGTAAATGTACGATAGATAGGTACTTTCATAACAAATAACAGCTCAGTCCTATAAAGTAGGACTTGGTAGGGATACCAAGTAAGTGCCTACACTATAAATTTCAAAGGAATACTGAAATAATTTACGAAACTTATCTACTAAAATATTATAAAGAAAGATTTGTATTTTTGTTTGTAATGAATAAACTCAAAAACTAGCTCACTGGGAAGTCTCGGAATAATTATTGTTAAAATGATTTTTAGAAATAAAGCTAAGTATTTTTATTTATTATATTTTTTATTTTTAAAAACTACAAGGCTGCTTTAAAAAATTTTTTGACTAATAGAATGCTACATTATCACTGAGTAATATAAGGTTATAAAATAATTTTTCATACGGGAAAATCTCTTAAACGAAAATTATCCAAAAGGTCAAAGGCCGGCTTTGTCCTATTTTATGGCCATCGAGATCACCGGATTTAAATCCCTTGGATTTTTTATTGTAGGTGTCTAAAAGAACTCGTGTACGCGATGTCAGTATCAGAGCCCCCGCAGACCACAGACTTTTTATCGGCCGATAGTTTAGTCGGTCTCTTAATCAGTACGCAGATGTAAGCAAGTGCGCATACTATGAAAATTTGGTATCGGCCGATAAACAAGTTTGATGGGCTTCCCGATTCAATTCAAACTAAACTGTCGGCAAACTATCGGCCGACCATATAATCAGTATTGGCTCCATACCACACGCGCACACATGACGATTTTTTAGTCGGCCGACTAAGCCGATAGTTCAGTTCGCTCCGAGCTTTGACAGCGAATGGTCGGCCGCGCGTGTTTTGTAAAATGGCGTCGCCCAATTCTCAGTCGCTTATTTCGGAATCTTCGATCGTAACTTTGATCGAGGAAGTCGAAAAACGCCCTGCACTTTATAAGAAAAACTTAAAAGAGTACTCTGACGTAAATGTGAAGAAAAAACTGTGGGAGGAAGTTTGTGAAGCTGTTGTTCCTGATTGGAATGAGCTTAGTGCCCAAGAAAAAACAAATCAAGGTACGATACCATTTTTAATTAATTTACATTACACTTTATTATATTGACACGGAATTGAGCCTGCAGGAGATATAAAGTATGACGACATGTATTGCCGCACATTATTCATATTATTTCTTCCTCGGTTATTTCCATTTGTATTAAAGTTATTCATGGTAGAACTGTAGAGAGTGTCTTTAAAATGTATTCCATCTTTGATTCGTACATAATTGTGTAGGACACAGCAAGCTTTAATAATTTTAACACAAAAATTAATATTTACGTCAATTGGACGGTGAAAAATGCGCCATTTGTTAGTTAGAATCCCGAAAGTACATTCAACCATGCGTCGAGCTCTTGTATGTCTGTAGTTGAAAATTCGCTTGGCGTAGTTTAAATTTCTTTTTGCATAAGGGCGTAATATATGATTTCCAAGTCCAAACGCTTCATCGCCTACGACAGAGAATGGAATAAAATCTCCAACATCATCATTAGGCAATTGTCTTCCAGAAGGAATATTTAGTCGATTCTCGGAAAGCCGTTTACCCATTTCTGATGTTTTAAATATTTCCGAATCACTGGCTGTTCCATAAGAACCAACATCAATGTACACAAATTTATAATCGGCATCTGTCCAAGCCATCAAAACGCAGGAGAAGAACTTTTTGTAGTTAAAATATGATGAACCGGAATGTTCTGGCTGTATCATTCGTATATGTTTGCCATCGATCGCTCCAATGATGTTTGGAAAATTTGTGCGACTGTAGAATTCGTCTGCTATTTTAATCCAGTCATCTTCTTGTTTGGCTGGCATATATAACGGTTGAAGCATATTCCATATTTGCTCACATGTACTTTTTGTAATTTCTCGTATTGTAGAAGCTCCCATCAGATAATCAAAAGACAATGAATTGAAACTAGCTCCAGTGGCCAGATACCTGTAATGAATTAATTATATTTTATTATTTTTCAGGCCGCGATATACAAAAAAAATGGGCCAATTTACGGACTTGCTTTCGAAGAGAATTAAATGCACAAAAGAACACAAAGTCGGGGCAGGCTTCGGTCAAGAGGCGTAAATACGTATACTTTGAACAATTATTATTTTTACTGCCATGCATGGAAAATCGTCAAACGGAAGGTAACCTAAACCTGGCTCAGGATACTACAGAAAATGAGGAAGATGATGAAGAAACTGCTCCATCCGCTTCCGCACCTCCTCGCCAGAAGAAAACTCGTGTTTCGAAGAATACGGATTTGGACGAAGCAATATTAAAAGCATTAAATCAGACTAATGTTGATGAAGATGTAAACTTTGCATTGTCTCTTGTCCCATCACTCAAAAATTTAACCGCAGACGAAAAACTCGATGCTAAGATTAGTATTCTTAACGTATTTAAACAGATAAGACTTGGTAGGCGTGTTCAGCCTCATTCTCAACCAACATACACCATACTGCAACAACCTATGAACTCTTTTCCTGTTTACCAACGAGAGACTAACATCTTGCCGCCACAACAACAATTACAGGCTTATGCATCCGGTTCTACACCATCCCCCACTTTACCACAAACAACCATTCAAAATGTTTCATCACCAGCTGATTCCAACATGTCAGCCCAGTCATATTATTCAAATTTTGAAGATTCCCAAATATACGACTTGTAAACTTGGTATTTGAATTATAATAAAAAATTAAAAGTATGTTTTGTGGTTTATCTTACCTTATCGTAACGCTCAATCTCTCCTCCACAGGTATAGATAGTCTTAAATTTGTATCCTCCTTCGCTATTCCTGGTCCAATTAATTTGACAAGTTGGTTGAAGCTAGTTATGCTCATTCGATAAAAGGCGAAAAATTTTTTCGGGTAATCGAGTAATTTGGAATGAATCGTATAAAACTTCCCTTGCAATAATCTATTACTGTAGATGGGATGTACCCAATATTCTCGATATCTCTTCTTGATCCTTCTCCTTTGTCTCAAGTATAAAGCAATAATAATATTTCTGTGCAACATTTTACGCAACTGATCTCTTCTTACCTACCCAAGCGAATGTGATCAATCGGCAGACTGTTTAAGCTAGTCTGCGCACTTACATCCAACCCAACTGTTTTGTTGGCCTAGTGTGCGCACTAACAGCCCAACCCGACTAAACTATCGGCCGATAAAAAGTCTGTGGTCTGCGGGGGCTCTAATGCGGAGTTGCGGACTCGCATCCAAAATGCAGCTGCTTACATCAAAGTCGGGTTAGTTGGGTTACGCGCAACTCGGCGCAACGCATTAAACATTCTTTTATTTATCGATCGGTCGATCGCAACGGTTCAGTTCGATTCGGCTGTAACTTATTAGCAGAATTGGGTTTATCCATTGTTTTTAGGACATCCTGTATTATAAGTTAGATTTTAAGTTAGTTTGTAAGATTTGTTTTCGGCCTTTAACTCTTTAAATATTAAGAAAATAAGCTTTTTCTCATTAGCATGCTCTATATATTTTAATTACACTTTATTATACGAGTATATAGTTATATACACGGTTATTTTTTTAACACCTGGAAATTTTAAGGGACGCTTCACAACTTGGTATTAGAATGATTTAAATATGAATAAAAAAATAACTCACTTACTTAATTTTATATTAATTTTTTTTTAAATCCAAAAATGCTGCACTAGTTGAAAGCAGCATTTTCTGAGATGGCGGACCAATTATTTTTAATGCACTCCTACAATATGGGTATCAAATAAAAGGTCTTGCTAAGAATAACTTGAAATAGGCTCAAAGCTCTTCGCTGGCCTTAAGTAGAGTAAAATCATTAGAAGGTCTTATTGAAGAGCTAGACTGTTCTAAGTTAACCGGCAAACGACCATTCCATGATGCGTTGAATGAGATGAACAGACTGAGAAACGTGTCCAGTGATAACTAAATAGTAAAAAATAAATTAAATTTAAAAAATAACTTTTTAAAAACAAGCTTTTATTTAAATGCGCTAGGGTATCTAAGTCTTTCTACTGTAAATTAGCTCTAAAATCTATATACTTAATAAATAAATGCGCTAAAAAAAATAACTTTTACACTAAAACTTTTACTTATAACGTCATTTCACATTTGTCACAATTTATATGACACTAGCTGTACCCGGCATGCGTTGCAATGCCACGTAAATGCCTTTTTTTAATTGTTAAGGAGTAGGGTGTTACGGGTGTCCCCATAACACCCTACCAAAGTTTCATTACAATCTGATGAATGATTTCGGAACGCATAGAGGACAAACAAACATAGTAATACATTGATTTTTATTTATATAGATACTCGTAGATAAAAGCTTGTCGCGAGATTTACTTTTGTAGATTAACAAGTAAATTAAATAATTTGATGTGAATAATTTTATCAATTAGAATTTTCAAACTAAGTAAATACGAGTAGGTACGTAAAAGTACTCTTTTAAGTACCTACTTTTAAGTCGAGATTTACTTGTGTGTAGTAGACACACAAGTAAATCTCGCGACAAGCTTTTATGTCATATAAATTGTCAAATGTGAAATGACATTATAAGTAAAAGTTTTAGTGTAAAAGTTAATTTTTTTTATTATGTATGCGGACTACGCAAGTTCTATCATCCAAAATTGCACTGACTGTCATTTATTTCTTCACTTTACGGTTTACTGTCCTCCCATTCCAAAATGATAATTTTGTATTATTTTGTTTGGTTCATTTGTTTTAGCTGTAGTATAAAATAAGTATGTACGCTGATTCGCGAGTTCAGTCGAGTTAGCTCGTACACTACGCACTGTAGTGCAGGCAGGCCGAACTCAGGAAGGCTCCGCGTAAATCTCTCTCTAAACTAAATCTATCTGCTGCTGCCTTAGACCATTTAGTACTAAATGGTCTAAGGCTGCTGCCTAATCGCTTTGCCGAAGCTCCTACTTTCGGTCGCCGTTTTACTTCGTCCTGCGGAAGAAGCCACTGCCGATTTGCCTCTACGGGTCTCTTCTGATTATCGTCTCCGAGTGCTGAAGAGCATCACAACTGCGGGCCTGGTGTGACTGGGTTGTCGCCGTATGCTGAAACGACGCTGCTACTGCCATCTCCAGCTGTGTTCCTGTTTTCCCCCAATATTTCACGTTCTCCCTAAGTCCGTACCGATCCTACCACGGGTGGTTACATCGCGAGTGAAATCCTTTTTCCCCATTTCCTCCTTTTCCCCTACAACATTCGTGAGTGCATCGAATTAGAGTTAGACTCTAAAATTTGTTTGTAAATAAATGTTAATATTTTGTATCATTATAATAATAATGTAATATTTTTATCTTTTGTAGTTATAGTGTTTCCCTATTTCTCCCTCCAATTTATCTGCTGCGTTACAGCTTCTCCCTCTGAGAGAAGTTGTAACGTGACAAGCTTCTAATTTCGCTTACGCCCTGTGACCGAACAAACGTTACATTTTACACGTTTTAATCGACTTTTGGAAAACTGGGGTACCTACAAAATTAAAAATGTACTTTTGCAACTTTCTAGACCAGGGGTCGGCAAGTACTTAGTTATTGAAGGGGTCCGGATAGGGGCGGATCCAGGATGTCATTTGGGGAGGGGGGACACATTTAGTGTTAAAATCAAGTAAATGAAAATAAAGTATTCATCACCTTGAATTTTTACGTTCAGTGTTTGGATGTTCAATATTGCTTTGTAGTTTTATTTATTTATTTAATCTTTATCATACATAAAACAAAAGATGTACAAAAGGCGGACTTAATGCCTGAAGCATTCTCTACCAGTCAACCAGTAAAAATGTGGGAGAAATTGTAGACGGTGTACGAATTAAAGTCGAAAAAGACATAAGTAGGTATATTTAAATTAGGATGAAATAAGTAAACATAGATATAATAGAATATAAATATTAAAAAATATATAAAACTAGGTACATATATGATATATAATAAATATATATAAATAATGCTAATATTATGATGAAACACTGTCAAATAAAACTAAACAGATTCCAAGAAGAATCTTCGTATCTGACGTTTGAATGACGTTTGAATTTATGAGTATATTATTTTAATCCGCCTGATTAAATTTCAATCAGAAGATGTTACTCCCAGGAAAATATTGCCAAGTTTCAAAATTATATAGCGAGCTTGAATTTCACAGAAATATATAAGGAAACTGATCCAAATATAGCATTCAATATTTTTTATGACTGGTTCTGTCTATTATATAAACTTTGTTTTCCTGTTAATAAGATTAAAATAAATTAATACAAGACCACAGGTATCTTGGATCTCAAAAGGAATTTAAAAAAGCTGTGTTAGAAGCAGAAAGTTACAGCATAAATATTATAAAAACAAAAATCATATTGACAAATATCATTACCAACGGTATTCAAAAATACTAAAGAGATGCATATATCGAGCAAAAAGAAAGACAAATAATAAATTTGTGCTTAAAAGCAAAAATATATGTAAAGCTACATGGAGTATCATTAACAATGAAATCCATCAAGCATCCAATTCTATTAATTATATCGACAGAATTGAAAAAAATCACGAAATTATCTATGACCCTCTCAAAATTGCTGATACTTTTAATGATTATTTTATTACTTTGACAAATATGCCTATTATTGATAATACTGTACATAAAACTTCTAATGACATGTTATACAATTCAATTTACCTTACACCTATTGACGAACATTATGTAAAAAAGATTATTGTGACATTAAATACTACGAATTCCGAGGGATATGATGATATATGTACAAACGTAATCAAAGCATGTAAAGAACAAATAAGCTCAGTGTTAGCATATTTAATCAATTTATCAATGCAAACTGGTACTTTTCCTGAAAAATTAAAATTATCAGTAGTTAAACCGCTTTTTAAAAAAGGTGAAAAAACTGTTTTAAATAATTATCGTCCTATTACACTGATACCTATATTATCTAAGGCTTACGAAAAGGTAATACACAATAAAATTATGTCATTTTTTGATAAATTTAAGGTATTAGCAAAGAATCAGCACGGCTTTCAAAAACATAAATCGACCACATCTGCGGCTTTTGACTTAGTGAAAGAAACTTTATTGAGTATAAATGACAAAAACTATACAACAGTACTTTTCTTTGATATGTCAAAGGCGTTTGACTTTGTTTCACATAAACAACTTTTAGAGAAATTGGAATATAGCGGTATAAGAGGTACAACACTAAAATGGATAAAGTCATATCTAGAAAACAGAATGCAGTGTGTTGAAATAACTAAACTAGATACTGGTCAAGTAGCACAGAAATACAGATCGGAATTCAAAGCTTTAAGCGGATTTGGAGTGCCACAAGGAAGTGTGCTTGGGCCCCTTTTATTTCTTGTCTACGTCAATGATCTCTCAAGTATTATTAGCCATAAAATTATTTTATTTGCTGACGACATATCAGTAGTAGTCACGACGAATTCCAAAAAAACCTTGAATGAGCATATTGATGAAGTAAATCAAACTGTAAAGACTATAGTGAACTGGCTAAAATATTATAATTTACAAACTAATATTGACAAGACATATTTTATGAATTATACTAATCTAAACCGTACTCTGGATATAAATTATCAAGGACAAAAAATTCAAAAAATTCAAATAAAGTAAGATTCTTAGGTATAGATATTGACCATAGATTTGACTGGAAACAACACGTTGACAATGTATGTAATAGAATTAATCGATTTTCATTTGCATTATATAAATTAACTAAAATAGCGACAAGGGGTACAGCCCTCACGGCGTACTTTGCATATGTAGAATCAGTAATGCGTTATGGACTTGTACTTTGGGGTAATAGTACTGATGCACGCAAAGTATTCATTGCACAAAAAAATGCATTAGAGCAATTTGTGGCTTGGCCCCTTATCAGTCTTGTAAAACGGTATTCAAGTCAATGAACATCTTGCCTCTTCCGTGCTTATACATATTGGAAGTAGGAAAATTTGTCAAGCAAAATCTCAGTTATTTTAAACGCGCAAAAGATGTATATCCCACTAATACAAGAAACGGTAACAGATTAGCTGTCGACTTTGTTATAAAAAGTGCGCGATTCAAGAAAAACTGTAACTGTTCAAGAAAAGCTATATATAGTATAGATTCCACAACAAATGAAAGATATGCCTTTCAATAGATTTAAAAAAGCATTGCACAAATGGTTGATTGATCATACATTCTACACTGTTCAAGAATTTATTGATTATAAAGAACTATAACATACTAGCAATGCACAGGCAAACCAAAAAGATAATGAATTTGTAACATATTAAATAGTGTATATTGTTTAATGTCTGTAATTTTGGAAAATGTTACCCTAGATATTATAATTCAAAAATGGCTATAATAACTATATTGTTGTTAAAGGTTTATTTTTATTGATTGTACTCGTAATTGTGAGGCTTCTTATTTATATTTGTGTGCTATTGTTTATGGCTGAATAGGTGGTCAAACAAACAACAACACATTCTATGTACCCTTTTCAAAGACAAATAAAAAATATTCTATTCTATTCTATTCTAATTATGTAGGTAGGTATATTTTACAATATTTGGCGGTCCGAGGTTCGACTTTCGGCGGTCCGTATTCGGACCGCGGTCCGCCTGCTGCGGACCGCTGTTCTAGACAATAAAATGCACGTCTATTAGTCAAACTTTTTTATCATATATTATTATATTTTCTGATTCGCAGGGAAATTAAAATATTGAACAGAGCTGATCTTTGGTTTTTTTTCTATCGAGTGAAATCAATGTTTCTGTCTTTTAGTTAAATTTTGAACAATATGCATGAATTTTAGAATGTATGTTTTATATTTGTGGCGGTAAAATTAATCGAAATTGTTCGAAAACGGGATTGCTTTCATTCAGACAAGTTCATCATTCATCTCTAGATACTAGAGATAAGCCCACCAATGTAGGACATTAGGTATTTAATTTTAACGAATATTTATTTGATTATGTAGTACAATAAAGGATTTATATTGCAACAAGAGCTTTAAACTCAGTATATTTTTCATTGAATATTGCACCAATATTAATTAAAATGCTTAATTAAACGTACAACTTATAAATACAATGCACACAATAGGTACTAAATTTTAAAGTTTTTTGGTCATTGCGGAGTTGTTTCTGCCATTCATATATAACGACTCGTAAGCGCAGCTTCGTTAATAAGGTATAATTGCAGACCCAAGCGGATGCATGGACTACTTATGTTTACAGAATTGTGCATTTGAATGTTGAGTTGAACCTCCTTTTCATTCAATCTACTTAAGTATGCTTTTAGTTTTTGATCCTTTAAAAAATATTATATAGACCTGCAGTTTACATAAACGTTTGAATACTGAGGTCGGTAGAGAAAATTACGCCATTTTGACTAACTTTGCTACGGTTGGTAGAGAGAACAAATTATTTTTAAGTCAACAGATTATGAGCTTGACAAGAAAATAATAATAATCATCAAGCAGGCCCCGGATTATCCGGGGCCTGCTTGATGATTATTATTATTTTATTATTATAATATCCGGGCCGGATAGGACTATTATGTACCTTTATGATTTGTACGTTTATTGATTTTCATTCTTTTTCCTTCCTTTTATCAGGAATGAAGATTTCGCACTTATTAAGGTTTAAATCTAAATTTAAACTTTTGAAATGTTGAATAATATTAGTGAAATCGTTCTTAACAGTATCTACACTACCAGCCAGAGTACCATCATCGAGATACCAGATGTTGAGCTCCGAATTTAAATTAGAAATGACGGGGTGTATTCCGAGGCTAAAAAGTGCTGGACCGAGGGGGTCGCCCTGCTGAACCCCTACGGCCGAGATGATGGATTCTTCTTCATACTGTAAATTTGAGTGTGTGTTGTAGCATTGCCAGACGTAGGGATAAATTTGTGGGATGTGTGATGCGGCCTCAGTCAATATGGTTTTTCTGCAGAGGGAATTGAAAGCGTTTTTTACATCCACTTTAAGAAGTACGTCTGCTTTACCCTGTGACAGAAAAGTCCGTACTGAGTGAACAGCCGCTTCGCAACCTCCTTTGCTACCGAAACCGAGTTGGTGAGGTTGAAATGAGGATTTGAGGGTTGGTATGATATGGGAACAGGCTAATTTTGAAGTAAGTCTGCGCAGAGTTGAGCCAATGGCAATGGGCCTGATTCCACCATCCTTTTTGTTAAAGGCACAGAGCCTTGCGCCATAAAGTAGGGGAGTGAAGGAATGTTCTACATCACCCCTGAGTAGCATATTGCAGAGATCGGTTAGGTCGGAGAGAAGGGTTCTTCCGGCGTCGCCAGCAGAGGGACCCACTAAATCCTTTAGATGTTGAGGGGTGAGCCCGTCCAAACCACCAGAAGAACCATTTGGGAAAGATAAAATAGCTGTGAGGGTATCCTTCGAGGAAATTTGAAGTGGCGGTGTATGCAACTGTGGTTTTGGAAATAACGGGGGGTCTGAAAGAGGGTGCTTGCTGCGAAGGCCTTTGAGAGTTTCGGCAGAGAAAGATGCGAGAGTATCATCTGAAAAGAGAATTTTTGCAGCATTTTTTATGCACACTTGCATACTAATAAAAAATACAACTACAAATGCCATTCATTCTAACTTAACATTTCATAAAAAAGTACACTCACATAATTTAAGAAATAAAGCACTGTTACAGCTGGCTTCCGTGCGCACAAACTATGGTAAAAAAACAATTATGTTTGAGGGAGCACAGCTGTTTAATAATTTGCCAAATATTTTAAAAAATTGTGATAACATAAACATTTTCAAGTCAAGACTTAAAGATTATGTGCAGAAATTATAATTTAAACATAGCATCTTAGAGGTGAAAGAATTGTATAACACTTAACTGTAATCTCATTATAAGTGAACATTGTTTTTTATGAGAAATAAATTTCTTTGAACCTATGTAGATGTACTATTGTGTGTTGAGTCTTTTTTGGTTAAAACGTAATTTATATAGATTTAGATATACACTTAGATGTAGAATTTATGTACCAGTTGGTCGCAAGTGCGACGGTTTAACCGAGGGCCCAGGTTCGATTCCACGGATCGGGCAATTTTGTAGATGTTTTTCAGTTTAAGAAATTCTTACAGCGGCTCGAAGTTTGGAATTAGTGTCGGACAGTTGCAACAACACCCAGAAATACTCTTAGCTGTTATACTCCTTAGAGAAAAAACCGGTCAACTGCGAGCTTGACTCGCGAACCGAGGAGGGTTCCGTACACACTATCTATGTATACAGTGTGTAGGAAAAGCCCTGTGAACCCTTTTTTGGAGCATGTTCCGAATCGATATATAAAAGATATGGCGTGATGCAAAATTTGTAGTTGTAAAATTAATTTTCTAATTCCTCCTAGAAAATTAATTTTACAATTTAGAATTAACCCAAACAAAAATTTCAAAATGTAAACCTAGATTAGAGAATTTGAGTTTGGTTGATTGATAGGTCACCAAAGTCAGGTTCTGATGATGGGACCCTATGAAAATCGAGGGATACCCTAATTTAATTAGGGTTTCTTTCACTAAAAAGTTAAACAAAAAAAATATTTTACAAAAAATAAAAACTGACTTCAAAAACACTGAAAAGTTAAAAATAGTGTAAGAATAGGTACAGACAACATTACATTTCTATATTGAAGTCGGTGCCAAACGATGATCTCCTAGAAAGTCTTAAAATTTGGCACCGTCTTCAATAATGATGTGTGATGTTGTCTGTATAATTATTACTTTATATTTTTTAAATCCCTGCTCCTATTTAGTTTGTATGTAAAAGTATTAATTTATCTATCTAAAATAATAGATTTTTTGTTATTTATTTTTAAGTTAACAAGAGGTCTGTTCTTGTTTAAACAATTGTAAATGTCATTTTATGTTTAGTGTTTATTTTTTTCATAAAAAGATCCATTATTGATTCACATCTCAAATGAAAATCATTTTAATTCAGTATAACACTCATCTTACAAAAAGTCATTTTCTTTAGACAGGTAAATGTACGATAGATAGGTACTTTCATAACAAATAACAGCTCAGTCCTATAAAGTAGGACTTGGTAGGGATACCAAGTAAGTGCCTACACTATAAATTTCAAAGGAATACTGAAATAATTTACGAAACTTATCTACTAAAATATTATAAAGAAAGATTTGTATTTTTGTTTGTAATGAATAAACTCAAAAACTAGCTCACTGGGAAGTCTCGGAATAATTATTGTTAAAATGATTTTTAGAAATAAAGCTAAGTATTTTTATTTATTATATTTTTTATTTTTAAAAACTACAAGGCTGCTTTAAAAAATTTTTTGACTAATAGAATGCTACATTATCACTGAGTAATATAAGGTTATAAAATAATTTTTCATACGGGAAAATCTCTTAAACGAAAATTATCCAAAAGGTCAAAGGCCGGCTTTGTCCTATTTTATGGCCATCGAGATCACCGGATTTAAATCCCTTGGATTTTTTATTGTAGGTGTCTAAAAGAACTCGTGTACGCGATGTCAGTATCAGAGCCCCCGCAGACCACAGACTTTTTATCGGCCGATAGTTTAGTCGGTCTCTTAATCAGTACGCAGATGTAAGCAAGTGCGCATACTATGAAAATTTGGTATCGGCCGATAAACAAGTTTGATGGGCTTCCCGATTCAATTCAAACTAAACTGTCGGCAAACTATCGGCCGACCATATAATCAGTATTGGCTCCATACCACACGCGCACACATGACGATTTTTTAGTCGGCCGACTAAGCCGATAGTTCAGTTCGCTCCGAGCTTTGACAGCGAATGGTCGGCCGCGCGTGTTTTGTAAAATGGCGTCGCCCAATTCTCAGTCGCTTATTTCGGAATCTTCGATCGTAACTTTGATCGAGGAAGTCGAAAAACGCCCTGCACTTTATAAGAAAAACTTAAAAGAGTACTCTGACGTAAATGTGAAGAAAAAACTGTGGGAGGAAGTTTGTGAAGCTGTTGTTCCTGATTGGAATGAGCTTAGTGCCCAAGAAAAAACAAATCAAGGTACGATACCATTTTTAATTAATTTACATTACACTTTATTATATTGACACGGAATTGAGCCTGCAGGAGATATAAAGTATGACGACATGTATTGCCGCACATTATTCATATTATTTCTTCCTCGGTTATTTCCATTTGTATTAAAGTTATTCATGGTAGAACTGTAGAGAGTGTCTTTAAAATGTATTCCATCTTTGATTCGTACATAATTGTGTAGGACACAGCAAGCTTTAATAATTTTAACACAAAAATTAATATTTACGTCAATTGGACGGTGAAAAATGCGCCATTTGTTAGTTAGAATCCCGAAAGTACATTCAACCATGCGTCGAGCTCTTGTATGTCTGTAGTTGAAAATTCGCTTGGCGTAGTTTAAATTTCTTTTTGCATAAGGGCGTAATATATGATTTCCAAGTCCAAACGCTTCATCGCCTACGACAGAGAATGGAATAAAATCTCCAACATCATCATTAGGCAATTGTCTTCCAGAAGGAATATTTAGTCGATTCTCGGAAAGCCGTTTACCCATTTCTGATGTTTTAAATATTTCCGAATCACTGGCTGTTCCATAAGAACCAACATCAATGTACACAAATTTATAATCGGCATCTGTCCAAGCCATCAAAACGCAGGAGAAGAACTTTTTGTAGTTAAAATATGATGAACCGGAATGTTCTGGCTGTATCATTCGTATATGTTTGCCATCGATCGCTCCAATGATGTTTGGAAAATTTGTGCGACTGTAGAATTCGTCTGCTATTTTAATCCAGTCATCTTCTTGTTTGGCTGGCATATATAACGGTTGAAGCATATTCCATATTTGCTCACATGTACTTTTTGTAATTTCTCGTATTGTAGAAGCTCCCATCAGATAATCAAAAGACAATGAATTGAAACTAGCTCCAGTGGCCAGATACCTGTAATGAATTAATTATATTTTATTATTTTTCAGGCCGCGATATACAAAAAAAATGGGCCAATTTACGGACTTGCTTTCGAAGAGAATTAAATGCACAAAAGAACACAAAGTCGGGGCAGGCTTCGGTCAAGAGGCGTAAATACGTATACTTTGAACAATTATTATTTTTACTGCCATGCATGGAAAATCGTCAAACGGAAGGTAACCTAAACCTGGCTCAGGATACTACAGAAAATGAGGAAGATGATGAAGAAACTGCTCCATCCGCTTCCGCACCTCCTCGCCAGAAGAAAACTCGTGTTTCGAAGAATACGGATTTGGACGAAGCAATATTAAAAGCATTAAATCAGACTAATGTTGATGAAGATGTAAACTTTGCATTGTCTCTTGTCCCATCACTCAAAAATTTAACCGCAGACGAAAAACTCGATGCTAAGATTAGTATTCTTAACGTATTTAAACAGATAAGACTTGGTAGGCGTGTTCAGCCTCATTCTCAACCAACATACACCATACTGCAACAACCTATGAACTCTTTTCCTGTTTACCAACGAGAGACTAACATCTTGCCGCCACAACAACAATTACAGGCTTATGCATCCGGTTCTACTCCATCCCCCACTTTACCACAAACAACCATTCAAAATGTTTCATCACCAGCTGATTCCAACATGTCAGCCCAGTCATATTATTCAAATTTTGAAGATTCCCAAATATACGACTTGTAAACTTGGTATTTGAATTATAATAAAAAATTAAAAGTATGTTTTGTGGTTTATCTTACCTTATCGTAACGCTCAATCTCTCCTCCACAGGTATAGATAGTCTTAAATTTGTATCCTCCTTCGCTATTCCTGGTCCAATTAATTTGACAAGTTGGTTGAAGCTAGTTATGCTCATTCGATAAAAGGCGAAAAATTTTTTCGGGTAATCGAGTAATTTGGAATGAATCGTATAAAACTTCCCTTGCAATAATCTATTACTGTAGATGGGATGTACCCAATATTCTCGATATCTCTTCTTGATCCTTCTCCTTTGTCTCAAGTATAAAGCAATAATAATATTTCTGTGCAACATTTTACGCAACTGATCTCTTCTTACCTACCCAAGCGAATGTGATCAATCGGCAGACTGTTTAAGCTAGTCTGCGCACTTACATCCAACCCAACTGTTTTGTTGGCCTAGTGTGCGCACTAACAGCCCAACCCGACTAAACTATCGGCCGATAAAAAGTCTGTGGTCTGCGGGGGCTCTAATGCGGAGTTGCGGACTCGCATCCAAAATGCAGCTGCTTACATCAAAGTCGGGTTAGTTGGGTTACGCGCAACTCGGCGCAACGCATTAAACATTCTTTTATTTATCGATCGGTCGATCGCAACGGTTCAGTTCGATTCGGCTGTAACTTATTAGCAGAATTGGGTTTATCCATTGTTTTTAGGACATCCTGTATTATAAGTTAGATTTTAAGTTAGTTTGTAAGATTTGTTTTCGGCCTTTAACTCTTTAAATATTAAGAAAATAAGCTTTTTCTCATTAGCATGCTCTATATATTTTAATTACACTTTATTATACGAGTATATAGTTATATACACGGTTATTTTTTTAACACCTGGAAATTTTAAGGGACGCTTCACAACTTGGTATTAGAATGATTTAAATATGAATAAAAAAATAACTCACTTACTTAATTTTATATTAATTTTTTTTTAAATCCAAAAATGCTGCACTAGTTGAAAGCAGCATTTTCTGAGATGGCGGACCAATTATTTTTAATGCACTCCTACAATATGGGTATCAAATAAAAGGTCTTGCTAAGAATAACTTGAAATAGGCTCAAAGCTCTTCGCTGGCCTTAAGTAGAGTAAAATCATTAGAAGGTCTTATTGAAGAGCTAGACTGTTCTAAGTTAACCGGCAAACGACCATTCCATGATGCGTTGAATGAGATGAACAGACTGAGAAACGTGTCCAGTGATAACTAAATAGTAAAAAATAAATTAAATTTAAAAAATAACTTTTTAAAAACAAGCTTTTATTTAAATGCGCTAGGGTATCTAAGTCTTTCTACTGTAAATTAGCTCTAAAATCTATATACTTAATAAATAAATGCGCTAAAAAAAATAACTTTTACACTAAAACTTTTACTTATAACGTCATTTCACATTTGTCACAATTTATATGACACTAGCTGTACCCGGCATGCGTTGCAATGCCACGTAAATGCCTTTTTTTAATTGTTAAGGAGTAGGGTGTTACGGGTGTCCCCATAACACCCTACCAAAGTTTCATTACAATCTGATGAATGATTTCGGAACGCATAGAGGACAAACAAACATAGTAATACATTGATTTTTATTTATATAGATACTCGTAGATAAAAGCTTGTCGCGAGATTTACTTTTGTAGATTAACAAGTAAATTAAATAATTTGATGTGAATAATTTTATCAATTAGAATTTTCAAACTAAGTAAATACGAGTAGGTACGTAAAAGTACTCTTTTAAGTACCTACTTTTAAGTCGAGATTTACTTGTGTGTAGTAGACACACAAGTAAATCTCGCGACAAGCTTTTATGTCATATAAATTGTCAAATGTGAAATGACATTATAAGTAAAAGTTTTAGTGTAAAAGTTAATTTTTTTTATTATGTATGCGGACTACGCAAGTTCTATCATCCAAAATTGCACTGACTGTCATTTATTTCTTCACTTTACGGTTTACTGTCCTCCCATTCCAAAATGATAATTTTGTATTATTTTGTTTGGTTCATTTGTTTTAGCTGTAGTATAAAATAAGTATGTACGCTGATTCGCGAGTTCAGTCGAGTTAGCTCGTACACTACGCACTGTAGTGCAGGCAGGCCGAACTCAGGAAGGCTCCGCGTAAATCTCTCTCTAAACTAAATCTATCTGCTGCTGCCTTAGACCATTTAGTACTAAATGGTCTAAGGCTGCTGCCTAATCGCTTTGCCGAAGCTCCTACTTTCGGTCGCCGTTTTACTTCGTCCTGCGGAAGAAGCCACTGCCGATTTGCCTCTACGGGTCTCTTCTGATTATCGTCTCCGAGTGCTGAAGAGCATCACAACTGCGGGCCTGGTGTGACTGGGTTGTCGCCGTATGCTGAAACGACGCTGCTACTGCCATCTCCAGCTGTGTTCCTGTTTTCCCCCAATATTTCACGTTCTCCCTAAGTCCGTACCGATCCTACCACGGGTGGTTACATCGCGAGTGAAATCCTTTTTCCCCATTTCCTCCTTTTCCCCTACAACATTCGTGAGTGCATCGAATTAGAGTTAGACTCTAAAATTTGTTTGTAAATAAATGTTAATATTTTGTATCATTATAATAATAATGTAATATTTTTATCTTTTGTAGTTATAGTGTTTCCCTATTTCTCCCTCCAATTTATCTGCTGCGTTACAGCTTCTCCCTCTGAGAGAAGTTGTAACGTGACAAGCTTCTAATTTCGCTTACGCCCTGTGACCGAACAAACGTTACATTTTACACGTTTTAATCGACTTTTGGAAAACTGGGGTACCTACAAAATTAAAAATGTACTTTTGCAACTTTCTAGACCAGGGGTCGGCAAGTACTTAGTTATTGAAGGGGTCCGGATAGGGGCGGATCCAGGATGTCATTTGGGGAGGGGGGACACATTTAGTGTTAAAATCAAGTAAATGAAAATAAAGTATTCATCACCTTGAATTTTTACGTTCAGTGTTTGGATGTTCAATATTGCTTTGTAGTTTTATTTATTTATTTAATCTTTATCATACATAAAACAAAAGATGTACAAAAGGCGGACTTAATGCCTGAAGCATTCTCTACCAGTCAACCAGTAAAAATGTGGGAGAAATTGTAGACGGTGTACGAATTAAAGTCGAAAAAGACATAAGTAGGTATATTTAAATTAGGATGAAATAAGTAAACATAGATATAATAGAATATAAATATTAAAAAATATATAAAACTAGGTACATATATGATATATAATAAATATATATAAATAATGCTAATATTATGATGAAACACTGTCAAATAAAACTAAACAGATTCCAAGAAGAATCTTCGTATCTGACGTTTGAATGACGTTTGAATTTATGAGTATATTATTTTAATCCGCCTGATTAAATTTCAATCAGAAGATGTTACTCCCAGGAAAATATTGCCAAGTTTCAAAATTATATAGCGAGCTTGAATTTCACAGAAATATATAAGGAAACTGATCCAAATATAGCATTCAATATTTTTTATGACTGGTTCTGTCTATTATATAAACTTTGTTTTCCTGTTAATAAGATTAAAATAAATTAATACAAGACCACAGGTATCTTGGATCTCAAAAGGAATTAAAAAAAGCTGTGTTAGAAGCAGAAAGTTACAGCATAAATATTATAAAAACAAAAATCATATTGACAAATATCATTACCAACGGTATTCAAAAATACTAAAGAGATGCATATATCGAGCAAAAAGAAAGACAAATAATAAATTTGTGCTTAAAAGCAAAAATATATGTAAAGCTACATGGAGTATCATTAACAATGAAATCCATCAAGCATCCAATTCTATTAATTATATCGACAGAATTGAAAAAAATCACGAAATTATCTATGACCCTCTCAAAATTGCTGATACTTTTAATGATTATTTTATTACTTTGACAAATATGCCTATTATTGATAATACTGTACATAAAACTTCTAATGACATGTTATACAATTCAATTTACCTTACACCTATTGACGAACATTATGTGAAAAAGATTATTGTGACATTAAATACTACGAATTCCGAGGGATATGATGATATATGTACAAACGTAATCAAAGCATGTAAAGAACAAATAAGCTCAGTGTTAGCATATTTAATCAATTTATCAATGCAAACTGGTACTTTTCCTGAAAAATTAAAATTATCAGTAGTTAAACCGCTTTTTAAAAAAGGTGAAAAAACTGTTTTAAATAATTATCGTCCTATTACACTGATACCTATATTATCTAAGGCTTACGAAAAGGTAATACACAATAAAATTATGTCATTTTTTGATAAATTTAAGGTATTAGCAAAGAATCAGCACGGCTTTCAAAAACATAAATCGACCACATCTGCGGCTTTTGACTTAGTGAAAGAAACTTTATTGAGTATAAATGACAAAAACTATACAACAGTACTTTTCTTTGATATGTCAAAGGCGTTTGACTTTGTTTCACATAAACAACTTTTAGAGAAATTGGAATATAGCGGTATAAGAGGTACAACACTAAAATGGATAAAGTCATATCTAGAAAACAGAATGCAGTGTGTTGAAATAACTAAACTAGATACTGGTCAAGTAGCACAGAAATACAGATCGGAATTCAAAGCTTTAAGCGGATTTGGAGTGCCACAAGGAAGTGTGCTTGGGCCCCTTTTATTTCTTGTCTACGTCAATGATCTCTCAAGTATTATTAGCCATAAAATTATTTTATTTGCTGACGACATATCAGTAGTAGTCACGACGAATTCCAAAAAAACCTTGAATGAGCATATTGATGAAGTAAATCAAACTGTAAAGACTATAGTGAACTGGCTAAAATATTATAATTTACAAACTAATATTGACAAGACATATTTTATGAATTATACTAATCTAAACCGTACTCTGGATATAAATTATCAAGGACAAAAAATTCAAAAAATTCAAATAAAGTAAGATTCTTAGGTATAGATATTGACCATAGATTTGACTGGAAACAACACGTTGACAATGTATGTAATAGAATTAATCGATTTTCATTTGCATTATATAAATTAACTAAAATAGCGACAAGGGGTACAGCCCTCACGGCGTACTTTGCATATGTAGAATCAGTAATGCGTTATGGACTTGTACTTTGGGGTAATAGTACTGATGCACGCAAAGTATTCATTGCACAAAAAAATGCATTAGAGCAATTTGTGGCTTGGCCCCTTATCAGTCTTGTAAAACGGTATTCAAGTCAATGAACATCTTGCCTCTTCCGTGCTTATACATATTGGAAGTAGGAAAATTTGTCAAGCAAAATCTCAGTTATTTTAAACGCGCAAAAGATGTATATCCCACTAATACAAGAAACGGTAACAGATTAGCTGTCGACTTTGTTATAAAAAGTGCGCGATTCAAGAAAAACTGTAACTGTTCAAGAAAAGCTATATATAGTATAGATTCCACAACAAATGAAAGATATGCCTTTCAATAGATTTAAAAAAGCATTGCACAAATGGTTGATTGATCATACATTCTACACTGTTCAAGAATTTATTGATTATAAAGAACTATAACATACTAGCAATGCACAGGCAAACCAAAAAGATAATGAATTTGTAACATATTAAATAGTGTATATTGTTTAATGTCTGTAATTTTGGAAAATGTTACCCTAGATATTATAATTCAAAAATGGCTATAATAACTATATTGTTGTTAAAGGTTTATTTTTATTGATTGTACTCGTAATTGTGAGGCTTCTTATTTATATTTGTGTGCTATTGTTTATGGCTGAATAGGTGGTCAAACAAACAACAACACATTCTATGTACCCTTTTCAAAGACAAATAAAAAATATTCTATTCTATTCTATTCTAATTATGTAGGTAGGTATATTTTACAATATTTGGCGGTCCGAGGTTCGACTTTCGGCGGTCCGTATTCGGACCGCGGTCCGCCTGCTGCGGACCGCTGTTCTAGACAATAAAATGCACGTCTATTAGTCAAACTTTTTTATCATATATTATTATATTTTCTGATTCGCAGGGAAATTAAAATATTGAACAGAGCTGATCTTTGGTTTTTTTTCTATCGAGTGAAATCAATGTTTCTGTCTTTTAGTTAAATTTTGAACAATATGCATGAATTTTAGAATGTATGTTTTATATTTGTGGCGGTAAAATTAATCGAAATTGTTCGAAAACGGGATTGCTTTCATTCAGACAAGTTCATCATTCATCTCTAGATACTAGAGATAAGCCCACCAATGTAGGACATTAGGTATTTAATTTTAACGAATATTTATTTGATTATGTAGTACAATAAAGGATTTATATTGCAACAAGAGCTTTAAACTCAGTATATTTTTCATTGAATATTGCACCAATATTAATTAAAATGCTTAATTAAACGTACAACTTATAAATACAATGCACACAATAGGTACTAAATTTTAAAGTTTTTTGGTCATTGCGGAGTTGTTTCTGCCATTCATATATAACGACTCGTAAGCGCAGCTTCGTTAATAAGGTATAATTGCAGACCCAAGCGGATGCATGGACTACTTATGTTTACAGAATTGTGCATTTGAATGTTGAGTTGAACCTCCTTTTCATTCAATCTACTTAAGTATGCTTTTAGTTTTTGATCCTTTAAAAAATATTATATAGACCTGCAGTTTACATAAACGTTTGAATACTGAGGTCGGTAGAGAAAATTACGCCATTTTGACTAACTTTGCTACGGTTGGTAGAGAGAACAAATTATTTTTAAGTCAACAGATTATGAGCTTGACAAGCAGGCCCCGGATAATCCGGGGCCTGCTTGATGATTATTATTATTTTATTATTATAATATCCGGGCCGGATAGGACTATTATGTACCTTTATGATTTGTACGTTTATTGATTTTCATTCTTTTTCCTTCCTTTTGTTTCGCTTTTTGTATGTTTGTTGTCTCGTATGTATTGTGTGTCCTGTCATATATGGTCTTGAAGCCTTTTTTTTTGAGGCGGGGGAATCTATTACCGATTCAACAAGGGGCTGAAATCTGACAAGGCCGCCCCAAGGATATGCCATTGGACTCGGGTATAAACCCCATACCTGGCTAAACCACCCTCCAGCAACTTCTACCTCCGTAGAGACACAATCGGGATCGGCGTTAGCCATTCCCCGAGTGCGCCCCGTGGAGGGTAGGCCCGACGGTGAGCCAGCATAGCTGACCCAAGCGCCAGGTCTTACCTCTACGGGGGGGGGGGGGGGTCGACAAGTGCCATAATTCGACCCCCCAGACGGGCAGGCCAGGGGTAGAAAAGTGTCTCCCAGCCGGCTGTCGGCCGGCCGGGCCATTTCATCCCCAGCTTGCTTAAGTTGTGGAGTTGGTGGCGCGCGTCCAGGAATGCTCGCCTCCTCCTACCCAACCGCCTGCGCCGGAGCGGTGCGGCGAGAGGGTCATGCTCTCGCACCCGCTCCGCTGCCTCCTTCTGCGAGATCGTCCTCGCGGAAGGAGGCCGAAGCCTTCCACGCCGTCGCGCTGGTCAGCATCTCACGTGCGACACTAGCCAGCGCGACGGGCGCACCCCTACCTAGGCCCAGCGCGAGGGCTAATGCGTCGCGCTGGGGTCACCAGGCCGGGCACTCCGAATGGGTGTGTCCGGCCGTGTCGTCGGGAGTGCCGCAGTGGTGATACTGCGGTGTCTCCTCCCTCCGTACGACATAGTGCAGATAATGGCCGAAGCAGCCGTGCCCGGTCATCATCTGCACCATCCGGTAGGTTGAGGCTGCCCTGCCGGCGCCCAACCCACTCCTCCAACACTGGACCAACGGCCTCGATCGTCCAGTGGCCGGCAGCTGGGTGGGCGAGCGTCTCGGCCCACTGGCGGAGAGCCTCCCTCTGCGCCAGGTGCCTTGTGCGCGCCACTTCCTGCGGGAGGGGGCGCTCCCCCCGACTCCTCGCTGCCACCCGATGTCGGTGCACACGCAATGTCGCAAGGACACGCGCCTCGACATCCCACGGGGGCGAGCCCGCTAGAACGCAGGCCGCCCCGTGAGAGACCGCACGGCCCGGGTGGCAATGACCCTCTGCGGCCTGCGCAGGAGGGCCACCGTTCGGGGGGCGAGACGCTCCGCCCAAATCGGGGCTCCGTACAGGTGGTCCTGAAGCCTACCATAATAACAGCGCTCTAGTGGAAGTTTCTGCCAGGTACACGCTGAGGCAGGGCCTTTTTGGGCCACGCACGGATAAAATTTGTATTTATGTTAATATTCATGTATGTTTCTGTGATTGGTCCAAATAAACATTAATTTATTCATTCATTATCCTAAGCTTGGTAAGCTTCCCATTAGAATGAAGGGTTTGGCCCGGTTCCCTCCACGCTCGCCTAGTGCGGGTAGCTAGCGATCGCCTGAGGATCGTTCGATGGTCACACACGGCGTGTAGCGCGGGGTCAGGTTGAAGTAAGATCGGTAGTGTGTCTTTCAGAACTCCAAACATCCCTACAACATGACAGTTAAATGAAAAAACACACTAGAAATATTTCATATAACATATTGATTTACTAAATAAACATGTTTCTATCCACGCTGGAGCTGTATCTACAGATCTCCTAAAAACTAGTATAAAATATAAAGCAGGTTGATACTGCGGAAATTGAGCATATTAATTCAATAAAATAATCTATTGCTGTTGCTGTTTTTTATAAACTAGTTAAGTAAACCTAAGTTACAGTGGCACGTAAGGAGCAGAAACTTATCTTTGTATATTCATGGAAGAGCATGACCTGTCGACAAACTGCATTCCCGGAACTTGTTAGTAATAGCGTCATCTTTAGTTAATAATATTCGTAAATCTAGTGAAATGTGAGTTTAGCTTTCACTTGTTATTTCTTGTTAATTTTTATTATTTCTTTGATAGACAACAAAAAGTGCATATTTTACATCGCCAGCGCAGATACATATATAAAGCATAAAGGGATCAAGAGACAGACGTATAATTTGTGTTTATCATTTGCTAATTGTCATCGTGATTATAGAAAATAACATTCTAACGCACGAGAAGAATAATTGACATCCCACGACCACGACGCGACTGTTTTGGGACGCGGATTGATGCGGCATAGTGATTACGTTGGCCTTAGCCCCCTTACGCGCACTCCGCCTGGAATGGATATTCAAAAATAGTGAATTTGGAAATTCGTATTCGAATCTTACGATTTCGAATGTGAATTTGAATTCTATTGTTTCAAAAATACGTCTCCTGAGGTTTTATACAGTACCTCCTAGCTGTGCCCTCCAACTACGTTTCACGTTCCCGTTCCCGTTTTTGCATAATTTTTCATTGATGCTCAACTCCTATTAGTTGTAGCGTTATATTATATAGCCTATAGCCTTCCTCGATAAATGGACTATCCAACACAAAAAGAATTTTTCAATTTGAATCATTAGTTCCTGAGATTACCGTGTTCAACCAAACAAACAAACAAACTCTTCAGCTTTATAATATTAGTAAGTACAGATTCGTGAAAATGCCCTGCATCAATAAGTAATGTTTTCTTTGTGGTCTAATATTTAAGAAACCACCATCCCTATAAGGTAATTCATGATATGAGATTCACGCAATAAATGTGCCTACTGTGCGTCGCCCTATTGCTCGTGGTGTGTTACATTCGCCTTTTCCTATTCGTTAGCGAATGCTTATTTTGTGTTGGTAAAAAATAATTTGTATAAAAGATAGCTTCATGCTTGGCATCTTATTAAAGTCGAGTACAGAACACAGAAAACTTCTTTCTCTATTTTGTGAAGTTGACGTCAATGTACTTCGAAACCTGCTAATCTTTGATAATGCAACCTGTACCCAGCGGCGGATTTATCTATGTCAATGCATATCTTACCATAGTGTAAGTGCAACCAAGTGCACGATGTAAGGAGACTCTGAGTGCCACTTGTGACACCTCCCAATGGCACCAAGTATTGATTATAGATAGGCATCTATTAAAGGCTAGAGTCAGCTTTGTATTAACCCGCGACTGCACCGAACAAATGAAGATTTCATTTGTTCGGTGCAGTCGCGGGTTCATATAGCAGCATCCAAATCTACTTAGAATCAATTGAACGTCATTTACTGGTGAGAGACTCTGTACCAAGGTCGCCGTGCTTGCATTGCTTGCATTGCTGTATTCCGGCTTGAAGAGTAATATAAATAGGGAATAATAATATAATAATAATATAAATAATAAATAGGGGAGGGGGAATCTCGTTACGATTCGACAAGGGCCTGAGAGCTGACAAGGCCGCCCCAAGGATATCCCATTGGACTCGGGTATAAACTTCATACCTGACTAAACCACCCTCCAGCAACTTCTACCCCCATAGAGGCACAATCAATGGCAACGTACACTGTGGTTCTTGTGGAGGTCTTTAACCCTATTTAGACAAATATATATATTTGTCTCGAATCTCACAAAAACCACATTTATAACCTACTATTGGTGACTGTTACCACTTATCATCAGGTGGGCATACTGCCCACTTGTGGCTTGTTTGCCAACTTAGTTGCATAAAAAATGAAATTAACGTGTGCAAGAATAAGCCCACCGTGTGCATTAACCACGCATGCAATAACTTGACAACTTCTGCGAATAATAATTCGGCGCAGAATGTGTATCGCATCGCACGAGTGCAATACCAAACAGTCTCTTTTAAAATATTTTTCCGTCTGTCTTAGTCCTTGCCCTCGCGAACAATGGACGCACTCATTTACATCAGCTCTATTCTTGTGGCAGTTACTTTTACGTGGCAGAGACGAACGAGTATCTACGTTCTCAGAATATATTGAAAAAGACCACGACTGGTTGACAGAATGCAACTACACGAATAATAAGCACTAATTCATTTGCTGTAGACCTGCCAAGAATCAACGATATGGTACGGATACGGTGAATTCCCTCAGCTCACCTATATTGCAATAAAACCAGATACAACGAAATTGAAACGAGATGTAACTATATTATTGTCATTTTCATCATTACATCTACTAGTATAAGCTGTGTGACCTACGCCATTGATTTACTACCTTTAGTAGTAAATCAATGGGCCTACGGCCTACGCACACAATACTCGTACATATACCTACGCGCACCTTTACCCCTCTCCCTATCGCGAGATGATTCGCGCCAAATCTCCGCAGCATCTTATTGCTCTTAAATTGTGATTGGTCAAAATTAATAATTGTTTATTGGTTGCAGTACTATGATTTTTCATATACCTAAATATAGGCTTGGGTTCTCAAATAAATCATTCCACTTTCGACAGTGAACACGATGTTTACTCTACAAGAACCTCCTACAAACCATCCAGGAAAAAGCAGGAAAGCTGCAATGATAGAATAACGCAAAACTTCAGACACCCCAACGAATTTTTATTATAAAAGAATTACTTACACATTTAAAAAATATTTTTCGTAGATTATTTACGTAGATATTTCCTTTTACTTTTGTTTTGTTGTATATGTTGCAAATTCAAAACTCTATGGTCGCGCACCTGCAAGTAGGTACGATGTTGCCGCAGCCGTCGCACGGTGCGCACGCCACGGGTAACAAATAGTTCATTACCGTGCGTGCGCTGCCGCCCGATAAGAGATAAAGCCTTATTTGTTATTAGTGGAACCGATTCTACCCTTGATTCTGAACAAACTTATTTTACGTTTTGCACAATTTCATTAACACCTTCTATACGTCCCACTACCGAGCACAAGCAATTCTACATAAAGGAAAACACAACATAACCTACAAGAAAACATGAGGAGTATGGGCCGTAACACCACCACGCTGGCAAAATGCAGATTGGTGGGTAGAAACGGTTGCAATAGCAACCGGGACCAACGGCTTAACGTGCCTTACGATGCACAGAGGAACTCAAAATTACAAAATTTTTGTGACCCATCCAGGGTTCAACCATGGCGAAAGTTGCTTTGTTTTAAATATCGAAACCAAAGTGTTCGAATCACTATGTCATCGAGGTACTCTATATATTCTTATATCTTTCCCCATCGTCAACTATCCATAGTAAGTAAGGAATCGCAGCAGATCATTCGAATTGCATTCAAGAAGCCTGAAAGTTCATTGTTTTAAAAGTACGCAATACATAATCACATTGCACACGTACAATAGCGCGAAATTCTAACGTCCATACAGTTTATATAGCTAGCAAATTAGAAATCATACATCATAATTCACACTTCATACAAATAAATAGCAAGTGTGACATTAGACAACTGCGAAATAAAATCATTGCTTGTGAAAACTCATAGTGAAATCATATGAGAAAAATTTATCATTTCAATTAAAAAATTAATGGAAAGCAGCAAACATTGCCGTGCCTAGTAAGATCATGTTCCGTACGCACAACACCACTAGTATACCTACTCTGGACGGTTCCAGTATAAGAGATAATGGCTTAAAATGTTTTTTATAATGTAATCTATGGTATGGATGTAGGTCATACAATACACTATCCTCGACCCAATTAAGCTAAGCTCACTGTGAACTGCACCACTGTGAAGCCTCATTGAGCCAGCGTGCATTGTGGTGTTAAATGATCCAAACCTCCATATACCAATTGCTGGGATGACGATAATTATAAGACTGTCGGTATAGCTTCGACATACAGTCATATTCAAAAGATGTTTCTTTTGGCACACACAACGTAGGTTATTTGTGTTTGGAGATTGTATGCAATATCTTTAGGCTGACTATCTTTGCCAAGTTACTTAACGCGTGAGGTCAAAACAATCATGAACTCATTGATTTTTCAATTAACTGCAACCTATTCCACTTTAGCAGTAAATAGATTACGCCGAGTCAATTTTATCGACATTTGGCCAAATGTCAGGGTTGCTTTCCTTAGCTAAGATCTAAGGTTTCGTTTGAAATAATATGCAGGCAGATAATAGTATTTGCACCCCTTAGCACTGACATTATGTTTCCTGGCGTATCAGTTGAATCAAATAATAGTTTAACTTCCAATATTGAGTGTCAAGGATAAGTTGGAATTGATTAATAGCTTTTGACAGGAATGTGGATTTAACAGCTAGATGGCCAGTAGAACTTTCTACAGAATAGGTAGGCTTTTTAGTAGCCGTTTTCGTTTATTTATTAAAAAGTACCAACATAGCGCCCTTACGGTAGCCCCTATGCGACTCTGTAGGTACTCCTTACACAAAAACCCCCATTCTAGTTACACTAGTACTTACCTACTTACCCATTTTCAGTAGGGCTAGTAAGTACGAACATTTGCGTCAAAGTATTCGTATCGTTAATGACGTCATCGTGAAATATTGAAATTGTATACAGAGCGTACTTGGGCACCTACCTACAGGGTGTACTAGAAACTAAAATTCTTATAAAAATATTTCATGATGACGTCATTGACAATACGAATACTTTGACGCAAATGTTCGTGCTAGCCCTACAGTACCTACTTATGTTCCTCATAAAATAAGATCCCTCGTTCTGCCTCTAATGGTCTCCTCGAATGTCCCCCTCACCTCACCATTCTGGTACTGTTCGTTCTTTCTTTTTGTTTATAGTCTATTCTTTTATGGAAAGCCCTCCCTCAAGAAATGAGAAACTGCCCCATCCCATGAAGCTAAGCTTTAAAAAGAAATTGCGTTGCCAAATTATATAAAAAGGCGTAGGGATGTGACGACCCCATCGCCCACTGGTGAAGCAGTTTAAGTGACAGGAGCTGCTCCATCAGTGCAATCAGTCAGCACTCAAAGTGGAACTATTGGCGTAAAGTGTTGATCCGTGCTTTAACTACAACAGCCATCACTTTGGGTGCAATTTTTGTACAACGGACTCATCAGGGGTATGGGCGCCCCCTGATGTACAGTAGCGGTCAGAAAATGTTTACCACCTTAAGGATCATAATTGCATACACACATTTAGGTCACAAGTTCTAAATGTCTATTTCATAATAATTTGATTGACCATAGATTATCTTTTTTCTAATGATATGACAATCAAACGCGGCGATCGGAGATAGACTGGAACTGACTACTATAAAGGTTTGATATTTTTATTAAAAAAACTTCGCCCCACACTAGATTTTTCTCCTGTATCGTGGGTACAATTAAAACATAGACTCTCACATACACATACGCCCAGACCGGAACAAATTTCTGTAGGCCATACAAAATATCAGTCCCGTACGGGAATCGAACCCGCGACCCGTTGCGCAGTAGGCGATGACTCGACCTTTGCACTAACCGTGTCGTCAAAAATATATAGAAAACCTTCCTTGAAAAGACTAATATTTATGTTTTTTTACTAAGAATATAGAGAAATAATAAAATAGAAACTTCAAAACTTGTTATTTAATATTTAGTATAACCGCAGCTATGACGGCACGTAGTCTACTCGCATAAATGCAACAAGACGCGCGCATAGATCGATCCCTCTAATATGATCCCATACTCGAGCACAATGTGATCTAAGAGCATGAAGGTTTCTTTCATTTTTATAGTCTCAGCGATGAACCATAAGCCCCCATAAATTTTCAATAGGGTTTTAATCAGCAGACTGAGCGGGCCATTGAATGGGACGAATTTCACGGTGCAGGTTGTACCACGCCATAGAGCACGGGCCGTGTGTATCCGTACATTATCTTGAACGTAAGTAATGTGTGGGAATTCTGTTGCAGGATACACTACGCGCACAGTAGACAGCATCACTTCTTCCAAAAGCGACACATAATTAAGTAGCCCTATTCTCTAACGACGCTAGTTCTCCGACGCCGTCGAGGCTCATCCATCCCCATAAGTTTACTGTTACGCGACCTGACTCGTTTTGAGGCACGATATGAGCTTCATCATACCGAGTTCGATAGCGATTTGGTTTGATTTACAAGTTTTTTCATCGGTAAATATTCGACCAAACAAAATCGAGATGTTGTGCCGGAATGTTTTGTGGTGAGGTTTCAGCTCCACTTTAATAGCATTGAGTCTGTAGTGTAGTCCAGCACTGTGCAAAGCTCGTCGGATCGTCCGAGCACTCACATCATATAAAGCAACAAAATAACTAGTTGGTGTGAAACCGTTCTCTTCGTAACGACGAATCATTTCTGTTATTTGCGCAGCGATTAGTATCGGTCGTCGTCCTGAATTATTTCTATGATCTGTTATTTGCCCTTCTTCGCCGTGACGCTGAATCCAAAAACTCACAGTGAATCGCGATATATTGAGTTCTCGCACTAATACTATCTCCATCTCATTATTTCAGCCCTTTGCTCCAGGGTCAAACTAGCCATTTTATTTCGTTAAGAAAAAATCTTTCGTAAAATTTTGCTCTTGTCCAAACGACGTTCAAACGATCATTTTTGATAATCATGTCATTTCAACAAATAAAGAAATAATATTCATCAAAAAGCTCTTTGTAATTCTCGATGCGTCATTTTGCATAATAACTTTTGAAAGGTAATAAGTAACTTAATATGGCATTTTAGACATTAGTGAAAAAAGTGTGGTATACAATCTAATTTCAAAACTGGTAAACATTTTCTGACCGCGACCGTATATAGCCTATTGTACTATGATGGGGGTCGCCAGGGCTCGCCCGGAGCTGGCGCCGGGTCGAGCAGAATGCGAGCCAGCCAAACTCGACGGCGGGCACGACCACCATGCCGGCCCACTCCACGATCACCACCCGTCGGCTTGGGTCCGGCAGGGCTCTCACAGGCTCAGCAATCGGTCCCCGCCACTGGTGGAATAGTACGCCGCATGAAGTGGACTCAACCACAAAATCAAAATTCCATTCGGACGTACTACAGGGCGACGGAGACGGGCATCGGGGGAACGGGTTATCGGGCAAGACTACTAGCAGCTTTTCAAGACCTAGAGCCGTCGCTATCCGTCACTGCGCAAAATCTGGCTGATCGAGTTCGGTTTATTCTACGGAGGGAACTTTTCACTCCCACTGAACTCGGTCGACTACGACTCGAGGCTGTGTCCTCCGAAGACCAAGTGAAAGGCATAATAGTACTACTAGGAGAAGCAGCACTAGGCGTAGCACTATCTGTGACCCACATGCTTTATAGGTCAACCCTGGTCAAGCTTCTGCCGATTCGGATGTAGTGGACAACACAGTCACCCAGGGCTTAGAGCGAATCAGGAGAATTCTTGAAGAGGCGATTCTCGAATTCCGTGAACTTCCACTTGAAGAGAGGCCGAAAATCCCGAGAATACCCCTGAACAGTCGAAACCGGGGCGTCGTTGAGGCAATAAGCCAGTTGCTTCTTCCATATTTGGAAGAAAGTGGTAGTCTCCGTGATACCAACTTAATCCTATTTAGTGCCGCAATGGCGGTCTGTAGATTCGTTCACATTGGGGTTTCCGCTAGGAGAGTGGAGGGGAACCCTAATGGTCTGCGGAGCAGTACCCAGCGTGGTGCAGAAGGATTGAGAAACGTATTACTGACACCAGTCCTTATCGGCAAACTCATCAGCTTCAGGTCAGGTTACACAAGACCGCGAGTGATGCGTTTCGTCCACCCGGCAATGGCGGGAACAGAGGTCAGTCTCGGAGATCCCGAACTGATACGAAAAGTGTCGGAACGCATTGATGACCTGAAGCAGAAAATCGCTGCTTGGGGAAGTCGAATTCGGCGATACTCGGAGAGAGTGGCAAGATATCACCAGAATCGTCTCTTCGGGAGTGACCAGAAGAAGTTCTACCGTAAATGGGAGACACAGGCTGAACCCTCCACAGACCAAAGACCTAGCGACGCAGACACTGTTGCCTTTTGGCGAAACATATGGTCGCAGCCTGTGGAGCATTCAGAGGGCGAATGGATGGCGTCTATTGAGGAAGAGTATGCAACGATCGAACCGATGGAAACTATCACCATTACGGCAGAAGACGTGCGTCTTGCAGTCCAGAAAGCTCCGCACTGGAAAACTCCAGGAAGTGATGGACTGCACCACTATTGGCTGAAAGGGTTCCGCTCGTGCCACGCAACCCTGGCCCGCCAATTTCAGGATGCACTTGAACAGCGAAGTCTCCCAAACTTCTTAACTACGGGGGTCACTCAATTAGCTCCAAAAACAGCAAATGCCGCGGATCCGTCTCAATACCGCCCCATAACGTGTTTATGTACAACATACAAGACGTTGACATCCATTCTGAAGGCTAAAATCGACGCACACATCGAGCATAACCACATAATGGCGGAAACCCAGAATGGATGTAGAGGCGGTAGCCGCGGTGCAAAGGAGCTCCTCCTGATCGATTCGGTTGTTGGCCAGCTGGTTAAACGTAATCGGCGTAATTTTTCCGCAGCCTGGATAGATTATAGAAAAGCTTTTGACTCGGTCCCCCATACATGGTTGAAGAGATTCCTCGGACTGTACAAGATTCATGATACAGTCCGACACTTTCTCGAGACCTGCATGGAGCAGTGGAGTACACAGCTAATTCTATCCGGGGTGCGGTTGTCGGCTACGGAAGACCGAATAGGAACGGGAGGGGTATATTCCAGGGCGATTGTCTGAGTCCACTATGGTTCTGCCTGTCCCTTAATCAACTGAGTACTTTGCTGGAGAAGACAGGGGCAGGCTTTCAGTTTCGGAGGGGAGGGCAAAAAGTCTCTCACCTATTCTATATGGACGACCTCAAGTTGTTTGCCCCTAATGACCAGAGACTGACGGAGCTGCTGAAAATCACTGAGGATTTCAGCAGCTCCGTCGGTATGGAGTTTGGCTTGGACAAGTGTGCGGTCGTCCACGTGGATAGAAGGCGAGTGCGGCCGACAGCTGTCGGCTCTTTAGGGTTTGGTATGCGAACCCTCTCCGAGACTGATACGTACCGGTATCTAAGTATCATGTCACAGAACATAGGTGTGAATGTGGCGGTCGTGAAACAGTCTGTAACAGAAGCTTTCCTTGGACGTCTGACTAAGGTGCTGAAAAGCTATTTGTCAGGCGCTAACAAAATCAAGGCATTTAACGGCTGGGTCATGCCTGTCCTAATCTACACCTTTGGTGTGCTCAGATGGTCTCAGACCGAATTAGATGCCCAGATGCCCCTGGATAGGAAAGTCCGCACAACTTTGACACTCCATAGAATGCACCACCCGAGACCGTCAGTGATGAGATTGTATATACCACGAAAGAATTGTGGCCGCGGATTGCTCAGTGCGAAAACCATGCACAACTGTCAGATATACAATCTCCGTAATTACTTCCTGACGAAATCTGATAGCAGTGGATTGCATGAAGCTGTCAAAGAGTGTGACAAAGGCCTACCCCTCTCTCCTTGGCTACCGAGCAATGGCGAGAACCGGCAGTACTTTGTACCGTTGACCGAGAGGCCGTTTGGAAGGAGAGGGAGTTGCACGGTAGGTTCTTCAAGGCGCTACATGAACGCCACGTGGACCCAAAGGCCTCCGTGCATTGGCTGTGTTATGGAGACATCTTTGGGGAAACCGAAGGTTTTGTCTGTGCAATACAGGACCAGGTCGTTATGACCCGTAATTACCGGAAGTATATCCTGAAGGATGGGACAGAGGACATATGTAGAGCCTGTCTCCAACCGGGAGAGTCACTCAGGCATATCACTTCCGGTTGTCCTGTACTAGCTAATACTGAATATTTGCACAGACATAACCAAGCAGCCAAAATACTCCATCTTGAGTTAGCTTCCAAATATGGACTCATAGGTGAGAAGGTACCGTACTACAAGTACTCGCCGGAGCCAGTGCTCGAAAACGACCGCGCTCGATTATACTGGGACCGGTCCATTATTATGGACAGGACAGTTCCCGCCAACTAGCCTGACCGGGCGGAATCGCGTGTGTCATACCAGTCGTTGTCTCAACTAACGGCCTCGTCCCAAATTCTCTTCATGACCATCTAAAGAGATTGCGACTGCGTGACGGACCATTGATAGCGAGGCTCCAACGTGCGGTATTGCTCGATAACGCTAGGATTGTCCGCCGATTCCTCTCTTTGTCGCCCTGACCCTTGGCCGTCTGGCCTCCAAAAAAGTGTATTAAGCGACAAATTTAAGAATGCGTACTGGACATACATTTACTTTGCAATCTTAAACAAATTAGAATTTGTCGTGTTAAGATTACCGCACTTGTGCGATTATGTAAAGTGAAAATCACTCGTGTTTAATATACTGAATAACGGGTCTAAATGCAAGGTAATAAGACCCACTTTACGAGCAAGTGTGTTGAAAATAAGTTTTATTACATGATAAATTTTTTTATGATAATATAAAAGCTTGTCGCAAGAATGTATAAAAACAATAATACAATACCTATTGAACTTGATCTGGATATTGGCATAATCCTAAGAAAAAACATTTGTTTTTATAAAATAAATAAATCTCGCGACATGGTTTTATATTTACAAAAAGGAATGTATCATGTAATAAAGTTTATTTTCCTCTTTTTAGGGCATTAGAATAAAAGCTTGTTTTTAAAAATCTTTTTATTTTACTATTAAGTACCTAATTAATTTTATATTTTTTCATTTTATGGTGGCAGTCATTTTGAATTTAGGCTTTTTTCCTCGTGTACTGAATTTTACAGTCAAGCACTTTCATATTTTGATACCCATATTGTGGTAATGTACAAAAAATTAATCCGTCATTTTGTGACGGGGGCCATTCTGGATTTGATTGTTTTTTCATAATAAACTGTAGGTACTCTATATTTGATACCCATAATAGGGAAGGTTGTACAAAAAAATTAATGGGGTTGCATACGGATATTATATCAAGACGAATCAAACGAGCCAAACTCGACGGGGTTGTGTCGTTTTATTGCGGAGTTCCTATGGCCACCTTCCAGTTCCAGCATCAGACCCTGGTTCTCATATAGGGTCAAAGAACTCGTCAATACGAATCAAACGACCCCAAAACCCGATGAAGTTGTGTCGTTTTCTTGCGGAGTTCCTATGGCTACCTTTCAGCTCCCCCCGTAGCACCGGGTATTCCACTTGGATCCCCTATTTCAATACCCCAGGGGATCGAAAAACACTTGCTATCCGTACCCCCGTCCCGGTATGAACTGTCATAATATGATGAAAACCTATTGTATTTTGACAGTTCACCACGATCAACCGCTTTATCATATCGTGTTTTGGTGGTCGTGCTACGGGGGCAGCATTAGATCAGCTCCATGTCATCATAATATTGCATTGTCACGCGATATACATATGCATACAAAATTTCAGCTCAATCGGAAATTGGAAGCGAGTCAAATTTAACTCGGAAGATTAGACCCGAACATTCGTACATACATTACAGTGCAATCTAAAAAAAGCTTGTAAAAAAATAGATGATATAGAAAAATAAATAGGCAAATATAGAACATCTTGCTTTTTCGAGGTTAGTTAAAAAGAAACAAACGTCGATTACATACCACAGAACACAGAAAACCTCTTTGTGTTCTGTGCATGCAATTATTTCCATGGTTCTGTGTTACATACCGTGCACAAATCATGTATACCTATGCTCTAAGCTGGATGCCCATCCGACAATGTCGAAAGATGAGGCCTTTACCCTTTCTTTACTTCATTCCCCAACTTATCTCACATCCCATTTTTCCCATGTACATCTCATGCTAGAAATCTCCGCTCTTCGTCAAATCATCTGGCGTATGTTTGAAACAAATCGACAACTAGGAATAGGAATTTGAATAAGTTGCTTCTTGATTTACCTCTATGAGTGTGAGATACTCATTATTAAAATGTGTTTACACGTAATGCCATTCAATCCAAAATTTTCATGTAAATCATAGTATCATCATCATTGGTGCGTGCGCTCAGCGAACGATTGCTAAGGTTAAGCAACGTTCGCTGTGGTCAGTCCTAGGATGGGTGACCAAAATAAGAAACAGCTCAAGCTCCTCCGTGCTTCGGAAGGCACGTTAAACAGTGGGTCCTGCGCCTGATCTCGCCCTGGTCGTGTCGGTTAACCGTCCCATCGGACTAGGCGAGTGAAGGAACAGAGAGTGCACTTGCGTTTGCGCAGTCGCTTGTGCACTATAATATCTCCTGCGCAGATGGCTAGTCTCTGTGGAGATTGGCCGCCGTGACCGAATATCGGTTAGGAGGACATTAATATATGAAAATTTTGGGTTGAATGACATTACGTGTAAACACATTTTAATAATGAGTTTTCGATAAAGAATTGATTATTTATTGGTTACTAGTGCGCAATTAGCGCGCGCGGCGGCTCTGGTCAGATAAGGGCTAGTGGGCCCGGCAGACGTTGTCCTGCCCGATTCCAGCGCCACCTACTTTACGTTTAAACCTTCCTTGGACTTATTCAAACACACACAGAAAATTTCGTAAGAATCTGTCGTGCCGTTTCTGAGTTTTAGCAAGACTAACACACAGCGTTTCATTTTATATATTATAGCTTTATATAGTATAGATTTTAAAACACCGTGTATATATAAAAAGAGTTTATATCATTCAATTGCACTTTATCATACCGCACAAGAACGTGGACCCCTGCAGAATTTGAGGAATTGCAAGGTTATGTAAAAATTGAAACAAATTTTAATGAGTATTGGTTAAGTTTCAATACAATACATTTATTAATTCAATACATAAAACAGGTGATATCTTACATACATCAGTAATAAATTTTTTTTTTAAACTTTCAAGTTTAGTAAGAAAAGTAAAAAAAAATATAGACTTTACTATACGGGCTGTAAAGGAATACCAAAATAATATTTAAGGGTATCCATCAGAAGTGGAGATTCTATGGGTAAAATATTGGGGCTAGTCAAGTTACTTTTTTCCATACTATTATTTTTTGATCCCAAAAGTCACACCCCGGACACTCCATACAACGTTCGCAAATCAATTACCTATTACTACTACTTCTTCTTTTTAATTTGTGGCAATTGGTCAGAACAACCATTTCTGCCAGTGTCAAGTGCCAACTACTACTACTATTTACTACTACTTAAGCAAATGACGTTTGTACACGCGCAAATGTGTGCGTGGAATCTAGTAGGGCTGAGTGCGCGGTTATCAATAGAAATGACGCGAGAAGTGCAGCGACTGCCTTCTCTTATACCCGCATAGCGCTATCTCTGTTATCGGCCGGCGCTCGCGTCTACTCGGTGAACGTGAAGTGTCGCCGCGCCCGAGCGATCGCGCGCGCCCTTGTTTATGTGTCAGTGATGTCTACAACGAAGTGCGGGGTGAGCTTAGGTATTTGAAATGAGTGCGGTGAGGTGAGTGGCCGTTCTGTATGGAGTACTATTATATATTCTGTGCCCAAGTGTCGACAGCCCTACATCAAAGTACCTTGTTTCTTAATTCAGTGTTTATTCCATAGTCAGCTGGACTATGGTTGTCACTTGAAAGTTTTTGCTTTCAGATCAAAGTCGATTAACTTAAAGTTTTAGGTTTCCAGATCTATGACAAGCACACAGGGTCTATCTAATACTAACCTATATGACCCTTAAATATTATTTAGGCATTTAGTAACACCCGGCATAAATCTGCTTTACTTATTCGCTAACGACAACGCTAACAATGCAAGACGTTTGCGTTACCTGCCAGCGGAGTGATTGACTGGGTTCACTTTACACGTTATCTTGTACGATTCAACTGGCTTCACTGAATCGCGGACAAGTATGCTGGACCGGACCGTGAAAGAGTGCGTGAAGCAAACGTTGTCCTCGCACAGCGAAGTATTGAAGCTCATGTACAGTTTGAAGTGGGTTTTCTTCGTTTTATGTTTGATCCTCACCTCGACTCGGCCGGGTAGCTTCGTGCCTTTGTTGCTGCAGCCGACGAACTCGAAATTCTCAAAGGTGACATCCCTGTTGCTCTCGTCGAGGATGCGCATCACCCAGTTCTGCGGGGCGCCCGGCGAGAATTTCACCTTCCTCACATCCGTCTCCAGGTTCACGTTGAAGTAGATGACTAGGTTGCCGCAATTTTTCTTCACGAACAGATTGTTTTTGTACAGTATCAGGTTCTCCGGCTCGACGAACTTTTCATCGGGCATGCGCACCTTGAACTCTTGGCAGACGTTGTTGGTCGTGTTGAGGATCTTGACGCTGTGGTTGTTGGTGTCGGCTATGTAGAGGTATTTTCCGTCGCCGGTGACGGAGAGGCCCGAGGGCTCCTTGAACTCCACTGGGTCGGCGGTCTCGATCATGCTCGGGTTTATCGTGGTCACCTTCTGGGGACCGACTTCGACCTTCTTTATCTTGTGGTTGTACGTGTCGGCGACGTACAGTGTCTTGTTCGGTTCGCTGTACGCGACGCATAGAGGGTGTTGCAGTTTCGCGTCCGCGCCGATGCCGTCCGCGTCTCCGAACGCGAAAAGATTCTGAAATTGCAATAAAAATACTTAAAATAATAATTTGTATGCTGAAATATGGGCCTTTGGCCTGAAATATATATTTTTTATTATTGCGAATTACGTGTTCAGCACCCGACAGACAAAAACACCAATACGAGAATCATTTTTTTTTAAATAAAAAACTTAAGTTTGTTACATAAATTGGTCAAAAACAGATAAAACACGTCCTTATTGTAGTGTCATATTTCTTTTTGTATGTGTTTCTCTTTGAAACAATAGTTTCAAAGAGAACACACACTTTTATAGCTTGTGATATTTACACTATCAAAGCCTTTGATTATTCCACCCATCATATACCCCCCATTAGACAAGATGTTTTTTTGCCCTTGCATATTACATGTAAGTTCCCTGGCTTTTCATAACAGATATCATGAACTCAAAATTGTCATAAACATAGAGAAACTCTATGAGGCAATTTTTAAAGCTCATTGTGCAAAGTTGAACTACTTATATGGGTCATTCTATAATATGAAGTAGAATCAATTTAATTTCTAATTCTGACAGACATAAGTGGTTAATATTTGTCGATTTGCAACAAAATCAATAATATGTTAAATGTGAGTAGATGATACAATGATGGTATTGCCTTCTAATCGGGAGGTCCAGGGTTCGAGACCGCCATGTACCAATGTGTTTTTCGTTTTTCGAATTTCATATGTACATTTGCCTGACGCTCCTACGGTGAAGGAAAACATCGTGAGGCAACCTGCATACATCTGCGAAGAAATTCAATGGTGTATGTGAAGTCGACCAATCCGCACTGGGCCAGCGTGGTTGACTAAGGCCTATTCACCCTAACTTAGGGAAGGCTCGAGCCCCTCGGTGGGGACGTATATGTGTTGTGATGATGAGATGCTACAAGTACCGTGGGATTGCGATCACCCCCGCAGAGATTGCTGACTTGACCGGAGGAAAGACTGATGCGCCGTATGGATGAACTCTCTGAATCCGCTACAAACACCTCTGGATTTGAACCTATGAAAATACATAAAATCACATCAAGAACTAATTAGCGTAATACAACTTCACGGATAAAAGAAATGAACTTCCACTGGTTTGAGAAAGGGACAATTTATATTAATTACTATTACTATAATCGCTTTATTTTTAATAAACAAGTTGTCTCTTTTTTCAAGCACCAAAAAAAACTTTTCTAGATATTTGGAAATTAAACACTAGCTTTTGCCCGCGACTTCGTCCGCATGGAATTAGTGATTAGGTTAGCTTATTTTTTATCCAATCTACTTATATCCTTCCCCACAACTCTAATTACCTCCATACCAAATTTCACCTCAATCGGTTCAGTGGTTATTGATTCCCCATACAAACTACCACCCCCTTTTCACCTCTTTAAGGGATGATTTCTGCGATAAAAACTATCCTATGTCCTTTCCCCGCACTCAAGTTATCTCTTAACCAAATTTTACCTAAATCAATGCAACGGTTTAAGCGCGAAGAGGTAACAGAGAGACAGACACTCTTTTGCATTTATAATATGTATTAGTATGGATAATTATTAAAAAGACAATCAAGATCATTTCTTGATCCGTAGATAATAGTATATTAATGGCTTCTGATTGAAATTTAATAACAATAACATTTTTATTTCGGACAACCTGATCCAAAAAAAACATGACAACATACATAATATAAAAAACAAGACGTCTAGAGATGCAGTCATTTATTACGTTGAAAAGTATTGTATGATTAAATAAGTTTTGATTATTAGCTATCAGCGTGACAAATTGACCCGAATCGAATCAATCACATTAATTTTGATTTAAGCAATAGTCGACAGTATCGATTACTATTCACATATAATCGATTCAATACTCACCGGTTTTGAGGGCCAGGCCAGAAGGCTGCGCGAACGCCGCGGTGTGCGGGTACGCGCTGTTCCTGGCGGCTTCTACGCCCGAGCCCGCGACACACACGCACGTACCTATCAAAATTGACGAATATGATAACAAAATTAATAATAATAATAATTTTATTTCAAATTCAGACAACTACACAGTTCACAGTGTTAGTAACAATAAAACTTATAAACTTTGTTAGTACTTAATTTCTAAAAGAGATTCTGTTTCGTGTATATTCGAACTCAAAAACCTTTATTCAATAAGGAACTTTACAGGCACTTTTTGACGTCAAACAAAATACAAGAATCTAATTAACTAAAAATCTGATTAAAATGTAATAAATTAATGGCCGATTTCACCAACCATAACTTAGCTTAGGAATCCCCTAAGACGTATGCTGTCACTTTTTGTCTTTAATGAAAAGAATGTGACAGCATGCTACCTAAGAGTCACCTAAGCTAAGAAGAGGTTGGTGAAAATGGCCATAAGACACACAATGTATTATTTAGACCTTTTATGTGCATACATGTACAAATAAAATTAAAGAAAGTTCACTGTTCGGAAATTGGGAAAGCTTTCTTGAGAATCGCAGGCAAGAAACTCGAAAGATTAATTTTTTTTCTCCTTTTTTAAATTGCCAATAAAATGGTAACAAAGATATTCTAAAAATTGCCAAACATTTCTTAACTCACCTTCATTGTATGTCTTATATTTCCACCAGATTGTGGTATCGAGAAATAGCGCCCACACTTGGTGCGACCCGGCGCATGCTATCAACACAACTCTGCGTAATTGATCTTTTTTCTTCTCTGCAATGTTAAGATTAATTTCAGTCTTTGTTGATAATTGATTTGAGTCGAGTATACTTCGGTACTAATAGAAGATAATATCACTAACAATAAGTATGCTTTTCCATGTTAGACTCACAGGCGCGTTGGCGGTCACAGTCACGAAATATCAAATATACCGGGTGTAACGGAATACCGAAATAATATTTTAAGGTTGTTGATTTACAAAAAAATGTTTTATGACTATTCTTTGTATTTTTATTATATGCCTACTTTCGATTTAATATGCTTAACTGTTAAGCGTATTAAATCGAAAGTAGGCATATAATAAAAATACAAAGAATAGTCATAATAGTACATTATGGTACAAGTGTGTAATGTTGGTGATTACCGGTGAGGCGCATTGAGGCCCGAGCCGTCAGGCGAGGGTCTTAAGAAGCCGAGGACGGTAACCATCAATACACACGTGTATCATACAACGTTTTTCAACACACTTCTGAATAAAACAATACTTAAATAAAAAACCATTTTACATAGTAGATAAAAAGTTTACTTAGAGAAACAATTAGTAAATGTGCAGTTAGTAAAATTATAATTAACTAGGTATTTTTGATGACATAGCGGTCTCATCAGATAGATTATTTATTGAAATACTTTCATGTTCTATTGTTATTTGTGATGGTTCATTATTCGTGTAGGTAGGTGAAATCCAATCATTGGACGTACTTGGTATTTCGCCAGTAGGATGCGTCTCAGAATCAAGTTTAATTCTTTTTGTGATTTTTGCACAAATTTCCTTCTTGTTTGGTATGGAATCTTCTACGTATGATTCTGCTACATTGCTAGATCGCCACCCGCCATGTCGCTTCAAAGTCATTATATCAGCTCCTGAATTTGCCAGCAATGTAGCTGAAGTTCTTCTGAAACTATGTCCAGTGTAGCTCTCAGCATCTACTAAACCCAAAAACTTAGCGATTTCTTTAGGCATAGAACCAAATTTGTTTATACCTATAGGCTGACAGGTACATTTACCATTCTGGTAATTTAGAAAGAAACGGTAATTTTTTGTTTTTGGCGAACGCAAACTTTCATACTTCTTAACAATATCATAGAATGGACCGTGTATGGTGAATGACCTAGGTATTTTATTTTTCGTGATAGGTATCTTCACTAAAAGCATCTGGCCATGGTTCTCTATATCTTTTACAGTTATATTTGTTAATTCTTGTATCCTACAGGCACCAGTTACACCAAATATTAAAGCAACCTGAAACAAAAGAAACAATAATTAAGGTCAACACACAACACAAGCTGCTATTAAATATTTAATTAAAATTAATTTAACTAACCTTTGTAGCCAAATATTGGTTATCTGGAGCATCTTTAATAAATTTTTCAATATCATCAGATGATAAAACCTTTGATTTTTTGCTTCTAAATCCATCAGATAGTCTCTTTAGATAAGCTGACAAATTCGAGTATGTTTTTAAGTCCACTCCATTCTTTGTTCGGACTGTACTTTTTAACATTGAGTAAATACACCACAAAGAGCTAGGTTTGTACTGAGAAGATAATTCTTTAAAGTACGCCATGAACACATTTTCTGAAAAAGACTGCGTATTCTTGTTGTTCTGCCATTGTATGAAATTTTGGTACGCTAATAGATATTTTTCCTTTTGAGTTTTCTGGTAGTAAACTTTCCATAACGTTCTCGGCTTCACATCTTATATCGGGCGGTGTACAACATAAATCATTTTTCAACACACTTCCTCATAAAGTGGCTCTAATCCCATGGCAATTAGGCACATAATGACACCTATAATCAAACTGTGACTTTTTCATTACTATTATTCACGAGTGAATAATAGTTTTTTTTAATATTATTGGTTGAGTTACGCTTACACTTGCGCTAAAATGCTATCCGCGAAAAGCCCAAAAAAAAGAAACCTCATTTTTTAGTCTATGGCCGATGCGCGCGCATAGGAAAACTGATTAATTTTTCCCGCCATTACGAAATTTATTAGTCTATGGCCGATGCGCGCGCATAGGAAAACTGATTAATTTTTCCCGCCATTACGAAACATTTTTCACAACTCGTCTCGTTTTCTCTTTTGAAGTTATTTAGTTAGTTATTAATTAAGATGTCTGCAAATACAATTTATGAAGAAAATGATTTATGTTGTACACCGCCCGATATAAGATGTGAAGCCCAGAACGTTATGGAAAGTTTACTACCAGAAAACTCAAAGGAAAAATATCTATTAGCGTACCAAAATTTCATACAATGGCAGAACAACAAGAATACGCAGTCTTTTTCAGAAAATGTGTTCATGGCGTACTTTAAAGAATTATCTTCTAAGTACAAACCTAGCTCTTTGTGGTGTATTTACTCAATGTTAAAAAGTACAGTCCGAACAAAGAATGGAGTGGACTTAAAAACATACTCGAATTTGTCAGCTTATCTAAAGAGACTATCTGATGGATTTAGAAGCAAAAAATCTAAGGTTTTATCATCTGATGATATTGAAAAATTTATTAAAGATGCTCCAGATAACCAATATTTGGCTACAAAGGTTAGTTAAATTAATTTTAATTAAATATTTAATAGCAGCTTGTGTTGTGTGTTGACCTTAATTATTGTTTCTTTTGTTTCAGGTTGCTTCAATATTTGGTGTAACTGGTGCCTGTAGGATACAAGAATTAACAAATATAACTGTAAAAGATATAGAGAACCATGGCCAGATGCTTTTAGTGAAGATACCTATCACGAAAAATAAAATACCTAGGTCATTCACCATACACGGTCCATTCTATGATATTGTTAAGAAGTATGAAAGTTTGCGTTCGCCAAAAACAAAAAATTACCGTTTCTTTCTAAATTACCAGAATGGTAAATGTACCTGTCAGCCTATAGGTATAAACAAATTTGGTTCTATGCCTAAAGAAATCGCTAAGTTTTTGGGTTTAGTAGATGCTGAGAGCTACACTGGACATAGTTTCAGAAGAACTTCAGCTACATTGCTGGCAAATTCAGGAGCTGATATAATGACTTTGAAGCGACATGGCGGGTGGCGATCTAGCAATGTAGCAGAATCATACGTAGAAGATTCCATACAAAACAAGAAGGAAATTTGTGCAAAAATCACAAAAAGAATTAAACTTGATTCTGAGACGCATCCTACTGGCGAAATACCAAGTACGTCCAATGATTGGATTTCACCTACCTACACGAATAATGAACCATCACAAATAACAATAGAACATGAAAGTATTTCAATAAATAATCTATCTGATGAGACCGCTATGTCATCAAAAATAGTTAATTATAATTTTACTAACTGCACATTTACTAATTGTTTCTCTAAGTAAACTTTTTATCTACTATGTAAAATGGTTTTTTATTTAAGTATTGTTTTATTCAGAAGTGTGTTGAAAAACGTTGTATGATACACGTGTGTATTGATGGTTACCGTCCTCGGCTTCTTAAGACCCTCGCCTGACGGCTCGGGCCTCAGTGCGCCTCAGCGGTAATCACCAACATTACACACTTGTACCATAATGTACTATTCTTCATAAATTGTATTTGCAGACATCTTAATTAATAACTAACTAAATAACTTCAAAAGAGAAAACGAGACGAGTTGTGAAAAATGTTTCGTAATGGCGGGAACAATTAATCAGTTTTCCTATGCGCGCGCATCGGCCATAGACTAATAAATTTCGTAATGGCGGGAAAAATTAATCAGTTTTCCTATGCGCGCGCATCGGCCATAGACTAAAAAATGAGGTTTCTTTTTTTTGGGCTTTTCGCGGATAGCATTTTAGCGCAAGTGTAAGCGTAACTCAACCAATAATATTTAAAAAAAACTATTACTCACTCGTGAATAATAGTAGTGAAAAAGTCACAGTTTGATTATAGGTGTCATTATGTGCCTAATTGCCATGGGATTAGAGCCACTTTATGAGGAAGTGTGTTGAAAAACATTTTTTTTGTTTATAATAATAATCCCATACATAAGGCGCTCGAAAATGTGTCAACGTTGCACGTTGGGAAGAGTGAGCTCACTCATTCCGTCGTAGTCTGTGGCAGAAAGCACCGAGCGTTGGACGTCAAATGCATTTTTTCTTTTCCCTAATTTCAAGTGTAAAATAATAAAATATGCCTTCCAGTGCCTTTACAAAGTGTTTTATTATTTTCATCATTTCCCAAATAAATCACTTACTTAATTTGGCGTCCGGTACGTGTTTGTACGAGCGAGACCAAACAATACGTGCGTGAGCGAGATCGATATACGTGTCATTGTTTTGTCGTTTAAATCAAATTAGTTTGACCCCTTGCATAATACACCGTTAGCGATTTTAAGTGTCAAAGTTTTATGGCGCGTCGCGTTGTTGTGTGAATTTGTCATGTAACGCACACAGACATCAAATGTAGTCACTTTTTGGAAGCGCAAGGCGCATCTAACGATTTAGATCTCTGTTTTTTTACACAAGGAAGCTCTTAGCTTTCCTCAACACCTTATTTAAATAATGATAAAGTCGAAGATTGAAGTGAACTTCAACAATTGAGAAGGATAGCCAGTACCTTACCTCTAATTATCGGAGCACAATAATAACATTGTTATTATGACGACAAACTTAGGAAATATAATGGCAGGTCGCCAGGTGGGCTCAGAAGCCCTTCCACTAACCTAACCAAACGGAAAAAACTTCTGCCCCCATTAGGAATCGAATCCCAAACCTTCAGGTCAAAACCAGCCCAACAAACATTAGGCGCTAAGATTAGAGGTATTAAAACGCTGATTGCAACTTATAGTCAGAATAGAGCGATAAAACTACAGGTATAGCGTGCTCTACTATACCGCCGGATTGGGCACAACTTTTTATAGGCTAAGACTGTATAATGACGATATATTAGTGTTAAGAATGAGAATAAGATGTATATGAGAGCTATAATAGCGCTATAAAGGTAGTAGCGGCCCCTATGAGCGGCAAATGGGCGCCAATTAGCGCTATAAGCGAAAGTACCGTTCTAAGAAAGTACCGATCAAGATGTAATAATCGCTTTTGGAGACTATTGGAATGTATTTTGCTCCTGTGATATGTGAGCAATCTCTAGATTATGTTGATCCTCTAAAGTTGTAGACCATTTTGTGTAATAATGTTTAACAAAGTGCGAATAATGTGCAGAGAGATACTAATGACCCTGTCGTATTTATTATTGCGAAGATAAGTTTACTGTGAATATGTATATATTTTTTAAGTAAATAACTTAAGGGCCCTCGAAATATTATCTATTTATTAAAGTGTAATATTATTGTATATAGGGAAAGGTAGATAGAGTTATGTGAATAAAAACGAATACATATTTATTCTTATTTTGTATAATTTGAAGTATTTTGAATCGGTACGTTCTAAAAATATACTTTAATAAACCTGCGTTCAAAACAATATTTTTGTGAGTTTTACTTCAGGTTAAGGTAATTTATTGTTGATAACAATGGCGCTATAGGCCATGCCGCTAAATGTGCATATTGCAACTCTTTTAGATATAGTGCGGTCAGAATTATAGGTTTTCAATAACAACACATCTTAAAAGTGGTACATGAGTCTTTTATCGCCTGTTATTTTTTGATCTTCAAGAGTTATTAGAGATTTAATAAGCACCACACTATACCTAAGGCCGTCAGAATTTACTACTATAGTTTTTGGCAATTTATGAGGTATTGTTATCGTCAATGTACAACTTTAACAGTTATTAGTGTCCGTTTATTTCCGGATTAGATGTCAAAGAATAAAATCGTCCAAAGCTATAAAATAAGAGATTTTACCTCCACAATGGCGATAATACTCACTACTTTAACTCTTAAAACCTTAAAATCGAACTCTTAGCGTTCTTATAGATATCTACAATAGCTTAAAGTAATAAGATAGATTGTAAACTATTAAATGACCATAAGGTCTAATCGCAGCTACTATAGCGTTCTTGTTCCTCTTTAGGTTATAAAATAAGAATTATCTGTCACTCAAATGTTTGCTGGGAGGCGATTTAACGAAATAAACGTTTTGGTTTTTACTACTTCAAAAATTACGATTTCCTTATAACCCGTCCCCCGTCCCCGCCTTCCAAACCAACATTGTACTTCTTTAGGCGGGTAGTTTTATAAAATCTACCTAATAACATCTTTACAGGTCGAGAAGTTTTGAAGTTTAGATATAAAATAGATTATCGAACGCACCTGTCGACTCGCTTGCTAATTCTTTCTTGCCATCTGCTGTGCTAGTCTGTCCGGGCGGCGGGGGCGGCGGCGGTACAATCGGCCGCACCGACATATCCAGGTCGGGCGTCGTATACAGCAGCACGTCCCACGGCGAAGACAACGCTTGCAGACCCAAGTACTTTCCACCTACAGCACGACGAACATATAGTCTTCCGTTAAGGTCGATTGGTATATGCTTAATTTTCCAATTTTAAAAAATAATGAATTACAATGAAAAAATTATTTTACACAAAATAAAAACCGACTTCAAAAATGTTAAAAATAATATAAGAATAGGCACAGACAACATCACACTTCTATATTGAAGTCGGTGACAATTGTTAAGATTTTCTAGGGGATCATTGTTTGGCACCGACTTCGATATACATAAAGTGTAATGTTGTGTGTGCCTATTCTTATATTATTTCTAACTTTTTTGAAGTCGGTTTTGATGCATCGACTTTTAGAAACTGGGAGTAAACCTTTGAAAGGGAAACCTTTAGATAAGCATTTGTTTTATCAAAATTTTCCAAAAGAACATTGGATATAGGACTATCATACCGTAATTTCTATAATCGTCGAGTATTTTTTCTTGTTTGTATGTATGTACTTGAAAATAAACAACTGTTATGGGTAGTCACACGATTTATTAATGTGTATTCAATTTTTGGTGTTTATTGTCACATTGCCTTTATTTTTCTTAAAAAAACAACATCTGAATCAGCGAAGGTGTTTGCATGAAATGTCGTTTTTTTTTCTCTTAATTACATAGATTCCTTGAACATCTAACACAACACACAACAGGCATGCTGGACGAGAAAAGTCCTGTTGTAGGATTAGTAGATAATAAAAAAATGTGATTTGTTTGTATGAAGTGTCTGCCTACAGCTTTGTCATGTAAGGATAGAAAAAGTACTCGATTTTGAGAAAATATCGATGTTTCGGTTAGAAACATCGATGTTTTCTCAAAATCGATGCATCGGAAAATATCGACGCATAGCTTCGATGCACTGCATCGAAACAAAACATCGATGTATTTTCTAAGTGGACACCCCTAGCGTTAATTAAGGCGTTAAAAACAGTAGCGACATCTACGGAGTTTGTTATGTACAAAGTTATTAATGTCTAACGCCACTAATGATGCCACATATTATTATATGCTAAGCTGCGCGATGTTAAAATTATTGCGTTTATTGGCGCGTAACGATGGAGCTGTATTATTCAGATTATGTAATAGTAGTCTACTATTACATAATCCGAATATTACAGCTATTAGTAGAATATATAGATATGTAGAAATTCTACTATTAGTAGAATATCAGCAAAGGGGATAAAGCAGTTAGTACCAAGGGTCGGTAGCGGTGTCTTACGTCACGGTAGTAGATCTGAAAGCGGGCGGAAAGCGAGGGAGTCCTGGGTGCGGTGAGGGTTTTAAGCTCATCAAAGACTAAGACTGCTTTATCCCCGAAGAAAATACTCTACTTTTCGCACCAATGTCGATTTTTGTGCATATGTTGCCGATTCAGTATCATTATTTTATTCGCCTAACAATATAAGTAGATGGGATTCTAACAAATTAATAATTTTTATTTAAACTTTTATTTGACACGGGTCAAATTAAGATCTCATTAATTTAATAATTTTTATTTAAACTTAATTTGACACGCGTCAAATTCAGACCTCACTAATTAATTTAATAAATTTTATTTAAACTTTTATTTGACACGTGTCAAATTCAGATCTCACTTATTAATTTATTAACAAAATTAAGTACAATATTATGTTCCGTATTATACCTAAAGCTCTATCCACACATTTCCGTGCCGTGCCCGGGAAGGGGGTGGGACGTGTACCGTCAATGGCTTGAAAAAATATTTGCATACAAGTCCCGGCAAACATCTTAACTATTTTTAACTGACTTAAAGGAGGAGGTTCTCACTTCGATGCGTATGTTTTTTTTTGTGTGTATGTTACGCGATTACGCCGCCAGTTGTGAACCGATTTCAAAATTCTTTTTGTATTCGATAGAGTATACTCCAAGGGTGGTTCCATGGTCACCAAAGTCAGGATCTGATGATGGGATCCCATGAAAATCGAGGAAAACCCTTACATTTTAAGGTGTTTCCAACGTGTTTTGTGTGTATGTTACGCGATTACTTCGCCAATTATGGACCGTTTTTAAAAATTATTTTTATATTCGATAGAGTATACTCCTAGGGTGGTCCCAAGGTCACCAAAGTCAGGATCTGATGATGGGATCCCATGAAAATCGAAGGAAACGCTAATTTAATACTTCGGTGAGCTGATATTAAATTAGGGTTTCTTTCACAAAAAGATTTCATTTACTAAAAAGTTAAAAATAAAAAATATTTTACAAAAAATAAAAACCGACTTCAAAAACACTGAAAAGTTAAAAATAATATAAGAATAGGTACAGACAACATCACACTTCTATATTGAAGTCGGTGCCAAATTTTAAGACTTTCTAGGAGATCATCGTTTGGCACCGACTACAATATAGAAATGTGATGTTGTCTGTACCTATTCTTATATTATTTTTAACTTTTCAGTGTTTTTGAAGTCGGTTTTTATTTTTTGTAAAATATTTTTACAGATTAAAAAACCTGCGCTGTAAAAGCTTTTGTACTAAATATTGCAACTACGCATGTATTTTATATCTGTGAAAATGTTCAAGATGTTTGCCGAAACCTATACATTTTATATGAACTCGGCGACGGTGCTTCAGTGCCCGAGCCGACACCGTGACGTGCGCCCGTCCACCGATATTACCACTGCACGTCCGAATGTTATAATTTTTTTTAATGACGAGTTATTAATAGAAGCCCAAGCATCTCTGCCGTATTAAACTAAGTCCTAATGCATATTGCTTTCCGTAAATGGTGCTTAAGGGGTACAGATTGAAGTCGGTGGCTCTGACGTAACGTGGATCACCGGTCGTGTCACGGTCACGTCCTGGGCACGGCCTAGAGGCCCAATTCTGCTAGTAAGTTACAGCCGAATCGAAACTAAGCCATTGCGATCGACCAATCGTAGCGCGTATATTGCCATGCAACTGTTCGATGACGCGATAATGTGGCGTTCCGATTGATCGATCGCAATGGTTTAGTTTCGATTCGGCTGTAACTTATTAGCAGAATAGACTAGATGACCAAAAATTTTTTTTGCTTTAATAGAAGCTCATTCATATAATAAACAGAAAGAAAAAATCGGTTTTCGAATAACTATAAAAACAACCAAGTTATAAGGTATTAAAGATTTTTCTCCATCTCGTTCTAGCAAAACGGCAACTTACAAGGAGTTTATATGGCCGTACTCAACAATGACGTCACGGTTGATGTCGGATCTCTCTGTCTAATCACCTTCAAATTAACAACTTAAAACGCTTGTATCTTATGTATTTCTAAGCCGATTTTAATTCAAATTTGACAGGACTGCATCTTTTTCCACGGTATTTTAATATTTAATGACGAGACGTAAAAATTAGAATTCAGTCATCATTCCAATTGGGCCTCTGATGTGTGTGGATAGACCTTAATGGGGCGTAGTATGCAGGTGGGGTGAAAATGAGTGTGCGAAGTGTGAACACACCCATGTCTCCGTGTTCGCCGCGCTGCCCCCGTCCCGCCAGCACCTCCACGGTGTCCTCGTCGAGGTGCACGGCGCGCAGCGTGTGGTTGCCGGTGTCGCACACCACCAGCACCGTGCTCGACAGCCAGCACAGCCCCTGGGGCGAGTCGAACTGCGCGATGTTCAGCTCTGCACAGACGCCAAACTGGCTGGACTGCCTCAATGCGAACTTCCACAGATATACGAACTAAGCTGAGGCAACTCAGAAGAGTCAAGGTTTCTACTCTCTTAGTCGTGCGTTTTGGTGCAAAGTCAGATTTTAAAGGGGGTAGGCATTTTCTGTGAGTCTAGACCTAAAATTCAGAAACCTTAGAAATATATTACTTAGATGAAGTTGTCACTTGCTGATGAAGAGTTGTAAACATTATATGATCATTTTCATTACATACTCGTAAATACATAACGGCGCGTCCTTTTATACTACGGGGCCCTAGGCAGCGTGTGGCCCCACACGCACTGCTAAATGTGTTTTGTCTTATATTTCCTAGTATTTATCCATTATCATCAGTAACAAGCCAGAGCAGATCCGAAACAGAGCTGCCCCCCTAGACAAATGCCACACGCCTACTTTCCTACAGTGGTTCCGCAAAAAAATGTATGGAGATAACATTAGCTGCGGAAAAAATAGCGTGAGGTTGTCTCAGGCTTATGTCATATCCATACATTTTTCCTGCGAAACGACTGTAGAAAAGTTAGCGTGTGGCATTTGTCTAGGGGGGCTGTTACGTTTGACCAACACTTCGAAACCAGTAGGGACGGGGTTAAGAGCTCAACCACAATGGAGGCACCAGGAAGAATGGGCGAATCAACGACACTACCAAGCTCTTAATGGGCATGGATAACTGGCTCAAGCTAACATTGAGCTCAAGCAGATCCCAGACTTATCTAATGGTAGGTGCTCTGTCCGGCTATTTCGTTAGATCGTGTTTACCAGGATAGGCACGCTAGTTCTAAAGCCAGTATGGCTTGTAAAGCAGAAGAGGAGAGTATGCAACACCTGCTATGGCACCTATCATGCTCTAGGCTAAATCTCACGGGACTACGACGTAGAAGCTGATTGGATACCCACTTTAAGCTAAAATCACACGATCGAACATATAAAAGGCGATGTAGGCACTTCCATTGTCGAAACTTCAATTTCGGTTCGGCTGTGATATGATATTGACCCTCTAGTTAGTTTAATAACAATTATCAAAGGGATGCGAAATGTTTCTAGGAACTTGGAAGTATCTTAGCAAAATCTACCTTCATCTTATTCTTTTTTCATTTTCATTTATTTTTTCTTCGTTTTCTTCTATTTGAAGAAATGATTTTTTCTATCTTCATTTTCTTATATAAAATAACGAATTTTTTTTTTTCTTATATAAAATCACAAACATGTCCCAATACTGATTCATTAGCGCTGAGCGTAAAGTATTCAAACTAGACATATATATACATATAATACCAAACACCTTGCAAACTCGCGTGAATGATAAGAAATATTCATGGATATTCGTGAGCTACAGATCATGACAGTGAAGGTGGAAATACGGTCACATATGCTTAGGGAAATGAAATACGCCTGAAAAATCAAACCAACAAGTTGGAAGTCCAGCTTACAATTCCTAACACTTTGCGGCGCGTAAAGAGGTGAAAAATTCAAGACCTATCCAACTAGTATTCTGTACAGCCAAACTAAAAAAGAGACCTTCTTTTAGTGTAACAATGGAAGTCCTTGTCATGCCTTAAAGCCTAAAACCTATCTGCTCAGTCTCTGGACTGATCGCAAGACACCAAAAATTACATACAGCTCAAAAATCTACTATGTATTAATTTGACGCGTGCGCTCAGAGAACGATTGCTAATGTTAAGCAACGTTAGCTGTACAGTTTGCTGTATTTAAGCTGTATAGCAGGATATTCAGCCTTTGTAACTCTAAAAGAAGCCCCAAATTATACAGCTCTAAGTGTAGATCAGCTGTATAGCAGCTGTATAATAGCTGTACAACCAGAAGCAATAGCCCGACTTAGAGATTAATTAGACACCATTATACAGACACAGTTCTACAATTCTGCTTGTTTTATACTTTTATACAGTCACAGGCTATTCAGCGTCTGAATATAAGAATAAAATTGTGTTCGTGGTTGAATTCTTATTACATAGTTATTTTCGCAGCGCAGTGTTGGATACGCAGCGGCCATCTATAAAATTTGTGAAATGAACAAATATTTATTTTGCTGTATGGTAAGTATCCATAGTAAGTTTTTTTGTTGTAATTTTGCTTGCGGCTGCTACTTCTTCGTGAATATGTATATATTTGTAAGCTAAAAACTCGTGGGCCTTCGAAATAATATATTAACGAAATATATTATTACCAACATGCAAATACTTAGATTCGACGCGTTTCGCCACTCCACGTGGCATCCTCAGGATGTTGTCTATTATTTGCATGTTGGTGTGGTACTAATTAGTGATATTCCTATGTCGCATGCGATTGAGGGAGGGCGGACGGTGCACCATTGGCCTGCGTTGTTAGTACCAACTATATACCGACATTTTTTGTCGGAAGTTTTGGTATATACCTACTCCTTAACAATTCGAGATGTTTTGTATTTTTGTCACCCATCATAGACGCGACTGACCACAGCCAACGTTGCTTAACCTTAGCAATCGTTCTCTGAGCGCACGCGTCAAATTAATACATAGTAGATTTAATGTTTTTGATCCAAATCAAATCGGGCCAAATCCGGCCCGCCAGTGCCATCAATCCGGCCCGCGACAGCTAAAGTAATTGAAAAAAAAAGCGTGTTTGCTTAGTTTGCGCACTCTGCTAGGTACTACTAGTCTAGAAATATACTTAAGGGCAGAAAAATTAAAACTGTTTTGGCCTTTGGAACATACATAAATAGTGGACTCAATTCTGAAGTGGCCGCTAAATTGCCTAATATTATTTAGGTGCCGCTAAACCATTATCCTATTCTACAGTACTGTCAAATTCAACTGACATTGTTAATTTGAATCTGACGTTTTTAATTTTAGACGGTCAATTCAACTTAGCTTTAGCCGTCCAAACGCTATTCCAGACGTGAGATTTTTACGCGTAAACATCCTAAACTGACTATTTTTGGCGGCGACTAAAATCATCCCGATTAAAATTACAACCTTGCTAAGATCCGCTATTTTGATTATGAAAAATACAAATCCAAATAACAAATGAGGTAAAAAAATTTAATTTTGCCCAAATTGATTGTTTTCGCCTTAAATGAATAGGAAAATAAAAATATTTTTTAGTAGTACCAATTATATTGTTAAAAAATAAGATAAAAATGTACATTAAATGTATGAACTGATATAAACATAAACCCGTTTTAGTTTCCTTAACAACAATATCCATCCATCAATTTACTTTTAATATTTTTACGATAGCAATACAAACACAATTAAAATTAATCTTAGACATTTTAGAATAACGCTTAAGCTCTGCCTTAGTTGGCCTGTCACCGTAGAATAGCACTTGCTTAACCGGCCATTTAAATTAAGTTTAAATTTAGAAATTTTAGTTTTAGGTTATTTAGACGGCGGGCGCACAGAATTGAGTCTATTATGGCCCTAAGGCTTCAAAGTTTGGACCCCTGGCTTAGAGCATTCTTGCGTGTTCGGATGCGCTCGCTCCTCGAAGCGGTCACTTCAAAGCGTTCTTGTGTTCTAGCGATTCGGCTGATCAAAACATCTATTGTGCAAAAATTCTAGTTCTTGGTTCTCATTCTTGCTCGTTGATCTCTTGGTGTAAACGCGTGTGGTGGACTAGGCGAGTAAAAGAACAGAGAGTGCGCTTGCGTTTGCGCAGTCTCTTGTGTATATCTCCTGCGCAGATGGCTATTCTCTGTTGAGATTTGATGCCGTGACCGAATATTATCGGTTAGGAGGATCATTATTATTAATTTGATGTTCAGATGTCGAAAATAAATCGTAACATAAAAATGTAGTGTTATATTGTTTAGCGTCAATAAATAACAACACTTACTGCCATCTTTTAAACCTGGTTCCATGCTGCCTATGATCTTCAAAACGGCTCCAGAACTATCTGTGAGTAGCACTCGATTGTGTCCAGTATCTGATATAGCCAGGAACGGTTCATCAGATCTTCCGCGGTAGAAAGGGTTTAAGGCAACCTGATTAACAAACAATCGATAAAATTATCTTTTGCCTTTGCATTTCTTCGAAATGGAGTTGTACTCAAGATTATAAGTCAATAATACATTGTCTGTGGCGCTGTGGCACGGAAAACATCATCTCCGTATATTAATTTATTTTAAAAAAGTTTTTCTGCATATTCGTACAGAAATGCGTGTGTTTTGTGTACATCGGTGAACAATACGCCTGAACGAGTGTTATATAAGTGAAATAATGCGTTAATATTGTGAAATCATTAAACAGAATCGAAAACTGTGATTACGAGGTCCTTGAAATTATAAAGTGAACTATTGGAAAATTTGTTCATCACAACATTTAATAAACATACCAGAGGGCCCCATAAGGATACCTACATACGAAACAGTAAGTGTTTAAATAAAGAAATACTGTTATAATTAAATTGAAACAACAGTTGTGGTTTAAAATCTGACAGTATAGTGAAAAACAATATCATGTGTGGACAAGGTCTGCCACTCCCCGCTAGATGTCACCTGTTACTATGAAGAAATGGAATGAGTGAGCACCATCTACTGTTTCAGTTGTAATAATTATACCTGTTATCGACAAAAAAATTTTTATCTCACCGATAGATGTCACAAGTAACTTGATGAATTTAATTGATTGAGCTTCATCAACTTCCATCTTTTATATGTACTAAATGAACTCCTGTACTATTGACTGCATTTAATATATGTACCAAGAACAATATTTATCACACTCGCAAAATGGCTATGACCTGTATAAAGTGCAACAAATCTATTGTCAACAAGCGATTTCTAGAATGCAGTTCGTGTGAAAAACATTTCCACTTGAATTGTACAAAAGTACCTTTCCAACGTTTCCGGATAATGACACCTACTAACAAAAAATCCTTCAAATGTAATATATGTAGTAGTTCCAGTATTTCAAATGTGAAATTGCCAAAACAGCCTAAATTAGCAGAAAAAAATACCTTTGAATATAATCACGTAACAACACGTAAAAGGACGAATGACGCCGATAGTACACTTTACTCGGAAGAGCGTTCAGAAGAAGAAACTGACTACTCCTCAATTACCTCGACACCTATACATAAATTAAATAGAAGCTTTTCGAATTTGCGATCAAGAGGTACTGATGAAATGGATGATTTGAAGCAAAAAGTTCTTAAGCTGGAAGAAAAGCTGGAAATCGCAGAAAATGAAATCACCAATCTGGTGACGGAAAATCATAACCTTAACAAACGAATTGAGGATTATGAATTACAAATAGGTCATTTGAAACAGATTTGTAAATCAACGCCGCTTCATAGTACAAAGAAGAAGAAGAGAAAAGGGGAAGCAAACAACATCTCATCTATGGAACAAAACCTAACATCAAATATTACCCTAATGACGCAGCACCATAATAACTCACCACGAGATGGCGCTGAGGTACATATTAATACCGCTAAAGCATTGGTATCAGAAAAATTGAACAAGCAAGTGATTGGCGGTGCGGAAAAAATACAAAATAAATCAACAGATGACGGTAGCACAATAACAACCCAAACCAAAAACTACCGTATCTTCATTATTGGTAACAAAAACTTACGTGATTTGTCTGTGTCTTTGATAAAATCAAGGTATGGCAAGTGGAATGACAATTATAAAGTGTTTGCTTACATTATGCCTGGTGCAACAAGCACACAAATATTAAAAGCTTGTGACAATTCAGTATTCTGTGATTTAACGGCAGACGACATTGTAATATTAAATGTTGGTAGTCATGACAGTGATATGCATAGGTTACATTCCAATATCTGTATTTTGATTAACAAATTCGGTAAGTCGACAATACTTTTATTACCCATTTTATATAATGCCTCTATGAATGAAAATACACTAAATTATAATATAAGACTATGGACAAATCACTTTACGAATGTTAAATCTATTGACATTTCTTTCGATTATTATGACAACAATAAAAAGTTTTTGACATGTTTATGTAATAAAATTAATTTATGTATAGATTATATTGACTATGAAAAACAGTTTTTAAGGTATGAAAACATAAGAAAACTCTTAAGAAATAGTGTAGTTAAGCCTAAAATATCTAGTACAGCCCCCAAAAAAGGGACAATACCATTTTACTTTAAAAAAATTGTACAAAAACAGCATAACTCCCAAATTTGTATCAGTGAGTCACTGCAAACGGATCAAAGCACAGACTTTTTTCGTTCACAAACAAAATAATAAATTTTACATTCTTCACCAAAATATCCAAGGCATATTATCAAAAATAGTAACAATCGAGATTACGTTGTCAGAACTAAATTTCTGCCCTGATGTATTATGTTTCTCAGAGACTTTTGTAAAGAATGGTGAAGAAAAAAATATAAATATATGCGACTATGAACTTGCCGCACACTATTCAAGGAATAAAAAAAGGGGAGGGACATGTATCTTAATTAGAAGAGGAATTAGTTATAAAAAAACTTGTATATTTAATGAATTATCATTAAATTTCCATTTTGAGTGTTGCGAGATAACAATCCCTATACACAATGTAATAATTATCTGTATATATAGATCCTCCTCTGCTTCGAAAAAACAACACTTTGATCTCTTCCTCGATAATTTGGAGCGCTTACTTAATTTATATATAAAAAAACGAAGTAAACAAAGAATAGTGATTGTTGGTGATTTTAATATAAATACATTACAGGACAATAGCTGTACTAAACATTTTACAGACATTCTAAAAAGTTATAACATGACGCAACACATAACATCTGCTACTAGAAACACGTCATGCTTAGATCATATTATTAGCAATATTAAAAGGGCTAAGGGATCGTTACTTTCGCTTTGTTTATCTGACCACAACACAGCGCAGTTACTGTGTTTTGAGGTTAAACTAACACCAACCTTACCTCGGACTATATTCACATTTAAAAGATGCTACTCTACTGAAAATATAAGAAAATTTCAAAATTATCTTGAGAGTTCACCATTTTTGGATGTATATAATGAAACTGACGCGAATGTGGCTTTTAATAACTTTCACGATTGGTTTTGTTTATTATATAAACTATGCTTTCCAATTATTAAGATAAAAATCAACACAAAGCCACACTTAACATGGATATCTAAGGGTATTAAAAAAAGTTGTTTAACAAATAGAAAGTTACGACATAAATACTACACTAAAAAGACCCATGACGATAAACATAAATATCGTAAATACTCTAAATTATTGAAAAGGTGTATATTACAAGCAAAAAAAAATAGGAATACCAAATTTGTACTAAACAGTAAAAATATTTGTAAAGCAGCATGGAGAGTAATACAAAACGAAACTCATGGTACATTAAAATTAAATAATAACATTGACAAAATTAAACTTAATGGAAGTAACATGTATGACCCATTAAAAATAGCTAATTTGTTTAATGACTATTTTATTAACCTGACATATAATTTGAATAATAATCCTGACATTAATCATAATAATAATATAAAGACATTGAATAATTCAATATACCTTACACCTATAGACAAAGAATATGTACAAAAAGTAATTATGACATTAAATAATACTGACTCAGAGGGATATGATAATGTATGCACTAAAGTTATAAAGGCATGTAAAGAACAGATAAGCAAGATATTAGCATTTCTTATAAATCTATCAATGGAAACCGGTACTTTTCCTGATAAGATTAAAGCGTTCTGTGGTAAAACCATTATTTAAAAAAAAAGCTGAAAGAACTGATTTAAATAACTACCGACCAATCACATTAATACCCATTCTGTCGAAAGTGTATGAAAGGGTTATGCTTAATAAACTTGTGGTGTTTTTTGATAAGTATGGGGTCCTAAATAAAAATCAGTATGGATTTCAAAAAAATAAATCCACAACACAAGCGGCTTTTGACCTAGTTAACACTACGTTAAGAAGTGTAAATGATGGTAACCTCACAACAGTCCTTTTATTTGACATGTCGAAGGCTTTTGACTTTGTGTCACATAAGCAACTTAAGTCTAAGTTAGAAATTTGTGGTATTAGAGGTAAAGCCTTAAGTTGGATCATGACTTACCTAGTTGACAGAATGCAGTCGGTAGAAATCACTAAACTTTCTAATAATAATATTGAAGTTCATAATTCAGAATATAAAGTCAATAAATTCGGAGTTCCACAAGGGAGTATACTGGGTCCACTGCTATTCCTAGTTTATGTTAATGACTTCCCATACTGTACAGAACACAAAAGTATACTCTTTGCTGATGACATATCAGTTACTGTGACAACAAATAGTAAAAAAAAGATACTTGAACACGAAGATGACGTAAATAAAACCCTCATGACAATTATTAACTGGCTTAAATCTAATAATCTTATAACAAATATTGAAAAGACATGCTTCATTAATTTTAATAATCTTAAGCAAAATTTAAATATAAATTACCAAGGACAAGTTCTCAAACACGCAAATCATGTAAGATTTTTAGGTATAGAAATAGATAATAGATTGGACTGAACATGTAGAGCAAATATGCAATAAAATTATTAGATTTTCTTTTGTACTAAACAAATTAACAAAAACAGCAACAAGGGCTATAGCTCTCACAGCTTACTTTGGATATGTCGAGTCAGTGCTGCGGTACGGACTGATCATATGGGGAAACAGTACTGATATACAAAGGGCATTCATAGCACAAAAAAAATGTGTTAGGGCACTCTGTGGTGTAGCACCAGATAAATCATGTAAGCCGTTATATAAAGCCTTGAATATCCTACCACTGCCCTGCCTATATATACTAGAAATTGCAAAATTTGTTAAAAGGAACCTGAGTCATTTCGTAGAAGCTAAAGATTTCTACCCACGCAATACGAGGAATTGCGATAGATTAGTGTTTGATTTTGTTCCAAATAGTGCTCGAATAAAAAAAAACTGTTTTTGTATGTGTGTATTGATCTTTAATAAGATTCCTCGACATATAAAACACTTGTCTTTCAATCTGTTTAGGAGTACATTCCGTAAGTGGCTGGTCGAGCGGACATTTTATTCCGTACAAGAGTTTTTAAATTATAAGGAAAATTAATTTTAAGTAAATCATGAATGTCAAGGAGAGTGAACTTCCGCAAATATAAAAAATTAATAGATAATAAGTTAATATTTGTATGTTGATAAACCTTGTGCAATGTTTGCATGCTATTTGTTAATGGTTGGATAGGTGATCATAATATGTCATTGTCGAACTTCTGTACACCCTATTCAAATGCAAATAAAGATATTCTATTCTATTCTAATACAATACTGTCTTTTATTTGCAATGAGTACTTCACATTTAAATAAAACTACACTTTTCGGATTTACTCGCATATATTTACTTTTAAAACATTTTCATTATTTAGGCCGACATTTCAAATGCTTTACATTTCGTCAATTCGTGGCAATAAGAAATTCAATGAGTTAAAAAGGACATTGGGCATTTCTTACCCGGTTTTTTGAAAAGTCGCGAACAAAAACCAAAATACTTTTAAGATCCTGCTGCTTTTATCCATCTTTCATTTTCTGTAGTTATTTCAATTCAAATTAAAGGGAAACGGAAATTATCAGTTTATATCATGCGAGTATTTCGTTGATTTTTCTATACTACTCGTAATATTACTCGTATAAAGAGGAAAGATTTGGTTGTTTGTTTGCATTGAATAGGCTCCGAAACTACTGGACCGATTTGAGAAATTCTTTCACATTTAGAATTCTACATACATTATTCCTGATGAACATACTCGTAGGCTACAAAATTATTTTTCCAAAGGGAAAATATAAAATTCCCTCGGGAAAACAAAAATAACGCGGGCGAAGCTGCGAGCGTATAGCTAGTATTTGAATAAAAATGACCATCCAGCAAATTAAAATATCACTTCGTTTTATTTACCATTGTTTTGTTCGTCTCACTCCCTCTCCCTCTGTCACTCTCTCTCTCGCATAGTCTCGTCAAACGGATTATGTCACGTGCGCTTGCGCCAGTTGACAGCGTTGCCAAAATTTTACTTTTACGTTACTTTTAAGACCAAGACTAAACTACCGACTTTTAAGACTTGATAAAAAGTAACAAAAAAAACCTTTAACCGCCTCCTAGGTCTAGTGGTTGAGACCAGTGGGTGTTGATCGGGAGGTCTGGAGTTCATCTCCTATGGGGGCAGAATTTTTCTGCTCGGTTTGGTCAGTGGTAGTGCTTCTGACCGCGGTCTTATTTTAGTTTTTCGCCATAATAACAATGTTGATAGCATTGTTGTGTTCCGACAGGTAAGAAAGCCAGTTCCTCAGTTGTTGAGGAGTCCAGGTGAAACTCGCTTCCACCTTCCGCCACATCTTCACCCACCATCAGGTGAGATTAAGGCCAAGAGCTTCCCTGTCGTATGAAAAAACAATAGTGTAACGGAACGCATCCAAAAAAGTTTTCCGTTCAGTGTTGGCGCACTTGATTGAAACAAATTGACTGACGCGACGACCGCGCGCGAAAAGCTGTCACTTCCTCAGCCGTTGTGTGATCTGTTTAATTACTGTTATCTCCCTGTGCCTTGTGTTTGGATGCAGCAGAATAAAAATTTATCGAAAAATATGTTTTTCCTTTATCTAACCTTTATATCTTTTTGGTTTTTGCAAGAAGACAAGTAAAAAAATACTATTCTTATTATTTTTTATACTTTTATGGTCATTTTCGTGTTAATCCCACGACCCACAGATATGCGACCTATCCCATTATAATCTACATGTACCTATACATTTATTCAAATTTTATTTTCCTTCACTGTAGGTTCCATATTAGAATACCCAACGTCCTTTCATTTAAACACGATGATAGGGAAAATACTTATTAACCATGTGTGTAAACTATGTGCTAGGTACTTACCTTTCCAGGAAATTGTAGAATCGAGTCTTCTTTTACTGTTATATACTTTGATATTGTTATAGGGAGCAACGAATTTGAGAGCTGAGATGAGAAATACCGCATTGCTACCTTCACATACAGTTCTAACTCTTCCCTGTGTCCTTCCCCAGTTATAACAAAGATGGGCTTATTTTCGGGCCCTAAAAGGAATAGGTACAGTCTTTCATCCTTAAAGAGATAACATTGTTTACCAGCATGGTAACCACCAAAATAGGTACAGTCTTTCATCCTTAAAGAGATAACATTGTTTACCAGCATGTTAACCACCAAGTGCCGGGCATGAAATATTACAGGAGCAAGTAAGGTTCATTTCAAAGTAGGTATTTTTACATCACAGACACGGTAATAGCATATACAGTAGACCGACTTCATAGAAACGGTCGAAACATGCTCTATGCCTACGCGCCTCGATCTGGGATCGCCTTAGATCATTTAACCTATGATGCTCTAAGGGGATCGCACTCGGATCGCATCTACAAGGCAAGGTCAGTCACGAACACAGTTCACCTCGCCGCAGGGCACACGCACGAGCCAATGGAGCGCACGGTCGATCGCAGTCGGTGTGTTAGTGAGCGTAATAATAGAAGCGGGCAGCCCTATCGCGGGCCAACGCACGCAATTTTTTGACTGTAGACCCACAGACAAAGAACTTCACACTCTCTCATTACTTTGAAATGTATGCCAATATAATAAGTATAGAGATAAAATTTATTTCACAAACCTAATATTAGAATAGTAGGCCAACATTTAATCCCTAATTCTTCCCATTGTGCACTTTCAGGGTCATTCACAACAGGGTGATGAATATTGTACTTTTGCACAGCAGCTGCAACATTTTCACATTCCTTTTCATTGGTAAATTTTGCACAATGTACACCAATCTGCAACAAAACATTCTAAAAGTAAAAGCTTTCACCTTGTATTAGATCTCTACAATGTAATTCAGCATTTCGTCGAAATTATGACATTACTTTAGCGCCACCTTGTATATGGGAATGCATTTGTTCTATTTGAACTCTTTAGATAAGCTCTTGTGCAAATGAGCTTTTAGTTGTTCCATAAGTAAATAATTTTAATTCTTAAGCTTTTTCTTTTAAAACAATTGAACTAATAATTTTCTAAATAGCAACTTCCTACCAGTTTCTGCTGGATAAATTTTATGCATTCATTTTTATGACTTCAATTTCATTTCCAATGTCCATTTTTTTTAAATAGTAACCTCCAACTTCCATGGAAATAATACATAATACTTCCCTAGTACATTTTCATGTATTTATTTTTAAGACCTTACAGAGAATTTTATTTTAATAGTAGCCTCCAAATCGTCAAACTAATTTGTGTTACCCTAGAACATTTTTATTCATTTATTTTAGACATTAATATATATTTATAGCTTATCTTTGTCCCACAATCTAAAACTGAAATTCCTTGCCAGCACACGTGTTCCCTCCTTGCGATCCCAGGTCTTTTAAAAGAGCGGTGAAGAAGCACCTTGCAGGTCGGCAAGGAGAGGGTAAGTGTTGTGTCGCATTTGGATTCCACTTCCACTTACCATCAGGTGGAATGGAGTCATTTGCTAGGCCCACTATAAAAAAAAGCTTAGCAGTGAATGTTACTATAAATTAACTTTTTCTTTTTCCAAATAATAATTCCAGCTTACTTTTGCTACAGTAGTATTTTTTTTTATTGCAACTCAGTTGGCCAACGAGCAAGCTGCCCACCTGATAGTAAGTAGTAACAGTCACCTATAATACATGTGGCTCTTATGAGATTTGCAGCCAAACTGCAACCCCAACAAGAACCACAGTGTACGCTGCCAACTTGTGACATTAGATGTAAAGTCACGGTACCCAGTAATTTCACTGCTATACCCAACCCTTCAAACCCGAACACAACAATGCAAGCACTGCTGCTTTGTGGCAGAAATAGGTAAGACAGAGGTACCCATGCAGTTGACCCTGGTACAGAGTTTCCCTCCGGTAAACTAAGCTTTACAGATAGACAATATCCTTATTTTCTATCTGGGTTAAGAAAATGAATGCAAACAGCATGTAAAGTTCAAAAGGCAATTAATTTTATTAAGTCTAATAGTTTTTGAATTGCTTTGATTATCAAATATATGTCATTGGAATGTAGATGATTGAGAGATCACCTTTGCAGACACATTTATTTATATTAAGTGATATGAAGTATAGATGTAAATATTAGGTGCCCCAATTGAATGTACTATGTGTTGAGTGACGAAATATTTGAATTATTACGAAAGACTTACTGTGTTGCATTAGCTCTGTTCACCACATAAATACTAATAATTGTGAGAATTATGTACAGTTGGAAAATTTTACTATTCAAACTCCAAAGAATACTAGAAACATACAAATATAAATTCAAGAAGCTGATATTTGGTAAGAATTACTAGTAATTTATAATGACAATATTGTTAATCCTAAAAATTAAAAAGTAATTTCTGAAAGGTGGAATTTAAAAATTATTCTTAATCCCAAAGTAATCCAATGCGACAATAATTGTTTGAAGATTTTTTAAGGGCATCAAAATTTCTGTTGCTATTCATTAGTGACTGAGATCAATTGAAAAATTCAACATCTTCTTTAAAATAGCATTTTGTGACTCAGACTTAAATACAGTAAAAGCTCCTTATTCACAGATCCTTTATTTGCAATTTCCCAATTGTTAAAAACATGGTTTAAAAATTAAAATCAATTCCATACATATGCGAACACAAAAATAAAAACATACATACATATACTTTTGAAATTTGTCACATTTGTTCAGATGCTGATATAGACTAACATATATGAAAACTGGGCAGATCTGGAAATATTACATATATACGGATCGCAGACCTTAAGAATATTGTCAAAGGCTATCTCCACCTTATACAACAAGGCAGTTCACCTTGATTATTTTTAAGAGACAAATTGTTAATGGTACGGTTTTCATGCTAATACCATTTTTAAAAATAACAAAATAAGAAAAAATTATGAAGTTCTATAAATCATTTCATAAGCAAATAATCAATATTGTTAAAAACTTTAATTTAATTGATATTTTCTTAAATTTTGATATTTGTATCAATAACCATTCCATATTCAGACTCTGTATTTGCAGCATATTTACAGTACACATATCCCACCAATAAGAAACAGTTTCCACTTTTATTGTAATCACTTACTTAAAGATTTTTTTGTCTATAAGAGAACATGTTTATCTATAGTAATATTATAAAGAGGAAAGATTTGATTGTTTGTTTGTATTGAATAGGCTTCAAAACTACTGAACCGATTTTGAGGAAAGTTGATATAGAGATAGTACGAGACCAAGGGAAGGACAGGGTAATTTTCCAACGGGAAAAAAACATTCCCACGGGAAAACAAAAATAACGCGGGCGAAGTCGCGAGCGGAAAGCTAGTATAGTATCATTAACAATATTTTACTATATTATTTAAAATGTAAGAATTTTGTATGTTTTAAATAAACATTTATTATTATTATTATTATAGTATATTTCTAAAATACTGTAAATTTGCCAAAAAAAATGTAAACCTTACCACAACAAGACCTGTTTCAACTTTATACAATTTTTCTATCATAGCCAGATCAGGCAGAATATGATAGCAATTAATACAGCAGTATGTCCAAAAATCCAGAACCACAATCTTGCCTGAGCAATGTTGTGCCAGTGATATTGGTTCGTCCACATTGACCCACTCTAAATCTATAAAATAATTAAATTAGAAGTGTTAATAGTAAATGTAGAGCGCCTGAACATATTAGTGGTACGTAGTCTCACAAACTTTTTTTAAAATCTTTTATAGGTGCGACAGTGGACCAAACTTTCTTTATATGATTATTGATGAAAGATTCTTCTTCTGCTTCATTATTTGGGATAAGTTCCGTTAAATCCATACATGCTTGAGCGACATAATCTAAAGGGCTTGTTCTTGGATCCATTGTCAATTATTTAGATATTTCTATTCCATATTAAATTAATGCATCATTGTTTTAGATGATATATATTTACGTAAACAAAAGTCAACAATCGCAAATAAAAATTTGTAAAATTGTTTTATCACGACCAATTAGAATCAATGTCATGTCGCATTTACACATGCGTGTTCGCCATTCGACGCAATATTCGACGAAACATTCGACGAAACATTCGTGTTGTGGCGTTTACACATTCGTGTTCGCTATTCGCCTCGTCATTCGACGAAACATTCCTAAAAAATGAGTGCCACCGCGAACTATTGTTTACACATTCGCGGGTGATTCATTTTGATATTAGCACACGAACATGGAGGACGTGAAAATAATGGCAGCATGCGTGCTACATTTTATTTTAATGTGTAATAATTTAAGCTTTAATGTTACAATTTAGAAACGGTTTGTACATATGGGTAGTTTTCCAATTACAGAGCATAATGCGACTCAGTGGCGCACAATGCCGAATTATGCTGATGCTTAATTGGAACGTGTTAATGCACCAGCAGAGTGCGCTAATTTCAGTGTTAAAAAAAAGAAATATTCATAGAGTTAGCAATAACCTCATTAATGTGTAAATAATGTGGTATACATAATAATTGGTTGAAAACTATTTACGGTTATTTTAAGTAATTTGGATTTTGATTATTTCATTAACATTTTTTTGAGTAATTTTTGTACCTTCATCCATACTTATATTTATTTTTTTAACACAGTTTGAATTAACTTTGATTATTTCAAAAAAACTACAATGAAACGAAAGCTTTAAAAATTTTTCAACAATAAATAATATTACTAACGATTATATATAAATAAAACATTTCGATCAATGCCAACTTAAAGAAAAAACACTTCTTAATTTTCTGTCACTGAGTTGGTATTCAGAAGACTGCCGACCCATTCCACGCCTTTCCTCCATCAGCTTAGCTGTCGGCTCCGAGATCTTACTTCGTTGCAGCCACTGGAACGTCCGTGGGGACTATAGTCCCCAAAATCTCGATCTTCTCGATCGGCCTGGGTACTATGGTACCCAGTGCCCTTTGCGTAAAACCGCGCGGTGTGATAAAAAAATCGCGAAAAATAAAATATTTTCTCTATGGCTTTATTCCTTTGTCAATAGTCTCTTTCATAAGTTGACAGGTCATGTCCAATTTATTTTTAGTCTTAGATTGAAATAAATTTGTCATAGTCTGCGGTTTAACTTACTTGGCCGTATCCATACGTTTCTTACTCCATGACCGATGAGATTTATTGCGTACTTACTTAGTCTGTATTAGTATTTTCGTAGAGTGTTCTATATCAAAATAAACTAGAAGAATTGGGCTACATTATTATGTATGGTTTATGATAGTTTATAGTGTTATATTGCCACACTAAACGTTTTTTTCAAAAAGTGAGTATTTTTGAAATTTTAAGCACTTTAGTTACTATTCTCGTCATTATTCATTCAATTATGAATCCTTATCTAATTAACTATTATAAGTTCATTCCTTATTAAATTAGCTTTCCATACGTATTTTTTATTTAATTTTAGACACAATAATTTATTTTTTGCATTTTTTTTAAATTTGAGGTCGCGCGTGCGCATCTCGCGTATATAATTACGTAATTAATCGATTTTATTATTTTTTTCTTTTTTCATTAAAAATATTACCCAAAACTATTATATATCAAAATAATCTTCAAGAATAGGGCTATAATAATATATATGGTTATTTAAAGTTTTATAAAATAGTTTTTGTGCAAAAATTTTTTTAAAAAAATCGGGTCTTCCGCGACCTTCCGAACATTTTCGCCCTTCATTCATTTAATTATTAATCCTTATCTAATTAACTGTTATAAGTTCCTTCTATATTAAATTACCTTTCCATACGTATTTTTTGTTCTCTTGTAGACAGTATATGTCACTCTCCGCAATTTTTTGAACACTCCGTACGCGCTGGGTTGAGTCATTCCGCAATGGCGGCACCTTTGATATTTGAGATATACTACTTTTTGCTTTTGAAACCACCACGCTTCGCGTGGCGAGCGTTCCAGTGGTTAGTACGGCTGGGTTTGCAAAACTTTGCACCCACCGTAAGGACAGCTTCCACAACCCTGTCATTATAAGTGTCCACATCCGTGCAGTCCTCCAGGCAATCGAAGCGATTTTGTAATTCGAGTTGAAAGCGCTCGGGGTTTTGGATCTGGATGGCTTCGGGACGGAGCGCAGACTTCACCAGTCGATACCTTTCCGCTTTTATGTTAAGATTCAATGCGCCTCGTAACATTCGGTGATCGCTCCCCGTGTTAAACGAATTGATCACTGAGACGTCATTGAATATGCGGGTCTTAGTCGACATGATGAAGTCAATCTCATTTTTTGTCACGCCATCCGGACTTTTCCAGGTCCATTTTCGATGCAGCCGTTTTTTGAAGAAAGAGTTCATCATATAGAGTCCCTCTCTCTCCATGTAGTCGGCTAGCATTTGACCTCGAAAATTCCGGATTCCAGCTCCAAATTGCCCCACTTTCAACTCATTATCGCCCCGCTTGCCTAGCCTTGCGTTGAAGTCTCCCATGATAACGGTGTAGTGAGTCTTGGAAGCATGTATTGCCCGAGAAATATCCTCATACATAGCTTCCACTTCCTCGTCGGGGTGGGTCGAGGTCGGGGCGTAGACCTGTATGACCTTCAGCGAATACCGTTCGGTGATTCTGAGTATAAGGTACGCCACCCTATTCGACACACTTCCGATCTGTACCACGTTGTTCACGAGAGACTTGTGGACTATAAACCCGACACCACCTTGGGACAGTTCTTCGCCCTCCCGGAAATAGAGCAGGTTGCCGGATTTAAGGACCATCGTATCCTCACCCTCTCTTCGGACTTCGGATAGTCCTACAATACTCCAACGGATCCTGCTCAGTTCCCTCTCCAGTTCCAGCAGCTTCTCCTCGGTCCGCAGTGTACGCGTGTTGTACGTTGCCAGGGCCAAGGTCGTTTGACGGGGGGGTTTCGCCGCCCGGGGATTCTTCGCACCCCAGGTCCCAGCGCCGGGTCGACGACTGTCACCGCCGGCACGGCCTCCAAGACCGCCGGGCACTTGGGGCCTTTGGTTGGTTCGATTATTCATTTTGGGGGGGTTTTGGGCCTTCTCCCACCACGCTGGCCCAGTGCGGGTTGGTGGGGTGCGCCAGAGCCTCGTCTGTTGAACAGCAGGGTGCACCGCGTGCAGGTGAGGTTGACTTGGGTTCCGTTAGATAAAGTTCGGAACCCCTTACACCCCTGAAGATGCTCGACGACGACTCAACAAACAGATCTCTAAGTGCCTGACTCGCGACATACGCCGATTTAATACGGAACGTATTAGAGAGGCCATTGAGCAGAACAAGGGCTCCAAAGTGTTCGCAAGAGATCTGTCACTCGGTCAGAGTCTGCTGACGAAGCTGAAGACAGAGGACGGCAGAGTCATTACATCCCGACCTGAGCTTATGGCCGAGATCGAACGCTTCTATGGACAGCTTTACGCAACATCACAGGCACCTGTTATTCCGGCTACAGACCCTAGAGCCAAATTGACCCGGCACTATACCGAAGATATCCCGGACGTCAGCCTGTACGAGATTAGTGTGGCTCTTAAACAGCTTAAAAACAACAAGGCACCGGGTGATGATGGAGTTACAGCCGAACTCTTAAAAGCGGGTGGACTACCAGTCCGGAAAGCGCTGCAGCGGCTATTCAACTCCGTCATACTCGAGGGCAAAACGCCTAAAGCATGGCACGGGGGCGTGGTGGCACTCTTCTTCAAAAAGGGCGACAGGGCCCAGTTGAAGAACTATAGACCCATCACGCTCCTGAGTCATGTCTATAAGCTATTCTCGAGGGTCATCACGAATCGTCTCGCACGCAGGTTCGACGACTTCCAGCCTCCCGAACAAGCCGGATTCCGAAAAGGCTATAGTACCATAGACCACATCCATACGCTGCGGCAGGTTATACAGAAGACCGAGGAGTATAATCTGCCACTATGCTTGGCGTTTGTGGACTATGAGAAAGCTTTTGATTCTGTCGAGACCTGGGCCGTACTTAGATCACTCCAGAGGTGCCAAATAGACTATCGGTACATCCAAGTGTTGCAGTCATTGTACGAAAACGCCACCATGTCAGTCCGCCTTCAGGACCAAAACTCGAAACCAGTACGACTTCAGCGTGGTGTGAGACAGGGTGACGTTATATCGCCGAAACTGTTCACAGCTGCGTTGGAGGATGTATTTAAGCTTTTGGACTGGAGGGGACTCGGCATCAACATAAACGGCGAGTATATGACTCACCTTCGTTTTGCTGATGATATCGTAGTCATGGCTGAGACCGTGGAGGATCTAGGCACAATGCTCGAAGACCTCTGTAGAGTTTCCCAACAAGTGGGTCTTAAAATGAACATGGACAAGACTAAAATAATGTCGAATTCCCGTGTAGTACCCACTCCTGTCAATGTTGGAGGCTCTACGCTGGAAGTTGTTGACGAATATGTTTACCTGGGGCAAATAGTCCAGCTCGGTAAGTCCAACTTCCAGAAAGAGGTAAATCGGCGAATCCAACTCGGCTGGGCAGCGTTCGGGAAGCTACGCAGCATTTTCTCGGCCCATCTACCTCAGTGTCTCAAGACGAAAGTCTTCAATTCGTGCGTGTTGCCAGTGATGACATACGGAACTGAGACGTGGCCGCTTACAATGGGTCTCATCAGAAGGCTCAAAGTCACCCAAAGGGCAATGGAGCGGGCTATGCTCGGGGTTTCTCTGCGTGATCACATCAGAAATGATGAGATCCGTAGAAGAACTAGAGTTACCGACATAGCCCAAAGAATCGCAAACCTTAAGTGGCAGTGGGCAGGACACATCGCTCGTAGGACTGACAGCCGTTGGGGCGGAAAGGTCCTCGAGTGGCGGCCGCGTACCGGGAGACGCAGTGTAGGTAGGCCCCCCACAAGGTGGACCGACGATCTGGTGAAGGTCGCGGGAAGCCGCTGGATGCGGGAGGCGCAGGACCGATCGGTATGGAGATCCTTGGGGGAGGCCTATGTCCAACAGTGGGCGTCTATTGGCTGATATGATGAGTTGGTATTGATTGCACGCATCACACGAAAACATTACTTTTGAGAGTGCTCGATTGTGCGAAGTGTTGCTGTAGTTGAAACATTCAACGTTAAGCATTATGCCGCATAATGCGCTCTAGTGCTGTAATTGGAAAACTACCATGGTGGACTTAGCGATAAACATCGCTCTCTACCAGTCAACCATTGGGCTAAGGAGAGAAAGTAAATGACGGCATAAGAAAATAAATGTAATAAATGACAATAATTGTTATATTCAAATAATATGATATTAAGAAAAAAACATACATACATGCACATAACACTCACATATACATATTGTATGTGTGTGTGTGTAAGTATTGTGTATTAATGTGTTTATATATACACATACATACTTGCATATATGCATACATACACAGATACATAAATATATGAATAACTACTATATACTAAAATAAATATTCAAATGAAGCTACATCTATTGAGTTTATACAATTTTTTAGATATCCCAATCCCATTCTAGTTGATATACGGTTTCATGCATCGCTTATCTTTTCTTTATTTTTATCCGACTTCAAAAAATATATTTTACAATAAATAAAAACCGACTTCAAAAGCACTGAAAAGTTAAAAATAATATAAGAATAGGTATCTACAGACAACATCACACTTCTATACAAGGTTATTTTTTAATTACCAAAAAAATTTTGTGTGCTTGTTCAGACAAGCAAACGGAACAACTTTAACTATGGGATCAACTTTGAAATCCAAAAAAAAATCAGCTGTTCCATACATCTAGGTTCAGTGAATGTTAAACATTTGTACGAAACAGCTGATTTTTTTTTTGCGATTTCAAAGTTGGTCCCGTAGTGAAAGTTGTTCAGTTTGCTTGTCTGAACAAGCACACAAAATTTTTATGGTAATTAAAAAATAAACTTGTATATTGAAGTCGGTACGAAAAGATGATCTCTTATAAAGTCTTAAAATTTGATACCGACTTCAATATAGAAGTGTGATGTTGTCAGTACCTATTCTTATTTTATTTTTACCTTTTCAGTGTTTTTGAAGTCGGTTTTTATTTTGTGTAATTATCATTGCGATGTTTTGGGTTCCCAATGAGCATCTCTATAATAAAGTTCTAGGAATTCTAAAATTCGCACTTCACTCCACTCTATTTTGTCTTCTTCTTTTTTACTTGGTGGCGTTTCCCTTTTGGATTTCGCCAGAATCGAGTTTTTTGCTCAGTTTTATATTTTGTCTACACGTTCGGTTGGGTCGGGCGCTAGCTGTCAACTAAATGCATGCGAATGTGTAAACAGTAAGTTCGTGTTCGCCATTCGTGTCCTTTGATTCGCGTCCAAAAAACCGCTCCCAACGTGAACTCACGAATCGCGAGGCGAATGGGCGAGGCGAATAGCGAACTTACTGTTTACACATGCGTGTTCGTTATTCGCCTCTCGATTCGCGCGAATGTGTAAACGCGCTATTTCGCGCGAATCGAGAGGCGAATAGCGAGGCGAATAACGAACACGCATATGTAAACAGCTAGTTCGTTATTCGCCTCGCTATTCGCCTCGCGATTCGCGCGACTGTGTAAACGCGGTGTCACAAAGAATGTCACGGTCACCTGTGACCTCAGACTAAGTACACCAATGGACGCGCTATGTATTAACTATGGCACGAATTTTGCGTCCAGTCCGCCATTACAAAGCACCGTGTTGTTGTGCTAAAATATCAGTCAGTGAGCATTATTTGTGAGTGGCTTTACAGTTATACGTTTTTTATTTATTTTTTTAATGAATTCTATAAAGAAACATAAAAAGTGTGGAATCTTGGATGCGGCGTCCCTAGTTTTTTCCGCCATCTTAGAGCACCAACCGAAATTTTGGCACGCTTTTTTCGTAGGTATTTGATGGCTATTGGTATCTATAGTCTAGGTCTGTGACAGAGATGGGTAATTCCGGACATGAAGATATAAATGATTCGAATATGCAATCGGTTATCGAATTGATCGATCCCTTATCGAATCCTTTCAAATTTTAACGAATCTGAAGAATGAATAGAAGTAATTTTAACATTCATGAAATCCAAATGCAGCGATTTCTTATAAAAGGTTCATTGTTGGAAGTTCATTGAAACTAAACATACTTTTTTAAATTAAATATTAGGTAATAATATTTAATTTTAAAAAAGTATAAACTCCTTTTTTTCCTACTATATTCAAGGAAAAAAGACAATCCTTTCACTTTAACATTCTAAATTACTACATATATATAAAAATTATTAGAATATTTCAAGTATCAAAATGTATTTTACCTTCTGTAGATAGTATTACCAGAGCTAGAATTTTTGAATTTGCCGCTTTTTTCCAAGCTCATGTTTCGTGTGTCAGACTTACCCTGCGTTCCAGATAAAGCACTGCTACTTTCTGAGGCTAACATCTGATGTTAGCCTCGTTTTGCGTTTCATATAAGAAATGTTGACATTTTTAGCCGCGCTAATTGTTACAAATGAAACGCAAGGTACTGATTTTTCGTGCTGAATTTTGACACCTCACCTACTTAGTCCAGCCACTTAATTTTTTTAATAATATAAATCAGAATTGGCTAATACTATAAATATCTTTCAATATTTTTTTTAAATCTGCTGAAAATCCTTTTTGATTCATGAAAAAATGATTCCAAATGTCAAATTTGAAAGCTGTCAAAAAGTGGTATCAGAGGACCCATCTATTAACATGGGTATTTGATGCTAGCATTTTGTGTTAAAAATGCTTAAATGAAACGCATGACAACCAGCAAGAAAAACTAGCATCACCGGCTAATGAAACGCAGAGATGCTAAAAATGTTGGTATTTATGGCTAAAAATGCTTATCTGGAACGGGCCGTCTATCGCTGTCGTGATATTAGAACAATAGTTTTAACGTCACAATTGACATTTGAGCTATTGTTCTTATGTTATGAAGGCGATAGCGAGTGATCGCTATGAGTTAGGCGGTAGCCCCCCTGGTTTTAGGGAACGAACTCGGAAACACTGAGATTTTTATTATCGATATCAGGGTCTTGTTTATCAAGAAGGGAACAACGCTAATCTACCATTTTATCTGCCAAATACATGACGTGTAGGTATGCACGCTATTTTCGTTGGTAGGGCCAGTCCTCTTGTTTCTTTAACCATTTTTTAGTAGGTATCTAATGCCTCCTCTACACGTCGGCAGATTCGTCCGCAGACGTCGGTAGATGCATCCGCAGATGGATCACCACGAGCCATCCACACATCTGTAGATCGATCAGTCTGCGTTGGTTTTCGAAAGACGCAACACGTACGCACGCAAAATGTATATCGAGACCGTAGCTGCCGCAGTTATATATTTATTTAGTACTTTTAAGTATTATTTGAGTGTCCATCGCAGTAAATAAGTAATATAATATTAAGCAGTAAATAAAAATTACCTACTTATCAGATCGCGAAATTGTTTTATAGTAACCAATTTACAGTAGCTACAACTGAATTTATTGATTGATATTGGTAGGTAGTTAAATAAAATTATTTTTGTGGTAAGTACTTTTTCTTTCTTAAAGATTCCACGAGCAGTTTTTTGCATAATACACCTTCAGGAATTTGAATGTTTCGTCAGTGTTCATGTTAGTCATTTTAACGAGTCCGTTATAAGGAAAGAACGAAATGAAACTGCAAGAAGGACGCGTGCACTCTCATTCGCTTCCCGATGACCACCACTGAGGCACTGATGCGTCGTCAAACGTGTGGACAGACCGCTCGCTCGCGCCGAGCGCTTGCGCTGAAACCATATCACTTCTTTGTTGAATGGCAACCGGTCGTAAACACAACCATTACTGCCAAACTCAAGTTATGGATAAAACACGGTTTTTTGAGTTTACTTTTGAAAGGTAGCCAAACATATAGTGAGATTGTTTTGGGTTACCTGAAAAAGGACAAAACAGAACTTCACAATAACATAGACTTAAAAGCACACAAATTATAACATAGTACGGTTAAAGCTTAATATTGTAAGTACATATATATTTACACAGTAATTTTAAAATAGGGAAACTTAAAATAGATAATAGGGTTTTAACCTTTGTAGGTCTAGGAATAAAAGGCGGTAAGATGTCATATAAGGATACGGGGTTGTTGGGGCAATTGAACAGAATATGGTCTGTGGGAAACCATAGACCAGAATATGATCCGTGTCATATAAAACACTTTGTTAAGTAGCAAGTGCGAGTGCGAAGTGCAAGTGTGAAATAAACTGCCCTGCGAGCATGGACTTGTCGATCGACATAAATCGATCGACAAAAGCATCTGTCCTTTTCACTCCTTAGGAAAATCTGTCAAATTTATCGATTTTTGTCGAGTATATCGATCTTAGCTGTCAAATTTTGTTTATCGAGAGTTCTATGCTCGCTGGGCAGATTAGAAGCGAGCTCTAAGTAGAGACCCCGTCTAGTCGCACTCCCCGCACTCTCAGTTCCGCCGGCACTAAACACTATGTAAACAGTATCGGTTTGATAAGTGCATAGTACATACATACATACGCACTTGCAAGAAACAAATACTATACACTGTGTGAACGCTTCCTTCACACTTAAAAATTACGCTTTCGTTGTCACTTCGCACTCGCACTTGCTACATAACAAAGTGTTAATTATAGTCATATATACATTGATTTACTACCAAACGTAGATAACGCATGAACGATCGAAAAGTAGGCCGGTGAAGAACTGCTCAATCGCGACTCGTGCAGTTCCTTTTCATAGTGAGTGATTAGCTGTCGGCACGTAAACATGCCGAAGTGCGCATTCAAAAGTTGTGGTAATAATAGCCAGAAACGGCAGAAAAAAGATGGCATTTCATATTTTGCGTGAGTAATAATCGGTTTATAAGTATTCGGTTTATAAGTAAAAACCAATCAAAAACAATTATTTTAATCATAAACATGTCGCTTCGCGTCAGTGTCAGTACATCACAATCGTCTCGCTCGCACAGGCGTATCACGATGTGTTATCTCATTCTTGCGTTGGAGCGACAACGCGATAAGCAATTTCAAGCATTATGTTTGAGAGTATAAAGTTGATATTTTCTTGTAGCAATTACTAAGACGTCGTTTGATCTGTGGCTAGGTGTGAAATGATGTAACTTCTCACGGTTGTACTTAAAATAGTTGCCGTAATAATGCGGAATAAGGTTGAATTCGATAAATACGGTACTTTCTTTATAGTAATTTTCATTCGGGCGTGCATATTCAAGTATATATCAGCGAGTACAAAATTGTATAGTCGATTAGGTGACAGATTTCAAGCGCGTTTTTGTATGAAGCGCTCTATCTACGTTTGGTAGTAAATCAATGCATATATAACACGACAAGATTTAATTTTTCCTCTTCCTCTTTCGTTTCCGCAAAATAGTTGCTTACTTATTAAAATTAGTAACGACAAAAAGGGAAAAAATCAAAACAATCACGATAAATTAGGATTTATTAAATAAATCATGATTAATTGGATTTTATTAAAAAATCATGATTTTTTTCAACCCTGGTACAAGGTTCTCAATATAGTTCTCGTGCCTTTGTCTCGCGACAAAAAACCGACAAAAGTCGGAGAACTACGCGAGAACATGCGAATCGGAACATGCGAATCGTTGTTCTCGCGTTCTCGCGAGATTCTCGCGAGAATGTGTAGCGCTCATAACGTGAGTGACGTGACGTTTCCTTTTTCATTTGTTTTTTGTTTTTGGCCTGATTTGACATTTCTGTGGACGTTTCTGTGTTTATTTTCTTCCATTGTAAAATAGTTTGGTTCTTTCGTGGTTCTTTCTTTATTTTTGCCCATCAATGATTTTTATTATGTTGAATAATGGATGCTATGTTTGATATTTGTTACTTGTCTTCTGAAGGAAACAGTGTGGAACCTGACGACATTCCCAAAACGAGAGACGATGTCTGGGTCTTAGGAAAAAAGTATAGTGCTATTCAAGGTACACTTAATATTTTCCAGCTAAATTCTTAAATTTATGCATGACAACTGATTTCCCTAGAAAAAATTGATAAATTGGTCTGATCTAATCAAACATCATTGCTATGATCAATTGATTCAACTGAGTTTATTGTATATTTTCAGAGCTAGACCGTATACGGCGAGATATTACATCAATAATCTGGTGCACATATAGGAAAGGATTTATTCCTATTGGAGATGAGGGTCTGACTTCAGATAAAGGTTGGGGTTGCATGCTTCGCTGTGGCCAGATGGTGTTAGGTGTAGCACTTCTGAGAATTCATCTGTCTACAGATTGGGTGTGGACACCGGAAACAAGGTTTGTTACTAATAAGTGAAATAATTACAAATCAATTATTCCTTTTTCTCAGAGTGTACTTAGTGCAGGGCTGTCTAGACATCACTTTATACAAATCATACAAAGAATTTTGTTATTATTGTTGAATACAAAATAGTTCACTATTATTTTATTCTGTAAAAAGCAATGTTATATTTGTTAAATTTCCTTTCATGAGGGTATTTATCAATTATTACATAGTGTAAAGTCGCACCGGTCGCATGAGACCGGTTGGTACCTAGCAGGTTAAATAGAAAAGTTATGTTGTCGTGTGAACCAAACAAAGAGAAAGGATAATTTTCTGATCAAAATGTAATGTAAGTGTTACATTGCTCAACATTTGATTTATTTGTGGTACTACAAAAATAAAATTATTAAATTATTTTAGGTAAAATACCAAAGAAAGTTGGTATAATTGTGGTGTGTGGACAGCCCTCGTGTAGTGAATTAATTTAAGAAGTAGTCTTATTTTTCAGGGATCCAACTTATTTAAAAATTATTCAGAGATTTGAAGAAAGAAAACAAGCTCCATTTTCCATCCACCAGGTGGCTTTGATGGGTGCTAGTGAGGGAAAACGAGTTGGAGAGTGGTTTGGACCCAACACAATTGCACAAGTATTGAAGTAAGTATAATTTTTTTGTTAACTTTCATGGTTTGGCATCCATCTTTTCCATCTTCTGGTCCTCATCTTAATTGATGGAACACAGTCATCCATGTTGATACAGGGTTAAACTGAAATAAGGAGCAAATTGAAAAAGGCTATCACAAAGTTGATTAAAATTCAACATAGTTTATTCAAGGGGCCGTCCAAAAACCCGTGAGGTTTTCACTCGGTAAAAAAGAAAAGGATAGGTATATTGTGAGAAAGAGAAGTTTAACTGGTTTTCAAATGCTAGCGAGTGATTTTCGCACTTCACGAATTTTTAAACGGGTTCTGTCAATTAAAAATGAAAAGCAGACTTCTTGTGTTTTGCAACGCAAACTTGATTTATTTTACAACTACACAAAGCTTTACTTATCATTTTTAGACTTTGACTTCGACGAAAAAACGAAATCAGTAGCCACAGATCACAGAACAGTCAACTGTCAATGTCAGGTAAAATTTAACGCTGACTGGGGCCCGAGAGAAATTCACTCCTGTCAGGCGAAAATTACTCTTCATTAATGCATTCAGAAATACGAGCGGAGTAATTGGTTGGTTACCCTCGGTTTCACTCGGGTGGCTCTCGAACGCTATCGGGTGAAATTTACTCTACCCCGAGTAAATATTACTTGTTTTTAAACGTACCCCAAATTGGATTATTACATAATTACTTTTGCATGTCAAAGGAGCTCTGCCAATGGTTTACAAGTCTACGGCGGGAGACCTTGTATGTAACAACATAATCTTGCTGTTTGTAAATTTTGATAAGTACTTTTTCAAGATTCTCGAATGTTTCCGTTAGAAAATACATTAACCATACCTTACGTTTGGAAAGACGAGTTTATGTCAGACTACAGCTACCTGAGGCAGAGTGCCACTTAGACTGTGGAATACCGTCTAAAACCAAACGATGCCCTTTCACATAAACCTTGGCGAGAGCACGCCTATGGACTTTGGATGAACACCTCACGTCCCAGGCCCTTTGTACCTTGTATAAGACTCATACACGAGTATTTCCATTGTGAGCAGTGCTCGATCTTGAGTTGGGCTTTGTAGACAATGTCTGGATGCTCTAAATGCAATGAATAAGAATCCAATAACCATATTATTGCAGTCTGCCAAAAAAAGGCATAGATATACTACAAACACACAAAAAAACTAGCTGCACCATGCATTTCAGTCTAGTTAGTTGCTCACCTGATGATAAGTGGCGACCACTGCTCCTGGACATCTGCAATGCTAGGGGCACAGCTCAGTTAATGCCTACCTGGAGAGAAGTGCTCTTTTTATGTCTCAGTTTAAGTTGGACAATCATAGGTTACAATCATAGGCTACCATAACAGGTTGTCACAACATGAAAATAATATTAGGTATAAACTTAATTTGACATTAGATTTAATGACAAATTATTCAAATAAAATCCATATTATTGACTATAACAAACTGACAATTGTTACATATACTGTGACAAGAGATAATGCTTATTTAACAAAGATAATGTAAATCTTATCAACCTGGTGCACCAGAACATTCAAGGAATGTCAGGCAAGGATCTGGAAGTGGAATTATTTTTAAACTGTAGTAATGTTGACATTTTTTGTGTAACTGAAGATTGACTTAAAAGCCATCAGTTTATATTTAATTTCAGTAATCATTTGGTTGGTAGTTTGTTCAGTCGAGAAAATGCAATTCGTGGTGGTTCTTTAATAATATTAAATAAAAAGCTTAAATTTAAGGATCGTAAGGATATTGTGAGCCTTTCGATTGAGCGAACAATAGAAATAGCCTGCGTGGAGCTGGACCAGATTATTGTATTAAGTGTATACAGGCCTCCTTCAGGATTATATGACCTTTTTGAAGATACTATGGATGAAGTATTGAAAAAAGTGTGTAGTTCCACGAAACAAACCATTGTTTGTGGTGATTTTAATATTAATTTATTAGAAAATTCTAGTTTATCTATTAGGATTAAAAATCTGTTTGGGTCATATAACCTTGTAAACTTATTTTTGGAGCCAACCAGAACTCAGTCGTCTGCCACATGCATTGACAATATTTATACAAATATTGTTCCTTTAGCAAAAAGAGTTTTTAATAATTTAGAATCTGACCATTCTGGGCAAATTGTTACCATTCCATTTAAACGTAAACGCATAGAAAAACAGAATATCACTGTTGTGCCAAAAACTGCTGGTCGCTTAGAACGGCTGAAAAATAATATTGGTATTAAATTAAATTATATAGGTTATGAAGAAAACCCAAATAAATTATATGAAAAAAATTTTCATACATTTTGTTCTGAATTTAAAAATATTTTTGTTCCAAAGACTATATCCGTTATAATGGTACTTTAGCTTTTAGTGAATGGGCCACACCAGGCATTCACAAAAGCAGAATCAAACTTTTTGAACTTTATAATGAACGTTCATTTAATACTAGCGATGAGTTTAAACTTTATGTGAAAACACTATATTCAAAGTTGGCAGCGACTTAGCTATGTCCCTGATATTGGCGAAGTCTATGGGCGGATACCGCTTACCATCAGGTGGGCCGTCTGATCGTCTGCTACTTACAGCAATAAAAAAAAAAACTTATTCCAAAGTATTCAAAAAAGCGTGCAGCTAGCTAAATCTAATTATTTAAGTTCAAAAATAAAAAACAGTATAGGGGTTCGGTCTAGTGGAGAATAAATGAAACAAACACTTGGTTGTAGGTACTGTTAGTCCGCGAGCGTGCGTATAAATTCTTTGTCGCGGCGCGTACGTCCTTGCTCTCTCGCGGTCTCGGTCGACTCTGGAAAGATCCAGCGCGCGTAAGTAAACGTCGCGCGCGTCGCCATTGGCGCGAAAACGGAGGTTGGCGCGAACTAATATCGCGGCTTTGGATAAGCGTGGATTAGCCGCTAGGCATAGCCATATCTAGCGGGTAATCTTCCGCGAGATGCGCGTACGGGTCGGTTTACCATATGCTCCCCCTCTAGTCCAGGAGAACGCCCTCGGTCCTGGGCTAGGACTCTATCCTCTTTAGGGGGACGACCCCGGTTCCTTTTTTGAACTACGGGTTTAGGAATGGCACCTAAGCTACCTTCATATGCAGTCAGGTCCTTAACATGATATTTGCCTAAGAGGTTATCTGGCTTATCAACAGGAGAAATGGTGTAAGTTGTAGGACTGACCTTTTGTGCGACTGTACGGTCCATCACGTTTTGGAATGAACTTTGCTGTCAAATCTTTCGAGGCTTTACTCAGTACATGAGACTTAAGTAAGACTAAGTCACCTACCTGGAAGGTTTGTGCACTTCTTCGAGACTGGTCAGCGTATTCTTTCGTCTTATCTTGTTGGGCCTCTACACGTTCCCTTACAGCCGATAAAGAGTACAAACCTGTGCAGATACGGCGTTATTTGAGGTATGAAGTTGTCTTTATTTAAGACAGCGCGAAGATCATGGGTGACTTCCGTCGGCGACCTGAGTTCCCTAGCGAATGTAAGGTAAGCAGGTGACGCGCCCGTAATACGACATCTACTACTATTCAGGGCGAAACGAATTATGGAGAGCTTTTTAGGCCATGATGTGTGATCATCCTCCACGAGTTGAGCAAGCATTGCCTTTAGATCGCGGTTCTTCCGCTCTGCAGGGTTGGCCTCCGGATGGTAGAGTGGTACATAACTTTGCTTGATATTCAAAGTAAGCATACATTGACGCATGACTGCTGAGACGAATTGTACACCGTTGTCTGATACGATCCTTCGAGGTAAGCCATAGCGCATGAAGTATTCTTCGATGAGGACCCGGGAACATGCTTCAGCTGTAGCTTCTCGTAGGGCGAATAGTTCTACCCACCTGGTTGCTGTGTCTTCGATGAGTAAAATCCATCGCTCCCCCTGATCTCCTTCTGGCAGAGGACCAAATAAGTCAATTGCTAAAACCTCATTCCTCTGATTCATTACAGGTGTTTGAAGAAGACCAGGTGGTTTTGTGTTTGCAGACTTATATCGCTGGCAGGTAATGCAGGATTTCACATAGTCTGAAATAATACGGCGCATTCCAGTGAAATAGTAATTTTGTGCTACTCGTTGGTAGGTTCTATCAATACCTGGATGTCCGGCCGTTGGAGAGTCATGTAGTTCCTTTAACAAATCGGTGACTTGACTGGTAGGTATGACGAGTTGCGGTGTCTCGCTTTCTGACTCTGGGTTTAAGCGGTATAATACACCCTGATTAACAAGGTAACCTCTTTCTGACCACTTTTTACCTAATACTTCGTCATTACCTTCTAGGTCATTGATAATCTTCACAACATCAGGGTCGGCGATTTGATTTTGGCGTAGCTCTACAGGTGTCTTTGTCGGCAGATCACAGATGACGGAACAGATGCCACAGTTGTCGCGTGTCTCATCGGAGCAAACTGGTCTGCTGAGTGTGTCTGCTACGACGTTCGCCTTCCCTGGTGTGTATTCAAATCTTATGTCGAATGCTTGGAGTTTTAATGACCAACGTACTAACCTACCGGTTGGCGATTTTAATGAAAGGAGCCATCGCAGCGGTTGGTGATCACTACCGATAATTACTGGTTGCCCATCCAGGTAAGACCGAAAACGTTCAACTGCCCAAACTACGGCCAGAGCTTCACGCTCCGTAGTTGAGTAGTTGCGTTCTGCAGCGTTTAATAGTCGGCTTGCGTACTCAATTGGTCTCTCGTCCTTTGGATTCTCCCCCTGTAATAAAACCGCGCCTAAGGCGTAGTTACTTGCGTCCGTACGCAGAATGAAAGGGCTGTTGAAATCCGGTTGAACCAGTATCGGTGCAGAAGTTAGTAGCCGTTTTAACTCATTAAAAGCATGGGCTTGTTCAGAGCTCCAGATCCATGTTTGGCTCTTCCTTGTTAAACGTGTCAACGGTTCGGCTACTTTTGAGAAGTTCGGAATAAATTTCCGAAACCATGAACACGTTTGGAGAAAAGTGCGTAAATGTTTAAGGTTGGCAGGTTCCCTCATTTCAAGTATTGCGCTTACTTTGCTGGGGTCGGTGGAAATACCCTCTTGAGTAATAACGTGCCCGAGATATCTGACACTTTCTCTTGCAAAGGCACACTTTTGTCGGTTCACTTGAAGTTTGAACTCAGCAAGACGTTTCATCACCAGATCCAGGTCCCGCAGGTGCCGATGGAACCCCTCAGATATCACCAGGAGGTCATCTAGGTATGCTAGGATTTTTACCTCTTTTAAAGCAGCACAGGAGCGAAGGCGGTCAATGAGGTGCTGGAATGTCGCCGGTGCATTTTTGAGACCAAAGGGCATTTTCTTAAAACGGTAAGTGCCGAGGGGGGAAATGAAGGCAGTTTTGTCTCTGTCTGACTCCCTAACACTTACCTGCCAGTATGAAGATCGAAGGTCAAGAGAACTCATGTAACAGTTCCTCTTCGTCGACTGGAGGAGCTCATCGATACGCGGCATAGGGTATGAGTCAGATTTGGTGATGGCGTTAAGACGTCTGTAATCAACGCAGAACCGAACGCTTCCGTCGGATTTTGGTACCATCAGCGCCGGTGAACACCAAGCAGACTCGCACTCTTCGATGACATCATCCCTAAGCATTTTGTCGATTTCCTGCTTCATCAACTCCTTTTTCGCCGGATTGAGACGGTACGGTGGCACAGCAATAGGTGGGTGGTTACCTGTCTCTATACAGTGCTCAGCGAATGGAGTTGGACCTCCCCCTGCTTCGAAAATGTGCGCGTGCTTGACGAGGACTTCGGCCAGCTCATCACGCTCAGCTGGGTTGAGATGGGCCCCTTCGTCATCACGGAGGACATCTGCAGAGTTGCAGCTAATTTCCCTAGAGGTAGGTTCGAAAAGCAGTTTATACTTTATCCTATTATTATCGCTAAAGCACCAAACTCCCTTTTTAAAATCAATTACTACACCTGCAGCAGTAATAAAATCAATACCGAGAAGTGTCTCGTTTTTGTCCGAGTCCGGGAAAATTAAGAAAGGTACTGTAATGACTCTATGTTGCAAACTTACTGCCAAAGTCGTAGTAAGTACTTCCATGACGCGCACATGACCATCGGCAAGTTTAATTTGCCGGGTGGTGGGGAAAAGGGGATGACCTTTTTGTTGAAGGAGAGCATAGAGTGTATGACCAGCTATACAATGTTTCGCGGCGGTATCAATTAATGCAGTACCGGAAAATCCCAAAATTTCAATTTTGAAAATCGGACGCACGCTTACGGGTGTCTTATATTTCGAATCAAATAAATTATAACTATCTATACATTCACAATTTGTGGCAGAAATCATTTTTTCCTTATTACTAGGCATAGACATATTACTATTAGACATTACAGAATTATCACTACTTTGCAAAGAATTATTATAACAATTAACTAAATTACAATTATTACTACAATAATATTTACAAGAACATGGTACATTTTGTGAAATTTGAAAAACACACTTATGACACTTTGTCCCGCAAGGGTCGCTATTTTTCGCCAAATTTAACTTATGACGCTTTGCCTCGCAGGTAGCGTTTTTGTCATAGGAACAAGATTTTTCATTAAAATTAGGACTGGCATTATATACAAAATCAGAATCAGTTTGATTATAACATACATATTTAGAATGATGCACTCCACCACAACAAAGACTGCATGCTGTATCAGAAATAGAATTCAGACACTGATATTGCGATTTACATGATTTTTGTGATAGACGTTCAGTATTATTTTCATGGTTACAATTAAAATAATTGTTGCATGCATCTTTCATGAACGGCAAGGAAACAGACTTAGGACTAGTGGGCAAAACATTCAAATTATTATTTGACATACCCCGCTTATCACTTACGCACTTATTATGCAAATTCGGTAGTTCTACACTATAAAAACACTGTTTAATATTGTCACCCATAGCCGCGGAATAATTAGTGGTAGAGTTCGACTCACCTCGCTTTTCCAACTTACGACACTGATCTCTATTATGGCTCTAGTATTAGTAGCGTCGACAGTAGGAGCACATCGGGCGCGGCTTTCTGAGCGGCGCATCCGGGGCGGGCAACACGCCCGTGGAGTAGGGCATCGTCGCGGGTTGGGCGGGCTGCGGCGGCGGCGGGGCGCTACCACGCGCTTGCGCGGCCGGGGCGCGTGCGACGGCACACGGGGCAGCTAGGAAACACGGGGCGGCGGCGGCCGGCACCGACGGTGCGACGTACGCATGGGGCTCCTGCGCTCGGGCTACGTCGCGTGGCGCGCGGGCAGGCGGCGACGGCGGAGGTGGCAGCAGAGTGCCAATAGCAGCGTTATTAGCGCCGGTATCACGGCGCAACACGGAACCTGTTGTGGTTGCGCGGGATGCTGATGTACATGTTGCTACATCCGTCTCCCCCTGGCTGTCTTCTATATTGCGTGCATGGTGCAGTAGTCCATCAAAACTAGAGAATTCTTCTCGCCGCAATCTTTGGCGGATTTTCATATGCAGGAGGCCGTATATCATATCGAGTCTGGCCTTTTCCGATACGTCACATTCGGGAATTTTTGATAAGAGTGCACGGCTGCGCGCTACGAACATATCAGTATTTTCTTCATATAATTGCGGACTCGCAAATAGCTGTAGGTATATTCGGTGAGGTGGGCGGCGGTCACCGTAGGCACTTATCAAGTTTTGTTTGGCATCAGCTCATGATGTGACGTTGTTTTTAATGCCCTGCCACCACGTAGCAGCATCACTGGTAAATAGGTAAGCGAGGCCACGGACGATGTTAGCGCTAGACACCTGCGCACACTCGCTGTACGCCTCTACGGCATCGATGAAGGCCTCTACAGACTCGTGAGGGTGACCGGAAAATTGAGCTTTGCAGCGGGCTAGGGTTCCTTCTACATGTGTTTGTACGGGTGTTGACGAATTTGCGTGCGTCACTGACAGTAGGAGATCTCTAAACGCTTCTGTTTGTGACCTTTGAAGCAACGCAATGATACTTGCTACGTTTTCGTGAGTGAACGTCATGTTGGCACTCGAGTGAGAAGCGGGAATCTCGGAGTCACGACTTACTGAGACTGGAATGTCCTTGGCGCGATCCTGTGTCAACGGCGTTGGCGGCAGAGGGTCGGTAAATGCGGGTTGAGGCGCCACATCATCTCTGTTACACGCACTTGCCGTTCTGCTTCTCGTATTCATTGTTCGAGGTTAATACGTAATTTCACTAAACACTAACGTTCTAGATAAAGTCTGACACCACAATGTTTTTACATCACACTATTACCGTTGCCACTTAATTTACGTTGGGACGCCACTTATAGGGGTTCGGTCTAGTGGAGAATAAATGAAACAAACACTTGGTTGTAGGTACTGTTAGTCCGCGAGCGTGCGTATAAATTCTTTGTCGCGGCGCGTACGTCCTTGCTCTCTCGCGGTCTCGGTCGACTCTGGAAAGATCCAGCGCGCGTAAGTAAACGTCGCGCGCGTCGCCATTGGCGCGAAAACGGAGGTTGGCGCGAACTAATATCGCGGCTTTGGATAAGCGTGGATTAGCCGCTAGGCATAGCCATATCTAGCGGGTAATCTTCCGCGAGATGCGCGTACGGGTCGGTTTACCATAACAGTAATAATAAAATTAAAATGACATGGAATATTATAAATAATGAAACTGGAAAAGCGAAAACTACTATAATCAATATTGTTTGAATATTGACGGTAAGAAGGTAACAGTTGACACAGAAGTAGCTGCAGTATTTGAAAAGTTCTTTACTGACATTCCAGTCTCAATCACAAAGTCATTGGATTCCTCCCCCGCTATTGCTGAATCTATAATGAAAGATCATGTTGAAGCTTGTGATGATAAATTCAAATTTGTACACATTAGTGGTATGGATATAATAAAATCATTTAAAACTTTGAATATGAAGAAAACTGCGGATCTGTGGGGCAATTCCGTTAATGTTACCAAATCCGTAATTGAAACAATAGCTCCAATACTTGCTAACATTTATAATGATTGCATTGACTGTGGTGTATTTCCTGATCTAATGAAGCTGAGTAAAATTATTCCTTTATATAAATGTGGTAGCACATCAGACCCCAGTAATTTTAGACCTATCTCTGTGCTACCTACCTTTAGCAAAATTTTTGAAAAAATAATGTTGGAGCAAATGCAAAGTTATTTTGATAGGAATAATCTTCTACACTCTAAACAATTTGGTTTTAGGAGGGGTCGCTCAACAACCGATGCTGGTGTTGAGTTAATACAACATATATTTGAAGCCTGGGAAGACTCACACGATGCGTTAGACATTTTTTGTGATTTGTCTAAGGCATTTGATTGCGTTTATCACGAAACCTTGATCAGAAAATTACACCACTATGGGTTTCGTGATACTGCACTGGATCTTCTACTCTCTTATCTAAGTGGAAGGATTCAAAAAGTAAACGTCAATGGAAAAAGGTCTCAAGGTTCCGCAGTTAAAATGGGAGTTCCGCAGGGTTCGATTCTTGGTCCTTTTCTATTTCTTATATATGTCAATGACCTCCCTGATTTTGTACAGGACAGGCACGAGATAGTGTTATTTGCAGATGATACTTCACTTTTATTTAAAATTAAAAGAGGATTGCAAATGAATGACGATGTAAATAATTCTATCTCAAGAATTGTTCATTGGTTTAATGTAAACAACCTGTCACTTAATGAAGGGAAAACAAAATGTATAAAATTTGTTTTACCCAATGTAAAAGAGGTTCACACCACTGTAAAAATAAAGGATATAGGTGTTGACCTCGTGGACACCACAGTATTTCTTGGGATCACACTTGATTCTAAGCTGCAATGGGGCCCACATATAGATAAATTCAAAGAGACTTAGTTCTGCAGCTCACGCTGTATGGAAAATACGTCAGATGACTGATGTTGATACAGCAAGACTTGTATATTTTTCTTACTTTCATAGTTTGATGTCATATGGCATTTTGTTGTGGGGAAATGCTGCCGACATTCAGATCGTTTTTGTGCTCCAGAAAAGGGCTATTCAGTCCATCTATAACCTTAAAATGAGAGATATTTTGCAAGAAAAGTTTAAAGAAATTGGTATTATGACAGTAGCGTCGCAATATATTTATGAGAATATAATATATGTTCGTAAAAATATTCATTTGTTTTGTAAAAATAGTGATATTCATTCAGTTAATACTAGACAAAGGAATATGTTAGCTTTACCAAATACCAGGCTCCAAAAAATCAATAATTCTTTTAGAGGCCTGTGTATACGTTTCTACAATAAAATCCCAAGTTGTATACAAGAACTCAGCTTAAACAAATTTAAAGTTGCAATCAAAGATGTACTTATTAAAAAAGCATATTATAAAGTGTCTGATTACATGACGGACAAAAAAACTTGGGTTTGAACTCTCATTTCTAATATTTAACAATGTACTGCGTTTTGTTTCAAAGAAACATTCAGTGAGAGCAATTTATAAGCTAAGTTCACGCACTTCTCTCAGAAATAGCTTATATAATGTGAATTAACACATCTCTTCTTGTAATGGAAGTTGAGCTCAAACTTTTTCATTGAGGTTAGCTTCCAATTGACGACCCTGTAACAAAATCAAAATTGTAAATGGCGATTTAAAAGAGGAGACAAAAAATTTTGACCTTTCGAGTTTCTTGCCTGTTCTTCTCGAGAAGGCTCTCCCAATTTCCGAACAGGTGTAGAGTCAACTTTTTTTTTCATTCCTACTTGTATTTGCAGACATCTTGAGTATATTCAAGATGTATGCACATACAAGGTTAATATGATTTCATTAAATTAGATTGTTTTGCTTTGTTTTGACGTCAATAAGTGTCTGTAAAGGCCTATGTTGAATAAAGATTTTTGAATTTGAATTTGAATAGCACTTGGGAAACACCGCAGCTGGGAGTTTGTTCGTCTGCACATATGTGGAAGAAATGAACCCTAAAAGTGTACTGTCCAAACTGTTGGAAACAAAACTCAATAAAGTTTAGATTATTAAAATTTAAGTTTGCCTCTTTATTTTTACATTGAATTATTTAATATGTAAAATAAAACTTACTAGCCTAGTAACTCAATATTTAAGTACATTTTTAATGTTTTCAGAAAGCTGGTTGTGTTCGACAAGTGGAGCTCATTGGTAATCCATGTAGCACTAGACAATACAGTTGTTAGAGAAGATATATGTAAGTATTTTATGTTTCACACTTGTTGGGACTGCCTATTTCTATTCTAATAACAACTATGCGTGTAAAACAACAGGCAAATGCTGTTGTTTTACACGCTTAGTTCCCAATTTCTAAATAAAAAGTAGCATGTAAATTCGTCCATCGTCCATGCATGGACCATGGATGACATCAAAAAAACGCCACACAAAGCTTGGTTATTACAAATGTTGGCTTGCACTGTGTATATCCTGTAATCCGCAATATCACGCACAGTCACACTTTCACTGTGAAGATATCATATCAAAGAAACTGAATCTTGACTATTATGAATTATGAATAATTTGAGCAGATCATGGAATCCAAGTTGTATCTTAAATAAATTCATTTGAAAATAAAATATTATTTGCACTATTTTATTTGAATAAATTATTTTTACGTGATATTCATTGATTCTGGTAGTCAATTCACTGATTATAAAACATTGTTGAGCTTACAAAATAAAATAAATTTTGCACTATTTTATTTTATTTCAATAAATAATTTTTCTATATACATTGATTCTGGTAGTCCAATATTAATAACTGTACTTATTCTACATGTTACAGTACACAGATGCACAGTCAATAATGATAGAGGCGACTGCTCGTCAAATCCTGATAATGCTACCGTGACAGACTGGATGCCTCTGTTGCTGATAGTGCCTCTCAGACTGGGGCTTAGTGAAATTAATCCCGTTTATGTTGATGGACTAAAGGTAATTATCGTAATAAATTTCATTTCTGACATGACTCAAAATGAACTGAAAATTACCATAGATTCTTTGTGAAGAAAACGATAATAAATCAACTGATTAAAAATAAACACTTGCCACAGCTTCTTTTAGTACGAGTTCGTTTAAATAATTTTCAACCTCAAACAATTATTATCTCGATCTTTCATCTCAATATTTATTATCTTCTTTTATCTATACACCGTGTTCGGCCATTACCCTTTCAAAGCGAAATCTACCCATGTTAACATAGTCATATTAAAGTTATATTATGGGTTAGTGTTAAATGGGTGTTAACATATGAATATTGACAAATATTATGAATTATGTATATTTTTATACAAACATAAATTAATATAACCGCCTCCATGGTCTAGTAGTTGAGACCACCGGGTGTTGATCGGGAGGACCAGGGTTCAATTCCCCCTGGGGCAGAAATTTTTCTGCTCGGTTTGGTTGGTGGTCTTACCTTACCTAAGTTTGTCGCCATAATAACATTGTTTATAGCATTGTTGTGTTATGACAATTTAGAGGTAAGATAGCCAGTTCCTCAGTTGTTGAGGAGTCCAGGCGAAGCTCGCTTCCACCTTCGTCCTTAGGCCTTATCGTCACTTACCATCAGGGAGATGAAGGCCAAGAGTTTCCCTGTCGTATGTAAAAAAAAATATTATAAAATGTACAACCCTGAACATCGACAGAACATATGTCATGAAATATTTGGAGTGACAACACGTATCCTTTTAAACATGCCGCGTAGATTTGGACGAGATAAATTAGGCCATTTTGTTGACCCTGGAATGACCGTTATGTAAACAAACAAGAACTGACGGCTAGGGGTGCCACAGCGTAGTTTGTTTTGAGATCCTTAAAAATCCTTTACTCCACTAATAGGTATCGATTTTTATTAAAAGTGCTCTATCAAAAGTTGTTCTCCATTATTTGTACTTTCTCACCCTTTCGGCTTGATACACCTTTTGAGACTAACCCAGTATAGTCTTGTTTGATTAATGGCGAGTCTGACGTACATTTCAACCTACACCTAGACTAAATGATCACTTCAGTATTTATATAAGAGGCGAGACTTATAGACATTGCGTTCATAATAATAGACATTTAAATTTGAAATTTCCGTTAAAACATACCTTTTTTTAGTACAAAACACAATACTTTACCCTTATTAGGGGTTAAAGAATGCAATTTCAATTGGCTGCGGTTTTGTATTGAAAATTTTAACCAATTTTTCATAATCTCACAATATACAATATAGGTTTTGTTTTGATTCAAAGCAGCCAATATGCTCAAATGGCAATTTCATATTAAAAACCTCCATTGCTTAGTTGCTAATCTGGGTAGTAGATCTCTTGCAACATTGGCTTTCTGCTGCATAGATATTTTTTAAGGATATTTTTGTATTGTGAACTTTTTGCCTCACAGATATTTTCTATTTATCACCCCTGTTTGGTGGGCCCTTAGTGAAGCAGATTTGCCTCTAAGGTCCTATGCGTGCCAGCAGCGAGGGATGCTCTCATTGCGCAGCTGGTGTCGGTGTTGGTATCCCAGGTCACTCGATACGCTGTTTGCGTTTGAGCCTTCCTCCAAGAAGTTCTCGCTCGGACTTAAAAATAATAGCGAATGCTTCAATTTCAGGTCTGTTTTCAAAGTCCTCAATCTATAGGTGTAATAGGTGGAAAGCCTAACCAAGCTTTGTATTTGATTGGGTGTGTTGAAGATGAAGTTATATACTTGGATCCCCATACAACACAGAAATCTGGATTTGTGGAGGTGAGTCCAAGTTGACCAATTTACACACACAAATTTAAATCACAATATCCAGATAAACACATAAACGACTGACTTCATGAGTGTTATACTATTTAAAACGTGACATTTTTGCAATACGCATTTCGAAATATCCTTAAAAACCTTAAGAGGAAACATCAAGGTCGAGAGGATTCAAAAATAGGTATTTGTAAAATGTATTGCTGTCGCACTGTGTGTCCGAACAACTGAACTGAGTGCGATAGGGACAACTGCAGCTGGGACCGAAAATACCTATAAAAAGAACACAAAATATACGTTTCGTAGTCCCCTGTTTTCTCCGCGAAAAATTGACCGATTTAATTACTCTTTGCGTAAAAAATTAAAGCAAGGCTTTTTCTGTGTTTCTACATTTTGCTTATTTCATAAAATGTTCTTCAATTTGTTTGCTGGACATTTGAATACAGCAGAAAATTAGGTCGAGTTTTTAGGTTTTTAAAATCTCTTTTAATAATTACATTAATAAAAAAAGGAAAACATAGGAACATGCTTATAGTGGCCATTGGTTTTATTGAAAGAAATAGAGCAATTAGTGCCATTATCCAGGAAGGAAACAGCGGACTACGTTTGTATGAAAAAACGGACTGTACGATATCCTCTTAACAATGGCGCCATTTCTTTGTGCGTTATAAAGAGTATTATTCTATTCATTAAACAAACAATATCAGACAATGTGTGTAGAAAAAATCTGTTGCAAATTAAGAAATGAAATTATTATTTTTTTCGTGGATATTTAAACATACAATTGAAAACGTCAATTAAAGTTTGATTCTAACACTCTTTTATAATACGGACCTTCCCAAGAAGAGCGAGCTTGAAACTCGAGGGTTGCTGTTTCAAAATAAGCTACAAAAGAATTATTGATGTCACTCTATTAATTAATATCAACACTAATCAATGCACATTGTTCCATTCTGTACTTCAATATATAGTTTTTCATTTGGCGGTCTTATGTCTTCTTCACTTAGAAAATGGACCTTGATGGCTTAAGTATCACAGATCACTAAATAGTATAAATAGTTACTGCCTAAATGGCTGGAGATGTGGGTATACTAGCTAACACGGTTAATTTCGTATCACCTTGACAGATATGACCGTTATTTTCCATACATAATTACAATATTTACTATAAATGTTTTTTTAAGCTTTTCCTTAGAATTTTCCTAATTACTTTTCCTTTTAAACCACCCCTTTTAGTATGATAGCGAACAAAAGGAAAAAAAATATATGTTCAAAAAATAGATTAAGCTGATTTTTAGTTTTAACGAGACTAACGAACGGCGATTAATTTTTTATACTCAGAATCGCTTCGCAAGACTGTTAATAAAAAATATTGTAGAAAAATGACACAAAAAATAAACTTTGTTACAGAATAAAATGACTGACGAACAAAAAGAAATAGACTGTACATTTCATTGTAAATATGCTTCCCGGATACCGATACTGGCAATGGACCCGTCTGTGGCTGTGGTTAGTATTTTTTTAGTTATAAGTTTTAAGTTTACAACTACGTAGAACTGGGCATATAAGCACTGCATCGAAAGGTAATGTCTTAGACTAAATTTCTTTATTGTACATCAAAACACATTGTAAATTAACGTTATTAATTATTATTTCAATTTCAACATCAATGTACCTATGTTTATGAGTCAATATAATGCATATGAATATGAAATTAAAAAATAATATTTTCGATTTTGGTAGTATAGACGGCCTAATCGCACTAAGCGATCTCTTCCAGGCAACCTTTGGATGGACTATATTTGCAGAAATAAAAATTATTAAAGTTTGCAACGTACGTACATCTTTAAACTTTATAGTCTTCTTCTTCTTCTTCGTCGTACGGGCATTTTCCGCAACTCGACGACTGTGCGCCTGTTTTGCGTCGGAGGGTTGAAAGCTGGATCACTCCAGCCATCCTAGCTCCTCCAGGAAGTTTCCCAGCTCTCGAAGGTTGCCCAGGACGTCCTGGAGGGTACCCGGGCTGCCCAGGTGCTTTGCCCGGTAAGTTGCCACCTCTCTGCATTCTAGCAGCACATGGGCAGCTGTCTCCTCTGCCTCCATGCATGCTCTACATAGAGAACTGTCCGTGATACCTAGGTTAAAAAGGTGCCTGTTAAAATTGCTGTGTCCCGTTAATGCACCCGTGATTAGGCGCAAGCGAGGTTTTAACTTTATAGTCTCGATTGTTTTTACTGCGGGACAGAAAAACAAGTCATACTTTAAGTACTCGTAATCAGCTCAAATCTCCTACGTACGACGGTACGGTAGCGGCGAAACGTGGACGTGCGCTCATATTTACAAGGCGATACAAAAAAAATCGAAATTGCTGTGTGTTGCGCGTCGAATCATGGCATTGCGCAGGTCTCGCAGTGCGACTTCTATGTTTATAATAATGCTACACGTTGATTCATTGTGCCCCGTAGGAAATAGTCGAGAGGCGTCAAATCTGGTGATCGCGCAGGCCACTCAATAGGACCTTGTCGGCCAATCCATCTGTTTGGATATGTCTCGTCGAGATATGTCCTTACAATACTGGCGTAGTGGGCCGGACATCCATCCACCTGTACGAACATTCCGTGCCGTAAAGCTAACATCCCCTAATAATCACGGCAGTTCATCGCCGCAGCAGTGATTCTTTTCCCCTAACATAGAATGAGTTAATTAATTTAATTAATTAAATAATTAATTAGACGAAACGGGTCCAATGATCACGACTCTGATAGAAAAATTTGCGAAGTTATCGGTACTGCGGTCTCCAACACCCCGTTTCGAATGATCATTTATCTATTGTTACAATTGACCTCGAGACGCGATTTATGTGGCGTTTGTTCGCTGAAATAATGCAGATTGAAATAAGTACTAGAAAACAATACCATATAGGGTGTACTTATTATAATAAAATTGGATTTAAGTAAATAAAAAAATACGCTTTTTTTCTCCTTTAATCCTCTGTCAATGATAATAATATTGACAAAATTTGTGTTTTGACAGCACTATTATTGATCCTTAAGGATCACATTGGCATTTATTTCATTGGTTTTGGCTATTCATTCAAGAGTTATAACGGTTTATGCACGCCAGGTTCGCAACGGAGGGTAAAAAAATTTAATGGCCCCTAAAAAATCCAAAAAAAAATGGTATTTTTTTAACACTAAAATGCCCCCTGCCTCGTATGTGCACTTTATGCAGAAACACACTGAATATTGGCATTTAAAGTTATGTTTTAATTGTTATTCTGAAGTTTTAATCTCTTAACCCTTTATAGATAGAATAACCGTTGAGGCAAAATCTATTGACCTTGCCGCTTCAATCGAAATAGATATTCTAATTGTTTCATCGACATAAGTCTAATGAAGTTCTTATCTTAACGTTATGTAATATATTTTCAGTGTTTTCTTTGCCGAACTAAGAACGACTTTAAAGAATTGTGTGAAACCATAGAGAAGAGTTTGATGACGGACAGCTCGCCGCTGTTTGAGCTGTGCGAAGAGCGGCCGTCACACTGGGGACCCCTGGATGATATTGATCTTCAAAATACGTCCCTGTTTACAGGTAACTACAGATCTCAGCACATAACTTTAACTGAAACGGCTGACTTCTGCGCAGCTGCGATCGCAAGCTCTCGTGTCCTGCACTTGCTTGAGATCCAAAAACTTTGGCAACGAACTTTAGCGGATTTAGGAATAGCAACTTCAATTTCGCAAGAAAACAGTCACGTAACACATATTTCTGTGATAACAACTTCGCAGGTGACGGCCATTTTTGTTTATCTTACTTGCTGCGATTTAATCGAACCTACATAATAGGGGTTTAATTTAAAAACTTGCCGCATCAACATATTAGCTATTAACTGACCTGAGGGGCAATCGCACTATTTACCAACGTTTGAACCAAAACCAAAACGTTACCGTTCCCATATGTTTTGCCATCTAACTGCTGTCAAGGTGTTGTCAAAATGTATGGGAACGGAAACGTTTCTGATTTGGTTGAAACGTTATAATTAGTGCGATTGCCCCTCTGATGGGCAATCGATTACCATTTTATCGTAATTTTGACAATCAGTTAAAAGATGAAAATTTCTTACCAGGAAATAATAAAAAATACCTTGCTTGTTGAGTCTATAATAGGCTCCCGGAGTTCTACCGCAAAGGTGGAAGTGACCTTACTGTGACATGGTAGAAATGTTTTGACGATGAGGGTAAATGCTTTAATTAAATAAATTTATTTAACCTTAAGAAAAAAAAATAGCATAAAACAGCAATTTCATACTTATCCCTAATCTATACTATATAAAGCTCGATTTCTATACTATATAAAGCTGGATTTCTATACTATATAAAGCTAATATCAATAATCTATACTATATAAAAATAATGTTCTATCAATAGCACGTCAGGCTATATAAAACTGTCAAATATCTGTGATTGATTTAGAGCCTTAAACTGTTTAACGTTAAGTTCAAAGTTGATTGAAATAAAATCATTTTCTGGTAGCCTGATGTGCTGTTGGCTGCATATGTATCTATCCAATATCTTAATCATATTTTGTTACCATTCCAAAACTACACTGCGGATTTAGTATAAAGAAATTGTTATGTATAATATACTATATGTATAGGTGGATAGATGAGATCCAGATTAAAAGATAGGTTTACTTCGATTTTTTCCCCAGCATCAAACTTTACCACATCCTGAACCTATTTCAGCAGCGGACTATACGATACTAGATCGCTGTATTGAGGCATAGCACACACTTCACTTATTTTAATGGCATACTCAGAATTATCATTTTGATATACCTTATGTCCATTAATTTATGGAGTACTTTTGTTATGTATATATTTATTACATTATAGTCTCTACGCCTTTACTGAGACCATTTCAATCGGCCCGTTCCAGATAAGCATTTTTAGCCATAAATACCAACATTTTTAGCATCTCTGCGTTTCATTAGCCGGTGATGCTAGTTTTTCTTGCTGGTTGTCATGCGTTTCATTTAAGCATTTTTAACACGAAATGCTAGCATCAAATACCCATGTTAATAGATGGGTCCTCTGATACCACTTTTTGACAGCTTTCAAATTTGACATTTGGAATCTTTTTTTCATGAATCAAAAAGGATTTTCAGCGGTTTTAAAAAAAATATTGAAAGATATTTATAGTATTAGCATAAGAATAACTAATACAGTATAGAAGCGAATCTCCTTTGTGGGTGCGCCAAATGCCACTATTTGCATACCTACAGCGCCCTTCCCCCTGTAACGCCCCGCAGTAGTCTGCGGACGCCGCTAGGGTCACCACATGGACGTATGGTTACCACTACAATATTTTTTATATAGGTACCTGCATATTTTACATTAAATGCGAAACTGAGCATACACCTTATTGATTTTGTACTTCAAGTGTAGCGAGCGAGCGACTATCTTTAGCAATAGTACGCACATTTTTTGTTTTTTTGATTCCGTAGTTATAAGAACCTGCCTATTTTTGATTAATTGAGCATAATCCCTACACTTCGAGAACAAAATCATTAAAATGTTTCGAATTTCGATGTACAAAAATGGTTTGTAATTTAGGTATCGTACCTACGTTTATAGTCCAAGAGTTGAAGTTATGAATGTACTAATGGATAAAACCTAAGCTCACTTTTTACTATCAGACCAACATTTTCACTTGAAAAAAAATCTGTTGTTTCATAATTTTAATCAAGTATTGATTTTTTTTTCTTTTTTTAAAAACGTCGCCCCACACTAGGATTTTCTCCTGTGTCGTGGGTGCAGTTACAAACATAGAATATCACATGCACATACGCCCAGACCGGAACAAATTTCTGTAGGCCATACAAAATATCTGTCCCATGCGGGAATCGAACCCGCGACCCGTTGCACAGTAGGTGATCACTCGACCTCTGCGCTAACCGTGTCGTCGAGTCGTCGTGTCGTCGATTGTATTTAAATTTTATATGGAACAGTGACAAAGGTCGATAAAAATATATATAGCAGTACCAAAGTTTCTCATAATTCAAATTATTCCCGACTTGACAAAAAAAATCCCATACTTACAGAGTTTCAAAATTGCACTACAATGACAGCTTTAGAAACTCGATACATTATATTGTATTAGCTTTGACTTGTAATGAATATTACGAACAAAACGGTATCTGTATCAAGGGTAGGTATAATAAAAATAATTTTAAAGTATTCAATCGTTTTTATTTAAAATGTTTCAATTCAACAGAAATATTTACAAATGTCTGATATTTATAAAAGATGGCGTTTTTGTAGATGATTTGAAGTTTCGGTTATTAAACTTCAGCACGTAGTAAATACGCATTCTTATAAAAAGCTTAATCAGGTAATCAATAGGAAAACATTCACAAGGTATGTTGTGGAGCGTGAAGCTAAGTGGACTGTATATGGAGTAAATGAAATGGAGACAAGATTTCGAGCAATATAATATAATAATTTAAAATACACAAAAACAAGAACCTCACTCAAACAATATAAATTTGGCAACTAACTTCAAAAAAGAGACAAGTCAAATAAAATACATACAAATACACACAATCTCGGAAACGAAACAAGATATCTAAAAGGGAACAGAGTAGGTCAGGACCTTGTAAAAGCAAGGAGTTAAGGCTTACGCCTTTTGTTGATGCGGCGGCATCATGCACTACCCTGATTTTCTGTTTCCGTGGGTGGAAAACGCCAAAGGTTGGTAGGTACCAACGGATGCTTCCGTCGGCGTTTATACAGGAATCGTTAGCTGGGACCCGTTTGTAGTAGGTTTCGGGATCACACTCTTCAGCGTAGCCCTTGTTGATGATGTTGCTCATGAACTGTTGATAGGCGGCGGAAAAAGCTTCGTCTTTGGACATCTGACGTTGAAGAGCTTTGAAACGTGAAAGTGTCTGTGGGTAACTGTCTGGGATGAGCTTCGGTCTATCATTTTTCCACGGCAGAGCAACTTCGTAGTGACCATCATCGAGCTTGCGTGTTGAGGACTCAACGATGTCTATAGCTCTTTGATCGTCATCGGAGTGGCGCGGGATGCTCTTCATTATTCCCAAAGAATCGATGTCGTACTGACGTTTAATGAGAGCATCGAGATCGTCGTTAACATGGTTCACAAAATCAACCGGTTTTGATGAAATTGATAAAGCACCATGTAGAACCCAGCCTAACAGAGTCCTCGACGCGACAGGTTCATTCTTTTTCCCGCATCTTACTTCACGGCTCAGTAATAAGTGCCAATCGGGAGCGCCGATAAGTATGGTTGGCGTATTGTGAGAGTGCGACAGGTCATCCGCTAAGTCGGTTAAGTGCGCAAAATCCGAAAAGTTGATGGACTCGGGATTTTGCACGCGGAGTCCTAAAGGCTTTATTGCTCGCGCGTGCTCAATGAGGTACCGCTCTGGTAGGTTACGTCCCCTTACGTAAAAGTTGACGTAACCTACGTCGACCAGTTTAGTCATACCTCCAACACCTTCAATGCGAAGGCGCTCCTTACGAGACGGTTGAATACCGATGTGCTCCGCCACGTCGCCGTCGATCAGCGTCGCCGTGCTGCCCTCGTCAAGCAGCGCCACAGTCTCGAACTCGCCGTTGGGGCCCTCGAGCACGATCGGGAGCGTCTTCAACAAGCCGCGGGGGCGAGGAGTCGGTTGCGATGACCCTGTCATATTGATAAAAAAATCAGAGGTATTCGCAACCTTGATATGTGACTCGGTCTCGCCGACGTCCGCAGTTGTCGTTGGGCTGGCAGAAGGTACTTGCGTACTCGTATTGTTGCAATGGGCGCTGGAGCTGGATGTTGCAATATTAATACGTGTACTGTCAGAGGTTGTAGCCATGCCGTGTAAAAGGGAGTTATGTCGCTGTATGCATCAGTTTACTCCACAGCGCTTGGCCTTACAGTTGTTCCACGTATGTGGATTGGTTTTTAGACAGCGGTAGCAAACTTTAGATTCCCTGACCCAGCGCCATCTGTCATCTACGGCTAAAGACAAAAAAACCTTGCAAGCCTTTATGCTATGGTGACCTTGTTTGCAGTACGTGCATTCAATGGGTTTGCTAGTGGAGACTGTGGCATGAACCGTCTCTCTCTTAGCGAAAGGCTTGGCTTGATGCGTAGATATCTGCGGTTTCACAGTACCATCAAAAGTAAAATTAAATTTTAACTGCTTATCTGCTTCGGTTAAAAGGAATCGTGATAAAAGCTCTAATTTTGCGAGATTATGTTTTTCGGGCTCATACGCAGCTGCGAAATCAGTAAATCGAGCTCTCGTATTTTCATTCAGTTTGACCAAAATACAGCGAAAGAGCTCTGGTGAAAAGAGGTACTCATTTTGTTTGATCATTTTAATTGTCGCAATAAAATTGCGCAATTTGTTTGCGAGCGAGTTTAAATCATCAGGAGAGCTTATCTTGGGTTGGCGCGCAGGGCAGCGACCTCGCGGCCGACCAGGATCTCCGGACGGGCGTAAGTCTGCTCCAAGGCGTCCACGACGTCCTGCGGGTCGCGGCTCGTCCAGAGCAGTGACGCTACAGACTTGTACGCTTGGCCACGAATTGCGTTGCTTAACCGCGATAAGTTTTCTGCTGGGGAGAAACTAGATTTAGTTCTATTGTAACTGGTTTTAAATGCCATCCATTGACCAATGTCGCCTGAAAAAGTAATAAGTTCGGGTTTTTTCGGGCGGTCAGATAAAGAGGTGATGGCATGTGCGAGCTGCGTGAAAGGATCCGTGCTGAAAGTCGGTTGTTGTCTTGTCATGACGTTTTGACTCTGAAGAGCGTGCATAGGTTTATCGTTGTACGCTTTGTTGACGAATGGCTCGTGAGGCGATGCCGTGTTGACGAGGGTAGCTGGCTGTAAAGGACGTCCTTGGTCGTTACCCAAGGTGACAGCTGCTACCTCGTCAGGCATGTTCACATGAACTAGATTCGTCATGTTGGCGTTTTGTTCAGAAACCCACGTTGCAGTACGTCTTGAGTGATAAGAACAACTAGACTTATCTTGGGTATCCAAAGCGGCGAGTTTGGCTTGAAGCTCCGCTTGTTCCGCTTCGAGTTCAAGTCGAGCAAGTTCACGTTCGCGTACGGTCTGTTCGCGCTCGCGTTCAGCTTGCTGGCGTGCGAGCTCGCGCTCGCGCTCCAGGCGCCGTCGTAGAGCATCTGCTTCGACTGCTAACTTCTGCGCGCGGACTGTCGCCGACGAGCGGGAAGAGTGCGAGCGATGACTTGCGGAGTGTTCGCTGCAAGCGCTAAGTGCTTCGTGAGATAGAGTTTTGGAATTGCCTTTGTTCGTGCTAGGTCGGTCACTTGGGCGCATAGTGGTGCTAGGTTGTGCTGCACTGGCAAATGTGCGCTCCGGATGTGTGGCCGAGCTGACTGGCGATTCCGAAACCCTCTCAGTTGCCACGGGCAGAGCCGGCCGGACGCCGATCGGGGAGTGCTCAGCACGTTCGCGCGGCGTGCGCTCGGCTCTGGACGTTGTGAGGTCCGCCACAGATTTGCTCTTACTACGTGTCTCCATAGTTGAAAAAAGGTGACAATATTTTAAATGTAAAGCAAAAAAAAAAGGAATGCAAAATGTAGCGAAAGTGATAAAATGTAGACAAGAATGAAAATTTGACACAAAGTGACAAGATGAAAATTTTACAAGGAGATGGTTCTTACTTACGGTGAGAATGACCAAAAATGTTGTGGAGCGTGAAGCTAAGTGGACTGTATATGGAGTAAATAAAAAAGAGACAAGTCAAATAAAATACATACAAATACACACAATGTCATATAAAAAGAGGCCAGTCACCAACAAGGTACCTGAAACACACGGTGCGCGCCTTGACTGGCGATTCCGTTCAACGGAAATCAAACGGTAGGTCTTAGAATAATAACGCATAGAAACCCAATCGGCGCGCACAATTTGAAGCAACTAAAACTAAGCCATAAATGGCTCACTACGCCGGACAGCTCCGTAGTGTTCAAGGTCAATGTGCTTCGAATGTATCTCTCGTAAAATAATTAATAATGATGACTTGTGCAGTTGAATGGTATCACAAGACATCTGAAAAGATTATAAAGTGTAATAACATTATTATCACAGCAAAGATTTAAAAATTGTTTAGTATTTTATCCATATAAGACAAATTATACGAAACTTTTCATTTCAATCGTTGTGTTGCCAGTTTGGAAACATAAATGTCCCAATTTAACCGACTAAACAGGTTATGATTAATATGAAAAATATTTAGGTATCGACTAGGCGACACTTATCCTGTTTATAATATAGGTTTAATTTGAAGTTAAAAAAAACAACACATCGAAGAGCGAGACGCGATGCGTATGATTTTAGAGAATTTTCTAGAGATTCGATTGGGATTTTTAAATACAAGCCATATTGATCCTAAAAAAGAAAAAAGGTTAGGGTGTAGCAAAGGGAGTGCGGCACTTAGAAAAATTTCACCGTATTTTGTAAGAAGCCCAGGACTTATTTTCGACTGTTTTTAGAAGGAACTACCTAGCTTCTGCCCGCAACTTCGTCTGCGTGGACTTTAATTTTGAACAATTTTCTATTTTCCCTGGGTAACTACTTAAGGAATCGGGATAAAAGGTAGCCTATGTTTTGTTCCATGTCAAAGGCTACATGCATGCCAAATTTCATCCAAATTCGTTCAGCCGTTTTTGCGTGATTGAGTAACAAACATCCAAATATCCAAACATCCACAATTTCACATTTATAATATAACTAGGATTTTCTATTTTCCCTCGGGAACTACTTAAGGAATCGGGATAAAAGGTAGCCTATGTTCTTTTCCATGTCAAAGGCTACATGCAAGCCAAATTTCATGCAAATCCATTCAGCCGTTTTTGCGTGATTGAGTAACAAACATCCAAACATCTAAACATCCAAACGTCCACACTTTCACATTTATAATATTATATATAATAATATTAGTAGGATAGGATTTCAATTTTAATTATATTTCAAGAAAAGTATTAACAAAAACGCTTATATCTCGGAAACAGTGCATCGGATCTAAAAAATTACGAAATTTTTGACCCCCACATACTCCTCCGATAATTGAGACACGAATAGTGGACTTATCAAAAAATGGTCAAGTGTGAGTTTGCCTTTTTTTCATACTACATTCGGATTTTTATATGGAGTTTAATCCAGCTCCTACATTGTGTAGCAACAGGAGGGCTCTAGGGGAGAAGTCCCCGCCATCACAAAAGAAAACAGGTGACGGGGTTGCGTAGTCATGTTCTGAACTATTTTATTCGACACACTTTTCTATGATAACAAAAAAAATTGTAAGTATTCTTTAAACACAATAAACTTTTTATGATATGAGTCGAAAAAGACAATGTGGACCTACCTAACAGCATTATCAAATTGACATTTGTTAAGAAAACAAATACAATTAACGGATTAATGAAGATTATTATACGCGGTAGGTACGTACCTCTTTCATTATTAGAAATAAGGAATTAACTATTTACATGACAATTATTTCATTTTAAAATATACGCTTTTTAGTACTTATATAAACAGAGATTTGGCAACTTTCATTTCATTTCTGTCTTTACATAAAAACATAAAGACATAGATTAGGTACGACAATTGCGACATTCATTTAACAACATGAGCACAAGTTGAGTTTAACCTCATTTTGGGAAAACAACTGCTCGGTGGCGTGCACTGGCAGCCCCGTCATATCGTAGTGTGCGTGTGTCGCGCGTAAACAACTTCACACAGCGGTGTCATTTTTTGCTTCACTTTAATCATCGCGCTCAGTACTGGACTATCCTTCTATGCGTTATTATTCTAAGCGGTAGGTAAATAACGTGGCATTGAGCGCTCGACGGCCGGGAGTTTCGCTTCTATACTCGTATTATTAGTTATTCTTATGGTATTAGCTAATTCTGATTTATATTATTAAAAATTTTAAGTGGCTGGACTAATTAAGTGAGGTGTCAAAATTCAGCATGAAAAATTAGTATCTTGCGTTTCATTTGTAACAATTAGCGCGGCTAAAAATTTCTTATAAGAAACGCAAAACGAGGCTAACATCAGATGTTAGCCTCAGGAAGTAGCAGTGCTTTATCTGGAACGTAGGGAATGAGTCCAAATATAATTACGTCATATTAACATGTTTCAAAAGATTTATTTCATTTCATTTCAGGCTATGAAGAAGTGGACAGACAATTTGACGATTCCGATGAAGGGTTTGAAATACTATGATTATTGTGCAATTTGTTTTTCGAACATCACAAACAATATTTCGTTGTTTTATATTTACAATAATTTTAGATAAAATGAAGATAGTGTATATGAATATTGAACGCATAGTATAATATTAATATATTATGGGAATTAAAACTGCGAATGCATTCTCGTTCCTAAATTTAGTTTGCAATTAATTTAACTAGACTGGAGGTAGCGTAAGCCTCAATATGTATTTTGGCAGTGCCTTTTAAAATGTACAGTGTAGGACAGTCTTGTAAGTGAATCATCACATTCCTGTACCGTGGCAGCTTGTTGCACAATCTCAAGTCGGGGAAACATTTGGTGGGAATGGGGAGCAAATATTATGTTTGGTGAGACCTTTTTATTGCACTAAACACTACGATTGTCTGTATCCAAGTCACGGGCTTTTTTTTGGGAACTATATCATGTGAAAATTGTTTGCATTGAATAAACTTTGCAACGGAAAGCTTTGGTTTGATATATTATAGAAAGTTTATCTCAAATCGCTGTCTACAACGTGTTAATGAATGTTTGCTCAGAATCCAGAGGATAATCGTTTCCATTTATATTAAATATGGGTCAGATTTTATAAAAAAAAAATAATTACGTCGTTATTTATGTTACTTAATTAATTTTCGGTATCATCGTTGAATGTATAATTTCTCGAGCCGAACGTGTCGTTCTGGTGGTATCCGGGTTTGCGGGTGAGGTGCGTGCGATGACCCGGCGCGTCGACATTATTGATATTCTGATTTAGTTCGGCCGGCGCTTGCGTCGCAAAGGTGCTCGTTTATTGCATTTTCGTGAAACTTATCAATGCTTTGGGGGTTGCTTATCGATACACGAATGTGAAATATTGTGAATTGGGCAGGATATTAGCGTGGTGCAATGACAATGTATAGTATATAAAGCGGTGAGACGTTTTTGCGAACAATTTGGTGGTTCTCTGTCAAACAGTGTTTCGTCCTCAGATTGACAGAGGAAGAAACCGCAGCGTAGCATCATGCAATCATTGCCAATCGCACGTAATGAAAATCCGAACTCGTAAGTAGAAAGTGACGTTGTAATTTTGTGTAAATAAGTTGATTTCGTCACAATTAATTCAAATTTCAAGTGTAATTAAAAACTTTTAAACGCCAACCTACCTACCTACGTGATATTTTCCACGCGATAATAGTAGAATTTGCCATTGCCAGTCGGTTTCAAAGCCTGGAAAAAGTGATGAAAACATTTGCATCTCATTTAGTGTAATGCAAGGTACCTAGTAGTACAGTTCAGTGGACGACGGAGTCCAATGGTCAGTGTTGAATGCAATTTCGGGGTACGCGCACGGCGCGACGGTTAGCAACATCGTACTTGTTTGCGGTCGCGCGACCATAGACTCAAATTTGCAAGAAAAACATAAAGATGGAAATATACTCGTAAATATTCGGCGAAAATTTAATTCATAGGTAATTAATTCTTTCATAATAAAAGTAATTTGAGGTGTCTGAGATTTTGAGTTATATTATACGCATATTTATTCCTATTTATTTTTATTACATTATAAAGATGGATATTTGGTGAAGCGTTTCCGCCTTTAGATAGTCCCCGAAGTATAGACAAATGTTGATCCGACAGCTAATGTGATTCAATGAATTGTAATTTTTTTCTAGTCATAGCATAGACGGGCACAAAATGCTATTAAGAACTTGCCAGAATCACTAACTTAAACGGTATTCCTTCAGGTCAACATGTTTTTAGTTAACCCATTATAACAAATGTATTTGCAATAATATTTATGTATCTAGTTATGTGTGTATGTATCATTTTAATTTGTAATAGTAATAATTGTCCCAATATAATATATCTAAAGATATAAATATAGTGTTTAATAAGTAAACAATGAACGGAAAGGAGACGACGAAAATGATTTATTTTCGCTAAATTCTGGAATACTCAAGACATTACAAATAATGTATATTAGGAGTTACATTTTTATATTTAAAACTACGGACATTTAAATGCAAATTTTTTTGTCATTTTGTTTCAAAACATCTATTAAAATTTTTGTATATAGTCTCGATGTAAAATTATTATTCTATGCAGATGTTAAACCATAATTGTTTTGGATGAAGCGGCCAAAGATTCAGATATTTTTATAATAAATTCAAATAAAGACATAAATATTTGTTTTATTGGAGAAGCGTTATCCCTTGCCACCAGCCCTATAACGATAATTGCTAGAAAACACTATAAAAATCGCTGCGATAGCGTGGCGCTATACGATGTAATAGCTCTCTGTGTTTCTGTTTCAGTATTGTAAGCGTTAATGCTATGATCATGGTAAAGTGGTAGACTGCTTACCTACTATTGTTACGAGTAGGGAATTTAACAAAACGCCAACTCCAGAAAGCGAAAAATAAGCACACGCACAACAACACAATGCACTACACTCAGCATTACGTAACACAATACAAAACGCACTACACTACACTAATCGGATTTCGCAGTAAATTGCACTTATTGTTGATATTACTTTGATCGCTTTTACTGTGCACAGAAGTCATTATGTATCTTCGACAACTGTGTGTAGGCATCACACAAGTGGCCTTTGTATATACGGATACGACCGTATATGTAAGTATAACTCGAAAACGTGTAGCGCGGCCTTCCAAAACATTCCTCGTAGGTTCGTTGTTCCAGCATATTCGTTACTTTTCTATTAGATTCCAGAACTTTCCAGTAGATTCAGGGACCATTTAGAACAGCGTTTCCCATTTGGTGGGTCGCAACCCGGTACCGGGTCATCAAAATAAAATACCGGGTCGCAGCGTTCCCGCCTCGTTTATAAATAATACTAGGTAATCTAGGTATCGATAATAATCAACGAAATAGCCGATACCGAAATAAAGCTGGAAAAGTTATCTAGTAAAAACATTTTTAATTGTACTATCGAGGACACTGGCACCTTACCACTCCTACGTCGAAAGTCGCTTGCACACTGCACGATGACAATCGCGTCGGACCACGCCCCGCTTCATTCATTCACCAATAGTAAAGCGTAAAGCATACTGACACTAAGAGCGATTCAATGAAACCAGATGTCTGTTTATGATTGGCTGTAGTAAATCGTAGTAAAAATACGTAGCCAATCAGGGATAGGTATGGGTCGTGTGGGCGTGTCCGATGCGATCCGCTTCAAAGGAATATTTCTACAAAGTGTAAGGCACGAGAGACCTCGATAGTACATAGGTATGTCGAAATATAAACTAACTTCTAACAACAATAATTGTGTTAATATTTTACTAAAAGTAAGCCGGGGGGTAGAACTATTAAATTATTGAGTGGGTTACAAGTGGCAATATGAAAATGACCGGGCCATGACAGAATATTGTTTAGGAAACGCCGATTTAGAACATTCGACGCCCTTCGGGAACTTTCTAAGAGTCTCGCGATTTTACTGGAATGTCCGAAAACCCTTTTTCGACGTCATTTACGAAACCTACGACTCGAAACAGTAAAACAAATGTGTTTACGCGTCCGTCGTAACACTTTTTAGATTAGACAATAGTAAATTAAGGAGGTGGGCAAGGGTGTGAAGTGTGAGAAGAGAGAATGAAACAATATATTGAAATACATCCTCAAATTTGAGCATCGTAAAATGTTCCAAAAAACAACACCAATAATTCATAATACCCATTTATTACATACAATTATTAAAGACATTACATTTTGGTTGTTAACCAACACTGACTGATCATAGCCATACTGTATGATAAATAGACTGCTGGGCACAATAGAGCATGACAATATTAACTATTGCAGATTCCGGTAGTAGAAACATCTTTCCCAACTGCTTTATCTTAATATTTAAAATTCTCGTGTCACAGTGTTTGTAACCGAACTAACGGCTTGACCGAATCTTTATGAGATTTTTTGTGTATATTTGGTAGGTCTGAGAATAGGTCGTAGACTTTTTTATACTCTAGGTGATAAGGGTGGCCCTCTCCAGATTATTTTTTGCAATTATTATGGCGAAACGTTCGAAACTACTCCGCGGGCACAGCCAGTAAGTGTATAAAAATATGCGTTAATTACTTTTGATGCTGATTTTACATGCAGTTGCAGTCTGGCGACGTTTTTTCTTCACTTTTAAGGAACAATATTATTAGTTATTCTGCAAACTACAGTTATTTTTATAACTAAAAACAAAAGTTCGTTTCCTTTGAGCAAAATTTGCTAGTATAATGTTATTTACGCCACTTGCCACTTAGGGAGGTAATGGGTTGATTCGCATATAAGTGTACTATAGTTTGTTAATTTTCGATTAAACAATTACAGTAGTATTATAGCTAGGTGTTTAATGCCACAGAATATATATTTTTCCTTCCAGCTTGTCAAGTTTATACAGAATTTCAACAAAAAAGATTATTTAAAGAATATTGCGGCAAGTAATTGAAAACATGGAAAGTTCTACAGCAAGATAAAATGTCGTACTAGGTATATAATTATCTTGGTTAACATATAATCGTATAGACACCATGTACATAGCTGATATTTAAATGCCACGATGAATATTTTAACCTTAGATATCGTACTCGTTAAATCAGTGGTAAATAGCATTATGGAACCTTAGTTCTGGTCAATTGCTTACAGTTGGCCCCACGTTGAATTCGACAGATATCATGTAAATCTAAGGACCATAAAAATCGTTTCAAAACACGATATAATTTACAATCATAATGTTGTAGCAAAAAATCACATGCAAAATATATGGTACCAGTAACTCACAACATAATATTACTAAAGCTATTATTGTTGACTCTGAATACTTCTCAAGGCTCTGATGGATGAGCGAGGCTTAACAGAGGTCCTAGACAAATGCCAGAAAAAAATTAATTCTGGAAATGACATTAGCTTATGACAACCTCATGCTATTTTTTCCGCATCTAATGTCATCTCCATACATTTTTTCTGAGGAACGACTGCGGAAAAGTTGCATGTGGCATTTGTCTAGGGGGGCAGGTGCGGTTCCGCAGCCGATTGCACGCAGCAGCAGCAGGCGAGGTGATGGACGACGCAGCGACACGACACACTTCTTTAAAATAGCGGCCGCCCGGCGACAAAACGTTTTTCATGGAAATATATGAAAGAGTAGTCGTGTAGCGTCGACACGCCTGCTGCTCTCTGCTGTGTGTGGTCGATTGCGAAACATTACAGACACTTAGATTTTGCACCGACTAGCTTTACCTTCAAGTGAAACAAAACAATAGGGCTCGTCCGTCGTTAAGCCTTGCTGGGTCGGACCTTATCATGGTTACTTAGAACAAGGCTAAAACAATATTAAAAAGCAAACCTCTCTCTCGCCTTTTCGTGAAAGTGCCATCTCGCTATCATTGCGGGTTTATTAATACTGTTTTTAAGCGATCATGGTAAGGCTCAACTCACATTGACGCAGATTCGAAGCGAAACGTCACGTTTTTAAAGTTTAAAGCATATTCGTCTCTAATTTCATTCAGTAACGGACAAAGTATTACAGTTTATTACAGATATCTTGTAAAAATATTTCGGAAATTTAACCACGTAATACTAAAATATATACCGGGTGTAACTGAACGCCCCAATAACATTTAAGGGGCATAATTATAAGTAAGATACTAAATGGACCTTCGGCGCTTGTCTGAGACCTGGAACCCCAATACTTTGAGTTATTTGATTTTAAACTGAAAGTAAAATCTTTCAAGTGACAACCATAATCAGCTCTTAACACAAAAGAAATTTAAACACAAAATTACACGTGGCAGACGTGAGCGTAGTATTCCTCCTACGCTTACGTAGGGCTGTCGGCACTTAATAACAAAAAATAATTTATTTAGTTTGTATGACGTGGGCGTGGTATTCCTCGTACGCTTACGTAGGGTTGTCGGCACTTAATACCAAAAATATGGAAAAAAGAAGGTTTGTTAGTCCTAATATTTTTCCTACAGAATCTCTACTTCTGATGGATACATACCCTTAAATGTTATTGGGGTGTTCAGTTACACCCTGTATATGACCAATTTCACTAACCTTGACTTAGCTTACTTCACTTCAGTTCTTTGTTAAGCGGCAATCGGTCGTTTTACACAACCATTACTGCCAAACTCGAGTTTACGAGTTGACACTGTTTACGAGTTTGCTTTTGTTAACAAAGGCCAAAAGAATAATCTTAAGTGGTATGCTGTCACATTGTTTTCATTTAGAACAAGTGACACTGATGTGACAGAATACTTACGAGCACTTAGGAGTGTCCTAAGCTGAGGCAAAGTTGATGCAATTGGACGTTGAACTTTATGCTTTATTACTTTTTTAAGTCTCCCCGACAGTCGCGGCTTGTGGTCTTGGGAGTTTTCCACAACGCTAAAAAAGTACTCGCACGAATTAGCTTTTACAGTATATCATGGATAGTTATAAAGCGAGACCCATCAGAAAGTTCCATTCCACAATCTTACATATTTGTATTTGGAGAAGATGATAAAAATTGTTTAGCTTTTGACACTCTATTGCGAAAAGTAAATAAAAATTTGCCGAAATAATTTTTTTTACTGTACGTAGAGTTTAACTGGAATTTTATTGTTTTTGATGATTCATTGAGATCCGAACGTAATTTGTCTCAAAGATTGAAATTCAGATTAGAATAAAGTTGTAGAAAAATGTTCTATCAACAAAACCGAAGTGCGTGAGTTATTTAATTCTTAATGCAGCAGTTTGTGTGAAAACAACATACAATTGTATTTAGGTGAGTTAAACCAATGCCTCCTGATAGGGTTGCCATCCGTCCAGGTTTCCCCGGATTTATCCTAGTTTAGAAGGGCATCCGGGGAGCGTCCGGACGGGGCTTCATTTGTAGTCCGGGTTTAAAAATTTAGTCTTGGGCCGCCCGCGACACACGCACTGTGCCCGCACGCCGCGATCAACCGACTCGCTAAATTCACCGTACCCCGCCCCTCCCGTCGCAGTTGCCTTGCCACAGAGGCGCGTTCCGAGCCTTCGCGCGAAGTACAACTTTTCGCTCTAACCCCGTTCAACGCCTTCGAGCGTGACAACCGGGTGAAACAACCGGCCCGTTCAAGACCTTTCGAGTTACAACCGAACAACCATCGAATTTGATGGTTGTAAAACGCTCTGACGTTTGTGACTGAAATACTCTTACGTGATTGGATGATATTGGCGGCCATATTCTATAATGTCATCTACTAGAGAGAGAGAGAAATAAAAAATCATATGAAAGAGGGAGATAAAAGATTTGGTTGCTGCAATCCGTTCAACGCCTTTGAGCGAGTTAAAAAACAACCGGACAACTACTTACACCCAGAGGCGCTGAACGCGCCTCTGCGTACTTCGACTTCGCCGCCCGCACTCCGCAGTGACGCTGACATTAAAATGATGATAGAAGATGACTAAATTTAATTTTAAGGTCTGAAAATAAATTAAAAGGTGATTTATGACATTTTCAACTGTTTTTATTGCATTATGTTTAAAAATCCTGTTCACATGTCCGGGTTCTGGGCTCTAAAATTCGGGTTTTTCACGTCTTGTCCTGGTTGCCAAATTTTAGAGAATGCAACCCTCCTGGAGAGTAAGTGCACAAACTATGATAAGCGTCCTTAATATTGAATTTGCAAATATTGTTCCAAGAAAGAGTTTTTTTAAAAGTCATATCTGAGCTGGGAACTGAAATCATGAAGTTTTAAAAGGGAGGACCTGCATTTTCAGATAGCATCGATAGGATCAGTATTAAAGTTACAGAAAATATTTTAGTTCTTTCATTTATTTTGAAATAGCAAGAATGATTTAGAGTATGCTAGGGCTTCTATAAAAAAGAAAATGTTTAAATGTTTCAATAGAATTAGAATATCTTTCCTACTCATAACTTAACCAAATTAACTTTAACATTTTTATACAAGTTGTAAAAGTTTTTTCAGCTTCCTCAAATTTTACATGGCAAGATTTGTTCCTTATGAAAATTTAGGAACCTAATTTTAATATTCGACCGGTTAAATTGTCACCTCTGGAGGTAAAAAAGATGTTTTAAAAATCTTTTAATGCAGCAATTGAGCAAACTTTGCTTACTCCAATATTTGGAACACTTGAGGGCATTGGTATGACTCATCCTGACTATAAATGAAACTGAGGAAACACACTGATTTCTATGTCTATATTCTAATATGCAACACATATAAATATGTACTTCTATTAAAATGACTAGCACCAGAGGCAAAAAATTGGTAAACATTTACCATTACTATTGAAGCAGCAGTGCATGCACAGGAACTTACAGTAAACTAACAATATTATGTATATGTCAATCATCAGATAAATGCTGGCACTGCAGTAACAAAACATTGATTTGATAAGTATATAAAATGCGATGTCACTTATATATAATGCTAACACAATTTTAAACTGGCACATAACATAGAAACTAAAAGACATGAAATCACAGCAATTAAAATATTAATCTAATACAAATGTTAAAAATGTTTTCATAAAATTTACTAATATTATATGGTTTTTCAAAAGAATTTCCCCATCACAACCATACATAAATTCAAAATGTTCAATTTCAAAAATATGATGCTTCTCTTTTTCATTCAAAAATATAGTAGTTCTTGTCTTTAAACAAGATCTCTTCTACAACTATATATGTACATTCTTTTGTATTGACCAATTTATGAAATTGATAGATAAAATGATTCACATTCTAATAATAAACATTTACAATTCAAACATCAATACCACAAGACAACAATATTCATATTAATTCTATAAACATTTTCAAATTGACCATAGCGCAGCCAATATAAAAATTTACAAAACCCATAGGACATGGTGGGTTTTGTGAATAGATAGATAGAAGGAGATTGTCATATTTATAAAAACTAAAAGTTTACACATACTCTGCATGAGAACACATTATTTGCTTAGTGTTAAATGGTTGACACAAAGTAGATTACTAGATTTAGATAATAAATTATTATTTATAAAATCTTTATTTACACATTCGTTACTCTAAATTACTTGATATAGAAATTATGTTATTTAAGAAATTTATAACTAACACTGTTATGTTATCTACTGATCCTCGATAATATGCTTGAAGTGTCAGACTTTTTGCACCATAATCAGGTTCATCCAACCTTTCTTTAATGAATTTAATAGCTTCTTCATTTGAAAATGTATCCCAAAGGCCATCAGAAGCAAGTACTAAAAACATGGGTTTGTGATCTTCCAAGTTGAAGGTGAGTATATCTGGGTCTGCTATTACAAACTTTTTATCTTTTAAAGGGTAGTCACCCATTGCTCGAGACGTTGCCAAAATACCAGCCACTCTCCAAACACCATTAAAAGCTATGTACCCTCCGGCAGCTTCAATTCTTCTTTGTTCCCTTACCTAAAAATTCAGTATAAAGTAAATAAAAGCCTAAATACAATTATAAAGTGAGTAAACATTAGAAAATCAAATAATTGACATAATAAAAAAAATTTAATCTAATATTATAAAGAGGAAAAATTTTATTAATTGTTTGTTTGTATTGAATAGGCTTCGAAACTACTTAGCCGATTTTGATGAAAGTTGGTATAGGGATAGTTCGATACCAGGGGAAGGACATAGGGTAATTTTACGGGAAAAAAAATAACACGGGCAAAGTCGCGAGCGGAAAGCGAGTAAAATTATAAAAGTTATTTTGATGACACAGTTAGCGCAGGGGTCGAGTGATCGCCTACTGTGCAACAGGTCACGGGTTCAATTCCCGTATGGGACAAATAATTTGTATGGCCTACAGAAATTTGTTCCGGTCTGGGCATATGTGCATGTGATGTTCTATGTTTGTAACTGCACCCATGAGACAGGAGAAAATCCTAGTGAGGGGTGACATTTTTTAAAAAAGACAAAAGAAAAATTTATACATATACAAAATACAACAATTTGTATTAGACCTGACATCAACTTGTTTGTAAGTCAATGGTATTTTACTTGAGAGACACTTCTTTATTAACTACTAGCTTTTGCCGCGACTTCGCATCGAATTTGTAATTTGAGAAAGCTGCTTGTCACTGTGAATTTTAGGGCCCTTCAATAAATCCTCATCATCATCATTCATTATTTCAGCCAAGAGGCCTACTAACGCTGTGTCTCCGGTACGTGGCCGCCACTCAAGGACCTTTCCACCCCACGTCAGTCCTGTGAGCTATGCGTCCTGCCCACTGTCACTTAAGGTTTGCAATTCTTTGGGCTATGACGGTGACTCTAGTTCTTCTACGGATCTCTTAATTTCTGATGCGATTGCATAGAAAAACCCGAGCATAGCCCTCTCCATTGCCCTTTGAGTGACATTGAGCCTTCTGATGAGACCCATTGTAAACGGCCATGTCTCAGTTCCGTACATCATCACTGGCAACACACACGAATTGAAGACTTTCATCTTAAGATCCTTTGTCTTAAAATCCTACTGACACAATTATTGGTCATTAACCATGCTATTTGCTGATGCTCGACACAGCTTTAAGAGGTCTCTGGCGACTGGTGCTATGAATTTATATAAATGTATCATGCAACTGTCATCATCCAACTGAGAAATGGGGCACTTGTGACCTGGCAGCTAATGACCCAGTCCTTGATGGGTAAAAAAAGGCTTGTTACAGTACAGTTTACAGCCACAACTTGAAGGCTGTGGTACCTTTACATTTCAAAGGGCTAGTTATCTTACCTGTTGTGGTTTATGATCAAAAGATACTGGTATAGCATTTCCACGAAAATCACACATCACACCCCTGGAGTCCCCCACATTTGCAACAATCAAATGATTGTTTTCCATTACAGCTATAAGTGCTGTAGTTCCAGCAACATTAAGAGAGCGCTTTGCTGCCTCCACAAGCAATCTGTCAGCTGCCAAGACCTCATCAGTGAGGAGTTTTCCATAATTAATTTTACCCTTATCTAAGTAACTTGAAATGGGAATAATCATATTTTTTAAAGGTTGCATTGTAGGCCTTACTTCCCTTGTTATAGGTCTAGTTTTAGACAGCTGAGCCAGTAATTCAGGGTCAGTGATCTCTTTCTTATATGAGTCATCAGCTGTGCTTGCTGACTTCTTAAAACTTGGTTTCTTCTCAACACTTAAAGAGTTTGCTGGTTCATTGGTCTTATTTTCATCTGGGCTTTCTTTTGGAGGTGTACTTAAAACTTTACCTTCTTTATAAGCATTTAGTTCAACAATTTTGTTGAAAAGATTTTGAATGAGGTGATCCTTAGCATAATTTGCAGCAAACTCGCCACCATGTCCATCAAATATAGCAAATAGGGATATTCCAGTATTATTAATGTTTTCATTAATAATAAATCTGTCTTCCATATGCATTCTTCTTCCTTTGATAGCATAAGCTGCACTCAAGCTACCTCTTAGTTCCCAACTCTGTTTATCAGCTTCAGATCCTTCCATAAACTTCATTCTTTGAACACCTATAGGACTCATTGCCTGCGATAAACGACTCAGTAAAGTACGACTCCATAATTCTATTGTTTGAAGATACATCAAAAATAGTATTATGCCTAAAGTGAAAACCATGACTTCCGAGCGAAATAAATAAAGACGCACCATCTTCCATAAATAGCTCACAGGAGCATCAAATGGAACACTGCTTGTGAATCGGGACAAAATTTTCATGAATGATAGGTATGTTTGATGCAAGACTCTATCCTCTAATTCGTCTTCCATGTCCTTCAAATCAAATGTTTCACGTTAATAATAAAAAGAATTTTATTTAAATTTCGTCGCAAAATACACATTCACAAAATAGTTTTTTTAAACATTTTTTTTTTTTTTTCTTTATTAAAGCATTGGCAACCAGGCCATCAGCTTAAGCAATACACGCAATACATAAAATACTATTATAACATGCACTTCAAATTAGTTAGATAAAACATTATCGAAAAACAAACATTATACACAAGAAACTTTTAAAAATATCAGATACATAAGTAGAATATTTAACTAAAGTAACTAACTATTATAATAGACCAAAGCAATCAATATAAAATTTATATATTACATCGTACAATTTAATATTTTTTAATAAAATTTGCAAATTTTGAGGCATATTATTTGATTTTAATATATCTATACAAGAAGAAATAAAAAGCAGACGTTGTAAGTTAAAATATGTACAATTAAAGAAAAGATGTTGAAGATCACAATTTTCTTGAAAACAGTATTTACATTTAGAGTCGTTACTTAACCTAAGACGAAAAAGATGTGAAGGAAATTTACAGTGACCTAGCCTTAATCTACAAAAACAAGTAATATAATTTCTATCCAAATAAGAAGTTACATCGAACCATGCCTTGGTACTTGGCATTGGGACAATTTCGGCGTGCCATTTTCCTTTTACTTGGCGACTTTCATATAATGTTGTTGACCAACGCTTAATCATATCACTCTTCAGACATGTTATTAAATCGCTTTGTGGTACTTTGTAGTCATCAATAGTAGTGATATTTGAAGCCGATCGCGCAAGTTTGTCTACAAGTTCATTACCGAAAATGCCCGAATGTCCAGGCACCCAGCAGAACTCGATGCAGATACTATTTACATTTAAATTATATATAAGATGCCTCAATTCGTATAGCAAATAATTATGGTTACTACTAATACACTTTTGCTGCAACGCTTGAAGTACAGACATAGAATCACAAAGTACTATAAAATTACGGTATTGTAATCCAACATAGTTATCTAAAATATATTTAACAGCATAAATTAAACCTAACAGTTCTGCAGAAAAAATTGAAAAATGAGTATCACATGCAAAAACTTTACCAAATTTTTTACAAGCATCATAAAAAGCAAAGCTGGTGCGATGTTTAGTTTTAGAACCATCAGTATAAATTTTTATAAAATTGCATTTCTCTTCCAAGTACTCATAAAACTCATATTTTGATACAAAGCGCGTTATAGTCACTGGAACGTCGCAAAGCATGGAATCTAAATTGTATGAGAAGCATGGAATTAAACTTACCCAATGAACGATGTCTTGGAATTCAAAATTTAAGTAGGCAATAGATGCATTAATCGTAGGAGTCAAAATCAAAGGAATGCTATTAAAATTAGGAATATAGTAATTTTCTAAAAAACGTCTGACCACAACATTGTCGCGACTAACTAAATTTAGACAAAATTTATCTGTTAAATAACTTCTCCTAATAAGTAATGGAGGAATCCCGGCTTCCACTTCCAAAGAATTGATTGGTGAAGACATCATAGCGCCTGTAATAATCCGTAGTGCTTTATTTTGTAATATGTCGAGTTTACGAAGCAAGTAATTAGAAGCGTGCGAGTAAAATACACATCCATAGTCAAACTGGCTGCGAATCAGAGATACGTACACATTTTTAAGAATTTTAGGGTCAGCACCCCAATTCACACCAACTAAGGACCTTAAGATATTAAGTCGAAGCTCTGCTTTTTTGCAAATATATGCGATATGTAAGTCCCAGGATAGATTACAGTCAAGCATAATACCTAAATACATATCAGACGATTTGAACGGAATAATACTATTATTATATAATATGCGAGGAGTTACTAAACAGTCATAATGAGCAAAAGCCATCACTGAACTTTTCCCGACATTTATTTCGAGACCGAGACGGTTTTTGAAATAGCTACCCAAAGTTAGCAGACAGTTATTCATTGCTTGCTCTCCTTGTGAAACATCTTCACAGGCCAGATATAAAACAAGATCATCAGCATAAAAGGAATAATTTATAGAACTTGGTATTAATTTCATTACATGTACTAATGATAGAATAAAAATGAATGGAGAGATTACAGAACCCTGTGGAGTACCTTTAAAAGTTTTTCTAGGACCATATAAATGATTTTTAACTTTAAGTAATAATGTGCGGCCATGCAGAAAGTTATACATCCATTGTAAAACATGACCAGGAATACCCAGTGAATGTAAACATTCCATTAAATAATCGTGATTAATGTTGTCAAACGCACCTTTGATGTCCAAAAATACTGCTAGTGTAATTTTATTGTTTTTGAGATTATTTTGTACATCACCAATGAGGCAACTTAAATTGTACATTGTACTTTTTCCTTTACGAAAACCGAATTGTAGATTTGGTATTAAAGAGTTGTGTTCAATAAACCATTCCAGTCGATTTTTTAACATAGTTTCAAATAGTTTCGCAAAGCAAGAGGTTAATGAAATTGGTCTATATGAGTCTAAATTATTACAATCTTTGTTAGGTTTTAATATAGGAACAACAAACTGAATTTTCCAAATCGAAGGAACTACTTTATGCAACCATAATTGATTAAATATATTTAAAAGAATATTTTTTACTTTCGTAGGTAGCTTTTTTATGACTGAGTAAGGGATGAAATCTGGACCTGGGGACGAGTTCCTTTTGTTATGTAATGAAGCTTCAAATTCATGAAACTCGAATGGTTTCTGAATCCATGTCGCTGAATTTGAACCTTTATCATGAAAAAACGAAAAAAGATTATTAAAAGAAATTAAAGGACTAGGAGAAGCTATTTTAGTTAAAAACTCAGTGGCGTTAGATGGATTATTGAGATAATGAGAACTGGTGCTTGTACCTAACTTGGCAAATTTAAATTTTTTAATATAATCCCAAATTAATTTTAAGGGTGTTTTTCTGTTAAATGAATCACAGAGTTTGGACCAGCTTAAGCGTTTTTGCTCAAACAAAGTTCTTTTCTTTTTAGCGTCAAGTTTTTTGTACAGCAAATAATTTTCCAAAGTTGGATAACGTTTGTAAGAAATCAAAGCAAACCTACTTTCGTTGACTGCTTTAGAACATAGATCGTTCCACCATATAACGGCCTTACGTTTTTTACTATGGCAATTATTAGTATTACTATTTTTCTGAGGAAATGTCAAAAGTACTTCGCTCAGAATTTTAATGAATGAATTGTAACTTTCAAAAGGATCTTGATTTAAAGAAAAGGAAGAAAACCTACTTTCGCATACTTGTGAAAACAGTATCCAGTCAATTTTGTTGAAATTTATATTAGATAAACATGAAGAATAATTATCCAAAATAACATTAGAGTTGAGGTTATGAAACGAGCAAGCGTTATTATTACTGTTAGGACTATTATACAAAATGCTTACGAAAAGCGGGTAGTGATTACTACTCAGAAGATCATCATGCACAGAGAAAGAACAGCTGGAACTTACCCCAGAGGAAGCAAAAGCTAAATCCAAAACGTTACCAGTTTGGCCGTGCGGCGCCAATGTTGTGTTAGAAAAGTCGTTCAGACATACAAGGTTGTGTTCATCTGCAAAAGAATTAATAATATTACCTCTTCTGTCATTCAATCGTGAACCCCAAGCTATGTTATGAGCATTAAAATCACCAATTATTAAGTATCTTCTGCTATTTATACAGGAGAAAGATCTATTAAGCATGCTTAAATTAAATTTACCATTAGGAGAAGGTGGAATATAAACACAAAGAATATCAATTACAATCGAACCACATTTAACAGAAATTAATAAATTTTGAAAGTGGTAACTAGACGGAGTATCAATCATAGTGTAAGAGAACTTATCTCGGATAGCCACCGCAACACCACCATGAGGATGGTCAGAATCACGGCGAATTATCTTGAAACCTGGAATCTTAATAGTTTTGGGTAAGTTTAACCATGTCTCATTTAACAGAATAATATCAATTTTAAAACTATGGGATGAAATAAACAATTTGAGTTCGTCTAATTTTTGAGTGATGCTACGACAGTTCCAGTGCATGATATTAAAATGTTTAATTCCAATGTCACTATCCATAAAAAATTAGGATGAGAAATTGGAAATCAGCAATTCTTTTATGAGCTTGGTAGAGATAGCATCTTCTTTCTTCATTAAATCTACCATAGTTTTTGTTATGACATTAAGTACATCATCGGAGTTGAGGATATCTGTATACAAAAGTCTTTTGTGGGGAGTATTAACTAATTTCGAACTATAAGCATATTTCTCTTTTGAACTATAACTAGGAGGTTCTGGTTGTGGGTTTGAATCCTTAATTTGAGCCGCTACAGTAGCATATGTTTGCTTGCCACTTATTTTGTCCTTAAGTTCACGAACTTTTGCTTGTTTTATTGGGCATGAATTACTGACTGCTAGATGAGATCCTTTGCAATTAACACAATTTACATTTTCTTTGTTGCAGCATTCTTTGAAGAAATGGTTACCCGAGCAAATTGAGCAAATTTGTTGACTCTTACAAGACCCGCGACCATGTCCAAACTTATAGCAAATAAAGCATTGTCTAACTGGCTTTATATATTCCTTCACATCAAACCAAATAAATTCATATGTCACATGGTCTGGTCGAGTGGAACTCAAGAATGTGAGCAAAACTGTAGGAGTCGGAGAGAAGGAGCCATCTGAATTTTTTCTGGAGAATCTTTTCACACCAATAATTTCATTATTTGCTTTTAAGTTTGTCAATAAATCTTCTTCTGAAATATCTACTGGAGCTTTGATTATTCCTAAACTTTCCAGATGATCATATGGAATTTTAGCTTGCCAATTCTGGGATTTCAATAATGATTTCCCGAAAAGAAAAGAATTTGCATTATTCTTGTTATTAAAAAAAACTTTAAGCAAGAAGTTTCCAATGGGCTTCACATATTTTAATCCAGTGCAAGATTTAAGAATGGAATTTGTTTTTAATAAATCAAGTTTTGTATTAGGAGTTGAAGATGAAAGCAAAATTGGATATTCTTTCTTAGAATCTTCCGTATAAATGTGCGTGTAGTCTTTAAATAAACCTCTTTTCGAAGAATTATAATTTGCCGTCATTTTATGTGGAGGAGAATCGACATCGTCTTGAAACTTGCGTTTGGCGGCAGAATTTTTTCCGCCGCCACTCTCTTCATTCATTTTGAATAACTAAATGTACTTAACTCAACAAAATAATTCTATGTACAAATATTTACACACAATAACTAATAAAAAAGGGACGCTAGTTAAGGATTTATCAAATATTTGTAATAAATACAAGATACCCGTTCGAATTTTCGCGCCCCAATCTTTTTTAAACATTACCAACCACAGACTACATAGGGAGAACATTACAATCACAGATTAACTATTTTGTATTTGTTACTATTATAATCACAGACGAGAGATTATGTACTACCTCGTTCATTTCTTTAGGCGTATGGTACACGTTCAATATTTATCACGAAATAAGGATCACGATCGTAAACCATCGCTCGACGTCGGGCGATCCCCCTTGATAGGACGACGCACTTCGTCGGACGTTTTAGAACGACATCGTAAGCTGTGGCTGTCAAAAGTCATTTTGATCTCAAAATAACCTAAAATTGATAAATTTTGCTTCAGTTTTATTAAATTGTTTTGATCTATTCGCACTTCGCTCATAGAAATTATTAAGCAAATATCCATCTCATAAATAAACTATGCTACCTTCATCAATGTCAGTCACCATTGTTTGTCACTATTTCCATTGTCTTCGTATTTAATAAATTACAAAACAAAGGCGAGTGTATAATTGTCTACGATAATACAAATTAAATTTGCTTGCAAATTAATACAATAACCGTTTTAACGGACACTTTAGTGCGACTTTCATCCAGCTATTTCACGGGGCGATCGATCGGTGCGTGCGTCGTCGAGCGATGTTTACGAACGGTTATTCATGATCGTCGAGCGATCACACCGAGGGTTTTCGAACGGCCAGTATGTCATTGACCGTCGTCGGGTGACGTTTACGAACGCAGCCCAGGATCGCGATATTTATTGATCGTTTAGGTAGTATATGATATTGATAGATCGCGATTCGCCAACTTCATATATGTATAAACGATTACGGGTTCAGTATTTACGATAAATATCGTGATAAATCTTGAAAGTGTATAATGCGCCTTACACCATGACCACAGACTAATTAGATACTACGATGGCGCAATCTCAGAACAATCACTTCCAATGAGAAATGAACAAAATATTTCTTCGTCATTGATCACTTCTGAGGGCGCAATGCATGGAGTGCGATCCATAATTCGATATCAGCGCTCGACAAACTCTGAATCTTTGAAAAAAGTATCGACAAACTACCACCTATCTATATCAGTAAACGGATTTTCGCTGTCTAGATCCGTGGCTTAGCTGGGCCACACATATCTCTGAATCGCGCAAGCGACAAACTGTAATTAGCCGACAAACTACTTACTGCTTTAACATTCGAGTAAACAGATTTTCGCTGCGTCGCTTTGTTTTGGAGCTCCAGCTGGCACAGTTGCAACAACTTTGTTGCAGGTGAGCTCTGAAACGGTAGATCGACACTCTGAAACTTGTCCGACGCCACCTATCTAGGTATATATCAGTAAACAGATTTTCGCTATGTCGTTCCGTTTTCGAGATCCGTGTGGCTCCGGGCTTTTACAACGCTTTAAATTGCTTACCTTTAAAAACGTTTTAAGTAATCTATGTTTGTCCTATGATGCGAGCTTGAATTATTGTTTTTGTTTTGTTCTTAATTCCTCTACATCCCAGACACGTTTTACACACTTATGTTAAATATAACCTTATATTATAATAGCGTGATGTGCGGGCGGAGCTCCAGTCGATCGATACTTGAAAAGCAAGTGGACGAGACGGCATTCCTGCGATTGTTCTTAAGAAGTGTGCAGCGGAATTGACTCCGGTCCTTACGCGTCTATACCGTCTGTCGTTCTCTGCTGGTTGTGTGCCGAAATCTTGGAAAGAGGCCAATGTCGATGATCATGATGTCCAGCCGGTTCCCAAAAAGGGAGATCGTTCTGATCCGGCTAACTATCGTCCTATAGCCGTCACTTCCATTTTGTGTAAAATCATGGAGAGGATCCTTTATACCCAGCTGATCCGTTACCTGGAAGGTCACTCGTTACTTAATGACCGACAGTATGGGTTTCGTCCTAAACGGTCAACAGGTGACCTAGCGTTCCTTTTGCACAAATGGGGCGAATCTATCGATAAGCGCGGCGAATCGATGGATATTAGTCTCGATATCGCCAAAGCTTTTGATAGAGTCTGGCACAAGGCTCTTCTTCCCAAGCTTCCGGCATACGGATTACCCGCGCAGTTCTGTACGTGGATTGCCAGCTTCCTCCACGAGCGTAGAATTCGCGTTGTCGTTGACGGCTGCGCTTCGCGGTTCGTGGCATTGAACGCTGGAGTTCCGCAAGGCTCCGTTCTGTCAGAGATTCTTCTGTCCCCAACATTGTTTCTTCTGCATATCAATGACATACTTTCCTTGGGAGCTATACATTGCTATGCAGACGAGAGTACAGTGCATGGGGGATATCACGGAAGCTCAGGGGCTGCTCGTGGTGATATTGGTAGGGAAAGGCAGAATCTTATCATTGAGCTCAACAGGACGCTGGACCTCGTCTCCGAATGGGGCTCCAACAATCTTGTTGAGTTCAATGCTAAGAAAACACAGATGTGCGCGTTCTCGGCGAAAAGGTCACCTTTCCTTCCCCTTCCTCCTTCAGGGCACAACCCTTCACACACAGAGCAACATCACCTTGCTCGGAATGAACATTCGCTGCGATCTGAACCCCAAAGACTACATCGAATCCGTCATAACTACTGCCTCACGGAAACTCGGTGTCCTGAACAAGGTGCGTAGGTATTTTGCGCCGGACCAACCAACTATGCTTGTTGTATAAAACTCAGGTTAGGTCTTGCGTGGAATATTGCTCGCACCTTTGGGACGGCTCCGCTCAGTACCTCCTCGATGCTCTGGACAGATTGCAGCGTCGCGCTATTCGCATAATTGGCGATGTAGAGACAACTAACACCCTCGAGCCTCTACAACTTCGTCGTGACATCGCCTCTCTTAGCGCCTTTTACCGAATGTTCCATGGGGAATGCTCTGACGAGCTCTTTAACCTTATCCCTCCCTCTCCATTCCTTAACAGAAACACGCGTAAGGGCCTTCGGAGTCATCCGTACACTGTGTCCTACTTTTCACACCGTACCAAGAAATTCCAAGATTCCTTCTTCTGTCGTTCATCCCACACTTGGAATTCTCTACCTGCGCACGTGTTTCCTCCATCCTACAACATGGGTTCCTTCAAAAGAGGCGTAAAAACGTATCTTTTGGGCCGGCAAGGGGCGGGCAGGTAGGAGAGTGGATGTCGTCCCTACTCTATTTGTCAACTCATTTGGGACTCTTTCACCGCTTAACATCAGGCGGGAGGAGGTCATTTGCCGGACCATCCATAAAAAAAATATACTTGTTACTTTAAAACTTTACTCACAGGGAACAATAATCACTGTAAAAGAATCAACACTAATGGAAATTGGAAAACACTTTAAACCAAGAAAATGTATAAAAACCGGCATAGATTACCCTTCTAAATAAATCTACAAAATGTAAGACAACACGTATTACTTTCTATAATTTCCGACAAGAACTGACCCGGTATCCGCCAACATGCCAGTTTTAAACCGTTTTACCAGGGGCCTAATTCCGCTAATCTTAACGTTGTTGTCGGGTCGCGATAGTGTTTCAATAAAACTGCGTTTGTCGCTTTTATGCGCATTTTCTGATGCAATTTATTTGTACTACAATTTCTTAATAAGTAAATAGTGACAAATGTTTTAGTTAGTATTCGGTTAACCAACAATAACTGTCTCAAAAAGCGACGATATTGATGCGTTATTGACACGCCACAAATGCGTTAACGCTAGCAGAATAAGGCCCCACATAAGGTCACATCCCGCGTGGAAAAGGCGCGGAAGTACGAGCGAAATATTCCGTTGCTGCAAACCGGAAGCTATATTTGGCAGATACTTTAATTCTCAGTCTCCTTGATAATTATCTATAAAATAATTGTGGAAATGAGTATTTGTAGTTATGAAAATCATTTAATCTTGGCCTAAATAAACTCATTTCATAAAAGCAGTGACTTTCACCACTGCCACGCCATACCGGCACACCAACGCTTTCAAGCGGAAGTTACGATTACCAATATTTTATTTATTTGTATCTTTAATAACCAATATTTAATAATATCTAAAGTATAATAACATTGCAAATAATAATATTTAAAGCACAATGAACTATCTCTGCTGCTAATTCCTTCCAAGCAGCAACTTCCGCCAATGTTTCCTTGCCAACATGTTCAACACTTACGACAGGGAAGCTATTGGCCTTCATCTCACCTGATGGTAAGTGACGATAAGGCCGAAAGTGGTAGCATGGACTCCTCAACAACTGAGGAACCGGCTCTCGACATCTTACCTCTAATTATCGGAACACATAATAATAATAATGTCCTACGAACCGACCTTTAGTCACGGCGGCCAATCTCTTTTAACATTGTTATTATGGCGACATACTTAAGGTAAGATGGTGGTGGGTAGCCAGGCGGGTTCAGAAGCCTTATCACCAACCAAACCGAGCAAAAAACTGTTCACCCCAATTGGGAATCGAACCCCAAACCTCCTGATCAACACCGAGTGGTTAAAGGATGTCCAGCGGATACCTACTCACAAACCCGATCTTTAGAATAATATATTTAATTCGATCTACTTACAAAGGATATTTAATTTATAAGCGACACAGGAACAACAGGGATGATGACTGAATTCTAATTTTCACGTCTCGTCATAAAATATTAAAATACCGTAGAAAAAGATACAGTCCTGTGAAATTAGAATTAAAATCGGCTTAGAAATACATTAGATACAAGCATTTTATGTTATTAATTTGGAAGCGATTAGACAGAGATCCGATATCAACCGTGACGTCATTGTTAAGTACGGCCATATAAACGTGTGGCTGACCCCAGCCGGGCCACAAAAAAAACTGTGAAAAATAGATTGTTTGAGTAGGTCGCTATAATGTCTAGAGTTTGTCGGCAAATTTCAGAGTTTGTCGCCTGCGCGTTTCAGAGATCTGTGTGGCCCGGCAGGGGATACGTTACCCCAGCCGGGCCACACAGATCTCGAAAACGAAACGACCTAGTGAAAATCTGTTTGCTGATATAGATAGGCGGCAGTTTGTCGAAGTTTGTCGGACAAGTTTGAGTTTTCATCGGGCTCGCGTTTAAGGGGGCTGTGTGGCCCGGCTGGGGTAACGTTGCCCCAGCCGGGCCACACAGATCTCCACAACCAAACCACATAGCGAAAATCTGTTTGCTGATATAGATAGGCGGCAGTTTGTCAGAGTTTGTCGGACAAGTTTCAGAGTTTGTCGATCCACCATTTCAGAGCTCACCTGCAAATTGCGAAACTTTTAAATAAATTTACGGAAATAGCTACATAGCCCTATAAATTGACGTATTTCATGAACACTACTAGGGGTAGGAAACTGTGCCACTGCTAACAATTTTGATTCACCTGGTTGAATGCCATTCGAAGATATCTCATGTCCTAAGTATGTAATTGGCTAGATGACTAAAAAATTTTTTTTGCTTTAATAGAAGCTCATTCATATAATAAACAGAAAGAAAAAATCGGTTTTCGAATAACTATAAAATAACTATAAAAACAACAAAGATATAAGGTATTAAAGATTTTTCTCCATCCCTTTCTAGCAAAACGGCAATTTACAAGGAGTTAATATGGCCGTACTCAACAATGACGTCACGGTTGATGTCGGATCTCTCTGTCTAATCGCCTTCAAATTAACAACTTAAAATGCTTGTGTCTAATGTATTACTGAGCCGATTTTAATTGTAATTTCACAGGACTGCATCATTTTCAACGGTATTTTAATATTTAATGACGAGACGTAAAAATTTGAATTCAGTCATCATCCCAATTTTGTTTTATAAAAATGAACACTTTCTCACATTTCACTTAAAATTTTCCGATCTTCATTTATGAAGAACTTTTTGTAAAATATCTAAACCTGACTGAACATCAAAAGAGGGTAGCAACAAATTGTTTAAGAATGCTAAAATTTCATATTTATCGGGAAAGTCATTGTGGGTTTTTGAACTACCGCCTTTTGTGATTGGAATTTCGCATTGAATCTACAACCTTATTCATTATTCGTATAACAACAGACGGTGCGTTATCTAAGCCAAACGGAACACGCGTATATTCAAATACCAATGTGGCGTTATAAAGGCTGTTTTGTGGTTATCTGCAGGGTCGATTTTGACCTGATGGTAACTTTGTGCCAAATTAAGACTCGTAAAGAAATTCTTAATTATATGACCCTGTATTACCAACTGAGATTCACACCGATGCATGCAAATCCGGTATCGCAGGTAGTTTTTTTTACAAATACAATCTGATAATTCCCTTAGGCCTGTCATGTATTTCAGTAGGGCAACGAGTAAAGAAGAAAGTATAAACCACAGTTACGAGCTTGAAACGCTTGCCGTAGTAGAATCTATGTGTATTATAGTAGGGATACATGTTAAAGTGGTAACTGACTGTACTGCCGTTCGCGCCACCCTTACTAAACGTGACATTATCCCACGTATTGCTAGGTGCTGGCTGTCAATACAAGATTTTGACATGAGTGTACAATATGGCCTGGGAAAAATTTTTTACACGTAGACGCGTTGAGTAGAAATCCCGTCGATGCTATTAATATCAACCGCCTTGAAGTGTCAGACGGGTTCTATACAGTCCAGTACCAGGATGACAAGTTAAGGCGTATCATTGTTCAGCTTAAAGATAGCTCAGCTGCCCCTGATATAATCAACAACTATGTGCTCTCAGATGATATAGGACTCTATAGGAAGACATTGTATGGTAATCGCCTCGTGGTGTCTGCATTGATCAGATAGACTAGTTCAGATGCACCACAATGATATAAGTCATGTAGGCTTTCAAAAATGTATAGATTTAATAAAGAGGGAGTAAATGGTACATTGTTCCCTATCCCGAAACCCACAGAACCCATGGTCATGGTTCATGTCGACCATATGCCCTTTTTGTAACAGCAAAAGGTTATCAATATATGTTGGTTATTACAGACTAGCTTCTGCCCGCGACTTCGTCTGCGTGGACTTCAATTTTGAACAATTTTTAATATTCCCTCGGGAACTACTTAAGGAATCGTTTGAAATCAGGCGTAATAATAGAAAGCCATAAGATGAAGCGTAACTTCGATAAAAAAAAAGGAAAACTAGTCGAATTTACGGAAAGGGAGATTTAGTTCTTTGGCGGCAAGAACCCACAAGTAGTGTAACAAGAGTGAGCACTAAGCTTGATGATATTTACTCTGGCCCATATATCATTACTAAGGTGTGGGTAATGACATATACAGAATCCTCAGTATCAAGGGGTTCCGAGGCTACAAGGCCTTTACTAGCCTGGTTGCATCGGACTCTTGAGGCCCTATCACAGAATCACAGTACCCTATATCATACAGTGCCAGTAGCTCTGATGACCAGCTTGAAACCGAAGATCTCATTGACCTACTTGAAAGCTAACCACGTGTTTTTCCATTGCGGGAGCAATGATTGTTTCAGGACGGCCGACTGTTACGCGCCACACCGCCTCAGCCAATCGCAAGCCAGCCGAAGCCAGCCAATCAGAGCCAAGCCAAGCTAGCGCCTTACTACCGTAGAAACTATAAAATGCCGCGCCATCTCATATTTAGGGGACTTCTCTGTTTTACTGTTTCTAAGACGGAACTCTGTCCGATTGTAAATCGAAATTAAATCAGTGTGATTCTGCAACGTCTACTTTTTATTATATCCCGTTACAATTTACTATTATTTAATGAAACTTAAAGTAGCTTCATCTTCTTGTTTTACAGTAAAATTACAACTAAAAATGAAGTAAACAATTCCCGGCATAACCGAACAAAAACACATCCCTCAGTTAATTGGTATGATCAAAAATGATTTCACAACCTTTTCTCCACCCCAATCAAGGTATCAAGGTATCACAGTAATTCATAGTAACATTTTGTAATATAAATTAAAAGGTACTTAGTTTTTGATTTTGATATTTTGTCATAATGTCGCGATTTAAATATCAAAGCGTCTGGAGGTGCCCGGAGTAGACACCACCACGTCGGCGTTTCGCCGACTTGTATTGCTGAATTTTGTACCCTACTACCAGCTCATAGAAAGCATTGTGGCTTACCCCGATTCCAATTGTCTCCGTGTGTAGCCGGTGGACTTCCTGAGCTAGCTCGAAGGAAGTCGCGGCTCCTGAAGTTCTGCAGTGGATCCACCGGTGGAGACCGGAGCACTACAAATGCCTATTAGGCCACCACGGCTCACACACGCGATTTTGACACCTTTGCACAACACAAAGCGGGCTTTCGCACCCCGATATTAGGTGCGCCGCGCAAAATACAATTTGTTAGTTATATATTCCGGCCCGCATATTTTATGGATGCCCGGACATCATCCTAACCTAATTCAATGTCGTGACATTTCGACTCGACTCAACAGACATCTTACATGCGGCCGGCCGCCACAGACTAAAATGCTGTGTTGCCACTCGCTCTTCCTCGAGCGTGAACATCCCCCCGCTCCGGACAGTCCCGGACTGTCCGCCAAATCAGTCTAAGGGGAGGCGAGAAAGAGTAGCGACCGCGCGCTTCAAAACAGAATCCCCAACTAGGACCTCGGCAAACCTGGGCACACCATCAGACCCTAGAGTAAGTTGGACAATGCGTCCGCGACGCCAACGTAAGGGTGGCAGGTTTGGGTCCTTCACTAACACGAGGTCTCCAACCCTCGGTGGGTTTGTCTTATCTGACCACTTAACGCGCTGTTGCAAAATGTGTAAATATTCAAGGTGCCAGCGGCGCCAGAAGCTCTGGGTAAGCTGCTGGAGCAACTCAAACCGCGAAAGGCGTCCTGGATTGACATCTCTATAAGGATACTCGGGCAGGGCGTTAAGTGGTCTGCCTATCAAGAAATGGCCCGGCGTGAGGGCCTGCAAATCGTTCGCGTCGGTAGACAACGGACATAACGGACGCGAGTTGAGAACCGCCTCAATCTTATGAAACACCGTCGCGAGTTCCTCGAACGTGAGAATAGTCTCCCCAATAACGCGGCGAAGGTGAGTCTTGGCGGCCTTTACAACAGATTCAAAAATCCCTCCCCAGTGAGGGCAAGACGGCGGGGAGTATCGCCATGTTACCCCCCTACGGGAGAGTGTGGATCCGATCTCAATATTATTTTTATCTAAAAATTCACAAACTTCTCTTATATGTCTATCAGTGCCCTTGAAGTTCGTCCCACAATCGGACCGAATTAGAGAAGGCAGTCCCCGGCGGGAGACAAATCTGCCTAACGCTGCTAAGAAAGCGTCCATGGTGAGCGCACTCACCACCTCCAAATGAACGGCTTTAGTGGCCAAACAAACAAACACACACAAGTAAGCCTTTTCAGTCTTAGCATTACGGAGTCGCGACGTTTTTATAGTGAATGGTCCCGCGAAATCAGTTCCAACTCCTAAGAAGGTCATCGATTCATTCACACGATCAGCAGGCAAATCACCCATTTGGGGCTGCATCGTCTCGGGGCGTAAACGATAGCAGGGCAGACATCGAAAGATAACAGATCGGATGATTCTTCGCGCTGACAAAATCCAAAACTCCCGTTGGAGGAGCGCGGTCAATGCATTACATCCGGCATGAGCAGTCTTCACATGGCGATCAATGATCAACAATCGCACCAATGGTCCGTCCTTGGGGAGCAACAGGGGGTGACGTGATCTATAAGGCAAGTTAGCGTGCCTTAATCGGCCTCCTACACGCAACAATCCCTTATCATCCAGAAAGGGAGTCAAACGCACCAAGGGTCCCTTCAATTTGGACATCCCGGTACGGAAAATCTTAAGTTCCGGTTCAAACGCTCTAGACTGGGTCATACGCACCCAATGCAAAAGAGCATCTTGGCGCTCCTGCGGAGAGAGGACCGGACACAAATCTTTATCCTGAGGCCGTCGACAATTTCGTATAAATCTTCTTATCCAAGCGGTCACGCCGAGCAACTTGTCCAGAGAACTATAGCGGTCTAATAAAAATTCCCGCTCTGGATCCGCCATAGTCTCGACAGCGTGAACACGCAAGCCCGGATTTGGTGCCTTCACCACAGCTGGTGTGGAAGGCCAAGACGGCTGTAACAACCATTCGGGACCCCACCACAGAGTGTGGTCAATAAGCTCAGGGGCTTCGCTGCCACGTGATGCACAGTCAGCAGGGTTTATTTCACCTGGCACGTGGCGCCAAATCAACGTGGCCTTCGAGGCCTGTATTTGGGATACCCGATTGGCCACAAATACTTCCAGGGAGTGGACGGAGTTCTTAATCCAACACAGGACAACCTGACTGTCGGACCAAGCAAAGAGCGACTCAAAGTCCACACTACGTCCCAGGGTGTCAACAACGTGGTTCATCAAACGAACCAGAAGAGTAGCTCCAGACAATTCTAACTTCGGAATCGTTAATCGAGTCCGAAGTGGAGCAACCTTACTCTTAGCAATTAGCAAGTGGAGCTTAACAGCTCCTCTATCATCGACCGTCCGGATATAAACGACGGCTGCGTATCCACTCTCAGACGCGTCACAAAAGCCATGAAGGCTGGCCGTAAACCGTCCCTTAGGCAGTATATGTCTAGGGATACTAACACGGTTAATGTCGGGGAGAGACGACATGAAGGACTCCCAATCTCGCAGCAAACGGCCCGAGAGGGGCTCATCCCACGACACTTCGGCTGACCAAAGTTCCTGTAGGAAGCACTTCATCCAAAACACTACGGGACTAATCCAGCCATTTGGGTCAAAGGTACGAGCTACTGTAGACAAAACCAACCGTTTCGTCCAGACCTTGGGGCTTGGCAGCTCCAATCGATAGGTGAACGTGTCCTGGACAGGTCTGTATTGCACTCCCAAAACAGACAGTAAATCTGGAGTGTTGGCATTCTCAAAAATATGAGGCTCCTGCTGGTGGTCGTCTGGCAAGTCACACAAAAGCTGAGGTGAGTTGGACATCCACTTCCTCAGTTCATAACCACCAGCCCCGAGAAGAGCAATTAGTTCATCTCGCAAAATCAAGGCTTCCTCGACACTAGAGGAGCCCGTACAAATATCATCAACAAATGCATCCTCCTTGAGAACCAAGGATGCGCGAGGGTATCGTAACCGCTCACGTTCAGCGAGTTCCACAAGTGAGCGAATTGCCACAAAGGGGCTCGAACGCAAACCGTATGTATTGGTGTTCAGCTCGTAGACCAGCATGGGATCCCTGGGATCCTCTCTCCATAATATGAGCTGATATCGTCTATCGTCCGGGTGAATCACAGTCTGCCGAAACATCATCCGGATATCGGTCACAAAGACGACGGCATGGCGACGGAAGTTGGTCAATACATCGCCCACCTCGTGGTGCAACTTCGGTCCAGCATGCAGACATTGATTCAGCGAAACTCCGGTAGACGTAGGAGCTGACCCATCAAAAACAACGCGTATCTTCCCAGTGGAAGGTTTCAAAACCGCGTGGTGAGGAAGAAAATTATGTTCCTCGTTTCGCCAGTCCAGTCGCGAGACCGACATGTGCCCCAGTTGCTCATATTCTCGCATGAAGTCGACATACTTCTGTTTGAGGTCGGAGTTCCTACTCATACGACGCTCCATGAACAGCAGCCGCTTCTCGGCCAACGGCCGGGAGCTGCCAAGTGAGGGGCGAACTGACAAAAAGGGCAAACGAGTGATCAGTCGTCCCGAGTGAAGGCGACCTGTATTGTTCTGGTAGAACAACTCACACTCCTCTTCCAAGGGGTTCACTCGCTTCACGGTAGGGGGCTCTTCCACCTCCCAAAACCGTTGAAGGACATCCGATAAGGTGGAGCTAACAGTTATGTAACTGTCCACCGATGGAGTCGGTGGGTTATGCCTAACTGGTCCCATCACTACAAACCCAAGCGATGTAGATAAGGCTACCAGCCCACCCTTCTGTAACTCTCTCCTCTTCCCACAATACACGCGGCCTAGAACATCGGCACCGAGCAATAAGTGAATCGGACCGGTTCGGTGGAAGGAAGGGTCAGCCAAGGTCAATCCTGATGTCGCATCAACGACAGCGCGCGAAACGTGCTGTTGCGGAAGCTGACCAACAACCTTCTCATAAACAATCGCGGTAACGCCAATTTTGGGCGCTGAAGAGAAGTGGGGGGAGAAGGAGAACAAAACCTGACCGATCGGATCCGGGATCCGCAGGTCTCCGATTCCTCGTACCGATTCAAGGTATGGAGATGTGTTCAAACTCAACTGCCGGACCAGCCAGCTGGAGGCAATGCAACCCTGAGCTCCCGTATCCAAAAGGGCGCGAACTAAAACAAAGGTGCCCCTCGGGCCCCACACCTGTACGGAGGCTGTTGGTAACAGCACCTGCTCCTGTGGGGGGGTTGCAGCCGACAGTTGGTTTAGTGAAAATCCTCCCGCATTCCCCGCAACGGGGGGGAAGGGGGGTTCAAGGAAAAATGCGTGCGCGGCGGAGGAATAGGGCGCTCAAGGCGCTCGAGCGGGTCCCAATCCGGCACGTACTGGCCCCGATCAAAGCGGCATCGGGGGGCCGGGCGGTGCCCATGATGGGCGAAAGTTGGGGGAGCCCGTGACAAACGGGGTCTCTCCATCAGAGGGGGAGAGAAGCGTATCGGCTCCCGGCGTGGCTCCGTAATAACCGCGGCCCAATCCCGCGGTGGCGCCTCATAAGCGGCGCGTCGATCCCCCCCGCCCGTAGGGGGGGTGGGGCGCCCAATCCTCTCACTGGAGGGGGGGCGCCTGTCCAATCTCCGCGGAGGGGTGGCACGCCCCTCCGATCTCCTCGGAGATGTGGGTGACCTACGAGGGCCCCCGCCCGTGTGCGAGTCCCTCTCTCTCACCACCCCACGAGTGTCTCTATTGTTGAAGCACAAAAGGGGGTGATGGGCCCCTCCACAACAGTGGCAATCTCGTGGGTGGGGGCAAGCCGATGCCATATGGGCCCCCAGGCAGCGGTAGCACCAATTCCGCTGCTTGGCCATATTTCTACGCCCCTCGGTGCGTAGGCCAACAAATTTGGGACAGGCCGGCAAACGATGGCCTTCGCGCTTGCAACACTTACAAGGCAGCGGCCTCTCCCCTTGTGGAGAGTTGTGCCGCACGGCAGTATATTGCTTGTACGGGCGGCGCTCTCTCCGTGGCGCTGCCCGGGTCGCCTCAAAGCGGCCTGTACTCGGTCCCGGTATAGGAACCAGATCCAAGTGGTCGGTTATCCGACACTCATCCTCCAAAAATCTGAGGAGATCCGAAAAGGGGGGTAGGTAGGAGGCACTATTGCCCCCATACCTTTGTTCAAAGCGCCCCTTCATCTCCATGGGAAGCTTATCGAGGATGAGGTGGAGCAAAATAAAGGACCACTGGTCCACCGGTAGATCAAGTCGTTTGAGCGCGTTAATAGCGCTTAGCAGCGGGTTCAAAATCTCCTTCCTCAATGAGGAGACCCGCGATACTCGTGGCAGCCCTAAAATGGCAGCCACATGTGTGTCCGCTAGCAAGCGAACATTCTGATACCGGGCGGTCAACAACGCCCTTGCAATATCATAACTGTCATCATTGACAGGTAGATGCTGGACAAGTACACCAGCCTCTCCACGTAAGGCAGAGAGCAAATAGGCCAATTTCTGGCTAGGGAACAGGTCGTCCCTCGAGTGAACCAGGCTATCAAAGAGGTTAATGAACCCCATCCAAGAAGCCAGGTTCCCATCAAAGGTTGGGATGTCTAAAGTGGGCAGTCTGCCCAGCAAGCCGGCCGGGGTAGGCTTGACCTCCCCAGGCGTGCACGACTCACCCCTCCGGGCGAATAGGATAGCCTGAGCCTTGTTTATGATCACATCCGCCTGTTCAAAACACTGATCATAATCGGCATTAAATTGGTCGACTGCCCGCAACTCAGCGGCACCCTCGGCTGGGTGGTCGAGCAGATATTGTTGATGAGCAACGAAAAGCTGCTCCAATTCCTTCAAGCGAGCCGGTACTCCCTCATGCCGAATTAACAAGGCCTGTTCTCGGTCTGGTCGGTCTACCAAAGCGACGGCACTAGCAAACCATCTCAAAATCTTTTGTGCACCCGCGCGGGCACCACTAAGCGGGCTGACTGGCGGGACCATTTTGCACCAAAATTAATAAACACTATAATAATACACGGACAAACAGACCGACAACCGCAGACAATAAAACAGATCGGGAGGAACTTCAAAGGCAGAACAAAATATATAAACAAACCAAAATCAAGTGTAAATGCTAGAACTTAACTAGAACAACAAAGGCATTTAACAACAGAATTTTTCAAACAAATTAAATTCAAGCATTATATCAATAAAAAAAATAATTAACAAACATAATATTCAAAGGCAAACAAACAAAATCAAATGTAAATGCTAAAACTTAACACAGCAATATAGTGTATTACAACAACAGCAAAGTCATTTAGCAGCAAAATCTGTTAAACAAATTAAATTCAAGTATAAGTTTACAACTTAACAAACAAAATATTCAAGGGCAAACAAAGATATGAAAAAACAAACCAAAATCAAATATAGGTAAATGCCAGAACTTAACTAGAACAACAAAGGCATTTAACTCCAATTTTTCATATACAATGACAATTAGTTAAGGAGATCGGTCCACAAATGAGATTGTAGTCGGTTTAAAATCAGCAATCAAAACCAATTAATATGTATTGCCCGTTTGGACAACCAACAAGATTACAATATTAATTGTACAATACTAATCAAATACTCAAATCTAAGAACCACGCTCTGCTACCAAGAGATGGAGGTGCCCGGAGTAGACACCACCACGTCGGCGTTTCGCCGACTTGTATTGCTGAATTTTGTACCCTACTACCAGCTCATAGAAAGCATTGTGGCTTACCCCGATTCCAATTGTCTCCGTGTGTAGCCGGTGGACTTCCTGAGCTAGCTCGAAGGAAGTCGCGGCTCCTGAAGTTCTGCAGTGGATCCACCGGTGGAGACCGGAGCACTACAAATGCCTATTAGGCCACCACGGCTCACACACGCGATTTTGACACCTTTGCACAACACAAAGCGGGCTTTCGCACCCCGATATGAGGTGCGCCGCGCAAAATACAATTTGTTAGTTATATATTCCGGCCCGCATATTTTATGGATGCCCGGACATCATCCTAACCTAATTCAATGTCGTGACATTTCGACTCGACTCAACAGACATCTTACATGCGGCCGGCCGCCACAGACTAAAATGCTGTGTTGCCACTCGCTCTTCCTCGAGCGTGAACAGCGTCAGAGCCAACAAAGTTGCGGACGGTAGGTGGCGCTTAAGTCGTGCACACAGCCAATATGAGCAAACAGATTTTGCCTATGTCTTTTCGTTTTCGACATCCGTGTGGCTCAGCTGGGGTAACGTTACCCTAGCTGGGCCACACATATCTGTGAAACGCGCAAACGACAAACTCCGAAACTTGCTGACAAACTGTAGACATTACAGTGGCATACTCAAACAATCTATTTTCCAGTTTTTTTGTGGCTCAGCTGGGGTCAGCCACACCGAATTCAGTAAACCGGGAGTGGTTCCGCGGTTCAGACATTAGAACGGCGGACCATTTTAAAAATGGAATAATTTAAAATGCGATGAAGTACTATCGAGGACACTGGCACCTTACCAGTCCTACGTCGAAAGTCGCTTGCACACCGCAGGATGACTATCGCGTCAGACCACGCCCCGCTCCATTCATTGATTGGTCGTGTGGGCGTGTCATGTCTGTCGATCGGCCGTAGTAAATCGTAATAAAAATACGTAGCCAATCAGGGACACGCATCGTATCGGACACGACATACCTATGGGTCGTGTGGGCGTGTCCGATACGATCCGCTTTCAAACGAATATTTCTACAAAGTGGTAAGGCACGAGAGACCTCGATAGTACCTACTAATATTTCCTTTAAAGGCATTGAAAGGTGTAACTTAACTACCCACACCATTCAATGCGCAAACTTTCGACTTAGTCGAAAGTTTGCACATTGAATGGTGTCAGTCCTTATTCCGCGGTTCTGATTGGATAAAAGTGGCACCCCTCACGATGGAATTTAATATTAAGTTAGAAAATTTATAATATAATAAAAAGTACTTACAAGGATATAAAACATATTAGTAAGAGAAACACAAGTATGATATTTAAAAATGTAATAAAACATTATACAGATTACATTTCCATCGTAGATACAAAAGTAGTTTTGTTTTATGTGCATCTGCTACCTTAGACAAAAGCCACACGCATATTTTGCCGCAGTCGATCCGCAGGCAATAATGTATGTAGGTAGAAATCATAAATTTGTAGCAAAATCACGGTGTTATATTTACGCTTCCCTACAGAGTGCTTGCGGAAAATAACCGCGCAGTTTTTGTCTCCGGAGTTAGATTTAATTCATAGGTAATGTTACTTATGTGTAGTATATTTTCTCTAATTACTAATGACATGTATTAAAATAGATAGTGAGGCTACATAAATACATTTTTCGTTTGACTAAAGTCGTGTCGAGTAACTGAAGGCATTAAAAATCAGTTGCAGTAGAGGACAAAGGGGAAGAAAAATTATTGTTAGGTAAATAATTAATGTTAGGCTATGGTTTGCTAGATGATCCTTATAGGCATATGGATACCTTCCACGGTTTAATTAAATGTTTTATATTAGGCATCGCAAATCGCACTCCCACCCGCTTTGGTTATTCGACACACTGGCAATGTTTCGTTCGGATATAATGATTGTGATGAAACTCATACAACATCTATTGAAGAGTTGCCTCCAAAATGTTATTTTTTATGCGGTAATCCGAACGTACAGGCTACCATGCGGAATTTCGAATTGGAGAAATCTTCGGTAGGAAATCTATGGCAGGTAAGCATTGATTTACTACCAAACGTAGATAACGCATGAACGATCGAAAAGTAGGCCGGTGAAGAACTGCTCAATCGCGACTCGTGCAGTTCCTTTCCATAGTGAGTGATTAGCTGTCGGCACGTAAACATGCAGAAGTGCGCATTAAAAAGTTGTGGTAAGAATAGCCAGAAACGGCAGAAAAAGTCGGGATTTCATATTTTGCGTGAGTAAACTCATAACACATCTTATCATGTATTCAAATATTCGATTTATACGTAAAAACCAATCAAAAACAATTATTTTAATCATAAACATGTCGCTTCGCGTCAGTGTCAGTACATCACAATCGTCTCGCTCGCACGGGCGTCGTATCACGACGTGCTATCTCATTCATGCGTTGGAGCGACAACGCGATAAGCAATTTCAGTGTGCATTACCACAGCAAAATGTTGTGCGTTAGAGAAGTGAGAGTATATCAAATAATTAGTTCATCATGAGGAGAAATTAGTTCATGAATAGCAAAATTTGTTCGCATTGTAGTTTTAAAGTTATTCGAGAAAAACAGATTTTGCTGGAGTAATGTTCGAAACGTTACCCTGGCAAAATCTTTTTTTATAAAATCGTTTCCATCCAGAACCAAATACATGAATAGATAGCTTTTGTTGCGTATTAAATGTTTGTGAATAGCAAAATTTGTGCATGTTGTATTTCTTAAGTTATTTAAGATTTTGCTGCGGTAACGTTTTAGGATATCCCAGATCTCGAAATCGGTTGAACATAGAAGTTTGAAAAAAATACCAATAATAGACCTTAATTTGTTCAAGCATTAGTTTTTGATTTGCTTGATGAATACCAATGTAATTAAATGTTTTCAAAAATCAGAAAAAACGAATTTCTCAGTAAACCAGTACACTTACAGTGAAATAAAAGGCTGTAACATGTACCCTTGGTACACCTTTATAACGACAGTAAACTTAGATTATGTAACTTTACGCAATATGAACATATAGAGAATTTTAAAAAGGTTTTTTTAAGTCATTTAATACGCAGCTTCCATTAAACAAGGAAACATGGCATACTATGAACAAATTAAAATGTTCCATCAATAAACAATCCTGTTAATTTCAGCTGTGAATTACGGCTATTATGAAAGTTAAATCAAAAATAAGATATATCAGTAATTTGTCAATAAGCCGACCGAATTATAAAGGTTACGTAAAAGCGACCGCACCGTACATACGGGTATACTTCGCAAATTAGCAGCGTAGTATGTGACGTAGTGTACAGTCGGGTAGAATTGTAATTCGGACAACCGATTTTTAAATATTTCTACCAGTTTTCTTTTTTGTAAATTGCAATCATGATAATCAACAGTATTATTATACAATTTAATGACTTAAGTATACAGTGTGGAAACTTTCAGCGGGGCAGTAAGGAGAAGTACCTTATCCGTTGCAGCTACACGAAAATGGTTTTAGGAGACTATCCATAATTTTTTATGGAATTTTGATCCCCATTCACAGATTTTCAAAAAAAATGTACAGTTAGCAAGAAAATAGCAATTTTACATAAAAACATTTTTTGATGCCAATCGATCCTGTTTCTAATACTGATCAAAAACTTCTATGGGATCAACCATCGTTGGAGTACTCAAAAAGTCACAAATTGCAAAAAACTTTTCCCGTACATTTTGTATGAAAATTTTACGCAAAAGTTTTTTTTGTGACTTTGTTTTGTGATCTTTTTGTTGACTGAATAAAAAGATAAGTTTAAAAACAATTCAAATTTCGAACTCGTTATTATTAAATAAAAAATAATCTTGACAATTTGGTGATCAATGGATAGGAACACATGGTCTTATTTCTTGGCAAGCGCGTAGTCCAGATCGAATGCCTCTAGATTTATTTTTGTGGGGCTACCTGACAACTGCGAGGTTTACAAAAAGCAATACGATAGTGTTCGAGAACTTAAAGACTCACTAACCACAATTTTGTATGGAATTCATCCAAATAAATTGTCAGCAGCCACTAGGTCGGTACAGAAACGAATCAATTTATGTATTCGTCAAAATGGCGGTCACTTCGAGCACTTGATATCGTGGGCCAGAAACAGCAAGATTTTAAATAAGAATAACATCATCAAGTTATGTTAGTTAATAAAAAAAGAAAATTAATACGCCTTCTCTTTGATATCTGTAAAATTCTACGTGATTATTTTATTTTTTGTATTTCAGTTACACAAATTCTTAACAAAATGTAGGGGAAAAGTTTTTTGCAATTTGTGACTTTTTGTGTACTCCAACGAATGTCCGATACTTAAAACCTAAACACAAATTGCCTAATAACGTTTGGCCTAAAACACATATCACCTAAAAACGAAATGCCTAATAACGTCAAAAATAGGTAGCGAGGAGCGAAGCGACGAGCGTAGGTTTGAACATGAACCATGCGTGCGAGCCGAGCGAGCGAAGCGAGCGTGCCGCGGCAGCGGCCGGCGAAGCGCCAGAAACGACTTTATATGTATTCTCGACTTTATGCATACTTATTTAGGCTAAACGTTATAAGGCATTTCGTTTTTAGGTGATATGTGTTTTAGGCCAAACGTTATTAGACAATTTATGTTTAGGTTTTAAGTATCGGACTCCTCCAACGATGGTTGGTCCCATAGAAGTTTTTGATCAGTATTAGAAACAGGATCGATTGGCATCAAAAAATGTTTTTATGTAAAATGGCTATTTTCTTGCTAACTGTAATTTTTTTTGAAAATCTGTGAATGGGGATCAAAATTCCATAAAAAATTATGGATAGTCCTAAGACAATTTTCGTGTAGCTGGAACAGATTAGGTACCTACTTCTCCTTACTGCCCCGCTGAAAGTTTCCACCCTGTATATTTAAAACCAAATTAACATTTAAAAATGGAAATGTTGTCCCGTTGCCCCAATCATCGCGATAAACAAGACGATAAGTCACCACGCTAACAGGAATTGCCGTAAATGGCTATGTTCTTGCCGAATGAAATGATTGTTGGATTTCAAGCTAGCTAGTAGGGTTTCCTTTTTTAAATTTCATCTAATATTGTGTTACATGGTAATTAATCTAAGATTCTTCGCCAAGTATCAATTTGCGTTGCATGATTTTTTTTATACACGGTGTTTCATAATAACCAATAAATAATCAATGCGTTATCTAAAACTAATTATTAAATTGTGTTTACCCGTAATGTCATTGAATCCAAAATTTTCATGTAAATCATAGACATGATGATGATACTATGATATACATGAAAATATTGGGTTAAATGACATTACGTGTAAACACATTTTTAATAATTATTTTTAGATAACGCATTAATCATTTATTGGTTATTATGAAACACCGTGCATAGTTTGTTTCTCAGATCGCACAAACATGGCTCTGTATGAAGGATATTTTCATTGTCTTATTGTTCCCGGGAGTATTACGCGGCTCAACAGATTAATGTCACTCTACCAATCCGATGATTTTATATTCACGTATAATGTGCATGTGTGCCTTATAAAAATTATATGTGATTTTTAATAAGTAAAAAATATCATTTGTATAAGACTGATTTTTAAATAAAAAAATGTCGTTCTCGTTTCATTATTTTATTATACCCTTTTTTTCGCAACTGTACTAACGAAACATCAATATTATACCGTTCATTTAAAATGGTTAGCCTTATGTATGATGCGGTCGCTTTTACGCAACCTTTACAATTCGGTCGGCTTATTGACAAATTACTGATATATCTTATTTTTGATATAACTTTCATAATAGCCGTAATTCAAAGCTGGAATTAACAGGATTGTTTATTGATGGAACATTTTAATTTGTTCATAGTATGCCGTGTTTCCTTGTTTAATGAAAGCTGCGTATTCGATGACTTAAAAAAACCTTTTTAAAATTCTCTATTATGTTCATATTGCGTAAAGTTACATAATCTAAGTTTACTGTCGTTATAAAGGTGTACCAAGGGTACATGTTACAGCCTTTTATTTTGTTGTAAGTGTACTGGTTTACTGAGAAATTCGTTTTTTCTGATTTTTGAAAACATTTAATTACGTTGGTATTCATCAAGCAAATCAAAAACTAATGCTTGAACAAATTTGAACAAATTAAGGTCTATTATTGGTATTTTTTTCAAACTTCTATGTTCAACCGATTTCGAGATCTGGGATATCCTAAAACGTTACCGCAGCAAAATCTTAAATAACTTAAGAAATACAACATGCACAAATTTTGCTATTCACAAACATTTAATACGCAACAAAAGCTATCTATTCATGTATTTGGTTCTGGATGGAAACGATTTTATAAAAAAAGATTTTGCCAGGGTAACGTTTCGAACATTACTCCAGCAAAATCTGTTTTTCTCGAATAACTTTAAAACTATAATGCGAACAAATTTTGCTATTCATGAACTAATTTCTCCTCATGATGAACTAATTATTTGATATACTCTCACTTCTCTAAAGCACAACATTTTGCTGCGGTAATGCACACGCAATTTCAAGCATTATGTTTGAGAGTATAAAGTTGATGTTTTTTTGTAGCAATTACTAAAGCGTCGTTTGATCTGTGGCTAGGTATGAAATGATGTAACTTTCCATGGTTGTACTTCAAATAGTTGCCGTAATAAATTATTACCATTATTATTATTACTAATAATGCAGAATAAGGTTGAATTCGATAAATACGATACTTTTTTTATGGTAATTTTCATTCGGGCGTGTATATTCAAGTATATATCAGCGAGTACCTACCAATTTATAGTCGATTAGGGGACAGATTTCAAGCGCGTTTTTGTATGAAGCGCTCTATCAACGTTTGGTAGTAAATCAATGCAGGTAAGGTACGTATGTATTTGGCATCTCAGTTTCGAAACGGAGTTCCGAATATATACGTGGCTGAATATTATTAAAAAAAAAATGCATAATTGGCTCTTTACAATCTAGTTCTTTATGTTTATTATCATTTTAAATACTAAAAAAAATATACTTCTAACGCTATCAACGCTAGTAGTAAACCTAAATTAATCAGAATAATGCCTGATTGAGCCGTAAATTGCTATAAAAATTCAAAAGATAAAGAAAACCGAAAGAGCACTAACTAACAATTATTCTTTTGAGGTCACATTTGGCAAAACGATATGGCAACCTCGATTTTCATATAGATGCAACAAAAAGCGTTATCTACATAGTTGATATTTGTCTGCCATTCTTTGGACCAGTGGTTCTCAAACATTTCGTGATGGGGGATCATTTTACAAATATATGTCTAGCCAATCTAGCCATCTTAGAGCAGTGGATCTTAACCATTTAGTGACGGTGGACCATTTTACAAGTATAGTCTCAATCTTGGACACTGTTGGAATCTTGTTTTTGGAGCCATGGCCCACAAACTCTAGCCCAATATAGAGTACCTATATGATTAAAGGGTTGTTTGTTATATCTATAATATTATTTTTCCAGGGAACGCTAGTGGTCCGCGGACCACCGGTTAAGAACCACTGGTCCACCCATTATATCGAACGTAATATAAATATAAACGGTAATTTTCTTAAATAATTACCTATTCAAGGAATCCTTGTAAAGACGGGGAGATTAAGGGTTAAGGGATGTTCACTGGCGGGTTATCACAAAACAATCACTTTGTGAGTAGATTACTTTCTTAGTTATGTATTTTAGAAGTAAGTATTTAGTATGTTTAGATATGTTGTTTAAATTAAAAGCATCAAATAGGAAATTTCTTTTGGATTTATTCGGAACCTTTTGACAGAGCAACGTTTGAAACCGTGAAGAAGTAATAAACTTAAATGTTGAAAAAGGAACTTACTCATCACTTAGGAAAAGAGCTTATTTAAATATGAAAGTCAATTAAAGTCATCAATTTCCCCATTTGAAACCAAATTTTATTTCCAAAGAATTTATTTGAGAAAATAGAATCAAGATCTCGTACAGTTAAAATTTGTTTGAATGAAATTGTTCTGGTTGAAATGTTGCCAGTGCCTAATGTTTTAGCTCGCCAGTGATCTTAGCAAGATCACATTTTCAGAAAGTTTAATTTTACTGGGCTGTGAAATTACTATTTTTGATACAAGTTATAAATATAAATTAAATAACAATATAAGTAATTAAAAAAATATTTAAAATTGTATTATATATAATTAACACTTTATTAAGTACAAAATTGTTTAGTCCTATGAGTATTAAAAAAACATGAAATTAACCACGAAATAATGTATGTTTAAATTGTCATAAGGTAATAGAAATGCATACGATTATTGAAAGGATCGTTGTGACATGAGGGTGGAAAGTAGGCTATTGCAAACGAGCTGTCATTGATAAGCCCGAGCCAAAGGAGAGGGGTTTTTAATGGTTTTAATGTCGCGAGTGTCGCGACAACCGTGTATCACAGGTATCACACGACGTTTTTCAATATAGTTGTGGAAAATGGTGGAAACAAATCAAAGAATTAAATATGTTTTAAATGGTTTTACATACTTTTCACTTCAACATTAATCTAAAACCGAATAGGCTGTATACGTGTTCGAGGCGGTTGCATGGTATCAGTGAAAAAAAAATATGTCTAGTTGCAAAAACGCGCCGTTTTCTGAAAATTTGTGATTTGATTATTTTTTTGAGAATTCAATGCTCATTTTTCCACGTGTATAATCCATCTGATTTTATTCTATGTATGAAATCTTCTTGCCACTAAACTTTTTAAATTACTTAACTTATAAAGAAGATTGGCAGGCCTGGTACCCATTAAAATATGAAATGTAGGATACTGAATTTTGGATATTATGTTAACGATACTAGTTTACTTATTACTTTTTAATTAATGAATTTCTATAACTTTTGTAAAGAAAGAAAAATTGATTTCATTATTTCAGTGAATATTGATAACAAAACGCATCTAACTGGCATGCAATATTAAAACGCGAAGGTAAACAAAACAAGAGCAACTATTCAATTCGTCGCAGAAATATCGATTATTAATTAATCCACTCATTTTCATATAATTGGTCGATTAATGACAGTTACAGGACCAAAAATACTAGAACATAAGAATATTACTTTTCTTGGTTTTGTATTTAGGTTTTAGTTAAATAAGATGTCTAAGGAAATCTAATTATAATCGATATGTCACATGACCAACTGTTACCACTGTCAACTGTGAATGCCAACGTCACATTCACACTCACAGTCAGGGCTACGTTCCAAAACATCACCCGAGTGCACTCGGTCACCCGAAGTATGTCCTAAAACATTTAGGGTGCACTCGAGAGTGTTGAAGTGGCGTGTCCTAAAACGCTACGGAGTGCACTCGATCGAGTAGAATCTCACCCGCATAATATAGCAAGGTGTAATTTCACTCGATTGGATTTGGCGGGAAATTGTGTGTATTTTAAAGTTGTGTGTGATTGTGATTACAAAGATTTCATATTCACACACAATTTGTGCATCTCGGAGAGCGAGGATGCGTTTCGTAACGTCGACAATAAGTTAATTTTAAATTCCAAAGACTATAGGTATCGTAAGTGACACGATTGTAAAATTGGCCTTCATTTCAGCTGAAGCTAGGTTAGGCCGCGATTTAACAGAATTCATATTCTGTTGGTTTTAGCATTTTCGTAGATGAAACAGAGGAATGTAATCCATGCATTAAAGCGAACGGACGCGCCGATGAATTATATATTATCTTATTTTTGTATATTTGGTTATGTAAACAAAGCAGACAACACTCTTGCCGTTCTAAAACAACCAACACTCCGACCACCCTAACCGGCCACTCTCCCCCCACCACCTACTCACTCCGGGTGATGTTTTGGAACGTAGCCCTGTGTCAGTCGTGTCGTGGGGATGCGTTCCGAATGGCGATGATATCGACGGCAGCGCGCTAAAAGTCGTTCGTTAAAAAAAAATCCTTTCCCAATCTATAATAACAATAACTGTTACTCGTGATGTCAATGTCAAATTCAATCTCATGTTCTGACATTTGAAACGTTTTGCTAGCTATTAATAACGTTTTGTTATCTCTGTACTCATGTACATACCATAATAATTTTCAAATGCGAATATCTTTTTATTTACCAGTTGTAGAAATATGATGTGATTACATTTTTTGTTACGTTACTAAAGATAAAGAAATACGTGGTATTTTTATCACCATACACTTCGTCTGATTACGGTACCAACATTGTATGGCTTGTTGCCAATCTTCTTTAAAACTTAACTGCAAAAGTGATGATCGAGCTCGTAAAAGAAAGTCACGACGGTGTAAAAAAAAGATGCCTATGCAAAAGATTTAATTTTCGAAACATTATTGCCATTATAGCCTCTAAAGTACGCCATGTTTAACAACTGTATTGAAAAGATATAAATAAATTCCGCTGTTACTTTTTAAATATTACATTACCAAGGATTTTTGTACTATAAAAATAATCTAATAAATAAACACAACACTGCTATAAAATAAATTATGGAATGCACAACGCAAATGCAAATACCGCGATTTTTTTTAAAAGGTTCAATGTTGGAAGTTCGTTGAATCTGAACATTAATTCTTCTGAATATTAACAATTGCGGAACGTTATTTAAATGGCAAAGCCGGACGGTAAAATCGAATATTATGCTGATGAATGTTCGAGCATCACTTGTAGTAGCTGCTACGGGAGGGGTTTGTCGTTCCACAAATATTGCCGACCTGAATGAAGCCGACTAAGTGCTTGGATTCGGCTTTCATGTTCGACAAATACTGCCTAACCGACAGCGCCGACCCGCTTATGTGTGTAGTGTAGCAACTCTTATAAATAAAACATGCGTGTCAGTACCGGCTGTATTGTTGTAATCGCAACAACCAACAGTGTACCGAAATCTTCTAACGGAATTAAAATTATTTAATTAATATGGCAATACTTCCGTCTCTTCATAAAATAAAGGTCATCAAGGTGTTGCCATTTGGGACTGGCGAAGAAAGTGGCGCCCCCATTTATTGGAAGACTTTAGACGAGCGGTATTTACGCATAATAATATGATGGCATTTACAAAACATAAGCATTATATTACCCAATAATACTTTTACTTGTTCAAGGGTGAATTAAATTTAGTTTTTAATTTTGTGGTTTGCATTAGAAATCAAAATGACTGTAGGCCGCTGAATACCCCATGAGAAATTGTTACAACCTTGTATGTAATGATTACATACTTTTTGGTACTGTTTAAATAACACTGTTAAATCAAGATGTGCCTGTGAGAAAATCTGTACAGTTGGAGCGATTTTTCTCTTCACACACACAATCATACACACAATTCAAATTTAAAGGTGTAGTTAAAATGATCTTAATGATTTCTCGTAAGCTTTTTATAATAATAGACGTTTAACATCTCGTCAATAAAAACAGGTATATAGGAAGAAGTTAACTATTCGGCATTGACTTTTATCCAATATAAAGTAAGGTAGTTGACAGATTATAAATTTATTTCCACTTATATTAATGTAACGAAAGTATTTTGTACGCGAAAAACTGCTCGGTCGCAATCATAACAAAATAAATAAAACAGTTTGTGCAAAACACAAAATAAATCTATGTTTATACAATCTTACATTAAAAATCGTAAAATTTGAAAACTTACGGACTAATATTTTCCATTGTACACACAAATGTTAAAACTACATAAATGTTAAGCGTATCACAAACAATCCGGTGGCGGCCGCGGAGGCTTGTTTTGTAGTATCGATGACTATGGAACGGTCAGAGCCGCTTAGAGCATTCATTCAGAACCGTAATCTCCGCCCACTCACGTCGCGTCAATGTCTACGCTTACGCGGCCGGCCGCGCGGCCAACTAAACGTAAAAGGAATTCCGAGCAAAGCGGCTCCGGCGTGAATGACGCCACGTCAGTAACGCCGCGACAGAGCGATAGTACAAGGTTCCTTAAATCTGTATGATATCGTGAACGACCACAGCGCCATTGACGCTGCAGCGACAGCGGCCGGGCCGCGCTACCCCTCGTAGTTTCGCCGTATCGCTCGATCAACCCGTGTATATTTTGGTTATTTTGAAGATAGGAGAGGATCATTTAAATGTTATTTTGTACAGGCAGGCCCTTTTTGTTGCGGTAACTATTAATCGAGTCGATTGGATTTCTAGTAACTGATCGTTATCTTTTTCCTCTTCAAATATGTTTGGAAATCTTTTACAACAGTTTGATTCATGTTCATTTCATCATGTGTTTCAACTACATAAATGCAAAAATAATTGCCAGTCATAGCCACCGGTTGCGAAATAACTGGAGGCCGCAGTGTTACTGTCGCCGCCCTCGAAATACAAAGAGCGGAGACACTGCGACACAGCCGCAGCGTACGCACGCACTAACGCAGCGGCAGTGTCGCTTTGCTCGGAATCCTACCCACAAATTAATCCTACCATAAGCGGTCGGATGTAATTTTTAAAACAAGTCGAGCGGCCCCCGCCCGTTTCTAATCGCAAAATGTCATTAGAATATTTTTAATACATGGCATAATTGCAAAAAGTTGATATTTTCATGTGTGTTTAGCGTGCGGAAAGTTATTATTTTCCGCAATAGTGCTTTTTGTTTTCCTTTTGCATATAAATAAATCACCAAATGCATGAAGGAGATTTATAATCAAAACTGTACAAAATCAACAGTGGGCAGCGAATGGCCATCCGTCGCGACCACGACCGCAGACCGCGTCTGTCTGTAATACGCTTTATAAGTTTTTGAAAAACACAAATAACATAATTGATACGTTTTCATAGTCAGAAACCTTAACTCAATAAATACAAAATGTCACAGCATATAAATAACAATAAAGTAATTATTATAATTAACTTATATAATATCTTTAATTATAAAACCACAAAATATTGTTTGAGAGGATTATTTGTTTGAAAAAATAGATTAATTGGACAAATTAATAGATATATTATATATATTATCGTTTTTATCTTATATACAAAGAGCCGGCCATATTATGAAATTGAAATCTATACCATTATGTTAAATAATTACACCATGTTTGGTCAATACCATGAGGTATTGACCAAACACAGTGTAATTAAAACAAGCCGAATCCTACCCATGTTAACGTAGTCATATAAAAGTTATGGCGTCATTGAAATTTTGAAATTGTAATATTAATTTTGAAATCCCCTATACAAATAGTTGAGCCTGTGAGAAAAGGAATGTATGGGGAACTAGAACATTATTTTTAAAATTTCGAATTTTCAATGACGCAATAACTTATATGATTAATAATAATACTAATAATATATATTATGATTATGTCAACATGGGTAGGTTTCGGCTTGATAGGGTATTGACTAAAAACCTTGTATATAAGTAGTTCAAATTGATGGCTTTGTTCAAATTGATCGATAGTATTACGTGATACAGTTTGATGATTATTGTTTAGTAAGTGATAAATGAAAACAAAAACAGAGGATTCAACCCAGCTTGATACACCTACCAACCTACCCGAGTCAGATCTGACTCGTGTCAAAATAAAGAAAAGTTTGTGAGTACATATTAAAATAAAAATAACTATTTTACATTTATACGATTTAACGTTATTAAACGATGTAGTGAATATTTATTATACGTATGAAAAAATAATTATAACAAAAATTGTAATTCGAGATTCAAGGGAATTCAATCTATAGTATTCTAATTTTGTTTTTAATTAAATTTACTTAGTTTCTAAATTACATCAAAAATGGCAAATTGTGCAGGATTATACCAAAAATTTTTTAAATCACATTTTAATTTATTCTTGTCAAACTAAGTATCACATAGCCGAAATTGAGTGTACTATTTTAAATTACAGCATTTGTGTAAGATACTTATTGTATAATATATAAATATTAGCAATATTAATGTTTTCACTAACTTCTTAATAATGTGGCAATGCAAACACTGGTTTACAATTTTATTATTTTAATGAAATTACGTTTACTATTGAAAAATTTTAGCTAAGTTTACAAATATTTGTGCTTTATCAAAAAATTGTTTAATAAAGGGTAAAAATTGTGTATCTATTTGTAATGGCATGGCACATTTAAAATATCACTGCTTGACCACACTTAGAACATATTGAGAAAGAGTATATGAAACATAAGTTACTATTTTTGACTGCGTTTAGTTTGTACGCTAAAACTCGCGTGTACAGAGCGCGTTTACCCGGGCGCTTTCATTCGACATGCTCTATTCGAGAATGTTTGTTCTGGTCATTCTCTTTTAGGCATTAAAAAATGATTGTTACTTTTCTCATTTTTATTTAATGAAATGATGAATTTTTATCATATGATTTCACGTGTGAAATTTCACAATGGCCAATGGTTTTTATTTCGCAGTTGTCAAATGCCACACTTGCTGTTTGTTTTTAGTATGAATGAAATATGAATTATGTATGATGAATGATTGTTAATTTGCTACTACAATGTTTGTTCTGGTCATTCTCTTTTAGGCTTTGAAATAATTGCTACTTTTAAATTATTTTTATTTAATGAAATGACGAATATCCTTTTAGGCTTTGAAATAATTGCTACTTTTCATTCATTTTTATTTAATGAAATAATGAATATCATATGATTTCCCTTGTGAAATTTCACAGGCAATGGCCAATGATTTTTATTTCGCAGTTGTCAAATGCCACACTTGCTGTTTGTTTTTAGTATGAAATATGAATTATGTATAATTGTTAATTTGCTACCCATGTGAAATGTAGCATATTAGTCATTTTATTTTCGCACTAAATACGTATGTGCTGTTCAAACTTATTTTAAACAGCGAACTTTCCTTCATACTTCAAAAGGCTGGCAATTAGTGACAATTTAATTAATAATTTTCTTTAAATAGAATGCTAATGATCTGCCATTTCACAGAGTATGAATAATGGCAGTCCATGTGAAGGGATGTAACAGATGAGACAAATAAAAATCATTTCATATGATTTTTTAACAAACTATTCATGAAATGCTCCATGCCTATTCTTTACCGTCACGGGCGGTAGTCCGTCGCTCGTTTCGGCCGTGGCCTTAGGAGCTAAGCTGCGTGTGAGAGTACAGACTTCAGAGAGGTTACTTTCTATTTCTACATAGTGTGTTGCTCCAGCACGCGTAGCACAAGGAACAGGACATACGATTAATCATTTATCTAATTTTGAGATAGACACTTAATGTGTCTATCCCATAATGTCAGTTTCTCGAAATCGTCACATTCTCAACGGTTAATTAATATTTCTGTACAAAAAGGTCGAGAAATTTTTCTCGCGATCGTAGTCCTTCCGTGCCGCTCTACGAAGCGGCGTATCCTACAACATACTACAGCAAATAAAGTGACCAAATATCATATCGAAAACTTTAATTATGAGTTGAGAGCGTGTTGCGCTGGTCATTCTATATTTTAATACAGACAGCTTACTCTCAGATTGTGCAGTGACTATAACCCGACTGCAAATTTATTTTTGAATCAAGGGTTATTTTAACTCAAATATAAAAAAAGCATATTGATGCCTTTTGCGCTGGTCATTCTATATTTTAATACAGACAGCTTACTCTCAGATTGTGCAGTGACTATAACCCGACTGCAAATTTATTTTTGAATCAAGGGTTATTTTAACTCAAATATAAAAAAAAGTATATTGATGCCTTATTGCAACTGACATTCACCTGTCAAGAAGGAAATTCATGACTAGATAACGACAAGGATAAGTAGTAACGTATACAAATGAAGTTAAAATATTGGATGGATTAGGTAATTGACGATTTGATATAAAAAGCAAATTACTTCTAATTATTAAGTACTTACACTTGATTTAAAATGGATTCCAATGGAAGCTCATTGGTTATCAGTCAATATTATAGAAGTACAGTCTTCATTCTAGCGTATTTTTTATTGTGAATTTTTATAGTTCAATCTAGGTTCGTGTCTTCGTGATAAGAACATTGTTCACAACAAAACACCAGCAGTCCAGAAAGGGCAACTGCCGAAAGGCGAAAGAAAGGCATTGTTTTTATATACATATATATACGTTATTAAGAGCGAGATAGAGAGAGAGAGAGAGAGAGAGAGATATATAAGCAAAGAACTAAAATGACTTGACCCTTAATCTTCACACCAGTTTGTGAACATTTGCATGCATATGCGTTACGCAGGCCAAATAAAACCTATAAACCATGCCTTTCCTCAAATATGACCCAAAACTAAATGAGCGACCATAGACTTAAGAGTATATTGGCGTATAGATCAACAGACAGATTTTGAATGACACACCAGCTACACTGGATATTGGAATTCAGCCACATAGTATGGGAATTGACAAATCAAAATTGGTCACATTTTAATGAGCGGTCAGTACGTCTATACGCCTATTCTATGTGAGCGACCGTGCCTCTCTTTCTCGTCTTGTCAACACGACCTTGAATAGCAATGCCTTATTCGTTATCTTTGAAGTGAACTTAAACTTCTAATGACCACCGTCAATATTTTTGATAATCGCATAACATGGACACTATTATATATAAACGCTTACTGTAACATAATAATAGTAACATTGTATAGGTATTTTAAAAAGTGATAATTTTGTGCTTGTACCAACAAGATGGCTTTTTCTATGCTAAATAGATGAATCATAGCTAACAAAGTGCAGAATATATTTAGCTATCTTAGAGAAAAAATCATACGGCGTTTAATTGAAAAAATCGTTAGGTTACAATCTTCAATATTCATGTGTAAATTAAGCCAGAAATAGATGTCGCTCCGATTGGAGGTGAAATAGAGTGGAGTGACATGAGTATGATCTACAACACAAAGTAATGATTAAAAATAGTTGTGAAGTGATTCTAACAACATTCAAACCTACAAAAATTTCACAGTACACACAGTTTTTTTTATTTATTAAATCAGACGCCATTATCCATTAATAAATTCAAATAACGAACATACATATTAGGAGTTTGTTCTTTTTAGTCAAAAGAAGTGTTATTTTTACGCGACCGTTATACACGTTCCTAAAACAGTTTCAGCGAAGAACACACAAAAAATGAGTTCAGATTGGGTCAAATTCGTGTAAAGCCGGTTATTGATTATTATCATCACACAAGATGCATTTTAAAGTTGTTTTGCATGAATGAAGCTGTGGGTGCTGTGAGTGTATTTACATTTTGAGTTTTCGGATACCAAATAAAATTTATTATCTGTTCCATAAGTAAATGTAAATCACAAAGATCCAGATAAGTTTTGCAGAAACAGGACAGTTTCGAGCGAGCAATTCCTGATAGGGGAGGAGTCCTTTTAATTTGTTTCAGTTTAAATAAACCCCCCCCTCCCCCCCTTGACATACCACAATTAACTATCTAGTTTTCTCATCGTTTAAGTCGTCAGTCTCATCGAGAGACTAAGCGTTGCTCGACTCCAGCTCGACCCCTGTGACGGTGGTACTTAGGTTACCATTCACGAGGATATCTTGCAGCGGTTGTCCCAGAACGCTAGACAGGGAATCACTCAGCTTGTAGTAGTTGCTTTCCAAAGCCTCGTGGTACGTCACCTGGTCGGAGCTGATCAGTTTTGCATTCAGCTGAAGTGCAGAGTGACATATAGTGAGGAACTCTCTGAAAAAAAAAAAACATGAGCGGTCTTACTACAAAACGTTGTTTAACAGTTGTCTAAAGTTTTCATGTTTTGAACATGACACTGTTTTATTTATGTCAATAAGGGTAAATAGAGGTTGTCATTGTCAGGTTTTTAACCCATGAGTAAATTTAGGCGTTTTGTAGTAGCCCCGAAAGTGTTTGTTCACAGATGTGCGGTAATTTATGCTGTAAACGAAACTGTTTAAATCAAAGCCGCTGCGGTCAACTTGTTAATTATTGTCTATGCTTACAGTCATTCACTTAAGATCGTGAGAGTTATCATTGTCATCGGATTATTTGCACTAACAATTAAAGTACCAATATATGCATGTGAATTCGCAATAAAAAGGCCTTAATATGGCCTAAAAACTCTTTGTATTTCCAAAATATGCACAATGCAAGTTAATAACAAACAATATTTTTATATAATTAATTATGGAAAAAGAGAAATAATCTTGAAATTACTAGTCTTTGTGACAATATACTATTATATATACTTTATTGCGTACAAAATCTAAATATAAACATGGTTATAAATTGCGTTACAAATGCGGACTTATCTCTATTAGAGATTTCTTCCAGTCAACCTGTAAGTGTGTTGGAAATTATATAAGTAGAAGAAAACATCAAAGTACCCAAGTGAGATATTAGATTATTAGAAATACATTTGTTTAACTTCAATAAAAACAACATACATATATATAAACATAAATATACATATTTACATAAATACACACTATAATATACAGATGATGACAATGCGATTGCTAAGGCGGATTTAATACTAGCGATTGAAAGTAGTATACAATAGTTTTCTAAATTTTTTACTGAAGTTTTGTGACCTTTTGTCACCCAGTAGTAAATTGTATGCCGAAAACCTCTACGTCAACTGACGTCATTGGACATAATTAAAAATTCGGTGCAATTTCCGTATATACATTTTTGGGCAGAGGGTATGACGAGACCCGTTACACAAAAGTCACACGTTTATTATTCCGTAGTCGTGCCGCAGAAAAAAATGTATGGAGATGACAGGCTAATGCCATTTCCATACATTTTATCTACAGACGATTCCAGAAAAATAAGCGTGTGGCATTTGTCTAAGGGGGCTGCGTCGTTAATGTTTAATGTTCTTCATGTCTTCAAAACTTGGGTTTTTAGGCAAAATAGCGTCTAAATTTACTTTTTTAATTTTAAATTAAGAAGGGCGTTAGCCAGTTCGATCATTGTTGTCAGTATTTTTAATGATTTTAATGGAGGGAGGATTTTGTTTCTAATTTTTCTATGGCATCTGATAACTTGTGAAAATGTGTTGAGACGTGGGCGATATTCTGTTTAATGGAATTGTTTTTGAATGCCAGCTTGCTTGACTGGATTGCAATAGCCTCAGAACTATGAAATTGCTTGTTTTACGCTCGCGAAACACGTCATCGTCACCTAGCTTCCTATATGTACCTCTCGCTACTAAACGAAATGTACGATTGGGAAAAATACTGAAATATGCATTAACGCAGTAATTAGACGTTTATCTATATCTACCGATGTCTAGCTATCAATATAATCATGGAATAAATAAAAAATGACACGTTTCTTAATACGAGTTACTCACTTGAATGTATTCTTTAATTTATCAACCATGTCGTCTGGATACATTGGCGCCAATGTGGGGTCGAGGAAAGCGTTAGCATAGGCTTGAGGACCAGCGTTCACTTGGACACAAATGCTTCCTTGTAATCTGTAGCAATGTTATCATATTTATAACATTTGTCACACACATTGCAGCACAAAATTTTTACAAGTATAAAATCATTAAAGCCTTTCTATTATATTATTATACACTTTCTATTCATTCATACCATCACCCTTGATTGTATGCTCTTTTTACTGTTTTTGCGTAATCATTCGCCTCAACTCTTGCGCCAAGACCTATACCATTTTAAGGGTGTATTTAAAGTATACTTGGGATAAATCAAATTGATTGTAGTTTTTATTAATATTATTAATTGGGTTCAAAGTTTTATTGTAACATTACCCTGTATTAATATATTATATTTTATACAACTTAAACACAATTAGGTAGGTACTTTAAAATTACTTATAAACTGTATTAGCTAATATTATTAATCATTTACTTGCAGTACGTGATACACGAATTGTTGTTTGCATCTTCAATTGCAAATTTAAGTTTTAATTTCATAATAAAGTATAATAGTTAGACATATATTCCTGTTTGGCTCTTAACATGCTAATGTTACACCTCGGTTATATTTACCTGAGTTGGAGCTTCTTTATATCAGGCGCTTTGGCGTTCACAATTTCCGTTAATTCTACCACCTGGCTCTCCATCTCCGCCACAGCCACTTCTATTGGACTTTTTTCTTCCACGTGCGTTTCTATGACTGGCACGCGCCGCTTCACATACGGGAACCAGCTCTCAGCTGCAATATTAAAACATCGTTTTAAAGTTATATTACTAAATATCTTAAATCATTAAAAACTCATTGACTACAAATCACGAATAGCTGGTTACTTTAATTAAGTAAATAACACTTCACATCCATATTAATTAGCGTCCACAATCTGTTTTTAATTCATCTAAACATACAGGGTGTAAAAAGACCCATAACGAAGTTCGTCTACGCATTTAGACCATTAAAATTAACTTATAAAAACCTCGAAAAAAACGGGCACTTAAAATTTAAATATAAACTTAAAATTTAAATTAATAGTAACTATAACTATTAATTTCTCAGGTATGGTCTCGAATACAAAAATGATATTGACGATATGAGTTTAATATGTGGGTTTCGGCTTGCGTTCGATCTTCCTACACCCGTTGTACTTAGTACGCTTCGACGGACAATGCCACAAATGGTGAATGTAGTTATGCCACAATCTAATGGTATACAACTTTTATTTTCGTGATTTCGTATCGACGAAGATGCAATAATTTTATTATGTAACCTAATTTGTTCATTAACTGTGACTTATTTGCAGGTTTAAGGGATGAATAATTGATGAAATTTTACCAAAGCAGCTGTTGAATGAAAAAAATAAGTAAAATGCAAAGTTCTATATGAAATAATACTATAATATTATCAACGTATTGGTATATTAATAAACTTACACTATTGAATCCATAATTTATTTTAATAAAGCCAACAAAACTTTTCATTAATATATTGCGTGTGCAGCTCTTGTAAAATATTGTTATAATTGAATTACGATCATGGTCACGCTGTCTTTTGATTTCTAGCTTAGCTAGTATTTTGAATAGTCGACAATATAAGTGTTAGTTTACCAGTGAGGTGTGTAAGCCGCAACCTCTGATGATGGACCGGCCCCCTGGCGCCCCCGTCCCTCGTGAAGGGCGTCTCGAAGACGAACCGCCGCACGTTGTGCGCCCTCTCGAACGATCCCTCGCTAGTGCCCGCTAGAGTCACTCCTTCCGGCGCGCCTCGCACCCATGTCACTTGAATGTACGCCAACTTACTGTCTAACTCATCGCGATTCACCTGCAGAAACAGGGGTCACTGTCAAAACTCCACAAAACGTAATATCTTGCCAGCATCAAATGTTGGCAAACAACTAGACCGGCCACCTCACGGTAAATGGCTATATGTATACAGTTCTCTATGGTTCATGTTTTTTTGGAAGATTCGCACAGCCTTATCCTCAATTACCAATAGGTGAGACGAAAGCCAAGAGATTCCCTGTCACTACAAAAAAAATCCTTAGTTCCCACAAGGAGTACAGTTGAGGCATAAGGTGTTCAGTCTCATAACCGGAACATAGCAATGTAAGTACCACTGCTTAGGGACAGAAATAGGTAAGATAGAGAGGTACCGCGCAGATCAATACAGTCACTCCTCTGGCGAACTTTTAGCATAAGCGATCAACGTTAAAAGAAAGGGTAGTATTTAACTGTACCTCAATTTATTCCTGTTTTCTACAAATAAATAAGCCTTAATTCCAACAAAAAACATCTAAACATCCAAACATCCACACTTTCACATTTATAATATTAGTAGGATAAACACCTATTTAATAATAGATAGTATTTTACAGCAAATCAAAAACTATTTCTTTTGTATAATAAACAATTTGCCCTAACCAAGTGAAATGAGTAGAATTAGGTTCTGGCACACGTCGGGCACTACCGCGGCATGCTCGCGCGGCTCGTGCGATGTGGTTACAGTTCTAAAATAACCTAACCTAACCATTTCGGTCAATTCACCAAAGTTTTACTTCCTTATAGACCTCCATGCCTATACAGAAAGTATTTAGAACTACTCGTACTTTCTAGCTACCTCTACCTACTTTCTGTCTAAGAAAGATTTTTATATGTAAAGTAAGTTTTAGTAAATACAATAATTATCAGCAATGTATTTTGTTAAAAGTTATTTATGCTTTGAGTTCAAATAAATCAGGTGTACAAACAGTATATTTGATGCGCAAAAATTATTTAACTGATGAATATAAATTGTTGATGTGCATTTAAAAATATCGCTTTAAAAAAGTTGTTTGTTAAATTTTCATATTTCTATACACCGGCCGTTAGGGAGTGTTTCATACGATAACACACATTTTATAATGTTACGTCAACTTAAAAGGAAACACTAGGATCGAGAAGATTTAAAAATAGGTATTTGTATAATGTAGATATTGCTGTTGCGATGTGCCCCCAAACAAACCAACTGAGCGCGATAGAGACAACTGTAGCTCGGAACGAAGATACCTATGAAAAGGGAGTACCCTGCATTCTTCTCTAAAACTCGAATGATTTAATTACTTTTTGCATTAAAAATTAAAGAAAGGTTGGATCCTGATGAACTCACAAGTTCACGTGGATCCCCTAGGGGATCCTAGTGGAGTAACTCGTGTTTATATGTTTGCTTTTTCATATAGTCTTGTTTGAATGCAGTAGATACTCTGGCCAATTTTTTAGGGTTTTGAAGGTTTAAATCTCCTTTAAAACCTTTAACTTGATAAAAAAGGAAAATAGAGGAACATGCTAATAGTGGCTATAGATTTTTTTTGAAAAATAGAGCAACTATTTTTCCGAAAGCATCGGACTAAGTTTGTTTAGAAAAACGGTCCGCATGATTTCCTTTTAAATCACTATGTGTTCCGTAGTCAATTTTAGGCTACTTCGCTAGTTCGTGATATTTATAGTCAGCACTCGCAGCAAGAAATAACTTTGGTGTCTTATTGAGCAAATAACTATTTTGAAATTTGGCTCCTAAAAAATACAGGTATACATAAGACATAATACAGGGTGCATTATGTCTTATTCATACAAAATGGTTGAATGCAAAATTGCCTGTTGCCTTCTGCTTTGCGATAGTGAACGAAATTGGCATTTCTAAAAGTATTTACTTCAAGAATTTTTTTTCTAAGGAACCATGAAAATAAAATTCATAATATAACGTAAAACTTTTATATCCTTATGTAAAATTCCACAGCATTAAATATGATGCTCGTATATCATTTGTGTTCGTTTGTTCTTTTTTCTTTTAACATTTTAATAATCACAGAATATAAATGACTTCTTCACAATGTCACTTTCAACAACTTAGGACGGAGAAAAATAGCATCTGCATATTTTCCTTGTTTTGCAAATGAATATTCATTATGATAAAAAGAATTAAAACTATGCATAACGATGGTTATCGAATTATACTCGTACTCGTGAATACGTATTTTGTTTTACTTAAAACGAATGCGCGAACCACTTGCATTAATATTTTTCAAAGAAAATACGATTATTACTTTTATCTACAATTTTATCTTGATACGGAGTAGGTATGTGGCACCACCTACATATTACTGAAAATTATTAAATTGAAATTACTACTCATAAATTTAACCTATTAAATTAAAATCAAAAACCCATTTCGCTTCATTCACTTCGTGATTATTATGCTATGAAACCGTACTTAACACCTATTGACTATTCGACATAATTGGAAGGTAAGTAATTGGTTCAACAGCAGCCTTTGAATTACAAATGAGCAAGTAGTTAAAAGTGCAAATTGACTCACCGGCGCGGAGTCCATAATCATTTTGACGTGCCCTACTCCAAATTTCTGCTCGTAGAATGTTTGCAGTTTTTCCGATATCTCGCTCAGCGACGTAAGCTTGGGCTCCTTGTATATAAACTCCAATCCTTCTTCGTCGTCGCCGAAGTGCGCCTTTCCGAAGAACGCCACTCTGTAAAATCGTCCCAGCAATCGTTTGCCCGAGTGCGTGACCTCGATTACCTTGGCGTAGGCTTTGGTCAGGTGTTGGTAGCAATTGAGTAGGGCTTGGTAGTCCTTTCTCCTCTCGTATATAGGTATGGCGAGCCGATACAGCGGGCCGAGTAGTTCGTATCTCTCCGCTTTGTCTACATACTCTGTGCAGATCATGAGCTGGTCGAGCAACGCTTGCTCGTTGTATTGCACGTCTGTCATGCCTGAAACAAAATTGTCGTGTTATTGAAGCCTAATTCCATTTATAATATTATAAATACTTTAAACATAATTTTGGCAACGCATATAGTTAAATTTTACTTTTTTTATTATAGGTTAGCATATGAGCTAATACCTGATTAGGTGCATCCATTGACATAGGTCAATGGGTGCATCACCGCTGAACATTTTGGTAGGAATTATTGACAAGAAGTTACTAATCCTATATATTATGAAAACCGATATTAAATTTGACTGTTTGTCTGATAATGTAATACTTCACACCCGGAAAAATGTATCCACAAATAATCACCTGAGATATTTAAATAACAAAAAACGTGAATGGAGTGATTGTATTCCCCAATACCTTTCAAATCAATATACATTTATAGATAAGCGACGTAAACATTTAAGTCAGTAACCTAAGAGCTAAGAACCTGTCCAATTCATGATTCATAAACTACACTAGATATGACCTTCATCTTGAAACACTAGGTCTAGTTCAAGGCTGACGTTTGGAACCATTACGTTTCATTATTTATCAATAGAAGTACTAGTGGTAGGTACACGGTAACAAATGCAAAAATTATGTAAAAAAAATCCCGTAACGCTTAACTCAATAGATCACTCATTTAGCGACACCATTTATTTTCTATTAGTGTCGCGTCAATTGTTTATCATTAATTTGTAGAACGAACACGGCTACAGTGGCGTGAACACCTGCCGAGAAAACTTAGATAACGGTCGTACTGTCAAAGCAGAAACGACCCGACCCGAGCCCAGTCTTCAGTGATTATTCTATGTATATCTATATAAATGGAGCTGAGCCTCTCATTGTTGCAGTCGAAATCAGCCCGCGAACGCGCGTTCGCTGTTGCGAGTGCGACACGTCCGTGTTGCGGAAAGGGGAATTTGTTCTATTGTTGAAAAATGGGTTCGTTCGTTTTGGTGGGTGCGTTGGTGGTCGCAGTGGTGGGCGGTGTTCGGGGGCACGTGGTGGAGCCGCCGACCAACGACGTCGCGGGGGAGCACGGCCTCGCTGAAACTGAATTGGTGCTCGCATTTGTGGTAGGTTGGATTGGAGTGACCGTGCTGCGGTCCATTCGTCGCGCCGGGTGTACGTGTACTCAGCTTCCTTTACGAATTACTGAACGAGGATTGTGGACCGGTTGACAATAGTATATCTACAATATAGTCGCACGTGTGAGACCTACATGTAAATTTAGAATCAAACGAGCTCATTGTTGTGATACGTTTACCATTAAACAACTCCTATAGGAGTCTATTTATATTAATTGAATGGATGGATGTAAAAATGCATACAGTGCATTCCCCAAAGTCACATAAAGCAAAAAGTTGAAAACAGTTGTTTAGGTAAAAGTAGAAACATACGAAAACCAAGAGTTTCCCAGATTAGTTTCTAGTTCTCAACAAAATAGCTTCACAAAATACGTCCAATGTCAATGTGATTAAATATCGCCATAATCACAGCTTTCGAATAGCAGTACAAGAATTACATTTGCCACAAGGACACAGTACTGACTTGGATCTCATTACAAGATAATTGAGGAAAAAATTGAATTTCTTTTACAGCTAATTATGAATAGGAAAGGGTCAATTTAGTGAGAACATAATTATTTCTTTGATCTATACTCCTACGGAAAACTAGATGTTAAATTATAGAGTTATACTTATGTAATTTTCGAATAGGAATAGATGATATTTTTTACTACTTATAATGAATAATGTGTCTTGAATATGTGTGAAGTATGTTTTTCCAAAAGTATTTTTTTTTACTTTTTGATGTAATATATTTTCATTAAAGTACAAGCACATGCCTATGGACGAGTATCTAAATGCAATCAATCTATATACACGCATTAACCTAATTTAATGCACGATGTCATATTTATCTCTAGCCTGAGTTTTTCTTAACATACAAAAATATTTATCATGAACTATTCTTTTTTTTATCTTTACGGACTTTGACGATTTATTATCGGGGTTCTACAGGTATTATTCTGTCGCGATGTCCATAAAATTTTTAATTGCATTTTTTTTTGTTACAGGTATTTCGTCACGGCGACCGAACGCCAGACCAAGAAGAATTAGATTTATATTCTGGCAGCGAAAACTATAGCGATATTTTCTTTCCTTACGGGAAGAAGGCATTGACGAATGTAAGTGTTTCCAGAGCTGTCCCAAGTACATAATCGTAAGCTAGATATTGAATCAGTATCGAGATATTGTAGTGATTCAAATTCTTATTATGCTTTTATTTAGTCTATGTCAGACATTTATACATAATATGTTACTGTGTATAGGCCTGGGGCGGCTGTAAGTACATCTACCGTCCTGCTTCCTTTCAAAAGAGTTTAAAAAAAAGCAACGTGAGAGCCTATTGAGTGCTACGAATTATATTTTTGTGGAAGTGAAAGTTCTGTGTTCGGAGGCTGTATTTCTTGAGAGTTGCCGTTTCTCAACATGAATCTGTAATGCAATTACAAAACTTCTACGATGTTACCAAATCGCGTTTTTAAAATGCCAAATCGCTCTGTGGCTACTTCTATCGCATTGTGGTTTGGAATTTTTAATATTAACTCACTAGCATTTGAAACTTCAAACTTTGTACTGCACGTGAAACCAAAATGAAACTAAATGGACCTATAGGAAATCTGAAGCATTGATCAAGATTCTCAAATAGAGAATATTTTCATTCCAAACCACATATTATAATTACTGTTATTAATGTATGTATGTGCATAAATATGCATGTATGTGTGTTTATGTATTTTAATTATTGCTTTTTATTGTCTTAAAAAGTGTGTCACAAGTTTTCTTTTTATGTGTCTCTTGCACCGCCTAAAATTTTTTTGCCCTACCCTTACGGTTGACTGGTAGAGAATGGCTAAGAGCGTCCGTCAATTGTACCATAATAGCTCATAAATGTGCCCACCGAGAGGCTCGAGCCTACCCTACTACCAGTACCAGTGTTAGGGTGTTTAGACGTTAGTCAATCACGTTGGCCCAGTAGCCTTATTCGCTAATTTGACATTTCGAAGTGACCAACTGTTTATAGTTAATGCACGATGTCCACCGTCAAAAGTGGCCAACCCATCAAAACTACTAATCGCTATTCTGTAAGGCATTTGAATCACGTGGTCTATCGGTGTACAACGAAAGTTCCCTAGTGGATATCGATAAATCACAACACGTCACTGTGCATTACCCGCCTAATTTTAGTAGCCTTAGCCGGACATTCCACAAAAGAAATCAGAGGGCCTATTACCGATCTCATGGTTCTGCAAATGATATCATACGATATCATAGTGCAAGACGAAAAATACGATTTCCGGCCAAATTTTTGATCATTTGTTCATTATTTAATGAAGACATCATTGAAATTATGCCATAGTGATGATATCATTGGAGATCGGTAATACGAAATGCAGCATTTCATGACTTCTTTTTCTCAAATTTATACCATGTCATACGATGAAAGATCCATAATTGGCCTGCAGTAACTTCTTAAATTGTAATTGACTGGTTAATTCTGTCAGTGAACCCACACATAATATAAAACTATCAAAGGAGCGTTCCAGATAAGCACCGTTTTGCAGCTTTTTCAACATTTTTAGGCTAGTTTCGTGTGTTCCACTTTAACACTTTTGCCACGAAAACTTAGCATCAAATACCCAGCCCCCCTAGCATGAACACCAAAACACGATATGATAAAGCATTTTATTACGATGAACCGTCAAAATACCTTAGATACAACCGCTATCTTGTAATTTTGTCGAAACAGCAAGCATATCCTAGCCGGTGACGTTACTTTGATGAGATGCGATATGATAAGGAGATTAGGAAACATGTCCGCCGATCACTTTTGACATTTATGATAATTTATCGACGATGATCAGAGTGCATGATATATTGAAATAAAAACTGCTGTTCTTGAAAAAATATATATACTTATAAGGACTTACTTACCTATACATATTTTCAATTCCTGACGAAACCACAACGGTAAGAATATTTTACAGAATTGTCATAATGTGAATGTTCCATATAATTGCATTTAAATACCTATATGAACTTACTTTTTTCAGTTACACTAAATATCAAAGTCCTTCATCAGTAGGCCCGGACACTCCACACAACGTTTGCAAATCAATTACCTATTACTACTACATAAGCAAATGACGTTTGTACACGCGCAAATGTGTGCGTGTAATCTAGTAGGGCTGAGTGCGCGGTTATCAATCGAAATGACGCGAGAAGTGCAGCGACTGCCTTCTCTTTTATCCGCGTAGCGCTATCTCTGTTATCGGCCGGCGCTCGCGTCTACTCGTTGAGCGTGAAGTGTCGCCGCGCCCGCGACGCGAGCGATCGCGCACGCCCTTGTTTATGTGTTAGTGATGTCTACAACGAAGTGCGGGGTGGGGTGAGGTATTTAAAATGAGTGCAGGGAGGTGAGTGGCCGTTCTGTATGAAGTACTATTATATCTTCAGTGATCTGGGCTAACACGGCGCGTAAACTATAGCAGAGAAAGTGACTAACCCTCGTCCCGTCTCACTTCATCGTGATATGAGAGAGCGAGAAGAAATATGTTATTTGTCCCTTATCCCGTTTTATCTACGGTTCGTGCCGTGCTACGCCTGTTGGACACCTTTCTTCTCCCCTCTAATGAATTTCGTAAAATTACAAAGTGTCCATATAACTACTGAATTATCTGCGTACGGAGCTAAATGAAGATTTGACTCCTCGAAGCCCTAAATACGTCAATTTGTTATAATGCTAAAATCATACTCGTCAAAGTATCACAAAAATATGATGTTTCGAAAAATATAGTTTCAAAAAATATATAATTTCTAAATTCCATATAGAATATCGATGTAACATACTAGTTTTGATTTAATTAAACCAAATTAACAATTCACTACATTAAAAAAGTTAATAGTCCTAATTTTAAGCTTGATAATTAGAGTGGATTAAAATAAAACACTGCTTACCAATAGTGATTAATCGAACCTACGGTGACTTTCACTATAATGGCCGGTACACACTTTGTTTAGTGTTTAGTGCGAGTGGCTTGTTTAGTGTTAAGTGTTTAGCGAATAGGAACGCGTTCTATTTTTTCTGCGAGTTGCCCCTCACACTCTCCCGCCTTCACCCCTCACTTGCAGCTAAACACTCACTAAACACGTTTTAAGACATTCAAAATGTCAAACGTTAGACACTGAACGACACAGAATACCAATTAGGTGAAATATCGATGAAAATTGTCGTTCGGTTATAAATACAACCCTAGTGATTAACAGTGAGCCTAGTGATTTTTCGTTAGACACAGTGTTAGTGAATACCAAAAAAGGCTTACAGACTTGCTTACAGATAAAAAACGTCACGTTTATAGATGGTTAAATAGTCATTTCCACTTGTCAGTTGAGTTAGTGAATAAGCCTGCAGGTCGGATTGGTCGACTCCACATATACCTTTGAATTTCTTCGCAGATGTATGCAGGTTGCCTCACGATGTTTTCCATCACCGTATGGATAATAAAAAGTTTTTTTCCGACAGAAAGGAAAACAGCGCGGTTATTTAGTGGGCGAATATCTGAGGAGCCGATACGATGGCTTGATTTCAAGGTTGTACCTCTCCGATGAAATCGTAGTCAGGACAACAGACTACGCACGCACTAAGATGACCGCATTGACGGCTCTGGCCGCCCTCTACCCTCCACCGCCTGCGCAAAAGTGGAATCCAGCTCTGGATTGGCAACCGATACCGTACAACACTAAGGCTGCGAAAGAAGACGATGTAAGAAAAATTTTAACTAACTTCTTAAATGATTTGAATTACCTATTTACATTTGATTGTGTAACTCTAAATTTATTTAATATGATTTTATTGAATAGTATTTTATCAGTCTTATTGCTGAATAAGACTGATTTAAGTAAGTTATAGTAGCTAGCCGAGCGAACAGGGGCTACCAGCAATGAATCAAAAAAAAAAATAACCTCAGAGCTCGAAATCTGACAGAAGAAATGTTCACAAACACATGACCAAAAGGGTGAAGGGCAATTAAGTAATTAATTTTAGTAATGTTGTAGATCATCTATCACAACTTAACGTTTAAGAGTGTATTATTGTACACATGGTATATTTATGCGTGCGTGAGTATACTGCTGCTGTACTTACTATAAAATTTGCAAATCGGCGGTTTCGGTTGAACGATAATGAAACAATCAGTTAGGTCGCGTATATATCTTTATATGGGTAAAAAAGATCACAACTTTGACAGTGCGGTCGTAAATTAACCGTAACAAAATCATTATACGTAGTATACACATGCCTTGTTTATATGTATATCCTGTGATTGTTTGTTTACAGCTCCTATACTGGTACTGGTGCCCACGATATCTATGGTTGAGAGATCAAATGTACGAGTATCCAGAAATGAAGGCTCTTATAAAACCTTACGCGAGTCTATTTACTTACATGTCAGAGCATACAGGAAAAAATATAACAAAGCCGGAAGACATATTTTATTTAGATAATTTATTTCAAGCTCTCGTGAGTTCTACTTTGTTATTTGTGACACTATGTCATATTTATGGCAATAACGGGGAAAATTTAAAGTTATATGGACAATTATTTATAAACGACAACAATTTTTTTTAGATATACATACTCGTTTAAATATTATCACATTACCTATATTTCAGGAAAATGTAGGTATTTCACCACCTCAATGGGCAGTTGACGTAATGCCTCAAATAAAAGAAATGACGAAAATAGAATACGCTGCAGAGTTTTTCATACCTGAACTTACAAAGTTAGCGTCAGGTAAGAGTATATTTATCGTTTTTCGGGTATTATCGTTTTTCGAGGCACTGAATTGGAAAAATCAGACAATTTTACTGTGATGTCGACAGGAGTCCTGCTGAGTGAGGTTTTTAATGTGAGTGATGCAGTAATATCTGGAATTAAGGACCAGCCTAAGCTATGGCTGTACTCGGCACACGAAAACAATGTTGCCGCGTTCATGTCGGCGTCTCGAGTGTTCGAAGCTCATCAACCGAGCTATGGGTCCACCTTCTCATTGGAACTGCGAAGACATCATTCCACCGGAGAGTATGGTTTCACGGTATGGTTCGTTATTAAATTGACCTAGAGGCATACACTAATCATTCAGGAAAATTCCACAATGTCACCGAGATGTTTAGATGTTTAGGTTTAGATATGTAGATGAAAATCTTCATCACGTCCGACCTTAGCCAACATTGTGGTTGAAAAATTTCCTCAATTTAAAATTATGTATTTTTTGGATACTGAAACAAATATTTATATGGTATATATGAAAAAACTCATTTTAAGGCGCTATATCGAAAATATTGGTTATTTTTAATATAATGTCATAGGTCACTGAAAGATCTTACAGATCTGAAAGTCAAATATATGTGTTTCTTTATATCTTTCGCTAGACATGACAAGAACCGATAACGCAATTTAAAGAAATGGCTTGTTACATTTTATTTTTTAAATTACCTCTTTAAATTTACGAAAATTTAGGATTACCAGTAAACGATATTAGGTATTCATTAAAAAGTTCCTTAAATAAGTAGACATCATCAGTATTGACAATCGTACAGAAGCATTTTTTTCAAATCATTATAGTTATCTTCTTATATATAAAAATGAAACGCTGTGTGTTAGTCTCGCTAAAAGTCAAAAACGAAATTTTCTGTGTGTGTTTGAATAGGCTTAGGGAAGGTTTATATGTACAATTGGACCCGGTAGGTGGCGCTGTTATCGGACAGGACAACGTCTGTCGGGCCCACTAGTCTTCTTAAATATAAAAATGAAACGCTGTGTGTTAGTCTCGCAAAAACTCAAAAACGGCGAGACCGATTATTACGAAACTTTCTGTGTGTATTTGAATAGGTCCAAGAAGGTTTAAACGTAAAGTGGACCTGGTAGGTGGCGCTGGAATCGGGCAGGACAACGTATGCCGGGCCCACTAGTTTTTTAATAAAATCATTTGTATTTTGTCTCTTACGTCGATAATTTCTGAACGACCTGATTGCATGCGGGCACAACTTTGATCACATAGATATAAAGACTATTTGAGCACGGGGGGTGCCCCGCGTTAACGTATAGTTTGATTCATTTTCGATGTATCGCATTAATACATTATCTTTCACAATTTATTTATTTATAGGATGACCAACGGTTTAGAAAGTTTCTTTGCATCTAAATTTTGTTTTAATTATTGGCTATCACAATATGCATATTATTCACGTGACTTTGAACTAGGGAGTTTAAACTTATAGTATCTAAAAAAGGTCATCTGAAATAATTTTGTATAGTAAAAAGACCAAAGATAAATCTGAAAAGAACTACTTATGACGATCTATTTTCTGAACTCAAAATGATATCCATAGAAACAAAAGTTAAGTACCTATATGTTAGCGATAGAATTATTTTAATATACCCAATGTTATCTTACAACTGCAAAAACACTAATTGAATAGTTGAACTCACTTAGTTATGAAGAAGTTGAAAATCTTTTTATAAGAATGAGGTAGTTTAGTAGTATTGAACACGCTTACACATACACACACACACACACATAAACACACACACACACACACACGCACACACATCTTACACACACATACATACCAATATTCACGCTCACGTTTGTACATATGTCTTACCTTTTAGTCTTAGTCTTAGTCAAAATTAAGTTCGCTTTAGTTTAGCTACCATAAGGGAAGTAGCGAGTTATTCCCAATACAAGTGTCTTAGACTACTTAACGGGAAAACTCGTCAAGAATCTGTAAATATTACTTTTGAAATAAAGGAATTTATTATTATTAATTATACAGAAACTTATAAAAGGAAATAAATATTGAAAACTAGTGGGCCCAGCAGACGTTGTCTTGCCCAATTACTGCGCTACCTAACCTACCGGGTCCCATTGTACGTATTAAATTTCAAATTATATATATCCCACAAAATATTAAATGTCATTGCGGCATTAAGAATTATGTTTATTTCTTAGGAAAACGTTTCACGATGGCATGTGAAAAGTCTATTAAATAAATAGTGGTAGGTAGGAAGAGAGCTCTCTATTAAGTCATATTTGAATAATAAATATTGATTGATTAATATGGATTTGATTTTAAAATAGTAATATACTTATTTTAATATTGGAACGTTTCTTTTAGGCTGTATATGCTCGCAGTGCCGGGGGCCCAGTGGAAATCTTGCCCATTCAAGGATGTCAAAACAAATTATTCTGCGAATACGACACATTCGTTCGCCTGACACGGGACGTGGTTTGGTCGATTGAAGACTATCAAATGCAATGCCCTAAAATGCAATAACTAGTCAATTGTACACAAAGTTTAGCGTATTAGTTATGTGTGATATGTCAATTGTGATGATGATAGATTAAATGGCTGTGATATGATATTAATGTCTAAAGTTAATTTTGTTCGAACCATTCCTTAACACGCATTATTGATATTATAATGAAATCTTATCTAATCTTACATTGTTTGTAAGAAGCGACAAAAACACTGCGACAAAACTACGCACTTCATGTAAGACAGAGGTGTGAGTCAGATTCTGGCTGCTTGTCAGCGGTGCAACATTCTATATCAATTTGTAGGAAAGTACGAGTGGGTAATTCTGATTTTTTACTAAAGTATCCGAATCACGCTGCTTGCATCAGGGCGTGGTTCTCTAATCGGTCACACGTTTCGGCAGCAGAGCAGCGACAGCGACGATGAAAAGAAGCCTGTGCCTATGCCAAGTAATAATGTCCTCCTTACCGATATTCGGTCACGGCGGCCAATCTCACCAGAGACTAGCCATCTGCGCAGGAGGAGATATTACAGTGCACAAGTGACTGCGCAAACGCAAATGCACTCCCCGTAATTCCTTCACTCGTCTAGTCCGATGGAACGGTAAGCCGACACGACCGCAGGGCGAGATCAGGCGCAGGAGCCACCGTTTAAGGTGCCTTTCGAAGCACGAAGGAACTCGAGATGTTTCGTATTTTGGTCAACCATCATAGGACTGACCACAGTCAACGTTGCTTATTCTCAGCAATCGTCCGCTAAGAGCACGCGCCAATGCGCCACTAAGCTCTTCGAAATGCCATGCCAGGAAAGTAGTAATGTTAACATGCATTTACCACTGTATCCCGACGAAAGTGGCTTCACTATAGGGATTCCAGACTTAATTCCAGTACGATTCCAGTCTTTATTACAGTTGGGTGGTAAAATGTATTTTAGCGCAAAGGTAGAGCATAGCGTTCCTCGGAAATCATACAGTAAGCGATAAAAATGAATAAATCAATTCTAGGGATCGAACCCGCGTCTTCATTTGTGATTCTTAGCCAATTTTCAAGAAATCTGTAAGGAGTTCTAAGTCATTCGGAGTTATTAACAGCGAATAAAGTCTTTATTGTATTGATTTATTAGTTTTTCTCGACTATATTCATTACTAAATTTATCCATTCTTTACCACAGTCAGCTTTTCTCATCGCCGCCACGTGACTCTTCTTTCACCCGTGTTCTTTGTTACTCATATTCAGATCTTGACAGATCTGATGATCGATTGATATGGTCTCCAAAATAATGTTTCCGCAATGATTATCACAGTGATAATCATTTCATCACATTGATTATCGCAGTGCGCTCGCTTTTGTCAATCTATTGCTAATCTCTATACAGGGTGTAACTGAACACCCCAATAACATTTAAGGGTATGTATCCATCAGAATTAGAGATTCTGTAGGAAAAATATTAATAAAATAAAAATAAACCTACTTTTTTTCCCATACAAACTAAATAAATTATTTTTTGGTATTAAGTGCCGACAGCCCTACGTAAGCGTACGAGGAATACAACGCTCACGTCATACAAACTGAATAAATTATTTTTTGGCATTAAGTGCCGAAAGCCCTACGTAAGCGTACGAGGAATACTACGCTAACGTCTGTCACGTGTCATTTTGTGTTTAAATTTCTTTTGTGTTAAGAGCTGATTATGGTTGTCACTTGAAAGTTTTTGCTTTCAGTTTAAAATGAAATAACTCTGAAAGTATTGGGGTTCTAGGTCTCAGACAAGCACCGAAGGTCCATTTAGTATCTGACTTATATGCCCCTTAAATGTTATTGGGGTGTTCAGTTACACCCGGTATATAATAAAATCGTAGGGGTACACAAATCTGTAATTGCGAAAAATTAGGAAAAAATAATACACAGGTCGCCTTAAAATCATTAGCAGAACACGATAGAATAGTTTTTAGAAAAATTGTTTGTTTGTTTATTCGTTTGTTTGTCTGTTTGTCCGGAAAGATCTCCGAAACTACTGGACAGAATTTGATATGGCTTACACCACAATGCTTAGAATTTTCCGGAAGAATATTTGGGCATAATTTCATTTGTTTAAATTCACTTTCTATTTTTAGTGAAAAAATACCATATAAAATTTTCAATACTCAATACTCAATGCATAAGTAGAAAATCAACATGACGCACGTGAAATTATTTTGACAAGTCTGTCACATAGTGCAAATAAAAATTTAATATTTTCTGTTAATGGCTGTGCCCATCTGGATTTCGCCAACCAAATTTTTTTTCTTATGTCGTATCGTAGTGGTAAGGCAAAAGGATCAAGCGATAAAACCAATGTATAAAGCATTTTTTATGACAATATCGATTCACAATAAAATTTGTAGATTGGTTTAATTAATTCTTGACTAATTTTCACTAAATCGGTACAATTTTTGAAATATTTGAAATGTTGAAAAGTGAAGATACCCTTTTCAAGGTATTTTGAAAGGTGTTATTATATGTTTTTACAGGTGACACTTTGAAACACATAATGTTAATTGTCATAATTTCGATTGGCATACATCATATGGCATAAAAATCAAAATGCATAATAATATTTGGCATAACATATCAATAGGCATAAACATTATAATGCAGAATTGTCGAAAGGCATAATATTAAAAATCATAATCTTCGAAAGGTATAATTTGGTTTGCCATAATTTTATTTAGCATACTTCAAAACGCATAATTTTACTACGCATAACTGTTATTATCCATAATTTTGTTTGACATAATGTAACTATGCATAACTCACTAAAGACATAGTCTTATAAAGAATAATAACTGTAAATAGGTATCCATGAATCTTCTTTGACAGAGGTAATCCGGAATGTATTTTTCTCCATATGAGGATTACTAATTGTTTAAAAAACTAGTGCTATTTAAAACCGACTCAGTCAACCCCGACTCTACGTAGACTTGTCTGCCCTACCCCTAGTGTTATTCAAAACTGCGAAGGCACGGAGGGGTGAGGCGGCCCGCATGCTGAGGAGCAGCGGTGGTGAGCGAAAGCCATCTGCGACGATTAGCATGCGTGGGACCGCCAGAACCCCGCAGTGCCGGAGCTATGGCAGAAGTCTTGCATGCTGCATGACTGCTTGCATGCCGGCTTGCGTGCCTGCATGCATTCTGCATGTCTGCATGCATGCCAGCTTGCGTGCCTGCGTGCATTCTGCATGTCTGAATGCATGCTGCATGCCGGCTGTATGCCTGCTTACAAACCAGCTTGCGTGCTTGCATGCATTCTGCATGCCTGCTGCATGACTGCATGCCGGCTGCATGCATACTGCATGTCTGCATGTATACAAAATGATATAATATATTAATATTATTACGTGATTTCTTAACATTAATCGTGAATTAAAATTTTTTTATTATTATATATAGATACTTTTTTATTATTATATTAGATATAGAGTATTTTTAAACTATTTCTTAATAAATAAGGTAACAAAAAACCATAGTGAATAATTTAAACATAAGATAATAAATTTAATATGTTATGTATAGCAAGTGTTTGCTTCTTGAAATTATGGTGAATGAGTTCGTTATGGATTTAAGGATTTTGTCAGTTATGCTTTTCAAATGTATGTATTTTGAATATTATGCCTTTGAAATATTATGGCAAATATAAATTATGCCTTTTGTTACTTACGCTTATTGAAATTATGCCTTTTCATGGTTATGCCTTACATATTTCGGCCTTATAATATTATGCGTTATGAAGTTATGATATAAAGACTTATGGCAAGTGACGATTATGGCAATTAAAATTATGCATTTTTAGTTTATGACGAAAAACGTTATGCGTTTCAATAGGTAACCGTTTTACATTATGACTAAGAAATCAAACTCTTTCATCCATTTTTTTTATTTATTATTTTTTATTTATTATAATTACAAATATTTTTAGCATTCCTTTTAAAACATCTTGGCGGTATAAACACAAACTCACTAGAGTTTTTCCGTATACCGTCATTCGCCGTGGTTACTGTGTAGTGTCGGTTGATGTCTAAAATAGACTAACTACCTTCAATTTTAATGTTGGAGACATTTTTTTTGTGTGTTTATCAAGTAACTTTATACAGCGTGTACTAGTAGTGATGCGTGATTTTATGTAAGAGTTAGGTTTTAAATGTACAAAACGGAGATGGTATTAATGTGTTAGATTAAAATAGGTAGATAGACAGCAATAGTAATTAATTAACATGCGATATGCAATAATATACTATAAAAAATATATAATAAAATACAAATGAAATATTTTTATGTGAGACTTAATAGAAAATATTTTTTTAATACATGTTTAATGTTTTTCTTGTTTATTTTATTTTTTATTTCAATTGGTAGTGCATTTAAAAGATATGGTATTTTGTACTCTAACATATTTTTGCCGTAATGATTATTATATTTTCTAATAATTAATTTAGGGTTATTGGCTTGACGAGTTATAATTTTGGGAATGTAAGCTTTTTGAATATGTTCATTAAAAAATTGTTCTGTAAGCAAATGTTTTTTTATGTTAACATTAATAGGAATTACTCCACAATGCTGAAAGATGTTGAGATTATTATCTTTATACTTTTCTTTGATTTTTTTGGTAGAATGGATTTTAAAATTCGTAACTGCAAGTCATATATCCTATATAGATGAGATTTGAAAGTGTGTCCGTAACTGCTTAACGCGTATGAGACAATTGATTCCCCTAAGGCCTTGTAAAGCATTAATACTGTAGTATAAGGTATTTTCGAATTATAATTTACCACCGAAAACTTTGCTAATAATGCTCTTAGTTTATCGCACACATAATTAATGTGATCTGTCCATTTTAATCGGTTATCTATTATTAGACCCAAATATGTATGTTGGTTAACCAATTCGATGTTAGGACATTGACAATGTTTCCCTGTTTGACTAAGTTGATGCAGGCACTCATGCTCGTGAGCAACCAAATTCAGTTGCTGGTGCACTCTATTTTGACTAGAACTAATGTACATTAACTTAGTCTTTTGAGCATTGAACTTTAAGCCAGAGTCATGTGACCATTTCATAAGATTTGTAAAATCGTTTTGTAAAAGTTCAAGAGCAACCTTTATGTTCTCATGAGCTACTACCATGCATGTATCGTCCGCAAATTGAAAGATGTCACTATTCTTAATAACATTAACCCCATTATTGACATATGTTAAATAATGCAATGGCCCCAATACTGAACCCTGTGCTGTACCCTCATTCACGTTAACCATTTCGCTAAGGTCGTTAGCTACTTTTACTGCATAGGAGCGCTGGTGGAGGTAGTCCTGGCACCAATCAAGCAAAGGTCCTCTTATTCCGGACTCATCAAGTCTCTCAATAAGTGCATCATGCCGTAGTGTATCAAACGCTTTGCTGTAGTCTATGAATACAACAAGCACATGTTTTTTGCAATCAAGGTATTTATTTATCATGTCAGTAAAATTAGAGAGGAGTTGAGTCGTATTCTTGCCAGGTTGGAACCCATATTGATTTTTGTTTATTATATTATTATCACCAAAAAAGGTATATATCTGACTACAAATTAAAAGTAATAGATTAATTATTTAAAACTATTAAAAGTAATAGATTAATATTGGTAATTAAAAAAATATCTGACTGCAATGTTCTGGGTTACGCGTAGAGGGACGGGTGGGACTTTTGATCCTAATGTCTAAAATGACGGATCACATTTTTTTGGATCCACCCAAGGAACATGGATATCGAACGAAGGACCTAAAGAGTAGAACACATTGAACCTAGCCACGTTGACTTAATTCGGCATGACTGCCGATAAAGTTCGTTTCCAAACCCAGCAATATGGATATCAAATGAAAGGCCTTGATGAGTAGAGCACTATGAACTTGGCAACATTGACGTACATTCAACATAGCTGCCGCTCAAAAAAGGTGGATAAAAGTTTGTTTCCAAACCTAGCAATATAGGTATCAAATGAAAGGCCTTGAACAGTAAAGCATTATAAACCTAGGAAAATCGCCCTAAATTCAACATGGCCGCCGCTCAAAAAAAACGGATAAAAGTTAGTTTGCAAACCCAGCAATATGGGTATCAAATGAAAGGCCTTGATGAGTAGAGCACTATGAACCTAGCAACATTGACATAAATTCAACATGGCCGCCGCCCAAAAAAGGTGGATAAAAAATTCGTATCGAAATCCAGTAATATGGGTATCAAAATGAACCTAGCAAAATTTACATAAATACAACATGGCCGCCGCTCAAAAAAGATGGATAAAAGTTCGTTTCCAAACCTAGCAATATGGGTATCAAATGAAAGGCCTTCAAGAGTAGAGCACTATGAACTTCAGAAAATCGAAATAAATTCATCATGGCCGTTGTTAAAAAAAACGGATAAAAGTTCATTTCCAAGCCCAGCAATATGGGTATAAAATGAAAGGCCTTGAAAAGTAGAGCACTAGGAATCTAGCAACATTGATGGAAATTCAACATAGCCGCCGCTCTAAAAAGGCGAATAAATTTTCGTTGCGAAACCCATCAATATACGTATCAAATGAAAGGCCTTGATGAGTAGAGTACTATGGACCTAGCAATATTGACGTAAATTCAACATGGCCGCCGCTCAAAAAAGGCGGATAAAAGTTCCTTTTCAAACCCAGCAATATGCGTAATAAATGAAAGTAGGCCCTGAAGAGTACCTAGAGCATTACGAACCTACGAAAATTGTCCTAATTTCCAAATGGCCGCTGCTCAAGAAAGGCAGAATAAAGTTGAATCATTATGGAATAAAATGGAGGAAATAACTAAAGACTGTGTTAAGCATTTTGATGGCGAAACGTAGTTCGCGGGCACAGCTAGTATAATAATAAAATAGTGTGCATTCTCTTTTGGTGTCGAAATTATTTCGACCAACAACACAGACGATATTATTAATTGAACATTTCATGTTATAATGCGACTATACGTAATAAATCAATGACAGTACCCGGATATTAACTAAATATGCATTAAAGTCATAGGTGACACAAAAAAATTTGTGGCAATAATTAAAACCACGAAATATTTTTAATGAAGCCTCTTATGTAACTACAATTTACCTGAACAAAATGCAAATAAATTGTACGTTAGTAATCTTATCACGTCTGAGAGTATTCTTGTTTGGTTATTATAAAGATACCTAGCTTGGTTACTAAAGAATAGTCCACATAGTATAAGAGTGCAGTGCTGTGTTATTGAGACTATCTAAATATACTCTTACTGTATTATAATAGGAGTGGAAGCTTTGCACCGCAGAATGTTTTAATTTTCATTACTCGATAATATCTTGTGACTTAACCAGAGACGATTAATATTACATACATAATTTGGATTCGTGATCAACAATGGTGCATTTGCTGAGTGTTTGTGTCAAGTAAGTCATATGAATAGACAGTTTATGTATAACATAGCATTTTATATGTGGACGATAATAGCATTATGCTTTTTAGTTATAAAATACAGGAGCAGCATTTCGGGTTACAGCTAGAGTATTGCATTGGTTCACAATTAATAATTAAATTCAAATTAGACAAAATTTATTAAATTCTCATTGCAAAATTTAAGGATAGTGGATATTTTTGTGAACATTAATAATCAAATTATTGAACCCATCGACTGATCTAATTTTTTTTGGTTATTACACTAGATTCACGTTGCAGTGGGATTGATTCCTTGGCAAACAGACTTATTTCTGTGGCATATGCAGAAAAAAAGGAAAACTTACTGACCTTGAAACGGCAAGATTGATTTACTTTTGTTATTTTCAGTGTCACATAGAATGGACTACTACTGTGGGAACCTTAATGAAAGAATTTTGTACTTCAAAAGAGTAGTTGCGTTATTTATATTATAATTAATAAAAACGGGATTCTTCAAGCACTGGCGGATTAAGGCTGGTCGGAGGTCCGGAACGGCAAAGATAAATGGGGCCCCAATTTGATGTAATATTACAATGGGTCCCATAAGGCTCAAGATCACTCAAACGGTAACGGAAAGAGCTATGCTCGGATCTTGATTTGATTTGGAATTGTAAACCGTAAGTGACACTGACGGTCCAGGGGGCGGAAAGTTACTCGAGTGGTGGCCGCGTGCCGGGAGACGCAGCGTTGGTAGGCCCCCCACAAGGTGGACCTACGATCTGATGAAGGTCGCGGGAAGCCGCTAGATGCGGGAGGCGCAGGACCGATCGCTTTGGAAATCCCTTCGGGGGGTGTCTATTATGTTTGGTACATAAATTTGAAAAAAAATTGCATACCTAAATTTCAATTCAAGGGTTAAGGGTGCATCGGTTTATTTGTCCGCCAGTGTAGATTGAAGATATTTTTTTTATTAGTTTGGAAAAACTCCTTTCGCATGATGTAACCAAAATGCAAATGATCAAGATGTATTGTATAAGCCACTTACAAGGTAACGATTTACTAAAGTCCTATTTTATTATAAATTGAAGGAATTATTAATAACCGGTACATGCCGTATTCATTTATTTGTATTTTATCTGTATGGGACCTCCCAACTCCAAACCACCTCCTAGATAGGCACTAAGCATATTTATAAAACCTTCTTTTAGGATTTGATCCAAGGCAAAATGGATGAGTTTGGAGCCCCCTAGGGCCAGAGCCCCGGGGTGGGCCGCCCCTTCCGGCCCCCGTTATTATGCCACTATCTCTAAGAGACTTATTTGGAGAAATTAATATGTATACTTTAGCAGGACAGTATATTTATGACAATTTGATTTATGTGTATAAAAATAATAATACATTTGATACCAATTTTCAAATTCATAATTTAAATACAAGAATTCAAAATAAACTCACCGTTCCAATGTACAGGCTTCAAAAAGACTTATGAGTAAAGGTTATTATAAAGTCAACGATTAAATGATGCCAATGCCTGGGGGGTTGATGTCCGCGGGATGGCATCATATGACGTCCGCGGGTCTCAACTGTAAAAACGAAATGGCATCATATGACGCCACGCGGGCCTTGAGAGATTGTCTATGAAAAAATCTATCGTGATCGCTTACATTTTGACATTCGCAGTCCATCCATCGCTCCTTTATAAAAGGATGTCGAGGCGGAGTCCTGTGTTCACGGCGCAGTGTTTAACAAATTGAAGGCGAACGTGATTGATTTTTTCTTAGACAATAACCCACCTGAAGTTAATTTGTAGACATTACTCGTTATTGAGATGGACCGAATCATACATTAGTAATAGAAGTCAAGCAGTTGTTGTTGGCGGACACCGCTCAGACTTCATAGGTATACCATCGGGAGTCCCTCAAGGGTCAATTCTAGCTCCGATTCTATATATAGCGTATCTTTATGATATAAATGAGTGTTTTCATCACTCCAAATTTCTAATGTATGCTGATGATACAAAGATTTATAAGAACATTACGAGTGAACAGGATAGTATAGACTTTCAAGAGGACCTAAATCGTCTTGATGCTTATTACACGAGGAACAGGGTGAGTGTCAATATCTCTAAATGTATGTTTGTTTCTAAAAAGATAAACTTTACTTAAACACTTAATGGGGTTGCAATTCCGGAAACCAATATTGTAAAGGATCTTGGAATCTATATTGACTCCAAACTACTCTTCTCCGATCATATTGATTACATAGTCAATAAAGCCTACAAAAATCTTGGCTTTATCCTCAGAGTCACCAAGCCTTTCACGGACATTACATGTTTAAAATTATTATATTTTGCCTATGTTCGTAGCGTACTAGAATACGGCTGTAGTATATGGAATCCGCTTTATATAACCCATAGAGACTCAACAGAGAAAATTCAATTAAAATTTTTTAAACACCTGAATTATCGCACATGCAATTACAAGATTATGGATTATGCCGAGTCTTGTCGTCGTCATCATATCCAATCTCTTCATAACAGACGTACGCTCACAGAAATGATACTCCTGTACGGCGCGTGTAATGGTATCATGGATTCTACAGAACTAACATCCCTTTTCCCTTAACTTAACACCCTTCGAACTCCTGACACACGTACCAGACATACAGAATTGTTCCACACAGCAATGACAAGTACAAAGTATGCACAAAACTCCGCGATTAAGCGTATACAGTCTAAATATAATAAGTTGCACACACACACACCACCTGCAGCAGGATAATTGAAACATTTCAAGCAAACGCCCGAGTGTTGCTGCGAGAGCTTCTAGACGGGGCGAGGGCTGTGGTCTACGACAACAACTCCGGGACGGTGCTGGCGGGGAATCACCCCATAACTGAGGGACAGATGGCGGCGTACAGTGGCACGTCGGGAATGGTGCTGGTGGATCAAGAAGCGACAGAACAAAGAGGAGCCCTCACATTCTATGCACCAGTCGATGACCCAATAGTGGTGATTGCTAAGTGCACTCGCTTCATGCTGGAGAACCGGATTCTGGAAACGGCGAAAAACGTAACTGGAACCTGGATCTCAGAGCCATGGGGTAAGTTGGCAATCAGGTGGGTGGACGGGGTGCCGGGGTGTGGGAAGACCACATGGCTCCTTAAAAACTTCCAAATTAAGGAAGACTTGATCATCACCAGCACACTCGAAACGGCAAAGGAGCTGTCGGACGAAGTGACGAGTCGTCTAGGGGCGGTCGCAAAGGGGAAAATAAGAACAATTGCCTCGGTCCTGATCAATGGGGCGAGAGCTTCAAAACGCCTTTTGGTAGATGAGGCTCTCCTGGTCCATTTTGGAGCCATAGTTATGGCATCAAGGCTGACCGGGGCAAAGGAACTGGTTCTCATGGCTGATAGTAACCAAATCCCCTTCATCGACAGAAACGACCTATTCGAAATGCGTTACGAAAGTCCTGCCGCCATTACGTCCATTACCGAAAAGCTCCTCTGTACACACCGAAGCCCGATGGATGTGGTGTACGCCCTCCAAGATATTTATGAGGGTATTTACACATCTCGGCAACTACTGAGGTCCTTAACATGCGGAATGGCTTCGGGAGCGAGACTAAGAAAGTGCGACCCCAATACTCTCTTCCTGACCTTGACTCAAGATGAGAAAGAAGTGCACAAGAGGGATGGATTTGGCACTGGAGTTAAGTCTAGGCTGCTCACGATCCATGAAGCTCAGGGGCTAACGTACGACCACGTGGTTGTGCTCAGAGGAGCGGAACCAAAGAATCCAGTTCACGACAGCGTTCCTCATGCGGTGGTCGCCACAACAAGGCACACGGTGACCTGCACCTATTACTACCGGGAGCTGAAGGAGGATGACGCCATTAGACGCCTCGTTGCCTTTTCTAGCACGGCAACGGATCATGAGGTCGTCGATTACAATGAAAAAATGGCTGTCAGAGCTCAGATATGCGCAGCGACTTAGATGCGGAAACGAACAACCTCACCCCGAATCCCTCTTGCGGTAGTCCCTCTAGCATTAACCTGGGCTAAGCTATAAGTTAAAAAAAAAATGCTACAAACATATGGACATAGTTAAGAACACGTATAAAAATATCGAATATGTACAGCCGGCTCCGAGAGTGGATAGCAATCTTTTAGCAAATTTGGTGCCATGTCACACCAACTATTCATTTTATTTAGTATGGTTACACCTATATTTCATTGTTAATGGTTGGTGTGACATGGAACTAAAATGTTTGTCTACTTTTTGAGCCGGCTGTACAAACAAATTAATAATAATAAAAATACAACATATATAATATATTTTAATGTTAAAATATAATGTAATATATAATTAATGTATGTTAAAACATAATATAAATAATAACAAAAATCTGTAATATGTAAAGTATACAATGTAATAGGAATATAATAGGTATGTATGAGTATAAATATATATATGATGTATAAGCGTGTGTGTATTATATATAAACATGTAGGATAGTTACACTTTAGGTGATGCGCAACTCACCCTAGATATAGAGTAGAGTAGTCGGACTTATTAAGTAAAAAAAAAAAAAAAAAGATCAGTACGAAAATACAGCCTTAAAAGGGCACGGACCACGAGTCTGTGGTGATATAATTATATATATAAAAAAAGTAGGTATATAATAAGTTGTTTTCGTCCTTAGATGTTTTCCATTGTAATGGGTCGGCATTTAGAAGGGGTATTTTAGATATACTTAACACAGTGTAGTTACGGGGACAAAACGCACACACACGCACATACACACAAACACACCAAAATGTGGGCGTCAATATTCATAGATTTTTTTTTAGTATATGAAAAAAAATCTTAAAGTTTTTCAACCTGTAAATAGTGTAGTATAATACTTTTAAAATTTGTTGTTGAGATGTTTATTTATTTTGAATCATATATATTTAAATAATGAAAAAACCTGTAAATTGGCAATAAGTTTTAACCTAAATGTTTCTGTAATTTACTTTTAAGTGCTGTGGTTTTTTGTAAAAAAAAAATTATAGTGTTAAGAAATGTTGATGTATTAAACTATTTATGTAAACAAATACTGCTGTATATGGAAACGACATAATTTATTGTAAGTAGCGACACTTCTGATAAGTTTCTTTTGTCCAATTTTCTCATTAACTAAAAGATGTCCTGAAATCTAGGAAGGTGAAAAAATTGGACGATTCAAAAGAGCTTTCTAACAAATTATATTTGAATAAAAAAAATCCGATAGTATTCATCATAATGCCAAAAGAAACCTATGCCAATAAATGTTACTGCATTTAATGTTTTTAATTTTTATACAAAATTACTGATAATGCCAAAATAAGTGTAAGCCTAAACTACAATTTTACGTTAAAAGATTTAGGCTCGTCTAAATGTAATAAGGACTAGTAAAAAGTAATTTTAGACGAGTCAAAAGGCGACACCCTTATAAGGGTAATGGTTGTAATTCTCCTCTTTATCAAAAGAAGTTGGTTCTGTCAACAAATTCAACGATAGAGAGGAGTTTAGACGTTAGGTAGTTAGTTAAAACTTAAAACTTTTAATTTTTTCATACGCAGACGGCACAAGTAGTACAAACGAACATCAGCGCAAACGCAATCTTTTAATTCACTCTAACAGATAAATCGCACAAACCGACCGTGTAGGACCATGTTTATATTTAACTTATTTTATGATTTGCTATCGAAACGTTTTAATGGATTTGAACGCATTAGTTTCACCACAACAGATTCAAATATCCGAATCGTGCTTCGAATTAAAAAAAATATAAATATGTTACATATTGTGCAGTTTCAAAAACACTTACATTATCAGATTCTGTAAATTGTTAGTATAGCTGTAAGAGTTATGTATATCATAATATTAGCCGTGCCCGCGAATGAACTAGGTTTCTCCTTAATAAGATTTACTGCAGTTTAAACCCCTTTCACCCCTTTAAGTTTCATTTTGTAAGGCGGTTTTGGCTTCAATAAATTAACAATCAGATTAAAAAATATATATACTATGTACGAAAAGACCATGACCGTAAAATTTTAATGAAATCCTTAAAAATATAAATTGTTATTGTCTGGGACTTTTATTGTTTTTAGATGCTTTATATTGGTAGCGCGTCCAATCTCCATTATTTTCTATAATCGCTTGGCATCTTCGCGGCATACTTTCCACCAATTTTTGACCTTAGCTGCGAGGTAAAGAGACCTCCACAGCAACCTGAGCTGAAGTCAGCGTAGATCGTAATTTTTATAAAAACATATTTAATCAGTATTGTACTTGATTTGTATGATAACCATTTAGTAAAATGATAGTGCTGCCAAAATCCAAATGTCAATGAAAGTATGCAAAGACAGCCAGCAACTCACTGGATACTTTTGCTAACTACATTAACACAACAGGTACATTAGCCGAAATAGTACCTACATATGAAATGCACGTAAATCGTACGACCTTTTCAACACACTTGTGAGGACAAATAATTAATAAATTGAATTTTTGGAATAAATAACACAAATCATTGTCAATTTGTACACAAAACTAAATAATGGTATGAAAATAATCGTTTGAAAAATAATGTAGTTCGTTGATGTCTTTTATATTACCTCCAGCTTTTATAAAATATAGTACATTACATGCGCGGCCGTCAAGTGCAGCATTGCCGGACTCTGTGATGCGTGCCTCGGCTATAATACACACGTGTTTTATGAGCTGCTTTATGTATCTAAAACCGGTAAAATTAAATCACTTTACGAGCAAGTGTTGTTGAAAAATATATTTTGTTTATGTTTTATTGTGTTATGATAATAACAGCAATATTCATTGGCCGAACAGCAGTGGATAGCTGTGTTCACGTTACGACTATAACATGGTTTTTGGGCTGGGCAAAATAATAATCTTCACCAGGTCAGTTTCTTTTTTCACCATACATTTCATATTTGAACCAGAATAATATTAAATATATTCAAAAGGTTGTTTATTTCATATTGGTTATATTTATTTAAACAGTGGACTGGGAGTTACATTTATTTAAACACTGATACAAAATCTTTGTGATTTACTTTACATAGGATTGCTAACTATTCAATTATTTTAAAAATATTAGGATGTAAATGAATGTTCATGATTGGCCATTCTCATACAAAATGGGCAATATTCATTTTTCCGGTATGAAAATTTTAAATGATTAGTTACTTATTTTACACCAGCGATTAAACACAGACAAGTAGAAACCTTGAGAGAGGTTTTCTTATGCTTTGATTGATATATTTTATTGCCAATTCATCTATGAAATATTAGAAATCAGGATTTTCATCGTCAATTCAGACAATTCACGCAATTCATGGCCAGTGTGACACAGTTCGCATAACAGACGACACGCACGCGGTACGCTCCTATGAATGAATTGTCAAATCATCAAACTCTTTGTTCGATCGTTGTTTGAATATGTCGGCAGCGACGAGCTCCCATTCATAGTGACGTCGGCAAGGGCGTTTCACGGGAGACCGCTCGCGACCGCACTAATAGCGTCGGCCGATGCGGGCACATGTGCAAATAGGCACCGCGACACAATCGATTGGTCAATTACAATCATCTGAGCGGGCAGGTCGCCGCGACCGTGAATCGGAGTCCCGTGCACCAGTGGGCTCCCGTCTCGCGCGCCGTGCACTTCCCGATTTGACGCAGACGCACACCATATTTTTTTTGTACAATCGCGTTTGTGATTAAATGACATAATCGTAGATCAGGTGGATACACTTCTCCTCAATTGACCAGAAACAGATGATATAGGATCGGGACACGATGTAGAAGTGCCGACGAGGCGGAGGAAAATGTAAGTGTTCACAATTCAAGTCAATCTATACTAATATTATAAAGCTAAAGAGTTTGTTTGTTTGTTTGAACGCGCTAATCTCAGGAACTACTGATTCAAATTGAAAAAATATTTTTGTGTTGCATAGTCCATTTATCGAGGAAGACTATAGGTTGTATAACATCACACTACGACCAATAGGAGCTGAGCATCAATGAGAAATGTTTTTTATAAGGTTTTTATTGGACAATTATAATGGCGAAACGTATAGTTCGCGGGCACAGTGTTTTTATATAGCTAGATAAATTATAATATGTACTTCACGGTTACTTTATGGTAATATTTAGAACATCATGTTAAGAATACCAATCATTAATTAGCAACTGGAGCAAATACTTAGAATATGAAATAGGATAAAAAAAATGCTGATAAAAGTATTTTAAAGCTCAATGTATCGCATGTTACTTGCCATCATTTATAATAGCGTATAGTGACTAACTTAACTGCTTAGCTAAAATACAATACCCAATATTGATTTATCGGTAACGATTACAGCAATCAAGAAAATGTTACAATGCAACAGCAGTCGTTAACACTTCACACCTTACGAGCCGAGCCATTGATATATATTAACATTTATAAATCAGGGAAAGTTAAGTGTTAAGATGCGCATGCGCAGGAAAGAGGGCGGTCACGAGGAGGAGCCGACCAACGCGGCGACGGTGGCAGCGGCGGCGGCGTCGGGCACGCGCACCGAGCACGCCTGCTGCTGCCTCGGCATGTTGGTGGGCGTCTCGCTCATCGCCGGTACGGGCTGTTTTACCATCTCTTTGAATTACTAGCTGCTATCGATGGGCTTTCCACACTTAAAAGGTTCAACACACTTTTGCCTGCGCAGGTTTATGTACACGCAGCATTTGTGCGATTAGTACTTGCGTGTAGTACTTAGTAATATTAGCTTCTGCATATTTTTGCCGGACTGAAGTTCTGACCGGGGTGACGCCTTATCACATGGGAATTTCGGGATATAACCTAGTCTATGTGCTAACGGAGGACTTCAGCTATGTAGTTTATTTAACCACTATAATGAAGGGTACTTTAAACAGTTTTTGGGAATTGAATGTTCGATTTGGTAAATATGCAAAGTTTATAATAGTTTTGATTATTCTTTTGGATTCTAGTTTCCATAAGCGAAAATAATATAATTTTAAAACAATTGTACCCTAATGATAGCCGAAGCTTGTAAGATAATGAATTTACGTCAGTGTATAAAAAATTAACATTCTACCAAGTGACGTTGGAATTTGCAATGACATGAAAGAAGGGAACTGTTATTATTTTAAAAATAAATAAGGTTCCAATTTTGGGGTGGTGCTGACAATTTTATCAATTACCCTACATCCCGAGTTTCATCGTGTTGGAAGAGTAACAAATATCAATATATAAATGATCACAAATTATCGTACTTAAAATATTTAATTACTAGCATAAGCGGAAAAAATAAGAGGAAAAAGAAAATAGGAAGACCAAGGAGAATGTTTATACAACATGTTCATACAACACAACATAGATTGATCTAAGCCCCAAAATTTCTTTATAACTAATAACCTGTGAATCAGTTCCGAGTTTACATGAAATATATATTTTTCAGCCCTCGTAGCTGTGATTCTCATGAAAGATACCACGATAGATATAACAGCGCTCCGCCAAGTGCACGTGGTAAGTTTTATTTTTTCTAAATCAAAATATAACTTTAAATAATATTCTTATGGCCGATTTCACCAACCATTACTTAGCTTAGGAAGCCCCTAAGACGTATGCTGTCACTTTTTGTCAATGAAAAGAATGTGACAGCATGCCACCTAGAGTCCCCTAAGCTAAGAAGAGGTTGGTGAAAATGACCATTAGACTTATAAGCTTGATGGCTAACAAACCTATTTTAGCTGAAGGTGTTGTCTTCTTTTTTATCGAAAATAAATTCCTAAAGAATGTAACAAAACCACTTTTTAACTAAAATAGCTTTATGGAGCGTTTCATCTTTTCTTCTTATATGAAAATCTCGCGTCACGATGTTTGTCCGGGATAAGCTATGGAACTACATAATCGATTTTGGTGAAATTTGGCTTGCTGGATGTTAATTCGTCCAACTTAAAGCGTTCTACACACAGAGGCGGCAAGCGAAAAGGTAGCGAAGAGGATTTTTTTGGAATGTTCGTGTTGCTATGGATCAGGCCACGCAGCAGAAAGCGCTTGCGGAAGCGGCGCGGCTCAAGTAAATAGCTTACCGCAGTTCCGCTGCCGCCCCGCTTCCGCCTCTGTGTATGGAGTGCTTAAAAGATAGGATAATTTTTGATGTGAGTTTATTTATCGACAAAATAATTGGTTATTTATCTAGGTTGGGTAACCGTCCATCAAATGGTGTTGATTAGATTTCTTAAATGCACAAACTATCTACCTTCTGAGCGGCAGCATCGCGTTGCCGGGTTATCTAGTTTTTAATATGTTAAGAGTTATAATGCCGAATAATTCATAAGTGATGATTCATGAGTGATGAGTACAGTAAGCTCCTTGTCAAGCTATACTGTTTGACCTTTGGACCTATCTTATGACGCTCGTAATAGTGGTGGTTTTCTTAGTGTAAATGTAAAGCTTGAATGGGAGCTATTTTACTTTTATTGACATTTTTTATAACTTCCTTAGCTGATGTCACACGGAGAGCGCACCCCGAGCGAGTGTGAGTTAGCTATGCTGGGAGCACCCCCGCCTGACCACGTCTTCGTACCTTACGGCGCTGGCGCCATGACTAATGTAAGTGCCTATTAAGTCCACAGACTTATTGATTTCACCAGAACCTGAAAAGCACTTTTTGCACCATAACTCTGGTTTGGTGCATTAAAAGTACCAACATGTGGCTAATTAAAAAATTAGTTTTTTTTTTCAAGAAGGTTTTGATCAACCACTTAAGCAATGAGTCAAATTACATTTTTTGTTATTGTTCCGTACCCATAAGTCTCTCCGTCCGTGAACATACCTATAGTCTATACAGGTTCAAGATGTGTCGATTGAGCTGAAATTGTGCCATGTAGTGCATTTTCTTGCTTGTATTTTGATTTCCAACTTTAAGTTTTTAACCTATCTTTTGACATTTTAGCAAGAAAATACACAGCCAATAGATTCATCTAAGGCTCAGATTAGGTAATAGTTACTCTAAGGGTCTAGTTTGTGGGTAAGTAATTATGTCGCTTTTGGAAAAATAAAGAAGAGGGCATTTTTAACTAATTTTTGAACAGTTTTTGACGTCAGACAGAAACCGCCAAACCGAGCTTGGCATGGTGTGTGGTTTCTGCCTGACGTTCCCCAGACATAATATAAACAAAGCTTGGCGGGGCATTGGCGTGCCCAGACACGATTTCCGCCTGACGGTAGTTTAACAACTGTTTAACGTATTACTTGAAAATATATAACTTGAAAATTTTAATAACGCGGGCGGAAAACTAGTACACTATAAATCACCACTAAACAACTGTCTACACCAATACGAATTTAAGTAATGAATTTCGTGTTTTGTTTCTCGTGAGCGCTATTTTGTAAGTCATCGTGGTATCATGAAGTATGGCATTTTCAACAATGGCACATTGGAGCGTAGTTCCCATACCAAGCCGTGTCGAATGGTATGCGCGATTTAATCAATCGTTTGGCGAGCTCCTCTCGCCGTGGAATTATTACTATTACAACATAGGCATTGCCTCGCCTTCATCCTGCATATTGATAAGTTAACAAATCATTGTCGTTTGCAAGTTTCATTGTACCCTAATTGAAAGATCTTCCTATTCATTTAAGAATTAAATGAGCGGACAATAGTTCATTTGGTATTCAAAAACATAAATACTTTTATATTTTTTTTATCACAGATTGTTTTTTTTTATTTGCTGTCTATTCTTTACTACGAGATCTTAGTTTGTAAGGTAGGCCTCGACATTTTTAATCGATTCAAAGTCAATCGATTATTAATGTAACGAAAAGGTGAAATGTACAGAACACAGAAAGAGCAGTAGAAATGCCATCCTCTTGTATGAAAACAGATGTCGCCGGTTGAAGCTGGCTTTGTTCCACTTTATGTAACTACTACTTTTTTGACATTGTCACAAATGGAGCGAATCACGGCTGCTTTTTACACTTGCATACGCGCAAGAGCTACGCGAAAATATTTTGCACGCTTTTCGTCTACCGTTCTCTACGTCCCGTGAATGATTGCAATAACTTGAAAACAATCATGTCGGTATTTATATAAGCGAATATCGTAATGGAGCCGTTCAAGTAATGTCCCCAAAAAAGTGAGATTTGCATCATTCGCTGTTCAAAAACGTTACGGCGCGTTACGACGCATACATTTTTAGAAATTGCGTTACGTTATACTTGAACGGCCCCAATCAGTATTTTATAATACTAATCAAGTATTAAATGAAATCACTCTACTACTACAGTCTATGGAAATCAAGTCTTGGCTTCTTATTTGCTCTCCATGACGAAATCGAAGAAAACGGCATATTTTTTTTTCATATTAATCGTCACACATGTAACAACAACTGCTAGGAGCGTTTGCTCTCAAGCTATGTAACGTGAGCTACGCCCCTTGCCGAGTTATCTGGTCTATGACGAAATGTATTAAAGATCTACCTTTAGAAAATATTATTCCTCTCATTCATAATTATTGAAGCATTTAGAATTAGCTACTATATATAAGTACAATACAAAAAAATATATTAGTAAAGCATTTCCGTAAATAAAAACTTTTATGATCATGACACTGAACTTCCATCGCGCATAGGGTCAAGTAGTCGGAAAACGCGTGACAAATGACTTTGTAACGAAGCGCTCGCTTCCCGATCCGGAACGGGAGGGGGTCTCGATGGCTGAAGGTCACTATTTAAACGGGAACGAGGTGCCAGCAGACGCAGATTGCCGTCGACACTAATAATGATTTATGACTGGTCGCGAGCGTAGCACACGTCACAGTAGTGACAGACAGTTGGGTTAGGAGATCATCGCGAAATACGCAATAAGCACGTCAAGATTTATTTGTTACAGGAGGGGAAGATGTTAACCTTCGAAATGGGCGCATTACTTAGAAAGAGATACGACGAGTTTCTCGGGTCCTATTACGATCCTGGTAAATATAAACATTTTAAGATGAATCCTTGTCTCTCAGCCTAGTGAGTGATGGTTTAGAAAACTTAAGTTATATTTCTTTATAGTTTCACATGCATGAATTAACTGTATTGGTGTCATCGGTTATAGAAGAGTAATGCACTCTCCTTTGCCTAATGATGCCTGCTCAGCCCCAATAGCATGACCCCTAAAACACAATATGATAAAGCGGTTTATCGCGGCAAAATGTCAAAATACGATAAACACGTATTGCATTTTGCGATAAACCACTTTATCATATCGTGTTTTGTTGATCATGTTAGAGGGGCTAGTAGAAAAACATATTATGCAGTTGATGCTAAAACCTATAATAATATGGTAATAGATAGAAAGGCTATAACTCCCACGCCCATAACTTTAAATCGTATCCAATATAATATCGATGCAAAATAATATTTGATATAATTTTCTACGCTTCTTTCAGAGTCATGTATCGTAATAGCATCTGATACAGAGCTGAGTAAGATGACTGCACTACTTATATCAGCGGGCATGTGGCCACCGCCGTCTGAGCAAACATGGAACGACTCAATCGCATGGCAGCCGGTGCCCTACACTTACCCACAACAACAAAACGACTTTGTAAGTAAATTTTTTTATGCAGCAAAGTTAGTAATTGGCTACAGACGCCTATAGTTCATGTAGTTTCTGTAAGATTTGCAAATATAATAATGTCCTCCTAACCGATATTCAGTCACGGCGAAAAATCTCAACAGAGACGAGCCATCTGCGCAGGAGATATTATAGAACACATGTGACTGCGCAAACGCAAGTGCACTCTCTGTTCCTTCACTAGCTAAGTCCGATGGGGCGGTTAGCCAACACAATCGAGGCAGGCGCAAGATCTACTGTTTAATGTGCCTTCCGAAAGACGGAGGAGTTCGAGATGTTTCGTATTTTGGTCCCCCATCATACGACTGACCACAGCCAACGTTGCTTAACCTTAGCAATCGTTCGCTGAGCGCACGCGCCAATGCGCCACCATGCTCCTCATTTGCAAATATACAACCCCTACAAGGGCCCTAGTGTATACACTATCAATTTGTGACAAAAGCTGTAAAGTCTCAGTACACAGTAATTTTACTGCCTTAAACTTCAAACCGGAACACAACAATGCAAGCACCCTTGTTTGGAAGCAGAAATAAGAGAGGTCGAATTTAGTACTCAGTCTCGCTCTAGATTACATACTATCGAAAAACGTTAAAGCTTTAATTAAGGAGTCGAAAATGTTTGTAGATATTTTTCGCCATGAAAGAGCTATTTTCTAATTCAGAATGAAATTTTCAGCTTCTCTATGAAGACAATTGTCCTCGGTATAAACAAGAGAAGGAGAGGATACTAAAAGCCTTCACTGAAGAAAGTTTATTAGTCCCTTACAAAGACCTTTTCCACAAGATAGCACAAATGACTGGCACCAATTTTAGTACTCCACAGGATGCGTACAATTTAAATAATTTATTTCTCATACAGGTAGGTAATTTTAAAATATTACTTTGTTTATTTTTCTACTGCTAGTTAACTGAAGAAATTCGTTACCTATAATTTTTACCAAGATTTTATATATGATTTTTTACTTTTACTATAATCACTCGTTTAATAAACATCATCGAACATGGTTAAAACCATGTTCGATGATGTTTATTAAACGAGTTGTAAACCATTTTTTTAATAAACGAGTACTGAGTATCTCTCGTACTTTTCCGGTATTAATAAAGTGAGATGAGTCATTGTTAGGGGCGGGGCCAACTCTTTGTTCTTGTTTTGAAATTGTAAAGGCCCGTTCTTATTGAATAAAATTTTCGGTACTGGTTTGTTAAAAAAACGGATATATAGTCAAATGTTTTAGGCACTTCCCTTGTAATATAGTAGCGACTATGACCTTTTCAATTATCGAGTATTCTTATTATTTCAGGAAGACATTAAAGTACCAAACCCAAAATGGGCAAAGCACGTGAAGAGAAAATTGATGGATGTGGCGAAACTAGAGTACTCCATGATGTTCCATAACAACCTGCTGAGGAAGCTGAGTGGCGGTAAGATGAAATATCTATAAGTTACATAAAGTATCTTATGACTTAATTACGTCATCATGAGCTCGTTCTTACGTGTGTTGCTTCAACACCCATTTCGTTAATAAATTTGTAGTTCCTAATTGACTATATCATCTTCCCTTGACGTGATATTAGATTACCAACTCAATGAAAGAGACAGATAAAGAAATCATCAAATTTAACTATAAATCGATCAAATATGACAAAAATATTTTAATCGAAGTCTGCAGTGTTGCAATTGCAAGTTAAAGACTTATTGTCTACTCATGGCTTACTCAGATTCAAAAATTTCTATTTTTTTAATTTGGGTTATCATAAATTTTACTGGTAAATTAAGAAATAAAGAAAATGGTAAATAAGTAAATGAAACGATAAAAAAATAAAAGACACGTATTTTTGGTTTGCCTTAATATAAAAACAACCACTGAGATAAAGCGAATTAAAGTTTTACTAAGGTTTACTTAGTTAGTTAGTTATGTATGACGTCATGTGACATTTCAAATCATACACTGATTTGAAGTGTCACATGATTTGAAACATCACCGTCAAGTTGTTCAATAATTTTTTAAGTCAAATACCACCTCGTCACCATTTTTTCTCGCCTGGGTCCGAATAGCAATCGACTTCTAAAAGGACCCGGGTCCGTATAGAATGGAAATGCTATGCGGACCCGATAGTGAATTGAAATCGAAAATAACTTACAGGATCAAACTAAGAACTGTAGGTTAGGTCAGTTTAGATATTGTATTAAACTGAAATAAAACTTGAGCATGTTATATGCTCCGGGTCCGAATAGCAATCGACGTCTATAGGGACCCGGGTTCGAATAGCAATCGACGTCTATAGGGATCCGGGTCCGAATAGCAATGGACGTCTATAGGGACCCGGGTCCGAATAGACACAGCCATATGCCATATCACTACCATCTAACGGCTAACTCTACCACCGCGCGTGTTTCCCCAGCTTCCTGTTACACACTTCACGAAATTACTCCGAGCGAGAGGAAAGGAGTTATAGGCCCGCCACATAATGCTCCTCGCGCTGCTCATCGCTCTTCTCCTAGCACTGACGCGATGCTGCCCTCTGTGCCCACACACTGCTCTGTTCGCGCAATTAATCGCGACTCTCCGCATAACTGTCTTTGCTTTACAACGTCTAAATTTGGTATAGCCAATCATGTCAATATCATACAAAGAAATATAAATCGTCGTCGTCATCCACGACACAGGAGATGGCTGGATGACATATATTAATCGCAATAGAACTTTGAAGTACAAGCTGTACAAGTAATCACATAAGAGTCTTTAAAAATCTGTTGCATAATCCCCGTCATTTAATTTTTAAATAGGGAGCGACCGACAAAATAGGGAGCGGTGGGCATGGCGAGGAGCGTGACGCGCGGCACGACGAGTAATGTTGCCACACTACGTTTCTGCCTCCTTACTCCTCGCTACTTCCCATACCACTCGTCGAGTGTGTGGCAGGCCCATTACATATATCAAAAAATAGTCCGCTCACCCAAGAAAGATTTCGTAGCTTGCCCGTTGCCTCATCAGACTAAAGAGAGACAAAATCCGAAAAGTTATAGCTACTATAACCGGCCACTGTCTCCTAAACAAACACCTATTCACAATAGGGGTGACAGACAGCCCTCTATGCAGAGGATGCATGGAGGCGGAGGAAACGCCACAGCACGTCCTTATGGAATGCACAAGTGTGGCCGATCAACGGGCGAAACTTCTCCACTCCCCGGCATCCATGCCGGAAGCATGTGGTAGCCCACAGAGGCTGCTGGCATTCTGGGAGGACGTGGGATGGATGGAGTAGGATGGAGGCTGACGTAAGGTCAGGTCGCACAATGGCCAAATCAAGAGGCTAACACCCAGTTTCTGAAAGGCTGTTCAGCGATAAAAGTAACTAACAAGCTGTCAAATCTAATGCTAATTATGAATTGAGTTGCTGAAAGCTAAATCAACTTATCACTGTGTTAATTGACAGAGCTGTCAAATTTATTTCAAAATTATCAAGGAAAGACCCATTTAGGGTTTCCAAAATACATATGAATAAAATAAAATATATGATTTCATCAATGTGAACGTGTCTAAAAATATTTCTCACGAGAAGTTAAATTATTAAAGATAAGTAAATTTTGGCTAACCAACGTTTCGGAAACTCAAATTGATTTGACACTGCTGTTAAGATGAAATGGATGTTAGTTGAACAATATTTTGATCAGCCTTTCAGTAACTGGGGGTAAGTGCGAAAGAGCCCAGTCAAACTAACTAACTAACTAACTAGTCCGCTCTCGCGTCCGCGTTACAGGTGCGCTACTGCAGCAAATCATCGGGGAGGCGGTGCAGAGTACGCGGGACGGGCCAGGGCTGGGGCCAGGGCCGGTGCAGAGTACGCGGGACGGGCCAGGGCCGGGGCCAGGGCCAGTGCCGCGGGTGGTAGTGCGCACGGGCACGCCCGTGTCGGTGGCGGCGCTGCTGGCGGCGTGCGTGGCGCCCCCGCCGCGCTTGCCCGACCCCGGCGCGGCGCTGCTGTTCGAGCTGCACGAGAGACTGCCCGCGCCCACCAAGAAGGACCAGAAGAACCTGACCGACGGCCAGCGGTTCGGGTTCAAAGTGCGTATTGTTTTTAAGCGTGACTTGAGAGTTTGTTTAGTAACGCCTATGTGATCATGTTTCCGTCGATACGTCCGTCCGTTCCATAGAGATCTCAGCCCTTGGCGTGCCTGCTGGCACACTCCAAATACAAACATAGTACACGAAAAACAATAGTATGTGCAAAGACGGACTTCTATCTGAAAGAGATTTTCTCCAGCCAACCCTAGCTGATGTTACTAAAAATTGTATAACTAAAATAAACAAAAAAAAATCTGCTATAAATATACATAATCATAAAGCAATATACAGGCTGAATTTGGAAGTGTGCCTGTGGGGCCAAATCCGAAACGTCAAATATGTCAAAGCGTCAAATAATTGTGAAATGGGGCTCGGGACGGGACCGATTTTGATAAAAATTAAAACTGCATCATTAGGTTTCTGAAAAATGTATTTTCCTAGCCGGAAATTGAACCCCTAAATTTAAAAAAAACACCAAATTCTAGGGAGTAATGACATAATTATTGCAAACTAAAGGATGCCCATTTCTGAAACTTTATTATTATTAATTTTGACATCCGCAGATACGGATGCAGAGGTGGACGATTAGACATTCACATCCGTGGATGCGGATTTCAGTTTTATTAAGATATACCAATTTTAAGTATACAAATACATAAAAATCGATTTAGTTTTAATGTTTTCTTTAATCGTATGTTCTAAGTAAAATTAAAAGTTTTTACAGCAGCCAGCACCCGCAAGGCACGTGCCAGTTTAGTTCCGCCCGCTTCCTTGACATGTTGTTAGGTACATGTTGCAGATATGAATCCGCATCCGTAAAAGCTCCGCATTAATTGATGCGGATGCGAATGCGGATTAAGATGTCTGAAATTCAGACATTCAGACTCTGAATTAATGAGAATATTCCGCATTTGCGGATGCGGATGCGAATATCTGTACCACCCATGTTGCAGATATGAATCCGCATCCGTAAAAGCTCCGCATTAATTGATGCGGATGCAAATGCGAATTAAGATGTCTGAAATTCAGACATTCAGACTCTGAATTAATGAGAATATTCCGCATTTGCGGACGCGATGTGAATATAGGTACATACATAGTTGGCTCCGACGTATCAATGATTGTACTGCATTCTTGTACGGCGTAACTATACCAAATGATGCCCGTGGCAAATTCATTGGATGGGGCCTCCCAGTAAAATTGATCGACATCTTTTTACTTTGAATGTGTTAAAATCTTAATGATAAGTTTGAATGTGTGTATGGTTTTTAGTTGTCTTACTTTAAATGATTTTAAGTACTAATGTACATTTTTTTAAATGTTAGGTTATTTCTGAGCTCGCGCAATCTTGGGCCTTTCGGGTCGGAGGCCCGTGGCATTGCCTTGCCGCCCTATAGTTACGCCATTGGCATTCAGCATCACAAGATTGTTAACTCCGTTTAAAATAGTTTCCAATGATCGTTTCAAGTCATCAATTTCATTATACGCGCACTTGTAAATTTCATTTTCCAAAAGTTTAGCTGTACAAAATCTGGTCGTACATAGTATTTTGTCGAAAATGAGCCTATTGCTTCGCAAAATATGGTCCTTATAAGCGACACTATTGGTTGGTGTAATCGTAAATAATACAGAATGTTTATTTTTCAAGTCCAGGGGGTTTGATTCCCGGGAAGGAATAACTTATTAAAAAAGTTAAAGATGCAGTTTTAGTTTTTATCAAAATCGGTCCCGTGGCCCCTTTGCCAATTTTTTGCTATCTGTAATAGTTTCGGATTTGGCCATCCATGCACACTTGGAACATTCACTCTGTATACATAAAATATATAAATATAATAAACAATAACATACATTCTGAATCAATAAATAAACTTAAAACATAAAAATAAAAAATAAACCTAGTCTAAGACAAATTAGAAAGGTTCACGTTTGATAGATCAATTATCAATGGATTTACTCTCACGAATAGTCTCAGACAGATTTTTCCACATTCTAGCAGCACATAATGTATATGAGTGCGAAAAGAATTTGGAGTTGGAGTGGGGTACATTTAGAGTAGGACAACATACTCAGGAACGCTGAGGACGTATATTAGGTGGCAAAAGGGTAAATTTAGAGCAACTGAAGAAATTGATGGATGCTAACAGTTTTAAAACTAAGACAGAAGATGTGCACATCTCTACGAAATCTAATAGGTAGCCAGGAAATTTGCGTATTTTTAACGATTACTTAACCTAATGGTTGAGAACAGGCGTAATGGAAATTTATATTATTTTAAAATTATACTAAATTTATTTTTATACTCTTATTTCTCTATTAATTCCAGATATATTATTGGGACGACGACTCAGCCGAGCCCCGTCTAATGGAGGTGCCCGGCTGCAACGCATTCTGTGCCTTAGAGACGTTTACCGAACTTACAAAATATATAGTGTCGCACGACTACGAAAAAGACTGCATGTATGTTCCAACGGGATAAGAATTGTATTACAAGTGATCAGGAGTACTAACGCGGTGCGAATATGTGTAAGTTAAAATATAATATAAAAAAAGTAATGCTGTATATTTGCTAGGCCTCTCGAGATACGTGTGTGTTATGTTTCGTTGTGTTTAGCTAGCGGTTACATTGCAAAAATTATTGTACATTAATAAATTAATAATTAATAAATCCTTTGCTCATATTCGCACCCAATCATTGTAACATCGGTTAAAGGCTGTGTAGAGATACGTAATAAAGTGTGTTATAATTAATTCATTTACCTTCGTCGATCTTAATGCCGAGCTCGTCGCGAGGGATGTTCCGGGAGATTTCTGCGAACTCATCCGCGCCCCAAGTTTGAGTGCCGCGCTGCTTCAGGTATTCCGCTATGAGCGCTGCTATGTGAAGTTGGCAGCACATTGCCTAAATAACAAAAGAAATTGTTATTTGTTAATGCAAGGCGGCAAAGTTGTGTTTTGACACGACTACTTGTACTGAATCCTGAGCGTAGCCAGGGTTTCAAAGGTACGAGACGCAGAATAACTTTACTGCCGCGCAAACACACAAATGTTCACCTCACTACAGCGAGAAAATGCTGCATACAAAAAACAGCCTAAATAATATACACTTACGTGCAATGAAATCGACACACTTTTACGCTTTGGTTCAGAGTTCTACAAATCAAAATCTACTATCAATAAATAATATCTTTTAACCCTGTTTGTTAAACAAGAGCCTAAGCTAACATTAGACCAGTTTTTACAGTGACAGATTTAGGTTTATTGATTTTTCAAACTGAATACTAAAAATTTAAAAAAAGTTATTGTGTTGGAACGATAAAAACTATCCTTTTCTGAAAAAAATATATCGTCGAAAGAGTTCGTAACTATCGTCGAGTTTACTTTGATGGTGACATTAAGCATTTTTTACAGTTACTAAGGGTGTATCACTATATTTCCATTGCATTGCGCGTGACTAGTTAGCGTGTACGTAAACTTAATGAATTAGTTTCTCCTTAGATGAAATTTCTGTCTTCTTTAAATTTTAAAGAAAACAGAAGACGCCTATTCAACCTTTATCACACCACGTATATTGTGAAAACGCCCATACCATTTGCGGTTTTTTGCCGTCTTGCAAACAATGGTGATTTGGAAAAAACGCTAGTTTCATTATTTCTATATTTTATTGCTATGGAAATAATGAGTGGCTAATGAAATGATATACACCCTTTACCAAACCAATGCTGGACCTTCATCCAGCAGTAGCAAATGATATATACTGAAATAATATGACAATGATAGGTAAGGTGTTGTTCTCACCTCATCGTGGTCTCCATGTCGGACGTTGTGTTCCGCCAACGTGGCGAGCCAGGCGTGGCGCAGTCGCGGCGTGGCGCGGCAAGACGCCGCGAGCGCGTGCTGCAATTCAGCCAAGTGGACGCTTCCAGCACCTGTTTGTTACAAATACTATATTACAGGGAAGATGATATTTAAAAAAAAATGTCCGACATGTAATTATCAAAAAAATATTCGACGTGTATTTTTTCTATTTATACCCAATCAAAACGATATACAGGATTATTTGTAAAACACCTGCAACCTCACAGGATTAGATAGGTAAGATCATAAACAACAACGTTTCTTCTACGACTTTTGATAGTTTGTTAGATTTTACTTTCATACAAAAATAAATATTTTAATTTAATATACCTCTAGAATGTATACAACTCTACGCGCACAGCGCGCAAGCGTAGCGTCGTCTTGCGTCACCGTTCATAAATGAAACATAGACTTATCAATGTCACGACAGTGCAATAAAAACTTGAAAATTGATTTTTGTTTAATTTATTGAGTTATCTTAAAACTCGTAAAACAAACGTAGTTAATTATGTTAGCTATTTAATCCTGCAAAGTTGCAGGTGTTTTACAATTAATTCTGTATAATGTGTCATAGAAATAACGCACGCACACTCTGAAATAAGTGTGGTTGGAATTGGCTTCTAAAGTTTCATGGCGTACGTTATCGCTATCAGCTGTTTAGGTCATTCACACGGCACGTCCTGAACTGAAGACTATTGAAACTGAACAACTTACATCATTCATCATCATTTCAGCCAAGAGACGCCCACTGCTGGACATAGGCCTCCCCCAGGGATCTCCAAACCGATCGGTCCTGCGCCTCCCGCATCCAGCGGCTTCCCGCGACCTTCACCACTCGTGATCGTCGGTCCACCTTGTGGGGGGCCTACCAACGCTGCGTCTCCCGGTACGTGGCCGCCACTCAAGGACCTTTCCGCCCCAACGGCCGTCAGTCCTGCGAGCTATGTGTCCTGCCCACTGCCACTTAAGGTTTGCAATTCTTTGGGCTATGTCGGTGACTCTAGTTCTTCTACGGATCTCTTCATTTCTGATGCGATCGCGTAGAGAAACCCCGAGCATAGCCCTCTCCATTGCCCTTTGAGTGACATTGAGCCTTCTGATGAGACCCATTGTAAACGGCCACGTCTCAGTTTCGTACGTCATCACTGGCAACACGCACGAATTGAAGACTTTCGTCTTGAGACACTGCGGTAGATTGGCCGAGAATATGCTGCGTAGCTTCCCGAACGCTGCCCAGCCGAGTTGGATTCGTCGATTTACCTCTTTCTGGAAGTTGGACTTACCGAGCTGGACTATTTGTCCCAGGTAAACATATTCGTCAACAACTTCCAGTGTAGAGCCGCCAACCTTCACAGGAGTGGGTACTACATGGGAATTCACCATGATTTTGGTCTTGTCCATGTTCATTTTAAGACCCACTTGTTGGGAAACTCTACAGAGGTATTCGAGCATTGTGCCTAGATCTTCCACGGTCTCAGCCATGACTACAATATCATCGGCAAAACGAAGGTGGGTCATGTACTCGCCGTTTATGTTGATGCCGAGTCCTCTCCAGTCCAAAAGCTTAAATACATCCTCCAACGCGGCTGTGAACAGTTTCGGCGATATAACGTCACCCTGTCTCACACCACGCTGAAGTCGTACTGGTTTCGAGTTTTGGTCCTGAAGGCGGACTGACATGGTGGCGTTTTCGTACAATGACTGCAACACTTGGATGTACCGATAGTCTATTTGGCACCTCTGGAGTGATCTAAGTACGGCCCAGGTCTCGACAGAATCGAAGGCTTTCTCATAGTCCACAAACGCCAAGCATAGTGGCAGATTATACTCCTCGGTCTTCTGTATAACCTGCCGCAGCGTATGGATGTGGTCTATGGTACTATAGCCTTTACGGAATCCGGCTTGTTCGGGAGGCTGGAAGTCGTCAAACCTGCGCGCAAGACGATTCGTGATAACTCTCGAGAACAGCTTGTATACATGACTCAGGAGCGTGATGGGTCTGTAGTTCTTCAACTGGGCCCTGTCGCCCTTTTTGAAGAAAAGTGCCACCACACCCCTGTGCCATGCTTTAGGCGTATTGCCCTCGAGTATGATGGAGTTAAATAGCCTCTGCAGCGTTTTCCGGACTGGTAGTCCACCCGCTTTCAAAAGCTCAGCTGTAACTCCATCATCACCCGGTGCCTTGTTGTTTTTTAGCTGTTTGAGAGCCACACTAATCTCGTATAGGCTGACGTCCGGGATGTCTTCGGTGTAATGCCGGATCAATTTGGCTCTAGGATCTGTAGCCTGAATGACAGGTGCCTGCGATGTTGTGTAAAGCTGTCCATAGAAGCGTTCGATCTCAGCCATAAGCTCAGGTCGAGACGTAACGACTCTGCCGTCCTCTGTCTTCAGCTTCGTCAGCAGACTCTGACCGAGTGACAGATTTCTTGCGAACACTTTGGAGCCCTTGTTCCGCTCGATGGCTTCCTTAATACGTTCCGTATTAGATCGGCGTATGTCGCGAGTCAGAGACTTCGAGATCTGTTTGTTGAGTCGCCGACGAGCATCTTCAGAACACTGCAGACCCATCCCACGCCTTTCTTCCATGAGCTTAATTGTCGGCTCTGAGATCTTGCTCCTTTGCTTAGTACGGCTGGGTTTGAAAAACTTCGAACCCACCGTAAGGACAGTTTCCACAAACCTGTCATTATATGTGTCCACATCCGTGCAATCCTCCAGGCAAGCGAAGCGATTTTGCAATTCGAGTTGGAAGCGTTCGGGGTTTTGGATCTGGATGGTTTCAGGACGGAGCGTTGACTTCATCAGTCGATACCTCTCAGCTTTTACGTTAAGATTCAATGCGCCTCTCACCATTCGGTGATCGCTTCCCGTGTTGAACGCATTGATCACTGAGACGTCATTGAAAATGCGAGTCTTAGTCGACATGATGAAGTCAATCTCATTTTTTGTCACGCCATCCGGACTTTTCCAGGTCCACTTTCGATCCAGCCGTTTTTTGAAAAAAGAGTTCATCATATAGAGTCCCTCTCTCTCCATGTAATCGGCTAGCATTTGACCACGGTAATTCCGGATTCCAGCTCCAAATTGCCCCACTTTCAACTCACTATCGCCACGCTTGCCTAGCCTTGCGTTGAAGTCTCCCATGACAACGGTGTAGTGAGTTTTGGAAGCATGTATTGCCCGAGAAATGTCCTCATACATGGCTTCCACTTCCTCGTCGGGGTGCGTCGAGGTCGGGACGTATACCTGTATGACCTTCAACGAATACCGTTTGGTAATTCTGAGTATAAGGTACGCCACCCTATTCGACACACTTCCGATCTGTACAACGCTGTTCACAAGAGACCTGTGGACGATAAATCCGACACCACCTTGGGACAGGTCTTCGCCCTCCCGGAAATAGAGCAGGTTGCCGGATTTGAGAACCATCGTGTCCTCACCCTCTCTTCGGACTTCGGACAGTCCCACTACACTCCAGCGAATCCTGCTTAGTTCCTTTTCAAGTTCCAGCAGCTTCTCCTCGGTCCGCAGTGTGCGCGCGTTATATGTGGCCAGGGCCAAGGTCGTTTGACGGGGGATCTCCGCCGCCCGGGGATTCTTTGCACCCCAGGTCCCAGTACCGCGTCGACGTCCGTCACCGCCGGCACGGCCTCCAGAACCGCCGGGCACTTGGGGCCTTTGTTTTAGGTTTAAGTTCATGGGGGGGTTTTGGGCCGTCTCCCACCACGCTGGCCCAGTGCGGGTTGGTGGGGAGCGCCAGAGCCTCGTCTGTTATATAGCAGGGTGCACCGCGTGCAGGTGAGGTTGGCTTGGGTCCCAATAGGTGATATTTGGAACCCCTTACACCCCCCAACAACTTACACTATGAGGCAAATCTTGAAACCGCGAAAAAAACATCTGCTAATCCGTGGACGTTGAGCATTTGTATGGAACAGCTGATCTTTTTCGCGGTTTCAAGATTGATCCCATGGTAAAAGTTGTACAGCACACAAAATTTGGCACTTGCTCCAAAGGTAACCTTATATAAAACTGACTAAATTGAAATATAACCAAACAGGCGAGTTTGTAACAAAAATGCTAAGTTTACCAGAGCTTCCAGTGCCACCGACGCCGGCAAGTCGCGCTCGAGCCCCTACGACTGTACGCACTCGACGCATCAATTCTGCTACCTCGCTTGAAAGTCCTGCATGATAAATTTCAGTAACCGATAAACATGGACCTACAAAAAAATACGGAAGTAGTGTTGCATTAATCAAATGTCAAGCATGCAAGGTCCTACAATTTCATTTGTTTGTACACTACCTACACTCACACGAAACGAGTAAGACACGCACACATACAAATGTGCTGCCATTTGCATGCTTCACTCTTGATTCAACAACGTTCCGTCCGTCTTTTTTTCAGGTCCATGCCTATTATATAGGTATATAAAACATACAAAATGGATATAATAAAATTTTATGTTTAATTTATTATTGTTGAATTATCAATTTATAGTCAAATAATATTTTTTCAAAAAAAGTATCTTTAATCTGCGTGTTACATTATTGAAACGAAAATAAAAGATATTCGTCATTTTGTGACATATGTCAGTGTCAATTATATATATATTTTTTTAAAAAAGCCTGTAAAAAAACGTCGCCCCACACTAGGATTTTCTCCTGTGTCGTGGGTGCAGTTACAAACAGAATATTACATGTACATACGCCCAGACCGGAACAAATTTCTGTAGGCCATACAAAACATTTGTCCCGTACGGGAATCGAACCCGCGACCCGTTGCGCAGTAGGTGATCACTCGACCTCTGCGCTAAACGTGTCGTCAAAATATGTAATTCCTTCGATGTTAAACAAATATTGCGATCTCATCCAACCTCATTAGTCGTTGCCATGATGTTTTTTGCAATTTATTACAAGCTAGCACCTACTATTTTTATTTTATATTTAAATGTAATCCAAATCAAAAAGACTAGTCAAGACTTATTCGCTGGGTGCGAAGTACTAGGTGGGGGTAATGACATCTACCGCTGCGCCTATGGAGGCCAAAAGTAGAAATAATGTTAGCTCTGTTATCTGTCATATTTGTTAATGTCAAAGCAATCTGTGTAGACTTAACTACCTAATTTTAATAATCGCATTATTACGCCAACAAAAATTAATCACAGCAGTTGCTGTGTTGTAAATTGCAAGAATACTGGAAATAGTAAATGCAACTTTTACCGATTCCCGAAAGCTACTTGGAAACTTGAATAATGCAAGAAATGCAGCTGCCGTCAAGAGAAAAAGTAAGTAGCATCTTAAGCTCATTTTAATCCTGTATTTGCTATTATGGGTTGGCTTTAGTATCCTGCTGCACTAGTATTTGGTTAATTTTGGCTATAAATTAAAAGATAGTTTCTTATTTAAATATTTTCTCACAATGCCGCCATTAAATTTTAAAGTGACAGCCAACGGACGGTTGCGGACGCTAGGTGGGCGCTGAAGTCGTGCACACAGCCAATAGCAGTATAGGCTTAGATTCTATATTAGGCGCGTTCCATTTGAGCGCAGATTTGCAGCATTTTCAACATTTTACGCATCATCGCGTTTCGTTAGCTTTTGACGCTAGCAGGGCTAGCATCGTATGTTAACGAATTGCGTTCCATTTAAACAATATCTTGATTTTTAGGTTAGGTTCTCATTGTGAAAAATAGCGCGGTTAAAAATGTGAAAATTTCTTAGAAGAACCGCAAAACATAGCTAACATTTGATGCTAGCGTAAAAAATGGTGACGCCTAAATGGAACACGGGGATTATATTGCACTTATTGTGTACTCGATTATCAATATCTACCTTAATTCTGTACTCAACTTTCAATTAGACAGTTGGCAGCATCAATACATGACTGTTGCGTTTCTTTTTACGCAGATGTGCACTGACTATCAATTTAAAAGCGTAATGGATATTTCTTTCATTAAACATTTTAAAGTTTGCTTATAGAAACAACGTGCCTTGCAAGTAATTTGATCTTGATAATAATATTTTAAATTGATTTCTGTGAAAATATTTAAAAAATTGATCGTGTTTTCCACACAATATCCGTTAAAATATTTAAAAAAAATTGAAGACACATACCGGTACCCTTCATTGCTTTGTCGCCTGTCGCAAAACAGTTGATGACAGACAGAGATTCTTGGAACCGTTTGCAGTTGAGTGCGGTGGAGCTATCTAGTAATTTTGACACAGCTATTATAACCTGCGTGAAAAAAAAAAATACTCAGTTAGACTGCATATTGATTTACGACATGCTGAAAATCAATGATTTGGCAAATATAGTGGCGCGTATTGTATGTAAAATACATAGACAAAATCCAAGAAAAAATGCATACAGGCAATGAAATTTAAATGACCTATACGAATGTCTAAAAACCTATATGATTTTAATTTGAATCATATTTTCATGACAATAGTGCTCGTTTCTAATAAGATTTGCTCGTAATGATTTATAAGGTCGTAATTTATCGTAATGATTCATCATCAATTATTCATTTTTAAATTTTGTTTTTCTTTGGACCAGTGCTCGAATTGAACATTTTTACGAGACGGAACGCTAGGCCTGAACATTTTCACGAGACGGAACGCTAGGCCGCTATTCGCTATTCCGCCGTATTCCACGAGACGGAACGGTTACTTCACAAATTTTCACGAACCAGAACGGCGTTCCGGCGTGTTCCTGCTCAATTCGAGCACTGCTTTGGACACTTGGGATGCGACGTATAAGTATTTTTTGGTCAATGATCTTTTTGCTAAGGCATATCGTAATATCTTGAAAATTTACAGCTTAGCAAAATCTCTAGAAATGGCTCTAAAATTTTGTAATATGGCAACACTTTCATTTTCTCACAATGGATCGCAGGGTTGCCACATGGGATGGGCTCTTGGCGAGTAAGGTGGCGCCGCGCCGCCATTTATCAAACTATACAGTATACAGAAGGAACGATACAGGAGTGTTCGTAACATTTGAAACGGATCAATTGCTTTGTTTATCGATTAAAAAGAGTGAGCTCAAATCTATGCTGGCGACGATACTGAAAAAAATAATAAGCTACATATTCCACCTGGCAGCTGGACATTGCAGATTTGGTGCGGGTGTCATCAAAAATAATCCTGTTTTTTGATTAATTTGCTTAAGTTCTACTTTCACCGTGGCATACAACGCCAAGACAGTGAGAATCAAGTTGGCAGAAATATACTATCCGACAAGTGTCAGCATTATTATAAAAGTTTAATAATAATACTGACATTTGTCAGATCACCGCAGATCGCAGAAAATTAGAAAACCTAACCTGGAGGTGCACCCTCGTAAGGTTCCCGCCGGAGCCGTGCTGGAAGTTTGCTCGCATTAAGAGGTAGAGGGCGGCAGCGGCCTCCCGCCTCAGCCAGGCCGCGCGAGCCTCGCACAGTTTTACCACCGCGCTGACAACTCCCGCGCAGAGAGTACTGCCTCCTACACGATGAACAACATGAAAGAATTGCACGCTATTCGAACGCGTGTTGTATGAATTATTAGGTATTCCAAGTTCGAAGCACCATATAGTACCACAGGCGAGACTGTAAAGCGTAGCTGACTATTTCACAGGAAGCGGAGATAATCCAGATGGACACAAGCCCAATAATTGGAATTATTCAACAAACCATAATTATGAATTTGTAACTAGTGCAATCTTGATTTAGACGAGTATTTCATTGCTTTACAAAATTAAAAATGACATGTGCCTATATTTTATATTAGATTAGACAATATAATACATAATTTTAAATATTTGTGAACATACATACTTCTTTTTGAATTTCATTGGAAGGCCCTATTACAAACAGAATGCACATTTTAACCAGATTTGGTAATTTTAAAATGATGAAATCAAATAATCATGTCAATCAAACAATCAAATAACCTACTAGATACTGCTAATTTCTGTGTACTCACAATTAGAAGTAATGTAATTTAAATACTCCTATGTGCAAATGATTAAAAACTTAACAAAACTAAAGGTGACAGAGAAAAGTTAGATAAAGGTCATACCTTCAAACAGAGTTTCAGAAAATTGGTTGATGTAAGCTCTCAACGCTGCAAACAGGTGTTTGTACAATGTTTCACTTTGAGGATAATGCAGCAGCTTCAGGTACGGCTTGGCGGCGATGCCGTCGGCCGCGCCAAGGTTCTTCATGAAGAGGCACGCGCGATCAATTATAATCAGCCCGACCTCGGTAGCTAGGCAGCCCGCAGAGAGTATTGCATGCTCAGCTATAGCTTCCAATTCTATAGGATCAAATAAAAACAGCAATTATTAAAAAACAACTAAAATTCTATTTAGTTCGTCAGTTTTACTATAATAAAAAAACCAATTAAAATCCAATTGACATGTATTTCCGCTTTATTTAAACTACCCTCTAAAGTCTAGTCACCCAACCTGGCAAAGAGTACCTACTGCCAGAAACACTAAAAAGAGAAAACTGACTAATCCACCATCACCAGAGGGGTGTTGAGACCACAAATTGTTTTTCGCAATTACCTGTGGAGGGCACTGACCATTCACAGAAAAGCCCAGTTAGAGAAAAGAGAATTAGCAAACCACCGCCAATCATGCTCTATGCCTATGGTATTGAGGATGTAAGTAAGTTAACAGATCTTCTTGTAACAGTTGCAGAGAAATCCACATTCACTTATAAGTTAATAAATAAAAACCAGCTCAGAATAGCAAGTGACGATGTGAATGTATATAAACGGCTTCTAACAGTGATTAGAGAACATGGTTTGATTGGCCATACATTTAATAGGAAGGATTGTAGGAATTACAGACTAGTAATAAAAAATCTCCATCACACAACACCTCACAGTACAATTAAAGAAGAATTTGAAAAAACTGGAAATGTAGTGGTTGGTGAAATAATCAACTCTCGATTCGGACCAGACAAAAAGCCAACATCCACCTTCTTTATAAACCTGCAGGCAGGACCTAACAACAAGGCTGCGAAAGAGATAAAGGTCATATATCACCAGGTAGTTAATATAGAGGACCCAAAAAAGAGAACTTCTCTAGTACAATGCCAAAGATGCCAGCAATACGGACACTCAAAGAATTACTGTATGAGACCCTACCGGTGCCTAAAATGTGCTGAACCACACAATACTAGAGAATGTCCAAAAATAGACCGCAGTACTCCTGCTACCTGTGCCTTATGCCTTGGTCCTCACCCAGCCAACTACAGGGGATGTGAGGTATACAAAGAAATTCTAGCAAGAAAATTCCTCAATCCACAATAATAGACAAACTGTTGAGAGCTCTATACCAAAAACACTCAATAGTGAGAATGAAGTCCTTACGAGTCCCAATTCACAAAAGCAAACATTTGCTGATGCCGTGAAGCCACAAAACCACCAGAAACCTAACGATAAGTTAAATGAACAAACAACGCACACCAACATTAATAAGCTGGAGAAAATGTTCTTACAACAAAGTCAAAAACTAGATGTAATCCTACAACAAATGAGTTCCCTGCTTGGACTCACACTCGTGAATACATTACAAAAATGATCAATTCACTTAAAATTGCTACGTGGAACATAAATGGCTTATCTCCTTACAAAACTGAAGTTGAGTCTCTCCTGAGCATCCATAGACTTGATATTCGACTAATATCTGAAACGCATTTAGTATCTAACAGCCTTGTCAAATTCAAGAATTATAATACATATACCACAAATCACCCAGATGGGACAGCACATGGTGGAACAGCTATTATCATCAGGCAATCTATTAAACACTGTGAATTACCTCCACTTGAAACTGAATTCATTCAAGCGACAACAGTGTCTATCAGTGATGTTAATGGAGATATACAAGTTTCAGCAGTATACTGTCCTCCAAAGCATAAATTAAAAGACGAACAGCTCACTAGCTTTGTAAAAACTCTTGGACCCAGATTCATCGCTGGAGGCGACTGGAACTGCAAGCACATACACTGGGGCTCGAGACTGAATTCAACAAGAGGTAGGGAACTGAAGAAGTGCGAAGACAGAAACAAACTCACTACCATTGCCACGTCTGAGCCTACACATTGGCCTACAAATTCCAGCAGACTCCCAGATGTCTTCGACTTCTTTATCATGAAGGGCTTAAACAGACTTTTCTACAAAATTGAGTCATGTCTGGACGGTTCATCCAACCATATCCCTGTGATTCTCACAATTTCCACGACTGTGTTGAATCAGCAAAAAAAACTCGGACTCTACAACCATAAGACAGACTGGGGAACCTTTCGTGATCGCTTAGAAAATTCAATTAGCCTTAAAATACCCCTGAAAACCAAGGATGATATAGAGAAATCTATAATGGACTTCACTAGGCTCATTCAGGAGAGCTGTTGGAACTGTACATCATTTCCTGCAAATAGTAACCCTAGGCACAAGACTGTACCCTTGAACTTGAAAGAAATGATCTTGGAAAAGAGGAGACTGCGGCGGGTATGGCATACTGTGACGATAAACGTGCATTGAACCAAGCCGCTAAGAAATTAAAGCTAGCCTTAAAAGAGGCTGAGGATCGCACCTTAGAAGCGCACTTACAATACTTAGCTGCTCACAGTGGTTCCAACTATTCACTGTGGAAAGCATGTAGAAGCTAAAATCAACCTACCATACCGAAACCACCCATTCGCATTAATGGCAATCTATGGGCAAGAACAAAACAAGACAAAGTAAATATTTTTGCTAAACATCTGTCAATGGTCTTTGTGCCCAATGAAAAGGAGTATGGTTTCGACGAGTCGGAGATTGATGATGTTCTAAAACAAGACTTTCAGCTGGAACTACCTCTCAAGCCAGTGACCCCACAGGAAATCAGAAGGATCATACAAGCAATGAATGAGAAGAAGGCCCCTGGCTTTGACCTAATAGACAAAAAAGTTCTCAAAGAAATTCCAAAAAAGGCTATAGTGCTACTAACTATTATCTTTAATAGCATATTAAGATTAGAATACTACCCAATGATGTGGAAGATCTCGCAAATCATTATGATCCATAAACCAGGTAAGCCTCCTCAGGACATCACATCTTATCGACCCATCAGTCTACTACCAACTATTTCCAAGGTCTTCGAAAAGGTGTTGCTGCACAGAATTTCATCTGTATCAACTATCCCAGAACATCAGTTTGGTTTCAGGCCTAAACATGGCACAATAGAGCAAATACACAGAGTTTGCCGCGTCATCAGGAACTGTCTGGAAACTAAACAGTACTGCTCATCTGCCTTCCTTGATGTTCAGCAGGCATTTGATAGAGTCTGGCACAAGGGGCTATTGTGCAAAATCAAATCACATCTGCCACATTCTTTCTTCAACATCATAGCATCCTACCTATCAGAAGACGACGTAACATCAAACTTTTACGATATACTTGCTGGATTACCACAGGGATCTGTCCTTGGCCCGGTGCTGTACACGTTATTCACGGCGGATCTTCCCCAAACCTCAGATGTAACAATTGCTACTTATGCTGATGATACCACTGTGTTGGCGTGTGACAAATGCCCGCTGAAAGCATCAGAGACTCTGCAAAGAAGCCTAGATGACATTAATTATTGGCTAAGAAAGTGGAGGATAAAAGCTAGCTCAACAAAGTCTGTCCAAGTAATCTTCACCCTAAGACAGAAGAAGTGCCCACCTGTAAAATTGGGTGATACACAACTCCCACAAATGAACTGTGTCAAGTATTTGGGTATGCACCTGGACCAGCGCCTGACATGGCAAAATCACATTGAAACAAAACGCAAGGAAATTAATATTAAATACAAGGAGATGCACTGGCTTCTTGGCAGAAATTCCAAATTGTCGCTGGACAACAAGATCTTGATCTACAAGACAATAATAAAGCTAATATGGAGCTATGGCATCCAACTCTGGGGATCTGCATGTAACTCCAACTTATCCAAGATTCGGCGAACTCAGAACAACATACTGAAACAAATATCTAATGCTCCATGGTTCATTAGAAATACAGAAGTGCATGAACATCTGCATATTAGCACGGTCACAGAAGAGATCAGATCTTTCTCCAAAAAAATATAAATTAAGGCTAGAAAGTCATCCCAAGTCCCAACCCTCTTTTTAACCGACTTCAAAAAAGGAGGAGTTTATCAATTCGGTTGTATTTTTTTTATGTTTGTTACCTCATAACTCCGTCATTTTTAAACCGATTTCCAAAATTCTTTTTGTATTTGATAGAGTATACTGCAAGGGTGGTCCCATGGTCCATGGACCAAAGTCAGGATCGGATGATGGAATCCCATAGAAAATCGAGGAAAACACTAATTTCCCTTTAAATTAGGGTTTCTTTCACTAAAAAGATTTCATTCACTAAAAAGTTAAAAATATTTTTTTTTACAAAAAATAGAACCGACTTCAAAAACACTGAAAACTTAAAAATAATCTTCTTCTATATTGAAGTCGGTGACAAATTTTAACACCTAGGAGATCATCGTTTGGCGCCGACTTCAATATAGAAGAAGATTATTTTTAAGTTTTCAGTGTTTTTGAAGTCGGTTCTATTTTTTGTAAAAAATTTTTGCTGTACAACTTAGCATTTCCGACTGCATTAAAAGGCTAAAGAGACGCAATATCTTGGACCAGGACAGCCTGAAGTAAAAGGCAGTGAATTTGAAGGTGATGCTCCCGCTGGGGAGCATCGCAGCAAGTCATAATACATCCTACAAAACATTTGCTCATAGTTGGGAAACTGATTGCAGATAAAATCAAAAACAAAAAAAAAATAAACTATGAAATAAAATACAGCTGAGATGAAGCGAAATAAATGTTAAGGATTAATTAAGTAAATGGAAAATTTACGTCTGTATGTCGTCACGCGAAATTTCTATCAATATATCGTCGAAAGTTGAAAAAATCAAAATGTGTCCTATGTGTCGGACATTACAAAAAAATTTACTCCTATTGTACAATTAATGAAAATTCTTACGATTGTTTTTTTAATACCATATTTAGACGGAAAACAAGTACACAGCCTATCTGATTTCCATAGACTCACTATGACTCATTCCATAGAATCACTTACCTGGGTCGGGAGGCTTTTAGGATCAGGACCGTGGTCCCAAGCGCCCCCTTGGAATTAATAATTAAAATTTATGCGTTTTGGGATTAATCATTAGTTTAGGTGGTTTAATTGGACCACAGATATAGACAGTTTCTAGTTTTATTTCTTATGTCGGGAAAGTACAGTCAAAGAAAAATAACTGCTGTTATAAAATAATTATATATATTTATTTAAAAAATCAGTTTTAATTAGAATATTAATCTTAATCAACAAAATATTTCTGCTTAGATGTCATCACAAAACAGAGCCCTCGCAACGCGCTCACCATATTATTTAGCGGCGATTTTCTGTATGTTTCAATCAATCGTATATAGGTGGGTACTGCGGGGCACGGGTCAGGCATCCTAGGACGAGGAGGTATTGGCCTACTACATGGTGTAGGTGACCCGGTGGGTGGGCGCACGGTTTTGTTTCAAGTTTTTCATCTTATTGCAGAGGTGTATTTGCAGCAGACATCAGTCAACTCTCACGGCGTCCACGGGAAGAGAGAAGATAATAATTTTCAAGGTCAATAGGTCTTGTCTAGTAAAAGTAGCAAGAATTGTCAAAACGCAGACAACGAGCAGAGACAATTAGTTATGTTATTTACAACAACGGGAGAGTTGAGTTTTAAGGGTAATTCGTATAATTATCTCTTTTAATAGCACAGGGGGTCTAGACAAAGTAGCAGTTTCGTTTACGTTAAACGTTATGTATTGAACGGATTCGCCATGCGGAATCGCCATTTTGTTTATTTCCGAACTTCGTTATCCTTTTTGAATTGTTACTTTGTCTAGGTCTTTCTTAGATACTAACCTGTTGTAACAGACGGTGCGGCCAAATTTTCCCTGTTCACAGTATTGTTTTTGTTCTCCACAATTATAGGCGGCTCTTTCGAGAAGTCCGGCGGGCTCATGCGAGCGGGCAGTGTGCGGGCTTTGATCGGCTTCGGTTTGCCGTTGCAATCGGGCGAGTTAGTTTTTAGTTCAGACAAGATCTTCTGTTTGCCTATATACTGAAACTGTTCTGCGCATATCCTAAAATGTAATAGTTTTTATGGAATGGTTTGTTTTTGGGTAAAATACATGATTATATTTTAGCTACATTCTGATAGGTTACAGATTTAGATGTGAATTTTAAAAGTTCTTTTAAACCAATATAATTATAATAAGTTATGATTATATTGGATTAAATTTCCAATATTTTGGGTCTAACAGGAAATTTTTGATGGAACTAAACGCACGTTGAGACAAAACGACTTTGTCTGTGGGTTTTATTAAGTATGTTTTTCAGACTTCTTACATTTCTCGGATAAGGATATTAATCATAATGTTAACAAAAAATAGTAAAAACCAGTGATAGCCAGGGAAACCATGATGAAATTACCAATTAAAGCAAAATTTTTGATAACTTAGCTCCTTTTGAAATTTAATAAGTGAAAATATATTTTATGAGTACATTTTTTTTCCCAATTTCCTTAATCAAGTGGGCGTATCCATATGCATACATTGAGTGAGGGGATAGCCTTATCCGATTGTTACAATCTGGATTGTTGATATAATGAAACTGCAAATTGCTGAAATGTTATTAAAACAACAGATTTTGATTTGTCGAAGAAAACTTCGAACGGGGAAACAGAAAATAGCCTTTAGGAGTTGTGTGCAACTAAATTAATTTAAGAAAGTTTACACCCAAACAAATTCTTATTGCTTATTAGCGACAGTGAGAAAACATAAAAATTGTGATTTGAATAATTATACTGGTACAATGGAATCCCGATTGTTATTAAAACAGATTGTCATAAACTATTGTTATATAACCGAAATCAACACTAACTGCGCGTACATTGAAACTTACTCTAACACATTGAAGAAAGATTGTTGCTGTGCTTGGGAATGAGTTTTCCACCATTCCACCAATCTCTCCTCATCTAAATACTTTAAAACAAACAGGAAACACAAAAGCACATCCCGAACTTCCTCAGCGGACATCACACCAAATCTGAGACAAATACAAACAATTTATTTTAAACAAACAAATAAAACAAAGAAAATATTTAGAAACAACAAAGACATTACACATAGGATTGCAAAAATTTTATAAAAGGTTTATTAACGTTAGAATACACACACACTTTTTTCATTTTTATAATTTAGTATTGTTTTGTTTTGTATAGATTTGTATGTTGCATGTTTCGATATTATGTATTTCTTCATTTTTTTGTGTGTTTTGTGTACCTATGTTTTTCCCTAATTCTGTTTTTATTATTTTTATTGTTTATAATTTTACACCCCACTTAGGCCCGGCCAGAATACCAGCGCTGCATCAGACATGTCTGATGCAGCTTATGCTGAGATCGGGTCCTAATTGGCCATTATGTGTATCTGTTTTTTCGTGTATTTTATTGTTTGTGGTCAATAAATGTTTCTTTCTTTCTTTCAAAAATAATATATTAAAAGTGCATTGAATCCAAATCCCGAAAAATAAGATTTCCCCGGCGAGTTGCTATGCATTTTCTTTTAAATTTGGTACATACCTATTCACTTGATCTCCAATTTCACCCAAGTCTAGTCGCCCCACATTTCTAGGAAGTGAATCTCCACCAGACATCGTTGACACGGATTCTAATGAGCTTTGGGACATGTTGTTTGTGTGATCTAAAATTGAATTAAGAAATTATTGTTAAATAAAATGCCGCGTAAAAAACCGCAGCGAATTTAAAAAAAAACGTTTCTTAGTTCCCTGGTTGTGTTGTGTACAGTTTTTATTATAATGAATAAAAATAAATTTCTTGACACAGCCAGAAACACATAGGTACACTAGGTATAAAATAAATACACCTATAAAGAAGCTGGTGTGTGAATTGCATGTATGGTGTTCAACAAGCCTATTAGTAGGTACTATCGCGCGCAGTTCCGCCTGATCACCGCTACGCTCATTTTCGTTTGCACTCTAGCTCTCTAGCCCCACCCCGTCGACCTCGAATAGACATGGAATAATGAAATAAAAGATTCTTCTTCGGCCTGCCGCCGAGCCGCCGAGGAACCCCCCAACGCCGATTAGAGAGAGAAAGAGTATTTCTTTTCTAATAGGCCAAAACTTAAGGGGGCGTAGCACGGCGCTTCCGCACGATTCAAGCGAATAAATTTTTAAATGGTCAGGCGGAAGTGCTCGCGATAGTACCTTTACATAAAATTACATAATAGATAGTTGGGAACATTGACTTTCAGCTAGTGCCCGTAAGATGGTGCCCAGTCTCTTAGAGATAGCTACTAAATTAATTATTACGTACTAACAATGTGTACCAAACACTAATTAAGTACGTATGTCCTACGTACATACGGTTATATGAGTTTGCAATTTGGATTTGTGAAATGAAGTACATAGTTAGCACTCTAATAATTACGCAGATGAGTTTACACAAAAGTAAGCGATTATCTAAATCGTTATATTTATTACGAGACAAAGGTTTTTAAGTTATAAAGTTAGTCATTATGAATAATTAATTCTAACGTGTTTAATAAAGAAAGTAGCTACAAACAAAGACACTGCTCGAGAAGAGACTTTTCATGGAACAGAGGAATGTACAGCACACAAAGCGTCATTTGAACGCGAACACTAAAAGTTACTAATTGGATTAAGAGGAAACACTAAGGTCGAGAGAATCCAAAAATAGGTATTTGTAAAATGTATTGCTGTCGCGTTGTGTGTCCGAACAACTAAACTGAGCGCGACAGGGACAACTGCAGCTGGGACCAAAAATACCTATGAAAAGTACACAAAATATACGTTTCGTAGTCCCCTGTTTTTTTCCGTGAAAAATTGACCAATTTAATTACTTTTTGCGTTAAAAATTAAAGCAAGGCTTTCTCTGTTTTTCTATATTTTGCTTTTTTCGTATAATCTTCTTCAATTTGTTTGCTGGACGTTTTAATACAGCAGAAAATTAGGTTTTTGAAGGTTTAAAATCTCTTTTAATAATTAACTTAATAAAAAAAGGAAAACATAGGAACATGCTTATAGTGGCCATTGATTTTATTGGAAAAAATAGAGCAATTAAGTGCCATTATCCAGCAAGGAAACAGGGGACTAAGTTTGTATGGAAAAACGGACTGTACGATTTCCTCTTAACAATGCAATGATGAATAAATAAAACTCACCTTTTCCATACAGTTGGTTGGTTTGTATGACTGGCGGGTCTTTGAAGTGCGCGGAGTGTCGCGCGGGTGTGTGATCGAAGTGTAGCGTGAGTCGGTTTCGTCGCGGAGTGCTGCTGGCTGACGTGACCTCCTTCTGGACGTGATTGATCACAGGGTTTACGGTGGCGTCACCGTCGATTTTATCGTGTCCATTTTCTAAGACCGGGCTAGCAAGAGACTTGGTGACGAGGCGATGGGCGTTCTCTGCGGGTAATTTTTAAATTATGCATTATGATAGTGTTATCCAAATCTGACTTATGGCCAATTTCACCAATCTTAGGACAATCTTAAGTGGTATGCTGTCATTTTTTTTTTGTTAAAGACAAGAAGTGATAGCATACTACTTAGGATTGTTTTTGCTTTTAGGGAGGAAATGCGTAGCCGCACACCGTACCCGCAGTTGGCTAGACGGCGAGCGTGTATCTCTCACGGCAGAGTGCCAGGCATACCCACTTAGGATTGTCTTTTAAGTGAGGACAAAGTTGGTTAAATTGGTCATCAGTTTACTAAAATATTCTTGCATAAATGCGTGGCAGAAAACATGTAAACTTTCTACTAGGTAACAGCTAATTTTCACAATATCTCATTCCCAATGTTCGAATTGTACAAAAAATGGTTGGAAAAAAAGAAATAAATAGAAATTATTTGATACCCACCCAGCACAATTGTGAGCCACGGCGCATACAGCTGAGCCAGTCTAGAGCGGCACTGCTTTGTTCTGTACCTGTCATCGTGCTCGTGTTTCGTTAGCAGAGATCGCAACACACTGAGAGCGGTACGACGTTTCTGTGGAGCCTCTCTCAGAGATTGTTCAACCTGTTGTAGACAATTTCATAAATAATATATGTAGGCGATTCACACACTGCCACGCACCACGCTGCATGTTGCGTGTCGACGCACCTACGCGCGTACTTGCGAGAGTGCAGATCCGCATCATCATGCGGGTTTTTTACGCACTCACGCGCGTAGTTGCGTTTCCAAAATCAACGTCAAGCCCTTCCAAAATAACGCTCGGCACTGCGAGACTTGGTGTGCCATACCTTGCGTCTCGCCCGCACTTACGCGCGTGGGTGCGTCTTTCTCCGCTTGTAGGCGCGTGATCTGCATGAACGCGCGTGGATGCATTTTCTGTGTGTTGGACTGTGCGTGTTATGTATACAAACGGAGATTCGTACAAGCCACGTAAGAACACGCATTCACGCGCTACGCTGCGTGGTGCGTGGCAGTGTGTGAATCGCCTTAATATTTAAATAAATGAATACAGAGCTACTGCACAACATACCTGTTTAAGTAACGTCCCGGCAAGAAAATGTCTCATAATAAACTCTTCGGTTAGTTTCAATTTTGCAGGATCTGTATTAAAAATTGAACGACATATTATGCAAATAAAATTGAGCAAAGTGTTTTCAACATATAGGTATATACACACCATCGTCGCAATCTTTCGGCAAGGTAGTTGCATGTAGTGGCAAGTTGAACGGCACGAAATGTTCGTGGCTACATATCGTTTGTAGAAATGTAAACTTGAAGTCGAACAACGCTTTAGGATCGCATACTTTGAATTTTTCAACGTATTTTTTTATTTGTCTGAACACAAAACCACGGTCCATGAAAGATAGGCATGACTGAAAAAGATCGATGACATTAATTATAAATAAGTTTATAAATAAGCATCTCAGGAATCATTTTCTAACATCCCCTTTTATAGCTTAAGATGTCGATTAGATAGCGAATTTCTTTATTTAGTTTATGGAATAACTAGCTGTAATTAATTATTTATTATGTATTGTTTATAAAGGGCCAAATCAGAAGGCTCAATGTCACGCAAAGGGCAATGGAGAGGGCTATGCTCAGGGTTTCTCTACGCGATCGCATCAGAAATGAAGGGATCCGTAGAAGAACTAGAGTCACCGACATAGCCCAAAGAATTGCAAACCTTAAGTTGGCAGTGGGCAGGAAACATAGCACGCAGGACTGACGGCCGCTGGGGCGGAAAGGTCTTCGAGTGGCGGCCACGTACCGGGAGACGCAGCGTGGGTACGCCCCCCACAAGGTGGACCGATGATCTGGTGAAGGTCGCGGGAAGCCGCTGGATGCGGGAGGCGCAGGACCGATCGGTTTGGAGATCCCTGGAGAAGGCCTATGTCCAACAGTGGGCGTCTCTTGGCTGAAATGATGATTGTATATCGTATGAACTTGAGAAATTATATATATTAGTTGGTAATAATATTCTTAATATAAAGTGGAAGAGGAAATATGTACACGTCATTGTTTAATATAAAAAGAGTAAAGTTTTTACATTTCATTACCATTTTATCTTTTAAACCCACACAGTTTACAGGTGGTAAAGCTTTTAAGGGGGTCTAAAACCGCGACGTTATTTTACACGCAGGCCATATTATACACAAAAAAAAACCTGTTTTGCGGGAAAGAGATGGCTTGCAATTTTCAATAGCTTATAATATTTTCAACATTTATTGTAGGTAATTAGAACGTCACTTCACAACATGTGTTATGATGTAGTACCAAAAAATGATTAATTCCTATTCCATACACATTTTCTCCGATTGTTAAGAGTATCCACCTACAATAGGCATCGTCAATGTATGCAACCAATCATTAATAATTGGGCAAAATGAAAAACAACGTACCTTGAGAAATACAGCAAGATTTTTATTGAAAATATGAGTCTGCATTGGTTGTTGGAGAATATAGGACGGTTCAACCACCTCCACCAGTTTTTCAATGTTATCCAAGAGCTCAGTGTTAAATCTTTCATGTCTTGACATCTTCAAAAAGCAGTAATAACATCAAAACAAATGTGTCTTTTGATTTTCAAACGAATACAGCTTCATTACTACCTACCTTTATGCGACCGGTGTTAATCAGGTATTGAGCCATACTTTTGGTAATAATGTCAAAGAAAAATCCCGAGTACTGCATGAACTTATGGCCTAACAAGAAGTCTTGTTGATTTGGATCCACGAACATATACAGAGGCGCTGTTAAAACTGTGTGTAGTTTGAATTCGATACAGCTGAAGACATACTGAAAAAATTAAGATAGTAAGACACAGTTGGGACCACCACTATTTCTTTTTGTAGCATAGGATAACATACCTTAACGTAACTGTCCAGGAGATCTTTTCTTCCGAAATCGTGAATCATGTGCACAAAATGTACAATCAACTTGACGATTTGATAACCTATATCTTTATTATAACTTTTTTCCACAGTCTGAAAACATGTTTTGAAATTAGTTAAGTCACCCATATCACGATAATGTTTTTTAATACAAGATTATAGAAACATGTTTTCAAGTAAACTGTCATGATTTCATTACGTTGATTATCACATTTTAAACAAAGCTAGCCTTTTTATCAACAAATGAATATTTAAAAATCAAGCTGTAAAAATTAAACATACCATCAATTCAAACAATTGATTCAGTATTGTCGGCAAAAACGCAACCAGCGAACTAAGTTTGATCGCCTGCGCATTTTTCAAAGCGTTGCAGACATCATTCCAGGGCGGGGGAGACGGAGAGGTTGGAGGCGAACTGCATCGTATTAACCTCTCGATTTGGCTAAAAAGATTGTGTAAATTGGAATCGCGTGTCGCGACCGTTGAGTCGAGGACAAGTTGACAGCGGAAAAGTTGTTTCTCGCCTTCGACCCACATGACATCAGGTCCTGCGTTCTACAAAGCATATTAAAAATATTTAGAACTGTTAATTTGTAATACATCTATTCGTGAGGTTGTTCACTTACCCCTTTCCCTAGTCCCAATGGCTGGATTGCCAAATAACCGGAGGGGAGGTGCGTCGCTACGGGCAAGTTTACTATTTCTTCCACCAACCTGTCATTTTTCAAGAGTGGTACCCATGCATAGCTAGATGAAAAGGACAAAAACGTAACAATAGTAGAAAATTTTACTTTATGCTCTAGAACATAAAAAGCCATTTTATGCAGCCTATAAACGACACAAAGGCGAGCACGAGAAGTGAAAACGTTATTAGAGCAGGTCTCTAATATTCCCTAAAATAATAGTTTCGTGCCCACCATTTGTACTACATTGCTGTGTGTGTGTGCTGTGCTTAGCAATGTAAGGCAAACAGCTAACATAAAAAATGGATTAATAATTCAACACGATGATACAATTTTGACTTACCCAATGCAAGTTTCCACGTTAGTATCATTTTTCTTCGCTATATCGCACGATATATGGTAAAAGGTGAACAACAGATGATGCTGAGCAGTGATTGTGGCGGGTAGCCGAATCTTGACTTCATCGCACCAGGTGGGATTCGCATTGTGGTGCAGAACGGAGCACCGGTACTTCGTGGTCATACCTGTGCGGCCGTATACCACCTGATAACAAACATTGTGATTTATGAAAAAAGCATTTTGTGTATTAAATAGTGATTTTACCAAGCCCCATAAATTTTCTTTTCAAATCAAGTTAACAAAGTGTACGTTCTGAATCTGTAAAAACTACTTCTTAAAACTACTGTTTATATGAAGAAAGTTAAATTTTAAAATCACTTAGTATTTGTGTTTAACATATCAAAGAGTAATTACAAACTACAAACATTTGATAAAAACAATCTTGACTAAATGACTGTAGTGTGTACTTTAAATATGTATATATGATTTCTCTTTTTTAAAGTTTGAAACATTAATAAATTATTAGTCAGTAATTATTAAAAGCGGATAAGGATCTTGATATGGGTGACACATGAAATTATTTTTCTTTCTTTTTAATATAAACTGTGAATTGTGAATTCTAAACAGACCTAAGATATTTACATATTCACGGAACGGAAGAAATAAGCCCTATTCGATCATAGGCTCGGCACCGGAGTGGACCCTTGTGGTGGATACGTATGATAAACAATACAAGTTTCCGTCTGACGTAGCGATTATTGCATCCAGGTCAGACATTTTGACCTGGATGCACTCCATTATGCATTACTCTCGGATAGTAAATTGCGTGCTACTCATCGATCTCACCGTGTCGTGGGAAAATAACATTCCCAAAGACCACACATTCGAATTAAATAGATACTAAAATCTTACAAATGATATCACAAAAAACGGATATTATGTTTACTTATATGCGGTAGAAGTAGGCGCGAGAGGTATTCCGGTAAAATCGTTATATACATTGCTAAAAGATCGAGGCTTATCGAGAACGTCCATGAGCTCAATATTAAACCGCGTAACATAGACGGCACTGACGGAATCGTATCAAATATGGAGGCAGAGAGAGGAGCCGAGGTGGTGAAGGTCAATGTTGATGCATTGTAAAATAGCTACTTAAACCTGCACCCGCCCTGCGAGCGTGGACTTGTCGATCGACAAAAGCATTTGTCTTTTTCACTCCTTAGGAATATCTGTCAAATTTATCGATTTTTGTCGAGTATGTCGATCTTAGCTGTTAAATTTTGTTTATCGAGAGTTCCATGCTCGCAGGGCCGAGTCGTAACCCCCAGGCACTGCTCTTGGCTCTTTTCTCTGCAACGCGTTGGACCCGGCACCCGCACGGTGAATCCATGGAATGCTAAGTTATCGTCTCCCATTCGCCTGTTACCTGTAATGGTTTGTTGTCTCCAGTATCGCTATCTCTCAACTCAACGGAGCACGCAATGTTCCTTGCTCTCGCGAACACTTTCTGAGACTCAAAGTTGAGCGACAGAGGTCTCACGTACAGGTGGTGTATGTACGCTGCGTACGGTTGTTCTGCTTCGACATTCAATGTTGCCAACTCGAGTGTAAGAGGCATTGCAGGTGGAAGAGGGAAAGGCTTTAACGCTGCATAAGCACTTGTCATACAATCTGTAGAGATAATATAAGTTCTATTATTAGCGTCCGTAGTATAAAAAGTAGGCAGATTCCGCAGATTGCCCTTTTTGCGGTAATCCTTCATACGGCTTTTCTTAATTGAAATTATTTTTTAAGCATGGAATTTATTTAGCATTGTATATTCAAGTCTCTGGAGGTTTTATAAATGTTTGTGTGGACTACATAACTATATTAAGCTGTATCAATTACCTAAGTTTTAGGCAGTTATTTTTTTATGGAATAGCCCATCACATTTTTGAACTTACTTGGTATTGGTTCATTGCTCTGTTGAATATTGATATTCATCCATCCGGGTATCACAGTTAGCTTTGATAGCTTATCAGGTTTCCTAAAGTCAGACAAAATCTTCAGTAGATCTTCATCTGACATTTTATATGGTTCCTGTCGATAAATAGCCGGAAATTCTGGCGTTGTGTCTAAATCATTGCTGTATAATCTGTAAAGAAATATTTTTTAAGTATTATAATCTGAAAGGAAGATTTTGCAGTTACATAATCATTGGCTGTATAGAAGTGAGACCAGTATGTATATTATAAAAAAAAAGAAAACTAATAAGCCTAACAGTAGTTGCGTATAATGTGTAATAAATATCTGACATTTCACTACCATCCGACGGCCAACTCTACCAGCGCGCGCGGTCAAATAGGACGCGCTTCCCTGGTTTACTCTTACACAATGCCGTCCCATTTCATAAAATCACTCCCAAATATCGCATCGCAAGAAAGCGATAGAAAAGATGTTACACATCAAAAGGTAAAAAGGAAGATAAGCTGAAGATTTAAAATTACCAATAAATACAACAATTTACCTAAAAAGGGGTTTTGCAGTCCACGCGAATGGCATTCTGTAAGTCCCTACGCGATTAGCGTAAGCTTGCACGGTTTTGTGGACCTTTAAACCGAGCCGGGGGTCCTTCGTAGCCTTCAGGTACGGCTCAAGCACTTGGCTGACATGACCCTGAAGAATCTTGTCTATTTTTACCACCAGAAATAAGTCTGGGTGTGGGTTGTTCACCGAGAGGACTACCTAGAAACACGTTTAATCCACTACAGAATAATAAAAAATATTTTTATTAATATTTAAAATTAATCATGACAATTACGACCTGAGGCCTTATGGTAATTATATGTTTATATGGATATGGAATTCTATAATAACACTGCGGAGACGAATATAAGCGGTGTACATTACGCCCAGATGGCTATGATACTCGTATATTAGGGCACATCATCGCTCGACAGTATTATAGACAAAACACTTACTTGTTTTTTTGCCCTAAACCATTCCTCCGGTATTTGGTTTACGTCTAATTTAACATCGTAGCTAAAATTCTCAACTAATGACTTTGTGCACTCCGTATCTTTGACTAGATCCTTCACCGCTGCGTTGTTTAGATCGAAGTGGAAGTTCTCAGTAAGTTTTCTACCGCTTCTCGCGTCGTATAGTGACAGGTATGTGTAATATGGCTCCACTTGGCACAACAACTCCTTATCGCCATCTATCGGTGCTTGTAACCTAAACTTTAAGCTTTCGCATTTGAGCAAAATTCTTTGGCCGAAATGTTCTCTGAAACAAAACATCCCGTATAAATCTATATAAACTAAAGTGTACCGCTAATCTCTTAAGCCCATGACCAAAGTTTCGATTAATGCGTGGTTCAATGGCGCGTGCGCTGTTCGCGTGTCGCTTAGGAGTACGCGTTAATACAGCATTGTATATTAAATTACAAATTCGAAACGTTGATCACACAGGCTTAAAAAGTTGCCTCTTTGCTTCATACAATACATACTTGAATGGTTCTAATTGAGGTTCGGGCGATGGGTCCCTTTTGTATGGCAAGCTAAATATGTTGGACCGGCATTCATTCCTCGCAGCTGCTATAGACATATCGGTTTCTCTGGAATACCTCATGAGTAGTGGGTTCATACTGTGTTCGAGGCCTTTGAGCGTACCGTATACTGGAGGCGGCGGTTCAGCTGTCAGAGAAACATCCGCATCTGAATTTTGAGAAGGTTTAATTAAATAAATATACGAACTTATTTTTAATAACGATTTGTTTCTGTTTCGTGATCGAGATTCATATGAAAGTATTTACCTTTATCTAATGCATCGTCATTTTGATTGGTTTCCTGAATATATTGATTCTTTTTTAATGCAGCGTTAAAAGCGTTGATCCAATCGTTCATTTCATCTTCATTGTCAGCGGAAAATGTGTAACCTTTGCCTCCCGCCATTCGTAGCTCGAAGCAGTGCCGGCCTCTTTTGGGATTCTATAATTATTTATACATGCTGTGTTGTGGTACATATTATCTAGCAATTTTTTACAAATATGGAGTCTCTTGGCCTTCATCTCATCTGACGGTAAGAGTCGATAACAACAAAGGTGGAAGCGAGCTTTACCAGCCCCCTTATTCACAAATGTCGGAAAACAATCTATTCTCGGAATCTCTATACCTGTCACTTTCTATTGGGACGTGACTTTCCGATTCGAATCCGCAATTCGACAGTTGTGAATCAGGGGTGTTGCGAATATTCGCATCCGCATCCGCAAATGCAGAATATTCGCATTAATTCACACATCTGTATTCGCATCCGCAAACGCATCAATTAATGCGGAGCTTTTACGGATGTGGATTCATATCTGCAACAAGTAACGACATAAAGAAAGCGATCAGGACCAGAGAGGCCTGTACCTTGCGCGTTTGTTGTGGTAAAAACTATTTTACTAGAATCGATTTTAATTTGTGTGCTTAAAATTGATATATCTTAAAAAATCTAAAATCCACATCCTATAAAATAGCCTTAAAAACTGAAAATGATATAAATGATGCTGCTCAAAAATTCATGAATACAGTCCAATTAGCTTGCTGGAAGTACACTCCAGAAATGGTCAACTCAAGCGAGAGACATAACGTAGTTCCTTTTGAAATTAGATCCCAAATCCTGGAAAAAAGAAGATTGCGTAGGGTGTGGCATAACAGTCGTCATCCACAAGATAAGGCAGCACTTAATAAAGCCTGCAAAGATTTGAGAGACATCTTAAAGAGGGAAAGAGATGCATCAATGAGGGCACACCTAGAATCTCTGACGGCGACGGGAGCATCCAACTACTCGCTCTTTAAAGTTGCTAAAAATATGAACAAGCCTACAATACCCAAACCACCCATCAGATTGCAGGGCAACGTATATGCAAGAAGCCAACAGGATGAAGCGGATGCCTTTGGAAAGCACTTAGCCAAAATTTTCACCCCCCATGAAGCTGAGTGCGCAGCTGAGGAAGCAGAGATAAATGAGATTCTTGGACGGCCACTTCAGTTGGATCTGCCCATCTCACCAACTAACCACCTAGTTATGGTACGTATCGGGATGCTCTCGAGGCCGTCAGGCTGGCAGTCATCCCTGAGGATTATCCCAACACTTACTTCGTGGAGGGAGATCAGGGGAGGCTATTGGAGATCGTTACAGAGAAATTCATGGCCTCTGATGATCCCCCTCCACGATGTATAATAGGCCAAACGGTAACAGCAGGGGTCGTCTTTGTAGATTGTAAAAATAAACAATCGGCAGAGTGGCTCCTAGCAAACGTCCCAGGGATGTGTGTAGGGGATACCAGGGTGAAGGTGGTCGATGCTGCGGCTGTTCCAAAGCCAATTAAAATGGCCTGGAAGAGCCGCAATATGAGGCTACTTGACACCAAACAGGCCTGCTTGGCACTTCAGCGGTACAACCCGTCACTGAGGACGACCGACTGGAAGGTGGTCGACACCAAGGTGGAGGGCAGCCGAATACGTCGGATCGTTCTCATGGACGGGGGGTCCGCTGAGGTTATCAAGAAGGCGGAGTATGTCCTGGAGGGCTGTTTCGAGCTATGTTCGTTCAAACTGCTCGCGGAAGCACCGGGCGATGAGGGCGGACATGGCCGAAGCGGTCCGGGGATAGATGAGGCTGTGGCTGGTCCTAGCGGTGAGGCTGTGGCTGGACCTAGCGCTGGGGCTGTGGCTGGCCCTAGCGATGAGGCTGGTGGCAGAGAAGCAAAGGCTGAGGCGGGATTGTTGGGTGAGGCGGAGCGGGATGGAGAGGGCGACATGATGAGTCTGCCCCTGTCGCAACAGTCGGCGGGGACGGACGACATCATGGCTGATCTGAACCAACTCTGCTTCGGGTCGCCTAAACATCAAACGCCTTAGCTTCAGTTACAACTGATGAACCCATCATACCACCAAGATGGAGGGACTTAGGTGCGTACAAATCAATTTACACCACAGTAGGGCTGCGACTGCCATTATGGCTAAGCAGCTTAAGGAAAATAAATATGACATAGCCTTTATACAGGAACCTTATTTATATAAGGGTGAAGTCAAGAGCTTAGATAATACAGGGGGGGTAATACATTATTACTGCCCAACCAATGACACTAGGACATGTATTTATGTGAGGGAAGGCATTGCTGCTACACCTTTGCGTTCGCTATGTTACAGGGATCTGACTACTCTAAAGATTGGGACGGAGGGAGGGTACCCAGGAGAAAGTGTTGTAATTTCCTCAGCGTACCTACCTTATGAGGAAAAGGATCCGGTCTCTGCACATGTGAGGAGACTGATCGAGACACACGGGCAGAAGAAACTCATCATTGCCCTAGATGCTAACGCACACCATATTGTGTGGGGCAGCACTGACACGAACAAGCGAGGTGAAGACCTACTGGAATATCTGGTAAGTTCATCTTTATATATACTCAATAGAGGAACCACGCCCACATTTGTTAACAAAAACAGGGCTCAGGTAATTGATGTGACGGTTGCAACGGTCCAAGCATTATCATCAATTAATAGTTGGCATGTGTCTGAAGAAATATCACTTTCTGATCATAATTACATATGCTTCAGGTACAGGACTAACATAGAACTAGGTACTGTACGTAGGAGAAATCCGAGGAATACCAATTGGGATTCTTATAGGAGGGATCTTGAATCAGAATTAGGGATCACTACTGTACGGCTTAACTCAATTCCTGAGCTGGATAAGGAAGCTAACCGTATTAACAAAGGTCTCTTGCACGCCTGGACAAATAACTGCCCGGAAAGAGAGACAAAGGTTAGGAAAGTTCAGTGGTGGACACAGGAACTGACTAAGCTTTGGAGGGAAACAAGGAAGGCATTCAACGAGGCTAAACGTAGAAACGACTACTCGGAGTATGCTAGGAAGCTTACGGAATATAACAATGAAGTAAGGAAGGCTAAGCGCAGGTCATGGCGTAACTTTTGTGAGTCAATAGAAACAATGCCAGAAGGCATGCGTCTTAGCAAAGCCATGTCTAAAACTAAAGCATACCCACTCACAGCAGTGAGAGATGCTAATGGTAGACTAACGGAAACCGGGAGTGAGGCACTGGCCATTATGTTTGACACACATTTCCCGGGTTCAACGGTAACTAACCCTAATGCAGACGAACAAACTCCAAGGGAAAGTCAAACGACCCCTACCACGAAGGAGAATTGGACGTCAGCTAAAAAGGTAGTAACAGAAGAAAAAGTTCGATGGGCAATTAATAGCTTTCAGCCATATAAATCTCCGGGCCATGACGGGATATATCCTGTGTTACTACAACAAGGTGAATCAATACTGGTCCCCATTCTATGTAGACTCTTCAGAGCCTGCATAGCATTTGGTTACATACCAAAAATGTGGACACACATAAATGTAAGCTTTATACCCAAGCTGGGAAAAGCTGACTATGAACAGGCAAAGGCATTCAGGCCGATAAGTCTCTCATCGTTCTTGTTAAAGTCGATAGAGAAGCTTATCGACAGGTACATCAGGGACGGTCCACTCAAGAAACGGCCCTTACAAGGGATGCAATGTGCCTATCAAGCAGGCAAATCAACTGAGACTGCTCTACACTATGTAGTCAGCAGGATTGAAACGGCACTGGAGTCAAGGGAGATTTGCCTAGGTGCGTTCCTTGATGTGGAGGGTGCCTTTGACAAGACTACATTTGACTCCATTAGCAGAGCGGCAAGAAAGCATGGCATCAATGACACCATAATAAGATGGATAAATTGCATGCTAAAGAGCAGAGTGATAACTGCAAACATACTAGGCGATTCAATGAGCGTCACAACAACCAAAGGATGTCCGCAGGGAGGAGTCCTCTCTCCCATACTTTGGTGACTAGTGATAAACCCATTGATCGAAAAGCTGAACAAAGGACCACTGAAAACAGTGGGATACGCTGATGACATAGTCATTTTGATTAATGGCAAGGTGCCGAGCGTGGTAGCCAACCTGATGCAGAAGGCGCTACAACAGGTTGAGCGCTGGTGCAGGGAGACTTCCCTTAGCATCAATCCGAAGAAAACTGTGATTATACCATTCACAAAAAAGAGGAAGCTCAACAGCATGAGAACACTCAAATTGTACGGTACGGAAATACCATGGTCCACTGAGGTCAAATATCTAGGAGTCACCCTAGATAAAGAACTCACGTGGAAAAAACATGTAGGGCTCACTATTGAGAAGGCCACAAGGGCCTTCAACATGTGTCGCTCTACCTTTGGTAAAACCTGGGGCCTCAAGCCCAAGATCCTCTATTGGATTTATACAATAATGATACTGCCGATTGTCACCTACGGAAGTATAGTTTGGTGGCCCAGAACTGAACTGGTCACATGCAAGGGACTCCTAGGAAGATTCCAAAGACTGGCCTGCATGGCTGTTACTGGAGCTTTCAAATCTACCCCTACGGCGGCCCTAGAGAGATTTCTCAATCTCGAACCACTGCATATTGCCATATACAGAGAGGCCATGAGAGCACTATACAGGCTCAACACCATGGGCCTGTGGAACGCGAACTGGCCACGTACGAGACACACAGGACTAAAACCTAAAGAAGAGATTCCATTGCTGGGCATGACCAGTGATAGAATGATACCTAAATTCGTATTTAGGAGACTCTTCGAGGGTTCTATTCCAACAAGGGAAGAGTGGGATAAGGGGCTGGCACCCCCTCAGGGGAACAGCATGATATGGTACACGGATGGATCAAAAATGAAATCCGGTACAGGAGCAGGCATATACTGCAACAAAACGGAGATATCGGTCAGCATGGGCAAGCTAGCAACTGTGTTTCAAGCCAAAACATACGCTATCCTAACCTGTGCACAAGAGAATCTAGACAGAGGTCGTAAAGGCTTGAACATCTACATTCTCAGTGATAGTCAAGCAACGCTTAAAGCGCTCTTGGTATATAAGGTGGAATCCAAACTAGTGATGAATGCGATCGAAGTACTAAATAAATTAAGTAAAGCAAACACGGTTCGCCTAGTCTGGATACCAGGCCATAAAGGTTTCACTGGAAACGAAAAGGCTGACTACCTGGCAAGGAAGGGTTCGGAAACACAAATGGTGGGACCGGAACCATTTGTCGGAATCACCCTAAAAACAGTCGGGGCAGGCCTAAGAGCTCAATCACAAAGGAGGCACCAGGAAGAATGGGCCAAGCATAAAGGAATGACACACGCCAAGCTCTTTATGGGCATGGATAACTGGCTCAAATTTACACTGAGCTCAAGCAGATCCCAGACCCGTCTGATGGCAGGTGCCTTAACCGGCCATTTTGGTACTAGGATCATGCTTACCCGGATGGGACATACCAGTTCCAAAATTTGTAGGGCCTGCAAGGAAGAAGAGGAGAGCATGGTGCACCTCCTGTGCCATTGCGATGCTCTTGCCTGCAGGAGACTAAAGCTAATGGGAATGGGATACCCAAAACCGGATGACTACAGGGCCATGCCACCGAAGGACATCGTCAGGCTCATGAGCACGATTGACTGGACCGAAGGTGGTGAGGGCTTTAAGGACTAAACACGGGGAAGCACAAAAGATCCACGATGGGTCGAAGTGCGAAGGCTCTCATGCTGAGCCACCCCTGTATTAAGATAAGATAAGATAACTAACCCAAAAGAGATATTGGGTATCATCAGGCACATGGAAAATAAAAAAGCACCTGGGTATGACCTTATAGACAAGAAAGTTCTGACAGAGCTCCCCAAAAAAGGCATAGTTTTCTTAACTACTCTCATTAATAGTATAATGAGAACAGGATACTTCCCGGCACTGTGGAAAGTTTCACAGATTATACTGATTGAGAAGCCTGGCAAACCTGTCCATGAACTAACCTCTTATAGATCAATCAGCCTCCTACCAGTGACATCAAAAGTTTGTGAGAAGGTTCTGTTGCGGAGACTGCTGCGGGAACTTCGGGATAGATCTCTTATACCGGATCACCAATTTGGTTTTCGACACCACCACGGCACAGTTGAACAGGTCCACAGAGTGTGCAGGGTAATTAGAGATGCACTTGAAGAGAAAGAATATTGCTCTGCCGCTTTTCTTGATGTGCAGCAGGCCTTCGACAGGGTGTGGCATAAGGGCTTGCTGTGCAAGATAAAGCTACTCATCCCTCACACATACTTTGGCCTGATAAAATCATATCTATCTGAAATGATTTTTCAGGTCAAAGAGGATGATTGCACCTCCAACTTTTATGAGATCGCAGCTGGGGTGCCTCAGGGATCGGTTCTGGGACCTGTTTTATACACGATCTATACAAGTGACCTGCCGCAAACAACTAATGTTACAGTTGCAACATTCGCTGACGACACAGCAATTCTGGCCCGTAGTAAGTGTCCTATAGAAGCCTCCTTGAACCTACAGCTCTGCTTAAATGAGATTGACAAGTGGTTGAGCAAATGGAGAATAAAGGCTAGTGCAACTAAGTCCACCCATGTAACATTCGCGTTGCGCCGAGAGAACTGTCCACCTGTGTCTTTGCGCAACAATGAGCTCCCACATAGTAACTCAGTCAAACACTTGGGCATGTACCTTGACCGACGGCTTACATGGCAGAAACATATAAAGACAAAAAGAAATGAGATCAACTGCAGATACAGGGGACTGTACTGGATGCTTGGCCGGAACTCTGTGTTGTCTCTGGATAACAAGCTTCTTCTATACAAAGCCATTATAAAGCCTATTTGGACATATGGATTCCAACTATGGGGCTCCGCATGTGACTCCAATATTAATATAATACAGAGGACGCAAAACTACATCCTCAAGCAGCTATCGGACGCGCCATGATTTCTAAAAATAGGTGAAATACATGAGCATTTGAACATCAAAACTGTTAAGGAGGAAATTAGAAGCAATGTCTCCAATTACAAGACAAGACTTATAAACCATCCTAATCACCTAGCAGTTCAGCTCACCATCCCAGAGTTGACTCATAGACTTAAAAGACGGCATATATTGGACAGCCAATTATGATACACGGGGAAGCTTTCTGCTGGGAAAGTTAAAGTACCCCTACCATCTTGAATCTCACACAACATCTGCTCATAGTCCATGGACTGATTGCAAGATTAATAAAAGAAAAAAAAATCCACATCCACGTGAACAACCGCATCCGCGGATGTCAATATTTACATCCGTAACAACACCATTGTGAACAGGGTGGCTGGACTCTTAGATAACAGAGGAACTGGCTATCTCATCTCTAATTATCGGAAAACAACAATGTTTTTGGGTATTTATTATTGTGAGAAACTAAGGTAAGACGGTGGTAGCTAGCCAGGCGGGCTCAGAAGCCCTAACACCAACCAAACCAAGCCGATAAATTTCTGCCCCCATGGGGAATCGAATCCCTCCAGATTAATACCGGATCGTCTTGATAACTATTATCACGCACGGATGCGTTTAAATGGAGCTATTATGCTCAAATTAAGGTATGATATTGAGTACTTGTGCATATTTATTACGCATAAAGTTACACCATCAGATGAGAGACGCCCGCTGTTGGACATAGGATCTCCACCCACATCGACCTATCGGTTTTGCGATACCCGTATCCAGCGACTTACTACGACTTTCACCAGATCGTCTCTCAGTACGCGACCGCTACTCGAGGACGTTTCTGCCCCAACGGCCATCATTCTTGCGGATCTTATCATTTCTGATGCCAATGCAACCTGTAAGGTCCATTGTAAGCAACCACGTATGTCATCACTAGCAACACGCACGAATTTAAGATTTTTGTTGTAAGTAACACAATTAGATTATTTTCGAAAATGGCCACTCCGAAAAATGTGCGTTTCTAATATATATTTTATATGACGTCATACTGAATCATCGTATTTAAGTGCAATAATGTACTCAGTGATCTATATTGAAGAGCGATTTGCCACGATATCGGCAGACGTAAACAGATCTTAAATTAGAATTTCAAACAAATATCAAGGTCTTTTAAAAACGTATGGTAATTAATGCTTTTGCAACGTCAAATCATCCATCACTAAGGTCACGTTATTTATACACGATTGCAGTTGAGGTCGGAGACCTTTTGAAGTTAAGCAATAATGACTGGCGGGCAATTACTTACTTTGACCACATCCGAGCAGAAGTCCATTACAATGGTGAGCTTTGTGTCCGTTTTCTTATCATCTTTATACACTTCGAGGATGTACGCGCCGTCTGCCTCCCGGACCATTGAGCAATATCGTTTCTTAAACGACTTCGACGCGAGATTACCGAATATTCTATCTGAGCCGATTTCGGGCCCCTTGAGCAAATAGCCCTCTTTGGTACCAATGTCCACTTTCACAGCCTGAGATTCGTGGTCGCATTCGTTTTCAGTGTCTATGTCGTATACTTCAGCTGGCAGTCTTGTGTCAATAGGTCTGTGTGCAATGTTTATTTCATGTTAATTGCAGAAAGAAGACTTTATTGGACTGGGAGAGAAAAAAAGTTTTACTATTCTTTCGATGAATTAGTTTTAATGACGTATTTAACTGTGATAATCTAAATATAACAAGCGGAAGACTTGGCAGTCCATATTTATTACGCGGGATTTATGATTATTTTTTTTCAAACTTACAAAAAATGTCACAGATATGTATCAACGCGTACGCCAAGACAGACGATCGTGGTACAGTAAGCTCCCATTCAAGCTTTACATTCACACTACGAAAACCGCCACTATTATAAGCGACATAAAAACAGACCAAATGTTAAACAGAATAGCTTGACAAGGAGCTTAGTGTACATACTAAATGAATAAAATAATTTAAATTACAGACTGGCTCAACGGCAGTTGCAAATCACAATCAAACAAAAGGCACAACAATCATATGATCAATGAGGCTCAACAAGATATACGCCCTCTTTTCTTATTCCCTTTCTTAATGGTTTTCTTCAATAGGGACAACGCATTGTTGTTAACAATTTTCTCGGATAGGAGGGAAGTTTGCTTCGCAATTCTTCCTCGATTTGAAATGTCAGTCTACTATGCCATTCAATATGAAGAGATACGCTTCAACAACGCTTACAAATTGTTCAACGTTTTCTATCAAAGTTCATGTTTCACGGCGAATGTTGCGTGCGCTTACGCAACGGTGCTCGCGAGTGGCCGCCTCGTTTGTACGATTTAACCCCTTTAGACTTTTTTTGGGGTTGCATTAAATCGGTGGTTGACCAGCGATTAACCCACAATTCTTTTAAATGAAAAACAAAATGCGTCGCTCTTAATGAAAAACACTTTATAAGGTTTAGATAGAAAAGTGTATATGTTAGTGTATGTATTAAAGAGGTTGTTCAGACCACCAAAACAACTTTCACTACGGGACAAACTCTGAAATAGTGAAAAAAAAACACCCGTTTCATAAAAAAGTTCACAGTCCATACGACCGTAATTAATGGAGAAGCTGACTTTTTGCGATTTCAAAATTAGTTCCCTAATTGAAGTTGTTTGTGTTGGTGTTCTAAATAACATCAACACAACTTTTTGAACCATCTTACACATAACTAGCTCATTATGTTCAGAAATGTAAACAATGCACTTGCATGTAAATACGTATGTTATTATGTAACCATATGTGTTGCAACTTTTTCAAAGCGCGGAAATGATATACAAATAAGATAACACAGAATACTAGCAAGTGACCTTGTTTTAACACTAATGTAATCTGTTGTCCAATAATTATACCCATGACCATGTAAAGTATTTTAATTGTGTTGGTAATGAAATGAGCTATTTTGTTTCGAATATAGCTACTTATCAGGAGACTCACTCATACTGTTTCACTCACTTCACACACACTCACTATGTTGGGGGTAATGATCTGATGATGACAGTAACAGTATAACAACCAAACAAATGGAAATCTATTTCATATCACCAAAGAAATTGAAATTGCATACATGTAGGGTGTTGAATGTAGAGTGGCCTTAGGCATATTTATTTTCATGTTGTTTAAAAATGAATTAATGTCAGTTTATATTCTTAGCATGGGTTACCTATCATAAGATCGAAAATTGTTTGACCGAATTCATTTAAAAAAACATTTCGACTTTTTTCGTTTCGTCTTTTTTTAATTTGTCAAAATCTCGTTTGCCACTGTATCAGTTGACCTATTATTATCAATTCGTTTTTTCCCCTCAGACCACCAAAGCCATCAGATTATAAATTCACTTTGGATCACTAAATTAGTTTTTATGAAGTTTTTATATCTTATTAAAATGAAAAGAAAAGAAAACCACATAAGATAGCCACTTTAGAACAATGAGGTCTCATTCAATTGCTCTAAGAAAATTACCTTGGCAAGTTCAAGTAGGTGCCTGAATAACTGTTGTACTTGTAATGTATCAGATTCCAACTGGACGCGTAGCTGAGAAGCGCTTGTCTCGTGAGCAGCGGGCATGATGCCGCGGTCCTGACGTCCGGAACAGCCGTCGTCACCGTGCGCCATCGCCGAGGAAGAACTACGCTCTAGGTGAAAGCATTAAGATATACTATATTAATATTTAAGGATCACACAAAAAAGTAAGGAGACTATATTACTTATTACTAGACATTATTTAAGTAGTATAAACACACATCGCCTACCAGATAAGATGTCAAGAAAATATATTGATTAATATAAAAATGAAACGCTGTGTGTTTGTCTCGCAAAAACTCTTAAACGGCTTGACAGATTCTTACGAAATTTTCTGTATGTATTTTGAATAGATACAAGGAAGGTTTAAAAGAACAGTGGGACCCAGTAGGTGGCGCTGTATTCGGGCGGGACAACGTCCGCCGGGCCCACTAGTTGATTATAATTATTCATATGTTTGTTTATATCTTTATTTGTCTTCATTCATTTCTATCGAATAATTACATTTATAATAAGCTGCTAGATTTTCGCACGGGTATGTTTTATTTATTATTCCTTATGGAACTTTACCCACTATGAAAAATCAGAAATTTGACTAGATAACAGTAGCTTTTTGAGAAAATCGCGTTAAAATATATTTGCAGCTGTTGTTTAAAGTAGAAACTCTCAACCTCTGATTCACAATGTATAAAATAGCGGCTGGCGACATACCGCTAGCTGGGGAAGGTATTTTATAGTAAGAAATAGAAACCAGTTGTATTCGCGTCGAAACCGCCTGCTGCGGTCATCTGCAATCGACTGCATTAGTGGATTATTATGTTAGTAAATAAAATCATAGAATGATTTCTATCAACAGCTCTGACCAATGTTTATGTATAGCTTTTACGGCATATGCATACGACTGACTTTTTGTAGGCCTAATAATTGGCCCGATTTTTCCGACTAAAGTTGAATGTACATATGTTCGCGCTCGCGCCGCACGCGCCGCATTTTGGAATTCGTTGTATGGAATTAATATGAAACCTCGCACATTTCACCTGCACCGTACGCGCCGAATTTCAAAAAATGCGGTAGGTAGGTATGCGGGTATTAAAAAAACATACTAATATCGTCATAAAATGCGGCGCATACTGATATGTGCGTTCTCAGCTTAACTCAACGCATACGTTTATCACTTTGTCTGTGGCTGACCTTTTGTAGTTCGTGTGCGTTACATACAACAAAGAACTCCATATTTTTCATTCTCCACCGTCAAAAAATCGGCTACCGACAGTCGGTCGTGTGTGTTCCCACTAAAGTTTTCACTACACGACGATGAATCACACAGTGAGTCTGGACACGTGAATAAAAACGCTATAATAAAAATAACAAAAAAGTGGAAAAAAAAAGTAAGTACTTGTTAAAATGTTCGGAAAACTAATCACTAGATATAAATAGCTATTGTTTCATGTTAAGGTGCATGGTTTTCCCGTTGTGTGAGTTGATGATTAATGAAATATTATAATTAGAATTGTTTGAGAAGTTGTCCTATCTGACCTTTCAAAAAGTCCCCTTCTTAAGGATACTTCAGTCATACACAAAAAGTTCAATATCACGATAATATAGATGTAATACTTGTATTACTTATCTTTTAACCGTTATTTATACAAGCGAAAGGAAATCATTCATTCAAAATCAAAATAGTCTTTATTCAAATACCTATCACTTGATAAAAGCTCCTCTTAGCTGATAAGAAAAATGGGCGCAAGGAACTTATCAGCTTTATCAGAGTACAAAAAAGTATGTCATTAACATACACAAAAAAGCATTTGTCTACATACAGGAACATTTCTTTAGATTGTAATGAGTGATACTTTTTCAAATTAACATCAAACATTTATATAATCATAGTTTTGCCATATTCCGTTTTCTGTCTGTTACTCGCTCTTACTAAAGACTTTCAGTAGGTACTAGAACGCTGTTATATGGCATGGGTATATCTTTATTATACTAGGTTTTGCCTGCGACTTCGTCCGCGTGGAAATCCTTTTTTATTGATCCCCTTTACATATCATTAGTAAATGCTCTAAGGTTTTTGACCATCGTCAGAGCATGCTTGCTTAGGTGGAAAACGGGGTTTTATATTCTTCTATGCGATCTGTCAACCTTTGTCATTGCAAAAAATGCTTTTTGAAATGATGAAATGTAATCACAATGTACCTAATATATATTTTATAATTTATTAGAAATAAATATTTAAAAGGTAATGAAAGAAATAATACATTACATTGAAAAAGGTGTTATTGTTGCTACAACGAAAAAATGCATAAATATGTAGTTGCCATTTTGTAACAGGAAATACATGTAAGTCTTTAATTTTTTGCCGAAGAAACCCGTAGCTTCTATCTGTTTTATATTATACTGCAAAATCATGTTTTGATAAAATATATTTGATAAGAAATACCGCTTCATTGGTCATCACCCTTGATAGTGGGGCAAAATTGGGCATCCTCCTTTCATCTAAATCGGTTCAGCGGTTATTGATTCCCCATACAGCCTTCCATCCCCCTTTCTCCCCCTTAAGGAGTGATTTCGGCGATAAAAGCTAACCTATGTCCGTCTCCTGGTTCTAAGCCACCTCCGCACCAATTTTCAGCCAAATCGGTTCAGCCGTTCTTGAGGTATAAATAGTGTAACTAACACGACTTTCTTTTATATATATATATATATATATAGATAACTAGTCTATATTATACTAGCTAACCTGGAAAACGTTGTATTGCTATATAAATTACAACACGGTTAGCGCAGAGGTCGAGTGATCGCCGACTGCGCAACGGCTCGCGGGTTCGATTCCCGTATGGGACAAATATTTTGTATGGCCTACAGAAATTTGTTCCAGTCTGGGCGTATGTGCATGTGATATTCTATGTTTGTAACTGCATCCACGACACAAGAGAAAATCCAAGAGTGGGGCGACGTTTTTTTAAAAAATTATTACTAATATCACTAATAAAAAATGAAGGGTGAAAAGTTAGTGTTACATATATAAGTATTTTTTTTATGCCAAATAAAAAATGTCAAACTACAACATTATGTAACTTTTCACCTTAGTCACAAAGTCTATAGTTAAAGATTTGCATGTATACATTAGAATCAACTACTCATTTTTAGGCAGCTACTAAATATTTTTAATCAGACTTACAGATACATCATCGGTAGGATAAAGAAGAATGTCTCTGAGGGGATCGTTTAATAGGAGAGTCCTGTTATCTTGGATATATCGCTCAAAGTCCAATGCTGTACCTTTGCTGACAATATTCTGCAAAAAAGAAAAAAATGATAATACATGCTTACTGTATGAATATTAGTTTTTATGACTAATATTGATCTATCACAATCACTATGTAAAAGTGTAATGTATACATGCTACAAGTATTTAAAATCCATCACTGAAAAGTCTAACATTTCTTTCAGCGCCATTTCTCACCTGCGTTTCATTGGTGTATCGAAATAGACTTAGGTCCAATTTCACCAATATTTAAACAGGTTGTTAGTTAACTAACAAACAAGTTTTTGACATTTCACTCATACAAGTGTCAAAAACGGTTGTTTGTTAACTATAACCGCCTGTTAAATGTTGGTGAAATTCGACCTTAAGATTTAAGATTAAGATAGTTTAGGTAAAGCATCATGAAACAAGTTCTTTTCAGTGAACTAACTTGTTACAAGATAGCATAAGTGTACTGCTGTCAAATGAATAATGTGTAAGTGCGTTATGGTGGTTATTTAACTTGCGAGGCCGGATTTCAGCCCGGGCCATTTGCGAGGGCGTAATGTGGTCGGTGTGCGCACGTATATTGTACTACATTTTTCAGCACACTTGTGAGAAAAAATACTAAATAAACGGAATTTTATAATTAAATTACACATATTATTAATTTGTAGACAAATCTAAATAGTGGTGGGAAGATGGACGTTTGGTTGCTATATTTAAAGTAATGGAGTTTATTTATTAACAAAATAAAATGTATTTACCTACGGTTTTTAAAGCAACTCTTTGCTCGTTTAATTTAATTTTACGCTCTAGATTTCTTTCTTTTTTTCAAACACTAGATGACGTACCCACATACCTGCGATGGATCAGAGTGGTTCGTTAATGTATTTTATATTATAACTTAAAGAACTCTTTAGCGCAAGTAGTGCGGTTATAAATATATAACCGTACTACTTGCGTTATAACACACGCGTGTTGTATGAGCTATCTCATGTATCTAAATCCGATGGAGTTGTACCACTTTACGAGCAAGTCTGTTGAAAAAGTAATTACAATACACATAATTGTCAATATTATACTATAATAACCCATATCGTTTTAAATGTTATAAATTACTCATAAGTAAATATTAAATAAGATTGTTAACTGTACTGCAGTGCATTCGGTTGAAAGAGCGGGTCTCTTCTAATACAAGTTTATAACTTAAAAGATGAGACCTGTTGTACTTATAATAACTCTGTAATAACTGCAATAAAATTTATTATTATTATTATTATTAATGTATAATAGTGAATATAAGTGTGTAGAAGACAGTTTATGCTAATTGCTTCAAATTAATGTACTTATTTCATTTTTATTTTGTAAACCTATTACTATACTATAATAAAGTTATTGATGTGTGCGGCATTACTTTTCAATATGTCCACAAAGTTTGTACAAAGTGTTAATTTAATTGCGCAAAATCTGCATATACACTCGCGAGCAAAAGTTTGGAATCAGTTACTTGAAATTGGTTGCGCGTTATCTTGAGTAGTTAATACTTTTTTAATAATCGTAAAAATTGTTTGATACGTCACGAGTTGCGAACTATTGACCCCCTATAAAAGCACCTGTTATCGGATTTTCTTTATCAGTCGACTTTCACACGTTGACCGGTACACATCTCCGCCACTTTTGACCCTTTACCTTGTAGGTACGACAATGGAGACAACACCTACAGAAGCAGCACAAATCGTAGCCCTATTGCAAGAAGGGCTCAGCCAGCGGTTTGTCGCTCGTCGGCTCCACATAAGCCAATCCTGTGTTTCGAAAGTTTATAAGCGCTTTCGGGAGACTGGTGGCTTTATCCCGAGACCAAGATCTGGACGGCGCCGGTGCACATCGGAGAGGGATGACCGTTCTATCGTGTCAACCGCTCTCCGAAATCGGCATTTGACTGGTGTCGACGTCCAACAGGAGCTCCGAGATGTTGGTGGGGACGCAGCCAGCAAGTGGACAGTTCGTCGACGACTCAAGCAAGCGAATATCTGACTCCAAAAAGGCCTGCCATAGGCCCGAAACTCACGGCAGCTCACCGACAAGCACGCCTTCAGTTTGCTCGCACTCATCTTGATTGGGAGGTTGAGCAATGGAGGCAAGTCCTGTTCTCCGACGAAAGCAGGATGTGTTTGCACGGTAGCGACAGAAGAGGACGGGTCTACGGGCCTAGGCGGCCTGGGGAGCGATTTGCACAGTGCTGTGTCGCTGAAACAGTGGCTTATGGGGGCGGTTATTGTATGATGTGGGCCGGCATTTCCTTCGATGGTAAAACCGAGCTTGTTTTCGTGCCTGGCGGGGGACGAGGAGGCGGTCTAACTTCAGACCGGTACATTTCCGATATTCTCCTGGAACATGTCGTTCCCTATGCGGGATACATCGGTGATGATTTCCTCCTTATGCACGATAACGCTCGTTGTCACACTGCCCGTGTAACAACGGAATACCTCGAAGAAGTCGGTATTGCCACATTGGACTGGCCAGCGCTGAGCCCTGACTTGAATCCCATTGAGCACGTGTGGGATGAACTGAAGAGGAAGGTTCGTTCCAGGACTCCTCCTCCTTCATGTCTGAATGATCTGAAATCGGCGTTGATTGAGGAGTGGGAAGGTATTCCACAAGAATCAATTCAGAACCTGATCAGGTCTATGAAGAATCGTCTTGGAGCAGTTATTAGGGCGAGGGGAGGGAACACAAAATATTGACACTTATTTTTGAAGATAAATAAAATTTTTATTTAATAATTTTTGTTGTTTTATTCATTCATTATTTTTCCCTATTTCCTTGTTTTCCTACCTCCTTCACTTAATCCGGGATAACTCCACAATTACGGGCTCGTAATAAATAAATTTTATATCGATTTAAAGTGGACAGTTGCACCTTTAACATGATGTCATTTTTATGATTATTAAAAATTTATTTAGTAAGCAAGATCACGCGGAACCAATTTCAAGTAACTGATTCCAAACTTTTGCTCGCGAGTGTAGTTTGTTCAGCATAGAGTGGAAATTTCACTACTAAAAAATTTGAGGCAGATTTTATCCAAAATTAAATTTTTAACAATGCCACTTTTGAAATTTACTTAACCCTATTGTCCTTATTTCTTAACGGCGGCGCGATGGCTAAGCGGCAACATAGTATTCGCTGGCGTGGGACTATAGTTGCAAACTGATAAGAAATGCACCAAAACAGTTAAACGGACAAATCTTTGTAAATAATCTGCAAGAATTTAGTAAGTTAATTTATATAATTCTATTATCATGAAAATAAGTTGGGGTGTTTGAGGTTTTTTGGGAGTGCCGGTGGCGCTATGGACTCTGCACTGGCCTTCTAATTGGTTGAAATAATTCCAGTGACACACAGGCACTGCCTTCATTCGGCCGTGAATGAGTATGCATGTAAGATTTTTATTTTCTCAATTTATGCTCAATAGTCACATATGTTCTTTTTCTAAAGTAACACCCGCAAACTAGTACAGGTGCAATAAAACACTCCGTTGTCAGTGTTAATATTAATTCTCAAATACTTATTAACATGATAATTCATAAAAACATTGACGATTTTCAAAAAAATAGGACCATTGGAATTGATTTAGATACTGAAATGTTATCATATTATTCATCAAATAAACTATAAAAAGAGCATTGTTAACACTATTGAACGGTATATTTTATAAAATTTACGCAAATAAATACACGCACCCTTCACATACACACTGTCACACACAACAAAACTTTCCTTATATATCCTTCCCCGACCCTTCTCTCACTCTCGAGTACCGATCTTGCTACGCAAATGCACTGCTCCGCAATAAAAATTTGCTAAATTGATAAATCTCTATTTCATTTCGTTGCGAGTGTTAAATAATACTCAGTCAATAAATAGGACTTGTGTGTACGCTATTGCTATTGTGTGTATAAAGCTATCAAAGAAAGAAGAAATAGCAAGCTATAGTGCTGGCCGGATGAAGAGTGAATGTTGATGCTTTAAAAGGTACGGTGCTCATCTTCCTATTTCTTTACTGCTCGCCCACACAAGCATAGTAAATTTTAAGATAAAATAAAAAATTAGAAATACCTCATTCTACTTGAATACTTGAATGCTCAAATATTTTATCTCAATTTATTTGAATTGGTAATGTGTTGAGAAGCATTTAAATATTGGAACAGTTTTGCATATTCATAAACTAATATCCAGATGACACACTTATTTGGTGACTATTCAATGAAGGACTTTATATGTTATGTTATGATAATAATATGACAGCGTCATTGTTATGTAAATATTGAATATGGTTTTGGACAGCTTTGGTATCATTACTATTTATTTACTAACACTTCTAAGTGTATGTAACCTGTATTAAGAGTATGTTTTAGAGTAAGCTTGTCAACCTGCCCAGTATGTTGTATACTTATTATTTATAAATAACACTGCAGACCCACCATACCAATGGCCATACCTCTGGGGGTAGGGTGGGACTTCACCATACCAGCATAGTAGTGTTGGGATTTGAATGGCTCCGGTCCTATATGTCAAAATGTAGATGTCGTATGTGTATGACAAAATCAATATAGGTTCAAATACAAACTTATTATAATTTAACATAAACTAAAACACTTTGTCAATAGGGATGTTACTGAATTTTTTGTTTCTATTTTGAAAATAAGCATGTTATCTCTTTTAGTGTTAAATTTGTGAAATGTTTGCATTCATAATGCTTAGTTTTAAAATTGATAATTTAAATCTATACTTATATTATACTTTACATTATTTCTTAAATGATAAATAAATAGCATTGTATTGACATTTTTAATTTATAATTATTACATATCCTTGACATTTCCTTCTTTTTTTATGTTTTTATTCAATTTTTGTACCCATGGACATTTTACTATGACTGAATTATTCATTGAAAATTGCATTGTATTTGACTCTCTCACTTTTTTGTTACCACTTATAAAATTTTAATATGCTTCCTAAATTTGACTTACCTTTAGATGTAGTCTTAGAATAATAACGCATAGAAACCCAACCGACGCGCACGATTTGATGCAACTAAATGTGAGCCATATACTGTTTTTATCGTAGTGTGCGTGTTTCGCGCGTAAGCGACTGCACACATCAATGTCAAATTCAAATTCAAATTCAAAAATCTTTATTCAACATAGGCCTTTACAGACACTTATTGACGTCAAAACAAAGCAAAACAATCTAATTTAATGAAATCATATTAACCTTGTATGTGCATACATCCTGAATATACTCAAGATGTCTGCAAATACAAGTAGGAATGAAAAAAAAAAGTTGACTCTACACCTGAGGCGCGTTCAGCGCCTTCGCGCGAAGTACAACTTTTCGCTCTAACCCCGTTCAATGCCTTCGAGCGTGACAACCGGGTGAAACAACCGGCCGTTCAAGACCTTTGAGTGTCGGCGCGAGTTACAACCGAACAACCATCGAATTTGATGGTTGTAAAACGCTCTGACGTTTATGACTGAAATACTCTTACGCGATTGGATGATATTGGCGGCCATATTCTATAATGTCATCTACTAGAAAGAGAGAGAAATAAAAAATCATGTGAAAGAGGGAGATAAAAGATTTGGTTGCTGCAATCTGTTCAACGCCTTTGAGCGAGTTAAAAAACAACCGGACAACTACACCCAGGGCTACGTTCCAAAACATCACCCGAGTGCACTCGGTCACCCGAAGTATGTCCTAAAACATTTCGGGTGCACTCGAGAGTGTTGGAGTGGCGTGTCCTAAAACGCTACGGAGTGCACTCGATCGAGTAGAATCTCACCCGCATAATATAGCAAGGTGTAATTTCACTCGATTGGATTTGGCGGGAAATTGTGTGGATTTTAAAGTTGTGTGTGATTGTTAGAGATGCAGCGAATAGTTGTTATGGCGAATAGTCGAATACCGATTACTCGCCATTCCTCATGGCGAATAGTCGAATATTCGTCATTATTATTCGACATAAAAAAAGGAATTTACAGAATAATTAATTTGTTATCAAATAATAATATTACACTTGTTATAGTCTCTTGAACTTACCTATCATTTATATGTTACTGTAACCTAAAAAAATCCAAGATTATGAATATTATAATGGCAACCCTTTTCTTGTAAGTAACATAGCGAGGAATAACTTCATTTTGTTAGGGGATTTCCCGTCAAATCGGTTTCACTTGCACTGCGCGCTGCATTTGTTTTGTTTGTCATTCGTGCTGAGCGTACTTGATGTGACGTCGATAAGTGTTCGAGAACCAGTGCTTATGTAGGAGATTCGTTCTTTAAAATTTCCATTTTCAATTAAAGACTGACTGTAAAGTGTGACACCAAAAGGAAAATAACTATGCCAAATCCCGGGAAAAAATCTCATGTTTGGCGTTATTTTGAGGAGGAAGAAAACAGTGCGAAATGTATTTTGTGTAGTGTAAAAATAAGTAGAGCAGCAAAAAAAACAGGAACAAGGTGCTTGCAGAATCATTTGAAATTTAAACACCCAGGTAATTAATTATTATTATAATTTTATTTATATTTGGTTACGCCTATATCCTTTACATTACAGGGTAGGCAGAGCGTTAATTACCTAGGAGGCTAGTTCGCGCCAATTTTAACTGTGTTTGGTTTGGAGGGTCATGAATGAGATAAACAACATTGGTCTGTCTGTTCTGCGGTGACGAGTCGTTGGCCCATCGCCTTCCGATCCTGTGAGTGACCGACTCTTACGGCCTGCGCGGGAAGAAAAGCAACTATGGGGCACTCTTAAGTTTTTCTTTCACTCCCAGCCCAGGCAGTATAGTTTTACTAATAACAGTTTTACGTTTTATTTATACAGTTGTAGGTACCATTTATTCATTTAACTAGTATGGTGATTATAAGTTTTTTAATAATTTAAGTAACTGCCACTATCTACGTCCCTCACTAAGGGTTTCTTTTATTTCCTTGTTCGCAGATGAGTATGGTCAAATTTATGGAAGCTTAAGTAATGCAAAAACATCTCCAGGTACCTCCGTATCTACCTCTACCCGAGTGTCCAGCCAGCCTTTGGTGCAGCCGTCTCTGAAACAAGTATTTGAAAGGAAAAAGCTCTGGGACATTAATGACTCTCGTGCAAAAAAGTACCATTACTTGATTGGCGAAATGATCGCTTTAGACAATGAGCCCTTTTCCATCGTCGACCATCATATAGGATTTAAACATCTGATTAATAATGCTTTACCACAATATTCTATTCCTAGCAGGACGTACTTCACAGAGAATATCATTCCAGACATGTATGAGAGACTGGTTAGCAAAATAAAGAGCGAGTTAGAAGCAGCTGAAACTGTAGCATTTACTACCGATATGTGGACTTGTGCAGTAAATAATGCCGCATTTCTAAGTTGCACAGGACACTGGATATCTGAAAATTTTAAACTGAATCATGTCGTTCTAAACATGGTGCATTTTCCAGAATCACATACATCAGACAATATCAAAACAGAACTGTTAAAATGTGTAACGAAATGGGAAATACCCACCACTAAAATTCGAGCGATTGTTCATGATAATGGCGCAAATATGGTTAAAGGAGTGAGGGAAACTCTGCTTCCTTCGGAGCGTTGTTTCATACATACTCTGCAGCTGGTGATAAATGATGCTTTAAAAAATAGTCCCCAAATAACAGAAATTCTTACTACTGCCCGCCGCATTGTTACACATTTTAATCATTCAGGATACACAAAACTTCAAAGTATTCAATCTGAGTTCGGACTGCCTCAACATCAGCTGGTTCAAGATATTCAAACTCGCTGGAACTCAACATACTACCTACTAGAGCGTCTACTTGAACAAAAAAGAGCAATTTCAGTGTACATGTTAGAATCAAGAAGCGTGAATTTCGAAAATTTGACGAGTGACGAGTGGGAGATTATACAACAACTGCTAAAGCTCTTAAAACCTTTCGAGGAGATAACAAAATTAACGAGTTCCACATATGCACCTATATCAGATGTGATACCTAGAACAGTTTCATTAACCAGATACCTAACGAAAGATGCGTTGATTCAACAAACTGAACATGTTAATAATTTTAGAAATATGTTATTAGAAAATATGGAAGCTCGTTTTTGCTTGGAGGGTCTGTGCTCTAAAAAGACATATTACTTGTCAACATTTTTAGATCCCCGATACAAGAACTTTTTCTTTGACGCTGCCCAAGCTAACTGGGTACAAAGTGTTGTGCTCAGAGAAGGTATAAAACTTTCTTTCGGTGACGACGAAAGTGATGATTCCGGTCCAGAAATAGCGTTCAAAAGACCTCGCTTAGACAATGAAAAGGGGGATGTCGTTTCAGAAATTCATGAACTATTTTGGGCATGTTTCGAAGAATCTAAATCTATGACAACAGAGCAGCCTAATGAAGAGCAACCCAAAAATTCTATTGCTGATGAAATTGCTAACTACATCAGGATAGCAAAGGCTGACAGAAGTATAAACCCATATGAATGGTGGTCTTTGAGTACTAATAAGAATCGATTCCCAATTTTAAGTAAGCTTGCTAAACTATACTTAGTCACTCCAGCAAGCTCTGTTTATTCAGAAAGACTATTTTCTGAAGCAGGTTTGGTTTACGAAAAAAAGCGCAACCGACTCGATCCCAGTCGTGCAGAAAAATTAGTTTTTTTGCACCACAATCTACCTCTCTTAAACTTTGATTATTAATTAAAAAGCCTTAAGTATTAACTTCCACATGACTGATTTTTGCTAACTTTTTATTTTTTAATGATGATTACTCGTATATTAATACTAAGCGTGCTTTTTTTAAACATAAATACAAATAATTATTTTGTCTATCTCTAGTTTTTCTGTCCATTTAATATAAGTTTATTTTACTTAGACAACTATTCGCCGATTATCGAATAATGAACTAGTATTCGGTATTCGACGAATAACAAAAAAAATGCCGAATAATGCCGAATACCGAATAATAGCGAGTATTCGCGGCATCTCTAGTGATTGTGATTACAAAGATTTCATATTCACACACAATTTGTGCATCTCGGAGAGCGAGGATGCCCTTCGTAACGTCGACAATAAGTTAATTTTAAATTCCAAAGAATATAGGTATCGTAAGTGACACGATTGTAAAATTGGCCTTCATTTCCGCTGAAGCTAGGTTAGGCCGCGATTTAACAGAATTCATATTCTGTTGGTTTTAGCATTTTCGTAGATGAAAGAGAGGAATGTAATCCATGCATTAAAGCGAACGGACGCGCCGATGAATTATATATTTTCTTATTTTTGAATATTTGGTTGTGTAAACAAAGCAGACAACACTCTTGCCGTTCTAAAACAACCAACACTCCGACCACCCTAACCGGCCACTCTCCCCCCACCACCTACTCACTCCGGGTGATGTTTTGGAACGTAGCCCAGAGGCGCTCAACGCGCCTCAGTTCGGAAATTGGGAGAGCCTTCTCGAGAAGAACAGGCAAGAAACTCGAAAGGTCAAAATTTTTTATCTCCTCTTTTAAATCGCCATTTACAATTTTGATTTTGTTACAGGGTCGTCAATTGGAAGCTGACCTCAAAGCAAAAGTTTGAGCTCAACTTCCATTATAAGAAGAGATGTGTTAATTCACATTATATAAGCTATTTCTGAGAGTGTGTGAACTTATAAATTGCTCTCACTGAATGTTTCTTTGAAACAAAACGCAGTACATTGTTAAATATTAGAAATGAGAGTTCAAACCCAAGCTTTTTTGTCAGTCATGTAATCAGACACTTTATAATATGCTTTTTTAATAAGTACATCTTTGATTGCAACTTTAAATTTGTTTAAGCTGAGTTCTTGTATACAACTTGGGATTTTATTGTAGAAACATATACACAGGCCTCTAAAAGAATTATTGATTTTTTGGAGCCTGGTATTTGGTAAAGCTAACATATTCCTTTGTCTAGTATTAACAGAATGAATATCACTATTTTTACAAAACAAATGAATATTTTTACGAACATATATTAGATTCTCATAAATATATTGCGACCCTACTGTCATAATACCAATTTCTTTAAACTTTTCTCGCAAAGAATCTCTCATTTTAAGGTTATAGATAGCTCGAATAGCCCTTTTCTGGAGCACAAAAACGATCTGAATGTCAGCAGCATTTCCCCACAACAAAATGCCATATGACATCAAACTATGAAAGTAAGAAAAATATACAAGTCTTGCTGTATCAACATCAGTCAACTGACGTATTTTCCATACAGCGTGAGCTGCAGAACTAAGTCTCTTTGACAATTTATCTATATGTGGGCCCCATTGCAGCTTAGAATCAAGTGTGATCCCAAGAAATACTGTGGTGTCCACGAGGTCAACACCTATATCCTTTATTTTTACAGTGGTGTGAACCTCTTTTTCATTGGGTAAAACAAATTTTATACATTTTGTTTTCCCTTCATTAAGTGATAACAAAAGTTCAACCCAAAATTTTCATGTATATCATATTATCATCATCATGTCTATGATTTACATGAAAATTTTGGGTTGAATGACTTTACGGGTAAACACAATTTAATAATTAGTTTTATCTAAAGCATTGATTATTTATTGGTTATTATGAAACACTGTGTATACACTGCACTTGTATTTATAATGTTCTCAAATGTCTGTTAACTCTATTTTTGAAACAGACAATTAAGTCTGTAATTCTATTGTTAATTTTTTTTTATTATTAATATTTACATCTAATAGGACGCTGAGCATCAATGAAAAATGTTGCAAAAACAGCAAAAAAATTTAGGATATGTTGTTATTTAGCCACGTGAACGAAGTTGCGGGCATAGCTAGTAAATAATAAAAACTCAACATGCTCCGCCTGACACCCGAGGAATGTTGAGTTTTTATTTATAATATCAACTCCTTTTATGCACTATACCATAAGAATAACTAATAGTACGAGTATAGAAGCGAATCTCCTTTGTGGGTGCGCCAAATGCCGCTATTTGCATACCTACAGCGCCCTTCCCCCTGTAACGCCCCGCAGTAGTCTGCGGACGCCGCTAGGGTCACCACATGGACCTATGGTTACCACTACAATATTTTTTATATAGGTACCTCCATATTTTACATTAAATGAGGAACTGAGCATACACCGAGTCTTATTGATTTTGTACTTCAAGTGTAGCGAGCGAGCGACTATCTTTAGCAATAGTACGCACCTTTCTAGTTTTTTTGTTTCCGTAGTTATAAGAACCTGCCTATTTTTGATTAATTGAGCTTAATCCCTACACTTCGAGAACAAAATCATTAAAATGTTTCGAATTTCGATGTACAAAAATGGTTTGTAATTTAGGTATCGTACCTACGTTTATAGTCCAAGAGTTGAAGTTATGAATGTACTATTGGATAAAACCTAAGCTCACTTTTTACTATCAGACCAACATTTTCACTTGAAAAAAAATCTGTTGTTTCATAATTTTAATCAAGTATTGATTTTTTTTCTTTTTTGAAAAACGTCGCCCCACACTAGGATTTTCTCCTGTGCCGTGGGTGCTGTTACAAACATAGAATATCACATGCACATACGCCCAGACCGGACCGGAACAAATTTCTGTAGGCCATACAAAATATCTGTCCCATGCGGGAATCGAACCCGCGACCCGTTGCACAGTAGGCGATCACTCGACCTCTGCGCTAACCATGTCGTCGAGTCGTCGTGTCGTCGATTGTATTTAAATTTTATATGGAACAGTGACAAAGGTCGATAAAAATATATATAACAGTAACAAAGTTTCTCATAATTAAAATTATTCCCCACTTGACAAAAAATCCCATACTTACAGAGTTTCAAAATTGCACTACAATGACAGCTTTAGAAACTCGATACATTATATTGTATTAGCTTTGACATGTAATGAATATTATGAATAAAACGGTATCTGTATCTAGGGTAGGTATAATAAAAATAATTTTAAAGTATTCAATCATTTTTATTTAAAAGGTTTCAATTCAATAGAAATATTTACAAATGTCTGATATTTATAAAAGATGGCGTTTTTGTAGATGATTTGAAGTTTCGGTTATTAAACTTCAGCGCGTAAATACGCATTCTTATAAAAAGCTTAATCAGGTAATTAATAGGAAAACATTCACAAGGTACCTGAAACACACGGTGCGCGCCTTGACTGACGATTCCGTTCAACGGAAATCAAACGGTAGGCAAATAACGTGGCCTTGAGCGCTCGACGGCCGGGAGTTTCGCTTCTATACTCGTATTATTAGTTATTCTTATGACTGTACCCAGGTAACACAACTGGTCAAGTTATTTTTCTTACCGCCAAATAGATCACCTGCTAAATATGTCTAGTTAGAAAGATCAGTCTCCAGAACAATAATTTTTATACAAAGAAATGACTACAACAAATAAAATAGTTAATCATTTGGCAATATTTATATGATTATGCTATGTGTGATGGTTAACAAAGTTTTAGAACCCAGACGCATGAAAAATATTGCAATACCTATTTAAAACGTAAAAATCCACTTTTGTTTTACATTCTTACCGAAATTATTCTTAATAATTATAAACATCACCTAACAATTCAACAAGCAATTATATTTTTAGCTTCTAGCAAGCAATTATATTTATTGTTTTGTAGTAATTTGACTGCATTTCCTCCGTTAGTTTTCTAAATAATGAAAAACAGAAGTGGTTACAAAGCTAAGACCGCATAATCTATGTCACTTTAATAAAAACTGTGCTTACGTTTTTGATTTTAAAATCAAAAACGTTTTTATAGCATCAAAGTGTAGTGTGGTACTAGGAAAATTTGTTAAACATTACATTTTTTCATTTAATTTGCAGGATTGCATATTACCTCGTATTCTACGCCACTCTTCTTTGCTTTGGAATTAACTGGAGGCATCATGAAGAAAAATGGAGACAGCTCAATAAACACAAATTGGTTCACTTTGACGGTTTACATTCTGCTTAACAATAATTTGTAGCAAAATAAATTGAGTTTTTACAACAAATCGAAGCAAGCGGGCGGCACTTAACAATTTTTGGATTTTGGTGTGGTGTGGGTGACAGTTGTGTCTGACAGTCAACCAGGGTTGCCATTGGTTGCCATTTCGCTCAGAACAATAATGGCTAGCTTACACAAGGCGAGTTGGCATGCGAGCTACTCGATCCGCAGCTCGCATGCCAGTAGCTCGGCTCGCCTGTCAACTCGCTTGGCTGCTTACACGATGATAGTAGCTGCCTAGTCTCTTGAGAGTTTTCGCGATGTCGAATCAACGGGATTTTATGAAAAAAACTGTAAACAATCATTATGTGATTTTATGAAACCACAATGCAAACAGATGAAACTTTTTTTCAGATCGTTGGCATTTAACTGAAAATTTTAGGAAATTATGCCATTTAGGATATCTATAAAAATCGTGTTTTTTATCTTAACTTAAATCTTTTTCTTCTGAAATGAAAAGGATAAATAAAAAAGTATTAAAAAATAATCAAAAAAACAATAAAAAAGTTTTACTTTAGTAAAGTCTGTAATAAAAATATTATTCGAAGAATTGCAAAATGCCTGCAAAAACTTAAAGAAACCGTAAAACTTATCTAATACATATTTACGGTTTTCCGATTTTTTAACATGTGCTATAAGACTTTGCTTCTTGCCAAATTTCATGATTCTAGCTAGGTCAACGGGAAGTATCCTATAGGTTTTGATTCCCTTGTGAAATTGCTAAATATGCGACATAAACGGTCATATCTTTTGGAAAAAATCAAACTTGTAAGTAAACGCATTACTTACAAGTTTTATTTTTTCACAGCTTAAAAAGAGACTGTGGACTGACGAATATTTGATATTTTCAGCTTGATATCTTTTCGCGTACCTACTCGAGAAAAAGCTCTAGACAGACAGATGGATAACGAAGTGATCCTATGAGAATTTCGTTTTTTCTTTTGAAAGGGTTTGGGTTAGATTTTTTTTTACATACGTCAGGGAAGTTCTTGACTTTCATCTCACTTTCTTTTATTTTTATTTTTTAGAAAAACTGTGCTTTATATTTTGATTATATTTGTTTAGAACGATCAACAACGGTTAATAATCTACCTATTAAGAACAAAAGTAAATTAAAAAATTAACCTCAACCTATAAAAAAATGCGTTTTTGCTTAACGCTTTTTCCGTTTTAATGAGCCCCGGGTCTGGGGTACAATGAAACGGTGTCTGGGGTACATTGGAACAAGGCTAATAAAGATAAAAATTAGAAAATTCAATATTCACTTCTGCGTCATTATCCCCTAATGCTTTGGTTTTTTTAACATATCGATGCAATTTTGGTGCACTTGGCATTTTTAGGTCAGCAGCAAATCGTTAACTCGTACCACATCTTCAAGTTCAACAGCGCTGCACGCAGATCGTTTTGCAAATTGATTAAAAATCATGCAAGAAAATATAACATACCTCTTATTGATACTTTTCTTGTGAAATCGAAATTTCTTCGTAACGAAATTACAACTTTGGAGCCCTCAAATAAATTTTTTTCACATTGAAACTTTGTTGTAGAAGACTGGTCATATTGCAGTACGCTATCATGTGCCGCATGAGACGCTCTTATTGATCGAAGCAAAAGTGCGCGAATTTGTTTTAAATTACAATAATTATGGTCTTTATTGTACCATTTGTACCCCGTGTTCCAATGCGCCCCACTTGTCCCTACTCATCAACAACTGAGGACCTGGCTATCTTACCTCTAATTGTCAGAACATAACAATGCTAAAACATTGTTATTATGGCAACAAACTTAGGTAAGACGGTGGTAAATTTCTGGCTTTATGGGGAATTGAACCCCAGACCTCACAAAAGTAGCTAGCATGCGAGCTACTATCCAACTCGCACGGCGAGTTACTCGTACGATGCGTCCACACGTTGCGAGTTACTGCACTGCAGCTACTCGGCAGACTGACTCGCAAGCCAACTCGCCTTGTGTAAACTAGCCGTAACTAAAGCATTTATGATCTTCTTTGGATCTGTATTGCCGTGTTTTGGAATAAAAACTACATTATAAAGTTGATATCTTTAAAAAAATCCTTTAATGTAAAGAACAAAAATGTTGAAAACATATTTGGATTATTTTTTTAATAAATTACCTACATAAAAATCACCAAATGAAAATATAATCTACAAAAAATAACACAATCGAAAAAAAAAAAATCAATAAACAAAAACTATTTTAAAAAAATAACAAAACCTAGTATCCCTGATCCAGTAAGCGCAAAGCAGTTTAAAGCATTAGTTAAAGCATCAGTCTAAAGCAACCGTGTTAGTTAGTTCCCGATTTTGTGATAGATGGCGTTGTACTTGATGAAACGAGCATCTCCTTATAAAAGTTGGCAAATGTATGGGGAGCCTGCAACGCGGTTATGAAATTGTTCTTACCGGCACGATATATACGAAGACCTTCGTTATCAAGTTGTACTTGCTTCGGCAGTACATATACTAAAATTGGAACGATACAGAGAAGATTAGCATGGCCCCTGCGCAAGGATGACACGCAAAATCGTGAAGCGTTCCACATTTTTTGAAGCTTTACTGGCTGAAAAGAAAAGATATTTATTTTTTATAGTTTTATTTATGCTTATAATTTAAAAAATGTATGTATTATATAATTGATATTAACGTATAAATAACTTTTGCCGACTTTTCGAATGAACAGATAATTAGGTAGTGGGTACTTGGTCCTACTTCTACTTACATGTTACGTCGTTACATCGCGCCCGAGACGAAATTTTTTTTCTTTATTGTATTATTCATCATTACAAATAAGAATCTGAGAACTTTTAGTTTTATTTGTAACTTTCATTGTTTCCTTTAGAATGTTTTTTTCGAAAAGAATAAAAGGAGTAGGATGGGTAAAGTTGGCGTCTCTTTCAATTTTGGCGGCCATTCATTAAAGTTGTAAATTTTGCAAGAACAATTCAAAAGAAATAAATTTTATTATGGGATACATAAGTATAGCTAAATAATAGCCAAGCTAAATAAGGAGCCAAGATATCACACTTTCAAGTTTTTTCGCGCGACATTGTTGTTTTTAACCCCCGACGCAAAAAGAGGGGTGATATAAGTTTGACCTATCTGTCTGTGTCAGTGTGTGTGTGTCTGTCTGTGGCATCGTAGCTCCTGAATTAATGAACCGATTTCAGTGCGGTTTTTTTAATCGAAAGCCTTGTTCATCGCGGTGGTTCTTAGGTATGTTTTATGAAAATCGGATTAGCAGTTCAAGAGCTACAAGCACTTTGCCAAGACGAGGTAGCTATTTTTTATTAGCTGCTTTTCTGTCTGTGGCACCGTAGCTCCTGAATTAATGAACCGATTTGAGTGCGGTTTTTTTAATCGAAAGCCTTGTTCATCGCGGTGGTTCTTAGGTATGTTTTATGGAAATCGGATTAGTAGTTCAAGAGCTACAAGCACTTTGCCAAGACGAGGTAGCTATTTTTTACCGACGAAAAAACGGAGGAGGAAGGTACTCAATTCGACGCGTATATTTTTTTAAATGTATGATCACGCATAACTTTTTACTGAGAACTCCAATTTTGATGATTTTTTTTTTATTGAAAAGGGTGGTCCCCGAGGGTAGCCCCATTTATATTTGAAAAAAAAAAATCCTACCCTAAGGGTAGGAAAACAGGAAATTATTGTTGATTTACTCACAAAATGTGATCAATGACCACGCATTACTTTTTACAGAGTGATCCGATTTTGATGATTCTTTTTTTATTGGAAAGGGTATACCCCGAGGGTGGTCCCATATAAATTTGAAAAAACAATTTCAACCCTAAAGGTACAAAAACGGGGGAAAATTGATGATTCACTCACTGATTGAAAAATTAATAGATGAAAGTCACAAAAAGATATAAAATAAAAACTTTTTACAAAAAATTGAACCGCCGAAAAAACCTAAAAAGCAAAAACACTGAAAAGTTACAAATAATATAAGAATAGGTAGGTACAGACAACATCACACTTCTATATTGAAGTCGGTGCCAAACGATGATCTCCTAGAAATTGTTAAAATTTGTCACCGACTTCAATATAGAAGTGTGATGTTGTCTGTACCTATTCTTATATTATTTTTAACTTTTCAGTGTTTTTGCTTTTTAGTTTTTTCGGCGGTTAAATTTTTTGTTAAAAAGTTTTTTATTTGCTGCTTTTCTGTCTGTGGCACCGTAGCTCCTGAATTAATGAACCGATTTGAGTGCGGTTTTTTTAATCGAAAGCCTTGTTCATCGCGGTGGTTCTTAGGTATGTTTTATGCAAATCGGATTAGTAGTTCATGAGCTACAAGCACTTTGCCAAGACGAGGTACCTATTTTTTATTAGCTGTTTTCTGTCTGTGCCACCGTAGCTCCTGAATTAATGAATCGATTTGAGTACGGTTTTTTTAATCGAAAGCCTTGTTCATCGCGGTGGTTCATAAGTATGTTTTATGAAAATCGGATTAGCAGTTCAAGAGCTACAAGCATTTTGCCAAGACGAGGTAGCTATTTTTTATTAGCTGCGTTTTGGATCAATTTATACTATACTAATATTATAAATACTTACTATTACTTACTTACTATTACTAATATTATAAAGCTGAAGAGTTTGTTTGTTTGCTTGAACGCGCTAATCTCAGGAACTACTGGTCCGATTTGAAAAATTATTTCAGTGTTAGATAGGCCATTTATCGAGGCAGGCTATAGGCTATATATAATCACGCTAAGACCAATAGGAGCGGCGCACCAATGAAGAATGTTTCAAAATCGGGGGATTTTTTTCGTATTGAGAGCTTCCGCTCCGTGCGCTGCGTAAACGGTTAAAGTGTCGCAAAAATCATGTATGACAGAATTGTTCCCCTTTAAAATTTCTAAAAAAAAACCGATGTCTATCTTTTAAGGTTAGCTCACTATAACCTTTTTTATGCTAACCAAATTTGTTCTAAAATAATGCATTATTTGCGAAGGTGTTTTTATAAAAATGATATTAATCCTTATCCAAATAAATACCTTATTCATCACAAGTATTTAATTTAAAACAAAATTGCCCTTTACATCATTCGATTTAAATTAATATCTTAGGAGATATCGCAGTTTTAAAATAACATCACAGCAAAATAATGATCGAGTACTGCGCGCACAATGTGCAAACCGGCGGGCAGTCATGAGGAGGAAGGGCGGTGGCCTCTGTTATCTACTTCTGCTGGAAGAAAACAAAACTAAAAATATAGTGTACGCAGAAGTACTTTAAAATAACATTAGTTTAGTTTTTTCGAGAATAACCTACAATCTACATGATATAAGATTATAAGACCCAGTATTTACTCACCTATACAAGTTTATTTTTTAGTTATGACAAAAATTTTGTATGCTTGTTCAGACAAGCAAACTGAACAACTTTCACTATGGGAGCAACTTCGAAATCGCAAAAAAAAATCAGCTGTTCCATACAATAAATGTTCAAAATTCACTGAACCTAAATGTATGAAACAGCTGACTTCTTTTTTGCGATTTCGAAGTTGGTCCCATAGTGAAAGTTGTTCAGTTTGCTTGTCTGAACAAGCACACAAAATTTTTGTCATAACTTAAAAATAGCGGTGTGTAAACGAAGTCGCGAGTTAAAGTTAGCGTTAGCCCAAAGTACTTAACTATTCCACGCGGACGAAGTCGCGGGCGGAAGCTAGTCGGTATATATTATAGAATTAATTAGAAATTGGAAAAGAATGAAATAAAAAATAACATTAAAAATTTTAAAGAACCGCCGACCAAAAAAATCACTAAAAAGTATTAAAATAATATTTTTAGCTCCCTTTTATAACTTAATGAAAAGTACCTATTTATATTTTTAAGATGAGAATCACCGCGTGTTTCAACAACCTCAATCAAGTTTAATATACCCAAAATACAAATAAAGAAATAATTTGAAACCGTTCATTAAACGTATAGTAATTAATAGATGATTGATTAATTTTACTTCATAATACATCTTAAAAATATAAATAGGCACTTTTCATTAAGTTATAAAAGGGAGCTAAAAAAATATTATTTTAATACTTTTTAGTGATTTCTTGGTCGGGGTTCTTTAAAATTTTTAATTTTATTTTTTGATTTAAATGTGGGCTTCTGTCTCATTATACCCGTCAGAATTACGTATATTCTTACAGTATACTTTACAGTAGTAGTGATACTTTTACAGTATCACTACTGAAGTGCCTATAACTAAGCTCCGACATACTTATGGCAAAACTTCTTTGTTGGATATGTTTACTTAAAATAGGGCTACAAAATAGTATAAAATTAACGATGGCTGCTAAAAACAAAATATGCCGCCACTTTTCCTTACATATTCACTTTTACAGTACCTATCACTACTGAAGTGCCCATAACTAAACTCCGATATTACTTATGGCAAAACTTCTTTGTTGGATATGTTCACTTAAAATAGGGCTACAAAATAGTATAAAAATTTATGATGGCCGCTAAAAACAAAAATGACGCCACTTGTCTATACAAAGTTACCCATACCTCTTTAGTATGTAATTTACGTAAAATATTCAAATGGGTGCCCTAAGGAATGTTTTTTTACCGACTTGCTCATGTGCCCCTGGACTGGAGCCTTATTCTGCTAACGTTACGGTTAGAGGATGTAAGAACCGAACATTATTTAGGGACCGGGTTTTTCGGTTCCGTTTTACCAAAGAACCGGGTCCCCGGTTATTTTCGGTGCTTTTCGGTTCGTGAAATAAAATAATGTTTACAGTTAAGAAGAGTAATGAATATGTCAATTATACTCATCCACTGCGTGAGTAAACACAAATTTATAATCTTTTCTTAATAAAACGGTGTATCTATGTAAAATAACGGTATAATAAAATGTCTTAGTCTTAAAAACTACTATAGAGTACTTAATATTTTTTTTCATGCAAAATCAACAATTTACTTATACCTTTTCGGGGGAAAATGCGCAACCGCACCGTACCCACCGTTGGCTAGCCGGCGAGCGTGTGTGGGGCTCACCCGTTAGAGTGGCAGACCTACCCACTAAACCCCTCGGTGGTTTTTTGAGCGCGTGTGTCCACAATGCGATATCACTACTCACGCGTCCGTGCTAGCTCGGCCAGTTGGTCGGGTTAGCGCCAAACACCAAGACAATCCTCAGACGTAGAAGCCTTACGTTACGGCGGCGTGCACGGGAGCTAACAATTATGATATTATACTTAAATTCAATTTGTGAGCTGATTTATTATACTTAAATTCAATTTGTAGAAATCCTAAATAGGAACGATCTAATTAGTTCTATACACAACACGTCTGGCCTTATCGTCACAACGAGGCTAAGACTTTCCGTGTTGTTTGTAAAAAAATACTTATTTTTCATAAGCGCTTTTTTTGTACACAAAATAAAACGTTTCTTAATCCCCTGTTTCCTCCTCTGAAACCAGACCGATATTTTCCTTAAATAATAAAAAAGGCTTTCGCTGTGTTTCTATGTTTTGCTTTTCATAATATCTAACCTACGAGTAGGTACTTATAAAAATCTAGTGTCACAGTGTTTGTTATGGAAATTTTATTTTTATTAAAACTTTTTTGTGTATATTCGGTACACGGTTAGGCGCTAGCATAGCATGGACCAAGTCTAGAAGGCGGGCTTTTGTGGCCCACCTTCCATGACCGCCCTAGGTGTGGCCTTTATGGTGATGCGCGCGATTAAAGGCCCTTCCGTCTGGGTATTGCCTCCATGTTCAGAGTAATAAACACACAGGCGTTAAGACCCTGCCTGTATAGCTGCCCTATAGGAGAATTGGGGTTACCCAGACCCCGGATCACCCTGACTATGGACAAGATGGACATCGAGGTTGGTTTAGTGGGTATGCCCTGTAGGAAGAGTCCCACACACGCCTGTCGATTAGCCATCGGCAGGTACGGTCACAGATTACTTAATAGTTACTAGTACGGTGCGCAACAGCATTCCACCTCGTTAAAAAAATGTCTGAGAATAGGTCGTAAGCTATTTTTACATACCTAGGTGATATGGTTTTTTTTCGACAATTATTATGGCTAAACGTAGTTCGCGGGCACAGCTAGCTTGTCTAATGGCACATGCAGTTTGCATGTGCCATGTGAGCCCCCGAGCCCATATGCCATAGAAGGTAGGTACTTCAAGCACTGGGTCCGATACAACAGTAGGCTTTTTTATTGACAGCAGATCATTATCTCACCTTATGATATATGTGTGATGCGATACGTGTGATGATTGGGATGAAAACGAGCTTCACCAGGATTCCACATTAGCAGAGGACGTAATTTCCTTACCTACTCCTTTGTCAGAGCACAAATAATTAAAACATCGCTACTGGATTAAGTAATCTGGTTGGCATGTCAGATCAGCAAACCGATGAGAAAAATTTCATTGCCGTAGCAAATCCCACGTTTCAGATCCGAGCCACGTAGCTGCGCGCACGTTGTTTGGTCACTTTTAGTAGGTAAATATTGCGATACCTTGTGTGATATCAGATAATAACATATATGTGTTATTCCCTGAACGCCTGCGGTTTGAACACACCAGATCACACAAAAGGAAAAGGTCAAATATTAACACATTCGTAAAAAGTGTTATATATTTTTGGTCATATACACACATACAAAATGTTTAACATTTACTTTACATCCATAAATATTTACATGATATCTAATCTTAACAAACCTACTTTTACATACCTATATTATGAACAACAATCAATTAGAAAACTTTGCATCTCTCTTACAAAAAATATTTTATATTGCAAAAGATGTAAAGATTTTTGTTAAATAATCCGAAAAGTTTAGATCTTTATTTCATTAACAACATTAGGTTACTTCGTGGAACTCTCATCTAAGGGTTGCCTGCACTAGAGCTAGAGTCGGCCACCTATACTCGCGCCCTAGCGTTGCCTCGTCATGCTGGAAAGTGTGGATCAGTCATCGACAGAATCGACAATTCTTCAATATCAAATGGAACAAACCAAATTAATCGACCCCGTATAAAGTACTTATTTAAACCGTTATGGCCTCGTTATGGCCATCACCTTTGGAACATGTCACAAATAAGAAATATTTAAACGTATCTCCTTAGGGTTACCAGATCCGAAAATAGGATTTCTTTTGATAAGTAAGTGTTTTTGAAGTCGGTTTTTATTTTTTGTAAAATATTTTTTATTTTTAACTTTTTAGTGAATGAAATCTTTTTAGTGAAAGAAACCCTAATTTAATATCAGCGCACCTTCCGTGAGCTGGTATTAAATTAGCATTTTCCTCGATTTTCATGGGATACCATCATTAGATCCTGAATTTGGTGACCTTGGGAGTGGACAAAGGAGAGAAAGAAATAGACTATCCATAGCCTCTACTGTTGACACCGTTCAATCTGAAGAATACATCATGTGAAGAGTTTCATAAAATTGTAATGAAAGACCAGCAGTTGTTGAAAGCAATTTTCAGCAAAGAAAAGTACGCGCCGGTTCAGATGGATAAAACGCTATTATCGATCCTTCTATTATATTTCTTTATTGTGATTGAACAGTATTTGGATAAATATTTCTTGTATTTTTCTCATTCTTTCGAAAAAATCGTAATATTTCCAATTTTCCCTGTTTCCCTGTCATACAACTAAAATTCCGGACATTGTCAGGAAAATTCCAGTCATCTGGTACTTAACTCTACTCCTGCTAGAAATTTCACACAACACTTGTTTTTCATACAACGTTAATACGTTTATCTGTGGTTTTGTATTATGTTCCGATGTTTTGGGTTGAAAACAAGCTCATGAGACCACGCTTTTACAAATCATATAGGTAGTGTATCTTTTCAGAATGTAATTTAGGTACACTTGACAAACAGACTAATTCAACACAAATACTTAAATTAATAAATGCGACATACAACAATATACATTCGGGCTCAGAACATTATCTACATGTTATATTTTTTGATTTAATAATTATAGGTAATTATTTATTAATTTATAAGTAAGTATATATATACTTACCTACCTATTCCTCGTATCTTAGCTATTAAAACGTAGTTAAACTACTAATGTGTACATGCAACAAAGACTGCCAAAATGGCATTAATTTCCATCCAATAATTGTTGAACACAACATTAGAGAAGCTCATTAATTTTACCACTTATTATACATACAATACTTATACATATTAAAAAAAGGCTTTCGCATTCCTCTATTCTAAAGGACAATTATTTAAATTAACAAATTATTGTTTTTCATCACAAGTTAACATTATTGGTGGGTTTCGAAATTGCGATAAGTCTTAGTATTTAATTATATGTATTATACATGTATATAATCAAAGGTATTATAATAAATATTCATCTTTGAACCTCCTCCTCCGTTTATCAGTATTTGGCGTAGTACCTAAGTGCCACTATAGTATATTCAAGTTAAGAAGGTTTCGGTGACAGGTCGATTTTAATAAGAATAGGTATCAGTCCAGTTAAATAAAATTATAATTCTGAAAAAATATTTGTGTAAAGTAGGTACGAGTATATGTTCCGATTCACGAATCAAATACATAGGTACTTAATTAAACAAATATTTTTTCAGCATTATAAATAATATATTTAACTGCACTGCTATTCATGTTTCTATTTAATGTGGAATTAATTAAGTAAGTATTGCATTTTTGATAAAAATAACCGTAGGAGATGTTATATTTTTAAAACATTATTTTTCATCATGGAAACTAGTATTAATAGTAGGTACGAGTATGCATGAAACAGAAAAAAAACTTTTTTAAAAACAAGCTTTTATTTAAATGCGCTAAAAAGAAAAAATAAACTTATACACTAAAACTTTTACTTACCTACTTATAACGTTATTTCACATTTGACACAATTTATATGACATAGAAGCTTATCGCTAGATTTACTTGTGTGTAGTAACTTAACAGTACTTAAAAGAGTACTTTTAAGTACCTACTTGTATTTACTTACTTTGAAAATTGTAATGTATAAAATTATTTACATCAAATTATTTAATTTACTTGTTTATCTACAAAAATAAATCTCGCGACAAGCTTTTATGTCATATAAATTGTGTCAAATGTGAAATAACGTTATAAGTAAGTAAAAGTTTTAGTGTATAAGTTTATTTTTCTTTTTAGCGCATTTAAATAAAAGCTTGTTTTTAAAAAGGTTTTTTTACATTAATTTATTTTTTACTTTTTAGTTATCACTGGTCACGTTTCTCACTCTGTTCATCTCATTCAACGCATCATTGTTGCAAGGTCGTTTGCCGGAACGTCTATACAGAATTTCAGCTCAATCGGTTAAAGATATCTACTTCAAAATTGATTTTTTAACTTTAGAAGTACGCCATATTGGATTAATAATGATATCACTTTATTTTTCAAGTTATTCTTAGCCAGACATTTTATTTGATACCCATATTGTAGGAGTGCATTAAAAATAATTGGTCCGCCATCTTGCGTATGCCGCCATCTTAGATTTAGAATGACGTCACACAGTTAACCATGCATTGTCATCCAAACTGTCTGTGTATACAAAATTTCAGCTCAATCGGTTAAAGATATCTACTTCAAAATTGATTTTCAAGCTTTAGAAGTCCGCCATATTGGATTAATAATGATATCACTTTATTTTTCAAGTTATTCTTAGCCAGACATTTTATTTGATACCCATATTGTAGGAGTGCATTAAAAATAATTGTTCCGCCATCTTGCGTATGCCGCCATCTTAGATTTAGAATGACGTCACACAGTTAACCATGCATTGTCATCCAAACTGTCTGTGTATACAAAATTTCAGCTCAATCGGTTAAAGATATCTACTTCAAAATTGATTTTCAAGCTTTAGAAGTCCGCCATATTGGATTAATAGTGACATCACATTATTTTTAGAGTTACTCTTAGCAAGACCTTTTATTTGATACCCATATTGTAGGGGTGCATTAAAAATAATTGGTCCGCTATCTTGGGTTTGCCGCCATCTTGGATTTAGAATGACGTCACACAGTTAACCATGCATTGTCATCTAAACTAAACGTGTATACAAAAATTCAGCTCAATCGGTTAAAGATATCTGCTTCAAAATTGAGTTGCAAGATTCCACCCGAACATACATACTCGTACTTACATATTTACATACTTACTTGCATTGCAAGTTAAATAAAAGCTTGTAAAAAAATTCGACCTGTCACCGAAACCTTCTTATCTTGAATAGACTATAACACTTAATATAATAGTTGAATAGACTATAACACTTAATATAATATTATATAATAGTGGATCGACAGGTTATGGGCCCCCTCCCAAAAGCATTACTTGTGTTTTTTTAGTGTATACTTTAAGATAAATCCAAGCCTCATCTAGGACCAGGATCCAGGTTAAGCATTTGGGGAGGATCCACTGGTTAGTGGAATTATTGAATAAAGTTAACTTACCTACTTACATTCTTGTAAAAAATTCGTGGGAAATTTTTGTACATTAAGAAAAGGCGAGGAACCTTAGATAGCTATCTATACTACAGTATGACTTGAAAAATACATTCTTATTTTGTTAATTCATTGTCAATAAATAAGATCCTATGTATTTGCTATGATATACACGAATATAAAGTTTATTATATTTCATATTTACAAAAATTACTATCTATTAATATTATTGTAATTCTTTTCTACCTAAATTATTATTTTTTGTATCTACTCCTAGTAGGTACGACTGCTTATCTTATTAGGTACACTTTTTTGGTATATGGCACAATAACAGTACTAATAAAGTCTCAGTCAGACAGAAAGCGTGGTGGGGTTGGGCTAGGCTACCAAAACGTGTGGGCTGGGCGTATAACAGTAAACTCTAAACTCCCCAATATATAGATATAAAAATATGGCTCTACCACAATTTTTATCTGATGGAGCCTTTAACCGCAGTACTGGAAGAGACCATAGGCTCTAATGCGCCGACAGTCAACTGTTTCATAGAGGCTATGCATCATTTAAATAAATATCACACAATGTTAGGTAATGAGTATTTGGAACCTCTTAAAATAGAGTTTCGTCTCTGTACTTTATTTACAGGTCGTGGACAGATTTTTTATCATTATCAACTTTCGACGTGGAATGTGATACGTAACTTCCTCAAGTATACTCCTCATCATCCTCGTCTTCACTCGTAGCTGAATCCATTTCATGTTCAGGATCCGGTAGTGGAGCTAAGTAGTCGACGGTGGGTAGTTGCGCGGGAATCAGGTACCCTGCAGTGTCCTGTGAAGGCGGCGGTGGCCGGGGCAAGCGGACCTGCGCAGGCGCACCGGCAGCACTCGCCGCGATCTCCAACTTTCCACATATCTCATCAAACCCGATCCGATCTCGGGGGTCGGTCTTCCAACAGGCGCGCATGAGTTCGCACGCGAATCGCGGACACTCCTCGGGCGGTATCAACACTATCCCCTGCAGGATCAATTTAGTCGCGCCGTCATTGTTGTGTCCGTAGAACGGTTGTTTGCCGCGGCTGTATATTTCCCATAGCACCACACCGTACGACCAGACGTCCGATTCGTGTGTGAATCGGGCATAAATAATGCTCTCCGGGGACATCCATCGGACGGGCATCGGTCTCTCCCCTCCCATTTTGTAGTAATCGCACGTGTAGACGTCGCGGGACATGCCGAAGTCGGCTATTTTGACGGCGAGGTTGGCGCCGACCAGGCAGTTCCTGGCGGCGAGGTCTCTGTGGACGAAGCGGCGCGAGGCCAGGTATTGCATGCCGCGCGCGACCTGCAGCGCCACGTGCAGCAGCGCGGCCTCGTCCAGCGGCGGGCCCGGCCGGCCGCCGCACTTAGAACCTCGCAGGACTCCCGCCAGATCGCCCCATTCCATGTACTCGAACACCATCCACGGACTGGCTCCGATATCGTCTGGAAAAAAGGCAACGATCAATCCTTCGATATTTTGAGAGGCAGCATTTTTAGGGTTCGTTCTTAAAGGGAAAAACGGAACCACTAAAGGTAGGATCACTGCGTTGTCGGTCTGCATGTCGTGACCCTTTTTGTCAAGAACACGTAGCGATATCAAACTGTATACCAGATACTCCGGTCTACGGTCTCTTTCAGCTGTGACAAAATTACACTTGTAAGTCAGTGCGATCGAAAGATTATGATCGTTTACGATTGACTAAGAATCATGAAATTTTTCAAGATGCTTGGTCTTATAGCACATGTTAAGAAAAAAATCTGAAAACCGTCAATATATTGGCTAATATTTTTTTACTAACGGGCATCTTTTAGATTTTTTTATTTCTTTTACTTGAACTTTTATTGTGTAACCATGGTGGATTTTATCTAAAGCTTTTGAAAACTATAGCAACCGCCTCCGTGGTCTAGTGGATAAGACTACCGGGTGTTGATCGGGAGATCCGGGGTTCAATTCCCCATGGGGGCAGAAGTTTTTCTGCTCGGTTTGGTTGGTTGTAGGGACAGCTAAAAAGACAAGGAAGCTCTTGGTCTTCATCTCACCGGATGGTAAGTGACGATGAGGCCGAAGGTGGAAGCGAGCTTCACCTGGACACTTCTCAACAACCGAGGAACTGGCTATCTTACATCTAATTGTCGGAATACAAGAACGCGATAAACATTGTTATTATTTCGACAAACTTAGGTAAGACGGTGGTAGCTAGTCAGGCGGGCTCAGAAGCTCTACACCAACTAAACCGAACAGAAAAACTTCTTCCCTCATGGAGAATCGACCCTCTCCCGATCAACACCTGGTAGTCTGAACCACTAGACCACGGAATCAGTTGAACGAAATTTAACAATAATAAATTATTTACCTCTATGGACGACCCCAACAAGTGCGAGGATATTAGGGTGCCTGAATGCGGACATTATAGACACTTCTCGTTGAAAATCTTCTTCGGCGGTGCGTCCTGCGCTCTCTTTTAGGACTTTGATGGCCACCACGAGCTCTCCGTTGTTGGAACGTAAAAGACCTGAAACATAGTGCTGCTTTACATTGGTTGCTGGCTTGTTTACATTTGTTGAAAGATATTCGGATATACAGTGATTGGAATGGGTCAGATGAAGATAAGTTTAACTATTAGCCTGTTTATAGATTTCCCATAGTATTAAAGAAAAGGAACTTGATAAGCGACCGCCTCTTTGGTAAATTAGTTGCCTTTTTGCCCACACTTTTAGGGCCTTAGGCACAGATTAGATAATAGTTACTATAGGTAACCTTAGGGCACAACTTATAAAAAACATAAGGAGTAAGGAACATCCTCAAGTTTGTGGCAAAACTTGCTTCAAATTTATCATCACTTACCCTACCTATTGCGATTGAAAATAGTTGAGAAACGAAAGGTGGTTGGTTGGTATTTCACTTTGGTATGGTGACGAGAATGAAATATTCGAAGAAGGAAGTGACAAGAAGACATGTAGGCATACCTTTATGGACTTTTCCAAAGCACCCTTCGCCGACTTCCTCCAGAAAGGTGAGCGTGCTGCGGTCGAGCAGCGGCAGCCGGTCAGGGTCGTCGGCCGCTCCCTCTGCGCCCGGTGCCGGCGCCGCGCCGTACACGCCGTACTGGGGGTTCGTTATATAACGTTCAGCGAGCAGCGGTTCCCCTGGACGCCGCTAAAAGGATAGGGGACCGAGCGGTTATATCGGAAGCCGTCAGGCTGCAAACTGAGCGACATCGAAAGGCGGCGGTGTCCACCGAAAGGCGGTGGTGTCAGCAAAGAAAGCTGCTTAGGCAACTCGATGGAAATAGATTGGTATAGGGCGGCAGCATCGTCCGCGTTCGTCACCGCCCCGCTACTGTCGTCCAGTTGGCGGCGTTAACGATAGGGTTTGCGAGCATGGATACTTTCGATCGATCACAGGTTAATTGTAATTGTAAATCCACGCCCTAATGTTAATTAAAGATAAGGTATTGCCCATATAATACATATTAATAGTATAAGGTTTTCTAATCAAATACGATCAGGATATTAGACAGGCTTACGTTGTAGGTATGTTATTTATTGCGTTGACCTCACTGGGAAAGTAAAGGAAACCGTATTTAACTCGTTATGAAATTAACTCAAAATACTTATACTTATACTGTGCATCTACAAATCATCTGTCTTACAAAAATGATAATAACATTTTTTCAACAGAAAGTTCGAACTAAAAAAAACACAATGCTATAACATATAGTAAAAAGGCTATAATTCGAATGTTTTAGTTACCTCTTTACTAGGGCATGCACCCGATTCTACTCGGTTATAAAAAAGACCCGGTTTTACCCGGTTCTTTTAATCCTCAAAGAACCGGTTCTTAAAATTATTTTACCCGGTTTTTTCGGTTCTTTCGGTTTTTATCAAAGTCGTCAAATAAATTGATTATTTTTTGTTGACCGATGATCTGGTGAAGGTCGCGGGACGGCGCAGGATCGGTCGGTTTAGAGATACTTGGGGCAGACCTATGTCCAACAGTAGGCGTCTCTTAGCTGAAATGATGATAGTAGTTATTAAGGCTAGATATTTTAATATACCGTTATTTTGCATGGAAAAATATTAGGATACCGTTTTATTTAGAAAAGATTATAATTTTGTTTTTACTCACAGTGGATAAGTGTGATGAGTCATATATAACTGATGACAGTGAAACTTTATTAATATTATAATTGACATACTTATTCATTATTTGAAATCTTTATTGTATTCTGTTACTTGTGTTCTTAACTGTTATTAATAGAGTTCCTAAATAAAAGTATAAAATATTAAACATTATTTTATTTCATGAACCCAAAAGCACCGAAAATAACCGGGTACCCGATTGTTCAGCAAAACGGAACCGAAAAACCCGGTTCCTAAATAATGTCCGGTTCTGCATCCTTTTCTCTTTACTAATAAATCAAGGAAAAAAATTCGAATATGAAAAAAAATGAAACCACAAGATTTAAAATTGTTTACGTATTGAAAAAGAAAGTATACCTACATGATTTAACTCAAAATTCACCATGCAATTTGGTTCCAATCAAAAAATCAAACGTACCAAGAAAAATAGTGCCTATAAATAGGTATTCGTTTCCTAGAATTTTTTAAAAGTACATATAATATTTTCGAAAAAGAAACTAAATTAAGTAGATGGGGCAAGCAGTAAAATGCGACGCGTACCGGTTTAGTTTTCCCATCCACGCTGCGCATCCGCCTCAGAAGGTAGAAAATGAAAACTGTGACGACTAGAACGACCAGGATTACAGCGCCGATGTCGATGAGCACAGTGCCCAGCAGCACCCCGGCCCCGTTGACCCCCGACGCGATGACAGGAGACTCGCTGCCCACGGATTCGGGGAACACCTCCCGGCTCACTAGCGACTTGGACACCTGAAAATTTAACGGTTGTGTAAGTAACTACTGAAGTAGATTGAATGTTCGAAATGACAAAAAGACAAAAAAATACAAGACCTTCCGAGTTTCTTGCCTGTTCTTCGCGAGAAGGCTCTCCCGATTTCCGAACAGGTGTAGAGTTAACTTTTTTTTTATTTGACTTGTATTTGCATACATCTTAATAATGGTTGAGATGTATGTTGGTATATGCGAGGATTAAATAATTAGATTGTTGGTTGAAGATTTTTATGTTATGTTTGACGTCAACCTTTCGTAGACTTAATTCACCTGCTTAATTCACCTAGGTCCATTAAGTCAAGCAAATAGTATACCTTATGCACCCAGGTGAGTTAAATCTACCAAATAGGATTTTTATTCACCTGGGTGCATTAAAGCTACCAAAAAGTATAGTAATATTCACCCAGGTGAATTAAGTACACTTATTTCGCATGTTTAATTTACCTGGGTGAATTAAAGTCAACCATTCGTTGTTGCGAGTTATGTAACCTATTTTTAAACTATTGCTGGCCATTTATGAATCATTTAACATTTTAACTTAATGATAGACTTTTGACAATGTCACTGCATATTTGCGGCTTTTAACTTTTAATATCGTATCAAATAATGATCAAATAGTGGATAATAATAATATTAATTCATTTATATACAAATAAAACAATTTTAAAATGTCTAATTTAAAATTTATTCATAGGGGCCGTGGGGTGACTTGTAGTATATATGTCACCGTAAAATTGCAAATACCGTTAGATTATAATCAATCTCGCGAGATTGTAAACTATCGAAAGATTGTGAACCGTAACACACTGCTTACAATTTAACGCATTATTTTTCGATAGATTATAATCTATCGAAGTGAAACTGTTAAATCACAATCTGTCGTGCGTTAAATTGTCAACTGTCCGAAGCCTGTCCCTGATTGGTCAGTCTTACAGAAGATCGTTCTGTGCCCATGGAATGAGGAATCAAATAAATTAAATGCACTTCAAGAATAGTGACATCAAGTATGTATTTATTATTTTGTAGTCACTCAATAGTGGTTTATATTTCACCTGTGAGGAACATAATATAAAAACGTGTTTGATTGAAATTGTTTATAGAATTATATTAGTATGAAAATATTACATTTGTATGGGTGTCATCTTAATATCACTTCCACTACTAGAATTACACATTTTGACTTTTATTACGTAATAAACGCACGTCGTAAAAAAAATTACGATAAATAAATTCACAGATTTGATGAAAAATTCGGGCTACTTTTCCTTTTTTATGATAACACAGAGATCTGAGATCATACAGCCACCTTGCAGCGCGGCAAAACACAGCGCAGATCGTGGTGGCTCTAACAGGTTAGGAATGGAATTTAGTACAACTTTTTCTCTTGCTAAAACACGATAGAAATGGAATTTCATATGTTTTCTTCCCGCTTATTTAGGTCGTAGAAAAGAAGAACTTTCTCTTTTACTTTTGAGGGAATAATGACTGCTGTTCCGATCAGGTATTTATATTTATGTTCCTTCCACAACTACAATGTTGCAAACAAATACATGAACAGTACAGTAGTAAGTGGAAGAACAGGAGTCCAAATAGGTAAACCCGTGCTATGGATCTCTTGAGGGCTTAGACAAGTGGCAATAGTTTCATAGCGAAACGATAACTAAAGTCAGGGCCGGATTTAAAGGTCTGGAGGCCTCGGGGCAACAAAGGAGTGGAGGCCCCTTGACCCCAAATTATTTTCCAAATAAAATGAACAAGTGCTTATCAGGGCCATTTGAGATTTTGATATTTTACTGATTGCCTGATTGGAGTGAACAAATATAGATCGATGATTTCTGTTAATATTTAATGTAATCATGTTTGTACAAAGAACTGTAGGTGACGGTAAAACGCGAAGAAAAAAATGAAAGGAAAAGTTGTTTACTAGTCCGAATTTGAATTTTTTTCCCGAAGTCTCGATTGTGGGGGCCCCTCTTTTGTGGAGGCCCCGGGGCTGTAGCCCCGGTTGCCCTCCCCTAAATCCGGCGATGACTAAAGTCGTTATCGTCTTTGAGATAACGAAAACAAATTCCTAGCTCACGTAAGAATTAGCAGTCGCTGTGTCGAATTGTTCGCTCTGTCAGAAAACAACATATTGGTGAAAACTGAGAAATGGAAAAATAAATTATTATAATTAATATGTTTATTTCATTATGAACAATTAGTTGTTTTGTTGGTATATGAAAGTTACAAAAAAATCAATTCGCTACTTCATCGATTCGTTGCGAATCAATTTGTCTGCCAACATACATATCGATAACTTTGATCGATTCACTACCTTATTAGGCGAAGGCATTAATTGTCAAACTCATACATTTTGTTCTTATCCAGCTTCTTTATCTTTTTTATTTTTTTTAAACCGCAAAGCAGCAGTGCTTGCATTGCTGTGTTCCGGTTTGAAAGGTGAGATATAGCAGAGAAATTACTGGGTACTGTGACTTTATATCTGATGTCACAAGTTGGCAACGTACACTGTGGTTCTTGTGGGGGTTGCAGGTTTGCTGCGCATCTCACAGGAGCCACAATGTATTAAAGGTGACTGTTACCACTTACAATCAGGTGGGCAGATTGCTTGTTTGCCAACTTATTGCAATAAAAAAATGGCACTTTGTTTAGGCCCCCTGGTCTCTACAAGACATTAACAAGACACTTTTTTTTCGTTACCTCATCTGGTGCAGCTGATCTGCTCTCGGCCGATGTGTTTGAGGTAGTCGGTAGAATGATATTGTGTATCGGCATCGGCGTAACTGGTACTGTGGACAGAGAAGTTTTTTTTTCATTCATCACAGCTCATATACGTCCCCACCGAGGGGTTCGAGCCTACCCTATGTATGGGTGATTAGGCCTTAGTCAACCACGCTGGCCAAGAGCGGATTGGTATACGTACAAACAGACTTCACCATGAGCTTTTAGACCAAGGCACAAAGCTTTAAAAAAGAGGCGCGCCGCTATCGCAGCTTGGATTTTTTATAAAACTCCTGAGAAATTTTTGTCAGTGTCCCTTTACACCAATAACAGATAATAACTTATGTACTTTTCACTATCTTTACAGAGAAGTTTCGATTTGTAATAGACCCCCGAGAACCTTAGTTAATGTCTTTAAATCAATGACAGTGCTTAGGTGTGCTAATATCTTCACATCTTTTTACCATTTTACACACAAAACTGTAACATTACAACGTTTACGAATGACAGAAATCACGGTTGGGGTTGGAGGGGTTGGATCATGTCCTGTTTAAAATTTGATGTAAGAATTTTTGTTATTGCTTTTAACTTTCATTACCTACCTATTGATACGTATAAGTACCTACTTAGATTTATAGAGGTACATATTTTGAAAGTCTAAGTTTTTATATTAAAAATTATTAGATTTAGAGGTGTGTAGTATATACTTAGATGTTATAATTTATAATAAAAAATAAAATCGACTTCAAAAACACTAAAAAGTTAAAAATAATATAAGAATAGGTACAGACAACATCACATTTCTATATTGAAGTTGCTGCCAAATTTTAAGACTTTCTAGATCATCGTTTGGCATCGACTTTGGATATAATTTGTTTTTTTTTAAATAACAGTTTTCCTTAAACGTAAAAAATAGGATTTATAGAGAGATCACCGTAAGAAATGGGGGCCGAGGATTTTCCGTACAAAATGTATGGGAAAAGTTTTTGGCGATTTCTGTCATTTCTAGTACTCATACCTTAAATGGTCCTATAGAGTCTTTTGATCCCTACATGAAATACGATCGATAGGCATAAAAATATTTTTTTGCTATCTCAGCATTTTTTTGTTGACTGTAACATTTTTCCAAAATCTTTGAATGCTGATCAGAATATCTTAAAAAGTTATGGATGGCTGCCTAACAATGTTTTCTTGTAACTATAACAGTTAATGTACCTGCCCTTTAAATCCCATCTCAAAAATCCATCCTGTATAGATGTTATAATTTATCTATAAACAAATAAAAAAATAAAAAAGCGACTTCAAAAACACTAAAAAGTTAAAAATAATATAAGAATAGGTACAGACAACATCACATTTCTATATTGAAGTTGCTGCCAAATTTTAAGACTTTCTATAGATGATCGTTTGGCACCGACTTCAATATACATATAAAAATGTGATGTTTTCTGTACCTATTAGTCGGGTTTATTTTTTGAAAAAAAAATATTTTGATCATTTTAGTAAATTTAATACCAGCTCACCGAAATTAAATTTACTTGGTAATACGTGCCTATTGTATTTAAAAAACTAACCTCTAACTCCTAAAGGTTAGGGATCCTTCCATCTTCAGCTCGGTTCATGACTACCAGACGCAAATATGTAAATAACTTCGGAAAAAACATGAAACACGTTAGACGTACCTATAAAATAGGGTTTCCCTCGATCTTCATGGGATCCTATCCTCAGATCCTGACTTTGGTGACAATGGGACCATCTTCGGGGTATATTTACCCTTTCCAATAAAAAAAGAATTATCAAAATTGGACTACTCTGTAAAAAGTTATGCGTGGTCATACATAAAAAAAAGAAATATACGCGACGAATTGAGAGCCTCCTCCTTTTTCAAAGTCGGTGAAAAAGAAAGTCTAGGTACAGCTTTTTTTACTAATTTAAAAGAAATGGTGTATAAGAAAACCTTTGAAATAAAATTGAAGTTGTGTAAAATTGTAACTTCATATTTCGCTTTATAGTACGAGTATTAATAATAGTTATCATAAAAAAAAAAAAAAAATCTTTTGGAGATTGTAGAATATTGTTTGTATAGCGTATTGACTTGAATAGCTAAGTCAATTTCTTACACAAGCACTTAGCTTAGTTGACATATTTACTGATATTACCTGTACTACGAGGGCATTTGAAGTCTTTTGTGGGAGGTAGACCGTTGGAGGTACACACGCAATAATGCTGTGTTTTGTTGAATGGTACACATGCCACTTCTTCATCTTTGCCAAGACAGGACTGGGGCTGGCAAACTCCTTCGTAAATAATACCTAAAACATTAAATTATAACAATTAAAAGAATGTCCATGATACTTATTTTATTAGTTTCAGGAGTGTAACTTTTGTTGTTTCAAGTACATTTCTAATCTAATCTTTTGGTTGGATAACTTTAACTGGTTCTATGCATATCGACCCGTTCGAATTGTTTACGCTGTCACCTGCTAATCAATGTATTATATTCATGAATTCGATTATGCTTTATTGTTTCCTGTTTTGGGGTATCCGAACTATTTCGAGGTTGGGTGCCGGCAGGGCAGCCTCACGTTCTGCTGTACTGACCGGGCATGGCTGCTTCGGTCACTATTTGCACCGGGTCGCCCGTCGGGAGGAAACGCCGCGGTGTCACCACTGCGACGCTCTGGACCTTACCATGCGCGCCAACAAGGGCAGGGAGATTTTGTTTTAGGGGGGTTTTAGTGGGTCGGCCTGGAACTCTGCCGGGCCAGCCCCACACACGCCCGCCGTCTAGCCAACGGCGGGTACGGTGCGGTTGCGCATTTGCCCCCGAAAATAAAAGGGTGAAATTAGCACAAAAGGCGAAAACCCATCCTCGGACTACAAGCTAAACTCACTAAAGTACTAAACTCACTTCAACAGCTAGTTCAGCTCATATTATGTGCTAGTTGCCTCAGTCACAACGGAGATAAGCTTGACCTTTTATTTTACTAAAACATAAAGTTCCGGAGAACAAAATTTTAATGTGTATACCATTTATCTGATAAACTTTGCAATAATAACAGGGAACAACATACTTGTAAGAAGAAATGTGTACCTACAAAAGTACAAGAAGACGACAATTGAATAAGAAAAAAATGTTAAGAGCTTATTAAGCTATTTACGCGGACTGGTCATATTAATATTAATATAATTGATCACAAAAATTTACTTACCCCCGTGAAGTTTTTGTCTTGCTTCCTCTCTTGCAACCCGCGCCAGCTTGACTTCATGGTTGGGCAGATGCTGCAACGAAAATGAGACTTTCGTAAATTTTCTTTTATTTTGCTTACAATGTGGTTACACAAGTTTTTGTCTATAAGTAGTTAACACTATTATGGTGAAAGAAATTGAACGATTTTGTGTAGATTGAGATGAACATTGTTTGTCTTTCTCTATACACGGTTGCACATTGCTGAAAATTTGATTTTCTCGGGTTGATTTTCAGGGTTCCGTACCCAAAGGGTAAAAACGGGATCCTATTACTAAGACTTCGCTGTCTGTCCGTCCGTCCGTCTGTCCGTCCGTCTGTCTGACACCAGGCTGTATCTCAAGAACCGATAGCTAGACAGTTGAAATTTTTGACAAATTATGTATTTCTGATGCCGCTTTAACAGCAAATACTAAAAACAAAATAAAATAAATATTAAAGGGGGCTCCCATACAACAAACGCGATTTTTTTGCTCGATATCAATAAATGGTAACAGGTATGCACTAGAAATATTCACAAAATACTTAATTGTATATTTACTTTAATAATAAATATGAAATTTGTGTACCTACTGTTGTTTACCTAGTCAATGGTACCCTCAATGGAACCCTTCGTGCGCGAGTCCGACTCGCACTTGGCCGGTTTTTACCTCTTTGCCATCAGTGAATAAGAATGACCCTTTCTAAGAACATTCTTGGGGAATTCCCGTGCTAACGGGAGTATTTAGAGGTGATTTCCAGACATTCCCTGCTTTGAAAGCAGCTTAGCGTGGCCTTGCACCATCGCTCTCGAAGTCTCGTCATACGAAAGTATTGCGAAAAGTTTGGTTTTGGATTTGATTATTGTGACTTTGTTTTTTCTTTAAAAATGTTAACGAAATTTAAAAATGAATTGAATGACATTTAAAAATGAATAATCAACAGGAAATGTTATGTATGTCGAAAAGAATGTCATTTGACGGAACACTCCTGTATTTTTAGCAAATAGTCCCTCGATAGCGAGTGACAGTGACGTGACCCACATTTCCGTAGGTGGGCGCCACTACCCTGTAGTAGATATAAAAACTTTTATGCCGGGTTGAAAAAACTTATTGATAACTTTTTCAAGAGTTACACTAATATACAGCCAATATATAAATTAATTAACGACCTGTGTTATTATTAATAGATAAATGAAGTAGGTACTTAATTAATATCGATAACTTTATAAGCTAACTACAAATAATTATGTAAGTAATACGAGTAAGATAGAATTTACAAGAATATAAATTTGTATATAAGAATGCTTGCTGTGCGAATATTTGCTCAATCGGGATCTAAACCTGTGTAGAATCGGTCTCTACTGGAGCAATCTGTCGATAACGGATGAACTTTTGAGGCGTTAAATAGCGCATCAATTGTATTATCAAATCTTTGTTTTATCAAACCATTGGACATTATACCAAGACGGTGTTCGCAAGATGATCGCATCAAGCACAAGAAACAACGAACAATGTGAAGAGCGATCGCTAATGAAGCATCGCATTCCACAAGGAGCCCTTGCGTCGTCAGCCCACAGCTCTCATACCAATTAGCTTAGCGAACTCATTAACGTCCAATTACAATGTGCGTACATTTTCATATTAATTGGCGCAGTTAGGACTCCTGATTGTCTTTTGTTTGCATTAATTACATACCTATTACCCTGCAGGTACTCTTTGAAAAATGGTGTTTACTATGTTGTCAGCGTTCGTAACACTTTTTAAGTACCTAATTTAGTCCCTCGAACTATTGGTCTTGGGACTAAATAAGTCTTTAACCCGAGGTAAAAACTGTGCTTTTCATTACCAATACAAGAAAAGTAAAAATAAAAACATGAATTAGCTAAAAACAAATCAGTGAATTTTATTTTACATAAATCAACAACTTCTGCTTTAGCCTTTCATGAAATCAGACTTTAAATCCATATCTGCATCAGATGAAATTTACAAATATTTGCTATACTTACGGAAGTATAAACAAAACTCCACAACTAAAAAAACAAAAGAAGATCGGATTGTCGCGTTAAATATTAATTAAAGAATATGTTTTTTTAAATGACTTTATTATAATTATTTTCAACAATTTCTTCAAAATAACATAGATTTGGGAAAAATATTTATCATTTTTTCAATGTTGAAAATGAAAAATAATGGCTGAAGGTGGAAGCGAGTTTCACCTGAACTCCTCAACGACTGAGGAACTGCTAACCTCTAATTGTCGGAACACAACAGTGCTATTAACATTGTTATTATAGCGACAAACTTAAGTAAGACGGTGGTAGCTAGCCAGGCGGGTTCGTAAGCCCTACCACCAACCAAACCGAGCAGAAAACCTTTTGCTCCCACGTGGAATCCTTCGGACTTCCCAATCAACATCCGGCGGTCTCAACCACAAGACCACGGAGGCGGTTAAAATATACATAATAAAAGGCAAGAAAATATCAATATCATACAAATTATGTAAAGCTGAAACTATGCGACAAACACAGAAGGTTTGTAACTTCATGCAACCATTACTCCACGAAGGTGCTACATGATGGAGGTACACAAGTCGTTTGAGATATGAGCCAAGAATGTATATCAATAATTTACTTATGTACAATGATATTATTGATTTATCGTAACCTCAGGCCACGGCGGAGCGGCCACTCTACGATAACGCAGCCAAAATAGCATCGCCGAGCATCTCAAACGTTCCAGAGATTAGGTTGCTGCCCAATCGCTTTATTTTTATTTTATTATCATATACCTACCACTTAAACGGTTACAAAAGCTGTTACATAGCGATATTTGAATTGTATAGCGCGAAGGAATTCTTTCCTGTTACGTATCTATGACGCTTAAATGCTATAGATTCGCCAAAGGATGTTTTGAGTTAAAATCACAACGGATTGATCTCCAAAGACGAACACCGAAAAAATTATTTCAGGCTTTATATTAGTACCTTAATGTCATTAACTTATTGTGAAAAAAATGTTTCGACTTATGTTTTTACAATACAAGCAAACTGTTGATGTCAAAGCATTGACGAAGCCTGTAAATATTGCTGTGATCGGTATCTGTACCTGTAGAAGGTTCGTCGACTTACCTAGATATATAAATCTCCCATTGCAATTTCAATTTTAACTTGTATAAATTATCTAGCTTTTCAGGTGAAAATCATGAAGAATCTGTGTATTTAGTAAGCATAACTAGAGCTATAGTGAGTGCTGTCTAGCCCCCTGGGGGACTGAGGTGGAATAGTGAGTGCTGTATAGTCCCCTGGGGGACTGAGTTAGGGCATTCTAGTGGAAACATTCTATATAGACACACACATAATAATGAATAAATGTATTTATACATTCGTAACAATGAATACACCGATCAGGGGCTCTGCAATGATCGCTTAATAGCAAGGTTAATACAATATTGAAACAGAGTAGAGGGTATCCCGCTCGCAGTGCGTTTTTAATCTTCAGTGATCATGTTTGGGGCAGGATTCGTATCTAACCTCTTTGGTTTGGTATACCGGGAAGCTTATTATCTAAGAAAAAGCTCCTGACCTAGGAGCAGAGAAGCTAAGTGGCTCGGGAGTCCTAAACCACCTAGACTTCTACTGCTAAGCTTCCCTCCAAAATCTCACCTACCCCGATGGAGACACGTTGGGGATCAGAAAGGCCAATTCACCAATTTCAGGAGACAGGCATAGCAGTATTAAGGAGCTGGGACTTTGCCGAAGTAGTCCACCAGAATCCCCCAGCCCGATTCCCTAGGGGATTCCCATGAACTCGCAAGTTCACCAGGATCCCCTGCTGATAAAAGTATGTAAAGTTGCATTCACAGTGTTGCGGTAATAAACTTAAGTTGTTAAGGGTTTCTTATTGTTTTTATATATAACCTTTTTATTGACCTAGCTACCGGTAGCGACTGGGTAGAAATGCAATCTTGTCAATCAAATGACATTACTAAATTTATCACTAACTTTCCCTTTCAATGCATAATGTCTGAAAACGATAATTTATTAAATGTTATTGAAAATCATGGCAAAATAATTTTATTCGACGGTCGCAAATATCATAACAAAAGACATATAAAAACGGAATTATACCACGACGTTGCATCCTCGAGATTTATATATTAACCAGGTAGTCCACTTTCCAATGTACCGGGCACCAAGCACAATTTTAGAGCGAAGACATAAAAATAAAAAGATAGGTAGGTAGTTTTAGTATTATTCACCCGCTTGCGCGATGTTACGTCGTTTGACTCATTCGCTTTCTTTGTGCGGGCATCACAGCATCGGAATATTAAAGATCAAAGTTTTATTATTTTATAACTTTATTTTTAGTGTGTTGTGTAGTTGTTATAGATATCAATATGTGTAAATGAAAACGTAAGTATTCTAAGCAATATATTAAGGAAAAGATTCGTAAACTAGAGAAACGTTTGCGTCACCGCCGCCGCCGCTGCGAGCATTTTGATGGTGCTGGAAGTACCTATGTAAGTTTAAATTATAAGTGTTTATTGTTTATTATATTGTACTATTTTTTCTACACGTTCTCATCTTTGCATTTCGTTCGTTTAAAGCAAAACTTTATTTCGTGTTTGTTCGAATCAGTAGATTATATTTAGCTCACTAATTAATTTCATTTTGAAATTTATTGAGCAACAAAAAGAGCCTTGCTATTTGCGCATTGCCTAACGTTACTGTTTAATTAGAAAATATTCTGTATACAGTGTTAAATAAAATGGTATCCGCAGAATACCAGCTTAAAAGCACTCTGTGCCTCTGCATGCGGGGCCTATTTGGCCTAAAATCTATCTGAATATATATTTATATTTTTTTGTTACATTGTGTGTTGTATTTTTTGTACCAAATAAACGTCTATTCAAGCAATAATTCATAATTACTAAAGAACCGTGAATCGGCACTTTGAAACACGCCTTGTACACGTGTTTAAGTGTTATTATTTCTTTATATTTATAGAACAGTGTGCCTTGGAACTATGATGCGATTATAGTCACGCACAGTACTACGATGCGATTGTAGTCATGTTTTTTGGTCAGATTTATTGGTACCGTGACGCGATCACGGTCTCGATCACAACACTTCGTGTCATGATGCGATAATGACCTAGCTTATTTTTTCAACAGAATGTTATTATTTCTTTATATTTTATAGAACTGTGTGCCTTGGAACTATGATGCGATTATAGACACACACAGTACTACAATGCGATTGTAGTCATGGTTTTTGGTCATATTTATTAGTACCGTGACGCGATTACGGTCTCGATCACAGCACTTCCTGTCATGATGCGATCATGACCTAGCTTATTTTTTGAAAGAATGTTATTATTTCTTTATATTTTATAGAACAGTGTGCCTTGGTACTATGACGAGATTATAGTCACGCACAGTACTACGACGCGATTGTAGTCATGTTTTTTGGTCATATTTATTAGTATCGTGACGCGATTACGGTCTCGACCACAGCACTTCCTGTCATGGTGTGAGCATGACCTAGCTTATTTATTCAACGGAATGTTATTATTTCTTTATTTTTTAATAGAACAGTGTGCCTTTGTACTATGATGCGATCATAGTCGCGCACAGTACTACCACAATATAGAGAATGGTACTACGATGCGATTGTAGTCATGTTTTTTGGTCATATATATTAGTACACAGGCTGAGGATAGCCTCGCAGAATATGACTCGCCTCGCAGAATATTACTAATGTTACTCGCCGACAAACTACTTCGTAGTTTTGTGTTTATGTTTATAATAGTACATTTTGTTAAATAAAATAAAATAAAAATCTATGGAGAGGATGAATTGGCTTCAGTGTGTTATCATACATCCCATATGTTCAGTCAGTGGTTCATGTGACTGAAACTTGTAATGAGTGATAACCTAGTAATGTACAGGTGATGATATCAGAAGCATCAGCCAAGTGTCCCATACCACCCACTAGCTCTCAGGTACGTGTAAATGATGTTAACCCTCCAGCAACCAATTTATTTGAGAATATTTTAGAGGTCTTAGGGACCTCAAAAGGGAAACACGAGCTTTTCGGAACAAAAATCCAGGATGAAATCTCTGAACGTTGGGGTCATATATTGTGCGGAGGCTTAAATAAGGATTAAAAGAAAGAGTTAGATGGCAACATCTTTATACCTGAAAACTTTCAATTAGTTAAAACACCCAAATCGAATCCTGAAATCACTGCTGTGTTACTCAAAGAAATCAGCTTATATTGGACCTTCATTATAAAACCTTCATTAAAAAAAAAACACGCTTAATCGAAGGAAATTAATAATGTATTCATTAGATTATAAGTTTAAAAAGATATTGCACGTGTACGAAGTGATTCATTTCTCTTTGGCGGGAATCTCACTAATAAAATTAAAGCATCGAATTTGGCAGAAATATCGACTCCAAATCAAGAAAGTTCCAGCGGCGAGTACTTCTTCTTCTAATAGGCCTTCAGTCAGCCAGCAGGGAAACTGCAAAGCTCCACCGCGTCAAATGCCACGCATGCAGAGACGTGGTTAGGCGAGGAGTCACTCGTACCATTAGTCTACGAGGAAAGCACCTGTAGTAGATCGATATCAGACAACGAAGTCTCGACCAAAGGCGCCGATCAAAACATAATAAAAAAAAAATATTTTGGTACTTAAATGTAAATATTTTATTCACACCTGAAAAAAAAATACAATCGATCCAGTTCTCTTATGAGTTGTAACGGGTAAAACGGATTACAAATTTCTTTTTAAGAAACCGAATCTCAAAGATGTTTACCTATAAGTTCACGTTTTTCACAGTCAAATATTGTGACATTACGTTATGAAATTAAGAAGTTATACTAAATGAGAGCAGTAAGATGATGCAATGATGAATTAGATCAATTTATATATAAACTAACTAACATAATATTTCCCACCTGTAATGCTCTTTTCTTGCTAATTGTCAAAATTTGGGAAAAGAAAACAAATTTAATCCTTGACTTATTGAAATAATAAGCTTTATATGTTTACATACAGTTTCCTTATGCATAAGCATAAGAGAACAATACAATCATAAGCCAGCCATCATAATAATAGCCAGATACAATCATATCCTTAGAGTTGTAGGTTAAATTAAAGAGAATCAGAGGTGCGATTTTGTAACTCATCGGCAATCGGCAATCGCATAAATTTGAGAGTTTTGTTCGATTGAAACCGATTATCGAATACGTTTCGTATTTTGTAACGTAGCCCGAGCGGTCTCGGCATATTCGTCGAGTGAATCGGCGAACATAGCCGATGAGTGAATGATTCCCCATACAAAATGACATTTGACGGAATTTTGTAGATACAGAAATCTATACAATCAAAGGGCAGAATGGTTCGGGATTTTTTATCAATCTCGGTATCAAACTAATATAGCTAAAAATTGGGTACAAATCTGGGTAATGAATACACCAAATGAAAATGTTTTGTTTCTTTTTTTAAGATTAGCCTTCCCCGTAACGGTGGTTGGTGGATCGTACCTTCGACTTTAAGTTCTTTCGATCACGGGTCAATGATGCTGTACTCCAATTCCTTAGATTTTATATGTTTTAGATATGTAATTCCACAGAATTCTTCCTTGTTATACTAGTTGTTTCTTAGTTCCTCCACTGAAAAACCAGACAGGGAACTGCCCTGGAGATTCATAGTACAGTGTTGGGTTAAATATGTGTAACATGTCTATGATCATATGGCCCGGGGCTCTCACACTGGTATTTACAAACATATTTTTTAATAAATTGTTATATTTTGTTATTTGTTGGATTATAAAGGTGGCGTGTGGAGGAGAGAGCACCTATTTTGTGTACAACTACTGCCATTAATTCAAAGAAAATAGCCTTTGTGAGTTGTTTGCCAAGGAGTGATCTGAGGCTTTCTATGGTGAAAATCTAGAATATTTATAACATGAAATCTGTAAATATTGTTCATTAGTCCACCAAGATGCCGCTTACTATCAGGTTTTTTTATTAGATAGGGGATGTAAGGGACGGATTTTGGGAATGAAATGTGTTTGAAAAAAAAAAAAAAAATCCTACCTACCAAAAAACTTAATAAAATCTGTTCTAAATCAAAAAGAAAATTCAAGTAATTAAGATATACCTAAGGTACCTTGGTAATTAGCGTAAGTACTTAAATTATTATAACAAATTGATGAATCATTCGGAGAATCCTTATTATTTATAGCTAAATATGTATTGCGTGTCCTGAGCCTTGATCTCGAGCTGGAAACGGAACCTCGAAGGTCGCGTGCACTTGATATGTTCCAACGAAACTATTTCGTAATTTTTCTTGAATAAAATGAAAAGCAGGAGAAATGATACACTTCGATTATAACTAGGGATTGATTTTTCTAAGGTCAAGGTATTGGTAAAGGAATCACACCCATATACCCCAACCAGTTACACCACCTATGAAACTCTTGTTATGAACTATCAATTTAGATGTCTATTTTTTAGCCACTATGCATTAATCGTCGAAACATTATCTTAGATTTAAATTTGAGCAAATAACTTAAGAATTTCAATGTCTTCCCTTTGCACTTGCTTCAGCTTCGTACATTTTCACTAAGCTTTTGAAACCCATATTATCTTATCTTAGAAGTCTAGTTTACTATTATAAATTATTTAGGTGATTTTCTGTGCCTTGGAAATTCTTATCAAGATTCTATCAAGTGTCTATCATGCGTAATAAAACTCTTATTCACTGATTTAAATTTTGTTATAAATTATAAAAAAAAAGTCAACATATACCGAATTAATGACAAGCTTCCTTTTTTCTCTCTCTTCTAATCAAAAATTTCTCAAAATACTCTAAACATCCTACCTGGTTAATATATAAATCTCGAGGATGCAACGTCGTGGTATAATTAATGGTTAAACAAACTTACCTTTGTGATGTTTGACCATAATTATACGAGACGTTGCATCCGAAGAGATTTATACTCCCTCCCTACCCATTATTTGCTGTGTTGCAAATAAATACCCAATGTTTTTGAGAAATTTTGCTCTAAAGGAATGAGTCAAACGACGTAACATCGCGCAAGCGGGTGAATAATACTAAAACTACCTACCTATCTTTTTATTTTTATGTCTTCGCTCTAAAATTGTGCTTGGTGCCCGGTACATTGGAAAGTGGACTACCTGGTTAATATATAAATCTCTTCGGATGCAACGTCTCGTATAATTATGGTCAAACATCACAAAGGTAAGTTTGTTTAACCATTAATTATGTTTTATTGCGCTGCACCAACTGGCGAAAATTGAAGTGCAGTGGATATTTGACTGTAGATGTAAGTGACATATTTTATAGTACCTACGTATATTTAGTTTCGTTATATTGGACAGCTACTACATAGAGGTATACTTTTTCATCAGGGTACATCCATTGTAAAAGCACTACCACACGAATCATCATGCGTAAAGGACATTGTTCGAAACGAAGTCGATTTGGCAATACATAAGTGCAAAGACGAAGTCAGGAAATTGGATTCCCGGCCAATGCGAGAAATATACGACACAAGTGTTGGTCTATTAAAAAATAAAGGTTTTGATTTAGTGACAGCGGTACCTTCCCTCAAAGGAATAAAAAGCGTCTGCTGATTCATTCTTGACTTTGTATCAAGAATGAATCAGCAGACGCTCAAAAAATTTGCCACAGTAAAGTAAGTGAGGTTGAGATTCCCAGAACTCATTTAAATTTCGTTTTGTGTGACTATTTACATGTACATGATTCGGGAAAAGCATCACCCCATGTGATCATTTTCTGTGTGAATAAGAACAAACAAGTGTTGTCCACGATACAACATGTATTCTGTGATGGAACTTTTCAATGTTGCTTGCCACCCTTTGAGCAATTATATGTCATGCACGGAGATATTGGAAGTTCTCTCACTTCAACAAACGTTGTATCATTACTTTACGCTTTGTTGAGTGACCGGAAAACTGAAACGTACGATATATTTTTTAAATTAATCAAAGCTCAGGTACCTACTTTCAACCCCAAGAAATTTACTATTGATATGGAACAAGCCGCTGTTAATGCTATTAAAAAAATTCATGATGCAGATATACAAATTTACTACTTCCATGTCAAGCGAAATATTCTCAAAAGGGGCAAAAACCTTAACTTGCTAAAAAACAAGTACACGAGGAGAATGGTTATGTTATGTATTGCATTGCTACTATTGCCCGTTAGTTGTATAACTGAGGAATGGAACTATATAACAAAAAAATATATCAAGCATGAGCGAAGATCATCCAAATATACAAAAATTAATAAACTACATGAAATACTGGCTCAAGAACGATGACGTTAGAAATATGTGGTCAGTGTTTGGTGAAAGACATCGCACCAATAATTGTAGTGAAAGCTGGAACTCAAGTATCAACAAAATGATTGGCCGTAAACGCCCAAACATCATACAATTGTTAAACGCATTAAAAAGAGATGCTGAACAGAAGCGACGACAGGCCAAGGAAACACGCAAAACAAATAATATCGCTAACGATAAATTTATCCAGGACGCACAGTTGGAATTATTAAACAACAAAATAACTTTTGGGCAGTTTTCAGATATTGTCAGGTAGATTTCATAAAATTCGAAATTCAAAAACGTTTATTTAGTTTAGATGCGTCTTACTACGCCATCCGTTCATAATGCCAGGTGACCTTGTTCTGAAACTTAATTTAATATTTTTTGTCATTTTTAAAAATTTCAATTTCTTTAATTTAATTGTAATTGTATTTTTGTACTCTTTACTAAATTTTATTGTTTTGACGTCAGTAAGTGCCTGTAAAAGTCTTTTTAATACAGTTGCTCAAAAAGTGGTATATTGCAGGGCTGTTAAGCGTGCGGGAAGGTCACCATTACGCACGAGTGCTTTTTCTTTACCAAATGTCAAATGTCTAAAATCTGACACACATTTTGCTTTTTTCCTGCTTTTTTTCTAGCATGCTAAGTTAAGATTGCGCTAAATAATCTGACTGGTCTACCAGATTTTGTATTATAAAAGCATGCCTAAAAGCAAAGCATAACAAAAAGCACGGCCGAACCTTGCTTTTAAAAACACGGCAATCAAAGTATAGCACGCATTTGCTTTGTATCTGCTGTGTACGTACGACGACATATTTGGCGCCATTTTTTTTCTAAAATTTATAAGAAATAAATTACACAATGGTTGTATTTATTGTTTCATTTTTTCGCAACTGTATTAAAAAAGTTGTTCAATACACGTGCGGGACTGTCATTTCAACTCGTTCCGACTGGCTTCCCGCACTTGTAGCGAAAATAACTATTTTAATACAGTTGCTCAAAAAGTGGTACATTGCGAGCGGGATGGTTACCATTACGCACGAATGCCTTTTCATTACCAAATGTCAAAATGTCGACGTTTGCTTTATTTTCATGCTTTTTGAAGCATGCTTATTTGAGATTTCCCAAAAAAATACTAGAAAAGATTTTTGACTTTGAACGCACATCCATACTAATATTATAAATGGGAAAGTGTATGTGTGTGTTTGTTTGTCCGTCTTTCACGGCAAAACGGAGTGACGAATTGACGTGATTTTTTCAGTGGAGATAGTTGAAGGAATGGAAAATGACATAGGCTACTTTTTGTCTCTTTCTAACCCCCCACTTCCCTAAAATGGGGGGTGGAAGTTTGTATGGAGCATTCCGCAATTTTCAAGGTAGAAAGCTAAAAATTGGTATGCGGACTATTTGTGACTAACAAAAAATTCGTGCATAATTTTTTTTGGGAATCTGCCCCCAACCCCTTAAAAGAGGGGGTGAAATTTTATATGGGAATTTTCGCAGTTTGCAAGGTAGGAAACTTAAAATCGGTACACAGACTCTTTGTTACCAACGAAAAATATCTGCTTTATTTTTTTTTGGAAATCTTCCCTGTTACCCCGAATTTAACGCGAGCGAAGCCGCGGGCAAAAGCTAGTTTTAATTAGTTTTGTCCTGAGTGAAGCGAGGGGTTCAAGTTGCCCACCCAAGACGGCGACACTGCTTTATTCCAGAGCTAATACTCTACTTTTCATATCCACTGCGAGCCAATAAAAATTCAGGGCTCATAAATATCACTTTTCACGACTTCTTAAAACAAAGCAAAAAGCTTCTGTAAGGCATGTTTTATCAATGATTCTATTAACAATGTACTTATTTATGTGGTAATTTTCAACATAAACACTGTCACATTATCATTAGCATTACCACCACTATAGTTAACTTGATAATCATCTCATGCATATAATAAATATTCATTAATCAACGTACCTATACGGAAATAAAAATATTGATTAATTATAAATGTAGTTAACACTTTCCTACTACAAAAGCCCATCAAACAAGACAATAAAAAGCAATTCGTAGTCGGTAGGTAAGTTAAATTACCGATGCCGCTTGAAACCCACTTTGTTATCAGACGAACAAGGGAATAAAAATTCACCTTCCACGCAAATCGAACAATAGTCGTATAACCAATCGATGGCTGTTAAACAAATTTCAAGTCGTAAATGTTGCTTTATAGTTACATTATGGACGCGATAATATGGATTTACGATCGGATATTCCGCGGGGCGTGTAACAATATCCACACTGTAAGATCTTAGATTCTTAGACATTGCACAATCAGTGGGCATTCATCTAATCCAACGGGACCCGTGGTTAACAAGCGCTTTATTGTGGCCATATTATCTGTGCCCGAGTGAATGTGATCGATGCGCGGTGTTGCTGTGATAATATTATTAGGAAAGAGTTTGATTTAGTGTTCTCGCAGCAAACCTTTCCAGTAGGAGGTCCACTATTTCAATTGCGGATCTGATGTACTTCAAAAATGTTATGGACTAACCGCCAATTTCACTAAGCTTTCCTTAGCTTAGGAAACTCCTAAGAAGTATGCTGTCATTTTGTGTCTCTAATGAAAAGAATGTGACAGCATGCCACCTTTTTTTTCGGGGGGAAACCGCACCGTACCCGCCCGTTGGCTAGACGGCGAGGGTGTGGGGCTCTCCCGGCAGAGTGCCAGGCAGCCAGGTCTACCCACTAAAACCCCCCGGTGTTCTCCCTGCCCTTGTGGGCGCGCGAGGTAAGGTCCACACTGCGACTCCACTACCCACGCGCTCGGGACAGCATGCATACATAAGAGTATTTTAAACTAAGACAAGGTTGGTAAAATTGGCCATTAGAACCAGAGGGAGACTCTGTACCAGGATCGTGTGCATGGGCACAGATTAGATAATGGCACTGAAATTACTGGGTACCGTGACTTTACATCTTAAGTCACAAGTTGGCAATGTACACTGTGGTTATTGTGTGGGGGTTGCAGTTTTGCTGCGAATCTCACTGGAGCCACATGTATTATAGGTGACTGTTACCACTTACCATCAGGTGGGCAGTTTGCTTGTTTGCTAACATAATTGCAATAAAAAAAATATTTTGACATTTGCTGTCGCGAAAGCTCTTGGCCTTCACCTCACCTCATGGTAAGTAATGATAAGCCCGAAGAGGGAGGCGAGCTGCACCTGGAGAGTCCTGAAGAATTGATGAATTGCCTATCTTACCTATAATTGTCGCAACACCACAATGTTATTATTATTGTTATTATGACGACAAACGCAGATAAGACGGTGGTAGCTAGGTGGGCTCAGAAGCCCTGAACCAAGCAGAAAACTTCTGCCCCCAAGGGGCATCGAGACTGATCCCCAGATCAGTCTCGGTCTTCATTACAAGTCCACGGAGGCGGTTAAACATTTTTTTATATTATCTTCATTTGATAAATTATTCGTAATAGAATGCTGGTACAGTACTTTTAGGTTATTGTTTGATGAAATTTTTTTTAGTTCCTAACTTCCTATCAACAAATATTCCAGTGTAATTTCCTTTCTCCAAATCGTTAAGTTCTTCTTACATTTGATTGGAATCATGATAGAAAGCTTGCAAATGAAAACTTCTGTTGGTTATGAAAAATACCTCTAGTGGCAGTAGTTCGATTGTTAGTCCGGTTAACCGGACAAGTGCCACTTTTTAGTTGCAGTCGTTTGGTTGGTACGAAGCACCGAACTAACGATACCTTTTGGTGGCAATAGTTCGGCTTATCATCATACGAGTAATACGTTGCGTGCGTATGCTTATAATTTTTCATTACTCATACTCTGAAAGTAGGTCTGAAGTTGCCTGCGGAGCGGGTTGAAAGTAATACTTTGCAGCCCTAGGGAGAATCACTTTCAACTGACAGCTGCTGTCAAAGTTTTAAAAAGAAAAGGTCTATTTTGACATTTTTATTGAACCATGTTCTGACTTTCTATACAGCCACTCAATTACCTACAGCACTGTGTAAAATTGAAATAACATAATGTTAAGAATTTAAAGAATAATTTTTATAAATGACTATTTTATTATACTTTCAACTATTCTTTAAAATAACTAATAATATATTTCTTTTGGTGAAGACCTGTCATTGGCTTTTAATTATTATATAAGAAATCTTTTGTGTTAATAGCTGTTGGTTTTACAAAAATAAATAAATAAATAGATTTGGGCAAAATATTAAACATTTCTTCAATGATGAAAATGAAAAAAAATATGGCTGAATAGCTTGCTGGTCACAGAAAAAAAAGCGGGATATCGGCAATCCGATCTTCATTTGTTTTTTCGAGTTTTAATTGTTTATTCCTCCGTATAGCAGAGATTTCATACATAAGAGAAGAGACAAAAGCAGAAGTTGTTGATTTGATAAAATTAAATTCACTCATAATATGGTCTTTTGCTGATTCATATTTTTATTTTTACTTTCCTTGTATTCGTAATGAAAAGCACAGTGTTTACCTCGGGTAAAAGACTTATTTAGTCCCTCGATCTAAATAAGTTACTTTCACCCCTAGGGTAACAATGTACTATTTCATTACTCATACTCTGAAAGTAGGTCTGAAGTTGCCTGAGGAGCGGGTTGAAAGTAATACTTTTCAGCCCTAGGGAGAATTACTTTCAACTGACAGCTGCTGTCAAAGTTTTAAAAAGAAACTAGTTTTTTGTCACATTTTTATTGAACTATGTTCCTACTTTCTATACAGCCACTCAATTACAGCGCGGTGTAAAATTGAAATAACATGATATTAAGTATTTAAAGAATATCTTTTTGAAATGACTTTATTATAGTTTATTTTCAACTATTTTTTTAAAAAACATAGATTTGGGCAAAATATTTACCATTTTTTAAATTATGAAAATGAAAAATAATAGCTGAATAGCTGGCCGGCCCAGAAGAAAAAAATAAAATAAGCGGGAAAGCGGCAATGCGATCTTCATTTGTTTTTTTTCATTTGTAGAGTTTTGTTAATAATTTCGTGTAGCAGAGATTTGTATTAACTGTTAATTATATTTCTATAACATTGCGTTAATAATTAACACAATGAGTTCATTTGATTCAGGTATGAAGTTAACGCCTGATTTTATAAGAGAAAGCGGGCTAAAGCAGAAGTTGTTGATTTATGTAAAATAAAATTTACACGTTTTTTCTTTAGCTAATTCAGTGTTTTATTTTTACTTTCCTTGTACCTATTCGTAATGAAAAGCACAGTGTTTACCTCGGGTTAAAGAATTTTTTAGTCCCGAGACACCAATAGGTCGAGGGCTACTTTCACCCCTGGGGTAACAATGTACTATTTGCGGTTTTTCCTAAATTTCCACTTCTGTCGCTCACCAGATACGAGTATATCCTAAAATATTTTGACACTGTAACTAAGATCTTAGACACCAATTTTTTAGCAAAAGCTATATTAAGAAAATAATCACAAAAATAGACAAACAAAACAATATTATAGCAGGTTCGGTATTTAAATGGCAATGATTATGTAGAGCTGTTCTACTTACTATATCAATTCCTAAAAGCTTTTAGAATTGAAGACGCCTTTTTTGCGGTATGTAAAAAAACCGTACAAAATGCTTATTAATGAAAATACGTATCGAAACATGTTTTGATGGTCACCATTAAAAAGTGTTTTGATAAATCGAACTACATAAAATGAAGAAACCCAAATACACCCACCGCCACCCACTATTTTAAAACAATACCCGAAAACTCCTCTTCCGAGTGCACTTTGAATGTCCATCTAATTTTAGTATGATGAAATAGGATCTAGACAAATGAATGCATCCCACGTAACAATTGACTTATTGTTCGCATTGCTTATAGTCCCACAAGCCCGAAGTATTATTAATGTTTTTTAACAAACAAATGAAATGTAGCTTGATTGCTTTTCGCCCAAACAAATAAAACTATAAAGTAGAAGCTTTTAAAAATGTGTCATTTAAAATAATTATGTTGACTAGCGGTTTTGGTGTATAAACAAAAATATTTAGGTAGGTACACAATTGGTGACATAAGTGACGAGGGCGAACTTATCTCTATAAGAGATCTCTACCGGCCAACACCAGTTATTAGAACTGCGGGTAAAAGTGTAGGTACAGTATAAGAATACTGCATAAATTATGATACTTATTAATATAAATAGAAAACATTTATAAAAATAAGCCCATAAACGCTCGTTCCGCAAGGTTCAGTGCTCTCCCCATCCCTGTTCATTCTGCATATCAATGACATGTTGTCCATTGAGAACATACATTGTTATGCAGATGATAGTACGGGTGATGTGCGGTATACCCACCACCAGAATGTCCCTCAGATTTCGTTGCAAGAAAGGCGGTCATAACTTGTGTCTGAAGTCGAGGACTCTCTAGGGCGAGTCTCCGAATGGGGTGCAAAGAACTTAGTTAAGTTCAACCCCACGAAGACACAAGTATGCGCATTCACTGCGAAGAAGGACCCATTTATCGTAGTGCCTCAGTTCCAAGGAGTTACTCTTCGTATGTCCGGTAGTATTAGGATCCTCGGTGTGGAAATTTCTGCCAAAGTGCAGTTTGGGAGTCATTTGGAGGACAAAGCCAAATTGGCGAGCAAAAAACTGGGCGTCCTAAACAGAGCCAAGCAGTACTTCACTCCTAGTCAGCGGCTGATGCTTTATAAAGCATAAATACGGCCGCATATGGAGTACTGCTCGCACCTCTGGCGGCTGATGCTTTATAAAGCACAAATACGGCCGCATATGGAGTACTGCTCGCACCTCTGGCGGCTGATGCTTCATAAAGCACAAATACGGCCGCATATGGAGTACTGCTCGCACCTATGGGCAGGAGCTCCGAAATATCAACTCGACCCACTTGACTCCTTGCAAAGGCGTGCATTCCGCATCGTTGGTGATCCCAGTATCACGGTTTCAATGGAGACGCTGGAGCAAAGGAGAGACTTTGGTTCTCTTTGCGTGCTCTATCGGCTCTTTAACGGGGAGTCCTCTGAGGAACTGTTTGCAATGGTGCCCTCGTCACCTTTTTATCATCGCACCACCCGCCACCGCAATAGAGTTCATCCGTACCACCTGGAACCGATCTTGTCTAGCACAGTTCAGTTTCAGCGTTCATTTCTTCCACGTACGTGCAGACTCTGGAACGAACTCCCAGCTGCGGTGTTTCCTGAGCGCTACGATATGTCCAACTTCAAACGAGGTTTAAAAAGAGCACATCTCTCCAGGTAGGTAGCAACTGAGCTTTGCCCCTGGCATTGCAGATGTCCATGAGCGGTGGTTACCACTTACCATCAGGTGGGCCACTTGCTCGTCTGCCACCTTTAGCATAAAAAAAAGCACTTTCAAGCTCTATATTTCGCAAATGGAAAATCGAATCGTCATATAAACCTTACAAAGTTACAGTCCCGTAATATTTTAGGGAAAGATATTATATTATAACCTTCCTCGAAAAACGGGATATCCAACAACAAAATATTTTTAAAATTCGTAACAGTAGTTCCTCTTTTCTTCAGCTTTATAATATTAGTTTATGTAATAAAAATACAAAACAATTGTTTCCCCAAATAAGTAAGAAAATTGTAGTTTATGTTGAAATATTACAGTTATTACCGAAAATTTTGTTTTACGGAATATAAAAATGGTGAAACACGACTTTGTACTTATTAAGCTTTTAAGATGATTTCGTTTATTGTGATTTTGTTTTGCTCAATGATTGAAGACCTCTGTAAAGTTTCCCAACAAGTGGGTCTTAAAATGAATATGGACAAGCCTAATACTATGGTATTGTATTGTAAAATGATTTGCTCATATTGAGGAATAAGCCAAAATAAAATAACTCATCTATTAAACATAATTTTGGACTTCATTCGACTACCTGCAATAAATTGGGTGAAAATGTAGAGTAGATAAGATGATGAAAAATTGTTTATGAAGAAAGAAGATAGAAAAAATAACCTTCACAAAACTAATGTTATTAATATTAGGTCATGTCTTAAAAAGTGCTATTTTTTTTACTAATAAAATTCGTTTCAATATCCATGATATCACGGTAATATAAATATACTAAGTATTATTGGGTCCGGCAGACGTTGTCCTGCCCGATTACAATGCCACCTACTGGGTTCAACTGTACTTTTAAACCTTCCCTGAACTGATTCAAATACATTACCGTGTCAATATCAATAAAATTTACAAAAAAAATATTTTGAACGTTATTGTGAGTATTTTCCCATTACACTGCTTAGTTTGTTAAGTTTTCTGTATTCTAAAGTGATTTATATTAATATGATTAGCTTCCACTCACGAGTTATATTTTTGACGGCACATAGAAAAACAAGTTTTGTTAAAGGCAAAAGAAAAATCTCAGCTTTTTAAGTAGATCAGCCTCCTAACCATGATCATTCAAAACAATATTAAAACCCAACTGAGAGCGGGATGGCGCTATACACAGCAGTGTCTCTGTTTCAATATTGTTTTAACCTTGCTATAAGCAATTATGGTAGAGCTCGGTTACATGCTGTTTTGCTTCCCTAATTTAATTTACCCCGGTGAAGCTGGATCATAGCTCACTTCAGCTCTCCCAAGCAGACTGCAGTGCTTGAACTCGCCTTCGGCATTAACATTCCCGATAATTACTCAACGTGACTCAATTTGCATCAGAACAGAATGCTCGCACGGTGCTCACTTTCATCTCATTAAATAAAGATGAAGCATGTCAAGGGGAATTAGAATTCTTAGAATAAGTGGGTTACTGTTTTAGGAACAAAAGAAATAGGTGCGCGTCAGTGTGAGAGGGCGCGCGGGCGCACCGCCTGCGCGCACCTGGCAGGGCGGCGCGGGCGCGGGCCGATCATTAAAAATGTTTATTTAAAAATCCGACCGCTTAACGCTGGATGGCTTGATGCAACAAACAAACATTTTTCTTATAACTGAAACACAGGAAATACGCTACCTACGTGTTCTTGTGATCCCACACAAAACGAACGTTGCAATTGTTTATTGCAAGTCAAAAATAAGGAATAGTAATCGTCTAAGTAATAAATTTTCGAGGTTTGACAATTTTTTAAATTTACAGTGCTGCATCCAATATTTCTAAATGCGTCTAAATATTGGGTATCTCAAGGATGCAGTACTGTAAATTTAATAAATTACAGACTGCTTTATTAATGATTATTTTATGCTTTATTTTCTATTGTGGTCGACCTTTTATTGTAAGTATAATAAGTTCGCGGTAGTGTAATGAAGATAACCGTTTATATACATAGACATAAGACTCCGTATCATGAGTGTGAGAGCATATTCCTCAGAGAGTTGAATGCTGCCTATTTGCTTGGAATGAAAAGTCAGTGGTGGTGTGGAATATTATTTGATAGTTTCATCAGGATCATATTATTATGTTTCTTCGTTGACTATGTACTGAAAATATTTCACCTACATTCATTTTCGATCAAAACTCTTTCTTCAGGACTCTTTTACGGGTAGGAAAATTTTTATTTTTACATGAATAGAAGATAATATCAACAGAGTAAATAATTAGTAAAAAGATTACGTGCTCCTAGATTCAAACTTACTACTTTACCTCTTTATTATACTCGTGGATTGTAGATAAATCTGCATTGTGTTTCGTGCATTAACTCATCCCTTTATAACATTATTGGTCTGTCTATTTTCCTAATGTGTTGGAACATCGGCCGCTCAAACCCAACTGTGCTTTCAGTACTGTAAAGTCTTCCTGAAATATCAACAACATATCAACGCCTATAACCGTACGTCGGAATAAACGAGATAGCCCTTTGTTTATTTGTATTACGCGATCCGCCAGTAAATGATTGCGTTTAGATAACATCGAAAATTTTATAGTATTTGAAGGACGCTCTGCTTTTCGAAATACGCACAGTAGAGGCACAGTTTAACAAATACATTGTTAAACTGTGGCAGAGGTGACTTGCTCTGTTATGGATTCAACGGAATATAATCGAGTTCAAAGCAACAAGAACATAGCAATTTAATGATGCGCCTACAATAACTTTGAGGCTTTCGAAAATATATTTCTGAATGTAATTTAAGTAATACTTTTCAAAGAGCTTTGTTTATTGACTGAAATTCTACTTTTAAGGGGAAAGTATGCCGTAGGACTCTGGTTCACCAGTGCATATTCCACTAGCTTTCCCATACCCTTTCTCAACAAACTAGCTTTCCGCTCGCAGCTTCGCCCGCGTTATCTTCGTTTTTCCCGTGGGAATATTTTCCCGTAGAAAAATATTCTACAGCCTATATTATTACTCAGTGATATTGTAGCATTTTATTAGTGAAGGAGTTTTTCAAATCGGTCCAGTAGTTTCGGAGCCTATTCAATTCAAACATACAAAATAAATACAAATCATTCCTCTTTATAATATTAGTAAGTAAGTACCTATATAATATTAGTATAGATAACGAGTCGATTCACGAACACAACTCAGACCCCCTAGACAAGATGCCTTTCGATAATCGCTAACGCAATCGCTAGAAGGAAAATGTATGCGATTTGACATAAGCCCTCGTTTAGCTTTCGAGCGCAATTGTCAAATCTCATACATTATCCATTTAGCGATTGCGTTTGCGATTATCGAAAGGCATCTTGTCTAGGGGGGCAGTTCGTGTCGGTTTGTGCCGACACAGTGTCGTAACTATTCAAAATTTCTATAGCGATCAAAGAATTATTTTAAAATATGTTTTTGTTATAGCATAAAACACGTCAAGTCAAAATGTTTGTTTATAAAAGATGTGATTCACTACCACAATTCCTATAAAAGTAACGGGTACTTTATTATTTATTACTTAAAAATATTACGACAAAAAGCAAATGAATTTTAAGTGAAATCATGTAATTTGATTGTTTTTTACAACCTAGTTGGAAAACAAGCATGCAGTTGGTGCCTACATGTGGTTCCTGGAATACTTGTAAATCTTCAATCCCAGTAAGGATGCCAATGTTGCGAACTTGTGACATAAGATATCAAGTCACTGCACTCAGTTATTTCACTGTCTGTCAAATAAATAAGATCATAAATATCAGAAAGTCGATTTTAAAAAGGCATTCTCCACCTAACCCCAGGCGATGTAAGTATTTTCAGAGAGATAAGAAGTGTGCCGCTTGTCAAAACAAAAGTACTTATGATGGATATCACACGTCAGAATAGAGAGGTTCGTTAGGGCCCTTTTGAGACGGGTGGCGCTGCCGCTATGACAGTAATATCCCGAATGTTTACACAGCAATAAACGCGCTTATACGCACTAAACTATGATATGAAAAGTTTTAAAAAGCTCTCAGTAGATCAAACAACACGAGACGCGTCTGCAGACGGCGTAAGGTTACGGTCGGGTCACATTTGTGCCGAATAAATAGTCGGGTGTTAAAGGAACACTTTATTGTGCCGTTGGCCCGTGAAACCCCGTCGGACGCGAAATACTTGTTTATTTTTAATCCTTCGAAAACGACCGTCCCTTGCAGTATTTTTATCAACTATCCACAATTGCCGTTTAACATACAATTGTGATGTGGTTTTCGTAATGGCTTATTCAGGTTTATGTTTCAATAAAACTGTTGTGAATGTTTTACTGTTGCCCTGAATTCTCTTAGTTATTTCTGTGTGTTTGTTCTGCCTTAAATTTCGAAGGATTATGTTAAGTGCCTTTTTAGTGGTTAGTAGTACAATGTGTTACAGATATACCTATTTTGTAATAAAATAGAATTGAAATTAGAATACATGACGGCGACAATTAATGATGTCGTGTCGTTGGTATCTAAAGTTATTATCTCACTCAAATTTTAATAATGGCATTCTTATACTCAAAAAATACTTCAATTTGAATTCGTTTACTTCTAGGCATATCTTACAGTATAGTTAAAAAGTAGACTTAGGTATACCTAACACCTAAAAAAATTAAATTCGATTTTATCTAATGTATTTCATACTCAAAATTCTTTGTTCAATATAGATCTTACAAGCACTTATTGACGTCAAACTAAATACAGAAATATAAATAACCAAGTATCTTTATAAAAAAAATTATTAACTAAGATATTTAACAATTTATTTATTTATTTCTTCTATACACATAATTTAGATGTATACAAATACAAGTAAAAAGAAATCAAAGTTTTCTCTATCTAACCTATCCGGAAATTTAGAGAGCCTTCTCGAGAAGAACAAGCAAAAAACTCGAATGCTATAATTTTTTGTATCTTAAATTGTCAACATTACAATAATAGTATTTCACAAACATGATTTTGATTTTAAAAACATGTAAAGACGTTTCAGAGTGATTGAAACAGTTATTCAAATCAAATACATTTATAAATATTTCATAATTTACTTAGTAAATACTTAGATAAGTATATAGAGTTTAACGATCCTACGAGTATTACAATAAGTTTAAGAGTTGAAATCAGATCTGAATCCTTAGTGTTATTGTATCATTTTAATGACATTAGACTTTGTGTAAAGTACCTACTTTTGTAGATATAAACTGTAAAGATAAGTTTGCACTGCTAACATAAGATCTGAAAAGATGAACCTGGGACAGATCTGGTACTGGATAGGGTTCTCATAATAGTCTTAATGAGAATTAAAATAGCATAATTAAAATCTATTTTTTCTACACAAATATAATATTTAGTTAGCCATAGTCAAGAAAACGTCGTAAGTACTATTACAAATATTTAACCTGTTTATTAGTCACCATTTCAATTGCACACCACGAATTTGTAACTTAATCCACTATAAGGGTAACCATTGGAGTGTAAAAATGATAGGCATGTCTAGGCGAATGAATTGATCGTTGAGCAACAAGTTCAATTGAACATATCACGATGCGCAAGCTTATAAAGGGCTTGGAGACTTTCCATGTAAGTGTATGAGAGAAAGCGGCCAGTGGCGGGATTGGTAGGTCTTATGCGAATGTACGAGCATTTACAATTGAGAAAAGAACCAGTGCCGCGATTGAGGGCTATCTTTATTGATTTGTAAATCAATGGCTATCTTACTTAAATGCATATAATATATTTTTAACCGACTTTAAAAACACTTAAAGTAATTTTGGATGCCTTCAAATGACTATAATGCATATTAATAAGATGCGGTAAACTCACACTCACACACAGTAAATTAAGATATGATTAGATTGGAAAAACTACGGTATCGACATCAACGGTAGTCGCCTATATAACCCATCTAAAATTCGCTGATGATATTGTCCTGTTAGAAAAAGACTCCAAAAAACTAGGACACAAGCTTAAAGCCATAGCGGAAAAAGCGGAGATGTAGGATTAGTAATGAATACTTACAAAACAAAGCTGATGATCAACTCTTCAGAAGTCAACATAGAGGTTTAGGGAAACAGGTTAGAATATGTGAAAGAATATGTTTACCTAGGTCAAATTATATCTTCGTAGGACTCTATGTCTAAAGAAATAAATAAAAGAATAGCATGTGGGTATAAGAAACATTGGTCCCTAAAAGAAATGATGAAAAACAAAAATTTTGGCATGCATTTTAAGAAAAAGACTGCATCCTCCCGTCCATGACATACGGCTGTAAATCATGGGCATTAACAGACAAGCAATGAGAAAAACTAGCTAATACACAAAAGGAACACACAAAGGGAAAAGGAGCTTGTTGGGAATCGGACTTAGTGATAAAATCAGAAATTCTGAAATAAGAAGAAAAACTAAAGTTGTAGATATATGAACTTGTATAGAACACGCAAAATGGGGTTAAAGGTTGAACAGAACAAATGCTACGTTGCAAAATAAATAAATGGAGCAAACAAGTAACCTTTCCATCTTATTTTCGGACGCCCCTTTCTTCTACGGTACCCTAGAGCGGACTGTAGAAGAAAGGGTCGTCCGAAAACAAGATGGAAAGACGATATCCGCCTAAGCTTTTACCTTTTACCACCTTACTGGACCAGAGTAGCAGAAGATAGAACTCAGTGGAGAGAGACCTGGAGGCCTATGCCAAGAGGCACGCCGAATTGCGAGACATAGCATAGTAAATAGAACTTGGAAATATGCATTGCAAAATTTGTGTCGAATTCGGAAGAAAAGAGACCTATTATCTATACTATAATATTATAAAGCTGAAGAGTTTGTTTGTTTGTTTGTTTGCTTGCTTGAACGCGCTAATCTCAGGAACTACTGATTCAAATTGAAAAATTCTTTTTGTGTTGGATAGTCCATTTATCGAGGAAGGCTTTAGGCTATATAACATCACGCTACGATGAATAGGAGCTGAGCATCAATGAAAAATGTTTCAAAAATGGGAAAAAATAGTATGGCGGAACGTAGTTCGCGAGCACAGCTAGTTATGATTATAAGCGACCTAGCAAAATAGCTAAAACCGCAGGTTACGGTAAAAACACTCAAAAGAAAAAAATATATTGGAATGAAAATAATCATCACGTTTTATATTGAAATCGGTGCCAAAAGTTAAACAAATTTCATTATATTAATACTTTTTACTAGATCATTTCTTGGTACCAACTTCAATATTAAAATGTAATGACTTTGCATACAAAAATATGTTTCCTGCGCTTTATTGAAGTATTGTGTATTTTTTGGAAAATATTTTTATTTGTTTTTTTTTTCTGTAAATTTTTAATACTATAATGCGTTTTAGTATATGATCACAAAAAAAATAAAAAATCTGTATTACAATACTACATAACTGTTAGTAAGATCTTTTGAATTGTTTTAATTTTTATTACCTACCACCCATTCAGGACGTCTTTTAGCTGATAAGAAGAATGGGCGCAAGAAACTCATCATCTTTATCAGAAGTATCGACATTTACAATAAATTCTGTTGTTTCCATACACAACAGAATTAGTTTACGTGTTTACATAAATATATGTAGTAATACACAATAACATTCCTTGACATTGTAAAGAGTGATGTCTACAAATGTACAATTGTACACTCAATAATCGTTGACTTTATTACACTTTTTCAAAACCTTAACAAATCTTTTTCATGCGCTTTAAACTCATGGAAAGACAAATCAGTTAAACTTTGTGTTACTTTGTAGTTAAATAAAAGGTAAAATTTGACACCAACTTCAAAATAAAAACGGGCCAAATGCGAGCTCGACTCGCGCAACGAGGGCTCCCAACAATATACATGCTTACGGTTTTCAGATTTTTTTCCTTAATATGCGCTATAAATTTTTTATCAAATTCTATGATTCGAGGTCAACCGGAAGTACCCTATAGGTAGGTTTAAATTCCCCTGTAAAATCGCAAAATATGTGAAACAAACGGTTATATCTTTTGATCGTATAATTTTTCACAGCTATAATACAAGTTTAATTTTTCACAGCTGAAAGAAACCATAGCCCGAAGAAATTTAAGTTTGATACCATATCTACGCGTTTTTGACCAATAGGGTCTTGACAGACAGACGAATCGACGACAGGTAGATGGACAGGCAGACAGATAACAAGACAACAATCTTAGATAACAATCCTGTAAGGGTTCCGTGTTTTTCTGTTGAGGTACGGAACCCTAAAAATGTGATGATGTGTGTATTATTCTAAATATTTTTGTATATTTGAAGTCAGTATTTATTTTTGTAAAATATTAAGCTGAAAAATAAAGCTGAAAAGCTGATTTTATCAGCTTACCGAAAAAACTTAAAAGAATACAACTAAGGTTTAAAACATGCCTACTGTATTTTAAAAACTACTTCTAACTTCTAAAAGTCAAGGATCCTTTCATTATTAACTAGGCTAATAATTATCAGATGCAAATACCTGAATAGCTTCAGAAAAAACACGAAAGTTGGAAGTGCCTATATAAAATTTAAGGATTTACTTCGATTTTGCTGGGATCCCATCACCAGATTCTTAACAGATGAAATCAATTGGAAAGTACGAGTACGAGGCTCGTATACCTACTCTCTCAATCAAAAAGATTTTTCCTAATCGGTAATTAAATGACGGAGTTATGAGGTAGGGTATAACATTTAAATAAATTATACAGCGGAATTGACAACCTCCTCCCTTTTGCGAAGTCGGTTATAAATAGTTATACCTTTCATCGTGAACGTACCTCAAGCTTTTTAAGCATACGTACTTACGTTGGATAACTGCAAGTTTATTTTTCATTCTTGTGTTAAAATTGTGAATTTGGAAATTCTTCCTTTCCATATTTTCAAAAATATACTGTCATATTAATTTCTCAAAATGAATTTCTTAAAGAATCCTGAACCTAACACCAGAATAATTTAAAAAAAATAATATGACTTGCTCTAAACGATATCTAAAGATTTATTTTCTTCTCTTTTTGATTTTTTTATGAACTTATTTATTTTAATATATTTTTTTAGTTTATTCCTACTGCAAAATGCTATTCTTGACTTTTCATGTACTGAGTCCTCTTTGGTGAGGTCTACAATGGTCAAGTTAGAAATTGCAGGAGCAACCAACTGCGGGGCACAACTAACCAATTCTTGGTATAGGCTGTCATTCTGCTGAGCAGTGACTTTCAGAGCAGTCTCCTCCAGATCTGAGATGTGATGATGGGCCTCACGTAGTTCCTGTTCCAATTTGGAAGTTCTTCTAAGGGTCTGCTCGTACTCATCACTGCATTCATCGAACCTATCAACTATTGACTGGAGTCTGTCCCGCTCATCAACAATATCATTAAATCTAAAATGTAACGATGCCAATTCACTTTTAAGCCTACTGTTATTATTCAAAACCCCTACTAGTTCCTTCTCATTATCCTCCCTTTCATTTTCCAGTTGGACACATTGCTCCTTTGCAGCCTTAAGTTCCTGCAAGGTCAGTTGAAGTTTAGACTCCTCTTGGCGTGACAGGGCCCTTCGTGTCATCATTTTAAGGTTGTAAATTACAAGTAACAAAATTTATTAACGAAGGAACAATTTGTCAACTAAAAATGGGAAGGTAGGTATTTCTAAAATTACCGGTTAATCACAATATATTTAAATGATTATATCAAGGTAGAAACTGACTATATCTTCATTGAATATCCGCTTATATACGAGATATAATAATAATATTCAAGAGAAACAGTCAGTCAATACTTACTTTGATAAAATCAGCTGTTTCGAGGTTAGCGGTATCGACACTTTTATTTCATTTAAAGTCACAAACAATCACAACCATTAATTAACTATAATTAATCACTTATATGTACACCTATTAAAAGCTTAATATTGGTAATTGGGCTTTAAGAAATTAATTTAAATAATTAACAAATACGGAGCACAAATATTTTGATGTTTGACTTAGTGTTGCCAGACGAGAAAAAAAAATATAAATACGGGTCAGTACGTGGAGTGGTTTTAAAAAACACATCTTTACTCCCAACTCAAAAGAGACCTTCAATCATCAGATTAGCAACAATAGCTACTAACACAACATCTGGTAGTCACCAGATGCAAATATCTGAATGGCTTTTTCGCAAAACGTCTACTTCGCAAAATGTCTACCAGTATGGATTATGAAAAAAATAAAAATTTTACAAAAAATAAAAACCGACTTCAAAAACACTGAAAGTTAAAAATAATATAAGAATAGGTACAGACAACATCACACTTTTATATTGAAGTCGGTGACAAATTTTAAGACTTTCTAGGAGATAATCGTTTGGCACCGACTTCAATATAGAAGTGTGATGTTGTCTGTACCTATTCTTATATTATTTTTAACTTTTCAGTGTTTTTGAAGTCGGTTTTTATTTTTTGTAAAATTTTTATTTTTTTCATAATCCATACTGGTAGACATTTTGCGAAGTAGACGTTTTGCGAAAAAGCCATTCAGATATTTGCATCTGGTGACTACCAGATGTTGTGTTAGTACCTATTGTTGCTAATCTGATGATTGAAGGTCTCTTTTGAGTTGGGAGTAAAGATGTGTTTTTTAAAACCACTCCACGTACTGACCCGTATTTATATTTTAAGTGATTCAGGTGAACTGATAGCGAAAAACCACTTATATTTTGGGTCTAGAAAATAAATCTTTAGATATCGTTTAGAGCAAGTCATATTATTTTTTTTAAATTATTCTGGTGTTAGGTTCAGGATTCTTTAAGAAATTCATTTTGAGAAATTAATATGACAGTATATTTTTGAAAATATGGAAAGGAAGAATTTCCAAATTCACAATTTTAACACAAGAATGAAAAATAAACTTGCAGTTATCCAACGTAAGTACGTATGCTTAAAAAGCTTGAGGTACGTTCACGATGAAAGGTATAACTATTTATAACCGACTTCGCAAAAGGGAGGAGGTTGTCAATTCCGCTGTATAATTTATTTAAATGTTATACCCTACCTCATAACTCCGTCATTTAATTACCGATTAGGAAAAATCTTTTTGATTGAGAGAGTAGGTATACGAGCCTCGTACTCGTACTTTCCAATTGATTTCATCTGTTAAGAATCTGGTGATGGGATCCCAGCAAAATCGAAGTAAATCCTTAAATTTTATATAGGCACTTCCAACTTTCGTGTTTTTTCTGAAGCTATTCAGGTATTTGCATCTGATAATTATTAGCCTAGTTAATAATGAAAGGATCCTTGACTTTTAGAAGTTAGAAGTAGTTTTTAAAATACAGTAGGCATGTTTTAAACCTTAGTTGTATTCTTTTAAGTTTTTTCGGTAAGCTGATAAAATCAGCTTTTCAGCTTTATTTTTCAGCTTAATATTTTACAAAAATAAATACTGACTTCAAATATACAAAAATATTTAGAATAATACACACATCATCACATTTTTAGGGTTCCGTACCTCAACAGAAAAACACGGAACCCTTACAGGATTGTTATCTAAGATTGTTGTCTTGTTATCTGTCTGCCTGTCCATCTACCTGTCGTCGATTCGTCTGTCTGTCAAGACCCTATTGGTCAAAAACGCGTAGATATGGTATCAAACTTAAATTTCTTCGGGCTATGGTTTCTTTCAGCTGTGAAAAATTAAACTTGTATTATAGCTGTGAAAAATTATACGATCAAAAGATATAACCGTTTGTTTCGCATATTTTGCGATTTTACAGGGGAATTTAAACCTACCTATAGGGTACTTCCGGTTGACCTCGAATCATAGAATTTGATAAAAAATTTATAGCGCATATTAAGGAAAAAAATCTGAAAACCGTAAGCATGTATATTGTTGGGAGCCCTCGTTGCGCGAGTCGAGCTCGCATTTGGCCCGTTTTTATTTTGAAGTTGGTGTCAAATTTTACCTTTTATTTAACTACAAAGTAACACAAAGTTTAACTGATTTGTCTTTCCATGAGTTTAAAGCGCATGAAAAAGATTTGTTAAGGTTTTGAAAAAGTGTAATAAAGTCAACGATTATTGAGTGTACAATTGTACATTTGTAGACATCACTCTTTACAATGTCAAGGAATGTTATTGTGTATTACTACATATATTTATGTAAACACGTAAACTAATTCTGTTGTGTATGGAAACAACAGAATTTATTGTAAATGTCGATACTTCTGATAAAGATGATGAGTTTCTTGCGCCCATTCTTCTTATCAGCTAAAAGACGTCCTGAATGGGTGGTAGGTAATAAAAATTAAAACAATTCAAAAGATCTTACTAACAGTTATGTAGTATTGTAATACAGATTTTTTATTTTTTTTGTGATCATATACTAAAACGCATTATAGTATTAAAAATTTACAGAAAAAAAAAACAAATAAAAATATTTTCCAAAAAATACACAATACTTCAATAAAGCGCAGGAAACATATTTTTGTATGCAAAGTCATTACATTTTAATATTGAAGTTGGTACCAATTTCGCAAAACGTCTACTTCGCAAAATGTCTACCAGTATGGATTATGAAAAAAATAAAAATTTTACAAAAAATAAAAACCGACTTCAAAAACACTGAAAAGTTAAAAATAATATAAGAATAGGTACAGATAACATCACACTTCTATATTGAAGTCGGTGCCAAACGATTATCTCCTAGAAAGTCTTAAAATTTGTCACCGACTTCAATATAAAAGTGTGATGTTGTCTGTACCTATTCTTATATTATTTTTAACTTTCAGTGTTTTTGAAGTCGGTTTTTATTTTTTTGTAAAATATTTTTTATTAACCGACTTCAAAAAAGGAGAAGGTTCTCAAATCGATGCGTATGTTTTTTTTTCAAATTTTAAGACTTTCTAGGAGATCATCGTTTGGCACCGACTTCAATATAAAAGTGTGATGTTATCTGTACCTATTCTTATATTATTTTTAACTTTCAGCGTTTTTGAAGTCGGTTTTTATTTTTTGTAAAATATTTTTTTTAAACTTTTTAGTGAATGAAATCTTTTTCGGTGAGCTGGTATTAAATTAGGGTTTCCCTCGATTTTTATAGGATCCTATCATCAGAACCTGACTTTGGTAACCTTGGGACTACCCCAGGAGTATACTCTATCGAATACAAAATGAATTGTGAAAATCGGTCCACAATTGGCGGTTTAATCGCGTAACATACACACTAAACACGTTGGACACACGTAAAAATTTAATGGTTTTCCTCTATTTTTATGGGATCTCATCATCAGATCCTAACTTTGGTGACTATGGGACCACCCTTGGAGTATACTCTATCGAATACAAAAAGAATTTTGCAAATCGGTCCACAATTGGTGGGGTAATCGCGTAACATACACACAAAAAAAACATAGGCATCGAATTGAGAACCTCCTCCTTATTTGAAGTCGGTTAAAAAAAGATCAAAACAAACCAACGTGCCTATAAAGTTTGACGTTTTCACCCGATCTACCTGGGATTCCATCATCAGAACCTTTGGCCGCTTCGTGCAGCCGCAGAAGGACGGGCGGGTCCACTGCACCGGTCGCCAGTCGTGTTTTTCGCACCCCCTTTTCTTAGAGAGGGGCAAATTTTTGTTTGATTTTTTTATGTTAGGATTTTTGGGCATATGTTGGCGATTCAGAATAATTTTTTTTTCGGCTATAAATGAAGATGGGTTTCTGTAAACGACTTACTAAGACAATGTCAAGATCACAAATATAGATCACAAAAAACCATGCAAACATCAATATCGTAATGATAAATAGACAGTGTAGGTAGTCGTTCTTGAGATCGACGATTCAATTTTAAAATAAAGCATGTATTGAATTATTTTGAGCTTTCAGAGAAATAAACGATCGAACGCAATACTAATCGCTTCATATCATGAGCAGCTTTTTGCGACAGTCGATCGTCAAGATAATACTTCTGATGCATCGAAGCGGCAGGAAGCGACTCAAACTCAAACTCAAAAATCTATATTAAATATAGACCTTTACAGGCACTTATTGACGTCAAAAAAAACATAAAAATGTTCAACCAAGAATCTAATTAACTAAATTATTTAATCCTTGTATGTACACACACCCCAACCATTATTAAGATGTGTGCAAATACAAGTCAAATGAAAATAAAAAAAAAATGACTCTACACCTGTTCGGAAATTGGGAGAGCCTTCTCGAGAAGAACAGGCAAGAAACTCGAAAAACGAATAGTATCGTATATATGACACCCTTTAAGATTACTCTAGAGTAACTTGAGGCGATACACAAAAAAGGTTAACGACAAGATAAAATTGTCGCAGTCCGCGCATCTGATAATCACTAGTCAAAACCGAAACCACTTACGTTTGCGTCTGTCTTTGCGGAAACACGCATTTGGGGCACGCGAATTGTTGGTCGCCAGCCACGTAGTGTTCGGAACTGCGTCCTAGTTGTGGCCCGGTCGGCCTACATACCTCATACAATGAACCTTTAATTAGACTGTAATGAACTAACACCGCTCAAGTTTACATTTAGACCGTCAAGTTTACGAAACGCGCATGGCACTATTGTTTATGAAGCAAAATGTCACTACCTATATTTGTTGGATCAATAAGACGCCAAAATGCTGTCCATCAAAATCATCAAAAAAATAATAAAACATAATAACTTTTTATGATAGTAGAAAAAAAAGCTTTTTTATACTGAGATTTCACGATAATTATCTAGATAAAATAAGAAATCATTCACACTTAATAATATTGGCTATTTGTTACAAAAGAACAATAGTAAATTTTCATTTAATAAAGGCATTTATCACGCATTTATTTTTGTACATATTAGAGATTCATAAGATAGGTAGAGTCATAGGTGATAGCAGGAAGGATGTGTAGAAGAATTAGTTGTACCTACAACCCGATGAGGGGTCATTTAGTTTATTTGGGCTCAAACTCAGTACACTTTTTTAGATGGCCTAAGATCCCTAATGGGGAAGTTCCTCTGACTTTCGTAAGTTGTACCTAGAAATGCCATGTTGTGTTCCTTTCATACACATATGAGGCATGTAAGAGATGTTGTCTTGTTAAGCTAAGAGACGTCTTATTGAATGCGACGTACTAAGTTGAGACATGTAAGAGATGTTGTCTAGTTAAGCTAAGAGACGTCTTATTGAATGCGGCGTACTAAGTTGAGACATGTAAGAGATGTTGTCTAGTTAAGCTAAGAGACGTCTTATTGAATGCGACGTACTAAGTTGAGACATGTAAGAGATGTTGTCTAGTTAAGCTAAGAGACGTCTTATTGAATGCGGCGTACTAAGTTGAGACATGTAAGAGATGTTGTCTAGTTAAGCTAAGAGACGTCTTATTGAATGCGACGTACTAAGTTGAGACATGTAAGAGATGTTGTCTAGTTAAGCTAAGAGACGTCTTATTGAATGCGACGTACTAAGTTGAGACATGTAAGAGATGTTGTCTAGTTAAGCTAAGAGACGTCTTATTGAATGCGACGTACTAAGTATAGTGACGAAATAAGTAAAGTGATGAACTGTCAACAGAACCGACGCCAGTTTTGCGAAAAAAAAACTGATATGTCGACTGATGTCGGAAGTTCCCCTTGGGCAACGCACATTTTTAGGTACTTAACATTTCTGGTTAGTGTGGTAGCAATTGTTCATAGGCTGCACTAACCTTAACATTGGATGGATTGATCGTTTACGCTTTATTGTTGCTTTGATTTTTGTTGTCTATAAAGATTAGAAACCATTAAAAAAATCATAAGGAATTCTACTTACACATTCTCCTACTATCCATTTACACTGATATTAATCTAGTTTATTTAGCAAATGTAATTGTAAGTCTACTGTATGCAACTTTAAAACTTAAAACGTCTTATTACAAAACATGGTCTAAACTTAGTCCTGGTTTAAACCTGACCGTGTCTCTATCTATGTATATTAACACGAGTGTCAAATGAAAGCGCACCGGTCTTATTACAAAACCTGGTTTAAACCTGGTCTAAAGTTGGTCTTGGTTTAAATGTAGTGCGCTTTCACTCGTGTCAATATACATAGATAGAGACAGCGTCAACTTAGTCCTAGTTTAAACTAAGACTAACTTTAGACCAGGTTTAAACCAGGTTTTGTAATAAGATCGATAGTGTTCATAGTGTTGAGACTAACTATAAGTTTGGAACTGCGCATAAATTAGTTTAACGCAAAGTATAACAATTTTGTTTGAAATTGCACCCACAAAAATATACAGCATTTATTTTTCATTCATTTCTTGGTGTAGAATCATAATTCCATAAAACATTCTAAATTAGGTGGCTATCGATTTCTTACAGGCTAAACAAACCTAGGTTGTTTATAAATAATATGAATTGCCAGAACGATTCGCGGCAGCCGTAACAACATGTACTCACCGCCTTACATTGTTCTGATGTGGAATATTGCGTTGAACTTGAACTTGATTCGCTTTTAGTTAACTTATTGCATTGGTATCATCGAGATCTCGACGGGGTGGCAGCAAGCAGGCGTAGATGGGATATCAGATGTAAAAACTATGGGAACGGTAACGATTTGGTGATGGTCACCATTGCTGACAGATGCGATATTTGTCAAAAATATGACATACCCTCATGGAGTCCATGCATACCTACCCTATTTAAACATCTCGCTCTAACGGGGTGTAATGATCATTTGTGTAAGCGCATCATTGGTCATTTTTATCCGTTTCCAAAAAAGGAGGAGTTTCTCAATTCGTTGCGTATGTTTTCTTGTGTGTGTGTGTGTATTTACGCGATTACGCCGCCAATTGTGGTCCGATTTTCAAAATTCCTTTTGTATTCGATAGAGTATACTCCAAGGGTGGTCCCAAGGTCACCAACATTAGGATCTGATGATGGGATCCCGAAAATCGAGGAAATCCCTTAAATTTTATAGGTATTTTCAACGTGTTTTGTGTGTGTTACGCGATTACTCCGCCAATTGTGAACCGATTTTCATAATTATTTTTGTATTCAATAGAGTATACTCCTGAGGTGGTCCCAAGATCACGAAAGTTAGGATCTGATGATGAGATCCCATGAAAATCGAGGGAAACCCTTATGTTACGCGATTACTCCGCCAATTCTGGACCGATTTTCAAAATTCTTTTTGTATTCGATAGAGTATAGTCCTGAAATGGTCCCAAGGTCACAAAAGTCAGGGTCTGATGATGGAATTCCATGAAAATTGAGCGAAACCTTAATTTAATACCAGCTGCCAAACGATGATCTCCTAGGAAGTCTTAAAATTTGGCACAGACTTAGAAGTATGATGTTTTTTGTACCTATTCTTATATTATTATGTTTAACTTTTCAGTGTTTTTGAAGTCGGTTTTTATTTTTTAAAATACTTTTTTTCTATTTTTAACCGACTTCAAAAAAGGAGGAGGTTATCAATTCGACCCGTATGTTGTTTCTGTTGTGTATGTTACGCGATTACGCCGCCAGTGGTGGACCGATTTTCAAAATTCTTCTTGTATTTGATAGAGTAGGTATACTCCTGGGGTGCTCCCAAGGTCACCAAAGTCAGGATCTACTACCGAACTATCATCAAAAAGACAGTAAGTCTTCCCAATATAGAGTACTGGCGTCAACAGTAGTTTAAATTGTCAAATTGACAAACTAAAGTACCTTTACGGATAAGAAAGCTAACGTGTTAGAACTTGACAAAGTACCAAAATTGACAACTATTTTAGGTTGTCAATTTTGGTATGCAAATTTTTTTTTTTGAAATAATTTTTTATTTTTATCTTTTTAGTGAATTTTTATCTTTTTATTAAATTGAGGTGCAAGGTCAGGTTAGGCCAGGTCAAGTCCAAAAGTTAAGGATCCTTCTATCATCAGCTCGGTTCATGACTACCAGACACAAATACGTGAATAACTTCGGAAAAAACATGAAACACGTTGGACGTACCTATAAAAGTTAAGGGTTTCCCTCGGTTTTTATGGGATTCCATCATCCGATCCTGACTTTGGTGACCTTGGGAGCACCCTAGGAGTATACCTACTCTATCAAATACAAGAAGAATTTTGAAAATCGGTCCACCACTGGCGGCGTAATCGCGTAACATACACAACAGAAACAACATACGGGTCGAATTTATAAGGCAACTTACGAACAATGCAATTGTTTTACTAGAGAAACAGATAACTTGATGGAACTGACAACAGTTGTCAGTTCCATCAAGTTGTCTGTTTTCGCTCATTTGCCAGTTTACTTATCGACAATTTTATATTTTTTTCTTATCGACAGTTTACTTATTGACAAATAAGGAAAATGACCAGTGATAAGCTAATTCGATCATTGTAATATACATATATCTATATGACTTATGCTGCTTAGCAAGAGTTGACATTATGGCGGAATGGTCTAAATGTTGGGAGAATTCCAAAAGAATAAAGGGCAAATATTATGCAGAGATACAGCCCGATATCCGGACAAAACCCTGGTTTTCACAGTATACAATAGGTGACAAACATACCACTTCCGTCATATTATGTAGATTGCGACTAGGACATTCAATGCACTCCACTCCACCTTTGCAAAATACATGTCCGAAGCACGCCTTTATGCGATTGTGGCACTGAGGATGGAACCACCGATCATATTTTGTTTAATTGTCCCATAAATCCTGTACCTATATGATATTCTACCGCCCTCCATTCCATGACCTATAAATGTTAAAGCCCTCTTATGTACTCAGCTACCCAATGTTAAAATTCCTATATATTCACTCATACTATTAAGCTCTAATTTTAATCACTTAAGATTTGTGTGCGTCTGTTGTAACATAACAACAGACGCACACAAATCTTAAGTGAGTAAGTGAGTTGTGATGTATTGTTTTGTCTCTTTTCAGGTAACCCAAAACAATATCATTTTAACCCTTTCGGTCATATTTGAAAAAGTAAATTCATTAACAGTATTTTATCCAAAACTGAAGAAATGAAGTGAAATATCAATACATGGTTTTTGTAGGTCCATGTACAATGTACATGACCTAAAAAATTATATATTTTGACAATTGTCGCACCTGTCAGAGTTGGTGAAATAGGGGCTCAGAACAATTATTCTCCTGAGAATAGGGGCCAGCAGGAGCCAGCTTAGCTGACGTAATAATACAGAAAAACGAAATGTAGTCATAATTAATTTCATCTGTATTGTAAGTCGTATAAATTGATCTGTACCACACTTTCAAATGCTCTTTGCTAGTGTAAACAAGAGTGTTTCAAGTTCTTGAAATGTAAACGATTTATTTAGATCGCGGCATGGATCGCGGATATCTCAAAGACAATTGGATTAGCAATCTAGATTACGATATAAAGGGTAAGTTCATAAGGTCTTTTAAAAATAGACAACGCGTAGTTTTACTTTTAAAGGTGAAGCTTTTTAGTGTCATTGTTTGTCCCGACAATTTAGAGGTAAGATAGCCAGTTCCTAAGTTGTTGAGGAGTCCAGGCGAAGCTCGCTTCCACCTTCGTCCTTATCGTCACTTACCACCAGGTGAGATGAAGGCCAAGAGTTTCCCTATCATATTTAAAAAAATATATATATTTTATAAATTTATAAAAACGGATTTTTTTTTACCCATAATAGTCATAGAAGGTTGTGTATTCATTATAGTTCTTAAGGTTTGCTCATTAAAAACCTTCGCAATTTTCTTTAACCTTCTTTAACCTTCCTTGAAGCGGTTCTATCTTCTAGACGCTAGACGTTCCATAAAAGAATTGTTAATAAATATATGATGAAAGAAACGCATGATATAATCTAAAATGAAAAATAGATTGGACAAGAAAAGGGACGAATGAATAATATCAGAGCGACGAGGGGGGGATTTGAGGATAGCAGTGGAGGCAGAACGAATTCATCGGCTGATCGGTCAATTTTGTCGAGTAAATTTGCATTCAGGCACCAATTCAATTGTCTATAAAAGGATAAATTAAATACTGGACAAGTATTTTTTTATGTCAGCAGGTAGAAAGATTTTCAGGCGAAAAAGAGATCTTAAAGCTCCGGTTACCCTTTGACAATCGTTGGTAACCGAGGTTGCCAGTTGAGTGTTGAATCTATGGTGAGTGGTAACAGTCACCTATAGTACACGTGGTTCTTGTGAGATTCGCAGCAAATCTGCATCCCCCATAAGAACCACAGAGTACGTTGCCAACTTGAGACATAAAATGTAGAGTCACGGTACCCAGTAATTTCCCTGCCATAATCTTAACCTTAAAACCGAAACAGCAATGCAAACACTGCTGCTTTGCGACAGAAATAGATAAGACGGAGGTGCCCAAGCAGGCGACCCTGGTACAGAATCCCTCCGGTAAAACTTCACCATAAAGCATTACCACCATAGCCTCTATATTAACCTGGAACTGCCCACTGTTATCGTTTGTTATATATTTGTGCAATTAAAAATTTTGTATAAAGTACTAATACAAAACTCTTTATTGCACTAATGCGTGCGAATTTCGTTGCTCTATGATCACTAGTTGCATCCTACGCCTGGTTGTTAATTGTTGCGTGCCCGAGGTAACAATATTTCAGAAAATTACAATATTTCTACGTCCGTAGGCAAACGAGTAATGGCGGCGTCATTTAGTTGAGTGCTAAAATGCATGATTTAGGTTTAAGATCTTAGGACATAAGCCTAAAGGAAAATACGGCAGAAATCCTTTTGTAACGAAGTATTGGGGAGTAGGTAATATAAGTATAATTACTGTTTCTTAATAGCGCTTAATAATATACTTGGTAAATCGAGTGTTAAGACACGTGTACAGTAACATTATTTATTAATTACTAGTCGGTAAAACGCTTAATTGAAATTAATGTTAAATCTCCCAAAGTATTGTGAGCAAAAGGAAGTTACTTATTAAGTATTACAAAATTATTCGAAAGGTGTGATTCTCAAAATCGTAATTTTTAAAACCGATTTCTTATAGACCACAACGATCACAAAACCATTACATATTACCATATGTCTAGAAGAAAAAAAGAGTCGTAAAAAAATTAAATGTGTAACATTTGGTAATGAAATCGCTGTACTTCATATGGTAGTACAAGAGAGAACCTGATTTATTTAAATACGTAAATTATGTCTAGCCAGTACCGCACGAATCCACGTTACACGGCCTTGCAAACCGTGCCGGTGTTTATCCGACTGTCGTCTAGCACTTATCGCCATCGTCGATGTTGGCTATTTCTGCTCCACATACAACACCAGAAAAAACAACTCGCGATAACATACATTTTAGCAAAGATCCACTGCCCCTATCGATATTCCTGTCTTAACCACAACAATATACCTACAAAATTTTCAATAAGGTCTTATTTAGGTCCGTAATTAATAACTTTAGTTCTGTTATGTTGGTCATTTAAGTCACTCCGTATTTATTCAAAGAAAAAAATGAAGTCTGATATCTGAAAATCGTCATAGAAAAATTTTTGAATAGTGTACCTCCATTACCAATATGGAGGGTTCCATTGTTTCTTTGTACTCCTGTCTAACCGGATGCTATTAACGTTTGTATTATACAGAAGCTATAAAAAAAATAAGTAGCACCAAAGATTTCGAGTCAAATACGAACGAAATATAAACATAATAAATTAATTAAAAGAAAATCTATAAGTAAATGCCTCGAGACACACTCACGAACCTCAAACGCCGAAACGATGCGCTTTCCTTTCGAAGATCGCAAATATATTACGAGCAGCCGTCATCTACGTGTCTACAGCCAATCAGCAACAAGCTTATTATATGGCCAGCAGTCACCGATGACCGAGCTTAGGGGTGTGCCGTTAACGCGCTTACGGCGAGACGTCATAGTGCTTACGGCATGACGTCACCGCGTTTACGTCTTCACCTGTAAGAAAGTCGTAGTAGAATCGACTTACCGTAGGTGCTGATCCTCATCAGTTTTTCGCCTAAGATTTGATTGACTTTTGGTTGATGGCGAGATGGTAGGAAAAGCGGTGACGATACATGTCCGTGACTCAAAAAATACCGCAAAATAAGTTTCAGCCATCGTTTTGTTTTAACTTTGTTATTTGTCTACACTAATATTATAAAGAGCAAACTTTGTTTGTTTGTTTGGTTGTAATGAGTAGGCTCAAAAACTACTGGACCGTTTTTAAAAATTCTTTCACCATTCGAAAGCTACATTATCCACGAGTAACATAGGCTAAATTTTATTTTGGAAAAAAATAGGGTCCCGTAAGATATTTGGGTTTTTCGGACACAAGGTGTAAAAAATCAACCAGGAAAGTAACTTATTTTGCGTACGCTTTGGTTGTAATGAATAGGCTCAAAAACTACTGGACCGTTTTTAAAAATTCTTTCACCATTCGAAAGCTACATTACGCACGAGTAACATAGGCTAAATTTTATTTTGGAAAAAATAGGGTTCCGTAAATAAATAGTTCCGTAAATATTTGGGTTTTTCGGACACAAGGTGTAAAAAATCAACCAGAAAAGTAACTTATTTTGCGTACGCTGCCTAAACTATAAAAGATAGAACCATAAAATGTTCTAATTAATTGTAGATCTTATAAATATCTACAAAAAAGTCCGCGACACACTATACTTAGCTATGTCGAGTGAGGTACAACAACCATTTTTTTATTTGAATCTTGATTTTATTTGAATCAAATCTTGAATTATTTTGGACTACATTTAAACGCATTTATTTTTCTCATGCTATTAATCCTTATCAAAATAAATTATTTCATCACTAAGTACAGTTTATGTAGATAATATTTGGTCTTTGAATGATTAAAATTGGACGTTTGGTTTTGAAGTTATGGCGAAATTAAAATATTATGATTTCTGCTGCACGGCCCGTTGCGAAGTGAGCGTCACCAAGGCGGGGGTGCGCATGCGGGAGGTTATGGAATAAAATGAGGAAATGAGGAAAAAATTAAACACTGTGTTAAGGCGCATAGTGGTCCCAATGACCTTGCGTCGATCGTCCCGCACTGATTACATAGGAGTGAGTGAGTGAGGCTGAGGGGAATATTTAAGCAAACCTTTACGCGTAAGATGAATTATTTCAATAAAACATTAATTAAGGCGAATAAGAAAAATCTAAAAAGACCATCCCCTAGAATATTGTTCACTTTATTTATTGAAATCGAAAGTATACGATTTAACCTAATATTTACGACGCGATTAGGTTTAAAGTTTTAAAATCGAGGCATGTTTGGGTCACATTTTAACCAAGTTTTAATTAATTTATCAAAAAATTAAAAAGACCATCCTCTAAAGAATGCGTTGAATAATAACATATCTTTTTTAAAGATTTTTTTATTCAATATTTATGAAAAGAACCGGTTTTTTCTGCAGTGATTTTTTATGTTTGACCTTACTATGCGCCTTAAGCATTTCGATGGCGAAACGTAGTTCGCGAGCACAGCTAGTTTGAAATAAGCAGAGAGAATTATAATCGCGCTTGGCGCTAATCGTATTTAGTGCGAGATACGCAAGCTTTTAGCATTTATTTTGAACTCTAGTTATTCGATGGTGGCTGTAAGTAACCATTTTCTGACAGTGACTGTACTCTGAACATTTGAAACGGTGACGATTTGAAATTCTGACCAGTTGAAAGTCTGACGTTTTGAAAATCTGACCAACTAAAAACAAATGTAGCCTCTAAGCTTTGTAATAGTCATTCCACAGTGGTTCCAAAGATGTTCAGGTATTGTTCACACCATTCTTAAGCATCATCAAAATGTATCATGAGATGCTATAAAGTACATAATGTGAATAAAAATATCTACTTCGCATATAAAAATAAGTATTATTCTTTTTCAACTCTTACATCAATAACTAGCCTAGTGATAGAGCAAAAACGAAAACACCGCAAGATTTAACTTGTTTATGAAACATAGATTTATTACATCAACCTATCAAGCTGTCTGTTAATGGATTAATCTGATCGCGTTAAACAACTTTTTTGTGTTAAACTCTTAAGACGCAAATGTAATTAGGCGCCTAATCTGTTTTATATGTTAAGCGTTTTTTTGCATTTATGAAGTCGTATCTATTTCCTATTTTAGTAATGAACGAATTTTTCTTTCCTATACCAAAGCATACAGCTTTTGTCGGCGACCGAATCCTTTTAGATTATCGATATTTGAACAATTCGACATTCTACTATCTTATTTGCACTAGTACTACATATTGGAATTGAAAATTACTTCCAGTTTTAAACATTTTAACTTTTTATCCCGACGTTTCGAATGCTTTTCAGTATTCGTGGTCCCGGATGATAAGCTAGCTAGCAGGTGTCATGGATTAACATCAGCCCGACATAGCCCGAAGCATTGCAATGCTTCGGGCACCTTATTTGGCAGTGGCCAGGGGCTCTATTTTGAATAACTCGTCTGGCATCGAGCGCTTGTCGAGAGTCGTCTTTGTTCGATTTCTACTGTTTTTCGTTTCGTTTTCGTTTCGTTTTCGACGAAAATCAAAATAATATTGATTCTCGTCGTAATGTTCTATTGATTTTTATCATAAGATAAACGATAAATAATAGACGAACGCTAGATAGCTGACAAACGATTCTAAATAGGGTCCCAGAACATATTATAGCTCGCAGAACGGAGAGCCGTTGGGGCGGAAACTAAAGGTCCAAAGGACAAAATACACTTTTGCTCTCAAATTTCGTATGAGAAACACAAACTTTCCGATGCTGTGAGATGAAAATAGTAAATTGTATAACAAGGTTTAAAGTGATAATACAGTCACCCTACCCATAGGGTCCTTTTACATTGCACTTTTTTCCACTATGGAAAAAACATAGTGGAAAAAAGTGCAAGAAAACCATGGTTTTATTAAATATTTAAAAAAATTTGCAAACCACAGTGAAAAGTTCTTTAATTGTTCTCGGATGTCATATTCCACATTTCAAGACCCTCTACTACCCCCGCGTCTGTATCCATACAAACATGCGTGTGCTTCGCTACTCACCCGCGGCTGCTTCGATGCAAACGCGATGCAGCAGGGCTACAAATGGGCGTTTCTATCGATACAAACGCGCGTATGAATCGATACAAATAGTTGTTGATGGCAGGTATCGCGATGTAATCGCGCAACTGTCAAACGCGCGTTTGTATCGCTGTAAAAAGTCGCAATGTAAAAGGGCCCTTAGATACAAACTTAATTTGAATTGTTTTTATACTTAGTATTCGCCAAGAGCGTCGAAGAGTATTTCTTTCTTTTCTCTTCTTTCTTCGTAAAGAAAACTTATAATACTGAACAGTTTTTCTATATGCATTTCTATATGCATGTATGTGCATTTCTATTATTAAAATTGAATATAGTGATACTTTTGATAAATTCAAAGACATTAATTTATGAAATATTATATTTTTTTTGGTAATATTTTAAGCATATTAGTAGGCATTTTTGAAAAGTTGGTCCTCGCGGATTGTAGGAGAGTTCACGTTTTTCTTTTTAATTTTTTTTGAACCCGAAACAAATTTACAATTTTGCTTTACCTTTTAGATTTAATTTATAATACAATTGTTTATTGTATGCCCAACGGTGATGGTTACATTATGGGTAAGTTAATTACTGCCAAATAGTGTACATATATATGTATATGACTGTGAACCAAATAATGAGAAAAATCTGTTAAGTGCGATTACTGTCTGTAATAATCCCTAAAAATCACCATCACCTGTCTTTTATAGGATTGATAGAACATGAAAATATGTTCACTGTATTAAATCTTTTATTGTATGATTCGACGAGGCGACGCAGTGGAGATCAGGATACCGGGGTTAGTGCAAGTAAATGGGGCATGAAATAGTGGTTTATATCGTGATAAATGCATCTGTGCTCGCACAGCTACAGAATAACTTATTTTGTTTATTATATTGTTGTATTTGCTGTGAAAAAGTTTTTAATGCAGCATCATTTATTTTTTTGGTACTATCAATCATATAATAATTATTATAATTACCAAATAGCAAAAGAAAAGTTAAATTAACAACATTCTACTTACTTTTTAACATAAATATTCAAATTTAATAAGAGTTAGTTATTCATACAAGTTACCTTTCTACAGGTGGGTATAAGTATTTACTCGAGTGTCCAGTTAAATTAGTCCCATAAATTACGGAGTTGTCTTAAGGCTAGGCCGATTCACAAAATCTGTCTAAAAGACTGATGTTGTAGCTTCCAACGTGAAGAAATGATGTAGAATTCCACTTCTTAATAATTAGGTACTGTAGACTGAAAATAAAACAAAAACATAATATTGGGAAACAGCATCGTAACTTTGTATAATAATCGTAGCCATAAAAGAACACTGTAGACGATTTAGAAATTTCTTACTACAGAGATATGAAGTTTTTACACAATAGTAGATTATATGATAAGAGAGCAAAGTAGGTAGTATTTTTACGGCGAGGGCGCTACTTTGAACCACGAGCGAAGCAAAGGTTTCTAACGTAGAATCCTAAGCGCAGCGAGGGATTCAAAGTACATTGCCCGAGGTAAAAATAATTTGCTCTCGAGTCATATTATACTATAAGAGGAAATAAATAAGAGACGGTGTTATGTAATTAATGAATATTAATTAAATTATTTATTTAAAAAAGATACATTATGTGAATATAAGTAATAGTTATTGTTTCAGGAGTTAATGCATTCTTACCTTCATAACTTGACGTAGAACTCATTATTTTTGCAAAATACAATAAAGTACCTCGTATGTACTGATTACAAGAACAGAGACTTAGTTCGAGCGCTTTTGGGTTTTTTTCAGTTACCGCGGGGGGCCGCCCACGGCCGCCGCGCCGTGCAGCCAACACGTACCAGCCAGTAATTCATACAATTTGCGTTCGATTTCTATGAATGATACATGTACTAAATTCAAATCTCATTCACGCCCGTTAAAAAGTTTTTAACAGTAAAGAGCTACTTTGCTCCCACTTATAGAGGAACAAAGCGCCACTTTTCTAATAGAAGGGATGAAAAGGCTTTGTTATCGTGCCAAGCCAACACGATGATGTAGCATTTCAAAATATTTTGAATGAATCTGGCGAAGTGATAATTAAAATCATGCAATAATTAACGTATTGCAATGCAATCCACACGAGAGAGGTTTCGAGAACTGGTCTGGCCTTAATGACAACTAAAAAAGGACTGCGCTGATTGGCACTGGTTGCAAGCTTTTCCGTACGAGGGTGGCATACATTATTTTCGTGATCAATTGGATATTTCTGTTAGTAATATGCTCTTGAGTTTTCATTTAACCGCCTCTGTGGTCCAATGGTTGAGACCGGAGTCCAGGGTTTGATTCTCCATGTAGGCAGTAGATTTTCTTCTCGGTTTGGTTGGTGATAGGGCTCCTGAGCCCGCCTGACTAGCTACCACAGTCTTACCTAAGTTTGTCGCCACAATAACATTGCCAATAGCATTACTGTGTTCCGACAGTTAGAGGTAAGGTAACCAGTTCTTCAGTTGTTGAGGAGTACAGGTTCTTTAGTATCTTCGGCCAACAGCTTTCCTGTCGTTCGACGGTATAATAAAAATATCATATAAGTACGTAATTTTTGTTGCATACAAAAAATATAGGTTCAGGTTTAGTTCAGGAAACAGACCGATTTCGTTGTTCGATGAATCGCACGACGACGTGAATTTTTAAAAGACAATATTTGAATGATTAATTGAACTGCGAAAACTTAATTTTTTTAGATCTATTACTCTCTTTCACGGATCGATTGATTTGTCGAACTCTAGCGAGAGCGCACGCTTTGTTGGGGAGAACGTGTTAAGCAATTTCTTACTGCGGATTTATTTTATGGAATTCGTAATAATAACATATTCAAAGAATAGGCAAAATATTGTGTTGAGCTGTAATAAACGAAACATAGTTCGGGGGCACATCTAGCTGTGTCCAATACTCGTATGTAATAATAATAACCCCATTTTTTACATTGTGCATAATATGTCAAAAGTCGGGAGCTTTACAACACTCGTACGTAAAGGTATTCTTGGAATTATTAGTTTTCCTGTTCCCAAACGGCGATATTCACTTTCAATAAATCACTCCGACCCCAGGGTCAAAATGATTCAATGATATCTGTTTGGAAAAAAAATTTATAAGCGAAGAGAAGTGTTTGCGCTCATGTTTGGAACGAGTATAGTCAAGCCACACTTACTATAAATAATTACTTTATTATGCTGTTGATACAACGACGATAAATATTATTTTGTTAGGTACATGTAATTACAGATAACACTAAACTTTTGTAACCATCTATGATTAATTGGGTGGCTTTAAAACCAGTCAGACATTTAGTAAATTAATCATTATTGTATATTGTTTGTTGTGATTAAGTTTATTTATTGCTACGTTAAACCGTGCAAATCATTACAACTCAGCATCACGGCTCTATAATTAAAAGACGATAAAATCTATAAATAAAATAACTTCTACAGTATAGTATTAATTATTTAAAAAAAAACACATATTAATTCGTCACGTAAACTCACGACGTAAGCGCATGTTTACATTATTTACAAGTAGAGCTGTAGAATTATAGCGCATCCAACAGACCTCTTGAAGGCAAGACTCTTTAGCAAAGACGCGAAGACAATCGAGCACAGAACACAGAAGGCGGGCTCTTATCAGCCAGTTATCAGAACGTGACCCCGCTATCTCACCGCCGCCCATCTCACCACAAATTATTGTTCTCACTGAGGCGTCCGTGATCACAGTAACGGAACCGATCAATGTGCGCTTAACATAAATGATCATGTTACAGTCACGAAACTTAGAGTTATTGCTGACGCACAAGGCTAGGCACTGTGAAAATACCGAAATGAATACAGATAATCTTTTCTCCTGACACTAAATCGATATAGAAATCGGTCATGATTATATCGAGTGATAAGCATAATTAATAAAAAATCGTAGTCACGAAGCTTGAGCAAAGAGAGCTTCTAAGTTTAATATCTTTGTAATTATATGACTTGTCGTTGTATTAGTGGTTTAGGTGTTGGAATACCGCCTACGCATACTACATAGAACATATTTAGTGCATTTAATTGTCTTGTTACTAAGTTACTACCTGTTAAGATACTCGCTTTTAGTTGGTTCGGTTTCCGGTTCAGTTCAGTTTTAGTTGGGCAAATTTATCAAAAATCTTTGGATGCAGTTTTACTTATGAAAAAAATATGGGAATGTTTCTTTTCTATATTTGCTATCATTAACATACTTTTCATTACTCATACTCTGAAAGTAGGTCTGAAGTTGCCTGAGGAGCGGGTTGAAAGTAATACTTTTCAGCCCTAGGGAGAATCACTTTCAACTGACAGCTGCCGTCAAATTTTAAAAAGAAACTAGTTCTTTTTACACATTTTTATGGAACCATGTTCCGACTTTCTATACATTTCTATACAGCCACTCAATTACAGCGCGTTGTAAAATTGAAATAACATAATGTTAAATATTTAAAGAATATATTATTTTATAAATGACTTTATTATAATTTATTTTCAACTATTTCTTTAAAATTACACAGATTTGGGTAAAATATTTACCATTTTTTAAATTATGAAAATGAAAAATAATGTCTGAATAGCTGGCCGGCCACAGAAAAAAAAAAACAAAATAAGCGGGAAAGCGGCAATGCGATCTTCATTTTTTTTTTCATTTATAGAGATTTGTATTAACTGTTAATTAATTTGTATAACACTGTGTTAATTAACACAATGAGTTCATCTGATTCAGGTATGGAGTTAACGCCTGATTTTATAAGAGAAAGCGTGCTAAAGCAGAAGTTATTGATTTATGTAACGTTTTTTCTTTAGCTAATTCATTGTTTTATTTTTACTTTCCTTGTATTCGTAATGAAAAGCACAGTGTTTACCTCGGGTTAAAGACTTATTTAGTCCCTCGAACTATTGGTGCCCTCGCTACGCTCGGGTGCCAAACATCGTCTCGGGACTAAATAAGTTACTTTCACCCCTAGGGTAACAATGTACTATTCCCTGCAATTGTTTTTTTTTCTACCTGAACATGGTTTGTTTGCAGTCCGTGTTTTCATGAGCAACCATTCCGAATTATACAGACTTTTGCAGACATAGTCATGGCCAGGATTCGTTTTTTACGCCGCCTTTAAAATTTGGAACGACCTACTCCCACCAGAAAGGGAGCGAATCTTTTTGTTTAAAAAAAAACAATAAGTATAAACTTTAGCGATGGACAGGCCACAGCCACAGAGTAATTATTTGCCTTCAGTCTAGAGCATTCAGCCTTCAGTACGTGCTCTCTTTTAGTGTTCAGTCTAACATTTGCTGTTTGTCAAAAATTTTCACAAAAACCATATGGATAAAGTGGTTGGCCAAATCTAGTATAGGGATATCGCATACACGTGACTTTTATCACAAAAAAGGATTGAAGTGGCTTTCACTGTTTTACTGGAATGACGCAACGTTATTGAGCTGCTTACGCCACATTAATTTGATAACCTTATAGTGTGTTCCTAACACAGAAGGCTATTAAAATCATATATTAAATACGCCGGATTAATGTTAACTAAAATCAAAAGCAATTAAAAGTTTAGAACGACCACGTATTATTCGCTAATCCTGTATGTCGAACAACGTACTTACATAATGGAATACCTTTTATGAAGATGTACATCTTCATAAAAGCTATTCAATTATAATTTGCTTGATTGTTTATCGATCGTTACCTTTAAACATATTTTTCTAGTTTTTCGCTACTACAATTTTTCGTGAATTTGTTTACGGTAAGTTTTTATAAGTGTGCCTGAGGTTCATCTGAATGATAGATATTATTTATAAATAATTCGTCATCATCATCATCTCAGCTGCACGACCGACGCCCACTGCTGGGCATAGGCCTCCCCCATATAAATAATTAACGGGATATAAACCCACCTGATGGTAAGTGGTAACAGATACCTAATAATACATGTGGCTTCTGTGAGATTCGCAGCAAAACTGCACATTACTTCTTGTCAAATTTTATAATTCAAGGTCAATGGAAGTACCCTATAGGTTTTGATTTCCGTGTGAATTCGCAAAATATGCGACGTTTATATCGTATCTTTATCATATCTTTCAATCAGGTTGACCTACAAGTAGTATTGATCAGGTTGATTTACAAGTATAATTTTTTTACAGCTGAAAGAAACTGTAGACTCGAGTATTTGATATAAATAATCACTTTTAGCAACACATTAGAGAGTCTATATTTATTCAAATAAATTACGGATTTCAAACGCCATAAAAAAAATAACTTAAAAGAGAAAAATAAAGGAAAATCAAACTCAATGGCAACAATTTCTAGTTGAGAAATAAATGAAATTAACACATGCTTAAATAGCGATTAATAAAAAGTATATCAAAGACAATCTTTTTATCCCCAACAAGTGGTTAATCCATTCGTTTCTTTAAAAAAATAGTAATTGGCGTGATTCTTACTATGGTATTGCATTATACAGTGTGTATGTCGTTTTATAAATTGATCTAACAGATTATAGACGAATATATAAATGTTAAATTCTCATCGACAAACCAAAGCTATCTGTTCACTTTTGAATCTTTCGCACGATTGTCTCTCGGTGATTGATAGTCACAAAGTTATGCACACCATACCCACCGATTTTATTTAATCTTAAGCGGCAAGAGATACAAATTAATAAATATCGATATGTCGTCCGATTATTTACGGCTTGTGCCAGATCACCACGCCGTGTTATTAATTGATCGTCTGATGATAAGTTGGAGGCTGAGATTTACTGAGATAAGGGCATGTAAATGTATTGTATATTGCGTTCGTTCGAATGTCCAACATTATTCAGTAGTGGGCGGGAATATTCATACACGGATTTTATATTTTGACCTTATCTTAGTGTAGTATGTTTTAAAATTCAACTAAGCTACGTAAATTCGGTTTAAGAGCCTCTATAGCGACTGTAGAGCAACTTGATTTACGCATTCTGCGAGGTGAGCTAGATAACGTTGCGATTTAGCTCTAGTTAATGAATGAAGTTTAAACGAGGTTATTTTCAGGTTCCATTCATCCAAATAAAAAAGAAATAATTTTAATACCTCCTTGTATTTTATTATACCTACTTGTATTTGCAGATATCTTGATTAAATTAGTATGTTTTGCTTTGTCTTGACGCCTGTAAAGGCCTATGTTGAATAAAGATTTTTGAATTTTGAATGTTTGTCGGTCCGTGTGTTACAGAAAATATGCTCCGAATCTGTTCGACTGATTCAGTCAAATCCTTTTTGTAAACGTCACTTTTCGTGACCCAATACAGACATGTTACAAAAACTAAAGAATTGTGACTATCTATGGGAGTCACTTTTGCGGGGGAAACAAGGTAATAACAGTCAAATTTTAAACTGTAGAGTGTGACATAGAGCTCTTTTAAAATACTTATAAGTTTTTTTAAAAATACAGAAATTCTAAGCCTTCAAATAAATGCAGAAAATAGTACCTATAGATTACAGGTAAACTATTAGAAGTCTATGTTCTAAATAACTTTGTTAATTTCAATGATAAATTCTTTTTAAAGAATCTACCCACGATACAGCGGCAAGCCGATTTTGGGGTCGGGAGTGATCTCTCACTGCCGGCCGTCATCGAAATGATAGTCAGTACTGAGATGTGTTGGAGGGAAGTGGCCCCTTCTGCAAGGAAGTCCTTGCACAGAAGGAGGCCGCAGAACGGGTTTGCGAGGATGATCCTAATGCTGACCCGTCCCGCAAGCGGCAGCCGGGAAGGAGGTAACGAACTTACGCCCTCCACCAGCTGCCGGAAGGGTCGCGGTGACGGAGTGGGGCTTCCGTCACTCGCACTTATAACACCCATGCTGAGGGCGTTCCGCAGACACTCCCTACCCTTGAGAGGAGCTCGGTATAGTCGGGCAGCATCGCTCTCGATACACAAAGCGATTGCGAGAAGTTCCCTTTGTTGTCGAGAATGCGATTTGACGGGACCCCCCCTCTGTATTTTTAGTGGGTTTACCTCAATTAGCGAGGTGAGTCCCACATAACCGCAGCCGGGCTCCATTCCCACTGAGGTAGATCTAAAATCTTTTTTACTGGGCTAAAAAAGGGCCGATTTGGGGTGAAAAAGTGGGGCGGATCTTAGATTGCCTGCAATGCGAAGTATATTCTATAGGCGCGTGTGCAAGCACCACCCCGATTGCCTCAGCTATGCTGCTGCCTGGATCAACCTTCTAGCCCGAGATCAAGTCGCACGTACTTGTCCCCTTTTTACCACTGCACGATTAGCTTTAGAGCTGAAATTTTCGAAGAAGCTTTGCTCCTGATGACAATACAATATTTAATACTATGGTGTCTGCTATGCACGCACAGTATTTATTGTAATTTTTGGAAAAATTGTGTCTCATCCTCATCAGAAACTGATTAACTATACTTAACGTATATTTAAAAATTAAATTAAGAACGCATAGATAGACAGCAGTAAAAAGTACAAAAAATATATTTGTTTTAGATAAAAAAAAGAAATGAATGCGCCCCACGTTTTACCTTTTCAATAATAAGAGTTGCAAAGCCAACCGATTATTTTCTACTATTTAGTGTATTTTTTTGTAAAATTTTTAAATGTTTCTATGTAAAACGTGGTTTTTAGTTTTTTTAAAACACATTTTCTTATATATCGACTTATCGATTTATTTTTAGTGTTCAAGGTCCACAGATGCGTTTATTTATTAATCATAAAGTATGTTAGATATTGCAACAAAAAACTGCTATAAAAGCATGTGGGGTGAAACACCTCCTCCCTTCCATACACGTATAAGTTAAATTATATCACCTAGTCTGTAGCACAGAATATTAAATTAATACTTGTGAATTTGTAGATTAATTTATGCCTTGTCCATTACCGGCACCTTAGTGAAATAGTGTAATTAATTGGTCAATAAATTCTAGCGCCCACACTCTCGTATTTTATTGAGACAAACGAAACAATGACTTTCAATGAGTGATTGAAGTGTGTACCCGAGGGAATATAAACATCTACCTACATATATCAATTTGTCTGTTGGACAGGTCACAGGAAATTGTTCTAAATATACATCGAGTGATAGTAGAAACTCCGGACAATGGTACTTAGCGGGGGCTTGCGCGATCCACAGCGACTTAACGGTTGGTAAATTAACAATTTCTCTCGTATAAATCATTGCAACAAACGTTAAATTCATTTAAAGACTCCGCAAAATTAAAATTACCATTTTCCATTTCAAAGCGATATTTGGCCGCGAAAGCCGATGTCAACAGAGAGTAGTTATCTGCGCAGGAGTTACAGTTACTACACGTATCAGCAGGCCTATTCTATAACTAGGGTTGGTAACTAGAACTGTCATTTTTGAAAGGAACTTTATATCCATTACTGGTTTAGTGATCTTATGTGTTACGGCGGCGTTCATGATAGCAGTAATGGATGTTAAGTTTCTTTCAAAAATGACAGTTCTAGTGAGCAACCGAAGTTAGAGAATATAGGCCTGCTGATGGGGGCTCAGAAAAGTGGCAATCGTTTCATAACGAAACGATAAGTAATTCGTCATCGTCTCTGAGATAACAAAAAACAAATTCCTAGCCAACAACGTAAGGATTAGCGATTGCTGTGTCGTATTGTTCTTTAGTCGATAGTCGTGTCGCAAGAAAACAACATACATATTGGTGATCGTAGTACTCAAAACTAAAAAAGAAATATTAAACTAAATGATATGAAATTATTATATTCCTTTCATTTGAATGAAAAATGAGCTGTTTCGGGTAGTATATGAAAGTTACGAAAAAACAATTCGCTATACTAATACTACGCTAATTGATGAACGATCCGTTGCTAATTAATTTGTCTATCAATTTACACATCGATGACTTTGATCGATACGACACGTTATTTAGCGATGTCATATGTCAGTCCCATACATTTTGCCCTTGTCGAGCTTCGTTATCGTTTTTGAATTGTCCCTTTGCCTAGGCACCCTGCGTGTACACAAGTGCATCTCAGGGGGCCTACCATGATCGCGTGAAGCAAGCAACGATATTGAATCAGAGACAGCGCTATTGTAGCGTATAGTGTAATCTCGTTCTCGCTGCGGTTTTAATAATTATTTAAACGATCATGTGAAACATCTCAAGCTCCTCCGTACATCGGAAGGCACGTTGAGCAGTCGGTCCTGCACCTGATCTCGCCCTGGGGCCCTATTTTTCAATCATTCCTCCGACATCGAGCGCTCGACAGTGTTCGATTTCTACTTATTTTCTTTTTGTTTTCGACAAAAATCAAAACAATTTTGATCTTCGTCGTAATGTTCTATTGATTTTCATCGCAAAAGGAACGAAAATCAATAGGAATCGAGCACAGATGACGCTTGAAAAGCGGTCGAAGCTGGGCGAATTATTAAAAAAAAGAGCCCCTGCCCCCTAACCATGATCGCCCAAAACAATATTAAAACCGCCCTGAGAGCGGGATGGCGCTATACGCAGCAAGAGCTGTGTCTCTGTTTCAATATTGCTTTAACCTTGCTATAAGCGGCCATGGTATGGCCCCTGGTGGGTTATTGTCTAAGTATAAAAATCTATCACGATCGCTTATAATTTGACAACCATTGCGCCGTGAACACAAGACTCTGCGCCGACTTCCTTTTATAAAGGAGCAATGGATGGACTGCGACTATCGAATTGTAAGCGATCGCGATAGATTTTTTCCTAGACAATTACCCCCCTGGTCGTGTCGGCTAAACGTCCCATTGGTCATCCGATAGTTTGTAAACAACAGTTTTGATTTTATAAGTTAACGAAAGTGAAGATTTAGGTACATTTTTTAAACATCGATTTAAATTAATTTACGCCAATTTTCGTGATTAAATTGCATTACATGACTGTAGGTCATTGTGAAGTATCCTATAGGTTTTGATTCCTTTGTGATATAGCAAAGCGAAAACATGCGACATAAACGTTTATATCTATTGATCGCGTTGAGTTACTAGTAACTTGGTATGATTTTTTACAGCTGAAAGAGACGAGAGAGAGAGAGAGAGAGAGATAGATCTCTACAAATATCTCTACTCGTGCCCGAGAAAGAGTCTTTACAGACAGACAGACGGACAGGCGGATAAATGAACAACAAAGTGATCCTTTATGGGTTCCGTTTGTAATTCGATACCTAAAAGGTACGGAAGCCTAAAAATGAAACAAACAAAGCGGAAATATGAAGGGCAGCAAATTGTGGAGTCTTACGAAATTAGTCAAAATTCGTTGTATCGCCGATAAATGGGTCGGAGGTCGGGTTATTTTGTAATAATAGACCAGGAGAAGATAACAGCGGCAGGGCAACTTCCAAATAACTCATTAAATAAGCTAACAACACTCGCTGTTTGTTTTCCCTTTACTTACTAATATATCAATGAATACAGTTTTAATGATTGTAATTTTCTCATTGCTACTATTGATTAAAGTTTTAAAGGAAACAAATATTATTGTCGTTAGTTTAGTGACCTTTGTACTTTAATCTATGAACTTGGGGTTCATTAAATACTATATTTAGCTAGCTATTTTAAAAAACAACGAGAGTCCTTCCTTCAGTTATTAATTAGGTTTAAGTAACATTGGACACAATTAAACGAAGCTTGAGGCGAGAACTGTGATAGTTTGCATAGAAAATACTCGATCGCTAAGAATGTCGCTATCTAGGCTCAATCTGAAATGAGTTTGTTTAAGAAACGGCACATAAGAGGTGTTATAAAATGAACTGTTTATGGGTTAAAATATCACAGCGGAGGCAGCCGCATGAGGTTCGCAGTGTAGAATGGAATTTAAATATATTTTATTGCACGTTCGCGTACATTGACAAAAGCGTCTTCATAAGTTACGACATAACCACCTCGATGCCAGGCATTCGTGGACAAGTCGGACCAATATGTATGACTATTTATAGGTGACGTATTTGATGCTGAATTACTTATGGGGTGTTGCGTACAGAGAAACGAATAAACAGGTGCATTGGCCTAGGTATTTTATAGCCTAGTGTACACCAAATCTACTGTTTTCTATTAGACATAGAAAACAATAATAAAACACGATTATTAAAGGTATCTAGTTCGGTAACAATTTCACTTAGCACATTTAAATTATAAGTAACTTCCTTGCAACTTCTTTTTTATACGAGGGGAATGGGTTTGCACACCTTCCGAGCCTCTTGGGTAATGGCAAGGGTGTGTGGGACTACAAGGCATTAGATCGCGACTAGCCATTAAGCCCTTCGGCAACACCTCTCCGGCCATAGTTAGGCGGCTACGTGCATGCGCAGGGCGCTGGGTACGCGTAAGTCGTTTGGACTTTTTTTTCGAGGGGAATGCGTGATCGCACCGTACTCGCCGTTGGCTAGACGACGAGCGTGTGTGGGGCTCTCCCGGCAGAGGGCCGGGCCTACCCACTAAACCCCCCGGTCTTCTTCCTGCCCTTATGGGCGCGCGTGATAGGGTCCAGACTGCGACTACCACTACCAACGCGCCCGGGCTAGTCCGACCTGGCTGATCGGGCTATCGCCAAGGGAGGATTGCCCGAGAACACCAGAGCAATTCCCAGACGGAGGGCCTTACGGCAGCGTGCACGGGGCCAACCGTGCACGCAGGCCTCCACGGCAGGGTCATTAGATGGGCATCGCTTGCGCAAATGTCCGCTTTCGCCTGCCTGTCCGTCTGCGGTGGATGGGAGCGGCTTGGGGATCATTCTCCCGCTCCCTCTTCGCGGCCTCCTTCTGCGAGATGGTAAGTCGTTTGGCCTGGCCCGTAATGCCAGTCCCAGTACAGGCCTCCCTCTTCACTAGAGGCATAGGAGCAGCCAGTGTCCCCTAGCTGCTTCCACAATTGTAGGGGTCGAGTGCAATGCAGGCGACACAGTACCCAACCGTGTCGCCCGCCGACTCCCATCCTTGCAACTTCTAACTATCAAATCTTCATCGTCGGTTTCCTGTTTTTTTCTGCTTTTATTTTCTGTTGGGTACTTAAATTTATATTTATATTTTGCTTATTTTTACTTGGCGGAAATCTTCATTCTATCTGTGTTCGGATTCCAAGCCCTCCCATACCTACGCCAATAGTCACGTGTTACAAGTGCATCCAATACGGTTGATTCTCGATATTCAATAAGTATGCTGACCGAGTTTGATAAGTAAAATTGTACTTGGTCCGTTAGATAGATAATAAAATATTATAGATACGTATTTAAAGCTTTATTGAAATCAAAACACTTAAAGCGATTTAACATTAATGTGTGGGAGCTCGCTATCACAGAGCTGAAACAAGTAAAAGGCTTTTACATGGTTTATAGAGTACCTAAGCGCCATACAACATCTCTTTGTTTCTGTTCCGAACTCCCTGTGTCACAATTCTGAAGAAAACCTAGCTAGGAGTGGCGTTGTCGTATGCAACATATAAAATTAATGTCTCGACGCACCTTGCGATTACGTAACAAAAGGAATAAAAACGTATTCAATATTTTTTTGTGATTTACTACTGACAAAATATTTTACAAAAAATAAAAACCGACTTCAAAAACACTGAAAAGTTAAAAATAATATAAGAATAGGTACAGACAACATCACACTTCTATATTGAAGTCGGTGCCAAACGATGATCTCCTAGAAAGTCTTAAAATTTGGCACCGACTTCAATATAGAAGTGTGATGTTGTCTGCGCCTATTCTTATATTATTTTTAACTTTTCAGTGTTTTTGAAGTCGGTTTTTATTTTTTGTAAAATATTTTTTATTTTTAACTTTTTAGTGAAAGAAACCCTAATTTAATACCAGCTGGTATTAAATTAGCGTTTCCCTCGATTTTCATAGGATCCCATTATCAGATCCTGACTTTGGTGACCTTGGAACGACCCTAGGAGTATACTCTATCGAATACAAAAAGAATTTTTAAAAAAACAGTCCACAATTGGCGGAGTAATCGCGTAACATACACACAAAACACGTTGGAAACACCTTAAAATTTAAGGGTTTCCTCGATTTTCATGAGATCCCATCATCAGATCCTGACTTTGGTGACCATGGGACCACCCTTGGAGTATACTCTATCGAATACAAAAAGAATTTTGAAAATCGGTCCACAACTGGCGGCGTAAACGCGTAACATACACACAAAAAAAGAAACATACGCATCGAATTGAGAACCTCCTCCATTTTTGAAGTCGGTTAATAAAAAGAATTGTCAGTATCACTATTACTTATAAATCTATAAAATTACTCTACTTCCAATAAATGAAACATAAAAAGCCGTCTTTCGCCTTCACTTCCTACACTGAAAAAAAATTTGATAATATGTATCAAGAATGTGTTACCTTCATTCATGCAACTTATTTATACGAGTATACTCGTACGAGCGCACAAAGGTGCATGATTATAGTAATAAAAAGTATAGTTGGTTGGCCGTAGTAAGATTACTTTTTAATGTCACTATGATGTTTGTGGATTTTATTAAGAACTTGATCACTTTTTTGGCAAGTCGCAAAGCTTGATATGATTAATCATTTTATCTTATTAGAATTAACAATTATAAATGTTTACAAAGGTAACGTCACCAAAATTAAATAACAAAGTTTATTGTTTTGAATATGTTTTTCTTATAAGCGTTCAATAATTTCAAATTGATTGTCATAATCATTTGTAGTTTGTAGTTTTAAAAATGTTGATGATTAATTTTATTATATTTTACTCAAACAAGCAAAATTTTAACTTGATAAGCTACCATTTTTTTCAGTGTATTAGATCAAGAAGAAGTGCCATACAATAGTGCTGCGACGACCGACCCGGGGCTCTATATTTGAATCATTCGTCTGGGTGTCGAGCTTAGTCTTCGCTTCATTTCTACTTATTTTTGTTTCGTTTTTGATGAAAATCAAAATGATATTAATATTTGTTGTGATATTATGTCGATATTAGTCGAAAATGAAACTAAATCAAACATACGAATGATCCAAAAATAGAGTGCCAGACGAATGATTCGACTATACGTTACGTGCAGCCCCCGGCTGTACGTACATAGCGTATAGTCGGCCAAAAAATGGTTAACCACCTTAGGGTTGAAATTCAGTTTCATGAAGACAACACAGTTGAATTTTCTTTGCAATAACATACTGACTGCTGCCAAGGTAATCTTAATGATATTTTGTTTATATGCGCAGTTTTGTCAAAAATGGTACACATTATTCTTGGCCGACCGTACACGCATTGCATAAGTAATTGTTTTCCGAATAACTATTTAAAGAGAGAATTTTAATGAAATCTTTATTTTTCCTTTTGTACTTGTGTGTTTCCATAATTTTACTTCTTTCGTACATGCAAGTTGTAAGTGGGCGGGTTAAAGATGGTATTTTGTGATACTCTGTTATGTGTTCGTCGGCAATTAATCTGTGATATTTTCACAGTTTTACGACAATAACAATATCTCATAACAATACCTATGTATCCCAACAAATCTCGTACATTTATATCTATCTTTGTTTTCTTTTACCAATAAGCAGTAGCAGTCTTGACGGGAGCTTAACGTTCGGTAGATCAGTAGATATAAATCAAAGCTGCCGTTTAAGGACATTTTTTTAACGTTCATCTTCGTAATTTATTTGGTAAGGAAAAAGCGGCGGTATCATAACAGCACCACACAGCACATACATTAAAGATCAGGGACCAGACGGACAAGGTTGACAGTATTTAAAATATTTTTTGTGTCTTCGATGTTATTTGTGTACAATGTTGTCGCATTTTATAAAAAAGTATTGACTATTTGATATATGAACGGGACTGATTTCAAAATTAGTAATTGTTTATGTTTTGCCATTCATTATGTATATTTAGGTGTTTTTCTGGTGTTCTATGAGTGATAGTTTTATTTTTATGAACAAATATTAAAACGGGTTCTTTTACTACAGAAAGATGAAGTGACTAAAATACGAGATACGAGCTTGAGCAAAATATAACAATTTCTCTACATTCGACCCACAAATAATTTATTCTACACTAGTGGGCCTAATTACTCGTATATATAAGAAGAAGACTAGTGGCCCCGGCAGACATTGTTCTGCCCGATTACAGCGCCACCTACCGGGTCCAGTTATACGTTTAGACCTTCCCTGGACCTATTCAAACACACACAGAAAATTTCGGAAGAATCTGTCAAGCCGTTTTTGAGTTTTAGCGAGACAAACACACAGTGTTTCATTTTTATATATAAGAATAAGAAGGAGAAGACTAGTGGGCCCGGCAGACGTTTGAGTTTTAGCGAGACAAACACACAGCGTTTCATTTTTATATATAAGAATAAGAAGAAGGAGAAGACTAGTGGGCCCGGCAGACGTTGTCCTGCCCGATTACAGCGCCACCTACTAGGTTCAACTGTACTTTTAAACCTTCCCTGGACCTATTCAAATACACACAGAAAATTTCGTAAGAATCTGTTAAGCCGTTCAGAGTTTTTGCGGGACTAACACAAAGCGTTTCATTTTTATATATAAGAAGAAGAAGATGAGGAGAAGATTTGAGAGCACATTTAAATATAAATTTACTTTCAACTATTTCCTTAACATAACATAGATTTGGGCAAAATATTTACCATTTTTTCAATTATGAAAATGAAAAATAATGACTAGCTGGCCGGTCAGAAAAAATCAAAATAAGCGGGAAAGCGGCAATCCGATCTTCATTTGTTTTTTCGAAATTGTAGAGTTTTGTTTATACTTCCGTATAGCAGCAGAGATTTGTATTAACACAATGAGTTTATCTGATTCAGATAATAATATGGATTTAACGCCTGATTTCACAAAAGAAGAGGCTAAAGCAGAAGTTGATTATTTATTAAAATAAAATTCACCCATTTTTTAATTCTTTAGCTAATTTATGTTTTTATTTTTTACTTTCCTTGTATTCGTAACAAAAAGCACAGTGTTTACCTCGGGTTAAAGAATTATTTAGTCCCTCGAACTATAGGCGCCCTCGCTGAGCTCGGGCGCTAAACTCCGTCTCGGGACTAGATGAGTTACTTTCACCCCTAGGGTCACAACGTACTATCAAGTAAAACCTACATACAATTTAATCAAACAAATAAATATAGCTTAGCTAGTTTATTTGGTGAAATGCGTAAAATTTTAAGACGTGAGTAGAATGAATAGATTTGTGAACAGGTAGAACTGAGGGTCTATGAGGAGAGGGTAGGTATATAAATGCCCACATTAGGGCGGTAGAATAAGGACATTGCAGTCTTTCTGTCATTGCCGATGCCTCCTTGCACTAGTGAAGGGATCGAGCTCATGAGCACGTTTATGACGCTCCTTCGCTCCCATAAGCATAGAAATTTTCATCCCCAGACGGAATCTAGCATTGGCAATAAGACCACTCATACAGGTCTAATTGTTTCTCAACACAACATTAAATAACATCTTAATGAACAACACCTATTACAGTTACCCGGTTATGGCACAAAGGAATAATTAGTAAAGAGATAAGAAAAAACCCGACCAAGTACAAGTTGGAAACGCACATCCTAACTTTTTCTATTGCGACTAAGTTGGCAAACAAGCAAACTGCCCACCTGATGGTAAGTGGTAACAGATACCTAATAATACATGTGGCTTCTGTGAGATTCGCAGCAAAACTGCAACCCCCACAAGAACCACACGTTGTACGTTACCAACTTGTGACATCAGTGGGGCTAGCACGCAGGAGAATCGAAAATCGAATCGAAATCCGAATCGAGGAGTTTGTATGGCAATTTTATTAGTTCTGCTACTCACCGCCGTGGCGCTAATAAAATTGCCATACAAACTCCTCGATTCGGATTTCGATTCGATTTTCGATTCTCCTGTGTGCTAGCCCCACAGATGTCACGGTACCCAGTACGACCGTACAGAGTCTCCCTCCGGTAAACTACTATACATTTTTTGGATTTTTACTTAATATACACATTACTTCTTGTTAAATTTTATAATTCAAGGTCAATGGAAGTACCCTATAGGTTTTGATTTCCGTGTGAATTCGCAAAATATGCGACATAAACGGTCATATACGGTCTTTCGATCTACAAGTAGTATCGACCTATAAGTAGCATCGATCAGGTTGACCTACAAGTATAATTTTTTCACAGCTGAATCCATAATCACACCGGTGTGTGACAACAGATAAATAAAATTAACCATAGTCACACTGGTGTGGTAATACGGTGTGACTACGGATCGGTTGTGGAAAGAAACTGTAGACTCGAGTATTTGATATAAATGTCAGTTTAATATATCTATACGCGTTCCTGAGAAAAAGGCGCTCAAGACAGACAGACAAACGGACAACGAAGTTTTCCCATAAGGGTCACGTTTTTTTCATTTTAGGTACGAAATGAATTATCCTTGATTTCCAAGCATAATAGTTTATATACTTTTATGCTAGGAAATCAAGGATGGAGATCATAACCTCAATTATAGATTCAATCAGTGATTTACTGAAAGCCACTTCGAAAAAGTACCTAAAAGGAATCTATTGTCTTAATTCCAGACGAGAAACGATCGACAGATTTGAACTGAGCTTTAGATAGACGATTACTAAAATTTTTAATTTGTTTTTTTTTAGATTTTAATTCGTGTTTATATCTGGAGAGAAAAAAAATACGAAATTTTCTAGCAATATATTAAACCAAGCAAAACTCCACTCTTTTCCTCTGAGCTATATCATCCATAGTGACTGTAAGTAATGGTAAGGTAAATAGTGTAATCAAACTAAACTAAAGCCTAGTAGTGACACAAATATTTCAAGTGTTAAAACAAAACGTATTGTGTGAAATTAATAGGCCGAAGTAAAATAGTTGTGTTGCTAAACATTATGTCCACACACGGTCGTAAACTTTTAGATATGTTTGTACGTGCTTAGAATTGAACACGCAATGCACCTAATGGCCAGAAACCTAATGAGCAAACCTATAAAACTTTTTACTATCATCGAAAAAATAGTATCCATTACTTCATACTAACTCTCGCAGTACCATAGTAGGTACATCAAACCACGTGACATTTATTGGATCTTCCGATGTGATTAGACATAACATGATTACAGATATTATGGCCAATAAATTTATAAATTAATTTCATACTGTTAATAGTTAGTGAATTCAATAAATATATGCCTGTTACAACCCCAAATTATTGTTACTTGCCTTCTAGTCTAGAGAATTATTGATGCTTGGTAGAGCGAAATTTTTTCGCGTTAATATTTTCAGATCGTTACGTGATGGTTTTTACACTATTTTTTACAGACATCAGTAATAAGGAATGTTTCCGATATTCTGAGCCGAGCTGATAATGAACTCGGGAAAAATAATGCAAATCTTCGGTAAAAAAGTAAGTTGTAGGTATATCTTATAATGTAAAGTTGTTCGTGTTACATTTTGCGATCAATACACTGCATTGTCTTTCGGTTTAACCTAAGATAAATACGTTCATTCTTAGCCTAACTTTTTTACATTCAGTTTTTATATATGTTTATTATTTGTAACGTCATTCAATATACAACTGCGTAGCAAACGATAAAACTGATTGCGTATAATTATAATTTCGTAGGGTCTCATTTCGTTGCTATATGTGGTGAAGAAAAAGGTAATAAAATCTTGTCCCTATATAGACATTTGTCCCAGGTCTGCACTAGGTATACTGATGTTTGAAAAGCCCCCTTGAGAGGTAATCACTGATGCATCACATGATCAATGAATGAAGACAGGGCTCCTAGACAACGCAACAGTTCAAAAACGATAAGGGAGATAGATAAGAACAAAATATTATTATGATTCGTGATGTTGAGTCATTTCCAAACATTTTGTTCTTTTTTATCTTTGCTATCGTTTTTCAACGCCGCCCTTCAGATCGTCGGTTCACCTAGTGGGGGGCCTACCAACGCTACGTCTCCTGGTACGTGGTCGCCACTCGAGGACCTTTCCGCCCCAATGGCCGTCAGTCTTGCGAGATATGTGTCCTGCCAAGCCTTAAGGGGCAATGGCCCCTTAAGGCTTGCAATTCGTTGGGCTATGTCGGTGACTCTAGTTATTCTACGGATCTCATCATTCATTATGGTTCTCTTAGTTAGTGATTCAAATACACCATCAGAATATCATTTAACTTCATACTACCCATTGGATTTCATTCACCGACACAAACATTTATTCAACACCAACAACGCACCGCGGTTTCACCCGAGCAAAGACAAACCGATTGTACATGTGGTGGCGAATTAAGAATAGTGTTGCCACTTCCTTTCTTCCCAGATGTCTTAAGAGGCGACTAACGGCCGGCTTCAATATCATATCTCTGGATTTGTTTGCTGGAGATAGAATTTTGACGTATTTTTAACAGACTTCGAAAATGGAGAAAGTTCTCAATTCGATGCGTAAGTATATGTTTTTTTGTGTGTATGTTACGCGATTACGACGCCAATTGTGGATCGATTTTTTAAATTATTTTTGTATTCGATAGAGTATACTCCTGGGGTGGTCCTATTTTCACCAAAGTCAGGATCTGATGATGAAGTCCCATGAAAATAGAGAGAAACCCTTAAATTGTATAGGTAAATCCATTTGTTTTCATGTTTGTTTCATGTGTTTCATGTTTGGTAGTCATGAACCGAGCTGCTAATGGAAGGATCCTTAACTTTTAGGAGTTAGAGGCTAGTTTTTTAAATACAATAGGCACGTATTATCAAGTGTATTAATTAAGGCACGTATTAAATTCACTAAAAAGATTTCTTTTACTAAAAATATAAAAAGAAAATAAAAAAAATAAAAACCGACTTTAAATACCCTGAAAAGTAAAAACATCTCCTAGATAGTCTTAAAATGTTGTATGGACCTTATGTCAAATATCTATCGCTAGTAACCAAATCTACAGATAGAAAGTGAATTTACCACAATTATACTCCTGAGAAGTGATGCATACGAGTAACTTGAAACAAATCCCTATACGTGGGTCGTGCAATGTGATGTCTGATTTTAAAATATTCGTTTGTATTTTTCGTAAACGTTATGTTAAATTACTTAGCACTATTTTATTAGGTGACATTTTCGTGCGTATTTTTACTGGAAACAATAATTATGTTGGTTTGTCAACTAAAAGTATTTAAATTGTAGAAAAAAACTGCGTATGATTTGTAAATATGAGTACAAGTAAAAGTTATTATTCTTGTGGTATAAACACAAAGAGACACAATTTAACGCCTACAGTTTATATACAAAGGTTCACTATCGTGATAACCAAATATTGACGTTTTGCAAATATACAGATGAAGTTACAGTGCATCAAATAAATTTTAAAGGTGCGTCAGTTTCCACGCCCGCCGCGCGCCCTGTAAATATTTACCGTGCAAACTCACCCTAAGTTTTCCTTTAGGCTTTTCCGTTGAATGGGCGCGATTTCTTCTCTTTATAGTTCCCATTGCCACAACACTAACAACGAACTATGTAGCGTTGTTTACTTGTTCACACAAAAATCACACATGTAGAGTCACATGGTTTCGGTTAGGGACACAACACATTATCCAGGGCGGTCGCGTAACTGACAGTTAGTTCGAAGTACGGAGTAACGCTCTACGGAGCGCCCGTCCGGCGCGCTCGGGACTCGAGTTAGAGTGACTCCCGCATCCGAGGCCCTCCCTCCCACGCACATCGTCACCCCGTTATTAATCACCGACCACGCACTTTTACATACACTTATTGACAGTCTTAATTCACTTTTGTTTACGACGGGGTGCGCTTGTTAAGGGAAAGTATTCTGAAAACGCTGTCTGTACTATGTGAACATAACTGCTTTTATGATTTAGCTTACTACGAGTGAATGTGCTAGAGTGGGAGCGGTGGGTGTTTTATTTGCTTGTTTTTAAAGGATTTTGTAAGCTTACAGAGCTTATAAAATCGAACTTACAAAAACAGGGAATCGAGCTTACAAGAACGGGAGATATAATAAAAGTTGTATGGGAATCATTCTGGAAGTGTAGAGCTATGAAAATGTTACCGCTGAGTATATGATTTTGGATTTTTTTACATAATTTGTGATATAACATAATTTTTTAACATAATTTACATATTTGTGCCTCTGCGAAGAAATAAAAAAAAAAATTCAAAACGGCTTGACCGATTTTTATGATTTTTTTTGTGTAAGTAGGCCTTAGAATAGGCAGTAAACTATTTTTTATATCCCTAAGTGCTAAGGGTGCTTTTTTTGAACATTATTATGGCGAAACATAGTTCACGGGCACAGGGTAGTTTTGAATAAAATTGACATTTACATCAGCAATCTTATCTGGATTTCCGCGGCATTGCGAGATTGTGCGGTTTAAAATTAAGAACGTGTCACTGCTCGTTCTCTTTCTTCCCGCGAATGTCGTAATAGTTGACTTACAGCCAGATTCAATATTCTATACAATATCTGTGGATTTAGTTACTAGTGATAGATATTTGACATTAGCTCCATACAAAATACCGCAAAATTACGCACCGGCTATAACCGCCTGGTGACTCTACTCAGAGAGCGGGACAACCCGGTGGCGATGCCTCTCTGAGCTAGAAATCCATCAGGTTTGGTTTGCCACACGAGGCTTGAGGACCCACCAAAGTTCTCGCCTTCTTATAAATAATCAAGGTGAAGCTGTAACAGCCATGAGCGGCCTACAGCATAGGTCCCTCAAAAAAAATTCGTGAGTAGGTGGTATCGCGTTGTGGACCCTACTACACGCGCCCTAAAGGGCAGGGAAAACACAGGGGGGTTTGAATCCGGCAGTAACGGAGGGAGTTTACAGCATTTATGCCACTGGGACGAGATGGGAATATCAAAACATCCCGTCTGGCCAACTTGCTGCAATAGGCCGAATTGTCTTTGTATAATGAGAGCCATGAGCACATTGGGTCGCGATCGGGCTGAAGTAATAGCGTTATCTAGGAAAATAATTGCAATTAATGAACAGTTAACAAACAAGCGCCGCAATACCTCGACTCGTATTGGAATTATGCGGACACCTTAACTAATTACCGATTTCTATTGAGCCGAGTACTGTCGGCCATCAGCGCTGAATACTAATTGGACGTATTATCCGATATTTAAGTAAATAAAATAATTATCAAAATGAATGACATTGCAATAATGACATTTGACATTTATTGTTGTAAGCTCTACATGTGCTCTACTAACTTATTTGTTTTAATAAGTAAACGGCCAAATGGTTTTATTAATATTATGCGATTTTGACTTGTCGCTGATTTAGTTATTTGCGGAAATAATTTTTTGAATATGCAAAAGGCCAAATGGTGTATCTCGTTTTTGGTCATATGCGTCGAACCCACTGAATTACTTCCCCAAAATTTCAATTGTGATATTTTCGAACAACATCACCACCATTGGAGATTTTAAAAGTCCTTAGAGCATCATAGCTATCATCATCGTCATCATCATTATCATCGGATATATTTTACACATCGCTCACGAATTCGGGAATAATATACGAGATGTTGACGATTTACCTGTAATAACAAAAAGTAATTGCATAGTGTTTGTTGTGACCTATTTTGCATATATGTCATAGAGTAGCTGTTACGTATTATTTATAAAGATGTCATGGAATTGTCTGTCGTATAAGTGTCAATAGAAATATAGCAATACAAATAATATATACATATTAAACATAATATGCAATTTAATTGATACTTAAAAGTGGCGACGAGGATTAATAATTGATACTTAAAATGGAAAAACTAAAAAGAGCCAGGACTACTATAAAAGCACAAATAACAAAACTACAGGGAACATTTAATAACATGTCGGAAATTACACCTACCGAATTCAAGGTACGAGAATACTCAATTGAAAAATTATTAAGTAAATACAATAGTATCCAAGATGAAATTGATGGGTTGATCGATGATGACAAACTAGAATCCGAAAATGATACGAGGTTCGCAATTGAAGAAGAGATCGTGACGCTTAAACTCAAATTACAAAATCTATGTCCGACCACAAGTTCCATGGTAATTTCTAATTCTACTCTATCAACGGGACCTGTTTGTAACATACCTTTTCAAGCAATGCAAGACGATGAATCAATAAAAAATTTTCGGAGACGGTTTGAAACATACATACTTCTTAAAAATATCAATGATGAAAAAATTAAAACGCGAACACTACTGACTCTACTTAGCCCCAAAATACATCAAAAGTTATACGATATTTGTTATCCAAATGATCCGATTAATCTACAATACTTGCAATTACTAAATAACTTAGAGCACTTCTTAGAACCCAAACCAAACATATGGACTATTCAGCATAAATTTATTAGTCGAATTCAAGAACACGGGGAAAATATTGCACAATACGCATCAGAACTCAATAAAATGACTGAGAACTGTCAATTCAAATGCGAATGTGGAGCTTCGGTTGCCGATTTATTTTTAAACTTACAATTTCTTAGAGGGCTAAGGGATACAGATATTAGAACAAGATTGTTACAGGAACGTGAACCTCTACCTTTTAACACTACAATCGAAAAGGCAATGGCTGTAGAATCTTCAAAAAATGAAAATTTGGAATTTACACAACAAACAAATTTCAAAGTTTCCACAAAGATAACCAAACCTACTTTTGATCAAAATCGAAACTATCAAACAAGGGATATTTCTTATATTAGAGGACGTTGCTACAGATGTGGAAATTCTGGACATAGAGCTAATAATTGCATTCATATAAAAAGTACTTGTGCTAATTGCAATAAAATAGGCCACCTGGCTAAGGTTTGCTTACAGAAAGTAAAACCAATACAAAACAATCAAATTACTAATGAAATTGAACAGGAGGAATTTGAAGAAGATCCGGATGAAACTCAACCATCTGCTATTAACATAATTTCTTCGAACAGTAGTGGAAAATTCATGATTACAGTAAACATCGAAGATAAAAACATAATGATGGAATTGGACACAGGAGCGGCACTAAGTTCTATCTCACTTCAAAAGTTTCAAGCTCTAGATATAAAAAAGAAAATTTACAAAACTAATATAGAATTGCGCACATACACAGGGGAAATCATTACACCAGTCGGAGTTGCTTATACGAAATGCATTTTTGAGAAACAATTATTTTACGGGAAATTATACATAATCAAACAAAATGTCGACGCTATATTCGGGAGAGATTGGTTACGTCAGATTAACTTTCAATTTCAAATAAATAATGTTGAACCTACATGCCAATATGATCTTAATAAACTCTTAGAATCTTACGATGATTTATTTTCAGATTCACTTGAACCGATTCCTAATTATACCTGTACCCTTTATTTAAAAGAAAATGTCAAACCCATATTTATCAAACCAAGAAGATTACCTTATGCTCTTATAGAAAAGGTTGAAAAAGAATTACAGCGATTAGAAAATTTGAATATTATAACTAAAGTTCATAATTCAGAATGGGGAACTCCAATTGTACCGGTTCCAAAACCTAATGGTTCAATTAGATTATGCGCAGACTATAAAGTGACACTGAATAAATGCATTAAAGATGATAATTATCCAATTCCGATCATTGATGATATTTTTGCACAGATGAACGGAGGCAAACTATTCTGTAAATTGGACATAACTCAAGCTTACTTACACATGAAGATGGACGATGAAAGTTCATTGTTACAAACAATCAGTACTCATAAAGGTTCATACAAAATTAACAGATTAATGTTTGGTGTAAAGATAGCACCTAATCAATGGCAGAAATTCATGGATTCGATATTGCAAGGCATTGAAGGCGTCATATGTTTTTTTGACGACATTTTAGTAAAAGGCTCTTGTGTCAGGGATATCATAGAAAGACTACATAAAGTATTTGCGAAACTAAGAGAACACAAACTTACATTAAATAAAAATAAATGTGAATTTTTAAAGAAAAGTATTACTTACCTTGGACATACTATTGATGAGTTTGGCTTACACAAATCAGAAGACAAAATTGCAGCAATAATGAAAACATCACCGCCTACTAATGTGAATGAACTACGAACCTTATTGGGGATGATAAACTACTACAACAAATTTATACCAAATTTAGCAGCAACTCTACATCCCCTAAACTACTTACTAAGAAAAGATGTAGAATTTATATGGAATAGCAAGTGTCAAAACAGTTTTGATAGAATTAAAAAAGAATTAAGCAGTGAACGCGTCTTGATACATTTTGATCCCTCTCTGCCTCTTACCTTGGCTACAGATGCATCGCCAGTAGGTCTCGGTGCTGTTTTGTCCCATAAAATGCCGGATGGGTCAGAAAGACCAATTTGCTTTGCTTCAAGATCATTAACCAATAGTGAGAAGCGCTATAGCCAAATAGATAAAGAAGCTACAGCTATATACTGGGGACTTAAAAAATTCTTTCAGTACTGTTATGGAAGAAAATTTACACTCATTACTGATCATAAACCATTAATCTCTATTTTACATCCACACAAGACGCTGCCTACTATGAGCGCTATGAGGCTGTTTAACTATGCTCATTATTTATCTGGATTCGACTATGATATTATGTATAGACGGACGCAGGATCACAACAACGCCGACTATTTATCTAGATTTCCTACGGAAAATATATCTTTAAAACAAGTAGATCAAGCATATTTATTCCAAAATTTCCAAATTAATACACTCCCATTTCATAAAGACATTATTGCATCAGAGACTGGAATGGACATAGAACTCAAAATTCTAAGAGACACATTGCAAAATGGCTCACCACTGGAATCAATTGGATATGACAACACTGAATACACTTTGCAAGACGGATGCTTGATTAAAGGATCTAGAGTAGTTATCCCTAGAACACTACGTAAGGATATATTAAATGAACTGCATGCTGGTCATATGGGAATTGTCAAAATGAAAACACTAGCACGAGTCCATTGTTATTGGAAGGGAATTGATAATGATATTGAACAAATGGTTAAGAATTGTAGAAGTTGTTGCCTAAAACAAAAAACACCGCCAAAGGTTGAAATTCATCATTGGGAGGCTCCAGACGGTCCTTGGCAGCGATTACATATTGATTTCGCTGGTCCAATCGCTGGAAAACAATTATTTATTGTCATAGATGCCTTCAGCAAATGGGTGGAGGTGATACCTACAACGAAGACTACATCCGAATGGTGTATTAACCAGCTTCAAAATTTGTTCAGTACATTTGGCCTTCCATGCACAATTGTTTCGGATAACGGACCACAATTTACATCGAGATTGTTCTCAGAATACTTAAAAGCACACGACATAGTTCATCGCACCTCTGCTCCTTATCATCCATCCACAAATGGCCAGGCAGAACGTACTGTACAGACTGTTAAATACGCGTTGAGAGCGATGGAATACGAACCGGGAGACATATATTCAAAAATAAGAAAAATTCTTACTCAACTCAGAAGAATACCAGTCGTAGACGGAAAATGCCCATATACAATAATGTTTAATAGAAAAATTAGAACTAGTTTGGATTTAATTCATCCACACGTTAAAGTCAACAGAAACTATTCAGATTTAAATAGCGTGCGAGGGTTCAATGAGGGGGACTGTGTTCAATTTCTATCATACACTGGCGGAACACGAACTTGGGATTTCGGCAAGATAAGAAAAAGAGTTGGCCTATTACATTATATGATAGAAGCAGATTCGGGGATTGTTCATAAACGACATATCGATCAAATTAGAGGTCGAGGGCTGTTGTGACCTATTTTGCATATATGTCATAGAGTAGCTGTTACGTATTATTTATAAAGATTTCATGGAATTGTCTGTCGTATAAGTGTCAATAGAAATATAGCAATACAAATAATATATACATATTAAACATAATATGCAATTTAATTGATACTTAAAAGTGTTAAAGACCAAATAGATTATAGGACCCAAATGCATAGTGGTTCCAAATTTGGTCTGAAATAAGAAAAAAACATTTATGCATACAGTCCTTTTGTTTTTGTCTCGAAATGCGCTGAAGGGTAACAAATAAAATGGTTGTTTTAATAATGCTTAGAGCATTACCAAAACAACCATTATGAACAACCAATTTAATTAGGTTTGAAATTAATTATACATTTTTATCCTTTAAAAAAACTCTTTATAAACTTATGTATTCGTACATGCGACCATGTGTTTTTGCAACACTAATATCGCTAACAAATTGTCGGGTTTATGAATTGAAATCCGAGTGCTTTTAGTAATTTGCTTGCATTAGGTGAGAAAAATTATTTGAAAAAAACGACTTTATCAATTATCATCAGCTTGTATTTTCCACGCATTTACATGCATTCACCTGTGGAAGCGCTTAACATACAGATAAAAATATCGGTATAAATTACTGTTATTATGTAGGTGCAGTCGCTATCGACAAATCCTCATTAGTTAAATATGAATATAACATAACCGATCGACATAAAAAAATGGATTATTCTACTTTGAGTTCCTGGCTGATATCACCCAGGTGATCATATTCCACATTTGATCACCTGGGTGATATCACCCAGGAGCTCAAAGTGAAATAATCCAAAAAAAAATACTGCATAGAATAGCGTTGATGATAAACTTACCTAAATTTAATGGCTGAAAAAAAATTGTAACCTTTGATTTGTAAAGTTTTAGCCTTCTTAAATATGTTAACTATATGTAAAGGCTAATTTTTTTTTTACTTTAAAAAAAAAACGTCACCCCACACTAGGATTTTCTCCTGTGACGTGGGTGCAGTTACAAACATAGAATATCACATGCACATACGCCCAGACCGTAACAAATTTCTGTAGGCCATACAAAACATTTGTCCCGTACGGGAATCGAACCCGCGACCCGTTGCGCAGTAGGTGATCACTCGACCTCTGCGCTAAACGTGTCGTTTAACCACAAATTCAGGTGGACTACAAGATTTTGGTTCGGTGGCGTTGTGGACTCTGCACTTGCCTTCCAATCGGGAGGTCGGGGTTCGAGACCCGCCATATACCAATGTGTTTTTTCTTTCGAATTTCATATGTACATTTGTCTGACGCTCCTACGGTGAAGGAAAACATCGTGAGGCAACCTGCATACATCTGCAAAGAAATTCAATGGTGTATGTGAAGTCGACCAATCCGCACTGGGCCAGCGTGGTTGACTAAGGCCTAACCACCCTAACATAGGGTAGGCTCGAACCCCTAGGTGGGGACGTATATGAGCTGTGATGATGATGATGACAAGATTTTGGCTGATCCATACAAATAGAAGAATTTTTTTGCTGATTTGAAGCAACACTCATTACAGACGAGTGTTGACTTGGCTATCGCGATACAAAAGTTCGAAACATGCTACCTCGATGTTTGACAATCGCGACAAACCTTAAGCTACATCCACACCGCAGGTGGCACGCTTAGCGGCAAGAGGTTAGTTGGTCGCTTCAATGACTCATCCCAGTGAACCAACACACTACACGCACCTACACGCTATGCGCGCGGCCCCACCGCTCGCTTGGTGTGACGCTTGGCGCCTCGATAGCGGCTTAGCGGTTAGCGAGGCGAACGGACGCGTCGGTTATTTGCTTAGATTACTAGGATGCATTGTGAAGGAATTGATTGATAATAGCCCGCTGTTTATAAAAACGAGCCATTGTGACCTCCTTCCCATACGTTACGTAAAAAAATTTATGTGTGTTAATACATTGTGGCAAGAAGTAACCGATATTTTACAATTGTTTTACAGTGATGTTATTATTATGTTTTACTTCTTTTGTATACAATTTCAAATTTTCATTTAGTAAATTATTAAATTACTTAGCTGACTAGGTGAACTTCGTATCACTTTGACAGACCACAGATCTAAATAAACAAACACGATGACGAAGTGTACCTACTGTCACTTTCTATGCAAAATTACCATTGTTACTTTATTTTATTTTTTATCCTTTTTAAGATTTTCCATATTATACTACCCAACCACCAGTCAAAGTGAACAAAAGAAAAATATATTCGAATCGGTCACGCCGTTTTTGAGTTTTAGCAAGACCAACGAACGGCGATTCGTTTTTGCGATGCGAGAAGAAGAAAGAGAAGATATAAGAAGATTTACAGTGAACTAATGGCCTTATTCATAAAAATATTTAAGCAATGTTTAAGTTAAGTAATGTTGCTGTCTCTTTTGATGTCCTTTCTTTTGTAATGAGATTGAAAGTGACAGCAACATTATTTAACTTAAACATTGCTTAAATATTTTTATGAATAAGGCCATAAGTATTTAACCTCGTATGTGCACACATTCTTACAATAATCAAAATGTATGCAAATGTAAATAGAAGAAAAAAAAAGCTGACCCTATACGTGTTAAATGAATAAGTCCATGATGAGGGATTCCAAGCCCGTTAACAGGTTATAATCAGTGCTTATAAAATTCCATAGTTTATACCTATACAGAATTAATATTTTGTATTACCTATTTCAAAATGCTAAATGTTTACGCTATACGGACTAAAAGGACATTAGGTACTTTACGAATATAACATGTGCTTTATTTGTTTGTGTTTTTTCGTACAGTATACGATCAAGTATGCAAAAAGCGGACTTAATGCCTGACGCATTCCCTACCAGTCAACCCGTAAAACGTGAGAATTTTTGTTGACGGTGTGCGAATTGGGAAAAAAAATAAAAGCTAAACATTCTCTGTTACTACCAAATAAGTGCTTCAAACGTTATTTATGATTATCAAAAGAATATTTCCTACCAGTTTAACAAAATTTTGGCATATGTAAGGACAAAAGCGTCACATATAGTTAGTAATCTATTATACCAACATTTTTTTTAAATTTACTATCAGAAAATCGCTCATTCAAATCTTAGGAGAGTCTTATATTCGGCATTTATTTACTAAGTAGGAGAGCTTATACGAGAAGCATAGGCAATTTTCTAACTCAATTATGGTGAGACCAAAGATGGAACTGCTTCCATTATTGCATTGCTTAACTTATTGCAAGAAGCTCGTATACAATACCCAAGCTACTTGACATAGTTCCATAGATTATAGAGGAGCTAACAACCTATCTTGGAGAGTCGGAACTTAATAATACTGTTCGAGGGATCTATAACTCAAAGTCGAACTCAAAAATCTTTATTCAATATAGACCATTGCAGGCACTTATTGACGTCAAATAAAGTACAACAAAATATTTTACAAAAAATAAAAACGAATTAAATATTACTGAAAAATTAAAAAATAATATAAGAATAGGTACAGATAACATCACACTTCTATATTGAAGTCGGTGACAAATTTTAAGACTTTCTAGGAGATTATGGTTTTACACCGACTTCAATATAGAAGTGTGATGTTGTCTGTACCTATTCTTATATTATTTTTAACTTTTCAGTGTTTTTGAAGTCGGTTTTTATTTTTTGTAAAGAAAAATTCCCGAAGTTATTCACATATTTGCGTCTGGTAGTCATGAGCCGAGCTGATGATGGAAGGATCCTTATTTCCAAAGGTCAAACGAGGATCTCCTAGAAAGTCATTGCTCTGCGTCCATACATTGTTCGCCCACAACCAACAGCAGTGAAAAAATGCTTTTCGTATAACTAGACATTAGTAAATACTGTACGTCCACATCAATTACTACGGACAAACTTGGAAATCGAATTATTTATCAAAAAGAATCAGATTTTGAGGTTAGTTGAAGTAACTCTTTATTTCGTAGAGCAATACACATAATCTATACCTTTACAATTATTAAAGTAATAATTATTGCAATCAATTAAGGAACGTTATTATATAGCCACGTAGTAAAGAACGAGAAATCTCGAAATTATAAAGCAAGTCAAAAACACTACGAACTAACAAGCGACAGTGCGTGAGTAGTCAATTGACGTGCGTTAACATTATTTATACAAATAAATAAATGTCCATACCTACATAAAATCGACTCAATTCTATTCAGTCGAGCAAATGTAACAATAACCATTCGTTTATTTTACTTCATTTGTTTTTGTTTAAGAAAGTACTTTTAAATATTTTTTATTTGTCCGTCGAATACATATATTTGTTATGAGTGTTATAAAATATGCATATAATTATGACGTTTAAATCAAATCTGTGTTGGTCATGGGGCGATTTTCGACAATGTCCTTTGTCACCGACTTCAATATAGAAGTGTGATGTTGTCTGTATTTATTCTTATATTATTTTTAACTTTTCAGTGTTTTTGAAGTCGGTTTTTTAATGAATGAACCTCGCGTTTCCCTCTATTTTTATGGGATCCCATCATCAGATCCTGACTATGTTGACCTTGGGACTACCCTTGTCGTATACTCTATCGAATATAAAAAAAAATAAAAATCGGTCCACAATTGTCGGCGTAATCGCGTAACATACACAAAAAAACATACGCTTCGAATTGAGAACCTTTTATGAAGTCGTTTAAAATCAAATTAACCAAGAATCTAATTATTTTTTTAAAATTAAGATATCGCCCGCCCCACCCAACCATAATTAAGTTGTATGCAAATACAAGTAAAATGATAAGAAAAAGTTGACTCTACACTTTCTCGAGAAGAACAGGCAAGAAACTCGGAAGGTCTTGTATTTTTTTGTCTGGTCTTTTATTTGCCATTATTACAGTTAGTATTTTACAAACATTATTTTGTATTAATAAAAATAGGTAATATAGAAATGCCTGTCGGAGTGATTGGAACATTTACTCACATGGAAATACATTTATCCGATAATCACAAAATGTTAAGTGCCATTTAAACGTCAATTTTCACCTTTTTGTAAATCCCAAGCATCAATCCTTACATATTATAAAACAAAGTCCCCCCGCCGCGTCTGTCTGTCTGTTCACGATAAACTCAAAAACTACTGCACCGATTTTCAAGCGGTTTTCACCACTCGATAACGTGATTCTCGAGGAAGGTTTTAGTATATAATTTGTTAAGTTTTTGTATTTATTTTTGTGTACATTAACGATATATGTTGAAGATGTCGGGAAAACATAAATTAAGGCGAAACGCAGTTCGCGGGCACAGCTAGTTTATTATAATAAGTTCTTAACGAAACACATTCGAGTTGTATACGTGTACGCCGACGTGCAAAGTTTTTATCTTTGATGTCAATCTCTTCGTCTTCGTAACACGGTAACACGCAGGCATAGGTGAATAAATTATGGTGATAACGATCTAATGTAAACAGTTTGTAAAATATTCGATGCAAGTAATTTATATGTTGAAAAGAACTTCGCCTATTTTATGCTAGTTGTGTGAGAACATAAAATGCGATCCCGTTGAGAGCGGGCTTCCACCGTTGTCCGGGGCGGTGGTCGACAATGTTACCGAGGAGAGTGGGAATGTAAATACATTTGTAAATAGTTCCAGCAGAGTTGTGCTTCGTATTGGAAGCGTTGAGGGGACGCCTAGAGCCGCGCTTTCGCGATCTGGCTCGGCGCCTTCTATCAATAGTGTTGATACTGTATATAGTACTGTATACAGTAATGTAAATAGTTTAGGATTAGGTCTAGGTTTAAGTTCTAGCAATAAGAAGACTGAGACGGTGGTTGCGGCTCAGTCTCGGAAGAGGCAGGCGGACGAATCCGACTCGTCCTCCCTATCCGCCCAGTCTGTAATTTCTGTTACGGACTCGATACTTGTTACAGAGGACCCTTCCGACGCTACGTTGAACACCTCGCGGCGTCGGAAGAAAAAGAAGAAGAGGAACTCAGTCGAATCGGGCTCTGGTTCCGATACCGATGTACCACCGGAATCGACGAAAACACCAGAGAAGCCGGTCTCCTCTAGCAAAGGGCGCGGGCGTGGTCGTGGACGCCCCCCTACGACTGGGGAATATGTGGGGTTGGCCAAAGCCAAGCGAGAGCTGGCGGCGGCCGAGAGAGAAGAGTTTCGACTCCGTCTCGACAAGGAGATCGCCGAGGCGGGAAAGAAAGCCCACGAGACTCGTGCTCGCTTCTATGCGAGTCGAGTCGACGTCCCGGAGTCGTCTGCGAATCTGGTCGGCACCACTGCCCTCGATATTGAGGATTTGGTCCGGTCGGACTGTGCGATCATTTTAGAGGTCGCTAAGAAGTCGTCGAACCTAAAGGGGACTTTCCAAAAGGCCCTGAAAAAGGCGGCGGCTTCGATTCAGAGACGCATTTCGATAATCGCTAACGCAATCGCTAGAGGGAAAATGTATGCGATTTGACATAAGCCCTCGCTTAGCTTTCGAGCGCAATTGTCAAATCTCATACATTATCCATTTAGCGATTGCGTTAGCGATTATCGAAAGACATCTTGTCTAGGGGGGCTGGAGTCCTTCGAAGAGGTGTCCCGGAAATCTATTTCCGAGGACACCCGAAAACTGAGGGCCGAAAACGAGGCCCTCAAAAAGGAGATGAGGCGTATGATTGCCGAACTCAAAGTGGAGCTGGACGTCGTCAAAGCGAGTCGCAAGGATCCCCAACGGGTTGATCCTCCGGCTGCTGACGGCGACCGCATGGAAGTGGTTGAGATGGAGGCAGATGTGGAGACAGCACCTCCTTCCCTGCCTCCCGCCAAGTCCACCAAACCCGCCAAGCGCGCCCACCAATCTACTGGCCAAACGACGTCGTCCCCCCCGATCGACCCAGCCTTGGAAGCATTCGAGGCCAAGATAATCAGGTCGATCGGGACTATGATTGATGCCCGCTTCGAAGGCATACAGGAGCGTCTCCTTCCGGAGAAGAGGTTGAGACCTCCTCTGGCGGCAGACCAATCGCCTGCCCGCGCTCCCTCGAAGCCGGCAAAAAATAGTGGGGATAAGCCGGCCAAAATACCGGCCCATCCAAAACCCGCTGGCAGGGGCAAAGCCTCAAAAAGCCAGCAGGCCAAGAATCTGCCCGCTTCATCGTCGGCCCCATCCACCTCCCGGGAACCTGCCACAAAGGCAGCTCCACCCCCGGTCGAGGAAGAGTGGACCACCGTCGAGCCTAAGAAAAAGAGGCGCAAAGGGCGGAAGGCCAAGAAGAGCGGCCAACCAGAGCAGCCTGCGGCAAAGCCAAAGGCCAGTTACGCTGGCACCACTGGGACGATGTCGGCACGTCCACCCGTCACAGCCCGGCCTAAGCCAAAAAGCAAAACATCTGCGCCCAAATTGGTGCCTCCCAAATCGGCCGCGGTGGTCATATCTCTTGAACCTGACGCCGTCGATAAGGGCACCACCTATAGTGAGATATTGAGTCGAGCTCGACAGACTATCAATGTCGCCGAGCTCGACATAGCCAAAATGTCGTGCCGCCACACGGCGGCAGGCGCCCGAATAATAGAAATCCCGGGCGCCCAGGGTAGTGAAAAGGCAGACCTCCTGGCCTCTAAACTCCAGGAGGCACTCGCCGGGGTCGCCAAAGTTGTCCGGCCTACTAAACGAGCGGACTTAAGGGTCTCAGGGTTAGACGACTCGGTCCTGAAAGAAGAGGTGGCGGCAGCCATCGCCACGAAAGGCGGCTGCTTAATGACCTCATTAAGGTCAGCGATATCCGTACCGGACTAGGCGGAATGGGAACTGCAATTGTGCAGTGTCCAGTCACTGCCGCCAAATTGGTGGTCCAGGGCCGACTCCTAATTGGTTGGAGCTCGGTCCAAATCAAAGCGTTGGAGGCCCGCCCCATACGCTGTTTTAAGTGCTTGGCGGCGGGTCACACCCGTCAACAGTGCCCCTCCGAGGTGGACCGGAGCGGGCATTGCTTCCGGTGCGGAGTGACCGGCCACAAGGGCTCCACATGCATCGCTGAGCCCCGCTGTATTGTGTGCGCTTCAGCCAAGAGGCCGGCCGGTCATTTGTCGGGGGGCGCTAAGTGCAAAGCCCCCCGGGTTAGAGGGAAGCCCCCTGTCATTCAGAGGGCTGCGCCTCCTAGTGAGGCCCAAGAGGGCGCTGATATGGAATCCTAATGGATTTAGGTTCCCCATACAGATTCCTCCAAGGGAATTTAAACCACTGCGCCAGGGCTCAAGACTTGCTAATGCAAGTTCTGGCGGAGTGGTCCATCGATGTGGGCATAGTCGCGGAGCCGTACTTCGTCCCCGACCGATCCAACTGGGCTGGAGACCGGGACGGCTCCGTGGCCATAATCGTGCGCTTAGCGCCTGGGTGTGGTGTGGCCCCCTCTCTTTGGTTGAGAGAGGTGCCGGATTTGTCGTGGCCAATTGGGAGAAGGTCACCCTAATCGGGGTATACTTTTCTCCCAACAGGCCCCTCGCCGACTTCGAGGTGTTTCTTGTGGCGCTTGGGGCTGCTGTCAGGAGAGCTACCCCGCGTCAGGTTCTCCTCCTTGGAGACCTGAACGCCAAGTCTACGATCTGGGGCAATCCCACGACTAATGCTCGTGGACAGGAGGTGGAGCTCTGGGCAGCCGCGTCGGGCCTTTCATTGCTCAACCTAGGAGCTGCCCATACTTGCGTGCGTCAACAGGGCGGGTCGATCGTCGACGTGTCGTTCGCGACCCCCGCCCTCGCGCGCAGAGTAAGGGAATGGCGGGTTATGACGCGGGTGGAGACTCTCTCGGACCACCGATATATTCGGTTCGAGATTTCCACCCAGCGGAGACTCCCAGCCTCAGAGTAGCGGCTGTGCCCGACGTTGGGTCTTAACCCGCCTCGATCGCGAGATGGCCGAGGAAGCTGCAATCGTACAGGGTTGGTGCTCCCAGCGAAGCAATCGAAGACTTTTCCCCTCCGCGTATGGTTCCGCCCAACGCGGAGGCTACTCCAGCCGGGAGCTCCCTGCCTCCTCTCATTACTGATGAGGAATTCGCAGGCGCTATATCTCGGTTGAGCAGGAAAAAGACGGCCCCGGGCCCTGATGGCGTCCCAGGGAAGGTCTTAGGCCTGTGCGTCCACCATTTTGGGGACAGGCTCCGGGAGCTCTTCGACGCCTGTTTTCGTGTCGGACAGTTCCCAAAGACGTGGAAGGACGGCACATTGTGCCTCCTACGGAAGGCGGGTAGGCCCGCAGACGAGTCGTCTGCCTATCGGCCAATTGTCCTGCTGGATGAGGTTGGCAAGGTTTTCGAGAAAATCATAGCCTGCCGCCTCATTCAGCACTTATCTGAAGTCGGTCCCGATCTCTCGGACTCGCAGTTCGGGTTCCGAGTAGGTCGGTCAACTATCGACGCCGTCACCGTTCTCAGGGAGATGGTGAGTGAGGCGACGGAAAAAGGGGAAAGGGTGTTGGCGGTGTCACTAGACATCGCCAACGCATTTAATAGCCTACCGTTTGGTGCCATATTGGAGGGGCTGCGCTATCATGGGGTCCCCCAGTACCTCCTTAACATTATCCAGAATTACCTGGAGGATAGGGAGGTACTCTTTGCTGGACGGGGTGATTTGGCCGGCCGCCACGCGATGTCACGCGGTGTCCCACAGGGGTCCGTCCTTGGGCCCCTCCTTTGGAATATGGGCTATAACTACGTCCTCCGTGGCGCCCTCCCCCACCGGGTGCGTCTGCTGTGTTATGCAGACGACACACTCGTTACCATCCGGGGGAGGGAATTAGATGAGCTTTTGCGGCTGGCCTCGGTGTTCACTACCCTGGTCGTCCAGCGAATAGAGTCCCTGAGCCTCAGGGTAGCGCTGCACACGACCGAGGCCATGGTCTTTCATGGGCCTCGGAGAGGTGTTTCTGCAGGTGCGGAGATTGTGGTAGCTGGCACAAAAGTGCCACTTAAGCGGCATTTTAAATACTTGGGGCTAATAATTGACGGGCGGTGGGGGTTCGATGAACACTTCCGCCGCCTCGAACCTCGCCTCCTCAATGCCGCCGACGCGCTTGGGCGATTGCTCCCCAATGTGGGAGGCCCGAGCGCCAGTGTACGGCGCCTGTACGCAGGCGTCGTACGTAGTATGGCCCTATATGGGGCGCCTGTCTGGGCCGATGCCCTTAGCCCACGTGCTGTCGCGTGCCTGCCCAGGGCGCAGCGCGCCATGGCGCTAAGGGCAATAAGGGGATACAGAACTATATCCCACACGGCGGTCTGCCTTATCGCAGGGACTCCCCCGTGGTAGCTCGCAGCCCACGTTCTTGCGGCGGCTTACCGCGTCCGCGTAGACGCTCGGGACGGCGACCGGCGTTTGGCGCCGAGAGAGGGCCTCCGCTTTGGAGGAGGCCACAGTGGAGGCATTTCGCCTGTGGTTTGAGGAGCTCGAGGAGCTAACGGGTTCGGCCTCGGTCTCGGACACTCAGTCCAGGACCATCGAAGCCATGCACCCGTTCCTCACCACATGGACGAACCGGCACCACGGGTTGCTCTCGTACCACTTGGTATAGATTCTTAGCAACCATGGTTGCTTTGGACGCTACCTGCACCGCATCGGACGGGAAGCGACCCCCGAGTGCCACCACTGTGGCGCTGAAGAGGACACCGCGCAGCACACCTTAGCGGTGTGCCCCGCCTTCTCTTCGGAGCGCCGTGAGCTGACCGCCGTTATCGGCGATAACCTCTCCCTCCAGAACGTGGTCTGTGCCATGCTGGTGGGAGAGAGGCCGTGGGACGCGGTAAACTCCTTCTGCGTGGACGTGATGACGCAGAAGGAGTCCGCGGAGAGAGCCAGGGAGGAGGATCCCATGCCGCCGTAGAAGGACGAGGCGGAGGAGGTGGAATTACGCCCGCCTTCTTCCTCCTGACGGTAACCAGCGGGGCCCTGGGTCGGGAAGCCCGGGCCCTGCATTGCATCGGTTGCCGCCAGTCGCTGATCCCTTGGATGCCCCGGGGGATCACCGGCCTCCTCCTTTTGGGGGGGTGAGAGGGGCTCGCCCTAGGCGAGCAGACGCCGACGAGGTCGTGGATGTGTTCACCCGAGTTCCCATGACCTTGTCCGACAGCGACGTGGCCCTCCTCGGCGTGTCCTCTTCGTCCGATGACGAAGAGGATGAGGCGATGATGGCCGTGCTCGCATCAAGGCGTATGTGAGGGGCATCGGTGGGTTTTAGTCGGTAGGCCGCGGTTCCTGGCGGCACTCTGCCCCCAGGGGCCGGGGAGAGTCCGACCTAACCCCGCGCCTTCCCAAGCGCGGGGTATGCGTAATGCATTTCCCACCGTAAATAAAAAAAAAAGTTGTGTGAGAACATAAGTCCTATTCTCAAGGCTAATATTTTGATCGTCCGTCAATCGCGGCTGATTTATTTACTGTTAATGTGAAGTTATGCTCGTTATTTGTGTCAAATACAACGGGGAACTATCTAAATCCGATAATAAAGTTACGATTACGAAAATTGCCGTACATTATTGTGTGTGCTGTTCCCGCGTAACTAAAACGCGCACGGTCTCGCTGCGTTGTACAGCTAACTTCGAGTTCAGACTTCGATTCCGGGCTTAGAGAGTAAGAGCTCTGCTAGCGAGATCGTGCACTGTGTCAGATAGCAATCTGAACTTCGTACTAACTGATCTTACTATTGGTTTGTCATCTTCGAATACAATCATTAGTGAGATAATACGGTAATGGATGTGAAAGGTAAATTGATATTTCAAAGTATTCTCAAATTTTGTGATTATTTACTCATATTTGATAATTTACCTCTAAAACTGGCTTCTGATGATAAAAATATACTTAGAAAGTTCGTGTTTACTCTTAATTAATATCCATAGCAGACAAATACAGCAATCAAGTCCAAGTTACTTACACATGTTCAAAGTATTCTGTAAATGTACATTTGTACTACTAAAATACGATTATAGATTATTCCCAAGTCAATTTGATCGAAATTTTTTGGCAACACATTTCTATGCTGCACTTATATTTAAAAATAAAGTTCTCTGCAAGCACACTTGGTCCGTGTCAAAGCACCTTGCAGATCGGTAAGGTGAGAGTGGCTAGTGCAGTGTGTATTCTCTTACTTGCTCTAGCTATCTGCGCATTTGGACTCCACTTCCATTTACCATTAGGTGGGATGGAGTTGAGCTGAGGCCTGCGTGCACGGTTGGCCCCGTGTACGCCGCCGTAAGGCCCTCCTTCTGGGGATTGCCCTGGTGTTCTCGGGCAATCCCCCCTTGGCGATAGCCCGACCAGCCAGGTCGGGCTAGCCGGGCGCGTTGGTAGTGGTAGTCGCTGTGTGGACCCTAAGCGCATCCATAAGGGCAGGAAGAACACCGGGGGGTTTAGTGGGTAGGCCCGGCACTCTGCCGGGAGAGCCCCACACACGCTCGTCGTCTAGTCAACGGCGAGTACGGTGCGGTCACGCATTCCCCTCGAAAAAAAAAGGCTCTCCATAAAAAAATAATACAACAAATTCTCAGGTTCTCTTTGCGTTCTCTATCGGCTCTTTAACGAAGAGTGCTCTGAGAAACTGTTTGCAATGGTGCCTTCGTGACTTTTATATAATCACACCATCCGTCACCGCAGTAGAGTTCATCCGTACCACCTGGAACCGATCTGGCCTAGCACAGTTCGGTTTCAGCGTTCATTTCTTCCACGTACGTGCAGACTCTGGAACGAACTCCCAGCTGCGATGTTTCCTGAGCGCTACGATATGTCCAACTTCAAACGAGGTTTAAAAAGAGCACTTCTCTCCAAGTAGGCAGTAACAAGCTATGCCCTTGGCATTACAGATGTTATGCATTGCATTGAGGTTATCACTTACCATCAGGCGGGCTACTGGCTCGTCTACCACCGTAAGCAAAAAAATTAAGTATAATATATTCCCTAAACCTTAGACAAATGATCAGAAATCCTTCTTTCAATACTTCAACACTCTTCTCATCATCAAGGAAATATATATGGAAAGTAGCTTTTCCGAACCAAATCAATCCGATCTTCAATGCTTCTTTAGCGCGTGCAATATAAAACAGACATAGGTCTGGTAGGTTTCTCACAATTGGTTATACGCAGCGTGTCGGCGTTTCGTGCGGCCAATTAAAATATTACGGTGCACATGTTTGGCATGCGCGCGGCGCGACGCCGACGCACTATAGAGCCTCTCTTTAACGAGCCCTTTTAACTATTATTCAACGTGATTTATTTGGTGGCAGCCTTGGCAACTCTCGTCGAAATAGTCTAAAGGAATTTAAAGCGCGACCTAATTGAAAGTGTATTGATTTGCCGTTAAAACTTAGTTTATAAGCTGTTAAGAATCGTGTCATAGGTACTTGTAGGACTGATGGCAGCTGGGGCGGAAAGGTCGTCGACTTGAAGAAGCAAGACAAGACGCAGCGTAGATAGGACCCATAGGTAGATCAACAATCTGGTGAAAAGCGCGGGACGCCGATGGGTCGGGCAGCGCAGGATCGATCGACTGATGGCCGCTGGGGCGGAAAGGTCGTCGACTTGACGAAGCAAGACAAGACGCAACGTAGATAGGACCCATAGGTGGATCAACAATCTGGTGAAAAGCGCGGGACGCCGATGGGTCGGGCAGCGCAGGATCGATCGACTGATGGCCGCTGGGGCGGAAAGGTCGTCGACTTGACGAAGCAAGACAAGACGCAGCGTAGATAGGACCTATAGGTGGATCAACAATCTGGTGAAAAGCGTGGAAAGCCGATGGGTCGGTCAGCGCAAGATCGATCGATTTGGTGATTCTCAGACAACATCACACTTCTATATTGAAGTCGGTGCCAAACGATGATCTCCTAGAAAGTCTTAATATTTGTCACCGACTTCAATATAGAAGTGTGATGTTGTCTGTACCTATTCTTATATTTTTTTTAACTTTTCAGTGTTTTTGAAGTTGAGTTTTTATTTTTTGTAAAATATTTTTTATTTTTTACTTTTTAGTGAAAGTTTCCCGCGATTTCCATGGGATCCCATCATCAGATCCTGACTTTGGTGACCTTAGGACCACCCCAGGAGTATACTCTATCAAATACAAAAAGAATTTTGAAAATCGGTTCACAATTGGCGGAGCAGTCGCGTAACGTACACACAAAACACGTTGGACACACCTGAAAATTTAAGGGTTTTCTTCGATTTTCATGGGATCCCATCATCAGATCCTAACTTTGGTAATCATGGGACCATGCTTAGAGTATACTCTATCGAATACAAAAAAAATTGAAAATTGGTCCACAATTGGCGGCGCAATCGCGTAACATACACACAAAAAAAACATACGCATCGAATTGAGAACCTCCTCCTTTTTTGAAGTCGATTAAAAAATAAAATTATAATAATATATTATAATAATTAAATATAAATCACAGTTTTATATTGAAATCGGTACCAAGCGTCTATGTGGTCAATGTCGATCCTTACAATATTCCTTGCTAAGCCGTGTGGCTGTAATTAATTAGATACGTCCTAGATACGAGTAACTTATTTGACGGTGTGTGGACAGGTGTCAGCCATTGACAGAGACATGTGGCTGAGAACAAGGACTGCCATTTAGTTGTACGTATCCTTTATGAATGAGCTTTGAAGAATTCAAATAGTTTTTAGTATTTTGTTGAAGTACCTAGCGATACTAGTTTGGTATTACTAGAATATTGAAAACTGCTTATAAAAGTCATGAATTCAAAATGTTACTCTTGTAATTTCTCATGTCTTGAGTTTGTGTTGAAGTCATAAAATTATCTGTTTAGAAGCAAGAAATTCTAAGAAATTTAATGATACAGTACAAATTTAAAAAAAAATAACGAACGAAGATTCTACTACTTATAAATGTAGTTTAATTTATTTTAATAATATAATTCTTAAAACCTGTTTTTCTCTCCTTATAGAAGTTTTCACTGAACAGAATATTTATCCTGTCCACAATACATTTTTTCCAGAACGGCTTAAATCTTAAATGGCATAATTATTAACTCTTTGTATAAAACAAAGAATTAATAATTATGCTATTCTAATTTATTGTGGCAGCACTTAACTACTTTGCAGTTTCCTTGAGATATGTAAGACAGTTCAATTCTTTGAACTTAAGTACAATGAAAGAGTTTTGGTGCTCGTACGATGCCGCACATGTCTTCGAAATTATGAAAATTTATTCAGCCATTACATTTCAATGGTCTCTTACGGTGATGTATGTAGGTCACTCCTCTCATTGTTATTCAATAGTCTATGTTCTATGTATTTTATTGTAGTATGTATATATCCTAATTGTATTTAAAAATGTTATGACTATGGGCAAAGGAATTATTCAGCCCTTGGCCATAATGGCGATACTGATTTTTTAGTGGGGCCAAATATTTTACCACCTTACACCTATTTACAAGTTATCGTTTCTGTAATTCAAAGAGTCGAACCAAAAATATAAAATTGTTGATATACTTACATGGTGGTTTGAAAGTTTGAAAATAAAATATGTATAATTCAAAACTCTTAGTATAGTCCTTCGTCAAGAGTTTGAATCATGTTTTTGCTATGAGTTACAATTGCTATTTGCAATTGCAAAATCGAATTATTGCTGCAAGTTCGCAGTGAATAAAATTGATACGAATATCGAACGTGACTTTTTAGGGTTCCGTAGCCAAATGGCAAAAAACGGAACCCTTATAGATTCGTCATGTCTGTCTTTTTGTCTGTCTGTCTGCCTGTCCGTCCGTATGTCGCAGCCACTTTTCTCCGAAACTATAAGAACTACACTGTTGAAACTCGGTAAGTAGATGTATTCTGTGAACCGCATTAAGATTTTCACACAAAAATAGAAAAAAGCAATAAATTCTGGGGGTTCCCCATACATAGAACTGAAACTCAATTTTTTTTCATCACACCCATACGTGTGGGGTATCTATGTATAGGTCTTCAAAAATCATATTGAGGTTTCTAATATCATTTTTTTCTAAACTGAATAGTTTGCGCGAGAGACACGTCCAAAGTGGTAAAATGTGTGTCCCCCCTGTAACTTCTAAAATAAGAGCAACCATGCAAACTTCCACCGAAAATTGGTTTGAACGAGATCTAAATTTTTTAATACGTCATAAATCCTACGGAACCCTTCATGGGCGAGTCCGACTCGCGCTTGGCCGATTTTTGTTATTACTAGTCGCCCGATGGCTTAAATATTTTCTCAATGTTTATCTAATCTACAATCTTGCTTTTCTTGCTGATGTAAGATGAAAAGTTGTTTATTTTATTTGATTTAAGGTTTTAAATTTTTTTACCGAATTCTAAAAAGGCAGGAGGTACTCAATTCGATGCGTATGTTTTTTTTTATTGTGTGTGTATGTTAACTCAGACTTCCGATATTTATTAACGAATTTTGAAAATTCTTTTTGTATTCGAAAGAGTATACTTTCAAGGTGTCCCATTATCACCAAGTCAGGATCTGGTGATGGTAGGTATCTCAAGAAAATCGAGCGAAATCCTTCAATAACACAGAAGCGTCCAACGTCTTTCATGTTTTTTCTGAAGCTATAAGCATTTGTATGTAGTTGTCATCATGTCAAGGATTCTTCTATCATACTGAGCTGATGATTATTTACGCACGTATTTAACCTAAGTTGTATTCTTTCAAGATGCTTCGGTGAGCTGTTATTAAAGTAATATAGTATTATAAATTATCAAATTACTTTTTACAATTTACATAATTGGCTAAAATATTTCAAAATATGTGTTTGCATGTTACTCGTAGTTTAGTGACGAAATATGGAGAAACTATGTAATGTAACACCTGTATTGCTAACCCGTATTTGCAATCAATTAAAAATATTTGCAATCAATATAATTTAATTTTAATTTAAGTTTGTACATATATTATTATTAACTTCAATTGTATTTATTCAATTAGATTATTTATTAAATATACACATTCTTACATTAAAAATAAATTAAAAAGATTGAAATTAAAATATTTTACAAAAATGAAAAAAAAAAACGATTTCAAAAACACCAAAAAGTCAAAACCAATACAAGAATAGAAAAACTATTTCAAAAACACCGAAAAGTCAAAACCAATACAAGAATACATACAACATCACATTTTTATACTGAAGTCGGTGCCAAGTGATGATCTCCTGAAAAAATGTAAGAATTATCTGAACTAGATCGTTAAAATTTGGCATCGATTTCAAAATAAAAATTATTCTTATATTTCTTCGAGTTTGAACAAATTACAGCTTATTTTTTGAATAAGTTATTCTGAACTTTTGAAGTCGGTTATTATTTTTTGTATACTATGTTTAACTATTGAACTGTTAGATTCACAAATATCTTCAATATTTATACTAAAAGAAATACATTTGTGACAATTGTCTAAACCATTTTAATTTTATTGATATGTAAATAATTATTTCCATGCGTTAGGTAAATATGTAATGTATGTATATAAGTATACTTTATTGAGTAAATGAGACACACCTGACAAATAACAAATAGCACGGAACACAGCAAACGGCGACCTTATTGCTACACAACGATCTCTTCCAGGCAACCGTATAAAGATGAAAATAATGAAAGGAATTGAAGGGGAAGGAGGGTAAATGCAAATATAAATAAGACAATAAATAAATAAATAAGGCATATAACACATTTAAAAAAAAGGCGCCCCACACTAGGATTTTCTCCTGTGACGTGGGTGCAGTTACAAACATAGAATATCACATGCACATACGCCCAGACCGGAACAAATTTCTGTAGGCCATACAAAATATTTGTCCCGTACGGGAATCGAACCCGCGACCCGTTGCGCAGTAGACGACTCAGTAGTCACGCAGTAGTCACTCGACTTCTGCGCTAACCGTGTCGTCAAAACTCATGCTATTGTGAAAGAAAATAGGAGTCATTAATAAATTTGAGTAAAAATATGAAAAAGAATGACTTAATGTATGTAAGTATAAAATATTGACATACTCTACATCTCAATCACACTGGTCCATGGCCTCAAACAAAACGCCATTAATAAAATATGTTTCGCATACGGATTCTGTTACTGATATCTTAATCCCGTCTGTATTTCACAGCGGGCGCCTGCTAGTTAGTCCGCGTGGATGTCAAGATCATTAAAGGGATGGAATATTTGCATTAATATAAGCTTCAGTGTTTAAAATTGTGCATTTTATGACATCAAATTAGGTGGGTGATTTTATTATAACTCATGACCAATCGGTCATATAGATTTGATAATTCTGTTTGATTAAAACTGATTTTCAATATGTTTAACATTCTGTAACATCGTCATTTGAGTGATCTTGGTATATTTATAGTATACTAGCTTTCCGCTCGCGGCTTCGCCTGCGCTATTATTGTTTTCCCGTGGGAATTTATATTTTCCCGTAGGAATAAATTACAGTATTTATTTAAATTACAGTTTCCCTTAAAAGTAAGAAATAGAATTCATAGAGAGATCACCGTAAGAAATAGGATCCGAGGATTTTCCATACAAAATGTATGGAAAATGTTTTTGGCGATTTCTGTCGTTGCTAGTCCTCATACCTTAAATGGTCCCATAGAGTCTTTTGATCCCTACATGAAATAGGATCGATAGGCATAAAAAAAATTTTTTTGCTATCTCAGCATTTTTTTTGTTGACTGTAACTTTTTTCCAAAATCTGTGAATGCAGATCAGAATATCTTAAAAAGTTATGGATGGTTGCCTAACAATGTTTTCTTGTAACTATAACGGTTAATGTACCTGCTCTTTAAATCCCATCTCAAAAATCCATCCTGTATATAGATAGATTAATCAACCCTAGTATAGCTAATCAACACAATTCCGCTTTTCTTCACTAAGTCATCCAGTTCGATAACGATTGCCTATCAATCGATGAGTTACAAAATCACCACCCACAGTTTTTATTGCATTCTAGCTTTCAATTTTTTTGTATTTTTCCTAACGATGGGTGCGCAACTATGCCTGAAATAAAAATATTATATCTTTCTTATTTATTATTATTATCATAATATAATTTTTTCATTATACGTTTAGTTTTATGCCTTATTTTACTCCTTTTGAAATATTTTTTACAAATAGTAAATGAAACACGTATTTCGTTTACTATTAGGTATTGTTTAAAAATAAATGGCGGTTTCTAACCTTAAATTTTTAATGCGTGTATTTTAAGTATGTACAACAAAACTTTATTAGTCAAAATAAGATTAAATTTGATTTGATTAAATACATCTTGACCAATGAGATACAAGCTTGTTTATATGCCAATCTTGTAAAATTCCGAAGTTCTGGAAACAATGAAATCATTGAAGGCATTTTTGGCGTCATCTTGGTTTCTAAAACATTTATCCTATAAAAAGTTGTCCAAATTTTTAAAGAAGGTGGTAGTCAGTGGGCGAAAGGTCTGGCGAGTATGGTGGGTGTGGCAAAATTTCGTACCCCAACCGGTTAATTTTTTATAGGGTCAATTGTGCGATCGCATTATCGTGAAGCAAAATTGGTCCTTTTCTATTGACTATGCGATGAAGTTGTCGAAGTTTTAAATGCATTTTGTTCATTTGGTGACAGTATACCTTTACCGTAATCCGCCGTTAATGTTGGGACTTGCTCCGTTGCTTTGTGACCCAGTTTAAACTCGTACAAGAAGATGATACGTAATTGCTTATTTTCCATGTTAAGTCATACAATTAATAATCACAATGTTTACATTAAAATAATAAATAAATGATAACAGCTAACCACGGAGAAATTCGAGCACTTTTAAATGAATAACATTCATAAAAAAAGAAACATTTAAATAACATGTTAGTGATTGAGCGAGCACAAAGAGCTGTGTTAAAGGTGTTACTACGGCTACCAATTAGACACCCTACAATACAAGTATACGTGCTGGCACAAGTATTAACAGTTAGAAAACAATTTATTTTTAAAATCCTTTCTGAGTATCAAAAAAATGGAAAACCTCAATAGAAATATTTACAAAAGTTTTTACTTTCTTTTCTGGGTAAAACTAATGTAGAAGAACTTGAGAGGCAGGTTAAATCAGTCTGGTGATTGGTGAATATTCAAATGTACCGAGATTGCATATCAGTTACGCATACTGTGATTCTTACATACGAGTATTCAACCTTACACACACACACACACACACACACACACACAAACACATACACACATGCAAACACAAACACATGCAAACACGATTACGGTAAAGGTATACTGTCACCAAATGGACAAAATGCTTCGACAACTTCATCCAGCATAGTTAATAGAAAAGGACCAATTTTGCTTCACGACAATGCGATCGCACAATTGACCCTATAAAAAATTAACCGGTTGGGGTACGAAATTTTGCCACACCCACCATACTCGCCAGACACACACGCACACACACACACAAATTCAGCAAACACAGACATACATACACACAAAAACACACACAAACACAGGCACACATTCAGCACACACAATATATTTATTTATTTTAGACCACCAACAAGTTTACACTAAAACACAATACAACCTTACAATAATAGGTTACATTACAAGTGCAAACATAATTATGGGCAGCAACCACATGGTAAGAAAAATAACAACTTTAGAATCAAAAAATCAAAACAAAAAAAAAACAAAAATGTAAAAGTAAACTTTGGACGTTTAATAATCAAAACGCATCCCACTGGCATCCTTTGCAGTCATCCAAACGTAGCATCGTCAGTCCACTGGGAACGATGCCATGCTCAATCGGTAATTTAGAACTTTATGTAATTTAAGTACCAAATTAAAGCAATTGATTAATCGCGTTTTACATGTAATGTGGATTTGAATTTAGACAGAGAATCGAAATAAATGTCAATATTACAAGATTTCGAGAGTGAATTGTATTGTTTAAATAATCTATTCAGTGGCGAATACAAACCTAAGTTTGTTCTGGAGCATTTCGTTGCGAACAAATTAAAACTAGATATTCTAGGAATTTTTATTGGCACACACAAATTAACTCTAGCAAGTAAGTCAGGTGAGTCCAGAAATCCATAAATTAATTTATATAAAAAAGTATTATCCAAAAAAGCGCGACGATCCCTGAGGGATTTCATTTTAAAATGATACAATTTATCATTATAAAGTTTTTTTGCAACATTATATTGAAATGAGAGATGCCACAGAAATCTTTTTTGGACACGTTCTAACTTCTTGATGTAAACATCATAGTGTGGATTCCACACCACACTGCAGTACTCCAGGCCACTACGAACTAGTGCATTGTACAAAATTATTTTAGTTTTGGCGTTTTTGAAGTCTCTGCAATTTCTCAAAAGAAACCCAAGCATCTTGAAGCCTTTCTGAAAGATATCATCGATATGTTTATTAAAGCGTAGTTTTGTATCTAGAATCACCCCTAGATCACGGCAATAATTTGAACTTGAAAGTATATCTTGGTCAATAGTGTATTTACTAGTTAAAGTTGACTTATTGCGAGTGTAATGGACCACGAAACATTTTTTAGATTAAGAGACATGCCGTTAATACTGCGCCATCTTACTAAACTGTCTAAATCTTACTGAAGGAGATCTACATCGTCTGGTTCATTGATTTGCCTTGACATTTTAAGATCGTCGGCAAACATATACCATTTTGAGTTCCTAAAGCACAAATGTACGTCATTAATAAAAATATTGAAAAAAAGTGGTCCAAGAATTGAGCCCTGGGGGACTCCAGACACCACGTCGACATATTCCGAAGAGTACCCGTCCACTACTACCAATGACTTTCGATTTTTTAGATAGGATCCACACCATTCCAATAGCTTTCCGGTTATCCCAATAGCGGATAGTTTCCAGAGTAATACATCATGATTTACCCTATCAAATACCTTACTGAAATCAGTATAAATAACGTCAACTGGCTGTCTTTTATCTAAGGAATTAATTAAGTCTTCCAAGAAAGTAGCTAAATTTGTGGCCGTTGACCTTGCCTTAACAAAGCCGTGCTGATGCGGGGAAATTATTTGTCTAAAATGACACAATATTACAAGATACAGAAGTGATTCAAAAACCTTGTTAAAAGTAGGAAGAATGGAAATTGGTCTATAGTTGTCTATTTTATCAGAATTTCCGGTTTTATGTAGGGGCAAGATTAAAGATATTTTCCATTGCGATGGGAAACTGGACAGTAGGTATGCAAGGGCCTGAGCACATCTTGCAACAAATACTGATGGTAGCTGATCTTCTCCTGCTCCTTTGTTTAGGTCAAGTCTTTTTAATGCTTTATAGACCTGATCTCTAGTAAAAGAAATAGCATTCAAGTATGCACCATTACCTTGACCAGGGTGTAATGTCTTCAAACTCTCCAAGTCTGCCTGTGTAGTTGTGTTATTGAACACAGATGCAAAATATGATGCGAAAAGGTTACTGATTTCAGTTCCTATCGATGCAGTTTTATTACCAAGGGTCATTGCAGCTGGATAGGTACCCTTTGCTTTTTTCTTATGCTTTATAAATGACCATAAGAGTTTCGGGTTACTGGCCAACGACTGTTTTAAGCCGTTTATGTATCTATTGTAGGCAATCTTCTGTAATTTACAACAACTGTGCTTTAACAAATTAAAAGCCAAAACGTCTCTTGGATTATTATTAAACTTTACTAATTTCATAAGTAATTTGTATTTTTCTTTAATTAAATTAATTAATCTGGACGAAAACTACACTGGATATCTATTATTTCGTGACTTAGATATAGGTACATATTTTTCAATGAGACAATGCAAAACACACACTAGCACACTCGTGATAGTTTATTGTATCTAGATAGTATTAAAATGTATAACGCTTGCTTGTGTCAAGTAGGAATTATTTGTAATGTAAGTTTTATATTTGTATTTGTATGTGGGGTGGAGAGTCTGGTGTTCTGTAACACAGGCTTGTCCTAGTATAGACACCAGTCTTTTCACAGTATGTGGAAAGAAAAATACATAATTTTTGATTTTGATTTGATACAAACTTGTAGAATAATATATATTTTTAATCATATTAAAAAAATGAAAAAACATGTGAATTCTTTTCCACAGGTACAAAAGAAACCTTTAAGTTGTCACAATTTTATTATTCTATCATTCAGTAAGTGTGCGATATTTTTTTGCACCTTTCTGTATTATACTTCTGTATGATCCAAGATCCAAATCCAAGATACATAACCAAAGTTACTCATTAAGTTAAATGACTTTACCTGGTAGTAATAAACAGTAGCAAATAATGTGATCAATGTATCTAATCGTAATCATAGCTACTACGAAAATGATTTACGATAAACGGATTAGGTACTATGACGCAAATGTTGTCGAAAGGATTACACTCCATTTTTGTATGCAGAGAGTATCGACCACACACGATCATTATCATTGACGTGTATACGTCGTTACGATTGTCGTAAAATAAAAATTTGCTCGTCCCAACATTAACTTTCATTCACATACTATTTCTGTATACCTACTTACAGCTGTAGGGCATCCAGTCTCGGAAGATCTCCAATTTCGGAACTCATTTTCGAAACTGGATACCTAACTTGGAATTCCGGAACTAGTTCCGGATATAGGAGTTCATTTAAAAAAAATTTTTTGTGTTTTTTTTTTTTTAGTTTTACTATAGAAAAATAAGAAAATAGACATGCGAATTAGCATATTATTTATTAAAAGATAATGAATTACAATTAAGTATATTAACTCTCTATTGAGTTAATTGAGGTCAATAAAGTGACAAATAATTTAAATTTTATTATTATTATTATTATTAAGTGAGAAAAATAAAAAAATATTCAAATGAGATTAATCGCCAGTTCCGGAACTGAGGCGCTAGATAAATGCCACATGCTAACTTTTCCGCAGTCGTTCCTCAGAAAAAATGTATGGAGATGACATTAGCTGCGGAAAAAATAGCGTGAGGTTGTCGTAAGCTAATGTCATTTCCATACATTTTTCTGCGGAAGGACTGCGGAAAAGTTAGCGTGTGGCATTTGTCTAGGGCCTCTGGAAGCTCGGTAAAAATTGGAATGGAAGTTCTAATTAACTTACAGCTGTACCTGTAACTAAGGAGTTCGGTGGCGTAAGTAGTAGTTCAAACGCTTTAGTTTTGATTTTGAAAACAAAGCAATCTTCGCCATGGTTGAATCCTGGACTAAAACTTTGTGATCTCGAGTTCCGCCGTGATTCGGAAGGCCGTTGGCATCGCCGGATTTAGGGGAGGGCAACCGGGGCTACAGCCCCGGGGCCTCCACAAAAGAGGGGCCCCCACAATAGAGACTTCGGAAACAAAATCAAATTCAGACTAGTAAACACTAATAAACAACTTTTCCTTTCATTTTTTTCTTCGCGTTTTACCTTTACCTGCAGTTCTATGTACAAACATGATTACATTAAATATTAACAGAAATCATCGATCTATATTTGTTCACTCCAATCAGGCAATCAATGAAATAGTCATTTCATTTTATTTGGAATGACTATTCCAAATAAAATAAAATGACTATTTTACTTGGAAAATAATTTGGGGCCAAGGGGCCTCCACTCCTTTGTTGCCCCGAGGCCTCCAGACCTCTAAATCCGGCCCTGGCCGTTGGTCCCGGTTGCAACCGTTTCTAATGTAATAATAGGCCGTAATGGTCTATACTCCTCCTATTCAGTTTGAATTCTACATTTGTCGAAGAAACAGTCTTAGCGGTGATTTTATATTGACGGTAAAACCGACGCGACCGCAAACGGAAATATTGGCTCCACTCAATTATACCACGACGTTGCATCCTCGAGATTTATATATTAACCAGGTAGTATAAATCTCTTCGGATGCAACGTCTCGTATAATTATGGTCAAACATCACAAAGGTAAGTTTGTTTAACCATTAATTATACCACGACGTTGCATCCTCGAGATTTATACTACCTGGTTAATATATAAATCTCTTCGGATGCAACGTCTCGTATAATTATGGTCAAACATCACAAAGGTAAGTTTGTTTAACCATTAATTTTATCATATAGAATAGACTGACTAAAATTAGGTATGTAAATTTGTATCCAATTAAGGCTGTAACGAACGTGAATGAACCCATTTTTAGCTAAGTACGAGTAAAACGATTAACATTATTAAAAACGTCTATATTCGCGTCAAAAGGGTGAGCACATCTGTCCCCTTAGACAAAAGCCACACGCTAACTTTTTCGCAGTCGTTCCGAAGAAAAATATATGGAAATGACTTAGCATGTAAAAACCTCAAGCTATTTTTGCCGCACCTAATGTCATCCCACACATTTTTTTCTGCGGAACTGCTGCAGAAAAATTTGCGTGTGGCTTTTGCCTATAAGGGGTCTAAACGACCGGTATCACGGTAAACCAATGATCTAAAAGCTAAAAACGCGCGTTGACTAATGTGAGGTTTATAAAAAGAGGCGTTAGCTTGTGTACATCTAGAATAAAAGGCATGTGGGTTTTAACCAGCATTAGTAGGACTATTATCCATTCTGTGGCCGTACGCGCGTTAAGCGCTTGTCACCTGGAACTAAGTCATTGTTCGCCATTCGTAATATAATTTTGTAAGGTTACCAATTTTATTCCCGGAAAAAGCTATAACAATGTTGGCCGCCGATAACTATTGACATATATTTTATATCGTAACAAGAGTTCGTAGAACTCAAATTGCTTATGTACTATTTACATGTGTTAGACGGCAGTGAGTCAAACTAGAAAGTCGTTAAGTTATCTCAAGCTCACACGCTGCCCAAGAACCGATGCATCTATACGCAATGGTCACGTTTGCCCTTTGATACCAGTTATCTGGGAAACGCATTGTTTGTGAGGCCAATGAATACTGACTTGATGCTATTCGTAAATATTTCGCTGGCGATTATAGTATGCCTAGGTACCTATTTAATCAAGTAACGTTCGGTGAAGTAATTAGGCCTTCCTAATTCCGAACATAACCCCAAAACGTGTCGGTGAGGTTCCTAAATCTGGTCACACTCAGAAAAAAAATTGTGGGGTTGCAACAAAACTTTAACAGAGGAGAGCGGTCGGTAGTGAATAGTCTCTATAGCAATGTTTTGTTGAGTAATAAGTCGTCTACACAACAATATTCTCACTTGCTATCCCAGCAAAGCTGTTCTCAAGGGTCGTCACGAATCGTTTCGCACGCAGGTTCGGCGACTTCCAGCCTCCCGAACAAGTCGGATTCCGAAAAGGCTATAGTACCATAGGCCATATCCATACGCAGTAACAGGTTATACAGAAAAACGAGGAATATAACTAATACTTAAAGGAGTATAGTATAATACTTAAAAGAATACCTATTGATGATCAAAATGTGCCTCTTGTATTTAAAAAAATAACCTCCAATTCCTAAAAGTCAAGGACCCTTCCACCATCCTCTCGGTTCATGACTACCAGACGTAAATACCTGTTTTTAATCCAGTTAAAAAGATTTTAGATCTACCGCAGTGGGAGTAGGGCCCAGCTGCGGTTTTTTTATTGCTAACGGTGGCAGACGAGTCAGTGGCCCACCTGATGTTAAGTGGTAACCACCGCTCATGGACATCTGCAATGCCAGGGGCACAGTTCAGTCACTGCCTACCTAGAGAGCAGTGCTCTTCTTAAGCCTCGTTTGAAGTAGGACATATTGTAGCGCTCAGGAAACACCGCAGCTGGGAGTTCATTTCAGAGGCTACACGTACGTGGAAGGAATGATCGCTGAAACCGAACTGTGCTAGACGAGATCGGTCCCAGGTAATATGGATGAACTCTACTGCGATGGCGGGTGGTGCGATGATAAAAAGGTGAAGAGGGCACCATTGCAAACAGTTCCTCAGAGCACTCTTCGTTGAAGAGCCGATAGAGCACGCATAGAGAACCAAAGTCTCTTCTTTGCTGCAGCATCTCCATTGAGGCCGTAATATTGGGATCACCGACGATGCGGAATTCGCCTCACGCCTTTGCAAGAAGTCCGAGCTGATATTTGGAAGCTACTGCTCAGAGGTACGAGCCTCCATATGCGGCCGAATTTGTGCTTTGTAAAGCATTATCCGCTGGCTTGGAATGAAGTACTGCTTTGCTCTGTTAAGGACGCCCAGCTTTTTGCTTATCAATTTGGCTTTGTCCTCCAAATGACTCCCAAACTGCACTTTAGCAAACATTTCCACACTGAGGATCCCAATACAATCGCACTTACGAAGAGTTACTGCTTGGAAATGAGGTACTACGATAAATGGGTCCTTCTTTGTAGTGAACGCGCACACTTGTGTATTCGTGGGCTTGAGTTTGACTAAGTTCTTTGCACCCCATTTGGAGACTTGAGAGTCTTCGACTTCAGACACAAGTTGCAACCGCCTTTCATACAACGAACTCCGAGGGATATTCTGGTGGTCGGTATACCGCACATCACCCGTACTGTCATGTGCATAACAATGTATGTTCTCAATGGATAACATCTCATTGATATGCAGAATTAACAGGGTCGGGGAGAGCACCGAACCTTGTGGAACGCCAGCATTTATGGGCATGATTTCGGAGCAACAGCCGTCGACGACGACTTTAATGCTCTAACCATCCAAGAAGCTAGCTATCCATTTGCAGAGTCCCTCGGGGATTCCATAATATGGTAGCTTCGTCAGAAGAGCTCTGTGCCAGACCCTATCAAACGCCTTAGCTATATCCAGTCCAACGGCGAGAGCCTCACCTTTGCCCTCCAAAGTTTCAGCCCAACGGTGTGTCAGGTAAACTAAAAGATCACCAGCTGAACGGCCATAACGGAAGCCGTATTGTCGGTCGCTAATCAGCTGGTGCTCTTCCAGGTACCGTAGAAGGCGGGAGTTGATGACCCGCTCCATAATCTTAGAGAGCAAGGACGTTAAGGCTATTGGCCTGTAATTTGATGGGTCCGATCGGTCACCCTATTTGGGAATTGGGTAGACGTGAGCAATCTTCCACAAAGATGGAACCGGCTACAAAATTTAAGGGTGTCCCTCGATTTTTCTGGGATCTCATTATCAGATTCTGACTTTGGTGACAACGGGACCAAAGTAAACCCTCTCAAACAAAAAAAGAATTTTCCAAATTTGTTAATAAATGACAGAGTTATGAGGTAACAAGCATAAAAATAAAACAGAACAAAAATCTTTATTTGCCAGAATATGGTACTAAAAGAATGTACAATCGATTTTTTTTGATAACCTTTAGTAAAAGCCGTTTTTAAATTTTCCTTATTTTACAAGCTTTTATTTTACGGATGACGACCAAAAATATTATTTCTCGCAATTGATATTTAAATATTACACGGTAACATTTCAGATACAACTTTCCCCCGGATATTAAGGCATTCATAATACACTTTATACGGAGAAATTTAGTCGCTCCAAATAAATTGTAGAGATGGAAATCCCCATAGAAATACCATTCTGATTCAGATTTACTTCAATGACTTCACATAATATGTGCCAATCTTAGCTAACAACGTCAAAATTTCACAAGACAAATAGGTATAAAAATTCTTTCACAGCAGCCAGTGCAATGCAGTAAACAATATATGACAATGTGTCGGCATTTATGGACACACCAATGAAATTTTAAGCATGGGATGTTCATTAACACATGGAATTATCGTTTTGCGCACTGGCCACTTTGAATTAAAATTAAATCTGCACGGTGTGAAACTTCTTTCACTCGATAACTGAAACATTATTCATGAACTTTCAATTGTTTTTCATTAAACTTCTAAAATGTCGATACCTAAAGTAGCGTATTGATATTTAGTGCTTGAAATAAACGAAATCATTTCGTTCAGAAATCAGATAAGACGTCTGGCAAAGTTGTTGATATGAATTTCAATTTACACGCCCCGCGGTACATCTTAAGCTTTTGTTGCCTGAACAATTCGAAGCTCTGTATGAATATAAATAAGGTATATCACTTAGGCTTATTTCAGACAACGTGGTGCGTTGTATGGATTCATCTCTTAGCGCAAAGCCCCGGTTGGCTGTCTGCAATCTGCACGCGATATCAGTGTTACCGCTAACGAACCTGCTCACATCGCCAATAAAATCTTATTGACACTTCTATCTTCAAGGGCTTAGTACATTGTACCTTATTATTGTGGCTGGTATGGTAAATACACGAATTACTTGCAATTGAGCACAATGTATCTGCGTTAAGCAGCTTGCCATAACTTGTTAGATCATGTCGCTTTAAGGATTCGGCAAAGAATGCATCGGAATACAATTGAAATTCTTGGCATTTACGACGTATGATACGGGCATTAAATATTGTTGATGCTCAAATAAGTTGTTTCTGAAATCTGTGTAATGAAAAAAACTTGGTATGAAAATTTAATGTTGATGATGGTTGATGAATGCTTTGCTGATTGAATTTTTTTCTCCTACGTAATAATCGTATATTATGCTACATTATTATACACACTTACTAATTTATAAATAACGAATCACACAAAATAAAAATATTTTTGTAATAGAAAATAATAAATCGTATTGCTCTCCTGTGATTCAATGAAGCAATTTCACTTTAAACTAAAGCAACGTTTTAACTTAAAATACTTAAACGAAAAGAGAGATGACAAAACATTAAACGTGTTTCAAAAGTGTGAGTATGCCTTTGGCATTAAGTCCGCCTCTGTACACAAATTGTAAGTTATTAAAAATAAAATAAATAAAAAATATGTGACTCGACATACAGTAGATTTAAAAATAACACACAAACTATAAATTATTACAGATAGAATTCCATCATTCTCTTTCATTGTAGAGATGATTTCATGTAGAGACCAAGGTAGAGCTTATTAACGTAATCGGCAAACAAAGAAATTACTTTTGTACATATTTTTAATAAATACGAAAAATGTAAGTACTACTTTGAGAATAATACATGTTTTAATGTTTCATTTAAGGTGCAACTATAGTGCAACTATTCTAATTCTTTATTTTAATTAATTCAATTATCGCTTTGACATTATTCCGCGCTCGTAAACATATTTACTTTACAACGAATTTAGGGATTCTCAATAAATAATCGTACCTACCTTTCATATATGGAAATAGTTATTTAAACATCTGTAGTAATTTTGTTCGTGGGATAAGATAATATTATAGGTATTCCCAATAAAATGTTATGTGCTTATCCATATATATACATTATAACATTAAATTTAATAAAACAAAACTAACCCCTGAAAAAACAAAAATGTTTGTAACTGCACCCACGACACAGTAGAAAATTTCTAGTGTTAGGCGACGTTTTTTTTAAAAAAGAATAATCTCTTGCTCGTAAATTATAAATAGCGCGAGCCGCTCTTTTTTGAAGTACAGAAAAACCTTTCTATACTATAGCATCCGATCCTCACAGAAGTATTCCTTAGGACATGACGTTTCAACATCAGTAACTTAGTGAGCATATAGCCTTCGATCATGGTGACTTATTAAAAAAAAATTAAGTCCATGGTAAAACCGACTTCAAAAACACCAAAAAGTCATATATAATATAAGAATACATACAATATCACAGTTTGATTGTATTTCCGAACTCATAATCTCCTTCCATCAGATTCCACCAGAATCCTTCCATCATCAGCTCATTACCGTGAGATGACTACCAGACGCAAATACCTGAATATCTTCAGCACAAACATGAAACACGTTGGACGTGCCTATAAAATTCAAGGGTTTTCCTCCATTTTCATGAGATCCCATCATCAGATGACAATGTCGACAATGGGACCACATCGGGAATATACTCTTTCGATTACAAAAAGTATTTTGAAAATCGGTCCACAAATAGTGGAGTTATTGAACATACATAAAAAAACCGGCCAAGGGCGAGTCGGACTCGCCCATGAAGGGTTCCGTAGGATTTATGAAGTATTAAAAAAACTACTTACTAGATCTCGTTCAAACCAATTTTCGGTGGAAGTTTGCATGGTAATGTACATCATATATTTTTTTTTGTTTTATCATTCTCTTATTTTAGAAGTTACACATTTTACCACTTTGGACGTGTCTCTCGCGCAAACTATTCAGTTTAGAAAAAAAATATATTAGAAACCTCAATATGATTTTTGAAGACCTATCCATAGATTTGAGTTTCAGTTCTATGTATGGGGAACCCTCAAAATTTATTACTTTTTTCTATTTTTGTGTGAAAATCTTAATGCGATTCACAGAATACATCTACTTACCAAGTTTCAACAGTGTAGTTCTTATAGTTTTGGAGAAAAGTGGCTGTGACATACGGACGGACAGACAGACAGACAGACATGATGAATCTATAAGGGTTCCGTTTTTTGCCATTTGGCTACGGAACCCTAAAAATTGATACAGCCGAACATAAAACCTCGTCCTTTTTCGAAGTCGGTTAATAAAATAAAGTTCAGGGAGTCTTTCCATAAGCTTTTAAATTATAGAACTCCCTCTCTTCTTCTTACTTCTCCAAACCCGGTTGTGCCCCGGATAACTTAGGTGAGCTGTAAAATGAACTCTTACAGCTTTTCAGAGTGAGGTTGATAGGTCGCGGTAATGGTTCGTCTATTACTGTTAGTCTCATTTCTGGTCGTTTCAGCCTCTCCATCAAGTTGCTTTTGGATTTAAACTATTTTTTAACGTTTCGATCTCGATTTTTTCAATATTGTTAGATACTAAATTAAGAAAATGCCCAAGTATATAGGCGATGTTCTGTTGAATAGCCTGTTTGGAGCCACACGGTGGGTCAACTGAAAAATATCTTCTAAAAATGTAATATGTCACATCAACCAAAAAGCATACGATCGACATAATTTGTTTAAGTTTTCAGCCACTAAGAACAATATCCTGTTCCTTCATCTGGCCACCCTTGATCGGACTACTCATTTCCGTTCGGACAGACAACAGACTACTTCTGTGTGTTTAATAATGAGATTAATGAGAAAGTAGTGAGGTCTAGGTCTATAAACTCGAGTACATAGCTTGTTTGCCAACTTTCTGCAATAAAAAAAAATATAGGAAAGTATTTTTTTTATTAATATACAGTCTCTAACTTTTACTAAAAATATATTATTAAAGACAACATGTTTAATGTTTGCAAAGATGATTTCATTCAAATAAAAAAAAATTATTGACTTTAATTTTGGATGATTTTATGAATTGCCCTTCCTCTTTGACCATAAAACAGACTTCTCACGTGAAAATTCGATATTTATTTTCTACTTATTTACATACTACTATTACAATTTGCTTACTAAATTCATATCTTTTTATAAGGTGCAATAAATTTTGATAATGTTGCATCGATTCTAATTAAATTTTTATTGATAAATTGGATCGTTTACTTAACAAATGTATTCGTTTTTTTACTGTCCGTGTAACTATTTCCACATTTCTTCATTTCGCAAAAGCTCAAATGGTTACTAATTCGTTTATGTAGGAAACTGAGATACCTCTCTCAACATTTCTCTTATTTTTAACCGACTTCAAAAAAAGGAGGAGAGGTTTTCCATTCGATGCGTATATGTTTTTTGTATGTGTATGTTACGCGATTACGCCGCCAATTGTGAACCGATTTTAAAAATTGATTTTGTATTCGATAGAGTATACTCCTGGGATAGTCCCAAGGTCACCAAAGTCAGGGTCTGATGATGGGATCCCATAAAAATCGAGGAAAACCCTTAAATTTTATAGGTAAGTTGAACGCGTTTCATGTTTTTAAATTCAGGTTAAATTCACTAAAAAGATGAAAATAAAAATATTTAAAAAAACCGACTACAAAAACACTGAAAGTTCAAAATAATATAAGATTATGTACAGACTTCTAAATTGAAGTCGGTGCCAAATTTTAATACTTCCTAGGAGATCAATGTTTTGCATCCACTTCAGTATAGAAGTGTGATGTTGTCTGTGCCTATTCTAATATTATTTTCAACTTTTCATTGTTTTTGAAGTCGGTTTTTGTTTTTTGTTAAATATTTTTTATTACTTAAAAATCTTGTACGAAAACGCTTTTTAGAATGGTTAGTAAAATAAAGTAGTTCTATATGTGATTTGAACATTTATATATATAAAGTATTTGCACCACATTGTTATCATCATTTCTTCATGTTTCAATGTTGAGTTCAAGAAGGCATTAAGGCCGCCATAATGTAAATTTTGCTTAGATTACACTGCAGAGGTACAAGTAAATAAAGATTTTTTTTCAAGTTTAAGAAAGGTTGTTCGAACCATCCAACTTTTATATAAAACAGTTAAATATTTTGGTCTAAACAACTTCTTTAAGTATAAACACAATATTTTGTTACACCTTATATAATCTCAAGTTAAATCATAATTGACTAAATACGAGTATATCAATTATATTGCGATATTCGTTACTTACTGGAGGGAGACTCTGTACCGGGGTCGTCTGCTTAGGTACCTCCGTCTTACCTATTTCTGCCGCAAAGCAGCAGTGCTTGCATTGCTGTGTTCCGGTTTGAAGGGTAAGATATGGCAGTGAAATTACTGGGTACTGTGACTTTACATCTTGTGTCACAAGTTGGCAACGTACACTGTGGTTCTTGTGGGGGTTGCAGTTTTGCTGTGAATCTCACAAGAGTCACATGTATTATAGGTGACTGTTACCACTTACCATCAGGTGGGCAGTTTGCTTGTTTGCCAACTTTCAGCAATAAAAAAAAAAAACTTAAATCAACATCATTTCATCAAAACGCAACATCTACATCGAAGAAAATATCTGTTAAATTCGAGACTTTCATTAATAATAAATAACCTTAATGGTACATAAGTTCAGCTGTAATTAAATCGACACAGTGAAGCTTCGTAAGTAGTCTTTACCGTGTAATATACGCAGTCGTAATGATCGGGTATGGCTGGCTCGATATTATTAAGGCGAATCTTCGGATTCGTTTCGGCCTGGGAAGAACTGCAAAAATGTTGAACGTTGGTCCGTTTCAGTAAAAAAGCAAAATTATAAATTTTCATAGTATTGTGTCTATAACTACAACGTGTAACAGAAATAGTACACACCCTGAAAGCAGTTTGGTTAGGCTTCGGAAAAAAATTTAATTTAAAAAAAAAATTAAAAAATGTACTGAAAAAATTAGTAAAATTTAATAAGTCACCTCTTCGGACAACATTTAGAATGTTGTCCGAAGAGGTGACTTATTTATTTACAAAGGGATATGATACATATTATAAAGTAATACGATTTATTGTTAAAACGGGATTTCGCGGTGTGATTATCCCCATCAGCTGGTTAGGTTATTCACACGTTATGCTCTATACTACTCGGCTGCCCCGCGAGGTGCGTGGACTACCTTGTCATTGCTATGCGTTTGTAGCAGGGGTTTGTTGCAGGGGGGGGCGTAGTATTTTAGCATAATGTTGGGTGAGGCGCATAGGATAAACCCCTGATCTAAACCTATTTAGGTTTTATGACATGGCAATTTTATAAATAAATAAATCAATACAAGAATAAATTTCACTTCATCATCACATCCTGACTTTTGACAATGGGACCATCGTGAGTATATTATTCGCCTTCGTAGTCTAGTGGTTTAGACCACGGGTATTGATCGGGAGGGTTGGATTCTCCATGAAGGCAGACGTTTCTCTGCTCGGTTTGATTGGTGGTAGGGCTTCTGAGCCCGTCCGGATAGCTACCACCGTCTTACCTAAGCTTGTCGCCATAATAACAATGTTGTTGCATTGTTCTGTTCCAACAATTATTAGAGGTAAGATTGCCAGTTCCTCAGTTATTGAGGAGTGTAAGGAAAGCTTGCTTCTACCATTGACGTTATCGTCACCTACCATCAGATGAGATGAAGGCTAAGAGTTTTCCTGGCGTATCAATCTCAAAAATCTTTATTCAATATTGATATTTACGTCTATTTATTGACCTCAAACAAAATACAAGAATCTACTTAATTGACCAAAAAACTAATTAAAATTTAATAAACTAAGATAAACAAGGTTTTATTTAAACCTTGCAAGTACATACACCCCAATCATAATTAAGATGTATGCTAATACAAGTAAAATGAAAAAAAGTTGACTCTACAACTATATGGAATTTGCGCTTTCGGGAGAAGAACAGGCAAGAAACGAAAGGTCTAATTTTTTGTCTACTCCTTTAAATTGCCAATTTTACGATAAAAGTATTTCACAAACAGCTTTTATTTTATAAAAATATATATAGAAATGCCTCTCGGAGTAGTTGGAACAGTTATCCAATAATTACAAAGTGTACTTATATGTCAAATTGTAGCATTTTTTGAACATAAAATAGAGACACAGTCGAACATAGCACAGCAAAACAAATAAACATCATTTATTTTGCAAATATCGTGTGTACAGTCGAGGAACACGTTATTTCCTTGTGTTTAATGCTCTTTCTTTATCCTGTGGCTACCCTAGCGTGTAAGTATGGTAAATTAGCAAAAAATAATGACAAGACAGGGCGGCGCGGGCGCACGCGGCTTCTTTCAATATGACCGCATCGCCATCATCCTGTACGTGCCGTCACAGATGTACGAAAATAAAAAATGATTCCCTGAAATAAGGCCAACATCTAATTAAAATAATGTTAAACAGTGATTGTCTTGTTAAACTGATTTTTTTAAAATTTCAACATATGCGTTACAATTTGATTTTCATATTAGCTAATTTGAAACCGATACTACTGTAGTATTATATTATCTGTGCCAATACTGAAAACTGTACCTATTTACTAATTACAAAAGCTATACAATTGTATGGTTTTCATATCTAAAATAAATTTTCGTAAAATAAGACTGCAAAAATTTACGAAATAATTTTACGCTAACGAACAAAACGAAGTAGTAGGTAGGTAGTACCCCGTTCCGCAAATTGGGGCTGCTTGATCTCGAACCGGCTCTACGAGTATATTGGAGAGATTCCGAGGGATCTTTAGCCGGGCATACGGTACACCAGTGGATCAATCATGGTGCAGCAGTCCAGCAACGTACCCGAGCAGGTAGTTGGGTCAATTTAGCCCCTTGGTGTCGTAGTAGGATATCCCGAAAGAAGTCCAAGTTATTGAGCTTCATAACATAAACTTGAAAAACGGCGCCAGACTCCTTCCTTTGGGGATTTTTGAAATCTAGCATATACCACAACAAACAACAAACTTTACAAGTCTTGAAAGCTAACACTGAAGAAGAATCGCCAATTTAGAGCCAGTTGTTTTGCGAGCAACAATTCAAAATGCTGTAAAACGAGCACGATTGTGCATCAACTCTGGAGGTGGTTATTTGAGCGATATCATTTTTTCATCTTAAGGTGAGGTTTTCCAGGAAATCTACTCGTGCACGGCGACTGCTGTATTGCAAGGTAATACAGTTGATAATTGCATAGCTTCTAATGTCGCTTACGTGCGCTGACCGAACTAAAACGCTGCCTAAACTTAAACTTACACGTTTTAATAGATTTTTGAAAAACTGGGGTACATAATAAAAAATGTACTTTTGCAATTTTCTAGAAAATAAAAATGCACGTCTATTGGTATAACTTTTATGACATTTATTATTATATTTTCTGGTTCACAGCAGTTTTAAAATATTGAGCAGAGTGATCTTTGGATTTTTATTCTATCGAGTGAAATATTAATCATGTTTCTGTCTTTAAGAATGTTTAGATGAAATGTTCAAAAATGGCATATATGAATTTTTAGAATTTTATATGTTTAATATTTGTGTCGTTACAATCAATCGAAATTCTTCGAAAACGGGAAAGTAGCGCCCATGGATTTAATAAGCATTAACTCCATGGTAGCGCCTTAATGTCATCAATTTTACATCTTCTAATAAACTTTTCATGAATTCACATTATGACATTACTTTTGCGCCACCGTGTACCTACCTATAAATTTCCATTATAGCCATCGTCTCTATTTAAACTTGAATTTTCTGGAATATGTCGATAATGGTTAATACTATAGGAACTTCATGAAAGATTCAGTTGTGATTTTATTTTTAAACTTTTTGCGCATCCAGCGCTTACTGGATGACAGTGCTCATATCGTAATCAATGGATCCCTGTATCATAAGTATTTTGATACAAAGCGCTTCATGTGGCTGCAAGGCTGCTGACCTCACGTTCTCGTTTTTGTATGTACGCCATACTTACATATAGTATCTACATTCAAACGTGAACTTTGGATTGCAAAGGTGTTTTTTTTTCTATATTTATTATTTAATTTTCTTGGATTACAATTTTTATTCCACTCCCGTGGATCTTCTTTTCTCCACCGCATCTCGCCCTAGTAGAGGGAAAGCTCGCTATGTCACAAGCTTGTTACCCAGCTTTATTATAGCTATAAATCCTAAAATTAGAAGCAGAATATCAAATATGTTACGTATTTTCCTTTCCTTTATTGTAGTGGATATTAAAAACCGTCTAATTAGGGTTGCCACCCGTACTCTGAAATAGAGTATGCTAAAATACTTTATTAAGGACGTAACGTAGACGAACGAGAGACAAAAGGAACAAAGCTTCCCTAAATAAAAGAAACAAAAAACATATTAATAAAGATAAACAAGTTAAAAATAATAATAAGTACTTACTCTTTCTTTACGCCGTGTTCTTTATTATTGTTCTACCTAAATGAAAAAATACTTTATTTGTTTCCAAAAAAATTGGCAACGATATGTCTATGGAAATTTACCGCAATAACCTACGCATCTGCGATAAGATGGAAAACTTAAAAACAAAACTCTCTTTTTTAAGGCTGGATAATATATTGTCAGACTGAGCTACCTAGACTTGAGTATGCCGTAGTATTCTGCAGGGTGTTTATGTAACTACGATTGCTAACTTTTGCTGGTATTTTTGAAAAAAAAACTTTATATCCATGCTATAGTGAATCCCGCCATAACAAAACTATGTCTACCTACACTAGTACCTAATGGATATAAAGTATCTTTCAAAAACCGGCTAAGTGCTTGTCGGTTCCGTACATTTATTAAGGCTGTTATTATTCCATACTTTAACATTTTTCGTTAATATATAAATACTACCTGTTTTATTTAAGTAACAACTTAATCTATGTAATTTTCTATGGAATTTATTCGCGATGTGATCCCAGGAAAATCGAGGGAAGGCCTTAATTTCATAGGCACGTCCAACGTATTTCATGTTTTTCCTGAAATAGGTAGTCATCATCTCGTGGTGGCAGAGGTTGACTAATGATAAAGTAATTAATAAAATTTCCATTAAAATTGTGACACTCCAATGAAAACTTATTTGATATTTAAAATAATTTGAATTTTTATTGAAGATTACTGTCTATCCAGTATAGTAGTTAAAACCGCAGGTTAGAATTCTTGACCCTGTGACTATGTGATGATCAGGAACGTTTATTTGCATTTATTTCAGAATTAGGACGAAGCTTATAATTTTGTGCCCCAATTTTGTCACCTCAGTTCGAGAATAATAAATAGATAATTAAGACAATTTTATTCATCCACTTTAGGCGGTAAGGAAATCCGTTTAGTTTAAAAAATAAACGGTAGTGACCCTCTACAAACAGTTCGCGTTAAAAATTGTGCAGCTGGTGACCAAAAGGGTGATTTCAGTCTCGAATAATTGGGATAATGACTGAATTCAAATTTTTACGTCTCGTCATTAAATATTAAAATACCGTGGAAAAAGATGCAGTCCTGTGAAATTAGAATTAAAATCGGCTCAGTAATACATTAGATACAAGCATTTTAAGTTGTTAATTTGAAGGCGATTAGACAGAGAGATCCGACATCAACCGTGACGTCATTGTTGAGTACGGTCGTATTAACTCCTTGTAAATTGCCGTTTTGCTAGAAAGAGATGGAGAAAAATCTTTAATACCTTATATCTTGGTTGTTTTTATAGTTATTCAAAAACCGATTTTTTCTTTCTGTTTATTATATGAATAAGCTTCTATTAAAGCAAAAATTTTTTTTTTGTCATCTAGCCAATTGTTCTTTGATGTAGTACAAAGAGCATTGTTTATTTGTAGGCAGGCATCCATCTATAACATTCATAACTTTTAAAGAAATTTAATGTTCGAAGAGTAAAATAAGTATACGAATATCGTAATTTTGAATCATGTTTATTAAATTAAAGAGACGAAAATATGTCATGCAACGATTATTGTTTAAATCTTTTATTTTATATTTTTATATTGTTATAAATAGTATAGTATAAGACAGTGTATTCAAAAGATTTTAGTGTATTTATAGTATTACATACAGCTTAAAACAAACCAAAATGTCTTCTAAGATTACCGCATCGGATCCGAAAAAGGGGCGTTGACAAGCACACACAAGGAGACAAGAGCACCCAGATCGCTCCGCGAAAGGGTTCTGACGAAAGGTCAAGTCAACCCTAAGACCGCCAAAAGTGACATCGTTGCTGTGGTGGAAAGGGGTGATAAACGGACAGGAATGACAGTGGCACCCCCTCGGGGGAAGTCCAGGTCGCCACCAACTCACACACAGCTAGAGCAACCGCAACAGCGTTCCCAAATTACCATCGATGACAGCGATTCAGAGGGCTCCTCCTTACTGAAGCCATTGTCAACAATGGCTAAGATCCGTAAATGGGACTGTGAGGAGCTCCCTCCCTGCCCAGTCATCTCAGAAGATGAAGATGACTCCGATTCTCTCTCCTCATATACTGAAAGGATAAGAACATCAAATAAGGGCAGACCAAGTATGCTCGCGATGCCATCGAAGTCAGGGAAGGCGAAGGGGGTGGAGATGGATATGGCCACTAAACTAGCAAATGAGATGTGGCAAAAAGGCAAGGAGGCGCTCGAAACAGCCGGGAACATTAAAAAAGAATGTAGAGCCACAGCAATAGAGTCCCTACAGATGCTGTACGAAACAGTGCTTTCCTTGTCTGACTCTCGCTCTAGACATAAATTCAATCTGGAGAGAGAGTCAAAAAGACACGCACAGGAATTAGTAAGAATGGATAGAGCCCACAATAAGGCGCTGGTCGAAATGACAGCCAGAATAACAGCGTCTCTAGAGAGCCAACAAAATAAGAGTGAGGAGACCCTTAAACAGCTCACTAGAATAGACAATTGGCTGCAGTATGAAACTCGAGATCCGCAGGAACAACTAAAAGACGTGCACGGGAAATCCACCAAAATAGAGGCTGCCCTCAGTAGAGTAGAAGCCAATTTGAAAAACATTAAAACTACCGAAACAAAATCATCACCACAAGACCCCGCTTACCTCGAAGCAGTCCAAAAAATCGGCATGCTTCAAAACACACTAGATAATCTGCGTAGGGATGTACAACTTAGTTCTAACAAACTCGAGCAAATGTTAAAAACGTGCACGAACGCAGGTTTGTGTACAGCAAATATTCAAAATCTGGTCCAAAATGTTCTAGAGCATATCGACAACAGCACTTCGTCACCAAACCCAGAACTGGCACCACAGCTCAAATGCATACAAAGCTCACTGACAAAACTAACAGACATACTCTCCGAGGGCGCAGTAGATGTCAACGGCAAGAAGAAAAGCGATGCCAACGAGGACCTGCAACCAATAAAGGAGACCCTGGAGGCGGTTCGGTCCGAGCTCAGAACAATGAGAGAGGAAAAGGGTTCCGATGTCTCCACCACCAGTATCCCTGGCTACGGAAATGGCTGAGGCCTCTACGTCACTATCAGCGGCAACAATACAAAAAGGGGCATCAACATATGCTTCTATGGTAGGTAAGCCTGCAAAACTTGCCCCGCCAAAGTCCCGTTCAAATCATACTCTGATCATCTCATCTGTGGACGAGATGAAAACCGGCGAGGATGTCATTGAAGAGATCAGGACAGCCCTCGATAGAAAGAACACCGGAGTTAAAGTTGAACGGGTTAGGAAAGCGAGGAACCGCAAGGTAATACTTAGCTGTAACACAAAAGAAGACCTATGCCTGGCTAGGGAGAAAGTTAAAAGCCATCGGAACCTGAAGGTGGAGGTAGCGAAATCATCAAACCCTCTTGTAATTATTAAGGATGTCTTGGCCTATCACAAGGATCAAGACATAATACAGTTTTTGACCTCCCAAAACAAACATCTTTTTAAGGACATAGCTGTGCAAGACGCTACGATGAAGGTCCGTTACAGGAAGCGTGCCAGAAACAGCCTGGAGTGCCACCCGGTGCTAGAGGTATCACCACTACTCCATAAAGCGCTGTTGGAGGTAGGTGTTGTGTACCTGGACCTCCAAAGGCGACCGGTCTTCGACCTGTCTCCACTAGTACAGTGCACGAAGTGCTTAGGCTATGGCCACACAAAAATGATCTGCAAAGAAGAGGAAGACCGATGCAGCCACTGTGGCCATAAACACAGGTGGGTAAATTGTAAAGTCCGCAAAGAGGGCAAGCCGCCGAAATGCCTCAACTGTCTTGAGACGAAGGGCACTAAACCAGAACATAGCGAGCACAATGCGTTTAGCCATGAGTGTCCTTTGTGGCAAAAATGGGATGCCTTAGCCAGAGAGAAAGTCACCTACTGCTAAAGGCATGCCATTGACACCCCTCAGAGCGAGCAGAGAACTATACATCATCCAGGCAAATCTGCACCGCTCCAAAACAGCCACGGCAGAATTGCTTCAAGTCGCAGACCAACGTAAAGTAGACATAGCCATCGTGCAGGAACCGTATGTGGGAAATCAGGGTATAGTAAAACGTTACCCTGGCACCAAAATCATACAGTGCACCAGCAATGCCGTCAAACCAGTGAAAGCGGCCATTATCGTCTTCGGTGACAGACTCAGGGTGATACAAGACCCTGGGCTTGCCACAGAGACCGAGGTGGCTGTATGGCTGGAGGCGGCAGGTCTGCGGCTTGGAGTAATATCTGTCTATTTCGAGGGAACTGAAGAAATCGAAACCAATATAAATCGGGTAAAGACAATTATACAAAAACTCAGTGTGAGGGATCTAATCGTGGCGGGAGATATAAACGCATGGAGCCCGTGGTGGGGCAGCAGATCTGAGGATCGGAGGGGGGAAAAGTACGCAGCATTCCTGAATGAAATAGATCTAGAAATACTGAACACAGGGGATACACCCACCTTCGAAACATACAGGGCAGGGAAACTGTACGAGAGTCATGTAGACGTCACAGCGTGTAGCCTATCCTTGCTAGGAAAAATCACCAACTGGAAGGTAGACAGGCATCTAACGACATCCGATCACAATGCAATTACTTTTACCGTAGGGCTAGCAACCCCTATAGGCAGCTTAAAACCCATTACCACCCGGGTTTACAACACTGCTAAAGCAAAGTGGTCGGATTTTGTAAAGACTTTCAGATACAGTATAGAAACAAAGAATTTGGACCCCTCACTTGCTGAATCCGAAAAAGACTTGAACGCTGTAGTAATTGATTACACCAAGCTGATACAGGACACTTGCGATCAGGTAATTCCGAAAATAGCAACAAAGAACGGGAAACCAACCCCTCCTTGGTGGACAAAAGAATTGGAGTCAAAAAAGGGGGAGGTACTTCGGATGAAGCGCAGAATAAGGAATGCAGCCCCTCACCGAAAAAACCAGGTCTGGCAAGATTACCATAGATCAAAGAGCGAATACGCAGAAATGGCAAGTTGCGAACAGATAACAAACTGGAAAGAGGTTCTGCACAACGCAAGAAAAAGAGACGATGTGGGACAAAGTGTATCGAGTCCTAAGGAAAACATCGGGAAGGCAAGAAGATGTACTCCTAAAAGACCATAATGGTAGCACCCTGACTCCGCAGACATCTGCTGAACTACTTACCAAAACATTCTATGCAGACGACACACTTGAGACCGACACAGCATACCACACAAAGATCCGAGCAATGACGGAGAGCCAAAGTTGGAGGGATGATCGACTAGGACCAGATGAACCACCGTTTACTACTGCTGAACTAGAGTCAGTGCTAAGGAATCAAAACCCTAAGAAGGCACCAGGGCCGGACGGACTAACAGCCGATGTGTGCACAGCAGCAATCCGAAACGACGGGGGAGTGTTCCTGGGCATAGCAAATAAATGCTTGACGCTGAGACACTTCCCTGACCAATGGAAAGTGGCACACGTTATTATCCTGAGAAAACCGGGAAAGGACGATTATACGCATCCTAAGTCATACCGACCTTGGCTTGCTGTCAGTGCTTGGAAAAATACTAGAAAAACTAATGATCGCAAGACTGCAGTGGCATATTCTCCCTACACTGAGCGCGAACCAATACGGCTTCACGCCGCAACGCGGAACCGAAGACGCCCTTTTTGACTTGGTCGAGAACATAAGGATGAGGCTCCGAGAGAAAAAGCTTATCCTCATGGTGTCACTAGACATAGAGGGTGCCTTTGACAATGCTTGGTGGCCAGCGCTCAAGAAACAGCTAATAATTAAACAGTGTCCCCGAAACCTCTACTTCATGATCGAATCATACCTTCGAGATCGGAAAGTAGAGGTTAACTACATGAGGGAAAAAGCGGGAAAAGCGACCACCAAAGGATGTGTCCAGGGATCAACTTTCTGGAACATAATCCTGGATTCCCTGCTAAAACAGTTACAGGGGAGAGATGTACACTGCCAGGCCTTCGCAGATGACGTGGTTCTGGTTTTTACAGGTGAAACAGGTCAGCAAGTGGAGGAGACCGCAAACGAAATCCTAGATAGAGTAGTGAAATGGGGAGGACGTAATAAACTTAACTTCGCGCCACACAAAACCAAGGCGATGGTGATTACGAAGAAATTGAAGTACGACCCCCCCATAGTGACGATGTCCGGGATGAATATCGACCTGGTGACGGCAATTAAAGTACTAGGACTCACGATTGACAGAAACCTAAACTTCGCTGAGCATGTATCAGAACAGTGCAGAAAAGTAACTAACATATATAAGCAACTAGCACGCACGGCGAAGGTAACATGGGGTCTGAACAGTGAAATCATCAGGACGATGTACATAGCGGTCATTGAACCTATCATCCTGTACGCCAGTGGAGCGTGGAGCCAGGCCACAGATTTGGAACTCATCAAAAAGCAGCTGGAGTCGGTCCAACGTAACTTTGCGATAAAAGTCTGCAAAGCCCACAGAACAGTATCCCTGACGTCCGCTCTCACATTATCTGGACTGCTCCCACTTGACCTGCGAGTGCAAGAAACAGCAACCCTCTACAGAACCAAAAAAAGGGACTGCCGAGACCACCTGCCACCGGAGAGTATACTGGAGAAGGAAACACCATTTCTCAAGAGACCCCACCCATCCGAGCAAGTGCTGATAGAGTATGAATGTATAGAGGATACATCAGTAGAGACCATACGAAAACACAAATTCCAAGACCCACAAATATACACAGATGGCAGTAAAATTGATCAGGGGGTAGGAGCTGCCGTCTCGTGGTGGGTAGAGGGAAAAGAAACCGCCAGCTACACATTTGGTCTCGATCCTGCCTGTACGGTCTTTCAGTCTGAACTGTATGCACTGCATAGAGCGATAGAAATGGTCCGGAGACAGGGAGTTACCTCAGCAACGATACTGAGTGACTCTAGATCATCACTGGAGATCATCACGAACCCCAAAGCAGATCATCAGCTCGTGCAGAGGATCCATGAAGACATCAGAAGTATTAGAAAAAACGGTGGAGAGGTCAAACTGTTGTGGTTAAGAGCACACGTGGGCACAGTGGGAAACGAAAGAGCGGACGAATTAGCCAAAAAAGCTGCGAGGGCGGTAGATGGAACGCGGGACTACTGTGAGATCCCCGTGTCGTTCGTGAGGAATAAAATAAGGGAGGAGACAGTCCGAAAATGGCAGGACAGATACGTGACCTCTTCTACAGGGGGAGTGACAAAATGTTTTTTTCCAGATCAGGCAAAAGCATACAGCTGGGTTAGAAAGGAAAAGCCATCATCTCGTCTGGTACAAGTCTTCACGGGACACGGGGGGTTCGCAGAATATCTGTACCGATTCAAACTAAAGGACAATCCATACTGTGAATGTGACACTGGGGAGATTGAATCGGTATGGCACGTGATCCTGGACTGCCCCAGATTCGCTAGTGCCTGCCATGATTTAGAACATAGACTAGGTAAGATAGTAATAAGTAAAGATAACATCCATGAGCTACTGATGGATAAAACGGCAAAAGCATTTGTGGTGCAGTTTATAGAAGCAGTGGCCGATGTGGCGACACAACGAAATAAAAACTGTACTCCACCAGCGCAGGGAGGTGATGGAGATTCGGTTATTGTGGCGCCACGAATGCAGGAAACTTACGTTGCCCCAAATATTACGCAAGAGCAGTGGTTGAGCGGCGGAGAAAAAGGAGCAGTAGGTCTACTCACAAGGGGTGTAGCGTTGTTCATGGACAGTGCAGGAGAAAGGATTGGCATTAGTTTCTGCATGTCCAGAACAAGGAAGCACGTTGCGATATCACCAGGCTTAGCAGTCCTGCTAAAAGGAAGCACTACCAGGACGACCATCAAAAGGAAGGTGTTTGACGCAATGCCCGAAGTGATGCTTGCAGGGCAGAAATGCCGGATCGTGCGTTCCAGGAACAAGTCGATCCTACTCCTGGACTGGGACATTGATAAGTCATCTTTCACCAGAGCGGGGGAACTACTGTTAAACCTGGTTGGAGACCCGAGAGTCATCAGCGTGGATGTCATGAAGGCGGATCTCGAGAAAGGGAATGTATCCGATTACACACCCTTATTAGAGGCCTCCCGAAAACACAAAATAATCGTATACGAGGGGAGAGGCCAAAACCTCGACTTTCTACTTAAAGAACATGAGCAGACTCCACGCGATGAACTGACGGAAAGTGGCTCAGCTAGGGCAGAAAGGCAACATGAGGAGGCGGTGCAAGAAGCAAACGAAAGAAGATGCCTCCAATCACAAAGACAATCCCCGACAGACGACCTCGTCAGGGGAATATGTATTGCCCTGGGCCAAGCTCATCCTAGGAGGACGGGTGGCGAGACACTAACGAACGTGGACCCCAAATATAAAACGATTACCTCAACAAAAACCACACTTGCAGACATGGGAAGGGTGAGACCGCCAACCAGAATAATAACTGATCGGGACGGAGACGACCTAGTCAACGCCTATCTGGAGTACGTGGAGACACTGCGGGCGACGCTGCAGGTAAAACACACCACCTGTAGCAAGATACTGGAAGCATTTCAGATAAACGCCCGCATGTTATTGCGGGAGCTCCTGGAAGGGGCGAGGGCTGTGGTCTATAACAACGACACCGGAACTGTGGTGGCGGGAACTCACCCTATAGATAAAAGGCAAATGGCGGCGTACAGTGCCACGGCGGGCATGGTGCTAGTGGATCATGTAGCGACTGAGGAAAGGGGAGTCCTCACATTCTGCACACCAATTAAGGACCCAATAGTGGTAATTGCCAGGTGCACCCGTTTTATGTTGGAGGACCGAATTCTAGAAATGGCAGAAGCCATGAGCGGAACTTGGGTCTCCGAACCATGGGGTAAACTGGCGATCAGATGGGTGGACGGTGTGCCGGGGTGCGGAAAGACTACGTGGCTCCTCAACAACTTCCAAATGAAGGAAGACATGATAATCACTAGCACACTCGAGACGGCAAAAGAACTGTCGGACAAAGTGACGACTCGATTTGGGGCGGTCGTGAGGGGGAAAGTAAGAACCATTGCCTCGGTCCTCATCAATGGGGTGGGAACATCAAAGCGCCTTTTGGTGGATGAAGCTCTACTAGTTCATTTTAGAGCTATTGTCATGGCAGCAAGGCTGACCGGGGCAAGAGAATTGGTACTGATGACTGACACGAATCAGATCCCCTTCATAGACAGAGATAACTTGTTCGAGATGTGTTATGGAAGCCCTGCCGCCATTACGTCGATAACAGAAAAGCTTCTCTGCACACACCGAAGTCCGCTGGATGTAGTGTACGCCCTCCAAAACATCTACGAGGGCATTTACACATCACGGCAAGTGCTAAGGTCCATGACATGCAAAATGGCATCTGAAGCGGTACTACGAAGGGGCGACCAAAATACCCTCTTCCTTACCTTTACTCAAGACGAGAAAGAAGCGTATGGGAGGGATGGGTTTGGTACCGGAGCTCAATCTAGATTGCTGACGATCCATGAAGCACAAGGACTAACATACGATCACGTGGTTGTGCTCAGAGGAGCAGAAAGGAAGAACCCTGTCCATGATAGTGTTCCCCACGCGGTGGTTGCCATAACGAGACACACAGTATCCTGCACCTACTTCTGCCGGGAGCTGAAGGAGGACGACGCAATTAGACGTCTCATTGCCCATCCCAGTACAGCAACAGATGAAGAGGTGGTAGAATATAATGAAAAAATTATGCTCAGAGCCCTATCAAGCGCAGCGACCTTGGTGTAATAACAAACATCAACCCTGGAACCCGAAGTGAATACATAGGCATAAACAGGGAAATGTTAGCATAGGTTACTTAAGAGCACTCGTACAATAAGAATATTGCGATAATACAGATATAAAAAAAATAAAAGTCTTTATATATCCATGATGTGTATATGTGTATGTGTATATATAAAATTTTAAACTAAGCTAATTTGATTGAGTTGCGCAACTCACATTAAAATAAGAGTAGTCGTAAGTCTTAATATAATTTAATATTATATAGAATGGATCAAAAAGAAACCTAAAAAAATGAAAAAGGCACGGACCACGAGTCTGTGGAGAGTTAACTATGTATTAAAAAAAAAAAAAAAAAATATGTCATGTCATTTAATAATTTAATGTGTTATTACTTATTTATTATTTTTCTTATTAATATATACAACAGTCTCTTTTGGTTGTAATATAACAAAATACACTAGAAAACACATGTAACTCAACAATAAACTTATAAATATAACTTTTAAGACAAAACCTTTCCACCATTCGTGAAGTTGATTGTCGATTGCGACCCATAAGCCGGTAAACACAATAGTTTCAATGGTGCAAGTGATGGCCCAAAATACGTGCCACACTCTGACATGGCGAAAACGAATCTTGAACTCCATTAGACAAAACAAATAAATAAATGCAAGAAAAATATAAAACGCCCGCCTGACTGTGCTCGCATGTGGCACGATCAAGAGTAGAAGCATAATTTGATAATGGGAAAACAAAATCATTACTGCAGCTATAATAGAAAAGTTTATGAGCGCAGCAATAGAGAGCAAACGGGATATAAAGAATAAGTACCATCCGAGATAGTGAATCAGAGCTGCGGCCATGTCTTGGGGCTCCAACCCGCGCTTGAGCGAGCTAGGGACGTGGATAGGAATTTCCGGTTCATCTTGAACCACTTCCTCCGCGTATTTGCGTCGCGGTGGAGCTGACAGCCACGTTGGTATCGACTCCGCATTCTCGACCAGCTTTTCCGCCCAAACGGCCAAAGACGCCGGTCGCGGTGCATAAATAATGGGTGGTGGAGTAATTTGAACTTTCTCAATCGTGTACGTTGTCGGCCGACGTGGAGCCACTCGGTCAATAATCGAAATTGGCGTAACATACTCATCGTCACTATTCGACGTAGGCGATGTTTGTGGATGAGTTCGAAGCGAGGGCGTGTAGTCCGAGCCGGAATCTGAATCGGTATGAATATCGTCGTAGTGGACTTCGTGAAATGTACTTCTTGGTGAGAATTCGATTAAATCACTATTTTTATTCGAATTCAACCGATTCGATGATAATATTACTGGATTGCGGACACCGACTGCTTCATAAATTGGTTCTTCCGCGTCACTGGACTCATTAACGCTTTTATCATTTGGCGGGCCTTCCATCAGCGGTTTATATGAACTGCTCCAAGGGTATTTCTTTCCATTTAATTTCTCTCTTTCGAATCTTCTGTATAAAGTTGCAGTGCTGGACATCCGCATGCAGGATACAATGATACTAACAGCTTGCAACGTTACTGTAAAAGAATATTTACATTATGGACCTAAAAATAATGGATTCGTCGTATTTTCTACCTAAAAGTCACGTTTACGACTAATCAATATCTTAAATGGAAATTTAAAATAGGAAATTTAAAAAAACTAGAATTTCATCGTCTTATGACTATAAGCTTAAACATGGTCTAAGCTTATAGTCTTGGTTTGAACCTGATGCTGTCTCTATCTACTCTTATTAACACAAGTGAAAGAGCCTAATGAAAATAATTGAATCACCAAATTGTGATGTGTGTGGCAAAATAGATGATGTGCAACACTTGTTGGCGGAATGTGTTAAAAATTGCAGGGAAAGAAAACATTTGCACCTAAATGCATCTGACATAGGAGTTTTCCAACAATCCTGGCGACCCTATGTCAGAGGCTGCAAAGCTAGTCTGTAACATGGTGGCAATTTATAATACCAATTAATGTTAAGTTAATGTATGTTTTTAGGGTACAATGGGAGTGGCATACTTTGTAAAAGTCCCTAAATAAAAAAAGAAAAAAAGTAAAAGAGCGTCAGGCTTAAACCAAGACTACCACGTACCAAGAAAACCACTTTTTGTAATAATGTAATCAGAATTTATTGCCTATTCTTCTGAACGCTCTCATAATTTCCATTTAATTGTAGAGTCAGCTTTTCTTCTAACTTCCCTTTCTTACTATCTGCAGAAATCTTAACTATAGTGTGGATGTGTGCATAATTAGACAGGGGTAAATATTTCGCTCTTCTATTATGAATTTGGTTTAGTTTTGAAATCATCAAATGCATGTAAAGGACTATGTCGAATAAAGATTTTCGAAGTTGGATTGACCTTAAGGTTATTTTTTTTGTCGATTTATTTCAAAAGTAGGTGCAAACATTTATTTATTTCTAAGTAAAACATTTATTTCTATTTTCAAGAAAAGCCTAAGAGCGAAAAATTAACAGCATCGAACTGATCTTCCAAATGCGCTTTAGAAAGTGCTCGTTCACTTTTCACTGTTAGAATTTATTATAAACGTAAATTTTACTTCTTCTGAGCTATAATTTAAGTATTTAGTTGAAAAATCTACGGTATGATGGAGCTTTGTGTAAAAGTACCTAAAATAAAGAGAATTTTTCATTTGTTTTCAAATATGTCCTTTTTTCAGCAGTTTCTCACGGAGGTTAATATACCAGAATCTAATGGCAAATGTCGAGCTGAATATACTATAATAAAAACAAAGTTATTTTCTTAAATCTAATATATAAAATTCTCGTGTCACAGTGTTTGTTACCGAACTCCTCCGAAACGGCTTGACCGATCTTTATGAATTTTTTGTGTATAAGTATTCGGTAGGTCTGAGAATAGGTCGTAGGTTATTTTTTTATCCCTAGGTCGTAGTTTATTTTTTTAACCTAAATTTTCACCCTTCTTCGCCCAACCCTCATTTTCTAATAACGACATTCCAGGCAAACATTCCAAAACCAGAAAAACATTTCTGGTTTTGGAATGTTTGCCTACTGGCGAAATGTAGTTAGTAATATAACCTCTTATCACTAATCCGTAATAATATTATTAATGCGAACGTGTGTTTATCTGTCCCTCTGTTACCTCTTCGCGCTTAAGCCCCTGAACCGATTTAGATGAAATTTGGTGTGGAGATAGTTTGAGTCCCGGGAAAGGCTAGACTACTTTTTATCTTAAAATTTAATGAGTTCCCCAGGGAACGCAGATGAAGTCGCGGGCAGCTAGTAATTTATATATACGGGCTTAAAGATTTTTAAATAACTACCCTAATAATTTTTATTAAAGAAATGTTTGCTGTACAATTGCCATTAGATTCTGGTACACCTATAATCGGCAATAATATTTTTTTTTGGGTTGGGTATTCTTATATTCTCACCTTTTTCGTAGGCAGGGTCATTAAAGCGAACCATCAAGTATAGAATATTTGTAATGGCGTGAGGTGCCGAGTGTAGGAAGGCCTGCAGAAATAAATACAGTTCCATCGATGACGGAGCTTTTGCTCTACATAGAGCTTCCTTCGTTCGTTTCTTGTCTTCATCGCGAGCAGCGTACACCGCCTCTACCCACCAAAAAATTAGGTAGCAATACCTGAAAACATAGGAAATGTTTTGTAATGTTTAGAGCGTACATTTAGTAGATATTCCAGAACAGCCGTAGCATGTACTCAAACATGCTAAAGTCGTTCCAAGGGGTAAGCACAGGGTGGAAATGTATGGCTTCGTAAAGTAGGGCCTAACTCGTTTTAGCTCACGTTTATGACGTCATCAAGTGATTTCGTACAGCCTGTGACATTAGAACGATAGCGAGTGCATCGCCTTGACAGATGACAGGACTAAATAAACAATCGCGATGTGTAGGTACTGACATTTTCAATGCAACAGTATTCATAAGTCCATGATGCAACATCACCATTATTACTTTATATTATTTTTAAGCTTTTCTTTAAGATAAGTTTACAAAAGCAAAAATAAATACTAAAATCGGCCAAGCCGTTCTTTATCGAGAATATCTAACGGTGATTCATCTACACGATTATTATAAAGAGGAGAGATTTGTATGTATGTATGTAAGGAATAAACTCAAAAACTACTGGACCGATTTCAAAAATTCTTTCACCATTAGAATGCTACATTATCCCTGATTAACATAGGCTACAAAAAATTTCTACGGGAAAATATTAAATTCCCACGGGAAAACAAAAATAACGCGGGCGAAGCTGCGTAAAGGAAAGCTAGTTTTTTTATTTATATGTATAAATAAGTGCAAACTATGAGTAGTACCATAGGCCCGGCACCACATCTAGGACACTGAGACGGCAGATTGAAGCAACATTTTACGGAAGGCAGTGTGATGGTTATTGAGACTCGAAAACGAGCTACAAATAAACTAATAATACCAACTTACTATATTGTGACATAACGAGACCTAGTGACTAAAATGTCGTTCTCATACATTTATAAAAATCAATAATCGATCTTAGTACATACAGCAACACGCTAGATTTGACATGTTGACCTGCTGTTATCGCTCGTAGCGACGGTTTTCGTTAAGCAGGTATTGTATTGATTGACATGTTGCTGCCTGTACACTCGTACTGATCCATCTTACTCTCTAATCTTTACGTTAATCTCTCTAAAATTCAAAAACGGCTTAACCGATTCTAACGAAATTTTCTGTGTGTGTTTGCATAACCATAGACAAAGTGAGCATCCAAAATCGAAAACGAAGATCGATAAGAACAAAATATATGGGATTAGCATATAACATTGCTAAATAACGTGGCGAATCGATCAAAGTCGTCATCGATATGTAAGTCGATAATGAAACTGATTCGCACCGAATTGATGAAGTAGCGAATTGTTTTTTCGTAACTTTCATATACTACTTAAAACAACTTTTCATTAAATTAGATTTCAATCATTTATTTTAAATTTTTTTTCCATTTCCCAGTTTGGGAAGGTTCAGGGAAGGTTTATACGTCCAATTGGACCCGGTAGGCGGCGCTGTTATTGGGCACGATAACGTCTGCCGGACTCCCTATAGATTAACGAGTATATCATCTCGCCTTATAAACTGCCGCGTCCACCACTGCGGACATAGCCCTCCCTCAACGATCTGCCCCCCTAGACAAGATATGTCTCGATAATCGCTAATGCAATTACTAAATGGACAATGTATCAGTGGGGCTAGCACGCAGGAGAATAGAAAATCGAATCGAAATCCGAATCGAGGAGTTTGTATGGCAATTTTATTAGTTCTGCTACTCACCGCCGTGGCGCTAATAAAATTGCCATACAAACTCCTCGATTCGGATTTCGATTCGATTTTCGATTCTCCTGCGTGCTAGCCCCACAGATTTGACAATTGCGCTCGAAAGCTAAGCGAGGGCTTAGTTCAAATCGCATACATTTTCCTTCTAGCGATTGCGTAAGCGATTATCGAAATGCATCTTGCCTAGGGGGACACATGTATTCATTATTCCGTAAGGCGTGGGCCAGATAGAAAAGGCGCGGGCGCGGCGCACCTGTGGCGCGCCATCGGCGCACCGCTTCTATCTGTTTTGTGCCCGTCCGTTTTCATACAATTAGTATGAAAGATCATTCGACAAGCTTCCAGATGGCGCGCTACGGTTGCAACGACGGGCGCGCCGGCCGTCGCACTGCTGGCGCGCAGCCGCGTACGTACGTACCTCAGTCTATAGTGAGTGATGCGGGGGACCAGACGTTTCTTGCAAAAAAAAATGCGTCAATTACGTGACGATGTTGATTTTAACATTAAATTTTGCGAAATAATTAAAGAACACCCACCAATATATGATTATAATCGTTCTGAATACTGTAATCGTTACGTACAAGACAAAATATGGCACCAACGTACTGGCGCACCGTAGCATACAAGCGCTGTTCGCGCCCACAGGCGCGCCTGCAGCGCGCTGAAGGCGCGCTGCGAGTGCGCCACCGGGTGCGACTGATGCGCGCCGCGCCGCCTCTGTCTGGCTTGCGCCTTACACAAGTTTTAATTATACCTACTTACGTTGCTAAATTGTTGTTGTAATAAAAAAACATTAACAAACCTGCCTGTAGCGGCAACAGGGAAGAAAAGGCAATTGGCAATTTGCACGAGTATCCACTTCAAATCTTTCCCATCAAAATCTGTACTATAACCAGAATAATCAGTCTGCAATCCAGGGGGTGGAGAAGCAAGTGTGAATATTGTAGATATGATTGCTGGTAGTGTTATTATTATAATACAGAAGGAAGCAATCCTGAAAATATATAGTAAAAACCCTGAAATAGATGCATTACAGCATTTTATAAATTATATCCAGTTTTAACACATGGTCCACCTCTTGTGACTACCTGGGTGAACCGTGGAATGTTTTCTTTACGACGTTTCACTTCTTTTCCTTTTCACCTGGGTATATCTTGGTAATATTTAATTTCCACCGGACACCCTAATAACAAAACTCACCAGTTTTCAACTGTAAAGAGAAAATTATTGTTTGTCTATTTATATAATGTAATAACATTAACAACTTAAGTGTTGCTATCGGTCATAGAATTCGTGTTTTATCAGCTCTGCATGACGGAAGCATCCCCGAGATGTTGACTACCAGACGTACATAAATACCTAAATAGTTTTACTAAAAACATGAAATGCCTATGATTTTCGATTTTTCTGCGATTCCATCTTCAAATCCTGACATGGTGGCAAGGCAATGGGATCACCTCCTTTCGCGGATGTCACTGGATAAGTAACATTAAATTCTTTAAAAATCAAAATGGTGAATTATTTATGTCTTTTTCTCAGAAGTTGATAATATAAATAGACAAACATAATATTTATCTCTTTACACTTAAAAACTGGTGAGTTTTGTTATTTGGGGTCTACGGTGAAAATAAAATATTACCCAAGGTACACCCAGGTGGACAGGGGTGAATCGTTGTAGAAAACATTCCACCGTTCACCCAGGTGGTCACAAGAGGTGGACCGTGGGTAACAACTAATTATATCTACCCATAACGCTAGATTTACAACTACGTTTCGCTACAATATAGCTCAACTCTGGCAGTTTCCTTATTTTTTGGATAGTAATTTCTCAGCTTCTGGTAGGAATTGTGAAAAATCTTTCCCTAGTAGACGTCTACATAAGCCAGCGAACCCATGTACTGAATTTCATGTTTCAAGCTCCAGTAGTTTGGTCTCTACGTTGATACCTCAGTCAGTCACTCATCAAAGCCTTTTATAAATACAGACAGACAAACTATCCACCACCTCATATAGTCAGACGTAAATATCCACAGAACAGACTGGGGCGGAGACCGCTATTGGTAAATCCTAATAAAAAACTTCCACCATTAATTAAAGTTGAACACACATCCGCACGCGCCGTACGCGCCGCATTATATGACGTCATCAGCATCATCATAACAGCTCATATACATCCCCACTGAGGGGCTCGAGCCTACCCTATGTTAGGCCGCACTGGGCCAGCGTGGTTGACTATAGTCAACCACGCTGGCCCAGTGCGGATTGGTCGACTTCACATACACTTTGAATTTCTTCGCAGATGTATGCAGGTTGCCTCACGATGTTTTCCTTCACCGTAGGAGCGTCAGACAAATGTACATATGAAACTCTAAACGAAAAACACATTGGTACATGGCGGTCTCGAACTCCGACCTCCCGATTGGAAGGCATATCCAAAACCCGGATATCTACACTGTTAACCGCAAAATCAGCAACATCCCTCTCAACCAATTAGGTATCAGCGATTTTGTTTAACAACAATGCTACCATGCAACTTATTTGTGCGATATTATCGAAATAAATTAATATTTCATTCCAAACGATTATAAAAATAGCAAGACGGACTGTTACCCTACTCCTGTAGATAATAATTTTAATAGGAAAAGAAAAGATGAATCTGCAAAATGGAAAAGAAATTTGTGCAAAAAACAGAGGTAAGTTGTAGTGATTATAGCGTTTCCTTCCATGTTAGTTTGATCGTTTGTCATTTTTATCCGGATGGTGCAGGCCTGATTGTATTTAATAGTTATGTAGCTCATTGTATTTGATGTTAAGTAATAAAGTGTTAACCAACAAAAAGTAAAAAAAACATAGTTTTGAATGTTTCATGGAAATATACATATTCATGGAAATACACCTGATGCAAAGAAAAAGGACACTGACACTATTTAAAAGCCATCATTGGGGCAATGGTTGTGAGGAAAACGTAGAATTATCTTTTTTAGGTATTTGTTAAATGAGGCTGACGGTGAAGTTGAAGAGTCTAGCGACAATGAACAGCTATGTGAACTGCAGGAAGAAATAGGTGTTAGATTTTTTATTTTTGATAATTATATTGGGAAATCAATGAAATATTCTAAGATTTATGATTATATATTCAAGTGCCATTATATTTAGTTTTATTTACCATTCTTAATATTTACTCGTAATAAGTACCATGAATATTTATACGTCCTACACCCAAAATACATGAACTGCAAAAACAGCAACATGCTAAACGAATTGCATCAAAGGTAGCAATATCCTGGTATTGGCTTCAAAAACAGCATCATCCAAAATTAATTATTATTTTCTGAGAAATATATTGTTATAAAGTAAAATTTTATTGAACAATTCATATTGTACGGTAATTCCTCATTTAGAAATGTAAAAAACATTAGCACATTAGTTGCAATATTCTGTATATTAAAAAATAGCTGTTAATGGAATTTCATTTAAACTGGATGTTGCTGCCTTTGCTTTTATATTTTTTTATTTATTTATTTATTTATTTAATATTATTAACACTAACGACATTTACATTATAATAAGAAAAACGATGATACCCGCAATAGTGTATAACACTGTGTCGCGTGCATCAACGCCCTCCTCCGAAACAGTAGCAATCAATCAATCAAGAAAATTTTAAAATAATTACAATAATACTTAAATAACAAAAGCAAAAAGTGATTAGACTATCAGAATATATGAATATGTAGGTATGTGTGTGTGTGTGTGTGTGTGTGTGTGTGTGTGTGTGTGTGTGTGTATATGCGTGAGTGTGTGTGTGTGTGTGCGTGGGTGTGTGAGTATGCGTTTATGATATAATTTTTAGCAGGTCTTCAGTCTCATCATATGACAGTGATAGCAGCCATTGGATACATTTTGTTTTGCATTTAAATGAAGAGAGTGGATAAATATGTTTGTTAATTTTATTATATAGTTTTGGGCTCAAATAGCAATAATGTCGAGCTGCCAGAGCCGTACGGTGACGTTCAGTGAAACAAACTATATCGGATCGACGTTTCGAGTATACAGTTTGAGGGTCAAAATCAATTTCACTGTGTTTCTTTAATACTGTGTAAAGAATAAAAAGTTGTCTAACTGTAAGGACCCGGCAAAGAGAGTATAAGTCAGAAGTCCGGAAGCGAATAGGTTTCTTCGAAAGTACTTTAAGAGTTGCTCTCTGAGTTCTTTCCAAGCGCAACATATGAGTCTTTGCTGATCCTCCCCAAGATGTAATGCAGTACGATAGCACTGATTGGGCGAGAGCAAAATAAAAGGTTTTTAAATATTTGAAGTCAACAACCGATCGGAGACTCTTAAAGGTATAAATTAATTTACGCACTCTCGACACTGTGTATTCGATGTGTTGCTTCCAATTCATAGCGCTATCAATCATGACTCCCAGATATTTAGAAGATGAGACAACTTTCAATGATGTACAATTACAGGGTACCGAACCATTCACATAAGGACAAACATGAGCTCGAACGGAGAACGATGGAGGATTTTGTGAGGCTGCTGTGGGAGCGAAACCTATAACTATGGTCTTAGATAAATTGAGAGTGAGAAGATTTGCACTAAGCCAGCTCATAATAGATCGCAGGGCATTTTCTGTGTAAACACGAACTTCGTCCCAGTTTCGACCATGAACAAGAAGTGCTGTGTCGTCAGCATAGGTGATAATTTTGGTGTTGGGAAGTGACATGTTGCAGTGACATGTTGTTATATGACTCAGTTGTTAAAAGTGATAACAACGTGTTTATTTTTATTAAAATGATTTTATGATTTTATTAAAAATAATTTTATAGAGATGTGCTGGATTTTTGATATTATTGAATTTACTGTATACAGGCTAATTTTTAAACCATCAACAACCTCCCAGGGGCTGATTCTAGTGCTCAGATGCAACAACTTTTTGTATGGGACCAACATCGAAATCGCAAAAAAAACCACTTCTCCATACAAACTAGATTAGCTGATCGAGACTTTAGTATGGGAAAGTGGATTTTTTTTGCGATTTCGATGTTGGTCCTATACAAAAAGTTGTTGCATCTGAGCACTATAATCAGCCCCTGGGAGGTTGTTGATAGTTTAAATATGAGCGAAATATCAAAAACTAACATGAGTTTTTTGACATAAGCTTAGACAATCTCATTGAAGCATCCACAGACGGAACCTCAATTGCGAACAGTCCACAGGAGGTACAGGTTTTGTATATATGACAAAATAAAGTATTTTTTGTACATATATCGTTCAAACTACTTACATGTTGATAAATTAGAAATAAAAACAATAATATATTATATTAATCAAAATATTATAAGCTGCGAACATGCATTTGATTATGACCCATTAGTGTCAAAAAATACGTAATTCACCGATTAGGTGGCTCTTTGGTTTTAATTTGTTTAGGGAAATGCTCAAATTACTTTCAATTAAATTCTTTTCACGATTAATTCCGATCACAAAAGTAATCACAAAAGAAACAAAAACAACAAAACTTACGCTTTCTCATGATTTCGGAAGTGTTCGTAAACAAGAGCGAAATCGAAGCAGATTAGAGTGAGATAGACGATAAGTCCGCCGCATGATGGCAGCACTTTGTGCAGGGCCAAAGCCTGCCAAGCTGGCAACTTCCAGCCAAGGACCTCTCCCGAAACATCTTTGTCCAAATCACACACTACCATCTTCGGCGCAAAGCTAAGGCACACATGATTTTATTATTTTTATAGGTTTTTTAATCACTACATTTATGCGCCCCCTAGTCAGAAAAAACTAATTCAAAGTTTCGTGCACTAATTTAGTTAAGAAAACCATCTAAAAAGCGTCCACACTACAAATTTCGTAAAAGGAATTTTTCCAAATATCCTAAAAGTGTGTTCTTGTTTTGTTTAACAACTAAGTACTTAATGCAATAACGACTCAGAATTAGACCTTCCCCGCTCCCATTGATGATAAATGATAGCGATAAGATAAAGCGGTAGAGTAAAACTGATAATGATAACGCTATGACATAGTTTGCCGAAACGGTTTAGTCAAGTTATACCTATAACCTGTGTTCTTTGTAAATAACTTTTTTGTTTATAGCCCTATAGGTATCTTGCCGTCGTTAAAAATCAACTAGGAAATAAATATAATATGCAGCACTATGTGCCTTTCAAAAGACGGCACTGAATTTGCAACCCACTCCTTGATTAATCTATCACGATCGCGTTCAATTGGGATGACGACTGAATTCAAATTTTCACGTCTCTTCATAATATATTATAATACAGTGGACAAGATGCAATCATGTGAAATTAGAATTAAAATCGGCTTAGAAATACATTAGATTATGATCATTTTAAGATGTTAATTTGGAAGCGATTAGACAGAGAGATCCGACATCAACCGTGACGTCATTAATGAGTACAGCCATATAAAATCCATGTAAATTGCCGTTTTGCTATTTTATTTTTTTTATTTTATTTTATAAGACACATAACAGAATATAGCTACAAAAGCACAAACAGATGATTATAAACAGTTTTGTTCTAAACTATACTCCAAAACATGCATCCTAGATTTCAATTAAATTTCCTTTGAGTGTATTTTACCAGTAATTTAAAGGCAAATAACATCCCCGAGCACTTCTCCGCATGTCCTTGAGCTGGTACACAGAAAAACGCCCGAAAATGTCAATCCCTCTTAACATTATTTATATCTCGTAACCAAAAAAATGATTTTTTGTATTTATTTAGGTATACAGAAATATAAAGAAAAACAAAATCATTTGAGTATTTTATGAATACACCTCTTGAAGGCACTTGGATTAGAATTAGCGACATCAATGTCTGGATGTTCTTGAGACAAATCATTGTAGAGGCGGCACATCCTCACCACTGGGTTGTAGTACGATGTATTATTACGGTATACTTGGAGTGAAAATAATTTAGGATTACAGTCTCGAGCCCTGTATCTGGTTGTTATATTAATTGAAGCTAGGAGAGATGGGGAGTCAATTTTAGAGTGGAGAATTTTGTGAAGATAAAGAAGCTCAGAGCGTTTACGTCTGATTTCGAGAGAAGTCATATGAAATTTATTTAACCTGTCCATATAAGCAGTCAATTTACGGTGCAAGCCCTGAGGAAACGAGAGGCTTCTTAAGAATTTGCGTTGAATACTTTCTATGTGGTTGGTATGAACAGCATAGAAAGGGGACCAAACTACAGCGCCATACTCCAATACGCTACATACAAGAGAATTATATAGGTATATAAGACTGTAAGCTTTTTTGAAATGTTTGGTGTTTCGGAGGATGATTCCCAACATTTTAGAACCTTTATTATGAATATGAGTGTAATGTTCACGAAAAGTTAATTTTTCATCAAATAAGACCCCCAAATCCTTAGCATGATCATGGCGATTAAGCTTTTGTCCATTAAGTGTATAGTCGTAACGAAATTTATTAATTTTATTTTATTTGCTATAGAAAGATAATTTTAATAATATTAATTTTATTTGCTATAGAAAGAGATGGAGAAAAATCATTAATACCTTATGTCTTGGTTGTTTTTATAGTTAAGTATTCGAAATCCGTTTTTTTTCTATTTGTTTATTATATGAATGAGCTTCTATTAAAGCAATTTTTTTTTCATTCATCTAGCCTATTATGATAAAATGCATCCATCGCAGCTTTATACAAGACAGGCGGCACCATTGAGGTAATATGTACGTAGTATTATTACCTCAATGGGCGGCACAGAGTATTAACATAACGCAGCAATATGTATACCTACCTACAATTGAAATGGTTTAGGTATTTCACCAAAAAGTTTATTTATTTATTCTTTTCGTACAACATGTGGATGTACAGAAGTTCACTCAGAAGTACGAATACCTTCCAGTACCGCATCATACCGCATCTTATTATTATCTTACGTACTACACAAAATTCTCAACGCCTGTTAGTCAAAATGCTTACAATTTATTGCATGCGTCTCATCAACAGGATGCTCTCTGCCGGGTACAGGTCTCTCCAAGAAGGGAAGTTTAGACTGTCTCGCACCAGTCCCACCACACTGACCAAGCTTGGGTTAGTAAGGAGCGCCTCGACTAAGGTGACTAAGACCTCATCTTCTACGAAGATATCATCTGGCAGTGCAAAGAAGATCCTCATGCCGCTCCCCACTAATACAGACGGTTGGTCGGTAAGCCATTCGCATCGTAAATATTGTTGCGCCGATGGTATAAGAAACTTCCGGCGTGGTTTTCTTGGCCTTAGAAGCGTTTTCAGCGGCCTGAAAACGCAGTTCAGCGTGTTTCAGGAGGTGCTCTATCACATACTAGAATATCGAAATTTTACCCAAGTTGCCGTTGTTTTCAGGCTACCCTCTATCGAACCACATCATAACCTGAAAACCCGTTTTCAGGCGTTTTCAGGACCCCTTATGGGCCTTTGAACCACACTTCGATATATGACTAAATTTTCAATAGGAGTGAGTGAGATAGCACGATAAGAAAGAGACAACAATAGTGGGCACCTTCCAGAGATAAAAGATAGATCGAGATGCATCTAGAAACTTCTAAACGTGCTGACAGACAGAGATAGAACATGCTCATAGAAAATAACAATATAATAGTAAGGATGTTGAGAACCGACACTGTTAGAGGAGAGTGGAGTGATGAAGTCATTCAGCAAGCGCAACAGGAGGACCTTGACATCAAACCCATTTTCGATTGGATCCAGGCGGGAGTACCCAAGCCAAGGTGGTATGAAGTAGCTCCGATGAGTACAGTCACGAAGAGTTACTGGGCTCAGTGGGAAAGCTTAGTCATGCATAACGGGGTACTCTGCAGAAAGTGGGAGTCGACAAATGGCAAGGATGCGCACTTGCAAATAATAGTCCCAAAGAAGAAGGTCAGTAAAGTGCTGAGACTTTATCACGATGGAATATCCGGTGGGCACCTTGGAGTGAAAAGGACCTTGCTGAAAATTCGGCAAAGATTCTATTGGATATTGGTGGAAGACTGGTGTAAGAAATGCACGAGCTGCTCGTCGGTCAAAGGTCCTCATACACGCAGCAGAGGAGCGCTTAAGTTGTACAACATTGGAGCACCTTGGGAAAGGATTGCCTTAGATGTTGCAAGCCCATTTCCAACATCAGAGTCTGGAAACAAGTACATCTTGGTAGTGATGGATTATTTCACCAAATGGCCTGAAGCGTTTGCCCTTCTTAACCAGGAAGCTGTGACAGTGGCAGAGAAGTTGGTAATGGAGGTGTTCAGTCGATTTGGGGTGCCACTCGAAATTCACAGCGATCAAGGCAGAAACTTCGAATCCCAGGTATTTCAAGAAACATGCCGAATCATGGGGATTCATAAGACGAGAACTACACCATACCACCCACAGTCAGATGGAATGGTTGAGAGATTCAACCAGACATTGGAGAGACACCTGGCGAAGGTTGTGGAGAACCACCAAAAAGACTGGGATAGACATATTTCCCTTTTCCTGATGTCATATAGATCGGCAACTCATGAGAGCATAGCTACCACGCCAGCAAGCGCGAATTTCGGAAGAGAACTTCGTTTACCTGCTGACCTGCTAACAGGGCGACCTCCAGATACCCCACAATGCATCACGGAGTACGTGAGTGACTTAAGAAACCGAATGGAAGGTGTTTACAATCACATTCGTGAACATGGACTTCGGCTAGTGAAAAAATGAAGTCGCGATATGACCGGAATTCTAATCATGCGAGATTTGATGAAGGTTTGTTGGTGTGGTTGCACAATCCGATGCGACGTAAAGGGAAATCCCCGAAATTGTCTCCAGATTGGGAAGGCCCGTATAAGGTTGTAACCAGAATTAACGTCGTCACTTACCGCATACAACGGAATCAGCGCAGTCCAGGCAAGATTGTCCATGTTGATCGATTGGCCAGGTATCACGGTTCTAACGATGCTCGGGACCAGCATGTTTTAGAGGGGGGTAGTGTTGTGCCGATGGTATAAGAAACTTCGGGCGTGATTTTCTTGGCCTTAGAAGCGTTTTCAGCGGCCTGAAAACGCAGTGCAGCGCGTTTCAGGAGGTGCTCTATCACATACTAGAATATCGAAATTTTACCCAAGTTGCCGTTGTTTTCAGGCGCCTGAAACATGTTTTCAGTCCGTTTCAGGCTACCTTCTATCGAACCACATCATAACCTGAAAACCCGTTTTCAGGCGTTTTCAGGACCCCTTATGGGCCTTTGAAACACACTTCGATATATGACTAAATTTTCAATAGGAGTGAGTGAGATAGCACGATAAGAAAGAGACAACAATAGTGGGCACCTTCCAGAGATAAAAGATAGATCGAGATGCATCTAGAAACTTCTAAACGTGCTGACAGACAGAGATAGAACATGCTCATAAAGACAAACAATCGATCGGGTATGGAATGTTCTAGAATAGAACATTCTCGAATGTCTCGGAAGTTCACCGGTTCTATTGTAGAAGCGCGAAGGCATACACGGAACTTTCTAGAAGACTAACGATCGATCGGGTATGGAATGTTCTATAATAGGACCTTCTCGAAGTTCACCGGTCCTACTACATAAGCGCGAAGGGTACCACGGAACTTTCGAGAAGAGAAAATAAATAATCGATTGGGTACGGAATATTCGAGAATGGAACATTCTCGAATGCCCCGAATGTTCGTCGGCCCTACTATATAAGCGCGTAGGCGAATGCAGCCGGACAGTTCATTTTCAAGAGAGCGAACCGAGCGGATCAAGTGATACAAAGTGACTTGGAAGCGCTTCATAGTGAAGAATTCTGTGTGTTCAGTGCTTAGTAACGTTTTACAGTGTGTCCGTAGTGCTTATAGCGGTTTTCAGTGTTAAGTGAAGTGACCTAATTAGTGCTTAATTAAATCTTATCTCATAATTGTCGGTGTTTTGCGAATTTTCTATTGAACACCCACCCCACAAACGTAATAATATGGTCCTGCCTGCGTCCGGGACTACCCACGCGGTCCTTCGCTTCCAGTCACAGATCACTGCCGCTGTCGCTGCTTCTGGTGAGGACGCTTCTGCTGGCTATAGTTGCACTTGTCGACTGCGGCTGCGCCGTTTCCGGTAGCGACTGCTCTTGCCGGTTGGAGTGTTGCCGCTGAGCAGAGATGCTGCGCTACTGCTGGGGGCGGTATCTGTGGCAGTTCTCTTGGTGCTACCGCCTCTAGCTTGGGTTAAGTCTTCGCCAACCGGCAACCACTTAGAGGAGTCCAGGCTTGAAATGTTAATGTTGTTGATGTAAGCACATCAAAGTTGGGCGCGTGGTTTTGTGGGTCTTTGTATTTGAGGAATTCAGAGAAAACGAATGTCCGCGCGGCGATGTTTGATGAAAATAATTGTGTGAGAAATATTGATGGAGTGTGAACGGGAGATGTTCAATATGATTGTATGATGATGATGATGAATTTATGTGGGTGCTGCTTATGGTTGTATTTTTTCTTGCTTGTATATTCTGCACAACCAGTTGGTCGGTTTAGTTGGTCGGAGCGGAAGGACAGGTATTTAAGTGTGTTTATGTGTGTGTATTTTTTTTATTGCTAACGGTGGCAGACGAGCAAGTGGCCTACTTAATGGTAAGTGTAACCACCGCTCATGGACATCTGCAATGCCAGGGGCATAGCTCAATTAATGCCTATCTGGAGAGAAGTGCTTTTTAAGCCTCGTTTGAAGTTGGACATAATATCGTAGCGCTCAGGAAACACCGCAGCTGGGAGTTCCTTTCAGAATCTGCACGCACGTGCAAAAAATTAAAGTTGAAACCGAATTGTTCTAGACCAGATCGGTTCCAGGTGGTACGGATGAACTCTAGTGAGGTGACGGGTGGTGCCATGGTAAAAGGTGACGAAGGCACCATTGCAAAAAGTTTCTCAGAGCACTTTCCGTTAAGGAGTCAATAGAGCACGCAGAGGGTACCAAAGTATCTCCTTTGCTCCAGCGTCTCCATTGAGGCCGTAATATTGGGATCACCAACGATGCGAAATTAACGCCTTTGCGTCAAGAAGTCAAGAGGGTCAAGCTGATATTTGGGAGCTCCTGCCGAGAGGTGCGAGCAGTACTCCATATGCTGGCGAATTTGTGCTTTATAAAGCACTAGCTTTTGCCCGCGGCTTCGCTCACGTCAAATTCGGGGTAAGGCAACCACCTTCCAGCAGCACCTTGAACTGTACTAATTTATAGATGCAGAATTATTCCTGATAACTACTCCTCTCGTCTCGCCGCGCCACCCGCCCTCGCCTAGGTACCCGATTGACGACGATCGAGATGGCATACCTAAAATGAAAAAATATACAGAACCCTTATATGGGTGATGATATTTCACGTCTGCCACGTTAGATTTTAAAATTGTTGCTGTTTTCGTAATCAGTGACTCGATAAACCACAAAAATAATATCTACCCATGTTGATTTTCAGACTTTCTCATCCCATTTCCCTTTTTTAGGGGTTGCAATCTGTAAAAACTTAAAACACGTGTTTACTCATTTATTGATAACAGTACTCCTGTGAAATTTGGAATAAAATAGTCTGATTTTGTTTCCTCATACAAATGTTGGACCTCCGTTTCAAATCCTTAGAGGGTGGTTTTTGAAAAATCCATTCTTAGTGCTCATAGCCCTTAATATAATAATAATTCATTTATTTCAATCATCTCTGGATCATACAATTCATATTTAAATTAAATAAGTAATAATAATAAATTAAGGTAAAAATTAAATTAAGATTACAAAATTAAAAATCACAAATTAAAATATAAGCATACAAAAAAAAATATTAAATTGATGTTTTCATAGTTACATAGAAATACTTAATTTAGTTAAAATTTTATTTTAATTTATTTTAAAATAAAATTTTAACATTAGTCAGTTCAGTACGTGAACCATGCAACAATAATTCACATACTGACAGTCGAAACGATCGGCAAAAGCATTCAGGATACTGTTGCGGCTAGCCCGCACCCTACGCACCAGGGATGTGCACCGCTTGCGCATGATTGTGTGAAAACAATCCACACCCGCCTCGGCAAACATCCCCGACGCGCTGCAGAAGCGAGGCAGCCCCAGCAGCACCCTGAACGCGTTGTTGTATTGGACACGTAGAGCGCTGTACTGTTTCCGCGTGTAATCCACCCACAGACTGCTAGTATAAAAGGACGTACAAAATGCCCTAAAAAGGGCAATTTTGACGTCTCTTGAACACCGAGCAAATCTGCGGGCTATCATATTCGCTCGTACAGACAGCGCCCTAGGCTCCCTCTCAATATCTGCATCGTCTTTCAGGTCAGATGTTAATAAATGTCCAAGATATTTAAAGTTATCTACTTTATCTAGTGGGCATCCGTTAAGCTTTATTGCCGGTATATAATTATGTCTGTTCCCCTTGGCCCGAAAGACCATGCATTCGCTTTTCTTCGCGTTATACAACAAACCATGCTTGTCAGCATACTTTTCACAGATGCCAAGCAGCCTCCACAAACCACAGACCGAGGCGCTCAGCAGCACCATGTCGTCAGCGTAACTGATATTGTTTATGCACACACCCCCAATAAGGCAGCTGACATGCGTACTGCTGAGCTCCTCTATCAGCGCATTCACATACAGATTGAAGAGCTTCGGCGAAGTTAGCCCCCTTGTCTCACGCCACACTCCAACCTGTATGGGGCCGAGTAAGCCTCCGACCATCGAACAACATTGACCTGATTGTTGTACCAGTATTGAAAAATACGAATCAGTTCTTCTGGCACTGACGCTTGCTGCAGTTTTTGCCACAGCAGATCATAGCAAACCAAGTCAAATGCCTTCGATAAGTCGAGGAAGCAAGCAAAGACGGGTGTACTTCTATCAGTGTAGTACTTGACAGTCTGCTTTAAACACATTATAGCTGTTTCTGTAGAGAGACCGTGTTTAAAACCAAATTGGTTATCATGTACAATCAAGTATTTATCCAGCTGAGTGTTAAGCAAACTGTCAAGTACTTTCGAAATAACAGTGGCCAATGAAATGGGCCTATGTTCTTATCACTAACATCGCCAGTTTTATTCTTTAAAATTGGCACCACCACAGTTTTCATCATCTGCTCAGGCAGATACGAATGTCCTATACACAAGGAGTAGAACATCGCTAGGACTCTGGGCAGATGATGACCAGCATGCTTAAGGTGTTCAATACTTAAGTCATCGTGGCCTGGAGACTTGCCCCTCGACATAGACATAATGACATGTCTTACCTCCTTTGCCGTAAACCGAACACTGAACTCCTGACCACTACAGCCGGCATTGTTCGTAAACTGCGATGGTCCCAACGGTGACGAAACAGTAAAGTGCTGCCTAAATAGCTCGGCAATTCCTGTGATATCAGCAGTGTCGCTGACACTCACCGGCAGGCCTTGCCTACTATTGAGTTTATTGGTAGATTTCCAAAAACTGCGGAAGTCGCATCTAGAATGTTGCGCCGCCAACATGTCCATTTTTATTTGGTCGCTATTGTTCTGACACCATCGTAAACGTGATTTAAAAATTTTTCGACTTGTTTGCATATCAACCCAAACACGACCCTCGCGCGGTCTACCATACAACACCCACTGCTCATACTTTAGCCTGGCCTGCCCGTGTGCATCACTCACATGTTTGTTCCACCCCGTTACTGGCTTCTTATTTCGTACATGATTTGTTTCATAACTTTCAGAAGCTGCTTGGCATAAAATATTAATAATGTCATTATACATTTTATTAATGATTATTCTATGGTCCAAATTATTACAAACATAGTCACAACATGCACTTAATTCAATTGGAAAGTCAATATATTTTAAATTATCATTACAAAATTTAGTATAAATGTCAATTTGCTTGGGTTTTCTATCACCCCACTTTATTTGATTACTTGAAAGAATTTTATTATTATATGAATTATACAATTTTGGTTTGATTTCCATCAACTTGCATTTTATTATAAGAGGAAAGTGGTCGGACCAAAGAACATCATACTTAACATTCACATTAACAATAGTATTCATGGCTGCTTTCGTGACAACACAATGATCTAGCCAACGTCTCGAGCCGTTCGCTTCGCTTATAAAAGTATAAGTGTCAGAGTTTTCTCCCAACAGTTCAACATCGGCACATAATAATTCAGTTTCACGACAAAAAGAATTCAATTCAATATAAAATTGTTCATTGGGATGCGAATTAAAATCTCCGAGCAGAAAAGCAGTTTCAATATTATTATTATTAATTATAGCACTCACCAGGCTGAGGCAGTCCGTAAAATCCGTTAGGTTCGCGATATTATCTGTCGGCAAGTACATACTGAACACTAAAAATGACCTTGACTGCATACATACTTTAATAGCACACACTCGCGGATTATCGCACTGCACTACCGAGACGTTATCAAAAACACTTTTCCGCCACAACAGAGCCACTCCGCCGTAGGGTCGTCCTCGTAGCATTCCGGCCGTGGTGTCCACCGCCGAAGTCCCGGTACACCCGAACTCAGTGTCGATTTCGCTCAGGAACGGGATATCGTGGGGCAGCAACCATGTCTCTTGTAAGGCAATTATGTCTGACGTGCGACATAACTGCCTGACACTCTCCACTGAGCGTTTTACGCTCTTACAATTGTAAGACCTCATAAGAAACTGTTAAATTTTCCATCTTTAGACCCGAAGGTTTGGGCTGTATTGATATGTGAGTCACTTTCTTCTTTTCCATATTAAGAAGAGAAGAAGATAGAAAACGATGATGGTAGTTCACGACCGCCAGGTTGGATTTAGAAATCGTTATTGTTTTTGTAACCAGCGACCCGATAAACCATACAAAGGATACCCATATTAATTTTCAGCCTTCGACACCCCATATCCCCCATTAAAAGGGTGAATTCTGAAAAAAACCTAAAACAAGTGTTGACTCATTTATCGATAGGAGTACTCCTGTGAAGCTTCGAATAAAATAGTCAAACTAATCTTGTTCCCCCATACAAAATTTGGAGCCCCATTTCAACCCCTTAGGGCGTGAATTTTGGAAAATCCTTTCTTAGTTCATCTCATAAGGAACCTACGTGTCAAATTTTAAATCTCTAGACCCGGTGGTTTAGGCTGTGCGTTGATATGTCAGTCAGTCGGTTTCTTCTTTTATATATATATATACAGATATAGATAGAAGATAATAAGTAATATGTAGCCGAGACCTATATTTAATAAATCATTTTTCATCCCGAGCCCTATTATGTAGAGAAATTTAGAGATTTTACAAATATCTCCAAAGTATGCGTCGGAGCTTAAAAAATAACGAAATATTGGATCCCTGTGATACCCAAGAGATAAGTCGCAGGAATCTAATGTACTTATGAAAAACGGTGAAGTGTGAGTTTGATAAAAAAATTCATATATTTTTCCTTCTGACACTGGCTGCATTGCATTTTTAACCGACTTCAGAAAGGAGGGGGCTGTCAATTCAGTTATGTTCGCTACTGTGGAACTTCGTTGATTGAGATCCGATTTCTGTGATATCGCTGGGATGGCCCCATTTAGGTACTGGCGGTCCGGTGCTTTTTGAAAGAATCGACTGGAACAGAAGTAAGGGTGTTTGCCTTGGTTTTTTGGTGTGTCGTTTATATAGATAGTCTAATTTTGTACACATTTTAGACCTCCGTTTCAACCCCGTAGAGGGTGGTTTTTGAGAAATCCATTCTATTTGCACTTGCATAAATTTCCAGCCTAAATCCAAAATTTGGAAATCCTAACATCAAAACTGACGGACTTTCATACAAACTTTCATACAAACTTTCATCCCCATTTTACCCCCTCAGGGGTGGAATTTCCAAAAATTCTTTCTTACTGCACCCCTACACCTCACGAGGAACCTACGTGCCAAATTTGGAATCTCTAGGCCGTGGTTTGGGCTGTACGTTGATATTATCAATTTTCACACTTTGACACCCCATATCCCCCTTTTAGGGGTTGAAATTTGGAAAATCCTGAAACAGGTGTTAACTTATTTATCGATTTAGTACTCACTCTATATTTAGTACTCATGTGAAGTTTCGATTAAAATAGAGCAAGTAATCTGGTTTTCCCATACAAACTTTGGAGCCCTTTTTCAACCCTTTAGAGAGTGAATTTTAAAAAATCCTTTCTTAGTGCACCCCTTCATCTCATACGGAATCTACGTGCCAAATTTGGAATCCCTAGGCCCAGTGGTTTAGGCTGAGCGTTGATATGTCAGTCAGTCAGTCAGTTTCTTCTTTTATATATACTAATAGACTAGCTGTGCCCGCGAACTACGTTTCGCCACCAAAATGTTTAGTTTTTTCCTCCATTTTATTCCATATTGATTCAACTTTATTCTGCCTTTTTGAGCAGCGGCCATTTCGAAATTAGGACAATTATCGTAGGTTCGCAATGCTCTAGGTACTCTTCAGGGCCTTTCATTTAATACCCATATTGATGGGTGTGAAAAGGAACTTTTATCCGCCTTTTTTGAGAGACGGCCATGTTGAATTTACGTCAATGTTGCTACGTTTATTGTGCTCTACTGATCAAGGCCTTTCATTTGATACCCATATTGCTGGGTTTGGAAACGAACTTTTATCGGCAGTCATGTCGAATTAGGTCAACGTGGCTAGTTTCAATGTGTTTTAGGTCCTTCGTTCAATATCCATGTTCCTTGGGTGGTTGCAAAAAATGTGATCCATCATTTTAGACATTAGGATCAAGAGTCCCACGTGTAACCCAGAATCATTGCAGCCAGATATTTTTTTAATAATCAATATAAATCAATTACTTTTAATAGTTTTAAATGGATGAAAGAGTTTGATTCCTTAGTCATAATGTAAAAACATATACTTGAAAAGGGTATCATCACTTTTCAACATTTCAAAATCCAAAATTTGTACAGATTTTGTGAAAATTGCTCAAGAATTAAACCAACCTACAAATATATTTGTGACGTGATACTGTCATTTAGGTGAAGGTCGCGGGAAGCCGCTGGATGCGGGAGGCGCAGGACCGATCGGTTTGGAGATCCCTGGGGGAGGCCTATGTCCAGCAGTGGGCGTCTCTTGGCTGAAATGATGATGATGATAATGATATTGTCATAAAAAATGCTTTATACATTGGTTGTATGGCTTGATCCTTTTGCCTTACCACCACGGTAATACATGAGAAAAAGACTATTTAAACTTCTAAACTTCTTGGTTGGCGAAATTCATATGGGCACAGCCATTAACAGAAAAAAATAAATTTTTCTTTGCACTATGTCACAGACTTGTCAAAATAATTTCACGTGCGCCATGTTGATTTTCTACATAAGCATTGTTCAAAAATTTTATATGGTATTTTTTCACTAAAAATTAAAGTGAATTTAAACAAATGAAATTATGCCTAAATGTTCTTCCGGGAAATTTTAAGCATTGTGGTGTAAGCCATATCAAATTCTGTCCAGTAGTTTCGGAGATCTTTCCGGACAAACAGACAAACAAACAATTTTTTTTAACTATTCTATCGTGTTCTGCTAATGATTTTAAGGCGACCTGTGTATTTTTTTCTTAATATTTAGCAATTACAGATTTTTGTACCCCTTTCAATTTTAAATACGATTAAGATAATTAATGCAGAATCGTATCTCTTCAACTCCATTGCACCCCATCAAGGGATGATGGTATTTTGCGACCGCCATGTTGGATTTTGATTTCGATGTTATTTTCGTAATCTACGACCCAGAAAACCATGAAAACGACAATAATGTCGATATCACATTTTACCACCCCATTTCACCCTATTAGGGGATGAATTTCAATAAAATACGAAACATGTTATCCCTCGATTGTATTAACGAATGTTTATACAAAATTTAAAGTAGATTGCACCAAGGAATCTAGTTGTCCCCTGTCCCATACAAACTTTGACCCCCTTTTTCACCCCCTTAGGGGTAGAATTTCGGAAAATCCTTTCTTAGCGGACGCCTACGTCATACAAAGAACACACCCTCCAAGTTTCAAGTCTCTACGATCAGCGGTTTAGGCTGTGCGTTGATCCGTCAGTCAGTCAGTCATTCAGGACAAAGCATTTTATAGGTATAGATTAGCCGCTGGCTAAGACTGAAGTACTGCTTTGCTCTGTTCAGGATAGTTCTCTATTCGCTGGGTACGAAGTACTAGGTGGGGGTAACATAATCTATCGCAGCGCTCGCTCATGGTGGCCAAAAGTAGAAATAATTGGGCCGTTCCGAATTGCGATAAAAGCGATAATCTCGCGAATCCGACCAAATTAAATCGTCACAAAATAGAGGGCTATTGAATCAGTAGGTTATGTTGTGACTTTAGTCGGATTCGCGATATTATCACTTTTATCGTTTTACGGAACGCAGGGAATGTACGCTCTGTCATCTGTCATATCTTTAAACGCAATCACATTTCACACTTGTGATTCCTCCTCGTGCTGTAGGTATTCACCTGCAATCAAATGAATATTCAAATATTACGTCGATCAAAACACAATTAAACTGATTATGAGTTTAAATAGAGATTAATTGGTTACCGTTATAAACGTTTTCTAAGGTGTCAAAGTAATAGATATTTGTCTTATGATGCGAGCTTGAATTCTTGAACTCTGACCTTGTTTTGTTCTTAGATTCCTCTACATCCCGGACATGTTTTTTCACATACAACTTACGACAATGAAGCTCCTGCCCTTCATCTCATCTGATGGTAAGTGACAATAAGGCTAGAGGTGGAAGCGAGTTTCACCTGAACTCCTCCACAATTGGGGCGCTGGCTTTCTTACCTCTAATTGTCGGAGCACAACAATGCTATAATAGTAGATTATTGCACCGACAATAATAAATTACTTAAGGCGAGGTGCATAATCTGCTTTTCTTTCAACTATTATCTATAGGAATAGTAGATAAAAAAACTCACGTCAAAAAATTAAAATAGAAGTTTTAAGATTTTACGTATTGTAGGTACTCGTGATTTTAAGGGTAAAAGGTTTTCTATAACACTGTCGGCTTCATTTAAAATGTTTTCCGGAGTTAATGAGTCGCTAGATGATTCCATTTTAATTCTTAATACGAAGCACTCAAAATAAGACATTATCACACTTTAACGATTCCAAAAATATTGTCACGCAAAATTATTAAAGTTCCCGCTAATTTACATTTTTAAATCAGAGTTGGCAGCAATCATTTTTTAAATTTGGAACAAGTAGGATAGAAACGAATAATACACTAAACTAAGAAAGTATCGATATCTGCTGGCTGAATAGATAACTATTCCATTGAGATTGGTAACTTCTTTGTGCGATTAAAAAAAACAAAACTGTGCAATAATGAAATTTCATACATTTTTATTGCTATATAGCACTAAAGACTCGCTTTGTGCTAAGTTTTCAGTGTGATTTGATGAAATTAAAGCATAGTTGGAAGAAAACATTGTTATTATAACGACAGGCTTAGGTAAAACAGTGGTAGCTAACCAGGTGGGCTCAGAAGCCCTACCACCAACCAAACCGAGTAGAAAAACTTCTGCCCCCATGGGGAATCGAACCCCAGACCTCCCTATCAACACCCGATGGTCTCAACCACTACACCACGGAGGCGGTTAAAAGATGTCCAGTAGATAGATAGGTACCAACAATTTTCTTTTAGAAACGGTTTGTGGTTGAAATTTTATATGTGAACGATAGTCACAAACCCGGTTTTGAGAAAAATACTCATCGATCGATCTACAAACGATATTCAATTTATTCCTTTAGTAAATTCAACGTAAGAAAGTTCCCTTGACAGGTCGAATTTTTCCGTTTCATGCATACTAGTTTCCGTGATTAAAAATGTTATGTTTCAAAAATAAAACTTACTTATCTCTTTATCAAAAATGCAAAACAATTACACATTAGGTACATAAAAACAAGAATATCAGTCTAGTTAAATAAAATTATTGTGATACAGGAACAATTAAATATGTTTACTTTTATTTAATGAAACCATCAAAGGGCCACAGTACCTACCTACTACTAGCGCCGCCATTCGTTAAGTGGCCACTTTTAGCAATAATTCGGATTATGATTATTCCTATACATTTTATTTATGCCTGAATAGTTTAAAAAAATCTGAAATATCTGTATTGAGTAGTTCACTGATCTATTTTTTGTAGAAACGTCTTTTAATTTATCATAATTAATAAAAAACGAATGGCGGCGCTAGTAGTAGGTACTATGCCCTCTTAAAGTAGCTTTATCTTCTTGTTTTACAGTAAAACTACAAATAAAAAATATTTTACAATTATTTTCAACTTTTCAGTGTTCTTGAAGTCGGTTTTTATTTTTTGTAAAATATTTTTTATTTTTAAGTTTTTAGTGAAGAAATCTTTTTAGTGAAAGAAACCCTAATTTAATACTAGAGCTGGTATTAAATTAGGGTTTTCCTACATTTTCATGGGATCCCATCATCAGATCCTGACCATGGGACCACTCCCGGAGTATAGGTACTATATCGAATACAAAAAGAATTTTAAAAATCGGTCTACAATTGGCGGAGTAATCGCGTAACATACACACAAAACACGTTGGACGCATCTAAAAATTTAAGGGTTTTCCTCGATTTTTATGAGATCCCATCATCTGATCCTAACTTTGGTGACCATGGGACCACCCTTGGAGTATATTTTATCGAATACAAAAATAATTTTTTAAATCGGTCCACAATTGTCGACGATTGCGTAACATACATACAAAAAAATATATCTACGCATCGAATTGAGAGCCTCCTCCTTTTTAACGCAATCCCTAGAAGGAAAATGTATGCGATTTGACATAAGTCCTCGCTTAGCTTTCGAGCACAATTGTCAAATCTCATACATTATCCATTTAGCGATTGCGTTAGCGATTATCGAAAGAAATCTTGTCTAGGGGGGCTGACATCACCAAAATTAAACACAAATTTTACTTATCTCACTTAATTTGAATGATCAAAAATTATTTCACAACCCTTTGTCTACCCAAATCTAGGTACTTTATCACAGTAATTTTGTAATATAAATAAAAAAAATAATTTTTGATTTTAATATTTTATCACAATGGTGGCAATTCTGTTGGCAACTTGGCACTAGGTGGATTAAAATAAACTAAATTTAGTTTTAGAGCTGCTGTGTTGTCTATTCTGGAAATAACTAAGTAATATGACAGGGTTAAACAAAATTTTTGGATGACAGAATATAAATTAATTTAGTCATTCAATTTAGTGTTTCCCTATTCTGTAGCACTCATTTTACGTCAAAATACACCTAAAATTAGAAATGTGTAACTTTAAAGATACGTATTGAAGTACTCGTATTGAGTACCTATAGGACATATAGGGATTAGAGCGATCGGGCAACCACGATCACACGATATCGGGACCCTAACTGCCTAACAGCGATTAGGCCTAACAGCGATTAGACCAAAATAGCTAGGGCCTTTTCTGCAAATCGTCCCCGATGGGTCGTGAAGTCTAATCGGTGCTATAGAATCCACGCTTCTGCGTTATTGTCAGCTTATCAACTAACGAAAAATAGGTACCTACTGTAAGATGTGATCCGGCGAACTAGGTAGATCCTCCTCCCGATCCAAGTTAATCCTGCCAGGCGCAAATGGACGAAGTTAATTTAATTAATGAGTAGGCCCCACGCACTAGTCAAAGGAGAAATGTTACACAGACACCAGCCTGAACTCGCTGCTGGCGTGTGCTAGGTTAGATAGATAGATAGAAACTCTTTATTTTGCTTAAATAAAATGACACAAACAATGACAATACATACACAACAAGCAAAAAAGGCGGCCTTATCGCCATAGGCGATCTCTACCAGACAACCTTTAGATAGGACAAAACATATGATTAAGTGGGTATTTTTCAATAATACACTGGTACAAAATATATACTTTAATATATAAAACACTAAAACATACTACATAATAATAACAGAGTAAATAAAAAATAATATATAAATTCATAGGGGGCGAGGGGGGAGGGGGGGTCAAAGCTCAAGGAAATGGCGGTGAACGCTTTTTTTAAAAGAGTCAAGTGTTTGTTTGCACCTAATATCAGAAGGTAGGCGATTCCAAAGTCGAATCGCCTGAACAGTAAAGGATTTATTAAAATATTGGGACGAGTGTGTGGGAAATTTTAATAGGAGGCTATCAGAAGAACGAGTGTTTAAATTATGTGAGGAATGAAGGAAAATGAAATGTTTCTTTAGGTAAATGGGTGTTTTAGGATTAAACAAAATATTGTATAAAAGGTATAAAATGTGTGCATCACGGCATTGGCGTATTTTCAACCATTTGAGTTCAGTTCTGTATTGTGAGACGTGGTCATATTTTCGCAGTCCAAAGATAAATCTAATGGACAAATTCTGGAGTCGCTCAAGCTTATCAAGCAAAACTTCGCCAAGGTCACAATAGCAGCAATCCGCATAGTCAAGGATGGGAAGAAGAAGTGACAGAGCAAGAGACATTCTGGTGGTTATAGGCAACATGTTACGTAGTCTACGCATCGATCCCATCGCTGCAAACATCTTACAGCTAACCAGGTCAACCTGAGGTGTCCATGACAGTGTTCTGTCAAATAAAATTCCTAAATTTTTCACGTTGTCACTATAAGTTATGTGAACACCATCAAAAAATAGAGGAGGTAGTAGTCCCCAATCAATTCTAGATAGGTAATATGTGCTTCCTACAACAATGGCTTGAGTTTTAGATGGGTTCACATTTAAACCATAGTTTTTACTCCAATGTGCTATTGCTGCAAGATTGTCATTAATTTGGGCGACAACTGCGTTTAAGTTTTCCAGGGTACCGTGGCTATAAATTTGAATATCGTCTGCATATAGATGGTAGGAAGAAGTAAGTATACTTGTAATCGAATTGATGAATATTGAGAAAAGCAAAGGAGATAGCACACCACCTTGTGGCACACCGGCTGTAATTTCGCACCATTGTGACACGGAATTATCGACTACAACACGTTGCCGGCGGCCATAAAGATAACTTCGAAGCCAAGCCATTACAGTTGGAGATATGTTAAGACATTTAAAGAGAGCAAGGAATACCTCATATTCAACAGTGTTGAATGCGTTGCTAAAATCAAGTAACACAAGTATGGTTAGCTGTTTATTATCCATGGCCAAACGGATATCATCAGATATTTTAACAAGAGCAGTAACAGTGCTATGGCTAGGACGAAAACCAGACTGGAAAGAATCAAGAAGTTGGTTATGAGTTACAAATACATTTAGTTGATAGTGTATAAGACGCTCAAGGACTTTGGACAGGAACGGTAAAATAGATATAGGTCGGTAATCAGTTAACGAGGGATTTACTTTTTTTGGAAGTGGTATCACTTGAGCGTCTTTCCACGAAGAGGGAAAAGAACCACAGGATATGGAGTAATTTAAAATGGAAGAGACTATGGGAGTTAGAATATCGAGCAAAGGAATTATCATTTTACGACTAATGTTATCGATACCGACAGCGTTTGAGGTTATGGACAGGATACTTTTCTTAACATCACAATCTGTAAAATGGCTGAAATTAAACGGAGGATGATCAGGGGCGGATTGAGCTGAAAGATGATTTATGGTTCGATTTTTTAAAGCACTATCCATTATTGGAGCACTTGTGAAGTATCTATTGAGACTGTCGACATCGATGTCTTGAAAATTCGGTCCGTGACGAGATTTTCCGATCCCCAGTGATCTTAAGAATTTCCACACCTTAGTTGGATTTCCATTTTCTACGGAGCTGTGAATATGGTGGCGTTGTGCGTCCCTACACAATCTATTGCAGCGATTTCTGATACCTAAGTATTTATCGCGATTAACATCATTGGGCATCAGTTTATATTTAGTTTTAGCTCGACCCTTCTTTTTTATTAATAATTTTAACTCTTCAGTTAACCACGGAGCTGGACAGTGCTTTATTTTGACCGGTCTTAAGGGGGCATGTTTATCATACAGGTCAACAAGAAGAGTATTAAAAATCACGATTTTATCATCAATACCCTCAGTCATATTCACCACAGACCAGTCAAGATTACGGGCATCATGACGTAGAAGCTCAGTGTCAATACCACCAAATTTTCTCTGCATTGTCACCTTGGGCTTGTACTTAGGAGGACGGATTTTATAGGAAAGGTAAATTAAATCATGATAGGAAAAGGAATCGGCGCTCAATTGGCCATGGGACTCGATACTATTAGGCGATGATACGATCATCAGGTCCAGGAGAGAAGGAGTGCAGTTTGGAAGTAAATGTGTAGGATCAAGTGGAAGGATATGCAGATTGCTTGATTCAACTATAGCTCTTAAACGCTTGGAACGTAAATCATCCTTTAGAAGGCACGTGTTGAAATCACCCATGATTATTGTGTGACTGTAAAGGGGGCAAAGATCTTCGAAAAGCTTGCTAAGTGTTGCGAAGTAATTTACAGTTGGTAATGGGCTATACACAACTCCCAACAAAACCTTCGTATGCCGAAGTGTGACTTCAACAAACATATATTGAGCAACATCTGACGTGGAAGTGGGACAGGAATTTGCAACGATAGAAACAGGTATGTGGGAGCGGATATATAAACCCACACCGCCTCCCGTACGAACAATGCGATCGTTCCGTAGAAGTTGGAATCCTGGTATGGAGTAAGAAGTAGATAGAAGACACGGCTTAAGCCAAGTTTCCGAAACAAGGATTCCATGGATGTGATTACTATCAAAACTTGAAAGAAGTTCGGGATAATGTGCAGGAATGCTTTGAGCATTTATATGGACAAGATTGAAGTTTTTTGGAAAATCAGAGAAAATATTATCAAGAGAATCGCTCAGGGGTAAAGAAGCAGAATGAAAGCTCAAATCGCTGGAAGAATCGACCGAAATATTTGATGTTGACAGAAAAAAATCATCATGCACATTTGGAGAGATCATTAAAACTACTTTGACCTTTAAATATAATAATAATATGAATAGTAATGTGTAAATATATAAAATAAATATTTATGTATAAACGATCTATATGTTTTTCCACCTGCCGGCAATTTGGTATTTAACAATAAAAGTAAAAAAAAAAAAAACAAACAAAGACGACAATAATGTACATTTCAAGAACACAGCAAAAAAAAGTCCTGTATTTAGGTAGTTGGCGTAAGAGAACATTTATCAGAGTAGTATACAATTTGTGGCTAGCAGCTAAGCACTATAAGATCAACCAAAAAAAATAATTAAAGGTCAAAACAAGCTATTCGTTATAACTAATGGCTGTATGGCTCAATCACCGTTGCCTTTTTCCTGTGGCATAAACTATGAATAGGAGAAAAAAAAAATGCCACATATATAAAAAAAAAGCTTCGGCAAACAATTCATAGATATGTCAATCAGTGTAGGTATTATCCAATCTACAAGCTAAAGTTCCTAATCTGTGATCAGTGTTGGTTGGGTTTCTTTTGTTTTTTCTTTGTTTGTTACTGATAATGCAATGAATCGAATCGACTACTATCTAATTTTACATAGATACAACAAGCCAACTGCACTAGGCAAACTAAATCATGTACCAAGTACCCGAAACAGTGTGAGTGAGTGGAAAGTACTGACAATCCAGGTACAAACTGACAATAAAAGATAAAAAATGCTATTTGGATACCAACTTTCGACAATAGATGCGTAACGAATTAATAATTATATAATAATCGGTATATTACTGATTGCGCTATTTCTTTGGAACTCGACGTTTTTGTTTTTGTGGAGCCGGAACAGTCCGTGGAATCTCCCTGCTCGTTCCCGCTGTGCCCGCTTTCGCCGAATTGTCCGACTCCGAGGTGGATACTGCCAAGGCTGCCGTGATCGAATTAAGGCCAGCCATGGAGACAATCCGACAATGCTTCCCATCCGTACCAGCCACTATGATGTCACCGTTTTTCGTCCAAACATTGGAAATACCTAAACGTTCTCGTGCCTCAAGAAATGTGTCGTGACGCATCTTTGTCAGAAATTCGGACACAGTTATACCAGAGCCTTTCAAGTTGGCTTTGGCAAACCATACTTTGTCACGATCCAAGCTAGAACAAAACTTAACCAAAATGGGTCTATTTTTGTTTTTGGGAGAAGATCCCATTCGGTGGCTACGATTAATTTGATCAATGGACATAGATATTTTCATGTGGCTAGCAATTGTATTAAGAAGTACCTTAGATGATTCTTCATCCTTTTGTTCGGGAATACCATGAAACAGGAGTATTTTTCGGCGACTTCGCATCTCAGAGCGGTCTTGCTCAACCACTAACATATCGATTTGCTGCTGCAAATTAGTGAGAGCTGTGGTAACAAATGTTTTGTATGCCGAAAACTCAGCTGACAGCATCATCACATCAACGGGGCTGGAAGAATTATCAGCAACTCTTGACAGATTATTTTGGAAGTTTGCCATTCTTGTGTCAAAATCAGTTTTCAAATCCAATAGTGTTTTTGCCATGGAGTTCATCTTCGTATGTAGTTATGATGAAAGGAAATTATGCCAGCAGGAACAGATATCAGTTTGCTACCATTTGTATGTCTTATATACTTTATAAATACTTTTAATTAAATAAAATAATAAAATTAAATCAGAGCAATTATTTTCAATGTTTACTGAACAAACTACCCTCGGCAAAAAAAAAAAAAAAAAATGTATAGGTTCATATGATTGCATTCCATCTCGCCAAAAATCTTCATTTGAATCCATTATAATAAAGTTTATAGCATATAATGCCATAACGTAGACACCGTTATTTTAGTGTTGTTAACATGAATGAATACTATTAATAACTATGGTTGTAAGAGCTTGAATCCCTTTGCCATTACAAAATGTGAGAATATAAAACAAATGTCAAAAACAAGAACAAGAAGGTACTACCCTTATTTACCTCTGTTATGGTTACAGCACAGTTTAACAATCATACAGTTACCAAACGAGCGTGTTTGCGCAGAGCAACGGCGGGGAACTCACGGGGAAGCGGGCAGCGCGGTCCGTGGCCTACAAACTCGCCGAGTTTGTTTACTCGAACGCGGAGGGTTGAAGGAAACGACTGTGTTATAAGTAATATAATTTGTGGTTATAATGGTGCACACTTGTTCTGTATACGGATGTTTCTCGACCGCAAAATACAATAAGAAATTAAGTTTCCATAGATTTCCCCGCGACGCGAGGTATATTTATTCCTATAATTTCTTATTACTTAACCAAATTGGTATCGTCTACTATTATTTATTTTGTATACACTATTTATAGCCGTCGTATAGTGATATTATACTAGTAAAAAAAGGGTTCTATTATTTATTTTGTATACACTATTTATAGCTGCCATAAAGTGATATTATACTAGTAAAAAAAAAGGTTAAAGCATAACTTCAAGATTTAAAAAGTTACAATCTGCATCTATGCACTATGAGAGTTTAGTGCAATAATACTTCCTTGCTAATTCTCAATGTGTCGCCGCTACCTATCTTCCCGTGGATGTCGAAAAAAACGACTAAAATTGTTTACATGCATTGTCAACGACACCACCAAACCGCACCACTGTGGTGTCGTTATCAATTTTTTTTAGGTAACTACACCACAGTAATGATGTCCTCATACAAAACTTATGTATGCATTTATCGATATAGTATTTTATTTTGCTTTGTTATGAAGTTACGTTATGATTAATTTGGTTTTGTTGTAAAGGATACAATTATTATTTTATTTTGCTTTGTTATGAAGTTACGTCATGATTAATTTTGTTTTGTTGTAAAGGATACAATTATTATTTTTTTACGAATCCCTTGCGAAGTCGCCAAATTTCAGCGACATTACTTAATAATAATTAAAAATTAAAACAACGATTTGTTTTTATACACGTTAGACATCACTAGTCGGCAGTGGTGTGGTTACCTAAATCATACTCGTCAAAGTATCACAAAAATATGATGTTTCCATGAATATAGTTTCAAAAAATATATAATTTCAAAATTCCGTATAGAATATCGATGTAACATACTAGTTTTGATTTAATTTAACCAAATTAACAATTCACTACCTTAAAAAAGTGAATAGTCATACTTTTAAGCTTGATAATTAGAGTGGATTATAATAAAACACTGCTTACCAGTTGTTATAAATTAGGTTCTTTTTATATGTATTAGATATTTAGTTAAATAAATTACGCATCTTCCATTCTTCAGATCTTTTATTATATTCCCTTGTTTCCGTACATGACAAATGTCATACTAATCAAAAATCACTACGGCATGTAAGAAGTTTCAACATTCATATATCTACAACACCAATAGTGATTAATCGAACCTACGGTGACTTTCACTATAAGGCATTCAAAACGTCAAACGTTAGACACTGAACGATACAGAATACCAATTAGGTGAAATATCGATGAAAATTGTCGTTCGGTGACTATCAATACAACCCTAGTGATTAACAGTGAGCCTAGTGATTTTTCGTTAGACACCGGTGTTAGTGAATACCAAGAAAGGCTTTTTGGTAAGCCACAGATAAAAAACGTCATGTTTATAGATGGTTAATAGTCATTTCCACTTGTCAGTTGAGTTAGTGAATAAGCCATTCAGATAGACATATGGAGATGCCCCGTTAAACTGTTCTTTGATATCTTGACACGTATCTATCAAATATGGTTTTGTTTCTTTCTTACAAAAGTGAAAATACATTTGTAGAAAGAGATGCATACTGTTTCGTCTGTGGCATGTATTTTCTGTGACGTCACAAAAATTGCCTACCGTGACCAGTCCGCCATATTAAGTGCCGAACGAACGTGTGAATTTTGCTTCGGATTTTGACTATTTTCCATAATCTCGAAGTTATTTACAGTAATATTTTAACAGTGCACCACAATAAAAGACTACAGAATGCCTTCTTGCAATATTATACAATGCGGTGCGAGAAAAAACAAAAATACACCGCAATTAACTCTTCACAAATAAGTAAACAAAATTGTGAAAAATATAATTAGGAATATGTAGTTAAGGTTTCATATTCTGATTTCATTTGCCAATTTACTTGAAGAAGCGTTCAGCAGTAATATTTTTCTTTAATTGTTTAAGAATTTTTATATTTTTGATAATTTACATACATTATTAATGGGCGATAGTGAAGATACCTAAAGAGAAAATTTAATTAGTCTATCGATATATAATATTAAACAGACAGACTTACGTGCCTAAGCCTTTTTTTTTTTTTTTTTTTTTTTTTTCGAGGGGAATGCGTTTGCGCACCGTCCAAGCCCCCGCAGGGGCAAGGGTGTGTGGGACTCCGCAGCGAGCGACTACCCACTAAACCCCTCGATATGCCCTCTTTGGCGCCTAGCGCAGCCACGTCCAAAGGACGCGCCGCTGCCGAACGAGGTCGTGGGAACCCTTACAGACCGACCATAACCCCGTCCGCGGCACCTGCCCACCAATGGCGGGCCCCTCACGCCCTCTCCAAGATGGAGATGGAGAGGAGTTCCCGGGGCATACTCCGGGTGGTAATTTTTTACTGTGGTTTTCTTCCACACGGCCCGACGCTCAGTGCGCCAGGCCCCCGGCCCCGCTCAGTGCGGGGTAACGGGCTTGCCCGACGGCAGACCCCACTGGATCCACCGCCGCGCACACGAGCCGAAGCTCAGCGGCGCCAAAGCGCCGACCCACCGCAAAAAGCGGCCACGGTGGCCACACGAGGTGGCCCGCCGAGTAGCACTCGGCCATCCCACGCCCCCCTCATGGGGGCCGCACAAGTGTGCCGAAGCCACACGTTGATCGGGTCAGCCTCAGTCCTTGGAACAACGACACGCCGAAGCTCAACGAGCTTGCACCGACTCGGAACAACGACATGCCGAAGCTCAACAAGGACCCGCACCAACCCGATCAAAGGGGCAACGGCACAAGGCGCAACGCGCCATGACCCGCGAGCGGGTCCCCAGGCGACACACAACCCCATCTTCAAAAAGAAGGGGAGGTGACGCCCCACATGGCCACGTGAAGTGGCCCGCCGGGTTAAACCCGGCCACACCACGCCCCCGCCACGGGGCAGCTGTCAGACTCTTAGCCCGCGGCAGAAAATCTGCCGGGTTGCCCAGGGTGCACCACGAGGAGGTGTTCTGACATCGCACCCCTACGTGCCTAAGCCTAGCTAACATGCAGTGACTAAAGTAATATCATTGGAAAGCTTAATAATTGATGAATTATTATCATTGTCAATTAATTTTAGTTTTTTAAAATCCTCCATTTTTCATAATAATTGAACATATTATAAGGTTCCTACGACAAACTTTGTCATAAACTTTGATTAGTAACTTACCGTACAAAACTAAAAAAAATATTTAAATTACACCCAAATTATCCTACCTACTTGAAAGTAAGTACCTACTTATCGCCTCTTTTAAATATTTTTTTACAAAAAAAAACTATTCCTATTTTTTTTACAATAACATTTTCTCGCACTTATTTATACAAAGAAAATACACGTCCATTGGTGTAACTTTATAGTCATACTAGCTGACCCGGTGAACTTTGTACCGCTTAAGTTAAATAGTGATCTTTAATAAGTTTTTCTTAGAATTTGCGTAGTTCCACAAATTGAAACTGCCTAAATATTTCTGAAACACGACTTTTCAATCAAATTATTACAATGTAGGTCCGTAATGTGCAGCCCCCCTAGACAAGATGTCTTTCGATAATCGCTAACGCAATCGCTAAATGGACAATGTATGAGATTTGACAATTGCGCTCGAAAGCTAAGCGAGGGCTTATATCAAATCCCATATATTTTCCTACTAGCGATTGCGTTAGCGATTATCGAAATGCATCTTGCTTGTCTAGGGGGGCTGTTGAGCTAAGATCTATTTCCCTAGATATGTCATAGATAAGTGGATTGATGTATTTGTTTAAACTTAAATTTATCGATATTGCACAACTAATACTGAGTACATCACTAGTAAAGGTAGCCATTTGATGTGCCAAAGTTTTGTAGGTAGTCACGCTGATTCTGTAGGTAGGGCCGGTCCATGTATTTGTTAAGTCATTGGAATAAGCCTGCAGATCACAGATTAGATAGAATATGTCCTCTGATACCACCATGGAATTATTACTCAAACAGGAATGAGCTCTTCAAAATATTGTTGTTCAAATTTGGACTTTATTTCTATGTAAATAAAGACAACACTTAAAAGTGAAAAAGCGTGCCGAGAGAGATAGCACTAACTGTACCTTTTATCCCTTTCCCACAGTGTTGCTACTGTTGTATATATTATAATTTAGTAGTTATGAAACAACTATTGGTAGATGAAGATTTTTTATTATTGTTTATTTTAATTACTTTTAACGCCCAAAATACCTAAATTGTTTTTTTTTTTTGTAATAATTATAACATGAAATAAATTAAATTATCGTGTTAGCCTACTATTAATAATTATATGCGATGCGATGTTAAGTTATTAGAAAAAGAATTGGCATTAACATTCTGTTCAAGATATTGGCGAAACCACAAAGTTTTCAATATTGTTAAAACAATTCACTCACACTGATGTGTTTTTAATTCTTTTCTTCTTAAAATATTACTCATTCTTTTACTAGGTATGTATTTAAATATCACAGAGAGATTTTAGTGTTGACTCATTTTTGACAAGTTGACATATTTGATTATCTGTTATGTGGCAGTGGGTTCAACATAATATACCGATTGGAAAGACCCATCTATTGAAAGACAATCATTGACATTCATTATTTTTTAAATAATTATTAAGTATGTTAATAAAACCTATCTTGTATTGAAAAGCAGATATATTTTTTTTTTGCGCAACCCATTTTGAAATAATAGAATAGAATATAAGATTTCTTTGTTGTACAATACCAACCAGTTTAAAGTCAACGTATAAATAATACACTTAACACTAATTGTACAAATGGCGACCTTGTCGCTAAAAGCGATCTCTTCCTCAACAATCGTGATTATTAAGCTAAGCATATTATGATTTTCAAAAGCATCTTTCAGGTTGAATGTTAGTTTAACAAAAATCCCAATTTTGTAGAATTTGTGGTCACAAACTTACGAAAGAGACAAACGGTACAGTTATTTATCCCTCGCTCGGCACGCTTTTCTAAGCAAGAGCTCATTCCTGTTTGAGTAATAATTCCATGATGCAAACAGAAATTTGGTACCACAGACTACCTGTAAATAAATATCTCTGATAAACCCTCCGTTCCAGATAAAGCACTGCTACTTTCTGAGGCTAACATCAGCCCCCCAGCACGTCCACCAAAACACGATATGATAAAGCGGTTTATCGTGGTGAACTATCAAAATACAATAGGGTTTCGTCGTATTTTGACAGTTCACCGCGATAAATCGCTTTATCATATCGTGTTTTGGTGGACGTGCTACGGGGGCTGATGTTAGCCCTTAGACTATAGATACCAATAGACATGAAATACCCACGAAAAAAGCGTGCCAACATTTGGGTTGGTGCTCTAAGATGGCGGAAAAAACTAGGGACGCCGCTCCAAGATTCCACACTTTTTATGTTTTTCTTTATAGAATTCATTAAAAAAACAATAAAAAACGTATAACTGTAAAATGCACTCACAAATAATGCTCACCGACTGATATTTTAACACAACAACAAACACGGTGCTTTGTAATGGCGGACAGAACTGGACGCTTTATTTGAGACATATAAACATTGCGAATCCATTGGTGTACTTAATCTGAGTGTTAGTCTCGTTTTATGTTGCTTATAAGAAATGTTGACATTTTTAGCCACGCTAATTGTTATAAATGAAACGCAAGGTACTGATTTTTCGTGCTGAATTTTGACACCTCACGTAATTAGTCCAGCCACTTAAAATTTTTAATAATATAAATCAGAATTGGCTAATACTATAAATATCTTTCAAGATTTTTTTTAAATCCGCTGAAAATCCTTTTTGATTCATGAAAAAAAGATTCCACGTGTCAAATTTCAAAGCTGTCTAAAAGTGGTATCCATGGAATTATTACTCAAACAGGAATGAGCTCTTGCTTAGAAAAGTGTGCCGAGCGAGGGATAAATAACTGTACAGTTTGTCTCTTTCGTAAGTTTGTGACCACAAATTCTACAAAATTGGGATTTTTTTTAAACTAACATTCAATCTGAAAGATGCTTTTGAAAATCATAATATGCTTAGCTTAATAATCACGATTGTTGAGGAAGAGATCGCTTTTAGCGACAAGGTCGCCATTTGTACAATTAGTGTTAAGTGTATTATTTATACGTTGACTTTAAACTGGTTGGTGTTGTACAACAAAGAAATCTTATATTCTATTCTATTATTTCAAAATGGGTTGCGCAAAAAAAAAATATATCTGCTTTTCAATACAAGATAGGTTTTATTAACATACTTAATAATTATTTAAAAAATAATGAATGTCAATGATTGTCTTTCAATAGATGGGTCTTTCCAATCGGTATATTATGTTGAACCCACTGCCACATAACAGATAATCAAATATGTCAACTTGTCAAAAATGAGTCAACACTAAAATCTCTCTGTGATATTTAAATACATACCTAGTAAAAGAATGAGTAATATTTTAAGAAGAAAAGATTTAAAAACACATCAGTGTGAGTCGAACTGTTTCAACAATATTTAAAACTTTTGTGGTTTCGCCAATATCTTGAACAGAATGTTAATGCCAATTCCTTTTTTCTAATAACTTAACATAGCATCGTCTAAGCATAGCAATAAATAAGTAATATAAATTACTTTTATTAAAAAATGTTAAAAATTGCGATAAAATTTAGGTTAGGTACATACCCTGTGGTCACCCTACTACAATGACAACGAAAATTACTGACATTGACAAAGAATCGTTGTTGCAATATAACATTTTTTGAATACTACTATTAGAATATTTCCTGGACGTAAAATCATAGTGTTATAATTATTAATAGTAGGCTAACATAGTAATTTAATTTATTTTTTGTTATAATTATTACAAAAAAAAAAACAATTTAGGTATTTTGGGCGTTAAAAGTAATTAAAATAAACAATAATAAAAAATCTTCATCTACCAATAGTTGTTTCATAACTACTAAACTATAAAATATACAACAGTAGCAACACTGTGGGAAAGGGATAAAAGGTACAGTTATTGCGATCTCTCGGCACGCTTTTGCACTTTCAAGTGTTTAGTCTTTATTTACATAGAAATAAAGTCCAAATTTGAACAACAATATTTTGAAGAGCTCATTCCTGTTTGAGCTTAGATAAAGATTCTATATCTATGTGTTTGAGTAATAATTCCATGGTTTGCATAGGTTGATTGTGGTTTGATTTTCTGTCGAATTCTGTGCTGTCGAATAACAACACAACACCAACAACACACGAGTACTTTTTAAATACGGAAAACAGGAGTTCATTTCCTAAACCGACATTATTATTTAATAAAATACTGGAAGGAAGTATATTTCGGAACCTTTTTGTGTTAAAAATCTTATATAATTGTACTTTTGAATTTTTGCTGTAGTCTACATTTTTTGTAAATAAATGTTAACACAATTTGATACAATATGCTAAAAAGTATACTTTCACGGGGTTTGGTTCGATATCTCACTAAGAATTTGCATAGATACGCCGATAGTAGTAAGATTACACGGCAAATACAATGTGGAGTTTGCTTAGAAAATCCAAGACACACATCTAAATCAAACAATGATACTTCTCCTGCAATATCAAGCAAATATCAAGTGATAAACGAAAAAAACTCACCAGTGATTCAAAATACGTACGATGAAATTCACAATGAATATACTTACCCCATTCTTAGTGATGAATATGATGGAATTAACTTAAATAGTAAGTAGGTATAATAAAAATTATTTTGTCACTTTCTTACTGTCAATGTTTTCATGATTATCACTTTTGTTTTTCATAGGAGGAAAAACAGGTGTGTTTGATATTGAAGACTTGGTTGAACTTTTACAAAGAGAAAACTCAAAAAATATTTTTGTAGCTTCTGTTCCACCACAAATTAACTATGTTGATTACATATGTGTAGTGTCTGGTCGCAGTAAACGGCATATACATGCTCTTGCAGAGTTTGTTAAAAAAGTCTATAAAAAGAAGAGATATGACAGTGACCCAGTACCTCGGCTAGAAGGAAAAGAGTCAAATGAATGGGTTGCATTGGACTTGGGTAAATTTCTAAATTATTTTTTAGTCTATGTACTGTAGGACCTTTTTAGTTACTTATGCTGTTTTTTTAAATTTCAGGAAACATTGCATTACATATATTCTCAGATGAAACTCGGAAAATGTATGACCTAGAAACTTTATGGGCTGTGGGTGCTGAATATGATGATAAAACAAACAAAAAGGATGTAATTGAAATACTTGAAAATTATAGTGACTTCTTAAAAGATCTTAAACCATTATCATGAAATATCACAATTAAAACATCATTAAAAGTCTCATATAAAATGTTTAATTTTTCTTATTTATAATAAAGATACATATAGTATTAATTGTATAATTCAATCACATTCTAAATTAATATAAAATAATTAGTATTCTATTAAAATAAAATATTTATACTGTCTTTCTTATCAACCTGATTAACGAAATGGATAACATTTAGTCAAGATCATTAAGCCGGATTCAGTACTAACATGTTATGTTGTAATGATCTTAAGATACATTAGAAGCCTATTACAATCTGTTTTCTATAAAGTTGTACACACAAAATGTGGCATCAAAAATATCTCTGATCTACCAATGCATCATAACACATCAACTGTAAATCTAACTTTAAACTTAAATAATTTTTACATATATTTTGGCATGAAATTTAAAACTAACTTGAGAATCCTAAATGCATTAAAATTTTCGTATTAAAATTATGACTGTTGACTAAGGAAACCACAATCACAAGATTCATTATATCAGTCAAATCGCAGTTGCACATTCTAAAATACTTATTATACTAAATAGCATAGGTTGGGAAGCAAATAAATGTGCTTCTAATATGTTAACATAATAAAAATATGAAGCTACTTGGAAGCCAATAATTAATATAAAACAAAAGTAACTTGCCTAATTATTACTGAAGTTACAAAAACAATTGTTGGACCACAGACAAGTCTTTCATTAAGATGACTACAAATTTAGCTTGAGACAAAATGTATCATGATTATTTTGACTTACAATTGTTTGGCCTAAATAAGTGACATATAATACTAGTAAAAGTCAGAAGTATATTTATGTTAAAATAAATATAATAGTTATATCAATAAATGCTGTTTACAATCCATGTGGTCTAAAGATGCATTTATTTCGTGGCAAACCAGCACCTTGTCACAAAGGTTGCACCATTTTGTTTCTACTCATGGTTTTCTTGATATTTAATAACTATTCAGTAATAATGGGGAGACTATAATAATGTAAAATATTGGCAAAGTTTGAGGTTATTATAACAATTTAATGTTGCTATTGGAATGTATTTTTTTACTATTGTTGAAACCCCATTAATTAAATACTTAACTCTATCTCACTCTTAGTAAGATAACCACAGAATTAAATTTTTTGTCAAAATGAGTTTCAGTGATATCGATATAAAAAAGCAAGCTCTACAATATAGTAAAAAAAAACAAACATTTTTGTGACAAAATACACCTTATTTCGTCACCAAAATGATTTTTTTTCTTTCGCAGTATTGTAGAGCTTGCTTTTTTTGGGCATATATTTTACTGTAACTTATTATGTCAAAATTTTGAATTCAATCATTATCTTAGTAAGAGTGTGACATGGAAAAATCCAAAGACAGATCAAATGGTGCATTTTTTTCTCAATTGATTTTAAAAACGTTATAAGTACCTAATTTGTGATAATTTCAATTTAGAATTTGGTTGAAACTAGTTAATTATGACAATATGGCTACACTTCTCCTAACACCAGCACCAGCATTAACATTGTCCAAGCTTGACCATTTCTTAATACCATTTTTAACAACCTCTGCAGCAATTTTATCTTCCATTACTCTAGACATTGCCTCTAATTTTTGGGCCCTCTCTTTACTTAATGGTTCACTAGGAAAAGCTAGATCATTAGCTTCAGCAAGTGTGCGTAAATCAAAATAATACTTGGCATAAACACTAGATGGTACATTAATATTAAATTGCAACATTTCTAAAAATTGCCTCTCTAACTCATTCATGTCTTCTACAGTAATGTCCTTCAGAATTTGACAGTAGTCAACATTCCAAACAGCCTGATCATCCCAAACTTTACTGGCTAGTAATATTGCACCCAACACTATTCTTTTCCAATTTGATGGTGCAATATCCAGTTCAGCACAGATGAGTAAGCGCTCCAAGTAAACCAATGTGATGATTGCACATTCAGCAGTCAACTGAGCTGCGTTAAACAGTGTTCTAACAAATTTATAAATTTGTTTATGCTCAGGGTTGTATTGATCATAGTCATCACTAACTCCATCTTTACTAAGAGGATGTAGCTTTTCATCAAATATATCCAATCTGCGTTCTGAAGTTCTATTTTTGATATGATAATATATTGCTAGAGCAACACATTTTACAGTGTTTTTTAAGTTTGGTTGTGATACCGTGCTATCATCTAAGTAAATAGTTGAACAGGAACTGCTTTTCTTGAGCTTATTATCCGCTATTTGATGTTGGCTACGTTTCCGAGTCATGCCATTTTCAATTGATGCCTTAGATCTTTCCATAAAAATTGTACCCGCTATAGGGTCTTGAGAAGGGTCGATATCGCCATCGTCGGGTTCACGTTCACTTATATGTTGAATATTATTGGAACTTACTTCTCCTTCCGGTAGATAGTCCTCAAGTTTAACGATGTCTTTTCTGATTGGGGAAGGACTTCTGTAGCAGCAACAACTATTTTGGTTACCCATTTTAGAACTTTTAGGAAATACAGGCTGGATTACAAATTGATCATTCTACACACAATTTCCCAGCCTCGAACACCTTACAACGCATGCCGATGTGTAACGACAAAGGTACGCTATATCTGAAACAATATATTTTAGAGTCTAGTAAACTTATGGTTATAAACTATACACAACTAAATTATTATAAATCATACCTTAACATTTTAGGAAAAATTTAATTACATTTCAATGAAATGTAAAACCACAAATAAGATAGACAAGGTAAATACTAGTCCTGTCCGACAATGACAATTTTTATCATATTTTTTCCCTGTTTTTTGGCATAGCTACGAAACTTTTGAGCCAATCTTGAAGACAATGATGTCTGTTGGCATTTTAGTGCTGTCAAATCGCATTTCTTTTTCGAAAATTTTAACTGAAAACACAATTTGACAGCACTTAAACTAAATTTAGATTTGTTTAATCGAATTAGTGCCAACAAAATTGCCACCGTACGGTGCGTTTCATTTCAAAGGAAAATTACATTCATTGGATATAATTTTTACTTGGTCTAACGACACTTCCTATAACAACATTTCGTATATTATTAATTTGATATAATACTCATATTCTATAACAACAGTTTGCATAAAGTTACTGTTAGCTTTTGTCCAGAAGTGTGGGGCGAATTGAAGAAAACCAGCAGAGTAACACTAATAATGATTTTTATTTACACTTATCGACTGTCGAAGTACACAATTCTGCAGAATAACCACTCGTTGGAAGCAAAACTTACAATGCTGCACATTGGAAATGTGCCCGTTTTTAAGCACATGTTTTACATCTGCTTTACCAACCAAGATACAGGAAACACAGTTAAATGGATAATATAATCTTCTTGACTTACAAAACTATTTCTTATGCATAATTAGTATGATTTTATAAATTGAAACTATTTAAAAAATAACTATCCAAATTATAGAACCTACTTACAATATTTAAAAAATGTAAACTAATTTCAAGATGTTTGCCGGAAGCACAGATAATATAACACTCAGAAGTTAATACATTCTTTATTATTTATAACAGTTCGTCCATCCTGACTACTATCACGTCCTCGTGATTTACATACATAACATTATTATATGTATTTATTGTTTTTACAAAAAGTTCACTTAATTGTCAGTTAAAAAAATAACATGATACCTATACTTTAACAACAAAATAAACATCAGTTTAGTCGATAACAATAACTTCATTACAATTAAACTATAATTAATTATTATTTAAATTGTAATAATATACCTAAATGATGGAATGCATAAATTCAAACAATCCAATAAACAATTATTACAACTCTTGCATTCCACCATTTAAATTCCTAATTCTTCCATATCCTTCCTTGTCCTATCTTATCCTCCCTTGTCCTACCTTATCCTTCATTGTCTTACCTTGGGCCTTACCATGAGCTCTTATCGCAGGCCTTAAACAGTATTGCTGTCTATTTCCGTACCATGACCGGCTTAAAGCAGCGCGTTTGCAGGCCTGCTTAAAATGACGTCACGAAACCGTTCACCTTTTTTTATGTACCATGAACTTTCGTACCATGACCGCCCGTTTGACAGTTTGAAAACTGCTTTTGAACGTCCCAAATGTCAAATAAAGCAATCATTAAAAAGTTGCTCTTCAGCGGCTGTAACAAGATTGTTAAGTGGATTAGGCCCAATTTGGTGGAATTTTTATAAGATAATTGTTAAAACTAACTTTATTTAAGATGTTTTCAAACGGCTGTAGTGACTTTTTCTTTAATTTTAACTCCCTAATTTTCGTATAATTAATAGTCGAGTCACGCGAGTGTTTTTAATTTTTATATAGTTTTCACAGTGTTTATTACTCTTGAAAGTTGAGATATTGCTTGAGATGTGATGTGACGATAATGAAATATTTGAATTTTTGGAGAGTGAACACCGCACGGAGTTAAAACAAGTGACATCGAGAGAAGCTAATGATACCCTCAGAACAATCAATACCTACCTTTGATTCAGAGGAAAATGAATTTCAGTATAAAGAAGTACCTACTCTGTGAAAATGAATTTATTAAGCAACTAGCGACCCGCCCCGGCTTCGCACGGGTGCAATGTAGATTCTAATGTGGGGCAGTTTGGAGTGATTAATTATTACTATATGTATATTACATACAAACCTTCCTCTTGAATAGATAGGGTAATCTATTGCTGAAACTGCATTGAAATCCTTTGTATAGTTTGTGTTATTATACTATATTATAATAGATAGATGTTAGTTGTTTATTGATTATATTAAAAACCCTTGCCTTTACTTACATTAATTTTATTTTGTTCTTCTTTATCTAATGTTAAGCATAATGTAGGTAACATTTTTCATTCTAACCATGTTTGGTTAGAATGAAAGGTTGGTTAGAAGGAATGGTTAGAATGTTGGTTAGGAATTTTTACTATACTTTCAACTGATAGTGAAAATTAATATAGAAACAAAGTAAATAATTAATTTAGAAACAAAGGTCACTTCGGACCATTTTTTGTAGCAACCTTTAATTCACAGCTTAGCAAAAACAACCTTTTCTGTTACAGGGTTTTAACAGCTGTTCATCTTTATGCACATGGATCATACCAAAATTCAACTGGGGAACCCCAAAATGTTGCTCAACAGACAGGTTTCCCGTTTTATCACAAGAAATTGATACCATTAACAATGTGCAAATAAGAAATAAATGTGGTTTCCAAAAATATGCTAAAAGAATGTAATGTGTATGAGTTAAGGTGTGTATAATAAAGGCTAATAAGATTCAAATTGTGAACTTACTACCTTACCTACTATGTTCCCATAATGGTGTAGTAGGTTCATTCCTCCTCATCTGTGGAGAAACCTGTTCCCAGCGGTGAGTTGAAGTGGTGGTGGCATTACACCAAATTATTAAGGATAAGCATTAACTTTGCAAAATGCTTCTATAGCTTTTACCAAACCTACACATAATATCTTACCATCCTAACTAATATTATAAATGCAAAAGTGAGTTTGAGGCAAAAAGGCACTTCTTGTTCCACAAACAAAATTTCTTTCTGCAGATGTGAATTTAATTTTGTGGCAAAAAAAAAATTGTACCCACTACTTCCTAAAGTTGAAAAATAGTAATAAATAGTTAAAACTCAGTTTACAAAATAATATGACGGTTCATTAATACCTTCTCAACAATTTTTGTGCTATGGGAAATGATATAAATAATATAAAACTTGAAGTGAGAGCTTTCTATGTATTACATAGAAAAAAACTTACATATACCGGGTGTAACGGAATACCGCAATAATATTTAAGTTTGTTTGTAAAAAAATGTAAACGTAAACGTAAAAAAATGTTTTACGACTATTCTTTGTTTTTTTATTATATGCCTACTTTCGATTTAATACTCTTAACTGTTGAGCGTATTAAATCGAAAGTAGGCATTTAATAAAAATACAAAGAATAGTTATAAGTAATACATTTTTTTTGTAAATCAACAACCTTAAATATTATTGCGGTATTCCGTTACACCCGGTATATTAAATAAAAAAAATATTTCAGATGTGCATTGCAGACAGATCTAAGTATACGCACATTGTTGTTAGCATATAATGATGTGTCTTATTGAGTGTACTCAATAAGACACAGAAAGGAGGGCATTCAGTGAAATTAAGCTTTCAATTCTTGAAAGTGGATATCGTCGTTGAAGTTCTATACACACTGCATATGTCAAAATAGCAACTTTTACGAAGAGTGAAAAAACTGCACAATTATACATAAATATATACTATTTTAATGCCATTCCATTACTTACAGACATTTCATTGGATCCATTAGGAAAAATAAAACCATTATAATGTTAGTACGAATTTGTGATTAATGCGAAGTATTCAAAAAACGTCGTGTGGTCTTTTTCCAAAAATGACTTACGTGGTGTTAGAACTTCAATGACGATATATCATTTCACCATAAAGACGTTTATAATAAACACTTATTAGGTTTCTTATGCTACCTACAAGGGTGTGTGATTAGTCTTGTCAATCATCAGTTAACCTCACCAGGGTCAACTGATGATCGATTGAGAGAAAGAAATTAACTCGTGAGAAATGCTCGGGCAAAAAAATGCTTAACTGCAACATCACAACAATGTATGTGTTGATGCAAATCATCTAGGGTATAATCACGAATCATTTACTTGGACAAATCATCCTCTCATTTAAAAAATTTAAATACACTAGATAATAAAGCTTTATTATTATTGGTAAAAATAAAACGAATAACATTTTTCCAAAATATAATAAAAAGTTAGGCTCAAAACAATGAAATCAAACACAAGAAACAAAAAAATACTACAATGTTAGTCTTAAAATAAAACAATCATTTCAGTTTATTCCCAATCTTTCTTGGCCCAAATTTTTGCCCCTGTATTCACACTATGCAATGAAGCTAATCATGATTAATCCAAGAAGCATTTAACCAAACGTCTACTGCAGTGCAAGATTCATCTATTGTGGCAGACATGAAGCAGCAGCCAAAAATGAAATTTGTTCGCTTCTGGGTTGTTCACCAGATATCCTATGACAAATATATGTACTTCTTCAAATTTAGCTGTCTCTGAGTGAGTTTCTTCAATAAAGCAAACAAAATTCAGGTTTTTAAGATTCAACTTATAATAAAACATTTATTTCTTCACAATAACTGTCTTTTATTCGCATGAGTACTACACATTCAAATTAATTTACACTTTTTGGATTTATTTGCATATACCTATTTGGTTTTAAACATTTCAATAATTTAGCCCCACATATGGTTTGCTTTTCAGTATTCCAGGGCTACGTTCCAAAACATCACCCGGAGTGAGTAGGTGGTGGGGGGAGAGTGGCCGGTTAGGGTGGTCGGAGTGTTGGTTGTTTTAGAACGGCAAGAGTGTTGTCTGCTTTGTTTACATAACCAAATATACAAAAATAAGAAAATATATAATTCATCGGTGCCTCCGTTCGCTTTAATGCATGGATTACATTCCTCTGTTTCATCTATGAAAATGCTAAAACCAACAGAATATGAATTCTGTTATATCGCGGCCTAACCTAGCTTTAGCGGAAATGAAGGACAATTTTACAATCGTGTCACTTACGATACCTATAGTCTTTGGAATTTAAAATTAACATATTGTCGACGTTACGAAGCGCATCCTCGCTCTCCGAGATGCACAAATTGTGTGTGAATATGAAATCTTTGTAATCACAAACACACACAACTTTAAAATCCACAAAATTTCCCGCCAAATCCAATCGAGTGAAATTACACCTTGCTATATTATGCGGGTGAGATTCTAAGTGCACTCCGTAGCGTTTTAGGACACGCCACTCCAACACTCTCGAGTGCACCCGAAATGTTTTAGGACATACTTCGGGTCATGTTTTGGAACGTAGCCATGGTAATGAGATGACTAAAGCTGGTGGGTGTTGAAGAGTAACATCATAATTATTATTCATTTACTAAACATAAATTGTGCAATGCTTTCCATATCTTTTTCCACTTCTCGCTTGTGCAGACTTATTAAAACCTATATACTGGTTATATGTATTTTACCAGACGTCTTCCAAGTCATGCAAACATCGAAAAAATATCTATAACATTGACGAACCCAGATACCATTCGAGTTGATTTCATTCAGAAGTAATCAGAGAAATCTCTGGAAGTAATAGGTAGATATTCTTAGTTCTTATCGCTGTACAAAGCACGACGATGTAAATTACTTGCAAACACTTTGTACAATGAAGAATCAACACAAAAAACTGCCGACACACTTTTCTATCGATTGTTTAGAGAAGAAAATACAAACAAAACATCTGTATTTTAGAACACGATTGGTCGTTGTCTAAAATTCTTTTTTGTTTGGTGGTGTTTCCCTTTTGGATTTCCCCAGAATCGAGATTTTTGCTGTTTTCGTTTTTCAGAAGGATGGTAATGCCCTTGTAAGACTGCTTTCTTGACATGGATCGTGAAAGTACATTATGTAGGTGTATTTTATACAAAACTTCGAAGATCTGTAATTCTTTAAAATTTTCTGCCACTTAAAATAAATTAATGTACATAGGTTAAGTACGTTCATAACAAGCTATGAAAATTTCCTTCCACTATCAATAGCTTGGAAAATTCTTGGAGAATGTAGAGTAAAGATGTAATAAAATAAAGACAACTATAAAATATAATAACTCATATCTTAAGAATAAAAAACATTAAAACGAACAACAAAAATAACAAATAATTGTAAATATGTTGAGATATTCTCTTTTACCGGTTCAACCGGTTTTTAATCTTTCAATGGTTTTCGAACGCTTCCGAAGAACAGAGATGTCAGATACAACAGTTGTATAGCGCTATCTCGTTTTAACATTAAAGCAGACCAGAGACAAATAACCGTTCACCTTACGACTCAAGCAATCTATAAGCCGTTCACCTAAACAGGGCTCATAGTACGATTTTAAGCAATCCTGTTTAAGGCCTGCTTAAGAACTGCACGGATTATGGATGGTTTTATAAAAGCTCATGGTAAGGCCCCTTATCCTTCATTATCCTTTATCCTTCCTGAACCTTCCTAATCCTTCCTTATTCCACAATCAATAAGCTAATGATCAAATTATTACGTCAAGATAAGATATTATTTATCATTATTTTCTACTAAATCCTTATTTCCATTATTTAAATCATCGTTGCCACTTTCACTATCCGAACTACCCATATCTATCCCCTTAAATACTAACCAAGGATGAATACGCTCTACCGGATGAATACCCTTATAGCTAGCTTTCCCTTTGTTTTTAGTTAATGGAGTATCCCCTACTAAATACCTATCGTTTTCAAAAACCTTTATCACTCTGTATGGACCCGAACATTTAGGCATTAACTTTTTACTTTTACCTGGACATTGAACATGTCTTTCTACTCTAACTAAGTCCCCGATTTTGAACTTGCGTGGCTTACATCTATTTTTGTCAAATCTTTCCTTTTGTTTAGTTTGATAGTCTTGTATATTATTATTAACTTCATCTCTAATATTCCGAAATGAATCCTCATCGTAGTGATTATCACATTCTAACCCAGATCTTACTTTCCCTTCACTTATACCTGTTAGCTTTAGGCCAAATAAGACTTCTGCAGGTGTTTTACCTAAAGCTTTATTAACGGTATTGTTTATTCCCCACTGTACATCTGAAACCTTCTCATCCCAACGATTTTCCTCCCTACCGTGATTCATTGCGGTTAACGAATCGAGGATAGTGCGGTTGTACTGTTCAACTTGTCCATTTGCACGCGGTGTAGCTACCGCATTCATTATATGATTAATACCCAATTCGCTTAAAAATGATTTTAATTTCTTACCAGTAAAAGAAGAGTATCTGTCCGTGATAAGACGACGAGGTAAACCAAATGTTCCGAAATACTCTTTGAATATTTTAATAGTAGTACTAGCTTTAGTACTTTTAACGGGCCTTAGGACAATAAATTTTGTATATGAATCAATAATAACTAGTAAATATTTATTTTTATTTTTGCTTTCGTTAAAGGGACCTAAATGGTCCGCATGTATAGTATCAAATGGGACGGGTACTTTTGGTATTGGGTGCAAGAAACCAGACTTTTTACCAGCTGGTATTTTGCTATGAGCACACTCCAAACATGCTTTTACATATTTGGTAACGAACCTTTTCATCTTAGGGAACCAGTAATTTTCTTTTACTTTTTGTAATGTTTTCTCTACGGAGAAATGACCAATATCGTCATGGAAAGCTTTTAAAATTTGCCATCGTACACCTTTTGGTACTAACCACTTTGTTCCGTCATTAGTAAGCCTATAAACATTATTATTTTTAATGCAATAGTTGTTTTTTATTTCGATTATACGAGCTGACTGTGGATCAAGTAATATATCCTTCATACGTTTAATTTCACTGTCAGCGATTTGTACAGTATTTAACCAATCGTCAGAAATATGGAATATCGTTGGAATATCTAATGCTTCAATATTATCAGGTAGAGGATTCCTACTAAGCGCATCAACGTGTGCCATATATCTACCGGATTTATAAACCACGTCACAATCGAATTCTTGAATTAAGCTCCACCACCGAGCAATCCGCGGAATGATATCTCGTTTCAAAAACGTTGCTCGTAATGAATTGCAATCAGTCACAACAGTAAAAGTCATTCCTATCAAATATGGGCGAAATTTAATTAATGAAGACACTACTGCAAGTGTCTCTAGTTCATATGCTGAGAAGTGTTGCTCTTCAGGTGAGGTTTGACGACTATAATAGATAACTGGTTTTAAATCCCCATTACTCTGTTTTTGAAATAGTATCCCCCCTACACCCCATTTACTTGCATCTGTATGTATTTCCGTAGGTAGCAAAGGATTATATAAAGCTAGGACCGGCCGTGTCACTAATTTTGATTTCAGTAAATGAAACGATTCTTCCTGTTCTGTTCCCCACTCCCATGGACTGTTATTCTTCAAAAGTTTTGTTAACGGCTTGGCTAATATAGCAAAATTTTTAATGAATTTCCTAAAGAAACTGGCAAGTCCCAAAAACTGCCTTACACTGTGAACATTTTGCGGTGTCGGAAACTTATCAACTGCTTCTATTTTTTTTGAGCCTGGTCTGATGCCATTTGAAGACACCTCAAATCCCAAGAAGTCAACAGTATTTTGAAAGAAATAGCACTTCGATAGATTTAAGGTTAAATTTGCCGTTTTGAACTTTATGAGTATATTTTCAAGTTTTGTTAATCCTTCAGGTACACTTTTGGACGGTACTAAAATATCGTCCATATATGCGACCGCTGTATTAAATCTCAATGGTCCTAAAGCTTTGTTTACAGTCCTTTGAAACACTGCAGGAGCATTGGCTAAGCCAAACGGCATCCTTTTGAATTCCCACTGACCATCAGGTGTAATAAATGCAGTTTTAGGTTTTGATTCTTCCTCTTATTCTATTTGGTAATACCCACTTGCTAAATCTAAGGTAGTGTAAAAATTACTATCTGCTAACCTATTCATTTGATCCTCAATACACGGTAAAGGGTAATGTTGTTTCTTTGTCTTGCGATTAAGTCGTCTATAATCAACACATAATCTTTTGTCTCCTGTCTTTTTCCTAACTAATATTATGGGGCTTGCATATGAAGAGTTCGATTCCCTAACGATACCAGTATCTACCATCTCATCCACCATAGTCTGCACTTCTTTACGCTCATTTTGTGATAGTCTATATGGCCTATAAACTATTGGGTCGTTATCTATTAAATCTATTTTCATTTTTTCTATATTAGTACAACCTAATTCTCTTAAAGAAGTTGCAAAATAATTTCTGTATTTATTTATTAAGTTTAAAAGCTCTAATTTTTCATCATATCTAATATCACCTACTCTAATATCATCTAATGTAAATGGTTGCAATTCATTCGAATATTTTTCTATTTTGTTGATAACATTAATTCCGTATGACTCTTCTATAATTTCCGCTCGAGCTAGTACCTTGTCTTCGATAAAAGTGCATGAAAAAGGTTTTATCGGAGTGATAATAATAAAACCTTTACCATTCACTAGTCTATAAACACCTTCTTCAATATAATATTTCATATTTTTGTCTTCCCTATAACTACTACGGACATAAATTGAACAATTTACATCACTATTACAATAAGCATTGACTAAACTTGGTTCAGCAATAGTTAAGTCCTCGGAAATTCTTAGTTCTATTCGCTTATGTATGTCTTTGAATAATTTAGATGTAAGTCGCTTAATAATGAGTTCCTCGTGAGTTTTAATTATCTGAATATGAGGTTGTTCACTAAATGTCTGACCGATCAGGACTGGATACTGAAGATAAATATCGGGTACAACTATGCAACATACATTTGCTGTCACATCTTGTATTTGTAAATCAGCTAGACAAGATCCCAGCGACTTAACTACTGCCCCACCAAAACCACACATTGGTTTAATGTCACTTTTATTCCATTGTCCAAATAATTCTATTGCATCACTTTCTCTAATCAATGTTAGTTCGCTACCGAAATCAATGAAACATTGCTTAGGTTTTCCATTTACATAAACAGTTTGAAAGTACTTATTGTTCGTTTCATTGCCATTAATGTTTATTGTCAAAACCTTATTGTCTTTGGAGCTGGTATTTGAACGATAACATTCTGTATCAGTGTGACCTACTGTAGAACATTTAGAACACTTTTTTATTGGTTTTGAACATTTAGATACTGGATGACCTTCTTCTTTACAATTATAGCATCGAATAATCTTATTAAAGTTTTTAGTAGGATTATTAGGCTTAATTTGGTTAGGATTTTTCTTAACCATATGTGGAGCTCTCGTAACAGTAACATTTCGAAGGTATGCTAATAATTTGTCCGGGTTTTCAAACTGGGCCGCCTCCGCACCTAATCGCACAGATCTATCCTCTATACCGTGTAACAAACAATCTACTGCTCTTTTTCCTACTATTTCACATCGATTTATTAATGTCATTTTCTCATAGAAATAATTTTCCAAGGAATCACCAAACTTTGCCCTTTTTTCTATCATGTCAGCAAGCATTTGCCCGTAATTCTCATCGGCAGGAAACGCATTCCTAAGTTTTATTTGCCATTCCTGCCAATTATATAAAACTTCTTAGCTACACCAACAAGTTTAGGTAGAGCGTAATGTACAGTTTGTCTGTCAGACCAATCATATAATATAGCACTCTCGTTAACTTTTGAAATCCATTTATTAATAGTTTGATTTTTTAATGTAGGATCAAATTCTGGTATTAAATTTGTATTCTAATGCACGACTCCCTATTTGGTGAATTACTACGGCTTCGAGATGTTGAGTCACGTCTAGATTCCACACCTCGAAGTTGTAAATACCTGCTACGACTTCTGCGTTCTACAGATTGGACACTGGAACTTGAGTCTGTAGATTCCCTCCTTTGCGAACGCGTTCGTGATACCGCCAATCGATCTATGATGCGGCTGTGGTCTCCAGATCGCCGAGGCTGGTAACTGGAACTTGGAGCTATGGAGTCCCGTCTTCGGTGCTGCGCCCGTTATGGTCCAGATTGATCCATATCACTGACACAAAAATATTCAAACAGAACCACATTCCACTAACATATTTTAAGCTTATGTTTTTATAAAGTTACATACAAATCAATAAAATAGCGTCGAAAGAGCATTTTAATATGGCAGCTCATACCATTTTACACCTATACATAAAACACCGTCGGAACTTAGCACCGACGAAAAACTTTATAGTTGATGTACAGGGCGGTACTCAAATAAACGGGGTGACGCAGTAGGTATCCCTCGAACCACCACACGTCTACAAAAGGAATAATACCAAAGAGTTGCCTTGGCCCAATATTCCAATCCATAGACGCATAATTGCATTCGAAATATACTGTTTCGTTCTATTAATACTACACTAGACTTATACGGCACCAAAGGAGATGCTGCCGGAGAGTAGCCCCGGCCAAACATCCCCAAATGCTACCGCACAGTAAATGCAGCATATTATTAACACGTGTACGTAGTTACATGCAATTTAAGTCCATCTCGATTCGCTTCCAAAGTCAAATACTATCGAAGAGTTGCCTCGACCAAGCATTCGACTGTGGCAACGAGCATATGGTGATGATTCTAAATTAATATCACTAGCCGAATTTTAATCAAAATAATAAGAGTTATTTAAAACATACCTGTTCATCCCACTTCTGAAAATGTTAGCTTTTGTCCAGAAGTGTGGGGCGAATTGAAGAAAACCAGCAGAGTAACACTAATAATGATTTTTATTTACACTTATCGACTGTCGAAGTACACAATTCTGCAGAATAACCACTCGGTCGAAGCAAAACTTACAATGCTGCACATTGGAAATGTGCCCGTTTTTAAGCACATGTTTTACATCTGCTTTACCAACCAAGATACAGGAAACACAGTTAAATGGATAATATAATCTTCTTGACTTACAAAACTATTTCTTATGCATAATTAGTATGATTTTATAAATTGAAACTATTTAAAAAATAACTATCCAAATTATAGAACCTACTTACAATATTTTAAAAATGTAAACTAATTTCAAGATGTTTGCCGGAAGCACAGATAATATAACACAAAGAAGTTAATACATTCTTTATTATTTATAACACTACATTGCTAGAGTCTGACCAACGAAAGCTGAACCTGACATTTTTTCTAGTTGCAACACTGTTACAATATCCCTAGAAGTTAAGTTAGACATTGTGATTTTGATACTTGCAACTTTGTAATTTAACTTTCGGTTTTGGTACAGAAGCTTGTGCTTGAGCACAATATGTGAGAAAGACGAAGTTTCAAGGGCACATGGGAGGTGTTGAGAATTCGTCCATTCAATGAGGTCCCGTAATGGTATGGATTTTCATAATACAACATACATAGTAACATTCCTTATTGTATCACAATAAATATGTTTTTTAAATCATCAAAATCGGTCCATCAGATGTAAAGTTATAAACCAATTTGCATCAACTGATTTCATTAAATCCGCCGCTGCCTACGAACAGGCTGTGACGTCAGTCGACACTATCCGCCGCCGCCGCGCGCCGCACTATGGGATGAAAGCGTGAGTTGCGTTTCAAAAATCTGCAACTTTTTTTCTACTACACCGACGGATACAAAATTTTGCATACAGGATCTCCAATATATAAGCTATGAAATGATACTAGAATGTTTATATATTTAATTTATTATTACACATAAAAACATACAAAATAAAAAATCGCTACTTTTCCATACAAAATTACTTTTTCCGTTTCATTGTTTGCTTATTACGAAAATATGAAGGTGATTATAAAGGAAATAATGATATAATATTGTTATTATATCAGTAAATGACGTAATGGTTGACTAAAATACACTATAAGAGCATGGATGGATTTTATTCAGGTCTGTTTATTCAGGAGACATGTTTCCATCAAAATTTATAAAGTTAAATATAATATTACCTCAAAGTTTATCGTTGTTTGTATTCACTTTGCCCCGATGGACCAACACATCCCCATTTGCTAAACCTGAGACGTATTTGAAAAGGTCTGTAAACACCTTTTATCATCAAAACACGGCCAATAGTATGATCCAGCAAATCTTGTAGCTTTACTTTAGCACTTGTGTCTGTTACTTCAATACTCGAAGCAGGCAAGGAAGATAGTACGTTTTTTTGCGTCAGATACTTGATATGTTATAATAATGACGGACACATGACTGAGTTCTTTTCTATAAATTTTAAATCTTAAAAATGTGTACTAGCTTTTGACAGATCCAAATCCCCGTAGATGGCCAAAGCTTCATCTGCAGAGAAACTTTTCATTGATGGTTTCATGAAATATTTTTTCTTCATCACCTTTTTCTCGTTTGTATTAGAGCTTCGCATTATGGCAACAATCGAAGCTTTTTCCGACCCGCCTTCGTCTCTCAATTCTTGCACATAATATGCGTTATTCGAACCTAATGCACCGTTGAGACATGTTGAATTTTTAGTTACAAAACGTTCGGCTTGTTTTGTTAATGCGATCTTGAAATTTCGACAACAGTTGTTTTTGTATCCTTTACCCAACTTACATAATAGATTATGTATTTTTTTAATTTCCTTTATGTATTTTTCTGATAAGGTTGCCTGGAAGAGATTGCTTATTAGCAATAGCTTTCCGCTCATAGCTTCGCCCGCGTTATTTTTGTTTTTCCGTTGGAATTTTATATTTTCCCGTAGGAATATTACCCTATGCCCTTCCCCTGGTCTCGAACTATACCTATACCTGATTACATCATAATCGGTTCAGTACTTTCGAAGCCTATTCAATACAAACAAACAAACAATCAAATCTTTCCTCTTTATAATATTACTAGCTTTCCGCTCGCGACTTCGTCCGCATTATTTTTGTTTTCCCGTAGGAAAATTACCCTATGTCCTTCCCCTGGTCTCGAACTATCCCTATACCAACTTTCATCAAAATCGGTTCAGTAGTTTCGAAGCCTATTCAATACAAACAAACATACAAACAATCAAATCTTTCCTCTTTATAATATTAGTATAGATTAGTATTAGTATAGATAAGGCCGCCTGTGCTGAACATCTGTGTTGTTTTTGAAGAAATTCTGTTTCTATATCTTTGTGTGCAATAAATCGTTTATTTTTATTATTCTTTTAAGTAAGGTTGAATGTTTTCTTGTTTAGTGCTACAATCAATGAAAAAAAAAAAACTCTCTTTGTGGCAGGCAGGAAGACTTGTATCCTACCTACAGTAAACGAGTAGAGAGAGACTAACCGTTGTATGAGTCAATGCAATATTAGATAGACCGTATAATGATATAGTGAATCTATTTGTGTTCTGACGTTATTCTGGCTTTAACAGTGCACAATGTGGCCAGTTCTCTTTACTTGCATCTAACCTACGGCTTCATCGCCATAAGCTGCACGCCCAGATTGAAAAATGGAAACATTCTTTGTGACGGTATCATTCATAGCTAGGTTTACATACATATATGCATAAAATCACGCTTATAATCCCAAAAGGGGTCTAGCAGAGCTATAGGTAACACTCTGTTAAAACTAGGTTTTACACTCAAAGCCACATCTGGCAGTATGGGCCATACAGTACTCCAGCCTGTCGCCTACACAAAACGGGCACCAAAGCCAAAAATTATCAATTTTTCAGTAAGCAAATCAACTAAAACCACAAGACATTTATGTTATACTCAAAATCATCTCAGCGGTCCAGAACAACAGTTTAAATGTCACCTGTGACATTAAAACTATTGTTGTTATGTCACGATAACGAAAGCGAGTGTTCGCTTTGAGTTAGGCGGTACGCCCGCGGGTACAGATAGGATAGGTTTAGGTATCAGGAATAATAAAAAATGTGTGTTTTAAAAGAGAAAATCAAAAGGGAGCGCACGCTCATAGTGTAAATAAAGAATATATTCCGCGCCACGCTGCACCCTCATTGTGTGTTTCGATCATAGCATCACCACCATACCACAGTTTAACAATAATACAGTTTAGAAACGCGTTTGATGTCGGAAGATGCCGCCGGCAGCGTGGGAACTTACGCTGTCACTCGCAAATGTATAAGGGTTGTCAAAAAAGAAAAATAATATAAATGCGATTATATGTAATTTATTTACAAGAAGTACCCATATTCCTAACTACACTTACATATGTTAGGTATGTTAGGTAGCTATGTCAGGTAAGTTATCGGTGCTCGTAGGTGAATTAAAGTACAGACACCGAATACCTACCTAAGTTCGCCATATTTTAAAGGTATAAAAATGTCTACAAAGTAAAAAGAATTGCATTAAACTTTTTTGTCGTCTCTTACGACATCCACGGGAAGATACCTAGGTAGCGGGGATACATGTACTATAGAGTTTATTCATAGTTCAAAATTAACTATAAACTATATTTTAAATTACACTAAACTAGTTTAGTCGTTTTTTCGACATCCACGGGAAGAGTGGTAGCGGCGACACATTTATTCTAGAGTTTATTCAAATATAGTAGAGAATTAACTAGGAAGTATTTATTATTATTTCACTAAACTATCTTAGTGCATAGATGCAGAATGTAACTTTTTAAATCTTGAAGTTATGCTTTAACCTTTTGACTAGTATAATATCACTATACGAAGGATATAAATGGTGTATACAAAAAATATAAACCGACTTCGAAAACACGGAAAAGTTAAAAATAATATAAGAATAGGTACAGGCAACATCACACTTCTATGTTGAAGTCGGTGCCAAACGATGATCTCATAGAAAGTCTTAAAATTTGTCACCGACTTCAATATAAAAGTGTGATGTTGTCTGTAACCTATTGTTATATTATTTTTAACTTTTCAGTGTTTTTGATGTCGGTGTTTATTTTTTGTAAAATATTTTTATTTTTAACTTTTTAGTGAAAGGAACCCTAAATTAGTGTTTGCCTCGATTTTCATAGGATCCTGACTTTGGTGACCATAAGACTACCACAGGAGTATACTCTATCAAATACAAAAAGAATTTTGAAAATCGGTATACAATTGGCGGAGTAGTCGCGTAACATACACACAAAACACGTTGGACACCTGAAAATTTAAGGGTTATTCTCGATTTTCATGAGATCCAATCATCAGATCCTTTGGTGACCATGGGACCACCCTTGGAGTATACTCTATCGAATACAGAAAGAATTTTGAAAATCGGTCCACAATTGGCGGCGTAATCGCGTAACATACACATAAAAAAATATATAAATAAAACACATACGCATCGAATCGAGAACCTCCTCCTTTTCTGAAGTCGGTTAAACATAAATAATAGTACTAGACGATACCAATTTGGTTAAGTAATAATTAGAAATTATAGGAATAAATATACCTCGCGTCGCGGGGAAATCTAGGAATCTTAATTCCTTATTGTATTTTGTGGTCGAGAAATATCCGTATACAGAACAAGTGTGCATCATTATAAATATTGTAGTAAACAATTCACGTAAAAATCCAATGCAAATTTCGCTCGAATATCACACAGTCACACACAGCCGTTTCCTTTAACCCTCAGCGTTCGAGTAAACAAACTCGGCGCGTTTGTAGGCGACGGACCGCGCCGCCCACTGCCCCATGAGTTCCCCGCCGTTGCTCTGCGCAAACACGTTCGTTTCGTAACTGTATGATTGTTAAACTGTGACCATACTATGAAATCCAGACCGCCCAAAACTGTCACGTTGCGATCCTGAAGACAGCCCAGTGTTCATTCGTTCATACATCTTACGAAATAGACCTACCTACTCATTTTGTGCTCAGAATACCAACCTATACCTACCTACATCAAAAAATATCTTTTGAATGTATAATTTTACACATAGATAAGAACCAAAGAAATACTCAAAGGTAAATACTAGTTTATAACTTAGTGCCATAACTTTAGAGGTCAATAACCTACATATTATTATTTTAATTTTAAAATATGTAGCTTTATTCACTTACCTTTGAAGTTTCCAACCACGGACTTCGGCACTGGTGTACTTTAAATGGGTAAGTAATCAGATTCCATAAAAATGTCAAAAATAGGAAGTTTATCCGATTGTCCTTGCACAAAACCGATTTCTAGTTTATTACTCATTGCTTAAACTGTACTGAACCTATTGAATACTACTACCACTATTACATAAAAAAAACAATATAGGTATGTACTTAATACGATTTCGCATGAAACGCTGCGCGCGGCTACTAGTCGAAAACTCGGGAGTGACAGCACCGATGCGGAGTCTGCCTAGAACGTGTCGTGTGACGTCACACGCCTGCCAGGCGGCCGCTTGACGGAGCGATCTGTTTTTTCGTTATAATTTCGTCAATTTTCATCGTAGAAAAAAAAAAATTGGTACCATTTATATTGTTTTTTAATTGTCTACAAAGCTACATTTATAGTTAAAATCGTTACGGATCCTCATTGTGATCTTAACCCTATACTGAAAAGTCATAATGGAGTTTAGGCAAGCACAAGGTTGCCAACAAAAATATGTTTGCGTCAGCAGCGGAACAAGAAGAAATTTAAAAAAAAACTTTTCATAAAAATACAAAGCATTTGCTTTACGTTGGAAATCGGTACAAGAGCAGGAATAGGATCACGGAAGAGATAGAGCAATTTACTCGTATAATAATGATGATGAATCAAGCAGCTCAGATTAATCCAGATATGGGTGTTGAATATTTGGAAACTGATTTTTGTTATAGTGAATAAAATAAAATTTTTAGGCCCAGTTCCGTGGTATATTAGCTTGTACTCGTTTCCTATCTGCCTTGCTTTGGACTCCTTCCATTTCGTTTCCTGTATACAACATATGTTGATGCGTCTACGATGTAGGGCTTCCCTCAGTTCAGCGCTGCGTCCTGTCATCGAGCCTACATTCCAACTAGCGATTCGCAGTTTATGTTTTTGGGATCTAGGCTCGGTGCCTCTTCCGTCGCTTTTGGGGGACGCCCTAGTGTTCGCTGCTTCCTTTTCTTTGATGCCGTCGCTTGAGGGGTACGCTCTAGCATTTGTACTCTTTCCTTTTCGTGACTTTTTCATGACTAGGAGTAAATTTATGGCTTTAGTTTTACGGCCGGCTGCCACCAGACACCAAGGATGTAATCCTCTTGGAGGACTCGGGCGCTACCGTTGACCCTGTAGGGTTCTTCCGCTACCATCCCTTCTGCGCCCTCCATCCTAAGGATGCAGCACACCTCCGGGCCTCGCTGGAGCCCCGGTGGAGGGGTTTGATTACGGAGTATCCTTCTCCGGTGGGGATTTGCCTCGTCCGCCTACTCCGCCGTGCTGGTGCACTTCACCTCCGCCTTCGCAGCCGTTGAGGTCTTCACTCTGTGTTATACCCCACAGAACTGGCTCCCTGCTCGAACTTCGCCACCTATGCACTCCGGCCTACTGGAGTGCGAGGTGCCCACCCCCGCGACTGGGACGCGCCGGACAGGAATTACTTCAGTGGGTTGCAGAGGAAGTGTCTCGTAACCCCTGGGGCTGGGTTAATGACCTTGTATGGGACCAAGGCCAAAGGAAACTAAAACTAAAACGGGTTTATTGTTGTTAAAGAAACTAAAACGGATTTATGTTTATAACAGTTAATATAATTTAATGGTACATTTTTATCTTATTTTTAACAATATAATTGTAACTACTAAAAATTATTTTTATTTTCCTATTAATTTAAGGCGAAAACAATCAATTAGGAGAAAATTAAAATTTCTATCTCATTTGTTATTTGGATTTGTATTTTTCATTACCAAAATGGCAGATTTTAGCAAGGTCCTAATTTTAATCGGGATGATTTTAGTCGCCGCTTTAAATAGTCAGTTTAGGATGTTTCCGCGTAAGAATGTCACGTCTAGAATAGCGTTTGGACGGCTAAAGCTAAGTTGAATTGACCGTCTAAAATTAGAAACGTCAGATTCAAATTAGCAATGTCAGTTGAATTTGACAGTTACCGAAGAATAGGATAATGGTTTAGCGGCACCTAAAAAAATTAGGCAATTTAGCGGCCACTTCAGAATTGAGTCCAATGTGTTTCTAGCCATATTAAATGTATGCAACCGATACGCTTCTGACGCGTCACAACACACCACGACACAATAGTTTGTTTCTGCCTTAACTCATTTAGGAGTTGGGCGTGATCATTATAACGATCACTCGCTATCGCTTTCGTGACATTAGAACAATAGTTATAAGGTTCTTATGTCACCTGTGACATTAAAACTATTGTTCTAATGTCACGAAAGCGATAGCGAGTGATCGCTTTGAGATAGGCGGTAGGGCCGCCGGAGTATGAAATCATGCAGTTTTGTTTCAGTTTAATACTCTTATTGCTTTCACTGTAGGTTAAGTTGGGTTAGATATGTGTGGTCACAGCTTAGAGCATACAACAATGGAGTATTTATTCTTCTAGCTTCCCCTCTGCCAAAGTACATGCGACATCCGGAACTATAGGTTAGACATCGTTATATAAAACTACTTCGCGCACAAGCTTTGTCATTTTTTATCGTGTTGTGTCGCAAGGCAGAGCTCCGTGAAAATGGTGTATTGTGCGGTTCTTGGGTGCAGACGAAGATCGGAAACATCTAATATACGAGAAAACGGAATTTCCTATTACGTGTAAGTATTACTTTCTACCAATTCTTTGATATTTAAGCACAATCTTTAGTCACTTTGCGACAGGTAAGCGATATGTGGTTACAATGGTACAGAGGAACGCGGCACGTGTAACTGTAGTGATGGGACGACCAAGTGAATGAATGAGTGATTGATTTTTAGTTTATAGTTCATTAATTTATGTCAACAATTACTTATACATTAGGTTCAGACTAAACGTAATTGTGATAAAATGTATGAAATGTGATAATTACATAATCCATATAACAAAATATATCAATTAATAGATCATCTATCATTATGATCACAATATTATGATGAGAAATAGTAGGTACCTAATTTGTAAGTATGTGAATCAAGGGAGGTAATTACAACCGTTTTTAAGCACGCGCCGAATGCGAATAATAAAATATCCTTGTTTTAGATTTCCGAAAGATCCATACCTCAAAGAGAAGTGGATTAAATTCTGCGGTAAAAAGGAATCTTGGGTTCCTAAAAGAGGAAGTGTTATCTGCTCTGAGCATTTTACTTCTGAATGCTTCGTATTATTTTCAAATAACACAAGAAGACTGGTGAAGGATGTCACACATTGAAATTCTGCTTCTGCAAGGTAACTTTGAGGCAAAGTATCTAACACTCTTGGGAAAAATATTTGTTTCATACATTTCCTAATCTATCTGTTATGAGTCACAGGTCTACTGTGATTTGTAATGTTCAAGTAAAAACAGTGTTTTTACTTTTTTAGGCACAGAATGACTCAGGTTCATCTTCAAAAGCTACAGTTACGATTGCTTCAAACATTCCTGAATCACGAGATGCTACTTGTTCTTCACTTCGTCTTGATCTTGATGTAAGTTCAACTCTATTCGATTATTTATTCAGACGGTATAGTTGGAATGCTTATTATTTTACAGTGACTCACTACAACTTGTCAATTGCTTATAATTTAAATTCATTCTTCAGGTGGAGAGTGTGAGTGATACGCCAGCAATCACACATAACATTACACCTATAACCGATCCAAGGATTACTGAAACGCAAGAGACAACTCTATCTTCCTTCAGTCTTGATGTAAGTTCAACTAATCTTTTGATGATTAGTTGCGTTGATGTAGTATTAATAAATTGCACCTATCGATTTATTGTTTCATGGTACCTTTTATAGGGAGAAACTCCCAGGAAAAAGCCGAAACTAGATACCTTTACAACATCAAATAATATACATGTTGTTGCAAGTACTTCCGATGCAGAATCGTTTCAAGCAGCACTGCTACCACCTCTGGTATGTAAAGTGGTAATTTTTTGGTAGGTAAATTAACAGATATAAATAGAAAAAAAAAACTTAAAAAAGTGAACTGTCTTCGAGGATTTTATAAGCCTAGATTCTTAATGTAGGTCGTATTGTGATATATCACGACTTCAAAAATCCTTAACGACGGGTTTTTTTTTCATATTTTTTAGTTTTGTTTGCTCTTTATTTCCTGGCAGGCGCATATAAGAGTTTTTAGTTTTCACTCTATAAAATTGAAACCGGTTAAATTGATCCGATTTTGATAGTTCATAACTAAGGGAATCCTTTCCGGGAGTCCCAATAATCAAATAGTGAGATGCAAAGTGAAACTATGCTTATTATTTTTGAATAAGCATAGTTTCAGCATGGGGAATGAACGATGGTTAGTGATACTTTGGTTAGTGTGCTTGGTTAGAGTTAGTCACCTTCTTTTTCCAACAAGACGCCTGCCAAATCGACTCCACCTTATTACCTGTTATTACAAAGATTACGAGGTTTGAAAGTTTTACCTTTTTTTTTAGAACCAATACAAAAAGATTGCCCACCCCAAATCTGAGTCACCATTACCACAGTCACCATCAACATCGGTGATTAATTCGACAGAAAATGGCACAGTCGTAAGTTGATTACTCCACCCCGCAATATTTGAGTTTTCTAAAGTATTATAATTGTTCACCTACATCATAAGGCACTCCTCCCCAAAAATGCGAAAGTCAGTTAGTGAATCAGTCAGAGCTTTTTTTATTAAGTACCTATAGATTTCTTGCAAAATTCTCAGACGTAGCAATGTGTAGTTGATTGTGGCTTATTTTAAATTTTTCATTCAGAAATTTCTAATATTTACAGATCGAAACACCAAGAAAAAGAAAACTACGAAAACAATTGCTACTCAAAAATAAGAAAATTCGGAGACTGCAAGCCAAAAACAGATACTTGAAGAAAAAGGTTAAAACTTTGCAAGAATTGTTGAACAACTTAGACGAAAAATCGCTTATAAATAAAGAAGAAAAAAGTATCTTAAGCAAAATTGGTGTGACAGAAAAAGGGCTTCTGAAGAGACAAATGAAGAAGAGTGATACTGGTAAACTTCCTAGAACCAAATATTCTCCGGAGCTTAGATCTTTTGCCCTCACTTTGCATTTTTACTCGCCTAAGGCATACCAGTATGTACGAAAAGAGTTCGGGACATGTTTGCCTCATTCAAGAACATTATCCAAATGGTATAGTGTCATTGATGGGCAGCCTGGTTTTACAAAAGAGAGTTTAAATGCTTTAAAGTTGAGAGCTGAAGAAGATCCTGACAAAATTTACTGCGCTCTTGTCTTTGACGAAATGACTATCAAATCTCATACTGAGTGGGATCCTCGTACGCATAGATACTATGGCTACATAAATCACGGATTTGAAAAAATTGATGACAGTTCCCTGGCGGCAACGCAAGTTCTCGTACTTTTACTCGTGGGCATTAACAAAATATTCAAAGTCCCAATTGGATATTTTTTTGTGACGGGCACTTCAGCTGAACAAAAAGCTCAATTGGTCACGCAAGCCTTGTCGCTTGTCCACGAAACCGGTGTGGAAGTAAAATCGTTGACTTGTGATGGTCCACGGTCTAATATCGCCATGGCAGAAGTATTGGGGTGTTGCTTGGACCCAAAGAACCTGCAGACAAGCTTCTTGGATCCATATTCTGGTCAAAAAGTACATTTTTTTTTAGATCCTTGCCATATGGTGAAGCTTGTGAGGAATGCTTTTGCAGCCTATGCGTGCTTCTTAAATGAGTCACAGCAAGAGATCAAATTTGAATACCTTCAAAAACTGCAGGAACTCCAAGATGAGGAATTATTTTATTTGGCAAATAAGCTTCGTGTCAATCACATTCATTATAAAAGTAAAATCATGAATGTTAGGCTGGCAACTCAATTGTTCAGCGCTAGCGTGGCAAACTCGCTGATGTTTTGCAAAGACAATTTGAAACTTCCTGAATTTCAGGATGTTACTGCAACTGCAGATTTTATATTGATCATGAATGATTTGTTTGACATTCTGGATTCGCGAACAAAGAGTTTGGGATTGAAAAGGGCCCTTAATGCGGAGAGTCACCAAATAGCATTTGATCGTTTACACGAAGCTCGGGAAGTCCTATTAAAACTAAATGCTGATGTTTAAGAACGAAAAAAAACAACGACCGTGAGAAAGAACTTGTTAGATTCTGACCGTTATACTGGCGTTCTTGGCCTATTAATATGCATTGAAAGTACACAGACTTTATACGAAGACTTGATTGAGAGTGAAAAATTGAAATATCTCCCAATGCATAAGATTAGCCAGGATCACATTGAAATATTTTTTTCAGCCGTTCGAAGCCATGGTGGCTTTATGAATAATCCAATAGCACGACATTTTGAAGGCATATATAAGAAGTTATTGATTCATACCGAGCTCCAAATGACATCTAGGGGCACCAACTGCATTCCACTTGAAAAAATATCAATTTTAAACTGTACGTCTGCTGTAGAAAAAATAAACAAAAGCGTTGTTACAAGTTTCAAAGAAGACGAATACTCGGTGAGTTCCTTGCCTCATTTTGACGAAAATGAGATCGAAAGTGACATTGAAAGCCAAATCTACTTAACACCCTTTGGAGAGAAAGTAATCGAATACATATCAGGTTTTGTAGTCTTCAGTTCATCCAAAGTCATCAAATGTCCCACTTGCTTAAAGGGAATATTAGGTCCCGTCGACAAAGAAAGCCTGATATACAAAAAAAGCCGAGGGTATTTAATCTACGCCTCCAAACCAGTTATAGAATTATGCAGAGTATGCGAAAAGGTGATAAGAAGAAATTTGAACGAAAAAAAGCAATTAAATCCCAAGGTAACCACGCAATCAATCGTGACAAAAAGCCTGAGACATTTTATTGGAAAAGAACCTTTTCCAGACATAGAGCAACATGCTTATGAAAATGGTTTAATCAACCATAATATGGAGCTCGCTAAATTGTTAATGGAAAAGTACGTCGATGTGCGAATATCGTATTTGTCAAAAAAAACAGACCCAAAAAAATGCATTCGTCATATTTACGGGAAACTAATACACTTCAAAGGCCAATAGGTACAGTATCCAAGTAACGGTCGGCTACAAGTTTTATGACGATGATTACCATTTATAATTTTTTGTTTATGTTGTATAATTTGTACCTAATATAAGTTAGTGGTCTATGTTGGATGTTCATGGATGATAGTATCTATAAGTGGTCTGTAAGGAGACTGACTGTAATTTATGAAATAAAGAGTACTACACTATTTTCCCATTTTATTTTAATAAATATCACAACAGTTTACAATTTATTTTTATTTATTTATTTATCTATTTGGACCACCAGTGAAGGTTACATTGTATCTTACATTTAATTTATGACGATGTAAATAATTATACCTCAAGAATAGTTTACTGGTTCAATACGAATAACTTGTGCCTCAATTAAGGGAAAACTAAATGTATAAAACTTGTCTTACCCAATGTTAAAGAGCTTTTTAGTTTCAGTGGGGTCCACATTTTGATAAATTGTCGAAGAGACTTAGTTCTGCAGCCTACGCTGTATGGAAAATACGTCAGCTGACTGATGTTGATACAGCAAGACTTGTATACTTTCCTGCCCAAAATATAACAGAGCCCCCACCATAAGGTGTGATTTCTTCGAAACATGCCTCTGCAAAGCGTTCTCCTTGTTTTCTTAGCACTCGCCGACGTCGATCTTCACCGAACAGAGATATCCTGGCTTCATCAGAGAACAAAACCCTATTCCAATCTTCCAATCCAATCTTCCATATTCCAATCTTCTTGAGTCCATGATTCACAATTTCTAGCGAACCTAAGCCTGTGAATTCGGTGCTCACGGAGTAATTTGGGGCCGCGGGCCGGGCAGTGACTGCGTATATTGGCAGCGAGAAGCCTCCTCCTGACCGTCCATAGACTAATATGCACATTTCTTATTTCTTGGAGGTTGTTCTTAAGATCCACATACGAAGATTTGCGATTTCTCAATGCGCGACTCACAAGAAAACGATCATCCCGTGGTTGGGTACATGGTTTTCTTCCAGAACCAGGCCTTCTCTCGACGGAACCAGTCTCCTGATATCGCTGCCAGGTCCTTTGGACCGTCGAGCGACTAACATTTAGCCTCCTAGCCACGAAGCATTGGCTGTAACCCTCATCAAGCAGCGCGATAATTTTGGTAGCTTTTACCACTTTATCTACCATTTTTGATACAGCCAAACAGCAATAAATAAAGCCGAAGAAATAAATTTGACAGTCAAGGATATTAAATTAATCGATGAAAATTGAATAAAAGTTATGAAAGTCGATGTTAACTTCTGGAACTTCGCGCCAAAAATGTAGGATAAAAAGGGGTTTTCTGTAAAAATGAGCATCAAATGAAAATTTGAATTTAGAACGTACTTTTTTAAATACCACGGCATTTTTAAAACCGGCCAGTAACGTGTACAAACGATTGAAACCTTTTTTGTATTGTATCTTTTTAAAGATGTATGAAAATCAAAACCGCCCGTTTTTTTGCAAATGAGTGTATATTTGTGTAGGTAAAATATATATTTAAAAAACCTCGATACTGTCTGGGTAGATTTCGCCAGGAACCAGCAGAACGGTAGATTTCGTTTTTTCGATTTTTTTTCTGTGCATCTTAAACAAAACCGATAACTTTTTGGTTATGGTATAGCGTTATTCTCATCTGTGTGGTGATTTTATTTATGTTTGCGTTTGTAGCGATGGGAGGCATGTATCTGTGTGTAAAACTGATGTGTGCTGTACGTGTTTACCTCGCCCCCCGTAGAAAGTGGCACAAAAATTTGTTTGAGCGATCGGCCGATGTGATCTCCTTTCGACGCGTTCAGATAGAAGCGTGACACAAGTCAAGTCACACAAGTCATTGTTTTATTGCACTCCGGAGTGTCGTTCTGTTATTTGTTTACTGACTTTTCATTGTACCTTTATTTTACTTTGACCATGACTAATTACTTGACGTATTTTAATGTAAATAAACCAGTAACATTTATCATAGTGTGTGGTATTCTACCAGTCAAGCCCTTTCATTTGATACCCATATTAAGAGAGTTGTGAAAAAATACGTAATCCACCATTTTGTGGCGGCGGCCATCTTGGATCGATAGTCAGCAAACATAGCTAAGAACACTCCCGACTAATTCACCTTTCAAACAAAAAAAAAACAAAATCAAAATCCATTCATCCGCTCGGGGGCTACGACGCCACAGACACACACACAGAGACACGTCAAACTTAAAATCAACGCGGACAAAGTCGTGAGCAGGGAGCTAATTTGAGTAGAGAGCTAAAGTCTGTTCCACGAGATCTGATAAAAATTATGATTACGCATCGGAGCTCTTACTGTGTTTCTTTAACTGAAAATATACATTCGTCCCCCCCGTCCCCCCCCCCCATCCTCATCAAAACATTATATCTACGGACTGAAAATTATATTTATTTCAGTCGATCAGCTAAACAGCAAGTGAAGTTGCTGTATTTGACACAAAAATCTAATTCAAGCATTTTAATAATAATTAGTGGGCCTCGCTTTGTACTATTTTACGAAACCCTGTCTTCAATGTATTTTTATCAACTCTAGCCGAACAGGGGTATAGTAATAAAAATACAATTTATTGTAACATTTCAATCATACACTCACGACGACCCAAATAGTTACTCATTCTTTGTGTCACATCACTAGGGACATTAATTCTTTGTGGTGGGGCGATTGCGTAGATACACGTTAATTTGTCGATGTGTGTGTGTTTCTTCATTGTAGGGTAATATTTTCATAGTGTGTGTTCGTAAACATAAGAACAACGTCTCTGTAAGTGTATTCTACATTATCGTAGTGTGCGTGCGTGTTTACCTCGCCTCCCGCGAAAAGTGGCAGAAAAATTTACACTGCGATTTGTTGCGTACCACATCCAAGGTTAAATGATCTAAGGGTCACAGTAACTATAACCTTTTTTCTTTTGGGCGGGGAAACCTCTTTACGATTCGACAAGGGACTGAAAAGCTGACAAGGCCGCCCCTTGGATATGCCATTGGACTCGGGTAAAAACTCCATATCTGGCTAAGCTACCCTCCAGTAACTTCCACCCTCATAGGCACGTTCGGGGTCAGACTAGCCATTCCCCGAACGCACCTCAGTGAGCGATTGCTGACCCAAGCGCTGGGACTTGCCTACGGAGGGGTCACCAATTTACCACAATGTGACCCCCAGACGGGCGACCAGGGATGAAAACGTACATAATGTCTCCCGAGCGGTTGTCGGCTGGCTGGACCTCGAACATTGCCACACTTGAAAGTGCCGCGCGGCAAACCGCTCTTTGTCGGTTTTTGAGACCGCATCAAAGGAGCTTCAGTCGTCCGCTCGCTCACAGTTGGGACGGTGTTGTTTCGGAGATTTGGCTCGCGCAGCGTATGCCTATGTAAAACGGACGACTCGTAGGTTTTCAAGGTTTAGTGTACGAGCTGGATCGCTTGCCGCACGCGGCAGCTGCGCTCTGCCAAATTATTATCTAAGAGTTGTCTCGCGCGGCAAATGATCGTCTATCCTGGTCGAACATTGGCTCGCGCGGCTGCCGCTATAGCTTATACGCACCTTAATTAGATGCATTCGGATGTCCGCATACGGAAAACGAATACGGAAATTAAATGCGGAAAACGTGTCTGTGAAAGAATTAATCGTTTCCGAACGAACCCTAAATTCGTACTCTGTGGTTTATCAAGTAACAAGTAGTTAATCTGTGGTTTATCATGGCAATATAATTTGTGATCATGGCCGACAGCTTGCTTTGCAACACGCTCTGAAAGCTTTTTATTTTGTGTAGCCTTAGAAATATCTCTTGGTAAAGATACTTGTTATGATTCAACATTCAAATCTAAATACATAAATAATTAGTAATCGTTTTTGTAATACCCAAGTTGTTTTAGTACCATGCGTCGTAAAAGTGAACGCACTGCAACCAAAAAGAAACCTGAGAAGTCACCTGAGAAGAAAATTGAAAAGGTAAAGCGTACTAGAACCAGACGTAGGAAGCAGTCAACTTCATCCGACAACGAATCTGCAGATGAAGTACCGCCAGTAAGTGAAAAACAGGTTGTCACCCAAATAGAGAAAAATGAACAGCAGTCGCCCACTAAAGAGGATAGTCCTGAAGATGCCCACGATCAGGTATGGCGTGTCAAAGCAAGTGAGGGATCCGGTGATATTGGCGAAATACAAAAGCTTAAGATTTGTTTGACTCGTCCTCCATCAACACCTGAGAGGGTGGATAGATCTCCTAGAAGTAAAAGAAAACATTCAAGAGCTACTAGCTCAAGTGACACTCCTAGCAATGAAGGTGTTGATGAAAAGAGAAAAAGCAAGCATCGTTCAAAGAAGTCATCCCGTGAATCTAAAGATGATTGTGAAATAAACCACGATAGCCAGGAAGAACTAGAAGTGGAAGGAATGGAAGTTGAAAAATCCAGCAATAAAATATCACAAAGCACAAAAGATAATCAGGAGACTATTTCAGATGAAACTCCAATGTCAACTACGAATGAAGACATTAAGATTCAGGATCCACCAGATGATAATGATGTAACTAAAAGTGAAGACAAATCAAATAATGATTCAATTGAAACTACTAAAACACCAGATGCTGATACAACTGTTGCTTCTCCAAAAGTTGAAACAACAGTTGTGTCATCAGAGATAGAAGCAAATGATAATACTATTAATGACTCCAATGAACTAAATCAAGTACAATCTCGTAGAGAGTCTATTGAAGACAAATCTGAAATATTAGAACTACATGCTGATGACAATAGATGTGAGTCATCAGAAACAGAAATTGGGAAAACTAAATTGAAAATATGTAAAAATGATGCAGGAGGGGCCCGGAAAAATGAAGCTGACGACAAGGTAAGTAATATTACAGATGAAACAGATAGTGTGAGTAAAGAGCCACAGTCTGATAAAAAATCTGATGAAACTGATGTTGTAGAGAGTACAGAAAAAATAAAACCTGCAGTACGGAAATTGTCTTTTGACTCTACAAAAACTTCAGAAGAACCAAAAGAAAATAGTGAAAAGAGTAATGAAATTGCTGACTCCTCCCAGTCAGCTGTGGGTGAAAATGTTTCTACTCCTATTGTCATAACCAGAAAACGCCGCTGGGGCTCTCGTCCTAAATTAAGTAATCAGAAATCATTAACAATATCTACAGATGTTTTAAAGGATATCATACCTGATGTGAAACCTGTTGAATTTGAGGAAGTAATTGAAGAAAGAAAAAGCAAGAGGGAAGTTACAGAGAAAATTGAAAAGCCGATATTACCAAAAATTGTTATTGATAATTCACAAAATGTTGAACAAAATAGAAGAAATCAGGAAAAAGAAGAGGCGGCAAAAAATAAAGACTCAAATATTTCATCTAACCGTAAAATATCTATTGTAAATGATAGTGAGAGCATAGTTGCAAGACCACCTAGTCCGCCTAGGCATAAGCAGTCATGTATATTGTATATAACAAATCTTGTGAGACCTTTCACATTAGCTCAGTTGAAAAATTTACTGCAAAGGACAGGACGGATAGTTGAAGATGGTTTTTGGATTGACAGAATCAAATCAAAATGTTTTGTCAAATATGCAACTGAGGAGTAAGTATTCTATGCAAATTTAGTTACTACTATTAAATTTGTATGTAAGCATTTACTAGCTTTTTATAATATTTTTCCAGGCAAGCCGTAGAAACAAGACATGCTCTGCATGGTGTAACATGGCCTGTTTCTAACCCTAAGACATTACAAGTAGATTTTTCAAATGATGAATCTTTTGAAAAAGCGAAACTAAATGAAGAAACTGAAAAATCTCAGATTTCTACAACTCCAGGAACAGTCGAAGATTGGCTTCGTGAGCAGGACATGAAGAGGGAAAGAGGAGAAATGGTTTGTTATTTTTACTCTTTGGCTAACATGTGAATAAATAAAATTGGCTTTTGTTGTCCAAAAAAAGTCATAGCGTATAATATATATATTTTTTGGAAATTGAAAGCCATTTATTGTTTATTTACGTTATAGCTTTGATTTTGCATGTCAGATTTTTTAAAATTTTGTTTGAGGCTGAGGGATTCATAGTTATTATTGATTGTTACTAGTCATAAATAGCTAATTCATCTTGAATAGTTATGATCATTTTCATTTTTATTAAAACAGCCAATATTCAACAATTTTATCAAATAAAAAAATGGCATGTTTTAGGAAAAACCATATGAACGCAAACCAGTAATGCGTGAATGGGATATGGGAAAGATGGACAAGGATAAAGACAAAGTTAATATACGGAGATTAGATGACAGATCATTAGAGAAAAGAAGGCATCGCAGTATGGAGAGAAGTCCAGAACCTGGTTAGTATTGTGGCTGATTTTGTGGTAATATTGGTTGATCAAGATTTCAGTTATTGTATGATTAGAATTATTATTGCAGAAATTTATCCAAAACCCTCATTACTGATTTTCCTTATAACCTGAGCATACTAATTAAAGTTATAATTTGTGATTGAGAATAAAAATAAGTATTTTTGTTTATTTCAATATCCTTTTAACAAATTTATTGAACTACCATTATTAGTGTCCTTTTTGCACCTTTTGTACCGTTATCATGTGTAATATATTAGCTTAAATTAAAAAAAGAAAAGAATTCATATTTTTGCATCTTGTTAATAAAACCAATTTAAGGAAATTTTTATATATAAACATGGGTTAAATCCGTTCTCTAAATTGCGTATTTTTATAATTTACAGCAAGGAAATTCAAGAAAAAGGAAGAAGAGGCACCTGCAAAATTGTTAGATGATCTTTTTAGGAAGACTAAGGCAACACCGTGTATATACTGGTTGCCGCTTTCCGCTGAAACTGTATGTCTTTAAATCTTTAAATCATCCCTAGTGTTCAAAGTTTATGTGGATATTAATGGTTGATAAACAATGTAATTTTAGATTTAGTTTTTCTTAAAAATCTAAGTTAATTTTAGGAATGTGTTTATTAGTTATTACGCTCGAGTCGCGAGGCAGCGCTAGACTGCGACACTCAAGCGGCCGCGGTGTGTGCAGTGAGGGACAGGCATTCGCCAATCGGAGTCGGCATTGAGCGCTCTACTGTTGACCTTGGTTTTGTTCGCTGATTAGCGACCTGGTATCTGTTATTATTTATTGTCTTGGAGGTCTATGTAGCACCCTTTGTTTAGTGGAGATTCACTAGTGTGTGCATAAGTTCATGAGTTGTACCTACTCCCAAGAACAGTCCAGTCACTCGTGGATCGTCAGTAGGCTCGTTGGTCGTTTAGGCCTACGCGATGTTCGGCCCGAGGGACGAAACGACAGTTCGATTATTTTTTTTTATTTTCTATTGGTCGTTTCGGCCCGTTCAACAAATGAATAGAAAATTTCGTGTTTAAGTACAGTCGAGTAAAAAAGTCATAGAGCTGAAAAATGATACACCATTATTAGATGACAAATCCAATTGACGATTCTAAGGGAGACAAATATAAAAAAAATATTAATTATTAAGGAAACCTTTGTAAGAAAATAAAAAAATACGGAATTTACTTAATTTGTGCAAAAAATGCTACAATTGATAACTTTCTTTAATCATATGTTGAAAATTTCAAATATTCTAGTATAAAATTATTGTGATATAAATTTTGTGTTTGATATACATTGATTTACTACCAAACGTATATAACGCATGAACGATCGAAAAGTGAAGAACCGCTCAATCGCGACTCGTGCAGTTCCTTTCCATAGTGAATGATTAGCTGTCGGCACGTAAACATGCCGAAGTGCGCATTCAAATGTTGTGATAACAATAGCCAGAAACGGCAGAAAAAAGACGGGATTTCATATTTTGCGTGAGTAAACACATTACACATCTTATCATGTATTCAAATATTCGATTTATACGTAAAAATCAATCAAAAACAATTATTTTAATCATAAGCATGTCGCTTCGCGTTAGTGTCAGTACATCACAATCGTCTCGCTCGCACGGGCGTCGTATCACGATGTGTTATCTCATTCATGCGTTAGAGCGACAACGCGATAAGCAATTTCAAGCATTATGTTTGAGAGTATAAAATTGATATTCTTGTAGCAATTACTAAAACGTCGTTTGATCTGTGGCTAGGTATGAAATGATGTAACTTCCCACGGTTGTACTTAAACTAGTTGCCGTAATAATGCAGAATAAGGTTGAATTCGATAAATACGGTACTTTCTTTATGGTAATTTTCATTCGGGCGTGCATATTCAAGTAAGTGCAGATCAGCGAGTACAAATGTATAGTCGATTAGGTGACAGATTTCAAGCGCGTTCTTATATGAAGTGCTCTATCTACGTCTGGTAGTAAATCAATGTTGATATACTTCATTTATTGGCGAAACTTCAAGGGATGGTCAGGATGAGTACCAAAAATTAATAATAAAACTCGTTATTGTACATAAAATACATTACTGAGGAGATAATTATGAAACAAATACTAGAGTACAAAAAGCGGATTTAATGCTGACAAACAATTTCTTTCAAACAACCATTGAAAAATAGGGAGCTGAAAAATAAACGTTTTAAATGACATGCATAGAACTTCAAATTAAAGTGACTTTTTTCAATTACATTACTTTCTTTGAAATTAAATAAGTTTTATTGAAAATTAAAATTCAGGTAGGTATGGAATATAACGTTACATAATAAAAAAACTGCTTTAAATTATGACGAAAATAAATTGATTACATATTATTAGATTAATTTACATTTATAGAAACTTACCTGATGCAATTTTCAGCCACAGATAACCACTTTTTTTCTTATAATTTACCGCAAAGTAGATTACAATTCACAATTTGAGGTTAACAAATAACTAGGTAATAAAGAAACAAAGGAATGCATCCATCCCTTCCTGTCACGGCACGAGTTCTTATCAGTCCAAGGTCAACTAGTTCTTTTGTGCGATTAGGAATATTTGAAATTATCAGCCAATGACAGTTAAGAACTTCTTAACGTAAAAAATTAGCCAATGATACGTAAGAATCTCTTGACCATCATTGGACCTGTTGACCTTGGACTAAACTGCATTTGGACGCAGACACATTTTAACTTTACCCTAAATCACAAAATGTTAATTTCTAATAATATGTCACCAAAATTTAAGAAAATGCTAGAAAGTGAAATCTAAATTATACGAACTTATAAGGCTAATAAAGCTATTTTACCTAATATTGTTTAAAACGATAATTTAATTAAACTAGACTTATGTATCAACTAAAACATCCTGAAAGTAAAATGTAAAAAAGAGTTGGATGATTCAAAGTCGGTTTACTAAACCTTCACGACATATAAGTTGCATCATTAGCTCGCTCGTTCGGAAAGCTTCAAGCAATAGTTATAATATAAATAAAAAAATCATAAAAATATGTAATATAAAAAACACTAATATCAATTAATTAATTAATAATGCCATCCTCCCTTCTAAATTGCTGTGGAAATTTTAATTATTGTGTATGTTATATTGTAAACTTAGAATAATCTCGACATAATATATTTTTGTTTATTAGCTATGCAGTGCCCTTGTAAGGTGCATGTACTGATACAAAGTAAATAAAATTGTAAACACCTATAAATACCTACATGTAAGCAAGCAAATAAATAAATAATTAATAAAACACTAATGATCATATTTTATTCAAGTAAGTTTTCTAAAGCTTCATCGAACGCTTTGCTTCAACACTTTTCATGGCGACTGTACAACTTGCAAAATCATCAGTGGGACGAATCGACCGGTTTAAAACATGCATTAGGGCGATTCGGCCCGCGGGCCGAACATCGTAGATTCGTAGGCCGAAACGACCAACGAGCCGTCAGTGGCTTTTCTTGTGGCAATCAGGGGCCCCTGTTTTGTACGCCACGGTGTCTAAGGAAAGAAGAGGAAGCTGGACTGTGAGTACGTAGGTCTTAATTAACAAGTTAGGTATTGTTAGGCGACTCTCACGTGCCTCCTACTAACACAGCCGCGAAACGCGGTCGTAAGTACTCCCCGTGGTAGTAGCTTGTAGGTTTATGCAGTGTTTCTGCTTAACACCATCACGGCTGAGTACTGAACAGTGTTAAGCATGGGTGCAACATTTCTATAGCGAATTATACTTACTATGCCAATTTTAAATTTTTGTAAATTACAACTACAAGCCTACACTAAAATGACATAAATTTTTCATTTCTAATTAAAAGTTGTAGGTTTTCTTTGATGAAAGGAGAAACGTTAATTACTGACGATGGAGACTGAAAGGGAAAAAAATTATAGCTGATGATGGGAGTCCCTCGCTCTCCCTTAGCTCCTACATATGATCATTTCTTCTAGTTGAATAAAATAACAATGTCTGTATATTCAGGCCCAAATAAGTAGTCATCTACTAGCAGATCTAGCCACTAGCAGATATGGTTTGCAAGTAATTGGTAATCCTCGTGGTGAGAAAATTATTAATAAACTATTGTTCACAAGACACACAAGACACTTCAAAATGGATAAATAAGATCGTGCGGTCGGATTGATTTTTTTTCTTCTATGACCTGTTTTTTCCAGTTGTTCCAATTGATCATCAGGCGACACAGACTTGCTGATCTTGTCTCTCTGACTTATCGGGTGATGCGAACTTTATATTTCCTGGTTGTTTAATTCTGCATTTGACAAATTTGTAGGTAATGGTATGTTATCTTTGTGCATTGGACAGTAAAATTCCACTAAAGCGACAGGTGACAAATGGAGAAATGTGTTGTCTGTCACCTTACCCTGTTTCTTGTTTTTGTTGATGGGCAAAATGTTGTAATTTTACCCCTTTCCTGTTGACTGATTGATCTGAAATTTTGTGATCCTGATGAAATACGATTATGAATCTTCACTAGCGTAACCTAAGTAAATATGCATTTTATTCTATACTGTTATCTGGACTTTGACTGGTGACAGAAATTTCCCCCAAGCTGCTCGATTTTATTTTTGCGTTTGATCAGTGGCCTAGATTGATGAAGAGAGTGGTGTGATGACTGGTGTCTTCTAGACCTAATTATTTTTTGACTTAATTATTTTTGAATGGTGTTTTCTACATTATTTACACCATCTTTATCCCTCTGTTAATTAAATCCTTTTAACTTATTTTTTACCTATTTATTTTAAGTAAAACATTTAAATTTTACGATCTCCTATATTAGTAATCATATTAGGTAATGAGGCGGTAGGGAAGGTTGAGGACTTTCGTAGTCTTCAGAAGAAAGTCACTTGTCATATTCTGAGTAATTAATGCGAACACTTTTCTTTTCTATGTATGGTCGGGCGTGTCTTCCAGTAAGGACATCTTCCCATCTTTTCTTTGTTTTTTTACTGTATCACATCTTTTCTTTTAAACGCTGTCGATAGTTTTGCGTTATCCAGCTCCTGTGCCAGTACGATTTTGTAGTCGCTGCGTGTACTTTGCCACTGTCATGAATGTCATGTTTTAGGTTATCAGGTTCCTCTAGTTGCAGTAGTTCGGTTGGTGGTTCGGTTGACCGAACTAATGCAACTTTTTAGTGGCAGAAGTCCGGTTGATTTCAATCACTGAACTGTTGCTACCCTCTAGTTGCGGTAGTTCGGTTGACCGAACTTAGATTTTCATTTTATTTTTAACACGAAAAAAGAGGGGGCAAACTATAAAGGTATACAAACTTTTTGCAACTTTGTATGTAAGTTTCCAATGTGTCAGTCATTAATGACAATGTCTATTTGATGAGTAAGTACAAAGTTTGTTTTCCTTGTATTTTCAAGTCGATAATTATATTATATTAGGGCCTTACATATGAAATTGGCGTTTTGCCCTACTGGCCACTTTAATCTCAAATATCTCTATGGTTAGGAATTCCAAATTCAAATTTATTCAAACTATTTACTCATGTATTTGTGTTTTGAAAATTATAATTCACTTGTTTTTTCCTCAATTGTTTTGGACTTTTCAATCAATTGTTTTGTTTTCAACTTTTTTGGAGTCAATTTTCGCTTGGGGCATGGTTTAGCTGGTTCGGCAGGGTTCAGCCATTGCGATGAGCGCTTCTGATTATCGTACAGGACCCACTTTTTATCACAAGTAATGATTCGATTCAAAATTCCTTCATTGTTGTGCTGGTTGAGTAATGCAACGCAGCAGTCAACGCGCGTTTGTTGATTTGCTTCACTCAATTCGTGAGGTAACGACCTTTCAAGCTTTTTCACCTTCCTAATTTGCTTCAAGTGGATTAAAACAGTTTTATCACTAACACCGCAGCCTGCAGCTAACTCGGACGTGGTTTGCGATGAATCCGCTTCCACAATAGCCTTCAATTCTTCATTATCAAGTTTGGTCTCCGGCCGTCCACGGGGTTTGTTCTGCAGGTCGAAATTTCCATAACGACAACGTTGGAACCAAAAACGCACTGTGTTTTCTTTTGCGGCACCGTCGCCATACACATCATTAATCCTTCGAGCCATTTCTGCAACTTTGGTGCCACGGTGGAACTCGTTCTCGTAAATAACGCGATATTTCAAGTTTTCCATTTTGTAAACTGAGTGAGGCAAAGAAAAAAAAAAACAATTGAGGAAAAAACAAGTGAATTATAATTTTCGAAACACAAATACATGAGTAAATAGCTGTATAAATTTGAATTTGGAATTCCTAACCATAAATGAGATATTTGAGATCAAAGTGGTCAGTACGGCAAAACGCCAATTTCATATGTAAGGACCTAATATTTATTCCGGTATTCACTTGTTTTCTCGACATTAACTTAGTTCGGTTGACCGAACTACCGCAACTAGAGGGTAGCAACAGTTCGGTGATTGATATCAACCGGACTTCTGCTACTAAAAAGTTGCATTAGTTCGGTCAACCGAACCACCAACCGAACTACTGCAACTAGAGGATCAGGTTTATGTTTCTGGTATGTTTGTGTATTTCGGCCATGGTATGTTGGCCACATACCATGGCACGTTACCAATAGACCTTAGTATGATGTTTTGCAGTCTTTGTAACATTATGATGCTGGAATTGCAAGCACTTCCCCAGAGCTGTACACCAAATATCCATGCCAGTTTTAAAATGGCACTAGTATAGAGTTTGTTGTCAATAGTTATTTTGCTGTTCCTTCCTTGTTATTTTGCTTCCTTGATATTTAGCTCATCTCTTTTACTTTCAATGTGTTGTTTCCATGTTAATCGCGGGTCAAGATGCATGCTGAGATATCGTACCCTCTCCTGATGGGCCAATACCACATTGTCAAGATGTAGAACACACTTTGTGACACTAAGTTATAAATGTTAAATAGTATAGTACTAAATTTAAGGAACAGTGTAAACAAATATTGGTATACCTTATGGAAATAAATAAATAAACAAGGGGACCATCTTTTTTCTATAGTATGAAGTTTATATGTACCGAACTCCGCGTTAAATTTGATTTTCCATTTTTTAAACCACTTTGATGTCATCAAGCCCCAAGATGTGAAGCAATCTCTGGAATTCGATGCTGAATAAAATTGCTGTGTCATCGGCATAATTATGTAGCTACTGTGATTTCATCTGTTTGTGGTGGGTTGCAGAACTGTACTGGTCCCAACACTGAGCCTTGAAGACACCAGCCAGTATGTTCTAGCTAGATGCCAGAACTATAATTGAGATATGATTGCATTGTCGTAAACCCTGTTTGGAAGATAATTCTTTATTTTACATAGAAGTCCCTTATACAAAACTTGTCAAAGGCTTGTTGTTCGCCCAGAAAAGCTGAGGAGCAATACTATTTTTCCTCTAAGGTTTTCCTTATTTAGTCCACCACCCTATGAACTTGCTCTATTGAATAGTATAAAAAACTAGCAATCAAAAGTTCGTGTCAGTCTGTCATACGAACTGCATAGCAAATGTAGTTACGGATTAAAAAAAATCTGGTCGTCCTCGATATTATTTTTCAGTTCAATTATTACCGGAAATAGCCCTTTTTGTCAGATTAACTGTACCACGCGGTCTTATGGTTGAAAATATATTGATATAGGTATAATAATATAGGTACTTATGATATGTTTTTTTGTTTCAGATTGCAATAAAAGAGGAGCAGCGCCGGCAACATATGGCTGAAAACGAGCGGCGCTTGCAGGAGCTGCGTCGTACGCATCGCCGACACTAGCATGGTCCGTCCCACACTTCATTGACATACATCTCACATTTCACTTACTCTACTACATTTACAGACAATCAATATCTTACCTACAATATACACAAACACACCCATACAACACTTTCACGCTTAACCTTTGTCGTTCTCGAAACGACTTTTTTTTTTCAGGATTCATCAGTTGTCTTCGGTAGACAATCTCGTTATTTTGCTCGATAGAGGAGCGTTTTTGTTGTATTATTTAGAATTGTAGAATAGGCTAAACGGCAACTCATTCAAGATTGTACAAGGACTTACAGGAGTTTTACAAATGAGTTTTATTTTATAAAAATGTTATAGAAAGGCATCCTTGGAGGAAATCCTATGATTTAAATCAACATTGGGAGTAACGCAGTCAGTTGACGCACCGGGAGGACGTTGCCGGGACTCTGCTCGGAGCCGACTGTCGCCCGCCGCTGACTTTGACTTGCAGCGCTGAAGCTTGGTGTTGAAACGTCAGACTGACATTATTGCTTATGCGGTCGAGAAATTGCTATCTTGTTTGTACTCGCCGAGATGGGAAGTCTTCATTTGGTCTTTTCTGCGTAGCTGACTATCACAAACATTAATTCGAATGAGTAAAACAAATTGAATTGACTGAAGACATGAACAATGATCTAATAATTTGATCAAAGAGAACATGAAATACTTTTATATGGAACACCTTCTACAGAATGCGCAACGTTATTTCATAATACTGTTGTGTACGAAAGAATTGTTGGATATGATGAAATTTTAGTTTAAAATCGGATTTTCTGTTGCAGTAAATCCTTCATCAACGTAGACATTTATTGACAGCATTTGGAATGTAGTCAGATCCAAAAGTGGTGATTTATTTTTCAGTGTAATAATGATATTCCATTTATGTTAATAAATATTTTTCAATGAGAACATTTTTTTTATTGTCTATACACAGTAAGTAGTGGAATATACCTGATTATTCTAAACAAGTTCTAAACGGTAAGGTCCTTACAATAAAAACTATTGACATTATTACCACAGACAAAATTAATCAGAGAAAAAGAATCTCCGGGAGCTTTGCCAACTTTCATAGTTTGCCTACCTTTTAAAAACATTAATTTTAGGTATATTTTTCATATGTTCATACGTACTGATAGTTCCAAATCGCCGACTTTTCCAGTTAACCAACTTTATACCTTATCCTTAGATACTTCACTTTGCCAACAAATACATTGTCCATATGATATGCCATATCACCAGAATTTCCTGCATTAGTTCCTATATGGTTTTATTACAGTAACATAGGTATGATCTCTAACATATACCTAAGTACTTAACCCTTTTAACAGATTTTTAAAATAATTTAGTGTTTCATTTATAATGAAATTGTAGGTATTGTATGACAATACCTACAATTTCTACAACCTACAATACCCACAATTTTCGTTTATTTAAAAGTTTGCAAATGGATTTTTCTGTGCTGCCCCCCTAGACAAATGCCACACGCTAACTTTTGCGCAGTCGTTTCTCAGAAAAAATGTATGGAGATGACATTAGCTGCGGAAAAAATAGCGTGAAGCTGTCGTAAGCTAATGTCATTTCCATACATTTTTCTGCGGAAGGACTGCGGAAAAGTTAGCGTGTGGCATTTGTCTATCTAGTCTCTCTGTTCTTCCAAGAGACCAGCCCCCTATTATCTACATGGGTTGCTATCTAAAATGTAGAACTGTCTTTTTTGAAAGAAACTAAGATTTTGGACAATTTGAACCTTTTTAAGACGACATTTTGGGAGGTGGGCGAAAGCTACGGTAACGTAGGTCATGAGTCATGACTAGTCATGAGGGCTAAGGCAGGCCTTGTGAAGTGTAAGCTTATTTCTAAGCAACATTTTTTTATACACATACTGCGCATACATATACCTACTTACTGCCTACCTGATGGTAAGTGGTAACAGTCACTTATAGTAGGTACATGACGTGACTCCTGTTGAGTCCTGTCCCAAGTCGCATTTTGACGTCTGTCGGACGATATTTTAAGGTCGCCACAGACGTAAAAGACGTCGGTAAAGACGTCCTAGGGTACTCTATTATGATGGTCGTATGTCACAGCCTCACGAGGTCATGTTTAGACGTTTCGACGACGACTTCATGATATTTTTAAGACGGACCACCTGGGATATCATTACGAAGTCAAACAATGACGTAATATAAATGAAAGGGCGTGACTTGTAAAATACAGAACACCAGGAAAAAAAATAAAAAACCAGCCATGATATATTAAAAAAAAAATAATAGTAAAAAAATATTTTAAAAAACCATCTTTTATTTCTTGCTGGTCACTGTATCACTGTTGTAGGTACCTACATGGTTTAGATATGCTTGGACTGAGCGAGCACTGTGAGCCCGAGCATTATCTTGCATCAGAATAAAGCCATCATTATAGGGTAGTATTATAGGGTATATAGGGGGTAAATGGCACGTGTTCTTCTCAAGCAAAAGTATCCCTATAATTAGTAGTCATATTCTCTCCATCATCCATCACTAACTCCGTACGAGCTCCGAAAGTTATCCCTCTCCATACCATAACTGAACCGCCTCCGTATGCCACTGTATTTTTAATATTAGTCTGAATGTATCGTTCTCCTTGGCGTCTCTATATATTCTCTGCCTTCCATCGATCTGGCTTATGAGCACTCTACACTCATCAGTGAAAAGTACCAGCCCCCAATGGTAGATGTCCCATAGACGGTGCCGCGTCACCCTGGGGTGCCACGAAGAAAGATCAGGGGTGCCGGGAGGTAACAAAATTTTACAAGAATACAAACATTTTAATGGAATGAAAAGCCACCCGCATGGCCGGTCCACGCTCTGGGAACGGTTTAGGTGGGAAGCACACTATGGGGATGGGTGAGTGGTATCGCTGATTTCGCTAACGCTTCCAGCATAGGCCAGTGCGTGAGTCTTATGGCCATTTTCACCAACCTCTTCTTAGCTTAGGGGACTCTTAGGTGGCATGCTGTCACATTCTTTTCATTAAAGACAAAAAGTGACAGCATACGTCTTAGGGGCTACCTAAGCTAAGTAATGGTTGGTGAAATCGACCATTATTCTTGTTGAAAAGGCAGTTCTCACATTTCCCAAAGATAGGTAGATTTTTGAGCAACAGCACAAAGGACCGGAGCCAGCCGGAGTCCGGCAACGGACATATCACAGGCAGGGGGTCAGCGGGAATAAGACCTGGCTGTTGTCCCCTTCCCCCGTCTTATGACGGACGGAGGAGCTACTGGGGGGGCGTTTTTAGTAGGTAGGCTCGGGCCGTGTACGGTCTGGGGAGTATGGGGTATATACCCGAGTCCAATGGCATATCCTTGGGGCAGCCTTGTCAGCTTTCAGCCCGTTGTTGAATCGTAACGAGATTCCCCCTCCTTAAAAAAAAGAAGGTAGGTATCGCTGGAGGGACGAGGTGGAGCGGGACCTGCTGGCCCCCCAAATACGATACTGGCAAGAGGTAAGTAGTACGGAAACGAAAAGCGTTGCGTCTTGTTATGTGTCGGAGGCCAAGACTTATTTTGGGTCGCCGCGCCAAATGAAGTAAGTAGGTACCTAATTATTTTGGTACATCTACCACACGTGCTTTCTTCCCCATCCTAAGGTTGGCTGGTAGAGAAAGCTTAAGGTATTAAGGCCGCCGTTGTACACCCTGTACACGAAGAATTAATAAATGAACAAAACCCTGGACCTCCCGATCAACACCCGGTGGTCTCAACCACTAGACCTCCGGAGGAGATTTAAACCTGTGTAATTAATGACAAACCAATAAGGAGAATCTGCTTTTTATTATCAAAATCTTACTGAGAATTGTAACTTTTCTAAAGGTACGAGTATTCAAACATTATATTATCTTTTCCGACCTATTTAAAATTATTGATATCTATTTGTTAACTTGCAATGTTTTAAGCTTGTAAATTTATATTTTATCTTTAATAATATATCTATAGTTTCTTATCAATGGATAAGGGGCTAAATATTAGATAATTTGAAGTCAGTTGAGTTGGCGAGTTCTTATCGCCAACAATACTGCACTGTTATTGTAGAATATTAGTTACCTCTTTTTTTTTACGTTTATAATTCTAAAAACATGGTAAGTATGGTCTGAGTAATTGTGACATAGAGAGAGCAAGAATTCAAAGTTTATTTATTTTATTTTATTTTATTTTATTGGTGAATCAAATGACCTTATGACCCAACTTTTACAATGTTTGATAAGGGGCGAGAAGTATGGTTGGTGTTGGCGATTCTCACAGTGGTAGCTAGCTCCCAAGACCCTATTAAACTTCAAGAGTTCACAACAGGACAGTTCTCAACAAGGGGTTTTAATGGATCGTGGATATCTGGTATGAATTTTAAGTATTGGTAGATATCAGTCGCTTCACCGTTTCGTCATTTAAAATTATCATCAGGGCCTTTGGTTTCATTGTCAGCCCCCCTAGCATGACCACCGAAACACGATATGATAAAACGATATATATCGATATGAACTGTTAAAAAAAGTTAGATTTTTTAGTTATCTTAGTTATCTTGAAGTTTTGAGTATGTTTTGGATTTTGATATTGTAATTTTGGGCATTGTTAATATACCTACTTATGAATGTCGATAAAATTTCAAAGTAGCCGTTATATCTAAAATATTTTAACAGTTCATATCGATTTATCGCTATATCATAATATGTGTTTCGGTGTTCATGCTAGCTACGGGGACAGAGTCGCATGGGTCCGGCCGGAGCGGAGCGGTCCGACGTGAGAAGCGTGTGGCTTTTGTCTAGGCCGTCTGCTAGACAAAAGCCACACGCTTCTCACACGCAGTACGTTCTGCAGAAAAAAAATATTTTACAAAATTAAAAACCGACTTCAAAAACAGTAAAAATTAAAAATAATAAGAATAGGTACAGACAACATCACATCACACTTCTATATTGAAGTCAGTGCAAAACCATGATCTCCTAGAAAGTCTTCAAATTTGTCACCGACTTCAATATAGAAGTGTGATGTTGTCTGCACCTATTCTTATTATTTTTAACTTTACAGTGTTTTTGAAGGCGGTTTTTATTTTATGTAAAATAATTTTTATTTTTATCTTTTTAGTGAATAAACTCTTTTTAGTGAATTGAGAAACCCTAATTTAGTACCAGCTCACCGAAATTAAGATTTCCTTCGATTTTCATGAGATCATCAAATCCTGACTTTGTTCCAGGAGTATACTCTAACGAATACAAAAAGAATTTTGAAAATCGGTCCAGAATTGGCGGAGTTTTCGCGTAACATAATACACACAAAACACGTTGGACACACCTAAAAATTTAACGGGTTTTCCTCGATTTTTATGGGATCCCATCATCAGATCCTAACTTTGGTAGCCTTGGGACCACCCTTGGTGTATACTCTATCGAATACAAAAAGAATTTTGAAAATCAGTCCACAATTGGCGGCGTAATCGCGTAACATACACACAAAAAAACATACGCATCAAATTGAGAATCTCCTCCTTTTTTGAAGTGAGTTAAAAAATGTATGGAGATTACATTAGCAGCGGAAAAAATAAGGTGAGGTTGTCACAGGCTAATGTTATTTCCATACATTTTTTTCTGCGGAACGACTGTGGAATACTTAGCGTGTGGCTTTATGGTGGCTTTGTCTACGGGGGCTGATACGATAGTACCCTCAATTTTTATCGCTCTCGTGGTACTTGATGTTACTATTTTATATAGCAAGTGCTCTCAATGGCATAAGTGGTAGCAAGTAACACATACATTTTTCAGACATTTTTATATTTAAACTCCTTTTGAAAGGTAAACCTACACCATTTGAAGCATCACATTAAAGCAGAGTTCGAAATGGTTCGTTTTGCGATCGTCGTTAGCAAAGGGCAATTAAAATGCTATTTTATTTAAACGTAACTACAATATTAATTATATTAATAAGAGTAATTTACCATATTAAGAAGAGTCGCACACGACTGATAAAAAATACGAGCTGTTGTGGAAAATTTTCGTAATTAGTACACACAATATAGCTTGAAAGTTTCTCTATATTCGTTTTATTGACATTATTGAAATATTCGTGAGTAATTCCAGTTCGACCACTGCATTAAAGTTGTCATCTTGAGCTTCACTAATGAACTGCTGTCCTGCCAAAAATAGTTTATTTACCACTATTTCAGCAACTAAGTAACTTTTATTTACATTTATTTTATAAACAGTGGTTCGGTAGCATTACTTAAATAAGTACAATTAGTTTAACATACATAATCAAGCCAATTATCAAAACACTAGCTGTGCCCGGAAACGTAAGTTTCACTCGTTTCACGAAGCTCGACACTGTGTTTTTTTTATTTTTTGGATTAGGATTTCTCAGCTTTCTGGTGGTAATTTGAAAAATCCTTCCTAAGCCACCTACATAAGCCACCGAACCCCTGAACTGAATTTCATGCTTCACTAGTTCGGGCTCTAGATCTCAGTCTTCTTTGTTCACTCAGCTATATAACTATAAAGAAAATCAGCGATAATTGTGGTAAATTTTTCAAGGTATTTATTAGTGATACAAATTACTAATAACCAAAAAAGTAATCTAGTACCGCTAGGACCCCTAAGGGTGCAAAGGAATTACTAGTAAAACTACTGGGTGAATGTGTGTGTAATATATTTGATGCATCTACCTACTTACCTATATCGTTAAATGTGCAATTCTCCTATCAGTGAAGAGAGCGTGCTTTAGCAGTTTTTAATGCGAAAGACGGGTCCTTATGTTAGATCACAACTTAGATTACGGTCTTGAGAGTGGCTCAGCAGCACAAACACCCTTTCTCTGCCTTCGAGACTAACATCGTCAGCGAAACTAGCTATGTACCTATTGAATCAATATATCATAGCGAATCTTGATAATTTTCAGATACGGAATTTACATACACAAAGCCTGGTGAGCCTGGAATCTTCCTGTTCAATGTTCCAAATTTAAACAGCTCAGTTCTTGTCGCCGGAGAGCTTATGGTTTGTATATCTGTCTACCTGCAACTAATGAACAGTCAAAGTATTTTGTAGGTAGATATTGTTTTTATTTCAATTATTACCTGAAGGTGTATGTTCGATAAATATTTTTGAAATTGATTTTTTTAAATCTTAGAATTATGTATGTATACTTATATTACGTACCTACTCATTCATAATATACATAATTATTATTCAGATACCGCGTGCGATGCGAGATGTAATAAGCAATCTCTCATTTTATATCCCCTATCAGTTATCGTTTTAATTTTAAAAAATTTAATTCTAATAATGATCCGAGTACGAAATCAGTCTTATAAAAATTAGACATGGAGTAGGTGGTTATATAATTCAGAACATTTAATAAAATTTTCAACACACTTGCTCATAAAGTGGGTCTTATTGCTTTGCATTTAGACCCGTTATTCAGTATATTAAACATGAGTGCTTTTCACTTTACATAATGGCACAAGTGCGTTAATCTTAACACGACAAATTCTAATTTGTTCAAGATTGCAAAGTAAATATATGTCCAGTATTTAGTTTTGAATTTTGGCTGTTTGGCCCTTTTTTGTTGGCTGTATGAAGAGTTTAGCCATGCCAAGTCCGGACAGCGCGCAAAAAAAAAGGCGCGCGGCATTTTCCCGCTATTAATTTTTTTTGCCTTTTAGTTGTAATTGATAATTGATTATCTACAAATACGTCAAGTCCAAGTGAAGAAGAATCCATATTATTAACTCCGCCGGAAATAATTATGGAGGCGCAAAGCGAGAGTATAATGAGTCTCATCAGAAGGCTCAATGTCACTCAAAGGGCAATGGAAAGGGCTATGCTCGGGGTTTCTCTACGCGATCGCATCAGAAATGAAGAGATCCGTTGAAGAACTAGAGTCGCCGACATAGCCCAAATAATTGCAAACCTTAAGTGGCAGTGGGCAGGACACATAGCTCGCAGGACTGACGGCCGTTGGGGCGGAAAGGTCCTCGAGTGGCGGCCGCGTACCGGGAGACGCAGCGTTGGTAGGCCCCCCACAAGGTGGACCGACGATCTGGTGAAGGTCGCGGGAAGCCGCTGGATGCGGGAGGCGCAGGACCGATCGGTTTGGAGATCCCTAGGGGAGGCCTATGTCCAGCAGTGGGCGTCTCTTGGCTGAAATGATGAAAGCGAGAGTAATAGTTTGTTGCCGCCAAAGTCAAAGGATAAATACTTGGCGGCATACGATACTTTCATGCAGTGGAAGATTGATAAAAAAGCGCAGTCATTTTCAGAAAAAGTATTAATACCACAAGATCTTTTATTTTTCTCATAAGTGTGTTGGAAAACGTCGTATGATACACGCGCGCATTGGTCATTACGTACTCTGCTTTCTTGCTCGCCTATATCGCCTCGTCAGTCGTCAGCAATGACCGACATAGCGCGCTCGTATCATAATGTACCAATCATCCAAATCCCATCATCATGTTCGTATCATAATGTACCAATCATCCAAATCCCATCATCATGTTCATTGTCAAACATTCTATAATAATCGTTTATCATTGTCAGAGTTGATCCCCGGTTTTTAAAACGGAAGCTATGCTGGGTAGTCCTTAAAAATAAAAACCGATTTCAAAAACATCATAAGGTCAAAAATAATACCTTTATCTATGAATTACATTCTGTCATACATAAAGTATCGGCTACATTTCTCCGCTTCATTCTCAATATAATTAACTACCTACGTAGTCCCTTACGTCACACCACCAAATCTAAAACTAATTTATAAATAATATAAGAATACATGCAACATCACAGTTTTATATTGAAGTCGCACCGACTTCAAGCAATGATCTTCTGGAGAGACTAAAAAAATACATATAAGAACAATTTGCACTAACTTCAACATAAAAATGTGATGTTGCACGTATTTTTATATTATTTATGACATTGACGAAGACAATGCGTTCAATATACAGAGTGACCGTTCATTCCAAATGGAAGACTGAGAGAACATAATTATGATATTGAATTGTAATATTAGATTTTTAAAATAGTGGAGTAAAAGCGCTTTTAAAGCACAACTTTATATGTTTTGATTAATATAGAGGACTATAGGTTTTAAAATAAGTATTTTTTAAAGATGTTCTTTTGTTTTTACGCAACTGTTTGTCCATGAATAAATAAAAAAATAAAATAAAAATGAACATCATAAACAGCCTCCGTAGCATGACCACCAAAACACGATACTTATGATTAAGTGGTTTATCGCGGTCAACTGTCAAAATACGATAAAAAAAGTATTGCTGTTTTACAGTTCTCAGCAATAAACTTTTTCTCTCCTTCATGTATTTTCAGACATCTTAATCATTTATTTTTAAGGTATATGCACATAAATAGAAGGTTATAACGGCTTATTATTTTTGAATTTAAATTTGTTGAAGTACGATTTTTTTTAAATTCATAAAATGTTAAGTTCTATGTTCGATATCTGTATTCTTTATGTATGTTTACCAATTACTCTACTTATGTTTAGGAGTTTTAAAAATAGATCGGGGTTGACTGCGAGTCTCCAAAGATACTATTATTTTAAATTTTAAGTAAAAAGTAAGTTTATTTTTTTCTTTTAGCGCATTTAAATAAAAGCTTGTTTTTAAAAAGGTTTTTTTACGTTTAATTTATTTTTTACTTTTTAGTTATCACTGGACACGTTTCTCAGTCTGTTCATCTCATTCAACGCATCATTGTTGCAAGGTCGTTTGCCAGAACGTCTATACAGAATTTCAGTTCAATTGGTTAAAGATGTCTATTTCAAAATTGTTTTTTTTTTTACCTTTAGAAGTACGCCATATTGGATTAATAGTGACATCACTTTATTTTTCAAGTTATTCTTAGCAAGACCTTTTATTTGATACCCAAATTGTAGGAGTGCATTAAAAATAATTGGTCCGCCATCTTGGGTATGCCGCCATCTTGGATTTAGAATGACGTCACATAGTTAACCATGCATTTTCATCCAAACTGTGTGTATACAAAATTTCTGCTCAATCGGTTAAATATATCTGCTTCAAAATTGAGTTGCAAGATTTCACCCGAACATACTTACATACTTACCTACATTGCAAGTTAAATAAAAGCTTGTAAAAAATGACTTATTTTAAAACCTATAGTCCTCTATATTATTCTAAACATATAAAGTTGTGCTTTAAAAGCGCTTTTACTCCACTATTTAAATAAATCTAAGATTAGAATTCAATATCATATTTTCTCTCAGTCTTCCATTTGGAATGAAAATCTGTATATAATAAAATGAATCTGTATATTTAACGCATTGTCTTCGTCAATGCTTTAACACACCGGGTCAAGAGTGTCAGATTAGTTCCTAACAGTTATTGTTGAAATTCTATTAAAATCATCATTACGCAAGGTTCACCTTCTGCCCTCCCGTTACAATTTCATTAAAATCTATACTACTTAATATGTATTATAAAGCTGAAAGTTTGTTTGATTATTGGTTTGGTTGAACGCGCTAATCTCGGGAACTATGTACTGATTCAAATTAAAAAATTATTTGTGTTGGATAGTCCATTTATCAAGGAAGGCTATATAGGCTGTATAACATCACGCAACGACTAATAGGAGCTGAGCATCAATGAAAAGCGTCGGTGGACGCTGTGGACTCGGTACTTGCCTTCCAATCGGGAGGGCCAGGGCTCGATAGCGCCATGTACCAATGTGTTTTGCCTTTTTCGAATTTCATATGTACAGTAAGCTCCTTGTCAAGCTATACTGATTGACCTTTGGACCGTTCTTATGTCGCTTGTAATAGCGGCGGTTTTCGTAGTGCAAATGTAAAGCTTGAATGGGAGCTTACTGTACATGTGTCTGATGCTCCTACGGCGAAAGAAACATCGTGAGGCAACCTGCAAACATATGCGAAGACATTCACAGGTGTATGTGAAGTCGACCAATCCGCACTGGGCCAACGTGGTTGACTAAGGCCTAAACACCCTAACTTAGGGTAGGCTTGAGCCCCTCGATGGGGACGTATATGAGCTGTTATGATGATGATGATGATCAATGAAAAATGTTGCAATAACGGGAAAAAAATATATGGCGAAACGTAGTTCGCGGGCACAGCTGGTTTTACCATACAAATGCCTACTCCATTGATTTGCTACCAAATAGTAAATCAATGGCCTACTCTAACAAATAATAATTTCAGGAGTTTTTGGAGACAACTTCTCCCATCTTATCAGCAGACAGAAAATACATTTTGGCTCCTACTCAAGTGAAACAGGTGAGTAAATAAAATAGGGTAAAATAGATGAATATGTATAATAATAATAATATAGGACGAAAGTGAATTCAGCATAGCCAGGCACATACCAGCTTTAAGTCCCGCGTTAAACAACATTATATTACAAAACTATATAAGTTCAATGATCGTCAGGTATATTTTATTTCTTATTTATATGATATTTGTATAGGAATAGGTATTTATGAATAATTGTTATTATTTTATGTATTGCAATTTTTCCGTTTTGTTGTCTACTACATTTACGCACACTACTAATGTTATGGGTTGACTGGCAGAGATCTCTATAAGACATAAGTCCGCCCTTGCATACGTTATTACTGTACAAACTTTTTTTTCTTGTGTTTAGGCAATAAAGAGTATACATATATACAATTTTTTATGATGTGCACAATTTAGTTAAGGGAAAGTCTACATGCGTAAAATATCCTAATAGCAGAAACTATCGAAGTGAAAACTGTGCGGGAAAGTCTACATGCGTAAAATATCCTAATAGCAGAAACTATCGAAGTGAAAACTGTGCGAGTCATTTAGGACAAATACCTTTTCGGTGTAACGGTAGCACGAACGCACTTAATAAAATAATTTGTTCAATAGGAGAGCAAAAACAAACTACTCTCGCGATTCAATTGTAGATTAAAATAAATAGTTAAAACACTATTGGAGAAAACAACAACAAAACCAAAGGCAAAGGTGTATTAAGAATCCACATTTCGCAATTTTTTTGAATAGGTAGGTAAAGAGGACGATCCTTTTGCGTCACCTTGGTTTCCTTATGAATTTTTTCTCTTAGGTATGCTCCTTAATTCGATTTCAATAGACTACATTCATTGTTAGAGGCACTTAAAAATAGATAATAATTTTTATATGACCATTATCTTCTAATTATTGTGATAACTATATCGATAAAGTCCAACAATTGGGCAATATCCCGATGCTTAAGAGGAAACACCAAGGTCGAGAGAATTCAACAATAGGTATTTGAAAAATGTATTGCTGTCGCGCTGTGTGCCCAAGCAACTGAACTGAGCGCGATAGGGACAACTGCAGCTCGGACCGAAAATACCTATGAAAAGTACACAAAATATACGTTCCGTAGTCCCCTGTTTTCTTCGCGAAAAATTGACCGATTTAATTACTTTTTGCTTTAAAAATTAAATGTTTTGTTTTTTTTTCATATAATCTTATTCAATTTATTTGCTGGACTTTTCTTTGTTTGTTTAGTTTGTATTTGTTGGCTAAATAAACTTCAATACACATTAACTTAATAAAAAAAGGAAAACATAGGAACATGTGACACATCACTTAGACTAGTCCATTACAAAATCATTAGTACAAGTTACAGCTCTCAACACCCCTCCTTAACTTGGCCACTAACTACTCATGCACAGCCGAGTCCAGTCATACACCTTTCAAGCTTCTGTCTCGACAGTCCTTTCGTCAACATATCAGCCATCATCTCTTGTGTAGGTACATACTCTAATGCCACTAATTGAGAACTCATCATATCTCGTATATAGTGATGCTTTACATCTATGTGCTTTGTTCTCTGATGATGAACTGGATTACTTGCAATCTTGATTGCAGACTGGCTATCACTCAGCAATTTCAACGAATTTGTCTGACTATCAGTAAGTTCTCTGTACAATCTCATAAGAAATATCGACTCTCGACATGCTTCCGCTAAAGCTACATATTCCGATTCGGCACTAGACAGTGCTACAGTTTTCTGTTTTCTACTTTCCCATGAGATTGGTCCTTCTGCAAAGACAAATACAAAACCAGTGTATGATTTCCTATCACTTACATCTCCTCCGTGATCTGCATCTGCATAGCCAACTATAGGCTTTCCAGTTTTCTTGAATGTTAATTCATATTCTTTGGTTCCAGCTAAATATCTTAATACTCTTTTTGCTGCTGTCCAATGTATCGCTGTGTAACAATTGTTAAATTGGCTCAGATAGCTCGCTGCATATGCTATATCTGGTCTTGAACAAACAGCCAGATACATAATTGAACCGATTAACGATGGATTACTTGGTGGAACATAATTCTTCACCTCAGGTTTAATCAATTTCAGTTTGGTCTCTAATGGAGTACTGACACTCTTACAGTTATCCATTCCAAACATTTCTAGTATTTTCTCTAAATACTCCTTTTGATTGAGTCTTATCATTCCCTTATCTTGTCGTATCTTCATTCCTAAGAAAACATCAACTTTATCTAAATCTTTCAAATTTCTTCTCTAGCTCCTTTTTTAAAAACTTTCTATCCATTTCATTATTCCATAATAATAACAAATCATCTACGTACACTGCTTATCATCAAACTGTTTATTATTTTTCTCATATAAACATATGGTTCATTCTCTGATCTCTTGAAGCCTAGCCCTAACAGTGCATTGTTGAGTTTATCATACCAAGCACGAGGTGCCTGCTTCAAACCATAAAGTGCTTTTCTTAAATGGCATACATAATTCTCTTTGCCTTTTTCTTCGAATCCTTTAGGCTGCTTCATATAGACCTTCTCTGTGAAGTCACCGTTTAAAAATGCAGTAACTACGTCCATATGATCAATATGTAATTGATTCTCTGCTGCAATGGCTAGAAGTAGTCTCAACGTACTATGACGTACCACTGGTGAAAAAGTTTCATTATAGTCAACTCCTTTCACTTGAGTAAAACCACGAGCAACAAGTTTGGCTTTATACCTAATCATCTCTCCTAGTTCTCTTTTGATTTTAAATAGCCATTTAGAATCAACAAAATTTCCTTTCACATCGTCTACTAAAGACCATGTTCCGTTTTTCTGCAATGAATTCAATTCTGATTCAATAGCTTTACGCCATTCCTCCTTATCATCTCTAGATAAAGCTTCTTCTATGGTCAGAGGATCATCCCTAACTCTTTCTTTTACTTGATAAAGAAAATAATAATTGAAATTAGTGGGTCTTCTTTCCCGTAATGGATACCTTCTCTCTGCTGGTTCCACAATTTCAACTTCTCTAGAAGTGGACGGCTCACCTACTTCTTCTATACAATCAAAATGGTTATTATTTTCAACTGCATTTTCAAATTCTTCATCATCTCTATCATCAAGTTCACGAATAGTTACCGGTATATCTTTTGTAGATGTCGTGGCTTCTTCTATTCCAGACTCATGGCTTACTGGTGAAAGTACAACAACTTGCTCAGTGGCTTGTTTGTTATTTTCTAAAGTTCTTTTTGTCCTATATATATCCTCGTGGAAAACGACATCTCTTGCTTTATAAAGCTTGTGTGTTTTAGGATGTATTAGACGAAAACCTTTTGTTGTTTCACAGTATCCTACAAATATTAGGTCCAAACTCTTCGGATCCAGTTTCCTTCTCTTCGCATCTGGAACATGCATAAACGCTTTGCATCCGAAAACACGTAAAAAACTTAAATCTACTTTTCTACCAGTCCAAGCTTCATCAGAAGTCATTCCTGCGACAGCTCTAGTGGGTGATCTATTTTTTAGAAAAACTGATGTGAGGACTGCTTCTGCCCAATAAATTTTTGGCAAGTTTGCTTCTGCAAGCATACTTCTTGCCCGTTCCATAATCGTTCTATTAGCTCTCTCGCTAACACCATTTTGTTCAGGTGTATAGTCTACAGTTAATTGATGAACTATACCATAATTTTTTTAAAATCGCTAATACGATTATTGACGTACTCTTTACCATTGTCACTACGAAGAGTTTTTATTTTGAAACCTGTTTGATTTTCAACCAGATTTTTAAAATCAACTAGTTTCGAATAAAATTCACTCTTTTCTTTTAGTAAGTAGACAACAGTTTTTCTCGTTTTATCATCAATAAACGTTAAAAAATAACGACAACTTGAGAACGATTTTACCTCCATGGGACCACATACGTCACTATGAACTAATTCAAGAATATTACTAGCTCTATTTGCCTTAGTTTTTGGAAAAGGTAAAGAGGTTTGCTTACCCTTAAGACATGCAGAACATTCTAATGTAGAGTCAGGATCCCTGAAGTTCATACCCTATGACATTTTATCTCTAAGTATTTTCATGTTGCTTATTCCTAAATGACCGAGCCGACGATGCCAAATTTCATAATCATCTTCAAAATAATGTAGTTTTTAAAGCTGAAACAAAATTGGCATTAGAGTTAGGTTTAAAAGTGTAGATACCTCTTTCTTCCTTACAAACACAACTCACAGTCCGTTGTATTCTACAGTCATTTTCGGCATAAATCCCACAACCTCTCTTTGAAAATACTAGTATCTTACTTCTCTTTACAAACGTACTTACACTCAACAGGTTAGTTGCAAAGTTAGGTACATGCAATGCTCCATTCATGCTTTAAGCATACATCTCCACGTCCTTCACCATTCACTCTACTCCCATTCGCGCATGTAACTTGTACAGGCTTTTCTAACTGTACAAAATTCTCTATCCAGTCTCTTCTACATGTCATATGCGACGATGCTCCAGAGTCCAGAATCCATTCGTCACTTCGTGAAACTGAAGTAGCCATGGCGCTTAAATTGGCTTCACTCTTCTTGTTCACTGGGTTTTTGGAACAATTCAAAGCCTTGTGGTTTCCTTTGCAGATGAAGCATTTAATCTGATGTTTCTTCTGCTTTCCCTTTTCTCTTTTGGAAACCATAGCACTCGAAGAAGAACTCTCAGAATAGTCTACTGTTTTCTTCTCTATTTGTAACAGTTTTGACTTCACGTAGTCTGTAGTTAGCACTTTGTTGCTATTCTCTATAGCCATTTTCATCGGCGCGAATTCATCGCCCAAACCTTGCAATATCAAGGTTGCTAACAGTTCGTCGTCCAGCTCATTGCCCATGTGTTCAAATTGTTGTGCAATGTTTAGTATAGCTGTAACATACTCTCGTGGCGAATCATACATAGACAACTTTTGGCTCACTATTTTTCCAAGTAACAAACAGCGATTGTTAACGCCCTTATCTTCAAAGGCTGTCCGGAATGCCTGCCAACTCTTTTTGGCTGTCTTGCTCTTATGAGCGTGAACTAGGCAGTGTGGTTGCACCATAAGTAAAATTCTAGCTCTAGCTTTGGCATCTCTTTTCATACCTTCTTTGTCGGTGGGTTGCGGCGTCTCCTCTACATATTCCCAAAGGTCTTTAGCTACTAGAAGTAGTTCCATTTGGATCTTCCATGTGGAATAATTTGACATACCATCCAGTATTTCAAAAGATGTAGAAAAACAACCATTCGCACTTGCGCATTCTTCTAAAATTGTGTTGAAACTTTCCGAAAAAAATATACTTTTATTTTTCGCTAGATAGTTTTCGATTTATCGATATAAAAATATATATCCCAAATTTCACATTTTTTTTTTTACTTTTGTTTCATCGCTCTGCTACCGTGTTGATAGGTTGACATATATTTTAAAAGGTGACACATCACTTAGACTAGTCCATTACAAACTCATAAATAAGTCGAGTAGCCAGTACAAGCTACAGCTCTCAACAACATGCTTATAGTGGCCATTGATTTTATTGGAAAAAATAGAGCATCTATTGCCATTATCCAGCAAGGAAACAGGGGACTACGTTTATATGGAAAAACGGCCTGTAAGATTTCCTCTTAAAAGTAATGTTTACAATTAATGATTTTGAATGAATGATTATACTATAAGGAGGAGATTTTTTTAAATATTACAATTTAATCTATAGAACAGAAAATACAGGAATTAGTTAAGATTAAATAATGATTTAATGACCACAATTTATGTTTCAGGTTTATCGATATTCAAGGACTGCTCTGTTTAATTTATACGAAATTGAAAGTGGGTGAGTTAATGACTATTGATTCAGTGCACATTGTAATCGAGTTAGTAAAGGGGGACATTATGGATCCAGCGAGTAGTCCGGTGTACGAGTATTGCCTCGATGCTCCACAATGGCTTTACACTCGCCTGGTGACTGGGTACTGTCCAACTTTAGTGCAGCTTACCAACTAATTATTAATTGAATTTGAATGAAATGATTTTTCTCTCAATTATTATGTCATATTCTGTGTATTGGATAAATTAATAATCTTAATGATGTCATTTCAAACTTTTAGCAAAAATGTGTCAATAGCAGACCGCCAGCGGCTGCAGCTGTGTATATTCGGCGGCGGGCATTCACTGGCGTACGTGCTAGACAACAACCTATATTATTTGCCCGAGAACAGCTCGCAAGCGATTCCTATCACCAATGACGGAGTCGTCGGCGTCATTTATAATGGACACACGGATTGGGTCTACGAAGGTTTGTGGGGGACACTTAATAGTAATTTTTTGAAATCACAAACGCAAGAATAGTGTGTGGCTAGAAAGAATCGTGACATTCTGATTGTGGTATGTGGAATATCAATACGATAGTGCTCTGGGTTTTAACAATTCCTATCTGAGTGAGATGATTCAGCAAGTAAATATCTCATAGGTTACAAAGGGAGTTCCACAGAGTTCAATTCTATGTCCTTTCCTATTTTTAATATAAATTGACGACTTGCTGTACAGGGCTCTGCCATAATCGCTTAGGTATAGCAAGGCTTAAGCAGTATTGAAACAGAGACACCGCTCTTGCTGCGAAATAGTGTTGGCTCTGATATACATTTATCAACTGCTGAGTACTGTAAAGAATTAGGTTTCTTAAAATAGAAGTGTATAATATTAATTTTCTAACAATTTTTGTATACATAAAACTAGACAGCACAAACAACACATAAGACACAATGTACAAAGGATCTGCTTATTTCATAAATGAAATTTCTTCCAGCAGACCCGCGAAAGGAGAAATTGTAATGTAATAATATTTGCGTGTACAGCAGAAAACGATCAAATATAAAAAAAAGTAATAAATAACAAAGTAGATAAAAAAAAAATTAAAATACCAAACAGCTATAAACATACATACTATAATTAAGACAAGGACAGATAGTATTCCCTTATACGCCGCTTGAATGAGCAGATGGTTTGACAATCGTTCCTTTCATCTCCAAAATTATTTTCAGAGGATGTTATGTATACGGGACAAGCGACATGGTTTTCGCCTGATGGCCGGTACTTAGCTTTCGCTAGCTTTGATGACACTCTAGTGAATAGTTCCTCCTACTATTACTACGAGGATATGAGCGACCCTGATGATATTTACCCAGAACTCGTTGAATTAAAGTATCCGAAGGTGAGAAGCACTAACTTCAATTTGCTGCTTAACATTTGGTTGCTGAGACTTTATAATAACGTTACATGTGGAAGATATTCTATTTGTGTTATACTGATAAATATCAGTATAAAAAAAATAGAATACCTGTTCAGGCCACGGAACGCCTGATTATTTTAACGCTGCAAAACTCACACACGACTGCACGTCATCCAATACGTGAAATCATTGCGGTTTGAGACTCCATTTGCAACGCATCATCTGTCCTAAATTATTTTGTATTATTTTATTGCAAATAATTGCATTCAAGTAAATCCAGTTATCAAGCAGTTTTTGGGTCTCATTTCTACATATAACCTATCGCAATCAATACCTTCCTAATAGAATACGTTAGTCAATCCTCTTGTCACTTAGCATGTAAAGGTTGCAACGTTGATCGTCATTACATTCTAGGCATATTTTCGACACATACTTACATTTTTCAGGCCGGAGATGTTAACCCGACGGTAAAACTGCGCGTTGTTGACCTTACAACGTTGAATGCTGAGAATGCTAGCATTGAGTTCATTAATCTGGAAGCACCTGTTGATTACGTAACCAATGATCATATCCTTGGCGGAGTAACTTGGACGAGTGCAAACGAAATAGCTGTGCATTGGTTAAATAGACGACAGAATGATACAGTACTTAAGATTTGCAACATTCAATCGCTAGCATGTCAGGTAAAATTTTAATATATTTTTAGGGGTACGTTAACACATTATTTTTATTTTTGGGATGTGTAAGGGTTCGGAATAACATTATTCGTAATTCAAGTCAACCTTTTCTGCTTGTGGAACACCCTGTTGACGTTGCTGACTAGGCCCTGGCGGCTACTTAAATTAACCAATCGGTGTTGGCAGAGTAATGACAAATGTATTTTGTGGTTACCCTCGAAACGGTTAGACATAACGGACCGCGGCCCCTAATTCCTGGCTCCCCTGCTATGCCTGATCACCGCAGTCTTTGATTAAGAGGTAGGCAGGGAATGCGAAAAAGCTACGAGTACCGGAAGGCCGCCATAAGCATCCGACTAGGGTATGCAGTTTCATTTTTCGTCAGTTTTAAAATGGTGAATGTATGAAACTAACTGACGAGTTAAGTATTGGATGAAAAACAAAGTTTTGCGACAATAATCAAGACGTATTACACCTAAAGGGCCAAAATTGTAATAAAAATACGAGAGTTTGTTAGGGAAGTCACAATTCTTAATGCATTTTGTATGATATGCTTTTAATTATCCAGAAAAAAAAGTATTTTGTGGTTGGGAAGCAAAAGGAAATAACATGTGTGATAGAAGCTAATTCTTTTGAAACCTTGTTTATGACTTGATATTTTTTATTTCATAAAAGATGTAAAGAAATTCTAGCTTACAACAGCTTAGTAAGTCTTATTAGAATTACTAAGCTGTTTAAAATGACAATGAAAATACTACTGCATCATCTATAATATGAGATATAAATGTCAGTTTTCGTACCATTTGATTCGGTAGGTAACTTAATTGCAGGAAGAGCGTCGCTCCCAATCTAATGGGTGGGTTCCCATCGCACTGCCGAGATTCAGCTCTGATGGGTCGTACTATATATCGACGCGGTGGTCGCTGCCCCAAGCGAATGGGTACATCTGGCAACATCTGTACCAGACCATCAGAGTTAACGGGGAGTTCGTGTCGAGTTCAATCACGCCCGGAGCCTTCACTGTCAACAATTTCGTTGGCATGAACGAAGAACAGTTTGTTTTGTAAGTGTTAGATAGGTATCTAATAATAATCGATCCGAACAAGATCCGAACTCAATCAATCAATTCTGGGTACTTATATTTAAATTATAGCTCGTCTCGCGCTGTTCGCTTGATTTGTAGGTTATATAGTACCTACATAGTCTGTAGTGCCAGTACTTCGGTTAACCGCACGACTGATACTGCATCGTAGAAAGTGGCAAAGCTAAGGACCCTTTTACATTGTGACTTTTTGCAGCGATACAAACGCGCGTTTTACAGTTGCGCGATTGCATTGCCATACTCGCGATACATACGCTGCACGTGCGTAGCGATGCACACGCATATTTGTATCGATTCAGATGGGGGGTAAAGAAGTTCTTGAAATGTGGAATATGACATCCGATAACAACGAAATAACTTTTTACTGTGGTATCTTGATTTTTTTAATGTTTTAAATACAATTAAATCGGGTCTATATCGCGGTAAATAACTACCTATATTGACTTCCTGTTTCCCGACGTTTCGGCCGAATTGCATTAGGCCGTTGTCACGGGATGACTTTAATGGTGACACGTCGTTATTTCACTTGTAAATGGATGCACCCAATAATTCCGTAGTCTGCGTTTACATTTCTTATATAGATATATATATAGATGATGGCGCTAGCGTGCCACGATAAACGTTAGCTCTGTGTAAATTATTTCTTTAAAAATAATTAAGGACAACTTTTATCGCTCATTGTGTAAAAATTAACAGTGTTATAAACCAAACAAGACGTATAAATGTTATCTATCCAAAATATTGCGTGACAAACAAATTATTGTGCAAAAACGAAGTGTCGTGTAATCACGGAAATTATTTTGTGAACGAGGAAATCTTTAACTATTCTCTGCATTGTAAAAGATAAAATGACCTACAGAAAATAAACGGACAACGGTTGAAACTGTGAGTACAACAAAAATTTTAAAATAATCGCAAAATATCAAGTGAAAATCCGTTAGACAGTTAAAAATAGGTAAACAAAAGACAGCTGATTCATTCATCTTAAGCGATTGTCGATCGATGATAGTGCTGCCATCTTATCATATTACGGAGAAATGCATAAAAGGCTGGATGGACGCCATCTATGACTGCAAGCTACAACTACACAGTTAAAGAAAGCAATCTTATTTTTGACATTTAACAGCGACTACTACTAATTTTACTAATTGCCGCGAGATGGCACTAAAATGCAAATTATGTGAAAAAGCAATTATTGATAGAAATTATTTAACTTGCAAAACTTGTAACAATGAATTTCACATAGTCTGTAGAAACGTATCTGCTAAAAGGTTTTATTTGATGACGAAAGAAAACCGGACGAATTGGGAATGTGCGGACTGTTTAAATTCGATTCAACAACATGATAATTACAAAATCAATATATCAATACAAAATTCTTTCGAGTCCCTACCGGATGAAGAATACGTAGAATATTCTTCCCCATCAGCAATAAATACCCAACTGAACAATAGTTGTCCCAATTTATTGAGATTAAATATTGAAGAAAAACTTGAAGAATTAGAAAACCAGAAAAAAAAATTACAGGAAAAATTGCAGATCGCAGAAAATGAAATAGAAATCCTATTATGTGAAAATTCTAAATTAAAGAAACTATTGACTAAAAATGAGACAAAAACAAAATATTTGGCTGATATATGTAATTCTAGCTCGAAAAAAAACATTACATTACGGAACAAAAGAAAAAGCATCAGTCGCGTATTAGACTTTTCACAATTAGAGAAAGACGATATTAGTACACCAAAAATACTTAAAACAATGCCCTCAAGCCCCTCAAGGATTACAGATGTGAACAGCAGACCCGATGGATCGTGTTTAATCTCACAACACTGTGAAATTGACAGCAACCAGGCAACAGATGTCGCTACTGAGATGAAAACAAACAAGGCAAACATTCACATAATCGGTGATGAACAAGTACGAGGCCTGGCCAAAAATATAATAAAAACTCGCACTGGGAAGTGGAACGATAACTATAAGGTTACTGCTATGGTGAAACCATTCGCATCTAGTTCGCAGGTGTTAACTAGTTGTAATTATTTGAAAGACTCTCTAAACAAAGAAGACATATTAATTGTATCTTTAGGATGTAATGACAAAAACCCGTACGTAGTTATTTCAAATGTATGCAACTTGTTATGTAATATTAAGAACTGTAAAATATTTCTTCTTGGCATACAGTATAATGATTATATTAATGTATCTAAATTAAACGCAAAAATTAATCTAATTGTACAAAACTACACAAATTGCAAATTTATAGACATCAACCGCCTTTACAATTATTATTCATTAGGAAAAATGACATTTATGAATTTAATTAATTTTAAAATTAATCTAGAAATTGACCACATTAAGTATGTAAATGACTTCGTTATAAATATTCTTAAATGTATGGACAATCACAGGAAAAATAGTAGCTTAAGGAATATTAGATACAATTGCAAAAATTCGGTACAATACAAGAAAGGCACAATACCGTTTTATTTTCCCATTTTGGATTTACCTACTAAATTTCAAAAATTGCGTTTAGAGTCACCCCAAAATGCAACTTGTTTTCGTCCCTAAAGTACGTAAAAAATTTATAATTTTTCACCAAAATATACAGGGCCTGTTATCAAAAAAAGAGTTAATAGAGATTGCATTAACCGACTTTGAATCTAGTTCATGCCCTGATGTCTTGTGTTTCTCAGAAACTTTTATAAAGAATGGCGAGGAGAAAAATATACACATAAACAATTATGAACTTGCTGCGCATTACTCGAGGAACAACAAAAGGGGAGGTACATGCATTTTGGTTCGAAAAGGTATATCTTTTGATAAAATCTGCATTTTTAAGGAAATATCAGCTAACTTCCACTTCGAATGTTGCTGCATCAGTATTCCTTTGGAAAATGTTATTATTGTTTGCTTATACAGATCGTCCACTGCTACGAAAAAAAGACACTATGAATACTTTTTTGACAAATTGCGTTTATTACTCAACAAATATCTACACAAATATATAAAAAAAAGAATAATAATTATAGGAGACATTAACATAAACACACTAATTGATAATAGTAATACCAAACAGTTCACAGATATCCTAAAAAACTACGGCTTAAAACAGCATATAACTGACCCCACTAGGGGGAACTCGTGCTTGGATCATGTTTTAAGTAATATTCCAAAGGCATCTGGCTCATTGCTCCATCTCTGGTTATCTGATCACAATACAGCCCAAGTGTTGAGTTTTGAGTCAAAAAAGAAATCAATAGCACCACGGATTATATATGCTTATAAAAGATGTTACTCTCAGGAAAATATTAATAAATTCCTGGGTTATCTAGGAAGCTTGTCATTTTCTGAAGTATACAATGAAAACGACCCAAATACTGCATTCAATATATTTCATGATTGGTTAAGTTTGTTGTATACGCTTTGTTTTCCATTCATAAAAATAAAAGTCAACACTAAGCCCAATTTACATTGGATAACCAAAGGTATAAGAAAAAGTTGTGTTAAGAATAGATTGTTAAGACATAAGTACTATGCTAAAACAAATGCTATTAACGGATTTAAATACAGGAAATATTCAAAATTATTGAAAAAATGTATACTTATAGCCAAAAAAAATACAAATAATAAGTATATTTTAAAAAGCAAAAATATATGCAAAGCAACATGGAAGGTCATACAAACCGAATCGCATTCAACGTCAAATCATAATAATTACATAGATAATATTGAATATAATAACAAGAATATTAATGATCCTAATGAAATAGCGACTACTTTTAATGAATATTTTAATAATCTGAACAATGAAATAAATTTTGACAATAATAATGTATTTCAAAACTCTTATGACAATTTAAATAAATTAAATAATTCAATTTATCTTTCTCCCGTTGACGAATCTTATATTAGAAGAGTAATAATGACATTGAATAATACACACTCTGAGGGTTACGATAACATATGTACAAGTATAGTCAAAACTTGTAAAGATCAAATAAGTCCAGTGTTATCTTACCTCGTAAACTTATCTCTAGAGACTGGAACATTTCCCGACAGATTGAAACAATCCATAGTGAAACCTCTATTTAAGAAAGGGTCTAAGTTACTATTAAATAATTATCGACCTATAACACTTATACCTATTTTATCAAAGATTTACGAAAAGGTTATGCAAAATAAACTTGTTTCCTTTTTTGATAAATACAACATTATTACAGACAATCAATATGGATTCCAAAAAAATAGGTCTACTGCACACGCAGCCTTTAATTTGATTGATTCAACTCTTAGAGCCTTAAATGACAACAAGTTTACAACGGTTTTATTCTTTGATATGTCAAAGGCATTTGATTTTGTCTCGCACAGCCAACTACTTTTCAAATTAGAACAGAGTGGTATTAGAGGTAACGCGCTAAACTGGATCAAATCTTACTTGCAAAATAGGATGCAATCAGTCGAAATAAGTCAACTTGACTCCAAAAATACACTACAAAAATACAAATCAGAGCTTAAATTAAACAGATTTGGAGTACCGCAAGGTAGCATCCTTGGCCCTCTACTGTTTCTTATATATATTAACGACTTACCAAACATTACGAAACACAAAAGTGTCTTGTTCGCAGATGACATATCAGTTATAGTCACCACAAATCAAGAAAAAAAAGTACTTGATCATGAACAAGACATACATGAAACATTAGTAACAATAATAAATTGGCTTAAGCATAATAATTTAAGAATAAATATTGACAAAACTAATTTTATTAATTTTAATACAAAATTGACATTAGATATACATTATAATAACAAAGTACTCAAAGGTTCAGATGTCACGAGATTCCTTGGAATCAACATTGACAAAAATATTGACTGGAAGACACAGGTAGATAACGTATGCAATAAGGTTAACAGCTTTGCATTTGCTCTATTTAAATTGACAAAAACAGCGACAAAAAGTACGGCTCTGACAGCCTACTTTGCATATGTGGAGTCTGTTTTGCGATATGGTCTTATACTTTGGGGTAATAGCACGGATATAAAAAGGGCATTCATTGCACAAAAAAAGTGTATAAGAGCAATTTGCGGAATCGCTCCTGATGTTTCATGCAAACCATTTTTTATAACTTTAAACATAATGCCCCTTCCCTGCCTATACATATTCGAAGTCGCCAAATTTGTAAAATCAAATACACGTTATTTTAAAACTGCTCACGACTTATTTCCGAGAAATACCAGACATTGTGATAGACTGCTCATTGACGTAATTCCGAAAAGTGCGCGATTCAAGAAAAACTGTTTTTACATGTGTATCCAAATATATAATAAGATACCTCAGGAAATAAAAGACAAGCCTTTAAATATATTTAAAAATGAACTCAAAAAATGGCTCGTGGAACGCACTTTCTACTCTGTCCAAGAATTTTTAAACTACAGAACTGTTAGGTAACTCATGGACATAAAAAATGTATTTGAATTGTGACTGACATTTTTAATAATTTTTTATTTTTTATTGACATTGTATTATAATTTTTAATCTTGACATAATTTGTGATTGATATTATTAAATTTGAGGAGTTTTTTTTTATAATAGAAATTGTTATTTATCGAATTAGTATTATTAATTTTAAATTTCACTGATAGTTAGTTATTATTATAATTTTGCATGCTATCTGTGTATGGCTGAATAAGCTGAATTTTATGTTACCTGACCATCTTCAGTGTACCTTGTTCATATGCAAATAAATAAATTTGAATTTGAATTTGAATTTGAATTCATTAATAGTAATAAAACAGAAAGCATAATTAAAACTATTTCTTCAAGCGAACTCATCGCGCTGCGGCTGTCGACTAAATACTGAACGTTTTGCATCGTTGCGTTTGTATTCACCTGTATCGCGTTTATATCGATGCTGTATCGCGTTTGCATCGCGATTGTATCACTACAGTCTATGCGGCTAGTTACTGAATCGCGACTTCAGCGCGATTGTATCTCTTCTTTGAGTAGCGTGTGTGTACGATTTGCGACTGTATCGATGCTGCATCGCGACTGTATCGCTGGAAAAAGTCGCAATGTAAAAAGACCCTAATAGTTGTTTTTAACTGTGCGAGCCTTTGGTGCGATAGGTAAAACGTCACTAAGACTTTAGCTAGCTAAGCGTTTTTTAAAATTTTACGAGAAAAAATAAATTCATGTAAATTTTTCTAAGGCTTACACCCTGGTAGGGTTATCTGTACCTATTTTATTTCCTCGGTGCGCCTACAGCTACTCAGATGGTTTACAATGTTGTAACTCAAGATTGGCCAATCAGAACGACGATGGTGGGCCATAGGTTAAGTATAGCTGCTATAAACACTTTATGTTTGGGGTTATGAAACTTTATAAATATTCTAAAACGAACATTAATCATGCAAATAAATCAAATACAAGAAAATAATTTCGTCTCCGGCGGGACTCGAACCCGCGTCTCCAACATATCGTAGTCCAGTGGTTGTCCTGTATTGATCCCTTTTTAACAGACTTAAAACACTGAAAAGTTAAAAATAATATAAGAATGATCGGTCGGTGCCAAACGATGATCTCCTAGAAAGTCTTAAAATTTGTCACCGACTTCAATATAGAAGTGTGATGTTGTCTGTACCTATTCTTATATTATTTTTAACTTTTCAGTGTTTTTGAAGTCGGTTTTTATTTTTTGTAAAATATTTTTTATTTTTAACTTTTTAGTGAATGAAATCTTTTTAGTGCGAGAAACCCTAATTAGTGTGTATGTATGTTTAATACGCGATTACGCCGCCAATTGTGGACCGATTTTCAAAATTCTTTTTGTATTCGATAGAGTATACTCCTGGGGTGGCCAAAGTCAGGATCTGATGATGAGATTCCATTAAAATCGAGAGAAACCCTAATTTAAATTCACTAAAATGAAAATGATTTCATTAACTAAAAAAATAAAAAAAAATAATACTTTAGTATATTTATATATAAGTTTAGTATATTTATATATAATATAAATATACTTTAGCTTAACAAAGTACAAAAAATATTTTACATAAAATAAAAACCGACTTCAAAAACACTGCAAAGTTAAAATAATATAAGAATAGGTACATACAACATCACACTTCTTTATCGAAGTCGGTGCCAAACGATGATCTCCTATGATAAAATTTTAAGACTTTCTAGGAGATCATAGTTTGGCACTGACTTCAATAAAGAAGTGTTATGTTGTCTGTACCTATTCTTATACATAATTATTTTTAACTTTTTAGTGTCTTTGAAGTCGGTTTTTATCTACACTAATTAGTGTTGCCCAAATTCAGTCTTGGTCTTGCAGTCTTGGTCTTGTTCTTGCGTTTTTGTAAGACCAAGACCAACAACAAGACCGCGTATTTTTAGCAAGACCAAGACCAAGACTGACCGTGCAAGACTTGAGCAAGAACAAGACATAGCCTGCAAGACTCTTGCGTCTTGCAGCTAGGACTTAGCGCTATTTCACTGAGTAGTTAGGTGTAACAGTTCGGTGTATAGGTAGGTACGCTTAGGAATTCTATGAGACGCAAAAAACTGTATCAAAGAATATGAAAAACTGGACCTATGCGCATTACGACTAATACCATAAACATAGCGAATAAAAAAATATCTATTAAAATCAAACTGAGTGCATGCATAGTTATGTTTTAACCATCGGCACTTTGACAATGCGGCATCAAAGGTTTTGTACTTACTTCTCAAAGAAATTTGCCGCTTTTCGGAAGTACATGGTTATGATACACGCGCCGGCGGCTTCTTTTGAAATCTAAAACAATCGTTGCCGCCACGCCGAAATCATAACATTTGACACTATTTGCGTACTATAAATAAAGGAATTATTTTAATTCCAGTCATTTCCAATTGAGCTGTGCTTCGAGTCTAACTTAATAATTGTTTTTACTAATTCTCGTTGTTTTCTAAAAATGTATCACGTGTACAATTTAATATGAGTGACGAAGATTCAAATTATTCTAGTCCGAGTAACGAGAGTTTGAGTCACAGATCTAAAAGACCCAAAAGCAAATTTGAGGAGTTTTTCGAAATAATTCATGCATCCCAAACTGCCTTCTGTAAATTGTGCCAACATAAAAAGATTGAAATAAAAATGAAGAACAGAAACACTTCAGGCTTAAGGAAACATCTAATATCTTTCCACAAAAAGGAATCAGAAATATTTCTTCCTGTTAAACCAAAATTAAGTGGAGATATCACAAGCTTTTTAGTAACCGCTGGAAGAAGTGGACAGGTAAGAATATTTTTTTAACAGTTAAAAGAATTTTAACTCCGCGTAGCTATTCATGCGATACTTTCAAAAACGCCATTAACTTACGTAAGTATTTTTGAGTTAGTGGTGTTTTCATCTAGGGGTGCGACATATTAAGTATGTAATTATCGTCTTAAATATTTTTTATAAACACCCATATTTTCATTTAATCGGCCAGTAACAACTAAGTACTTTATTTTGGTAAATTACAGTACAGTGCAACCTTAATATAACAAATATCAATTTAACGATTTTCTCGATTTAACAACAACAAACCTCCTCCTCTTATACGCTCAAACCTAGTATGTTTTAAATAATAACACAAGATTTATTGTTTTGCTTCAGTCGGAAAACAGCAGTGACAACATCACGACAGCTACAGTTGATTGGGTGGTGAAAAAATATCTTCCCTTCTCATTTTTCGATGACGAAGCTACACAAGTATATTTTCGACGTATTTGCCCTAATATGGTGTTTCCTAAAAGGTCTACACTTAGAAGGAAAGTCAAAGAGCGATTTGAAGAGCTCCAATTGAATCTCAAGGAACGACTTCAACAATTATCATCTAAAATGTCTTTTACCATTGATGGGTGGACGTCAATTGCTGGTAGGAGTTACTACGGGGTTACTATTCATTATATAGACAACGCATGGAAGTATCAATCTGTAGTTCTTGATTTTATACCATCACGCGGTCGACATACTGGGGAAGATATTGCAACGATTTTCCATGAATGTTTATTGGAATATGGCATAATTGATAAATTACAAGGTATCACGGTCGACAACGCAACTGCAAATACCAAATTTATGTATGAACTGGGCAAACAGCTGCCGCCACACTTTGATTCAGACAATCAACATTTCCGGTGCTTTGCTCACATTTTAAACCTTGGTGTACAAGATTTATTAAAGACCTTAGCATTACACTGTGAGTCTGACACTAACGCGCAAGATCAGCAGTACGAAGACTATGCAGACGAAACTGAGGATGAGGAAGATGAAGAATCTGCACCAAATATTGCTGACTCGCGTACATCTGTAACAAAGTTACGCAGTATTTCCAGTAAAATAAAAAGAAGTGAGATAGTGAAGAAGAAGTTTCAGTCTGCTTGTGAAGCAGCTGGCGTGCCATCAAATCTAAATGCCATTCTTGACTGTCCAACGAGATGGAATTCCACACATGATATGATTGGATTTGGTTTAAAAGTGAGAGCGGGCATTGACATATTGTGCAGTTCTGTCACCGAATTAAATGATTTTCAAATCACAGCTAATGAATGGCAGGTACTCGAAAAATTACATAAATTTCTAATAAACTTTAAACTTTTAAGTACAAAACTTGGTGGAGACAAATATGTTACATTACCGCTAGTCATTGTATCATTCAATCTCTTGCTAGATAAAATTGAATCCATGGTAAAACAGTTAGATGAGAAACCTAATCGATCTGAAGTGGATGAAAGGCTCATTCTAGCTTTCCAAGCAGCTCGAGACAAAATGCTTAAACATTACAAGAAGAGCAACTGGATTTATTGTACTTCTTTAATTTTAGACCCAAGGCATAAGGCTCAGACTTTTGACCTGACAATGTGGGGGAAGCAACTTAAAACAGAAAGTCTGCGCAAGTTCAATGAACTTTATGAAGAATATAAAAGTCTACACTCACTGAACAAATCTCTGGAATTACCAGAAAAAGAAAATAAAGTATGTGATGAAGATGAAGACGTAATAGACTTTGATAAACTCTATGAATGTCCCTCGACGTCATCTGGATCTTGTCTTCAAGGCTTAGTGATAGACGAGTTGGAGGAGTACCTGAGAAAACCAAGAACTGCCAGCTCGGAAGACATTTTAGATTGGTGGAGGACGCATGAGACAGAGTATCCAATTTTATCGAAAATGGCCCGTGATTTTCTCTCAATACCTGCAACTTCAGTACCTGCTGAGAGGTTATTTTCAAAAGCATCATTAGTAATTAGAAAACATAGAAATAGGTTAAGTGATGAGTCAGCCAGATGGTTACTTTGTATTAATTCTTGGTCAAAAGAATTGATATAAAGTATCATAACCTAATGATAAAGCTGTTGATTTGTGTTGTATTTTATTTTTTATTCAAATAAATGATAAATCGTAAAACTCTTTTATTAAATTTCTTATAAGTTGAGGGTTCAATCTCTTTGTAGACAGATAAGTATTGTTCTTTAAAATACAGTCAAGTTATTGTAATTAATTTGTTTTTTTACATGTTTTAGCAAATGTAAGCTTATAAATCATAAATGTTTATTAAGAAACAGTTACTTCCATGGAAAACGACATATAGGTCAGTTGATTTTTCGAATTTCTTATCAAATCTTCAGTTATTTATTAATCTGCTTGATCTTTACTATGGCTATGTTAATTCAAGCTCACAATGTTCCAATTCTAATACGTTTTTCTAAGATTTAAAGTAAACTTTAATAAATAGTAATAGACTAATAGGTAATTGCAAGACTTGCAAGACTCTTGCTGCAAGACCAAGACCAAGACCAAGACTGGGAGCGCAAGACCAAGACCAAGACCAAGACCAGGTGTATTGGCGCAAGACCAAGACCAAGACTGGCTAAGTCTCGTCTTGTTCTTGCATTTGGGCAACACTAACACTAATATTATAAAGAGGAAAACTTTGTTTGTTAGGTTGTAATGTTGTAATGAATAGGCTCAAAAACTACTGGACCGTTTTTAAAAATTCTTTCATCTGTCGAAAGCTACATTATCCACGAGTAACATAGGCTAAATTTTATTTTGGAAAAAAATAGGGTTACGTAAGATATTTGGGTTTTTCGGACACAAGGTGTAAAAAATCAACCAGAAAAGTAACTTATTTTGCGTACGCTTTGGTTGTAATGAATAGGCTCAAAAACTACTGGACCGTTTTTAAAAATTCTTTCACCGTTCGAAAGCTACATTATCCACAAGTAACATAGACTAAATTTTATTTTGGAAAAAAATAGGGTTCCGTAAGATATTTGGGTTTTTCGGACACAAGGTGTAAAAAATCAACAAGAAAAGTAACTTATTTTGCGTACGCTGCCTAAACTATAGAAGATAGAACCATAAAATGTTCTAATTAATTGTTGATCTTATAAATATCTACAAAAAAGTCCGCGACACACTATACCTATCTATGTCGAGTGAGGCACAACAACAATTTTTTTATTTAAAAATCTTGAATTTTTTTGGACTACATTTAAACGCATTTATTTTTCTCATGCTATTAATCCTTATCAAAATAAATTATTTCATCACTAAGTACAGTTTATGTAGATAATATTTGGTCTTTGAATGATTAAAATTAGACGTTTGGTTTTGAAGTTATGGCGAAATTAAAATATTACGATTTCTGCTGCACGGCGCGTTGCGAAGTGAGCGTCACCAAGGCGGGGGGGTTCGCGTGCGGGAGGTTACTGGAATAAAAGGAAGGAAAAAATTAAACACTGTGTTAAGCATTTCGATGGCGAAACGTAGTTCGCGGGCACAGCTATTTTATGTAAAATATTTTGTTGTACTTTGTTAAGCTAAAGTAGTCTTTATTCACTGCAAGGGTGTTAGGTAATAACTAAGTATCAACATCCAATTTAGAAATCTTTACAGATTTCTTCAAAATTGGTCAAGAATAAAGAAACTTTAGCATTTTCAAAACTAAAAATAATTTAGCATTTTTAAATAAAATGCAGTCGCAAATATAAAAAAAAAACATTAATCATGTTAAACTAAAGCGCAGTTTGGATTACTCAATTTAAAACTACAACTCACTGGTTTCGGGACAGGTAATAACCGAATGTACGTTTGTTACGCAGCTACTTCACACGCACGGTGACTGATAAACCCTGGCAGTCACAGGTTCATAGAACAGGGAGACGGACGTCCTGCATAAGCTGCGGCATTGTGATGCCAGATGGCGGCGCTTGCACTTGGGCTACCGCCACACTGAGTTTGTCTGGGACCTACATGACCATCACTTGCAGCTCGCCCGACGAGCCACCTGCAACCTTCATCGTGAATCCTTTGGTAAGCTGACTATGTTTTTTATTGCTACTGAGTTGGCAAACAAGCAAACTGCCCACCTGATAGTAAGTGGTAACAGTCACCTATAATACATGTGACTCCTGTGAGATTCACAGTAAAACTGCAACCCCCACAAGAACCACAGTGTACGTTGCCAACTTGTGACATCAGGTGTAAAGTCACGGTACCCAGTAATTTCCGTGCCATATCTCACCCTTCAAACCGGAACACAGCAATGCAAGCACTCTGCTTTGCGGCAGAAATAGGTAAGACGGAGGTACACATGCATACGACCCTGGTACAGAGTCTCCCTCCGGTACTACTCCTCCTCCGGACTATTTATTAAACACTATTTTTTATTTAAATACTAGTTATTCCCTGCGGTTCCGTCTGTGTGGAATTCAGTTATAATGCGAATTCTGCTATATCGCGTGTTCGCTAAGGAAGTCATTAAAATTCGGGGTAAAAAGTAGCCTAAGTCCTTTCTTAGGGCTTAAGCCACATATCTCTGTATCAAATTTCATTAAAATTGGTTCGCGGTTTAGGCGTGAAAGCGTAACAGATATACCTACTGATATTACATACCTACTGATAGACAGACGGACAGAATTACTTTCGCATTTATGACACTTCAATATATTTATGATGTCAAAATTTTGCAACCGTGTCGTTACTACCTACATAGTTATTAGTTAGTTAAGACATTGTTATAGTAACAGATTATGTTATTGAGTAACGTTTCTAAAGCGTTAGATGGTATTGCTCTTTTTTGGGTTTATTTTTACGCTCAGTTTTTGGGCTGTTACCTTACTCGAGCGAGCATCTAGCTGTAACGATGTCATTTTGGTCACAACCCAACAAGGCGGCAAATCGCTGCATCTATGTACCTTAGACCAACGGTTCGCTGCATTTACAAGCACCAGTTTCCCCACTGGTGGGTCCGCAAAAACATGGGGTTCCACGTAGTCCCACTGGCTAATGTGACCACGCGGAATACCCTTTATCGTTCCTCGTCGTAGACCGATTTATAAGATCCTCTATTCCTTATAGTCAAACTGATTTGCCAAACAAGTCTGACCATAAGGAATTATGCCATACTCGTATTACCACGCGTAACCACATTTCCTTCTGGTCCCGCCAGTGGAACAAAATAGTGGGAGCACAAGGAACAATTCCATTTTTTTATTGATCTATTTACATTTAATTCAGACTGGTGATGTGCTGTTTACTTGGGAGGATAACAAAAGGGTTCGCGAGCTACTCACAACGAAAGCGCGGCCTCAAAGTATCATCACGACGGTGCCCCTCCAGAACGGCCACCCTGCGCCAGTACGACTCTACCTGCCTCCCGGACTGAACGTCACAGACGTGAATAAGACGTATCCCCTAGTCTACTACGTCTACTCCGGACCTGATACCAATACAGTCTATGACACATTCACGGTCGGTAAGTTTGCCCTTCAACTTTAGTTTCATAAGATCTCTCTTTGCAGTTATTCAAAATAAAGATATACTTTGTTCAAATGTGACTTAAATGAAAGCTCTTTTGAGTCTTTCAGATTTCCGGAATAGGTGGTAGGGAGGCAATTCCTACCAGCTATTCAGGAAATCATTTAGCTGATAAAAAAATGGGCGCAGGAAACTTATAAGCATAATCAGAATATTTGATAATTTATTTAATTAATTTGAATTTAATTTAATATCAGAGTAAGAATATTTACAAAAAATATGTCGTTACCAAATTCAACAATATTTGTTTACATTAATAGTGCTACACAACAACACGATTATTTACATTATAACGAGAAATAAATATCTTCAAATTAACACCAGGCATGGCACTATTCATATAATCATGTATTGACTTTTTAATAACTTTTACTCAAAATAGTCTTTTTTACATGCGCTTTAAACTTATGAAAATGTAACATTGGAGATGTTTAGACCAGGTTTTGTAATATGATCGAATAAGTCTAATTTGCTTCTTTAGAGACACCATAATGCTTGAGTTTATTTAAAAGAATCTGGCGACCAACGCAGTGAAAAGCTATACCAATCACATCCTGTTTTCCCTCCCAAGCAGCAAAGAAGTGCAACTCCAGCATCTGTAGTGCAACGACCTTTGGTAAAACCAAATTGGTTCAAAATATTATTAAATATATTCCGTTGTTTTTTAATAGTACATTACGATATTTATGTGCGGTATGTTGATTATAACTCACGAGGCAGAATTTCAGCCCGAGCCGAAGGCGAGGACTTAATAGAGCCGAGTGTGTATAACCAATATACGCAATTACGCACGTATATCGTACGACGTTTTTCAACACATTTGTGAGGAAAAATACCTTATAAACTGATTTTTTTTTAATTAAATAACACAAATCATTGTTAATTACATCTAGCTTTTAAAAATATAGTACATTACTGGCGCGGCCGGCAAGTGTAGCATTGCCGGACTCTGTGATGCGTGACTTGGCTATAATACACGCGTGTTTTATGAGCTGCTTTATGTATCTAAAAAAAAACCGGTAAAATTAGATCCACTCTACGAGCAAGTGTGTTGAAAAATTAAAAAATCAGAGAATCCCACACAAGTGAATATTTTTTCACATATTTTAGTTGGCATGTGAATAATTTTTTTACATCAATTCATCTTCCAAAAGGTGCAGCATGCAGATGATGAATACGGGCAGAGTCCATAATTTTCTATATTTTCTGTACTAGGCTTAATTAAAAAAATAAGAAGCTAAATTTACAGGACAGGCTCAATATCATTAGTATAGCCGGTGAAACAATCAAGTGCGTGTACCAAATATTGTGTGCAACAAATATTGTAACTGCTTTTCATCTAATTTTCATTCTGGCCAATAATATTTCAGTATTATTATTATTCATAGTTCAATTCAACCTTCTAGTATTCAATCTAGCAATCTAGTATAGTATTCTACGAAAGATTTAAGATTTAGAAGAAAATTTTAAGATTTATCTTAAGCAGAGGAGCAAGTTGCTTGAGTTCTCTACGCTAAATGTATTTCTGGCCATAATGCTGGTAATTTTACATTTCACTATTAATTAAACTTTTATTCATCTAAAACAGTTTTGTTTTAAGCGAGCTAAACATTAATACCAGGCTTTGTCGGTGTATTCATTAAACGTTTTGATATTGAACGACTATTAGATCCACAAGTTGATTATTTATGATTCGAATTCATAAGAATGTTTTATCTTTGATAAATAGCATTGCGATATCATCATTAAATGTAGGTACACTGAAAAATTATTATCTAACAATAATAACAATCGTATTCAGGCATTAAAATGATATTATTTTTATAATTTATATAAATATAGTTATTCATTATGAATTTAGAATTTATATTTTTTCCAAAAACCTAAACCCTGTTTTACTATTTGGTACGTACATCAAAACGTCACTAGTTTTACAAGATCATCATATACATGCCCATTTGTTTGAAGAGTTTTTAATAGAGAATTTAACCTGAAAATTAAACTCTCTATAATTTGTTCCGTCATCGATATGCGGAATCCATTTTGAGTGACGTGTTTGACTTCTCCTGGTACTGAGATTATTGATGCTATAATGTGAGTAATATAAAAGTATTGATATTTCATAGGTAAACCAATAAATAAAAATCACTGCAAAAATGAACTTTTAAAGATTTATACGCATAATATATTTAACCAAATCATTACAATCGTAAATATTTTAAATTGCTTGATTCATTAGCTTGAGTACTTGTTGTATCTAAAATCTGCATGTGATAGTCAGTCCTCAAAGTTTGTTCCTGTTTCCAGTTTTCAATAGAAAGTATTTGATCGAGACAATAGTTTTCTAACCTATTCGGTGAAGAAACTGCCGAACGTACAGATCCTGGAGACACATCTATTCCCTCTTCTTGAAGTAGGTACTCTTAATCCATCCACAATAATTGCCACACAATAAGACTTGCAACTCTACACTCAGGCTAATGTGGACAATCTTAATGAAGCCATTGATTTTATTAACGAAGACTTAGCCGCTATTAATAGTTGGTCTGAACGGTTTGGAATTCATGTTAACCCGACTAAATGTCAAGCTATAATAATGGGAAGCTCTAGGATCTTATCTAGAGTGTCATACCAGAGTCTCCCTTCTGTTGTCTTTGACGGAGAAATCATCACATTATGTAACAGCGTGAAGGACTTAGGGCTGTACATTGATTCAGCGTTTACCTGGCAGCCTCAGGTCACCAGTATTTGTCAAAAGGTTACTGGAATTTTAAGGACCCTTTACCGCCTAAAGAATTTCTTACCGAGCGACATTAAAAAAATGCTTGTACAGACCTTAATCTTTCCTATCATAGACTATGGTGATGTGTGCTATTTCGACCTGAATGCAGATCTACTCAATAAACTAGACCGACTTCTAAACAACTGCATTCGATTCGTCTTTAATTTAAGAGGATTGTGAAGTAATCGTGCGCGGCGCGAGTAGGTATTTTCTAAAATGCTATCTGTTTCACATCGCTGGGCCTCCGGTCTGGCGTTTACACCACAAATACAACATGCACAAATTTTCACGCACACTACGACACAGCAGCGTGCGACTCGGCCACGATACTCGGCGGCTGCGGCCGGCGCGAGAGCTCGAAATTATTATTCTATCGTTCGTAATGTTTTGCGTTGCTTATATTTCTGACTCCCTTTCCGCTCGCAACTTCGCCATCGTTACTTTCATTTTTCGTGTGGGAATTTTATGTTTTCACACAGAAAAATAATTTTATAGCCTATATTACTCAGTGATAATGTAGCATTCTATTAGCCAAAGAATTTTTAAAATCAGTCTGGTAGTGTTTGAGTTTATTCATTACAAACAAAAATACAAACGTACTTAATCTTCTTTCTTCATAATATTTTAGTAGATGAGGTTCGGAATACAGAATTTATTTACATTTCGTAAATTATTTCTGTATTGAAATTTATTGTGAAGGCACTTATTTGGTATCCCTATAGGTACCTTATAGGATTGAGGGTGAGGACTTTTTGTTAGGAAAGTATGTATCCTATATTTACCTGTCTAAGGAAAATGCCATTTTTTAAGATGAGTGTTATACTGAATTAAAATAACGTGCATTTGAGATGTGAATCTTTTCTGAAAAAAAAACATTAAACATATAATAATACTTTTACATACAAACTAAATAGGAACAGGGATACAAAAATAAAAAGTAATAATAAATAATAATAATATTTTTTTGATTGGGCTGGGCAGCTTTTGCAGAACTTGGCTTTGCTTTTAATATGAGCATTAGCATAAAACAGAAAGCGCGGATCTTCAACTAGTGTGTCCTACCAGTGCTTACTTATGGAGCCGAGATATGGATAACAACTAAGGCCATCGTCCACAAACTAGAGGTGGCACAAAGAGCAATGGTAAGAAAATTGGTAGGAGTAACACTCCGGGACACGAAAACGAATAGTTGGTTCCGAAAACGGCGTCAGGTCTCGGACATTACACACCACGTAGCAAAGCTCAAGTGGCAATGGGCTGGACATATAGCCAGAAAGCCGGACTCGTGGTGCAGAACTATCTTGGAGTGGAGGCCATGGAACCGTAAAAGACCCAACGGGAGACCACAGATGCGGTAGAAGGACGACATCGTCAAGATGGTGGGCACAAACTGGATTAGAGTAGCCCAAAATAGAACGGAATGGAGAAAGTTGAAGGAGGCCTATACCGCCATGGTAGAAGAAAAGGCTTAGATGATGAATAATATTTTTTAATAATTATATGATTATTTTTGTTGGTGATGTTCACCTCAATTTCTTTATTAATAAGCCAAACGTAACATCATCTGCAACTAGCTCCATCTCCATCCATCTTTGAAATTAGTCAGCAGCAAAACAAAAATAATGTGCGTCGGTGGAATCAGGGTTAACAACAGGGCTCTGTGACTGATCCCTCTATGAGTTTCCATAATTGATCCTCAAACCCAAAATTCCTCGAAAAGCCCGGAATACCAAAGGAAAAGGTGGCTAGATGACATTAAAAAAGTAGACTGGACTGACATCCACAATTAAAAAACGCAGGCGTTTTATTAAGTAAATAACTAGTTATACTAATAGTTTTAGAATTTATTTTTTTCCACCTCCGTGGTCTAGTGGTTGAGGCCACCGGGTATTGATCGGAAGGTCCGGGTTCGATTCCCATCGGGGACAGAAGCTTTTTTGATCGGTTTGGTTGGTGGTAGGGCTTCTAAGCCCACCTGGCTAGCTACCACCGTCTTACCTAAGTTTGTCGCCATAATAACATGTTAATAGCATTGCTGTGTTCCGATATAAGGCCAAGAGCTTCCCTGTCGTATGAAAAAAAATACCTATTAGTAGGATTATATGTAATCAGGTGCTTTAAATTATATTGTTAAAATGAAAAAAAAAAACGGCAAAACCGTACGAAGGGTGCCTTCTCCAAATATATGCCTACCCTGCCTAACCTACATATATTATTTACTTTGTCGTTTGTATTTGTTATACATTCGTAGATTCCATAACGCGAGTACAAATAAAATAATATTGAAAATAACGCTACTTGCATATAGTTTGTTACACGTTTTTTAGCTGCTCCAACTTGGTTATACGAAAAATAGTTTGTGAGCAACTTAGAATACGATAACGAACATACAATGCATAACAAATACCTATCACAAGAAACAAAAAACTAATTTCTTTTGACTGTGTGTCTTTGTGGCACATATCTATTATCTCTTCTCTATATATAATAAAATCGTAGGGGTACAAAAATCTGTAATTGCGAAATATTAAGAAAAAAATTACACAGGTCGCCTTAAAATTATTAGCAGAACACGATAGAATAGTTTAAAAAAAAATTGTTTGTTTGTTTGTTTGTTGGTTTGTTTGTTTGTTTGTTTGTTTGTCTGTTTGTCCGGAAAGATCTCCGAAACTACTGGACAGAATTTGATATGGCTTACACCACAATGCTTAGAATTTTCCGGAAGAACATTTAGGCATAATTTCGTTTGTTTAAATTCACTTTTTATTTTTAGTGAAAAAATACCATATAAAATTTTCGAATTGGCTTTAGGTAGAAAAACAACATGGCGCACGTGAAATTATTTTGACAAGTCTGTCACATAGTACAGAGAGAAGGTATTTTCTTCCACGAAGGAAAGGCAATGGAACTACGCCATACAGCCTGATCTTAAGTAATTGGATTTCGAAAATTAAGGCAGGAATGAAGTGTTTCACATAGTACAAATAAAATTTAATATTTTCTGTTAATGGCTGTGCCCAACTGGATTTCGCCAACCAAATTGTCTTTTTCTTATGTCGTACCGTGGTGGTAAGGCAAAAAGATCAAGCCATACAACCAATGTATAAAGCATTTTTTATGATAATACTTATCGAGTGACCATAAAATTTGTAGATTTGTTTAATTCTTGACTAATTTTCACAAAATGGGTACAATTTTTGAAATATTTGAAATGTTGAAAAATGTAGATACTCTTTTCAAGGTATTTTGAAAGGTGTTATATGTTTTTACATTAGGGCTAAGGAATCAAACTCTTTCATCCATTTAAAATTATTAAAAGTAATAGATTAATATTGATAATTAAAAAAAATATCTGACTGCAATGTTCTGGGTTACGCGTAGAGGGACGGGACGGGACTCTTGATCCTAATATCTAAAATGACGGATCACATTTTTTTGGATCCACCCAAGGAACATGGATATCGAACGAAGAACCTAAAGAGTAGAACACATTGAACCTAGCCACGTTGACTTAATTTGACATGACTGCCGATAAAGTTCGTTTCCAAACCCAGCGATATGCATATCAAATGAAAGGCCTTGATGAGTAGAGCACTATGAACATAGGAAAATCGCCCTAAATTCAACATGGCCGCCGCTCAAATAAAACGGATAACAGTTCGTTTCCAAACCCAGCAATATGGGTATCAAATGAAAGGCATTGATGAGTAGAGCACTATGAACCTAGCAACATTGACATAAATTCAACATGGCCGCCGCTCAAAAAAGGTGGATAAAAGTTAGTTTCCAAACCTAGCAATATGGGTATCAAATGAAAGGCATTGATGAGTAGTGCACCATGAAACTAGCAACATTGACATAAATTCAACATGGCCGCCGCTCAAAAAAGGTGGATAAAAGTTAGTTTCCAAACCTAGCAATATGGGTATCAAATGAAAGGCCTTGAAGAGTAGAGCACTATGAACCTAGCAACATTGACATAAATTTAACATGGCCGCCGCTCAAAAAAAAAGGATAAAAGTTTGTTTTCAAACCCAGCAATATGGGTATCAACTGAAAGGCCTAAAAGAGTAGAGCATTATGAACTAAGGAAAATTGTCCTAAATTAAACATGGCCGCCGCTCAAAAAATGGATAAAAGTTCATTTTCAAATCCAGCAATATGGGTATCAAATAAAAGGCTTTGATAAGTAGAGCACTATGAACCTAGCAACATTGACATAAATTCAACATGGCCGCCGCTCAAAAAAGATAGATAAAAGTTCGTTTCCAAACCTAGCAATATGGGTATCAAATGAAAGGCATTGAAGAGTAGAGCATTAGCAACCTAGCAAAATCGAACTAAATTCAACATGGCCGCCGCTCAAAAAAAAGGATAAAAGTTCGTTTCCAAACCTAGCAATATGGGTATCAAATGAAAAGCCTAAAAGAGTAAAGCATTATGAACTTAGGAAAATTGCTATAAATTCAACATGGCCGCCGCTCAAAAAATGGACAATAGTTCGTTTCCAAACCCAGCAATATGGGTCTCAAATGAAAGGCCTTGATGAGTAGAGCACTATGAACCTAGCAACATTTACATAAATTCAACATGGCCGCCACTCAAAAAAGGTTGATTAAAGTTAGTTTCCAAATCTAACAATATGGGTATCAAATGAAAGGCCTTGAAGAGTAGAGCATTAGGTACCTACGAAAATCTACCTAAATTCAACATGGCCGCCGCTCAAAAAAAGGATAAATGTTCGTTTTCAAACCGAGCAATGTGGGTACCAAATGAAAGGCCTAGATGAGTAGAGCACTATGAACCTAGCAACACAAATAAATTCAACATGGCCGCCGCTCAATAAAGGTGGATAAAAGTTCGTTTCCAAACCTAGCAATATAGGAATCAAATGAAAGGCCTTGAAGAGTAGAGCACTATGAACCTAGGAAAATAGCACAAGATTCAATACGGCCGCTGCTCAAAAAAAAAACTGATAAAAGTTCGTTTCTAAGCCCAGCAATATGGATATCATATGAAAGGCCTTGATCAGTAGAGCACTATGAACGTAGCAATTTTGACGTAAATTCAACATGGCCGCCGATCAAAAAAGACGGATAACAGTTGCTTTTCAAACCCAGCAATAGGGGTATTAAATGAAAGTAGGCACTGAAGGGTACCTAGAGCAGCCATGCTCTAAGTGTGTTCCGCGGAACCCTAGGGCTCCACACTACCCCTATAAGGGGTTCCGCAATAATTTAGAAAAATCAAAACACCCTCTCTGGTCGTACTTTCATTATGCTTATTAATAAAGAATACACTTTTAAAAACTATTGTTTTATTTTAGGGTTCCGTCAAGTATTTCGCTTTCCAAAAGGGTTACGTCACCAAAAAAGTTTGAGAACCGCTTCGGGGCCTATTGGATGTTCGATGTTAGATGTTACCTGTGTTTAGTGTCCTTTGAGACCGTGATAATGCAACGATCGTGAACTAACTAACGATAACTCCAAGTTTGTGTGTTGGATGTTAGTCACGGCGAGTTTGCTAACCGAACTATGCCAGGAACACTATATCGCACAGTACACGTTACAAAAACGGAAGTCTCAATACATTTTAAGGCTAACCGCATAAATACGTTTTTTCGCATTCGTTTTCTGAATGCGGGCATCCGAATGCATCAAATCTATACAAAATACTCATTGACTGCCGCACACGTTCGTTTTTATTTTACGAACGGACCACGTTCTGTACGTACGTTTAGGTAGAATGGTAGAAATCCCGAATGAGAAGAAACGAACGTCTGCGCTACGTTCACGAAACTCCGTGTCTGTATTCCGAGATCGGACATCGAATACGGAAAACGTATTTGTACAGTAACCCCCCCATTCATGCTATACATTAACTCTACGAACACCGCCAGTATTACGAGCGACATAAGAACGGTTCAAAGGTCAAACAGTATAGCTTGACAAGGAGCTTACTGTACGACCAGTCAAAATTGGCCAAGTTGTCATATCCAAAAAATATATTTTGTTGGTGTTACCAACACCCATTATGAAATCTAAACTTTAGTCGTATACAGTTCTAATTTATTAACAATTGTTTATTTTAATTCGAAACATGAATACGATAAAGATTATTCTTGCAACTGTGTAGTTCTTTCTACTGAAGAAGAATCTATTAATATCAATAATGTCTTTAAAACAATAATAATACTTAGTGTTTATAGTAATATGTAATGTATTTAATTTTGTTGACTGTTAGAAAAAGAGCATTACGAACCTACGAAAATTGTCCTAATTTCGAAATGGCCGATGCTCAAGAAAGGCAGAATAAAGTTGAATCATTATGGAATAACATGGAGGAAAAAACTAAACACTGTGTTAAGTATTTTGATGGCGAAACGTAGTTCGCGGGCACAGCTAGTAAAAAATAAAAACCGACTTCAAAAACACTGAAAAGTTAAAAATAATTATAAGAATAGGTACAGACAACATCACACTTTTATATTGAAGTCGGTGCCGGTAACTTTTCAGTGTTTTTGAAGTCGGTTTTTATTTTTTGGAAAATATTTTTTATTTTTAACTTTTTAGTGAATGAAGTCTTTTTAGTGAAAGAAACCCTAATATAATACCCTAGTATTAAATTAGGGTTTCCCTCGATTTTCATGGGATCCCATCATCACCATACTCTATCGAATACAAAAATAATTTTGAAAATCGGTCAACAATTGGCGGAGTAATCGCGTAACATATACACAAAACACGTTGGACACACTTAAAAATTTAATGGTTTTTCTCGATTTTTATGGGATCCCATTATCAGATCCTAACTTTGATGACCATGGGACCAGCCTTGGAGTATCCTATCAAATACAAAAAGAATCATCAAAATCGGTTCATAAACGACGAAGTTATCCGCGAACAAACATAAAAAAAGCATATAGGTATACGGTCGAATTGAGTAACCTCCTTTTTTCGAAGTCGGTTATCAAACAACTACATACTTAGTTACAATTTATTTTCTTATTTGATTTTGGGAATTTACAGTTAGTTAACAGGCTACAGGCTGCTTACCCTTAAATAAGGTTTGTATTGAAATAAGATCCTTAAAATAAAACACTAAAATCAATAAACGTATTCGAAAAGACATTTACTTTTTGATGTAGAAGGTATTTGTGTAGACTTGAGTAATACCTTTCAGTATTGATCGATATATCGATATTACTTTCTCCTCCCTAGTCGACAATAACTACGATAACATTATGTCACATCACTAGTAGATTATGCCCCATTATACCCCTGCCCCCGACCCGTATCGTGCGATAGAGAGAGTTGCAAGAACTGGTCGAAAATGCCTACAATTCCTGTTTGAAATATTGTTTCGGGCGATAACTGTTTTACCCCCCTAAACCTTTACGAAATTAGACACTTTTGGTCTCATTCTATTCAGTATACCTTAAACGATGTTTGTACGTTTTGCTTTTTTCGTAATTCAGTAAAATTTAGTCAAAAAAAGATAAAAATGCTCAAGGTAGTTTTTAAGTCTAAAATATAGATATTTAGATGCTAATAATTTATATTCTGAGCAATATTTCTTCAAAATCAAAACGTACAAACCTAGATCTTCATTATATCTACAACATTTCCAAAAATTATGAAAATTGGACTATGTTTAGTGGGAGAAAAGCGTTATCGCTTTTTGTATGAAAATTTACAGCCTCACAATCCTCTTAAGGAAATTCGATCATTTGTCTGCGTTCCGACAGCGCTTAAAATGGTTACCTGTACGACAGCGTAGGGATATCAGAGCCTTATTGACTCTGTACTCCTTACTCAATAACCCCGATACCCCTAAATACCTCAATACGCATTTTCAGTACTTATGTACCTCTCATAATATGACTCTTCGTTCTGCCTCTAATGGTCTTCTCAAATGTCCCCCTCACCATTCTGATACAGTTCATTCTTCGTTTTTTGTTCAGTCTATTCTTTTATGGAATTCCCTCCCTCAAGAAGTGAGAAACTCCCCAAGCAGGCTTAGCTTTAAAAATAAGTTGCGCAAGCTGTTCATTGAGCAGTCATAGGCAAAAAAGCTTAGGTTCTTCTAGGATAAGCTTAAACTATTGTAAAAATTTTGTAAAGTGAATGTAGGCAAATATATATTAGTGTATTTTATATATTTTTCTTTATGTATTGGGATTTCATCTTATTTTATATATATCAATATATAACTATTTTAAAATATGTTTTTTTTTATTATTTCGGTACATCTACCACATTGTTTCTCTGCATCACCCAAAGGTTGACTGGCAGAAAATGCCTCAGGCATTAAGTCCGCCTCTGTACTACAATAATTGTACATAAAGTCTTAATAAATAAATAAATAATGGTCCTCGTGGCTGGCTTACACGGACCTCCAGCTGTAAATAACTCTGGCCGATTACCTTATTTTCGTCGATGTCCCTAATCTTAATTTAGTCAATGTCCCTAATCTTTGTCCTTAGTTTCGTCGATGTCCCTAATCTTTATAAGCATACGAATCTAATAAACTATGTTTAAATTTCTTTTAGAATGTTGTTAATCATCCAACCTGTCTGCCTATGGTTGGCATTTTCTGTCTTAGAACCAAAGGTGAGCCATAAGTGAATGAATCCGTTAAGTGTTCTGTACACCTAGCACGAACTACTCTCCCATAGTATAGCAATCGCATTTACTTACCATCCGATAACGATTGAGATATTAAATGGAGAGCTAGAAACACTATCGTAAGTCTATTGTGAGTTAGTAACATAGTAACGATAGTTCTCTTACTGTAAAATACTTACTCGGTAAGAGATATTACGATAGCTAGCTGTCGAATAAAACGATACGACATGTCAAAAGTGAGTTCTTACTAACGATTTTCACACACTAGCTCTCGTTAACTATACCATTACCGCGACGATATCTTTTAGTTCCCTACGACCGCAACGCTGCTATGTTATCTGTGACGCTGCCACACTTTTCACAAATAATACGATTACGATAACCACAACTATAGTGCTGGCACTGATAAAATACCCCCTGAATCAGAAATTTATTCGATCCAGTTTCACTTGACCAATTGTACACATAGCGGTGCGCCAGACATTAAATGTTGACCTTGAGATCGCTCTTGTGTCGCTCGTTATAGCGACGGCTTTCGTAATGCAAATATGGCGCTTGACGTGTTGCTGACTGTACAAAAATATTGGATAGACCTAATGCATACTTAGCTTGGGATGGACAAACTTCTGAAAATCTGTTTTGGTTCCGACACAACGCTTAGTTTCTACGTGTTACATGGGATACATAATCAGCAGAAAATCTTCTACCCTCATGGGAAATCGAACCCCGGGCCTCCAAATCAATACCGGGTGGTCGCAGCCATTGGACCACGGTGGAGGTTTAAACAGAGCTTGATATTGTTTGAAAGAACGAAGTTTGCAAACAAGCAGATCGCCCTGATGGTATGAGAATTCCTCATTGTTCTACAGTAAATTACAGTCAGCTGATGTGGTTCTTGCCAGATTCGGAATCTCCAACCCCTATTTCCACAAAGACCGCCAACTTGTGCCATAATAATTATTAATATAGTCACAGCAAAGTGCCTAGTAATTTCGCTGCCTGTCGCTTCAAACTGGGATACAGCCCCCGTAGCACGTCCACCAAAACACGATATGATAAAGCGATTTATCGCGGTGAACTGTCAAAATACGACGAAACCCTATTGTATTTTCACAGTTCACCGCGTTATACCGCTTTATCATATCGTGTTTTGGTGGACGTGCTAGGGGGGCAGCTGTGCAAACGCAGTGCAAGCTACTTTGCTGCAGAAATAGGTATCCGCGCAAATACATATCTTGTGTTTGCCTTTGGTGTCAAATGATTATGAATAAAATGTTACCTTCCTTTTTATATATCCTAGATACATAGGTAGTAGGTACATATCTGCAGGTGGAGCATGGGCTGCCAAGACTGGACTTGAGTTGTGCATTATCTCACGATTTCAGTGACATAATCTCTATGTCTTACTAAACACACGTGGTACACGTGCGTGTATAGCACGTGTATTTAGTATTGCCGTGATAAACATTTCTTGGCGCTCGTCAAGAGACACGTGTGACTGAGTTTTATCACAAATTTCTTGGCATGCTGCCTGTGCTTCGACTGCTGTGTTTGTAAGAAGGGCTTTAATACTTTGGAAGATGTAGCAGCAGTCGGAGCACAGGCACGCCAAGAAAGTGATAAAACAGCACACGTCCCTTGAATCTTTAACGAGCGACAAGAATTTTTTATTACGGCAGTCACACTAAATATGCTATGCCTATGCCATGCTACTCTTTAAGACATAGAGATTATGTCATTGAAATTGTGAGATAATGCGTGACTCAAGTCCAGTCTTGGAAGCCCGTGCTCCGCCTGTTGTCTATGCATACGAGTAAAGACGTTTATGAACGAATAACAAGAACACTGAATTGTGAATTAGCGATGGCATTGCATTGGTTCCCTTGACATCAACTCATTTTTTGCAGGCTATCATTCAGTGCTGACAACTAATCACGACACAATCTACATGATAGCCGACGGGCGAGGGGCCGGCTTGAACGGCCAGGATATTTTGTTTGCGATTAACAACGCTCTTGGCACCGCCGAGATTGAGGACCACTCTGTCATTTTGAGGTAAGAGGGTAATTTTAAAAGTTACAGAAATTTTTTACCGAACGACTTTTTAATGCCAAAAGTATAAATTTTAATAATAGCTTATATAAAATTTGCTTCTGTAAATTCTGTAATTGTGTGATTACCGTAGCCAAAAGTACAATAGTATTTTTTTCTGATATTGTGTAATTATAGTAGTAAATTTTATATAACCGCATGACATCCAACCGTGATCTATCTACTACGATGATTTGATGAAGAAAAACGATACTGTGTGTTCATTGGTTAAGTGATCAACGTCATTTGACAAAATGGCCATATTTTATTCAACAGAGTAGACGATATAAAAGTAAAATAATACTATGAAGTCCGTGTCGGACAAAACCCACAAAAGAAAATCTGAGTATGATTTTCCGTGGTATTAATATTGTAATTTGTCTTCTTACCGATGTAATTATTATATCGTAGTTTTGTATGCAATACGCGGTGTTAATATGATGTATATACATAAGAGTACAGTAATATACTATTAGCGTATTTATTAACTGTGATAAGAGTAAACAACGCACGGCGTTATTATGTTGTCTCATGCATATTTTTTCTTGACGTTGCATTTCCTTAATTCAAAAAAAGTCGCGCCTTCAAAGTGTGCTAGTGCCTCAGAACAATAACTAAATCAAAGTTATTCTTCTGTTAAGTTTTAGTTTAGTTAGTTGCTTTAGTTATTCTTCTGATGCTAGTGCAGCCGCGCTGCTGACGCCACGCGCTGACATTTGCTGTAGGTAGGCGGTGGTGCGGTTTTACGGCTAATCTATGACTCCACTACTGAATTTCGAAGTTTGAAATTTCGATGTATACTAGTTCTAAAGTATACGATTTCGATGTACGCCAGTTCGAAAGTATATGATTTCGATGTACGGCAGTTCAAAAATATGTTAGTTCGAATGTATGTTAGTTCTAAAGTTTATGAGTACGATATACGCCAGTTCGAAATAATTTGATATTAACTAAGTATCTATAACTTTAACTAATTAATAAAAATACTAGTCTTAATATTTTGGAGCACACTTTATAAGTAGGTAAAAGAAGGGTAATAAACGCAACGCTTTCATAGATAAACAAACATATGTTATTTCTCAAAAACAGTCAATAACAAAATAATACAAATTCGCTAATTACTTTGATAAAATTTGCTTGAAAGACTCTCGATGGTTTATGCTGATTAATTAAATAACAACTTAACTTTTAGAATATTAATTAAATAAGAAAAGAAATGCTTTTAGTACATTAATTTTGTTGTTTTTCGAAAAAAAAAACACGTAAATATAACCTACTAATAATCAACTACTCTAATAATAAATTATTCCATATTGTATAAAAAATTAAATCTTAACATATGTATACGCCAGACCGCTCAAATATTCCTTTAAATCCATATTTCCCTTCTGTATTAATAGTTCTTTGATTTTTTAAAGATGATTAGATTTTTTGTTTTTACGTTTCTTCATATTAGCATTTATTCTTTCAAACTCAAAAGTAGTGTTTTTTTGTTCTTTTTGCAATTCTTTGATCGATTTATATATATTAACTTTTTTTCCGGCTTAGTAGACAATTCCAGCGATTATGCCAATTTTCAATGTTATTTTGGGTTGTTGGAATATCAGCATTCACACAATCTGAGGCGGAAATCTTGGAGGCGACCTTTTCAGTTTAAATTTCAGTATTGACGCCATCTGTCGATTACTCACACGTTTATAAAGTCCATTAACATAATATTCGAAAAACCAGTCGATCCCTTTTCTCGCTTCTTCGGGCATGATTTGTTCGCGAATGATTTCAAATGCGGATGGTATCTCTATCGCATCTAAATAAGCCAGCGCCGCTAGATGACGCGTTTGGTGCGCGAATTCACTGTTGCTTATGTACTTTTTAGATAATCTTTCCTGTTGGATATGCTTCCAAATATTCTGAGACAAATGAAAGTAACAGCATTTGTGTTTCACGTAAGGGAAAGCACTTTTCCTAGCTCTTATCGCAGCTAACTCAAAATTTGTGATAATGAAGTCCGGCTTGAGATTGATATTCAATTCATTGAATGTAAACCGTAGCACAATTTGTAAAAATATGTCATATACTCGCTTAGATTTACTTGACAATAAGCCATATACAAGTATCGTTGTGTTTCGTATCATCGTTTTGGCCTACTTCTCCATGTATCGAATACAACTGGTAGAACAAATCTGGGCAACATTGAATCGTGCCATCCATAATCCAAAATTTCAATTTAATCAGAAAGCGAAGATTTGTTTTCGTGCTAAAGACAAGAATCGTATCATTTTTATCAATTAAATGCCCAATAAGAAACTGTTCGCCTTCGAATTTGGTAAGTTCGTCTGGTACAATGATATCTTTAAATGTTCTCGGTTGTTTCGGTTCATCTTTCACCCTTTCTCTGTGAATTACCAATCGCATGGCTTCTTTGGACGGCATAAAGGGACCTGACATACTAGTTACGTTCTGTAAGACTTTTTGAATAAATTGTCCAGGTCGGTCAAAACTGTCAGAAGCTTTTTTTTATAATTCGTAATTTTATACTTGGGTTGCCACCATGTACTTTTGAATTACCGTATACATCGCACTGGCATACTTTGTAATTAATATGCGTCGGAATTTCATACTTCGCTACTATAGTTTCGAACTAGCGTACATCGTACTTAAAAATTTTAGAACTAACATACATTCGAACTGCCGTACATCGAAATCATATACTTTCGAACTGGCGTACATCGAAATCGTATACTTTAGAACTAACATACATCGAAATTTCAAACTTCGAAATTCAGTAGCGGAGTCCTAATCTATTATATGTTATTCTGAATTCTTCTATAATGTTTCTATAGGCAGGTATTGGACAGATACCAATTCATAGACCGGTCGCGGGTGGGCATATGGGGGCACAGCTACGGCGGGTACGCCACGCTTCTGACACTAGTACATGATGATGAGCACCTCTTTAAATGCGGCGTCTCCGGTGCGCCGGTCACTTCCTGGCTGTATTACAGTAAGTCGCGAAAGATAATTAAGAAGAAACGTGACCAAATTTATACCGTCCTACTAAAAGTAAACATTAAAACCAAAGAGCAAATAGATTATGCCAGAGTTGGTTGTAGATGGTATAAGTAACATCAGGATTTTTACACAAAATCATATTACGAAATCGTTTTAAAGTAAACTTTTTTTTATTAAAGTATTGTTTTCAGATATTAAATAATTTGCCTGCTCTTATTTATCTTGAAACCAACTCTAGAGAGTAGTAACTTGACAAGCGGTTTGGTTTTCGCCAAATTTTAATCTTCTCATATTTGAGAAGTTTTTAAAGGCTGCCTTAAGGACTAATTAAAATAATCCTTAGGCTATCTTGACTGAGAAAACCACGGAACGGAACGGAAGTGTATATCGCATTTCCACTGTTTTGCTGTTTCGTATTTTTACTATGGGGCTGCTGTCGTCCATTTTACACAAGAAACTAATAAGTTGTATTTCTTTGTGTTTATTTCAATAAATTCGGAGAAGAAAGTAGGTACTAATTAATGCGAAGCTACACATAGGTCCTGTGGTACGCTCGACACGGCCACATACCATGCTGTCTCTACAATTTTTTATTCCATGGCGAAAACACAAAAAAGCACAATAAGAAAATTTAGAAATATCAATAATTCTTTTTATATTGATATAATAATGTTGATCGATAGATACGATGTACACTGAGCGCTACATGGGCCGGCCGACCGAGGAAGATAATTTAGGTGGTTACCAGGCCGGCGATGTGACTCTGCTGGCCGAGAAACTACGAGGCCATGACTTCTACATTATGCACGGCAACGCCGACGACAACGTGCATTATCAAAACGCCGTGAAATTATACAAGGCGCTAGCGAATTTGAACATTCCATTCGAGCAAATGGTACGTTATTTGGATATACTTTTTATTGGTTGTTTTATAACTTAATAGACAGAAAAGATCACGTAGGTATAAGAATGGGCTTATCTCTATAAATTACGGCAACAGTGCAGTGACTGATAAAAATGATGAAACGGCAACAGCAGAAAAATTGCTTTTCTCAAAAATGCCTTATAAGAGGCTGAGTAACGCCAACGACCTTGATACATGATTTGTACTGGATTACGGGCGCGGTGCGTTATTGAAATTGAGCGAAAAATCAATATCGAGTCACTTCCCTGAAAATCATTAAATAACCTTTGATAAATAACTCGGATTTTCTCCTGGAAGCTGTTTTTGATGGGTGTCTTTGGCATTTTTTTAAAGAGAAATTTTGATTGAAATTTGTTTTGGGGACATGGATATTCTCAAAAATATTTTCAAGAGTAACATATAGGTATTTTTTTACTGTGGTACATTAAAATGTTTTGCTAAAAAAAGATTTAAGTGGGGCTCGATGAGCTCAGCTCAAAGTTGTCAGCCTCTTTAGGATTACCTACTTATGGAACATGGACGGAGGGAAGCATTAAACATATTTGAGTTCAAGATGAGATTTTGTATATTAGTGCAGCTTAGAAATTGTACATACGATAATATTTTTAGCTTTTGTTTTGAAAACCTTGTAAATTGTATTCAGTTGAATGTTCTCGGATAGTGCTCGGCCAAACGATCTATAATGTAGGTAACAAGCAAAAACTGGACCTGGCACTAATTTTATGAGAGATAGGGCAAAGCGTTTATTGCTGTAATGAGCAGAATATCCGACCTAGAGTAAATATACATACATCCTTCAGAATGAATACCCTTTTGTCATTCTACGCCTGACTGTGATCTCCAGACGCTTGCGCTGACAGTTAGGATTTTGGGTAGGTAATGCAAATAATTAAAAGGAAACTATTGATTGCTTACGTTTATAGACTTTTTTTTAAGAATTTTTATGTTATGTCCGCAAGAAAACGTACACAACGCAGTATTGATCCAAAGGTCCCGGGCTCAAGGTAAGTTTTTCCGCTTGGTTTGGTTGGTAGGACGGCTTATGAGCTCCACTGACTAGCTATCGCTGTCTCCTATGTTTGTCGCCATAAAAACAATGTTAATAACATTGCTGTGTTCCGATAATTAGAGGTGACGTAGACATTTCCTCAGTTGATAATGGGTCCGGGTGAAGCTCGCTTCCACTTTGGGCCTTATCGTCACTTAACCATTAGGTCAAATGAACGTCAAGAGTATCCCTGTTGTATCTAAGTACCTAAAAAATAAGAGCAACTGATGAAACCTGTCTCGAATTGTATGCGATTTTTCCTGACCAATTGTGACTTGCAAAATTGTGTCACTTATCATTTGCATGTTCCTCGTATTTTCAAACTTGGGTTTTAAATTGTATCCAATCCATAAAACATATAAATGTCGAGATATCTTATATCTTAAACACAATACTTGCAATTTGTATATTGACGGTTATAGTAACAGATCAAGGAAGGTTTCGTGACCATGAAGTTTTGCTTCGTTTTCGTGATTGTACCCATGAAGCAAAAATTTTGCTTCATAACTGTACCGGGTTAACATCAAGTGGACTGTATATCCATAGGTCGCTGGTTCAGATCTGGCTCGAAGGACCACTTTGTTGGGGACCTCTGCCGACCTCTCTATTTGAGTGGACTGTATTATTGCTGGTTCTGGTCGCAGATGGTAGTGGCTAAATAAAACTTCTCCAAGATACGTTCACTCTATTAGTTTAATTACAGTACAGTTAGTACATGTCTAGCCTACACCGAATTCAGAGCAAGAGAGAGAAAAAAAATATAACGGCACTCTTGCCATATTAAAAATAAAAATATACTATTTGTTGGTGTTGCCAACACGATCAAATGCCGTTTGCCACTGCCATAGTACGGGGCCGACAATGGTAACGACACGCTTACTGGCGAAGCAAAATGTATAAAATTATATGTAGGGTCCTATTTCCGCTCGCCAGCACCTATTAATACACGTGTTCTTTCCATGGATGTCGTAGAGACGACTAAAGGAGTGTTGTAAGCGAATTCCATTCCTCCTCGCCTAAGACCCGTGTTTGGTCAAGGAACATAGATTGACAAAATTAATGAACAAGTATTTTATTTATTGTTTGCAGTCGTATACAGACGAAAATCACAGCTTGGGTGGTGTCAGCATGCATCGGTACAATAGCATGAACCGCTACTGGCAGAAGTGTATCGGCATGCCGGAAGCCAGCGCGTGATTCTGTCAGCCTCAGCACACAATACGTACTATTAATCAATCAGCTTTTAATGTTATGTGGCGCGGGAAAAAGTCAACCACCTTGGGCAATAGTATCTCAAATGCCACTCTCATCTAGTTAAACTCGCTGTTAAATACTTGTTTATACGAGGAATTCTAGTTAACTACCTACATACATACCTTTGTAATATAATGCGTTACTATAATAAAAGTAGGTACTGCTAGAACTGATATTATAGTCATATTAATTAATTAATGTCCCATCTGTGTTTGGTGTTTAGCTGATTTGACAATAACTAGTTTTAAGCAAATTTTTATCAACAATTAAAAGTATTTTGTTATTACCTGTTGTTTATTTTTATACACGAGTTTTCTAGGTAAAGTTTTGAGTTCCAACAAAATGTTCCTTGCTTCCTTAGGTATATAATACTCTTTATTGCGCATAGTAACTTATACTAAAAAAAATATAACAGACAATGTACACAAAGGTGGACTTATCTCTCATAGAGATTTCTTCCAGCCAACCTGTGAGTATGAAGGATATATTGTTTTGTGGGAAACACACAAGCGCGTAAACTACATATTTACTTTCACTATAAAATAACTCAAAAAAAAATAATAATATATAAACCACAAATACAACACACGTATATACATAAAAAATTCATAAATTATACCAATATATAATATTATATATACTTAAGATGATGAGGCTGTATACATTCGTTATCACACTGAAGTGGAGAGTTGAGAAAGAAAGTGCTGCTTGAGTCTGCGTTTAAATGATGGCACAGATGGGCTTTGTTGAACAACTGTCGGGAGATGATTCCACATTTGGGCAGCTCGAAAGCAGAAAGAATGGAGAAGGAAGTTGGTATTGGCGTGGGGGAGTTCGAGCATATCACCATAGCAAGAGCGCACAGAACGAGATGGTGGAGGCAACATTCGAAAACGTGATTTGAGGTAGCTCGGGGCGTTAGGGTCTTTTATAACCTTAAAAAGTGTCGTCAAAATGTGTACGTTACGGCGCTCTCGTATCGGTAGCCACTTTAAGTCAGAGCGGAATTGTGAAATTCGATCAAATTTTCGAAGTCCGAAAATAAACCTAATGTAACCATATAGAAAAGGTATGTTCTTCGGTATTATAATTTAAACGTATCAAATGCAGTAAATTTCCTTTTCTCAAACATGCTCGGAAATGTAGGCATTATTGTACTAAAAAGAAGACACGGAGTTATTAATTCTTGGCTCATGCATTACTTTCCCGGCCTAGGCCAAGAAAGTAAGTATGAAAATTCATTTTTGGCCGCTGTTTTTTAATTTCAATTCCAATGTTTTTTAATTTATCTATAACTTGAATTATGTAACTTGTCATACAGCCAATTGCTACCACATTATAAAAATGCACTCTTGGAGCATATACAACGTGTCTTATATCTCCCCATAAAAAATATAATAGGTAAATAATTTTATTTAAACTATCAAAAGTGCCAACCAAAAACTGTTCTAAAATCTCAGAAGAATAACTAAAGCATAGAAACCTAGCAAAAATAGCTACTGAACTTAATATATTTGACTCACTTTGACATTAGGCGCTGCTAATAGAAGTTAGACAGAGACACGTATATGCAAGATGTTTCGAAATTTTGTAGGTCGTCACTAATTCTCGCTTGTCAGTTCTTCTCCCAGTGATGTCGTGCTCATCACTCACCTAGTTTCAACGTCGATAATTATATTATGTAGGTATTTAATAGATCCCTAATACTAAAATGTCTTTATTACGAGAAATATAACATAAATAATTAAGGGTAGATTTTCTTATGTAACTTATCCAGCTAATAGCTGCTGTGTCTCTTTGGTATGGTCAGGCTGGCCGTTCATGAGACTAAAAGCGGGAAGTGCGAGTCGGACTCGCCCACCGAGGGTCCCGTATAAAATTGTAGGTTATACTTTAAATAGAGACTAAATTTTTTATGATTTAATTACAAATGTAGAGTTTCAGATTTTCCCTGACTTGTAGTGTAAGACTATATAACTTCACAAATTTCATAATTCTAGCTAGATCAACGAAAAGTACCCTATACATTTTGATGCCCGTGAGAATGTCGAAATATACGTTTTTGGCGACATAAACGGCCGTACCTTTTTTTGTTAACTTAGAAGTTTGATTTTTTCACATCTTCAAGGGACTAGAACTTGTTAGTGTAGAACTGAGTAATTATATGGTTTTAATTTCAACTCGATACCTTCACGCGTTTCCAAGATAGTCTTGACAGACAAACGGACAATAAAGTGATCCTATAATTGTTCAGTGTTTCTTTTGAGGTACGGAACCCTAACTATTTAAGTGACGGGTATTTCCCGTTATCTAAAATGTTGGAATTTTTCTATTGCAGAGATTCACAAATTCTATAGGAAGGAAATCGAAGACACATTGCTTTTATTTCATCGCTTAGATTTAATTAATTTTTTATCGCATCGCTTAGAGGTACTTGAGGTTAATCTCATATTTAATTTACTTACCCGAAAATTTAACCCTCATGGATTTTGAACCTTGGATAAATTCGTGAATGCTAAAACTACTATTTGTACATATGCTTGGAAATTAAACTAAAAACATTAACATTTGACCATACTTTATTGTTAAGACATTTTCGATAGATTTATTACGCTTGATGTGCAGCCGGGCTTAGTTAGAATGTAAATTTTCCGAAGGCGGCGTTTTGATATTTTACCTTTTTGACTCTTTCTGTTCTTTTCTTGATCTAATATTTTAATTCTTAGAAAAAAATCATCTGAACTGGTTGTTCTTGGCATCCGTGTCAAGGATTCCTTAAAGAAATAGTTAAGAAATTAAATACGTTTTTATTTTCATAAATAATATTTTAGTTTAAAGATTTCCTTTCATTAAATAACTTGACTTACGTCATGACGTCTCCATTTCATAGTTTTACTACTAAGTACATACAAAATTAATCTGATGGAAAATATCTGGAGCAAATTTGACTATGCTTTCTTGGACTCCAATTTCGTCTGACAATACACTTTATCCATATGTTTTTATACATTGTCTTTAGGAAATCTGTAAAATAAAAATATCGACAAAATTTTACAACACTACGCATGATCAAGAAAACCTCAAAGTAATTTTCTAAAAATCGCTAAAACATAAAAGTGAAGTTAATATTACGTATTGTTTTTCTACAAAATGATTCAGCGATATTTCATATGTATATAAGTGTACTTATTAGCTCACATTCAAGTAACAATATGAGAAAACATGCCAATTTAAGGTCAATAAATTTTGATTGTTTTCCTTTCGCGACTAATGAGACTTGCAACCCCAAACTACACAAGACATTGTGTTACGGAGTGCACAAACACACACTATTTGTAAATACCTAAAGAATTCTTGCTTTTTAATCACTTAATAATAAAATATCATCAAAATATTACTATCCACGGGACGCACAAACAAATATTATACGAACAATTCAAATAGTTCAAACTCGGATGGTCTATCTTCGATACAAGGTACTATAGAATTTAGCCGTGTTATATATTTTAAACCAATTTTAATACTTTTAACCAAAATGACAATTCAATCAATTCATATACTGACCACCTTGTGATATGCCAAAAGACAAATATTACTAATCTCTTACATTTACACAGTTTTGTGCCGTATGTTAGAAAGAGACAAATAGCACAAAATTAATTCTTGTTTTAATCTTCCTTCTATGCTGTAGTGATTGTTCTGAGTCTAAAATTTAATTTTCAAAAATTTGACAAGTAAATTCGATTGATATGACAAGTTATTAAAGTTGACACATTCTTTTCGGTTAAATAAATATTGTAATTTTTATGCGGAGTTATTATGAGACATGCTTAATTTTCATTGCGAGAGAAAAAAGTCTTAATCAGCGGTATTACATTTTTGCGTAAAATATGATTGGGCTGTATGGGCTTTGTTTCCTTTGCACTAATTGAAAATTAAAAAGTATTATTAAATGCTAGGCTACTAGAATTAATTAATTGCTTGATTTGTTTTTTTACTCATATTATACTCATTTGTTTCCAATTCAATTCAAAATCTTTTATGCATACCATAATGTGTAAAATAGGTGGTTCACAAAAAATAAGATCATTATGGACCCGTTGGGCACGCAATCGTTGAACAAGAGAGAGGAACCTTATTATTCTTAGGTACCTACTGTTGTTTTATTTACAGATCATAAAGCTAAATTATACGAAGATCACGGTAATTATAAATATTTGAATAAATAGACAACATTAAACAATATTTTAATATGAAAGGTTTTTATTTACCTATATGGTATTATTATTACACTGAATTTCATAATTAATTCCAGTATTAGGTTATTCATTATTTCCTCACATTTATTGAGAAAACCACTATATATACCTCGGCGGGAATGGAATTGCCGGACTCGTAATTATTACAATAATTACGAGTTTACTCGTCCGGCAATCCCTAACTTCCCGGCCTCTGCAATAATGTACTATTAATTGCAATTGCAATGAAGATAAGCTTGATTAGACCGTGCACATTACCCGGCGTTTGTAATGCAGATTATTTAATACACAATGCAATTTTGGCTAAAAGACTTGTTTTTGTGGGTTATAGAAGCGTTTGTCATCAGCAGTGGGAGGACTGGGAACAAACTATTATAGGTAATCCGCCTACGAGGGAAGACAAAAAGTCATGCTAAGCACAGTTTGAGAATGCTTATTATGAAATCCTCTGTAAGTTCATTGTGCACAAGTATACGTTTTGTGATAGATGATTAGGTCTACGAGCGGCTGGCAAAAGTGAAAGGAAATGCATAATCGGCCAATGTTACACAACGCACCATACCTTGTCTAAGATTAGGTCTTACCAAATTAGTCCTGTATCTTTCAAGTAAATCTATATCTATACTAATATTATAAAGCTGAAGAGTTTGTTTGTTTGTTTGTTTGCTTGAACGCGCTAATCTCAGGAACTACTGATTCAAATTGAAAAATTATTTTTGTGTTGGATAGTCCATTTATCGAGGAAGGCTTTAGGCTATATAACATCACGCTACGACTAATAGAAGCTGAGCATCAATGACAAATGTTGCAAAAACGGGTAAAAAATATACGGCGAAACGTAGTTCGCTGGCACAGCTAGTTTTAAATAAAATTGTCCAAATTTAATTTTAAAGAATAAAAACCGACTTCAATAACACTGAAAGGTTAAAAATAATATGAGAATAGGTATACAGACAACATCATATTTCTATATTGAAGTCGGTGCCAAATTTTAAGACTCTATGAGATCATCGTTTAGCACCGACTTCAATATTGAAGAATACGACATAGGGTCTACATAGGCCTATTGAACTTAAAAAACTAACCTCAAACCCCGAAAAGTTAAAAATCCTTCCATCATCAGCTCGGTCATGAATCCAGACTCAAATACCTGAATAGCTTCAGAAAAAAAACATTAAACACGTTGGCCGTACCTATATTATTTAAGAGTTTCCCTCGATTTTCATAGGATTCCATCATCAGAACCTGACTTTGGTGACAATGGGACCACCAATATACTCTATCGGATGCAAAAAGAATTTTGAAAATCGGGCCACAAATGGCAGAGTAATCGCGTAACAATTAAAAATCTCCTTTTTTGAAGTCGGTAAATTTTTTGTAGTCGGATGAAAAGGCGAATTATTGACAGTAATTCTTTTATTCAAGGTATTTGTATCCTATATAATAATATGTAGATATACGAGTATATCCCAGGCATTTTTTATACAACTAAGTTAACAAACAAGCAGGCTACCCACCTGATGGTAAGTGGCTACCTAGTAGGTATTTTTTTTATGGTATAGGGGCAAACGAGCAGACGTATCACCTGATGGTAAGTGATTACCGTCGCCCGTGGACACCCGCAACCCCAGAGGAGTTACAAGTGCGTTGCCGGCCTTTGAGGAAGGAATACGCTCTTTTTTTGAAAGGTCGTATCGGTCCGGAAATACCGCAGGCGACAATTTTTTCCAAAGTTTGACTGTGCGAGGCAGGAAGCTACGGGAGAATCGCACAGTTGTGGACTGCCAACCATCTAAGTGATGGGCATGGATTTTTTGTCGCGTGGAACGATGGCGGAAAGAGGCGGCAGGTATAAGACCGAACAATTCCTCGGAGCATTCCCCGTGATAAATGTGATAGAAGATGCATAGCGAGGCGACATCTCTACGCAGCGCCAAAGTATCAAGCCGATTTGATATTTCCAGGCAGTCGACAATTCGACTCGCTCGAGGTAGGTAGGTAGTCGCCTATAGTACTATACGACTTGCAAATCTACAATCCTCGCAAGGACGCCGGTGTACGTTGCAAATTTGTGACATAAGATGTCAAGTCACAGTACCCAGTAATTTAACTGCCTGCTGTCTTACCTTTCAAACCATAACACAGCAATGCAAGGACTGCTGCTTGGCGGCAGGAAAATGTAAGATGGGAGTTGCCCATGCAGACGACTCTGGCATAGAGTCTCCCTCTGCCCCCGTAGCATGAACACCGAAACACGATATAATAAAACGTATACGAACGAACAAAGGGATAAATCGATATGAACTATCAAAATATATTGGATATAATGGCTACCTTGAAATTCTATCGACATTAATATATTAACAATGTCCAAAACAACAATACCAATATCCAAAATAAAGTCAAAACTTGAAGATAACTAAAAATCCAATTTTTTTAACAGTTTATATCGATATATCGTTTTATCATATCGTGTTTCAGTGGTCGCCCTAGAGGGGCTGGTAGATTATGTTAGTTTCAACACTAGAATGATTATTAGGTTAACTAGTTTGAACTGTGGGTTAATTACTCTCCGTAGGCGATTTGGTAAATTAAATGAATATTAAGTATTTGACTTTGAAAACCCTTATTTCATTATTTTGTGTTCTTGTAATGTTTTTTGTGTATTATATCTCTGTAATTCTATTTGTGACTTTTGTGTGGCCAAATTAAATATTTCTTTCTTTCTTTGAGTAACAGGCAGTTGCAGAAATATATATTATTATTTTTAATGCTCCTTTAAGTCTGTTGTGGTCTTGTACTGTTAATATGTAAAAGAACGTGACAGTATCAACTTTAATAAAGTATTAAATTTAATGAACCTTTATGCAACTGACTATAAAACTATGGCCCCTTAGGCAATACTACCAAAAATCGCGATATTAATAGTAACGCAATGTTTTGTATGTAAATATGCTCAATCCATTCGCGTGTGGATTTTTTGTTGCTCAAGCTAACACTGACAGCTCATTTGTTGACCTCATGAGAGGTCGCGCTGGCTGCTTTTGGACATTGACCCATTGAGGTCCGGTTGAAGTGGCTTCCAGGCAATTAGGACGCTGCATGCAATCATGCGAAAGAATCTTGTATAAGACTCGCATAGCGTCGGCCTCAACAGCGGTCAAGTTTCAACAACTGCAAGGAAATATATTATGTTTGTATTTTTAATACACTTAAATAGGAAATAATGTGGGATGTTTTTCCATACAGTCCCCTGTTTCCTTCCTGGATAATGGAAATAGTTGCTCAATTTTTTCCGAAAAAATCTATGGCTACTATTAGCGAGTTCCTATGTTTCCCTTTTTTATTAAGTTAGATTAAAAGAGGTAAATACCTTCAAAAACCTAAAGAATTAGCCAAGATTTTCTGTTGTAATCCAACATCCAACGAACAAATTCGACGAGATTATAAGGAAAAAAGCAATACATACTCGTAGTAGAAGCACTGCCAAAGCCATTCGTTAATTTTCAGTGCAAAAAGTAGGTAGTAAAATCGGTCTAGTTTCAGAGAAGAAAAACAGGGGACTACGCAACGTATTTTTTGTGTAATTTTCATAGGAACCTTCGATCTGAGCTGCAGTTGTCTCTATCGTGCTCAGCTGGGTTGTTTGAGCACAGCCTTAGAGCATTTTAAATGCATAAGGGCACAGCGCGACAGCAATACATTTTACAAATACCTGTTTTTGAATTCCATTGCCTTTAGTGTGTTCCTTTCAGAAAGGAAAGGTAGGTTATTGATAAGTATTTTTGACCATGTCCCTCCTGTGACGGATTTGGGATATGTGTCACCGCTGGTCCGTGAATTGTGAAAGAAGCGACTAATGGAGCTTACCGTAATTGTACCCTTGTAAGGCACACAACTCTACACCAATCCGTCTGACCAGCGTGATGAATAACGGTAAAGATCTTAGGAGGAGTGTATCTGGGATGAATGATGATTTAATATCAAATTATGTCATAATCAACAATTACGATGCAATTTGGATCTCTAAGCGCGTTCTTTCGTCTTTACTACGACACGTATTCTGAAGATCTTTTATCCCTAATCCCACCTTCCTCTTTCCATTTAAGGCAGGGATTCTTAAAGTGGGGTCCACGGACCCCTTAGGGGTCCATAGCAAGTGTATCAGTGGTCCGCAGTAGGTCAGTCTGTAAACATTGTGTAGTAAACTCGACGTAAACATGACATGCGTCTTGCCTTGTCGAAGACAATCCCACAATTTAATGTTCTCATTGAGGCCAAACAGCTGCACCCTTCTCATTAGCTTAGTAGTAAGTGTAATGCAAGGATCAATAAAAGTATTTTTTATCAATAAAAATAAGGTGTTCTTCATTTCCAAAAATATTGTTAAACAGGGTCCGTTGAATTGTTTAAATTGTGAAAGGGGTCCGTGACTGCAAAAAGTTTAAGAAACCCTGATTTAAGGACTACACGTGCTGGCCTGTGTTGTCACAGACTTACTGTGGGTACCATTTAGACGCGAACTAAGAAGTTTGTCAACTCATTTTAAAGAGTATGTCGCATAATTAAAAAATTGGCCAAGTGCGAGTTGGACTTGCACACAGGGTTCCGTACAAACGTATCTCAATATATAAAGGGTTAATTTTGAGGTACCAGCAACCTCGCAGGATTAGATAGCTAACATCATTAACTACAACGTTTGTTTTACGAGTTTTAAGATAACTCAAAACATTGAACAAAAATCAATTTCAAGTTTTTATTGCACTGTCGTGACATTGATAGTCTATGTTTCATTTATAAACGACGACGGAAGACACCGCTACGCTCGCGCACTGTGCGCGTAGAGTTACAAACATTATAGAGGTATATTAAATAAATATTTATTTTTGTGTGAAAGTAAAATCTAACGAATTATCAAAAGTCGTAGAATAAACGTTGTAGTTAATTATGCTAGCTATCTAATCCTACGAGGTTGCCGGTCCCTCAAAATTATCCCTGTATATTAAGGGTTACTTTTCAAACAGGAGCCAAATTTTGTGTGCTTGTTGGGACAAGCCAACGAACAGCTATTATTATGGGACAAATCTTGAAATCATAAAAAAAAACCGTCTGTTTAATAATTGTTAAGGAGTAGGTATATAGCAAAACTTCCGATAAAAATGTCGGTAGTTGGTACTAACTACGCAGGCAATGTGCACCGCCCGCCCTCCCTCAATCGCATGCGACAAAGGAATATCAATAATTAGTACCACACCAACATGCAAATACTTAAATTCGACGCGTTTCGCCACTCCACGTGGCATCATCAGGATATTGTCGCCTTCGCTGCGCTCGGACGACTGAGCAAGCTGTGAACGAGCCGGCCTTTTATAGAGCGATCACAACAACCGTCCGAGTTGTGTCGGTATAGGCGCACGTGGCCGCCATTGTAACAGCGCGCACGTGGCGCAGGTGTTGTTTACAAATTAAAAACACGTGGTTATCGGGTGCTGCTATGATCGCATCTATTTGAAAAAATATTTAGTAGTGGGGAATAAGTAAAACTGACCTGCTCGTTCAGCAATGTAAGCGAACTATCCCTGTTGTGTTTTGAAAGTTCTAATTGTTCCAACACGGACAGTTTTAGACCTTTTTCACACGTATGTAAAATGGAATATGTGTGATTGGAAGGAATACTATGTCCTGTATCTAATAGATGTTTAGCAAAATGTGATTTTTCAGGTTTATTATTTCGATATGCGGATATATGTTCTTTATAACGTGTGTTGAAACTACGGCCGGTCTGTCCTATATATGTAGAATTACATGCATTACAATCTAATTTATAAACACCAGATTTTTGGTGTTTATCCAACTTATCTTTACCATTACAAAGCCTTCTTAGAGAATTATTTGTGTTGAACGCTGTAAATATATCATGCTGTCTTAATGTTTTTGATACCCTCTCTGACACTGGACCCAAATAAATCAAACTAGAACCACACTTCTTATCCCTTTCTCTAGGGACAGAGTACAGTAAACCAGTTATGATTTTCCGGGTCTTATTGTTAATAAGACTGTCAATCATGCATTTCTTGTATCCATTTGATATGGCAACGTTGTATAGTATATTTAATTCTTTTTGATAATTTGATTTATTCATTGGAATTGTGAGTAATCTATGAATGTATGAATTAAAAGCTGCCACCTTATGTTGCCATGGATGACAAGAAGATGCATGAATGACAGTGTCCGTATGAGTTGGTTTTGGTTTGGTTTTTGGTTGGTCCGAAAATTCATAAAGAAAACGTACCGATGCGACCGGTAGTATCTTATATCGGTGCACCGGCATATAAGTTAGCCAAAAATCTTAACTCTATACTAAAAACGAAATCGTCATTCCAACCTAGATATTCTCTTTTAAATAGTCTGGATTTAATTAATAAAATCCAGTCTATTTCACTTCCTAGGAATGCAAAGTTGATTTCATTAGATATAGATAGTTTATTTACAAATGTACCTTATAATGAAACTTTAAATATTTTACAAAAACACTTAGAGAAACAACGTTTGCATCCAGGTGAAATTAATGACCTTATGTCATTAACAACATTATGCATGAAACAAAATTATTTCCGGTTCAACAATCAATATTTCAAACAAAAGGAAGGATTGGCAATGGGCTCTCCTTTGAGTCCATTGATGGCGGATATATTTATGGATGATTTCGAAAATAAATACTTAGTTAACGATAAGAATATCCTCTATTATCACAGATACGTCGATGATATATTGATTTGTTGGACCGGAACAAACCGTCAATTAACTATTTATTTAAATAAAATTAATAATTTCCACCCCAAAATTAAATTTAAACTAGAATTAGAAACCAACAATAGTATCAACTTTTTAGATTTAACAATAACGAGGGTTGAGGATAAACACAGTTTCCAAATCTATCGGAAACCAACTCATACGGACACTGTCATTCATGCATCTTCTTGTCATCCATGGCAACATAAGGTGGCAGCTTTTAATTCATACATTCATAGATTACTCACAATTCCAATGAATAAATCAAATTATCAAAAAGAATTAAATATACTATACAACGTTGCCATATCAAATGGATACAAGAAATGCATGATTGACAGTCTTATTAACAATAAGACCCGGAAAATCATAACTGGTTTACTGTACTCTGTCCCTAGAGAAAGGGATAAGAAGTGTGGTTCTAGTTTGATTTATTTGGGTCCAGTGTCAGAGAGGGTATCAAAAACATTAAGACAGCATGATATATTTACAGCGTTCAACACAAATAATTCTCTAAGAAGGCTTTGTAATGGTAAAGATAAGTTGGATAAACACCAAAAATCTGGTGTTTATAAATTAGATTGTAATGCATGTAATTCTACATATATAGGACAGACCGGCCGTAGTTTCAACACACGTTATAAAGAACATATATCCGCATATCGAAATAATAAACCTGAAAAATCACATTTTGCTAAACATCTATTAGATACAGGACATAGTATTCCTTCCAATCACACATATTCCATTTTACATACGTGTGAAAAAGGTCTAAAACTGTCCGTGTTGGAACAATTAGAAATTTCAAAACACAACAGGGATAGTTCGCTTACATTGCTGAACGAGCAGGTCAGTTTTACTTATTCCCCACTACTAAATATTTTTTCAAATAGATGCGATCATAGCAGCACCCGATAACCACGTGTTTTTAATTTGTAAACAACACCTGCGCCACGTGCGCGCTGTTACAATGGCGGCCACGTGCGCCTATACCGACACAACTCGGACGGTTGTTGTGATCGCTCTATAAAAGGCCGGCTCGTTCACAGCTTGCTCAGTCGTCCGAGCGCAGCGAAGGCGACAATATCCTGATGATGCCACGTGGAGTGGCGAAACGCGTCGAATTTAAGTATTTGCATGTTGGTGTGGTACTAATTATTGATATTCCTTTGTCGCATGCGATTGAGGGAGGGCGGGCGGTGCACATTGCCTGCGTAGTTAGTACCAACTACCGACATTTTTATCGGAAGTTTTGCTATATACCTACTCCTTAACAATTAGTAATGGACTTCCGAAAAATAACGCCTGACACCATCAATTATATTAAATCAGCAAGCGTAGCTGTACAGGCACGTCTATATATTAAACTTACTAAGTTTCATAGATTAGCAATACAAAACATTTGGTTTAATCAGCAATGTAAGCGAGAACGTCTTATACCAAAATACATTAACATTCGTTCCAACACGGATAGTCGATCTGCGGATATAGCGATTAAAAAAGCGCAGCTTATTTGGCTTAATGAAGAATCACGTCGGTGGTTCTCCATTAGAGACAACTTAAAATTACATATAAAAATTTTGTATTCGGAACTATCCTTTTCTTTACACAATATAGAATTTGATCTTTTAGATCATAAAGCTAGACTTCTTGCTTCTCAAGAAGCTCACGATAAATATCTTATTCAATCCAGAAAATTGCGTGTGTTGAGACACGAGTCGGTCAATAATTCTAGAAATGGTAATGGTATGCATCGGGATCTCCACGATCAAATTTCCAATTCTCATACGTTTTACCCGCGAGTAAAAAACTTTTCAGATATTCAGTTATCCAATGACGAAGTTTCGTTATTAAATAAAGGGTTAAAGTATAACCTACGTCCATCACTTAATCAGAAAACAATAGAAAGTTTAGCAGTTGACGTGGAGATCGCCGTTGTAAGTAGTAAAAAAGATCAGCATGTAAAAAGTTTAACTTCCAACATAACACCGAATCATATTAGAAACACTTTGAGGCAATCAAATCGTAACTCACACAATCCTGAATACATAATTTACAAATCGCTTTCTCAAAAAATCACAGATAATGACTTGATTGTCTCCAAAGCTGACAAAGGTAATACGGTGGTGGTAATGGAACGTAACACTTACATACAGAAGGTAGAAGAAATAATCCGGAGTGACGATTTCGTTTGTTTACAATCAGACCCAACCAAAAGATTGGCTTCCGAGATTAGAGAAGCAGTCTCTTCAACTCAGTTTGTATTCCCAAATTTATCAAATAAGAATAATGTATTACAAATGAACCCAATAAGTCCTTGTTTATATGGTTTACCGAAAATTCATAAAGAAAACGTACCGATGCGACCGGTAGTATCTCATATCGGTGCACCGGCATATAAGTTAGCCAAAAATCTTAACTCTATACTAAAAACGAAATCGTCATTCCAACCTAGATATTCTCTTTTAAATAGTCTGGATTTAATTAATAAAATCCAGTCTATTTCACTTCCTAGGAATGCAAAGTTGATTTCATTAGATATAGATAGTTTATTTACAAATGTACCTTATAATGAAACTTTAAATATTTTACAAAAACACTTAGAGAAACAACGTTTGCATCCAGGTGAAATTAATGACCTTATGTCATTAACAACATTATGCATGAAACAAAATTATTTCCGGTTCAACAATCAATATTTCAAACAAAAGGAAGGATTGGCAATGGGCTCTCCTTTGAGTCCATTGATGGCGGATATATTTATGGATGATTTCGAAAATAAATACTTAGTTAACGATAAGAATATCCTCTATTATCACAGATACGTCGATGATATATTGATTTGTTGGACCGGAACAAACCGTCAATTAACTATTTATTTAAATAAAATTAATAATTTCCACCCCAAAATTAAATTTAAACTAGAATTAGAAACCAACAATAGTATCAACTTTTTAGATTTAACAATAACGAGGGTTGAGGATAAACACAGTTTCCAAATCTATCGGAAACCAACTCATACGGACACTGTCATTCATGCATCTTCTTGTCATCCATGGCAACATAAGGTGGCAGCTTTTAATTCATACATTCATAGATTACTCACAATTCCAATGAATAAATCAAATTATCAAAAAGAATTAAATATACTATACAACGTTGCCATATCAAATGGATACAAAAAATGCATGATTGACAGTCTTATTAACAATAAGACCCGGAAAATCATAACTGGTTTACTGTACTCTGTCCCTAGAGAAAGGGATAAGAAGTGTGGTTCTAGTTTGATTTATTTGGGTCCAGTGTCAGAGAGGGTATCAAAAACATTAAGACAGCATGATATATTTACAGCGTTCAACACAAATAATTCTCTAAGAAGGCTTTGTAATGGTAAAGATAAGTTGGATAAACACCAAAAATCTGGTGTTTATAAATTAGATTGTAATGCATGTAATTCTACATATATAGGACAGACCGGCCGTAGTTTCAACACACGTTATAAAGAACATATATCCGCATATCGAAATAATAAACCTGAAAAATCACATTTTGCTAAACATCTATTAGATACAGGACATAGTATTCCTTCCAATCACACATATTCCATTTTACATTAGGACAGACCGGCCGTAGTTTCAACACACGTTATAAAGAACATATATCCGCATATCGAAATAATAAACCTGAAAAATCACATTTTGCTAAACATCTATTAGATACAGGACATAGTATTCCTTCCAATCACACATATTCCATTTTACATACGTGTGAAAAAGGTCTAAAACTGTCCGTGTTGGAACAATTAGAAATTTCAAAACACAACAGGGATAGTTCGCTTACATTGCTGAACGAGCAGGTCAGTTTTACTTATTCCCCACTACTAAATATTTTTTCAAATAGATGCGATCATAGCAGCACCCGATAACCACGTGTTTTTAATTTGTAAACAACACCTGCGCCACGTGCGCGCTGTTACAATGGCGGCCACGTGCGCCTATACCGACACAACTCGGACGGTTGTTGTGATCGCTCTATAAAAGGCCGGCTCGTTCACAGCTTGCTCAGTCGTCCGAGCGCAGCGAAGGCGACAATATCCTGATGATGCCACGTGGAGTGGCGAAACGCGTCGAATTTAAGTATTTGCATGTTGGTGTGGTACTAATTATTGATATTCCTTTGTCGCATGCGATTGAGGGAGGGCGGGCGGTGCACATTGCCTGCGTAGTTAGTACCAACTACCGACATTTTTATCGGAAGTTTTGCTATATACCTACTCCTTAACAATTAGTAATGGACTTCCGAAAAATAACGCCTGACACCATCAATTATATTAAGTCTGTTTAATAATTTTAGGTTCAGTGTGTGTTGAACATTTCTATGGAACAGTTGATTTTTTCGCTATTTCAAGATTGGTCCCATAGTAAAAGTTATTCAGTCTGCTTGTCTGAACAGGCACACAAAATTTAACTCCTACTTCTATAAGTTTCTCACTACATATTTAAGGTTTTCTGATTCTGTTAGGGTTCTAATTTTTGCCAAATTTTGATGACTTTTACATGCTGTCATATTCTTTTAATTAAACACTAGAAGTAACAGCATTCTCCTAAAGATTATCTTAGGAAAGACTAGATTAGCGATTAGTTAGGCCATTAGACTGTCATAAAGAGGAGGCCCCAAGGAAGTTTAGTCTGTCTGAATGTAGTGCACTGAATTTAGCATAGTGTAACAATAAGCAAGTACGAGTACGAGAACGATATTAAAATCAATAAAAGCCATCTTTGAGGACTCGTACGTTTTTTTTTACAAAGAAAACCGACATCAAAAACACTAAAAAGTTATAAATAATATTACAACAGGCACATACAACATCACAGTTTTATATTGAAGTTGGTGTTTATATTTATTAAGACTTTCAAGGAGATCATTGCTTGACACCGACTTTAGTATAAAGCTGTGATGTTGTATGTATTCATATATTAACTAGCTGTGTCCGCGACTTCGTCCGCGTGGAATAGTAGCGGCAACGGCTGGACCGATCTTGATAAAAAGTAGCCTATGTTATACCTTATATAATTAGCTATCTATTAGTGAAAGTCCCGTCAAAATCGATCAAGCCGTTCCGGAGATTAGCGGGAACAAACAGACAGACAGACAGACAGACAAAAATATTTTAAATTGTGTTTTGGTTGTTGGTACCCGATATACATTTATACCCATTCAGTAAAAACTTGTTATTTTGACATTACAAACAGACACTTCAATTTTATTTATTTGTATGTATGTAGTATGTATATGTGTAGATGACTTTTGGTGTTTTTGAAGTCGGTATTAATGTTTAAGAAAATCAATATTTTTATACATGCGTATTAGATTTTGAGCCAGGGCAAATATCAGAATAACTTAAAATAAAACGTCTTTCGCTCTTAACAGTATTGAAAGAATTATTCTCAAGCTCTTTATCATCCAGAAACCTTCCATCGTCAGCTCAGTAACATGACATGTTACTACAAGATGCAAACACCTGAATATCTTAAAAAACATGAAACGTGTTGGACGTGCTTATGAAATTTAAGGGGATTTGCCTGGGATTCCATCATCAGATCAGGACATGGTGACAATAGGACTACTTCGGGGGTGTACTCTTTCGATTACAAAAATAATTTTGATTATCGGTCCACAAATGGCGGAGTAATCGGTGAACATAGAATCTCCTCCTTTTTAGAAGTCGGTTAAAAATATGATGGTACATGTCATGTTAACTTCGCCATGTGAACTTGTCGTCGACTATACTTACCTATGTTTGTAGAATTAGATATCCAAACAGTCAGATAGATGAATAAAGTAGACGTAAGCTATGCGAATGGTTCTCGTGCATGGCTTACGGCCCTCATTATCCTATCACTAAATGGGATCAAGCAACGGACCGCAGCAGTTAACTATGTAATATTTGCATCATTCATACTACATGTCTGAATTAGTACTAAATTTATGTTACTAAATATCTACGGTGAAGGAAAACATCGTGAGGAAAGTAATTCAAAGGTGTAGGTGAAGTCAACCAATCCGCACTGGGCCAGCGTGGTTTGACTAAGGCCTAATCGCCCTAGCTAATAGGGATGATGACTGAATTCTAATTTTCACGTCTCGTCATAAAATATAATCGGCTTAGAAATACATTAGATACAAGCATTTTAAGTTGTTAATTTGGAAGCGATTAGACAGAGAGATCCGACAACAACCGTGACGTCATTGTTTAGTACGGCCACATTAACTCCATGTAAATTGCCGTTTTGCTAGACAGAGATGGAGAAAAATCTTTAATACCTTATATCTTGATTGGTTTTTTAGTTATTCGAAAACCGATTTTTTCTTTTAGTTTATTAAATGAATGAGCTTCTATTAAAGCAAAAAAAAATTGATGATGATGATCCTAAATGTCTTATTGCGGAGCAAAGGATAACTTTCATTCTCAATAAGATATGCCCAGCTTCTTAATGCGTCACCCTTTATTGAGTACCTAAGTATTTTAATAAAACTCATCTGGGAAATAGTATTGATAATTCCAAAAATATGTACCTTCCTACATAATTGAAAAAGGAATTCTATGTAAAAATTGATATAGAGGCTATTGATTACATTTAAAAATAAATATATTCAAATAAATTTTGTGGGTTGGTGGGTCGAGTGAAATTGTTTTTTTAAATAACTATAATCCGTATTTATGAAATTGCAAACATGGGAGTGATTTTAAAACTCCAACCTGGGAAAAAAATAGTAACTGGACTACGGAGGTACTGGAAGGACTACGAAAATGCAAAGAAATGGTGCTTACAATATATTTTTAAAATGTACATTATTTATTGATCCAAAAAGTTCTTTCTATACGACATTGTTTAATGAACCGCGCGTATGATTTGTTTAACTTGGGGGTTTTAATCATATTTCTTTTATGATTGTGAAATTTTTAAATGGCCAATCCATAAACAAAAAAAAAAAGAAAATCGGTTGATGGAAATTGTTGAAAGTTATTGAAAAAAGAATCATTTTTTAAAATAGGTATCTAAATGTTAAAAATAAAAATAGACTTCAAGAACACTGAAAAGTTAGAAATAATATTAGAATAGGTACAGATCACACTTCTATATTAAAGTCGGTCCCAAACGATGATCTCTTAGAAAGTCTTAAAATTTGGCACCGACTTCAATACAGAAGTGTGATGTTGTCTACCTATTCTTATATTATTTTTAACTTTTCACTGTTTTTAACCGACTTCAAAAAAGGAGGAGGTTCTCAATTCGATGCGTACCTATGTTTTTTTCTTTTTGTGTATGTAACGCGATTGTGGACTCCAATTGGCCGATTGTGGACCGATTTTCAAACATGTTTTTGTATTCGATAGATTATACTCCAAGGGTGGTCCCATGGTCACCAAAGTTAGGATCTGATGATGGGATCCCATGAAAATCGAGGAAAACCCTTAAATTTTATAGGTTCGTCCAATGTGTTTTATGTTTGTTCCGAAGCTATTCACGTATTTGCGTCTGGTAGTCATGAACCTGATGGCAGGATCCTTGACTTTTGGACTTAAGGACAGACAACCCAGGAGTATACTTTATTGAATACAAAAAGAATTATGAAAATCGGTCTACAATTGGCGGAGTAATCTCGTAACATACACACACAACACGTTGAAAATACCTATAAAATTTAAGGGTTTCCCTTGATTTTTATCGGACCCCATTATCAAATCCTGACTTTGGTGACCTTGAGACAACCCCAGGAGTATACTTTATCTAATATAAAAAGAATTTTCAAAATCGGTTCACAATTGGCGGAGTAATCGCGTAACATACACACAAAAAAAACATACGCATCGAATTGAGAACCTCCTCCTTTTTTGAAGTCGGTTAAAAAGGCAACAACACTCACCGCCAAAAAGTTGTACAATGATCTCGACTCCAGAGTTTGTTGGCTACCGGTTTAACTGAGGCTATACGGTACAGTTTAATTTCCATTTTTATAGTCCTCTCGAGTTCACATTATGAGAATAGTCCGTAGCTCGTAATGGCTCGGTGCAGTCGGTGACCGCGCGGCCCCTCGGCAGTACGTGCGCGTGCGGCGGACGCGTAGTGTGATGACATCTTATCGGATTGGACCACTTAAATATCATTGAGGGCTGACGTCCTGCGATTTGGTTGTTGTAATGGTATGTTTTGTACACCGTCACGTCCCTTCGCGCTGGATGTTTTTGTATATTTCTTCTTGAAATGTAATAATTGAAATGGCAGCTACCTACCCTACGCAAAGATTTTGGCGGGATTGGAGTTATGTGTTAAGTTTGCGTGTGTTTGTCATATATTCATCTTAATGTTTGTAGGTCATTCATTAGAGTCGGTAACACTTGTAAGTAGTCGAATACTTCTTTTTTATTATTTTGTGGCAATTGATAGTTGGAGAGGATAAAATTGAAAATTGCGTTATTTTAATTTAAATCTACCAACCTTCATCAATCGGAAATACCTGTATATACGAGCAATTTCGTTTCTTAACTTCGTGAATTACAATGTACAATTTCTCTTTCTTTAAGCTGTTAGCACGCTAAAGGTGCGGAACATCGTACATAAATTGTATAATCAAATATACAATTTATTTATACGACGTTCCGATATAATTTAAAATATTTTTTTCGAGATCCATTTCTATTAGTTGGCTAGGTACCTATAAAGTACAAAGAGATTATCGATACTAGAGTCATCTGGCTTTAATGATTAGTGTTAAACATATTAAATACGGCAATTTGTTGCAATAAAATCTTTAAAAAAAATATAAGGGCAAAAATTGCTTATGGCATAAATAAAAATGCCTATATACCCTATCTACCTAGTGGAAATAAATAAAGTTTTCGCTCGCGTATTCCACTGCTAGCTGCGCGGTTAGTGTTAGGTGTTTTATTTGAATATTGTCGATAATGGGTAGATCGGACTGTTGCAAAATAATTATGATCAGAAATAGTGATAAAGTGTAAAAAATGATTAGCGAACAGTGCCAATTTCAGCGTGTCTCAATGTTTCTTGCTTAAGCATGGAACAGAGAAAACAGTGGAAGTTTGATACAATAATATTACGATTAAGTTAGTTTTCGTTAAATTTATAAACGTAAAAAAATAATAGGTCTATATTCCACCAGCTAGGAGACATTTCGATTGATTTAACAGATTTTTTCTTTAGTAATAAGTAGCGTCAATTAATACGATGTAACATAGAATATTGTGCATTCTATATGTACGAGTATGATGTCGTACAATTAATAGTACCTTAGAGGTGAAAGTAACTTATTCAGTCCTAAGACGAGGTGTTGCGACCGAGCGTAGCGAGGGCGCCAATAGTTCGTGGGACTAAATAAAGTCTTTAACCCGAGGAAAATACTGTGCTTTTCATTACGAATAAAAGGAAAATAAAAACATGAATTAGCTAAAGAAAAAAATAGTGAATTCAGTTCAGTTTCAAACTGTGGAACGCCGGTAACCACACAACACCAAGACGAATAAACGTCATCGATGTCGTCGATGAATTTATTTATTTAAGCTTTCATACAGTATAAATCAAGTGAACAGGGGCGGACTTAATGCCTGAGGCATTCTCTACCGGTCAACCCGTAAAATGTGAGAAAGTCTTTGTTGACGGTGTACGAATTGGAAAAAAATAAAAACTAAACAAACCTTGACACAACTAAGTAACAATATACTAAATAAAGATAAATACTAAGTACACAAATATATAAATAAGTATATACATAAATATAGATATATAAATATATAACATACTAATAAACATATCATCTTGTTGTCATACCTATTTAGACAGATTCCAGAAAATGTGTCCGTACTAGACGTTAAAATGATGCCTTACTACGAGCCAACATCAAACTTTGAGGCAGCTTACAGACGAGTGGCGGAAAGTGTAAATGAGCCCGAGAAAGGGTAAATGCATGTTACATAGGCAACTACAAAACCAGTCAATCGCCGTTGGAGATATTTTAATATAGCGTAATATACTAAGCAATACGTCAGATTCTACCGTATTGAAGGCGTTGCTAAAGTCAAGTAAGGTGAGAATGCTTACCTTATTATTCTCCGTGACCCATCGGATTTCATCTGTGATATGTACTAGAGCAGCGCTAGTGCTGTGACCAAGGCGGAATCCTGATTGAAATGTGTTTAATATATTATTTGCGGTAAAATATTTATGCAATTAGTTATGAATAAAGCGCTCGGGGAATTTGGAGAGATAAGGAAGTATGGAGATTGGACGGTAATCGGGGAAAGAGGCAGGTTTACATTTTTTAGGTAGTGGGATTATTTGGGCATCTTTCCAAAGAATAGGAAAGATGACACTGGAAATAGAGTGATTCAGAATATATTTAAGGAGTGGAAGGAGCTTGTCGAGAATGGGTATTATCATTTTTCGACATATGCAATCTACACCTATCGAATTAGACTATAATGGCTAAGATGCTCTTCTGAACATCACAATCGGTGAGTTGATCCAAAAAAAAGGGACTGTAATCGGGAGTGGGAATATTTGAAATATATTTCAAAGTTTTGCCTTCTCATAACAGGAAAATGGACAGAATTTATTATTATAATAGGGGAGGTTCGTGGTTCGATCCCGCCATATGTACTAATGTGTTTTTCGAATTTCATGTTTTTTTTCATTTATTTATTCAATAATATAATGTACATTTGCCGCTGCTCCTACGGTGAAGGAAATCATCGTGAGGAAACCTGCATATATCTGCGAAGAAATTCAAAGTTGAGCAATCCGCACTGAGCCAGCATGGTTGATTAAGGCCTTATCGCCCTAACATAGGGTAGGCTCGAGCCTCTCGGTGTATTTCGAAAGCATACGCAACAATCCCTATTTTGGATTAAAATAAACTTCATAAATGTGATTGCAGCTGCGCGAATAAATATTTAATTGAAATATTTATTATTGCCTAATCATTCTGTTGCTGAGGTAACGGCTTAAACTAATAAAGATACTGCAATAGATAGCTCGCAAATAGTTCAATTATATTTAAACAAATCAATTATAATCAATTAAATAATATTTAAATAAATTGCATTTGTGCACTTGCGGTCGAAATTTTTATTCATAGTGAATTCATAATGGTTTAAATTAAAGTGATTATAAAAACATTAAAAACGAGCGAAGTATTGCGAAATCGAGTATGCTTCAGCCTATCTATCCTACATATGTATATTTTTCCTTTGTAGCAGTGATCTAGAAGCCAGGCGCGTGGGCCGATTTTGATGATTCTTACTTACCATACGTCAATTAATTCGACTTGATCTTGCGAGTGTCATTAAAGACATTTCAATATAGTGTACGACACACATGATTTATCCCCTTTGTGGATTTATCATAGACTCCAAAAAAAAAAAGTCAACATACCTACTATGTAAACTGGGGTTACATTGAGTAGGTATTTGAAAATAATCTTTACGTATTTATAATTCTGACTTAAGTTTCATACCTCTTATTCGAGTATATGTTTTTTACCTACTACCCTACATAAAGTATGTACCTACATCAGGCGAGTTTTCAATTGAATTTTCAAATTCAGAAATACGAAAGAATTAAGAAAAACGTTTGATTCCAATATAAGCACTTTTACATAATCGAAATATTTATGTAGGTAATCAGAATTACGTTCAGCAGCTAGTTGGTACAAAATGTATTGTAGATAGATACCTACCTATACTGCCTTATAAGAGAAATAAGTATATGAACTATAATGGGGTGGTTGCACAATATGTCTTGGTCTCGGATTTACGTTCCTTGTTTCTGTATTCCATTATTTTTATTGTACTGGTGCCAAGTCGCTTGGGGTCTTTTTATTCCGTCGTCGCTCGGCCGCAGCTCTGTGTGTATGTTGTATAACATCGTGACGAATCTGTCTCACAGGTTGGTGCAATGTTTTGTGTAGTCCACTAAAAGTTGACGGATTATCTAAACAATTGGCATTTTTGTTTGAAACGCTTACACAGTGGAAATTATTCACAAAAATATACTTACACGAAAAGTTTCCGAATACTATCAGTGTGTCAAGTGTTTGGTCAATACCCTATCAAGCCGAAACCTACCCATATTAACATAGTCATATAAAAGTTATGGCGTGATTGAAAACTTAAAATTGTAAACTTTATTTTTCTAATTCCTCATACGAATAGTCTGTGAAAAAAAATGTATCGGAATATCATTCAGAGATCCTATAATCAGTTTGCATTTAACTTTGTAGTATCTCCAATACGGGTATAGAATTATACCAGAAGGAATAGAATATAATTATATCAGAAGGAATATAATCAGGAATATCAGAAGTTTATATGAAAAATATATAATTTACGAGTAGGTATACATATAATAGAAAACAAGTTGCTTACAGCTTGAAGCAATATTTTATTGGAAATAATATTATTTATTCATAAAGCATAATTTGATACTATAGTATAAATTAATGGCATTAACAAATTACTTAACGTGAAATTATGGTTTATGTTTAACTGATCACCAAATATAGTAAAATATAACGACAAAAAAACGATTTTTACTGCCGAAAATAGTAAACGATCACCAAAATTAAAACACCATTTTCATGTGAAATTATAGCAAAAAGTATAACATATTACTATCTACAAGTAACTAAAGACAATGTCTCCAAACATATCAGTGGTGACCCAAAAATAGGTAATGAGTGCCAAAATGTAAACTCCTTTTTTTCCAAAATTATAGCCCAAATTATAACATCTCGCTATCCTATTAAAACACATGACTCCAAGCTAATCATTGTAAACCCAAAAATATTATATGACCACCAGTATTTTAACCGAATTTTAATCAAAAATGCCAAGCAAATATTTAACATCTCATTATCCCAGTAAAGATAATTATGCTATGTAAATCGTTAATTCTCCCAAACACAGTAAATTATCTCCTAAATTTTGATCCTTTACAAATATATTGTAAGATGTTAACTAAACTGATATTTATATTCCCTAAATTGAATTACTACTGCTAAAAAACAGAAGCGTTTATTCAATCAAATGCCTATCAGGTTAAAAACTAAAACTCTTGGAATACGAATAATTCTTTTATTAAATTAAAAAAAACATAAAAAGATGGTTACTTATATCATATTTTTAGGACAAGTAAAATATAGTCACTTACGCCGTAAGTTTTTTACAAAAAAAAACTAGTGTCTTCTTTGCAATAAGTCTCAACAACCAGTATTTTTATGCATAATATGTTGGTTACGCCATTCCTGCGGTCAGCATCAAGAGGCTTACGCTATTTTGGCTTTTTTTTCTCACTCCATTCTCCTAAAGCAATAAAATTAATGTAAGATCAAAACATCACTTTGCCTTACGTCTATTGAGCTTAATTGAAAAAACAATTTGAAGCATTTTAAATTTCTTTTCTTGCTGGTTATATAGTTTTATAGGTCTGTAAAAAAACTCGTTTGCTGTAAGCTACAAACAGGGTTGTAATAATTGGGAGGGATATATTTTTTATTTTATTTATTTATAGTTATTATGTGAAAGAAGGAAAAATATGATTGCGTTTTTTTAAAATCATGATGTCTAGTTTTTGAGTTATTTATTTTTCCAATTTTAGAAAAGTTGTCGGGCTCTGATATACCTATATTTCATATTTTGAGGAATACAGCAAATACGTTGTCCTACAAAAATTTATTTATAAATTCGATTTTTTGAAACCAATGTATTTTGTTCTAGGGGTCCAGAACAGCGTATCTCTGTCTCCTGGTGATATTGCTCTTCTGCCAAACAGAGTCATCGCTTCCCCACGAGCTAAAGCCATTCAGCTTGGAGGAAGTGGTGCCCCTCATTAACTTTTACCCGGAGCGGCTTTCAGTCCAATGGATCTCAGGTATGAATACCTTATAGTGTGAAGATGAAAGTCATTATGCTTGCATGTAATGACGATTGTGGGAAGAAATTGAAAGTACCCTGCTTCGTTCTAGATCGATAATTATATTTTTATTTTAAAGAATGAGATGCCAAATATTAGGAGAACATTGGCATATTATATTTAAAAAGATCAAGAGGGAAAGAGGTATTTATTACATAGACGGCTGAATACACGAAGTTTTATGCTTTAGAATTTCCTAAAAAGTATCGTTATAAGAATGATTCAACATTGAGAGAAGGTAAACCTGTTATCATAATATTATTAGTAATTAATATTTCGGTGCAAGCGCCTAAAAGAATTTATTGTCTGTACTTAGTACCTACTCTGTGTGAATAGCGTTAAAAAATAATATTGTAAAGATAAAGACTCGTAAATTGCACATAATATTAGAAGATTCAATTACTTTTATTATTAACGTAATTAACTTCTTAATTTCTATACAAATAAATAAAATTGAAGTGTCTGTTTGTAATGTCAAAATAACAAGTTTTTACTAAATAGGTATGAATGTATATCGGGTACCAATAACAAGAACACAATTTAAAAAAAAATGTCTGTCTGTTTGTTCCCGCTAATCTCAGGAACGGCTGGACCGATTTTGACGGGACTTTCACTAATAGATAGCTAATTATATAAGGTATAACATAGGCACTTTATTATCAAGATCGGTCCAGTCGTTACTATTCCACGTGGACGAAGTCGCGGGCACAGCTAGTTGCTTAATAAAAACCATAATTAGGTAAATTTGACATTAATTGGTAAGATTACAATTTGACAAGCAAAATATAATGTTATTATAAACCGAATTTCTATATTGAAGTCGATACCAAAAGATGATCTCCTAAGGAAGTCTTAAAATTTGACACCGCCTTTAATATAGAAGTGTGATCAGATGTTGTCTGTACCTATTCTTATATTATTTTTTCACTTTTCAGTCTTTTTGAAGTCGGTTTTTATAATTAAAAAACATATATATTTAGTAATAACACGATCCTGCTCCCTGTTTAATAATCAGGTGGGTGATTTTTTTGTAACTCATCGGCAATCGGCCATCGTATAGATTTGATAATTCCCTTTCATTAAAACTGATTTTTAATATGTTTAATATTCTGTAACGTCGTCGTCTGAGATCACTCAGACTCAGAGTATATTTGTTGAATAAATCAACCAATACTTATAGCTAATGAACATAATTCCCATTTTCTTCATTAAGTCATCCAGTTGGAAAACGATTGCCAATCAATGGATGAGTTACAAAATCATCACCCAGAGCTAACATGTTAACAAACTAGGACACCACAGGTAAGTTTGTATGGAACCCACGGAGCGCGAGACCATCTCACACTTGGCCGATTTTTATCATATAGTCGAGACAGCGTCTTATATTGAGTGATACCACAATGACTGGCGAATTCAAAGCTATCATGATAGGTAGCTCTTTTTCTTGGAGAATAAGACCTCTGTATCACGGGATACATGAAAGCCCTGTATCTGAAGGAGTGTATGTTCTTTACTTCAGGCACTTAATGTTTTTTATTGCAATTAAGTTGGCAAACAAGCAAACTGCCCACCTGATGGTAAGTGGTAACAGTCATCTATAATACATGTGGTTCCTGTGAGATTCGCAGCATAACTGCAACCCCCACAAGAACCACAGTGTACGTTGCCAACTCGTGACTTAAGATGTAAAGTCACGGTACCCAGTAATTTCAGTGCCATATCTTACCCTTCAAACCGGAACACAGCAATGCAAGCACTGCTGCTTTGCGGCAGAAATAGGTAAGACGGAGGTAGGTACCCATGCACACTACCCTGGTACAGAACCTCGCTCCGGTGGTACAGAATTTATCCATATTAATACATTACATAATGATTATAATATTAAAATTAGGTAAGTACATTAAAACCAAATCAAAATTTAAATCAGAATCAGAATAAAAATCAAATCTTATATATAAAAATGAAACGCTGTTACGAAATTTTCTGTGTGTATTTGAATAGGTCCAAGGAAGGTTTAAACGTACACTTGGACCGGGTAGGTGGCGCTGTAATCGGGTGGGACAACGTCCGCCGGGCCCACTAGTCTTCTTCTTATATATGTATAAAAATTAAACACTGTGTGTTGTCAGTCTCGCTGAAATTCAAAAATGGCTCTACAGATTCTTACGAAATTTTCGGTGTGTGTTTGAATAGGTCCAGGGAAGGTTTAAACGTACAATTGAACCCGGTAGGTGGCGCTGTAATCAGGCAGGACTAAGTCTGCCGGACCCACTAGTTTAAAATAAAAATTAAAACAATATTAACATAAAATCATAAATTAAAATGACAATTAAAAAATAATACAATTATAAAATTAAAATCAAAATTTAAGTCAAAATTAAACTGAAATTTATTATCATAACCAAAATTATATCAGTGAATCAATTATAGTTCTAATTATGTTAAAATTACAAAGATAAATTACAATTACAACACAAAGAGGAAACTCACCGTGTATATATGTATATGTAGGTATATATTTTTATTGTTTAATTTTAACTTAAATTCCATGTTATTAGTTAACTTGTACACTATCGGTATTACAAATAAAAAACTTATTCCTAGGAATAACCTCGGAATAGTTATTCCGTGTTTTGTCTTATTTTGACATATTACATCTGACATGTGCTAAAACAAGACAAAACACAGAATAAATTATTCCGAGGATTATCCTCGGTATAAGTTTTTATTTGTAAGGCCGTATGTCTACTTGCTAATTTACTTAATTCACCTGTCGCAGGGCTGCTGGCAGAAATTTCTTAAGAAATAAGCAGCACCTTTGTACTTATGTTTCCTTATGTTATGTTGTTTTGTCATATTCTGTGTGTACATAAATAATAAATAAATAAAATAAATAAATTTAATATAATAACTTATTATTTCCTAATTTGAAGGACTAATTTCAAGGAATAATTTAAAGGACTTTTAAGGACAGAAAGATAATGTTTTTGTCAATATAGTTTAGTATTAGTTATAATGTTAAATTATTAGCTAAAATATTACTAATAGGTACTTTAGCAGCAGATACTAAAACCACAATAAACCGGACTCTTTTTACTTGATTTAATTGATGAATAACTTCCTTAGGAAAAAAAACACAAAATAATAACAGCAACTCAGTCAAAAACACCTTCGTTGCAGACACTGAATTTTTTTAATTCGTTGAATGAAAAAAAAACGATAGTATTGATAGAGCTATTGTAGATTCACTTAAGGCTAGTGAAGAATATTGTAATCGTTTACTACAAAATGCAGAGGTGTTACAATTTCTGGTCGAATATAGGTATTTAATATTGCAATATAGGCAACTCTCCCCTGTAGTATAAGTATATATTTTTTTGTCGACACCTAAGAAACTGTAGTCAATACAATACATTTCTTTTTGTCGGACTAAATCATCAGATTTGTGTTTTCTTAAGCTGTCCCGCGAACTACGATTCGCCAGTAAAAATACTAATATCGCTATTAAAAAATGGAGGTTGGTGTTAGAAGGGTGAAAATTTAGGGTTATAAGTATTTATTTTATGCAATATCATAAAAAAAATCCGGAGAGGGCCACCCTCATCACCTAGGAGTATAAGAAATAACTTACGACCTATTCTCAGACCGACCAAATATACCATATTTGGTATATAAATATAATTCCAATTTTTCGTAAAAAATATATGTACCTAATTACCTTTTTTTGATATAACTGAGAATTTGTTTATTATAAGTACCTATGCAAAACTTAGGATAACCTATTTAGATATTGTAGCACGTTATATTCACAAAAACTCTAAATGATCTTTTTTTATATCCCCGTTCTTTATCAAAACACGTAAAAGTCATCAGACCGTGACAATATCATGGTTACACGGTTTTAAATCGCTTTACTGTAATTCAATAGTTCAAGTCTACAGCATAACTAATAGTATTCGATACATATTCGAATTTATGTCGACTGTTTCATTTGGTAATTGCCATTACAATTGCCAAGAATAAGGAAGAAGACATAAATTCTTTATAGCCGTCGGACTGATTTAATGAAAAATATCGAATATCTATTGCATTTTTACGTTGCAAAATTTTGTTGCAATCTTCAAGCAAGCAAAGCTGAGGGCACAGCTAGTAATTGATAGCCGGCAAAAATAGCATCGGCAACAAGGGCGTATAGCCAGGATTTTATTTAAAGGGGGGCAGGAGGGCGGGGCAGGCCAAAAAACCTAGGATATAATAGTCGTAGCTAAGATTCATTAGGGGAATATGGTCGTCGTAGTCGTGCTCGGGATATCATTTTTGAATAAACCTAGAAAATATTGTTTTTATCGTGGTTTTAAACTTTTATGGGTTGCTGCGTCGTAAACATGAAAAACAAATAATAAACAGAATAAGTTTGTAGATGCAGCATTGCTTTTGCTTAATAGGTGTGCTTGTGGGCATACCAGCCTACTGGCGACTGCCCTTCTAGAGGGGGGCAGGTGCCCCCTTCTGTCCGTACCTGGGGGTCTACAATGAACACACGAAACCCGAACGAACTCCGTAATTTCGGGCTGTTTCTTACCACGAAAATACTGCGGGCCCGGATATATAATATTCAACGGAACGATATCGGAGTTTGACGTTTGCTGTTACAGATATCTTACTATGATCACCCGAACCCGACACGAAAATTGGATTTTGACATACAGATTTTCGGGCGTTTAACCTAACTTCTCACGAGAACTCAAGTGCTACCGTAAGAGTTTCGGATTAACATTTTAATCCAGAAATAAGTGAGTTATTGTCAATTTTACATCAGTTTGGGTTTTATTTGACTACTAAGAAGGTGTACTTAAGTATAATAAGTTAACTATATAATATTTGTTGAAGTTATGGCATTCAACTTAAATTCAGAGCGAGGTGCGAGTCGTAGGAAACACTTGAAATTTACTATAACTTCATGTGAACAAAAGCAAAAAATAACTCCGAAACACTTAAAAATGTAATCACAAAAAACGTAAATAAACAAAAGCAGCAAAAGCTATTTAGGTGTATAATGCTGTAGCAGGAAATATCCCCTTAACATCAGGATGCGGTTCATAATCAGATATCAGTGCAAACGTTTGCATGCATGCAAACCCGTTCAAATCGTTAGCACTGCTCACGGACGTAAGCACTGAGATCAATTTTGAACCGAGCTTTCGATCTGTGAGTCTGTCAAGTTGACAGTTAATGTAATTTGAAAAGAAAAATTGGAGGGAGACGTATTGTGCCTCCAGTATCTCTACAGAGCACTTCTCTATTAATTGTAGATAATCTAAAGAAAAAATTAATTCGAAGAAACTAAAATAAAAATAAAACTGATGTAGACTTTGACATTGAGAGTTCTGGAGACAGTGCACTACCTCTTTTCTGTTAGCACTGTCAGCATCAATCGGTGACGTCATCAAATACGTCATACCGCATACAATATGCGCACATGAGCAATTTTGGACCGATTGTTTGCGTGCAAATAGCGCATACGAGCGCTGATATCAAATTATGAACCGTACTCCAAAATGTTATTAGTGGAACGTGACATTCTAGATTAGGTTGGTTTATCAATTGCCGGGGGCCAATTTGCCACAGACAGAAGAGCCCGGGCTGTCATGGCGCGGCAAGTGTAATAAAAAAATGTTTTTGTTAAAAATTGGCAGTTTTAATAACATACCCAGCTTTCCGCTAATCATTACTGTAGTTTATTAAATCAAAACTGTTTAAATACAAATAATGTTAATTATTCTTCTACTACCTTTTTCAATCATTCGTTCACGTAACTTGTCAATGCGTCCGTACTAAACCTACGAATCCGAAAATAGTTCGTGGTAGCTACGAGTCACGTACTTCGTTCGGGTTACGGACGGGCCCGAAATTACGGACGAACATTTCATAGTAGACGTCCTGGCTACGCCCCTGATCGGCAATAGCAAATAGCGAGCGTCGGTGGCGCTGTGGACTCGGCATCTGCTTTCCAATCGGGAGGTCCGTGGTTCGAGACCGCCATGTACCAATGTGTTTTTCGTTTTCGAATTTCATATATACATTTGTCTGTCCCTCCTACGGCGTAGGAAATCATCGTGAGACAACTTAAAAATATCTGCGAAGAAATTCAAAGGTGTATGTGAAGTCGACCAATCCGCACTGGGCCAGTGTGGTTGACTAAGGCGTACACACCCTTAGCTATATGAGTGTTATGATGATGAAATAAAACCTCGGAGATACCCTAAAGCTTTGTGGGACGCCAGCATCAACGGGCTTGCTATGAGAAGAGCTGCCATCAACAGCAGCTCTGATCTGTCTGTCAGATAGAAAGCTAGCGACTTATGTTTAATTTACGTATTAATTGCTACTGTCCGTAGATTCTATGCAGACTCCAAACTCCTTTTAACATTTTTTATAAAAAAAACAACTTTTGGCATACCCGAGGATCGACCTAAGAAGCTTTTTATAAGTAGTTACCTATACGTGTAGCTACACCATGGAGTATTTCATCTATACCCAAAATAAGTCAGGGTAGATAGATAACTTTTAAACAATGACAACTCTAGACAGCTGTTTTGTAGTACATGAGTCCGAAAATGTTTAAGTGCAGCTAAATTCAGTTTGAAAGGTTAAATCATTGTCCAATAACCTTCTTACAGATACGGAATTCATCCGCAGAGAGCCAGGTGCCGGGATACTCAAATTCAACGCCTTGTCTCATTCGTTCACCACGGTTTTAAACGAGACAGAATTGGTAAGTACTTTACTCGCCAGTCACGCACACGCTGCATAATTTGTCCATTTGTTGTCGTAAACATCAGGGATTTTTATTTTGTATCACTTACGATACGCAGTTGGGATAGTATATAAATCAATTTAATGTTTTTCGGGCTTGGTATTAAATTGATATAGGCTATGGACAGCTAAATAAGTATTTCGAAGTCCGATTCTATAATTATGCCATTTTTCATTTGCCATTGGAAATCTATGTCATGTAAGAAGATTATCGACATTAATTAAACAAGTATAATTGCATCTCAGGAATGAGACTGTTTGTTCAATAAATTTAATGTCAAAACTGCATCTTACTTGAGATTGGTATCAACTTTGGGATGCATTTATTAATACGAGCCCTGACTCAATAATGAGAATAATACTAATTATAATACTAATTGAAAAATAAGTTGACTGTAAATATTTATGTGCGTTAAATAGTTTTCTTAATAAAAATATCATCACACTTTTGTCCATTTTTTGCCTAAACTGACGGTAAAACGTAGATGACTATTTTAAGCACCTAAAAGCATCGGTGGAACAGCGTTTGAAGAATTGCCTCAAATTTATGTACAGAAGAGGACATCTTCGTATCTTTCTCGAACTAGGAACAGGATTTATCATGCCGAAAGGATCTAGAAATTTAACATATGCAATAGGAGTCGAACCGACTTCTAAACTAAAAAATATTTTTTGTTCATTAGAGTGATAGCCTCTTTCAGATTAAACTACAAACAAGCCTTGAATTACTATTCAAACTATATAACATTATTTTTAATTGCAATATTTGAAGTCCGTGTCTTACGTCTAGCTAGTTCTGTTAGGGCGAGCCAGAGTCTCAGGGTCCCACTGCGTCGCGTGTACGAATTGACCTCATGTCCAAATAGTTTTATCATCCAAGAGATTTGTTATTTAAAAAAATTAAGCTGGTATGTAGGCCCAATATCCTCGAACTTGTAGACCAGTCCAGTGCCCGTTACCACGATACAGACAAAATATAATGATCAATAAATTTATTTAATTTATCGAGCAATTTGGTGCCAAACTTAAAAATCTAAGCATGTTTAGCTCGCTTTCTGATGAAATTGATATTAATTTTTCAGAAAATTATCACAATCATAATTAAAAACATACTTACCTTCTTTTTAAGCGACTTCAAAAAAAGAGGCGGTTCTCAATTCGAAACTCAATTTTTAGATGTGTTCAACGTGTTTTGTGTGTATGTTACGGGATTACTCCGCCAATTGTGGACCGATTTTCAAAATTATTTTTGTATTCAATATAGTAGGTATAATCCTGAGGCGGTCCCAAGGTCAGGATCTGATGATGGAATCCCATAAAAATCGAGAACAACCCTAATTTAATACCAGCTCACCTAAGGTAAGCTGGTTTTAAATTCACAAAAAAGATTTCATTCACTAAAAATATAATAAGAAATATTTTACAAAAATAAAAACCGACTTCAAAAACACTGAACAGTTAACAGGTCTGCAACAAAAATGCTGTCTGGGTGTTTTCAACTGATTTCTATGTATTTAGGTGTTCTAAAAACCAAAAAAATACTCAAAAAATTCTAGAACGTCAGGTTTTTTTGCAAAACGCAAAATTTTATTATAAAAATGGCGTTTTTGGTCTAACTAGAAGTCTTAATAATAGGTACAATTTTATTTTGATTACTGGTTTTAATGTATACAGGCTAAAACTATCATTACTTTCTAAAATCCCTTGCTTTTTGTGTCTATGGGATAGTAGAGACCGGGTAAATCACTGGACCGAAAAGTGTTGGCCTCCGAGGGAGCTTAAAGTTGGCGAAATGAACGTCCTGCATGAAACGTTGGTACCTTCTCATAAAGTTCTTCTACCACCGCTCCACATAAAGTTGGGATTGATGAAGCAATTTGTAAAATCACTTCCAAGAGAAGGAAATTGCTTCGAATACTTAATATCAAAGTTTCCAGGCCTCTCGGAGGCAAAGTTAAAGAAAGGTGTTTTCGTTGGACCAGATATTAGACGGCTTATGACTGATCCACAATTCATCACAACTATGACGGATCCTCAAAGAGAAGGGTGGATTGCCTTAAAAGACGTCACAGAGAAATTTTTGAGCAATAACAACAAATAAATCGAATCGACCCTAACTACAAATAAATCGTTAAAAAATTTTAAAAGCATTTCAAGCTTTAGGTTGCCTAATGAGTTTAAAAAATAATTTTCTTCATTCCCATCTCGACTACTTTCCAAATAATTTAGGAGATGTAAATGAAGAACAAGGTGAACGATTTCACCAAGATATTAAGGAGATGGAAAAAAGATACTAGGGAAGATGGAGCGTCTCAATGATGGCAGACTACTGTTGGACGCTTCAGAAAGGGCTCTCTATTTCTAGGCATAAAAATTATTGTCATAAAATCATATTTCATAATTTCGATTGTAATAATCGTCAAGACGCATAATAATCAGGAAGCAGAATAGTAATAAGCATAATATTGTGTGGCAGAAAATCATTTGTCATAAGTATTAAAACCCATAAACTCGAAACACAGAACAACTTGACGCATAATTTTTCAAAGCATAATTAATGTTTAGCATATTAATCACAACGAACAATACAATTACGCAGAATTTCTCTAGGCATAAAAGGCGCGCAAGCATGCAGCAATGTAAGGAAACATGCAGTATGCATGCAAGCAAGCATGCAACATTCAAGCAAGCATGCAACATGCAAGCAAGCATGCAACATGCAAGTAAGCATGCAACATGCAAGCAAGTATGCACAGTGCAAGCAAGCATGTACCACGCAAGCAAGCATGCACCTTGCAAGCAAGCATGCACATGCATGGTTTCTGTCACGGCTCCGACGCTGCGGGGCTCCGGCGGTCCCACGCGAGCTTATCGTCACAGATGGTTTTCGCTCACCACCGCAGCTCCTCAGCTCGCGGGCCGCCTCGCCCCTCCGCGCCTACGCGGGTTTGAATTACACTCTAGGGGTAGGACAAACAAGACTACGTGGAGTCGGTTTTGCAGCGATTCGTTTCTGTCACTAGTAGCATGAATGAATTACTTTGTCAAATAAAAAATCAATATATACTATGAAAAAAATATATCAAATGAAAATATAGAATATTCGAGTATTAAATTTGAATAAAATAATATATGAAATGTTATTATAAAAAGTTTAGTAAAACAGAGAGTAAACATTGTATCTAATGAACGTGATATCCCTTAAAATAAAATCATTTCTAATTATAAGAAATGCCCCAAAATATTAGGGATATCATTAATTATGACACTTAAAATTATGGCAAAACATTTTAGGACTACCAATATTATGTCAAAAGAAATTAGGGATTTCATTAATTATGCTTCATGAAATTATGCCTTTGGATAATTGTGCCTTATACAAATTATGCAAAGAAAAAATTATGTGACGTTAATGTTATGCTTTTCGATTATTATGCTTAGTGATTTATGCCAAGCGCCTTTATGACAAACAACATTATGCCAAATGAAAGGTCCCCAAAAAAAAGTTTCGTTACGTAATTACATTTTTTTTGTAATTATCTTTTATTCTAAGATGATAACTTGCTTAACATAGATACCCACATTGTCAGAAAACGTGACGTTCTATGACAAAATGAAAGTCATTTTCGAATTCAGCACACCCAAAATCTTAAGAATTACGCAAAAAAACCAAAACAGCTCACAAATTATTTTTTTTGCAGACTTGAATATAAGAATAGGTACAAACAACATCACACTTCTATATTGAAGTCGGTGCCAAACGATGATCTCCTAGAAAGTCTTATAATTTGTCACCGACTTCAATATAGAAGTGTGATGTTTTTTGTACCTATTGTTATATTATTTTTAACTTTTCAGTGTTTTTGAAGTCGGTTTTTATTTTCTGTAAAATATTTTTTATTTTAACTTTTTAGTGAATGAAATCTTTTTAGTGAAATAAACCCTATTAGCGTTTTCCTCGATTTTCATGGGATTCCATCAATAGATCCTGACTTTGGTGACCTTGGGACCACCCCAGGAGTATTCTCTATCAAATACAAAAATAATTTTGAAAATCGGTCCACAATTGGCGGAGTAATCGTGTAACATACACACAAAAAAAACATACGCATCGAATTGAGAACCTCCTTTTTAACCGACTTCAAAAAAGGCGGAGGTTCTCAATTCGATGCGTATTTTTTTTTGTGTGTATGTTACGCGATTACGCCGCCAGTTGTGGACCGATTTTCAAAATTCTTTTTGTGTTCGATAGAGTATACTCCAAGGGTGGTCCCATGGTCACCAAAGTCAGGATCTGATGATGGAATCCCATGAAAATCGAGGAAAACCCTTAAATTTTAAGGTGTTTCCAACGTGTTTTGTGTGTATGTTACGCGATTACGCCGCCAGTTGTGGACCGATTTTCAAAATTCTTTTTGTGTTCTATAGAGTATACTCCAAGGGTGGTTCCATGGTCACCAAAGTCAGGATCTGATGATGGGATCTCATGAAAATCGAGGAAAACCCTTAAATTTTAAGGTGTTTCCAACGTGTTTTGTGTGTATGTTACGCGATTACTCCGCCAATTGTGGACCGATTTTCAAATTTTTTTTTTGTATTCGATAGATTATACTCCTAGGGTGGTCCCAAGGTCACCAAAGTCAGGATTTGATGATGGGATCCCATGAAAATCGAGGGAAACGCTAATTTAATACCAGCTCAGCGAAGGTGAGCTGGAATTAAATTAGGGGTTCTTTCACTAAAAAGATTTCATTCACTAAAAAATAAAAAATATTTTACAAAAAATAAAAACCGACTTCAAAAACACTGAAAAGTTAAAAATAATATAAGAATAGGTACAGTCATCACACTTCTATATTGAAGTCGGTGCCAAATTTTAAGACTTTCTAGTAGATCATCGTTTGGCACCGACTTCAATATAGAAGTGTGATGTCTGTACATATTCTTATATTATTTTTAACTTTTCAGTGTTTTTTTGAAATCGGTTACAGTTTGTTTTACGGCATCTGCGGTGCGAGTGTTAATGTTAAATTTAATTCATTGTATTAATAGTTTACGCTGTAAAATAGTCATTTCATGGAAAAAATTTGCTACTTTTTGATGAAAAACCTCCATCATGCATTAATTGGAGGCTGTATGCATAATATCTATGTAGAATATCTTTTCTATGGAAAAGTCTAATTTTTGAGCAAATGTATTAAAAATACACAAAAACCTAAAAGTCCCTGCCAGCACAACAAACTGACAACGGACAATCTCACTCCAATAAGCATAGCTGACATCAACCTTGCGTAACTAACTAATCAAACAAACTAATAAGTGACCAAGTTACTAAATTAGTAGGTACCTACTTGGTGAAGATTAAGATCTTCTGCGACTGACTGAGGTGTGTTCTTTTCTAGTCGAACCATAGAATAAACAATTTGCCTCATTTCACCATAAATTGCGCTGTTAATTAACTTTTTCTGTGATTAAGTAAATAAAAATTGTCATTTTCGCTTGCTTTTGTTTGCAGTTCAACTTATATAATTACTCGGTGACCACATTCTCGCAAGATGGAAAGTACATATTGCTGGCCGCTAATTCAAAAAAGGTAATTATATTTTTTTATAGAATATACAATAGACTTCGAAAGACAAAGCTATCTCTATAGATGCTTTTGACCTTGGTGCGCATGAGCAAATACTTACCTACTCTCATAGAATGTAAAATATGGAATTGAATTGAACGACGGCTACTAAATCTCAATTGGTGATAAAATGCTCGTCAGAATTACAATAAATATGGATAAAATTTAGGAGTTACAATTTAATCTATAGTTATTTTGTTGAGGCTGACTTAATTTTATATCCTGCTTCATCTGCTAGGCATCATTTGAAGAATAAATAATATGTAAGTGACATATTATGTTTATTATTTCCTATAAGGAAATACGCCTTGGGAATGATAATAATTAGGAACTCCTAACAAAAGTCTTGAGTGTCATTGAGTAAGAGACAAAGTTAGTATTTACCTATTCAAATTAGTGAATCCACGAAAACCTTGCTGGAAATCTAAAGTACTTATTTAAAAGTAGTTTCTTTGTAACGATTAATTTTCGCTGATTCCATCATGGATTTAGAAATGGTGAAATAGTATAATGATGTGCATTGTTGATCATGCATGCAAACATGACAATGAATTTCTCTGCATTTAAGTATATATGCAATGCATCGTATTGTACAAGATAGTTTTCTGATAACTATTTACGATTGGCTTGCTTGACTGGAGCTGTGTACTAATTTATGCTGCCATAGATTTCGCACGCAGTGTTATCTATCACGAGTAGAGTTAGAAATGCTGTAGAAATGTACGTATTTGTCAAAATGTCAATTTCTACAGCCTTGTTTCTGAATCAGTACAGTAGTACCACGTTTATGTGTTACACCGATGTACCTGCGCAGAAGTCTCATTTTCTGATTCTGAGCGAGATAGAATGAGATTCTGATTTTGGTGACTTGAAATCTTAACGTACGCAATAAAGTCTACATTTTAACGGAGTCGGCACTCGTATTCAATCGGCTTTAGGTTGCTTTCCTCTACGCAGACGAATTTTGCCGATGCGACTTATAAAAGTGGTCGTACTCTAGCGAACTTACATAATTAGGAATAAAAAGACAGACAAATAAGAGCTCACAAAATGGCTATGAAGTTATTTAAAATTAAAAGAGGATTGCAAATTAATGACGATGTAAATAATTCTATCTCAAGAATAGTTCACTGGTTTAATATGAATAATTTGTCCCTCAATGAAGGGAAAACTAAATGTATAAAATTTGTCTTACCTAATGTTAGAGAGGTTCAGACCACTGTAAACATAAAGGATAAAAATGTGGGCCTTGTGGACACCGTTGTATTTCTTAGTATTACTTTAGATTCTAAGCTTCATTGGGGCCCACATATTGATAAATTGTCGAAGAGACTTAGTTCTGCAGCCTACGCTGTATGGAAAATACGTCAGCTGACCGATGTTGATACAGCAAGACTTGTATATTTTGCTTATTTTCATAGTGTAATGTCGTATGGCTTGTTGCTGTGGGGAAATGCTGCCGACATTCAGACTATTTTTGTGCTGCAGAAGAGGGCTATTCGAGCAATTTATAATCTTAAAATGAGAGACTCTTTGAGAGAAAAATTTAAAGAAATTGGTATTATGACTGTTGCGTCGCAATATATTTACGAGAATATATTATATGTCCATAAAAATATACATTTGTTTTGTAAAAACAGTGATATTCATTCAGTAAATACTAGACAAAAGAATATGTTAGCATTACCTAATACTAGACTTAAAAAAATTAATAACTCTTTTAGAGGCTTTTGTGTACGTTTCTACAACAAACTCCCAACCAATATTAAAGAACTTAGCTTAAATAAATTTAAGACTGCAGTCAGGAAAGTACTTATGAAAAAAGCATATTATAAAGTGTCTGACTATCTGACAGATAAAACTGCTTGGGATTGACAAAAAATGTATCAATTTGACGTTCATTAAGTACACTTTGTGATTGATGGATGTATGTATTTGAGTAACTGTTCCAATCACTCCGACAGGCCTTTCTATATATATTTTAATAAACCAAAATTATGTTTGTGAAATAATATATTATTGTAATGTTGGCAATTTAAAAGAGGAGACAAAAAAAATAGACCTTCCGAGTTTCTTGCCTGTTCTTCTCGAGAAGGCTCTCCCAATTTCCGAACAGGTGTAGAGTCAACTTTTTTTTTTTTTTCATTTTACTTGTATTTGCATATATCTTAATTATGGTTGAGATGTATGTACATACAAGGTTTAAATAATACATAGCTTATCTTGACTTGTTGCATTTTTTAAATTAATTTATTGATTAAATAGAGTTTTGTAATTTGTTGACGTCAATAAGTGCCTATAAAGGTCTATGTTGAATAAAGATTTTTGAGTTTGAGTTTGAGTTTGAGAATTGAAAAGCTACAGGTTTGAAAGACTTGCGTGGAGTCATCTTCGTAATGTTGAATAATAATGAGTACCTGAGTATATATGAGTGTAATAAATATTTCATCAGGAATAAGAAGAGGCTCCGGTAATTTGGTCACATGCATAGTGTTTTCAAAAGTATTTAATCAATTTTTTGTCCGTTTGTCTGTCAAGACTCTTTTTCTCAGGAACGCGCAGAGATATCAAGCTGAAATTTATATCAAATACTCTGGTTTACGGAATTATTATTATTCATATTGTTGGGGCTATGCAACTTCAATGAAGCTGTAGTCACTGCGACCTAAAAGATCTATTGTGACTCGCCGCCAAGTTACAGTATCTCTTTTAGCCTGGCCGCTACCAGGAAATCCAAGATCGCTCTGGCTTTAAGAGATTTCAGTTCCCCTGGGCTGATTAAGTGTCTTCCCAGGTGATTACTTCGTTTGTGACTTAGAGATCCAGAATCGCACAAGAGGTGTTGGGGTGTTTCACGCTCCTGTTCGCAAAATCTACAAATATCAGATTCACTTAATTTCATGTGAAATTGGTGTCTGTTTAGCTTGCAGTGACCAGTTAAGGCCCGAACAATTGCACCGGTGTTCGTCCTACTGAACTGTAAAAGTTCAGTAGTTCGTTTTTGCGAGTATCCTTCTATCAAGGTTTTAGCGTGTACTAGTCCTTGTTGGTTTAACCAGTACTTTTTTTGATTCGCTTAGAAGGTTTTCCTTAAGGAGTTGCATGGCATGACGTTTCGAGATGCCACAGAAAGGTTCTGGACCTATCTGTTGACCCTCCGCTCCAGCCCTTGCAAGTTCATCGGCCTTTTCATTACCGACGACACCTGAATGTCCTGGTACCCATTTCAGAATAACTCTGTTCTGTTGTACCAGGTCATTTAGTTTATTTACGCAGTCTGTCACCAGTTTCGAATATATAACATTCGATTGAATAGCGTTAAGAGCTGCTTGGCTATCTGAAAAGATATAAATGGTTTGGTTTTTTTAGTTTCGTTGGCGATTAGCTTCTACACATTCTATGATGGCGTACACCTCCGCCTGGAATATAGTAGCATGCTGACCAAGATTAACGCTTTTGTTGAAGCTCGGTCTGACACCATATATCCCGCATCCTACATTTTGAAGCCGTCTGTGAACCAAACTAGGCTTCCAGCCTTACAGAGGTTGTGATCTTCCGCCCACGCCTCTCTGCTTGGTAGTTCCACTGAGTAGTTTTTAGTAAAATTACAGAGTGGAAGCATGACATCTGTAGTCATAGCTGTTTTTGTTCAAGCACTGTTTGTCGCAGTGACCTCAATGCTTGAGAGTACCAGTTTACCTTCCCAGTGCTTTTTATTCTATAAATGTTAGCTTTCGCCTCCTTCACTATAAATTGATGAAGGGGCGGTAGTTTCAGCAAGGCATTAAGCGCAGCTCCTGGGGTTGTAGACATGGCGCCAGTTATCATAAGGCAAGCTATTCGTTGTAGACCGCCTAGCTTGTTGATAACTGTCACTTGCGTGACTTTTTTCCACCAAACCACACAGGCATATGTTACCATAGGCCTGACGATCGCAGTGTACATCCACAGGGCGATTTTTGGGTTTATGCCCCATTTCGCTCCTGCCAAACGACAACATATTCCTAAATCACTTTTTGCCTTTTGGATTACATTGTAAATGTGACTATTCCACGTTAATTTTTGGTCGATCGTAACGCCCAAATATTTGACTTCTGTGGAAAAAGGTATTTGAGTCCCCCTTAAAACAGGATTTACCAGCTTGTTTAGCTTGCGCTTTCTGGTAAAGGGAACTATCGTCGTTTTGTTTGGATTTACCGATAATTTGTTCTCAATGCACCATCTATCGATGATGTTAAGAAATTTTTGTAGTATAGATGAGACAGTGCTTTGGCAGGGACCATTGACGCATGCTACAACGTCATCTGCGTAGCCCTGGACATCTAAATCCTTTTCTGAGGCTTCAGTTAACAAGCGGTCAATAACAAGTGACCACAGTAGTGGCGATAGGACGCCTCCTTGTGGGAACTCTCTTGTTGTTTTGAAGCCTTTTACGGTTCCGTGAAGACTTACACTGATAATTCTGTTAAGGAGCATCGATTCAATCCAACGGGTTGTTGTTTTATCAATCCCCTTGTCGCCCATTCTGGTTTACGGTATCTTTCAGCTGTTAAAAAATCCAACTTGTGAGTCAACGCGTTCAAAATATACGAGTATGACTGTTTTTGTCGCATATTTTGCAATTTTGCAAAGGAATCAAAACCTTCTTCCTATTGACCTAGAATCATGAAATTTGGTAAAAGCAATAATTCTTACAGCACATGTTAAGTAAAAAATCTAAAACCAAAAATATGTAGCTAGGAACTTATACAACGTGTCTCATAACTCCTCATAAAAATTATAATATTTTTTTAATCGAAAAGAATGTGTCAACCTTAATAACTTGTCATAGTTATCGATCAAATTTTATAAATTCAATTTTAGAACAGTTTTAGGTTGGCACTTTTGATAGTTTAAATAGAATTAAATATTATAATTTTTATGGGGAGATATGAGACACGTTATACTTAGATAAGTTTATGGAACTCTCGGTGCACGAGTCCTACTCCATTGATCGATTTCTTATGCCACTAAGGTGGCAAACAAGCGTACGGCCCACCTGATGGTAAGCGGTTATTACCGCAGCCTATGGATACTTATTGCAATACTTATCCGATCCTTAAAAACTTTTAACTCTAATTTTATGAAAAAAATCAATAAACATGGAAGTTATTTGATAGGATTGTTAATCTCTCCTTAAATTTATATCTATTCTATCTTCTCTATAAATAAAAATCTATGTATTACTATGTTTGTTTGTCCTCTATGCGTTCCGAAACCATTCATCAGATTGTAATGAAACTTTGGTAGGGTGTTATGGGGACACCCGTGAGGGTTCCTAGCAAAAAAAATATAATTACGTGGCATTACAACGCATGCCGGGTACAGCTAGTACCTTATATATAAAAGGAAAAGTTCCCATCTATATAGATGCACGCACAGCCGTAACTGCTAATGGTAGCAACGTGAAATTTGAACAGTTGTTATAATTCAAAATGCGGACGCACATTATGATGGGATTTTGAAAAAATTTACCCTAAAGGGATGAAATAGGGGTTGCAAGTTTGTAATACGGATCATGAAATTAGCAACGATTTTGATAAAAGTTAAGATTCATGCTCTTAAAAATATTTCATTGAATACGTGATTGATGGTTTATTGGAATTCACCCCCTTAGGGTGCAGAATAGGGGTTGAAAGTTTCTAGGGAAAATATTTTAAATCTGCTCCAATTTCTATGAAATTTATGAACTCCTAAATATAAACAACAGTCTTCTATATACCTAATAGGCTACAAAATTATTTTTCCTACGGGAAAATATAAAATTCCCACGTCAAATCAATAATAACGCGGGCGACGCCGTGAGCAGAAAGCTAGTCTTAATATAAAGTACCTAGTGAAATAGCACCTCTCCTTACTATACAAGTTCATTTTTTAATTACCATAAAACGTGTGCTCGTTCAGACAAGCAAACAGAACAACTTTCACTATGGGACCAACTTTGAAATCGCAAAATAAAACAGGTGTTCCATACAAATGTTCAACATTCACTGAACCTAGATGTATGGAACAGCTGATTTTTTTTTGAGATTTCAAAGTTGGTCCCATAGTGAAAGTTGTTCAGTTTGCTTGTCTGAACAAGCACACAAATTTTTTTTGGTACCTAATTAAAAAATAACCTTGTATAAATCAAATTAACAAAGTTCGATCGTGGCTTACATTGTCTTAATACCTACTTATCGCTATGTTAAATGACTCACATGTTGCATTTACTGCTCTTTTTTAGGTATATCGATATTCATTTGTAGCAGATTACGCAGTCTACGATTTACAAACAAAGTAAGTACGAGTATATTAATTCAATTATATAATTTAATTTAAATTTATTATAGCAACACAGACTCGTCAATATTAGTAATAGGAGCTTGAGGAGAAATCACTAAAACGCCTAATTTATATCTGACTAAGAAGCAATAACCGCCTTCGTGGTCTAGTGGTTGAGACAAAGCAAATTTAATCTAAAGGTCCTGGGTTCGATTCCCCGTGGGAGCTTAAGTTTTCTGCTTGGTTAGGTTAGGTGAACTTGGCTGATGGTTTTTGGATAATGGCTTCTGAACCCGCCTGGCTAGCACCCACCGTTTTACCGAAGTTTGTCGCCATAGTAACAATGTTAATAGCATTGTTGTGATCCGACAGTAGAGGTAAGATAACCAGCTCCTCAGGTGCTGAAGAGTCCAGGCGAGGCTCGTTTCCATCTTAAGCCTTATCGTCATTTACCAAAAAATAACTGAATTGAACGATAGCTACTTAATCTCGGCTGATGAGAAAAAATATCTAAAAAATTTGCTGTTCCACATATCTAGGTTCAGTGAATGGTGAACATTTGTCTGGAACAGCTGATTTTTTTTCGCTATAACGAGATTGGACCCGTAGTAAAACAGGTTCAATTCGCTTGTCTGCACCAAGCACACGAAATTGGCTCCTGCTTTAAAAGTAACGTTGTATTTTGAAAGCCGACTTCAAAAACACTGAAAAGTTAAAAACAATATAAGAATAGGTCAGACAACACCACATTTCTATATAGAAGTTGGTACCAAATTTTAAGTCTTTCCAAGAGATCATCGTTTGACACCGACAAATTAGGTATAAATTCGCTTGATATTACATACCTCTTGTATTTAAAAAACAAACCTGTAACTCCTAAAAGTTAAGGTTCCTTTCGTCATCAGCTCGGTTCATGCCTACCAGACGCAAATACGTGAAATAGCTCCGGAAAAATACATGAAACACGTTGGACGTACTTAAGGGTTTCCTTCGATTTTCATGGGATCCCATCATCAGATTCTGACTTTGGTGACAATGGGACCACCCACGAAGAATACTCTATCGAATACAAAAAGAATTTTGAAAATTGGTTTACAATTAGCGGATTAAACGCGTCATATACACACAAAAAACATATACTTATATCGAATTGAGAAATTTCTCCCTTTTTGAAGTCAGTTAAAAATATTATACAGAACTCGAGGAGAGTGCATGCTTTCCGGTAAATTAATATAGTATGCTATTAGTAACGTGTATTAAGTGGTACACTTTGCTATTAAATTATGTATAATTATAATCTTGTGCGCATGGCTTTAATCTAACAGTATGAATAATGAAAAGAAATATCAAATGAATCTAAATAGATCATAGTAACGAAATCTATGAAGAATTGTAAAGGCAAACATATTGCCATATTATATACAGCTATGTATAGCTATGTTTAACCGAATTCAATAAAGGAGGACGTTCTATGTTCGACTGTATCTATTTTTTACCCTTTTTCAAAAAAGGAGGAGGTTCTCAATTCGATGCGTATGTTTTTTTTGTGTGTATGCTACGCGATTACGCCGCCAATTGTGGACCGATTTTAAAAATTATTTTTGTATTCGATAGAGTATACTCCAGGGGTGGCCTCATAAAAATTCTTAAATTTTTAGGTGTGTCCAACGTGTTTTGTGTGTATGTTACGCGATTACTCCGCCAAATCTGGACTGATTTTCAAAATTCCTTTCGTAATTCTTTTTGTATTCGATAGAGTGGTCCCAAGTGAGTGGTCCCAAGGTCACCAAAGTCAGGATCTGATGATGGGATCCTATGAATCAAAAACACTGAAAAGTTTAAAATAATATAAGAATAGGTACAGACAACATTACACTTCTATATTGAAGTCGGTGCCAAACAATGATCTCCTAGAAAGTCTTAAAATTTGGCACCGACTTCAATATAGAAGTGCGATGTTATCTGTACCTATTCTTATATTATTTTTAACTTTTTAGTGTTTTCGAAGTCGGTTTTTATTTTTGTAAAAAAAATGTACTTTCATCGATTACCTACCTACTCTGCCATTTGTTAGCTGATTTTCAAAATTATTTTTGTAATCGAAAGAGTATCGTTAGTTGGTCCCATTTTCACCATGTCATGATCTGATAGCGGGATCCCATGAAAGTCGAGGGTAAGTCTTAGATTTCAATGTGTTTAATGTTTTTTGTAAAAATAATTAGGTATTGGCATCTGGTAGTTAGTTATCATGTTTTGATAGGTACTGAGCTGATAATGGAAGGTTTCTGATAGGTCAGGAGTTAGGGGATAGTTCTTTCAATACAGGGTGTAATGCAACCGCATCCGAAAAAAGAGAACACAATTCTACTTGTGACACTGAAAAACTTTCGCTAATGAATATAAATATGTCTAAAAATACCATAATAACTTAAAATAAAGCGTTTTTTCGTGCTAAACAGTTTCGAAAGAATTATTTCCGAACTCCTTATCTGCCAGGAACCTTCCATCATCAGCTCAGTAACATGACGTCATGATGACTACCAAACGCAAATACCTGAATATCTTAGGAAGAAACATTAAACACGTTGGGCTTGCCTATAAAATTCAAGGGTTTCCCTCAATTGCCATGAAATCCCATCATCAGACTGATCAGACATCGGGACCACCTAGGGAGTATACTCTTTCGATTCCAAAAAGAATTTTGAAAATCGATCACACACATAAAAAATTGATACAGCCGAATATAGAACCTCCTCCTTTTTCGAAGTCGGTTAAAAAACGATAAAAATTTTCGCATCCACACAAAATGATATACCTAACTAGGGAAATTGTTATGGAATGTTCATTTTTTTTCATCTGGCCATATGTTCCTTGCGGAAACTTGTTCAGTTTCACAAGTAGAATTGTGTTCTCTTTTTTCGGAAGCGGTTACATTATAATGTTTTTTTTTTATAGAAGGTCAAGCAAATGACCCTATTCCACCTGGTGGAAAGTGGAAATAGAGTCCAAATGCGAAGATAGCTATTGTGGGAGAGAGGTTAAACGCCACATTAGGCACCCTCACCTTGCCGACCTGCAAAATGCTTCTTCACGCCTCTTTTGACGAATTTATTGACGCGTAGTTCTATTCTTTCAATTTTATTTTTTGTTATGCAAATATTGATATCTTTTCAGGAATATTCAAAGAATCGGCCAAGGGCCTCTGCAAGTGGTTCAGTGGAGTAATTGTAAGGCTCTGGCGTACGTGGCAGATAACAACGTGTACTATATACCAAATGTGGACAAGCCACACGTGTACGCCCAGCTGACCACCGAAGGGATACCTGGAGAAGTCTACTTCGGTGCCACAGACTGGATTTATGAAGGTTATTTTTTTGAGAATTATCAAGATTGTTTCATTACGTATTAAGGTGCTCCATCAGCACCGGCAGTATTCGCCTGTAATGTTACATTAGTATGTGGTAATGTTAAGTTACTGTGGGCTCACGCTTATTTAGCACATTAGATTTTAGCACTTGACGTAACTTATATTTCTGATTCGATTTCCGCGTCCCAATGGTGCACAATGCACATTGATTTACAAGCTGTAAAAAATATTACAAATTGTATCAACAAGTTGCGAATTGTATTTCTCGGTATTCCTCTCTCACTAATGTAATGCTCTAATTGTATCATTACAGGTTGCGCACTGTATGACTGGATTCTCTTCCATCACTGATGTAATGTTCGAAAACGTAAGGTTAGGTACATTACAGGCAAATGCTCCCCGTATGGGAGCACCTTTAGAATCAACGGGTGATATCGCAAATGTCTGACAAAATTGTAAAATACTTCTAAGTTACTAAACTTTTCAGGTCTTCCTAAAACTAGCCATATACACGGTTATTTTTTTATCACCCTGGAAAATTTAAGGGACGCTTCACGACATGGTATTAGAATGATTTAAATATAAATAAAAAAATTGTCATTTTTTATAATACATCCTTAATTTTATATTAATTTTTTAAAAAATACAAAAAATGCTGCACTAGTTGAGAGCAGCATTTTTAGAGATTTTTTTATATATTTTTTTTAAATTTTTTATTTCATTTTTTTTATTTTTTATATAATATTGGATGTGTCCTGAAGCGTCCCTAAAATTTTCCAGGGTGATAAAAAAATAACCGTGTATAATGGATATCGTTCTGAGATTTTTTTGATATTTCAAAGGAAAAAACAATTTTATTTTGTGTTATAAAATCTATACATTGGTGGTGTAGGTACTAAACCTTTGGATAAATTTGCTGAATAAATAATTACGGGAATACCCACAAATTATGTATTATATAGAATAAAGTTTACGAAACTTCAATATAATAGTGGACTTTATTACAGAAAGTTTAAAACATGTGATTGCAAAACGCAGTAACTCATGGAACAAATAATATCAGCACTTAACAAATTTTAAGTTTACACGATAAACTTTGAAAGTCATTATCCAGCAGTCTGGGGTCCTATTATAAAATAAGCTTCGTCGGGAGAAAACGGGCGTATAAAGTAAATTTCATCGTATATGTTTCTAGAGGAGGTGTTCAATGCTGCAGAGGCGCTGTGGTTCTCACCGAGCGGCACTTACCTCGCTGTGGCGTCGTTTAATGACACGAAAGTTGAATCAGCCGTGTACCCCTACTACGGAGATGCTGCTGACATCGGCAATCAATATCCAGAGTTGGTGAAGTTTAAATATCCAAAGGTTGGTATTGATAAGAGAGTTACACTATTATTGATAGAATATCCACAGATATTTCTTAAAGTATTAAATTATATGTCACAACACAAACATTATTTATCACAACTTTGTTATCACATGAAAGCGATAAAGGTTTTGAGGTAGTTTGATATAGCACAGAACGGGTTGAGTCGTAATTTTCTAAATTTATTAATTTCTCCTTGGAATGATTTACAATCAAAATATAAAATTATTCAACTTGTAGTTTTTAAGCATCGACAAAATTTTTGTACTTAGTTACACAACACTTCTAAAAATTGTCATGGTATGCTATCAAGAAATGTTTCATAATCTTTGTTAATAACTTATTCAATGTAAGAGTAATTTGACTAACACTTTTAATATTTTAATACAATCAATATTTGTCAGGCAGGTCGCACTAATCCTCAAGTAGGGCTGCGAGTTTACAAACTTGGCGAACTTCGAAACGAAACTTTGAATATCCCAGCTCCAGTGGACGTTGTGGGCTTGGACCACGTATTAGGGAGAGTCGACTGGGCCTCAGACCAAAACCTGATCGTGTTGTGGCTAAACAGGCGGCAGAGTATCAGTATCTTAGTCAACTGTAACCTAAAAGAAGATAAATGTAGCATATTGAAGGAGCACAGGGAAGCCAATGGATGGATAGATATATATCAGCCATTTTTCGACAGAACCGGAACTAAGCTGGTCGAAATACAGCCACTGTATCACGGTGATCAGCGTTTCTTCCATGCGGCAAGGCTTGATTTTAATACTCTCATAACAGAAGATTTAAGTCCTGGAAATGGTACTGTCACAGAAATATTGGGATGGGATCGAGACAAAGATATAGTTTATTACATTGTTGCTCCTGGAAATTTGCCGTGGCAAAGACAGCTCTGGGCCGCGTCTGAGGGCGTAGTCCGGTGTATATCTTGTTTAGAGCCAACATGCCATTGTGCCTCTGCGACGTTCTCGCCGGGGGCTAAATATGGTATTGTCACTTGTTCTGCATCAAATACTGTTCCCAAAATAATGCTATACGACAGTGAGGTATGTATTGTGAACTATTTGAAAAAGTAAACTTCATAAAGTGATAAAAATTACATCATCAATATATTTTTTCAGAGAGTGAAATTCTATTTGTTGAAAGATAACTCAATTCTAAAAGAAAAATTGAGTCATTATACGCATCCAATGCCTCTATTCAGCGTCATATCTTTAGGAGATGAAATTAATGCAAACGTTAAGCTATTGCTACCTCCAGGAATGAAAGCGAATGAAAAGTATCCTATGGTGCTTAGAGTATATGCCGGTCCGGGAACAGCTCGAGCAAAAGATACTTTTGAATTGGGTAAGTGCATAACTTGTTTGATAGGTAATCAAAATAAGAAATTGTGTTATGGGACTATAAATGTTATATCTACAATTTTAATTGAATAAATAAATATTCGGAAGACTGATTGAAGAATGATTAAACAAAACGTATTTTGTGATTCATGAAATCCTAAATTATTGTGATTTATGAAATTCTGAATATTTTTAGAATTCTACAATATGTATTTGACTACGAACAGGAGTTTCATAGTAGCGTCGATAGACGTTAGAGGATCTGGAGTTATGGGCGTAGAGGCGATGCACGCGGTAAACACCGCCCTGGGCACCGTTGAAATCACCGACACTTTGGCCGCTATCAGGTACAACATCGTTTATTTGATCGTCGCCTACCTACCTGTTTTTGCCACACGTCAATTCTGATGTTGATCTGGATTCTAGAATCGATAAGAAATGTATAGTCGCTGGCGCCTTGGCATGATTTAGAAATTTTACGCATGTAAATTTACGTGTAACAAATACGGTTACGTTAATTTTATAATATTTCCATCCTTGTCCACATTATTCATAAAATGTAGGTAGGTGCAAGATGTCGGCAGCTGTAGCATGCCGCTTTAGAATTGGGTCATTTTTGAAAAACAGTCATTTTATTTGCGTTTATCAGTGGTCATATGAGGATTATATAGTTTTTATTATTGATGGATAAAACCACTTTAATGAATACGAGTTTGACGAATCCTTTTATAATTATCTTTCAGGCGATTGGTTACATTATATTCATTTATCGATCCCAAGCGCATTGGGGTTTGGGGTTGGAGTTACGGAGGTTATACCACAACCATGATGCTAATTAAAGACGACCTGAAAACACTCGCTTGTGGTGCGGCTGTGGCTCCAGTTACCTCCTGGCTTTATTACGGTAAGTTTACGTGACTATCTCATTTGCACTCTTCCGTTTTGCTAAAATGTAATGAAGTACGCTTTAACTACTAATTGACTTTGTTTCAATATAATTAACAATTTACAGATTCCATTTACACCGAGCGCTATATGGATACGCCGCAGGAGAATCCTATTGGCTACCAGCGGTCGGATGTTATAGCACTGGCGGATAATTTGCGCAACCGCAAGTACCTACTCGTACACGGCACAGGCGACGACAACGTGCACTATCAGCACAGCGCACATCTCGCCAAGAAGCTGCAGCGAGCGGACATCGCGTTCGAACAAATGGTGAGCCTTCTTTAGGAATTGAAGCATGAATATGTGATTCATCATCGCAGCTCATAAAATAAACGTCCTTACCGAGGGCTCGAGCCTACCCTATGTTAGGGTGATTAGGCCTTTGTCAACCACGCTGGCCCAGTGCGCATTGCCAAATATGTGATTAGGTACGTGGATTAAGTATTTTTCGTTACCAGTACGTACCTAATCCACGCCACCCTAGGATTAGGGATTCGTATTCCATGACCGTTTTTCGTGAAATATCAATCTATTAGACTAGACTGTAAACAAAACTACACTTTACATCCAATTATTAAGTGTCAAAGAACATTGTTCTGCGTCCATACATTGTTCGCCCCAATACCGATAGCAGTGAAAAAATGATTTTTGTATAATTAGACATTAGTAAATACTGTACGTCCACATCAATTACTACGGACAAGCTTCGAAATCGAATTAAATATCGAAATGAATCAGATTTTGAGGTTAGTTGAAGTAACACTTTAATTCGTAAGAGAAATACACATAGTCCATACCTATACAATTATTAAAATAATAATTATTGCAATCAATCAAAGAACGATATTATAGCCACGTAATTAAGAACAAGTAATCTCGAAATTATAAAGCAAGTCAAAAACACGACGAACTAACAAGCGATAGTGCGTGAGTAGTCAATTGACGTATGTTTTAATTTAATTTACTTTGTAAGTTATGAAAATCTTAATTTATATAAATAAATAAATGTCCATACCTACATAAAATTGATTCAATTTTATTCAGTCGAGCGAAGGTAACAATAACCATTCCTATACTTTACTTCATTTGGTTTTGTTTCTAAAAGTACTTTTATTTGTCCGTCGAATACATATATTTGTAATGAGTGTTATAAAATATGCATATAATTATGACGTAAATCAAATCTTTGTTGGTCATGGGGCGATTTTCGACATTGCCTTTTAGGTCATCTAGGATAGAATACCATAACTATTTAGGCATAGAAATACAGCAAATCTTGTGTTATGCCTTATGCCATGCTTTACCGCAATTAGAAGTTTGAAGGTGGCGATAAATTACGGCAACATGTAAATAAACTTGAATTAAAATATTTAATATGCTCTCTATGTGATACCATAACATTCCATAGCAAATATGTTTTTATAACCTATTATTACGTTGTCTTTTCTGAATATTAATGCCATAATAAATAAATATTTGGAACAAGTATCAGGCATTTTGAAATATTAGGAACAGGTGGAGTAGGTACGGAAATAATATATATTCTAGCCCATATCTACCTATTCTATGTTTGTTTTTTCGGGAAGAAAATCACAACGGGTAGCACTTGGCACAAACGTATAGGTGAAGATGAACTCTAATATAAACACAGAAGAACTTGTTGTATCAACTCTGAATGCAGTATCGAACACTGTATTTTAGTCGAGTGATCATAATGAATCTCAAGACTAAAGAGGTGATTAAAGTGGGTTTTTACCAAATTCACAAAAAGCAGGAGGTTTTCAATTCGACTGTACGTTTTTTAAAATGTTTGTTACCTCATAACTCCGTCGTTTATTAACCGATTTGGAAAAATATGATTTTGTTTGAGAACCATGTTTCTTCAATTGGTCCTTATTGTCGATGGGAAGTCGAGTTAGGATTTGGCGATGGGATTTTAGAATAACCGAGAGAAACCCTAAAATGTTTTAGGTACGTCCAACGTGTTATATGTTTTTTTTCTAAAGCTATACAGGTATTTGCACGTGGTAGCCATAAACCGAGCTGATGATGGAAGGATTATTCATTTTTAAGAGTTCACAGGTACATATTTACTCATATTTGTATTCCTTGAAGTTACTTTGTTAAGCTAGTATTGAATTTAATAAAACGATGAAAATAAAAAATACAATAAATAAAAGCCGACAACAAAAATACAAAAATATCAAAAATACGGACATCTTTTCAGTTTTCGTGAACCTCTGGTGACTGTTTAAGACTGTTTAAGGACATTGGTCTAAACGGTGTGATAAAGAGAGGCTCCTTTCTGCTCATCGGAATAACTTAGAAGAATAAAACTAAGGGTCTACTAAGGTGCCTGTTTTATTTATTGAACTATCCCCTTACTCCTATCCCTCAAGGAAACTTCCATCATCGGCTCAGCAATATGAGATGTGTCTTCAAAACGTAATCACTTGAATAGCTTTAAGACAAATATCAAATACGCTGTACGTATAAAACTTAGGTTCCCTTGGGACCAATTATTAGCCACGTAAAGTCTCTCATAAGCCTAGTAATTTCGCATGTTTATTCCTTTAATAGTTCAATGATGCCCTATACAAGGAATCATATCTATCATTATTATATTAGGTAGTATGTTATGGTGCTTGGATATTGTGCGTAACAGTCAATATTATGCGACCAATTTATGATTACGACTTCGCTTTGTGAACAAGATAATGTCCTTTACTTTGGAGATTCGTATAAATGTTAATCAAACGACAAAACCTCATCGACTAGATCTGAAGAAACTATTTAGGTCGTGTCTGGGGGCCTAGACAAAGAGACAATTTAAAAGCGATAACGAACTCGATAAGAACAAAATGTATGGGTTTGACATATATACTCGTACCATCGCTAAATAACGTGGCAAATCGATCAAGGTCATCGATATGTAAGTTGGTAGACAAATTGATTCGCAACGAATCGATGATGTAGCGAATTGCTTTTTCGTAATCTACTACTCATAACAACTCATTTTTCATTAAAATGAAACGAAAATATTAATGTTAATCATTTAATTTACCATTTCTTTTACATTTTTCAATTTTGAGTACTTAGATAACCAATATGTCCTTACAGAAAGAACAATTCGACACAGCGATCGCTAATTGGGATGATGACTGAATTCAAATTTTTACGTCTCGTCATTAAATATTAAAAAACCGTAGAAAAAGACGCAGTCCTGTGAAATTAGAATTAAAATCGGCTTAGAAATACCTTAGATACAAGCATTTTAAGTTGTTAATTTGAAGGCGATTAGACAGAGAGATCCGACATCAACTGTGACGTCATTGTTGAGTACGGCCATATTGACTCCTTGTAAATTGCCGTTTTGCTAGAAAGAGATGGAGAAAAATCTTTAATACCTTATATCTCGCTTGTTTTTATAGTTATTCGAAAACCGATGTTTTCTTTCTGTTTATTATATGAATGAGCTTCTATTAAAACAAAAAAAATTTCTTAGTCATCTAGCCAATTCTTACGTGGGCTAGGAATTTGTTTTATTATGTCAGAGACGATGACGAATTTAGTTATCGTTTCGCTGTGAAAAGATTGCCACTTGTCTAAGCCCCTGATTGTTTTATTGTATATTTATTTGGTCTTAGATTTTTTCGTACATATCGTATCGTATCATCATATCGTATCGTATCATCGTATCATATCGTATCCGTTAGCTTTTTCATCATCATTTATATAGTTATAAACTTATAAACAATTTATATAAATGTTCATTTCTCATAAGATCATCTACGAGTATTTAAAAGAAAGTCGTGGTAGTTACACTATTGGTAAGAGAAGAGCGGCTGAACAGGTTTGACTGGAAATTGGTTGGGAGGTAGCTTAAAACCAGGAGACGGACATAGGATAGCTTTTATAGCAGAAATCACTCTTTAAGGGGGAGAAAAGGGGGATGGAAGTTTGTATGGGGAATCAATAACCGCTGAACTGATTTAGATTAAATTTGATATGGAGATAGTTTGAGTTGTGGGGAAGGATAAAGGGTGTAAAAAGGGAGGGGGGGGGGGAACATTTGTGAAGGGAATCAATGAAAAAGGATTTCCACGCGGACGAAGTCGCGGACAAAAGCTAGTAAGATATAAAATTATAAATTATCATAAAGATTTTGATATAAATAAAAACCTTTAAAAATTAACCTCGCTCAGTTTTAAATCCTATATTCTGATCTGATCCTAAATCCTATATCTGAAAGAGTTTGCTAGCATATTAACAATAAATTTTTCAACACACTTGCTCGTAAAGTGGATCAAAAATTACCGGTTTTAGATACATAAAGCAGCTCATAAAACACGCGTGTATAATAACCGAGGCACGCATCACAGAGTCCAACAATGCTGCACTTGCCGGCCGCGCCAGTAATGTATTATATTTTTTTAAAAGCGAGAGGTAATACAAAAGACATCAACGAACTACGTGATTTTTCAAATGATTATTTTCATACCATTATTTAGTTTTTACTATTAAATTAATAAAAATCTAATCAGATTTTTCAATATTTGCGAATATTGTGTAACATCTTCTTTACTCATATATTTCCTAAAAAATAGATATACCATAATAGTTTTTTTTTGTTTTCAGACCTACACGGACGAGAACCACTCTTTATTGGGAGTCAGTAGACACTTTTACCACGCATTGGACCATTTTTGGACGGAGTGCTTCAACTCATAATATTGACTAATACATTACCTAGTTTTTGGCGAAACACTAACCTATAAGAGGAATATGCAACGAAGCAACGGAAAATACCTCAATTATAATTTATGACGTATATTATTATAAATTAAGAGAATTTGCGGTACTTAATTCAATACCGATATTGATAACGGAAACAACTAAATACATTTTTTAAAATGAGGGTTATTTATAATCACCACGAAAATCAAAGGTATTACTTTCACCTTGGCGATCGTGTTGATAACAATAGGTTGTATATACACAAAAATTTTAGATGTATAAGTACCTATAAGAGATTATAACAATTGGAGTTTGCGTTGCAAGCACCTTGCAGCAAATCTGTTAACAGAATCTATTCAAGAGCATTATAAAACAAAATAAAATTATAATTTCAGGTTAATAGTCCAATACTACCTACTAAAGTAAGTCGACGTTATCATTACATAAAAGTTAATAAAAAAGATTTATTGACGAAAATAAATATCCCGAATTGTGTTTCCAATTTTTATTTAACCATGTCGCGTTTGCCCGTGTTCAAAGTTGTAAAATAAATTATGTTGCGTGATCTCTGAAAAACGGTAGTAGATAAGTGACTGTAGAATGCATAATTAATAGGATACCTACTGGTTCGTTTAATAGTGTTAGATAATTTTTTAAATATAGGTAATATTTATGTGAAATGTGGTTTTATTTCCTATTAGGCACTAAGCAATTAAAATTATGATATAGTGCTCTGTTCAGACCTTAGCTCGTAGGTAATCGTAATCTTATATTATTTTTGAAGATTTATTGGAATTTGTAACTCCTCGATTGGATCATTCTAGTGCATAATCGTAATCAATATTTTTTTTCGGGGCGATAGAAAGATAATATAATAATAAAATAACGTTGCATATATTTTTGTCTATCAAACAAGGTTACGAGCTACGAGCACTATTGTATACGAAGAGCTAGCAACAGATTTACAGTTGTGATTTCAAAAAAGTTACTCTCTTAGTTACTCTCTCTAGCACGTGGTCATCAATAATAGTTACTTTTGGCAACCCCTAATGGCCGGGGTAAGCTACTTGAGAATTTTAAAGAGGATATGAAAAAAACAATTTGGTCATAGGGTCATAGTATAAGCCATGAAATTTTAGGAGATTATTCTTAATAATTATTATACTGAATACATAAAAAATTCGCCAGAACATTTTCGTCCCTCCTAATTCTTAACTAGAACGCAATAAATATTTACTTACGAAAAATAATTTCATTTTTATTAGGGTTCCGTAGCCAAATGGCAAAATACGGAACCCTTATGGATTCCTCATGTCTGTCTGTCTGTCTGTCCGTCCGTATGTCACAGCCACTTTTCTTCGAAACTCTAAGAACTATACTGTTGAAACTTGGTAAGTAGATATATTCTGTGAACCGCATTAAGATATTCATACAAAAATAGAAAAAAAAAACAAAAAATTTTGGGGGTTCCCCATACTTAGAACTGAAACTCAAATTTTTTTTTCATCAAACCCATACGTAGGATATCGTAGTATCTATGGATAGGTCTTCAAAAATTATATTGAGGTTTCTAATATATTTTTTTTCTAAACTGAATAGTTTGCGCGAGAGACACATCCAAAGTGGCAAAACGTGTGTCCCCCTGTAACTTCTAAAATAAGAAAATGATAAAACTAAAAAATATATGATGTACATTACCATGCAAACTTTCACCGAAAATTGGTTTAAACGAGATCTAGTAAGTAGTTCTTTTTAATACGCCATAAATCGTAAACCGCAATTTACCTTTCATTCAATCAACTCAAATATAAAAATAAAAAACAAGCCTTATATGGGGTCGCAAATAGTTAGATCTAAATCGCATCAATTAAGGTACCTAATTATAATGTTTACTTACTCAATTAAAAAAAAAAAACACTATTATTAAAACATCGATCAAAGTTATAACGAACTACAAGAACTTTTATATTATATGTTACTTGCTGCTACGGAACCCTTTATGGGCGAGTGCGTCTCGCACTTGGCCGGTTTTTTGCTTTATAAGTCTTGAAATTTATACATAATAAAGAAAATATGTATAGAAAACATATTCTCTAATGCCAAAACATGCCAGAAATACATTTCGCCAGTCATTAGCAATACTTACCATTCGCTAGAGCGGAAAACGTTCCCGTGCGAGTGCGAGCGAGAAAGAATAATATAGAGACAAGTTACAGACTACTAAAGACTCCTTGCTATTTAATTCCTAATGTCACTTTCTGTCTATGATTAGTTCTGTTCCATGGTTCTGTCATATTCACGTGCCACGCATTATTTTATCTCCACTATAAAACAACCACATTTAGCAATGTTGATTTGAATATGAAAAAATTCTGTGATATTAAATATTCATGTTACATATCGGCAGCAATTTACAAAAGGCTTTGATGAAATCATGGCCTTTTCTAACAAAACGGAGGTAAATATTGTACCTAATATTATAAAACACACGTTATGTTATGTTTAGTTAGTTTAACCTTTAGTTAGTCGCGGTAGATTACTTACCACGAACCTGCAAAAAAGTTTGTAGTTACACTTTTAGTTTTATGGGGTCCATGTGACCCTATAACTATTTTGAGATTTAAACAAAAATAAAAAATGCATATTTATATTCATATACTTAGAGAAACTGTCGCGAGACCGCGTAGGTTTTATTCTCAGGATAGCCTTTAACAAAAATATCTTAGTTTAGGAAAACTATAAGCTTCTAAACATCAATAGCATAAAAACTTCAAAAACAGTGTTCAAAATTATTACTTGGCAAGTAAATGATCGACTTCAGATTGGTATTCATTACACATAAAAAAATTACATGTACTACACTTACTTGTAGCTTTGCTGTATTTAAACCTCACACACATGCGATCTGAGGGCCAATTCAGCTAATAAGCTACAGCCGAATCGAAACTGAACCGTTGCGATCGACCAATCACAACACCACATTATCACGTCATCGAGCAGTTGAAAGGCAATATAAGCGCTCCGATTGGTCGACCGCAACGGTTCAGTTTCGATTCGGCTGTAGCTTATTAGCTGAATTGGGCCTCAGGCCTTGGAATCATTAGAATTGCCTCTTTCTTGGTATTAAAGTAGGGAACCGAAGGAAGTATTTGGAGAAAATATTATACTACGCTATTAGTCGCACGGGGTTCATTGGGCCCCAGGCACTCCAATATGGCACAATGTGGTTTTCGCCACGGCGGCGGCGGTTGGCGAAACGCTGAGGCAGGAGACGCTACTTAAGAAGCTACTTGAAACGCACAGTCGCTTACGTCCTATATTTGACGAAATATGACAAAATCCAAGTCGATTGCGGTCCAATAGATCCCACGCGACTAATTAAAGCTTCATAGAAATTTTAATAGTTAGAACTAATAGATTTTTAATTTCTAATCCTAACTTAGATATAAACCTATAATACTTCGGTACTATAAATTCGAAAGTATTTGTTTGACGTGACTCATTCACATCGCGTTTGAGTTATGACGATATGAAATTTTACATAGCTACAGAATATCTTATTCTCATAGGGAACTGAAAATATTTGACATTAAGTAAAAAAATATGAACTTAAATTTTCAGTTCAGTTTGCTTATTTTTTCACTACATTTTTATAGTTTTCTCCAACAGTGTTCCAATATTAAGAGTAATTTTAAACTTTACCTAGACAATTGGCATAATTTCATGTATTGTTCCCAAGGGTATCAGAAAAATCACCTGCCATCTTAGATTGCGGGCCAGACTTGGTAGATAAAGGCATATGTGGTGTAGATGCTTGTGAGCCTGAGTTATGTTATTCGGAGCCACGCGTGGTGATCATAGGGGCCGGCATGGCCGGCATATCGGCTGCTGCACGTCTTTCCCAAAGAGGGATCAATAACATCGTCGTTTTAGAAGCTTACGAAAGGTAATTTGGTCATATTTAGTAATATATAAAAGAAAGTCAATGCTTCTATCTATACTAATATTATAAAGCTGAAGAGTTTGTTTGTTTGTTTGAACGCGCTAATATGAGGAACTACTGGTTCGAATTGAAAAAATATTTTTGTGTCGGATAGTCCATTTATCGAGGAAGGCTGTTTTAGGTTATATAACATCACGATATTGTTATTTTCGGACATCCACGCGAACGAAGTCGCGGGCACAGCTAGTAAATTATATAACGCTAATTTAGAATTATGGATAATTACTTCTGTCGTGTTGAGCGTCAGTGGCGCTGTGGACTCGGCACTTGCCTTCCAATTGGGAGGTCCGGGATTCGAGACCACCATCAGTCATAATAGTACATTATGATACGAGCGCGCTATGTGGGTTATTGCGTACGAGGCGATATTGTGCGTGAGCCGCAGGCGAGCGCGACAAGAAAGCAGAGTACGTAATGACCAATGCGCGCTTGTATCATACGACGTTTTTTAACACACTTGTGAGGAAAATAAAAGATCTTGTGTTTATATTTTTCTCAAAATGACTGCACGTTTTTATCAATCTTCCACTGCATGAAAGTGTCGTATGCCGCCAAGTATTTATTCTTTAACTTTGGCGGCAACAAACTATTACTCGCGCTTTGCGCCTCCATAATTATTTCCGCCGGAGTTAATAATATGGTTTCTTCTTCACTTAGACTCGACATATTTGTAGATAATCAATTATCAATTACAACAAAAAGGCAAAAAAATTCAATAGCGGTAAAATGCCGCGCGCCTTTTTTTTAGCGCGCTGCCCGGGCATGGCTAAACTCTTCATACAGCCAAACAGCCAAAATTCAAAACTAAATAAACCGAATATTTTAGTTTTTAAAAAACAAGTTTGTGTGAATTTTTAATAATTTATTTTAGTTATAGTTATTAATTATTGTTTTTTTTTAAATGTCGTTGTTAATTTAATATGTAAGTACCAGTAGTACTTAAATATTGGCTGTTCATTTGTTTCCAATTGGCAGCCGCATAAAGTCGTGTTAAAAAAAAGTGTATTAAGCGACAAATTTAAGAATGCGTACTGGACATACATATTTACTTTGCAATCTTCAACAAATTAGAATTTGTCGTGTTAAAATTACCGCACTTGTGCGATTATGTAAAATGAAAAGCACTCGTGTGAATAACTAAATCTCTAAATGCAAGGTAATAAGACCCACTTTACGAGCAAGTGTGTTGAAAATAATATAAGAATACATACAAGTTTACATTTTCATATTAAAGTTGGTGCCAAAATTTAACTATATAGGTGATCATTGCATGGCAGTCTTGGCACCGATTTCAATATAAAAATGTGAATATGTATGTATTTTTATATTATTTATGACCCTATGACTTTTTCGTGTTTTTGAAGTCGGTTTTATTCCCTTATAAAAGTTATTTCAATCTTTTATGGTATAAAACATACGAGTACATACTAGAATTTGACCAGAATAACTCAAAATAAAACGTTTTTCGTTCTAAACAGTATTTAGAGGAATTATTCCCGAACTCCTAACAATCTAATTGATTAGGAATTATACTTTCCACTATCAGCTCACCTGAATTACTTGAGAGAAAAGAACTACGCGTCGATAAGTTCCCATTATATTAAAAGAACTATCTCCTTTCTCTTAACCTACTAGAAACCTTCCATCATCATCTTAGTATCATAATATCATGACTACTAGATGCAAATACCTGAATATCTTCAGCAAAAAGATGAAACACGTTCGACATGCCTATGAAATTTAAGGGTTTCCCTCGATTTTCATCGTCAGATCATGACATGGTGACAATGGAACCTCTTCGGGAGTATACTCTTTCGATTACAAAAAGAATTTTGATAATCGGTCTACAAATGTAACCTAATTTATGTAATTTTGATAATCTTATACCTCCTGTTCGGTTCCTTTTTTGGGATCTAAGAAGACGCACGTCGGGGATTTAACCCTTCACTGTGGACATTCCATTTTGCCGAACTAAACGATTCGGCAGTTCTTCCCTTATTCGTGTCGCCAAGGAATGGAACTCTTTACCTTCGTCGGTATCCCTAGACCATTATAACCTGGGTCTTTTTAAAAAAGGGCGAATGGGCATTTACTAGGTAATTGCGCCCCATCATAGACCCAGTCTCGCTTACTATCAGATGATTCTTGGTCAAATGCAAATCTATTAACAATAAAAAAATGGCGGAGTGACTGGTGAACATACAAAAAAAAATAGATACAGTCGAACATACAACCTCCTCCTTTTTTAAAGTCGGCTTAAAAGAAATAAAATAATTATATTTAAGTTACGGGCAAGGAACTTAATTCCCGATCCATTTCTTTGACATATTGCTAGATACCGACAATGCACTAAGGTCGAAAATTTAAATAAATTTGTAAAAGTGATGTCCAGTTACGTGTAAACAGTGTATGCAAAGTCGTTATAGAAACATTCCTAAAATCTTATGGTGCCACATTGCTTTATTAATATTCAAACTAAGGTGGGTCACAAATTAAATTTCTTGTCTGTACAACCCTATTTAATAAACCAAAGAGTAAGCAATACAGAAAATCTGTCTATGCCACAGTTTTTAACCGACTTCAAAAATGGAGTAGATTCTCAATTCGATGCGTATGTTTTTTTTTGTGTGTATGTTACGCGATTACTCCGCCAATTGTGTACCAATTTTTAAAATTCTTTTTATATTCGATATAGTATACTCCTGGAGTGGTCCCATTTTGTCACCAAAGTCAGGATCTAATGATGGGACCTCATGAAAATCAAGGGAAGTCCTTAAATTTAATAAGTATCTACGTCCAACGTGTTTCATGTTTTTTCTGAAGCTTTTCATGTAACTGAGCTGATGATGGAAGGATCCTTAACTTTTAGGAGTTAGAGGTTAGTTTTTAAATGCAATAAGCACGTATTATCAAATTCACTAAAAATAATTCATTCAAAAAACACAAAAAATAAAAACCGTCTTCAAAAACACTAAAAGTTAATGGTAATTTTTAACTTTTTGGTGTTTTGAAGGTTTTTGAAGGTGGTTTTTATTTTTTTTACTAAGCCAATTCAGACTGATTGAGATGAAAGCTATTTCCTTTTTTGGGTTATGTAGTCTAATAAGCAATATTGATGCAGCTTATAAGCCTGCTGTTTGTAAATGTATCATTGGATATCACTCGATACCAACATCCGTAAAACTACTTACGAAGCTTTTAAGCTTATTGTCATTTCAACAACTTTATGACTGTCTTCTAAATAACAAAAAAAAAACACGTGTTTCATGTAAATAAATTATTATTTTTTTGAAATCAGATTAACTTTTTCAGACCCGGAGGACGTATTCACTCATGTTGGCTCCGGGATATCGTTGCGGAATTAGGATGCCACTGGAAACAAGATAATAGTTTTACTCATCCAATATATATGTTATCCGCGACCGAAAGCCCTCCACAGCCTGGGGTACCAGGTGCATTACACCCCCGTGGCCTTTTCAACCGTGTTGTCAATGAGCAGATACCCTATCCTCCGACAGTAACCGCATACTATAAATTCCGACAAATCGAACAGGAGGCGGCCCAAATATATTGTTATGGAGGAAACAAGCAGCAAGGATCATTATTAAATTTCATGAGTTTAAGAATTCAACAAGAGCTACACGAATACCCAGAGGATCAACAGCATGACGCAGCACGGATAATGTTTGGTCTAGCACACATGTTTAGTGCACGGGCCGGCGACGATACCGCAATGCACTGCGCAGACCATACTGGCTGCTTTATGAATATGCCTGGGGGTGAAGTGCGTGTTCCTTTAGGCTTAGCTGGCGTTCTTGCCCCTTTATTGCGCCAAATCCCCGAAGGGGCTATACGATATTGTAAGCCGGTAAACTGTGTATACTGGGGTACGTCTCAAAAATATGGACACAGAGCTGTTGTATGCACGACAGACGGTGAAGAATTTTCTGCTGACTATGTTATTGTGACCGTGTCTCTTGGCGTTCTATCTGCTAACGCCGAGAAACTTTTTTGCCCAGCGCTACCCGCGTCGAAAACGGACGCAATGCGTCGTCTTGGGTTTGGTTACTGCAATAAAATTTTCTTAGAATATTGCACTCCTTTTTGGTACTGGTACAATGGAGATTTGAGTTTTCGATTTGCTAACGATTCTGTCCACAATAGAAAAGATTGGACACGTGGTGTGACAGCAGTTGAAGCGGTTCCTTACAGTAAACATGTATTATGCGCTTGGGTCGTAGGAAAAGATGCAGTGGCAATGGAGGGATTATGTGACAAGGATGTTGTAGAAGGAATAACAGATCTTTTGAGAAGTTCTACAGGGGACAGCTTCTTTCCGTATCCTAGTACTATATTACGATCGCATTGGGCAACGGATCCTTACTTTTGCGGTTCTTACTCGTTTGATTGTAAAAATAGCAATGGAAAAGCGCAACAAGCATTAGCATGTCCTCTCCCTGGTCCTAGGGAATCAATCCCACCGATTCTTTTATTTGCCGGCGAAGCTACTGTACCTGGTCACTTTGCTACGATTTCTGGAGCAAGATTAAGTGGTGTAAGAGAAGCAGAACGGATAGTACAACTTACCTTACAACATAAAGGACCACCATTACCAATGATGGCAACGAAATCCGAGAAAAAGATAATAGAAGCCACAAACTAACATTTACATCTATAGACAATCGGACAATATTCACAAAACCCTGACAGTATACTGAATAAATATATGTATACAGTTTAGTAATATTGCTGTTTCTGCTCCATTTATATTTTCATTTGGGTCTCGATGTCTCCGTAACTAGCAACTTATCTCGAAAAACTTTTACTGGACTTCCTGTTGATAGTTTTGAAACTCTACTGATACTAGCCAACTTGTCCAATGTTTAGCCTAAGCATGTATTCATTCTTTTGGATTTGGATGAATCTGTCTGAACCAAAGGAGCGGAAATTAAAGAATACTTTTATTTAACGTGTAATTAATTCAAATTCTTGACTATAGACAGTAAACACTTTTCTTTCACGTTCGTCGTGTTTTAAATTTATCACAATAAACTTAGTAAGTATCCTCAGATAAATTAACGACACAGCGTTAAATTACGTAATGTTAACTACTTAAAACGTATCCAGAGTCTAAAATTCCATTCATTTACAATTGCATACGTCCAAGCGATTCGGCGAAGCAATTTCTTCAACTCGTTCGCCGGCGAAACGATATCGGTCAATTTCTCTAGCTGGTTCGTAATGAAATCTCTCATCGAAAGAGCCGAGATATAAAACCTGGCTTGATTGTGCCGTGGCTGTAACTCAATTAAAGTTAAGCTGAACGTCGGGGGAGTGGGAGGGGGTGGGGGGTAGACCACAGCAATTTTTCACCAGATCAGTGGAGGCAATGGCAACATTAGTTTCAATAAGGCTGTTACTTGCAGCCTTAGCCTCTCTACATAGGCTTTTCTGAGTGGCCGGGGAATTTATGCGCAATTCTATTTCATTTGATATTTTAAAATGATAGTACAGTGGTAATACGATATGATTTTTTCATTACGCAGATTGAAAGATACTCTGCATTCGTATGTTTTATACTATAGTAAATATTAAATAATCGTAGGGTAGTTAAATAAAGTCCGTCTTATGAAAACCAATGTATCGAAGTAGGTACAGAATTAGTAATAAAATGCGAACAATTATTAATTTTAAAAAAGTTTAGTCTATTTTTAGTCCATAAAAGCTTAGGCGATGGACTAATTCACTAACTTGAATGAATTTAATCGTGAATTTAGTCCATTGCCTACATAGACTAAACTATAAGTCAAATGGTCAAGCGGTAATCAGACAAAATTCGTTCAAAAATATCACAACTCCAGCGTTCTACCAGAAATTTTGATTCTACTACGTGTGATGGCTAGCCGTCGCAATTCTAAAGTGTAGCTTTTGAACGAGCTTTAAGTTTCCAATTTCCCACTACGGGTAAGTCGTGCTCATGTGAATTGATTGGAACCGTGATTGATGCGAGCTGATTCTGCGCTGCTAGAATAATGTCGCCCGGTGCTTAGCTATTGAATCCTTAATATCGCTGCGTATAGTTCATTATGTAATATATGGGTAATAATGGGTACTTATAGCACAGAGCATCAGATAGGCATCCATTTCAAATAAAAAAAACGACTACAAAAACACAAAAAATGAAAAATAAGTGTGGACGATCGATGATCATGAGTTAATGGCACCGAATTCAAAATAAAAAAGCGATGTGTGTTTTCTTATATTATTTTTAAATTAATTGTGTTTATGAGGTCTGTTTCCTTGTAAAATATTTATTTTATTTTAATCTTTATTCTAAATACCAGTTCACTGAAGTTATGCTTGAAATAATATAGCTCAGTGTCAATACGTGCCTATTGTATTCAAAAAATTATCATTTTACCTTCAAAAGTCAAGGATTTTTCCATCATCATCTAGGCTCATAACTATTAGACGCCAAATACCTGAAAAGCTTCAGACAAATAACATAAAATACGTTGGACGTGCCTATGAAATTTAAGGATTTCCCTCAATTTTCCTGGGATGCCATCACCAGATCCAGACTTGGTAACAATGAGATTAATTGGGAGGATATACCCTCTCAAACAAATCAAGAATTTTCCTAATCGGTTATTAAAGGACGAAGTTATGAGGTACCGAACATAAAAAACAAAAAAAAACAGTCGAATTGAGAACTTCTTAGGTTTTTGGGAAGTCGGTTTAAGGCAGTATAAAAATATTTTAATCGACTTCAAAAAAGGAGGAGGTTTTCAATTCGATGCGTATGTTTTTTTGTGTGTATGTTACGCGATTACGCCGCCAGTTGTAGACCGATTTCCAAAATTCTTTTTGTATTCGATAGAGTATACTTCTGAGATGGTCCCAAGGTCACCAAAGTCAGATTTTGATGAGGGGATCCCATAAAAATCGAGAAAAAAACTGAAATTTTTAGGTGTGTCCAACGTGTTTTGTATGTATGTTACGCGATTACTCCGCCAATTGTGGATCGATTTTCAAAATTGTTTTTATATGCGATAGAGTATACTTCTGGAGTGGTCCCAACGTCACTGAAGTCAGGATCAAGGTAAACCCTTAAATTTTATAGGTACGTCGAACGTGTTTCATGTTTTTTCCAAAGAACCGAGCTTATGGTGGAAGGATCCAAGGTCAGGTCAGGAAGGTGAGGTGATATTAAATTCACTAAAAAGATAAAAATAAAAAATATTTTACAAAAATAAAAACCGACTTCAAAAACACTGAAAAGTTAAAAAAATGTAAGAATAGGTATAGACAACATCACGCTATATTGAAGTCGGTGCCAAATTTTATGACTCAGGGGATCATCGTTTGACACCGACTTCATTATAGAAGCTTGATGTTGTCTGTACCTATTCTTACATTATTTTTAACTTTTCAGTGTTTTGAAGTCGGTTTTTATTTTTTGTAAAATATTTTTTATACTTACTAAGCAGTCGAGAGCTGAGTTTCATCATTCATTATAATCAAGAGGTATGACAAGTTTTCAATTTAAAATCTGTCATTTTTTCATATTTTTATCCTCGCATTAAACATTTTCGAAAATTAGTCATATGCTATTGCCATGATGTTCATTATGATATTTTTTGTCGTATAAAAAATTCTAAGATATTACACATAATGTATATAATATTATATGAGATCCTGTAGTATTAGCTCAATATAACAATACAACAATTAAATTATAATAGAGCAGTCAAGTACCGAGGTAACATATAATATAAATTAATACGGTGTCAACTATAAATCGGTATTATTTTAGCATCTTTACGATTCGATAGTTTCCATATCAATTAATTGTGATATTCAATGCGCCAGTAATATCGACAGTTCGACAAATTTTGGTAAAAATGTAAATAAATCCAGGGTGGGTGGGATGATTTTGCATTTTGAAATGCCTTTATTCATACAAGTTTCTTCCGTCGTGTAAAGTAAGTTTATAGGGTTATAGGGTTCTATACCTCATTTTGAGGTATAGAACCGTATAAACTGAATATTTATAGGGTTCTATACCTCAAAATGAAAAAATGGAACCCTTATAGGATCACCTCGTTGTCCGTTTCTCCGTCTATCTGTGAAGACCCTTTTTTCGGGAACGCGAAGAGATCAAACTAAGACATAACAAATACTCAAGTCTACGATATCCTTCAGCTGTGAAAAAAAAACATAATAATAAGTCTACGTGATCAAATTTTATGACTGTTTCAAAGCCTATAGTGTACCTCCAGTTGACCTGGAATCATGAAATTTGGCCGGTCGCACTTTTCTTTAAAGAGATAGCGCGTTTTCCTTGGCAACAAAATACTCAATAACAATGCGGCGTTCATCATTATCTTGTTTTATTTATTGCAAAAATCTTTAATATCGTTCAAGATTAAGATCTAAATCATTGTTTGTCAGTAAGCCCAGTTTATAGATTAAGTAACTCAGTTCGATTGCGAGCATCATATTTGCAGAATCACCTTCGCACGCAACAGCGTCAGATACGCAAGTTCTAGCGAGCGGGCGATCTCTGCGGATTGTAACTAGGAGCTGCAGGACACGCAGCGTCTTTTCTCAACTGGGTAATCGCAGATACTCAGGTTGAACTTTCCATATTTAGCGTTCATATTACTCCTTTCTTTTTATAATATTAATGAACGTAGAATCAATTGCGCTGAAATGATGTATTTTTATGTAGCAAGCAGCATCTGGCTTAAAATAATGCTGTGTTAAGAGCAGACCTTCTGTGGGTCCGTGTTTTGCGGTCGGAGGCAGATGCGTGACGCAGCGCGCAGGCCCGCGCCCCCGCCCCGCGTGTGCGTGCTCACCCCACAGCACCTAGCACAATACATCGATTTCGCGTGGTGCGTAAGCCAGTGTTGCCAATTTGAGATGCTCCTCTCAAAGAGACAGAGGGACGACCTCTAGGCAGGACGACAACATTGATACAGTTTACACCGGTTTGTTCTGCCGACAATTTGATTGCGAATGACATGCGCAAATTTTGTATCTGTTTTCATCTTGATAAAGCCGATATAAGTAGCTTAGGGAGAAAATATTAGTCACTTAAAATTTAATTGAATAAAAAATGGCAATTAATAAGTACTTTCAAATGAGTTGTAATTTTCAACTAATACGGTAGAATTTAGAAATATTTACAAAATAAACTTTATTTTAATCTTTCACAAAAACTCCTTGCCGAATTTGCCTGCGATGAAAAGTTAACTTGGTGACCTCTCCGTAGAGAAGTCCCACCGTTTGGGTCAGCAATGGCTCATCGTTGGGCCTGTCTCCAGTACGCACCAGTCTCCCGGGTGCGTACGGGAAATGGCTAGAACGATCCCGAACTTGTCTCCATGGCATTGGAAGTTACTGGACGGTGGTTTAGCCAGGTATGGGGTTTATAGCCGAGTCCAATGTCATTATCCAAGGGGCGGTCATGTCAGCTTAGCTTTTCAGTCCCTTGTCGAAACGTAAATAGATTCCCCGCCCAAAAAAAGGTGGTAGATAGACGCTTTGCTAGCACGTGCTGTGAGCTTTGCAAGCGTCGAGCCGGCCGGCACTCGGCAGGCTCGGCGCTGGTGGTGCAGGGTGCAGGTGCGCGGCGCGCGCGGGCGGGGCGCGCGGCCCGGGCGCCGCCGGGCGGCAGTCGCTCGGAGGCAGGCGGGCGGCTCGCGTCGCTCTGCGTATCCGCGTGCACCGCTGCATCGCTGCGCTCGCGAAACCGCGGTAAGACACGCGACGCACCGTCCCAGTGATACCCTCAAGCGTGGTTCTCCACACCAGTGCACCTTTCATTCATCTTTCCCCCGGTTTCTGATCGGCCGCGCTCCGCTTTCCGCAACGTCCACGCCAGTACCGGTGACTTGAGCGGCGAAATTAATTGAGCTGAAGAGGTGAGGAGAGGCGATCGGTTAAGTCTTGTGAGATGTTAATTTTAGAATTAGAAAATATTAAACTTCCCATGAAATTGTTGAGCTAAAATTCGACATTGATTCCATTCACGAAATCGCGGTAGGTACTGCTGTTAGTTACGTTTTGCGAAAAACTAGCGGCTAATTCGTAATTAGCAGCCATTTGCAAAGCTGTACCACAAAACCAGGATTGTGGAATGATACCGTAGCGCATAGTTTTGCTGCGTTATCTTACAGAAGTTGTCATGTGAGAAAAGAGAGCTATAGTATTGGCCTGTTGCCAAACGGCCGCGACACACATCTTTCAGTAACAAAATATTGTAGAAATATCAGAAAACGTTGCGTTGAAATCATATTATGTTGGGTGCGACACAGTAATACAGATTAGTGAGCAGCAATTCTTTAGTGTTCCGCACGTTTTCCCAGTTTGTTGAAAGGGAAACTGATGCGTCATACTGTTTTCAGTTTCCATTTTATAGCGAGAGATGGTATTGAGGCGGCACGCCATGTCATTTTGAGAAATTTCATCAAATACTTACGTTCTGGAACATTTATATTTTATCTTTACTGACTTTGTCTTTAATCTGATCTATCCAGAGAAACATATACTTAAAGACTAATATGACATGTAATTTTTTATAACTTAGAACTATACTGCTTATACAGCTTTCAGTAGATTTGTAAAAATAAATTCAGTCTGCTATGTGCAAATCAGAACAATCCACCTCTATGTCACATCATTGCGGCCTAAAGTGTATTCAAAGGTCAATAAAAGAGTGACGGAAGACATTGATAAGAATATATGGGATGGGATGTGAAGGGGTGTATGGATCAAGATTTTCAAAGTCAAAAATGTTAAGCCTAATATCAAAAGTCTGCTGCATTTTATGGTTTTAGCTAAAACCTACGCTGATGTGATCGATCAGGGATGAATTGTGAAAATTATTATGCGATTATGAACTGAACAATGCAACCAAAAGGAACTGATCCGACCACTGAAATCACTTAAAGAGGATACCTGGGGGTGTATTATGACATCTTAATTCCAGCCAGTTTTCTGAATGGCTATTAGTGCCTTCTTTTACTCATTATACAAAGAGAAAGGAATGGCATTATAACAATTTAGAAAACTGCCTGGAATTAAGACGTCATAATACACCCCCAGAGCTGAACCCTAAGATGGGGCATATTTGTCTGACATCGGAAGATGTGTTGCTTGACCGTGGCTGCTCAATCTATTCATGGATAATTGTTCGAAATATATGAAGGATAATGAAAGGAACTTAAGATCAGATAATTTTGAGGAGTTACAAGGTACGGTTAATTGATATCAATGGTGCATTGAAAAGACAGAGCATAAAAGTGTAAATGTGACCATAACGAAACCATATTTGAAAGAGAAGAAAATATGATAAATTCATAAGTTATGTTCTGAATCCAATGCTTGAAACAAGTGAAAGAGTTTGTATATTTAGGGGCTATGGGGATAAGGCACCGGTATATGTATGTATAATTTATGAAATAAGCGGTATTATATCACGTGATGGGACACGATTGTAAAGAGGAATAGTAATCATATAAGTTGCTCATAATGTAAGTATAAGCTGAAGTAAAGATCTTTTGTGACATTATTTTTTATGCGGTGTAGTAAGTACTCATGGCTGTCTACAGTATCTATATTGAGTCCATTAGTGTTGAAGACCCGTCTTTCTCATTTTTATTTAGTTCTTCAATATTTTTACCCCTTATCTAACTAGATACGCCCAAATATTTGTAACTTACTGTTTGTTGTAATGCGAACATTTTATTGGTCTTATAATACCAGTTAGTCCCTATGGAACATTTCACAAAAAAATTTTTAGGAGTCTAACATTCCAGCTATCTAGCGTAACTTAGAGACTGACACCCTCTCGTAAGTGTCAAACTGTGTTCAGCAAGGTCTTGGACAATGTGATCTGAAAAAATCCAGTTTGGTACATGTTTGTTGTCCAAGACTGGTTTCAAATTTGAATTTGTCAGATTGGAGATCAATCGGAATTGGAACCGTTGTTATTCCTTTTTGTGTTAGAGCTATAAAACCTAATTTCACTACCGCCATGTTATTCAGGTCAATATCAGTGATCTTATGAGCCCAAACTACGTAAGCATTATGTGAACTACAAGAATCTCTTTTTTAGTATTATTGCCTTACATTATCAAATAAGACGCCTTTTCGCACTCGTATGCCTCATATGTAATTCTGGCGTCAAAACGCTTACACGTAACTAGATTGCAAATTGTCATTTCAGTTGGCGAGTTGCTGACGTTTCGGCCAATTTGTGAGCAATCTCAAGAGATGCAATTTCCCCTTCCGCCTAATTGCTCCCAAAGTTCCCACTACAAAGCTAGTTACGGAACGGGCCGATCGTGCTCGACAATCGAGACCCCAATCAATTATATCATGGCGAAAGTAACCAATGCTCTCTATGGATTGATGCGAATTCTGCTCGCGTAGCATGATGACGTTAGCAAATGCCTTTATCGATGGTTTTGGTTGGCTACAAGAGAGAAAACTGATTTTATTTATCATCCATACAAAATTACCCCATGTCTTACAATAAAGAGAAGTAAGTATCTCAAAAAAGGAAAAGAGTATAAACGTATAGAGCACTTCCAAACGCCATCCTTACAGTCTAATATATAAAGAATGCTATAAAAAATTGTTGAGAGGCATTAATATTATTTATTATTATTAAAAATATATTGACAAATGCTTGGTTATCGGACACAATACAAATTGCTATGAAATATCAGTCCGGAGTATAATTATTATTCTTAATTATTCTTTGAAGAATGAATAATTAAGATTACACACCCATTCTTTATCCAAGCTTAATAGAATGTAGGGTATGAATTAATTGGGTATTGGAGTTGTAATTCAGTATTAAAAATTGTCTAAGCAGCTCAGAATTTCTCAACATTATACCCTAGTTATTTTATTCTATTTAATAAATGCTAAGAATCACACACTCAAAATCAAGTTTTAGTTCTCACCAGTTCAATGTTTGGTGATCGAACACGTGACAAAAAACTTATTATCCGAGTCGAGTACAGATAACCAAATATTTTCCAATATTTTAGTATTAATTAAAATAATATGATTAGCCCTTAACGAATTTTCATAGCAATTTTTGTATACTTATATTAAACTGAAAGGATGGCGTTGGCAAGTCTACCATATTTGTATACTAATCTTTATATATTTTTTGAGATATTTATCTTTGAGTTTGAGTTGTAATTCGTGGGCAATTTTGATCCTTCTTTGTATACTAAGTTAAGTAAATATATAAATATTCCTTGTTCAGCTACACCAAAAAAGTATTATTTAACATTTGAGATACTTGTTATTTTCGTAATTTATAAAATATTGTTACACGTTGACATGATCTTTCCCTTTGTTCGCATAAGGACAGATTCTCAAAAAGACAGATTCTCAAACGGACAGATTCTCATATGGACAGATTCTCAAAAAGTCAGAAATGGTACAGTTGCACACACCCTCACATGATATGTAATATCCCGTCGCAATCCGTTGGAGCCAATTAGCCAACGCTGCCAACAGAATTTTCTTGCATTTTAGAGAATGCTGCTTCCAAGATGCGATTTTAGTCTTTCATAAATATTGACAATAAAAAAAAAACATTGAATTAATTTGCAATGTAATAGAATTACCTTCATATAATCCAATTGCATACCAATCATTGCTAAATAGATGAGTCTCTATTTAGAATTAAACTGACCATCAAACACATCAACAGACTTTAAAGAAAGAGGTTATTTTAATTTCAATATATTAATAACGAGTGTCTTATTTGTTAGTGACCTTCAATAAAAGTTTTTATTCAAAGATTAAAATGTAAATAAAAAAACTTTTAATGAAATTGATTGGCTTAACTAAACCAACAATAATAACATCTGAACGACGGAAAACAAGTGCTTTAACAAGATGTTCCTCCACTTTTTAATGTATCCAAATCAGACAAACATGATGTCCGCGGAGAAAGATTGATGAAGTTCCACTTTTTCTGTTAACAGTTACTTTGGTGTATTTGTTATTTGTTTTTAGAAGAATTATATAATTTGGTAGGTTTGTAACTTCGTTAAACTTTTTCTTAATCGAATTTGTTGTCCAATCTTACCTTTTCAAATTATTTGATATGTTTGTCAAGCGATGACAAGTTTGAAATATTTGATAAAAGTTTTGTTATTGATTAGATGAGAGCGTCTTTTATAAAAACTTTGAATGAGTACAGCATTATGAACAAAATAATACACGCAGAATGATACACAAAACTATCAAAATAAAAAACTATTCAAAACGAAAACAATTACCTTATTATCTTTAAGATGAACATTATATTCGTATTTAAATTTTCTCATAAATAAGAATATTGATCAGAATGTTTAATAGCACTCTGTGTAGCCGAAATTGAATAATCAGCTTATAATATGTACGTACTATGCAAATTACAGATAATTGAAACATATCTACCATACCTACGGCAGTGTTTATAAGATAGTATTTAATTAATACATATTGAATGCTATTATTGTCTAATGTATTTTTCGTATAAAACGTGTCCCTACTTACAATTTAATATACGATAATAATATCTACATCTATTTGTGTTTTACTAAATTAAAGAGTATATCGTTATACACGATGTTAAAAGTTGATTTTTGTCTGATGTTAATGATTGTAACTCGATAATGTTTTGAACAATGATACTTTTACATAATACGGAAATATAATCTTATTCATCTAATGTATATCCAATGTGTTATTTCTAAAAGACTTCCAACAGTCGGCGGTTCTTACTTAATCAGCCTTATTGTTATTTGTAGCTTACTAATAGCTAAGATGAATTGAAATTATAGTTTAAAAAATTATACGCCAACTCATATTATTAAAATAGGACAAGTTCATAAATATTGCAATGAACATCTATCCAATGAAGCCCCGAGTATTTAGATTTACATCTAGATGATCGTTGGAAAAATATTTGATAATGTCCAACACAAAATAATAATGTCCTCCTAACCGATATTCGGTCACGGCGGCCAATCTCAACAGAGACTAGCAATCTGCGCAGGAAATATTATAGTGCACAAGAATTAAATATAGACTATGTTTAATCAGTGAATGTATATTTATTTCATTTCTTACTTGTCAGTAACTAGTAATTGACCACACTGATCAAAAACTGACTAACAATGAATATTTTTGCTTTAATGGTTGACCAAATGTTTTTATTAATAAACCAATTTGTTCAATTATTGAAACTGAAGTGAAATGTTTTTTCTACTGGTATATAAAAATATACTATGTTTAATCAGTAAATTGACAATATTATATTTATTTCATTGCTTACTTGTCAGTAACTAGTAATTTAGCACACTGGTTAAAAACTGATTTACAATTAATATTTTTTCTTTAATGGTAAACCAAATTAAGTATTTTCGTATTTTATTATTTGTTACATATTTTTCGTGGTTTGTACATATATATTATGATATGGTTAGAATTAAAGTCTTAGTTTATTGCAAGTTTCTAGTCAATTATAATATTTCCAAATGAGATGTTTTCTCGATTGTAATGTGACCGTTTTTGGATTTTATTAAAAATATTCAATTTGTTCATCGATATTTAACTGCCTACTTAATAATTTGCTTAAATAAAACTTATCATAAATAAAACACTAGTTTTTTTGCATGGTCAACTACTAGATCATAAAGTGGTCCAATACTAAAGCACAGTTAAGTCCTCTGGTCAACTATTAAAACAAAGGTGTAGTTACTCTTTCAAAAAATTATAAGAAATGTGTTAAATTACTTAATAAAATTTTATTGTATTTTACAACAAAGAGGGAGTGTAATAATAAAAAACTAACTTTGAGTTTAGGAAAAATACTGATTTTCATGAAAAAATTCACCTTAATTGGGCAACTATTGAAGCGCTGACCCTATATATAACAGATTTAACAGCAGAATTTTACGCCCACCATGTTGTTTTGCCTTATTCGTCGGTTTTTCTCATTTTTTAGGTAGGGGTTTCTTAACATCCTGTGGGAATTTTGAAAAATCCTTCCTTAGTCTCCACAGCAGAGGCTCTGCCTGAAAATTAGCGCTATTGCGGCGCCGCTGCCAATAGCAATAGCTGAGGCCTCACACAACCTCTTTTTTATATTTTTCCTGAATATTTTGTATATTGTTGTAATGTACCAATATTGTAATTTTATCTATATCTATTAATCTATCTCTGCGACCAAATAAATATTTTCCTTCTTTCTTTCTTTAGTGTATTTATTTTATCTAGGTCAACGAACCCATGTACCGAATGTCATGCTTCTAGCTCAGTACTTTGTGTTCTACGTTGATAACTCAGTCAGCCAGTCAATAAAGCATTTTAAAAATACAGATAAATAAACTATACGTATTAGTATTTACCAATCTAGTTACAATACCTACTAACAAGAAATAAGCAACGTTACAAAACTCAGTTCTGATGATGATGTCTGTTGGAAAAACATTGTTTGTTAAAAAATTCAACCGGATATCGGCTTTAAAGCACGGAGGAAAAATTCCTAAAGATTTGTTATTCCATCTAAATTTACCACCCGACGAGATTGAAAGTTAAAAACAGCCATAAAAACGCGGGCACCGTCACAAATCATATTTATCTTGTGATTTTTGTGTGTGTGGAAAAACAAAAGAAAGTGCAGTCTCACATTGCTCAGCTTTATTCTAAGGCTGAGCGCCAGAGCAAAAACAAAACAATGGAGCATCTAAAGCACGGGCAATAACGCAAATAACTCAATCTGGGACGGAAAACCGGCGAATTTATCACAAAAACATCGGGGAAAAAAAACGCGCCCGAGCTGTAAATTGAGCGACACAGCTTCTCTGTATGCAATATTTTCTTGTTGATTTGTTATTGATGTGTTTTCCTTGTCGTTCGCCTATAATATCTACCAAGGTTACAAACGATAATAATCTCAAAAACATACTACTTATAGTAGCGAGCTAAAATAAGATATAACACGCAATGTAATTTTAAAAGCACAATGTCGTTAATGTAATAAATTTCCCACCTTCATAATCATAATTTTCGAAATGTTAATATCGCGATTTACTGTATGATCCGTCACACTGAAGGCATAAAGGTAAGGAAATAAAAATGATACGTTTTGGATGTTACTACTTATTTATGCTCGTAGGTATATGCATAGATGAAAATCTCTGGAAGTGTAAACTGGAGACAGGCACCTATTCATTCTCATAATTTAAATATTTTCATCGATCTTAACTTAGTAGAATTACTAGTAGAAAAATTTTTATTGGATGTCGAATTTGTTGGATCCGTGCCCAACAGTGGGACAAATTTGGTTTAAAATGACGAACAGCCTTAAATACAGGTGTCATGGAGCACCGAAATAATTTTGAGGCTGACAACTCCGAGTTGAGCTCATCGAGCCCTACTGAAAACTTTTTTAGCAAAACCTGTTTAATATACCGTAGTGAAAAAATAATTTGTTACTCTTAAAAATATTTCTAAGAATATCCATGCCCCCAAAACAAATTTTAATTAAACTTCTCGTTAAAAAATGCCAAAGACACCGTTCAAAAACAGCTTCCAGAGGAAAATCCGAGTTATTTAACAAAGGTTATTTATTTATTTATTTATTATTTATGTACAGAATATGACAAAACAACATAAAATAAGGAAACATAAGTACAAAGTTGCTGCTTATTTCTTAAGTAATTTCTGCCAGCAGCCCTGCGACAGGTGAATTCAATACATACAAGTATCAAGTAGACACAGTGTACAACTTAACTAACAACAAGGAATTTTAAGTTAAAATTATACCTATAATAAAAATATATACCTACATATAAATATAATACACGGTGTTTTAAAATAACCAATAAATAATAAATTTTTTATCGAAAACTCATTATTAAAATATTTTACAAAAATAAAAACCGACTTCAAAAACACTGACAGGTTAAAAATAATATAAGAATAGGTACAGACAACATCACACTTCTATATTGAAGTCGTTGCCAAACGATGGTCTCCTAGAAAGTGTTAAAAGTCACCGACTTCAATATAGAAGTGTGATGTTGTCTGTACCTATTCTTATATTATTTTTAACTTTTCAGTGTTTTTGAAGTCGGTTTTTATTTCTTGTAAAATATTTTTAATTTTTTAGTGAATAAAATCTTTTTAGTGAAAGAAACCCTAATTTAGCGTTTCCCTCGATTTTTATGGGATCCCATCATCAGATCCTGACTTTGGTGACCTTGTGACCACCCCAGGAGAATAATCTATCAAATACAATAGGAATTTTGAAAATCAGTCCACAATTGGTGCTTTAAAAACATTTTTGTTTTTACTTTTTCACTCAATTTCAATAACGCCCATAATCCAGTAGAAGCTCATGTCTCAACCATTAGAAATGGAGATTCCATAGAAAAAATATTGGCCATTTTTTTTCGAGGGGAAATGCGTGACCGTACCAGCCGTTGGCTCGACGGCGGCTAGCCCGGCGGTGTGCCAGGCCTACCCACTAAAACCCCCGGTGTTCTCCCTGCCTTTATGGGCGCGCTAGGTAAACTTTTACATACAAACTAAATGAATTATTTTTTTATCCTTAGTGTCGACAGCCCTACATCAGCGTACGAGAAACACCTCTTTCTGTGTTTTGTGAGGAACACTAAACCAACGTGTATCACGTTACTTCATTCATAACTATCGAGCGTCATTGTAAGCTGACTACGTAGCTATGGCTTGTGCCCAGGCGCGGCAAAATCAATAAATGTTACGGGGAAAAAACAGTCAGTTGGTCGATGCTTGTCACTGTTTTTGATCTCAGTTTAAAGTCTATTCACTTCAGTTTAAAGTATTATTTCCAGCTTTGAGACAACCACCTAGGGACCATAATATGCCCCTTTGATATTTTTTTGACGTTCTAATACAACCGATACAAATGTGATTATTTTTGTAAAAGTACCCCTGGCACTAACCACACTCGTTAAAGTATAGTAATCGTATTTATTTATTATAAGAAATGGACAGCTAGAAACACTATCGTAAGACTATCGTAACCTCGTAACGTGACGTTCGAGGTTACGATAGTTCTCTCACTGTAAAATACTCGGTGAGAGATATAGATTACGATAGCTAGCTGTCGAATAAAACGATACGAAATTTCAAAATTAAGTTCGTGCTGACGATTCTTATACGATACCATTTAGTTCCTTAAACGACCGAAGCGGCGCTGCTTTAGTTTTCAAACAATACGATCACGATACCTTATCTTCAGTGTTTGTGCTTGGGGCAAGGATTCCAAATAGCACCTTTCGGGACTCAAGCCAACTGACCTGCACGTGTTGTCTGCCGATCAGGGAAGAGGCTCTAATGCTCCCCACTAACCCTCACTGGGCCAACTCGGAAGGAGACGTTGGACAATCTCCCACCACTCCCCTTCATTATCACGACCCGTGTTTAACAGTGGGTAGTATTAAAACTGACATGATTAGATATATGACCTCTTTATAAAAGATAAGATTTAAAAGTTGATGTCTAAATATACAATAATTCAATACATTTTTACTATAAAGAAAACACGCGAATTACTAGAGGCGATAAAAATCAATATAGATCTGTTTTGTCACGTAGGCTTCGGGAGTATTTTTCTTCGTTAGGCCGGAAAGCAATTAGGAGTGAACTACAGACTGGAGCCGAGAGAGCTCGCGCTTCTTTCTGCTTACAAATGTGTGAAATTCTGTAAATACCGGACTCCTCTCACTTCGCACAAAAGGAGCTGAAAAACAGAAAAAATGTGGTATTTTTGAAAGAACATTCCTATGCATTTTTTGTTAACTTGTGTAAAGAAAATGAAATGTTACGTTTACAAAATGTATTTTCGTCATAATTATTTCGGTATACTGGTGAATTTTTGAAGTGTGCTTGGATGGCCAAATCTGAAACTGTTACAAATTGGGAAAAATACTCATAGAGATCTCGGGACCGAATTTCATATAAACTCAAATTGCACTTTAGAAAAGTTTTTTTTCCTAGCCGGGAATCGAATCCGCTTTATTACACCATCCAATGGTGTCACTTATGAGGACCAAAGTTTGGTTAGTAATTACATATTGCAAACTAAAGAAAAGGATTTATTTTTTACAACATACTAGGTACAACTTCAGCTAAGCTTTTGGAAAATGTTTAAAAATAAAATTTACCTACAAGTGCATGTATTAAACGGCATTAATAATCTTGTGATGCTGAATGCAGTACAATCAGTCGAGACGTCGGATCCAACTATGTGTTGATAACGATGACCATCATTTTGTACAATTGATTATAGTACCTACATTACGATATAAGTGCGTTATGGCGGTCATAATTTACAAGGCGGAATTTCAGCCCGATACGAAGGCGAGGGCGTAATAGAAACTTTCAAGACACATAATAATATGAGAAAAATACGTAAAAAACTGTTTTTTTAAATAAAATAACACAAATCATTGTTAATTTGTAGACAAAACTAAAAACTTGACGGGACTACTTTCACTAATAGATAGCTAATTATATAAGGTATAACATAGGCTACTTTTTATCAAGATTTAAAAAAATGCCTTCATAAATCAAAATGCTGCCAAAAGTTACTATTCCACGCAGACGAAGTCGCGGGCACAGCTAGTTACGAAATAACGGAATGATTAAGGCAATTTTGAAATAGTTTTACAAATTCTTATATTTGTTATATTTGTCAAATAAACTTTTAGCTTTTAATTTTATCAATCTTTAATTTTAAGAGGATGCTGACTTGTTTTTTTTGCATTGTTTTATTTATATTAATAAATTAATCACAGCAAAAAAGGTAATCTAAGTAAATACTAAAAACTTTCGAAATACGTGGTTAAGCCGTAAAATACTCACTCACTTTAACTCATATACGTGACACTTCTGGGCACAGGATTATCTTCAGACAACTGTTATCTGACCACGCTGCACCACGCTGGCCAGACAGATTGTGTCAGATAGCAGGTTGGTGTGGGGTTTTGTTTCGATTTTTTCACCTTTTCGCACAGAAGTGATTGCGATAAACTCCCTTATTCGATTCTTATAACATCCACAGTAAGAAATACACGCCGCACGGACAAATTCTACTTGTTTAACCGACTTAAAAAAAAGGAAGAGGTTCTATGTTCGTTCGACTGTTTCTATTTTTTATGACTTTTTACCTATTACTCCGGCATTTGTGGGTGTAAAAATGTGATGTTGTAGGTATATATTCTTGTACTCTTTTTATATATTCTTTTAATTTTTATATATTCGTATATATTCTTTTTTATTTTTGATGTTTTCGAAGTTGATTTTTTATAAACGTAGCTTATTTTTTTCTAATAAAGTAACAATTTTTTTGTATTCATCTGAAACGACAATGAAATCCTGTTTCATCTTCGGACAATCGCATTGGACAATATCCACTTTATAGGGTCCTGCCATTTTTCTTGATTTCCACTTTCTCCCGAGCAAATGTCAGCCGTAATGAGGACTATTGTCCTCCTCGAGGGAGAAGGATATTTTTATCCTCACACTCGTACGTAAGCATTACTTGTCCGCGAGGTACACATCGCTTAGTCCTGTCGGTGAAAAACGAATGAAATCACTCGCCATAAATTTCGCCTGATGCGTGCCATAATATAGGAATTCTTGGCCACAATTCCCGCTATCCGCGAGTATTGGGCTACGGCCTACTTCCCGAGCTAATATTCAAATAGATAAATCAAGTGTCTAGTCTTGCCGGCTTTTTGCACGGCGAAGATTGATGGCGAAATTTTTGCAAAAATTCCCCGAGTTGATGATCTTCATCCCCATCTTACGCAACGGCCTATTGTGATACAAATGATAGTGCAGACCGGTGGAGCGATTTGATTGCACAGTTATGATATATTTACATCTGCTATGGCAGAGTCACGCTCGCTTAAAAAGCACAAAGATACTCTTTGTGTGTTTTCAAGTTGTATTCTCTACAAAGAATAGACTTCGAATAGACTTCTCAATGTTTAGGTTTGCCATATGTTTAAGTTCTTACAATGTTAGTATTTTTATTCATTCGAAATTGGCAGATCTAACAGCAATTTAACAGCCTCCGTGGTCCAGTGATTGAAACCACTCGATATTGGTCTGGATGTCTGGGGTTCGGTACCTCATAGGTGCAGAATTTTTTCTACTTGGTTGTTGGTGGCAGGATTGCTGAGCCCACCCGGCTAGCTACCACCTTTTTACCTAAGCTTGTCGCTATAAAAACGGTGTTAATAATATTGATGTGTTCCGATAGTTAGAGGTAAGATAGCCAAAACCTTAGTTGTTGAGCAATCCAGGTGACGCTCGCTTCCACCTTTGGCCTTATCGTCACTTACCATCAGATGAGATGTAGGCCAAGAGGCCAAGAGACAAAATGTTGTCTAATAGGTCATGGTTGAAAAATTAAGCTGTTACATTTCTGACAAGGGGTTCAAAGAGGCAGCGTCAGGTTTAGCCCATAACAAACGCTAGACAACAAACGATTTTTACTACTTCTGTGACTCTTTACTTATTCGTTATTAGCTCTACGTTTCATTTTACTTAGACTGACGGCGTTGGGTATTAGATCTGCAACGTTAAAGCACCGCTTTTTAAATCTAATGCGCGCAAGTACCTTTTTTAACGAGAGGAAAAATCTTTAAGGTCTAATCTGCACTTGTGCCCTTTGGACACTGGATAAGATTTACCTCATTAAACTAACCTCTCTCTTGTAATATTCGTCCCATGGGGGATAGAAGAGAGTGCATCCGAGACGGGGATACAACAAAAAGGCAAGCCTCTACGATGCTTAATATATGAAGTATAGCATTTTAGTGTTATATCATATCATCACATGCAAACGCCCCGAATTTACGTGGCTAGTTTAAAAAAGCAAGCTAAAGAAAGTATTAGTAAGCTATTTGCAAGCTGTAACTCTTGCTTCATTTACTAAAATCAGTTCCTTTCCTAAATTTGTTTACTAGCTTAGAAAAAAAGGAAGATACTTGTTTTATCCCCCATCCACATGGTATCCAACTGATGGTAAGTGGCTAGTTTTCTATAGTACACGTGGTTCTTATTATAGATTCGCAAATATGCAATCACAATACAATTAATGCTTTTTACATAGAAAACGCAGGGTCTTGGGTCTGCATCTCATATAAGTACTTATTGAAAAGAATCGGTGTTATGACATATTTTGATATTTATACGTCACTATAATATTTTGCTGTATAATCTTGCCTTTCATTTGTATAAATACTTATGCCTTTTTTCCATCAGTTTAAATAAACCATGCTTATAAAAATCTGCTTGACGGACAAATATTACATTTCTTACACTGTTAGTGCTTTTCAACTTTTACTAAGATTTGAATATCAGATTAGCTCCTTAAGCTGAGTCCACGCATTTTCATAAACTCAACTCTAGGTATATTGCATTATATTTGATTTTAACAATAAACATTTTGTTTCAGGTCTCCATTGCGTGCACAGAGCGGCGGGCAGAAGTGAACATTCGGACTTTAATCTGAAATTAAATCTTTTATCGAAATTTACTTGGACTTGTAGTGTCGCATTAACATTCGGAATTTCCATGTAACGTGGTCGAACGCGGCGAAGTTTTAATTTGTCACTGCTCGGTTTAATTACATTATCGGTTATGATCGTGGATTAATAGATGATCGCCGAGTTGTGTTGATTGTGCGTTGACGTTTGCGTGCTGACAATAGAGGAAACAGTTAATTTTGGAGGTGATTTTCAAATAGCAGCTTGGACATTCACCGACTATGATATAAAGGTAACAAATAGTTGTAAATTGTGATTATTTTGAGTTCCTAATTCATCTTTTTTTACATAATAAGACACATATTTAATAGCTTTTAAAGACAATGTAAGCACGCCCTCGCAGTGTGAACGGTAAAAACCTCGTTTTTATAAATCCAAACTTTGTCTTATTAAGACTGAAAATATAATAAAAATGAGCGAGTTTTAAATGGTGAAAATACGAATTCCTCATTAGAGACGCACGCATCCCGCAAGTCGAATGTAAACAAACTTGGCGTGCGCGTTCATCCGACTTTTATTGGCCTCGCTTCGCATACTTCAGAGACAGATGTGGATTCATGACATTCAAATGACTCGATTTGTATATAACGAAAACTGATGTCTACAACATAATAATTGGAAGATAGTTCATATTAAAAAACCGGCCAAGCGCGAGTTGGACTCGCCCATGAAGGGTTCCGTAGGATTTATGACGTATTAAAAAAACTACTTACTAGATCTCGTTCAAACCAATTTTCGGTGGAAGTTTGCATGGTAATGTACATCATATATTTTTTTTAGTTTTATCATTCTCTTATTTTAGAAGTTACAGGAGGGGGGGACACACATTTTATCACTTTGGAAGTGTCTCTCGCGCAAACTATTTAGTTTAGAATAAAATGATATTAGAAACCTCTATATGATTTTTGAAGACCTATCCATAGATAACCCACAGGTATGGGTTTGATGAAAAAAAAATTGAGTGTCAGTTCTATGATATTCTAGGGAACCCTCAAAATTTATTGCTTTTTTCTATTTTTGTGTGAAAATCTTTATTCTCGGTTCACAGAATACATCTACTTACCAAGTTTCAACAGTGTAGTTCTTATAGTTTCGAAAAAAAGTAGCTGTGACATACGGACGGACAGACAGACAGACATGACGAATCTATAAGGGTTCCGTTTTTTGCCATTTGGCTACGGAACCCTAAAAATTGGCGACAAAAAGTCATCGGAATAACTTCTGTATAGATAGATGTGTTCCTGTTAGATATATACAATATATACGGTTACCTATCATAAGATCGAACATTTTTTGACCGAATTTCATTTAACCGAAAACTTTTTGACTATTTTCGTTTCGTTTTTTTTTACTTCGTCTAAATTACGTTTGCCACTGTATCATTTGACCTATTATCAATTCGATTTTTTTCGTTACTCCAACGTTTCATTTGGTCAAATTTTTTTTACCGAAGTTATGCTTAACCGAAATAACATTTATTCGAAGTATTGTGTTTCCGAACATGCTAACAAACATGCAAAGAAAGTCGGTGAAACGTTGTTCGGTAAAATAACACCTATGTCAAATGATATTTCGATGATTTAAAAATATGGCAAACAATACATATGGCAAAAAAGTCGTCGGTGAGCCGTTTTTGATCAAATGAAATTCGAACAAGCAAATTTCGGACAAGTGATAGATTCCCAATATATTCGAACAGGTGCAAATATACTTAAATTTGAATAATGTTTATCAACATTTTATCTTTTCGTGTGAAATGAAGCTTAATCGTTTTAGGATCTCTCTGTGCTAGTAGGCAGGTGAACAAACACATAATAATTAAATATAAATATAAACTTAAAAGTTTTCACATCGCTTTGACTCATGTAGGTGCTGACTCCAAGGAAATTTAGGGATTCAAAAAGACTATATACTCTTATACCTCTGAGAACATTCATAAGGCGAAATAATGATTAAAACTTGATAGATTTTTTTTAAGTTTGACCATTTAAAACAAACATAAGTACATAAAGTAAAATCTTTCCTCCTTAATAAAATGAGAATATTTGGAAGTGCCCAACGGGATTTTGGTTAAAATATGATAGGCTTATTATAGAAAGGCTTCAGATAATATTTGTAAGACTGTAAAATAAGTCACGACTTCATGTTTCATTTCATATCCTTATTCTTTATTTGCATGATATGGTGTTATAGCACTCTCTATTATTACATTGGCCATAATCCAGCGGCCGCGACATTCGTTCTGGCCTTCGGCAAGGCTAATTATTTTAATCACAGCATTACTGTTGTGTTCGCAATTAGATAATTTATGCTATTAAAGGGAATAAACGTGAAAGCTTTGCGCAGTAAAATTTCATTTAGCGCATACTCTGTTGGAGCTCTGTGATATTGCAAACTATTTGAGCTTTAATATAACATGATTAGCTATTACTAAATAGTGTTCGTTTTCTAATCGATAAAATGTTATGTCGCCTTAATTGATAGTTCATATTTACCATAGACTTAGAATAATATTTAAAGTATATAGTAAATATCAACTTTTAGTTAGAGACTTGAAAACGAAAACTACCAATAGCTAATGCTTATGATATTTGCCATCTTAGAGAACCGAATTTCTATCTGTCAAATAACTCTTAACAACTTCTTAACAAAGAAATAAATATGATGATCTGACATTGTTCTGAGGCTCTGACAGATTTCCTTTACAAAAGCTGTCAAATTGACATATTTATTCCTCGGATAAATATGTCAATTTGACAGCTTTTGTAAAGGAAACTTTGTAAAGGAAACGTATGGACTTAATATTATTATTAAGTCCATGGATAATAGTTAGGTAACTGACATTTGAAAAATCGGCCCTTAATCAGTATGTCAAAATAATATGCGTGGAACAACGTATAAAGTTTTTGGATGACTAGAAAAGTTAGAATTGCTTAATTTTTAACGTTAGTGCCTACTTTTTTTTAACTGACTACAATGAGTTCAATTCGACTGTTTGTTTTTTATGTTTGTTACGCGATTACTCCGCCAATTATAAACCGTTTTATAAAATTGATTTTTTATTTAAAATAGTACATAAACACCTGAGGTTTCATTGTCCCCAAGCCAGAATCTGGTGAAAAAATTTCAGGAAAATTGAGGGATACCCTTAAATTTCAGAGGCACACCCAACATGTTTAATTTTTCTGAAGCCATTGGCCTGCGCAGTTAGTACCAACTACCGACATTTTTTGTCGGAAGTTTTGCTATATATATACTTACCTACTCCTTAATAATTATGAAACTATTCAGGTGTTTGCATTTGGTAGTCATCATCTCAAAAAATTTTCCAACTTGTGATGTCACGTATACTTGGATATATTTTGTACCAAATTATGACGTGCCACTACTCTTTAAATTTAAACTATTATGACTATAGTTGATGTTAAAGCCTCGTATCGTATGTAAGCGCCCAATCTCAGAAATTGAAAATAGAATTGAATAATAATGGAATATTCGTTTGAAGATCAAACTCACGGGCAGAAACTAAACATAGGATTTAAATCATTGTATTATAATAATCACATACTATGGTAGCATTACTGGATTACAGATGCCAATTAACTAATGGTTTGATTGCTTTGCGTCTTCTGCTAACGTTTTTTCAATAGAATCTTTTCATTGATATAAAACATGAACTGCGTTCTCCATTGGCATGCACCCAACGCCCAGAGCTATGGGGATTATTAGCTCGTCCACTCTAATTGTTTTTTCCTAAAGCTATTTTTGTGGAACCAAGGATTTCCTGGCACTTAGGCATTATATATTTTCTTTTTATTCGAAAAAAATTAAGCTATAAACCGTGATATAAACTTTTATCTTTTATTTGCACGAGTATACAACACATTAAAATTTCAATGAATCTTGATTCTCGGATTTTTTGATTTAATTCAAAATGCGAACGCACACTAAGAAGGGATCTTAAAAAAATTAATCCTGAAGGGGTAAAATAAGGGTTGCAAATTTGTATGAAAAAATCTTTAAATTAGCAACGATTTTGGTAGAACTTGAGATTCATGCTCTTAAAAACATTTCATTGAACACGTGTGTCATGGTTTATTGGAATTCACCCCCTTAGGGTGCAAAATAGGTGTTGAAAGTTTCTATGGAAAATATTTAAAATCTGCTCCAATTTCTATGAAATTTATAATCCGAGCTCCTAAATATAAATAACAGTTTTCTATATGATAGGCTACAAAATTATTTTTCTTTCGGGTAAATACAAAATTCCCACGGGAAAACAATAATAACCTGGGCGAAGCCGCGAGCGGAAAGCAGGTTGAAGATAAAATATTTACAAATAGTACCTATGTTAAATTTTGTTTCTAGATTTAAATACTCCATAAAAGTGTAGTATACGCCTTATTTTTTTTTACAAAAAATAAAACTGACTTTAATAACACCAAAAAGTCATAAATAATATAAGAACACAATAAACATCACAGTTTTACTCGTATATTGAAGTTTTTGAGTTTTAGCGAGACTAACACACAGCGATTCATTTTTAACCGACTTCAAAAAAAAGGAGGTTAATCAATTCGACCCGTATGTATGTATTTTTTTCAGAACTGCCTAGTTTTCGTATATGTTAGTCTAAATCAGCGTCTGAACAAATGCTAATTTCAAAGGTGTATGTATGTTTTTATGTTTGTGTTCGCATATCTCCGGAACTACAAGTCCGATTCAAATAAATCCTTTTTTGTTGTTCTAAGTATTGTTCAATTTAGGGAATACTGCAAGTTTCATCAAAATCGGTTCAGTAGTTTTTTTTATTCGGTAGTCGGAATTTTAACCGACTTCAAAAAAAATTTAAAAAAATTTACAAACAATAAAAACCGACTTAAAAAAAGTTAAAAATAATATAAGAATAGGCACAGACAACATCACACTTCTATATTGAAGTCGGTGACAAATTTTAAGATTTTCTAGAGGATCAACGTTGGCACCGACTTCGATATACATATAAGTGTGATGTTGTCTGTGCCTATTCTTATATTATTTATAACTTTTTTGAAGTCGGTTTAAATATTTTATATTTAAAGAATATGCTATTCTTAATCAGCTGTTCCATATTTCGGTACATCTACCGCATTTCCTTTTTCTGCACCACCTTATGATTGTCTGGGAGAAAATGCTTCAGGCATTAAGTTCACATTTGTGCCAAAATTATGTACATAAAGAATAAAGAGTAAATGAAGACTGCTAGTGTTTGCCACTTTAACACCAACGTTTGCCATCGTCACTTACATCTACGTGTTATTATTATCACTGAGTGTCCTTCACTCCTTCCTCCACTTTCCTTATCTATTAAAAAGAGATTGTTAATTTTAATTTGTAAAGAAATATCCTTACGAATTGAAATATACATACTACATATTTACATGTGATCCCCTGTAACCTATTAACTTTTGAGTTAAGTATAATATGTGTTTAAAAGGTGTATTTAGCACCATAAACACATATAAGATGTCATTTTTCAATCTTTTTTTACAATACTATTACCACAATATAGTTTCGTCGAAGGATGAGGTACGAGGTCTGTATTAAGGACCTCGGTGGCGTAGTGGTTCGAACGATTTGGTTTCGATATAGAAAATAAGGTAACTTCCGCCATGTTTGGACCCTAGATGGCTGACCAACTTTGTGATCTCAAATTCTTTGAGTGGTTCGTGTCGGGAGGCATTTTAAGCCGTTCACTGGGATCAGTAGCTATTCCAACCCTTTTTACGGCCGGTTTCAATATTCTATCTATTTGTGGATTTGGTTACCAGCGATAAGTATTTGACGTTAGCTTCATACAACATACGTAAAAATTCTATCTTCAGTAAACAAATCCAGAGATAGATCGGATATTGAAACTGCTGGTCGTAAGTCGTTTTCGAGACTACTCTGTACGTCTAGTATGAGTTTTGATAGTTTCTGATTCGAACGATCGAATAGTTTTGTTTCCATACATTTTACACCAACGCCTCTATCGGAAACTATAATGAACTAGATTTGACAGTATGAGTTACAAAGTAATACACTACTCTATCAATAAGTACGTAATCGAATAGTGTGGCAGTATGAGTAACATGTTTGACATTTGTTTGATAGTTTACTCGAAAGCTATTGTAGTTTAGGGTCTCACCTTACATTTTTATGTGAGTTTGGTACATAAATACGTTTTTTTTGTGTTTCTAAACACTAAAATTATGTCTGCACGGTGGTACTTTGCATGGAGGGCCATGTAAGACGAAATAGCGCATGAATAGAGCTGTGACAATCATTTTTAAGCCGTATCTCCGATACACACTTTACTCAGCGCTACCGCCTTAAATCACCATTCCTTAAAAAAGTGTTAATAAATACACATAATTTAATCGAGATTTTAATTCTATTTTCATTCCTAAAGTGTTTAACACAATTTATTATCATTAAAATAAATTGCGACTGACTTGTCCGCGACATTATAAAATAATATAATTTACAACAAATAAAAACTTTGTTTTTCTTTCATTCAACTCGCTTTAAAAGTAATAAAAACGGCTAAGAAAACGTCACAGTGACAGAATTGCGTGTCTCTTTCCATTCACATGTGTGTAAGAGAGATATAAATATATAATGTGAAGTTCGTCTAATCGAGTAAAACTAACTCGCTATCGTTTAAACGTGAATTCGAAACGAGCAACTCATACTACCGTTTACATCGTAAACTGACAGTTTGGCGAGCTAACGAAAATATTATATTATTATTATTGTAGTTTACTCGATTTAAAAACTCGTACTAGACGTACTGTGTAGGTATGCTTATGACTAGTCTACAGTATTCATTGACCTATAATAAGCCTTTTCCCGTGTTCTAATAAATTCTGGAAACGTCAATAATAACACTATGGGCACTGCCCAGTGATGGGGTGAAATATAAGTAACCACATTAAAAAAGTGTATGCTTACCCATGTCGACGCTGAAAAAGGATTTTATTCTCAATCACATTATAAGAATACCACATTATTGGATGTTTGATAGCAGCCCCTCTGTCACTGCGGCGAACTAAATTTGTCCTTTTCCTTTAAACATACCGCCGCCAAATCAAGGGATCGCCCTCCGGATCCCGGGGTTAGCGATCGATCGACATAAAACCTTGAAAAGAGTTGCTTTTTCGGCATACTTCGACTGATAAGAGAGTTTTTGAATATGTCCGCTTATGTAGGTAAGTACGGACTATAAATGGACAAGATTTAAATGCATGTGTCTAAAGTAGCGAACATAAAAATTTTAAAACTTATTTTTATGTTGGGAATGCACAATTGTTACGAATTTTCGATTATATATGAATTAATTAATTGTGCAGTTAATTGAAAGGAGCATGTCACTCCGTAATGAAAGCCATTATACTTTATGCGGAAGTTTCTCGTAGTGCTTTTTGGTTAACTGTTTATAAATACCTTACCACCAGGTGGAATGGAGTCATTTGTTTGGCCTTCTATAAAAAAAAAAAATAATACAATATAATCTACTCTCGTGTTCCTCCTCATTAGGTTTTTTCTTAATACAATAAATCGGCATGATGAGGAATACGTCTGAAACATTATTTTAGTAACTTAATACATATCTTAAAGTAAAATGCAGTGGTCCTTTGAACAATCATGCAGTTAGCATCGCCTTACAGTTGACACGATTAGCACTTTCTATCCAATCCCGTCACTTTAATGGATAAAATTATGTTATGTATGATTGATTGTCATGTATGATTTTATCATTAGATACATTCTATATGTACTAGAGAGAGACTCTGTATCAGAGTCGTCTGCATGGGTACCTCTAGCTTATCTATTGTTGCCAAGCAGCGGTGGTTGTATTGCTGTGTTGGTGGGTTTGAAGGATAAGAATGAAACTACAGTGAAACTACTAGGTACTGTGATTTGACATCTTATGTCACAAGTTGTCGACGTATATAGGACCTAATACATTATAATATCAGCGTTCCTGTAGAGGCTGTAGATTTGCAAGTCTAACAGGAACCACATGTACTGTAAGTCACTGTAGACACTAACCATCAGGCCCCCGTTTCACCATCTTTGACAGGTGTGACCTTTGTCAAAATATATGACATATTTCATATATTTTTTGACAATTGGGATGATGACTGAATTCTAATTTTTACGTCTCGTCGTTAAATATTAAAATACCGTGGAAAAAGATGAAGTCCTGTGAAATTGGAATTAAAATCGGCTTATAAATACATTAGATACAAGCATTTTAAGTTGTTAATTTGAAGGCGATTAGATAGAGAGATCCGACATCAACCGTGACGTCATTGTTGAGTTGCATGATAAGGAAACTATTAATTTATTAAAACTTTATTGCACAGTAAAATATTTTACAGCTGGTGGACCTAATGCCACGTGGCATTGTTTACGAGGCAAATGTTTTTAAAAATAATTGTGATAATGGATTTGTAAATCAACATGTCTTACTTATACTATAGTAACTCAGCGTAATATGATTATTAAGCGCAAATCCATCAAAAATTGCCAAAGCTACTATTGCTTGCAACAGACACTTTATTTTGAGAAAGGATTCCTTCAAAACATACGGTTAAAACTTATCACGTTGTTTTGTAGTCGTTTACGTTCCATTTTATGCTTTCATATTACAGTGACACCGAGATATCGGAATGCTCATACTTTAAATGCTGAATGTGACTATTTCAGTGAAGTGCAGTTGGATTTTCTCCGGTGCATCGTAAAAGTTTTGCGACAGCCGTTGGAATAACATGACTGTTGCTACTGCATTACTGTTCACTAGATGTGCCCGCGACTTCGTCCGCGTGGTATAGTAATTTTTGTTGAAGTTGATAAAAAGTAGCCTATGTCATACCTTATATAATTAGCTATCTATTAGTGAAAGTCCCGTCAAAATAGGTCAAGCCGCTCCGGAGATTAGCGGGAACAAGCAGACAGACAGACAATTTTCTTTTAAATTGTGTTGTTGTTATTGGTACCCGATATACATTCATACCCATTTAGTAAAAACTTGTTATTTTGTCATTACAAACAGACACTTCAATTTTATTTATTTGTATAGATAATATCGTTTACATGATCGTGTCTTGGTAACGTTTGAGTGGAAATTGGCTGGAATAAGAGTTAATTGGGGGTGTACAAATCGTGTTTTTTTTTAATTTGAATCAAGTTTGGATGAAATACTAGTTTTGCTTATAGACAAATAGCTGAAATTCTTAGTAAAGTCAATCATAAAAAATCACTGCAGAAAAAACCGATTCTCTTCATAAATATTGAATAAAAAAATCTTTAAAAAAGATATGTTATTATTCAACGCATTCTTTAGAGGATGGTCTTCTTAATTTTTTGATAAATTAATTAAAACTTGGTTAAAATGTGACCCAAACATGCCTCGATTTTAAAACTGTAAACCTAATCGCTTCGTAAATATTAGGTTAAATCATATACTTTTGATTTCAATAAATAAAGTGAACAATATTCTAGGGGATGGTCTTTTTAGATTTTTCATATTCGCCTTTATTAATTTTTTATTGAAATAATTCATCTTACGCGTAAAGGTTTGCTTAAATATTCCTCTCGCTCTCACTCACTCACTCCTATGTAATCAGTGCGGGACGATCGACGCAAGGTCATTGGGAGCACTATGCGCCTTAATGATGTCGAAGATAGAATAGAATTTTTGATCGGATATTTCATCACGGCAAAGAAGTGCTAAAATGTTCCTGCAACCGGGGCCGGATTTACACTCCCTGTTCTTATATGTCATATATATTGTTAATTTTATTACTAAAAAAACTGTTGCCTATCGTAAAAGTATGGCAATAAATATAACATCATAATCAAACCACAAACCATACCAAATACCTCGCGTCTGCGTCAAATCTACATCTGTGCTGTGAGTCCTCATTATAAATGTGTATTTGGTTTCAATTATTATTTCTCCTCGTGTTTTCTCCGTAATAGCATCGCTGCTTTTACGTATAACAAAAGGTGTTTCAAAGAAATCGTTAGAATCAATTCATTCTCAGAGTAAAACGTCTGCTACTCGTACGTGAACCGAGTGCAGCTTCTTTTCAATGTGATAAGGTGATAAGTTTATTTTTCTATTCGCAACATGTTTCTATTTTTATATCGCTTATTTATGACTATTTCATCACTTAAACCTTTTTTGTGTTTAATATATCTATGTAACAGTGTAAAATACTCAAAATGTTCCCAAACAAATATTAAGAAAATACTTCTCTTTTATTGACAATGTACAAGAAATTTTTCGTTACTGTAATGTTATTAATGAATGTGAAAAGACAAAATTTGCTATGATAACAAGAAATTAATACAATATAAGCAAAAAGATAATTTGAGGCAAATCTATGTTCAAAAAGATTTATCTTTTTACCTAATAAAAATGTAACAACAATTCAATGACATTTATAATTATTTTCGTTTGTCAAGTAACTAATTCCTTACTATATCAGCAGTGTAGTTCGTTGCAGTAATACATTTTTAAGAAATCTCCAAGCTTAATAGAAAACCATATATGCATCAATATGCGAGTGTTTAAATATTTTATTCATTTCGAGAACGAAACATAACACTGCTTGACTTCACAACATAGGTACTTGTCTTGTCTACTTGTAGCGACATTATTGGACGCAAATATTCCTCTTTGAACCAATAAACGACGCCTCAACGCGTCACATGAACGGCATTGTATTAAAAACGCCGGGCTACGCCAAAGCGTCCCATTTCGTCCCGCCTGCGCTTCGCGGCTCGTTTTGTCTCTTCCCTCCGAGAGCTGCTGCCGCCTACTGCATTACATTCCGGGATTGTTCCAGTAATATACGCCGAGCACGTTCCCGCGTCGACAAAGAGATCTTTCGACGTTCCCTACCCGTCTCCGGGTCTCCGGTATATTTAATTTTTAGAATTTTTATTCCTTTTTTCATTGTTTTCCATCCGTTACGACATTAACATAAACATTCGGACAACTCTCCTAAAAGAATTTGGACTAAATGGCGTAATGGCTACTTAGAGAGTTAGGGGTAGAGAGGAATTGTTAGTTCGCTTAATGAAAAATACACAATTAAAACGAAGCGCGGGCGAACTGGCACGGAAATCTATTGTTGTGCTTGTGTTGTTTTGGTTGCCTTTAAAAAAGTACGTTTTTCGATAAGTCACACTAGGAATGTTTAATTCCAAATGATCCGAGTGAATGTAAGTAAATAGCACCTGCATTAAAATTTCTAATTTAGATAGCGAGAAATAGAAATAGAAAAAAGAGAGAAACAGATACAGACCAGTGTTTTGTGGGATACAATATACAGGGCGTCCCAAGACTATGGGTCATGAAGGGAAAGTACCTTGGATATCGTTGATGGAATATTTTGCTGAAAGAAGACTTTATGTTATTTTTAAAAGTTAGTAATACTGCATTCAAAGATTTTCTAAAAATTACTTGCTTCATCTGGGAATCGAACCGACTTAAATTTGAAAAAAAAATCACCCGTATTTTTATGATGCCAATCGAAAGAATAGACAATAAATAATAAATCCTTATAAGTAACATAGTATCTTAAAAGAAAGGAATAACGTTTTATAATCATTTTAATCAATTTAAAAATATACTTGAAACCGCCGAAGTCAATTGAGTATTTTTTGTAAATTAATTAATTACTTAAATGCTCAAAATGTGATCCTTCTTGTCCTATGCAAATCGTCAATCAAGCGCGGTTTTTAGCCCCGTGAGCACTCACGGGGTGCTGTGGCCACCCTAAATCTTTAAAACTAAATTTTTGGACATATAATATGTGTGAATGAAATTATACCAGTATTTTTAATTTGTGTTTTATTACGTATACGAATAAAAAAACATATTTTGCAATCATCTTTTAATTCTGTTGTACAAAAATGTTATAATAATCAGTCTTTTTATTCAAGCTATTGAGGTCATTCCTTAGAAAAAATGAAAAATAACTTTTATTTTCTAACATAGACTTTCTAACATAAACATTCTTACTAAAAAGTAAAAATACGAATTATAAAATAAATATTTCCTTTTTTTTCATAACAAGAAGCATAAAAACTCGAGCTCTCGTGGGGTGTCATGAGCACCTCCCGCAACCTTTGACCCGTCCTCACGTAGCCAGGGCTCGGGCCAAAGTGTCCTTCCCATTTCATTTTGACGCTTTTCCTTCCTTTTTGACGCTTTGACTTCCCATTAGATTTTGGTGTTCATTTTTACGTTCAATATCTTAGGAGATATAGCAGTTTTAAAATAACATCACAGCAAAATAATGATCGAGTACTGCGCGCACAATATGCAAAGCCGGCGGGCAGTCATGACGGGGAAGGGCAGTGGCCCCAGTTAGCTATCTACTTCTGCCGGAAGAAAACAAAACTAAAAATATAGTGTACGCAGAAGTACTTTAAAATAACATTAGTTTAGTTTTTTTGAGAATAACCTACAATCTACATGATATAAGATTATAAGACCCAGTATTTACTCACCTATATAAACAAAGTCGCGGGTTAAAGTTAGCGTTAGCCCAAAGTAACTATTCCACGCCGACGAAGTCGCGGGCGGAAGCTAGTGTTAAAATATATAAGAATTTCTTAACTTTACTTTAAAGTTATTAATCACCCTTACAGTTTACTAGGTATTTATTTTTTTGCAACTTATAAAACATAATTTATTTCGAAATAAATAGGTACTTACTTAACACCTTTGATGAAAAAGCAAACCAAAAATAATATTGTCTTCCCACAAACAACGTCTACATTGTCTATGCCAACTGAATCAATATAATTAAATCGTTTTAGAGGTGAAAACAGGAGACTACGAAAGGTCTATTTTGTAAACTTTTCAGTAAAACGAATTAATTACTATTTGCATTAAAAATTCAATGAAAAGCTTTGGCTATGTTTCCATGTTTTGTTATTTTTTCATAATCTCGTCAAATTTGTTTGCTGGGTGTTTGAATACAGTTTAAAATCTGGCCATGTACGAGTGTACATTATTTGTTTGTGACAGACTATTAAATTATACAGTCCTGTGCACTCTGGAGCTTCGACACAGAGCATAGGCAATGAGCGTCAAATATACTAAAACAGGGTTGTAATCACGACCTATGGCGTCCATTTTAACTGGTACTTGAGTACTAACAACAGGTTCTTAGTACAATGATGTACTTAGTATTTGCTTATGCATGGAGATTATGATTGTTCTACAGTATTGGCGATATTGCTCGATTAAATTTTTACTTCTAATCAATTATCTATTTAGTCAATTCTATTTAGTCAAGCACGCGTTGCTTGTCTGTCACTATACTATCCGCATTACTTATTAACAATTGGGATGATGACTGAATTCTAATTTTCACGTCTCGTCATAAAATATTAAAATACCGTAGAAAAAGATGCAATCATGTGCAATTATAATTAAAATCAGCTTAGAAATACATTAGATACAAGCATTTTAAGATGTTAATTTGGAAGCGATTAGACAGAGATATCCGACATGAACCGTGACGTCATTGTTTAGTACGGCCATATAAACTCCATGTCAATTGCCGTTTTGCTAGAAAGAGATGGAGAAAAATCTTTAATACCTTATATCTTGGTTGTTTTTATAGTTATTCGAAAACCGATTTTTCTTTCTCAAAATTCAAAATTCAAAAATCTTTATTCAACATAGGCCTTTACAGGCACTTATTGACGTCAAAACAAAGCAAAACATTCTAATTTAAAGGAAACATAAATTTAACCTTGTATGTGCATACATCCTGAATATACCTACTCAAGATGTCTGCAAATACAAGTAGTAATGAAAAAAAAAAAGTTGAATCTACACTTTCTGTTTATTATATGAATGAGCTTCTATTAAAGCAATATTTTTTTTCATTCATCTAGCCTATTAACATATTATTATAATAAGTTAAAATGAATACGCCGTGAGCTGTAGGTTTATTGCATTGTCAGAAGCAGGCCTCAGCAAATATAGGCTGCACAAAGCGAGTCCCTAGTCCGCCTCCTGGCTTCCGTAAACAAGCGATTGCCGGGAGACGGGGAGTGTGGGAAAATTATGAAAAACGGAGGAGCGTGTGCCTGAAGCCGAGAGCGTGTTTATGTTCGTCGTTTTATGTTTTTACGTGGCCTATTGTATCAGGCTAGCCAATGTCGAGACGGTTTTCTTAAGTTTTATGCTTTACGTGGAAAGTCTTAAAGTTGAAATCCGATTAAAGAAATGTGTTTTACGTATACCACACTGGTATTCTCTTTTTTATGGTTCTGGTTGTAGTATAATCCTGTCGTTAATGGGTGATTGTTTTCTCTGTTGGCAATATTATACTAACAGTACTACGAGGTTATACTAAGCCAATAATATAAAAATTAAGACACGTTTTAGTTCTATCGTCTATATCGGTCATTTTAAAATATGCAGTTCACTTACGCCGTAAGTGTTGTTACATTATGCCAATCAAAATCTCGAAATATTGGGCAAAACTGTTTTCATTTTATTTTCATATACTCACGCAAGCAAATACTTACGTCACAATTGCATATACTTTGTACCGCATATATTATTCTTTCAAATCACATACACACTTCGGTTTTATTACTTCAAAGAGCAAATACGGCAGTTCCAGTTATCAAAATTTGTTATTTAGCAAAAATATTATTCGTCTTTATGAAGTAATAATAATGAAGAATGAGATTTTCATTAAATATATTAAAGACTAGCTAAGCCCGCGACTTCGTCCGCGTGGAATAGTAACGGCTGGACCGATCTTGATAAAAAGTAGCCTATGTTATACCTTATATAATTAGCTATCTATTAGTGAAAGTCCCGTCAAAATTGGATCACATTGGTCCAGCCGTTCCGGAGATTAGCGGGAACAAACAGACAGACAGACAACATTTTTAAATTGTGTTTTTGTTATTGTGTTTACGCTCGAGGAAGAGCGAGTGGTAACACTGCATTATAGTCTGTGCAGTGAGAGCCTGTGGCGGCCGGCCGCATGTGACATGTCAGTCGAGTCGAATGTCATGACATTGAAATAGGTTACCGGGCGGCGCGTTTTCGAGAAATATATAATTGAACTAGTTTTGCGCGGCGCACCAAATAATGTGCGAACGTCCGCTTGTGAAAATATAAATGTGCCAAAGTTTTATTATCCGCTGGTGAAGTGAGTGATGGTGGCCTAATAGGCCTATGTAGTTATCCGTGGTCTCCATGGGTGGATTGATAGCAGCCCTTCAGGAGCTGCGACTTCCTTCGAGCTAGCTCAGGAAGTCCACCGGCTACATACGGAGACCGAACGGAGTCAAGGTAAGGAAACTTCATTCGGTTATAAAATCAGCATATTAATTCGGCGAATCGCCGACGTGGTGGAGTCTACTTTGGGCACCATCATATTGGTACCCGATATACATTCATACCCATTTAGTAAAAACTTATTATTTTGACATTACAAACAGACACTTCAATTTTATTTATTTGTATAGATGAGGAAGCTTGATGGCATGGATTAACTAACGCCATTATTTTTTCGACTTCAAGTCGGTACTCTACAAAATTCCTTTCCTAGTGCACAAAAATATTCGTTCTCGAGTAGACTTTTAACAAGTTCTCGGTACTTTATTTTGCTGCACCATGGTAGAAATAAAGAGAGCGAGCGGTTTTATCTAAAACGGGCAGCGTCGAGTTGTTGCAGAAAAATAATATTTTATTGTTTTTCCAAAAATTAAACTGCATTTATATTTTGCGTGGCTGTTTTGCTTGAAATATGTAGTGAAAAAACGATAAACAGGATTTCTATATACATAAAACAAAGTTGGGTTATTTACACCATTTATAAGTTAAGAACAGCTGGACTGATTTTAATGATCTATGATTTGTCGGATTCTTCTCCGGAATAACTATATTAAAATATTGGAAATATTCACAAATAATGTACTGAAAATATTTTTTAAAAAGGTTTTTTATACATTAGCTCCGCCGTAATGCAATCAGGCTTCGAAACACTGCGAATCTATCCAGTGAAGAAGAAGAAGAAATCGCATGAGAAGAGCGCTGCGTTGGCCCGACATCGTGCTTTTCAAACACGATATAATTTTGTTGATTTCTCTTGAATTAATTTTGAAAGCAAATTTGGACAGTCTATTGGCCCTCTTTTTAGCATGCTTTAACACTTACACTTAAGGCAAAAATATACAGTTATCGTTCCCAAACTGACAAACCTAGTACGTTTTCTCAACAACTTGAGATAGGTGTTTCACAATTATCATATATTTATTATTATCCAGAAGGCTGTTCCTGGGGATATTTATTAACTTTGGCCTGCTATTTAGATAGACCATTATTCACTATGACGAACAACTCTATAATCAAGAAGAAAATCTACTGTTCAATGTGTGTGCCATATATATTATGGTTGAGTCTCGAACTTTTGTAGGAAACAGCTGATTTATTTTGGCAATTTGTGTATTGTTCCCATAGTGGAAGTAGTTCAGTTTAATGGTCTAAATTAGCGGTTCTCAAACTTTTTTGGTGACGGAACCCTTTTGGAAAGCGAAATACTTGACGGAACCCTACAATAAAACAATAGTTCTAAAAAGTGTATTCTTTATTAATAAGCATAATAAAAGTACGACCAGAGAGGGGTGTTTTCATTTTTTTCTAAATTATTGCGGAACCCCTACAGGGGTATTGCGGAACCCTAGGGTTCCGCGGAACACACTTAGAGTATGACTGGTCTAAATGATAGGCTCGCAAGTTATGGCATATCCTGAGCAACACAGTGTATAGCTAAGCGTAAAAAAGCTGAGCTATATAGTAGTTAGATTCTAGGCGCCTGGCAATTTCGCAGGCTTACATCACGCGAACTTATTTCGTTGTACCGGCGATGCGGGTCGAATGAAAACGTATTCGGTCCGGAGCAGGTGCTGGTGACGTTGACAGGGAAACAATGCGCCATAATTTCCCGTTCGATCTGGCCGCTGCCGCTGCCGTGAGCGACGCACACCCACGTCACTGGCGGCGATTCATTCAGCCCATTACACGTCCCGGGCGTGTTTTACGCGTTCCATGTAAAACTGTTGTAGAAACAGGTCACCTACCTGTTTCTAGTACATGTTAAGGACATGTTAAGTATTTGTTAATTGAGACAAGAAGAAATAAAAGTTAATGATCCTTTAATTTAATTAGGTACTCAAAGCTACCAAATTATTTCATTCCATTTTCTACAAAGCTACAATCATATATTATAATGTAAACTACATGTAATGTTATGTAAAGATTCTTCTTGCTAGATTCGTTAATGTGCAGCCACTATAAAAAATGAATGGAAGGAATTTTCCTTTCATGGTAAAAAGATTTATTTCCTAATAAAAAAGGGGGAAAATTAACTTGAAAGATTCGGTAGGATTGGTTTTTTGGCAGCTTTCAATAGCTAATATTCTTATATTAGTAAAAAATAATGCAATAATTTATAAAATATATTTTTACTTTCTTCTCCTTTTTATTAATCAGCGAATATGTAGAAAGTAATATTATTATACTTTATTGATTAACTTTAACAAAGCTAAGCGCTTCTTGCAAAAGGTTTTCCTCTTAAAGTGCACTCTAGCTCTCGAGGTTTCTGCAGTCTGTTTCTGAAATGTCAATGGGCGAAACCTATTTCTCATTTTCACGATATTTTATATTATCTGTTCAAGAACTAGAAGTATCTACAGGCAACATAAGCATAATATATTAATAATAATTCGATCGCAGGAATATTTAACGCTTGGTACGGTGATTGATTCACAATACATTTGTTGCGCGTCATTTCTTTCAATGGATGTAGTAGTGAGCGTCGAACTTACAACCGTTTTTTTCATAACCGTTTTATTGAGCGTTGAATTTACGAACTGTTTTTTTATCTTCTTTCAAGTGCTAACGATTTAATCGTTTCTTTAGTGCAAAACTAGTTGAATTACTTATCAGTACATCATTCAATCGTTTAATATAAATCTGTTGAGTGTCACGTTGAGGTCAACGCGTTATTATTTTGTTATCACGGAAGTTATGGTAAAATTTACTGTTATTTAATTTTCTTGTTTAATGTTGTAACATAAATTTGTGTATAATTATGCTAGTTTTAAAGTAAATAAAAAAAACAGTTTTTGCAAAATTAATCAGTCCTAAGTAAGAAAGAGAATGAAGTGAAGGTATTTTGTTTTATTATCTAGCTTGACTCTAGATTCATAATCCGATTCCACTGCTCACAGCGATGATCTCCTAGAAAGTGTTAAAATTTGTCACCGACTTCAATATAGAAGTGTGATGTTGTCTGTACCTATTCTTATATTATTTTTAAATTTTCAGTATTTTTGAAGTCGGTTTTTATTTTTTGTGAAATATTTTTTATTTTTAACTTTTTAGTGAATGAAATCTTTTTAGTGAAAGAAGCCCTAATTTAATAACAGCTCACCGAAAATTAGCGATTCCCACAATTTTCATGGGATCCCATGATCAGATCCGGTGACCTTAGGACCACCCCAGGAGTATACTCTATCGAATACAAAAATAATTTTGGTAATCGGTCTACAATTGGCGGAGTAATCGCGTAACATACACACAAAACACGTTGGACACACCTTAAAATTTAAAGGTTTTCCTCGATTTTCATGGGATCCCATCATCAGATCCTAACTTTGGGGACCATGGGAGCACCCTTGGAGTATACTCTATCTAATACAAAAAGAATGTTGAAAATCGGTCCACAATTGGCGGCGTAATCGTGTAACATACACACAAAAAAAAACATAACGCATCGAATTGAGAACCTCCACCTTTTTTGAAGTCGGTTAAAAACAACAAAGTGCAACGTCAACTACTTCGTACAAAAGCAGTTTCTTCTAATAAATTATAATATATAGATCAGTTGACGCATTGGCGTATCCAGGAATTCCATAATTCCGACGTTTTAGCAGCACAAGGCGCGGTTACTTTATTTTGTGAAAATTCAAGGTAATAAAAACTTAATATTTTTTAGTTTCATTACACACAAAATCCGTCAATAGCCCACAGTACATACGTGGATCGACCCGTTCTCACTAATGGGACGTGTATGGACTAAAGTGAGTGACTATATTTTTTTTTCACTGTTCTGAAGATTTTCTTCGTTTATTTCCACTGTTATATAGTTTCTGGTTAACCTTTTAATGCCCTTTCCTTATAAATATTCCTTCGTATAGGGATTAAAAGCTAACAGCTGATGGTATTATGCAGTCTACCACTCCATGAGAATAAAGGTCTTTAGTACTTAAAAAATATATTATGACGAATTTATTAAGTATTAAGGTTAATAAATAAGATTTTTATCAAAGATAGTTGTTATTCATTGCATATTTATTTGTATTTATATTGCGTGAGAATGATATGCTACGTTAAAATGCCTCAATTTTGTGTTATCAAAACAGGAATAGATCAAATACGTTTCGTGCTGGAAATAGCATGACGAAAGGTCATTAGATTCGAATGCGTATCTAAAGATGGAACAAATGTAAGCCTGCAAAATCCAAATGTCTATTTTTGAACTCGACAACGGACTATCTATAAGTCTATACGCGCTGGCCATGTTGTTTTCAGTGGATAATTTGTGTGTGAGCGAATTGCGGAGTTGGGGGTCGGTGTATCAGTGACGCACGCACGGGGCGAGGCGGGGGTGCGGCCTTTACGTCACAGTCCTAGTGACGTCATAATTTCATCCGGTCTACGGAGCTACGGATTATGAGACTTGGCGGCTACGAACAGCCTACTACGGGGATGTTTCCGTGTTCGTAGTCGTTCTGTTATAATTATTTTTCGAACTCGAAAAGCTTATCAACGAAGGGCAAGTGTTATTTGTTGAAACATTTTAATGATATGAGCGACATAACACTATCTGATTTCCATAAAATTTCTACTCTTCGTTATAGTTATATCGCGTTTTTGTAGTCTGCATGTAGTTTAAAAATAATGGATTTATTATATCTAACCAGCATATTAGATTTTTTTTTATTTGTGTTACGCATAATTCACGTCTGGGAAAGATGAGGTTATATCATACTCTCCGCATTGTTCTGTAGTAGCATACCACAGCAAAATAGCGGGCTACCTAGTGATGCCTCACCATACACCTTGGCATGAGCACATTCATCACCCCGAATCCTCCTCATTTATTTATTTATTTAAACTTTTCGTACAACCTATTAAGGGTGTACAAAAGCCGGACTTAACGCCAATGACATGCTCTACCAGTCAACCGGCAACAAATTATATAACACAAATAAAATATACATAATAATATTTCTACATAGAGATACCCTATTATAGATAACAAGATAGATCAGAGCAAGACACACATGACAAATTTTCTAGTAAGTAACTAGACATAAGGTTTTAAATTTATTAACGACCCTGTTTCAATATCCAACCTCTCTGTGGTATTGATTAATAGCGATAGGCATTTGACATCAGCTCCATACAAAATACGCCAAAATGCTATCTCCATTAAAACAAATATACAACACCCTATCAAGACGAAACCTACCCATGTTAACACTGTCACAAAAGTTATGGCATCATTGAAAATTCGTAATTTTAAAATTAATATTGAAATCTCCTATACAAATGGGTCTGTGAAAAAATATGTACTTATGGGAAATTAGAAAATTAATTTTACTATTTCGAAGTTTCAATGACGTCATATCTATACTAATATTATAAAGCTGAAGAGTTTGTTTGTTTGTTTGCTTGAACGCGCTAATCTCAGGAACTACTGATTCAAATTGAAAAATTATTTTTGTGTTGGATAGTCCATTTATCGAGGAAGGCTTTAGACTATATAACATCACGCTACGACTAATAGGAGCTGGGCATCAATGACAAATGTTGCAAAAACGGGTAAAAAATATACGGGGAAACGTAGTTCGCTGGCACAGCTAGTCTTTTATATGACTATGTTAACATGAGTTGGTTTCGGCTTGATAGGGTGTTTGACCAAGCACCTTGTATAGGATATTAAAACCGGTGGTATTTAAAACACTAATGGTTAGAATAGAAAATTATTTATTCACAACACTGAAATCTAATATTACAGTTCAATTTAATCACAACTTATTGCGGTTGTGAAATGGTATCCACTCAGCAGAATATCGGGACGATCGTAAGACGCCTCGGATCTTCCGTGAATACCAGACAAAAATACATAATATATAAAATGTTATATAAAAATATATAAAATGAGTAAGAGAGCATCACTGTGCACCAGCGCAAATCTATTCAGTTGTACTGTACATGGCATAAATTATAATCTAATTATGGATAAGACCAAACACAAAAACAGCTATCTAGCCCATCCCATCTATACTTACTTACTTCCCTGACTACTTACTAACATTATAAAGATTAAGAGTTTGCTTGATTGTTTCTTGGGTTGAACGCGCCAGTCACAGGAACCACTGATTCAAATTGAAAAATTTTTTTTTGTGTTGGATAGTCTATTTATCGAGAAAGGCCATAGGCTATATTACACCACGCAACGACCAATAGCAGCTGAGCATCAAAGAAAAATGTTACAAAAACGGGTAAAAATTTATGGCAAAACGCAGTTTGCGGGCACAGCTAGTTACTTTATATTTTGGGTTATCAGATGTTCCTTAAATTTACGTTTAAAAACGCCAATACTGAGCCAATACTGATCGTCTTAGCTTAGGACGATCTTAGGCATTGCATAACACATTGCACCGGACACCGCTCCGGTGTGCGGTGCTGCGGTTTTTAATTTTGACTGGAGAATCTTAATTTGTATACAAAAACCGCAGGGTATAACACACTCGCACCGCATCACCGTGCGGTTGTGCGGCGCGCGCGACGGCACCGCACTCCCGGACGGTGATGCGGTGCGGTCCGCGGGGTATGCCACACTGTGCCGCAGTATCGTACGGATTTTTGCGTAGAAAGGACGTGCATATGCGTAATAGATCTCAACATAGATAATGCGGTGATGCGGGGCGTCGTCGTGCACCGCAGCTCCGGACGGTGATACGGAGCAAACCGTCGCGGTGGCACGGTTCCGTGCCGCCGCAGCCGCATGCGGTTTTCGTCCCTCCGTATCCCGCAGCGGTGTCCGGTGCAATGTGTTATGCGCCTTAGTGGCTTGCTGTCACATTTTATTTATTTAAAAAAAATGTCACCCCTCATTAGGATATTTCTCCTGTGTCGTGGGTGCAGTTACAGAAATAGAATATCACATGCACATACGCCCAGACCGGAACAAATTTCTGTAGGCCATACAAAGGATTTGTCCCGTACGGGAATCGAACCCGCGACCCATTACGCAGTAGGCGACCACTCGACCTCTGCGCTAGCCGTGTCATTCTTTTCATTAAAGTCAAGAAGTGACAGCATTCTTCTTAGGAGTGTCTTAGCTAAGACAAGTTCTTAGGAGTGTCTTAGCTAGGCTATTAGCCATAAGTCTTAAATGTCAACGCAATATATTGCAAAGTACGACAAACCTTGTTAAATCACGAAAACGAGCGAAAACTTGACAGGCAAATAGCGAACAGCTCGCGGCCACAGTAAGTGATTCATGTGAATTACTATTCGCTCTATGAAAGAGGGGAACCGCGTTCCAATCAGCCTAAGAGGCGGCATAAAAGAGCCATCCTCGCGAAGCCAATATCCATTACTTTGAAACTAAGCGTCATGCGCACCAATAAGGTTGATAACTTTTTGTAATGCACAGTGTTGACCACAATTTTATTACTTAGGTAGTGGTATTAATGATTCTAAAATTTGTTCATTTGTTGCTATTAATATAACTGTTAAATACCAACACATGCCTTTGTCATTTCGTCTACCTCTGTACACGAATGTACTGGAAGTCTTATGGTCTTTTGACCAACCTCTTCTTAGCTTAGGTGACTCTTAGGTAGCATGCCGTCACATTCTTTTCATTATAGACAAAAAGTGACAGCATACGTCTTAGGGGCTTCCTAAGCTAAGTTATGGTTGGTGAAATCGGCCATTAATCTTCTTCTTCTTCTTATATCTTCTTCTTTCTTTATATATAAAAATGAAACGCTGTGTGTTAGTCTCGCAAAAACTCTGAAACGGCTTGACAGATTTTTACGAAATTTTCTGTGTGTATTTGAATAGGTTCAAAGAAGGTTTAAACGTAAAGTTGGACTCGGTAGGTGGCGCTGGAATCGGGCAGGACAACGTCTGCCGGGCCCACTAGTCTTCTTATATATAAAAATGAATCGTTGTGTGTTAGTCTCTCAAAATCTCTTAAATGGCTCCAACGATTCTTACGGAATTTTCTGTGTGTGTTTGAATAGGTCAAAGGAAGGTTTAAACGTACAGTTGAACCCGGTAGGTGGCGCTGGAATCAGGCAGGACACCGTCTGCTGGGCCCACTAATAAATAAATAAATATTAAAATAAAAACCGTCCAAGCTGGAGACCGCAGATCCGAGTGTTTGATATATATTTCAGTTTAATATCTTTTGTCTTACCAGACCGACGAACAGACACGCAGATAGACAGATGGTCAGACGGACAGCAAAGTGACCCCGTTAGGGTTCCCTTTTTTCTTTGGCGTCTCGGTTGGTTTTGTATATTTTTGTCATTGTTTTCGAGGCGTAAGGCTGCTTTCAGTAAAATAGGCTTTTATATCTTTTATTTTCTATTAAGTTTTCAATATTGCATTGTAAAAATTTCGAAGACAAAGCCTAAAAAGAGCACGTACAAAATTTTACTCATTGGATCATTCTCGGTTTAGTTATTCCGTGTTTTGTCTTATTTTGACATATGACAGCCGACATGTGCGGAAACAAGACAAAACTAATAAAGACATTTTTATTAATTAGGCCGTAAACATTAATAACACTGTTTGTTATTTGACTAGCTGTGCCCGCGACTTCGTTTACATGGATGTCGGAAATAACAACATGGTGATATTTATAATATTATAGTATAGATTCATCGGTTCATACCAACTTTACGTATTCGTAAAAAGTGACCTTAGAAGCCGCTCGTAATAGTGACAACTACCCAGCAGCAACCGCAGCGTGTCGACCATAACATGATATGATAAAGCGGTTTATCGCGGTGAACTGTCAAAATACGATAAAAACGTTTTGTATTTTGACAGTTCACCGCGATAAACTGCTTTATCGTATCGTGTTTTGGTGTTCATGCTAGGGTGGCTGATTGTTTAATATATACGAATTAGTTGTTTCTCTCGACATTTGCAGAGTTACTACAAAATGTTTTTAAACGCTGCCTAAGTTAAGTAACTGCTTAGATATGATGTTGACCTGATCTATCCTTTAAATACAAATGAAACAGCATCATTGAACAATGAATAAATCAATGAAGAAAAAATTTGTAAGGCTGCTTTATTCTTGAACAATTTTCAAGAAATCTTTAAAGATTTCCAAATTGGATGTTGGATACGTAGTTATTAACAGTGAATAAATACTACTTTGGTTCAACAAAGTACAAAAGAGATCTATTCAGTTAAAATTTCGTCGAAGTTGGTAAGAACTCTGTGGCCGAGCGGTCAAGGCGTCAACAGAAAGTTCGTCGCAGACGGGGATCGAAAACGCGTCTCTAACTTACCGTGTTGAGTCAACGGTATGTTGGAGAATACCGTGTTGACTTAACGCAGTATGTTGGAGAAGCGTTTTCGATACCCGTCGAAATTTTTCTTTTTTAAATTTGATTTCAGTTTATTTAGCATTTTTAAAGAATACACAAAGTTTCAAAGATAAAAACAGCATGATGCTCAAACTCTAGACAGCGTTTTAAAGCTTTCTGTAGGAACACCGCTGACGTTTAATAACGTAAAAGAAAAAGCAAGCCTGATATATTTTGCTTTCGCTGCGAATAAAACAGGAGAATGGTCAGAGGTAATGAAAACAAGCAAGTTTTAGTGTTATAACCGTAGCGAACTATGCAAAGTTCAGGTGGACTCTTCGCCTGGTTAGGGTCGCTGCTAGGTAGGAACAACGCTGAAAGTTTTGGGAGTGCGAAAGTTTATTATTAGTTCCAGCGGTTACTCGGCGGGCGCGCAGTATGTCTTTGCACTTCACACTTAAGTGAAGGCAACGTCAACATTAATTTGAATTATTTATTTACAATTTCTATATACACTAATCACCAAAGTCTAAGTCTTAACCACCAAGACGAAATTTTGTAAAATCTCTTTAATAAAAAGTATAGGCCACTAATAAAGAACAAAATAAAAGCTTGATAAAATAATGTTCTACATTTAAAATTTCAAAAACATTATTCCATAATTTTCGCTTATTTTACCATGAATTCGCGGCAAAACGTTATACCTGTTTTAAGTTTCTTCATTTCTGAATACAATTTGAGTTAATTGATATCGAATATTTAATCAAATGTTTTAAATCTCTTTTGTAACTTAAAAACTGGTTTATCAGACATTATGCCACGTCGGCATTTAACTCAAAATGAAATGTTACGTGCTGTGGGTATGCTTGAAGCCGGGCGTTCCCGACGTGAAGTTGCGAATGCCATCCACTTCAACCAGTCGGTTATCCGGAGATTGTGGGAACGCTATCGGCTCACTGGGAACACGGCTGAACGACATCCTGGTAGATATCGAATAACCACCGAAAGACAAGACCGTTTTATTCAGAATATTCCAGGAGGAGACTGCACGAGATCGGTTTGCATTCTCGTAGCCCTTTACGGGTCGTAGCGCTTCGACGTGGCAATCGTGCTTAGCCCTTGCAGTAAGCTCGTATTCACCTGCGATGGTCGGAGGAAGTGTGGGCTCATATGTTCCTGTTTTCTGACGAATCCAGTTTTGGTTTTCACCCGTACTCAAGAAGAATACGCGTGTGGCGAGCTTCTGGACGTCATGATCGGCTTCGTTGCCCTCAGGAAATTCATCCCTACCATGGCGGAACAATTATTGTTTGGGCCGGTATTCGCGTTGGCGGTACAACGGACCTCGTTTTTATACGGGGCAACATGACTGCCGAAAAATACCGCAACGAGGTGGTGGAACCTATTGTTGTTCCACACCGAATCCAGTTGGGGCGAATTTCATCTTCATGCAAGACAATGCTCGCGCACATACCGCATGATCAGTGATGAACGTTCTTCGTGAACGGGATATCGCACTTTTATAGACTGGCCTCCCCAGTCCTGCGATATGAATCCTATTGAGGACGTCTGGGATTTGCTCGGAAGAATGGCTTTTGAGCAACTTCCTTAGAATTTACACTCAGACCAAGATTTTTTTTGACATCTTTCTCGGACATGGAGTATAATAACCCAGGCCAATATTGAGAATCTGATATTTAGCATGCCAAGACGATGCAGAGCCTTAGCCGATGCTTTAGGAGGTTTAACTGACTATTGATTTATCATCACTTACAAAAATGTTTAACGATTTCAAACGCCAAAATTAAAAAAGAAGCATTTTTAAGCCTAAAATTACGCCTAAATTATGCTTTTATACATCTAACATTGTTTATATAAAATACTTCAAAGTTTTTAGTAATTTACGAAAATAGGCTTGAGTCTTATAAACTTTGTTGATTAGTGTCGTTCTAATTCTCATTTTCGAGAAAAATAAATAGTTTTATAGGTTATCTAAGAGTTAAGTCTTTTAGTTATAAATAGTTTCTTTTAACAGATAATGTAATTCATTTAGTTATGTTTTAATTGTTAAGTGAACAGAAAAGATTTCTGCTGTTCCATAGCTTGACGTATCTTTTGAAGAATACAAGAGCATCGATATTATTTTTATAATAGTAATCCATTAGTTAGTTGTACAACCATGACGAAGTACATTAGTCATAATAATTTTTTAGCTTCAATAGACGGACGGCTATTATTAAGATTTCTCTTAAAATAAGAACATTTTGGTCATGATATTATATCTGCATGGTAACATTAGAGATTAAGGATTTAGCGAAAAAAAATCAGATGCGAAAAATGTACATTTGACGATCTAAGGTACAACATCCAAGAGACAAAAGAGATGATTTCCAAACTGTAGGGTTGGTCATACATTCATGTCATTGTAATTATGTGCGCGATTCGCTAACTTCCTCGCTTAGAACTATAAAAACTAATCAACTTTTTGCTCCGTTTTGCATCTAATCCCAAATAGGGATTCATTACGAGGTCGTAGATAAAATGGCAGACGAGTATAGTTCACTTACCTCATTTGCATGTAGCTGCAGCTGTCTTACCACGTACAATGCGGGTGACACTTTTTTTTCAAAAATGTCGTAGTTGCGCTCCTGAATGCTAACTAGAAAAGATTGTGTTCGTTGACTTACGTGTGATATTATTTTGCATGCTTTGTGCCAGACCAGATTGTTTATGGATGTTTTGTATCGTATTTTACACAATTAAAAAATATTTCAAATATGTACTTCTTATTATTATAAGTCCTCGGTCATCTTTCAATTGTCTCCCATATATGTCCATGTCATAGTTATTAAATAATTTACTTTTTTCTCGTATAATCTATTCTTCTCGGGAACGCTCTACCTTTAGGGATCAAGAAATCTATCAACAGGTTAAGTTTCAAAAATAAACTACGCATCAGAACTGTATGTTATAACGTCGCCCATTTGTTCGATGTACTCGTATTAGTGTTGCAACCTGTTTAGGTTGGTGAATAATAATGTATATTTACTCAAAAATGCATGTAATGTGGTCATTATTTTGACAACCTTGTTTGAGCAAAGTCGACCTTGTCGTTCTGTTTCAAGGAATTAAATTTCTAGTTAATTAATATATTTGTTATTTAAATTACTTGCTGGTTTTATTAGGATTAGATACTTGCATTTTTGAGTAGTCTCATCTCAGCTCGTCCATCAAGTGCTGCACGCTGACCGCGCTGTGTCGGCCTGGAGCTGCGCTACGCTGCGCTGTCGGCCATCATCAGCGCGAGCAGCAAAGTAGTCATTATAGACCGCGGCAGTAATGTACTATAGTCACGAAGTATTGTTTTTGCTTCATAATATTAGTTTTTTGTTATATTTATGAATAAGAATGTAAAAAAATATTAATAATTTGTTTTTTGGGTATCCACGTTTTGTATCATTTTGCTTTCTGCACCATTTTAAGGTCGACTGGCAGAAAACACCTTGGGTATTAGGTGAGCCGTTGTACACAATGTACATAAAAATAAATAAATAAAATGCTTCATTATCATTTCAATTTTAGCAGCAGCTCGCTGCGATTAAAAGTTTTGTGTGGAGTTAGCTTCTACCTTCATTATTCTCATCACCTTCTTTTGCAAGTAGTTACAAGTAAGTGGAACTCACTAAACCAACCTCAGTTTGGCGGCCCAAGATCACGGAAATCCATTTCACCAGGTCACTCCTGAATACCACCAGGTTCAGAATATACCTACCTACTAGGTCTGCCGCTGGTAGGTTACAGATACAACACAATTAAAAAATCAAGAACCTTTGTTTTATAAACTGTTTCAGGAATGGTCACCGCATTGACATGAAAATTTGTGTTGAGGTTAATAACGTAGTTCAGAACTGACAAAGCTTGTATGCTCAAGCATTGCGACTAACGCGGCAAATATTTAAATTCTCCAAAGAATAATTTAGGATCAGCTTGAATTATTTGTATTAATGCCTCAAAGCGCTGTTTCGCGCGTTCCGCCACCCTGCCTCCCCCCCTTTTTCGGAGTTATACCCTGTAGAGGCACACAATACTAATGAGTACTGTAAAGTAATTTCGAAGGATATATGATGTCGACTGGATTTTCTATGCACAACGGAAGTTTTGGTCTTCATCTCAGCCGATGGATGTGACGCTAAGGCCGAAGGTGGAGGCGAGCTTCACCTGGACTCCTCAACAGCCGAGGAATTGGCTATTTTTGTCGAAATACAACAAATGTTATATACATAATTAGGTATTACCGCTTATTGTCAGGATATAACAAAAGTTATATACATTACTAGCTGTGCCGGCGAACTACGTTGCGCCATAATAAAAAATAGTTTACGACCTATTCTCAGACCTACCGAATATACACAAAAAATTGGGTTCATATTGACTCACATAATATTCTAAATCCTATTCTTTGTCTTACTACCGATTTGTGTTCATAATAATCACTCTTCATAATTTTATTTTTCATACTTTTTTTATTCATACATTTTTATGACTACCAACGGAGCTCATAACAGTTAGTGATCATAATTTTTTTATTAATACTGTTACTACCAAGAACCATTTTAAATACATATATTTTTTTTCAGATCTTTTTTCTTCATAACATTCAATGATCATATTGCTTTATTTAATAATGTTGTTACTAAGAACGTTTCCACGAGCAATAAGTATGCATAAAGTCGAGAATACACATAAAGTCGTTTCTGGCGCTTCGCCGGCCGCTGCCGCGGCACGCTCGCTTCGCTCGCTCGGCTCGCGCGCTTGGTTCATGTTCGAACCTAAGCTCATCGCTTCGCTCCTCGCTACCTATTTTTGACCCGCCTACAGTTTCTACATCGCCAAAATATTCTGTATTATTATATGAATATTATAGTTATTTATTCGAATGTTTCAATCATTAGTATAGAAAAATATATGAAAACAAATATTAGTAAAAACTAAGGGTATGATTAATGATATTATGAATTTCAATGATTATGTTTTTAAATATGTAGTTTTTAAATTTCTTAGGAAGAATGATCATTATGGTTTTAAATGGTATGAGAAATATTTTCGGACCTCCAATGATAGGAATTGAAAAGTTATGTAAGAAAATGCGCACCCCAAAAAATTTCATAAAGATCAGTCGAGCCGTTTCGGAGGAGTTTGGTAACAAACACTGTGACACGAGAATTTTATATATTAGACTAGCTGTGCCGGCGAACTACGTTTCGCCATAATAAAAATAGTTTACGACCTATTCTCAGACCTACTGAATATACACAAAAAATTTCATAAAGATCGGTCAAGCCGTTTCGGAGGAGTTCGGTAACAAACACTGTGACACGAGAATTTTATATATTAGAAGACTAGCTGTGCCAGGGAACTACGTTTCGTCATAATAATCACCTAGGGGTATAAAAAATAATTCACGACCTATTCTCAGATCTATCGAACATACACAAAAAAATTCATGAAGATCGGTCAAGCCATTTCGGTGGAGTTCAATAACAAACACTGAGATACGAGAATTTTATATATATTAGATTAAATTATTATGAGCTCAGAAGTCCTATATACCACATGTTGTGGTGGATCTAGTATACGTGTGTCATTACTCCCTTTCTTCCCGTAGATGACGTAAAAGTCTACTGTCGAAGTTAGCCGCAATAGGAGTGCGGACTCAGTATGAAAATCGAATCTAATTAGTTAGTCAGTTAGACAATAAAAAAACCGACCAAGAGCGAGTTAGATACGCGCACCGAGGGTTTCTTACAATCTTAATTCAGTATATCAATCTTTATGTACCTACAAGGTGTATAGTACCTTACCTAACCGAAACATACTATTGAAAATTCGAAATTGTAAAGTTAATTTTCTAATTCTCTATAAGCGTTTTTTTTCACAGACTCAACTATTTGTATGGTGGATTTCAAAGTTTAATTTTACAATTTCGAATTTTCAATGACGCCACAACTTTTGGCGTCTGACTACTATTAGAGCTGTGCTCACAAACTTACGTTTCCTCATAATAATTACCCAAAAAAATCTGGAGAGAGCCACCCTTACCACCCAGAGGTATAAAAAATAGCCAACGACGTATTCTCAGACCTAACAAATACACAAAAAATTTCATAAAAGTCGGTCGTTTCGGAGGATTGCGATAACAAACACTGTGACACGAGATTCATATTTATTAATAATAATAATTACGGTTTTCAAATTAGCTTCCTTAATGTGTGCTATAAGACCTTGCTTTGTGCCAAATCTCATAATTCTAGGTCAATGTGAAGTAGCTTATAGGTTGTGATTTTCTTGTGAAATCTAATAAAGCGAAAAGTATGCGACATAAGCTGTCAAAGCTTTTGACTGTGTTGACCTGTTGACTTACAAGTATTGTTTTTGATATTACTACTACTGATATTACTACGCTTTCCCGACGCAAAAGGATCTTGACAGACAGATGGACGGACAGACGTACAGACTGACAACGAAGTGATTTTATAATGGTTCCGTTTTTTCCTTTTGAAGTAGAACCCTAAAAATCAGATGGGTATTCTTTGCTTTGTCGAGATAATGCGTATCAAAGTTATGGATTGGCGGCTCGCTACGTCATCGTTAGTAGAAAATTTATCTACGTATGAGGTCATACGAGATTTCAAATAAATGCATCTTAACAAGTTGTTGATTACGTAGAAAAAGAAAAAAATGCGTGTGCATATTTAAGTATGACAGACGAAAATTTAAAAAAAATATCCGCTGTCGTATACATACCGTTTACGAAGGGATAGGAATCTTGGAATAAAACCAACGCGTCTGGTCAGCGCGGAGTAGATTGCCAATTTTTCCTCATGAAGACACTCGTGCCTTGTAGTGAGATCATTAGGTTTGAATAAGTTCAAATATAAGTGACTTAAGTGATGCATTTTCGACTAAACGGTTTTACAGCACACGGCTGACACCTAGCTGACACGGTGAACTTCGTATCACTTGACAAATGATAGAACTAATAAACATTCGCGAGTACCGTCATTTTCCATACATATTTACTATTATCACTTTTTATTATTTTTAGCAATTCTTTATTACTTTTCCATTTTTTTCTTTTTAACCCACCCTTGTATTAAAGCGAGTAAAAGAAAAAATTAATAGTTAAATCGGTCAAGTCGTTTTTGAGTTTTAGCGAGCCTAACGAAGGGCGATTATTCATTTGTATACTATACTAGTGGGCCCGGCAGACGTTGTCCTGCCCGGCGATTACAGCGCTACCTACCGGCTTTACGTTTAAACCTTCCTTGGGCCTATTCAAACATACACAGAAAAATTCGTAAGAATCGGTCGAGCCGTTTAAAAGTTTTTGCGAGACAAACACAGCGTTTCATTTTTATATATAAGAAGAAGACTAGTGGGCCCGGCAGACTTTGTCCTGCCCGATTACAGCGCCACCTACCGGGTCCAATTAAATTACGTATAAACCTTCCTTGAACCTATTTAAATACACACAGAAAATTTCGTAAGAATCTGTCGAGCAGTTTCAGAGATTTTGCGAGACAAACAAACAGCGTTTCATTTTTATATATAAGATGTATAAGGAGAAGAAGAGAAAAAAGAAAAGAAGAAGAAGATTAACGTATACACTTTATTTTAGAACTAATAATTGGTGTAAAGTAAGGTATATCAAACAACTTCTCGTCTGTCCATTTGTCTTTATTGTAATGCAGGAACTGAAACTACGAGTATAATACCATACATTTAACAATAGTATACTTACTTTAATATGAACGATGTGCCGTTGAATAACAATTAGTAGTGCCTTTTGAAATGTTTACGAGGACTGGACAAAATAAAAATCTATTAGCGACGTTTTTGCGCGAGCCCTTTCGTTAACAGTGAATTGTTTGCCCAATTAAAAGTTTGTACAACAAACACCCCACCAAAACAGGGTAAGCGCGGGCTGCGGTAGCTATAGGAATCGCTACGTTATTTCCCCAAACAGGATACTTTATTTTTAAATATCTTCAAAGAGAATTAATAAACTAATCACTATGGCACTTTTAAATCGATTTTCGCTTTTTTTATTCAATACTGAATTTGGTTGGATTACCTATGTTTTTGTTATGTAAAACAAGATAAAACAAAGCATTTAAGAGGCCTATTACAACAAAAACGCGCAGATTAAGGTTTTCTTCGTTAAAATTGTATGCCTTTTGTTGGTCGTAATAAATAACATTTATTTAAGAAAACTAGTTCATTCATATTCCTATCTACAATAATAATAACACTTTATTAAGTTCCTCAAGTTTTTAAATTCCCGAAGCATATTTAGGCAAAAACTCACGTGGGTCATTTGGGAGCTCTAATTTACAGATGCTTAAATATCAAAATATTTAATGTTATTTGACGTAGTATCCTTCACTTCAATAATAATAAAATATATTTTTGTTATATGACTCCTAAAGAAGGAAATTCTTCCATCTAATCAAATTTTCTAACGAAAAGGAGTCGACACAAGAAGAACGTCGTACATTCAGATTATGAACGAAGATTTCCATCGTTTAACTACTAATAGACGATCTGATTCGAGGCGATCCGACCAAATCAGGAGCCATCGCGGCTAGAGACTGCCCGACACGGTCGGCAATCCAACAGTAGGGATACCTAAAAAAGTATTTTTGTATCTATATCGATAAAAATATTTTGTCCTTGGAAACTCAAATAAATTAACACCTTTTGTTTATATTTCGTCTTGTTCCATTATGTATTAGCACCGATAGATTTTATGGTCGTCCTTAAGATTTTGAGGTGATGTTTGTTAGGGACATTTCTTCGACGTGATCGATAATAATAATTATGTCAGGCCGACAACCGTACACACGTTCCAATTTGGTCGGGGTCGGGCGGTCGGCTCCGACCAAATCAGTAGGGTTACTCTTGAACCGAATCCGATCGATCAGCATTGAGATTGTGATTTTTCGTACGCTTATTTTTGTGCATTGGCTCCAAATTGACCCCGTATTGTGCGGATTTTGGGTGAACCAAACTCAGTATTATTAAATTTTCTCAAAATACGGATCCAATTTGGCGCTAGTGTTGTTACTCAAGCGAACGAAAAATCACAATCCCAAAAGAGTAACCCTACAGGTCGTCTGTTACGGCTTTAAGTATGAAAATTATAATTGAAAAACATTTTGAAAAGTTTCATGGAACTAAATGGTCGCGCGCCGGCTGGACCAACGAATCACACAAAACTCCCAAACTATGTATATTATGTGAAAGGTAAAAGAACTCACGGTTTGCAGGTAGCCGTCACTATTAATAATTAAATTTTCAGCAGAAGATTATAGGTATTATCTGTGCCAGAAATACGAACTCTGAAGTATACGACGCACACGAATTCTGAGTACATACTGCGTACATCTGTGTACGTAGTACCTATGTACTTCAGAATTCGTGCTTGCGCACGTAAACAGGCTGAACGTGCTGAAAGTAACGATGGGACGCCGGAAGTATGTGAACTGAGGCGGGACCGAGGCACGCCTCACAGAGTCCGGCGATGGTCAGTTGTGGTTGTTGCCAAAACTTGTGTGTGCCTTTGGCTAGGCATTACAGAACTTACGTAAAATTTTATCTGAAGTTTAAAATTACTGTTTGAGTTCAGTAGTCAAAAATGTTTAGGGCTCAAAAAAAAGCGTTCTTAAAAACTGTATAGAACCTTCAACAACAAATATCATTAATAAAAACTAGACCTTAATGGGGGTTTTCTCCTGTAACTGGCCTTGAGACCAATAAATCTATTTTTTTAAGATTATGGATTTTATTGTGTTCTTATTATTTTTAGTTATAATTGACGGAGTTGTGATTAATTGAATAAAACACAGTTATTAGTTCAAAATTTTTATTTAAATGCCACATTTAAATCGGTCCACAATTGGCGGAGTAATCGCGTTACATACACACAAAACATGTTGGACACACCTAAAACTTGCAGGGTTTCCCTCGATTTAATGGGATCCAACCATCAGATCCCAACTTTGGTAACCCTTGGAGTATCATCTATCGAATACAAAAAGAATTATCAAAATCGGTTCATAAATGACGAAGTTATCCGCGAACAAACATAAAAAAAGAATATATACATTATACACTGATTTAAATGTTTCGCAATCACAAATAATCTAAGCCAAACAGTTTTATAGCACAAGTTGAGAGAGTGCTGATATAACCAAACATCTGAATCTAACCACAAAGCACACTGTGTATCCGGCAACCGTACCTCATGATTGTCAGCAAAGGTCCTATCGCTGATTTCTAACGATTTAGGCAAAAGTCGAGAGGCGTTACAGCTAGTATTTTTTGTCTCGGTAAAAAATAATTTAGATCTACCACAATGTAATGAATTTATGTATTGTGGTCTTGTAGGACTCCTCTGCTAGTCGGGATCTACCCACTAAAAACTTCCGGGTTGATCTGGGTGACCCTAGTCAGTATTCTAGCAGTATTGATAAGTATTAAAAAACTTTTGAACAAACACATTATGCATTCTTATTGATTTTGATATACTGAAAATGTTAAACAGTCCTGCATTATTCTGCAAACTGTACTTATAAGAATATAAAAAGGAAGATATCAAATAATTTTATATCTGCAAGATAAAGAACGGAATCTTGATATTTCCCGCTAATTTATAATGTAAACGAGAGGACGCTCCCGGCGAAATCCCTATCATTCCGTGCATTAGCACAGGAAATCCATTCGAACTTGTCGGGAGATTTCAAATTTTCTCCGCCATTGAGATGTCGATAGCTCAATTTTCTTTATGTAAGTCAGTTCTTATACCTACGTCTTCCAGGTCTACGGAAAAGCCTTAGAAAATTTTATTACGCGTGATCATGCAGTAATACCTATTTTAAGTTTTTCATCTAAAAACTTGAACACATACTTCTTATAATTTACCATAGTCAATTATTCGATCGTCAATAATAATTTCAAATCTTTTGTTTTGAGATGTCTCTATCTTTTAATGAGAATTTCGATATTGCAACCACTACAGGCAATGAGCCCCTTAACAAGTACTATATCGATTTACTACATTTATCCTTGATCCATTTTAATCTACAAAGAACATCAGATAATGAAATAAAATAACCTAGAAAGGTTAAATATTTTAAATAAAAAAATAAAAACCACGTTTTACACAAAAACATTTAGAAGTTTTAAACAAAAAATGCACGAAAAAGTAGAACAAAATTGGTTGCCTTCGCAACTTTTATTATTGACAACGTAAAACGTGGGGCGCATTTATAGTGAAAGAGAACTAGTGACAAATGAAATATTGAAAAACTTCTTTAACGTTCAAACTGCATTCTCACAGTGACAGAAATTCAAGTGCCAGCTGAAGTAAATTGAGAAATTGATGCGCCCCAATTATTTTCTACTATTTTCTAGCCAACCAATTATTTTCTACTTTTTAGGGCATTTTTTGTTTGAAACTTTTAAATGTAAAACGTGGTCATTTTTTAATTTCAAACAAATATTATTGACGAACTTTTTAGTCCTGCCTACAACTGATGCAGCTGTTTTTGTTCAATTTAAAATTAATTTGTTTACAAATAGCAGCAAAATTGCACAGGAGAGTTAAAAAACTAATGATTAAAATTCATGTATTGTCATCGAGTTCTGAACTCTCCTGAAAATTTTAACTCGAAAAATCGATTGCAAGATTTGCCAGGATAGAAAGACACAGATGAAAGCGAGCTAAGTAAAACGTAGTGAAATGTTTCAGCTTCAGCAGCTCACAATCAGTCTGCAAGTCTTTGACAGGAGTCGTCTAGTGTGAATTACAAAGCGAAGGAAAGGAGCGGGTGATCTCATTGTTGATGCAGTCCATGCTAGGCGGGAAATTGGCTGAATAATCAACTCGTCGAAACTAAAATTATTACACTAATCGAGTTTCCATTGCATTTTTAGTAGAGCTTTCATTCGTGCATTATAAAACTTAACTGTCACCTCTTCAAAACTTCTTTAAATTGACTAAATTGACCCAGAACGTCGCGCTTAACCAGAGGGCCTAGGGCCTTGTCGCACTATACGAATGTTTTAACTAAAACTAAATTCTTGCTGTTCCCTTGTTTTGATACCTGACAGCTATCAAGGTGCTGTAAATGTTTTGGATTGGAAATGTTGTAGATACGAGTAGTGCGATTGTTTCTCTGGTCATGGTCACATTTCTGTTGTGTTTAATGCATAATAATGTAATTAGGGATTTGACATTACCAAGCCACGCGTAACTTATATTATTATATCATTCGCATATTTTACCATTCTTTGCATTCTAAAGCAATGAATGCTTATGTGACATTGACTAGGTCCTCAGGCCATAGACGGTCATCCAAACAGCTGCCGCGGCTACTGGACTATGGAGGCTGCTCGTCCAGTGCTGAAGGTGTGAGTTGGGCGTTGGCAGAGCAGCCTCATCTTCCGAATGGACACGGCTGCTTCGGTCACTTTTCACTTCGGATGAATGTTCCGCTTTTCCATTCTCAAATCTTTTGAGCGTTCGATGTGTTGCACAGTTTTTAAAAGTACCGATATCGATATAAATCGAATTAAGTCGATACTAATATATCGATATATCGGTCTATTACTCCGATAAATTGATATTTTATCGATATTTTTCCTTTTTTAAAACCTTATTAATATCCAATGTAGTTTTATATCTCCTCTACACGATGGACTATGATGGTGACCATTCGCTGTACATTACTCTGGTTTACTATAATTTAAGAGAGAAATTCGGATATTTCCTTAGTAAAGTCAACATGATGGATGACCATTCGCTGTACACTGTTGATTCAACAGTGTATCTCTTTGACGCACACTCTACTCACCACATGTTACAACAATAGATCAGAGTCGAGAACAGAATATTTTCTTAGACTTTACTGTTGCCAGTAAGAGTATATTTCCCGGTTTAGTTTTAATTTGGGTTTTCGATATTTCGTTACAATAACGAGTTTTTATTCGACACTGATATATCGATATCGGCGTATCTTCGATATCGATATATTTACGCGTCGATATATCGATATTTATTGCTTTTCCGATATAACGTGGCATCCCTAGCGTGAATACTTGAGTTGGTTAATAGTAGGGCTACTGAACCCGCGTGCCTAGTTTCCTTAGTACCTAGTTACCTTCTTACCTGCGTTTGTCGCCTTGATTAAAAATTTTACAACATTATCGTGTCCGACAGCTATACGTAAGATAGCCAGTTCCTCAGTTATTGAGGATTCCCGGTGAAGCTTGTTTTCATCTAGTCTTACCGTCACATACCATCAGGTGATATGGGAGCCAAGGGCTTCCCTGTTATTTGAAGAAAAAAAAGACTTACCTACGTTTTCGTGGCTTCATATTGTTTTTACATTTAAAATGAATACGTAAAGTGCTTTTTTGGCTCGAAACAGGAAAAAATCATTTTAGTAGATTGAAAGGCCGATGTTGGAGAGTAAGTAGGACATAATGTAATCCCATTAGTAGAAAATCTGCATTCGTATCATGTTCCGAACGTTAAGGTGCTTTAGAGCTAAAGTATTTATTATCAAGTGAGTTCCAATTGTGCGGAGTTATTATTTTAGCATTTCAATTACATTTCTTAGCAATTACTTTATTGGTTAATACAAATGTAAATTAAATTATGTAGAATAATGCTATTATTCAAATGAAACTATGCAATAGAATATAAGTCTAGTAAAAACTTAATAAATATTCAAAACCTAATTGAATAAATTACTCTTGAACTAATACCGATTAATTGATATTAGGATTGTGATTTTTCTTACGCTTGAATAGCAAATCTAGCACCAGATTGGATTAATATCTCGAGAAAAATAAATAACTTTGTTGTTCGTTTGTTTTATTTTTCAAAAAAATATCAAACCCAACTCTAAGATTTTCTCCTGTGTTGTGGGCGCAGTTACAAACATAGAATATCACATGCACATACGCTCAGACCGGAACAAATTTCTGTAGGCCATACAAAATATTTGTCTCGTACGGGAATCGAACCCGCAACCCGTTGCGCAGTAGGCGATCACTCGACCTCTGCGCTAATCGTGTCGTCAAAAGTCTAAGCTTTACTCGCCCAAAGTCTGCGCAATACGGGAGGGATATTGTCTAAGAAAAAATCTATCGCGATCGCTTACAATATGAAAGTCGCAGTACATCTATTGCTCCTTTATGAAAGGAAGTCGGCGCAGAGTCTTGTGTTCGCGGCGCAATGGCTGTCAAATTATAAGTAAGAGTGATAGATTTTTTCTTTGAAAATAACCCATCTGGTTCTATTTGGTGCCAACCAGGGCTTGTAATATCGGAAGGTTTTCAATTCCGATACTGATTTCCGATATTAATATCGGAATCTCAGATATTTATCATAAAGTACACACATTTTCCTAAAATTGCATATATGCGTTGTAAAGTAAGGTTGGATGCAATAAAAAAGTACTTAATAAATCAAAACTCTATAATTGGCTCAAATGTAAGTGTTATATTATGTGTTATAAATTAAATGACAGTTGTCTCATACTTATTTTAACTACCTACTTACTAATTAAGGTAACTCATGTGGAATTAACATTAATATACAAATATTAGCTCTATTAATTAACATTAATAAAGAAGAATTTCAGACAAAAACAGTAGGTTCGGTACAGATAATTATCATAATTACTAATTAAAGAAACTCAGTCGGAATTCAACATCAATAAAGCTTCTTATAACTTAAAATTGACAAACTAAATCAAAAATAAGAAATAACAATTACAAACAAACAATAGGTTGGTAATAGATGCCTGCTTAATTATTTTTAAAGCCACGTTTTTCTTGATACGAGGGTGGATTGAAAAGTTCGCGGCCTAGTCAAGAAAACAAAATAACAATGAACAAAAATATTTAAATTTTTCGACGTAATCTCCGTCTAGCTCTATGCATTATTTTCCACTTACGTCCCAAAGCTTCTATGCCACTCTTTAAAAGATCTCAAGAATAATTATTTACAGCACTTGCGACCTCTTCATTCGATCTAAATTTTTGCCCGCCAAGATTTTTTTTTAAGTTTGCAAATAGGTGGAAATACGAAGGTGCCAAAAAGAATAAGCGGGATGAGGGTGTAATTCAAAACCACAATCACGAATTTGAGCCATGGATTCGACAGACGTGTGAACGCAAGCATTGTATTGGTGAAACATCACTTTCTTTCTCAGTAATCCGAGGCATTTTCCTTTAAACTTTTCACGTAAACCACGTAGAAGAGTGCAATAGAATTAACTGTTTCTCATTTTTCAAGACAGTCCACCATGTTGTCCACCATTATTATCCCAAAAAACTGATGCAACCTTGCCAGCCGACAAAATTGTCTTCGCTTTCTGTGGTGCTGGTTCACCCCTTTTTTTCATTGCTTTGTTAGATTGTTGTTTTGATTCCAGAGTATAGTGATGAACCCTAAGTTTCATACATTGTCACAAATCTCTGAAAAAAAATCTTGCGGATCAGCCTCAAACATCTCCAAGCAGTCGCGTGAAATCGTGAGTCTTATTCGTTTTTGCTAAACTGAAAGCAATCTGGGGACCCACCAGCAGAAACCTTAGAAAATCCTTGTTCATTGACTATGATGCTTTGAATGCATGCAATCTCCCTGATAGTCAATTTTTGGTCTGCCATTATAACATCGCACACTAAACTTTATCTATGTTTTCTTTAGTCGTACAAGTTGTAGGCATTCCAGAGCGAGGGTCGTCTTCGATGTTCTTTCGTCTTCGTTTGAATTCTGCAAGCGACTTTTTCACCATAGTATACGACGGAGCAGATTCCCCTTAAATCTATTTCAGTAAAAAATTTTTTTAACATGTATTTAATGACCGCATGTTGCTCAATTTTCTCCATTTTCTAAAAATGCTACACTTGAACTCACTTATCTTGTCACTGGTTAGAATACTTATGCACATTTAGTTATAAAAACCAATTACTTAATTTAAAAGCTATAACAATATCTTTTGGCGCAGTTAAAGACTTCATTTGAAAAATTAAATAGAAAATTTATCTGATTCCGATGTAACGATATTGGTTCACTCAGTATCGGAATCGTAATATCCGAGATTCCGAGATTCCGATATTCATGCCCTAGTGCCAACGTGGCAAAATCACAATCTCAATGTCGATCGATTGAAATACGGAACGGATCGCCCCACACTAGGATTTTCTCCTGTGTCGTGGGTGCAGTTGAACAAACATAGAATATCACATGCACATACGCCCAGACCGGAACAAATTTCTGTAGGCCATACAAAACATTTGTCCCCGTACGGGAATCGAACGCGCGTTGCGCAGTAGGTGATCACTCGACCTCTGCGCTAAACGTGTCGTCAAGACTTGCGTCCACACTAGCGAAAATGAAACCCGTCGATGCTACGCGTCGGAGATCTGATACACTAAAATGATACAAATGTGGACCCAGCTTTAGGCGCTCCGATTGTTCAGTCTCGGTTCGGTTGTTACTTATTAGTGGAATTGGACCTAAGTGGAACGTTTATGGGTATATATGTAATGATGATGTGATGAGTTATTGGGTATGTAGGTAATATGATGTAATAGTGAGTCTTCAAACTAATATACTCCAGTGTTGTCGTTATGTCGCGTCGTGCAATTGTCCATGTAATTGGAAGTGAGCATGTGAATTCAGAGCCACCAATTGAACGATTTGATTGAACCAAAAATTGAACAAATGCCAAGCGAAGCTATCAGATACACTGCGTCTCAAGAAGAATGGAACTCCCGATATTTATTTGTAAATCGTCGTAGGAAACACTTTGGCCCTCAAAAAGTTCACAAAGACTTTATTGACAGAATAATATTTGTTATTTCAGAGCATTTCTTAAGAGAGCAACAGAAACGACTCGAGTATCGAGAAACTTTGTTCGACTCGATAGAAGTTTACTTGAGTAGTGTTAAGTTGTGAAACTGTAATATTATTGCATAGAGCAAATAGTTACTGTAATTGTGAATTGAAGTGAAGTGCTACGAATGTATTAAAAATGTCTCAAAAGAAATAACAGGGTCACATAAAGATTTACCTAAAATTTTCGAAAACTAAGAATGCTTGCTTAGTAAAATAAAATGATTTAATAGACAATAAAATACTTCATATTCAAAGTTATAAATCCAAATTAGGTATTTAAAAATAAATAAAATTGTCTATTGCAGACAATCTATTTCACTATTCTCACATTCTGAGTTTCCGAGCTTTTTTGAATATTTCTTTGTGATTCGGATTCATTGCTCTCGAGCTTAATAAATAACGTTTTGGTACTACTTAGCAATCTTTGGTACTTCGCAAATTTTCCAAATTTTAGCCTAGCTCTTTTCTTTGTAGCAAGTTTCTCAATCCACGTGTCCTTATCGCTTTCACGGTAATATGTCATACTGTCTCTTCTTAATGTAATGCAATATTAAAAAACTTCATTGTTATATCTATTACTTATAAATCGAAAAATGTGATTTGAGATCCTTGTGACTTTATTTAAATTTGAACCATAAAATTGGTAGGTACTCCTTTGAAATATACGAGATGGCATTTTCTAGACATTTTATTAGTGTCAGTACTCATGTTGTCGTCGCATTGCTTGACAGTCTTGATGCGAAGTAAATACAAAACGCAACCTACTTTAAACGTTTTCGGGTAAGTTAAGTATAAGATCATTGGTGTAACACATAATGCGCCGTCTTACTAACCATATCGTGAAATGTGAAGCGTTATCTGATGACAGCGCGATTCAAACCCTCCGTGTCCGTGATATTAATATACCTACGCTTGTATGGTGGAGTTATCCGTGTTAGAAAGAGCTTACTCAAGTCACGGGTATGAGAGGTCGGCCGGCGATTAATTAGCGATCCGTCAACATTGGGACGGCAGTCAGAGCCAGGTGTGTGAACAACACCCCGGACCGGACCCATGTTATTTATTTCGTTTCGCACACGTCATATAATTTATGAGAAATTAAAATTTTATCCGACGCGCAGAAATCGCGTTCTGATTTTCAAAGGGCGAAGTGTCATTTCACAAATCACCTGCCATAAATCATATCCTTGCGCGTTTCAAATGTCTGCATGAGCCGGGGTTGCGGTTGACAAGTGGCTGTACCTAATTATGATGCCTTGTAATTATATTTTTTAATTAATATATTATAGACTCTTAATTTCTGTAAAGATCGTGTTTTAAGATGAATTGATCACACAAAAGCTTTCATCTTCTGATTTAGCGCCATAGTCGATTTTTATTTTTAATTTAAAGACTAACCTATACCTTGGATAATATTCAATGTCATATGTAAGTTTGTTGTTAATATTGACTATGAAGTTCTTATGAAAAAGTGCAATTTAAAAAAAATAAAACAATTCATTTGGATAATTATGTAGGGTATAAACGCGCACAACATTAGCATAGTAACTCTCGAAATACTATGTACTTACCCTTACTCGACGTTTCGGTCGCCTTGTTGCGGCCGTGATCACGAGCGAACTGGTGCCCCGCGCCGTCGTCTGCCAGAAAAGCCAGTGTGATTCTCTTTTACCCTAGCACTTTGGTTATTATTCTCAGTCCTACCGTCGTCGCTTCGACACACAACACTGACACAATCGGGCTTATCATTAGACTTATGAAATCGCGGTTTGCATTTGGCTATCACAAGATTCCATGATGGTGACAATTTAAAGCCACACTGACTCTTCTAGCAGACGACGGCGCGGGACACCAGTTTGTCGAGTAAGGGTACATAGTATTTCGAGAGTTACTATGCTAATATTGTACGCGCTTAGACCCTACACAATTATCCAAGTGAATAATGCAACGCGAAAGTTTAAAATGTTATTTAATAAGACAATTCTTAAATATAATAGATACCTATTATCAGATTAAATATTTCTATCAAATCACATTGTGTAAATAAGTTGGAATCAACAAACGATTAAGATAAGAGAATCAACAAAACATTCATTATATTTTGTTCTGAAGTAAGATTAACAAAAAATACAAATCGAAACATACAATCACTATCGAATAAAACAATCAAACGCTAGGAAATGCTAGTTTGTTTGATATGACGGAAATTGCGAATTCGCGTGCGCCACTCTTTCAATTTGTCCACTACAAACTTTCACATACTCCACTGAAAGTAATTGTGTTATAGATTTTTTCAACAAAAACTTTAGTCACCTTTACTGACAAATTGCCTTGACAAAAGGAACTCTTGGAAATACTTTTCGATTTAGAATTCGATAGACAGGTACATTCAAAATAGTTGTTGCGGCGTCCAGCCTTCGAAGCCAAGTCTATGCTCGACAATGACATGACGAATATTATTGACGGACGATAACAGACGGATATACATTATTAAGACCTATTAAGACAAATAGGAAGAAACAGAAATTTAGGACATTTCTTTGATAAATGTTAAAATTGCGTTTTATTGACGACGACAAAGACCGAACAATATTTAGTTTTTAAAAGAGGTTACAGGAAACTTATTGCTGTGGAGCTCAAAGTGGAATAATCATTTGTTAACATTTTGTTAATTTTCTAACCGTTTGCACTAATAATTTAGAATTCAAAGTATGCTATCTAGGCAGTCATGTTGTACATTACAAAATTTAAAACTCAGAAAATAGTAAGACATTATGTAATATCAGAAACTTGCTACAAAGAAAAGAGCTAGGCTAAAATTTGGAAAATTTGCGAAGTACCAAAGATTGCTAAGTAGTACCAAAACGTTATTTATTAAGCTCGAGAGCAATGAATCCGAATCACATAAAAAAAATATATATTCAAAAAAGCTCGGAAACTAAGAATGTGAGAATAGTGAAATAGATTGTCTGCAATAGACAATTTTATTTATTTTTAAATATTTACGTTAGACTGACAAACACAAGCCATCTTTATTTTTCATATTGTTTTAGGTACGCTATCTTTCCCTTCATTTCCACTATTTTGTTTTGTCTATGTACCTGTGGAATGTACTACAAATGACAACTGTCATTTGTCTTTCGGAGCAGAAAGTAGAATTTTCGTGATTTTCATTTTCCATAAATTGGAATATTTGTTGTTTCGCATGATGTTGACATTTTTGGATTACAAATAAATTAATAATAATTTTGTTTTTAAACAAGCTTTTATTATTGTGTTGTCACGCGATATACATATGTACGCAAAATTTCAGCTCAATCGGAAACCGGGAAGTGGGTTAAATTTAGTTTGCAAGATTTCATTACAGACACGGGACAGGTGAAAGTAAATAAAAGCTTGTAAAAAGAATAATAATACTAATACTGCAAAACCTAACTTGAATATTATTGCCAATGCTAGTCATGTTTGGCAATGTTGATAAATAATTAATCTATTTAACATTTTTGGTATTCAATATTCTGCGACATCATCTTTTTGGAAAATATTATACGCAAAATTAAACTTTTTTAAAAATTCAACGTTCTGGGCACTCAACTTTCTGTTCCAAAATGTTCATTTGTTAGGTGCTATCGCTATATTCGGAACATTTTTCATTGTATTGTCGGCATAAAGCATAGCTGTAGATATACACTTAGAATTATTTAAATATTTACTAACAAAAAATATAAAACTGAAATAGATCAATAATATACAGTACATCATAGAATCAAGATAGTTACGACCTTACGCATACAAAAGAAAAAATGGAAACTACTCGCGTGATTTATGAACATTAATTTACCTAATACTTTTTAATTTTTGCAAATATCAAAATTAATAAATATGGAAAATCTAAATAAAAAAAAACAAAATGAGTTCAACTCGCGATTTAATAAGCATTGTTAAGATTTATGTTTTCACATAAATTCTAATTGCAAATGTTACTTTCTACGCAAATCATTGAACAGAGTATGAAAGTCCATAATTTCAATGTTTGAATCATGAAAAATGCGTAAAAAAGGAGTTATTAAAAAAACTATATAAAATACTACATATTTTTTTTTATACTATAACTATAAAAAAAAACTATATATTGCAAACATTGTACTTCTCAGGTCAAAATGGATGTTGTTCCAAAAGGAAGCTAGAAACTTTCTGCCTTTATCCAACAAACTGTAAGAGCAGCCCCGTGTACTGAAACAAACAGGCCATAGCGAGATATTTTTATACATACTACTATTTGGTAAATTTATAGAATTTTTTAATTCAAGTTTTTCATTGTCGTCAGATTTGATTGTATATTTTGTTGCAACGTAAGACATGTATTGCGATATGCTATCTTTTTGCAATTACTTTTTCTGCGTTAATTTCACTTCAACGGTAGCACATGCCCTTTCTTAAGGTCTAAATGTTATGCGTCTCTACCATATTTCATCAATTTCAGTATAGTTTAAAGGATAATTATCTATAGTGATATAGCATTAAGAGACGATTGTTGCATTAAAGGTATTAAAATCAAGTTGTAGGTTAAAAGATATTGTAAAAGATGTTATTAGTCATCGCACATCACCGACAACCAACGACATTGCAGTCTGATGTAGTAATCTTATTATTATTTTAAATGTTTATGTTTGTTACATAAACATCTTTTAAGAAACCACTGACGAACGCTATGGGGGAAGCTGCTGTGCACGACATAAGAACAACTTGAATAATGGACTCGAACACTTGAACCTGCAACAGCGTCAGGGAATACTAACTGCTGGATGTGTCGACTGCTCCACCTTTCTACCAAGGAGTTGTTATTGGGATCAAGCATTTAAATCCGAGAAAGGTATAGAAAATATTAACGTTGAACATCTAAAGGCAGACCCGTGCCAATCGGCATCTCTGTTTTGTTCTTTATTGCAGCGGCTTTGGGAAATGGAACGTTTTCCTGTGACTGTGGGAAACAGGATCTGCTTGTAAAAATTTCAGAGCAGGATCACTTAGCAATCTGTGATAACTTAACGGACTATTTAACTCTATTAACAACTATGGATAAGGTTCTAGCGAAAATGTTTTTCAACTGAATGTCCTTGGAAATTGCAAAACATTTGCGGGGAGAATACCTTGCGAATTTTGATCGAAGTAAGCATGGAGTGGCGGATCAAAGTTCTAGCTTTTTAACCGAATACGAATTTTGAAAATTGTTTTTGTATTCAATGGAGTATACTCCTGGGGTGGTCGAAAGTTCACCAAATCTGAAAAATCGAGGGAAATCCTTCAATTTTTAAGTATGTCCAACGTGTTTTGTGTGTATGTTATGCGATTACTCCGCCAATTGTAAACCGATTTTCAAAATTCTTTTTGTATTTGATAGAATATTTTCATGGGATGGTCCCAAGGTCACCAAAGTCAGGATCTGATCATGGGTTCCTATGAAAATCGTAAAGAATGAAAAGAAAGAAACCCTAAAGAATTAAGAGGAACGAATAAAGAGGATTCACTAATTTCATCCACTACAGATAAAAATAAAAAATATTTTACAAAAGACAAAAACCGACTTCAAAAACAATGAACAGTTACGATAATCTAGAAATTCTTAAAATTTGGCACCGACTTCAATATAGAAGTGTGATGTTGTCTGTACCTATTAACTTGTCAGTGTTTTTGAAGTCGGTTTTCATTGTTTGTAAAATATTTTTTTATCGACTTTGAGAAAGCGTTTGATTCCTTAATCGGAGTGCACCCTGATTAACCTTTTGTCACCCACAAATGGTTTGACGACAAAATTTCATGTGTTTATCATTCGCAGCTGAGGTCTATACTCCGAATCTACTGGGCGAACACCATCTGCAATATGAACTTTTGTTGGATTAGAAACGCATTGTAACAGATAGAGAGCAAAACAGCGAACCCGTTTTGCTCTCTGTCCATCCTTTCCAAGTGAAACGCGCAGTGCATGATCGGGGCACGCATACATGTTAGCACACCGTTGATGCTGAATTTGTAGCAGTCGCTTTGAGTTTGGATGATACGGAGTACGGGTTTTAAAACAGGGTGCGATGCAATGGTGACAAAGAATCAAGATTCTTTTCACCACTGGGGTGCCATAAGACGTCAACAAAATTGTCATATTTGACATTTAATATTTAACAAATAGAGATGCTTACCCCAATAATTCATTTAAGTCTAATAGACGATTTCAATCATACATTTTCAGCGCGACCGAGAGAAATCCACCCAAAGAAATGAATAGCTTCCCGAAATCTGAGATAAGCGCAGCCCCGCTCCGCAGGAATATCATCCGGCAGGTGTTAAAAGCAACACGTGGCTCGAAAAGTTAAATTCGTCAAGGGTTTCGTATAATTTCCACGCTCTAAAGGCGCCTTTGTGTGCGGCCGAAATTCGCAGGCCTGTGAAAGTTTTATTTGACGCGTCTTCGCATTTGTGCGTCCCGGAGGCCCGCGTGTGGTAATTTTAATTAAGCATATTTACCGGGACGAGCGTCGGTCTCACGTCGGGAGGGTTATAAATGTTGGTTGTAAAGGTAACAAATGAGCGCGGGCGGGACGCCTCGGACGGCGCGCGACTACCCCCACTGCAGCGCGTGATATACACCTGCGCACCTTCCTTCCTCTTCCTGTCTCTATGCGTACATTTCAAACGCCTCCTTCCCTTTTCGATGTTATGATGTTATGATTATATGATGTATATCACAAACAAAGCAATATCACAATTTTGAGACACAGTGAAATGTACGTTGATTGCTTTGAGCTACGATCTCCATAAAACCATGAGCGTATGAAGGAAATGCTGACATCATTTAAAATAAATATAACAATATAACAATTAAAATATTAACACTTAATGGTCTGTACACTTTAAAACATTATAAATAAATAGCTGGCATAGTAAAAAAGTCGTGAGTATTATGAATGTTGCAGACAAGAAATAAAGTCTACTTTACAAGTACTTGCAGCTCAAAAGCTAACGACGATGATTGGAGGCGACAAAAGCGGTCAGCGATTTAGGTCGCTCTCTGCAAGTCAGCGAAGATTTAAATTCTTCAAATCCTAAGTTAGGTAGGCAAGCCGGATCGGCGTATTCCCTTATTCCGGACTGCGGGTTTTTCCCGAGCCCTGGCGAATTCGGCAAGCTTCCGGAGTCTGCGAAGATTGAACGCAAATCCGATTTGTCCGAATGCCGGGTGGAATCTTTTTTAAAATTGGAACGGCAACATTGCGATATTTGCAATTGAACTATCGGCTTTTTTAGACGATCTGTAAAAGTAGGTTCAAGTATTCTTTACATTACCTACATGTTATATGTAAGCTGGGATTCGAGAATCGGACTGTTAATCAAAAGACTACAATTAAAAGTAGATTTGATAAGGTGTAAAGTAAGTTATATGCAAATGAAATACAAAATTCCGATAAAAAATCTTTTAATCAAAGTGCAAAGTGGAGAGAAATACGTTCGTGTGAATGAGAGATCAATAATAGGTATAACACTAAAAGATATATATATATAGTAAAAATAGTTTAAAAAATTACACACGTTAAGGGGAAAACTTAAATTTGTTTTCAAAATGTTGGATCCCGATTTCCGCTGTATATTTCACAGATTACATAAATTGTGAGTATTTTAGAAAAATATCATCAAGCAGACAAAGTAAACCCACTAAATTCTATCTAAATGTACACCTAATTTATTTTAGGTAGGTAGGATAATACGCAGAGTGCCACTCTGGCACGAAAAATTATTTTTACCTCGAATCACGTAAGTTGAATCCCTTGCTTCGTTTGGGGTTCCACTCTAGAATCATTCTTTTCGCTCTGGATTCAAAACAGCGCCACAGGCCGTAAAAATATTATTAAATATTTCCTTCCTTGTGGTACAGTCTACTATTGCGCTATATACACATGCATGTTCACTGAAGCTAATCAATGAATATCTCCCGTTATTCATAAAATAAATAACGCAATAACACCGGTACACGCGCTCCGATAATATACTTGCTGCGAAAGCAGCCGTAATGTTCGTCAATAAAATTTCTGGCGCTCGTATAAATTTGCCAAGTAACGTGGTGGCTGCTCACGTTTTGCGATTCATAGACAAAGTAAGCATTATAATACGGAGGCACGAACATAACGTGTATTACAGCCGTTCAAATATTCCGGTTGCAACTTTAACACCATAAATTTGCCCAACTTCGGCTTGCAAGCAGCGAATTGTAAGCTACGATACCTTTCCACCTATGCGGTATTATATCCAAACTACTCGAATGTTCTACGATTTCTGTGATAACTTAATTAAGGACAATATGGAATTGGACAATTTTTTGCTGTCTGTCTGGCACTGACAAAAGAATATTGCAAACATTTTTTCCTTTTACGTATTCAACAACTAGCGACGATACATTTATGTGATATGTCACATGACGTCATATGAAGGTAATTTTTCTATTAATTTGTGGCGTAGCATCGACATCGCCTACAGTAGCTGTATTAGGGGAGGCCCAGGATCGAAACTGGCACGAGATGAAAGAGGCCAGTGGACATTCAACAGTGGACGGTATATGGCTGTTGGTTGAGTCATTGATTGATTTTGGCGTAGCGAGCCCCAATCCATAACTTTAATTTGCTTTATCTGTGGTTGTTTTGGTTTTTCGGCAAAGCAAGAAATGTGTCTCATATTATTTTTTATCTAGCTGACGGAGTATTTGGATTTTCATATTCGGACCGCACTCCTATTTTGGAGGTAGTTTACGTAATGGAGTTATTTTGTCGTGACAGAGAACGAGCGTTGACAGGATTACATGTGTCGCTGCTACTTCTTAAGAACCGACTTAAAGGATCTCACGTACTAGGCGACCACGACTGCGACCAGTGGCCGCATAAGACCAGACTATAACTATAGAACCATATGAAAGGTCGCCCACTTGATCACAGCGACTATCGGCCACAAACAAACTAGAGTGCGCGAGGTCCCTAAAAAGTTTATCGCAATCACACCTCTAGGAATTAATGGCAAACTCGAAAAGCTGCCCGTCAACCCGTAGTAGTTGGAGTTCCGCAGGGTTCGATTCTTGGACCTTTTCTATTTCTAATATATGTCAATGACCTCCCTGATTGTGTACAGGGTAGACATGGGATAGTATTATTTGCAGATGATACTTCACTTTTATTTAAAATTAAAAGAGAATTGCAAATGAATGACGATATAAATAATTCTATCTCAAGAATTGTTCATTGGTTTAATGTCAACAACCTGTCACTTAATGAAGGGAAAACAAAATGTATAAAATTTGTTTTACCCAATGTGAAAGAGATTCATCACACCACTGTAAAAATAAAGGATATAGGTGTTGACCTTGTCCACAAGGTCAACACGACAGTATTTCTTGGGATGATCACACTTGATTCCAAGCTGCAATTGGGCCCACATATAAATAAATTGTCAAAGAGACTTAGTTCTGCAGCTCACGCTGTATGGAAAATACGTCAGTTGACTGATGTTCATACAGCAAGACTTTCATAGTTTGATGTCATATGGCATTTTGTTGTGGGGAAATGCTGCCGACATTCAGATCGTTTTTGTGCTGCAGAAAAGGGCTATTCGAGTTATCTATAACCTTAAAATGAGAGATTCTTTGCAAGAAAAGTTTAAAGAAATTAGTATTATGACAGTAGCGTCGCAATATATTTATGAGAATCTCATATATGTTCGTAAAAATATTCATTTGTTTTGTAAAAATAGTGATAGTCATTCAGTTAATACTAGACAAAGGAATATGTTATCTTTACCAAATACCAGGCTCCAAAAAATCAATAATTCTTTTAGAGACCTGTGTATACGTTTCTACAATAAAATACCAAGTTGTATACAAGAACTTAGCTTAAACAAATTTGAAGTTGCAATCAAAGATGTACTTATTAAAAAAGCATATTATTATAAAGTATCTCATTACATGACGGACAAAAAAGCTTAAGTTTGAACTCTCATTTCTAATATTTAACACTGCGTTTTATTTCAAAGAAACATTCAGTAAGAGCAATTTATAAGTTAAGTTCACGCACTTCTCTCAGAGATAGCTTATATAATGTGAATTAACACATCTCTTCTTGTAATGGAAGTTGAGCTCAAACTTTTGCTTTGAGGTCAGCTTCCAATTGGCGACTCTGTAACAAAACCAAAATTGTAAATGGCGATTTAAAAGAGGAGATAAAAAATTTTGACCTTTCGAGTTTTTTGCCTGTTCTTCTCGAGAAGGCTCTCCCAATTTCCGAACAGATGTAGTGTTAGGGTCCTAACTACGGGACGATAAAGATAAATAAAAGAGGACTGTATTTTCATAGGTTGCTATTTTTGAAATAATATAATGACAGCGCGCGATACGTCCAACGCCTGAGAAGTCCTCAGCTGAGTGTCGGTGTGGAGTGGGGCCGGCGCTCGCCAGTCGTCGCCGCGCGCCCTGCGCGCCCGCCGCCTCCTCCGATTCCAGCCGACGGCCACCGAGGCCGCACGATGATGATTGCGCGCCAACATACTCCCCGGGTTGAAGTAATATCTTCAATGAAGAGGAAGAGGGCAGATGCTGTTGAACGCCCGTCGTATGGTGCCCCTCTTCGTTTTCAGCTCAGCCACCCGTGCGACGCCATCCACGCCAGGATATGTGGTGATGATTCGTCCCAGAGGCCACAATAGAGGTGGACTCTTCTCTTTGATGAGTACTAATGAACCAGGCTTCATCTCTCCTGTGGATTGGAACCATTTCGTTTTTGTCTGAAGAAGAGCAACATATTCTATATGAAACCGCTGCCAAAAGTGCTGGCGAATATACATTATTCGTCTCCATCGATCCAGACGAGAAATATTGACGTTGGCCACCTGTGGGTGTGGTACAGTTAACAGTGGTCGTCCAATTAGGAAATGGGAAGGGGTAAGAGCTGAGAAATCATGGGAATCTGAAGAAAGAGGGGTAAGAGGGCGTGAATTTAATACAGCTTCAATAAGAGCTAAACAAGTAATCATTTCCTCAAAGGTAAGATGCGTCAGTTGCAAAAGTCTTTTTAAGTGAAATTTACATGATTTGACTGCCGCCTCAGCTAATGAGTTAAAGTGAGGAGTGTAGGCGGGTGTAAAAATGAAGTCAATGCCCTCTTGTGCTATCTCAGAAGCAACATTAGAAGTTCGAAGAAACCTCTGCATGTCGTTGGCTGCGCCGACAAAGTTCGTGCCGTTGTCGGACGTGATACTTTGAGGTTTGCCTCGACGCGCCACAAAGCGATTTAAGGCGGCCATATAAGCCTCAGTGGTGAGGTCCGTAACAAGCTCCAAATGTACAGCTTTTACTGCGGAACAAACAAAAATGCACAAATAGGATTTAATTAATTTACACCCACGACCTTTCCGATCGGCTATCATTACTGGACCGGCGTAGTCTACGTTACAATTCTGGAAGGGAAATTCATATGTAGTTCTCGAAAGAGGGAGGTGCCCCATTATGGGTTGTACATTTTGAGCTCTATGTCTGTAACAAATAACACATTTGTTGACAATTAACTTAGATAAGTTTTTTCCTTTAAGAGGCCAATAAGTTTGACGGATGGTAGCTAAAAGTAGTTGAGGGCCGGCATGTAACATTTTTTTATGGTACATTTGAAAAATAAGTTTAGTTAGGGGGTGTGAAGAACATAATAATATTGGATGTTTAACTGTAAAATCATAGGGGGAATTGTCAAGCCTCCCGCCCACGCGAATGAGGTTATCACAATCTAAAAATGGTGTTAAAGAAATCAATTTATTTTTGCGCGGCAATGTCTTACCTGATTTTAAAATTTTGTATTCGTCAGCAAACATTTCAAGTTGAGCATAATGTAAAATAAGATTTAATGATTTTTTTAATTCTATTAAAGAGAGATTGCCACACAATTTATCATTTTTATTTTTTAAATTATGCACAAATCTACATAAACATGCTACATAAATATGCATTCTTTGTATTTTAGTAAAGCTGGAATACTTTGTAAATAAAGCTGATACTGTATGCATGTTAAGAAAATAAGCGCTATTACTACTATGAAAATCAGCACTACTTTCACTACGACTACTGCCAATGATATGCGTAACTACTTCCGGTAGATCTGGTCTCACGACTTGGGGCATTTTGGGCCACTCATTTTCGTTTTTTAACAAAAATGAGGGTCCACTCCACCATAAAGATGTATTACCAATGACGTCAGCTCGTAAACCTCGTGAGACAAGATCTGCTGGGTTTTCATTCGACGGTACATAGCTCCAGGTACGATTGCAAGTGCTCTCCTGTATTTCGTTGACTCTGTTGCGTACAAAGGGTTTTAACTGGGCAGGTGATGTAGACAGCCAGCCTAAAACTATGGTTGAGTCACACCAAAATCTACATGTATCTATTTGAAGCGAAAGCGATTCTACAACCTTTGTACACAGTCTTGCACCAAGCAAAGCCCCGCACAATTCGAGTCTAGGCATCGTTGTAGGCTTTAATGGCGCTATGCGATTCTTAGAGGCTATGAGTTGTACGCTCATAGTGCCAGCACTAGTATTATATGATTTTATGTATAGACATGCGCCATATGCCTTTTCGGATGCGTCAGTGAAGATGTGGAGTTCGTGAACAATAGAGTCTTCACATAAAACCCAGCGTGGAATGTGTAACCTATTTAAGCATGGCAATGAATTTTCAAAAACAGCCCATGAGTTACAGATATCAGGGGACACTATGTCGTCCCAGTCATATTTTTCTAGCCATAGTCGTTGCATTATAATTTTTGCTTCGACAACGCATGGCCCGATAAGACCTAAAGGGTCAAAAATTTGACTAATAATGGACAAAATATGTCGTTTTGTTACTTTTTTAGTAAGTTCTATATTTATAGAAAATGTAAGTAGGTCTGTATCACAAATCCAATGGAGCCCTAATGTTTTTGACTGAGAGTTATTTAGACCATGCTCAGAAAAATTTACGGAGTTGGTGGACTCTTCAGGATTAGAGCTTGTGATTTGTGACAGGATTTCGGGACAATTTGATCTCCATTTGCGTAGATTAAAATGAGCAGAAGACAGGACTGAAGCTACCTTTGTAGAAGTGTCAATAACTTCAGGTATTGTTTTACCGCTATGAAGAAAATCATCCACGTAGAAGTCACGTTTTATTGCTGACTTAACATTATGATTATTGGTCTCGTTAGCTAAACTTGTTAGACACTTTGTTGCTAAATAAGGGGCTGACGCTGTGCCATAAGTTAGCGTATTCAAAGTGTATGTTTTAAGGGGTTCGTTTGCATTGAACCGAAAAATTATTTTTTGTAGGGGTCTCTGAATAGGGTCGAGTTCTATAGCCCTGTACATTTTCTCAATGTCAGCTGACACGACATATTTATGGATTCTAAAACGTATTAGAATTGAAACAAGATCGTCTTGAACGACGGGCCCTATCATTTGAATGTCATTTAATGACAATCCTGTAGATGTAGGGGCGGAAGCGTCGAAAACGACACGGAGTTTGGTGGTGGAGCTGGACTCCCGAACGACTCCGTGGTGGGGAATAAAGTAGGTGCCTAAATAATTTTCGTGGCAAAGCCCACTTTCCGAATCTAAGGTCATGTGACCTAAGGATTCATATTCCCGCATAAATTCGTAATATCTAAATTTAAAAGAGGGATCACGTTGAAAACGCCGCTCGAGTGATAGGAAGCGTTGTTTTGCGTGTTCATAAGAGTGTCCCAAGAGACTAGGATCTTTCTTTAAAGGCATAGAAACGACAATACGACCATCGTCTCTACGAAAGGTTGTCTCCAAAAAATGTTTTTCACAAGATCTCTCTTCGAGAGATTGAGAAAATTTAGGTGAAATATGATCAAGCTCCCAAAATTGAGTAAGGTCGGGAGATGACATTGAATTTACAAAATTACAAGTTATGTTATTATTATTATTTTGTGAAGATATGTGACCAGAGACTAACCAGCCAAATTTAGTTTCACACAATGTAGGTAATTTTTTACCCAACTGTATGGAATTATTTCCTAAGACATTCCAAAATACTTCCGCTCCTACCAGGATGTCAATGACCGACGGAATATTGAAATTCGGGTCAGCTAACTTAAGACCTGTAGGTATCAAAATGTTACTAATATTTACGAATGAAGAGGGCAGTAGCTTAGTGATTTCTGGTAATATATGACAAACAATCTCCATACTATAGTCACAACATAAAGACTCTATTGTAAGGTTACAAGACTGTGTACAAGATGAAATTTGATTATTTATGCCTGTTACCTTGGTGCTTGTACCGTGTCGTGACAAACCCAGCGTGCTGCATAAATCTTGAGTCACGAAGTTGGCCGTACTACCATTGTCGAGCAGTAGCCGCGCCGTGTGCTTCTCGCCAGAAGCGTCAATCACGTTCACCAGCGCTGTGGACAGTAAAATATGCGCAGAAGTATCAAGCTGCATAGTAGTGGCTGACAGTGTAACGCTATCGGTTGCGGAAGGCAAAGGGTTTACAGAAGGTTCTGGGTTCGATTTTTCTAAGTGCAAGAGCGTGTTGTGCTTTATTTTACAATATTTACAATGAGTAAGTTTGCACCGAGAGGCAAAATGACCGACTCGTAAGCAGTTTAGGCAAACATTGAAATCCTTTGCTTTCTGAATTCGATTTTCTATTGGCAAAGTTCTGAAAAGTTCACATGAAAACAGAGAATGATTTTGTGAGCAAAGCGGACAAATAGGATAAAATGATTTATTTTTAGAATTATTATTTTGTATGTTTTTGTCATTGTATTGATTTTTTTTATCATTTGTTGTATATTTTTCTTTAAAATTGTTTTTATTTTGTAAATTTGTATTGTTTTGTAAATTTGTTAAACGAGAATGACTATTGTTTAAAGCAACTAATATATTATTATTTGAAGAATTTTGATTTGTCTCAATTGACTCCAATAAGTCCGCTTTCCTGCCAATAAATGTGCAAAACTGAGGTAATGTTGGATCTTCACTCAAATTGGTACGATACTCTTCCCAGCCCCTATTGGTATTAGGGTCTAACTTCTTAGCTAAAATAAAAATAAGAAGAGTATGCCAATAGTTAGTGGGTTGATTTAATGTTGTAAGCGCCCTAATATTTTTATTAGTAACGTCAACGAGATTACGCAGTGAAGCACTAGATTCTCTCAATACGGGCTCAATGTCAAATAATGTTTGCAGATGATTGTCAATCAGAAGACGATTATTATTAAAACGTTCACACAATAAGTCCCACGCAATTATATAATTTTCAGCAATGAAATCTATATTTTTAATAATTAAAGCAGCACTCCCTTTGAGTGATGCTCGTAAATAATGAAATTTATTTATGTTATCTATAGAATTATTATTATGAATGAGTGAAGTATACGTATCTCTAAACTCGAGCCAGTACTGATAGTTCCCATCGAAAGTCGGCAAGTTAATTTTAGGCAAGCGAACAAAATTGTTAGAAGCATGTGCATTTGAGTCATTAATATTGGAACCTGATACGGAACCTTTTGAAGTAGCGCCGAGGAGGCTGCGAGCGAGCGCGACCAGGCTGAAGAACTGCCGCTCAAAGTCCTCACGATCAGGCAGCAGCGCCTCGGGCTCCTCAACCAGTTCCTCGATATTACTCTGTAACGCATCGAATTCGGCGTAAATTGTTTGAAATTTTTTGAAGCGTTCTTCTAGATCTAACTGTTGCAACTGCGAAATGTTTGAGCTATTTACTAAGTTTAAATAATTACTAAAAATTGTCATTTTGGACTTTAAGGAACTGCGCTTCTTAACTAAGGCTTTAATATCAGTCATTGTAACGTATGTAAGTTGATAAAATCAAATTTTAATACTACTGTAAATGTGGAGGTATGCAAAATAAAATATTGTCAAGAAAAGATATAAGAAATTAAGAATCTTTGTTTACAATTCGCTATAGTTTAGAATAATAACGTATATTTATTCTAAATATGTACTATTAAAACTTTAGTAAAACTACGAAATTACATAAAAAGTAACGAAATTAAGAGCGAGCAAATTTGACGGTAGGAACTGTTAGGTGCCGGTACCTGTGTAAGATCGTCAATAACTGCGCAATATTCACAAAATAATGTTTCGTAGAGGAAATGTTTATATTGTTTTACAAACAAAAAAAAAATAAGAAAATTCAATTAATTGGAAGCAAAATGGTATTATTTTAAAATTAATGCCCAAAAAATAGCAAAGGATAGGGAGAAGAAAATTTGGCAAGGAAGTAATTGGAACGAACTCACAGTTTTCTGTATTGTACTCCCAGTTAAGGTGACATCAGCTTCTTGATTCTTCAATGCAGGCTATGAAGATGAACGGCTCCGCTGCCACCGTCAAATTCCACCAAGCGGCTGTAGATACGCTGTAAGACTCGGCGAATTGACGAATTGAATTACTCCAATCTAAGACGGCGAAAGGACCATTTGTTAGGGTCCTAACTACGGGACGATAAAGATAAATAAAAGAGGACTGTATTTTCATAGGTTGCTATTTTTGAAATAATATAATGACAGCGCGCGATACGTCCAACGCCTGAGAAGTCCTCAGCTGAGTGTCGGTGTGGAGTGGGGCCGGCGCTCGCCAGTCGTCGCCGCGCGCCCTGCGCGCCCGCCGCCTCCTCCGATTCCAGCCGACGGCCACCGAGGCCGCACGATGATGATTGCGCGCCAACATGTAGAGTCAACTTTTTTTTCATTTTTGTATTTGCAGACATCTTGAGTATATTCAGGATGTATGCACATACAAGGTTAATATGATTTCTTTAAATTAGATTGTTTTGCTTTGTTTTGACGTCAATAAGTGCCTATGTTGAATAAAGATTTTTGAATTTGAAGCACCGTGATGGGACAATTCAACGGGACTAGTGGGATAAACCCGTCTAGTCAACGTGATTCCTCCACGTCCAAAGAAGGCCAACGCCTAGCTTGGGACATATTTGGGTTGAGGCTAGTGAGCGAAAAGTACTTTAAATTTCCAAAGGTCTCGAAATATACAGGACTAGCTGTGCCCGCGAACTACGGTTTGCCATATTTTTTTTTTCCGTTTTTGCAACATTTGCTATTGATGCTTAGCTCCTATTAGTCGTAGCGTGGTTGTATATAGCCTTATAGCTTTCTTAGATAAATGGACTATCCAACACAAAAATAATTTTTCAATTTGAATCAGTAATTCCTGAGATTAACGCGTTCAACCGAACAAACAGACTTTATAATATTAGTATTACTATAGATTACTTTTAAAACAGGAGCCAAATTTTGTATGCCTGAACTAAACATGTTGAACTTTTGTATGGAATAGCAGATTTTTCTTCGTGATTTCAAGAGTGGTACCATAGTAAAAGTTGTTCAGTTTGCTTTTCTGAACAAGCATACAACATTTGACTAGTGACTAAAGAATTATCTTGTATATCTCACTTATCTGCTGCCAAATTGTGTTAAATTATTTATTATTTATTTCGCATTGGGTATTTTGTAAATAAAAAAAATTACGAGTTTCAAGGCGCGAATCCATTTTGTGCTGAAAAAGTGAAGAAATATATTTTGCAACAACTTTTTGTGGCATAGAAAGTAAATAATGATCTCATAATGAATAACTTTGTTCCTGAAAGAAAGCTAGCGAAAGATTTTAATTAAAAGGTGGCGCAAACCTTGTTTTAAGTGCAGTCCGCTTTTATGAAAGTTTCTGTTAAAAGTACAAAAGCTCGAAAGTTCTTTAAAAACACAATGATTATTATTCTCATTTTGAAATAAGAATACATTAACTAATAAAGAGCGTCGGTGGCGCTGTGGTCTCGGCACTTGCCTTCCAATCGGGGGGTCGGGGTTCGAGACCCGCCATGTACCAATGTGTTTTTCGTTTCGAATTTCATATGTACATTTGTCTGACGCTCCTACGGTGAAGGAAAACATCGTGAGGCAACCTGCATATATCTGCGAAGAAATTCAATGATGTATGTGAAGTCGACCAATCCGCACTGGGCCAGCGTGGTTGACTAAGGCCTAATCACCCTAACATAGGGTAGGCTCGAACCCCTCGGTGGGGGACGTATATGAGCTGTGATGATGAACTAAAAATAGTCACGTGGTGGCATCCTGAAATTCTTGGAATCTTGGATTTACCAAATATTTTGTTTAATTTATCGTATTTACGTAATCGAAATACGATTTATGTTTCTCATTTATTTCAGATAAAATGACACGGCGACACTCCGTTTCAGAAAGAAATTGAACACAAACTATTTTTCTTTGTACCTGTATAAATTTGATATATATCTATGAGATAGATATCAAATTTATACAATTGTATCGTCCTGTGAATGTGACCATACATCATTTGCCATGTAAGCAGCAAACCAACCTACTATAATTCTGTTTAAGCGGCTTGTCTGCATCGCGACGCTGTAATATCAATCCGCCTTAATGACGTAATGCAACGCCTGGATAAATAGATCGGGATATCCGGGGATTACATTGTGCTCAAATTAATTGCTTAATTATCCTATTGGGGTAATTGGCGCTTTTAGTGCTGTATCGCTCGATTTTGACTTGTTGATTTGCATTTATCCTATCATTAATTACATTAATTGGAGCTCTTGTTGTTACAGCATTTATAAAATTTATTATTCTGCTATCATTAATTTCTATTACAAGTTTGAATTCAGGAAGCTCTAGCGAACAACTACACGTGACTGTTTTTATCCATATCAGGGAATATTAAGGCCGTCATCTCATCTAATGGTATGTAACGGTAGAGCCGAGTGGAAGTGAGCTTTACCCAGAGCTTTAATCACAATTGAACTGTTTTCTTCCATCATCGGAATACAAAAGCTAGCATTGTTTTTTATAAAGAAGTATTAACATTGGATTCGCCACTATCTTACAATATAGTTCGTTCGCCGGAAAACAATCAAAACATTTAGCATGCTTGACAGACAGCTTGAATGTTATTACGGGTAGATTTCAGATTTCATGTTATATTACCCTGAATGAATTGTACGCAATAGATTCACTCACAATTCACTTATTGGTGAAATTCAACAATTTCACTGGTGAAACTGTTTCATTGGTGAAATTCACTTATTGGTGAAAACACTTAAGCAACATATCTTTGAGATTATTTGAAATAAACTGTTGAACCCTTAACTAATTTTATAGCTGTAATTTCAGAGCGTGTCGATTAAATCTTATAGTGACTTGCACACAATGCTACAACTAGATTCAACGAATAAATAAATTTTCTTAAATAACATTTTTTATTTATATATTCTTAATATGGCTAAATAAGGTGTAAATTTCTTTAAAAAGGTGCATCCTTTGCTCATCCTTCTGGTAACCTAAACTTTTCAAGAGCTCACTTCACATCACATTCTGTAAAGAATGACATGCTCGCTTTTCTCACATGCCTAGTTTGACATAATTGTGTAATTATTTTTTAAAACACAATCGCTCTGTAGCGCTTTCACGTAAGCTTTGCGCTTCATTTGAACAATAGTAACTTAGTGGAATTCTATTTCAATAATCAAAACAATCTTGTTTGAGACCTCGCTGGGCAGGGTCGATAGTAATCGGCAGTGCGTCTTAATTGTGGGGTTAAAAGCTCGAACGCCGACCCACTTCGTAGAGTCTGGCTTCATAAATTAAGAGATATACCTTTTAATTAATTTAGCGAAGGCTCGGGAGGGCCGAACGCTTCAATGTAACATCAACTTTTTGTTTTAAACAAGACATATTTTTTTGCTTTGTCGAATTCAGCGTGAGTTGAGCGGGCCGAATGTAGCAAAGTTGTTTTTTTTTCAGTAACGGGCAATATATTTTTCTTTTGTCGATTTCTATGATTTTTGGTTATACAGGCAAGCGGCTATGATGTTACCTAAAAATCTAACAAAAGTGTTTTATTTCTATGTACCTTCACTTACGTATGAAATGAAATCGACCCGCGGCACGCTCTGGTTCAGAGCTTGACTAATCAAAATCTACCATCAACAAATAATATGTTTTAACCATGTTTGTTAAACAAGAACCTAAGCTTACATTAGGCCAATTTATACTGTGATAGATTTAGGTTTGTTGATTTGACAAACTGAAAACCAAAATTGTTATCATAACAGCTCATATACGTCCCCACCGAGGGGTTCGAGCCTACCCTTACTTAGGTTGTTTAGGCTTATTCAACCAAGCTGGCCCAGTGCGGATTGGTCGAATTTATATATACACCTTTGAATTTCCTCGCAGATGTATGCAGGCTGCCTCACGGTGTTTTTCTTCGCCGTAGGAGCGCTCCTACGGTAAAATTGCTAAAATAACTAATTTTTTTTGGGAAAATCAGCTCTATGTAAAGGGTCAATAAATCTGTAGGAATGATCAATTTTTGAATAAACATTGATTCAATTCAAAAACAACGCGGGTGGAGCTGCGGAAATGTACAATATATCAAGTCTGTTGTTATACTTATGAAATACAACAAATAAATAAATCGCTTGTGCGCATTAACTAGTTGCGCTACTCATTTTACACGCGTAGGTACTTACGGATCCCGTACGTATGTATATTGGAATGAAAAGAAATTGCATAAAGAAGTTATAAACATACATTAAGGTTCACAAACTTATTTATGTTTTAAATATCGAGTGTTGCTATAAAGGTTGATGGCAGGAGGGTTAAAGGAGACGCATTGGAAAACATCGTTTGTGATGCCAAAGTCAGTAGGTATTGTACTTCAGCAAGTGGCACGGAAGAACGAATCTACTTATATTTCAAAAGTGTGTCAGCATTTTAAGAAATGCAATTCTTAACAAATCAAATCCGCACCTCGTTTTCTTTAATTCATTGCAATAAATGAAAGTATATTTTTGCTGATTTAAGTATGTCATTATAGCGTACGGAATTTAGTTATATCGTAAGTTCCCTAGGGAACGAATTAAATTTCAGGATAAGATGTTGCCTATCGCCATCCTCAGGGCTTAAGCTATCTTTATATTTAATTTAAATAAAATTAGTTAAGCGGCATGAAAGGTCAATAGTCAGATAGACGTTACTTTCGAATTTTAATATTAATTAGTAGGGATGTATTTCGAAAATCTAATTCGGCCACCGAACGCCTTTATTATTGGGCTAAAACATCTTAAGTAGCTCCGCTTTCCTTTAGTGAATAGGACGAAGAGAAATCATTTAATAACAATTTTCCCTTTCCGTTCGCCCGCCGCCCCGTGCGGCGAGATCGCATCTTAATAGCTGAGCAAGCACAAACTACCCGACAACGTGAAATGCAGCGCAATACATATTTCAGTGGCTCACGCGATGTAACTATATCCGTCCTTATCTTACAGGTACAATTACTATGCAAAACAGAACACATGTTGAGGGACAGCTTATGTAAATGTAGGTCGCGTAAATTTTATCTGAAGGCTGTGTGTGTGAAGCTCTCTTATCGTTGGCATTTCGAGGAGAATTAGTTTCGTTGCAATTAGCATACTGCAATAATTTGTGCCTCCACAGTTCGTTACCGTCATTATAAATGCAGCGTTTGGAGCGTAACATTTTCTAGACTATAACTGTTTTTTGCATAAATATACGTCCGCGTTTGTTTGTTTAAATATCTCAAAATCAGTTTGATTTGTTAATAAAGCTGGCATGTTTAATTTCAAGCTGAATTTTCACTTTGCCCGTGCACCGCCGTATAAGCTTCACCAGTTTTCTTACAATGATAAGTAAAACTAACCTTAGATCCACATAATTGGGATGATGACTGAATTCTAATTTTTACGTCTCGTCATTAAATATTAAAATACCGTGGAAAAAGATGCAGTTCTGTGAAATTAGAATTAAAATCGGCTTAGAAATACATCAGAAACAAGCATTTTAAGTTGTTTATTTGAAGGCGATTAGACAGAGAGATCCGACATCAATCGTGACGTCATAGTTGACGACGGCCATATAAACTCCTTGTAAATTGGCGTTTTGCTAGAAAGAGATGGAGAACATTCTTTAATACCTAATATCTTGGTTGTTTTTATAGTTATTCGAAAAGCGATTTTTTCTTTCTGTTTATTATGTGAATGAGCTTCTATTAAAGCAAAAAAATTTTTTTTGTCATCTAGCCCATTATGTACAATTCGCGACTTGCAATGAAATTCAGATTTTGAAAAAAAAATACAAGCAACTACGCGAGTGATATTGAAATCAATAAACTATGGCTGATGCGGATTGGTTGTAGATATTAATAATGTTTTTTACTTCAATCTTGCTATTACAACGTATGAGAGAATCTTTAGTTTGGTCAACTGATGTTGTATCATTATGCTCCACGTTATCCTTTGATGACAATTGTACTTACAATACCTACATGTACGGTCATAGAGCAAGAATTTTTTCAAATACATAAAATACTCGTACATTCATTTAATAAACAAATATACAAAAATATATTAATTGATATCCAGACATCACACGAGTATCACAATTTTTAAGTGCCACTGATAAACACGTCAATATAAAATTTCCGGTGAGTATTGAAGCTGACCAATGTAGTAGGTAGCTAACAAATGAGATCTGATGAAAACAGGTCTTTTGCAGACCGATCCGACGAAATAAGGATTCGACGAATGATTAGATCTGACGAAACGATAAATCGTCAGAATTTGTAGCTCTACCTACTGAGCTAGTAAGATCTATACATATAAGGAGGGGCGAATAATAAGAGCTTCCAATTAACCATAGTAATCAATCAAATTGGCAACTATTAACGATTGCTGAGGTGATTATTACGTTCAGCGATAGCGTGCCGGGCCGAGATCGTATCTAAGTTACTGCGAGCATAAAAGGCCAGATACACACGCCAGCATGAACGCAAAAAGGCCTTTTCCAGTCGCTGTTGTAACATAGACGCAATAGAGATGGCAGTGACAGCCTGAAGTAGCCCTTTGAGTTGGCAATGCCGTCTCTATTATCTAGCTTTTATCACTCCTGAATAATGTTTGTGACCAGTCAACTTAGAATGCGACCTAATTTTCTTTGCCGTTTGAGTATTGAAATAGATCATGGGTGTTTGTTTAAATTCATAAGTAGGTATAGCTGCTATACGATCTTCATATGCATCCGTTCAATTAATAGCCGGTCATTGTTATGTATTTGTCATTTACTGAATAAGATTTGGGGGTGATAGATGTTCTTTTGATGTATAGGATAGGATAAAATGTGACAAACCCAAAGATTGATAGTCGATTGTTTTTAAAAATGCTCTGCTGTAGTCCCGAGTGTTCGTTTTATTATTTACAATTTACTCGTATTATTACTCTGTATATTTTTTTAATTGTGAAATGTGATCGTGCGAATTTGGGGTGCTCCACAAGTTTATAATAGTTTACTTTCATTTTTTAATGAGGATCAAATCCTCTTCCTTTTTATATGAATATATAAAAATGACGTCGTTCAAAAGTCTCACTAAAACTCAAAACGTCTTGAACAATTTATGTATTTTTTTCTTTAGGGGTGGTTTAAAAAGAACAATAATGGAAAAAAAAATATAAAGAAATAATGGTAATTTTGTATGGAAAATGACACTTCGAGATTGTTTATTTGGATTTGTCATATGTGAAGGGGATACAAGTTCACCGACGCAGCTAGTACCTTATATTTCATTTTCTTTAAAAAACGTCGCCCCTCTTCTGTGTCGTGGGTGCAATTACAAACATATTACATGCACATACGCCCAGACCGGAACAAATTTCTGTAGGCCATACAAAAGATTTGTCCCGTACGGGAATCGAACCCGCGACCAGTTGCGCAATAGGCGATCACTCGACTTCTGCGCTAACCGCGTCGTCATTGCCATAAATGGGCACGAACACGGTACATGGCTTTATTATAAAAAGCACCCGTTACTGACTGATCTATCAACACACAGTTCAAACTTATTGCGCTGAAATTTGGCAAGCACTTAATTATTTTGACGTAGGCATCGGCTAAGAAAGGATTTTCCGTAATTTACCTCCTAAGGGGATAAAAGGGTAGTCCAAACTTCCTATGGAAAATACGATTGAATCGAACTTTTTCATTTGAAACTTCGCAGTAGTACTTCCGTATATAAATACGTAAAAACAGGTTTTACAAAAAGTACGAGTTCTCAACAGCTTTTACTTTTATCAAGGACAACAACATTGTTAGTATAAAACGCCTAGCTTAGCCCCAAGGACCGCTTGCCACTAAAACCATTAACTGATTCGTATCTGCATCCACAGCGAGCGCTGATTGTAAGGTGCACTGTAAACAGCGAGGGGTGCAGGGGATCCTGCCTTAATGATTTGATTGCAAACTCTATGAGCAGTTGCCGTAAAGTTTAGTGTGTAATTCCGCGCAATTGAATTGGAGTGGGTAATAAACTTGTTACCTGTGTGATTATTACAAAGTTGCCAATATGTAGCTATTATTACATGGTGTATTAAAATGGCGAACCTTCATCACTTAATTGGCTGCTTAGCTTAATGAGTTGTACTTTGTTTCACTTCAGCGATCGTAATATAGAAAAGATGAAAATTAAAAGATATAGATGGATGAACATAGGCTTTGAATATATCCTAGCTATTTAACGATATTTATTTAATAGTCATTCTGGACGCAATCCACTTTGTAACGTTTGTGTTTTTGCTTTTCGCTTGCTTCACATTAAAAAGTTATATTGTTTTACACATAAAATTTGTAGCATTGCGTGTAAAATGCGTTAAAAGAAATGAGCTATATAAATCACTAAACTGCAAAATTATTTTCATATGTCCAAGAGATCTAAAAGCGAGAACAGTGGTTTAATCGCACTATTCACATCGTTTTAACCGAATCTGCAGGCCTATTATGGATCTTTTATCATATAATATAATATGTATAACATGGTATAAATTTTGAGATAAAGAATAGAAACATACTTACACTTACAACACGGTAATACTATTACCGTGCTTACAATATCCTGAGAATAAAAGTACCTTTTACATCTGCGCAGTCCGCAGAACAAGAGAGCGATACGCTCGGTTACAGCAATACAAATACAAACGGACCGCGATGTTTTGTAGTTAGACTTTTTTCCGACACACTGTGCCAGTTCACTGTCACTAGGTTTACCAGATGTCCGGATTTTGACCGGACAGTAAAGTTGTCATTACGTTTGTCCGGTCAAGAAAATGTTTGCAAACCGGACAAGATTGCATCTCATGCAAACAAAACTTTATCAAAATCGTAGCATTGAGAAAATTAATAACAAAATGGATTTATTTACGGTTACTTTGCGCTGTGACCCCGGCACCGGACTGTGCTCCGAGTAGAATCGGGAGGCCCGCGATCGATCCTGCCATGTACCGATATGTTTTTCGTTTTACGAATTTCATATATACATTTATCTGACGCTCCTACGGTGAAAGAAAACATCGTGAGGATACCTGCATACACCTGCGAAGTAATTCAAAGGTGTATGTGAAGTCAACCAATCCGCACTGGGCCAGCGTGGTTTGACTAAGGCCTAATCGCCCTAACTAGTTAGGGTAGGCTCGTGCCCCTCGGTGGGGACGTATATGAGCTGTGCTAATGATGATGAATTTGGCATTCAAGACAAATGTGTAAACTGTCAACCTAGTTTGTCTATAAAAAATAGGAAAACTTGTTTATAGCTAATAATTAAAACCTTGTCCGGTTCTCATTCCAACACACCTGGTAACCCTAAGTGTCACTCGTGTACACTGTCGCGGGTAAAAAGCTTAGTCACGGTTTCTCGGACAAGAGCATCGCTGTCAAGACAAATGGTACTCGCCCCTCGGCGCTTCGGTAAATTAGAAGGTGGTGACTATTAGGCTGGTCATAGCTCGTTAACACGCGTAAATATTCAACGACAACACGGAAGATTAATGGACACCAGAACAACACAGTTTAATTTGTAACATGGACTGTATTTTTATACTATATCGTATAAAAAATATAACTAAGTTGTAAAAAGTAGGCTTTTATATGGTAAGTGGCTACATTCGCCTATTGTGGTTCCTGTCAAACTCTTAAATTCCCTGCAAGGACCGCAATGTTGCCAATTTGCGATGCGATATTATAAGATATGTACAGTCCCTAGTAATCTCGTTGTCTACCTTATTACCGGTCCGGAACCGGTCTGGTACCGGTCTTCAAACAGGAAAACAGAGATGCAAGCAGCGTTGCTTGGAGTCAAAAATAGGTAAGATGTGCAGATGGGTCTAGTACTTAGTCTGAATTGACAATTTTACGCAAATAGGGTATATTTTTTAAATTTTGTTAAAAATTATGCATAAAGCTCTGTTTATTCTGTTTGTGTGACGTATTGCATATTTCTTCATTGGCAAGTTGTTTATCATCAAAATATTTTATTTCGTTAATTAGCGTAAAAGCAGCAGTAGCTATGCTAAATTACTCGTAACTAACAACAAAGATTTTTAAAGAAAATGCAGGGCTCTATATAAAATTAACTTACAGCAATGAAAATCTGCGAACATCAAAACCGTTCATAATTAACGCTTGACTAATGAGATTATAAAGCTAGCTGCTACAATTAACCGCTGTCGTTTTTAGAATAAATACTAGAGATACAATGTTTTTTTTTGTATACACAAAAACCGAAACACGTGTATTATATTTTCGTTCATACTATCTACATACAAAAAATAAAATTTGTACAATGATATTGTTTTTTTTAATTTGTGTCGTTCTTCTAGTCAGTACCGGCCTTATTATGAACTCCGCGCGGTACTACCACGACCATACAACACCATGAAAGCGTACGACTGTGGTGTGAGCGCCACTGCGCCACAGAAACATGCGCGTACACGATGCAGTGTAAACGCCATCGGCTGTTTTACGTTATTGTAACTATAATCTATACAAATAAATAAAATTGAAGTGTCTGTTTGTAATGTCAAAATAACAAGTTTTTACTAAATGGGTATGAATGTATATCGGGTACCAATTACCAATAACAAAAAAACAATTTTTTTTTGTCTTTCTGTCTGTCTGTTTGTTCCCACTAATCTCCGGAACGGCTAAACCGATTTTGATGGGACTTTTATTAAAATATAGCTAATAATATAAGGTATAACATAGGCTACTTTTTATCAAGATCTTAAAAAATATTACCTACAAAAATAAAAATGCTGCCAAAAGTTACTATTCCACGCGGACGAAGTCGCGGGCACAGCTAGTTTGTAATAAAAATTAATTAAATTTGAGACTTAGTTTTAAAACTACTTTGATACTATGTACTTGCAATCGATATGTTTACTAACTTTAAACAAACGACAAGTTTTGTTTATACAAAAAGCGAGATAGAGCCGTGACTACGTGAGTAACTGCAAACACATCTCTGTGAAGAGTTAGAAAATGCGAAACATAACCCTATACCTTCCCACACATCCATACACACACAAACACACACACACACAACATAACAAATGAAAAAATGATGAATTATTTTAAAGTTAGTTTTAGTTCACGGCAAACAAAACAGTCCCGACTATTTGCGTTTTAAGTTGTCAATGAATGTCTTCCGTAAGTGATGGTTATTTGAATTTGAGTCTTGCACCGGCCGCCTTAAACTGGCGATGCATTTCGCTGCGTTGGGCGGTGCCACAGATAACGAGCAAGATCAAGCCGTTTTTGAGTTTTAGCGAGACTAACACACAGCGATTCATTTTTATATATTAGAAGACTAGTGGGCCCGGCAGACGTTGTCCTGCCCGATTACAGCGCCACCTACTGGGTACAATTGCACGCACGTATAAACCTTCCCTGGGCTTATTTAATATTCAAACACACAGAAAATTTCGGAAGAATCGGTCAAGCCGTTTTTGAGTTCTAGCGAGACTAACACAGCGATTCATTTTTATATATATAATATTGAATAAATACTAGTGGGATCGGCAGACGTTGTCCTGCCCGATTACAACACCACCTACCGGGTCTAATTGTAGGTACGTATAAACCTTCCCTGGACCTATTCAAAGACACACAGAAAATTTCGTAAGAATCAATCAAGTCGTTTAAGAGTTTTTGCGAGACTAACACACAGCGATTCATCTATAGGTACTTGAATAGGCTTCGAAACTACTGAACCGATTTTGATGAAAGTTGGTATAGGGGTAGTTCAAGTCCAGGGGAAGGACATAGGGTAATTTTCCTACGGGAAAAATCTGACGGGAAAATTTTTCCTACGGGAAAAGTTATTTATAATGCAAACAAAGTTGAATACGGTCAACTAGTTTTTATATATAAAAGAAAGATTTGCGCAAGCGCAACATTATCCAAGAAATTTCCTTCGAATTGATTGCGGACTTAGAGAGTGTAGCCCCTTTGAAACGTTCCCGCATTTCGTGACATTACCGACGATTCGTTACGAGGCTCCGGCTTCATTGTTCATTCGTATGAAGATTAATAGCTCGCTGTCACAGTCGAAAACGTAACGTAAATGTAGATATATTCGCAAACGTGTGGCGAAGCTTTTTCATACGAAAAAGTTAATTATATATATATTCCGTATATTCGTAAGGATGAGATAAAAATTGTTATGTCTTTTAGGGATATTTTTTACCGACTTCAAAATAGGAGGCGGTTTAATTCGTCGCGTATGTTTTTTGTATGTTACGCGATTACTCCGCCAGTTGTGGATCGATTTTCATTTTTTTTGTGTTCGATAGAGTATACTGAGGTGGTCCCATTGTCACCAAAGTCAGGATCTGATGATGGAATCCCAGGAGAATCAAAGAAACCCTTAAATTTTGCCCTCCGGACCCACCGTACCCCTGGCAATACCCCTGGGGGTATGGTGGGACTTAACCTTACCACCATAGAGATGTGTTCTAATACATGAATACATAGCTCCTCGCACAAGTTCATGTAGGCACGTCCAACGTGATTCGTGGTTTTTTCCGAAGCTATTCAAATATTTCCGTCTGGTAGTCATGAGCGAAGCTGATGATGGAAAATCCTTAACTTTGAGGAGTTAGAGGTCAGTTTGTAAAATACAATACGTACGTATTGACCCTTAGTTGTATTGTTTTAAGGTACTTCGTTGAGCTAGTGTTAAATTCACAAAGATAAAAATATTTTTTAACAAAAAAATTAAAAACCGACTTCAAAAACACTTAAAAGTACAAAATAATATGAGATGCTGCGAAACTGCATGCTTTTATCTTTTTATTTAACGTATGAGGTATAAAAGTAGGGACTGTTATGGAAAACAATATTATAAATCAAGTACTTAGTGTTGATAAAAATCTGAATTTGTATATTAATTTGAGCAATTATCAAAAAGAATATAAAGATTATATGGAACGAGTAAAATTATTTGAAAAAAACTTTTTTAAATACTATCTTTTATATTATCATAATATTGCATTGTTATGCGATATAGCTACATAATTATGTATGCAAAAGTGGATTAAATTTAACTTGCAAGATTTCATTACAGACACCGGACAGGTGAAAGTAAATAAAAGCTTGAAATAATATAAAATAAGATTTTTCGTGGTACAAATCAATGTACCTAAATTATAAATGACGTCAGTTTTAGTAGGTGTATATTGGGCATTCTAAAACAGTTTTCATCAAAACACCGCAAACGAACGGAGTGAGATTTGAGCTACGCTTCGCTGCGCTCTAGCTCCGCTACGCTCCGCAAATCTCACTGCGTTCGTTTACGGTGATTTGATGAAAACAGTTTGAGATTGCCCAATATACATTATACAGGGTTAAATTATTCATACCATTAAATTGTAATTTTTGATAAATAAAGAGTTATGCGAGTATATTGAATCACCATATTTGTTTTCATTAATAAAACGCAGAAATTTTTGTTAAAAATATTTTTTTATTATAAAGCAAGTAACAAATATCATCATAGCTAAACTAGAACAATACTTTAAATACAAATTTTCATTCAAGTACAATTTACTGAAGTCATAAATTACATGTGCTTAAGTACCACTTTTTTATGAATAAAACATTCCTTAGAGCGCACTCTTTTTTATGAGTTATACAATTGAAGTTAGCTCCACCTTTAGCATAACTATTGCGCAATGTTGCAAAATTAGGACAACCTTTGCCTTCAACATTTATCAAAAAGCAGTCAGAACACAAATCTTTAATCCATTTTTGCTTTTCAACACCTTTCATTATTATGGTTTGGTCCTTTAAAATTGGAATAATTAATCTCTTAAATTCTCTGAAATCTATATTGCCTTGACTCCAGTATATTCCTCTGTTGCATTCAATCCAATCGACTGCTCTTTTTTCTTCAGCAGATAATTTTAGATACGAATATGGAGGTTTTATTAAAAAGACTTGCGTAAACTCTTTTGTGGCTAACGCAAATTCCTTAATAATAAAATTATTTTTGCAGTCTTTGAATCCTTGAACATCAACAAAAAGTATCGAACTCTTATCAGCACTCATTGTTTCGTTGTATTCCACTGTTTAACATAAAGTTGAAGTTTGTTCTTTCAAATACCTTTTGATTGCACTTTATTTAGTTAAGATATTTTCTTCACAATATTGCTCAGAGGTTTGTACTCAAAAATGCAGTCATTTAAAATCAAGCAATATGCTGCTGTCTGATCCGGGATTTCTTGGTCTGTTTCAATCTCCACTCTGACATCGATTGATCCCTTTATCATTTCTTGTTGGTGAGAACAATCAATAACAAATAATGGGGCAACGTCTCTGAATTCCTTCAAGCTCATCAACGGCTCTGGTCGCCGTCCATGATAAGACTGTTGGAATCTTGCATATTGTTCGTATAATAAATTAAATTTATCCTCTGAGAAACTGACATTCAATCCTTCATAAGGGTAATACGATGAATTTAAATATACTTTTACATCTCGTACATTGCAGTGATCGAACTCTGCCATTGACATTTCCGCATTGTGTTTGCGATTGGTTTGCAAGGCTATAATAACGAATCTTGGTTTCTCTATCTGTGACGAAGTTTTGATAGACCAAGTGTGTTTACGTGTCTTCGGTAATAATGGATATTCATACAAATCCCAATTTCGAAATGCTAGTGTAATAGGCCTGTCCTTTTCTAGATGTTTCAACAAATTGATTCTTTCACGATCTGATACTTTAACGTGCGGAACTCGCCAAACAACTTTGCTAATAGTTATATCTTCGACCACCTCTCCGACATTTAATTTCAAAGCATTGAGATTCGTATTGCTTCTTAATAGCACCAATTCATGTTTGGAGTTAATTATAACTTTTTCATAATCTTCTGCAAAACCTAAAATTTTCTTCAACGGCACAGAAGCCGAAAAAATTCCTCCGTTAAGATTGTTTGTACCAGAAGTTGACCATCCCCATACACGTGAGCATTTAGATTCATTATCATTTAACGAGAGGTACGATTTTATTGTTGTAGTTATGCCAGCATTTTTTATTTTGTCTATTTCTATTCCGTTTAACTCATATCGAATATCTTGAAATAAATATAGTATTGGATTGTTGATAAAATACACATTTGATATTTTTTCTTTAGTCGAACTATTATAAACATTGGCTTTACCCTCAATATACAAAGTGCTGAGTGAGGGTAACAGACATAGATCTTGTTGATTAATAGGTATTCTTATTTCATCATTCTTGTTGAAACTTGTTACGTACGGTTTATAAGAATGATATTCGAAACTTTCAATACTATTGTCGTATGATGTTGATTGAGATATATTTAAAATATTCATTTTAACAAGCCAATCAACTTCAAAAATTCCTTATTGTTTTTGGTGAGCTTCTTTTTTATGTGAAGCGGTGTGCTTTTATGAGGTGATCTTCTAGTACTAACTGGAATGCAAGCTGTGTCATGATTTTTATTGAAATTTATCATTTTTACAAAAATGTAGATACAGTTGTACTTCTTCGTCTCGTAAATTGATTTGTTTATTCTCGGCGTCTAATAATTGTATAGTTATTGCACTTATAGAACTTTTATTTACAGGAAAATATATTAGATTTTTCGGCACTTCAATGATCCGATAACCAGGTGGTACGTTAGGAACAAACTCGTGAATAATATGACTTGCAGATCCGTTCACGAATGACCCACTAACTACGTCGCATTCGATGCGCACAATGGTTGTTGGCAATATACTGACAGGATACAGAGATTCGGTCCTTTTTAATGCCTTTATTGTTTCTCCACCAAAACCTAAAATCCTTCCAAGTGAGTCACTTTTGTTGAAATGAACATCTTTAGTACAAAAAATTGTAGTTTTTAAAGTATTATTATTACAAGTTAATTTTAACATTGCATTTCTAATGTATGTCTTTAAATAATCACAGATATCTTGAAGTTCATAAGCTCCTTCAGGTATTTCGATTACTTCGTTATCGTCATAGTAGAATTTATTATTTCTTTTATCTATGTTGGGTATAGAATTAAATGTTGAAAAATACAACAATCCACACTCATAGTATCCACTTAATTCCAAAGTAGGTGAGTAGTTTGTTATCAGAGAGGATCCTTTTCCAGTTATAGACACAGTGAAAGACATTTTACTACTGATAAAGAATTTTATTTCAAGCTTTATATAAATGTGTTTTCCAATACTCCTTTAAAAATTTTATACAAAGGTGGCCGCAATTAACAGAGTCAAATGTTTGATATTGCTCATAGTTATAATTTAAAGAAACATTTCTTATGTAATCAAGTAGTTCTAACGGAGGTTTCAGATTACCAAAACTATCAAAATATTCAGCATACTTATTTTCTTTCACGTAGGCTACCCAATGTGTTCCAATGTTATTTGAAGTATCTAAATTTATAATACCGCATTCTATCTTCCTAGGTTTTGAGGGCAACGTATCCCTCATGAAAACACCACGAAAAAATGGAATATCACTAGCATGTTCTAATATATCCCAATTAGTTAATGCCCGCCTAGGTAGCCGCTTTATTAGTTTTTTGAGGGTTTCAAATATAGACCTGCACCCTTTTTATAAGGTCTAATATATAATCCTTTTCCGAGAGCAACCGCCTCCATCATCTTATTATGTCGTTCCGATTCTTGAAGAGCTTTTTGAGCTGCTTTTGAATCATTAACCGCTTTTGCTATGCCAGCTGCTCCACCAGCCAGTGAACCTAAAGCTGATAATCCCGCGAAAATAGGAATTAACGGTAACAGTCCTCCACATTTTGGAATAGGAATACAACGAGGTAAACTCATTTTATTTTTATTTCTAAATAGTTTTTTTGCAGCGGCGACCGCATATTTAATAGTAGAATTTGTGTCTTTAGATTTTATTTTTTTAAATTTAGATTTGAGTTTTTTCACAGCCGTCATAAACGACCAAGCACCTGCACCAGCTCTTAATTTGGCCTTCATAGCATTTTTTACTATCCATGAAGCAATTTTTTCTTTCTTTCCAGCGTCTTTTGATTTCAATCTTCTTTGAGCCATATTTAATAGATCTAGATCAGCTTTGTGCCTTACGTTAGCGTCGTTGTTTATGTAAGCAATATCGTGGTGCATACAAGCGTTATCCAATTTATTAATTCCTCGCTGACCCTTAAGTAATCGTTTCTGAAGCTTTGTGCCGGGTCCGCAATATTGGTAGCCCGGTAAATGTAACTCAAACGGAATCTTATTTATTAAGCTGCTTATGATACCACTTCCTTTCTTCATTGATAAACAAAAAGTGAATCAATAAAGATATCTTGAGCTATTTTATATCATAAAACCAATTTATTCTTATCAACCCAACTATTTTCGCTATTACTTAATCCTAACCATTTTACAAACAATTTGTTTCCTTTTCTTTTTATAACCTTTTCAATGAGGTATAGGTCTGGAAACTTAGTTTTTTGTAACTCGTATGCATAAAATGAGCCGAGGATTCTTTGATTGCGTCTGTCCTCTATTTGATAAGTTGTTGGGTTAGTGTGATTAACTTTTACTATACGAAATATTTCGGTGGACCAGTTTGGCGTATAGCCTTTGTAAAAATCTGCTTTATATCTACTTATGCGAACATAATCACCAACACGAAATGTATATCCCCGACTTGTTTTATTCTTTTGAGAATTCATAATATAACCTTTGACTATAAGCTCATTTACTTTGTTAACTTTCACAGGCTTAAATTTTGTTATTCTATGCAAAGTGTTATTGTAGTGTTCTACAACGTCCTTTAAAATATTTTTATACCATTGGTAATTTCCGTTCAAACTAAATAGTTTGTAAAGGTGAGATTTAATTGTTCTTATAACTCTTTCTACTATAGATGCTTTTTTAATAGAATATGTTGAATAATGATTAATATTATACTTTTTCATTAATTGTTTAAAATTATCATTGAAGAATTCTGTGCCTAAATCAGTTTGTAAATTTTTAGGTTTTCGTAATGATGTAGTTAAAATACTTTGCATTGCATCTGTAACATAATTTTTCGCTTTTGATTTTAAAGGTCTGATCCATACATATTTTGATAAAGTGTCAATTACGATAAGAATATATTTATACCCTTTATTAAACTGTGAATATTTTTGCAAATCTATGAGGTCGGCTTGCCATAAATCATCTATTCCTTTTATGATCGTACATCGCCGGGAAAAATTCCTTCTTGCTGCTTTGTGAAGCTCATTCACTATGTCTTGTTTGCTCATTATTATCTGGTTTCTCTTGAAGCATGTGATCAATTTCTGTCCTTGTGTAAAACAAGGTGGCTAGCTTATTAAGTATTGAACTTTCAAAATCATTTAAACGAATATTTACATCACTTAAAATATTAGTTCTTAGTTCGTGTGTCTTTTCATCCACGTAAGCTTTATTGGCGGCTTCGTCATCATTGCCTGGCGATATAAGCCCTTTTAATCTTGATGATTTTAAATCATATTCACCTGTTTCTGACTTCACTAATGTATCGTTGAGATTTCCAATATATTCCTCTAATCGTAAACGTTTATGAACGTGATGACCAAATTTATCTACATTCATTTCCGTATCTATGCGGTGTTTGCTGTATAACTACTGATCAGTTTTTTAAAATTAGGTTCCTTATATTTGGTGTTTTTAATGATGCCTGCTTCGTACAGCTCTTCTATAATCGCAATAATTTCATTATCTAAGCCGGTATTGCCAGCATCACGAGATGCAAACAGTAATTTCAATCGATCTACTAATTCATTTGGATCATCCCAATAAACGTAATCTATATCTTTCTTTATACTTTTTAAAAGATTTATTCCTTTTCCTACCGTAAGACTTTCTGTGCTGTCATACTTATTTCTAGAGAACTTAAACAGTGGTTTAATAATATGCATGTACTTAAACCCTTTGTTACTATTAATTGGCTTGCGTGGATCACAATTACGCCTATGTGCATTCGTTTCTATTAGAAGCTCTTTATAATTTTGCAAATCTTCATCTGTGATAACATCCAAATTTGGTGTCTTTTCAAATAGTAATTCTTTTAATCCAAGAGTTTTGTTTAAACTTCGATTTCCAATTTTTATAATTTTTCCGTCGTCGAAAACACGTGTTTGGCCGAGCATAAGTTTTCCTCGTTCATTTTTTATTCCAAAAGGGATATTTGCGTCGGGTGAAGCACACCACGATAAACTATTAAGTGAAACATTTGGTGATGATTGAAAGGACTTAAAGGAAGCATCACTCATATTATTGTTGTCAGAAGGTGATACGACAAGGGTTTTTTCGGAATTAAATTTTTTATAGAACTGTTGTTCCTCTTCTTCATTAAAATCGTCATCAGAAAAATTTGTTGCCTCGCTGTCATTATGTTTATTTTTTTTTATTGTATAATGTTCAAACTCATCCTCATCTTCATGAGAAATTTCATTGTTCTTAATGGCTATTTGTTTCAGTGGATCGGTTATAGGTTTGAATATGGATTCCAGAGTGGCATCATTTGTATTTTTCATATCCTTTATCATTTCAACCTTTCTTTTTACAGCAGCTGCAGCTTTTACAATTTGTTTTTTAAGTTGCTTTTCCATTTTGACAAGGATTCCGTTCAATGCAAAATCCAGAGTAATAGTGATTGTGTATTGATGAAACAATAACTTATGTATATTAATCTACTACTACAAAAGTATCGAATGCCATCCTATAACATCCTTTATTTCTTTCGCAGTCTTTATTGATCACAACATAATTAAATGGTTTATTCCAAATAGTTGAGCACATTTCACGGAACTGAGACCACGACATATCTGAACCTACATGCTCATCGTAAACGTGTTTTAAATTTACATCGTCTTGTTTAAATAAAATAATGAGGTTAGAATTGTCCCTTATAAGTTGTTTAGGTACTTTACTGTATGTTTGGTTAATGTAAAACAATCAATATTCTTATGTCGACCCATAGCAAAATAATCCCGAATGCTATTTTGGTTTTCACAAGCTACGTCGTCGAATATTATAATGGAGTTTGGCAAAGCTTCGTGTGGGTTTATGATATCATTATTATGGTTATATTTACTATAAGATATGTCTGCAACTAAATCTAATACTTTTTCTAAGAACACATATTTTGGTTGGTATAATGATTTAGAATATACATATAAGTTACGAAAACGTGCACCATTCTCATGTAATAACAAACCTATTACTAAGTTTGTCTTGCCGCAATTTGATGGTCCACAAACAATACATCGTATAGTGCTCGGCAATAAGTTGCCATGTCGCTTTGCTTCACATAATGATGCAGGACAGATATTATAATCTAATTTTAACGTTTCCTTTTGTTTGAGGAACTTCATAGCAACTTGTCCGTTTTGATTCGTGGTTTTTAACAAAATGGATATAACACTTTGCGTTCGTAATAATAAGAGAACTAGCAGTATATTTACTTGTAAGTGCACTCACTCCACCATATAGACTAAGCATTCGACGGCGGTAACAATAGCAAGGAGTAGAAGAATTTGGATACTGTTACCACTCATTATATTAAGTTATTGGACGTGTCTAGAACACACAATGTTAAAGCATCGAGAAGAATGGAGAGAGAAGAAAGAGCTCTCACCCCTCTCGAATCGTGCAATAAAAAATGATATGAGTAAGGAATCGATGCTTAAAAATAAACATTGTTTAATTACTTGCATCCCTACTTTAACAAAGTAATACACTGCGTTCTTTAATAAATAAAACTATATTTTTAATTTTATTACCATTATTTTAAACTATGTATTTGAATTCTAATAAATTTTATCTTAGATTTATTTATAGAGGTAATTCTGAATGAATGTTTTTCAAAATATTTGATTACATTATAGAGGTGTTAAAATAAAAACAAATATTTTCATACAAGTCTTTTTATTTTTAAATAATATTTATTGAAAACAATACAAGACTTAAACTAACATAACTATTTAAAATAACATAAGTCTTAGTTAGTAAAATTTATAAGCATTACTATAATTTTTCAGAAGAATAATGTTGTTGAAATAATGTATCTCCGTGAGTGTACACGTAACTAAAGATAGTAGGTACGCATCTAGCACATAAGAGAATTTTAATATACATCTACAAATGTTTTAGGTCAGCAATAGTTATTTAAAAACTATAACTGTAACCACATATTTTCTTAGAGATATTAGTTATAATATTTTCTGCTTGATCCATTATTGGATCAATATGCTCGGTTACCACATATTGTGTTTTTATTAATGGATCATTGCTGGTTGATTCCAGATCTAATATTTCTAATTTAATTAATCGCCGCCCTTTAGTAGGTATTGTTTTAATTAAATAAGAAGGTTCGTTCCCCTTCGTATTCTGCAGTAACTTGCTTCTCCTCTTCATGGGCTTCTTTTTATTAAAAAGACTTAACCACCTTGGCATGCAGCGGTGAATCTTTAGCATTCCAATGTGGAAATTCTTCAGAGAAGCCCTCCAACATATCTTGCGCATTTTGCTCAAAGCAAGGAGGATAATCTTCTGTTGCCTCCTTGCTTATGAGTAGCGACTGCGAGATTTCTTGGGTATTCTGAAATTTAATTTATTATGCAACAAAAATAATTTCACATCGAAGAAATTATTGATATAGTGGCGGAGGTAGAAGAGTATATCTAGGATCCACAAGGAGGCTGACTATCTTATACGGAACCGATAGAATATGAGAATCACGATAACAGCATCACAACCATAAGGTTTTAACAACAACATTATCTTCCAACTAAATCAAATATACAAATAAACATTAACTAGTGATCTAACCACTACACAAGAAAAGAGTTTGAAGAAAAATAATTTATACGACTTACCATGATGTATTTGGGTGACCGTAGTTGTCACTTGATTAATTATGTGTGAAACAAATTTTAAAAACATTCGACTTTAATAGCTATTTATAGTGTAAATATAATGCTGACATAACAACAAAGCATTCGCACGGAATCGCAATTGGACAAATTACTAATGAACTATAAGTTGGAATACCTAAATCAGCAATAACATGTCCCAACCAGTTTCGAATTGTTCATTGCGTGTGCTATTTTATTAATAGTTTTATATTTTATGGATTATGAAATAAAAAAAAACATGGTAGCTGGTTTATAACGTTATATATTTTCATCGTTACAATACACCATTAAGTATTTGATTAAAACTAGGTAATTAATTTACCTATTTACCATTAAAAAACAATGTATAATACTATTAAACAAATAACTGATGGATAACAATATTAAAATTAAATAACTTTACAATATAAAGTGCCGTGTCGGTACATACTATACAATTTCATGTATGTTTTTATTCTATTAACTTATTCATTACTTAAGCCATATAATAAATAAATAAATAGATGATGGGGTAACATATTTCTCAACTTACAATTTGATTCATGATTACCATTAAAATAATAATAAACTATACAATACGGTGCTTCTAAAGAAAAACTAATGATATTAAACTAAACTATCCCAGTGACCCCATGATAAAGTAGAAATTTTGTTTTTTAATATGATACGTTTATCGTCATTACCTGACAAAGCTATTTTGTTTTGTTCTTGAGTAAATATTTCGTGCTTAAGAGATTTAAATATGATATTTTTTTTCTTCAAAAATGTATTTTCATTTAATACCTTGTAATAATCTTTATATTGTACATCTTTTAATACTTGCTTCTGTATGCCTTTTGCTTTTTTTAATTCATCTTCTGCCGTTTTAATACAGTATAACTTGGACCTTAATCCTACAAACTTCGAAATCAAACTTCCTCCTAGCTCATCTTTAAAGAGACCTGGCACCTTTTTGTTCCAACTAGGAATGTCGTATACGTTATTTACAGAATAATTACTAGTGTCGAAATAGGGAAGAAAATTTGATTTTAAATCAGCATAAAAATCTTTACTTTCTATTGAATACAAAAAACTATCAGTATCCGTATAACAAAGTTTTAACTTTTCCTTATAAAAAGGCTTCATAATAGAATAATGAAAATCAAACATGTGACTCTTAGATATTTCCAAAACGGAAAAACCAATGTATATAGGTTTATCCAAAGTGATTGTTTCAGGCTTCATTTGAATGGCTACCAAGTTTTCAGTGAAAATTGTAACACTGTGAAAATTTGGTCGAGCTATCATTTGCTCTGCACAGAAACTTTTCTTTGTTTTGTTACTATCATCATTCCACTTATTGACTAATTTCACATTAACCCTCTTTTCTGTGTCTTCTAACGTCTTGCCAAATATACTGTTGTTAAGAAGTTTGAAGAAATCTTGTTCAAATGTAGATTTAGCTTTTTTTCGTAATTCAGTATTCATGTCAATATACTGCTTTAAATAAGGACTCTGATTAAATTGAATAACTCTATGTATTTTTTTTAACAACAAACCATGTTTTATACATGTTTGCAGATGAGCAAAATGTATGACATAGAAATATTTATCGTATAAATTTGGAATCAATTTTGAAGTTTTAGAACCTGGCGGAGTAAATTTTTGAGCACAGAATGGAAAATCGTTATGATCATTATGCAAATGTTCGGGGTATTCTAAATCTACTTCTAGTATATAACCAGTGTCTCCGTTAGTTGGCACATTTATAAAATCTATTCCAGCGATTTCCAAGTCATTCAATAACTTAAAATTGGAATGAGGCAAATAAGCACACATTGCATATCCATAGAGATTATTACAATCGATATAAATTAGAAAGTTATTACTTTTTCTTGGATCGTAAGTTTTTAAATACTTGTTATTGGCTTTTGAATACCTTGTCGAACATAAACATATTCCACCGCGAATACCTTTTTGAATCATTCTAATTATTTCCAGGTCGTGTATTAATTCTAATTTAACATCTGTTTTTAATAGCATGGCATCAAAACTGAGACTCGGTGCTGTAACATAAAAGGCTGGATCTAATTTATAATTCATCTTACATGTCTGGCGAAAACTTTCAAAAACGTCAGCTAATAAAAGAACATCTGACTTAAGATACAAGTCTGTGTATTCACCGAGATTCGATAATTCAAACGTTTGCCAGACTTTTTTTGCATGATCATAATCTACTTTAGATATATTACTATTGCGTAATTTGCTGAAAAAGAACTCCTGAGGCGGAAGTACTTTTTCTTCGTATGAACTCCAAGTAGTCATGTATTCATATGGATACACCCCTTTTCGTTTTATTAAAGCAAAATGCTCACGAGAAGGAAAATAACGCCGCAGATGTTTAAAGTCGTCATTTTTTAAGTTTGCGACAAGTTTCTCTAGACTTGTGCCTAAAAATTTAAAAGAATCAACAAATCGAACAGGTATGATATCTTTATCATTAATTTGAAAAATTTTTGTAAAAGATATGTAGTTTTCCTTATTTCTTGCTATTACTTGTATTTTTCCTGATAGTTTTCCCAACTGTCGTATAAAAAGATGACTGTCATAACCCGCTAAATTATGAAAAATATAGGAACAAACTTAGGCAAACAATATCTAATATTGCAATAAGAATGAGCTGCACCACGATACCGTCCTGTAAGATGGCAATGATCTTTAACTTTATCGTCAAACAATATTTTATCACAAAGAAAACAATTTGTAGCCCGAGCAAAGTTCGCTTTGTCTTCATTTGTTAAACAAATAGCCACTGGCGACTGCAAAACGTTATTAATATCGGTTATATCCAATAATAGACTTTCTAAAAACTTTTCTACACAGGCTGGACCTCGATAAGATACATATTTATTACGCGACTTATCATAAGAACACACAACGTAATAAGCAAATGCTGATGGTACGTGTTTTTGCAATATCTTTGTACAGCCTGATCCAGAATCGAGTTCAGTTGGTTTTAATAATGATTCAAAATCTGCGTATAAGACGAAGGGCATGTCATGCATTCGCTCGTAATGATTAAATTGAATTCGTGTTCCATCACCGGGTAATATTGTCGATACACCACCACAAACATGAGCTTTCAGTTTATCATTACTATCAAAGAATATCATACAATCCTCGCATAAATATATTTTAGAATGATGTTTAGTTAATTGAAGACGGAGTAATTTAGATAAATCTTTAATAAGACAGTAATGGGTGCGTTTTCTGTTTTCCAGGAAAAGCATATTAATGTGATGATCTTTGCGAATCTCGCTTTTGTATAAAGGTCCAACAATGTTACCATTCTTTTGAATGCCGTAAATATTAATACTTATGCGAGGATTATTCTTTTCAAAAACTTTGATGTCCGCAAACCCAACTGGAAAAATCATATTTTTGATATTGAGTACATTTTTAAAGTGTGGGTAAGCTGACGTTCGATGTGCGTTTCTGTTTATAGGAAATAGTGCTGCCATGACACACCATAAAAAACAATAATTATCAGAATTTTGAATGTTGGTACATGCTCGTTTACATTTTATGGACTTTGGTAATTCTATAAAACTGGAGCCTCTTAACGGGTTATATTTGTTTATATTTACTTCTAGATATAGGCTTTGTAAATAGGCCCACCCACTATCTCTTTCTTCAAATTCTTCAATTTTTTTACAAATTAAGTGAATAATTTTTGAAAACATATCTTCAAAATTGAAGTTTTGATGCAAGATGAAGTTTTCCGTTGCAAATGACTTGATTGAAATCGAATCATACTTACTAAGCAGAAAGAATTCACAGAAAAGTTCAAAATTAGCTTTAACATTAGTGTGAGCTTGAATTTTCGCTATGAGCAATAGGCGTACGCGAGAGCGCAAGTGCCATAAAAACTCGGCGGGCAGGCGAACACGCGCACTATCATGACCCTCATCTTGATATCGAACACGGTACGATGCTATACGATTACGAAAAGCGCTATGAACTTTTTCAACCCCCTCACTATCAACGACCGAACTGTTGTTCTTATGTAAAATACTTTTCAAATGTGCAGAGAAAACTTTGTTATTTACGGATACGTCACAAACTGAACAGAAAGTAGACCTCGACATTATAATTTGGACAGTACAAATTCTCAAAGTTAAAGTAATAAAGGCTTAAGTATGTAAGTACCTAATCTTTGAGTTTGCTAACGATAAACAATAAGTAAACCAGCTAAAACATAATTTACGCAGAGAGAAACAAAAGAGAACCTATTTTTTAACTTTATCTTTATAAAATATCCCCTCTGTGGTAAACTTTGCCTTAGCTAATTTTACAAATTTTTTTAATGCGTAAAATTCTGGAGATTCTGCTTCGCCTTGCAAGCGTACCCAAACGATAGCGCGCTCGCACCGGTCAAGGCCGCTGAGATTAGATACCTCCTTCTGGTTGTAGAGGCGTAGCTCCACTAGCAAGTCGCCGTCGAGCTGTGCAGTCCGACGCGTTACACCACCAGGTACTCGGCGTGTCAGGATACTGGTGGTCTTGTTTGGCAGGTTTGGCGGCCGCGAAACCTCGCTGTCCGACTCTGAGTCGAACAACCACTCAGAAGTATTGGACGACGATGTATTCTTCACTTCTGCACTCTTCGCCTTCGATAGGCACTTTATCGCCTTGCTTCTCTTCTTGGGACTAGGGAGATAGAAAAAGGATACACGATTATTGTACACATTAAACACTTGAAATTTAGATATATGTAAATATAGCAATAAAAGTACCTGATGTCTTCGTCGTCGGTATCAAAGAAAAGGTCAGATTCACAGCTCTTCTTGGCTGACCTTTTGTTTTGCTTGCTATCCGACCTGAAAATAGTAAATGTCATATTAGTATTAAGAGTGGTTACAAGAAAACGAGTTGAAGATTCACATCTTCAATTCATAAGATAAAAAAAATATCATCATCATCAGTCAATCAGCATGCCACTGCTGGGCTTGATGGTCCCTCGTGAAGACAGCACTTGGAGAGGTCACGTCATATACAGCCTGGTCCAACGGCTCAATTTGTTGAAGCATGAAGATGATCAACCACTTATAGACAATTAAAGAATAGATATAAAGTATAGCAATAAAGTATAAAAACTTACGAACATTTTTCAGCTGTCTTGGTCTTGAGATTTTTTGATGAGGAGGTACTGAAGCACTGTTAGTGGTCAGAGATAGCACTGGAGTGTACTGTGACTACAGTTTTTCCGGATTTTATATAAGAAAAGTGCAATGCAAGTAATAATTTTACTGAGGTTCTCAACCTATACCTTATCTTTATAATCATTTTTATTTAACATGACTAATCTAAAAAAGAATGCTCATTAATTTTTATATTGTTAAATAAGTAAGTAATATTATAAAATATTATATATATAATCATAAAATTATTAATTTCCGTCCAAATCATATCCACACAAAATATTTATAAGAAAACAAATATGCATTCACGGATATGATGTCTATACGTTATCGAGAATCCTAATGCATTCACTTCCACTTCCATGGTCAGTGTTCGTTTTTCAAACACTAAAGAACTGACACTTTATTTAGAGAAAATATTTTTTTTTTCGTGATTTTTTTATCACACCGCGCGTTTTAGGCAAAGGAGACGCGAAGCGCTCTGGGTACTATGGTACCCGGGACGTGTGAGTGGAGCAGTTCTCAGGTCTGCAACAAAATTTTTGATCCGCAGTTGCGTATGATCCAAAAACGGTCCGATCATCGGCTGAACTTCGTCAGCTATATAAAAAAAAAGTACTTACGTAGCAAGAAAGAAACAAAACGACGAACTGACGCAATTACGTGTATTGGATTTTTATTTTCGAGGTAGTAGTAAATCGTTATTCAGCATCACAACATCTAAGAGAAGATTATAGTTTGGTAGTTTACTTTCAAAAAGTCGGTTCCATACTCGAAATATAAAACTTAATAACGTTTTGCACCTCTGACTTTCATGATATTTAGCAAAATTTGATATTTACCCATAATTCTACCAATGTGCAATATGACGCGGAAATAATCAGCAAATTAATTGTTTGTCGTTTATTTCCACAAACTTGCAATACAATACTGTGCATATACAGCAAAATAGTTGGTAACCGTTTAATTCTGCTGATGCAGAAATCTCGTGTAAGGCTGCATGCTCCAAATTTTTTTTCATTTCGGGTTTATTATATTTATTTAAATTATACATGTACATACATATTTACAATTACTAACGAATATTATCTCCAAATTAAAAAGTCTTCTTTATAATAACGGATGCGATTTCTAATTTTCATTTTTCGATACTACTATTTAAAACAGATAAACAATAGGTATATCGTTCTATTAGGCGAACCGAATGTATTTATAGCATAACGATATTGATACGACATGAGGACAGAACCATAGAAGTTTATGAAAATTATTGTAATAATACATAGGTGGTATTCATCGGCAGCATCTCATACACGTTCCCACCGCACTACCCTATTTAATTAGGATGTTAAGACCTTAGTCAGCCAAGGTAGGTAGTTAAAATGTTCTTAATATTTTTTATATTTTCATTTTTTAAATTATTGGAATATTTATTTTCTATTTTTTATTCGTGTGATGACTGGAACACTTCTTTCAGGGATTAGCCCGCCCTTTTAAATATTTTGTAAAAATCAACAATTTTATACTTTGTTTTATAATAAAGAATATATTTAATTGAAGTAATTTAATAAACAAATAAAAGTATTAACGTGTGAAAGAAGCCTTATTATTTGAGTAAGCACTCGTAACTGGATATATGAATAATGTGCAATAAATTTATTGCTGATAAATGAATTTCGTGGGAATGCTTTGAAACTGTATGGCAGGCAGAGTGTAGAACGGTACTTATCCGAGAGTTGAGTCCTGAAGCTACGAAACCTCAACCTGTTTAATTTCTGTTGTTATTGCACTGCTACCTAGTTGAATGCCTTAATATTCTGAGATAGAAAACCTTGAAAATGTGTCTAGTAAATCGCAATCAATCAAAAGTATACTGTTTACAGTCAAACAACACAACACAATAGAAACATTATGAAATGAAATGAAATAAAAAATCTTCTTTTCCATTTAACCCTATATAATGTATATTGGGCAATCTTAAACTGTTTTCATCAAATCACCGTAAACGAACGCAGTGAGATTTGCGGAGCTAGAGCGCAGCGAAGCGTAGCTCAAATCTCACTGCGTTCGTTTGCGGTGTTTTGATGAAAACTGTTTTAGAATGCCCAATATACACCTACTAGTTTTTGTCGGCTTTCCGGCTACCCCATAAGAATCTTACTTGCTATGCCTGAGATTTTGTGGCACCGAAAATAAATCTCCGGCTGTACACCAAAGATCATTTCGAGGTTTCCTGTATATTTAATTTATCGCCGGCTCCGTGGTCACGAGACAAAGGGAGAAAGTCCTTTTTTAAACATTTGGACGTTCACCTTTTTTTATTTACATTATGTATTTTGTAATAAATCGATGGATTTAATTGTAATTCACATTTTATAATATATCCTCAAATTTACTTTTCCAAATTCTAAATTAAACTTGCACAAGTTGGTCACTTTGGCTCTAGTTTCGGCATTAACATTTTCTATTGTTTGACTTTTTTATATCGTGTAATAAATTTCGGCCCGTTAAAAAATCCTGTATCAAATCGGAGGAGAGTGGGGAAATGGGGACTTTTATTTTTCCCCAATTTTCTCGACAGAGAATACACATAACATCACATGGATTTAAAAAAATTTAATGTGATGTTGTGTGTGCTTTTGAATTCGATCTTTATTATGTTGTAAAATTATTGAAGATTGTGTTTAAAGCTAACAGAGTGGTTATGATCTATACAAATAAATAAAATTGGAGTGTCTGTTTGTTATGTCAAAATAACAAGTTTTTACTAAATGGGTATGAATGTATATCGGGTACCAATAACAAAAAAACAATTTAGAAAATTGTCTGTCTGTCTGTCTGTTTGTTCCCGCTAATCTCCGAAACGGCTGGACCGATTTTGACGGGACTTTCACTAATAGATAGCTAATAATATAAGGTATAACATAAGCCACATAATTCAAAATGCTGCCAAAAGTTACTATTTCACGCGGACGAAGTCGCGGGCACAGCTAGTTTCCAATAAAACATTACGAGTTTGTAATGCTTTATTTTTAAAGTTCAAATGTACATAGTTACTGTCAAAAACTAGTTTTCAACAGTATATGTATATTCGATCTATAAAATTTCAAATAAGTCTAACGGCCGGTTGCACCAAATTTACGTTTTACTATTAAATATATGATTTGTGCCGTACATTCAACCTTTTTAAGCGTAAAGGATAAAGTAAAACTACAATTGAAACTAGATTATGGTGTAATTCTTACATATTTAAACTGTTACTTTTACGAAATCGTAAAACGTAAATTTGGTGCAACCGGCCGTAAGCCTTATCAAGTATATTTTTACTAAACTTGGCTTACATGCCATCAGTATAATATCGAACATATATCGCAACAACGTATAAGGCGTGCTTAATGGAACTAGACCATGGACTCAAGTGTAAACAAACACTCTCACGTCACGCGCAGAAAAAATGTTTGAACAAATTTGTACAGCGTTATCGGTGTTTTGGGTGTAGCACGTAGGAAATCTGTCGTAAAGCAACATGGCTGACGGCTGAAGTTTGATTAGTATAAATCGAGATGACGTCGAGGAGCAACGAAGTGATGCTACGAGATAAGACACGCGACGCGTGCTCTTTTCCTTGCTGAGATGGGATTTTCTTTAGCCGATACACTATACATAGCACATTAGAGCCTCGATTAGATAGAAAGAGACATGTACCTATATAGACATTGCTTGCGAAAAACATAGATACTATAGATAGCTATAAACACTTTATTTTGCATAATAAATAATTGGACAATACACGTAAAAACAACAAAATAGGCAACCTTTACTTGGAGAAACATACTAGGTTGCTGGTTAAAAAAACAAAAAATATAAACTCACTAATGAAACTCACATAATTTAAACAATAAAAAAATATGGACACATTAAAGAAAAAAAGGAAATCATACAAAAAACTACATCTTACAAAATTATAATAATAATGCATCTTGAAAGGGTTAATATATAGGGTTAAATTTGAATTAAGGGCCATATTTAAAATGGGTATGTAGAGATGTTATTACGATTATTATTTTTAACACAATATTTTTCGAATAACATGTATTTCAAAATATAAGAAAATATAGATAACAGCTACCTACAGCTTACCTTTATGCGCTCCGGTGAGTTTAGTATGCTTCCATTGCTCTGCGTGATTTGCTGGTTTTCAATATAAATTCTTTATAAAGATAAGTTACATCTGCGTTTTAAGCGGTGTATAGAACTTGACAAAACAACAACCTTTGTAACTTGGCGTTGTACGTAAGCTTTACGTAAGGTGATTATGTTACTGAGTCACTCCTGTGGCTTCTCACTGAAATGTAAGCTTGTATAATATACATCGGTATGGAAAACAAAATAGTCCAATTTGGTTTGAAATACGTTTACTGAGCCACACCTTCACATGACATGCCTAACGAATGACTCACTGCCCTGCAGGTCACGAAGTGCATCCCTTGCTACCTTTATATTTTATGTACATACTAGCTGTGCCCGCGAACTACGTTTCGCCATCAAAATGCTTAACACAGTGTTTAGTTTTTTTCCTTCATTTTTTTCCACAATGATTTAACTTTATTCTGCCTTTTCTGAGCAGCGGCCATTTGGAAATTAGGACATACGTAATGCTCTAGGTATTCTTCAGGGCTTTTATTTAAAACCCATATTGCTGGGTTTGTAAAGGAACTTTTATCCGCCTTTTTTGAGCGGCGGCCATGTTGAATTTACGTCAATGTTGCTAAGTTCATAGTGCTCTACTGATCAAGGCCTTTCATTTGATACCTATATTGCTGGGTTTGGAAACGAACTTTTATCGGCAGTCATGTCGAATTAGGTCAACGTGGCTAGGTTCAATATGTTCTACTCTTTAGGTCCTTCGTTCGATATCCATGTTCCTTGGGTGGATCCAAAAAAATGTGATCCGTCATTTTAGACATTAGGATCAAGAGCCCCGTACTCCCTCTACGCGTAACCCAGAATCATTGCAGTCAATTATTTTATTTTAATTATCAATATTAATCAATTACTTTTAATAGTTTTAAATGGATGAAAGAGTTTGATTCCTAGTCATAATGTAAAAACATATAACACTTTTGAAAATACCTTAAAAAGGGTATCTTCACTTTTCAACATTTCAAATATTTCAAAAATTGTACCGATTTTGTGAAAACTGGTCAAGAATTAAACCAATCTACAAATGTTATATTTGTGACGTGATATTGTCATAAAAATGCTATATACATTGATTGTATGGCTTGATCCTTTTGCCATACCACCACGGTACTAGGTACATAAGAAAAAGACAATTTAAACTTCTAAACTTCTTGGTTGGCGAAATCCAGATGGGCACAGCCATTAACAGAAAAGATTTAATTTTCTTTGCACTATGTGACAGACTTGTCAAAATAATTTCACGTGTGCCATGTTGATTTTCTACTTAAGCATTGTTCGAAAATTTTATATGGTATTTTTTCACTAAAAATAAAAAGTGAATTTAAAGAAATGAAATTATGCCTAAATGTTCTTCCGGAAAATTTTAAGCATTGCGGTGTAAGCCATATCAAATTCTGTCCAGTAGTTTCGGAGATCTTTCCGGACAAACAGACAAACAAACAAATAAATAAACAAACAAACAAACAATTTTTTTTAAACTATTCTATCGTGTTCTGCTAATTATTTTAAGGCGACCTGTGTATTTTTTTCCTTAATATTTCGCAATTACAGATTTTTGTACCCCTACGATTTTATTATATATAGAGATAATATAACAACTGACTGACTTGGTGTTTTCCGAGTGTCTGTATTGATACAACTGTAACTTCTTAAAGTAACTGAGGTTAATCTGGTAATTTCTATTTATTTGTATTTTAACAACAAATGTCAATAAATTGTTCAAAGTATGTATACCTACTCTATTAAAAGCATTAATGGCTTTACAAATATGACTTAATATAGAGAAATAGATAAGCAGACTGCATAAAACTAAAAGCGGATAACTGCTTTTATTAGATTAGATATATTAGATGTAGATAAGTGTTCTTCTAGATCTGCCCCCCTAGCACGTCCACCAAAACACGATATGATAAAGCGGTTTATCGCGGCGAACAGTCAAAATACAATAGGGTTTCGACGTATTTTGACAGTTCACCGCGATAAATCGCTTTATCATATCGTGTTTTGGTGGACGTGCTACGGGGGCTGGAGCAACAATTACTATGTATATCGAAAAGTGTTATTGGCAGGCAATAATTTCGGCAACGTTAGTAGAATTAAGCAGTAGTTTGATAATAAATGTAAATTTAGGTATATTTCGTAAGGTTTGTACATGACTGTGTTCATACCTCAACTTATATTACTAATCTAACTTTAAAAAAAATCACCAATTCACATAAGCTAAGTACTTAGAAGTATAATAATAATAAAATACTTTATTGCACACAAAGAGATACAGACAGAAAATTTTCAAAAACAATACAGATATACAACACAGGCGGCCTTATTGCTAATAAGCAATTTCTTCCAGGCAACCTAGGAACAGGGAAATACACAAAGGAAATTCAAATTGGGGATGGGTGCAGTAGTTGATAATTATGGACAATGAATTATGGACAAGAAATTTAAGGATAAGAAATGATTTCGGACTTGATTCTTGAAGGACTCCAGTGTACAAGCTCTCTTAATACTCTCAGGGAGAGAGTTCCATAGCCGAACGGCATATGCAGGAAAAGAGTATGAAAGAAAAACAGTGCTGTGGGGTGGGATATCAAGAGTTAAATTAAAGTTCGATCGTAAAGTACGACTCGAAGAAGAGGACCGAAGGGAGAACTGTGCTTTAAGATATGATGGAGAAGTTGGAAAAAACAAAATAGTATAATGTAAATCTAAAAGTGTATCAACCTTTACTAAATCGAAATTCGCGAAAGTTGGTGCAACTGACTGTACCTACCCATAAATTCATAATGTGTCAAGAAGATATAATAGGAAATAAAATTTTTATTACCACCAATATAACATACGCCCCAGTAGCATAGACCTAACGTGAGCTTTCATAAAGTTTATTATCAAGCTTGAACAAGTTTAATCTATTTACAAGCTCGTGCGCTTGTTAACGCAGCATGCTACCTACATGACGCATTCACTTCAAAGTGAGATCACGCGAGCTCGAGTTGTTTGCAGTTAGAGTCTGTAATTATTACAAATATCCAACAAATAATATTAGAAAAGGATACAAGTTGTTACGTGGATTAAAATTAATTAAGTCATGGATGACCTCAGAAGATTCCATACCCATTGAGAGAATGAATTTTCTTTTGAATGTAACCTAACGTACACACACCCCACACACACAGCATGTACACATAAACATATTGGCACATTAATTTGTTCGTACTGTTCTTAGCTTACTTGCATATATTTGTACATTTTAAAATAATTACAGACCCTCATATATGTACATATATATTTTAGGAAGCACAGTAAGTTTCCGTAATTGGTAAATTTTAAGTCATTTTTTAAATTACTATTTAGACGTGAATTCTTGCTCTAGAAACTCTATTTAAGGTTTATTGCTATGCTATATTTGATTCTATATGTATATAAATTTCTGTTGAAGAGCGCTAGCCTTATTACACCTACTCCTTGGTAGTACCCCACATTCATTCAACTTTTACTAACGTTTTGCAAATAGTAGTCCGTTAGGCGCAGGCCACACAGAAAAGACGTAGGGCACGGACGCGTCGCAGACGGGTCGCGTCTATTTCAAAACATACACAAAAGACAGGGCGCGGACGTGACGGCGGCAGGGTTGCCAACTTTTTTTACATGAAATAATGTATATTAATTTCATATTTATTTATTGGATTGCAAATATAGGTTTGTATTACAGGTGACACGGAAAATAAACAGTATTTTAGAAAAACGAACAGTTTTCATTATCACTGTTATTTTCCATCTTTTGTACACTAAAATTAGGTAGTTATAATGACAAACAAAAAAGACATTAGGTATGTTCTATGCGCACACTCGCATGTGTCAATAGTGTTAATCTCGACAATTTGACGTTGACAGTTTACTTATAAAACGAAGGCTGCGCTGCAGTCCACTGCGCGTCTAACTTGGTGTGAGTGAACAATTTGCACTAGATATTTTAGGTAGGTAAGTACGCACACCTCACTCAATTCTTCGGTGACGCTGAAAACAGTATTTTGTATACTTTTTTTCGTTCAACAGTAAAAAGTATAGTATAGCACAAAACAGAATAATACTGTTTATAACAGCATAGTTGACAACCCTAGACGGCGGGCGCCGTGAGACGCGAGTCGGGTATATGTGTAGGCGCGTTCCATTTAAGCGCAGATTCGCAGCTTTTTCAACATTTTTATCATCATCGCGTTTCATTAGCATTTGACACTAGTAGCATCGTATATTAACGTAATGCATTCCCTTTAAACAATATCTTGATTTTTAGGTTAGATTCCCTTTGTGAAAAATAGCGCTTAAAAATGTTAACATTTCTTAGAAGAAACGCAAAACATGGTTTGCATTTGATGTTAGCGTGACAAAATGGTGACGCTTAAGTGGAAAACAGGAGTGTGCACGTGTACGTGAGCCGAAGATGGGACGCGATGCTCCCTCCCCGCCTCCTCCACCGGCCCGTCCGCTGCCCTTGTCGCGATGGCGCGGTGCCCCGTCCGTGCCGCGTCTTTTCTGTGTGTCTTGCAATAAGGCGCAGGACGAGTAAGCGTCATGTCTGCGCCCCGTCTGTTCTGTGTGCGTTGCGTCGCGACGTTTCTATACATTTTGTATGAAAGTAAACTGAACGGGCGCCGCGTCTGCGACGCGCCCGCGCTCTACGTCTTTTCTGTGTGGCTTGCGCCTTAATCATTCATCATAGCTCACCAGAGTACACTAGCGAGCAAACAAGTAAGTCACTTTACTTTCAAAACTTAAATACTACACAAGAAACACTCACAATAGTTGTTGGAATAAAACTTATGTAAATGAAGCTAATTTGTAGTAACCTTCAATCACATCTTGAAGAAAAAAATCAAAACATTCCTGTTTAAATTTGCTCTTACTCAGATATTTTTTATCGTTCCTTTTGTAAGCCGATACATATTTTCACTGAATAATAAAGTGCAAATCCAAAAACTATTCTCGTCTGCTTAATTTTATTCTTTAAAAAAATATTTTACAAAAAAAAACGACTTCAAAAACACTGAAAAGTTAAAAATAATATAAGAATAGGTCACACTTCTATATTTTTTTTTTTTTATGGGATAGGGGGCAAGCGAGCAGACGTATCACCTGATGGTAAGTAATTACCGTCGCCCATGGACACCCGCAACACCAGAGGAGTTACAAGTGCGTTGCCGGCCTTTGAGGTGGGAATACGCTCTTTTTTTGAAAGTTTGAAGGTCGTATCGGCCCGGAAGTACCGCAGGCGACAATTCGTTCCAAAGTTTGACTGTGCGAGGCAGGAAACTTCGAGAGAAACGCACAGTTGTGGACTGCCAACCATCTAAGTGATGGGCATAGATTTTTTGCCGCGTGGAACGATGGCGGAAAGAGGCGGCAGGTATAAGTCCGAACAATTCCTCGGAGCATTCCCCGTAATAAATACGATAGAAGATGCATATCGAAGCAACATCTCTACGCAGCGCCAAGGTATCAAGCCGATTTGAAATTTCCTGGCAGTCGACGATTCGAGTCGCTCTCCGTTGAATGCGGTCCAGTGGGAGAAGTTGGTATTGGGGTGCCCCAGCCCAAAGATGAGAACAGTATTCCATATGAGGCCGAACCTGCGCCTTGTAAAGCTGAAGGCGGTGCGCCGGAGTGAAATACTGTCTCGATCTATTGAGCACACCAAGTTTCTTAGAAGCTAATTTAGCTTTACCCTCTAAGTGGCCACGGAACTGGACTTCGCTCGATATGTCGACACCAAGGATCCCAATATTGGCTGATGCAGTTAGGGGAATGCCCTGAAAGCGAGGAGATACGACAAATGGCATTTTCTTTGCGGTGAACGCGCAAACCTGTGTCTTTGATGGGTTGAAATGGACTAAATTAAGTCGACCCCAGTTAGAGACTTTCTCTAATGAAGTTTCGATTTCACAAGTTTATTCCGGCACTCAATGACGTTTTCCCGAGAAGAGTTCGCACGGCCGTTATAGAAGGTGTCTTTCGTGCTGTCGTCTGCATAGCAATGAATGCTGCTGATTTGCAGCATATCATTGATATGCAGAAGGAATAGTGTAGGTGAAAGCACACATCCTTGGGGGACACCAGCATTTACAGACATTGGGTCTGAGCATTCACCGTCAATCAAGACCTTAATGCTTCTGTCTGCTAGAAAGCTAGTGACCCATCCACATAATTTCTCGGGAAGCCCATATGAAGGAAGTTTTGAGAAGAGCGCTTTGTGCCATACCAGATCGAAGGCCTTCGCAATGTCCAAACTAACTGCCAGTGCCTCCCCCTTCGCTTCAATTGCCTCTGCCCAATGATGTGTCAAGTAAACTAGAAGATCACCAGCAGAGTGACCCCTACGAAAGCCGTATTGTTGGTCACTGAGCAGCTGGTGATCCTCTAGGTACCGGAGAAGCTGGCGGTTGATTAGTGATTCCATTATCTTTGAAAACAAAGGGGTTATAGCTATCGGCCTGTAGTTGGACGGATTCGAGCGGTCACCTTTCTTAGGGATCGGATGCACTAAAGCTGTCTTCCATGAGGTTGGGACTACGCCAGATGAATAAGAGAGCCGAAATAGTCGCGTTAAAACCGGTGCCAACTCTGGAGCACACGTCTTTAGCACGATAGGAGGAATACCATCAGGCCCACTCGACTTGTGGATATCTAGGGTGATTAGTGCTTGACGCACTGAGCTTTGGTGGAACCGAATATCCGGCATTAAGGTCGTGCACCGTGGTATGGTCGGTGGTTCCTGTTCCCCGTCATCCAAGGTCGAGTTGGATGCAAAGAGTTTCCCTAAAAGATCGGCTTTCTCTTTAGCATCATGGGCTAACGAAGTGTTATCCTTGTGCAGTGGTGGAAAAGATGGCATGCAGAAATTTCCCTGAATAGCTTTGGCGAGAGACCAGAACGCACGAGACCCCGAAGGAAGACGCTCTAGCCTCTCGCCAATTCTACTGATGTGCTCCGACTTCGCTCTTGCAATGTCCCTTTTGAAGGATCTGGAGGCATAGTTATACTGCTTTTTCAAAGCGCTGGTATTTCCATCCCGAGACGTCACCGCGTTTACCCAGGCTTGGTAGGTTTCCTGCTTCCAGCGAGAAGCCTTTTTGGAGGATTGACCAAACCAAGGTTGGAATCTGCCACCAATGGGGATAACTGAGGATGGAATGAAAATTTCCATACCTTGCAACACCACATCAGCAACAGACTCAGCGGCGGAGTTGGGATCATCCGGCATAAAGCAAACCTGCCTCCAAGGGTAGGACGCAAAAAAGGACCGCATCCCATCCCAGTCTGCTGACTTGTAGTGCCACACACGGCGACTACGTGCAACTCGAGGTCGTTGCAAGCACGTGAGTGGCACCGAACTCCTAATGAGGCAGTGATCTGAGGAGCCAAGAGGGGCGCCGACAGATATGAGGTAGCCGTCGGGATGAGAAGTCAGCAGAAGATCCAACAGTGAAGGTTCATGGCACTCCACATCAGGAATTCGCGTGGGCTTAGTAACCAATTGTGTCAAGCCATATGCAAGAGCGAAGGCGTGAACAGATCTCCCCGCATGATCGGTCTTGCTTGAACCGAGCCATTCGGTGTGGTGAGCGTTAAAATCGCCAAGTATCACGATCTCTGCGAGTGGGATCTGCTGCTGCACAAAGTCTGCAGCCATTTGAACGTGCTCGATGAGTCGGTCGGTTTCGGTATCACCGCTATGGGACCTATAGAGGCACGAATAGACGCGGGGATGGTCGTCGCTGTCTACACGGAGCCATAAGGTGGAGAGGTCCCTACTTTCAAGGTGACCGAGGCGCCGAGAACATATATCGTCTCTGACGTACACGCACACACCGGCCTTAGGTGCGAAGAGGTGTTCCAGTCCGTACCCTGGGTAGGAAAGGTAAGAAGTGTCCGCCGGAGACGATATCTGTGTCTCGGTCAAAAAGAGCAAGGCCGGCTTTACTGTCTCGAGGTGGTGGTGGACAGCATTCAGGTTGGAGTGAAGTCCCCTGATGTTGCACAGTCAGTGTGGCAGGGGGTGCCGTGGGTTTGCTCCTGCCCCAGGTATGTTTGAGCGCGGTTTTGCCCCCCCCCCAGAATACGAGGGGCGGCCTAGGCGTCCACGCTCAGGTATATTGCGTCCTGAAAGTGGACGTCCAGAGAGGGATTCTCCAACGCTAGCGCAGTTGGTACCCTCCTGGGGTAACAATCTGTTTAACTGCGCCATCATAGGGGGGTAGGGGGGTTGGGCCTCCGGTACCCTCACTCACTCGACGAAACACAGCGCAAGCGTTATTTCACGCCGGTCTTCTGTGAGGCCGTGGTATCACTCCGGTCGAGCCGGCCCATTCGTGCCGAAGCAAGGCTCTCCCACGGGAAATAGGTACAGACACCACACTTCTATATTGAAGTCGGTGCCAAACGATGATCTCCTAGAAAGTCTTAATTTGTCACCGACTTCAATATAGAAGTGTGGTGTCTGTACCTATTCTTATATTCTTTTGAACATTTCAGTGTTTTTTGAAGTCGGTTTTTATTTTTTTATAAAATATTTTATATTTTTAACTTTTTAGTTAATGAAATCTTTTTAGTGAAAGAAACCCTAATATAATATAATTAGGGTTTCCCTCGATTTTCATGAGATCCCATCATCAGATCCTGACTTTGGTGACCTTGGGACCAGCTTAGGAGTATACTCTATCGAATAAAAAAATAATTTTGAAAATCGGTCCACAATTGGCGGAGTAATCGCGTAACATACACACAAAACACGTTGGACACACCTAAACATTTAAGGGTTTTTCTCGATTTTTATGGGAACCCATCATCAGATCCTAACTTTGGTGATTATGGGACCACCCTTGAAGTATACTCTATCGAATTCAAAAAGAATTTTGAGAATTGGTCCACAATTGACGGCGTAATCGCGTAACATACACACAAAAAAAAAAGAAAAAACATACGCATCGCACTATGCCAACCGTATTAACCTACAGTCAGTCACGATTGTTATCTCTCATCGAATTGACCGAAAATTCTGCCAAACTGCGAGTGTAGAGTGAAAACTCAATCGATTTAATTTGATAAACATTGAAATGCATTGACCACATGCATATTAATTCCAGTCAAAAGCATATTTGGCGGTGAGGCGTACCACATTATTCGATTGTTACGTATGGCCCCGATGTATTCGGCCAGCTGTTGTATACAGCCGCGATTTAAATTTCGAAAGATGTTGCCCGGGGTCGAGTCGAGTTCGGAACATGTGTTATTGGCGATACCCGTTTCCATTTTGACAAACTTGAGCTGTACAGTTCAAGTTAGGTGTATTTTGAATAGAAATTGCTCTATATTATACTCAATCACTCTACATTTTATATAACACATAACATACATACATGTTATTGTAACATTACAAAAAGAATCGTATCACCTAAATCAACTTGTCGTCTATATAATCTCTGTGATGCGGCAATAAAAAAAATCGATACCTAGTTTTAAACTGACAACCTGTTTGAGTGTATACTAGTGTCTCTGTTTATGCAACAAGGGATCTCAACTTTGAACCTTTAATAATATCTTTGTAATGAACATTAAGCCTAGTTTGTTCTCGAAAACATTTATTTATAACTATAATAAAAAGTCACTTTTGTGAAAATCTGCAAGGGAAAAATTAACACTCGAATTTTGTAACGAACTTCATTCAGATCCTCCAAATGTTTTCGCCAAGATTCATCAGTTCATAATTAATCTCAAATACCTGACGAATCTTGGCCGGTCGAATAGCCAGCTTAATCTGTAAGCCAAGATTTCCCGTGGCAACTCACGGAATTACCACTGTACACCGAAAGTCCATTAGGTTTTATGGGTAACCCGCGAGGACGAATAGCCGGCCGTTGAAATTAATTAAATTCTGACTTGGATTTCACCCTCGATGCTACTCGTGGGTGTAGACCGCAAGATAGATACATCGTTGAGTAACATATTAAGTGTAAGTGTCAGTATTTTTTGTTCTGGTAATTCCGCATGTTCCTTTGATGGATCAGCGGCGCAATTTTAATGGAGATGGTGACGAAATTTTGAAAATATCTAATTCTTATTTAATCACATCATAAGGATTTTGTTACATGAGTAGGTACCTACTAAAACAGCATTTTCGTCGTTTTTAAAGGTTATTGAGTATTTTCTGAAAAATTTGCCTTATTCGCACTCACTCATACTGAGGGACATTAATCTAGCTGAATTAATTAAGAGAACTATAGAATTCTCTTAACATAAGTAGATAAATGTAAAAAGTACAAATATGAAAATAGTGAAATTGCAAAATTGTTATTGATTTTTCAGATTTTTGATTGATTCATACTAACAATATTTAACTTAAGTATTTATTGAGCTATTTCTAAGACAACATTTTGATTTTTCCTACATTAAATATACCTAAATATTTCCAATGCTATTTATTTGTTTAGTTAGAGTATCGTGTTAGTATCCATGTCATGGAGAAATTAAAAGAGGCAAAGTCTTTCTCGTGAATGTATTCGTTCATATTTTCATATGTTTCCCGTGAAAGTGTCAAGTCTTTAAGTTATTGTACTGTACCTACATAATATAAGTACATACACGTAGTAATCTCACTGTGCAAATACATTAGCAGATCCTAACAAATGTGAAAATGATAGTGAATGTAAATTGCCGACACAAGAGTGAGCCGCCTAAGCCGACCGACCGCCGTACAATTGAATATAATAAAAATAAAAGGTAATTTGCAAGCCAAGTGACTGCCAAGAATGTAATTTTCAAGATCTCAATTGCACTGACGCCGCAGGCTAGCGAGCAAAGGTTCGACGCTTCCGTGGTGCCCGCACATCGAGCAATCAGCTGCCGTATTCCGTTTTGAGGGTTTCGCACATTTAAAACCGTAGTCGTCCGGTTTTTTTACACCACAACATATAATATTCCATCGTCTGGACGAACTTCGTAAAGAACACATTTATACATGTAAACTTACAGCCGGTTGCACCAAGTTTTACGTTTTACGATTTGGTAAAAAGTAACAACCTTATACCTAAAAATGGGTCATTTCACTATTAAATATTAGGTTGGGGAAAAAGTCTTTTCGCATTATAGTATGTATAAACTTGTAATAAAATCTCTTTGGCTATACTATTTGTATCTGGCTGGTTTTGGTATCATTGATAGTTTAAATTTTAAAGAACATAATTCCAAATTCAAATTAGGAAAATGTGTGATTTTCATTTGTTTTTCGTACCGCCAAGATGAGTGAATCTAATGAAGAAATTCGATACATTTTAAAATTTTACTACAAAAAAGGTAAAAATGCAAAATTGCGATGTTTATGGACCTAGTGCAGTGTCTGTGAGAGTAGCACAAATTTGGTTTAAGCGTTTTCAATCCGGAAATTTTGATGTCAAAGATGCACGTCGCTCTGGTCGCCCTATTACAGATAAAATGGATGCCATTTTTGAAAAAGTGGAGCAAGATCGGCATGTCAGTAGTTACGACGTAGCTGAAGAACTGGGAATTGACCACAAAACAGTTTTGGCGCATTTGAAAAAAACTGGGTACACAAAAAAGCTCGACATTTGGGTACCTCACGAGCTCACTGAAAGAAACCTAATGGAGCTCACTGAAAGAAACCTAATGAACCGTGTACTCATTTGTGATTCTTTATTACGACGTAATGAAACCGAACCATTTTTGAAGAAGCTGATAACTGGTGATGAAAAGTGGATCACGTACGACAAGAATGTGCGAAAAAGGTCGTGGTCAAAGGCCGGTCAGGCTTCACAGACTGTGGCGAAACCCGGGTTAACTCGCAACAAGGTGATGCTGTGTGTGTGGTGGGATTGGAAGAGCATTATTCATTATGAGCTGTTACCACCAGGCAGGACCATCGATTCTGAACTCTACTGCGAACAACTGATGAGATTAAAGCAAGAAGTTGAGAGAAAGCGGCCGGAATTAATCAACAGAAGGGGTGTGGTTTTTCATCATGATAACGCTAGAACTCACACATCTTTAGCCACTCAGCAAAAATTAAGAGAGTTTGGCTGGGAGGTGTTAATGCATCCGCCGTATAGTTCTGACCTTGCACCTTCAGATTTCTACCTGTTTCGGTCTCTTCAGAATTCTTTAGGCAGTGTCAGGTTAACATCACGAGAGGACTGCCAAAACCACTTGTCGCGGTATTTTGACCAGAAGTCCCAAAATTTCTATAGCAATGGGATCATGTCCCTACCTACAAGATGGCAAAAAGTTATCGAACAAAATGGTACCTACATACTTTAGTTAAATGTAAATAAACTATATTAAAAAATGTTTTGAATTTTCTTAAAAAATGCGAAGAAACTTTTTCCCCAACCTATTATATGATTTGCGCCGTACATTCAACCTTTTTAAACGTAAGGGATAACATAAAACTACAATTGAAACTACTTAGATTATGGTGCAATTCTTACGTATTGATATTGTTACTTTTATGACATCGTAAAACGTAAATTTGGTGTAACCGGCCGTTTGAGTACAGTTTGAATAAAATGTTATAATTTGTTATTTTACTATCTATTATCCTAGAGCAGTAATAATTTAGGATGTATAAACATTACAGTCTTATACTTTACACTACATTATATTAAAAGATATGTCAGTGCTCTAAAGAATTCTATATTACATCTATAATATAAAAGGAGAAGTTCCCATCTATAGACGCACGCACAGCCGTAACCGCTAATGGTAGAAACGTGAAATTTGGACAGTTGTTTTGATTCAAAATACGGAGGCCGACTAAGAAGGGGTTTAAAAAAATACCCTAAAGGGTTCATCCCTTTAGGGTATTTTTTTTAAATAGGGGTTGCAAGTTTGTATGGAAAAATCTTTAAATTAGCAACGATTTTGATAAAACTTGAGATTCATGCTCTTAAAATCATTTCATTGAATACGTATTTCATGGTTTATTGGAATTCACCCCCTTAGGATGCAAAATAGGACTTAAAAGTTTGTATGAAAAATATTTAAAATCTGCTCCAATTTCTATGAAATTTATTATCCGAGCCCCTAAATATAAATAACAGTCTTCTATATAATCACGGCTACAAAATTATTTTTCCTACGGAAGAATATTAAAATTCCCACGGGAAAACAATAATAACGCGGGCGAAGCCCCGAGCGGAAAGCTAGCCAGATATGAAAAAAAATGAGTCCTTACTTCTCGGTGTGTCGAGGAACAAAAGACATTACTGAAGTTATTATTATTATCAATCATTATGTGCTATGTTGAATTGGTGAACTTTACAATGTCTTATATATTTGAATAAACCAATTATCTACAATGCGCCAAAAATAATGTCAAAGTAGTAAAATGTAACCCTGCGCTCACATCTGCAAAATGGAAAAATTCAACTTGAATCGTGCGTACTAAATCTCGTCGTATTATATCGACAAAGTTTTCTCGTAAAAGTCCAACGGTTTTTTGCGGATTTAATCGTAAAACATTCGCATTTAAAGTCAGTTCCTCTTGAATTTTACTTTTTCATGAAGTTTTGAACTTACAAGTTGAATTGTGATAAACGAAAGCCGCCTCTACTACTACCCAGACGAGGGCCTAAAAGTAATATACGATGGAGAAGGTCACGTGGTTTCGTTGTGTCATTCCGATCCGATACTACGCGACACGAGCGTTGCCATTTCTAACAATCAAAAAGCCGGACTTTTGGGTCCCAAATCCGGACATTAAGAAATTTTTTTAAAAATTGACAAAATTGTCGAATTAATCACATATTTAAAAGCCGGACTTTTGAATACACTGGAAGCTAATAAAAGGGATTATTGATAAAAAAATTAATGAAACACACAGTTGCGAGCGAGTCAGCCAATCTCGTCTCGCTCGCTCGTTCGCTACTGATTGAAGTAATGGATTGAATTAATTGAACCATAGTGTAAAAAGCCTAACAAAAGCCGGACGGGCCGTTCGCAGTCAAATTTGGCCGGACAAGAGGTCAAAAAGCCTAACATTGTCGGGCTGTATCTGGACGGATGGCAAAACTAGGCCATGATTTAACGCGAAACGCTTCGAATTTCTTGCGCGCTCTTGATTATTTACCATCAGCAACAGCCCTGTATCTAGAGCTCGTAGCGACGTGAGACTTGAATCACTAATAACATACGCTAATTCGTGGCGTTAAGGTGTGATTCAGCTTCGATACTCAAGTTTAGTTATTTAAAATGACGGCTTTTTTCAAGATCAAAGAAGTGCAACTTTTGTACGTAGTACTATTATCTATTCTGTCATCATCATCATCGTTATCACAGCTCATATACGTCCCCACCGAGGGGCACGAGCCTACCCCAACTAGTTAGAGCGATTGGATCTTAGTCAAACCACGCTGGCCCAGTACGGATTGGTTGACTTCACATACACCTTTGAATTATTTCGCAGGTGTAAGCAGGTTTCCTCACGATGTTTTTCCTTCTCCGTAGGAGCGTCGTCAGATAAATGTACATATCTAAATCGTGAAACGAAAAACACATTGGTACATGGCAGGATCGATCGCGGGCCTCCCGATTCTACTAGGGGCACAGTCCAGTGCCGGGGCCACAGCGCCACCGACGCTCCATCTATTCTGTGCCGGAACGCAATGCGAGCACCGATGCTTGGGGGCAGAAGTAGGAGTAATGCAGGTACACGCGCAGACGACTCATACATTATTATAGCATACATTTGCAACTGCCAATGTATGCTATATGTTGCGAATTTAAAAAGAATGTTGACAACATTGTTTAAATTCGTTTGCGCCACGTGAACAAAGCTCACCTAATTTCAAACTCGTATTTCATTTGCACTAATAACAACACATTGTTGAGAAAGTTGGTGCCTCCAACCAAAGTATTTGGAAGTGAACGCATAGACGCTGAAGCGAAATTGCTCTGACCACCGTAGAAAGGCTCAGTATAAATCACAACTTGTGGCCAAACAATTTCGATAAATTATTGCACAGGGGCTGCGGTATCGATACATAAAAACAGCAGTTAACCGCCGATACTAACTCACCTACAAATTGAGATCGGCGTTGGAAATAAAATACAAAATGAAAATTTTATTGTATATACCTACAGGAGCCTACAGACTTGTAATTAAAAATTGTAACCGAAAGGAAGGTATGTTAAATATTGGTAATAAGATTAATAAAAACTGCATTCAACACTTGCATGAGCCGGGCACGAACTAATTAAAATGTACCAAATAAAATCCTGTATTTTAAGAGCGACCTTTATGTCTTGTAAAAGTTTTGTGAATGTAAGCTTTGGGTCAAATCTTGCAAGTTAAATTTGACCTACTTACCAGTTTCCGATGTTGAATTCAGAACACATCTTTGGTTCTGATGACAATGTAATTATGCATAATTAATATCGTTCTAAATCCAAAATCTCAGCTGCAAGAAAATGGCGAATCTCATATTTTAGTACAACCCCTTCTATATTGGTATCAAATAAAAGGGCTTGACTTGTAAAATATAGTACCTACACAATGAAAAAAAAATCAAACCCACGACGGCCGCCATCACAAAATGGCGGATTACATTTTTTTTACAGACGTCAAATAGAATTAATTTAAAAAAAAACCGGCCAAGCGCGAGTCGAACTCGCCCATGAAGGGTTCCGTAGGATTTATGACGTATTAAAAAAACTACTTACTAGATCTCGTTCAAACCAATTTTCGGTGGAAGTTTGCATGGTAATGTACATCATATATTTTTTTTAGTTTTATAATTTTCTTATTTTAGAAGTTACAGGGGGGGGGACACACATTTTACCACTTTGGACGTGTCTCTCGCGCAAACTATTCAGTTTAGAAAAAAATTATATTAGAAACCTCAATATGATTTTTGAAGACCTATCCATAGATACCCCACTCGTATGGGTTTGATGAAAAAAAAATTTGCGTTTCAGTTCTATGTTTGGGAAAACCCCAAAATTTATTGCTTTTTTCTATTTTAGTGTAAAAATCTTAATGCGGTTCACAGAATACATCTACTTACCAAGTTTCAACAGTGTAGTTCTTATAGTTTCGGAGAAAAGTGGCTGTGACACGGACAGACAGACACAGACAGACAGACATGACGAATCTATAAGGGTTCCGTTTTTTGCCATTTGGCTACGGAACCCTAATTAAGGAATCCTTTTTGTAGTATGTGCTATCATTAACAATAAATAATCGTAATATTTTAATTTAAAAATACATGCTTGATATTTCAATAACTTAACATTTTATTAACAAATGTTTTGATTAGTTTAAATTATATCAATATTGTTATTATAATGTACCTACATTACTGCCGCGGTCTATAATGACTACTTTGCTGGTCGCGCTGATGATGGCCGACAGCGCAGCGTAAGGCAGCTCCAGGCCGACACAGCGCGTTCAGCGTGCAGCACTTGATGGACGAGCTGAGATAAAGGCCGAGACCGTAGGTCGAGACCTTTAGAGTGAGGACAGCAAGGGCTGCAATGATGGCCAAGCTGGAAGGCCTAGAGCGTAGCTAGGCTAGCTCGAATCAATCATAGCGTGACCAGCGAAGCAGTCATTGTGGGCCAAGGCTTGTATAGTGCTTTACTCAAAAATGCAAGTACCTAATCTAAATAAAACCAGCAAGTAATTTAAATAAAAAATATATTAATTAACTAGAAATTTAATTAAAATGACAATTATGAAAAGTTAACGGCAAGGTCGACTTTGCTCGAACAAGGTTGTCGAAATAATGACCACATTACATGCATTTTTAAATAAACTCATCTTACTATTTCATTTCTTAATTACCTACCTACTTAATTATTTACTATTTAGATAATTTCCTAATGAATTTGACATAACCAAAACGATGTTAAAAACAATATAAAATATTTTTTAATATTGTGTGTTGATTTAAATATTTATAATTGCCATGATTTTCATATTTCATAAATGATTTAGATTATTATAAAATTACTCTCTTGTTCAAGGATTTCGTGCCCAACGGTTCTAGGAAGATCTATTTTTTTTAAACCACCAATTTTATACATTATGGCATGCAATAAAGATTTTGAATTGAATTGAATATTAAAGTAGTAACCAGACTCTATAGCTAGCCTGCTCAATTTTTTTTTATGGTAAAAGGCGAGACACCTCGTTTAAATGAATAATAAATGGTGAGCACAAAACCTATTATGATCTATGTAGATATAGACAGCAAAGCAGACCTCAAGATTGACTGTGGCGGGCGATCAGTGGCTATGGTCTCCTATAAACGCCATCGGCCGCGTACAGCGTCACGTCGTACGCTGCGTTACGATGCTTACTATAGAAATGTACTATTGTGGTCTCTTTCATACGCTGACGTTGGCGTGTGGACGCCGTAGGCGACATTGAAACGCTTTGCGCCGCGTCTCTAGTTATTTCGAACCATTGCAGCGTAAACGTCTTATTTGGCGTCAGTACAAAATGTCGAAATTTGATAATGAAAAAGACGAATTATTGATTGAATCAGTCCAATGTTATGTACGTTATACAATAAAAGTGACAAGGAACATGAAAATAGTATTTATAAACACAAATGTTTACAGCAGCTTTTTCGTCAGGTGATATGGGATTAAGATGCCTTTTTGATGGCAGTTTTATTGCAAAAGTTCTACGATATGTTTGAATTGTTCTTGATTGATATGAAAATATTCCATAAATATTGTTGTCTTTTAAGTGTTTCATTATTAACATCTGGATACATCCTTCTTTCTTTCTCTTTATACATAATCGGTGCCTTGTTGCCCTGAGTTTTCTTTGTATGCGGTTGTTTTATACCTCCTCTTCAAGTAACACAAGCGCAGCCAAAAGTGTCGAATTTATATCCATTTTATATCACACGACTACGCGTGAGCGCTGTTTGTTGTCGTTTGCGTATGAGACGTATTGACCGCTGACGCTGTGCCTGACGTACAGACGTCGATCGAAACGTTTACGCTGAAGTCGGACGCTGCATATAGCATTTTATAGGAGACCAAGGCCTATAGATTCACCTTGCGGGTGTCGGGTTTATTGTGATGCAGAAAACGGAGTCATGAGCAGTGCCTAGGACTTAAGACCCACGTGTAATATAAGCTGAAGTAGCTACATTACGGTGCATCAACAACAGCGTCCTATTCCTGGCTCCCTCTTCCTTCCCATATTGGAAACAATTCTGCAAGAGCTCTTTTTGGTACGCGCTTTAGTAGTGAACTTACGGAAGTTCTCGATAAGCCTAGATCTTTAAGCAATGTATATGTTACAGTCCAAACTCATAACCAGTCAAAACCACTTTTGACTGCAAAAATCAAGCAAAAGTTGTTTTTTACCGATACCCTTAGTTAAAAACATTTTTGACTAATTTTCGCAGTCAAAATTGGTTTTAACTAAGGACGTTGGGCAAAACTACTTTTAACTGCAAAATATTGGGTTGTGTTTGTGACCAAATTATATCGGTCAAAAGTGGTTCGAGCTTACAAAAAGTGGGTTATGAATAATCGATTTTGGATATAAAAATTTTAAACGTGCGCCTAAATTACTATGTTAACGATTAGAAATACAGAGGGCATCTTTTTGTATAAAAGACTAAGGAGCAGGGGGACGGGGGGTCGCAGCTCCCCAAAATAGGGGGGCTCGGGGGGCGAATCCCCCCGCCATCACAAAAGAAAATAGGTAACAAATTGCCTACTGTAGGTTAGGTTAGGTTCAGAACATGACCATGCGTAGCAGAGCGAGCGAAGCGAGCGCAGCGTCATACTATTCTAAGGGAACCCATACCACCCAGCAAATCTTAAATCAAGCAACACCACTTATGACTGGTTTTTGCAGTCAAAACTGTTTTTGACTAAGGGCATCGGTCAAAACCACTTTTGACTACAAAAATCAGTCAAAACTGTTTTTAACTGAAGGCATCGGTCAAAACCACTTTTGCCTGATAATTGCAGTCAAAAGTGGTTTTGACCGGTTATGAGTTTTGACTGTAACATATATACGAATTTTGTTGGAACACCTGTCACCTGGCGCGTCTACTTCTACCGCTTATACATTATTTTTTTGTTATCACGGTAAGATAATATTAATATTATCTATTTTTTTATTATGTTTGTGATCCTCGTAGTCGAAAAGTTAAGTTCAACATAATGTCCAGAAATTTTTGTTATGATGCAGATGAGAAATCGATGTAATACGAGTTCACACTTCTGCAAATTGGCCATTCTTATTATTGGCCGATATGAGCTTTCTTAGGCTTTTTATGGCTAGTTTCACTAACCTTGTCTTAGCTTAGGGCAATCCTAAGTAGTATGCTATCACTTTTTGTCATTAATGAAAAGAACGTGACAGTATACTACTTAGGAGTGTCTTAAGCTAAGACAATGTTAGTGAAATTGGCCGTTAAACTTATTCCTAGGCTTAGCTTTGGATAAATTAAAATTTTTGTAAAAAGTAAATTGTACTGATAAATTATTAAAATCATGTGGTATGAAACATATACCTAAGCAAATAATACTTAGTAATTTATGTAACTATTGTATTATGAGGGGTATTAGAACACGAAAGTGGGTTTATCACACGAAACATAGTCGAGTGTAATGTGATAGTATTACATGAATGTTTTTTTTAACAGCTAATTTTTACAGTTGCATTGTTGCATACACTTCTTTATTGACAACCATGATATGAATACTCTATATAAGGTTCTAAAGCTAGGTAGCAAAGTATTGTACTGTACAGTGTATAAGCACTCTAATACATTCGTGGATAGTTAATTGCTGAATACCCAATACAAAGAAACTGTAACAATAGATTTTTTTATTGTAAGCAATTTACATTTTGAATCAAAAATTTTCTGCATTGCAATTCGAATTACGAATAAAAGTGGCGGAATACTACGAGAATTCGAACAATCTATAAATTCATTGCACTTTTTAAAAATACAGCGGTGCATGCAGGTGGTGAAACCAGCGTGAATGTAATTTTTTTTTTGAAAATTCATTAAGTTTTCACGAATTGAGCAGTGACAATGTGACTGTTTGATGAGTAGACCATATAATATCTACAACGATCTACAAATAGCACTTGCACCAAAAAGGCCGCATCGCAGAATCATAATACGAATCATATTATGATTCATATTATGAATGGAGTTCAATTCATTATAAGCAATTATTCTCTTTGACAGTTTTCTATGAATATTCGTAAAATTGTCCACAAATTAGGCATTGCTAAAGTGTCAATTGGGACCATTTTACGAATACTCATACAAAGCAGTCAAATAGAATTTGCTTATGATGAGTTGCACTCAGTTCATAATATGATTCGTATTATGTTTCTGCGATGCGGCCTTTTTAGGTCCGCTGCATTAAATTAGAGAGATAATATAGGTAATACATGTAACAAGGTTAAGAAAAAGCTGATGAGCTAGCAAAGTCTGGGGCCCAGGGACTGCAGTTTGGCCCAGAGCCTTTCTGTGGTATCTCAAAGGACTAGCAAAGAACGCCTGGGTTAACACATTGAAGAGCACTAATCGAACCATACTCTCGTAAGCGCACTGACGAGCTATTGAAGCTCAACAGGGGCACCCTGAGCGTGATGATTAGGGCTCTGACTAGCCACTGTAAGCTGACCAGGCATCTCTTCAATGTGAGACTAAAAGAAACTAATGCCCGCAGATTCTGCGAACAGGAGCGTGAAACACCAATGCACCTCCTGTGCTTTTGTGAACCCCACATTCACAAAAGAAACCGACAACTGGGGAGACACATTCTCGACCCAGACGATATAAAAACAATCCAAGCTGGGAATATCTTATCATTCTTAGACAGTGCCCAGCTAAAGGAGCACATGTAAGACCTAATAAGTCTTACTTGGAGGCTAGTCACAATAGATCTTTGCAGGTTGCAGTGACACAAATAGCCCCGAATAAATAAATAATAATAAAATACATGCAACAAAGTTCAGGTAAAACAGAGATAAACCAACCATCTATGACAGCTCAGTACGGAGCCTACCGCCCCTCACTAATAATCACCAACATGGCTCTCAATTGGCAATTATTAAGCAATTCAGTCCAATGTGATACGTACTACATATAAACGATCGAGTCCCCATTGAATTTACAGCACGAACACCAGTACGGTCAACAGATTAATTGCACCACACACATTGGTTCAGTATTCATTAACAAGCACTAAATAACTTCACCGTGAAATGATTGGTGACGGTGAAACATTTATCGGCAATTTTACTACGCACTGGGTATTTCCGGACCAATCTCTTGTTAATATAAATATATAAACGGGAATTAACACGACAATACATAACTTATATATATATATAAACGGGAATTATATTGATAATGCAACACGAAAGTTTGAAAGTCAATCTCTTGTTGTATTTGTGTTTTTACCTCGCGCCATTGAGTTTGTTTCTTTTTTAAATGTCCTACTCAAAATATGACAGCACGATTTAAAGGAACTACTTCAAGGTTTTCAACCGATTTTAGTTTTAAAATGTTATTAAATGATTAAACGAACTTACCTGAAGTGAAGTTCGATCTTGATTATCCTTATATTCCTGTAATTGAAAAAAAAAACACATAATAGTAATCCTCGGATTCCAAACCAGTACACAAAATATTAATATTTTATTTAAAACATACACTTGTCCGCACACTTTTCCAAACCTAATGAACGGCTTATGACTGTTCTTTATTATTGGCTTATTCTTCATTCAACTTATTCACTATAACATCTTTTATAATAATCTTAGGTACCAGACTCAATTGAGGGATTCTATACCTGAGTCTTCTGCTAACTCATTTTTACTGCAAAAACAGCAGTGCTGACACTGTCGTGCTTCGGTTTGGAGGATAAGACGGCAGGCAGTACAATTACTAGGTACCTACTATAATTTTACTTATACCACAAGTTAGCACCGAATACTGTGGTTCCAGTTTGGGTTGCTTGTTTACGAAACTTACAGGAACCTAATGTCGAGTGCTTATACGCCAGACTTTAGGCCGCCCTTATGTATCTTTTAATAGCGGCGGTTTTTGTATAGTGCAAACTGTCTATAGCTAAGCTTGACGTGTGATCGATTGTACTATAAGGTAACTGCAGCCCCTCACAAGCTGGTGGACGGTCTGCTTCGTTACCAACTCTATTGATAAAATAAACATATTGTTTACCAGCACCCTCAATAAATCACAATCAACATTGAGATTGTACTTTTTGTTCGCTTAAGTTGCCACAACGGCGATAAGTTCGACCCGTATTGCGCGGATTTTGAATACACCAAACTCAGCATTATATAATTTTCTCAAGATACGGAAGCAATTTTGCGCTAGTGTTGTTGTTACTCAAGAGTACGAATAATGACAATCCCAATGTCGATCGATCGGAATTGGCTCGAGAGTAAGCCTACTGAGATGAAACTACCTACATAATAAAACGAGTATTAAATTTAAGTGTTTACTCGAATTGAAAAAAAAACCGCCTAAAAATGAAAAAAAAACGATAATCGAAACGATAATCGAAATCTCAAGTTTTAGCTTAAGAGGATTGTCAAGTATCCGTACGCGACGCGAGTAGGTATTTTCTAAAATGCTATCTGTTTCACACTGCTCTACCTCCGGTCTGGCGTTTACAGCATAAATACAATATGCGCAAATTCTCACGCACACTACGAACGACAGCAGGGGACCGATTCTCGCACAATTCGTAAAAATGTTCGAATTCGAGATTTTTCTCGAGCGGTAATCGGAATCAAGCCAATGAGAACACAGGACATGTCGAGCTCCGCTATTTCTTTATGGAAAATCGCTTGTATTGTTTCGAGTGCTCGGGAGTAGTCGAGACGTCAATTGCAAATTTATGGTATGGTGTTTATATTTTTTTTTCTTTTTTGATTATCCTATTGTATATTTTTTAATTTATTTTAAATTACATTATGTATATATTGTAGAATTTAGCTTGGCATTTTGTTTCTCTAAATAAATACTTAAAAATATAATTTAAAAAAATCATTTCATTGCATGTTTATTTATCTAAAATAAATAATTATTTATTAGAATGATAAAAAAGTAAAAAATCGATCTTACTGCTCGAGATAAGTCAAGCGACGTTCCCTCAATAAATGGCGGACTTCGACATGTCTAATCCTCTGATTGGCTGAGCTGTGGCTACCGCTCGAGAAAAGATTCGAATTCGAACTTTTTTCGAATCCGTGAGAATCAGCCCCCAGCGCGCGACTCGGCGCGAGAGCTCGAGATCAATCGTTCGTAATGTTTTGCGTTGCTTATATTCCTGACTACCTTTCCGCTCGCAACTTCGCCTTCGTTATTTATATTTTTCGTGTGGGAATTTTATGTATTCCTGTAGAAAAAATAATTGTATAGTCTATATTACTCACTGATAATGTAGCATTCTATTAGCCAAAGAATTTTAATAATCAGTGTAGTAGTTTTATCTAGGCAAAGGAGTACGCAGCTTCAGTCCAAGAAAAAGAAAAAGTTTGGCGTGCCGACGACGCCGACGAGCCACCTATTTAGACGGAGGCTTTCGCGGCGCCACAATACGTCACCCCACGCTCATAGATGCATTACGGAATGAGATGGCTCAACGGACGGATTCCCGCTTAATTTCATCGCTAAATTAGTTTAGCGGGGGATCCCAAGTTTGCCGTTTGATCCGATGCGTGTTTGTTGTTGTGCGTATTTATTGAGCAAGTACTTGGAATATTATTTCGAAGTACATATTTGCTTTTGTCGTCAAAATTGAAGTGCGACTTGTATATATTGAGCAGTATTTGTCCAGTGATGAAAAGGCAAACAATAATTATTAATATAATTTCTGTTTATAGCTTAGAAATGTAGGGCTGTGTTTGGTTAATTAATTGACCAAACACAGCCCTACATAAAATAAATAATTTACACTCATAATATGTATATGCGTTACGAAAATACTAGGATAAAATCATGTTTTTTTTCTTCATATTATAAACGTGCTCTCATTAACTTAATTTGTAACATTTAGTAACTTTTATTTACATTGAGTACGATAAATGAGTTACCGAATCTGTGAGCTTAGACAAAAGATATACCTACGCATGCTTACTTTTCCGCAGTCGATCCGCAGAAAAAAAATTATGTTAATTACATTAGTCTATGACAACCTCACGCAATTTTTTCGCAGCTAATGTCATCTCCATACATTTTTTTCTGCGTAGCGTGCGGAAAAATAAGCATGTGACTTTTGTCTAGGCCACGGTTTCCCAACCAGTGAAGCGCGCCCTACTTGGGGGGCGTATAGTTAATCGAGGGGGGGGGGGGGCGCAGCAAGCGGCTCCAAAGTAAAACTGTATAAAGAATATTTACTAGAACTGTTCATATAAACTCGCGCGATGCGGACGGTGCCACCTATTCGAAATCCGCGACACGTTGCAACCATCTCTTGAATAAAACTATAAACATGTCAGTATTTTCATCGTTTGCTTAATTTTCTTGACTCTCCAATTTGGCCCCTAGGGGGGCGGAGTATTTTAGCATAATGTTGGGTGAGACGCATAGGGTAAAAGGTTGGGAACCCCTGGTCTAGGCGCACATTTACGCTATAGAATTGAAGTAGGATGGTCATATATGCGCGCGATCGATATTAAGCAGAGTAAACAAAAGCGGTGATCATAGTAAAGATAACGCGATAAATTTGCCCTGTGACAGGAAATATCGTTGTCAGCGAATGGATGCGGTTTGGTCAAGATTGAAATTGCTGTTATTCTTTAGGCTAGAGCCTTTTTTTGAGGTGAGATAAACCTATTACCATTCCAAGGATCTAATCTGACTAGACTGGGTATGCCGTAGTAATCTGGTCCGCCAACAGGCTTACAGTTGGTGACCTAGCTAAGCCTCCTTTCGGAATCTCTCCACCCCTATAGAAGACACCTTGGGATCAGAAAGGTTAGGCAAACGTCACGTAATGGACATTAATATACTGATGATAAAAAATGTGTGACAGCCTCACCTACACGTTTATTCAACAATCGAGTGTAGGTAATTACCATCTCTCTAAATATGTTCAAATCGTTTCTAGTGTAACAATTTATTTTTCCCATAACACATTTCCACTAGTCTCGTGAAGGAGTAATAAGTGGTATACAAGTGTAATATCCGCGTTCTCGAATGGTAAATTGGTTGATAATGGCCGAAGTTTGAGTGAGGAAGCATTGCCGTCACGCACCTCCGGCGGCCTTTGTGCGATTGTGGACGCATTCACGCGCGTCTGAAGTCACTGTCATATCATATGAACCTATAGATATCATTAAACAACTTCATCGTAATTCGTGCCGTCAGCGTTACATCGTAAAAATGCGGTCGAAACGACATAATTGTGAGACATGAGTTCACTTAAAACCTCTAAGCTGGTGAATAGCGCATTTTGCGTAAAACACTACATTAACCGCTAGCTCTTTTCCTTTCCATGTGACGATAAATCAAGGTGGTGAAGAACTTCGCCTGATTTCTTAATTATAGAAAATGGTAACAGTAGCTACTCAGATATACTTACTGAGAAGAAGACGTGCCAGTCTGTCTGTCGCCAATCTTATTGAGCCAAAATTTCCGCCCAAATTGGGTATTGAATTTTGAACCACCTACCATTAAATTTTGCCACCCTAGACTATAGAGACAGCTTTAATAAGAAATCACCAAAAAGCGAAAAATAAGGCGGCATGGTGCTTTTTTTAACCGACTTCAAAAAAGGAGGAGGTTATCAATTCGGTTGTATTTTTTTTATGTTTGTTACCTCATAACTCCGTCATTTCTAAACCGATTTCCAAAATTCTTTTTGTATTTGATAGAGTGTACTGCAAGGGTGGTCCCATGGTCACCAAAGTCAGGAAAATCGAGGAAATCACTAATTTACTACAAGCTCATCGAAGGTGAGCTGGTATTAAATTAGGGTTTCTTTCATTAAAAAGTTAAATTTACATATAATATGTTCAATGTTCGATCACAGTCAATCTCAATGGACTAGTTATGTGCGCTGAAGATATTGTAGTGCACATGTGTGGAAACTCATAAGTACATTCTGTTCCTTCACTTGCATAATCCGGTTAGGCGATACGACCGAAAAGAGATAGGTATGAAACGTTTCACGAAGAGCATGTGGAAAATCATATGAAATGATTTTCATTTGTCACACCTGCTATTTCCTTTCACATTTACTCCTTTAATTCACACTGTGATTTCTGTGAAATCGCAGATCATTCGCATATCATAATTGAATGTGATGCGGATGAAGACCATGAATGCGAGAGAGCGAAAAGAAATGATTTGTGCTAAGTATGTGCTAGAAAATAAACACTGATATTTTTAAAAGATGTCATGAATTTTGTCACAAGCCTCTTCAAGAAAAGAAAAAATTTCATTTTTTAAAATAAATACACAACACATAGTACCCGCACGTAGCACAAAATTCAAACGACTAATCATCTGTTCCTGATTCTTCATATGTGACATTTCATATAGGTAAATAGGAAATTAGCAATTGTTCATCATAATTCATACTTCACATTAGAATCAAACAGAAAATATGTGTGACATTAGACAACTGTGAAATGAAAAACATTGCTTGTGAAATTTCACATATAGGTAGTGAAATCATAGGAAAAAATTTATCATTAATGAAAAAAAGCAATCATTTCCATGCCTAGAAACAGGTTATTTTTTTTGCAATTAAGTTGGTAAATTAGCAAACAGCCCACCTGATGGTAAGTGGTAACAGCAGTCACCTATAATACATGTGGTTCCTTTGAAATTCGTAGCAAAATTGTAACCCCCACAAGAACCACAGTGTACGTTGCCAACTTGTGACTTAAGATGTAAAGACACGGTACCCGGTAATTTCAGTGCCATATCTTACCCTTCAAACCGGAACACAGCAGTGCAAGCACTGTTGCTTTGCGGCAGAAATAGGTAAGACGGAGGTACCCATGCACACGACCCTGGTACAGAGTCTCCCTTCGGTTCAGGATCCTCAGTTTAATGTGCCCTCTGAAGCGTGGTTTGAGATGTTTCATATTTTTGATTATTGTTGCCGTATGATTACTAAATCATTAGCCAAGTGCATGCGCACAAAGCTCCATATTACTTGTTACACATCTACAAAGTTTGTAATTTGTGCTGGTTGAAAACAAAATGTATTATAATATCTAATAGATATTACATATAATCGTATTAAACAGCGGTTTCTTCTTAGTTTAAATTAGTAATAATAACTCCTCGCTATAACACAGCCAGACCTAATGTCACTAGCCACATTTAGTTCTGCTGAATAGGCGGTCTAGGAGCTTATCACGGCTACCGATGCCAGTGCAATACATCACCGCCGTCGAGATGATCGATGGTCGTCCCATTATAGTAGTACGTTATATTGTTCCGACAACGCACTGTGTTCCTGTGCTATATTAATTAGAGTCCATTTCGCAACATATAATTAAATCATCGTCATTACATCCTCTGATACCTTGTAATAATTAATAAACATGCTACGAATTATACGCATCAGACTCTATAATAACGGCGACTACTGTTCATGTTGTTGTTAAGATAGTATAATCACAATGCTTTGTGCATATCATCTAATTGACAATTGAGGAGCTTGGTGGCGCATTGGAGCGTGCAATTAGCGAACGATTGCTAAGGATAAGCAACGTTGGCTGTGGTCGGTTCTATGATGGGTGACCAAAATACGAAACATCTCAAGCTCCTTCATGCTTCAGAAGGCACGTTAAACAGTGGATCCTGCGCCTGACGTCGGCTAACCATCCCATTGGACTAGGCAAGTGAAGGAACAAAGTGCACGTGCGTTTGCGCAGTCACATGTGCACTATAATATTTCCTGCGCAGATGGCTAGTCTCTGTTGAGATTGGCCGCCGTGACCAAATATAAGTTAGGAGGATATTATCATCATATTAACCCCTTTTGACGTTGGGAAATGCGTTACGCAGACCTCCTGATGGATGTCGAATTATCTGTTGCCACTCAAACTTGATTAAAAACGTGCTGATTGTGTATTTTCATTATTTTATGAGTTCCATGTTTTTTTAATCTCCAAAATGTCCAATGTTAATGACCAAGTAATATCGAAATTTTGATAATCATTTAATTTAAAATAAAGTCCATATTTAATTAAAAAGTAATTTCAAAACCCGATAGATGATGACCCGATAGATAGAGAATGACTAGCTCTTGTAACAAAAATTCACATTTGAGGTAAAATGAATAAGGTTAGCAGTAAGTAATGAGGTAACAGCATTCAACAAAGGGAACCAAAATGAAATATTCACTTTGCGCTTGATAAAAACCTCTTTTAAAGCGACAAAGGAAAGTTAGTGAGTTATAACGTCTCGACTCTCGAATATACTGAAAAATATAGGTTTTATATTTAAATGACGTTACTCGGCGACCTAGCACTTTCCGTTTCCGTGTTAGGAATTGGCGAAACACGCAACCCTCAAATACAAAGGTTGTTAATTTCGTTGGGAAGAACGCGCCTCTATCGCTGCAAAAGCAGCGAAATTAACATTTTCGGTATGATTAAACTCAAATTATATTACGGCGCAAACACGCTGCATTTTAATTAAAACTATTTGGAATGTTTAATAGTTTTGATTTTCTAGTTGTGATGCGCTTTGTATATTGTACTTTAAAGCTATGTTTTTTTTCAATCCATAATAGGGAATCTTTTAGCATTACAAACATTAATAAAAAATTCCGTTCCCTATAATAATACGTATTTCGAATTCATTATAATAAAACAATATATATATATATTTTTCTATATTCACAACAATATTCTCATTGATTTCAGGTACTAATCTATGCTGTCTTATTTTACTACTAAGTGAATGAGATCTTTAAAGAATCTGGGTAAGTTTTAACTTAAGGCAACACATCGTATTGTTTTAACATTAGAGTGATTCACTGAAATAGATGTTAAGGGGTGGAGCATCGTATATTCATGTGTAATCGTTCGCTTGCCAGCCATGTATCATCGTATCCCAAGTCGGGGCATACATCAAACACACTACAGCCATCAATCAAGGCATCGCACTGCTAGTGTCGGCCTGACAATCCTCGATACGATACACGAGATGTCGATATTCCGATATTTAGCTTGAACCGGGAACATTTTATCGCTGCCGAAATGCTACTGAATCAGCTAATGCTCTGGGAAATGCAGCTCAGGAAAAATATTTGTTAAAAGAATATCCTCTTTATCAGATTTCATTTTAGCGATGTCAATACGTCAAAATAACAATCCCATATTTATGAATAGTCTAGACTTTAAGCAAATCAATAGTATCAACATTCGAAACATACAGACAGATAATTGTTATGGTTCCAAACCTTAAAAGCAAATGCGGAACCCTATAGGATCCTTCGTAATCTCTCTGTCCGTCTGTCTGTCAAAAACCATTTTCTTGGGAACGCGTAGAGATATAGAGACAGATATCAAATTGAAATGTATATCAATTTATTCAAATATGATAAATCAAATCACGTTGTCTTTCAGCTGTAAAATCAATAGATATGAAATAAGTCGCATATTTTTGCATATTTCGATTTCGCAAGAGAATGAAAACCTACAAATCATTAAATTTGGGAAGAAATTTTAAGTAACAGCACATAATATTAAGTAAGAATCTGAAATCCGTAAATATGTATGTTAGGAACCTATAATTGTACGAAGGTGCGCGGGTCCAACTTGCACTTGGCTGGTATTTAAAAAATTTGAAAGCGCAAGTATGAATATACTCTTAACCCGACTAACCATATTTAGTAACCATGTTTAGTATCATAACTTTTTTTATCTCTTAAATGTTCCGTAATTCCTGTCACGTTTTATTTAAAAAACGGGAATCCTTATAAGCCCGTGTCTAACATTTCAGTATTCTATAACCGTAGCTGCCACGCACCTATGTAATTAATGATGCTTATCTTTATTTAGTAATCCGCCGAAATGATTAAAGGTTACCTTGACCTTTACGTAAATACGAGTACGCAACACTTGATAGGTGCTTGATAGATGTTTCTTGGTACTTGATAAGGCTGTAACTAAGCGTCGCCGCCGCCGCCATGGCCGCAGAGTGGAAGGTATAAATAGTACGTCTCTATCCACATTTATTTTTCAGCTTTGTTAAACTAAAATATTTTTTCTGCGTGAATATTTACATTTCTGTAATGATTTAAATTATATAAACAAGAATGATATAAACAAATTATATAAAGAAGAAGAATAAACAAGGTATTAAGAAAATATATACGTCTATTGAATGTATTTCCACTGCCCGGCCCAGCCCAACACGGCTGCTAACGCTTGCTACGGTAACGGCAAAAATATATGAAGCTCCTGCTGTTTCCGGCGCTGGCTAATGGAAAAACCTGGCATAAAATTCATACATTTTTGCTTTGTTGGCAGCCGTGCCGTTGCAGGGAGAAACCGCCATTTCATGACATTTGACATTCTAGCCGTTACAGGACGTTACGGAATTACCGTAGACAAGCCAGTAACTACGATCCATTGACCTATGCGGTATTATGCTACGATTTCAATCTACGAGAATTCGCTACGATAATTAAACACTGGGGCCCAATTCAGCTAATAAGCTACAGCTGAATCGCAACTGAATCGTTGCGGTCGACCAATCGGAGCGCTTATATTGTCTTTCAACTGCTCGATGACGTGATAATGTGGCGTTCTGATTGGTCGATGGCAACGATTCAGTTGCGATTCAGCTGTAGCTTATTAGCTGAATTGGGCCCCTGGGCTTTAAAACATAACGTCTGAATAGTTACACAGTATATTTTTGTCTTCATGCGAAAGTCAAATCAGTATTGGAAGGAGGAGAGAGATAGGTTTTACTAAATGCTACATGCATTAAATAAATATTTAATGGTATTTAAATAAATGGGCTGAGACCGTGGAAGATCTAGGCACAATGCTCGAAGACCTCTGTAGAGTTTCCCAACAAGTGGGTCTTAAAATGAACATAGACAAGACCAAAATTATGGTGAATTCCCATGTAGTACCCACTCCTGTGAAGGTTGGCGGCTCTACACTGGAAGTTGTTGACGAATATGTTTACCTGGGACAAATAGTTCAGCTCGGTAAGTCCAACTTCCAGAAAGAGGTAAATCGACGAATCCAACTCGGCTGGGCAGCGTTCGGGAAGCTACGCAGCATATTCTCGGCCAATCTACCGCAGTGTCTTAAGACGAAAGTCTTCAATTCGTGCTGTTGCCAGTGATGACGTACGGAACTGAGACGTGGCCGCTTACAATGAGTCTCATCAGAAGGCTCAATGTCACTCAAAGGGCAATGGAGAGGGCTATGCTCGGGGTTTCTCTACGCGATCGCATCAGAAATGAAGAGATCCGTAGAAGAACTAGAGTCGCCGACATAGCCCAAAGAATTGCAAACCTTAAGTGGCAGTGGGCAGGACACATAGCTCGCAGGACTGACGGCCGTTGGGGAGGAAAGGTCCTCGAGTGGCGGCCGCGTACCGGGAGACGCAGCGTTGGTAGGCCCCCCACAAGGTGGACCGACGATCTGGTGAAGGTCGCGGGAAGCCGCTGGATGCGGGAGGCGCAGGACCGATCGGTTTGGAGATCCCTGGGGGAGGCCTATGTCCAGCAGTGGGCGTCTCTTGGCTGAAATGATGATGATGATGAAATAAATGTCCTAGATGAGACGGGTAGTTATTTTGCTACGATTTTCTTACGATCGTAGCATAGAATCTGTTAATTGCCTTATTTATAACTAGAAGATGTATCTTTTTAAATAAAAACCCCTTCCATCATAACTTTAGACACAATATTACAAAAATTTAATGTAAATTAAACAGCCAAATTATGATCATGGTGGAATTCCACTATCCGTTACCATCATTTTAACAAAAAATAATTCATTCTACCGCTGAAATCGTAATTTTGTACTCTAGCAACACTACTTTAGGTAAGCTTACGTATGTCATTTTACTTCTATTATCAGTTGGGTGTCAAACATTCGATGTAGAAAGGTCATTTTTGTATTCCTACAACCGTGACCGAAGATTTATAAAGTAAATAGAAAATTATATACCTACATTTAACATACTGTAATACATAGCTTATAATTGTCTCCACTAACTCTGTATAATTTTTAAAGATTTTGATGAGAAAAATAATCTAAATTTAGATTTTAATATTCACATTAGATGATCCGTTACTTCGATTCCGTAATGTATTAGGTGGAAAACAAAGTATAATGAAATGGAATACTTAAATAAAGTTGGTGGTAAAAAATTACTGGTGATAATTTGTTTACAGTCGGGACGGGCTGTCCGAAAAAATTAATTTGACATATAACATACCCTGTAATGATAATCTATACTAATATTATAAATGCGAAAGTAGCTCTGTCTGTCTGACGCGCTTTCACACCAAACTACTGAGCCGATTTAAAGGAAATTTGGTATTGAGTCCTAGAAAAGGATATAGAATAAAGAGCTATTCTATATCCTTTTCTAGGCCTCAAACTATGTCGCAGAAATTACTCCTTAAGGGGAAGAAAAGGGGGTGGTAATTTGTATGGGGAATCAATAACCGAATTGAAATGAAATTGGTATGGAGATAGTTTGATTTATGGGGAAGGATAAAGAATAGTTTTTATCCGCTAAATCATTCCTTAAGGGTGTAAAAACGCCCCCCCCCCCCCGCCGATTTAGGGGATCAATAAAAAGGATTTCCACGCGGACGAAGTCGCGGGCAAAAACTAGTAATTTTTTTTTTTTTGCATCGAATCGAACAAAAACTTCTTTTTTTTGTTAAATGTTACAAAAAACAATGTGAAATCATGTTTTTAACATGAATACCACCTTATTTTTTGTTATTGTTTTCTCTTAACAATTTAATTTGGTCATACATAGAGCTCAATATCAATGAGACTTTTAGACAGATTTGGGTAGGTCGATGTGATGCTGACTATACACATGTGTAGGTACAGTAAGCTTCTTATCAAGCTATACTGTTTGATCCTTGGATCCTTCTTCTGTCGCTCGTAATAGCCGCGGTTTTCGTAGTGTGAATGTATAGCTTGAATGGGAGCTTACTGTAAGTATGGCGATAGAATATCAATTGAAAAATTTAATTTCATACCACTTTATTAAAATTAGTCATAGTCATGTATGGTAAAAAAGTTATCGATTGAATATTAGCATGGTTTTTTTTTGGAATTTGCCTCGATTTTGTGGCTTGGCGCTGAGGGCACGACGATGCGTTTTTAGCAAAGCGTCGAAAATGTTAATAGCAATAGGCTAATTGCAAGTCGCGACAAAAGAAGTTCTATTGAAACGCTATCACGAAGCGACAACGACGTTCAGATTAGCGGAATTAGACCCCTGATGTATAGACGCAAGACCTAGACCAAGACTGGGTTAAATCTCGAGTTGGTCTTGCATTTGGGCAACACTAATCTTCGTACTCGCAGGCGCGCGACCATAGAGTTTCAAATTTGCAAGATATGCAACATAATATCAGAAAGATTGACATAAATAATAGTCTAGATTCTCTAGGTGAATGAAAAATAATTATTGATTTAATAGAAGCTCATTCATATAGGTAATAAACAGAAAGAAACAATCGTTTTTCGAATAACTATAAGAACAACCAAGATATAAGGTATTAAAGACTTTTCTTTAGCTCTTTCTAGCAAAACGGCAATTTACATGGAGTTTATATGGCCGTACTCAACAGTGACGTCACAGTTGATATCGGATCTCTCTGTCTAATCGTTTCCAAATTAACAGCTTAAAATGCTTGTATGTAATGTATTTCTAAGCCGATTTTAATTCTAATTTCACACCATTGCATCTTTTTCTACGGTATTTTAATATTTTATGACGAGACTAGAAAATTTGAATTCAGTCATCATCCAAATTCATGAGAATTAAATTTATTAATAAAATAATTATTTTATAATAAAAATATGTTCGGGTGTCTGAGTGTTTTCGCTTTAATCAATACGCGGAAACATACGATTTTTTTTACTTGTTCGATGGGCAAAATCGAGAGAGTAACATAGATAGTATTCTGTTGCTTTAATAAGCAACAATAATTTATTATATTATTATCGCACACTGTTGCGTAAGGATGAACGAACAAAATGTCAAGTCTACTGAGCAGTAGACTTGATATTTTGTTAAATAATTCTTAATATAAATAACGCTAAATAGTAACGGTGTAATTGTCTAAATATTAAAATAATGTATTGACTTATTTGTCACACTTAATGAATACCTCTGTGTACTCTGCAACGATATAAAAACGCAAAGCAAACCCCACGTCAACCTGTCTTTCCAGCGCCACGTAGTAGGCGATTCTTCCTCGTCGAAGAATCAATCCGTTCCCCGCTGTATGACGTATTTGGTTTACAGTAATGATGATAATGATGATGATGATGATGACGACAGCATTGAAACCAATCATAGTCGTTGCGTAAAACGCCTGCTGTAACTGTCTGCACTGCAGTCAGCTACTACTTTAGCGGGATGAGAGGTAGCCCAAATTACAGTACTTCAAGATAAGTAATAAGCATCGGCTAACTTCGTGTTTCCGAAGATGACCGCCACATCTATGTAGTATATAATCTATAATATATAAATATACTAGCTTCTGCCCGCGACTTCGTCTGCGTGGACTTCAGAATTGGGTCCAAAGCTTCACTCGTTAACAATTTTTTAATCTTTCCACGGGAACTATTTGAGAAATCATTAAAGAATATAAAGTACATTCCTTTTCCATAGCATAGGTGACATGCAGACCAAATTTCAAAGCTGTCTGTCCGCGGCTTAGCTCGTTAACAATTGTCAATTCTCCCTCTGGAACTACTTAAGGAATCAGGATAAAAGGTAGCCTATGTTCTTTTCCATGTCAAAGGCTACATGCGTGTCAAATTTCATCCAAATCCGTTTAGCGGTTTTTGCGTGATTGAGTAACAAAAATCCAAACATCCACACTTTCACATTTATAATATTATATATAAACTAGCTTCTGCCCGCGACTTGGTCTGCGTGGACTTCAGAATTGGGTCTAAAGCTTCGTTCGTTAACAATTTTTAATCTTCCTACGGGAACTATTTGAGAGATCATTAAGGAATATAAAGTACATGTCCTTTTCCATAGCATAGGTGACATGCATACTTCAAAGCTGTCTGCCCGCGGCTTAGCTCGTAAAGAATTTTAAATTTTCCCTCGGGAACTACTAAAGGAATCGGGATAAAAGGTAGCCTATGTTCTTTTCCATATCAAAGGCTACATGCATGCCAAATTTCATCCCCATCCTTTTAGCCGTTTTTGCGTGATTGAGTAACAAACATCCAAACATCTAAACATCCACACTTTCACATTTATAATATTAGTAGGATATAAAGCTATTAATTATTAGATATAAAGCTATAAATAATTATTATATATATTACATATAAAGCTGCTCTTGTAAGTGATTTTTAGGGCCAAACTACTTTTTGTCAATTGACTTTGATAACTTCACAAAGTTTGGAAGGGTGCTGGTTTGGATGACACCAGATGGTAATTATGATTTTGAAACATTATTTTCATTGATATCGTATTTCTTTCACGAATATTAAAATATCATTGTTTGAAAAAAAAATTAAAATCATTTAACATAAGGATTTGTTATAGTAGTTTGATTAATAGCAATGCTATTTAATGCTTTAATAAGTATAGGAATATTATATCATTTATCAAAACTTGGACAGTACAATTTGCTGAAAGCGCTCCCTGGGGCAGTCGCGGAAGCTGCCAAAAAGCCAAGACGTGATGCAACTTTATTTCATTCGGTCACGAAATCAATCAGGATAACAGTGTCGACCGAGTAAACAGAAACAGCGTTTCATAATGTTTCATTAAAAAAGATCTTTTAAATGTTAGTTTAATTGTTGTAGTGTTCAACAATTAAAGTAGCATTTAAAAGGTCTTTTTAATCAATTAGCGATTGAAGATATTTTTTAAACTTTTCCATTAGTCTTACAGAATACAGAAATGTACGTGTATGTATGCGATTATTTTGGCGATACACACATTCTCCATTTAGTGACGAAGTTAGAATACACATAGCCCCTCGTTTTCTTCCCATAGATGTCTTAAATACCGATCATGGGTGACTGCTGCAGTCACATCTTTGCAAAGGGATGGAAATCTCGAAACAAAATCCCACAACAACCCTTCTAATTTTCTCGTAGGAATAGCGCATAATTATATGGAATGACTAGCTGTACCCGCGACTTCATCCGCGTTTTTGATCGGGTGTGGCACAAAGCGCTTCTCTCAAAACTTCCTTCATATGGGCTTTCCGAGAAATTATGTAGATGGGTCACTAGTTTTTTAGCAGACAGAAGCATCCAGGTATTAATTGATGGCGAATGCTCAGACTCACTGTCTGTGAATGCTGGTGTCCCCCAAGGATGTGTGCTATCACCTACACTATTCCTTCTGCATATCAATGATATGCTACAAATCAGCGGCAATCATTGTTATGCAGACGACAGCACGAAAGACACCTTCTATAACGGCCGTGCAAACATTTCTCGAGAAAACGTTATTGAGTGCCGGAATAAACTTGTGTCCGAAATTGAATCTTCATTAGAGAAAGTCTCTAACTGGGGTCGACTTAATTTGGTTCATTTCAACCCTACAAAGACACAGATTTGCGCGTTCACCGCAAAGAAAATGCCATTTGTCGTATCTCCTCGCTTTCAGAGCATCCCTCTAACTGCCTCAGCCAATATTGAGATCCTTGATGTCGACATAACGAGCGAAGTCCAGTTCCGTGGCCACTTAGAGGGTAAGGCTAAATTAGCTTCTAAGAAGCTTGGTGTGCTCAATAGATCGAGACAGTATTTCACTCCGGCGCACCGCCTTCAGCTTTATAAGGCGCAGGTTCGGCCTCATATGGAATACTGTTCTCATCTTTGGGCTGGGGCAGCTTCTCCCACTGAACCGCATTCAACGGAGAGCGACTCGAATCGTCGACTGCCTGAAAATATCAAATCGGCTTGATACTTTGGCGCTGCGTAGAGATGTCGCCTCGCTATGCATCTTCTATCGCATTTATCACGGGTAATGCTCCGAAAAATTGTTCGGACTTATACCTTTTTTTTTTTTTTTTTTTCCCGCGGGGAAATGCGCAACCGCACCGTACCCACCGTTGGCTAGACGGCGAGCGTGTGTGGAGCTCACCCGGCAGAGTGCCAGGCCTACCCACTAAAACCCCTCGGTGTTCTCCCTGCCCTTTTAGGGCGCGTGTAGTAGGGTCCACAATGCGACATCACTACTCACGCGTCCGGGCTAGCCCGACCGGTCGGTCGGGCTATTTATCGCCAAGGGGGGATTGTCCGAGAACACCAGGACAATCCCCAGACGGAGAAGCCTTACGGCGGCGTGCACGGGAGCCGACCGTGCACGCAGGCTTCACGGCAGGGTCATCAGACAGGCATTGCTTGAGCGAATGCCCGTCTTCTCCTGCCTATCCGTCTGCGGCGGAGGGGAGCGGCCTGAGGATCTACCTCCCGCTCCCTCTCCGCAGCCTCCTTCTGCGAGATGACATCTTCGCAGAAGGAGGCGACAGCCCCCCATTCCGCTTCGCCGCGGAGCATGGCCACGACCATGCTCGGCAACGAAAGGTCTCCGCCTCCCAGCGCAGCGTTAAGCTCGCTGCGCTGGCGTCGCCAAGCCGAGCACACCAACAGGGTGTGCTCGGCCGTGTCGTCGGGAGCGTCGTAGTGATGACACTGCGGCGTTTCCTCCCGACGTGCAACTCGGTACAGGTAGTGACCGAAGCAACCATGTCCGGTCAGTACCTACACCATGCGAAATGAAAGGCTGCCCTGCCGGCGCCCAACCCACTCCTCCAATACCGGACGGATCGCCTCGATCGTCCGGTGGCCGGCAGCTGGGAAGGCGAGTGCCTCACCCCACCGGCGCAGAGCCTCCCTCTGCGCCTAGGTACGAACTACCTCCAGCTCCTGTGGGGCAGATCGTCCCCCCCGTTCTCGGACGGCAACCCGATGCCGATACACCTCCGACTGGACGCGTGCATCGACATCCCACGGCGTTTGACCCGCAAGTACGCAGGCCGCGCCGTGGCTAACCGTGCGATAAGCTCGCACGGCCCGGGCTGCTATGACCCTCTGCGGACGTCGCAGGAGGGCCACCGTTCGGGGGGAGAGGCACTCTGCCCATACCGGGGCTCCGTAGAGTGCCATTGACCGTATCACCCCATGATACAGTCGACGGCACGCCGATCCTGGCCCTCCCACATTAGGGAGGACCCATCCGAGTGCAGCTGCGGCGGCACACAGCCGTGGAGTGAGGAGCTTAAAGTGCTCCTCGAAGCTCCATCGGGGATCTAAAACCAGGCCGAGGTACTTAAAGTGTGCCTCGACCGGTATGCGGACCCCCTCCATTCGGACACGGAGCCCCGGTGGGATCCTGCGACGGGAGGCGTGGAACATCATGGCCCTCGTTTTGTCGAGAGCCACGTCCAGGCCTAGGAGGCGGATGCGTCGGACGACGAGTGAAGCGTATTTGCTTTCGCCGCGACAAGTGTGTCGTCGGCCAAGCAAACAACCTCCATTCGTGGAAGGAGGTTGCCTCGCAGGACCCAGTTGTATCCCAGGTTCCATAGTAGAGGACCTAGTACGGAACCCTGGGGTACACCCGCCGCCATTTCACACGAATGGACGCGACCATCCGGCCCCTCGTAGAGGATTGTCCTACCGTCCAGGTAATCCTCCACAAGGGTGCGGAGGTACAGAGGCACCCGGTGGAAGCGGAGTGCCTCCTTTATGCACTCGTGGGGCAAGCTGTTAAAAGCGTTGCGGATTCAAAAAAAATTCAAAATTCAAAAATCTTTATTCAACATAGGCCTTTACAGGCACTTATTGACGTCAAAACAAAGCAACACATTCTAATTTAAAGGAAACATATAATATTAACCTTGTATGTGCATACATCCTGAATATAATCAGGATGTCTGCAAATACAAGTAGGAATGAAAAAAAAAAAGTTGATTCTACACCTGTTCGGAAATTGGGAGGCCTTCTCGAGAAGAACAGGCAAGAAACTCGAAAGGTCAAATTTTTTATCTCCTCTTTTAAATCGCCATTTACAATATTGGTTCTGTTACATAGTCATTGAAAATTATAAAATACATTCAGTAAGTATGCTTACATACACTTAAAATGTCAGAAAAACATGATAAGCTTAACACTAAGCATTATACAATAAATTATGTTGTTACCAAACATGACATCTGATAACTAGTCTAGCTAATTCCATATCGTGTGGTCACTTAAATAATCATTCACTTTGTAATAACCTTTGTTCATGAGAGTCTTTTTAACGTGAACTTTAAATTTATGAATTGGTAAATCGGTGATACTTTGTGGAAGCTTATTATAAAATGCTACACACCTCCCTAGAAATGAACCACTAGTTTTATGAAGCCTGTAAGTTGCAACGGCAAGCTTATTTTTATTTCTTGTGTTTATATTATGGTAATCACTATTTTTAACGAATGTAGCATAATGCTTGTGTACATAAACTAAATTGTCATAAATATACTGACTGGCTAAAGTTAAGATATTAATTTCTTTGAACAATTCTCTAAGTGAGTCCCTAGCCCGTAAATTATAAATGGCGCGAATTGCTCTCTTCTGTAACACAAAATGTTCACGCTCGAGGAAGAGCGAGTGGCGGCACTGCATTCTAGTCTGTGCAGTGACAGCTTTTTTGGCGGCCGGCCGCATGTGACATGTCAGTTGAGTTGAGTCGAGTCGAAATGTCATGACATGCTTAGAGGTTATGTGCGGGCCGGAATAAAATATAATACACAATATTCAAGCAAATAGTGATTTGCGCGGCGCACCTAATATCGGGGTGCGAAAGCCCGCTTTGTGTTGTGCAAGGTATCAAAATCGCGTGTGTGAGTCGTGGTGGCCTAATAGGCCTTTGTAGTGCTCCGGTCTCCACCGGTGGATCCACTGCAGAACTTCAGGAGCCGCGACTTCCTTCGAGCTAGCTCAGGAAGTCCACCGGCTACGGAGGAGACGGACGGAGACAACGGGAATCGGGGTAAGCCACAATACTTTCTATGAGCGGGTAGTAGGGCATCAGCAATCAACCCAAAATTCCTTACTCGGTGAAACGCCGACGTGGTGGAGTCTACTTGGGGCACCACCATCTCTTGGTAGCAGAGCGTGGTTCTTAGATTTGAGTATTTCATTAGTATTGTACAATTAATATTGTAATCTTGTTGGTTGTCCAAACGGGCAATACATATTAATTGGTTTTGATTGCTGATTTTAAACCGACTACCAGCTCATTTGTGGACCGATCTCCTTAACTAATTGTCATTGTATATGAAAAATTGAGGTTAAATGTCTTTTGTTGTTCTAGTTAAGTTCTAGCATTTACCTATATTTAAATTTTGGTTTGTTTTTTCATATCTTTGTTTTGCCCTTGAATATTTTGTTTGTTAAGTTGTAAACTTATACTTGAATTTGATTTGTTGAAAAAATTTTGCTGCTAAATGACTTTGCTGTTGTTGTAATACACTATATTGCTGTGTTAAGTTTTAGCATTTACATTTGATTTTGTTTTGTTTGCCTTTGAATATTGTGTTTGTTAAGTTATTGACTTAATGCTTGAATTTAATTTGTTTGAAAAATTCTGTTGTTAAATGCCTTTGTTGTTCTAGTTAAGTTCTAGCATTTACACTTGATTTTGGTTTGTTTATATATTTTGTTCTGCCTTTGAAGTTCCTCCCGATCTGTTTTATTGTCTGCGGTTGTCGGTCTGTTTGTCTGTGTATTATTATAGAGTATCTTAATTTTGGTGCAAAATGGTCCCGCCAGTCAGCCCGCTTAGTGGTGCCCGCGCGGGTGCACAAAAGATTTTGAGATGGTTTGCTAGTGCCGTCGCTTTGGTAGACCGACCAGACCGAGAACAGGCCTTGTTAATTCGGCATGAGGGAGTACCGGCTCGCTTGAAGGAATTGGAGCAGCTTTTCGTTGCTCATCAACAATATCTGCTCGACCACCCAGCCGAGGGTGCCGCTGAGTTGCGGGCAGTCGATCAATTTAATGCCGATTATGATCAGTGTTTTGAACAGGCGGATGTGATTATAAACAAGGCTCAGGCAATCCTATCCGTCCGGAGGGGTGAGTCGTGCACGCCCGGGGAGGTCAAGCCTACCCCGGCCGGCTTGCTGGGCAGACTGCCCACTTTAGACATCCCAACCTTTGATGGGAACTTGGCTTCTTGGATGGGGTTCATTAACCTCTTTGATAGCCTGGTTCACTCGAGGGACGACCTGTTCCCTAGCCAGAAATTGGCCTATTTGCTCTCTGCCTTACGGGGAGAGGCTGGTGTACTTGTCCAGCATCTACCTGTCAATGATGACAGTTATGATATTGCAAGGGCGTTGTTGACCGCCCGGTATCAGAATGTTCGCTTGCTAGCGGACACACATGTGGCTGCCATTTTAGGGCTGCCACGAGTATCGCGGGTCTCCTCATTGAGGAAGGAGATTTTGAACCCGCTGCTAAGCGCTATTAACGCGCTCAAACGCCTTGATCTACCGGTGGACCAGTGGTCCTTTATTTTGCTCCACCTCATCCTCGATAAGCTTCCCATGGAGATGAAGGGGCGCTTTGAACAAAGGTATGGGGGCAATAGTGCCTCGTACCTCCCCCCCTTCTCGGATCTCCTCAGATTTTTGGAGGATGAGTGTCGGATGACCGACCACTTGGATCTGGTTCCTATACCGGGACCGAGTACAGGCCGCTTTGAGGCGACCCGGGCAGCGCCACGGAGAGAGCGCCGCCCGCACAAGCAGTATACTGCAGTGCGGCAGAACTCTCCACACGGGGAGAGGCCGAGGCCTTGCAAGTGTTGCAAGCGGGATGGCCATCGTTTGCCGGCCTGTCCCAAATTTGTTGGCCTACGCACCGAGGGGCGTAGGAATATGGCCAAGCAGCGGAATTGGTGCTACCGCTGCCTGGGGGCCCATATGGCATCGGCTTGCCCCCACCCACGAGATTGCCACTGTTGTGGAGGGGCCCATCACCCCCTTTTGTGCTTCAACAATAGAGACACTCGTGAGGTGGTGAGAGAGAGGGACTCGCACACGGGCGGGGGCCCTCCTAGGTCACCCACCTCTCCGAGGAGATCGGAGGGGCGTGCCACCCCTCCGCGGAGATTGGACAGGCGCCCCCCCTCCAGTGAGAGGATTGGGCGCCCCACCCCCCCTACGGGCGGGGGGGATCGACGCGCCGCTTATGAGGCGCCACCGCGGGATTGGGCCGCGGTTATTAGGGAGCCACGTCGGGAGACAATACGCTTCTCTCCCCCTCTGATGGAGAGACCCCGGTTGTCACGGGCTCCCCCAACTTTCGCCCATCATGGGCACCGCCCGGCCCCCCGATGCAGCTTTGGTCGGGGTGTGTACGTGCCGGATTGGGACCCGCTCGAGCGCCTTGAGCGCCCTATTCCTCCGCCGCGCACGCATTTTTCTTCGGACCCCCCTTCCCCCCCGTTGCGGGGAATGCGGGAGGATTTTCACTAAACCAACTGTCGGCTGCAACCCCCCCACAGGAGCAGGTGCTGTTACCAACAGCCTCCGTACAGGTGTGGGGCCCGAGGGGCACCTTTGTTTTAGTTCGCGCCCTTTTGGATACGGGAGCTCAGGGTTGCATTGCCTCCAGCTGGCTGGTCCGGCAGTTGAGTTTGAACACATCTCCATACCTTGAATCGGTACGAGGAATCGGAGACCTGCGGATCCCGGATCCGATCGGTCAGGTTTTGTTCTCCTTCTCCCCCCACTTCTTTTCAGCGCCCAAAATTGGCGCTACCGCGATTGTTTATGAGAAGGTTGTTGGTCAGCTTCCGCAACAGCACGTTTCGCGCGCTGTCGTTGATGCGACATCAGGATTGACCTTGGCTGACCCTTCCTTCCACCGAACCGGTCCGATTCACTTATTGCTCGGTGCCGATGTTCTAGGCCGCGTGTATTGTGGGAAGAGGAGAGAGTTACAGAAGGGTGGGCTGGTAGCCTTATCTACATCGCTTGGGTTTGTAGTGATGGGACCAGTTAGGCATAACCCACCATCTCCATCGGTGGACAGTTACATAACTGTTAGCTCCACCTTATCGGATGTCCTGCAACGGTTTTGGGAGGTGGAAGAGCCACCTACCGTGAAGCGAGTGAACCCCTTAGACGAGGAGTGTGAGTTGTTCTACCAGAACAATACAGGTCGCCTTCACTCGGGACGGCTGATCACTCGTTTGCCCTTTTTGTCAGTTCGCCCCTCACTTGGCAGCTCCCGGCCGTTGGCCGAGAAGCGGCTGCTGTCCATGGAGCGTCGTATGAGTAGGAACTCCGACCTCAAACAGAAGTATGTCGACTTCATGCGAGAATATGAGCAACTGGGGCACATGTCGGTCTCGCGACTGGACTGGCGAAACGAGGAACATAATTTTCTTCCTCACCACGCGGTTTTGAAACCTTCCACCGGGAAGATACGCGTTGTTTTTGATGGGTCAGCTCCTACGTCTACCGGAGTTTCGCTGAATCAATGTCTGCATGCTGGACCGAAGTTGCACCACGAGGTGGGCGATGTATTGACCAACTTCCGTCGCCATGCCGTCGTCTTTGTGACCGATATCCGGATGATGTTTCGGCAGACTGTGATTCACCCGGACGATAGACGATATCAGCTCATATTATGGAGGGAGGATCCCAGGGATCCCATGCTGGTCTACGAGCTGAACACCAATACATACGGTTTGCGTTCGAGCCCCTTTGTGGCAATTCGCTCACTTGTGGAACTCGCTGAACGTGAACGATTACGATACCCTCGCGCATCCTTGGTTCTCAAGGAGGATGCATTTGTTGATGATATTTGTACGGGCTCCTCTAGTGTCGAGGAAGCCTTGATTTTGCGAGATGAACTAATTGCTCTTCTCGGGGCTGGTGGTTATGAACTGAGGAAGTGGATGTCCAACTCACCTCAGCTTTTGTGTGACTTGCCAGACGACCACCAGCAGGAGCCTCATATTTTTGAGAATGCCAACACTCCAGATTTACTGTCTGTTTTGGGAGTGCAATACAGACCTGTCCAGGACACGTTCACCTATCGATTGGAGCTGCCAAGCCCCAAGGTCTGGACGAAACGGTTGGTTTTGTCTACAGTAGCTCGTACCTTTGACCCAAATGGCTGGATTAGTCCCGTAGTGTTTTGGATGAAGTGCTTCCTACAGGAACTTTGGTCAGCCGAAGTGTCGTGGGATGAGCCCCTCTCGGGCCGTTTGCTGCGAGATTGGGAGTCCTTCATGTTGTCTCTCCCCGACATTAACCGTGTTAGTATCCCTAGACATATACTGCCTAAGGGACGGTTTACGGCCAGCCTTCATGGCTTTTGTGACGCGTCTGAGAGTGGATACGCAGCCGTCGTATATATCCGGACGGTCGATGATAGAGGAGCTGTTAAGCTCCACTTGCTAATTGCTAAGAGTAAGGTTGCTCCACTTCGGACTCGATTAACGATTCCGAAGTTAGAATTGTCTGGAGCTACTCTTCTGGTTCGGTTGATGAACCACGTTGTTGACACCCTGGGACGTAGTGTGGACTTTGAGTCGCTCTTTGCTTGGTCCGACAGTCAGGTTGTCCTGTGTTGGATTAAGAACTCCGTCCACTCCCTGGAAGTATTTGTGGCCAATCGGGTATCCCAAATACAGGCCTCGAAGGCCACGTTGATTTGGCGCCACGTGCCAGGTGAAATAAACCCTGCTGACTGTGCATCACGTGGCAGCGAAGCCCCTCAGCTTATTGACCACACTCTGTGGTGGGGTCCCGACTGGTTGTTACAACCGTCTTGGCCTTCCACACCAGCTGTGGTGAAGGTACCAAATCCGGGCTTGCGTGTTCACGCTGTCGAGACTATGGCGGCTCCAGAGCGGGAATTTTTATTAGACCGCTACAGTTCTCTGGACAAGTTGCTCGGCGTGACCGCTTGGATAAGAAGATTTATACGAAATTGTCGCCGGCCTCAGGACAAAGATTTGTGTCCGGTCCTCTCACCGCAGGAGCGCCAAGATGCTCTTCTGCATTGGGTGCGTATGACCCAGTCTAGAGCGTTTGAACCGGAACTTAAGATTTTCCGTACCGGGACGTCCAAACTGAAGGGACCCTTGGTGCGTTTGACTCCCTTTCTGGATGATAAAGGATTGTTGCGTGTAGGAGGCCGATTGAGGCACGCTAACTTGCCTTATAGATCACGTCATCCCCTGTTGCTCCCCAAGAACGGACCATTGGTGCGATTGTTGATCATTGATCGCCATGTGAAGAATGCTCATGCCGGATGTAATGCATTGACCGCGCTCCTCCAACGGGAGTTTTGGATTTTGTCAGCGCGAAGAATAATCCGATCTGTTATCTTTCGATGTCTGCCCTGCTATCGTTTACGCCCCGAGACGATGCAGCCCCAAATGGGTGATTTGCCTGCTGATCGTGTGAATGAATCGATGACCTTCTTAGGAGTTGGAACTGATTTTGCGGGACCATTCACTATAAAAACGTCGCGACTCCGTAATGCTAAGACTGAAAAGGCTTACTTGTGTGTGTTTGTTTGTTTGGCCACTAAAGCCGTTCATTTGGAGGTGGTGAGTGCGCTCACCATGGACGCTTTCTTAGCAGCGTTAGGCAGATTTGTCTCCCGCCGGGGACTGCCTTCTCTAATTCGGTCCGATTGTGGGACGAACTTCAAGGGCACTGATAGACATATAAGAGAAGTTTGTGAATTTTTAGATAAAAATAATATTGAGATCGGATCCACACTCTCCCGTAGGGGGGTAACATGGCGATACTCCCCGCCGTCTTGCCCTCACTGGGGAGGGATTTTTGAATCTGTTGTAAAGGCCGCCAAGACTCACCTTCGCCGCGTTATTGGGGAGACTATTCTCACGTTTGAGGAAGTCGCGACGGTGTTTCATAAGATTGAGGCGGTTCTCAACTCGCGTCCGTTATGTCCGTTGTCTACCGACGCGAACGATTTGCAGGCCCTCACGCCGGGCCATTTCTTGATAGGCAGACCACTTAACGCCCTGCCCGAGTATCCTTATAGAGATATCAATCCCGGACGCCTTTCGCGGTTTGAGTTGCTCCAGCAGCTTACCCAGAGTTTCTGGCGCCGCTGGCACCTTGAATATTTACACATTTTGCAACAGCGCGTTAAGTGGTCAGATAAGACAAACCCACCGAGGGTTGGAGACCTCGTGTTAGTGAAGGACCCAAACCTGCCACCCTTACGTTGGCGTCGCGGACGCATTGTCCAACTTACTCTAGGGTCTGATGGTGTGCCCAGGTTTGCCGAGGTCCTAGTTGGGGATTCTGTTTTGAAGCGCGCGGTCGCTACTCTTTCTCGCCTCCCCTTAGACTGATTTGGCGGACAGTCCGGGACTGTCCGGAGCGGGGGGATGTTCACGCTCGAGGAAGAGCGAGTGGCGGCACTGCATTCTAGTCTGTGCAGTGACAGCTTTTTTGGCGGCCGGCCGCATGTGACATGTCAGTTGAGTTGAGTCGAGTCGAAATGTCATGACATGCTTAGAGGTTATGTGCGGGCCGGAATAAAATATAATACACAATATTCAAGCAAATAGTGATTTGCGCGGCGCACCTAATATCGGGGTGCGAAAGCCCGCTTTGTGTTGTGCAAGGTATCAAAATCGCGTGTGTGAGTCGTGGTGGCCTAATAGGCCTTTGTAGTGCTCCGGTCTCCACCGGTGGATCCACTGCAGAACTTCAGGAGCCGCGACTTCCTTCGAGCTAGCTCAGGAAGTCCACCGGCTACGGAGGAGACGGACGGAGACAACGGGAATCGGGGTAAGCCACAATACTTTCTATGAGCGGGTAGTAGGGCATCAGCAATCAACCCAAAATTCCTTACTCGGTGAAACGCCGACGTGGTGGAGTCTACTTGGGGCACCACCATCTCTTGAGGTACGCTCTGCTACCACAAGAGATGGTGGTGCCCCAAGTAGACTCCACCACGTCGGCGTTTCACCGAGTAAGGAATTTTGGGTTGATTGCTGATGCCCTACTACCCGCTCATAGAAAGTATTGTGGCTTACCCCGATTCCCGTTGTCTCCGTCCGTCTCCTCCGTAGCCGGTGGACTTCCTGAGCTAGCTCGAAGGAAGTCGCGGCTCCTGAAGTTCTGCAGTGGATCCACCGGTGGAGACCGGAGCACTACAAAGGCCTATTAGGCTACCACGACTCACACACGCGATTTTGATACCTTGCACAACACAAAGCGGGCTTTCGCACCCCGATATTAGGTGCGCCGCGCAAATCACTATTTGCTTGAATATTGTGTATTATATTTTATTCCGGCCCGCACATAACCTCTAAGCATGTCATGACATTTCGACTCGACTCAACTCAACTGACATGTCACATGCGGCCGGCCGCCAAAAAAGCTGTCACTGCACAGACTAGAATGCAGTGCCGCCACTCGCTCTTCCTCGAGCGTGAACACAAAAATTCTTTCAATATGAGCCGCCGAACCCCATAACAATAATCCATATGACATTATACTATGAAAATAACTAAAATAGATTAATCTCGCCGTTTCAACATTAGTTAAAATCCTGATTTTCTTTACTGCGTACGCCGCCGAACTTAGTTTGCCAGCCAAGGATTCAATATGTGGGTCCCATTGTAACCGTGAATCTAAAGTAATGCCTAAAAATTTCGTGTTATTTACAAGGTCAACTACATCCTTATTCATATTTAAGTGGGTATCAGTCTGCCTTACATTTGTCAAAGAGAATTTAATGCATTTCGTTTTCTTAGAATTCAATGACAAATTATTAGTTGTAAACCAGAACAAAACTATAGAGAGAGCATTATTTACATCGTCAGAGCATTGTTTCCCTCGGTCAACCTTAAACAATAATGATGTGTCATCTGCAAATAATACAGTCTCACATAAGTCTTTAATGTAATAAGGCAGGTCATTGATGTAAATTAAAAAGAGTAATGGACCCAATATTGATCCTTGGGGTACCCCCATAAGAATAGGTGCACTGGCAGACTCCGATTTATTAACGACAACTCTCTGCAATCTGTCTGATAAATATGATTTAATAAGACTTACTGCTTCATTTGAAAAACCATAATGTTTAAGTTTATGAATAAGCGTTTCATGACTTACACAGTCAAACGCTTTGGAGAGATCGCAAAAAACTCCAATTACATCCTGCTTGCCCTCCCAAGCATCAAAAATATGTTTAAGAAGTGCTATTCCGGCGTCAGTAGTGGATTTTCCTTTGGTGAAGCCAAACTGTTTGCCATGTAGTAATTTATTTGTTAATAAATGACTTAATATCTGGTTATACATTATTTTTTCGAAAATTTTGCTTAATATTGGTAATATTGAAATAGATCTAAAATTCGAGGGATCTTTTTTATCTCCAGATTTAAACAAAGGTATTAATTTGCTGTATTTCATTAGATCAGGAAATATGCCCTCATCAACACAAGTATTAAAAATTAGCGCTAACTGAGGAGCTATTTCATTTATAATAGACTGAATTATGTGAGTCGAGATGCCCCAAAGATCTTCCGTCTTTTTCTTGCTAAGCAAACGGAAAGTTTTCAAGATAGTTATCGAATCAACATGGCTAAATTTCAAAGTTTCGCTGCACTTATCTACACTTGACTCCAGGAGGGTGACCGCCACATTGGAAGATGAATTTAGATTACTGGTAGTTATAATAGGAATTTCAGAAAAGTAATCAACAAAAGCGTTGGCAACTTCATTGTCCGACTTAATAATGTTATTGTTTATTTCTAACGAGAATGAGTTTCCAGAACATTTTACTTTCCCGGTTTCTTGATTTATAATATCCCATGTTGTCTTAATTTTATTTTTCGACATATTTATTTTATTAAATATGTACAGAGATTTAGCAGCCAAACAAGCATTTTTAAAAGTTTTTGAGTATTTTTTAACATAATTTAAAAAAACAGGATCAGCGGAAGCTGCTTTTTGTGAATAAAGTTCATATAGCTTTCTCCTACTCTTATAGATACCTGGTGTAGCCCAGTCACTAAATTTCGTCCTATTTTCGTTTAGTTTAATTACCTTTTGTGGAAATATGTTGTTACTTTCAGTTTTCACTAAATTAAATAAATTATTGTATAAGACATTGGCATCTTTATTTATGGTGGGCAGACATGTTATTTTCCTTTTAAATTTACTTAAACTACGTTTTGGTATTGGTCTACAAATTATTTCACCTTCAGAATTAACATGATGGTGTTTAATACAGGCTAATTGACCACTATGGTCAGAGTTAATAAAGCTTATTACAGCACATTCCAAGATTTCACAATTACAAAAAATATTATCTAAGCATGTGGCTGATGTAGGTGTTATTCTGGTTGGTTGTTTGAATAAATAATGCAAATCAAACGATTTGAATAAGTTAATAAAATTATTAGACAGAGAAGATAAATCTAAGATATTTATGTTAAAATCTCCACATATAACTATTTTCTTATTTTTTCTACACACTATTTGCAAGACATCCTCCATAGTGGCCTCAAATTCCAGATAGTTGCCCGACGGAGGTCTGTACACACAAACTATTATAAGATTATTAAGCTCCACACACGATATCTCAATAATTCTTTCGATTGAGAGTGATATTACATCTTTGCGTTCTTTATAATGAAATATATTTTTTAGAATAATTAAAGATCCACCTCTTATTGCGGACTGTCTAACAAATGAACTTACAATACTGTAATTATCAAAAGTAATAAATTCATATTTTTTAAGCCAATGTTCGGTAACACATAATATGTCGATATTTTCATCTGATAAAAATAAATTAATTTCTAAGTCTTTGCCAGAAAAACCTTGAATATTTTGGTGAACAATTCGTAAACAATGAGGCCCTTCTATTGTCAATACATGGCTAGAGATATCCTCTATTGTCTTATTTACTAATTTAAATTACTTGAAACAGATACCAAACTATCATTGAGTGTATGATGCTCAATAGAAGTATTGTCATTTTGGTTACCAACCAAGTTCTTGGTTGAAGTTAAAAAATAAAATTTTAGCACAGAAGCCAATTGTTTAATACAATATCTAGATAGACATATTCTATCATCGGTCAAATAGAATTTATTAGTCACACATGTCAATTTATTCATGTCAATAATATGAATTTTATTATTGTAACTAGCCATGGTATGTAATGTCGAATTTAACTTAAATATTAACTTATTTTCCTCTGTTGTAAACTTATTACATAGGGAAATGTGAACATTACAACACTTTTGACATTTAAATTATTAACATAAGTTAAAAGTTTTTGCAGGGAATATTTATTTACACCAATTTTATTCCCTAACAGTATGATTACAGGATATCCAGCAACACCGCAACTACAGCCTCCCCACGAGCCGTGGCCTCCTCAGTCCACCTCTTGAGGAGGGCCACCGCGTCCACCGTGGACCGGCCGGTGCGGAAGCCGAACTGGTTGGCAGCCAAGTCCGGCCCCCGGTCCTCTAGGTGCTCGATAATCCGAGAAGCCAGAATTTTCTCTAGGAACTTCCCAGCCTCATCGAGCAGCACCACCGGCCGATACCCAGTTGGGGAATCGGCGGGGCGGCTCTCCTTCCTTAACAGGCAGAGCCTACCCGCTTTCCACCGACTGGGGAAGCGGCCCGAGGCGATGTTCAGATCCAGCACCGCCCGGAACCGCTCCTCAAGGTGTCTCAGGGCGAGGGCCAGAACCCTGGATGGGACACCGTCCGGTCCCGACGCCTTCTTCTTGCGCCGGAGCCGTTCCCTCACCGTGTCGAATTCCACGTTCGACACGGGAGGGATAGCGGCAGCCACTTCCTCTGGAGGAGTGTCCGAGGGGTCCATTCTGGGGGGCTGAAACGGACCAGGATTAGGGAACAGGGTTCCCAGCACCCGGTCCAACAGCCCCCTGTCCATAGCGGAGGTGGGGGGAGCGCAAGCTTTGAACTTCCCCCTTATCATCCGGTACGGACGCCCCCACGGATCATCGTCCAGGAGCCGCATGAATTGCTCCCTAGACTCCTCCTTGGCCCTGCAGATTTCGTTACGCAGGGCCTTCTTGGCTGCCGCATACACCCGACGGAGCTCAGCTTCCTCGTCAGGTGTAGTTCTGGCGCGCCCACGACACCGCACGTAAGCGCGCCGAGCCCTCATGCTGGTGGTACGCAGGTCCACAATCTCCTGCGTCCACCAGTACACCTGTCCCCTTTCGGGGCATTCGGACTTATACCTGCCGCCTCTTTCCGCCATCGTTCTGCGCGCCAAAAAATCCATGCCCATCACTTAGATGGTTGCCAGTCCACAACTGTGCGATTCTCCCGTAGCTTCCTGCCTCGCACAGTCAAACTTTAGAACGAATTGTCGCCTGCGGTATTTCCGGACCGATACGACCTTCAAACTTTCAAAAAAAGAGCGTATTCCTTCCTCAAAGGCCGGCAACGCACTTGTAACTCCTTTGGGGTTGCGGGTGTCCATGGGCGACGGTAATCACTTACCATCAGGTGATACGTCTGCTCGTTTGCCCCCTATATCATAAATAATAAAAAAATAGTAACGGCTGGACCGATCTTGATAAAAAGTAACCTATGTTTTACCTTATATAATTAGCTATCTATTATTGAAAATCCCGTCAAAATCGGTCCTACCGTTCCGGAGATTAGCGGGAACAAACAGACAGACAAAATTTTTTTAAATTGTGTTTTAGTTATTGTACCCGATATACATTCATACCCATTTAGTAAAAACTTGTTATTTTGACATTAGAAACAGACACTTCAATTTATATAATTGTATAGATAAAGTAAAGATCCTACGACATCTATCCTGGTAGACAAACTCTAAGTAACTATGCATTTGAAAGCATTCTAAAAAAATAATAAAAAAAAAACATTCTCTTAATATTTAAGTTGCGTTCTACATGTTCATCATTTCAGAACGGTTTTTTGTTGTGTCCGTAACTCATCATGATCATCATCATTTCAGCCAAGAGACACCCACTGTTGGACATAGGCCTCCCCCAAGGATATCCTTACCGATCTGTCCTGCGGTTCCCGCATCCAGCGGCTTCCCGCGACCTTTACCAGATCGTCGGTCCACCGTGTGGGGGGCCTACCAATACTGCGTCTCCCGGTACGGTGTCCGTAACTATCAAGACAAAATTGTATACAAACAAAACAATCTTCGGGAAATCCACCTGAGAAAGTTATGCCCGTGCGAAGCAGGGGTGGATCACTAGATCATAATCTATAGCGATCTAGCGCTTAACCTCTATTAGGGATGTATACAACTTGTTGAAAGGTATTCTGGGTAAACCTTAAATTCACTTCAATCAATTACTAGTGTTATGTATAAAATATTTCTCTGCGTTAAGGCGCTGTGACGCGGTTTAAACAAAACAATATCCCGGTTTGACACAAGACGAATGAAAATCCCCACCGCAAATAATGCCCATGGGGGTTTGTCGGCGGAACTTTAATTGTCGCGCAAACTGACGGGACAAGTTAGCGCCAGTTTTAACTCGTCGGCTCTTGTTGCGGAAAACTAACATGAAGCAATGCGCTCTCATCAGCGCGGATTGAAACTGCGGAGTTTCTCGATCGCAGAGCAGACGGAGATATTCGGAACATTTCGAGACGCCAGCACTAATCTAAACTAATGCTATAAAACGTGCTCTGTAGAAAATTTAAAGGAAGTGAAAGCGAGTCTTGGCTGTTGGTGAAATGAGATTTCAAGAAACAGTTCATTGTTTTATTGAGAAATAGCGCTCGTACCTGCTTGAGATCACTATCTCGGCAATAAATACATAAGTAACACAATATGGACTTGTTCATTTGCAGAAGCGATAAAACAGAGAAAGACTATCACATTCCGAACATAAACGATATATTACTTTTATCCTTCTTGTTGACTATACGAGTATAAATATATAACGCGCAATCATAAAGGAGATCGCCAAAGTACTTCATATATATTATTGTTCCAATTTAGTAAAGCTTTTTTATCTATACCCATACTATAAATCCTCTATAGACGTTTCTAAACCCGTTAGCTTAGTGCTAACATTAAAACAACCAGAGTCATAATAACCATAAATGCCTGCGAATGTGATGATCTTGTAGTGAATTTCATCATACCTACAACTCTTTTGGTTTTTATTTGGTTTTAAAAACTGCTTCGATCCCTTCTGTGCTAAGGGGACACATTTGGACATTGGACAATCTCATCAAAAAGCAACATTCTCACTACCTATTTGATTCGTGGTATCATTACGAATTTGTAAAAAAAACAACATCCTCGTGCACGCGCATCACTACAGCGCTGTAATTTTGAAAAAAAGAGCAATCAATTATAGGTTTTATATTCGAATTAACGCCGTACCCCCCGCCATTTTTATCGATGTTGTATGTATTGCATTGGATCATCGGTGGCGCTGTGGCCTCGGCACTGGACTGTGCCCCGAGTAGAACCGGGAGGCCCGCGATCGATCCTGCCATGTACCAATGTGTTTTTCGTTTCACGAATTTCATATGTACATTTATCTGACCCTCCTACGGCGTAGGAAGACATCGTGAGGAAACCTGCATACGCCTGCGAAGTAATTCAAAGGTCTATGTGAAGTCAACCAATCGGCACTGGGCCAGCGTGTTTTGACTAAGGCCTAATCGCCCTAACTAATTAGGATAGGCTCGTGCCCCTCGGTGGGGACGTAGGTATATAAGCTGTGATGATGATGATGTATTGCACAAATTGATTACTTTGTTGTTTACAAACATGAGTGTTACAAGCATTGATAACTCACCACAAGATATTTCTAAATCAGCAAAGGACATTACGTTCCAATTATTACCAGAAATGTCGATTGGTGCGACGTTAGTGAAACTACCAAGAAACCGTGCTGTCCGAAGGCAGTAGTCTATGAGCACTGTGAGCAGTTAGCGTGCAGTTTTAAAAATAAATTATCATTTGTCATTTTTATAATGTGCATGCAAATAAATATTACATTCCGTCGGATTGTAATAAATAAAGCAGTTATTATTAGGCAGTTTATAGTTGCTTATGACCGAAGTCATTTGCCTACCCAAAACAGCACATGGCAAATACAAGATTAAAGTGCTTGTACATGCACACATTAGTTCGCGTCAGTATCTGTAAGCCTAGCTAGAAAATGAAAAATAGTGACAAGAACAAATATAATTGTCTCCTTCCATTTAACAATGAAGGGAGATGCGACGAGTATTTGCCACTCCTTTACTGTCCTTTGTCCGTGCCTCCCAATCACTCTTTACAGGACGCATATAATCTGAACAAGTGTCTCAATATACACAAGGTGAATCACCACTATTTTTATTAGCATCCAGTTTAAACAATTCGGATACTTTTACTGTCGCGCTTACGAATAACGTATTATGTACGATTTTTGCGAAATAGAGTTATATACATTTGATAAAACAGGAAAACGAGCTCAATAACTTTCCCATATAGACCATATCAATATTTTAATTAAAACCTGCTATTTCCGTTTTTATAAACACATTTAACTTAGATATCAATTAATATTTTATTTAACCAAAAATGCATCTTTCATCTACAGTTAGTTAGTGCAGAGTTAAAAAGCTAGTTAATGCGTTTTTCGTGAACGCGGCAGTATAGTAAGTGCGCTTATCCAAATCCTGAGACTGAAAAATGTCACTAGGACCAAATTTGGAACTTTTTAGCGAAACGTTGCAGGAAAGGTCCGTGTAATTGCAAAAGTTTAGAAAATTTAGCGTGACAGTATTTACGAACGTTCAAATAAACCATTTGCATGCTAATTAGAGTGCAGCGAACACGTGCTCCTGACACAGCCGAGCCATGAATCTGGTCGCCGTGTTATTGTTAGCAATTATAATAATTATTCGGAGTTTCTCGTTCTCGTATTTATGAACCGGGAGCGGTACCTATTTTTATGAGCGGTAAACTAAACGTTATATTCATTGAATGGGAAAATATTGAAAGTGTAATGAGTAATCTAACAACGCTGGGCTACTATCAAAATGACTAATGATAATTAAAGTAAAACCATATGTTTGTGTAGATTTGGCTAGTATAAATGTTACGCGAGTTCCGATTCAAAAAAATCTTTTGATATTCCGGTCATATTAGCAGATAGTACCTCCGTCCCATCACCGCCCATGGCCATCCCAACCTTGCGGTTATTATGGCCGAAACATGGAAGAGCGCATGGAGCCTGCGTCTTTACTCTGCCGCGCGCAATTCTTGGTCTTGCCGCATATGCAAGTCGGTCCAACTAGGCTACAGTACGGTATGGTGCACAAATGAATTTCACCCTGGAAAAGAAATTATAGTAGGTATGTGGTATAATAGATTCATTCCACTGCGGGTAAAGAACCACCATCTAATGGCAACAGCATTATCAAGGGATCATCTGATAGAAAGGCCAAATTGTCTTACTCTACCCTTCGACATATCTCACTAATTTCTAGATGATATCCTTTTATTAACAATTCAAGCTTCCCAGCTTAGCCTACGGTATATTGAATAATATTATTTTTATAAGTAGGCATATTATTATTTGTAATATCTTTTTTTACTTTAGTCTCACGGAAAATTAATATTTTTCACATTAATTTACATAATAACATTATTCTTCGCTAATTGTTTGTATAATTTACGAGAAAATGATATATACCAACTAATTATAGCCTAAATATATTCATCTTGACACCTCACATATCTTCTCCAAATAAATATGATAAATCAGAGGCGCTAACTGAAGTAAGAATGGCTTTGTATGAAAGCTAAGAGTGCGCATTAAAAACTAGAAGCAAGATATTTTTAAAGCACACTTTTCACATTCCCGGCTGCCCCAACATCAGCTAGTTTTTGCTCCATTTTTCTTCACAACGAGCGTATAGTTCCGCGAACACTAATGACTATGCCTTTGTAAAGCCAACTTTCAATTTCGTCGGCAGTTTTCAGCACTAACCAATAATTATGCGATTTTGTGCCCTCTCACTTTGTAATAAGACGCGTTTGATGGTATAAATGTTCAGTTGCCGTTGGTTTGATAATATTGTCGAGTAGCAACGTGTGGCTTTGGTGAACGAAACAAAAAATAGCAGATCTGTTGGGTTTCGTTCCGTTTTTGGCTTAATTAACTTGACTTAAGAAACCTATACCTAATATTATAGACCTTATATAACATTTATAATGGACTGTTTTTATTCATAACATGCTACACCAAGTTCTTCATCATTTACTCTCTTCATATCACTTACCGTGACAATAAGGCTGTGATTTTTCTACCAGCATCTTGCCATATTGAGTATTTTTCACTTTCAAGGCTGAAGATGGATGCGAATTTCAAGTCATTCAACAACAACCAGAGGACATAACAATACGTAAGAATAAAACAAGTGTGTTAGTAGTGTATTATTGTTCCTTCTATATCTCGTTCAATCGCAGACACGATTTCACTCCATCTATAAGGAAAAATAAAACACGTGGTAGCAGATTTTTACAGTTACAAAAGTAAATTTTCAGTTTAGAAGTTTACGCTCGTATTATTCCGTGTTTAAGTACAAAATCACCTAATGATTCGAACCAGCGATTGCTGGTTATGTTTTGATAAATTATCATTCAAAATAATTTACTTCAAATCTAACCATTTCAGTAGTTAAGTATTTTCTGTCAGCAAATGTTTAGCGTCATATGGCTCGTTGCGCCATTAAGTAGTTAAGTATTTACTGTCAGCAAATTCTTAGTGTCGTATGGCTCGCCGCGTCCGGTGTGACCGCGGCGTCCGCGACCTAATTACACTTGTTTTGTCTTCAAAAATAATTATTTTAAATTGAATTGAATATTGCAGCTAGAAATACGGTTTTGTTTGACTGACCACAGCAACGTTCGCTGTGGTCAGTCCTAGGATGGGTGACCAAAATAAGAAACATCTCAAGCTCCTCCGTGCTTCGGAAGGCACGTTAAACAGTGGGTCCTGCGCCTGATCTCACCCCGATCGTGTCGGTTAACCGTCCCATCGGACTAGGCGAGTGAAGGAACAGAGAGTGCACTTGCGTTTGCGCAGTCACTTGTGCCCTATAATATCTCCTGCGCAGATGGCTAGTCTCTGTGGAGATTGTCCGCCGTGACCGAATATCGGTTAGGAGGACATTATTATTATTATATCCAAAGAAAGTTGGCGTCAGACAGATCGGCTGTAAAAACCTCAGTCAAAACTATGTTTTGGAGTGATTGTCATTCCAAGCAAATCAGACCCTGGGCTACGAAGTGATGATAGAAAGATACTCTTTATTACTCACCACGAAAGTAGTACAGTTACAGAAGTTTTACAAAGCTAAAATGTACAATTTCGACAGTCTTATCGCTAAGAGTGATATCTTCCGGAGAACCTTTGGACAGAGGACACTTTGTTTAAATGATTTTGCGACATTCCTAAATGTGAAAAATGTTATACTAGCGGTTTTTCTAGTATTAGCGTACAAACAGAAAGCGTTATGATGAAATATATATTATGCTTGCACTAAAAATAGACAAAAAGATGTACTCCATATGACGTAGGATTTTTATTTTATGTTTATAATCCTTGTCAGTTTTGTTTGATATAAGTGTAAAGAAACGGACCCAAATGATAGCAAAAATACTTAATTTTATATGTAAGTATATATCAAAATGTAAATTATTCGTTTGAAAACCTATATAGAAATAATGGTTAAACCCAATTATTTATTTATTACAATTATTAACGCCCAAGGTTAATATATATGTACGACTTACTGAATTTGGTTTTATTTATTAGCATTCACTAGATATTAATATATGTAAGTTAAATAAGTGGATATGGACTAGCGATTAGAATCAAATATCAACATCATCATCAGCCATTAGGTCTTCTGCTCAGAAGACATAGGCCTCCCTATGAATCTCCTTCAACCCTAACCAGGTCACTTATCCACCGGGTAGGAGGCATGCCTACTTACTGTCTGAATTAAATATGTATAAGGTTTAACATAATAAAGCATATAAATAAATAGCAGCATAATGAGCGTATGCACATTTTAACTACGTGGTAGTCGCAGTGTGGACCCTATCACGCGCACCTATAAGGGCAGGGAGAATACCGGGGTGGTTTAGTGGTTAGGCCGGCACTCTGCTGGGAGCCCCATACACGCTCGTCGTCTAGCCAACGGCGAGTACGGTTCCCCTCGACAAAAAAATGGTAAAGGCAGTTCGACATATCCAAAAACTTAAAGGTCATAACAACTGATTTTCAATCAATGAAACTATTATTATATTAATTAACAAAGACCCAATTAAATATTTATCGTAGGTTGATGTGCTGTTGATTGTACTTTAATTAAAATTGCAATAAGTTTTCGTGTTTAATAATGTTTCATTCTTATTTTTTGGTTTGTTTTAATAACACTGAAACATAAATCTAATATATAAAATTCTCGTGTCACAGTGTTTGTTATCAAACACCTCCGAAACGGCTTGACCGATCTTTATGAAATTTTTTGAATATTTTCAGTAGGTCTGAGAATAGGTCGTAAACTATTTTTTATTATGGCGAAACGTAGTTCGCGCGGCACAGCTAGTAATATATAAAAAATTCAAATACATTGAAAGTTATAAAAATGCATTTACAAGGTCTTTACTGCATTTTTTTAAACTTTTTAGTAACAAATGTCGTCTTAGTTAAAAACGTGGGTATATATGTATCTTATTTACATTAATTTTAAAATCTAATAATGAATTTCTTTCGTTTAAAACACAATTATGTCAATAAACTACCCTAATAAATATATTTTATGTATAAAATTTAATTGATGTTTTGTTTAATTTGTGTTTAAATAATAAATCTTTGAAATTGAATTATTTCAATAATGAATGGAAAGTTTTTAACGAGCAAATTAAAGGTCAATACGTAAAGTCATTTAAATAGGTTATTGCACACGGCACCACGGCGAAAAATGTCTAGCGCGCAACTCTCGATAGGGTTGTCACGAGTGACGAGAGAGAGTCAGTCGTAGTGGGACGTCGACAACAAGATTTTGCTGTAAGATTTTACTTTAGTAGTAATAGTATTCAATTAGTTTTAGGACAATCCTAGTGTACTGACCTGTTAAACATATAGGTATTGATTGTTTGCTTAATGTTACAATAGTCAAAATCTGTAATAACAATGTATAAATATTATACATTGTATTGTTTTTTTCTATTTAATAACAAATATTTTTAATTATTGATGACATAATAATGACGTCACAGAAATGTCTTACTAAAACTAGTATACAAAGAAAAAAGGAATAACTAGAAAAAAAATACTTATAAACTACTTTACTTAAAAAAAATACAAATTGTTTTTTCTAATGAAAGTTGATTACGTTTTTCACTAACGTAGATTTACTGAAACAACATTCAGGATAATTTTTTCACGTACAGTCAACAGCTCATCAACCTTCATCAACTTTTGCACCAGCACAGTGCATCGACTATCACTTCATATTGATCTCTTTGTGTTAGACTTAAAGTTAATACTATTTTTCGTTGTAGTTTTTCTTATTCAGGTTTCAAAAACAGATACATTTGTGACAACCCTAGTAAAAATTGATGAATTTTCAATAAGTTCCTATATAATGCGAAATTTTCGAGTAGTGGTTCATTCTGTTCTTCAAAGTGCTTCGAGCCAAGGAACTAGCTGCAACAGTGTCGTCAGTCGTCGTCGAGGAGTCTCCCCAGCACCCAGATCTTCAGCCACAGTACTTTATTTGTGAGTGTTCATTATGTAAGTACTTTGAAAGGTTTACTGATAGTTGGTTGTAATTACTATTTCCTCCAAGTTTCGTACGGAGAAAATAACAATGAGATAGTTTTAAAGATCGTCACACTTACAATGAAGGATCAGTGTAAGTATGCATTGTCTTTTTCCGATACTCAATTTTGCGTTACTTTTTCAGGTCTGACTCCGAGTTTGAAGTCTTCCAACCAGTGCAGAAGACCAAACCTAAGACAAAACCAACATCTCGAGAAAACATCAGGTAAGGTTTAATTTATGCTGTCGTCATAGTATTTATTAAATCTTCGAATCGTTAGTGAAGATTTTATGTGATAATACCACAATATTTATTTATTAGGGTATGCCAACAGTACACATATTAATGAATTAGATTGAAGTGGATAACAATTGAACACTAAAATGATTATGAATGAGTGAATGGTGTTAGTATGCTGTTGCTGATCAGTATTAGCTAGGAGACTAACAATATTATTAAATTTATCTTTTCAGGTCTGACTCCGAGCAAGAACTGTTCGAGCCAGCGCAGAAGCCTAAGCCTAAGAGAAAACCAATCTCTCGCGATACTATCAGGTAAGATATGAGTTATTTATGCAAGTGAAGTGGTAATTTCGTTTTAGGTTCATCACTGATAGAGTGGGTTTTTTTTTTGTATTGAAGTGTTGTTTTCTTTATCGATCATAGTGGGTTAGATAAATTCGAAGATTGCAGGTGTCAATCGTAGGATAGGAACATTGCGTTCTACAACAACATAGTAATATCAATTATTGTTGAGTTGTTTCACGTTCTTGCTGATTGTCCTAACATAGGATATAATACAATCTCTTTTGTCTTTTACAGGTCTGGTTCATCGAAAAAGGCTAAGTCGAGCTCAAAGGAGTCGTTGAATTTGTTCGGGTTGGTGTCGGACGACGAAGAAGTTACAGCCGAGCGTGCGTCACGCGTCAGGCAGGGCAAACGACTCGACAGCAGCCTCGCCAACAAGACCGCGCACGGCACGCTCCTGCGGCGTACTCCGCTCGACGGTCGCTACTACGTGGAGACGCGCGTATACAGCACGGACGAGGCGTTGGCCGTAGCGCCCGACCAGCGGTACACCAAGGCGCTTGTCACACTCAAGGTGCAGCTAGAGCCAGACCAGCCCGAGTGGGACTACTTGCAGCAGTTTTTAAAGCGGTCAAAGTCGTTGTTTAAAGATAAGCCTGTATTTTATAGTAATAAAACAAATATTAAATAAATAAATTAACTAAGCAAGTAAAATATTTTTTACAATAGGTTTTTATATTTAATCCGGTTTTTTTGAGCCCACGTCCAGGTAAAGTTACAGTCGTAACTTAGGTATTAATGAGGTACGGTAATCATTCATTTAGTTAAGTGGATAAGTAATTAACTAAAAAGACTATAGATTAGCGTTAGGTAACAAGTTGTATACTTTATTTTTCTGAATTGCTACGATGCCTTTTTGCTCAGAGTGTTCGATGCAATTAGGCAGCAGACAATGGGTAGGACACCTGCGCAGCAGCGCGCACAAGCGCAGGTGCGCAGTGTCGCGGGCGCACGACGACGCCGGTGTTGTCGAACTCGCGAGTGCGTTTAGAGGTCGCATCGTTACATACAGAATTACTCCTACAGATGAGTACCGATGCTCTTTACCCGATTCATTCTTGCATAGTATATTTTCTAAAATTTATAATCTTTTGCAAATGTCTCTAAATAAGCATATATGTTTAAAAGTAAATTTTGAATATTTTGCCGATTTTCTTTTATTTAAGAACGAGGTAAATAACATTAAGTCGTTTGTTACAAAAAATTTAACGATTCATCGCAATTTTGATTTTAACGAGTTGTTTGAAACACTCGTAAATACTATTAAGAACAAAGTTGAAGAATTTGAGGATCGTGACAGTGGTTGGACTTTTTTAAGTAATGTTTCCTTAGAAGTTAACATTAATAGATATGATCCTCTAAGAGGGTCTGGTTCAACTTATGTAGATTTACCACTAGCGATAAAAAAGAAAAAGGCGTGTATTAACATCAGGAATAAAGATGAATATTGTTTTTTGTGGAGCGTCGTTGCCGCTTTGTACCCGGCTAAAAAGAACGGTGACCGTACGTCGTCGTATCCGCACTTTGAACAGGTCCTAAACACCGACGATATATCTTTCCCAGTAACGTTTACGGATATCGCGAAATTCGAACAAAACAATCCACATTTAAGTGTAAACGTATATTCATTAAAGAATAATCAGATAGTTGTAGGTCCCATTTATAAGTCTGGATATAAATCCAAAACCAGAACTAAAATTAACTTGCTTCTACTTGAAAATAATGTTCTATGTCACTTTGTTTTGATAAAAAACCTTTCTCGACTTGTAAGAAGTCAAATTACGAAAAATCATAAGAAACTATATTTTTGTGATGATTGCTTGCTATTTTTTACTTCTGAAGTTAATCTTGATAATCATACATGCAGCGGCGTTTGTACAGTACTGCCTGAGAAAGGAACTTATCTACAATTCAAAAATTTCGAACGGAAGCAAGACGTTCCTTTTGTGGTCTATTCTTCATTTTTCTGACTTTGAAACTCTTCTTATACCGTTCGATGGCTGTGAGCCTGACCCTTCATTAAGTTTTACTTCTCAGCGTCAACAGCACATTCCATCAGCTTTTGCTTATCACATAGTGTGCTCGTACGATACCAGTCTGAATTCTTTTGTACAGTATCGAGGAAAAGACTGTGTCCAAAAATTTCTTGATAAACTGTATTTTGACGTTAAAAAGATTTATGACATCTTAGATAAAGAAATTGCGATGGAATTCGATGAATATGACGCAGAGGCCTATGCGCGTACCGATGTTTGTCATATTTGTAAGCAATTATTATTTTTTGACAAAGTGAGAGATCATTGTCACCTCACTGGAAGTTATCGAGGTGCTGCGCATCAATACTGTAACTTACGGTTTAGCGTTCCTAAATTAGTTCCCGTTTTTTTCCATAACCTATCCGGCTATGACTGTCATCTGTTCATCAAAGAATTAGCCGATAGTTTAGGACCTGTTAAAGTCATACCTAAAAATAAGGAAAAATACGTATCATTTACAAAATTTTTACAGTTAAAGAATAAAAAATATGCTCAAATACGATTTGTCGATTCGTTTCAATTCTTAGGAACCAGTTTGGAAAAATTAGCGAGTGGGTTAGATAAAACAGATTTTAAGCATTTAAAAAAATATTTTCCAAACGCAACTGAATTTAAATTATTAACACGCAAAGGAGTATATCCGTATGATCATATGACACATTGGAAATCATTTTCCGAGAAACAACTTCCACACAAAAAAGGTTTCTATAATTCTTTAACTGATGAAGATATAAGTGATAAAGATTACACTCATGCTCAGGAAGTTTGGTCTACATTTAGAATACAAGATATGGGTGGGTACACAGACCTTTATCTAAAAACCGATGTATTGCTATTGACTGATGTATTTGAAAATTTCCGTGAAATTTGTAAATTGAACTATCAATTAGATCCTGCTTTTTACTTAACAGCTCCAAGTCTTTCATTCGATGCTATGTTACTTAAGACCGGCATTCAGTTAGAATTATTAACTGACTTAGAAATTATACGTTTTATACAGAAAGGGATACGGGGAGGTATCTGTATGTGCTCAACGCGATATGCTCGTGCAAACAATAAATATATGCCACAATATGATTTTACAGAACCAGATTCTTTTCTAGTTTACATCGATTGCAATAACTTGTATGGTTATAGTATGTGTCAGTACTTACCTGTTTCAGATTTTAGACTTTTAAGCGAATGCGAAGTAGATTTGTTAAATATCATGAACGTAGCAGATGATGCTGAGTTCGGATATATTCTTGAAGTGGACTTAACATATCCCGAGGAGCTACATAATGACCATAACGATTATCCTTTTTGTCCCGAAAAATTTGTACCACTCGGAGGTAAAACTTCTAAACTCTGTCCTAATCTGTATTCTAAATATCAGTATGTAATCCATTATGTTTATTTGAAAACATGCATTAATAATGGTCTTGTTTTAAATAAAATTCATCGCGCCTTAATTTTTAAACAAAGCCCTTTTTTGGCTAAATATATCAATTTAAACACAGAACTGAGAAAACAAGCTGTAACTACTTTTCAGCAAGACCTTTTTAAGTTGATGAATAATTCAGTGTTTGGAAAAACATTGGAAGACAGTGAAAAAAGAGTCGATGTTCGCTTGGTTAATAAGTGGTGTGATAAATCTAACAAGACAAAAAAGTTCATTTCAGCGGACAAATTAATAGCGAGACCTAATTTTCACAGCGCTACTATTTTTTCCAATAATTTAGTTGCAGTTCAAATGAAACCTGAAAGGGTTATCTTGGATAAGCCAATTTATATTGGTTTTACTGTTTTAGAACTATCTAAAAGTCATATGTATCAATTCCATTATTCTGTCATAAAACCTTACTATGGAAATAAAATACAACTTTGCTATACCGATACTGATAGCTTTGTTTATAAGATTGAAACGAAAGATTTTTATCATGATTTGAAAGATAACTTTTTAAGCTTCTTTGACACCAGTAACTATAGTTGTGACAATATATTTGGTCTGCCTTTAAAAAACAAAAAGATACCGGGCTTATTTAAAGATGAATTAGGAGGTGAAATTATGACAGAATTCGTAGGTCTCCGGTCTAAGTTGTACTGTATAAAAACGGAATCAGCATTTATTAAAAAAGCAAAAGGTGTGAAAAAAAATGTAGTAAGAGACTTAACATTAGATGATTATAAATCAGTTCTGCTTCACGACAAAATAATACGGAAAAAAAATATTTTGTTTAGATGCATTAAGCATGAGATTTTTACTCAGAGTGTTAACAAAGTAGCTTTATCTAATCAAGATGATAAACGTTTTATTTTATCCGATAAAATTAGAACCTGGGCTTGGGGACATGAAAATCTAATCTAAGATAGTGTTAAATTAGTTAATATAATTGTTTTTGACCTGTTAATATTTTTTATAGTTAATAAATGCAATTAAAATAGTATTATGTGTTTTATTTATTATTGCATCTATATTAATATTATAAAGAGGAAAGATTTGATTGTTTGTTTGTTTGTATTGTATAGGATTCGAAACTACTGAACCAATTTAGATAAAAGTTGGTATAGGGATAGTTCGAGACCAGGAAACAAAAATAACTCGGGCGAAGTCGCGAGCGGGAAGCTAGTATGCTATAAATTACTGCACTTACACATGCTACATATTTCCGCGTGTTATATTAAGGCTAAATATGATGCAATGCCAAATAAGCATTAAAATAGTATTGTGTTTTTTTATTGCATACCTACACTATAAATTACTGCACTTACACATGTCATATATTTCCACGTGTTGTATTGAGGTCAAGTGTGATGCAATGCTAGATAAGCATATTTAGTCTAAGCCTCAACTTTATTTGATATTATATTCATTCATAACTCGTTGTTCGTGACAAGCAGTCCATATTGTAATATTATTGTAAGTATCATTCTCTTTTCATATCATTTTTTAATCATTATTGATTATTGAGGTAATTATGGATATCAACTTATTCATTATTATTATTCACTTGTTACAGATAATGTCAAACTCGTCGGATATCTTGTTTTCCCAATATGCACAAGATCCATTGGAAGGCTTCACGCAAGAATATCAAAACATGATACGTCGGGAAGAACAAACTAATGAATCAAGACAGGGAGAGAGAAAAATAAGACAAAGAAAGGACATCACAAGAAAAAGAGCTCGTAAATCTACAAAATCATTTGTGATCACTAAGGAGCAGAAAGGCGTGAAATTAATTAAAATACTGGTCTTGGACTTAGTGAACGATTCTTCAAGTGCATCAAATAGCTGCTTTGACATTGCTGATGCGGAAGAAAACGTAGTGCTGAGTGCTCAATATGTGGTGCAGGAACCGGTGGATGAAATCATGGACCTTACGGAAACCGTTATAAGAAAAATATCCAAAAAACTTTGTGGTGATAACTTATAGATAACTTTTTAATTTTGTTAAAACGTTTTCCTAATAAAAAAATATTTTCAAGTACTAAGTTTTTTTCTTTTTGGGTATCAAACATAATAAAAACAACTTTTATTACACATGACATTTTATTTGAAAAATTCTTAATATAGTTGTATATTAATTTTTAAACAAGATTGTTTCTCTAAATTTAGATTCAAAAATCATATAATGTGTATCCATTGAGAAAACACCATTTTTTAATACACAATGAATTTCTTAACGCACATCTTTTTTTATGAGTTAAACAATGGAACATATTATTACTATACAAATCATTTAACGTATTTAAATTTGGTATACCTGTATAACTTATGTCTATGATATTATTATGACCACATAAATCCTCTACCCATTTAACTTTTTCTTCACCTTTTACAATTATTTTCCTGTCTTTCAAGAAAGGTTTAATAATTCTGTTAAATTCTCTGTAGTCTATATATCCTTCACTCCATTGGTAACCTCTGTTTCTTTCTATCCAACAAACTTGTTTTTTTTCTTCATCAGTTAGTGTAGAAAACGGATAAGGAGGTTTAATTAAAAATATATGGGTAAACTCGAGAGTTGCTATAACAAATTCTTTTACTAAAAACTCATTTTTATTATTTTTAAATCCTTGCAAATCTACAATTATCGTATCGTTGTTCATGATATTTTCCTTACAATATTGCTTAAAGGTTTATATTCAAATATGCAATCGTTCAGAATCAAACAATATGCAGCTGTTTGGTCAGGTATTTCTTGATCTGTTTCAATTTCAACTCTAACGTCAATAGATCCTTTTAACGTTTCATGCTGACGTGAACAATCAATGATGAATAAAGGAGCGACGTCTCTGAATTCTTTTAGACTCATCAACGGCTCTGGTCGACGTCCGTGATAAGACTGTTGAAATCTAATGTACTGTTCGTATAATAAAGTAAATTTATCATCTGAAAAATTTACATTCAGTCCTTCATAGGGATAATATGACGAATTTAAAAAGACTCGTATGTCACGTACATGACAATGATCGAACTCTGCCATTGATAATTCAGCGTTATGTTTCCGATTAGTTTGTAAGGCAATTATAACAAATCGAGGTTTCTCTATTTGTGAAGATGTTTTGATAGACCAAGTATGTTTACGAGTTTTCGGTAATAATGGATATTCATATAAGTCCCAATTACGAAAAGCTAAAGTGATTGCTCGATCTCTCTCTAAATGTTTTAGTAAGTTAATTCTTTCACGGTCTGATACTTTAATGTGCGGAACTCGCCAAGCAATTTTAGTAATTATTATATCATCCACTATTTCACCTTTATTTAATATCAAAGCATTCAGATTTGTGTTGCTTCTCAACAATACTAACTCATGTTTGCAGTTTATTATAACTTTTTCATAGTCTTCTGCAAAACCCAATATTTTGTTCATTGGTATAGAAGCAGAGAATCCGCCATCACCAACACTAGTTGTACCTGTAGTCGACCAGCCCCAAGCTCTTGCGGTTTTGGATTCATTTTCATTTAATGATAAATAAGATTTTATAGTTGTGCTAATTCCTGCATTTTTTATTTTGTCTATTTCCACTCCGTTTAGTTCATATCGAATGTCTTGAAATAGAAATAACACCGGATTATTTACGAAATGCACACTTGACACCTTTTCTTTTTTGCTGTTATAAACATTAATTGTGCCCTCAATATACAAAGTGCTGAGTGAGGGCAGCACATACAAATCTTGCTGATTGATAGGTATTCGTATTTCATCATTCTTGTTGAAACTTGTTACATATGGTTTGTACGAGTGATATTCAAAACTTTCAATGCTGTTATCTATTGACGTCGGTTGAGTTATATTTAATATATTCATTTTAACAAGCCCACTAACTTCAAAAAATCCTTATTGCTTTTAGTCAACTTCTTTCTAAGCCGAAGCGGTGCGTCTTTTTGAGGTGATCTTTTCAAACTGACTCGAGTACACGATGCCTCTTGCTTTTTATTGAAATCAATCATTTTTTTTTCGGAAATGCAAATATAGTTGTACTTCTTCACCTCGTAAATTTACCTGTTTGTTTTCAGCGTCTAGTAACCGTATGCTAATCGCACTTATAGAACTTTGGTTTACTGGAAAATATATTAAATTTTTAGGTATTTCAATGATCCGATATCCTGGTGGTACATTAGGCACAAATTCATAAATTATATGACTAGCTTTTCCGTTCACAAATGAACCGCTGACTACGTCGCATTCAATCCTCACGATGGTTGTTGATAAAATGCTGACCGGATTCTGAGATTCAGTACTTATATTTGCATGTATTGTTTCAGTTCGAAACCCTAAAATTTGACCTAGTGAATCACTTTTGTTAAAGTGAACATTTTTGGAACAAAATATATTTGTCTTTAGAGTATTGTTGTTACAAGTCAATTTTAATACGGTGTTTTTAATATTACTTTTTATGTAATCACAAATATCTTGAAGTTCATAAGACCCTTCAGGAATTTCGATGACTTCATTTTCGCCATAATAAAATTTATTGTTTCGTTTATCAATATTAGGAATAGAATTAAAAGTAGAAAAATATAAAAGACCACATTCATAGTCGCCATGTAACTCCAATGTTGGCGAATAGTTCGTTGTCAAGGAGGCTCCTCTCCCAGTTATAGACACAGTGAAAGACATTTTTATACTGACAATTTTATTTATTTTACACGTTATATAAATGATTTTTCCAATAACATCTTAAAAATTTTAAACATAGATGACCACAGTTAGTAGTACCAAATTTTTGGTGTTGTACGTAATTATAGTTTATTGGTAAGTTGTGTAAATATTGAATTAATTCTAATGGAGGTTTCAAATTACCAAAACTATCAAAATATTCAGCGTAATTGTTTTGCTTGATGAAGGCTACCCAATGTGTTCCAGGATTTTTGGAGCTATCCAAATTCAATATCGCACATTCTATCTTTTTAGGTTTCGTAGGTAACGTATCTCTCATGAAAACACCGCGAAAAAATGGAATGTCACTTGCGTGTTCTAATATATCAATATTGGTAAGTGCACGTCTGGGTAGCCCCTTATTTAGTTTTTTGATGGATTAAAATACAGTCCAGCTCCTTTTTTGTGAGGTTTTATATACAGCCCTTTTCCAAGAGCCACAGCTTCCATCATCCTGTTGTGTCGTTCAGATTCCTGAAGACTTTTTTGTGCAGCTTTAGAATCATTAACAGCCTTTGCTATACCTGCTGCTCCTCCGGCTAATGAACCTAAAGCCGACAATCCCGCAAAAATCGGAATAAGTGGTAAAAGTCCTCCACATTTTGGAATAGGAATGCGACGCGGCAAACGTATTCCCTTTTTATTTGTAAATATCTTTTTTGCAGCAGCGTGGGCATATTTAATTGCAGAGTGACTGTCTTTAGATTTAAGTTTTTTTAATTGTAAGCGTATTTTTTTTACACCGGTCATAAATGATTTGAGCCCACTCCCTGCTTTGAGTTTAGCTTTCATTGCATTTTTAACTATCCAAGAGGCAAACTTTTCTCCTCTTCCAGCATCCTTGGATTTTAACCTTCTTTTCGCCATATTTAAAAGTCCTAAATCAGCTTTATGTCGAACGTCTAAATTTCTATTTGTATAAGCTATATCGTGGTACATACAAGCATTATCTAATTTGTTTATGCCTCGTTCACCTTTAAGCAACCGTTTATGAAGTTTTGTTCCAGGGCCACAAAATTGATATCCAGGTAAATGTAACTCAATCGGTAAATTGTCTATTATTGTGTTAAGTATACCACCACCTTCCTTCATTGATAATTCTAAAGTGAATAGAAGATACAGAATTGCGTAGCAATATTTATACTATTGAACCAATTCACTCTTGTCAATCCAACTGTTCTCTTCATTATTTAGACCTAACCATTTTACATATAGTGTGTTTCCTTTTCTTTTTAAAACTTTCTCAATAAGGTAAAGATCAGGAACTTTAGTTTTTTGTAATTCATACCCGTAAAAAGATCCCAAAATAATTTGTTTGTGTTTATCTTCTATTTGATATGTTTGAGGATTGGTTTCATTAACTTTTACTATGCGGAAAATTTCTGTAGACCAATTTGGAGTATAACCCTTACGAAAATCTCCTTTGTATTTACTTATACGAACATAATCACCTATTCGAAACGCAAATCTCTTTTTTGTTTTAGGTTGTTGCGTTTTAACAATGTTTGACTTAACAAAAATTTCGTTTGACTTAGTAACATCAACAGGCTTAAATTTAGTAATTCGATGTTTAGTGTTGTTATAGTTTTGTATCACGTCATCCAAATTATGTTCAAGCCATTGATATCGTCCATGAAGACTAAATAATTTGAAAAGATGAGACTTGATTGTTCTAATGACACGTTCGACAATGGATGCTTTTTTTGCAGAATATGTAGAATAATGATTTATTTTATACGTTTCCATCAATTTTTTAAAACTCGTATTATAAAACTCAGTTCCTAAATCGGTTTGTAAATTTTTAGGATTACGCGAAGAAGTGGTTAATATACTTTGCATAGCATTCATAACACAGTTTGCTGTTTTTGATTTTAAAGGTTTAGCCCAAACGTATTTTGATAAGCCATCAATCACTACTAGAACGTATTTATGGCCTTTATTGAATTGTGAATATTTTTGTAAATCCATAAGGTCTGCTTGCCATAGATCATCAATTCCTTTTATGAATGTACATCGACGAGAAAAATTTCTTCGTGCTGCTTTGTGAAGTTCGTTAACTACGTCTCGCTTACTCATCCTTAGTTGAATTTGCTTGAATCATAAAATCTATTTCTTTTTTTGTGTAAAATAAGGCACTCAAACTAACAATTGTCGCCTTTTCTAAACTACTTAAATATCTTTTAACATCACTATTATTATTTTTTATTTCTTGTCTTAGTTCTTCAATACATTTATCCACGTATTCTTTATTTACTGCTTCGTCGTTATTTTCAGGAAATTGCAAACCCTTCAACTTTGTTGATTTTAAATCAAAGTCACCTGTTTCAGATTTTACTAAAGTATCATTGAGAGTGTTAATGAATTCTGATAATCTTAAACGCTTGTGTACATGATGTCCAAATTTGTCTACATTCATTGTCGTCTTGATGCAGTCTTCATTGAAACGAGACTGAATAATTTTCCTGATGGATGCTTTTTATATTCTACATTTATGATGCCAGCTTCATATAGTTCTTCAATTATTGCATATATTTCATTTATCACTCCGGTATTACCAGCTTCTTTTGATGCTAGTAGTAATTTTAATCGTTCCACTAACTCATTTGGATCGTCCCAGTAAACCAAATCAGTATCTGTTTTAACCCTTTTTAAAAGGTTTATACCTTCTCCTCGAGGAATACTTTCCACACTACTTGTAATATTTCTTGTGTATTTAAACAGTGGTTTAATAATACGTATATATTTAAATCCTTTATTACTGTTCACTGGTTTTAAAGGATCGTAATTACGTTTATGAGCATTAGTATCTATTAGTATCTGTTTATAATTTTGTAAGTCGTCGTCAGTGACAAGGTCTAAATTTGGTATCTTTTTAAACAATAATTCCTTTAAACCGGGTGTTTTTTCCAGATCATGATTTCCAATCCTCAGTCTACAACCTTCATCGTAAACGCGAGTTTTGCCAAGCAAAAGTTTACCTCGCTCGTTTCTGACTCCATAAGGTATATCTTTTATTAGATCACACGACGTAGGCCATGAGAAAGATTCTTTTGCAATACTCGGAGATGATTGAATGGATTTAAACGAGTTTTCATGCTCATCGTGATCTTCAGAGGGTAATATCGTAAGAGTTTTGTTAGATAATTTATAAGCCTCATCACCATAAGAGTTTTCATCTTCTTCGTTCATAGCTTCCTCGAAATCTTCACTTACAGAATTTGATGACTCACTTTCGCTGTACTTATTTTTTTTTACTGGGTGGTTTTGGTCAATATCCAAATTTTTATGAAGACTTTCGTTATTTTTGCTTGTTAACACATTAAGTGGTTCTACAATAGGCTTAAATATTGTTTCTAATGCCATATTGCTAGCGTCTTTTGCATCTTTTATCATATTAACCTTCCTTTTCACAGCTGCGGCAGATTTTATAATTTGTTCTTTCAAATTTTGTTCCATTTTGTTTATATTTCCTCTCGGTATGAAATCACAAATGAAACTGATTCCATATTTATGTAACACCTTTTTATGAATGCTAGTCCACCATAATAAATGTGTCAAATGCCTTTCTATAGCATCCCTTATTCCGTTCGCAGTCTTTATTGATAACAATGTAGCTGAATGGTTGATTCCAAACAGTTGAGCACATTTCTCGAAATTGAGCCCAAGACATGTCAGACCCTACATGTTCCTCATAGACATGTCTTAAGTTAATGTCGTCTAGTTTAAATAAAATAATCAAGTTAGAATTATCTCGTACTAATTGTTTCGGTATTTTAGTATAAGTTTGATTAATATAAAAACAATCAATGTTTTTATGACGTCCCATAGCAAAATAGTCTCGGATGCTATTTTGATTCTCACAAGCAACATCGTCAAATATAATGATCGAGTTCGGCAAAGCTTCGTGAGGGCTTAAAATTTCACTATTATGATTATATTTATTATAAGTCGTGTTCGTAACCATACTCATAACTTTTTCTAAGAATGTATATTTAGGCTGATACAAAGACTTTGAATAAACATACAGATTTTGAAATCGTGGACCATCTTCATGTAATAATAAACTTATTACTAAGTTGGTCTTTCCACAATTCGATGGGCCACAAACAACACAGCGAATGGTATTTGGTAGTAAGTTGCCATGACGCTTTGGTTCATTCATTGACGTAGGACAAATACATTCTAATTTTAGTGATTGTTTTTGTTTGATAAATTTCATATCTGCACTTAAATGTGACCGATGTGATGCGTGTACTTCAACAAAATGATGACTGCATTGTCGCGTTAAAACGTTATAAATAGCGGAATATTTTACAACCAACAGACCTGAATTGAATCTTATCTGATAATTTACTTACTAGACGCTGCTACCACGTGTTTTATTGTTCCTTCTAGATGGAGTGAAATCGTGTCTGCGATTGAACGAGATATAGAAGGAACAATAATACACTACTTGTGTTTGTCCTTTTGTGGTCCGGAGACTCTTAAGTATCTGAGTAACAAATCTTTAATAATTTTTAAATTTGTGAAATTTTTTGGGTTCCGTACCTCAAAAGGAAAAGAGGAATCCTTACAGGATCACTCTATTGTCCGTCTGTGTGTCAAGACCCTTTTTGTCAGCAACGCATACGCAACACGATCAAAAACTTAAAAGATATTTTTTTTACAGCTGAAAGAGACCTGAACCCGAGTATTTGATATAAATTTCAGTTTGATACATTGTATATATGTATATGTCACATACTTTCGCAAATTTTACAATTTCACACACAGGGAATCAAAACCTAGAGTATTTCTTATTGACCTACAATCATGAAATTTGTGTTTTTTTTTTCACACAATACGATTTGTCTAATTATGATCAAAGTATTACAAATGAAAGTTAATGCATATGAAGTTTTCAAACATGCAATGCGTGTCATCACACTGTGTCTAGCTATGCTATATTCACCGTCAATGCAAACACTAATTAGCTCAGATACCCTAAGTAAATAGCAATTTATCGTCGCCCCCCAATACTAACGAGCTTATACAGCGTTACGGATGCTACTAGGTGGTAAATTTAATTACGGCTAATAAGATTGCGACAATTGTATTAATACTCATACAAGCTCTATCACGAGTCTAGATTTGCTAAGTCTAGCTGAGGACTAGCATTTGAACTGATCAGTGTACTTGACATTCTTCTTTCTGAAAATATTTTTTTAAGTACATTTGAATAAAATAAATGTATCTGAAGTTTATCTATGAGTTGATCTTCAAATTTTGTGTCGTGCCTTAAGTGTGTTTCAATTTTAGTTTCGTCGCCTTAATAGTTATTGAAGTGATTGAATGTGCGAATTTTAATGAACTCGTGTAAGTATGATGGTCCCAAGCTATGGCAGTTTTGGGTTGTGTCGTTATTATCCTTATATGTTAATTGTAATACAGCCTTAACTTCAAATCATATACCTCACTGCTAAGGTATTTACACAAAGAAGTCTACTCGTATATCACGTTGACCAAACTGGTTGTTGCAGACTTTTGTTTCAAGTTTTACATCTTTTACGCCCTTGATTTTCCTTAACAGAATTTATCATTTAAAATTCTGGTAATTAAAAAAATTATTATTTACTATCGTAATATTCAATAAGATCAATATGTATGTAAATAATTGACAAAATCATGTACACGATAAAAATGAAGCAATACTAAAAATACTGCAATACACATATTTATACATGACTAGAACGTTAACTACAGCCAACTTATATTGGACATGTGTTAATGAAATTATTTATATACTAGCTGTGCCCGCGACTTCGTCCGCGTGGAATAGTAACTTTTGGCAGCATTATGATTTTTGTAGGCATTTTTTATAAGATCATGCTAAAAAGTAGCCTGTGTTATACCTTATATAATTAGCAATCTATTAGTGAAAGTCCCGTCAAAATCGGTGCAGCGGTTCCGGAGATTAGCGGGAACAAACAGACAGACGGACAGACAAAAAAATTTTAAATTGTGTTTTTGTTATTGGTACCCGATATACATTCATACCCATTTAGTAAAAACTTGTTATTTTGACATTACCAACAGACACTTTAATTTTATTTATTAGTATAGATTTCACACATGCCAATGTAGCCATAGACATTATTAGTCTCCTAACAGATTCGTTCAAATCACTGTTGACCTGTTAACATTTCGAGCAAGTACCAGAATCTAGTAAATACCAAAAAATAGTAGAGTGAACAAAAGCAATATTTTCGCGCATTCCCCGAAACAAGGGACAGTTTTAACTAAACGCAAATAGGATTGCCGACCGCCAATTTCACGGTCCAGTCTACGGCGTAACGCGGCTCTGGCTGGCTACAACTGAAATTTTGGAGGTATGCACGAATATAAATTTAAATCACACATTAGCATAAGCGGCGCGGTTCGAATCATGCGGTTTGTTTGTCTAGGGCTGCTTCGGTCTAGTTTAAGTATGACTTTTGAAGATTGTTTAAATTATAAGACACCAAGTAAATAAGATATTAGCGGGAAACATACTCCGTACCGATATACAAAAACCGCATAAGGATCTCGAGCCACAAATCTGAGCGATATAGTATATATATGATTATGCTTTAAGTTTAACGCTGCTAGGATTTGGAATGACCTACCTCCCCATCTTCGTCAAAAAATGAGTGTATCTTCATTTAAAAACCATTATACGAGTAGAAGAGCTTTATAACGCTTGCAAGTCTCGGCGGAAAACTTGAAGCATTCATATCACAAATTTTTTTTTGTTTTGCATAACGCATGTTCGTCTGATATTTAGGAAGAGCATACTCAAGTGGCTGCTTTGCGCGCTTCTTACTTTTCATAGTATATAGTTTTCTTTGTTCATAAAAATTATTAGTTATTAGTTGTCCAATAACTCTAATCTACCTTAACAACTCTCTTTATCCCAGAGTTAAGGGAGTAGCTGAAAAACAGCGTTGGTTCAAGGTAATACCCACTTTGTTCAACACAGCCTGAGCCACCTCCTTTTGTCTTTTCTTTCTTCTGTTTTATCCAGTGTTTATTTTGGCTATTATTATGTAGATTTAAGTTTAAAATTGTAACTAGTGATTTAAATGAAAGGTAATAAATGTATATTATTGTTAATATTAATTTTCTGCACAATATCAATGGAACGTCATCTGGCTGCCGAAATAACATTTAAGGCATTTCATTCGGATCCGGATCTCGCTGTGTATGAGATAAATTAGAATTTTTCGATTTACAATATACTTATAAAATAACCTGTCCTGATTCAATGACTGATTGACTGATTCATCATCGCCGAGCGTAAACCATTGAAGTTAGACCCATGAACTTTGGTCAGTTGGGTTACTTTATTGAGTAGATTTGGAAATTCTACCTCTAAAGGGGCGAAATAGGGGATTAAAGTTTTTGTATGTGCGTCATTTTTTATGTTAATTAATTTTTAGGCTACTGATAAAAAATGAGTACCTGTTTCAGGGTTTGTGGTAATTCTACCCCTGGGGGGTTGAAACAGAAATGGACCAGTACGTATAGGTTAGTCTGGAATTCCGTCATTTTTGAATTTTGAAGCATGGAATTTTGTATTTAAGCTGATAATTAGAAATGAGAGGAGATAAAAAATTTGACCTTTCGAGTTTCTTGCCCGTTCTTCTCGAGAAGTCCTCCCAATTTTCGAACAGGTGTAGAGTCAACTTTTTTTCATTCCTACTTGTATTTGCAGACATCCTGATTATATTTAGGATGTATGCACATACAAGGTTTATATGTTTATATATACACGGTGTTTCATAATAACCAATAAATAATCAATTCCTTATCTAAAACTAATTATTAAAATGTGTTTACACGTAATGTCATTCAACCCAAAATTTTAATGTATATCATAGTATCATCATGTCTATAGTATACATGAAAATTTTGGGTTGAATGACATTACGGGTATACACAATTTAATAATTAGTTTTCGATAAAGAATTGATTATTTTTTGGGTGTTATGAAACACCGTGTATATTTATATGTTTCCTTTAAATTAGAATGTTTTGCTTTTTTTTGACGTCTGCTAAGTGCCTGTAAAGGCCTATGTTGAATAAAGATTTTTGAATTTGAGTGAATAATTAGTGTTATAGCGTTTTTGAATGTTCCCCATTAGAAATGTGAAAAGAGAAGAGGGGTTGAAATTTTGTTTTTTGTTTTAGTATATCTAACTGCTTAACGTATTTCAACGGCACTTTTTAAAAAACTTTTTGCTTTGTAGTTTGTATAATTTTTCTACGAGAAAACATGAATTCCCACGGCAAAAATGAAACCAAGAGCTTATGTCTAGATCCAATATATTTTTAAATAAATCTAGTTGTTTCGTTTCACATTGCATTAAAGCAGCTGTCAAATAAATATTGCCAACCCTACACGGCTTGCGCAGAATGGGCGGTTGGTTCTACACTACCCCGCTGATTGTTTCCTCGATGCATTCGCCAAAAGCCGGATTTAATTCAATACTACTGTCATTAACGCGCTTGACAATTCTGACTTCACTAACATGACCTTAACTTTCAATATCCCAATTTCAGCCAAGAGACAGCAGCCCACTGTTGGACATAGGACCCGTAACCTTAACGCAAATTAAAATAAATCTTCAAAAATTTATAAGTAAAATTGTATCTAGTATACATGCAGCTTATTTTAAAGGAATTTATATAATGATTGCATGGAAGCTTGAACCCATTCACGGTCATACACTCTCAAGAGACAGGATTTAACATTAACGCAGTATTAGCTAAGTCAAATGTAATAAATTAGCTAGGAAAATTTTGATTCATCATCACAGCTCATATACCTACGTCCCCACCGAGGGGCTCGAACCTACCCTATGTCCCGATGTCTCATTTACACCATTGGCCTGCAGCATTAATGGTGCAAACGTAACTACTTTGTCTCGTTTGCACCATTAAACGTCTAGTACGGACACATTTTCTGGAATCTGTCTAAATAGGTATGACAACAAGATGATATGTTTATCAGTTTGTTATATATTTATATATCTATATTTATGTATATAATATTTATATATTTGTGTACTTATCTTTATTTAGTATGTTGTTACTTGTTGTGTCAAGTTTTTTTAGTTATTATTTTTTTCCAATTCGTACACCGTCAACAAAAATTTTCTCACATTTTACGGGTTGACTGGTAGAGAATGCCTCAGGCATTAAGTCCGCCCCTGTACACTTTATTTATGCTGTACGAAAGTTTAAATAAATAAATTAATGGTGCAATCGAGACAATGTAGTTTCGTTTGCACCATTACAATATAAAACGAAACAATGACAAGCAGACTGATCTATTTAAAATGATTAAAAGTATTGGACTGAAAATTGACATAATTACGTTGTCAAACACTTTTTTTTGACATATTTCTTTTATAAATCGTTTATATTTTGTAAGTAGGTAATATAATTATGTAATAAACTTTTTTAGTTTAATTAAATTTTTAGATACTTAATTCGTTTAAATAAAAAATTATTCCAAAATGTTTTCTTATTTTGTATATTTCCTCTTTTATATTTTTTACATCGGTAAATTCTTTATTTTCCTTTGTTTTGTAAATTATGTGTATTTTTTATTAATTTTAAATGATGACGATGATCATCATCACCCTGCCAGAATCTGCCGTTTACATAATCTGCCATTTCCAGAATCTGCCATTCACCGAAAATTCTTTTTCAGTTATTATTATAAACAATGGCTTTTTTGTCTATTAAAAAAGTATAACTCATTCAGGAGTAATATTAAGTTACGGTAACAACGTACATAGCTAATAGATTCATTAGACATTTAATGATTGCAAATTGAGAGAGAGAGAGGGGTATGTATGATAGGGACGTTGAAGAACTCAACAGTACTATAAGAAATTTACAGCACCCATTGTCAACCATCTCTGCATATTCAGTCTATCAAAGAGCTAGCACACTTTGTCAGCATAACGAGGACCGCTGTCAGTCCCTTCTTGACAGAATGCAATGTCACAAACAGTAACAATGCACCCAATCATACATCCTCCGCCTATAGTAATGTATGTCAGCCACCAGTCAATGAGCAATCTAGTTTTAAATGTAAATTGAAAGGACAATGTCGAAAATCGCCCCATGACCAACAAAGATTTGATTTACGTTATAATTATATGCATATTTTATAACACTCATAACAAATATTTCTATTCGACGGACAAATCAAAAATATATAAAAGTACTTTTGGAAACAAAACCAAATGAAGTAAAATATAGAAATGGTTATTGTTACCTTTGTTCGACTGAATAGAATTGAGTCGATTTTATATAGGTATGTACATTTATTTATTTGTATAAATTAAGTTTCTCATAACTTACAACGTAAATTGAATTAAAACATTCGTCAATTGACTACTCACGCGCTGACGCTTGTTAGTTCGTCGTGTTTTTGACTTGCTTTATAATTTCGCGATTTCTTGTTCTTTACAACGTAGCTATAATAACGTGCTTTGATTGATTGCAATAATTATTATTTTAATAATTGTATAGGTATGGACTATGTGTATTGCTCTAACGAATTAAATTGTTACCTTAACTAACCTCAAAATCTGATTCAATTTCATGTTTAATTCGATTTCGAAGCTTGTCCGTAGTAATTGATGTGGATGTACAGTATTTACTAATGGCTAATTATATGAAAAGCATTTTTTCACTGCTGTTGGTGTTGGGGCGAACAATGTATGGACGCAGAGCAATGTCCTTTGTACACATTAGTGGAAATGATATAACAAAGTCCTTTAAAACTTTATAAATCCAACTCGGCCCATTTACCGCAGTCACATGACGAAAGTATTCATTTCGTACGTATTGCTAGTGATGACGTAGGGAACTGAGATGTGGCCGCTTGCAAAGAAGGTGAAGAAATTGTATAATTTATCATTGGTATACCTACTTAATGTATGTAAAAAAATGAATGTTAAAAAATTTCAAAATTAAAATTAACAAAGAAGGATGAAGAAGTTGTATTATAATCAATGGTGCAAACCAGACAAAGTAGTTACGTTTGCACCATTAATGGTGCAGGCCAATGGTGCAAATGAGACATCGGGCCCTATGTTAGGGTGATTAGACCTTAGTCAATGGAGCTGGCCCACTGCGGATAGGTCGACTTCACATACACCATTGAATTTCTTCGCAGATGTATGCAGGTTGCCTCACGATGTTTTCCTTCTCCGTCAAACAAATGTACATATACGAGTACATCTTTTAATTAAAGTAAAGTATTTATAGCGGGTGTTTCTTTGGTATTTAAATCGTCCCACTATATATACTAATGCACGGGTCTCCTATCAGTCATCTATGAATTGACCTATTACATCAAGCTAACCAGACCGATTGGAGGGTTTCATTTCGAGTTTTCCATCTCTTTCATCACATCTCTTCGCTCACAGAGATGTTAATGCAGTAACATCATAAACTCTCTTAATTTGATGCTACGACATCCACAGAAAAAGCTGTGACACGTACCCTACATAAATCTGTCACCGCACGGATCATCACACCCTTTGTTCACCTCACCGGATAGTAAAGAACATTAACAAATTTACGTACGTGTACCAACACACCTGAAGAATTGAAAAAAAAGCAGTGTGGTGTCGTGGGACACCCTATGTAAACCAAATTCCTTATACTATTCGAAAAATGTTTAATTCTTTTTTTTAAATTTAAAGAATACAATATTCTTCCAATTTTAGGATCAATATAACTTTCATTTAAAAATTTATATCGATTGTCTAGAAAATTCTCTAAAAGTCATACGCAACGTGTCTCGATCTCCGATGCGTTGTTTTCAAGTTATTCAATAACGCTTTTTAACGTTAACGTTATTTGTAACGTATATTTTTTGCCGGCTAGCCCCTGTCTCCACAACGTCCCATAAGGAACTTCGTTCCAAAAACGCTTTAATTTTTTACGCTTTTAAAATCGTATGTATATTTTCGGGCATTTCCTCCTGTATACTTAGTCAGCATTTGTATTTTTCATTTACATTTGTTCAGTGTGTATAAATAAAATCATTGCTAAGATCGGCTACAGCTAACTTAGTCAGGAGTACATAATTATTTGGAAAAGCTAACATTATTATGCAAAACAAATACATACCCTATTTTCATAGAGTAACATTGGCAATGCGCAATTTCTATTATACATCATTACAAAGTTACCACTAACTTAGGTAAGTAAGGTGTTCCGTCTTGCTTGCAGTCTGACAACATTATTAACACCGACTACAGCGTTCAGTCTGCGAGCAGTGTAACGTGTATCAACTTAGTCATGTAACTTGGACTGATATCGTGAATAACAATAGCGCTGCTACCTCGACACTATTCAATTACCGTTGCAACTTCAGGCGAGCGGTTTTATCGCTAACAAACTTGGCGCTGCAACTCGGTTATCTTAGACTGTGAAATGTATGTTTTTATAAATGCTGTAACCACATACGCAGCTGCTGTATATGTATATGAAACGTGTTTTTGTGAATTGTCATATAAGGCATATTTTATATCAGAAAAAAGGATTTTAAAAGGTTAAATACCGGCTTTGATATCAAATCAAGATAGCGATTCACTATTTTGTTTAAAACAATAAATACTTATAATTAATATACTTTGAAACTTTGAATCTATTAATGAGTGGAACTCTAAAAACTAGTAGATATACCGTATTATTAGTTGGGGTTGCACTATATTATTCAAACTTATGTAAATGTATGCATGTAAGTATGATGTAATGATACTAAATGGAAAACTCGAAATAAAAATCAACACTAATAGGTCACTTTCTCCACGTCGAGGAGTGTCTAGCCAGTGAAACCTACATGACCTATGGGTTGACGATATAAATGACGATAGCTAGAGCGGGTAGCCAACGGCGGGTACGGTGTGGTCGCGCATACCCATAGGAAAGTACCAATGTACGCTGCCCCGTCCATGTACGGGGATTTTTTTTTGAGCTATGGCTACGCAAGAGGTATCAAAAGTTGCGTTTTGACACAAAGATTACGATTATCATTAAATTCAATTAAATATTTGTCATCTTGAGGCCTCTACCGGTCCTTGAAGTTTCTAAAATTTATCTAATTAATAATATAAATCATACAAAATTTTTAACGACGGCTACGCAAGAGGTATAAAAAGTTGCGTTTTGACACAAAGGTTAGGATTATCATTAAGTTTAATTAAATATCTGTCATCTACTCGTAGAGGCCTCTACCGCTGCTTAAAGTTTTTCAAATTTGCCATTTTTAGGGGTACTATAAATCTAATTGTGAGGAACTTATTTTAAAGTATTACATCTTATGTTACCACTTTTAAAAACAAATAAAAAATATTCTATTCTATTCATACAAAAAACACATTTAAATGGTTTTTATTAAATTTAAGGGTACAACAATTAGTCAAAGCAATGCTTACAATAATAAATAAGTACCTACTTTAAAAACGGAACTGGTTTTTGTGTCCAATATTAGGCATTTCCGCGCGAGATTTTAATCTGTTCCTAATTTTGGACATAAAAATCTAGTTCCAAACCTATGGCTTCTGGTGTGAGTACATACATACCTATGGGTTGTTGTGTGAGTAGGTTTCAAACGTTGTTGCAATTTTTGCTCTTGCAATTTTTCCCCAATTCTCATTACATAAGCCTTATTTTACAATCCTAATTCAATTACTGCGTACTTTGTTCACTAAGCAATATTTTACTAGTATACAACCAATGATAAAATAATATGATTGCCTCCTGTACCTTTTGCCGTAATGCTGGAAATGCATTTATAACTGAGCTGAACACGGCTTTGCAGCGGTCGCAAAGGCCAAATCAATTCCACGCGTATACTGCTGGCAATATTTCAAATGCTTTTTGCTTTCCCGCTTTATTTCCTCCCCTATTGTAGCCGCAACTATATGAATTTATTTAAAATCGCATTCATGGCAGTTAAATCGTACAAAATACGTGACCAAATGGATAATACCACTTCAGTATAACCATATAGTTTATACTGAAATGCCTTATTTATGAAATCTATGATGATAATAACATTAAAATTTACCTTATAAGCGTTTCTTAGTTTTCATAGTGCTCTATCTCTAACAAAATATAAAATTGTTTATAATAAAACCACGCTCCATACAGGACAAGGACATGTCTTTTGGTAATTCTAATGTTAAATGAGTTAATATGAACGATGTTTTACATTAATAAAATTTAGTACATTACTGCCGCAGCCAGCAAGTGCAGCATTGCCAGGCGATCGTGAGTATGCGGGTCGAGGCGGAACCGAGGCACGCATTACAGAGTCCGGCAATGCTCAGTTGTGGCCAAGGCTTCTTGCTTTTCTCAAACATGCGGGTTAATTAAAACAATAATTTTACCTTTCCTCTCCAAGGCACTTGAAGGCGTTCTGAACAAACAGCTGCTAGCATATCTGACCCGCAATAATCTCATGAGTCAATTTTAATCTAGTTTTCGACCATTTCACAGTACTGTTACAGCTTTATTGAATGTAACGGACGATATCCGTAAAGCTATGGACGATAAACAGCTCACAGTTATTACACTGCTAGACTTCAGTATCGCTTTCAATGGCGTAGACCATGGCATCCTATTGCACCCACGACACAGGAGAAAATCCTAGTGTGGGGCGACGTTTTTAAATAAAGATTAAAAAATGTCACAAGTTGGCAATGTACATTGACGTCCTTGGAGGGATAGATTTGGAAGTAACCAAATATACTGCGACTGTAGCCACTTACCATTCGATGGAAAACTTGGTTTTGATAGGATTTAGTTAAGCACCCGACGTAACCTGTTAATTATCTCGATAATGATCGGTAACGAGTAACGACCTAATACTGAAGTTCAGAAGCTGGAATCTAGTAGGTTATATAACATACTCAATTAAATTTATGCTCCAATCACAATTATCGCAATTAACACACGACATGATTAATGAAACGTGACGAGGAATGACCACAAAAGGAATAAAATTAATTGTTTCACCGCGCTTTCAGCGAGCGATGGGAGCTGAATTGCGCAGTCATATGTGTACTGCTGATTTGCAGTGCAATTAATATTTATATAATAAAAATGAATCGCTAAATGTGTCGGTAAAGGCAAATTCGGGAACGGATGAATCGTTTTTTTTAAGGGCGAACCGGATTAAGAACACATAGATAGGTCTAAAAAGTAAGATAATAAGAGATACTTAGGTATTCATTTTAAATGAAAAAAAATAAAACCACGTTTTACATTAAGGAAAAGCATTTAAAATATTCAACAAAAATACACTCAAAAATAAAAATAATTGATTGGTTTCGCAACTCTTAATATTGCTAACGTAAAACGTGGGGCGTATTACTTCTGTTGGCACTAGAACATCTGCCACTATGAGAATGCAGTTGATTGCTTTAAAATTATTGATCGATTAAAAAATATTTTACAAAAAATAAAAACCGACTTCAAAAACACTGCAAAGTTTAAAATAATATAAGAATAGGTACAGACAACATCACACTTCTATATTGAAGTCGGTGCCAAACGATGATCTCCTGCCTAGAATGTCTTAAAATTTGTCACCGACTTCAATATAGAAGTGTGATGTTGTCTGTACCTATTTTTAACCGACTTCAAAAAAGGAGGAGGTTCTCAATTCGATGCGTATGTTTTTTTTTATATTATTTTTAACTTTTCAGTGTTTTTGAAGTCGGTTTTTATTTTTTGTAAAATATTTTTTTTATAACTTTTTAGTGAATAAAATCTTTTTAGTAAAAGGAACCCTAATAAAATTAAATAAAATTAGGGTTCCCTCAATTTTCATGGGATCCCATCATCAGATCCTGACATTGGTGACTTTGGGACCACCCTTGGAGTATACTCTATCGAATACAGAAAGTTTTAAAAATCGGTTCATGATTGGCGGCGTAATCGCGTAACATACACACAAAAAAAACATACGCATCGAATTGAGAACCTCCTTTTTAGGGTTCCGTAGTAAATAAGGAACCCTTATAGTTTCGCCATGCCCGTCTGTCTGTCTGTCTGACTGTCCGCGCTTTTACTCAGAGACTATTAGTACTAGAAAGTTGTAATTTGGTGTGGGTATGTATATTAATCATGCCAAAAAAGTGGTGGAAAAAAACATTGAAAAAAAATTTTTTAGGGTAGCTCCCATACAAGTAAAGGTGGGAGTAATTTTTTTTTCTCAAGAAACATTGTGTGGGGTATTGTTGAATAGGTCTTTAAAAAATAATGTAATGTTTAGAACACCATTTTTCGATTTAGGGATTCGTTTCTGAAATATTTGGTTTTAAAGTGCAAATTTTTGTTAAGAGGTAAGTGTCCCCCCCCCCCCCCTCTATTTGGTAAACGTTAAATATGGACACGTGAAATAATTACAACAGTAGTATATATAACGAAGTTTAAAGGAAAACTATCAGAGTTGAGTAATAAGTACAAACTAAAAAGTTATAGACGACTAACTTATAAAATGTACTCGGAAAAGTAAAATTTCATTGAAAATTAGTCGAACCACGTGAAGTTAAGGAAATATAAAATCATTGCAGCTTTAATAATAATAGCAACTATTTAGTAATCTGTGGCAACGTGTTGTGAGGTGTGAGTGTGAACTCAAAGTTGGCATTTGCAACTACGGAACCCTACACTGCACGTGGCCCGACACGCACTTGGCCGGTTTTTTGAAGTCGGTTAATTAATAAAGAAGTTTTTCAATATTTCATTTATCAAAATTGCAAAATTGATGCGATTCACGTTTTACGTTTTTTTTAAATAATAAGGGTTGCGAACTTTGACTATGTCCCTGAGGGAAATATCCTATGTCCCTCAGGTGGGGCAAAGGGCGTCCACAGTAATCCTCCATCGTGATAGATCTTGAGCTTCGCACTTGATTTCGCTCCACGACTTGCCGATTTGTTTGGCCTCGTCTGCTACTGTACGCCGCCAGGTTTGCTAACGACGGCCACGTTTGCGTTTTCCTTGGGGATTCCAGTCCAGTGCCTGCTTGGGGATATGATCTGGACCCCTTCGGGTGTGGCCAATCCAATTCCACTTACGGCGTTTGATCTGCTGGTCGATCGGATTTTTGTGGCAGCGTTTGAAAAGTTGTTCGATTGAGATTTTTTCAGGCCAGAAAATACCAAGAATTCGGCGAAGGCAGCGGTTGACGAAGACCTGAAGTCTGTGCGAGATGACTTTTGTGACCTTCCACGTTTCGCACCTATGAAGCAGTATCTGAAAATCTTGACCTTATCTCTACGAGTCAACTTCCGGGACTGCCACACAGGTCGAAGTTGTGCGAAGGTTGCTTGGGCCTTGGTAATTCGTTTAGTAATGTCATCTTCGGTGCCTCCAGTCTCTGACACGACGCTCCCGAAGTAACCGAATTTGTGGACAAGTTCCACATCCTCTGCACGAATTCGTAGTCGTGTGCGATTCTCTGCTCCAAATCTCATTTCTTGAGTCTTCCGGGTATTAATTTTGAGCCCAATCATGCCTGTCTCACGCTGCAGGTCGTCCAACTTGGATTGCATGTCGCGATATGTATGGCTCAGTAGGCATAGGTCGTCAGCGTAATCCAAGTCTTCCAACATTTTTGTTAGACCCCATTCTATTCCACGTCGATTGCCATAGTATACATGAAACATAGCTCCGACGAAGACAACAAAAAACAAGAGAGGCGAGAGTAAGCAGCTGTGATGGATGCCTGAATGCACGTCAATATCGTCAGAGATCAGGCCGTCGTCTAATACTCTACAAGAATATTACCCGTAGATAGCCTTAACCAGGTTGATGATCTCAGGCGGGACACCAATATCGGAGAGTCGCGACCGTATACTTGTCCACATCAGAGTATCAAAGGCTTTTTCAAAATCTACGAAGATAAGGTATACTTCCCTTTAAGATAAGGTATTCTGATGCCTGCTCAAGCATGATACGCAGAGTGTTAATTTGGTCAATGCACAAGCGATTTGGGCGGAAGCCAACCTGTTCCCTACGGTGAAGAGATTCAAGGGCCCCCGACTACCTATCCAGGATAATCTTGCAGTTAACCTTTGACAGTATCGAGACTCTCGATACCGTCAAAGGTTTTCTGCAAGATTCGAGAGCAAAGTGATGCCTCTCCAATTGTTGTATTGGCTAAGGTCACCATTTTTGGGCACAGTTATCAGTAGCCCCTTGTTCGAGTCGTCTGGCAGCTTTTCATTTGTCCAGATTTTTCTAATTAAAGATGCCAAAGCTTCTGTGGTGGAGAGTAGCCTTTTTTTCGAGTGGAATACGTGACCGCATCGTACTTGCCGTTGGCTAGACGACAAGCGTGTTTGGGACTCTCCCGGCATAGTGCCGGGCGTACCCACTAAACCTCCCGGAGTTCGCCCTGCTCATTAATGGGCGCGCATGATAGGGTCCACACTGCGACTACGGCTATAAACGCGCCCGGGCTAGCTCGACCTAGGTAGTCGGGCTATCGCCAAGGGGGGATTGCCCGAGAACACCAGGGCAATCCCCAGACGGAGAGCCTTACGGCGGTGTACACAGAATCAACCGTGCACGCAGGCCTCCACGGCAGGGTAATTAGAAAGGCATCGGCCTGTCCGTCTGCGGCGGATGGGAGCGGCTTGAGGATCATCCTCCCGCTCCCTCTCCGCGGTCTCCTTCTGCGAAATGACGTCCTCGCAGAAGGAGGCGACAACCCCCCATTCCGACTCGCTGCAGAGCATGGCGGAGAGCGGCCTGGTGCCTTGCCAATCTTTTGGGAGAGGACGGCTTCGGCCACCTTGTCTTGCGTCAGTGGGTCGACATTGATGTTGAGAAGCCTAGGTAGTGCGGGCGTAGCTTCCATCAATGCTGAAAGGCGGAAGACCTCCTCAAAGTGCTCACGCCAGCGTTGCAGTTGCCCTTCGGACGTCACAATACGTTGCCCGTTTTGAGATCTGCGAGTCTTCCTCTTGGGTCTACTCTTTCCTGCCAGAGTTTTGGTCGCTTTGTAAAGCTCTCTCAGATTGCTGGAGTTAGTAGCGAGTTGGGCCTTATCAGCAATCCCGTCAGTCCATATTCTTTTGGCTTTTCTTGTACTGCGATAAATTTTCTTTAGTATCTGACAGTATTGCTGTCTGAGGTCGACTAGTAGTCGATCGTCGCTGTTTTAAAGCAGATAAGAGTTGCGAAGCCAACCAATTATTTTCTACCTTTTACTGCATTCTTTGTTTAAAACTTTTTTTTATGTAAAACGTGGTTTTTATATTTTTTTATTTTATTTAAACCAGATATTATTTTACTTTTCACTATTGCAAAATCTTTGTGAGATTCTATTCTTTGGATAACTTGGCAGATTTTATGACATTAACTTTGAGATTTACAACCAAATAATATTTAATGCATTAAAACCAGCCTCTTGATTTTGTTAGAAGAAATCTATCGCGATCATTTTCAGTTTTGACAGTCAAAATGCAAGAAATAGTGATGGACTTTTTAGCAGGCAGTCACCACGGAGTCTTGTATTGACGCCGAAATTATTGACAAACTAAAAGCGATCGATGGTGATAATTTTTTTCATACAATTTCAGAGTAAGCCCTCTGTTCAGTTCACAAAACCTACTCTTTCATGGGGGCTGATTATTGAATAATTGTTCCTTCTCCAGACTCACGAGCGTTTTACGTTAATACGTAAAATAACGAACCAATTTTGTATCAATCCCTGAAGGTTTGAGAATGTAGTTAAATTATTCTAGTGGTTCAACGTGTTTGACTTTTAACAAAACTCCATATTTTTTAGAGGAAAATAAGCTTATATGAGTAATGTTTTTTTTTTAAATCTGACGACTTTTCTTTACTACTTTCAAAACACTTCACATTGACCCAAAAAAAGGCATTTTGTAATAAGATTCGTTACGATAGCGAAATATTTCATTCACGTCTTCTGTTCACCCGAGGGATCTTCTATAGAGTGCTGTGCTTTCATTGAATACAAATAATTTTTTGGCGTGTCTGTTATTTTATTTTTGTTTTGTGATTTAATAAACATTTTTAAGTGCCTTTAATTTTTCAGCATTTCCCATGATTTGCCCAAAACTCTTCAATTCGTTTCCATTGTAGTGAAAATGAAAATCCCTCCTTCTTGGGGGTAGTAATCATATTATGACTGAGATGACGATGATCATTACATTTAAAAATTTCACAGAGATATAGTCAAAAGTCAAATAAATTAATGTCAGGGGAGGGTCACTTTGTCTGGTTGTTACAGTTCGTGAAAAGGTTTACCAAATTCCACTAAAAATCAAGTCACACACCGTTCAAAGATGAAAGACCGCAGTCCTAACGTGGGTTGGACACGCAACGCTTCTTCCAGTTAGATGAAACTATACGCTTATGGTTGTAAGCTCCAGTTTTTATCGCGTTGATTTATGAACGTAATCTTGGCCCCCCTCCTTGCTCAAAGATAGCGCTTCAACAAAACGCCTCGATTTAATCAATTACTTAGCCGGGGTATCTTCAATTTGTCGCGGTAAGTGCTTCATGGAGTCTTATCAGGTCTCCATTTGCCAAACGAGACCAGTGGTAAAAAGAAACTATTTATTCTATAAACCGCGTTTGGTCAATATATTACCAAGCAGAAACCCACCCATGTTAACATAGCCATATAAAAGTTATACATATATGGCGTCATTGAAAATTCGAAATTGTACACCCCGCGAACATTACCTTCACCGTTGCCCTTTGAGTGACCTTAAGCCTTCTTATGGGGCCCATCATAAGCGGCCACGTTTTGGTTCCGTACGTCCTTCTTCAAGTTATGGTTTACAGAATTGTAAAAGAATCTTTGATTGAAAGGCCAGAAGCGAAACGAGAGATTTAAAATGATAGTTATAATTTTTTTTAGGGTTCGTCTCGATTTAATAAAATCGAGATTTATATAATTTTACTATACCTACTATGCAAGTCTAATTGAAAATTGTAAACAGATAGACGCTTATTATAATATAAAATTTGTTTGTTTAGTGTCCGTATTTTTTGTAGAACTTAAATGATAAAATCTGTATTTGTATGTACAACAAGTTGAACATTATATAATTGTATTATTTAGATTTTATTAAAATATTATGTTTTGTATAAAATATTGTACTTTTAACTGATTTCTTCCACGTGTGTTCTCTGTCTACAATTGTAGCTGACTTTTTACGGCATATTTTGCCCACTATCAGAGGAGCAACATTCCCTATTACATTCTACAAAGCACTAAACGTGCAATAACAGGCTAAAGGAATTTGTCGGGCAGCGAGCATGCGGCGCACGTCCGCGTGCCGGCTCCAATTGCCCCCTAATTAAATAACGCCGCTGCAGCCCGCCGATGAGTGAATTTGCACCGCTCTCTTAAGCCGAATTTACGTTAGAATACTAGTTTCTAGGCCAATTTCACGACACCTATACGAGTATTTACCATCGGTGTTAATGTAGGAAATGTAAGGAAAAATTAGTTAAAATAAAAAGTTCATTATTCTTTTTGTGTAATTTTCGACTGACAGTTTTTGGCAATGAATAATATGTCATTTTATCCATAAAATTAGAATTAAAATATTTAATACCAATTGCTTCAATTTTAAAGGAGAAAGAATACCAAATACGCATGTAGAATACTCAATTCGAAGTTATAAATTAGAATTTGGTAGCGATGTTGATCGCCACAAGGACTCTATTATTTATCTGTAGGTATTTTAAGTACTTTAATCGTAGTATTTTTTTCATACGAAAGAAAAAAACATATAGCAAATTCGTCCTCAAAATACATTTTACGCAACGTCGTCAACATTCTACTGAGACGCGAGCTATTTCGGCAATAAATTAATTGCTTATTCCCGTAGCTATAGCGATACGGACGTGAGAAGAATTGTTAAAAGGAAATACTTATGTACATTAGCATTAAAATTAAATTAAAAACCAATGTAAAACTTATTAGTATTATTTATACATAATAATAATACACTGGCCCTTATTTTTTACACACAACAAGGTAGGTATTAACCTTGCCAGATGGTAGGTAAGTGACGATGAGGCCGAAGATGGAAGCGAACTTCGCCTGGGGGCCTAGACAAGTAGCAAACGTTTCATAGCGAAACGATATCTAAATTCATCATCGTCTCTGAGATAACGAAAACTAAATTACATTGTCTACCAATTTACATATCGATGACTTTGATCGATTGGCCACAGCGAGGGCAAATGTCGATCCCATACATTTTGTTCGTTTTTAGGGTTCCGTACCCAAAGGGTAAAAACTAAAAACGGAATTATATTTTTATTTTGATTTTTTTTATATCATAAGACTCCACTGTCTGTCCGTCCGTCTGTCTGTCGCCAGGCTGTATCTCGTGAACCGCGATAGCTAGACAGTTGAAATTTTCACAGATGATGTGTTTCTGTTGCCGCTAGAACAACAAATACTAAAAACAGAATAAAAGAAATATTTAAGGGAGGCTCCCATACAACAAACGTGATTTTTTTTGCCTAATAATAAATAGTTTGCCATTCATCGCGGCAGTATTACAAAACCCTTTGTGGACTGTCTGGTAATAAATGATTTGCCACTTATTGCGGCAGTATTACAAGACTCTTTAAGGACTGTCTGATAATAAATGATTTGCCGCTTATTGCGGCAGTATTACAAGACTCTTTGTGGACTGTCTGACAATTAATGGTTTGCCACTCGTTGTGGCAGTATTACAAGACTCTTTGTGGACTGTCTGACAATTAATGGTTTGCCACTCGTTGTGGCAGTATTACAAGACTCTTTGTGGACTGTCTGATAATAAATGATTTGCCACTTATTGCGGCAGTATTACAAGACTCTTTGTGGACTGTCTGATAACAAATGATTTGCCACTTATTGCGGCAGTATTACAAGACTCTTTGTGGACTGTCTGATAATAAATGATTTGCCACTTATTGCGGCAGTATTACAAGACTCTTTGTGGACTGTCTGATAATAATAAAATAGCGATGGATGCACTTTGACTCATCATCACAGCTCATATACGTCCCCACCGAGCGTACCCTATGTTAGGGTGATTAGGTCTTAGTCAACCACGCTGGCCCAGTGCGGATTGGTCGACTTCACATACACTATTGAATTTCTTCGCAGATGTATGCAGGTTGCCTCACGATGTTTTCACCGTAGGAGCGTCAAACAAATGTACATATAAAATTCTAAACGGAAAACACATTGGTACATGGCGGGTCTCGAACCCCGACCTCCCGATTGGAAGGCAAGTGCCGAGTCCACAGCGCCACCGACATTTGTTTGACTGTCAAACAACAGCGACAGATTATTGTTACACAATCAAGGGGCTGGATGGTTAGTAGATAAAAAATTTGGTGGAGTGCCCGGCCTGGCGACCCCAGCGCGGTGCCTTAGTCCTTGCGCTGAGCCAAAACGGAGCCCTCGAAATAGGTAGGAGGAGGGAAGAGGATTCTCTTGCCGCCCCGCTTCGCCGCTGACGGCTGGGTAGCTGGCCTTCGTAGCCCACTAAGCAGCTGGGGAGGGGCTAGCCCAGTCGGACCGACATCTGACTGGGAGATATTATAGCCCCGACCTGGTTGCCCGTCTGGGGGTCACAAACAAGTTAACCTTTCCAAACAAGTTTGTTATTCTTTCCTAGGCGACGTCCCTAGGCAGTTTGCTGCTGGGCCTCTCTCCAGGGGTGCGCTCGGTGAATTGGCCTTCCGATCCCGAACGTACCTTGATCAGGGGCGGAGAGGTATTCGAAGGGTGGTTTTGGGACAGGTATGGGGATATCAGCAGAATAGCTGCCGGTGATCCGAGTCCTACGGTATACCCAAGTGGGCGGTCTACTCACGATATTTTTCTTCGCCGTAGGAGCGTCAGACAAATGTACATTATGCAAAAATGACCTGTTAGAAACAGGTAATATGTGCATAAAGTTTATATTGATTTAGTATAAGTGTTTAAAAATATATCTAAGGGCTTTATAATACGTATAAGATTAGTAGTTACATCTTATAAAAAAATACAAGATCAGTTCCTAACCCCTAAATAGTGAACTTCAGAAGATTTTCGTCTATAGTGAACTGCATTGTATCGCTCTGTAATAGGATTGTGTCTCCTTTGTACCCCTTTCTGAGTAAAGAGACCGAGAAGATAAGCCCCGTAGCCGCGGAGGCGATGCACTAAATCGTACAATACCCTATTGTTTTCAAATTGCATTTGGGGCGAGACAAACCAGTGGCGAGCGACTAGTCTGACCTTACATCGATACGACCGATCTAACCATAGTATGTAATGTACCCATATAGTTTGTAAAATTCAATATTTTTGTCCTAAAAGAACTATTAGAGCTTCTGCACTTCCTGCATAAGCTCTAGTTCTATCAGGACAAAAATATTGAATTTTTAAATTATTGAATGTTAATTTCCAAAAGCTTGATTTTTACCTAAATCTTGATGTTTTTCTCTTTATATTAAAAGTTACTACTTCTTCTGATAAAAGAAATTCGTAGCTAAACATTAAAGTATAAAGAAGCATATTATTAAACATTTTATTATAATTCAACGTTCAAATCAAAATCGAAAATTGGTTTTGTGGAATATAATCGATTCTACTATATAACTGAGATTATTCTCTTAAGCATGAAAGCGGCGAACCTAGGCTCGCCGCAACATCCATGAATGCGATTTCAGACGCTTCAGATAAAAATGTATATCACAGCCGATCGCTGGCCGACCGGTCTGTAGGCTCGGATTTTAACAAATGACTTCATTGCGCCCTGACAGAAGACTTATTGCTTCAATTCGTTCAGTGGTGCGTTGTTTGGCGTATGACGGGACAGCTTTTGCTGTTGGACTCGACAATTTGTGAAACAATATTGGCATAATTTGCTCTTTTTGAGCTAACATCATTGACCATAACATAAAGTTTTTTAACTCTGTTAATGAAAAAGACAAGAAAAATCTCGTCGGAAGCTGAGATATATATGCAAAGGAAAACGTCAGTAGTTAACTCTAGAACTTTTTAATGGCAAACTATCATAGATTCTGTTCTTATTTGGAACAATTTTCCGAAAATCATTAAGTCATATTACGGTTTTTTATACTATCCAGATTTTCGTTTTATTTCTTTATTTCTAATTTGTATCAAATGGCAATCATGCTCAACGTCTACCTTTAATGCTACTTGATTTAGTTTTCTTGCCATCAAATTGAAATGAATCAAATAATAAACATACTTCATGCAATCAAGCAGGGGAACACGCGAGCAAGCATGCACCGTAAAATTCTAGTACCTAACACATCAAATAATTACTCAAAACCACAAAAACTATGAGTTATACGTAAATCATCATCTCTACAAGCATAATTCTACAACAGTATAATTTTAAGTTTTAAAGCTGTACAAAAATAATTGTGTTACTCACACGCGGGCTTGCCATCACGCAAGTTTTACTCTTTATGTAAGTAAATATTTTATATTATTATGTCAATCGTCTATGCATTTTATTGTCACATTTTTTCATTCTCTTCACTTATTATTATTAGTATAATTTTATTTTATTTGTCTTTTCCGTTAGTTTTTTATATTGTTTTCTATAATTATTAAATCCTTTCTCTCGGGCCCCTGTCCACTTTTATTTCTTTATCATACCACATTGAAGCACATCCACTGTTTATTTTATATCACGTGCTTTATTTACATAAAGATTGCGTTGGTAAACCCACAGCGGTAGTGAACGAGGTGAACGAGCCAATCAAATATCACCGGGGATTTTACGAGTATTTGCTATTCATTTCACTTTAACAATTATGATTGATAAAATTGTTGTGTTATTGATTGGGACAATTAAGGGCTCTTTAACTTCTGCGGTATTGGTGATCGAGTTGTATTAATCTATAACAGAGCTTCGAATAATGGGATCGCATACGAAAATGCCATACATTATCATAATGCTTTCATTTATGCAGAAAATAGTAGGGGGAAAAAGTTGTTAGCTATTCAGTTAATTTTCACTCGACCAACTTGATTTCCAATGGCGTAAAGTTAGTATGGCAAGACTTGGATTATTTACGAATTCAATAGTCCGATTGACATAAGCATCACAATATGGCCATTACTGGGCATGGGGCAACCCTGAAAGTTGTCCCACCACGCTGGCCTAGTGGTTGGTGGGATGCACCGCAGGCACATCAGCATGCCTATTTTCTGACTTAATATCCATTACTGCTATTATGAACGCCGCCGTAACACATATAATCACTAAACTAGCAATGGATAATATGTTTTATTCAAAAATGACAGTTCTAGCTATCAACCGAAGTTAGAAAATATGGCCGCAGATCGGTCACGAAGAGTGTATATCGGGACTCTTTACATTTTTGTTTCTCCCCGTTTAGTTTAAATAGCTTATTGTGCTTTATTTGTACAAGTACTGCACTCACTCTCTCACTCATAACAGCTCATATACGTCCCCACCGAGGGTCTCGAGCCTACCCTAAGTTAGGGTGTTTAGGCCTTAGTCAACCACACTGGCCCAGTGCGGATTGGTCGACTTCACATGTATACACCATTGAATTTCTTCGCAGATGTAATGCAGATTACCGATGTTTTCCTTTACCGTAGGCGCGTCAGACAAATGTACATATGAAATTCCAAAACGAAAAACACATTGGTACATGGCGGTCTCGATCCCCGGACCTCCCGACTGAAAGGAAAGTGCTGAGTCCACAGCGCCACCGACGCTCACGAGTACCGCACACTTAAATAAAACTACACTTTTCATAAATATAGGAGTAAATCCTTAAAGTGTGGTTTTATTTAAAACCTTGTGCTACAGTTCGACAAAGATTTAAATTAATGTGAGTAACAGCTAAATAGATGCGTTATTAATTTCTTAATACCTAACGAATGTATTAAAAATCTTCAAATTATAAGGCAAATGTTCAGAGGTACCCACTATCAAAAATATGGAAAAAGCCTTTTAATCATTAGGGATAAACTATCAAATTCAATTATTCTAATTGTGGCATTATTTCCAATTTATTATAAGTTTAATTCGTATCGTGCTGTACGAGTACTTTAATTCTGCTGTGATTTTATATTTTAGTTTTCAGTAACAAGAATTAAGTTGAATGTTTATGAGCATAAAAATGTATTATCAAACCCTGCTCTTACCAACACTAGGAGCCTCTCTTACCAATACCACAGATTACATAATAATTACTACGTAACCAATACTACAAACGCTTATGTTGTAAAACTAGTTCAGTACGTATAGCTTTACAGTGATATAAACTATTTATAGAAATTTTTATTTGAAACGAAACATTTTATTATGTATCATGTGTTATTTAAGAGCTACGAGATCCACTTCCACTTTTACGATTGTTTATATTAGCTCACCAGTGCATGCCGAATACGACGTCATGCTCCAAGACGGCATACCAAAAAGAATTCGTAGCCAAGTTATTAAGTACGAGTATGTCGCAACTTGTAGTTCAAGTCCTACAACTACAACAATCACTTATTCCGTCATGTTCTCCTAATAGCCCTCGGCAAAGGGAAAAACATTATAACGCCAGACATAAAGAATAATAGAACGTTCCAACAAATAACCGGCATTAGCCACTAAAACAAAGTGGTTTTCACACGCTAATTCTCGACCACATCAACGGCGTCATGGCCTGGCTAAGTGAGCCACTCCCAGCTTTCCACGACCTCACCCTTTAAGATATTATCCTTACTTTCACTCTGGTATCTCTAAAACGGACGGATGACTCGCGTATTCCTCCTGGCTATATTGAAACTTATTTGGATTAGCTTGAGATTACATCTGAGTGATGAGTATCATATATTTGGCCGGCAATCAAGTTGTAATACTTGATTGATTATAATAATATCAGATATTTATCTCGCGATATATATGAGACTACATAATGCCCTATGTCAAATGTGAGGACAAATGCAATAAAATCACCCAAGATTTTGCTTGAGTTAAGTAACGCGTGGTCGGTCTCATACTCTTAGTGAAAGTTTGAAATATATCATTTAGAGACTTTAAAATCGTTACATTTAAAGTGTAGAGTTCCTTTATATAAAAATTGCGTTGGAAAAACATTAAATAGAAAATGGTTTATAACTGCTGCCTTAAGTGTCACTATTTGCCATGGCATTACGTGAAAGCAAACAAATTGTATTCCGTAATTAGGACGAAAAAAAATTATCTCTCAAAAGTAATACTATTATGTTTCTTTGTTTCAGGTTCGTTTTGTAGCGATAGCGGCGAAACACTAAATCCAATATTTATGTTTTCACCGATTCTCTGATTGAGGTAAGTAGACAGGTTACTGCTAATTACCTTCAGTATATTTATGTACTTACTTATATGTATAATAATAATTTATTTCAAAAATTGCTTTCCATAGTGTGTTAGTAAATTCCATATAAATGTATCTTCAGTACATTAAGGTATAATACTGGTATCATAGTATTACCTATCTATGAGTAATATAATTAATAATAATATATTATAAATTAATATATTATAAGTAATATAATTAATTAATTTAATTTTTATTTATAATTATATATGATTTTATGTACAAATAAGTATTGAATAAAACCAACGTTAAATAAGATCAAACTAGGGTCACACTCTGTATAACACACGTTATTGCATTTTTGTCAACAAGGAGGCAATATGCGTTGGTTCTGTGATAGCGAATGAGACAAACATATTCATTGCCTTCGGGCTTCGATCGCAGACACAACAATTGTTAATAGGGTAGATGATTTTTTTTGTTACTTTACTTTATATAAAAAACAGTAACTGCAGGCATTTACTTAATGTTACAGTAATATAGTAGAATAGTTTTCGTTATTAGCATTCATTCATTCATAAATAGTTCCATATTGTTTGAGTTTTTATGACACAGAGTGGATGTCACAGCTCTGTGGAGTGGCTGTATAATGTATGAATGTATGGATAAAAGGTATGATGTCTCTGTATTTATGGGTTTATATTAATATAATAGCTGTATAAAAAAAATATTAATTTTCATAAGTTAAGAGTAGTATGGCGTATCAACCATAATTTCTAGTAAATTATTATATATATTTTTTTCGATTCATGTAAAATTTTTCCCAATTGACGACTCTGGTGCACGGTAAAACTTGCAAAAGTTTATGTTTGCACCTTTGTTAACCACCATAAGCTTAAACATGTTATTGTAATAAATAAATAAAATAAAAATCACAAACAAGAAAAATACTTATTTTTTGTTATCTATGGATTTAAGCAACAATCCAAAGATGCACTATAATACCATAAAACCCTAGAAATGTTATGGAAATGAATATGGATAAAAAGGAAGGTAGATGAAGGCCAAAAGAAGATTGATGGATAGCGTGGAGAAGAATTATTAATGCGCTGAAATGACGTATGATAGAAAAGAATGGAAGATAAAAACTTGTTGCGTCAATATTATACCGCGTAAGAAAGGGGTAAGGGGAGAGTGATGATGGTAATCGTTTTATAATGGATTCTTCTCCGTGTTCTTCAACAATGACAGGAAGTTTTCGTTCACAATAATGTTGCAATAAAAAAATTGTAATGTCATTTCCTGAAAACTTGATATAGGTATCATAATCCTACGCTTTCATCTACGTTATTATATCATCTGTGGTAAATTCCATCGAATTAAGGTTAGTTTTTACGTGACTGAGTATCCAATACATCGGTTCACATAAATATACAAATAAATAATAGAATAATAATTGAAAAGTAATAATTAATAGGATTTAATTAATCAGTACTATTGGTGCTCTACAGACTAGTCCATAATTGACACCTGACCCTATCGTTTTTGCCCAAAGTAAGAAAAATCATTCGTGTACATTTTCAATGGTAGCTTTTTAAAGCAAAGTATTATAATCTTTCTTCAAAATGAATATTTGAACTCTTTCACCGCGCTGACGTATTTTCCGCCATCGATACACACGGCAACACGTCAGACTTAACATGTTGACCTTGAGATCGCTCTTATGTCGCTCGTAATAGCGATTACTTTCGCAATGCAAATGTCAAACTTGACGTATTGCTGACAGTACCTTGTTTAAAGTAGAATCCAGATAGCTCCAATATGAACGCCAGATATTGATTAAAAACCTCCCGCAGTGCTTGCCTTCCGGTATAGCGCATAATATTTTTCATTCGGCGATGCATAAAACAAAACTACATGAGTTTTAGATTTTGTGTTTTAAAATTAAAAGCTACATTACAAACTATTAAATACAGTAGAATATTGAAGAGCAAAACGCGCTTGCTTTATATTTTAACCATGTTTCAAACGCACGCGTATTTCATTTTAATTGAGATTTTACAAACCGAAATCGAATATTTTTCCGTTTAGTCATAGGTTTATTTGAGAAATATCCATTTCTTCTCCCACAGGACAGGCTAACAGCCGGTTGCACCAAGTTTTACGTTATACGATTTCGTAAAAAGTAACAACTTAATACCTAAAAATGGGTCGTTTCACTAGTAAATATATGATTCGCGCCGTACATTTAACCTTTTTATACGTAAAGGATAAAATAAAACTACAATTGAAACTAGATTATGGTGTAATTCTTACGTATTTATATTGTTACTTTTACGAAATCGTAAAACGTAAATTTGGTGCAACTGGTCGTAAGCCTAGTGTGGAAGTTAGATCAATCCTATTATGTTTGTATGTACTAAATTGGAAATAAACAATTATTATTTATTATGTAGCTAATAAAATCACTTTACTTTCAGCATAACAGTTCTCTACTTCTGATACATTTTCAGATTTTTCACCGCTGTTTAGTCAAACTTTACAGCCTCATTAATAAGCTAACCAAGAATAAGGAAAATGACCTGTGATACCCTAAAACATCATGCAAGCTTGTTAATGGGAAACTAGAAAGTTTGATTCAAACTTGCCTCAAATGTGTAGACTTGCATTGCTATCAGGGTGTTCACGCTCGAGGAAGAGCGAGTGGCGGCACTGCATTCTAGTCTGTGCAGTGACAGCTTTTTTGGCGGCCGGCCGCATGTGACATGTCAGTTGAGTCGAGTCGAAATGTCATGACTTGCTTAGAGGTTATGGCAGGCCGGAATAAAATATAATATACAATATTCAAGCAAATAGTGATTTGCGCGGCGCACCTAATATCGGGGTGCGAAAGCCCGCTTTGTGTTGTGCGAAATCGCGTGTGTGAGTCGTGGTGGCCTATTAGGCATTTGTAGTGCTCCGGTCTCCACCGGTGGATCCACTGCAGATCTTCAGGAGCCGCGACTTCCTTCGAGCTAGCTCAGGAAGTCCACCGGCTACGGAGGAGACGGAAGGAGACAATTGGAGCCAAGGTAAGTAATACCAGCTTTCTATGAGTTGGTAGTCAAATAAAATTCAGCAATACAAGTCGGTGAAACGCCGACGTGGTGGAGTCTACTTGGGGCACCACCATCTCTTGGTAGCAGAGCGTGGTTGTTCTTAGATTTGAGTATTTCATTAGTATTGTACAATTAATATTGTAATCTTGTTGGTTGTCCAAACGGGCAATACATATTAATTGGTTTTGATTGCTGATTTTAAACCGACTACCAGCTCATTTGTGGACCGATCTCCTTAACTAATTGTCATTGTATATGAAAAATTGAGGTTAAATGTCTTTGTTGTTCTAGTTAAGTTCTAGCATTTACCTATATTTAAATTTTGGTTTGTTTTTTCATATCTTTGTTTTGCCCTTGAATATTTTGTTTGTTAAGTTGTAAACTTATACTTGAATTTGATTTGTTGAAAAAATTTTGCTGCTAAATGACTTTGCTGTTGTTGTAATACACTATATTGCTGTGTTAAGTTTTAGCATTTACATTTGATTTTGGTTTGTTTGCCTTTGAATATTGTGTTTGTTAAGTTATTGACTTAATGCTTGAATTTAATTTGTTTGAAAAATTCTGTTGTTAAATGCCTTGTTGTTCTAGTTAAGTTCTAGCATTTATACTTGATTTTGGTTTGTTTATATATTTTGTTCTGCCTTTGAAGTTCCTCCCGATCTGTTTTATTGTCTGCGGTTGTCGGTCTGTTTGTCCGTGTATTATTGTAGTGTTTATTAATTTTGGTGCAAAATGGTCCCGCCAGTCAGCCCGCTTAGTGGTGCCCGCGCGGGTGCACAAAAGATTTTGAGATGGTTTGCTAGTGCCGTCGCTTTGGTAGACCGACCAGACCGAGAACAGGCCTTGTTAATTCGGCATGAGGGAGTACCGGCTCGCTTGAAGGAATTGGAGCAGCTTTTCGTTGCTCATCAACAATATCTGCTCGACCACCCAGCCGAGGGTGCCGCTGAGTTGCGGGCAGTCGATCAATTTAATGCCGATTATGATCAGTGTTTTGAACAGGCGGATGTGATTATAAATAAGGCTCAGGCAATCCTATCCGTCCGGAGGGGTGAGTCGTGCACGCCCGGGGAGGTCAAGCCTACCCCGGCCGGCTTGCTGGGCAGACTGCCCACTTTAGACATCCCAACCTTTGATGGGAACTTGGCTTCTTGGATGGGGTTCATTAACCTCTTTGATAGCCTGGTTCACTCGAGGGACGACCTGTTCCCTAGCCAGAAATTGGCCTATTTGCTCTCTGCCTTACGTGGAGAGGCTGGTGTACTTGTCCAGCATCTACCTGTCAATGATGACAGTTATGATATTGCAAGGGCGTTGTTGACCGCCCGGTATCAGAATGTTCGCTTGCTAGCGGACACACATGTGGCTGCCATTTTAGGGCTGCCACGAGTATCGCGGGTCTCCTCATTGAGGAAGGAGATTTTGAACCCGCTGCTAAGCGCTATTAACGCGCTCAAACGCCTTGATCTACCGGTGGACCAGTGGTCCTTTATTTTGCTCCACCTCATCCTCGATAAGCTTCCCATGGAGATGAAGGGGCGCTTTGAACAAAGGTATGGGGGCAATAGTGCCTCGTACCTCCCCCCCTTCTCGGATCTCCTCAGATTTTTGGAGGATGAGTGTCGGATGACCGACCACTTGGATCTGGTTCCTATACCGGGACCGAGTACAGGCCGCTTTGAGGCGACCCGGGCAGCGCCACGGAGAGAGCGCCGCCCGTACAAGCAGTATACTGCAGTGCGGCAGAACTCTCCACACAGGGAGAGGCCGATGCCTTGCAAGTGTTGCAAGCGGGATGGCCATCGTTTGCCGGCCTGTCCCAAATTTGTTGGCCTACGCACCGAGGGGCGTAGAAATATGGCCAAACAGCGGAATTGGTGCTACCGCTGCCTGGGGGCTCATATGGCCTCGGCTTGCCCCCACCCACGAGATTGTCACTGTTGTGGAGGGGCCCATCACCCCCTTTTGTGCTTCAACAATAGAGACACTCGTGAGGTGGTGAGAGAGAGGGACTCGCACACGGGCGGGGGCCCTCGCAGGTCACCCACATCTCCGAGGAGATCGGAGGGGCGTGCCACCCCTCCGCGGAGAGTGGAGAGGCGCCCCCCCTCCCGTGAGAGGATTGGGCGCCCCAACCCCCCTACGGGCGGGGGGGATCGACGCGACGCTTCTGAGGCGCCACCGCGAGATTGGGCCGCGGTTATTAGGGAGCCACGCCGGGAGCCGATACGCTTCTCTCCCCCTATGATGGAGAGACCTCGTTTGTCACGGGCTCCCCCAACTTTCGCCCATCATGGGCACCGCCCGGCCCCCCGATGCAGCTTTGGTCGGGGTGTGTACGTGCCGGATTGGGACCCGCTCGAGCGCCTTGAGCGCCCTATTCCTCCGCCGCGCACGCATTTTTCTTCGGACCCCCCTTCCCCCCCGTTGCGGGGAATGCGGGAGGATTTTCACTAAACCAACTGTCGGCTGCAACCCCCCCACAGGAGCAGGTGCTGTTACCAACAGCCTCCGTACAGGTGTGGGGCCCGAGGGGCACCTTTGTTTTAGTTCGCGCCCTTTTGGATACGGGAGCTCAGGGTTGCATTGCCTCCAGCTGGCTGGTCCGGCAGTTGAGTTTGAACACATCTCCATACCTTGAATCGGTACGAGGAATCGGAGACCTGCGGATCCCGGACCCGATCGGTCAGGTTTTGTTCTCCTTCTCCCCCCACTTCTCTTCAGCGCCCAAAATTGGCGCTACCGCGATTGTTTATGAGAAGGTTGTTGGTCAGCTTCCGCAACAGCACGTTTCGCGCGCTGTCGTTGATGCGACATCAGGATTGACCTTGGCTGACCCTTCCTTCCACCGAACCGGTCCGATTCACTTATTGCTCGGTGCCGATGTTCTAGGCCGCGTGTATTGTGGGAAGAGGAGAGAGTTACAGAAGGGTGGGCTGGTAGCCTTATCTACATCGCTTGGGTTTGTAGTGATGGGACCAGTTAGGCATAACCCACCATCTCCATCGGTGGACAGTTACATAACTGTTAGCTCCACCTTATCGGATGTCCTTCAACGGTTTTGGGAGGTGGAAGAGCCACCTACCGTGAAGCGAGTGAACCCCTTGGACGAGGAGTGTGAGTTGTTCTACCAGAACAATACAGGTCGCCTTCACTCGGGACGGCTGATCACTCGTTTGCCCTTTTTGTCAGTTCGCCCCTCACTTGGCAGCTCCCGGCCGTTGGCCGAGAAACGGCTGCTGTCCATGGAGCGTCGGATGAGTAGGAACTCCGACCTCAAACAGAAGTATGTCGACTTCATGCGAGAATATGAGCAACTGGGGCACATGTCGGTCTCGCGACTGGACTGGCCAAACGAGGAACATAATTTTCTTCCTCACCACGCGGTTTTGAAACCTTCCACCGGGAAGATACGCGTTGTTTTTGATGGGTCAGCTCCTACGTCTACCAGAGTTTCGCTGAATCAATGTCTGCATGCTGGACCGAAGTTGCACCACGAGGTGGGTGATGTATTGACCAACTTCCGTCGCCATGCCGTCGTCTTTGTGACCGATATCCGGATGATGTTTCGGCAGACTGTGATTCACCCGGACGATAGGCGATATCAGCTCATATTATGGAGGGAGGATCCCAGGGATCCCATGCTGGTCTACGAGCTGAACACCAATACATACGGTTTGCGTTCGAGCCCCTTTGTGGCAATTCGCTCACTTGTGGAACTCGCTGAACGTGAACGATTACGATACCCTCGCGCATCCTTGGTTCTCAAGGAGGATGCATTTGTTGATGATATTTGTACGGGCTCCTCTAGTGTCGAGGAAGCCTTGATTTTGCGAGATGAACTAATTGCTCTTCTCGGGGCTGGTGGTTATGAACTGAGGAAGTGGATGTCCAACTCACCTCAGCTTTTGTGTGACTTGCCAGACGACCACCAGCAGGAGCCTCATATTTTTGAGAATGCCAACACTCCAGATTTACTGTCTGTTTTGGGAGTGCAATACAGACCTGTCCAGGACACGTTCACCTATCGATTGGAGCTGCCAAGCCCCAAGGTCTGGACGAAACGGTTGGTTTTGTCTACAGTAGCTCGTACCTTTGACCCAAATGGCTGGATTAGTCCCGTAGTGTTTTGGATGAAGTGCTTCCTACAGGAACTTTGGTCAGCTGAAGTGTCGTGGGATGAGCCCCTCTCGGGCCGTTTGCTGCGAGATTGGGAGTCCTTCATGTCGTCTCTCCCCGACATTAACCGTGTTAGTATCCCTAGACATATACTGCCTAAGGGACGGTTTACGGCCAGCCTTCATGGCTTTTGTGACGCGTCTGAGAGTGGATACGCAGCCGTCGTATATATCCGGACGGTCGATGATAGAGGAGCTGTTAAGCTCCACTTACTAATTGCTAAGAGTAAGGTTGCTCCACTTCGGACTCGATTAACGATTCCGAAGTTAGAATTGTCTGGAGCTACTCTTCTGGTTCGTTTGATGAACCACGTTGTTGACACCCTGGGACGTAGTGTGGACTTTGAGTCGCTCTTTGCTTGGTCCGACAGTCAGGTTGTCCTGTGTTGGATTAAGAACTCCGTCCACTCCCTGGAAGTATTTGTGGCCAATCGGGTATCCCAAATTCAGGCCTCGAAGGCCACGTTAATTTGGCGCCACGTGCCAGGTGAAATAAACCCTGCTGACTGTGCATCACGTGGCAGCGAAGCCTCTCAGCTTATTGACCACACTCTGTGGTGGGGTCCCGAATGGTTGTTACAGCCGTCTTGGCCTTCCACACCAGCTGTGGTGAAGGTACCAAATCCGGGCTTGCGTGTTCACGCTGTCGAGACTATGGCGGCTCCAGAGCGGGAATTTTTATTAGACCGCTACAGTTCTCTGGACAAGTTGCTCGGCGTGACCGCTTGGATAAGAAGATTTATACGAAATTGTCGCCGGCCTCAGGACAAAGATTTGTGTCCGGTCCTCTCACCGCAGGAGCGCCAAGATGCTCTTCTGCATTGGGTGCGTATGACCCAGTCTAGAGCGTTTGAACCGGAACTTAAGATTTTCCGTACCGGGACGTCCAAACTGAAGGGACCCTTGGTGCGTTTGACTCCCTTTCTGGATGATAAAGGATTGTTGCGTGTAGGAGGCCGATTGAGGCACGCTAACTTGCCTTATAGATCACGTCATCCCCTGTTGCTCCCCAAGGACGGACCATTGGTGCGATTGTTGATCATTGATCGCCATGTGAAGAATGCTCATGCCGGATGTAATGCATTGACCGCGCTCCTCCAACGGGAGTTTTGGATTTTGTCAGCGCGAAGAATAATCCGATCTGTTATCTTTCGATGTCTGCCCTGCTATCGTTTACGCCCCGAGACGATGCAGCCCCAAATGGGTGATTTGCCTGCTGATCGTGTGAATGAATCGATGACCTTCTTAGGAGTTGGAACTGATTTCGCGGGACCGTTCACTATAAAAACGTCGCGACTCCGTAATGCTAAGACTGAAAAGGCTTATTTGTGTGTGTTTGTTTGTTTGGCCACTAAAGCCGTTCATTTGGAGGTGGTGAGTGCACTCACCATGGACGCTTTCTTAGCAGCGTTAGGCAGATTTGTCTCCCGCCGGGGACTGCCTTCTCTAATTCGGTCCGATTGTGGGACGAACTTCAAGGGCACTGATAGACATATAAGAGAAGTTTGTGAATTTTTAGATAAAAATAATATTGAGATCGGATCCACACTCTCCCGTAGGGGGGTAACATGGCGATACTCCCCGCCGTCTTGCCCTCACTGGGGAGGGATTTTTGAATCTGTTGTAAAGGCCGCCAAGACTCACCTTCGCCGCGTTATTGGGGAGACTATTCTCACGTTCGAGGAACTCGCGACGGTGTTTCATAAGATTGAGGCGGTTCTCAACTCGCGTCCGTTATGTCCGTTGTCTACCGACGCGAACGATTTGCAGGCCCTCACGCCGGGCCATTTCTTGATAGGCAGACCACTTAACGCCCTGCCCGAGTATCCTTATAGAGATATCAATCCCGGACGCCTTTCGCGGTTTGAGTTGCTCCAGCAGCTTACCCAGAGTTTCTGGCGCCGCTGGCACCTTGAATATTTACACATTTTGCAACAGCGCGTTAAGTGGTCAGATAAGACAAACCCACCGAGGGTTGGAGACCTCGTGTTAGTGAAGGACCCAAACCTGCCACCCTTACGTTGGCGTCGCGGACGCATTGTCCAACTTACTCTAGGGTCTGATGGTGTGCCCAGGTTTGCCGAGGTCCTAGTTGGGGATTCTGTTTTGAAGCGCGCGGTCGCTACTCTTTCTCGCCTCCCCTTAGACTGATTGGGCGGACAGTCCGGGACTGTCCGGAGCGGGGGGATGTTCACGCTCGAGGAAGAGCGAGTGGCGGCACTGCATTCTAGTCTGTGCAGTGACAGCTTTTTTGGCGGCCGGCCGCATGTGACATGTCAGTTGAGTCGAGTCGAAATATCATGACTTGCTTAGAGGTTATGGCAGGCCGGAATAAAATATAATATACAATATTCAAGCAAATAGTGATTTGCGCGGCGCACCTAATATCGGGGTGCGAAAGCCCGCTTTGTGTTGTGCGAAATCGCGTGTGTGAGTCGTGGTGGCCTATTAGGCATTTGTAGTGCTCCGGTCTCCACCGGTGGATCCACTGCAGATCTTCAGGAGCCGCGACTTCCTTCGAGCTAGCTCAGGAAGTCCACCGGCTACGGAGGAGACGGAAGGAGACAATTGGAGCCAAGGTAAGTAATACCAGCTTTCTATGAGTTGGTAGTCAAATAAAATTCAGCAATACAAGTCGGTGAAACGCCGACGTGGTGGAGTCTACTTGGGGCACCACCACAGGGAATGTGATCCCCAGACGGGCAGACCAGCAGGCGTAGCACGGACCGTGGACAAAATGGGACAAGAGACAAATAACATGTTTCTTCTCGCTCTCTCATATAACAATGACGCGAGACGGGACGAGAGTTACTCACTTTCTCTTCGATAGTCCACACGCCGTGCCAGGCCCCCTGGGACGAAAACATTATGTCTCCCGACCGATTGTCGGCAGGCCGGGCCATTTCGACCCTGGTTGCTTAAGGGAGTTGGTGGTGTGCGCCCAAGAATGCGCGCCTCCTCGTACCCAACCGCCTGCGACGAAGCGGTGCAGCGAGAGGGTTCTCCTCCCGCGCCCGCTCTGCCCCCTCCTCCTGCGAGATCACATTTTCGCAGAAGGAGGTGACAGCCTCCCACGCCGTAGTCGCACCGGTCAGCTTCTTGGATACGACACTGGCCAGCGCGACGGACGCACCCCTACCTATGCCCAGCGCGAAGACTAGGGCGTGAGGGTATTTCAGCCAAGAGTCGCCCACTGTTCGACATTGACCTCCCCCAAGGATCTCCACACCGATCGGCCCTGCGCCTCCCGTATTCAGCAGCTTCCCGCGACCTTCACCAGATCGTCGCTCCACCTTGTGAGGGGCCTACCAACGCTGCGTCTCCCGGCACGCGGCCGCCACTCTAGGACCTTTCCGCTCTAACGGCCGCTATACTACTACTACGGCTACTAGTCCTACGAGCTATGTGTCCTGCCTAAGTACCCACTGCCACATAAAGTTAGCAATTCTTTGGGCTCTGTCGGTAACTCTAGTTTTTCTACGGATCTCATCATTTCTGATGTGATCACGTAGAGAAACCCCGAGCATAGCCCTCTCCAAGCCCCAAGATGGATAAGATCAATACAGTTAAAGATTTCCTCGGACCTGGTAAGAGCTCGATAGTCGAAGTGGTTAAGGCGTCAACAGGGTACGTCGGAGATACAGGTTCGATCCCCGCCCGAGACGAAATTTTTTATTGGTTTATTCATTTTTCAATTTATTTTGCATTTTAAAAGTTAAATGCAGAGTTCTATATAGAAATTAAACTATTTTCAAATTAATACAATTACTTACACGAAAGTATAACAAATATAGGTACGCAAACGAAATCAATCAACAAAACGGTAACCCGGTCGAAAAACTGACAGCTTTCACACGTAAGATTTTTTTTGGCCCACCTGATGTTAAGTGGTAACCACCGCTCATGGATATCTGCAATGCCAGGGGCACAGTGCAGTCACTGCGTACCTGGAGAGAAATGCTCTTCTTAAGCCTTGTTTGGAGAAGGACATATCGTAGTGCTCAGGAAACACCGCAGCTGGGTGTTCGTTCCAGAGCCTTCACGTGCGTGGAAGGAATGTATAGATTTCTCTTTGGTTGCGTTGTTGCCATATTGTGCATTTTGATAGATCGGAAGAATAGATATACCGAAGATAAACCTCGCTTATTTGTCAAAAAATATTCTAGGGTTATTCTTATTTTATGGAAAGTATAACTATACCTAGTATAAGGGTTGAATAAATATAGTATAACTTACTTTTTATTGGTAAGAATTAAGAGTACCTAGAACTTTAGCGTTAAATCGAATTCATTTTATAATTTTACTTAAACGTGTCAATGATTTGTCACAGATTTATGGCACCTCTAGAGGCCAGCATAATAGATCCAAGGGCTGACTGGCTTAATAGAAGTGCGCCCAACATAGTCGCAAAGCTGTTGCAAAAATGTTGTACAGCTCTTAGTTCTCAATAGATGTAAACTTGAAGTCTGAAAAACATATTTTGGTACGAAGCTTGAAGCGAATTTTCTAATTTAACATTCTCAGTTGCTTTTAATCTCAAAAAAGGTCAATTCTTGGCACATAATAAATGTCAACAAACTGTTAAAGTTTAACTGTTAAACATATTGTTCATTATCTGTAAATTTTTGGAATCTTGACATCATATTCAAACAGACATACAAATCAACTATGCTACTATTACATCAACTATTTGTTAAAGATGTATATGAAACGACTAGGCCTTATAGTTTAACAAAAAATTTTACATTTTATTCAATAGACTTTCAATCTTCATCCTAACATGTAAAATTCTAAATCATTGTTCCGAGTAGTTAAATACCTACGTACGAGTACAAGCGAGTTTATTTATTGCCGTTGTTTTATAGTTATAGCTCAATTCATATTCTGAGCTCAGATAATTTGAGTGAAGCACTGACCTCCATAATGATGACGAATCCGTAGTTGGCTGAAAATTACACCAGCTACAAAATTTCAATAAAAATAAGTACCTATATATTTTGTTGCTTATGAATGTTCATTACAAAAGTGTAAATATTATAATTCTTAATTTAACCGCTTCCGTGGTGCAATAGTTGAGGCCACCGGGTGTTGATCAAGAGGTCCAGGGTTCGATTCCCCATGGGAGCAAAAATTTTTCTTCTCGTTTTGGTTGGTGGTAGGGCTTCTGAGCCCACCTGGCTAGCTACCACCGTCTTACCTAAGTTTGTCGCCATAATAAAAATGTTTATAGTATTTTTGTTTTCCGACAATTAGAGGTAAGATAGCCAGTTCCTCAGTTGTTGAGGAGTTCAGGCGAAGTTCACCTTCGGCGTTATCGTCACTTACCATGAGGTGAGATGAAGGCCAAGAGCTTGCCCGTCGTACGAGTATGTAAAAAAAATCTTAAGAAAGTTATAATGATAGTTTGACTCGAGTGATTACTTTTTGCGTAAGTAGTAACGCAGGAAACGAAGATTCACTAAATACTCCATTATTTAGAACTATAAAATTACAGGATCTATAAAATGCTGAGTTTTTTAAACGTATGCTTCCGTAGTGTGCCTACTCGTTTATAAAAGAAACTCTTAAAAATATCAACACCCTCGATATTACTCGAAATAGACTTTTGCTAACCGTCTTGGGCAGTTTGAAGAGTGCTTAATGTTTGAAGTGTTGCTTTGGAGATTTTATTTTTATCAGGTTTGATCTTTACCTCACTTAATGGTACGTGATGGTAAAGTCGACCTAATTGACGTGGAAGTATTGGGTACCCAATTGACGTGGAAAATTGTTATAATTTACCTTTACCGCGCAAAGTAATTATAATTTACCTTTGTAAGCTTAATTAAAAAAAAACAGTTAATTATGCAATAATATTTTTATCAAGCTGAAAATGTATAAGGGTTGCACCTAAAATCCTCCTCCACATAACCAACACAGCACTGTAAATGCAAAATCCCTAAAAATAATATGTCAGTGCGCCTAAATGAAGGTAATCTAATATCCTACATGTATATTAGTCGATCAAAATAGTCGTTTACCACTTTAAGGTTGAAATTCATGTTTGCCTCATGGCTATTCAAGAAGAAATTTAAAATTCATTTACTTCAGCAGCAACATAACCTCACTTATTCATAAAGCAGACATACTTAACATATACCAAATTAGCTAAACCCATTTATCAAATACCGTCGCTGTCACTATTACACTATGACTACTACAATATAAACAAACTTTATTAATTAATAATTGCGAGTCCAGAGAGTCTTTATTTATTTATTATTTCAATTAAACATTTGTCACCATTTTAACTGCTTTATACATTTGATAAATACCTACATATTTTAGAGCATATATATATATATATATATATATATATATATATATATATATATATATATATATATATATATATATATATATATATATATATATATATATATATATATATATATATATATATATACATATTTATTATTAAATACATATATAAACGGCTTCACGGAAGATCAGCGTTGCAGACTTGCAACTCATGCTGAGTGAAGACCTTTTTGGTAGTATTATTTTATTTTTCCATTAGATCTAGTTATAAGACCATTATTGTGATTTAACTATCGAATAAAGAATTTGAATTTGAATTTGAAAAAACTACGAGTACACAGTAGATTTCCCTTTCGAATTTCATACTGCAAATCATTATCGACAGTTGACTCACGATCAACCGTCAGCCTGCTTCTATTGAGTACCATTACAATAATGATGACAGAACAATGTGTTTGTTATTTCTGGGTAGATTCGCTATGTATGTAACTCACATAGCGAAACTGATATTGTTTAATTTCAATTTTCATTAGAACTTCGGACGCCAAAGATCCTGTCTTACTATTTGAATACCCTTCCGTAAACATGATTCAGTTTTTTTAAATATACTATAATTTTTGTGTATACTACTTAGACCTATCACGCAAAAAATTAAACGCGGTCAAACAAGTAGTTATTGTAGAAAACCGTGTGCCTAGTAGGCTTTCTAACTTTGTCTAACTAAGAGTTCTATGTGAATATATTTTGTTATTGTACAGCAGACAATATGGGGACGGTGCAACTTTATGTACGTAAATAAAAAGCTTTTGAAACTTTCATATTGTGTATAGCTTGAATACCTCAACCTGGTTTCTTGTTTGGTTCTAGTTCCTAATAGATAGATAAAACTATGTCGAATAAAGTTGAGCTCTGCGCTGGTTAAATTTGTTGAAGTCGACTCCGCCAATGAATGGAAACTAGATCCAATAAAAAACGAATAAGTCGCTGTAGCTGCTGTGGTGTAAAAGTGGGCATTCAAACTACTGGACGCTTTCACACATTTCTGATCCATATCATCAAGCTCCAAACATAATGATTTCCCTGATATCACTCAGATACCAGCATTATCGTCAGACCTTCATTTAGCGAACATAAAATCAGTTTCGATGTTATTATTATTTATATCAGTCGTTATAAAATTAGTAATAATCAAAATAAAATTGGCAACACACTTACTAAATAAGACACTGGAATCACATGTGCCGATTCAACAATGGTAATCGTCAAGAAAATAATTAAATTCCACTATTTATGCAGGCTTTCTTCCGTGACGCTTAGACGATAATTCCCTTTTCGTTTCTCGTTACGGACATAAGTACCTAATTGATATAAAACTTCTCAAGAGTTTACGAGTGCACTCAGATTTAACAAGCCAATTCAGTTAGCTAAGCTCCACCGCGCTCGGGTGCGCGCGTTAACAAAATTTTGACAACTTTTTCGCCTACAAAATGTGTAGTGGTAAATCCACTTACGGAATAACTTTTTTCTTGTATCTACTAACAACAATCTGTTAAAAGAGATAACTGGAATTGTTAAAACGTGTGAAATCGGCTTATGGCTCGTAATAACAATAGGGAATCCATTGTATTATGTGGTCGTAAAAGTTGAAAACATTCTTGAAACTAGATTAAGGTGAAACAAGGACCTTTATTTCGTGATAATACTAATTTACGATATGGTATGGTTGTCAACTTCACCGTCAAAAAAACTGAGTTCTAAAGGGTGCTAAGTTCTGTACAGTCCTGAAATGAGATTTAATATTTAGATATTAGAATTATATATGCAAAGTAAATAACTTTTTATCTATTGAACCATTTTACATTTGGCTACTTAATAAAGTCGTCATTATGTTATACGCAAGTTACTTATTGTTTTCATAGTGTTAGGTTGTATTCTTCTAAATGTTTGATTTGCTGGTAAAAAACTTGCCAGCTCTAATGATGAGGGTCGAAGGATCATTAGAAATAGATTTTAAGCTATTTACTTTGTGTACATAATTCTAATAAACAAACTATTTCCAGATCTGTATACAGAACTTCTCACTCTTAGTTGATATAAGAATTGAGATAAATATGTCAATTCTTTTGTCATTGAAGTCAACAATCACACCATATCAGAATAATAATTGGATTTGGCTCCCATTTTCACATTTTTATGCTTTTTCTGGGATCTAATCTTCGGCAATAGAGTCAGGAAAGAAATGCCTGTCTGAAAAGACCAACAAAGGCTTAGATTGCTCCCTAGCGCATTGTTTCTTTCTCTGCTCTCTCAGTGACATCTCACTGCGCTCCGCCGTCAGTGGATTGCGAGCTTAAAGTAATTTACGGGCGTCGAAACTACCGCTAAGTCGTCGTTGCAGGCCATTAATACGGTTCAGTGCTGCAGTAACGAGCGCGGAGTGATGAATTGTGGACGGTAACTGAAAACATGTCGACATTGTGTGTATCCTCATTATTAACGACTAGGTAACAAACGTATTTCTTGGCAGGTTACGTGCTGGTTCTTATTACTACAAAGACACGCATTTTCACGCGTACAATTGACAATTTTATACTTATTCAAGTAAGAAAGAAATAGTGACACAAGGACACTTTAAAATTAGTATCAAATGTATTATAATTTTTATTGAATTTAATTTAATTTTCTTATAAATATACGGTCCTGCTAAAGTCAATATATTAATTTATATCTCTTAGAGAATCCCTTGCTCGTGAATCATAAAATGCAAGAACTGCTCTTTTTTGAGGTACAAAAATACTTTCTATACTAGCAGCCGATCCCCACAGTGATAGATAGCCCATACAACATGACAATGTAAAAATAAATCAATCTTGCATATGCCGCAGAACTGAGACTGTTTGCCAATTTGCCAAGGACTTAAAAACGCGAATTAAGTGTAATACCTACCCAAAATTTAATACAATCGACGAATTCAACAATTCGATTATTCATATCCACAACAGTGTCTACTTTCCTTATATTTGGCAATGAGAATTTGATACATTTAGTTTTACCAGTCTGAAACTAACATTTACATTATAATTTTCAGAGTACATAGCTTCGCAGATCTTGAAAAGTATATACTTTTTATTGCATAGACAAAGAAAAATATACAAAAATACATAAACATTGTATGCAAGGTGGACTTATCTCTTGGATGGATGAGAGATGATGATGAGAGAGAAGTATTAATATATATTTAGAATTGTAAACTATAACAAAAGTGAACATAAATACTAGCACTGGGACTCGAATTTTTTTTAATTTATGTAATTAGCTTCGGTAGCAAAATCATCTCTAAAATAAAATTTTAAAGCTAGAAAAAACGTAGGTAAGTGGGAAATAAGATGAGCAAGCAAAGAATATAATAGATTTATACAAATGCGGAACCATGATGCTTCACACTTGATAATTAAGCATAAAAGACATTGCCTCTTTATTCCACAGTTTAATCATTCATGAGCGGTTGAATAAAACCATGAAATGTTACTGAAAAACTATAGGTAGTTACAATTACAACGACATAACTGATCTATCTTGTAATGAATGCTTAAGGCCTTCGACGTCTCGATACGATCAGAGACGCACACTGAGCATATTACCTTATAACTATATACTACCACTAACATACAAGGTCTATTCATACCCCTCACTCATCGGGTATAGACGCGAGTTAAGCAAATGAACTGGAACCGATTCAGTGTGAGCAATCGACTGGCGCTCTCTTCAATGGAGACCAATAGATCCCTTACGGAACTGAATATGTGCACGGCTTTAATTTGCGGATCAGTCAGATTTGATATTTTGCCATTGAAACACCAGATTTGAGGACGGGCCATTTGCAAGCGGAGTGATTTTATCTCAGGGTTACGAAAGTATATTGTAAAAGACGTGAAATGACACTCAATCAAGTTTTGATTTTTGTTCACCTTGCTCCTTACGCTATCGCTGATTTTAAAGAGACATCATTGATTCATCATTTTATCCGTTATCTATCAATATAATCAAATCTACATACTTATGAGTATTAATGTCGTAAACATTGTGTTTGGATGATTATCACTCGGTCACGCAAACAATTCTGACCGGGACACAACTATGTGCCTATCATAAAATTCACAGAATATTTTCCCTAAAAATCTTTAATTTATAATTTTAATGATTGCAGCCACTAAAAACTAGAATTACCCTTTTTTTGGGTTACGTACCTCAGAAGGGAAAAACGTAACCCTTACTTACAGGATCACTTTGTTATCGGTCTGTTTGTCTGTCATACTGAAAAAAATCAGGCGATCCTGGTACGAAATCACTAGTGCTTTGGTGCCCATGTGTATGTTGTTTATGTTATGTTCTGTATTTTAATGTGTACAATAAAATTGTAAAATAAAAAAAAATACCTCCATCTTACCTATTTCTGCCGCAAAGCAGCAGTGCTTGCATTGCTGTGTCCCGGTTTGAAGGATAAGATATGGTAGTGAAATTACTGGGTACTGTGACTTTACATCTGGTGTCACAAGTTGGCAACGTACACTGTGGTTCTTGTGGGGGTTGCAGTTTTACTGCGAATCTCACAGGAGCCACATGTACTATAGGTGACTGTTACCACTTACAATCTGGTGGGCAGTATGCTTGTTTGCCAACTTAGTTGTATAAAAAAAAGTTAGGCGATAGGGCCACGGAGTTCTTTTTTTATTGCTTTTTTATTTAGGTGACTGTTACCATTTACCCGATGGTAAGTGGTAACAGTCACCTTATAATACATGTGGCTCAACTGCAATTCAACAAGAACCACAGTGTACGTTGCCAACTTGTGACTTAGGATGTAAAGTCACGGTACCCAGTAATATCAATGCCAGCACCAATGGAGTACAGCAATGCTTGTACCGCCGCTTTGCTTGTAAACTTATTTCAAATTTTTATGTTAGAGCTACCCGCGAAGACGGCTGAGTACCTCTAGCACGAGGTAATTAGTTAATTACACAGCTAAAAAAATCCTAAACGTTAATTGCTGCAATAAAATCATTAAAACTTTTTTTATTCCTTTGCACGTTGTCGTCTTTGAAGTTTTTAATATGTTTCTTGCATTACAATGTTATCGTTTCTTGTGCAGCTGTACTATAAAAAGTTATATTCACTGCTAATACAACATATAAACCCGTGCATCGTTGCCAACAATTCCCGCGCTTTTATAAAATGTAAGAACTCTAATATACTCGTATGAGTATTTTCAAAATCTTTGAGTGTATGCAGGTACACCATCCGTAAATCCTTAAGCTTGACTCTACATGCTTAGCTACCTTGTGAGCTAGTTTGGCTTTCACTTTACTGCATATATATCTTCAAAGCCTGTGCAACTCTGAGCTTTCGATATTTCTTTGAATTACTGTGCAATAGGTTGCCATAAATCAAGGAATAGATTAACATATAAAATATTAACAACATATAAACGACAGACAGAAACATTCAATTTCAATTCAACAATCGTCATTATTTTTTCAGTCGGCGAATAGTACATACTCAAGGTATCGATAACACATAATCTTCTATAATTATATCTTCTTCTCTTCTATCTATATATATAAATAAAAAAGAAATTGTCGAAAGTATGTACGCACATAGCTTTAAAACGACTGCACCAAATTGGTCAATTCTTATTTTGTTGTGTTCCTTATTGTCAGGACAAGGTTTGTATAAAACAAAGTGTTTGAAAAATTATACAAAAAATGTAAAAATTGTGAATTCTATTTTCATATAGAAGTGACGAAATTGACAGATTAACAACCATGGTATTCCAAAAATCTGTGGTTTCTTACATTGTTGTATTGTAAAAAGGTTTTTAGGATACCCGTGCGAGGCCGGGGCGGGCAGCTAGTTTTAGATAGAGATGAAGTGGCAAACCAAGAAAATTATGAAACCAACACAACACCATGTTTCCTAAAAAATAATCTGTCAGGCAATAACAGTAACATACCATACTGCGTAATGTCTCCTAAGACCTGTCAAGAGCGAAGCGGTGGGTCCATGAGTAATGTTAAAATTACTTGTGGGCCCACCAGTGGGTCATCGCAGTGGGGCCACGAGTCCGGTGGGACATAATCGAGTAATCTTCTGTCGTGAATAGTTTATCATTCGCGTGTAGATGACAATTTTCATCCGCTTTGTAAACTTTATTATTAGTCAGAGTGTATCGTAAATAAATCGAAACTCACACTTACTTCCGTTTTGACTACGCGTGGATCCGAGTATAATAGGTACCAGTATTATGTAATCTGTGCTATAGCCAAAATACAGCAAATTTAGCTAAGAGCTCACTTCATGATTAGTTCGTTGCCCTAAACAATGTACCTACCCGGAGTCTGTGTAACTTCGTCTGGCAATCTCGTTAGCTTCGGGGAACCATTCCCGACGTTATCAAAGCGTTGCCATTGGCACAATCACCATTGCATCACGTTAGAATATAGTTTGTACTCTTGTGAAAAATATATATCTTTGTTAACGGTGTCATTATGGTTATGAGTACGTTTTCAAGTTAATTATGGGGCGCAATATTAAATTCCAGTTATGAGTGGGTGCGAAACCTTGCCCTTTAGTTATATTCTTATTTGTCAACTAAGAACGCCGTCATATGCAGCCGTCAAGGGCACTTTGCCCTAATATCGCATCATATAACATCTAAACGAACAATTTGTTTCTGATACCATTTTAACAAAATTTTAAAATCTGTCTTATTAATATATACTTTATAATAATCATAAAAATTAACAGGTAATAAATTTCAATTTGAAGGATTATTATTCTGAAAAAAATAAATTAACTGAAGTACTGAAAAATATAATTAAGAAATGGTCATAAACACACAGATTTATGTGTTTTCTCGTGTTTGCTAGTGCATGCTGCTGCTGCACATGGTTAGTCCATTATTTTCCACACCGTCACTTGATCCCAATTAGCACATTTTCAAGACTTAGCTGCACGCACGAATAGGAAATAGGTACACGTGCATATATCTGCCTATTTTTAATAACATATTTGGTAATAAATGTAACAAAAATGGTCGTTAAAGTCAAGAAATGACAGACAATTCGTAATACAACTATTTCCAAACTATAATTAATTCTTTTCATAAGCCGTGTCCGCTTTCAATAGAATATGACCCCTTCGGCCGCCTACGGGTACCCAACATAACCAGTATATCACACAAAGAATATTTTTTCCTACTACAGAGAACTCACTACAGAGCTTACCACAGAGATTCTACTATACCAAAACAAACTGAAAACTGTTCGCTAACGAGGTAATGGGGCTTCTTTATAATACTTATTGCGCATTTTGCGTCGAAATAAAGCCCATCACACACAATGAAGATACTATAAAATATATCTTATCTGCGACGTATCGCTACCCTTACATTTCAATGGATCACCACACACAGTTAATATAATATATATTTCACATTACAGCATCTTAAGATACTGACCGATATGTAAAAGATATCTTAAGCAACGATATTTTAAGATATTGAAATATGTATAAATCGGCGATATTTATCTTAAGAGAAACAACAGTATGTTCTATCTACCGCTGTTTTTTGGTTCTTATGTGGTCGTCTTCCCAGATTTTACGCTTTTTTCTTCTCGACGCAATAGATATATGATCAAATTCACTGTCCCATTTATCATCAGACGTCCTGTTTAGTACTTATACATAAAGCAACAGCAGTCAGTTTTGTATGGCAACCCATGGCAAAAACAAAACACTGTATAAGGAACGAAAACGGCGACTCGCAAGACTGCCTCTAATACAATGATGCAGTTGCGATATATTATTGTATCTTGGCTGTGTGTGGTCCTTTAAGATAATATATTTTTATATTAGATGCTATAATATATATTATCTTCATTGTGTATGATGGGCTTAAGGGTCTAATACTCTAATTCTTGCCAAAAAACATCATTAAAGTCAACAGTCTCAGTAAGAATGATGACAGATTTAAATCCCTATTTTAAATCTGTCATCATTCTTACTGAGACTGTAAGTACTCTTTTTATTTTGTCTGTTGGAACACGTATTTTTGTATTATCCAACAGACCAAATAAAAAGAGTACTTATCCCTATTTTAAACACTACGAAGAAAGCGAAGAAGAAGAAGCGACGAAGTTTTCCAGATACTCGTGCACTGCGGTTGCTTTAGTTGATAATTGCATAGCTTCTGATGTCGCTTTCACGCTGTGATCGAACGAAAACATTACCATTTACTACGTTTCAATCGTTTTTTGGTAAACCAGATTACAAAATGAAAATGTATTTTTACAATTTTCTAGATAATAAAAATGCACGTCTATTGGTAAATTTTTACTGGTTGACTGGTAGAGAATGCCTCAGGCATTAAGTCCGCCTTTTGTACATCTTTTGTCTCATGTACGATAAAGATTAAATAAATAATAAATAAATCAATAAACTTTTGTATAATTTATTATTATATTTTCTGATTCACATTTGTTTCAAAATATTTAACAGAGTGAACTTTGGATTTTTTTCTGTCGAGTGAAATTTTTATCACGTTTCTATCTTTAACAATATTTCGATAACATATCCAACAATATATGAATTTTAGAATTATATACAGATTTTAAAAAGACGTATACCGAAGCCCGCGAATAACTGATTTTTTCGTAGATGTTTCTTTGGACGAAAATTATCAGTCTATCATTGCGTATTGTGTGTCAGTATGGGGAGGTGCAACCAAGACACGATTTTTGGACTTAGAAAGAGCACAGAGGGCACTATTGAAAGTAATGTTTTTTAGACCATACCGCTTTCCAACTGATGAACTGTATGAGTGATATACTGTCGGTGAGAAAACTTTATCTTTTACAAACAGTCTTAAAAAAACATAAGTCTTAATTATAATCCATCATTTCTTTCCAAAAGAAGAAAATATAACGTTGCCTCACAACCACCAACAAAATCAGTCTTTGCTAAACGACAATTTAATTATGAATCTGCTTATCTTTATAACAAAATTAACAAAGAACTTAATATTTACCCGTGCCTTATAAAATAAATAAAAAAAAGTAATTATGTGGTTAAAAACTATTAATTACGATACTCTGGAATCCCTCATAGGCCAAAAATGGAAATGAAATGTACGTATTTACAAATGCATGCACACATTAAACGCTAGTTGTAAGTAACTTGTTACCTTAAACATGATTATAATTATATGATTAATACATTACTATATATTATATATATAATAACTATTATATTATATATATTTTTTTTAAAACTATATCCACACCCTAACACACTCACTCACTAACACTCATACACACACACACACACACACACACACACACACCACACGCACGCACACATATTCATAGGAATAATAATATTAAGAAATTGTTGGAACTTTCGATTAATTATTGACTTATTGTTAAGGAAGAGCGGAGCTTCCTAGCACAAGCATATCTCTTGCTTAAAAGGTAGCTCCGACCATGATTTATTGTAAACTAACCTAACTTACCAAATAAACATTTTGATTTGATTTTTATACAGTTTTGTATAAAAATCTCAAAAAAAAATATAACTTTAACTTTGAATATCTCAGCAACTATTAGTTTCACAACCATGGTCTAGAATATAAAAACTATAGTGATTATGGGAGCAATACGTTTCGGCCTCGGTACCGGTCTTTTTACACCCTGTATTTTATATTTGGCAGTACAGTAAATCGAAACATAAAGGCATAAATTCATGCGTCTTTTCAAATCAGTTTATAGTCGCCAGTTTCTATATTGAGAACAACATGAAAAAATACTTATTTATCCAATATTTTTATAAAACTATACTGTTGAAATTTTTTTAAAAATTGTTAATCAGTATTCGCCGTTCCCACGACACCAACCTTAAAGTTCATTCTGAAAATCGAATGTCGGAATTCAATAGAGCTCGGGAGCCTTACCGTTAGCGCTTAAAGCAAAGCCAAAACAATATTGAAACGAGACACCGCTAAATCAGCATATAGAGCTATCCCGCTTTCACTGCGGGTTTTTATACTTAAACAATCATGGTAAGAGGGCAATACGCGCCCCTGCTGAAAATAAGGCAACGCGCTCCGAGAGGTCGTAATTCCCTGATCTCTAGCCGCGATCCTTCTCTTCGGTATAGTGCTCGGGTGTTAGTTACGACGTGAGTTTTAGGTGTCACGATATGGACGCGCCCGGGAAACAATCGGCCAGTGTAAACCTTCTTCTGGCTTCTGTGGCCCTACCGCCTAATTGATAGTGATAGGCGATGGTGATAGCGAGTGATTTAGACGGTAAAGCCGCGGATCAAGTACCTTAATTAACAAATGAAATTGACAGAATTATAATTAAACTGAAACAAAATGACAATAATTTAGTTGTGCCTATGGGAAAGATTTAACAAAGTAATTCCTAATGGCACAACTAGTTGTGCATACATATTTGGTCCATGAGGAAAGCGCGGAAATAATATTATTTTTCGACTTCCAGTTTTTTTTACACCGCCACTTTGCAGTCCCTATTGTCGCTATTGGCGCGGGCTCACATGCGGCCCCATAGTTAAATACTACCTTGATTATATGTTATTAATTGTTTCCGTGTGTGAATTTAATGTATATTTTTAAGAAATAATTTTTTTAATCTTTTTCTGTTCTACAAATATTGTTAAAATAAATAGTTGTTTTTTCGTAACCAATAATAATTTATTTCTTAAAAATAGTTGTGCTTAACTAGTTGTGCCATTTGGAATTTAATATTAGTTCCTCGATGCACAACTAAGTACAACCACCTGATACAACGCAGATTTAAATAGTTTCCAATTTTGCTAATAAGTTACAGCCGAGTCGAAACCATTCATTCATCCGTCGTCTTAGCTAACACTTGTCTTACGATTACTCGAGTAAATAAATGGTTACCCGCAACCAGTTTCCATATTGTAAAAATAGTAATTAAAAATATGTAAAATGTAATAGTAATATTACCAAGAAAGCCCCCTGGATTGGGGAATGCAGCAGATGCGAGAAGGTAGTACACACAACAACTGACTGTGCGAAATTATCATCAAAGCGCCTAGTAGCTCTTCGAGCATCAGAAGGGCAAGAGTGGAGTTGTGAAGATTGCCTTCATGGCAAGGAGGTGGGATCATAATTTATGTTTATTTATTATAAACATAGTTTCTACAGCATAATTCTAGTTACATTTCAATTTGGTAAAAACATCTCTGTACATAAGCCAATAACGGAAACTTACTTTGTTAACTAAAAATACAAACATAAGGGTAAGTTGTATTAAAAAAAGAAATAAATGTTAATCCATGAAAACGAAGTACAGTTCATATTATTATTAGGAAAAGGGAAAAAAGAAAAAAGTAAAAATGTGCCATCGATGATGCCATAAATGATGTTAAGAAACGTATTCGATTTACTTTTAAAACTACCAACGCTCAAGCTCATACGTTTGAATATTTGGAAGACACTTTAAAAACATACAACAATAACACGATAATTGTGTGTGCAATCTATAGACCACTATCATCTAAGAAAACTTTCTTCATTCAGGAACTTAGCAATACACTGAGCAAAAATTTGTCAAGCGCTATAGTCAGTATCATTATCAGTATTTGTATATTTCCCATTTCGACTGTAGTTGTGTTACAATGAATAGTTGCAGAAAGTTAGTTGTGCTTAGTTGTGTCATCAGGAACACGTATTTGGATGGCACAACTAGTTGTGCATACATAGTTGGTCCATGAGGAAGGCGCGATTATTTCAATAGCCGCCATTTTGGAAATGTGATACACATTTGTGATCAATCTGTCATATCTTTTGTGTTTTATAGTAGGTATGATTGTATTCTTTAGTATTATTTGTTTGCGTTTCGTCATTACAATTTTTTTATTGTAGAGCTAGATGTTCGTGAATATTTGCGTCAAAGTATTCGTTATGTCATCCTGAAATTTTTGAACTATTTTAATTGTACAGCACCCCTACAGGACGTACTTGGAACTAAATTTGGAAGCACGAAACTTTCTTGTAAAGTTTCGTAGCGTAACGTAAGTGTAACTTTGTAGGTATACCTACATTTGTATGAAGATTGCGAGCACGAACAAGGTTTTGACGTATAGTATCGTCAAATTCGAAGGCTGGCTATCGAAAACGTACGAATATTTTACGATTGCGAAGGTGCTTCGTGCTACGCACTAGCGCCATCGTATCGTGAACTCAATGCACTGAAAAAAATGGTAGCTTATCAAGTTAAAATTTTGCTTGTTTGAGTAAAATATAATAAAATTAATCATCAACATTTTTAAAACTACAAACCAGAAATGATTATGACAATCAATTTGAAATGATTGAACGCTTAATAAGAAAAACATATTCAAAACAAGAAACTTTCTTATTTAATTTTGGTGATGTCACCTTTGTAAACATTTATAATTATTAATTCTAATAAGATAAAATGATTAATCATATCAAGCTTTGCGACTTGCCAAAAAAGTGATCAAGTTCTTAATAAAATCCACAAAAATCATAGTGACATTAAAAAGTAATCTTACTACGGCCAACCAACTATACTTTATTACTGTAATCATGCACCTTTGTGCGCTCGTATATAAATAAGTTGCATGAATGAAGGTAACACATTCTTGATACATATTATCAATTTTTTTTTCAGTGTACTTGAACGTTACTAATCTTACAAATATTCGTGCTTGGCCTACTGATCTTGTGTTGTGGTACAACTCGTCAGTGTAATTCGTTCAGTGATCAGTGTAAAACTGAAGTAGGTACTGTACTATTTTGTTTTTAAATTTTAAACGTATCGAATGTTAAGAGGATTGTGAAACTGTAAATTTTTTATACAAAAAGCGATAACACTTTTCACCCTCTTAACATAGTCCAATTTTCTAAATTTTTGGAAATGTTGTAGATACTCGTATAAGGAAGATCTAGGTTTGTACGTTTTGATTTTGAATATAAATTATATCATAGTATAAATTATTAGCATCTAAATATTCATTTTTTAAACATAAAAACTACCTCGAGCATTTTTATCTTTTTTGACTAAATTATACTGAATTACAAAAAAAGCAAATCTTATACTGAAGTACAAACATAGATTAAGGTATACTGAATCTAATGAGACCAAAAATGTCAAATTTCGTACAGGTAATACGGTTATCGCCCGAAACAATATTTCAATATAGGCACTTGCCTCGGACTTTCAACTCTAAGCGGTGTGCAACAAACTGCATTTTTGAAAGTGCATACTAGAGCCATGAATTGGCACTTCACAGTCCTCTTAAGTGCGAACGCACACTAGCGACTAGCTTTTTTGGCGATGAAAAATGAAACATATGGAGTTCTACGTTGCAACGCACACGAATTACAAAAAGTCGGCCGCCGACAAAGTGATAAACGTATGCGTAGAGTTGGTCGGAATAATCGGGCTTACAAAAAGCCGGTCGGTGTGGTCGCCGTAAAGCAAAGTTTTTTAAACGTTGAGTTTAAAAAACTTTACTTTAACACTCGACAAGGAAGATTTTGAGAACTTTAGGGGTGAGAGGTTTTATTAAAGATTAAAGGTCACTGGTGGATTACCGTCACCACGGCTTCGTGATCTTCATTGATTCATTTTGTAAAATAAAAGAGGAATGATATTTATATTTATTTCTCTTTTTTTCAGCAAATGTGAGGTAGATTTGTATTCAACAATCCGTAGATTTGTATCAAAGAATTTTTGAACAATAGATAGTGCACCGGCTCCTTGGAAATCGTATATAAATCTTGCACGCCGAGACTATCATAGCAGCGCTTAAAGTAGAAATTTCGGTAATCTATGGATGACCTGGCTCTATGTCCACGTTCTTGTATTAAATCGTTGCTACAATGGATCTTTACTATTTTAAACACACTAAATTTCCTACTGTAAATCTTGTTATATAGTCCATTGTTAGTCAATTTACATCTTAAATTGCATACTACCTGTCAACTAAGATGTTTATTGCAATTTATGAAGCAATGCTTCCTATTTCTTTCATATTCTATATTCACTTCTGTAAATGATTGCAATTAATAACTCCCGTCATGTATTGAATATACAATACATCATATAGAGAGGTAATGCAGCAAAATCATGAAGTGCAGTTCATGAGACAGACCTCCATAAAGCTTATCAATATCGTGTTATTACCATAATAACAGATCATGATAAAAAATAGGGATGAATATTTAAAAATATATTTTCGTCTAGTTTTGTGAATGTTTACTACAGATACAATGAAAAAAAAACATTTCCGACGAGCAACGGCGCAACCGAGCGTTCGTTGCAAAACGGAAAGGCTTATAAAACTCAACTACATACATATTGAATAAACATTTTCGAACAACAATTTTTCACTTTCCTCGGCCGCGAAATGAAACAGTGTTAGCATACGAGTAGCACGGATAAAATTCACTACACAAACTATATTTTCAGTAGTAATCGTGAGTTTTTCGAATAATTTTTAATTCCGAATTCATATTGGTGTTTATTTGTAGCCATTTAGTTTGTAATTTAGTTACTTTTTATTAGTCTTTACTTTGTTAAGGCTTAGTTTTTAATTAATTTCTAGGGTTTATTTATATAACCTATTTCTTATTTGTTAATTTTATTAATTTGATTTTTTAATAATATCTTTATAACGGCTCCAACTTATTATTGTGCTACTACCTAACTCATGTGCCACTACAGAGAGTAGCTATTATTCTACGCACTGCATAGTTAGCTAGTTTTTCCTGCGTACAGCATATTTTTAAAGAATGAGATTAGCTTTAATCCTCGCTTAGGAATGATATTTATAAATGCGACAATTCGAATGATAACGAAGTTACGTTTTAATAAAAATATTGGGCGCGCTTTTTGACTAATAAAAAAACTTGTGACGATACATCAATTTGAAATGTCGCGTGCCATTGCGCCTATGTGTACATTTTATAATAAGTACGTTGCGAGACGTAGCAAATCCCCACTCTTTAACTGTTAATCACTATATGTTATTTCGTCAAAGCTAAAAAATACGTGACACATATTTTTTATTATCTAACTCACAGACGATTTAGATTTTCATAATTCATACCCTTTCATCATCATTATTTTCTTTCGGCCTCTGCTAAAACACAAAATTTTGATTTATCAGGTAATAGAGAAAGCCCGTGTCTAGATAATTCCTTTACAATCGAATCCAAAGCCGTTTGCAAGTAATATTCACACTTATTTATATTCTCATCACTAGTATATACGACAAAATCATCTACATATTGCGAAATAAATACATTTTCCATTATTTTACGAGCCTCATGAGTAATCAAGTTAAATAAAAGCGGAGAGAGTGGATCTCCTTGTGCTAGACCGCTATTATTCATCCTAGTGATACAAGTAATGAATATCTAGAATTATTTTCAAATATCTTTCGTTAAGGCGCATAATGGTCCCAATGACCTTGCGTCGATCGTCCCGCACTGATTACATAGGAGTGAGTGAGTGAGAGTGAGGCATTGTGAGTGTGAGAGTGAGAGTGAGTGAATATTTAAGCAAACCTTTACGCGTACGATGAATTATTTCAATTAAAAATTAATTAAGGCGAATAAGAAAAGAAAAATCTAAAAAGACCATCCCCTAGAATATTGTTCACTTTATTTATTGAAATCGAAAGTATATGATTTAACCTAATATTTACGACGCGATTAGGTTTTAAGTTTTAAAATCGAGGCATGTTTGGGTCACATTTTAACCAAGTTTTAATTAATTTATCAAAAAATTAAAAAGACCATCCTCTAAAGAATGCGTTGAATAATAACATATCTTTTTTAAAGATTTTTTCATTCAATATTTATGAAAAGAACCGGTTTTTTCTGCAGTGATTTTTTATGATTGACTGTACTATGCGCCTTAAGAAATGAAAATAAGTATGAACAGATCTTAGATCCGATAGAAAATTTATCCAATGTCTATTTAGCTATGTCTATTGACACATTATTGTATGCATTATCAATGTCCAAAAAACATGGATGTTAGATTGTTTTTGGTCATATTTATTTGTATAATAGTAACTAGACGTATAAGAGAGTCTAAACAAGACTGTGACTTTCTGAAGCCAACTGTGTAGGGGATAGTATTTTGTTGTTTTTAACCCACTTCAAAAAAGGAGGAGGTTATCAATTCGGTTGTATTTTTTTTATGTTGTTACCTCATAACTCCGTCATTTTTAAACCGATTTCCAAAATTCTTTTTGTATTTGATAGAGTATACTGCAAGGGTGGTCCCATAGTCACCAAAGTCAGGATCGGATGATGGGAAAACCTGAATGAATGAACAACATTTAAACAAGTGAATGAAATCTTTTTAGTGAAATCTTTTTAGACACTAAAAAGTTAAAAATAATTTTTTTTTACAAAAAATAGAACCGCCTTCAAAAACACTGAAAACTTAAAAATAATCTTCTTCTATATTGAAGTCGGTGACAAATTTTTATACTTTCTAGGAGATCATCGTTTGGCGCCGACTTCAATATAGAAGAAGATTATTTTTAAGTTTTCAGTGTTTTTGAAGTCGGTTCTATTTTTTGTAAATAATTTTCTATATACCATTCTAATCACTTAATTATTAATAAATAGAAAGTTTTACACAAACATGACATAAGTGAAATTGGCCTTAATTTAGATGGATTATTTGGATTATTATTTCTAGTTTTAGATATAGGTATTATTCGAATATTTCGCCATTGATTGGGTAAAACACCGTTATGTATTATGTGATTGTATATATTTAATAAATAAAATTTGGCATTTATGGGCATATTATAGATCATAGAATAAAAAATTCCATCATCTCCTTTATTTTTTTAAACAGTTATTCTATTATTGTAAAATCTTTTTCTAATTGTTCATTTTTTTAATTAAAAGTGGGGGATGTATTAGAGACGTAACCAGGTGTAAGAGAATATAGCAATTCCGTTTGTTTTTATACAGGGGGAAAAGTTCTATTTTGCTGGTATCCTTTTATCCACTTTGTACGTCGCCATAGCTCCGAAGTTGAAGTTTTTTCATCAATCGAATCACGAAAGTTTTTGCCAGTTAGAAAATTTTGCTTTTTTGATAAATTTTTGAGCATGATGAGTTTTTTCATCTAATTTACTAAGATTGCTAGGAGTTGGGTTACGACGGAAATTAGTTAAAGCCAAACGACGTTCAGCTACCGCTTTAGATAGTTCCGGTGTCCAATAATCTTTTGGTTGGAATTTAGTGAATTAGAGGGGTTTATTAGAGATCTTTATAAAAGGAATAATATGTTTGTCAGCCGCTTCCCTGACACAATTTTGGGAATAGTCGTACATACATTAGATGCTATTAACATTACTATCGAAATTTTTGAAAGAATTATCAAGGGTTTGTCGATATGATATAAGATGCCAATTAGCCTTTTAAAATTTCTTTTTTTTTAATATATTAAAGCCGTGATTTAAAATGTTATAGGTCATTTTAACAATTAAATGATCACTTCCGAGATTTTTACGTGATACTGAACCAGTTAAATTTTATTGCAATATCAGACGAAGCAAAAGATACATCAGGGGCTAATTTTACGCGAGTTGCTACATTACTGTTTAAGCATACAAAAGCGTTTTCTAAGCGAGAATCGAAATTCTGACTACCTCTACTATCAATTTTAACAGACCAGTTGGTATAATGTCCATTGAAGTCACCAGAGGTTAATTTTTTTTTGAAATTTTTGCGAAATAATTCACCCTAGTCTGTGGGATTAATTTGAACAGAGGAAGGACAGTATAAAGAAATTATGTATTGCAAGTTCTCGCAATTTGACGCAAACTATCTCTATGCCTGAATTGGTCATATTTTGTATAACAAAATGAGAATGAATAATAGACTTATGAACAATTATAGCTACACCACCATATGAGTCTTGTCGGTCTAGTCTAGTCTATACATATATATTATATCGGCTAAGGTGTATATCATTCTCAGTATCAAACCAAGTTTCACTAATAATGGCGATATGAATGTTTTCTTGATGCATCAATTCTGCAAATTCAGTTAATTTAGACCTCAAACTATGTACACTCCATTGAATTATATTGATGCCTATTCTATTGGTTGTATTATTTAAGCATATTCGAACAGATTCACTATCAATCCAGTTGCCGTCAGAGTTTAATCTTTTTATTGAAACAACATGGTTATCGGTTTTTAATATTCCCATAAGTTCCTCTTCCGTGATATCAAGGTCGACCCCTTTCATCACTCCATAAGAATAATATATTTCATGTAATAATTGGCATCTTAGTCCCATTACTTAATTTTTTTGTCATTCCAGTAATTTCGTGGCATCTTCTTTATTTTCAAACTGCACAAAAACTTTAGTCGATCTTTTATATATCTCATTTTAATTATGTTTTATATGTTTTCGTTTCTAAGTAATTTAACCATTGCAATTTGTTTGGGTAAACTCTCTAAGGATGTTATACTTACCTCATGAAATATGTTTTCTGTAGATGTTCGACATTTAATTCACTAATTTGTAATTCTCGCGAATTACTTCTAACTAATCGATTCGGTTTTCTTTTTGTAACAGTAATAAAACCCTCCTCGTCGCCTCATCTTCACGAATGTGCCTCTTGTCGGCGCTTTTTTCACCCTACATATTGCAATTCGGGACTTATATTCAGATCCATTGAATTGTTTATCAAAGTTTCCGAAACACCGGTTTCTTCTAAACTTATATTTTCACTCATTTGACCATTTTTAAACGCAGGTAGTTCAGAAAATGTCTGTTGCAGCGAACTCGAAGCTAAAGTTGAAACTCAAGACTACTTTTTGTCCCGAAATTCTAACGGAATCATTACATATTAACCGACAGCACGGCATGGTATTTTAGTTGTCGAATAAGAATATAATTGAATGGTATCGAAAAAAGTTGAAATTTCAGTTCAGCTTCCAAGCACAATATTTGTTGCACAGTACGGTTTGGTCTTAGTTTTTAACTCGCCAACTGAAAAATCTCGCGTCATGCCATGCCGTCAATGGCATGGCCTAACATAATGATTTTCTTCTATCGAATGGTAAATGACAGTCAGCAGAATGTTGCTAAACAGAAGTGTTCGTCAATCAGTAGTTCAATAGGCCAAGTATTTTTATCACCGCTTACACCTTATTAATTTAAATCGTGTTTTTGCTACTCGATATGGGTAAAATTGACAAAGGACATTGCTCTGCGTTCATACATTGTTCGCCCCAATACCAACAGCAGTGAAAAAATGCTTTTCTTATAATTAGACATTAGTAAATACTGTACGTCCACATCAATTACTACGGACAAGCTTCGAAATCAAATTAAATATTAAAATGAATCACATTTTGAGGTTAGTCAAAGTAACACTTTATTTCGTTAGAGCAATTTCAAATAGTCCATACCTATACCATTATTAAAATAATAATTATTGCAATCAATCAAAGGACATTATTATCGCCACATAGTAAAAAACAAGAAATCTCGAAACTATAAAGCTAGTCAAAAACACGACGAATTAAGAAGCGACAGCGCGTGAGTATAGTCAATTGACGTATGTATGTTTTAATTTAACGTTGTAAATTGTTAAAGAAGTTATGAAAAACATAATTTATACAAATAAATAAATGTCCATACCTACATAAAATCGACTCAATTCTATTCAGTCGAGGTAAAGGTAACAATAACCATTCCTATATTTTACTTCATTTGGTTTTGTTGCTGAAAATACTTTTATATACCTATTTTTGATTTGTCCATCAAATACTTATATTTGTTATAAGTGTTATAAAATATGCATATAATTGGGATGATGACTGAATTCTAATTTTCACATTTCGACACAAAATATTAAAATAGCGTAGAAAAAGATGCAATCATGTGAAATTAGAATTAAAATCGGCATAGAAATACATAAGATACAAGCATTTTAAGCTGTTAATTTTGAAGCGATTAGACAGAGAGATCCGACATCAACCGTGACGTCATCGTTGAGTACGGCCATATAAACTCCATGTAAAATGCCGTTTTGCTAGAAAGAGATGGAGAAAAATCTTTAATACCTTATATCTTGGTTGTTTTTATAGTTATTCGAAAACCGATTTTTTCTTTCTGTTTATTATATGAATGAGCTTCTATTAAAGCAAAAAAAATTTTTTAGTCATCTAGCCAATTATGACGTAAATCAAATCTTTGTTGGTCATGGGGCGGTTTTCGACATTGTCCTTTGACAGAAACCACATAATCTAAAATTACTTTGAATTGAATAGATCAATTTTGTTGCTTACCATACCTCTGATAGGGCCAATATTAATTATTGTATTTGGACTAGCTTATAAATAATAAATAGAAGTACATTCCTCTGCAGTGTCCGCACCAACCATGGCAACATAAAACAATACAGCTTATTATCTTGAGTTCAAAGGTAATTCACATCTAGTCCAAGTCATATATGGACTAGACATACACCAACATTTACGTTGGACATTTACGTTGGAATGGATGCAAGGAAATACGCCAGTTGATTTAGAATGGCCCAGATAATAATATTCGGGTGGAATTACCATAGCTTAGCGGGGGATCAGTAAGGACTAAGGGCCATTATTTAAATCGCTGCATTAAGTAAGTTCAGTACAGGCACCGAAATCAAAACGAGACATTGGATTTAAAGTGTGTTTGATTAGTTCTCTCTATGATATTTCACGCAAAACAAATAAACGTTTGTATTCGATAAGAATATGCTTGAATAAATATATAATAATGACTATAACTCAATATTTTCTAAATCCAACAAAAATTTGAGAATTATTATCGTTCATTAATTATCCTTCCACCTTTCTTCCCCCTTCCTCCATCCAAATAAATAAAATAGTGCAGATGACATTGTACTGACTCTACCTTCAGTAAATTGTAAAGTAATTTGATAATCAATAGGTTATTATTGAAGGATAAGATTTGTCACATTCTTTTCAATATTCATAATTCAGAAGCGAACTGTTCTTTTTCTTTGCATACTCGTATATCAGGAGCAAAATTATAATAGTATTCAAAGAAATAGAATCTAAGTTCACGTCACCACCACCGTGAGAAGTTCGCACTTGTTGATTAGAAAAATGTTACCCTTAAGTTTTAGCCATTCAGTCAAACAGGCACTTCCGTTTTACTTTGTACTTCAGGGCTTCGATAGCACGAACAACGTATACGCGGAAATGTTCTGTCCATGGAAACTTTGTGCAAACTAGAGCCGGCCGCAAAATGAACGTTCTTTGCTTTGCTTGCTTTACATGCTTCACTATAAATTTCGTTATTAAAATTGTTGACTATGCTTAATTTGTGAATGAATTATGCTGTGACTTTACAGCTTAAGACTTACGTATTTTTAATTTATTCTGACTAATATCTAGACAGTCACAAAGACGACTGTCTTCGTGATTATTATTTTATCATTTTTTCGAACAGCATGCATTTCAAAATATCCATAAAGTTTCAAAAACCTTTAGTTTATTTTTGTGCTTTATCGTATGTAGAATTGTAGACTAAGTCATTGCACTAGGTAGTTATTTACACTGTAGTATTATATTATTTTTGGTTAAGTTTTAAGTATTTCGACATATTTTTCACTATTGAGATTAATAGCTATTATCCACTTGTTCTAAATTCATCGGCGCATAGAAATAATAAAATTTCACAACTGAAAAGCTTTTCATCTTAGTAGCTTCGGTTCTGTTACTGATATTTAGTTTCTCCTCTTCATTTGGCTCCTTAATCTAATTTAAACCGGGCTAAATATGTAATTTAATTAAAACTAAGCATGTTTTATAAAAGGGAAAGCTTATCTCTAAGACTAAGATAAAATATTTTAAACCCAAGTATTCAATAAACAAACTGACTCTTCCCTTTCTTTGAATTGAATTGTTAACGGCTAGTTTAGCTTATATTTGAGTGGTGACATATTGTATGTCCACCAAAATAAATAGAGCTGAGAAAAGTAATAAAGTGTTCTCATTGAAAATGTAAAAAAGCGATATGTTTATCTTTGCCGTAAAATTAACTTCGCCAACTTTTTATTACGCGTGTTTTTGGTTTACTTACATTTGATTAATTGTGTGAAAACGTCAGTCATATGTCACTTTTTAAACGATATTTAATTTAACCTGATACTAGACAGACGATTTACTTTGAGTTATGATCCGAACTCTTTGTTTACTTTTAGTTTCAACGAGTGTTTCTATATCACATATTCAAAATTTATGGTTACCTACACAATAAATTATTTTTAATGTGAGAAACCATATATTATACATATTATTATAATTTAGGCATTGTAAATATTATGTAGACTCTTAACTATCAATCGTCCCACACAGCATTAACATTAAGAGGATTGTGAAGCTGTAAATTTTCATACAAAAAGCGATAACGCTTTTCTCCCCCTAAACATTGTCCGATTTTCATAATTTTTGGAAATCTTGTAGATATAATGAAAAACTAGGTTTGTACGTTTTGATTTTGAAGAAATATTGCTCAGAATATAAGTTATTAGCATCTAAATATCTATATTTTCGACTTAAAAACTACCTCGAATATTTTTGTCTTTTTTTGACTAAATTATATTGAATTACAAAAAAAGCAAAACGTACAAACATAGATTAAGGTATACTGAATCTAATGAGACAAAAAGCGTCTAATTTCATAAAGGTTTAGGGGGGTAAAACAGTTATCGCCCGAAACAATATTTCAAACAGGAATTGTAGGCAATTTCGACCATTTCTTGCAACTCTCTCTATCGCACGATACGGGTCGGGGGCAGGGGTACAATGTAGTGATAGTGATGTGACATAATGTTATCGTAGTTATTGTCGCCTAGGGAGGAGAAAGTAATATCGATATATCGATCAATAGTGAAAGTTATTACTCAAGTCGGAACTATTAATCTTCACAAATACCTTATACATGAAAAAGTAAATATCTTTTTGAATACGTTTATTGATTTTAGTGTTTTATTTTAAAGATTTTATTTCAATACAAATTTCCTTATTTAAGGGTTAGCAGCCTGTAGCCCGTTAACTTTACTATAAATTCCCAAAACCAAAAAAGGAAAAAATGTAAGGATGTAAGTAGTTGTTTGTTATAATAAATATGTGCCATAAAGAAACCAACTCAAAATAAATTCGTATTTTGTTTCTTGTGATAGGTATTTGTTATGCAATGTATGAAGTTGGAGCAGCTAAAAACGTGTAATAGACTATGCAAGTAGCGTTATTTTTAATATTATTTTATTTGAATTTTATTCCTCTAAAGCTGGGCTCTAAGGTTTTACTCGCGTTATGGAATCTACGATTGTATAAAAATACAAACGACAAAGTATCTAAATAATATACGAGTATGTAGGGTAGGCAGGGTAGGCATATATGGGTAGAAGACACCCTTCGTACGGTTTTGAAGTTTTTTTTTTCATTTTAACTATAAAATTTAAAGCAGCTGATCACATATACTAATAGGTATTTTTTAACCGACTTCAAAAAAGGAGTTTCTCAATTCGATGCGTATGTTTTTTTTGTGTATGTTACGCGATTACGCCGCCAATTGCAGACCGATTTTCAAAATTGTTTTTGTATTTTCAAGATTATACTCCAATAGTGGTCCCACGGTTACCAAAGTTAGGATCTGATGATGGGATCCCATAAAAATGGAGGGAAATCCTTAAATTTTTAGGTGCGTCCGTGTTTTTTTTTATAAAAACGTCGCCCCACACTAGGATTTTCTCCTGTGTCGTGGGTGCAGTTACAAACATAGAATATCTCATGCACATACGCCCAGACCGGAACAAATTTCTGTAGGCCATACAAAACATCTGTCCCGTGCGGGAATCGAACCCGCGACCTGTTGCGCAGTAGGCGATCGCTCGACCTCTGCGCTAACCGTGTCAACCGTTTTGTGTGTATGTTACGCGATTACTCCACCAATTGTGGACCGATTTTCAAAATTCATTTTGTATTCGGTAGAGTATACTCCTAGAGTGGTCTCTAGGTCACCAAAGTCAGGTTCTGATGATGGGATCCTATGAAAATCGAGGGATACCCTAATTTAATTAGGGTTTCTTTCACTAAAAAGTTAAACAAAAAAAATATTTTACAAAAAATAAAAACTGACTTCAAAAACACTGAAAAGTTAAAAATAGTGTAAGAATAGGTACAGCCAACATTACATTTCTATATTGAAGTCGGTGCCAAACGATGATCTCCTAGAAAGTCTTAAAATTTGGCACCGTCTTCAATAATGATGTGTGATGTTGTCTGTACCTATTCTTATATTATTTCTAACTTTTCAGTGTTTTTGTAGCCCGGATGAACCCGACGAATCGAACCCCGCCGGACGGACCTCCCGATCAACATCCGGTGGCCTCAATCACTAGACCACGGAGGTGGTAAAAATTAGAATTCTAAGACTATAGTATAACTACCCAAGATTAGTGTATAAAAATGAGAGGTATTTTTTATTTGATGCATAATTATTACTTTATATTTTTTAAATCCCTGCTCCTATTTAGTTTGTATGTAAACGTATTAATTTATCTATCTAAAATAATAGATTTTTTGTTATTTATTTTTAAGTTAACAAGTTTAAACAATTGTGTCATTTTATGTTTAGTGTTTATTTTTTTCATCAAAGGATCCATTATTGATTCACATCTCAAATGAAAATCATTTTAATTCAGTATAACACTCATCTTACAAAAAGTAATTTTCTTTAGACAGGTAAATGTACGATAGATAGGTACTTTCATAACAAATAACAGCTCAGACCTATAAAGTAGGACTTGGTAGGGATACCAAGTAAGTGCCTACACTATAAATTTCAAAGGAATACTGAAATAGGTACTTTACGAAACTTATCTACTAAAATATTATAAAGAAAGAAGATTTGTATTTCTGTTTGTAATGAATAAACTCAAAAACTAGCTCACTGGGAAGTCTCGGCGTAATTATTGTTAAAATGATTTTTAGAAATAAAGCTATTTTTATTTATTATATTTTTTATTTTTAAAAACTACTAGGCTGATTTAAAAAAAAATTTGACTAATAGAATGCTACATTATCACTGAAAAATATAAGGTTATAAAATAATGTTTCATACGGGAAAACAAAATTCCCTCACGAAAAACGAAAATAACGAAGGCAAAGTTGCGAGCGGAAAGGCAGTCAGGAATACCTAAGCAACGCAAAACATTACAAACGGTAAAACAATGATCTCGAGTTCTCGCGCCGAGGAGTCGCGCGCTGCTGTCGTTGTGTGCGTGAGAATTTGCGCGTGTTGTATTTGTGGTGTAAACGCCAGACGGGAGGCCGAGCGGTGTGAAACAGATAGCATTTTAGAAAATACCTACTCGCGCCGCGCACGATTACTTCACAATCCTCTTAACGTATTCTGAGATCAAACTTATATTTGATACCTGGTATAAAAATAAAAATGTTGAAAATATATGTTTTTTGTGGCAAAATAATGAATAAATCAATAAAGAAATTAAATTATTTATTCATATTTTTTCAATAAATTTAGCATTTGGAAAACGCATAAAAAAGTTTTTTGGGATTTTTACAAGAATTTTAATAAAAATTATAAATTGTTCATGGTTTTGACAACAAAACCTTGATACAACTTTTGAGTTTTTTTTAAATTCTGTTAATTATTGATGCATTCCACCTACTATAAAAAGAATGAAAAAATCTGAGAAATGAGAAAAAGCAAATTCTGGTAAAGAGCAGTTGACTTAATTTATTTCAACATTAAGTAAAACAGTTGAATAAATTAATTTCGGCATTGGTCTTGAAGTCTAGAAAAATCATTGGGGTATGTAAGCTGACGACCGAGAGCCGTAAGTTCAATTTAGTTAAAAGCAAGTTCGAGGAAAAGTCTTGTGCAAAAATGACTGTGCAGTGACGTAACCATCTACAACAATTAGATACAGACCGCACTGAACCCGTGAACTGTTCTACACTCCGGGGTGAGAGTAAACTTTTTAGAGTAAGGTTAGTCATTTAAGGCCTCTACAAAACAGGGATTAAAATATTGTACTGAATTGGCTTCTCCCCGAGGAATTGAAATAATTTGTATTTGGAACGCCAAAAGCACCTAAATTTTGACAGAAACGCATCTTGAATTCCTGCCGAAAAAAACTGAATCCAATATACAGGGTGACAGGAAAAGTCGACGTATTTCTTGAAAGGGGTTATAGTACAGGTCATAAACAACAAAAAAGGTCCAATTAACCTGGGGTCAAAAACAGTTGGTTATCGAGCTACGACGGTTTTAAAATTTTTGTCATTTTTTCCGACTTGTTACCAAAAAAATTACTACACTATTTACAGTGACAAATTGATTAATTGCGGAAAGCTGAAAAATGGGCAGTTAATTTAAATTAAAATTGTTTCTTTCTTAAACTTTTAACGCGTGTGACAGTGAGTGAGGTACGCCGTAGGCTGCGTGCGTGCATACGTAACAATGGCAGACAATTTGAACAGCCCCCTTAACCATGATCACCTAAAACAATATTGAAACCGCACTGTTTTTGACCTCTAGTTAATTGGGCTTTTTTTGTTGCTTATGACCTGTACTATAACCCCTTTCAAGGAATACGTCGACTTTTCTGTCAACCTGTATACACAAAAATCCGTGAAGACACTCAAACATAACTTAGACACTAGGTAAAAAATAAGACACTAAGCGAAAACAAAAATTTAATCTTGCCATGTTGTTTACATTTGTAGGTTTTCATTTTCCAAGAATTCCAAGCTAATAATTCTAAACACCTAAAATATATCGTACTAATAAAATAATAATATCTTTATACTTCCAGTTAGTCAGTCAGTCTAATTTAAAACATTTAACATTACAAGTTAAAAATATAGAACCAATCCAGAAAATGCTTACCTCAATCGCTGGATTCGCCATTACTTTATAAGAGACAATAACTTTATCGCACCTGCAGATAATCTCTTCCGGAGCACAGTAGATGCTCCCGAGGCGAGGATTTATAGCTCCCGATCAAACTTCGGTTCCCGAGCCACCTGTGCTTGATGTCGTTCTTTATTAATAGATTCCAGAATTCATTATGATTTTTTCACGCAGAAGACACGCATTTCAGTATTAAGAATGTCAGTACCTGCCGTCCCGTTAACCTTAATTCTTAAGTAGATAGGTTAATATTTAATATGCTTGCAAGCAATTTGTTTGATTCTCCGTCGGGCAGAAGGTTTTTGGACTGGTTTTTTGGGTGATAGAGCTTCTGAGCCTGAGCTTGGCGAAAAAGGAAGAATATGAATTTATTTATTTAAGTGGTTCAACTACAGAATACAATTTACTACATTGACAACAAGGTATATAAATTAGTCTCACGTTAATATTGAATTCCGGTGATTGTTTTGTGATTTTATTATATGAATAATCCACTTATGAGTATTACATATTCCATGTTTATTACTGTAATAAACATGGAACAACAATTTTGATATGACATACCCACTCTTGTCTAGGGTTCAAAAATCTACTAAATATTTAAAACGGCATATTGCTTGCGTTTGTTAACAATATAATATTGTCAATAACATTGGTGTGTTCCGAAGGCCAGTTCCTCTGTTGTCATGGAATCCAGATAAAGCTCACTACCATCTTCGGTCTTTACGTCACTTCCTATCAGCGAGCTGATGCCTAAGAGCTTTCTGTCGTCAATAAAAAAAATAAGATATTTTAACCCATGATGAAGAGTATTTGTGTACTCATGCATATTGAACAATTTGAATTTAAATCTCCAATTTTTATAACGTTACTAGCTGCATGTGCTCGCGAACTACGTTTCGCCATAAAAATAATCAGTTAGGGGTATAAAAAATAGCCTATGACCTATTTTCAGACCTACTAAAGATACACAAAAATCGATCAAGCCGTATCGATAACATTTAATTAATGTATCAATAATAAAAGCTAAACGAAGATGTCGATAACAACAACAGCTCGTGAGCCAATAATTTCAACGGAACCAAATACTACCCAGATCCTGGCCCTCTTATTTCCTTTGGCAAATACAAATTATCCACTCGATGCCGGGTAAGCCAAACAAATTTATCGATATCCAGTGTTATTTAATTAAACATGGCAAAGACGAGGAGCGGTGCGCGGCCGCGATAAGGAGATTAGCCGGCCGCGGCGACGCCGACGCGACGGCTTGACGCCGGGGATTTCACGCCACCGACACACTTTACATTTTTTGCGATGTCCATCACTTTAATTGAATTAAAGAAACACAGGAAAAGATATAAAACGCAATAATTTATTGCGATTGTGGCAGAGATGGTACGTGTGATTTTGTGTAGCATATTTTTCAAATGCTCGCTGCTTGCCGAGCTAACAGGTTCAAGTTCAACCTTCGAAATTTTATCCTGCACTAATTCTACTAATAGTTTTCATCATCACAGCTCATATATGTCCCCACCGAGGGGCTCAAGCCTACCATGTTAGGGTGATTAGGCCTTAGTCAACCACGCTGGCCCAGTGCGGATTGGTCGACTTCACATACACCATTGAATTTCTTCGCAGATGTATGCAGGTTTCCTCACGATGTTTTCCTTCACCTTAAGAGCGTCAGACAAATGCACATATGAAATACGAAAATGAAAAACACATTGGTACATGGCGGTCACGAACCCGGACCTCCCGATTGGAAGGCAAGTGCCGAGTCCACAGCGCCACCGACGCTAATAGTTTTACTATCAGTAAATCGTTCTGAACTTTTCTTTGATATGTAAATTGTGACTGTAGCAACATCTCCCGATGTCAGTGCACCTTTTTTGTTAATAGCTAGTTAGTATATCTTTATTATTTTAGTTTTTAAATAGTTTTATATTTTTATGCTTGTATAAATATTTGTGCGGATCCCACTGCAAGTGAGTTCCACTTTCTATACTGCTCGCGAACATTCGTCTCTATCTGTAGTTTGTAAAGTTTCTGTGCTCATGACAACTTGTCTTCAAGTTAATGGTGTATCCTTCTGGTGAACTCCTTAAAGATCCCCGTACAGTCATATTTACTCGCCACCCGTCTCCGCTTGGCTCGCGGCTCACCTGTTTTACATTTTAATAAATGCATCCCAAAGTTGAGATCTATTTTAAGATGCAGTTTTGACGTTTGATGCGTGGAACACCTGTCAAAAACAGCATTCAGATACAATTAATTGTTAATTCGAGCCTCAAAATCGATCTTACGATATATCGGAGCTTCATCGTGTAGTTTGCTATACTCTGACTTGCATCGTTTGTTGGCATCTGTCGATCGACCGAACGATCGATGATACTTTTGACAAAAAGCGTCATAAATAAGATATGTCCTATTATTGGTCGCATGCGAAAAAATATTTTGGAAAAAAAAAATATTTTGAGAAATCAGAAAAAAAACTGTTCCAATTACAAATATCTGTATTTATAAAAAGACTCTGGTGAGTGACTGACTGAGTTATCAACGTAGAGTCCAAACCACTGAAACATGAAATTCGGTACAGGGTTCGTTGGCTTATTTTGGCGGCTTCCTAAGGAAGGATTTTCCAAAATTCCTACAGGACGCTGAGAAAGCTGTATGCAAATTAATTGGAAACAAAAGCGAAACGTAGTTCACGGGCATATACAATAATTCTAGAAAAATATACATAACATATTATTGTTCAAAAAATATATGATGTGGTTGTGATAACACATTTATGTGATAACTTTATTATAGCTTTATGAAAAAGTAACCCACACAAATGCCGCGGTTGTTAAGCTTAAAAGGAAAAAAATTGCTCGATGAATCTTGTGTGAAATCATGCAATTTCTTTTTCAATTAATAAAATTAACAATATTTATGTGGTGGTTGTACTAGATTTTTCATCTTTGCTTTTATTTCTTTTTATTCGTATATTGTAATTTCACTCCTTTGCTTAAATATGCGGAAAAAAGCACGGTAATTGTATGGATAAATAGTTAGACGCCTATTTGTGAATGAAGACCCAGTTATTGTGCCGGTTGAAGAAGCATACCTAACGATGCATGGAATTTCATGCTCCAAGCAAAAGTTATGAGCACCGTTGATTAATAAATACTCGGTTGAAATAATAGTGAAGGTATGTAGATGTCGTGGCCAGATCCTGAAATTGATAACTTCACAATGCGGCCACACATTTCATAGGAGGTTGTATTTTTTCATTTTTGTAATAAATCTATGTAGAGCGAAATGATTAACTAACGTATATGTTATAGGTTTAGACCTTAATTTTGTAGCCTTGTCTGGAGTTGCTTTTGGATTATCTACTAAAAGCGGGCATCGCGTCGGTGACGCTGTGGACTCGGCACTTGCCTTCCAATCGGGAGGCCCGGGTTCAAGACCGCCATGTACCAATATGTTTTTTGTACCGAGTTCGTTTTTGGAATTTCATATGTACATTTCTCTGACGCTCCTACGGTGAAGGAAAACATCGTGAGGCAACCTGTATACATCTGCGAAGATATTCAATGCTGTATGTGAGTCGATCAATCCGCATTGGGCCAGCGTGGTTGACTAAGGCCTAATCACCCTAGCATAGGGTAGGCTCGAGACCCTCAGTGGGGACGTGTATGAGCTGTGATGATGATCCACTAAAAACCACCTTTCGTGGTTTATTACAGGAACAGTGAACCATGAAAACTGTGCATTGAATACCCTGTACAAAATGAATGTTTTTTTTTCTGATTCAGTTTATTAGAAGACAAATTGTGTAAATTGTTACATTTCTTATTTTCTGTTTTACACGTTGATTAATTATAGGTATTTGGTTTTACATTACTATCTGTTTTACCTACTTATTCATAGTTGGATGAGCATGTTAGTGCATAGATGAGATCATAAAATAACAATTTGGAGGCAGTGTGTCGGATTTTTCTATTTTGGCAGACGGCCAGTGGCAGCTCGCATTTTTATAGTATCTACTCATACAACTACTTGTACTACCGCAAGCACTTTCAAGCGCGAGACTTTTTCAACAAAAATCTACTGCACATTTATTTGCAAATAAAAAATACACTTTTTATTACGACTGTTCTTGAAGAAAACTCTTTGAAAAAGAGCTTACTTCAAAAAATATTTTTTTTCAAGCGACTGAAAATTATTATTTGAAAATTATTATTTGAACAAAGGGTTATCACAAAAAGTTGTAAGGTTACATGATAATTTGTAACTGCTTATCTGGCTTTTATAATTCTGATTATTCAGTAATCAATTTTATGACAAAACAAAACACTACTTATTTTCGTGTCAGGACCTCGTATTGTTAATAATATATGTAAAAGTACAACATTTTTACATCAAACTTAAGACTTATTTACTACTCAGAGTATAGTTACCAAGTAACTAAACGAACTTACCTTAAGTGCGATCATATGTTTTACTAGTCTAGTCTCGAAAATATAAGTTTTACTCTAGTATTCACATACTGCAGCCTCAAACCAATTGTTCAGATCTATAAATCTTGTTTAAAAACTTCTGAGTATAATATTCAGAGTATAACTAATAAATTCATTTATAATGTATATAAAAAAGACCCATAACAACTAAATGCAATCATGTGAATAGCTGAAAAGACCTAGGCATGCAGAATGTAAAAACGCTACCGCTACAGCAATTTGAAGCCTGAACAAGATGACAAGCTTCTCTTGGCAAAGATCCCGAAAAGGAGCACGTTATAATATAAACAATACTAGTCGTTGGCGTTAGCGTTTATACATTCCTAGGACTTATGGTTCCATTAACGCGTTGTAGTTAATTGTTTTTGTGAACGCGTAAAAACTGATGAATAATGCGAGAACATTCGTGTCGGGCGAAGTGACCAATTGAATGGACCTTGGCTCTCAGCCAGTTCAATAAAGTATTGACAATCCCAAACATCAATAAAGATTTTGTAAAATAAATGTGTTAAATGTGTGGGCCAAATGAACACTATACTTACACTTTCAGTTAGACATTTTATCTGAATTTATAGCCGTGCCGGTGGTTTTTAAACATTTCAAGAAATGTTTACCTAGCAGGTTTTGCGCGTGCCGTTTGATTTCTAGTGATGAAAACATGTGTAGCCTAATGAAGCGACTAGATATATTACTATATTTAGTAGAAAAAATATTTAAAAAATCTTGGTTTTATCCATCTCTGTTCGTAGCTGGAATGATAGAGTTTAATTATTCGTCTAATGTTGCTTACTTTTGCGAAATAGAATAGATGACCCTGTTACTGTTGGCGAATAGGACTGTACCAAATAATTATATACGGGTATGTAGGGACTTACACAAGTGGCAATCGTTTCATAGTGAAACGATAACTAAATTCGTCATCGTCTTTGAGATAAGAAAACATAATCCTAACCAACGTAAGGATTAGCGATTGCTGTCTCGGTTTATTCTTGCTATAAGAAAACAACATATTGGTTATCTAAGTACTCACAACTGAAAAATGGAAAAGTAATGGTATACTAAATTATTAAAATTTATATTTTCATATAATTTTAATGAAAAATGAGTTGTTTTGAGTAGTAGGTATATGAAAGTTACGAAAAACAATATTCTCTACTTCATCGATTCGTTGCGAATTTGTCTACCTACTTACATATCGATGACTATTTAGCGATGGCATTATGTCAATGCCATACATTTTGTTCTCATCGAACTTCGTTATCGTTTTTGAATTGTCACTTTGACTAAGGCGACACTTTCGACCTTATTAATAAAAATGTTACTCTTTTGATCATCCTCGGATTAGTTACTCCGTGTTTTGTCTTGTTTCCGCACATGTCGGCTGTCATATGTCAAAATAAGGCAAAACACGGAGTAACTAATCCGAGGATGATCCAAGGAGTAACATTTTTATTAAAAAGACCGTTATTGTTTGCGTGTCCGGGTGTCTTATACAATGTTATTTTTTAGTTATGAACATTTTTATTAAAAAGACCGTTATTGTTTGCGTGTCCGGGTGTCTTATACAATGTTATTTTTTAGTTATGACAAAAATTTTGTGTGCTTGTTCAGACAAGCAAACTGAACAACTTTCACTATGGGACCAACTTCGAAATCGCAAAAAAATCAGCTGTTCCATACAAATGTTCAACATTCACTGAACCTAAATGTATGGAACAGCTGATTTTTTTTTCGTGATTTCAAAGTTGGTGCCATAGTGAAAGTTTATTATTTTCAGTGCCTATACTGTAAGCGAGTTGCTTAGATCTAGCTGTAAGCTTTTTTTCGGTTTTAGCTTACATTGTGAATTAATTAATAAATTACTCGAAATATACTTAAAAAATCCATGCCCATCACTTAGATGGTTGGCAGTCCACAACTGTGCGTTTCTCTCGAAGTTTCCTGCCTCGCACAGTCAAACTTTGGAACGAATTGTCGCCTGCGGTATTTACGGACCGATACGACCTTCAAACTTTCAAAAAAAGAGCGCATTCCCACCTCAAAGGCCGGCAACGCACTTGTAACTCCTCTGGGGTTGCGGGTGTCCATGGGCGACGGTAATTACTTACCATCAGGTGATACGTCTGCTCGCTTGCCCCCTATCCCATAAAAAACACATATATACATATATCTCTCTAAACTCTATCTGGTAGTTATGACTATTTATTGTGTCGAAACTTTAAATTTTACAATTTTCTCCGGGGCTGCTTGATACTTCTGAACTATACTTCTGAAGATTATAAGGCTGGGGCTTGCCTCGCACATTAGATCAGCATTGCATTTCAGCGAGGTAACGCCAGCCAGTTTTCATTTCTCCATAATTTGACTATGAGTATTTCACAATATAAATAGTACTTATTATAGATAGGTATTAACTAATGTTGTATATACCTGCAATGACATATATTTTGTCCTCCTAGATTTGTACATATGTATTTTTAGTGTATACTGATATTGTCGATGGTGTATCTGTCTTAATAACTAAATAATGTTATTTATTTATGCACTTTATTACACAAACGATACAAAAAAATAATAATGTTGGAGTTATCTATTGTCTAGTCAATCCATGATAGTAAAACATACACGGGTGAGCGCTGTTCTCTGCGCGCAAAGATACTATAGAAAATAATTAGACAAATGCCACACGCTAACTTTTCCGCAGTCGTTCCGCAGAAAAAAATGTATGGAAATGACATAAGCCTGCGACAACTTCACGCTATTTTTTCCGCAGCTAATGTCATCTCCATACATTTTTTCCTCGAAACCACTGCAGCAGGCTTAACACGGACTGCCAAGACTGGATTCAAGTCACGCATTATCTCACAATTTCAGTGACATTATCTCTTCTATGTCTTAAAGAGTAGCACGGTGGCGCAAATTAGTGACGTGATAAAAATTTCTTGACGCTCGTCAAGGGACACGTGTGACTGAGTTTTATCACAAATTTTTTGCTCTCCGAATGTTGTTACATTTTCTAAACTATTAAAGCCCTTGCTACAACTACAGCAGTCGGCGCACAGGCACGCCAAGAAATTTGTGATAAAACACAGTCATTTGTCTAGGGGGGCAAGTAGTTTAGACTCTACTTCGAACTCTACGTCGATATCTCGATCAGCCACTCACCAAAGCCCATAAATAGAAATAATATATTATATTAATAAAACTAAATTTTTATTTTGGATTTAATTTTGTAAAATGCGTTTATCACGCTTTATTTTTATTTTAAAAAATTGAAACATTAGCTCTACACAGTAAGAATAATTAGTAAGACAGACGGAATAAACTCTGATATCTAAAAAACAAAGCTTATTTATTCTGTCCTCGTTCAACAGCCTAGTAGCTTATCTGCATTGCACTTCATAAACCATTTAAGTTCCGGAGCTGTGAGTCATAAAACAGGAATAAAACTTGTGCAAATCCCCAGCGTAATTATGAGGCACACTCGACGCCCAAAATGGCCGGCGCTGTCATCGTTTCATATAGCACGACATTAATCTGATACTGAAAACTTTTGCTGGAAAACTAAAGATGCGTTATTCGCTCATTAAGTGACTTAACTATGGGAAAATTGTTGATTCAGCTGATACAGGCTCGCCCTAAACATTGTGTATAATTTAGCCTATTACTAGATGTCGAAAGTGAAACTGTTTAATGACATGATCCCTTTTTAATTTAATGTAAGGATATGAAAGTAGGTGTAGTAGCTACATTTATTATTATTTTGTGCAATCATCATTTTCGTAAATAATAAAAATGTTAAACCAACGGCTTATATGAATAAAAAATAAATATACTTGGACTGCAATTTGCAGCTCTTAAAACTTCACGTAATTCGGATAATAATTTCCAATTCATATCACACTAGCGATGTGGCTATTGCCTATCGACAATATCATGTTTCAGACTTTCGTTCCAAACTTCAGTGGCTCCCTAATCTGTCAACGCAGAGATGCACATCCTTAACCTCACATTCAAAATCCTTAACTATCCTCATTATTTGCGGTCCCGATTTCACCTTCTCCCTCCCATTCCCCGGGCGTTCCTGTGTTATACCAAAACCACTTGATATTCCTAAATTTCAATTAAAGTTCATCCACAAGTTCTTTACAGTGTGCTCAACTATGGAATGCTTTGCCGGTTGATATCCGTAAAAGCACTTGCATAATTTCGTTTAAGAAACAGCTAAAAGCTCGTCTGCTCTCGAATTTAATTTTCTCACTTTCGCTAGGGTTGGCTGGAAGAGATCTCCTTAAGAGATATGCTCGCCCTTGTACTTATTTGTTGTATACAAATATTCGACGGCCCCTACGTATACTATCGAAATTGAAAAAATGACATTTTCTTTTATTGCATTAATAGCAACTAAAGACTATATAATTCTATATATAAAATATGTGCCAATTTTAATACTTTCAACTATTTTTCAATTAAACAGAATCGAACGTGCATAAAATAAACGCATTATAACATTGAAACTAAATTTAGAATCGCTCTCCTGTAAAGTAGAGGATTTACAGTTTCGATAGTTTACGCGGGGACCATCGAATATTGAATTACCGAAATTAGCACTTTAAACAAATTCTTACTTTGTCCATCTTGAACTCCATGCTAGCACAAATGATCTTGACGAAAGTTATGCGCCTCCGAACACGCAAGAACGCTCTGCAACTGTTCGCGCGCTGCAGTGCCGTTAACATCAAGCGAGCGAGCATTCCTAGAACATTCCTTAGAATCTTTTAGAACGCCGACAGAACAAAGAAAGAAACAAAGATATGACAAAGTAGTAATTTTAAGTGACAGTAAAAGCGCTTTACGACATATTTGTAAGTGTGCCTCTGGTCAAAGAGCCGCTCCTATTTCAATTGAAATATTTAGAAAAATAGACAATTTATGTAGAAAAATATATTATTTAAATTGCAATGGATACATGTTGGGTTAACAGGTAACGAGAAGGCCGATAACTTAGCTTAGTCTGCCATTTTAGATGGAACAAAAATTGTTATGTTACCTGTTCACTCTGAAGTCTTGTGTAAGTTTAACAAAACTTGTCGCCAGACTTGGTCTGAATACTTTAATGAAAGATCAAAGACTAAAGATACCTATATGGTACAGAACTATTATTTGTGAGCCTCCTCGAATACCTTGGTTTAATATTAGTAAATTTGAGAGTAAGTGTATATTAATTGCACACAGACTTAGCTCGGGACACATTCCATTAAATAAATTCTTATTTCTAATGAAGAAAATCAATTCTCCAAATTGTGAGACGTGTGGAAGAGTTGAGAATGTACAACATTTGTTAATGGACTGTGTCCGGAATGAAGCAGAGAGATCTCATTGTTTTACTACTCTCGGGATCAATAAAAACGAAGAAGGAGTATTGCAGAGCATTTTTGCCAAACCTTTCTCGGATGAGGCGGTAATGCTTTAAAATATGGTCTCCAAAATAATGTTTCCGCAATGATTATCACGATATATAGCAACTAGAATTAAGGGTATGATGGGGCTGGCATATTCAGCAATGTTTAAAAACCCCAAATAAATCATGAATAAAAAAAAACAACGAAGGAATGCTCTACTTCTGTTTACACTTAAAGAACTGAATAGAGTGGGGATAGAATGAGCATTCTCTCGTCTGATGTAAATTGGTCTTTAGATTTTAATAATAATTTTACCAGTGGAAGACTGTAATAAAGTCATTTCTGCCGCCAAGCACCGGAACTTGCAGCGCTTTATTCCGGTTTTAAGGGCAAGACAAGCAATAAAATTACTAGGTACTGTGACTTTAATCTTATGTCACAAGTTTGCACATTGCGATCCGTGTAAGGATTGTATATTTACAAATCTTCCAGGAACCACATGTAGGTACTATACGCGACTTAATAAGTAAGAGGATTATAAAACCAGAGGAAAGGTAAGCAGTCTTATTCTAGTTGAAATCTTAAAACAGTTATAGATAGTTATAGTACTATAACAATTATATCAAATATTCAAAAAGCAAGCGCCCATCTTTTAATTCTCACACATACACACACACACACATTATTACATGCAGTTTTAGTTACCTAAAATTAATGTTATCCATACTATCCATACTTCCATACTAATATTAAAAATGCGAGATTAACTCTGTCTGTCTGTCGTGCTTTCACGCTAAAACTACTGAACCGATTTAGATTAAATTTGGTATAGACATAGTTGGAGTCCTTGGAAAGGACATAGGATAGCTTTTATCGCAGAAATCACCCCTTAAGTGAGAGAAAATGGGGGTAGAAGTTTGTATGGGGAATCAATAACCGCTGAACCGATTTATTAATTAATAAAAAAAATTACGAATGAAAAGATATATATAATAAAAACGCTTAAAAATAGTTATATTAAATTGTAATAATATTTTTTATAAACTTAAGCTTTAAATAAATTTTAAATCAATTTAAGTACCTAATACTATCTCCTAATATAACCTTCGCTCTTCTAATTTTGTTGTGCCCGACAGGGTCTACGATGTACTTATAACAAATCAACAATAAGACCTAATTTCATTGTGGATAAGCAATAAAGTATTGAGTATTAAATGACAGTTATACTGGAACGTTATGTTTGATTGATGAGTCGCTATAAACTTTACAAGGACCTTTTGGAATAAGTTGTACGGAATCACAAAGTAGGCAATATAGAGTAGTTTGAACGTGTGAACGTGCTCGCTAGTTGGCCAATGTCCAACGCAACTCAGGCATAGTAAATAATTTAGGACAGTAAAGAATCTTTTGGATTTAAAATTCGCTATGGCAGAAGATATGCTCACTTCTCTACTCTTCAGCATGTAGTTGTCTATTGGTAAATTATACTGATTGTCTTCGTGGAAGAAAAAAATATATAGAAGGCAAAATATGTTTGGTCAAGAATTGTCGTTTTAACAGATTATGAAACATAAAAACAGCTGCGAAAATCGTTCAGTTATAAAGATTGCTACTAGTTTCCGTTAACTACGACGGTTTTAGCACTAACTCTTTCTATCTACGAAATTGCCGAGACATCTCTCTATAGAAGATCTTTAGGTGTATCATTGAATATATTATTATATGATAATGATCTTGAGCTTTGCAGGACAAGATCAAGCAGTATCTTCTAAAATAAGTAAGTTTGCATATTTTTATTTATGTAATCGATAAAACCTTACAAAATTATAATGAAATTGAAACAGTTATTATTAAAATATAGAAATTAACAGTCAAGCCATGTCAAACAAGGCAACAAAAAATCACAATCACAAGACCAAATCTAATGAATGAGATCGATCTGAGGATGCTGTTTTTAACGATATACCATACATAAATCTTTAAAACTGCATCTTAAGATTGATTTCAACTTTAAGATACATTTAATTATGAATGCGAGCCTTATAATACTTTGTATGAAATAAAATTCTTATGTTCTATCTAACAGACCATTTTAATTGAAATTTATTATTTTATCCCAGAGTTTCAAAAGCTACAGCTAACCTTATTTCTTTACATTTTGTTTTAAACCTAGTTCTCTATGTACAATATTCACTATGAATATTCCCCTACAACATCGAGCGAATAATTCACGCCTGCGTTCAATTTAATTGGACATGACCAGTTAATTCCTACCGAATACCGTATTCATTTTGAACATGACCGATGTTCACGCTGTAGTGAATGTTCCCTCGATATTCCAATGTATCAAAGTATCATTATAACAGGGTTATTATAGGGGTTTAAATTTAAAATTATGAACGTTTTTTGGCCACTGAATTAAAATTAAACTAGCATAGTGGGAAATGAAATATTTTTACACAATAACTATGTATAACATTCTCACAGATGTGGTCTGTGAACATTTTAAACTTGAAAAGTGGACAACATAAGATTGTTTTGTTTGACTTTCAATTGTTTTTCATTCGGTATTTCAACATTGAAAATTATGCTCGAGCTCTAACCTGTCCTGGCGCGCGGCATAACAAAACTTGAATACTTAGCTCGTTTTCTAGAATTAAGAACAGATTTTAATACAATGGGCTGCTGAAACTAGACTGAATAATCTAATTCTTGACTTATAAGAAACAATTTTGTATTTATAATAAGACAATGACAAAATTTATCGGTATGTTTTTGTAACCAAATTAATTCCTAAAATTTAAAACATGTGATTGATTTCATGCAAATCAATTGCATTGCATTGATTTGATTTACTAATATCATATTTTTTGTTGTTTATTTTCGTAATATCATTTATTGTTTTTGAGCTGTTGCGGCTTAAAAACGCTCCTATTCTCTTTTCCTTCCCCATCCTATCTTACCTATATCACCCTACGAAACGCAACCTCTTTGCTGCTTTGAAAACAGAACAAGAAAAAGAAAAAGCTGTTATGGCGCGCGCCCTCGAAACGTTAACAACGAACTAAGCAAAATAATAAAAAAGTGAGTGAAAACAGCAGCAGAGTAGTACATATTGTGAGTAACTCAATCCTATCCTATCCTTGTTTTTAAGTGCAGCTATCATTTTTATCCTAGTTGTAAATCTCTGGATGTAGGATTTTTTTTGTTGACGTGGTATAGTTCTGACTTAGAGCATTTACAATTAATGCTCTAAGAGTTCTGCAGCCGTAATATCTTAAATCTTATCCAGAGCTGTGCAAAAATTATCAAATAAAGGCCAGACAGAAGAGGCGCGGCGCGCTACGGGCGCGCCACGGACGTGTATGTAGCGCGCTATAGGCGCGGCTGCAGTATGCTGCGATGCGCCGGGCGTGCGTGTTATTATTCAAGTGTTTGATTTGATCAAACATGTCTTCCTCGTATCACTCACTAGCATGCTCACTGCAAACTACAATAATCGTGCTTAAAACTAGTCCTTCTTAATAAAAGGCGGCCCTGTTGCCAAAGTGGCAAGCTCTACCAAATTAACTGAGGTGCGCACTTGCGTCGCAACCGTGACGTACGCTCTCAAAGCCTTTTCAATGTTCTTTTTCTCAAACGTGCTCGGAAATGTAGGCATTATTGTAGTAAAAAGAAGACACGAAGTTTGTAATTATTGGCTCATGCATTACTTTACCGGCCTAGGCTAGGAAAATAAGCACAGAATAGAAGAGATACTACCAAATTAAGTATGAAAATTCATTTCTGGCCGCTGCAGATTTTTTTAATTCATCTATAACTTGAATTATGTAACTTGTCATACAGCCGATTGCTACCACATTATAAAAAATGCACTTTTCGAGCATATATGTATATGACAATAATTTTATGAAAATTTTGGTATAACATGACACGAAAATTTATGCTTAATTTTAGTTGCATTGAGAGAAAAAAGTCATAATCTGCTGTATTACATTTCTTGCGTAAAATATGATTGGGCTGTATGGGCTTTGTTTCTTTTGTACTAATTGAAAATTAAAAAGCATTAGTATTACTAAATGCTAGGCTACTATAATTAATTAATTAATTGTTTTTTTATTCATATTATACGTGTAAAATAGGTGGTTCACAAAAAATAAGATCATTATGGACCCGTTGAACAAGAGAGAGGAAGCTTATTATTCATTCATCATCACAGCTCATATATTAGGCCTTAGTCAACCACGCAGGCCCAGTGCGGATTGGTCGACTTCACATACATCATTGAATTTCTTCGCAGATGTATGAAGGTTGCCTCACGATGTTTTCCTTCACCGTAGGAGCGTCAGACAAATGTACATATGAAATTCGAAACGAAAAACACATTGGTACATGGCGGGTCTCGAACCCCGACCCCCGATTGGAAGGCAAGTGCCGGGTCTACAGCGCCACCGACGCTCACTATTGTCTTATTTACAGCTAAATTATCTTACTATCATAAAGCTAAATTATACGAAGATCACGGCAATTATAAATATTTGAATAAATTGTTGAATAAATAGACAACATTAAACCATATTTTAATATGAAAGTTTTTATTTGATATGGTATTATTATTACACTGTATATCATAATTAATTTCAGTATTACGTCTTTCATTATTTCCTCGCAATTATTGAGAAAAGTCCCCTCGGTGAGGACGTATATGAGCTGTTGATGATGATGATTGAGAAAAGCCCTATACATACCTTGGTGGGAATGGGATTGCCCAGCCTCTGCAATGATGTACTATTATGCTAAATGTTTGAGAGGGACGGCGCAAAACAGATAGAAGCGGTGCGCCTATGGCGTGCCAATAGCACGCCAAGCACGCGCCCTTTCTGTCTGGCCTGCGCCTTAGGATACATCAAACTGCCAGCGCATGTGTTTCCTCCTCCTACAATCCCGGGTCCTTAAAAAGAGGCGTGAAGAAGCGTCTTCCCTTCCGCACTAGCTATCTTCGCATTTAGACTCTATTTCCACTCACCACCAGGTGGAATAGAATCATTTGCTTGGCCGTCTATAAAAAACCTGATTGAAGTGTACTTTGTCGGCAGTGATGGGGCGAAGCGCGCGGTGGGTGTGCTCGGCGGCGGGTGGTGCGTGGGCGCGCGCGGCGGGCGGGGCGGGCGCGGGCTCGGGCGCGGTCGCGTAGCGCGGCGCGGTGGCGGGTGCGCGCGCGGCGGCGGCGTCGGCGGCGGCGGCGCATGCACGCCACCGGCCACACGGACCGCTCGGGCGGCGGCGGCGGCGGCGGCTCCTGGCGCCTCCCGCCCGACGAGACGCTGCAGGTCGCCGACCCCAAATCGGCCAAGGAAGAGGTTTGCTTAACCCATCCTCGCAAAAAAAACTTCACCATCTCGTGCTAGTGTGTGCTGCTTATGACTAGGCAGTGTGAATGCAGGCAGCGTATTAGGTTCGGAGTCACACTTTGCCCGCGTTCCCCGCATACTTCGCTCAGCCCATTTCTCTGTGTTGTGCATTATGCGGGTAGAATGTGACCCCCCTCCGCACCTTATATGCATTCCCGATCCTCCTCCTCCTGCATTCCCGATCTGTCGCATACTGTAGTACTACCGATTAATTCTACGAATATGAAAATGCTGGCACTAAAACTCTAATGTTGCTACTAGCCCTGGCCCTAATGTTGACCAAATTTGATTTACACCTTGTAGTACCTCGTTGACCTCGTCTTTTGATGCTGAATATGGAAACACTAATTCAACACCCAGTTCCTCACCATAGAGTCATGCCACCCCTTTGGCCACTTTCGAAACTGGGGCCCTGACCTTAATCTCGCCCAAATTTGATATATGACTTGTAGTACCTTGTTGACCTCATCTTTTGATGCTGAGTATGAAACAGTGACACTAACGGCCAATTTCACCTTCCTTAGTTTAGGATAATCCTAACACACCTTGTCTTTAGGTAATGAAAAGAAACCCCTAAGTCCTACACCTAGGCTCATGCCCCTAGAGTCCGTTACCCTGATTTCGTTAAAATTAAATATATGACTTGTAGTACCTCGTTGAATTCGTCTTCTGATACAGAGTGTAAAAATACTGATATTATTTATTATATAAGGCTTTCCTGCAACTTGGCTTAAGTTACATTTTAAATATAAGCTTCCCGGTACTTAATCAATTTCCCCAAAATGCTCTCTTTTAAATTGATCTATGAACATGTAACATGTGAGCCATTTTATTCCTTTTTACATTCCAGATTACTTAATTTTTAACTTTACCATTCATCATTATCTATTTAACTACGTTTCCTCGAATATTTATTCAATTTTTTTCCTTCTATTCTAATCCATAAATATGGGTCACGCGGCAACGCCCATGTTATTATGGATTTTGAAACTTTTTATACAGTCGATTTTTTTATCAACGTATTCGTTTTTATAACTTTTAAGTAATTGTCGTAATTGTGATCAAATCACAAGCATTTGCTGTTATTTTCCAGGATCTTTATCAAGGGGATGGCCACAACTGGAGAAGTATTATATTTTCATTGATGGTCATCAGTTTTGTCATCGCCGGCATTGTTACAGCAATTTATTTATTAGGGTAAGACCGAACACTTATTTTCCCTTAGATTATTGATAAGTCTCCGCGCGCTCCGACACGCGAGGAGACTTATCAATAATCAAAGATTTTACTAGATATTTTATCTTTTTATACGTAAAAAATTAATGAATCCTTAATCTCGGCAAAAATCAAAAAGGCTTGATCAATTTCAATATATTTTTTTCCTTTAATTCGTTGTAATACAGAGGTGGTTTAAAATGAAAAGTTAGATAAAGTAAAATACAATATAAAATTAAATTTTACGATTGTTTATTTAGATCTGTCATCTGTCGAGAGAATGCGAAGTCCACCGGGTCAGCTAACAACGATTATATTGACTGTAATATAAATGCAAATTCATTTATGAATTTGTTAAATTTAAATTTACCGAGGAACTCGCGGTGACGCTTTGAAATGTGCGCTCCGCTAACGATTGTTATAGTTGAGCAACTTTGACGGTCAAGCCAATGATGGGTAGGTAACCAAATTATGTGAAACAGCTCGAGCTCCTCCATGCTTCGGGTGGTACGTTTATTAGGAGATCCTACGACTGAACTCATTCCGACTGGGTTAGGCCAACCCATCGCACTATACGAGTGAATGAACCTTAGAGCATTCAGACCTTAGGCTAAATGATCTAAGGAATAAACAGAGAGTTTTAGACTAGTTCTACTGCGCAGATGGGGTTGAGTTTGTCCGTAGATACTGCATCTCGTCTAGGGGGGATATGAGGCTGCTATTCCACTGTCCGGTCGGACCTGACACGGCAGATAGCACCGACAACGGAAAAAGCTAATAAAGGAAAGGCGTGACGTTGCCAGCGCCAGCGAATGGAAAAGCGTGACATTAATATAACTACTCGTTTTATATTTTTGTTCAACGACAGCCGTGCCGTTGTCGGCGCCGTGCTTTTGCAGTGGAAAAGCGACCTCATTATGAATTTATTTTAGTACGTCGTAAAACACGTCACGAGTAAAATATGTTGTTTTTGTGTAATTTATTTATAACAAACCGAATAACAAATAACGAACTTCCCAAGATCTCGTCTAACGAATTTTCGGAACTGAATGTCTATGAGTCTATCTGCTACTTTGTTTATTCCTTAGTCGTATCATCGAATTGAGTAGCCGATTATTTAACTATCAGTATATTATTTGAAAGTCAGTTTTATCTCCACTTTTTTTTAATATAGTCGGCACCAAACTAAATCAATTATTTAATCACGTCGACTAGAAACATAATTACGTGTTTCACTTTAGCACAAACAATATAATTCTAGTGACTTTAGTAAGTCTGCAATAGCTAATCAGACTACCTTTTGCTACGAGTATTAGGTGACGAATGTCCACCGAATGTCGCTTTCTGAGGCCTATTCTGCAATTTCGGTTGCTAACTAGAACTGTCATTTTTGAAAGGAACTTAACATCCATTACTGCCATCATGAACGCTGCCGTAACACATAAGATCACTAAACCAGTAATGGATTATTATTTTTTATTTATTTATTTATTATAAGGTATATGTAAATAACGTCGGATTTAAATCAATGTCCCGCAAAACTGTGTGTATACAGTTTGTCTGAGGGATCTCGCAACATCTTATTATGACTACTTATGAGCTATGTCTAATAAGTTATACTTAATTATACATATTAAGGTATGCTATCTAGGAGGTATTTCTTAAGTCTAGTCTTAAATTTTTTTATATCTACTTCTCCTCTTAGTTCAGCAGGTAAACTGTTAATCAAATATGGAACACGTTTTGCCCGGGTCCTGTCTCCATACATATTTGTTACCTTAGGAACAATGTATTTGCCCGCACTCATCGCTCTTGTATTGTACTTATTGTGTACATTTTGTAATTTAAGATTGTGCTGTCGATTGCTATGATTATTGATTGCAAGCAGAAATTTATGTTTTAATGTTACAGGTAGTATTTTACAGACCTTAAATAATTTACTGTAATCATTTTTGAATTTAGTTTTGGTTTTTTTATCTACCAACAATTTTAGGAATCTAATTTGGATATTTTCTAATCTATACTATATATAAAGTGTCTTTCAAAAATGACATTTCTAGTTACCAACCGTAGTTAACGAATAGGCCGACTGATCTATCTCCAGTCTACATGAACATGTATTAGAGGCTATCAACACTGCGTCTCCGGGTACACGGCCGCCACTCGAGGATAATAATAACTTTTCCCTTTGCAGTTATGTAGACGAGCTCCTTTACTGGTCCGGTCGTCGCATGCGCCTCGACGAATTCCTGCGCGGGGACCTGACGGGCGAGCGGCTTCCAACCACGTGGGTCAGCTCTCACCAGCTGGTGTACCAGGCGGACGACGGCGGCCTGCTCGCGCTGGACACCTTCAACAACACACTCTCTGTCCTTGTCACCAATCACACCCTTGTGAGTACAACCCGTCAGAGTTGAAGGGAACTAGAAATATTATTTTGGTAATAATTTAAAAAATCGATCATACAAATTTATTAAGATAGTTAAATTACACAACGGCAACTGCCATCAATTTATTAAGACACGAGGGGGTTTATAAAAAATTGCCGATGTGAATGAATCTATAAGCTGTAACTTTTTTAATAACAACATTATTTTAAGGACATTATGGTTAATATTTCTGTCGATGATTTCTAAAATAGCCGCATCGACAGAATCATAATATGATTCATTTTGGTGGTCATAAAATGAATAATAATAATAATGTATTTATTTAAGCAGCTAGTGATACATTAACATAACTCTTTATGATATAAATCCTTAAACAAACAAACTACAACAGTGTTATGCTTAATGTTATACATAACATGGCTAACATGTTGGCAATTCGTATTCGTAAATGGAGTGCAATTCGTCTTATGCAATTATTCTATTTGATAGCTTTGTATGAATATTCGTAAAATTATCCCTAAATTAGGATTTTTTAATGTGTATACAAGGGCCATTTTACGAATATTAATACAAAGCTAAGTTGCATGAGATAAATTGCACTCCATTCATAATACAAATTGCCAACATGTTGGCTATTTTATGGCTACCAAAATGAATCATAACTTTTTTCATATTATGATTCTGCCGATGTGGCCTCTTTAGGTCTACTGTTCTACTATGATAACAAGAAACGATTACGAAAATACATTAAGAGCTACTAAAATATAAAGAAGCAGCTAGAAAACGACATTGCGGATAAACAAATCAAAAAGCACCAGGTCCTTTAAAAAATTCACTATAGACGATATCAGTCGAATTTCCAGCCTTAAAGAGTACCGGGACAGTGTTTAATTAAGGTCGTCCGTGGAAGTTTCGCGGGCTGGTTAAAAGTCGGCCTTCCTGAAATGAATACTGTTTTGTTCCAGCGGCAACTCAACGTCCGCGGCTATCAGTGTTCACCGAACTTGCGCTATGTTCTCTTTCAGCACAACATCAAAGAGGTACGTATAGTTTTCAGCACCTCCCATACTTATACATGACTGTATTACTAAGATTTTCAAAATTTATATGATACGTTGTAATCATCATATAGTATAGTAATTATAAGTAAACTAATATATTTTCTCATATGGTAGAGAAGGTAGAGTCAATATGACCATGAGAAAAGTAATTTGATAAAAGAAATATTTTGTTATAACAATTATTATTCTTTTAACTATTTGAAAAATTGATTAAAAGTAACCCGACATAAAATAATGTATTTGAAACACACTGTCCTGAATGGTAACAACAGCAAAGTTGCAATATCTGCTAGATACCAAACAAAAACAATCACATTGCAACGGTATACTCGTAGTTAACAACAATAACAACAGTTGAAAAGTTTATCGACTGATATTCGTCGATCACTACACCAAAAATTTATCGTTTACTAACTTCTGCCCGCGACTTCGTCTGCGTGGACTTCAGACCCACTTCGAACCCGGACCCACGGGAACTATTTGAGAGATCATTAAGGAATATAAAGCACTTTTCCATAGCATAGGTGGCATGCATACTTAAAAGCTGTCTGCCCGCGGCTTAGCTCGTAAACAATTTTAAATTTTCCCTCGGGAACTACTTAAGGAATCGGGATAAAAGGTAGCCTATGTTCTTTTCCATATCAAAGGCTACATGCATGCCAAATTTTATCCAAATCCGTTTAGCCTATGTTTAGATGTTTGGATGTTTGTTACTCAATCACGCAGTTTTTGCGTGATTGAGTAACAAACATCCAAACATCTAAACATCCAAACATCCACACTTTCACATTTATAATATTAGTAGGATCGATCTCGATTGGTATTGGTGAAGTAAGATCAGGATGTTGTCCTCGGTGGTGGGATTAATGCACTGAAACAAAAAAATATTTAACTCGTAAAATATTTATGTCATGTACAGAGCAACACAATCACTCATACAAACACAAAAATTTAACTGCATTCAATAAAGTCTTAAAATATTGTTTTACTTTACAGTTTTTGGATCTACTATTGATAGCTGAATATAAAAATTCACAATGGGTTTCAAATCCTTTTAAAATTGCAATTGAACATCTTGGTGAAACTTGGTAGAAAATTATTCAATTTCATGTAACATAAAGTAATAATCTATTACATAAATAAATCTATTACAGCTTATGGCTGTACTATAAACTCAATGCAATTTTTATTATTTATAGGTCTATCGAAGAACTTTTACAGCACACTACACCGTTTATGACGTCACAAACGAGTAAGTACTTTCATCCAATTTTACACGTGACTTAAAAATAATGACAAATTACCTTAATGTTTATCAAACTTATCCAATACCTATTTATTTCTTAACGGCGCATAAAATGAAGAGGTTGCATTACCGATCCCTTCTTGACATTGTCTGATTTAGCGCCAGCCCTCACTTTATTTTCCTCGTCGCGGAGAAAGGAAATGATACTCTATTTTAATGTCTGAATCGCTCACAAGTCTATTTCCTCAGTTTTACATCTGTCGAGCTGTATAATAAATGCCCAACCGCGTGTCCAATAATAGCGTACTTTAGTCAAAAAGAAAATCTATTAAATGAGACCGTGTAAACATTGCGATGAAAATTAATTTTACAGTATTATAATAAGAACTGCAAATGCTATGACCGAAATAGTGGCGTTGATAGATTTTAGACAAATTTCAACCTACATATGATTTAGATCAGCATTGCGTTTTGGAAGCCTCATTACGATATCCATTACGTCACTATTCGCAGCAAATTTAGATAATACGCATTAAAATTACATTTCACTTTATCCGAGTTTCATAACAGCGCTAGTAATTTAAGTCGCCTATTATTCCAGCGCAAACTTAAATATAACCCATTTTCATGTTTCATCGCACAACTTTGCATAAAGACTTTTAAAAAGCATCTCCTCGAGGCAAATAGCTTTAAAGAGACAATTTAAAACGGAGTCGGCTCTCCCGGTCTGTTTTCCTTCGGTCGAATCATATCTCATTTTCGAGCTTCCTTTCTCGACGGCGAGCGATGAAATCGATTTGGCGATGGATACGACGTGAATAAAAAAATTTGCGAGTGGAATTTTAATGCGCGCTGCGGCGCGGTGCGCCCGCCGAGCTGCGTCTTCTCTTGACCCACCAGCTGAACTTGCGCCGCTCGGGGATAACAGCGTACCTAAACTTTAAATAGCTTTCCCGTGCAAAATGGAAAATGTTTCGCTGTTACACTGTTATTTAGTACGGTTGAGATTTGAGGTGGCGTAGATCTGAATTGCGTTACAAATTCAACCGAATTCAAGATTTGAATATCCAGGATAGGTCAGTTTTCTATAATTCATTTCATGTTTGAATTTTGGAATATGCCACTTGATTCTTTTACAATCTCGAGTTATGGAATACCAAAACAGCACATGATATAAAATAAACATGGAATTCAGTAACTTCTTAAATGTTTTTTGTAGTGATCTGTACGGAAATATTATGTATAACGAATAACAGACCTGAAACTTTGGATATACATATCTTTGATAGCATTAACAGCGTTAGTTACAGCACATAATTGGTTTTTGTGTAAAGCACAACATAATATATAGAAGAAGATCCAACCAAATGGAACAATTGACGTATCGTTTTTTTTTATTGCAGAAAGTTGGCAAACAAGCAAACTGCCCACCTGATGTTAAGTGGTAACAGTCACCTATAATACATGCGGCTCTTGTGAGATTAGCACCAAAAACTGCAACCCCCACAAGAACCACAGTGTACGTTGCCAACTTGTGACACCAGATGTAAAGTCACAGTACCCAGTAATTTCACTGCCATATCTCACCCTTCAAACTGGAACACAGCAATGCAAGCACTGCTGCTTTGCGGCAGAAATAGGTAAGACGGAGGTACCTAGGCAGACGACCCTGGTACAGAGTCTTCCTCCAGTGAAATGTTTCCAGTTACTATATTGTGTTTAAGCTTTTGATACGAATATACATTAATTTGGACGTCAGCCACCACGTCCCACTGTTCGGCGAGGGCCAACGCAGCTGGGAGTGGCAGCACGCGGCGTGGCTCGGCGGCGACGGGTCGCTGCTGCTGGCCGCGGACAACGAGGTGCTGGCGCGGCCCGGGCCGCCCGCGCGCCGCGCGCCCCTCCTGCGGCTCACCAACGACTCGGTGCCGGGCCGCGTCTACAACGGCGTCTCAGACTGGCTGTATCAAGGTACGTAGAGTAAACACTGGGCAGGGGGCAGAAACATATTGCAGGAGCATTTGGGTTTTAGATAAGAGGAGATAAAAAAATGACCTTTCGAGTTTCTTGCCTGTTCTTCTCGAGAAGGCGCTCCCAATTTCCGAACAGGTGTAGATTCAACCTTTTTTTTTTCATTTCTACTTATATTTGCAGACATCTTGAATATATTCAGGATGTATGCACATACAAGGTTAAATATGTTTACTTTAAATTAGAATGTTTTGCTTTGTTTTGACGTCAATAAGTGGCTGTAAAGGCCTTTGTTGAATAAAGATTTTTGAATTTGAATTTAAATGAACCCTTTTTTTAACCCAGCCAATGCTGGGAGCACCGTCAAATCGCATTCTCGACACACAAAGGGAACTTCTCGCAATCGCTTTGTGTGTCGAGAGCGATGCTGTCTGACTATACCGAGATCCTCTCATGGGTATCTCTCTCGTCTCAGACTGGCTGCATCAAGGTACATACCTAGAGTATTGATACCAATGTATCAGAACGCCGAAATAATATTTAAGAGGCATATGGGCTAGATATATTTTTTTTTAATCCATCCAAAAACATTATTATTTTAATTAAACTACTCTTTGAAATTTATAAAATAACTCTTATAATTATAATAATTAATCTCTCATTTTTAATATTTTTTTTTATAAAACCCTCTATCTATAGGCCTTATTATCCTATTACAAACTTTACTGACATGTTTAATTACAGGAATAATTAATAAAACATATTCATTTTCAAATATCTTATTTATTACATTTTATGAGGATTATTACTTCTATTTATTTATGTAGCAAGAATTGCCTCTAATGATATATTTAAAATTTCTATTTATCATTTCTACAATAATTTCTTTTTATATATTTAATATAAATTGATTAAATTTTAATATTAATAATATAGATATAATTAATAAATTAGATATATTATATTTTTCAATAATGAAAGTAAAATTAGCTTAAATAAATTATATAATAAGCGTGAGTGGGTCCATCTGCGGTTATGTAGGACTCACCTCGCTAATCGAGGCTTACCCACTAAAAATGTTGGGGGCTCGGTCAAATCGCATTCTCGACACACAAAGGGAACTTCTAAAGAAAGCGATGCTGACTTGACTATACCGAGATCCTCTCAGGGGTAGGGAGTGTCTACGGAACGCCTTTAGACACCCTCTATATAAGATGGACCCTACGTGCTCGTCTTAGACCTGGAAACCTAATACTTTCCGAGTTAATCGTCTTTAAACTGAGAGTGAAAACTTTCAAGTGACAACCATAGTCTAGCTGACTATGGAATAACCATTTTATCCCGTTGTTCAGACGCCTGAAGAACCAGCAACCGCAATGTACCAGATGCACGTGATCTAATAAACGCCGGTGGCAACCATTTAAAAATTTAATAGTTTCTCTCATTGTTGTAACCTTTGAGCCTTTAGACAGTCAGTACACATTCAGTCCAAATCTGCTGTTTTATTTGCGAATTTCCAAGCTAAACCCGAACATGGTCCTTCAAGAACCGGATATAACTACAATTACTGAGGATTAGAAGATATTCCTGGAAATCTGATAAAATTAAAAACAAGTTATCATCTCGCGACGAGTGATAAAAGCGGCCAGCGGACTGGGTACATTTAACAGTGGTGTTAAGTTTTATTTCTATTTATATCGTCACCCAACACTCGATCAGGTATTATTTAACCTAAATTAAGGATAATACAAGGTCGACGACAACCGTTTCCCAGTATGACCGAGGAACAGGAATTAGTAAAAAAGCGTGGGAGCTTTAAGGGCCGTTTAACCATATTTACGAAATACCTAGATGGATTAAATGACAAAAAATTAAACAGCTGTGACATTACGGAATTACAGCTGCGCACAGGGAAGATCGAGTCGTTGTACGCACAATACGATGAGGTACAGTTACGTCTGGAATGTATCACTGATATTGCTACTCAGTTAAACGAACGTTCTGAGTTTGAGTCACTGTATTTTATTTCTCTATCAAGGTCACAGGCATTATTAAATAAGTATAGCACTGAAAATGATTCGGCTAGTGAAAAAGGTACCCGTGCCAGTAATTATAAGCCGGTTAAGTTGCCCACTATCCAATTGCCTAAATTTAGTGGGTCTTATAGCAATTGGTTAGAATTTAGAGACACTTTTACTAGCCTCATTCATTTGAATGATGAGATAGATGAAATTAACAAATTTCACTACTTGAGAGCATCTCTGGAGGGAACTGCTGCTGTCGTCATACATTCAATCGAGTTTTCTACTAGAAACTACTCAGTGGCGTGGCAGTTACTGTGTGAGCGGTTCGACAATAAGCGATTGTTGGTACAAAACCACATATCAGCATTACTTAATATTGACAGTATTACGCGGGAGTCTTCTACTGCTTTAAAAAGCTTAATAGATCAATTAAATAAAAACCTACGGGCCTTAGAGTCTTTAGGTGAGCCTGTTAAGTACTGGGACACCTTATTGATTTATATTATTACTCGCAAGTTAGATCAAAAGACTAATCGTGAGTTTGAAGAGTACAAAGGCCGGTTAGACAAAGATAGCACAATAACATTAGATATATTTCTTCAATTTATGCACACGCGTGCTGATGTGCTCGAACAATTGGAGCTGTCACGGTATAATGTCTCCCACAGTAGTCACAGTCAACCACACGTTAAGACAAATTCAAAAATAAAATCAATGTTAAGTACACAAAATACTCATAGCAATGAGATAAGTACGAGTAGTTCCGAACCACCTCACAAACCGTGCCCTCTATGCAAGGACAAACATAGTTTAAATAATTGTCCCCAATTCCTTGCGTTAACTATTGATGCTCGTCTTCAATTATTACCTAATTTTAAAGTATGTTATAATTGTTTCCGCACAGGACATTTTGCTAACCAATGTAAGAAATCGGGTTGTAAATTATGTAAACGTAGGCACAACACATTAATTCACACGACAGATTTTAAAAATACGACACACTCTCATAACAATAATGAAAACACGTCATGTGATGATTTGCAATCGCCCCTATCAACATCTACCCCGTCCGCCGTCACAGGCACGAATAACGTGACGCTGTCGGCGCATATTGCAGCGCCTGAGTTAAGCGGCGAATGTCGCAATAGCACACAACGCGAAGTGTTATTGTCCACAGTTTTAATTAGGGTATTCGATATTAATCATCGCGAATACATCGTACGGGCAGTGCTTGATAGCGGCAGTACGTCATGTTTTATGACAGAACGGCTTTATAATCGTTTGAACTTGAAAAGTAGTTTTATTAATGGCTCAATATATGGAATTAACAACATATCTTCTAGTGTAGCTAAGATATGTAAAGTTGAGATTAGGTCACTTAATAACAGTTATAATACGAAGTTATTATGTTTTATTTTACCATCGATTACAAGCCTCGTGCCCTGTCGTGAGCTAGATATTTCGAAGCTTAATATCCCTACTAATATTTGTTTAGCTGACCCTACGTTTTACAAGCCATCAGAGGTAGATATTTTAATTGGTGCCGATTTATTCTGGGATGTATTGGGAACACAAAGAATACAGTTAGGTAGCGGAAACCCAGTATTATCTGAAACCAGGTTAGGCTGGATTGTTTCTGGTCCCATTATTTATAATAATAGTAAATTTATACAATCTGATATTAAATGTAATTTAACTCAAACTAGTTCTTATAGTGACAACAATTTAGATATGATTCGGTCCGATTTAACACGCTTTTGGAATATTGAGGAGGGAAATACCTCATCCTCTAATTTTAATTATTTACCGGAAGAGAAATCATGTGAAGATCATTTTAATAAATATACTACGCGGTTACCTAATGGCAGGTTTTGTGTGCGTATTCCTTTGAAACAGGATCCCTCTGTTCTAGGGAATTCATTTCAAAGGGCTTCGAATTGTTTATCTTCCCTAGAACGTAGACTGAAGGCCAACTCTGACCTTGGTAAGCAGTATCACAGCTTTATGACAGAATATGAGTCATTGGGCCACATGACAGAAAACAAGGTACCTGGTGGCAGTTCTGCTGGATACTTTATACCTCATCATGGGGTACGTCATGAATCTAGTAGTACTACTAAGCTGCGTGTGGTTTTTAATGCCAGCTCCCCCACATCATCAGGTATTTCTCTCAATGACATACAGATGGTAGGCCCTACGGTTCAGGACGACTTGGTGTCTATACTTCTTCGTTTTCGGTTACATAAATATGTCTTGTCAGGTGATGTGGAGAAGATGTATAGACAGATAGCTGTACACCCGTCTGATAGACACCTACAGCAAGTCCTCTGGCGTAGAAATGCAACCGATGCTGTCAAAGTTTTTACACTCAATACCGTCACGTACGGTATGGCTAGTGCACCGTTTTTAGCAACTCGTTGCCTGAAACAAATTGGTATTGAGTGTCAGGATGACAAAATAGCGGAGATAATCAAGCATGACTTTTATGTCGATGACCTGCTTACGGGTGGGGATGATTTACATGAATTGATGAATATTCGTGCAAAAGTCACAGACGCGCTCGCTTCGGCTTGTATGCCACTTAGGAAATGGAGGTCTAATGAGCCTACGTTAATCTCTGAAGCTTCTCAATCGTCACTAGATTTAAACATGGGTTGTACTGAACCTAACAAATTATTAGGACTTAATTGGTATGCAAATACTGATGAACTAGGTTTTTTGAATAGTATAACGTTGCCATGTAAAGCGAATACTAAGCGTGAGTTACTTTCTGTAATCGCACGTATTTTTGACCCTCTCGGTCTATTATCGCCTTTTGTGATACTCTTGAAAATGTTATTGCAAAGAATGTGGTTAGATAAGTTATCGTGGGATGAACCTTTAAGTTCTGAGCTGCATAAGGAATGGAATACTATTATTCAATCATTGTCATTTTTAAATAATTTTCGTGTTCCACGAATTGTTGTTTGTGACTCGGTCAAAATATTAGAACTGCATGTATTCACAGACGCTTCTGAGCGCGCTTACGGTGCGTGCGTCTATGTTCGTAGTGTAACCACTAACGGTGAGTGCATGGTTCGGTTGCTAGCGTCCAAAAGTCGCGTGGCTCCACTCAAGCCTACAACAATCCCTCGATTGGAATTGTGTGGTGCTTTATTAGGAGCTCGTATGTATGAGAAGATTTCGAGTTCACTTCGAGTTAATATTAGTCGTTCTTACTGTTGGACAGATTCCACCATAGTGTTGGGCTGGTTACAGATGTCGCCCTCTAGGCTCCAACCGTTTGTTCGCAATCGCGTTGCAGAGATCTTAGATAAGGCAGGTAACTGTAGTTGGAAACACGTATCAACTAACAAAAACCCAGCAGATCTAATATCTCGAGGTGTAGATATTAGTACTCTGAGTGGTTTAAAGCTATGGTGGAGTGGTCCCGATTTTTTGCAGCAAGACCAGATTGATTGGCCCTGTCAGTTCCAGTATTCAGAAACAGAGCCACTACCCGAAGTTCGACCTAACATATCTTTAAGCACTGTTGTCACAAATAATTCGTCTAGTTACCTTATAGATTTTAGTAGATTTTCTAATTACTCGAGACTTGTGCGCTGCATGGCATATGTTGTTCGGTTCACTAAATATTGTAGGCAAAAGCCTGTATGCAGTACATTCTTAACACAAGAAGAATTACAAGGTGCTTTGAACATTTTAATTATTCAATCTCAAATGCAATCATTTCCGGAATACAATTTGTTAGTTAATAAACAAAAATTACCTCCAAAGAGCGCCCTTCTAAAATTAAATGTTTTCATAGATAATAATAATATAATTCGCGTAGGAGGACGCTTAGATAATTCACTTTTCTCTTACAATAAAAAACATCCTATTTTGTTACAGTCCAATCATGAATTTACAAAATTATTATTTGATTTTGAACACAAACGGTTAATGCACGCAGGCCCTCAGTTGCTGCTCGCGTCTATTAGAGAGTCATATTGGCCTTTGGGCGGCCGAAATTTAGCTAAGGCTTGTTACCATAAGTGTATTAGATGCCGTCGTATGAAGGGTAATATAGTTACCCCTATAATGGGTAACCTGCCACAGCAGCGGGTCCTTCCAGGTGGATATCCCTTTGAAACTTGTGGGGTAGATTATTCTGGCCCTATAATGAGTGCTAGCCGTCAAGGTCGCGGATGTAGGTTAGTAAAAGTGTATATCGCTATATTCGTTTGTTTTGCTACTAAAGCTATTCACTTGGAATTAGTGGGTGACTTGTCTAGCAACAAATATTTATTGGCCTTATATAGATTTATTTCGCGAAGGGGAAAACCCGTCAATATATACTCGGACAACGGTACATCATTTGTGGGTGCGTACAACGAAATATCTAAATTTTTAAAATCAAATTGTGTTGCTTTAGCAGAACAGGTAGCTAATTTAGGTATTAATTTCCATTTTATTCCGGTGGCCGCGCCTCACTTTGGGGGTCTTTGGGAATCGGGAGTCAGATCGACCAAATATCATCTACAGCGAGTGTTGGGAAATTGTCACTTAACCTATGAAGAACTTAACACTACGTTAACCCAAATTGAAGCGATACTGAATTCTCGTCCATTAACGCCGTTGTCATCCGATCCTGCAGATAATACGCCGCTTACTCCAGGACATTTTATCGTGGGTCGCTCATTAACATCATTACCTCAGCCAAACTATCAGAATCACTCCGTTAATCAATTAACTCGCTTTCAACGAATTGAGCAGCTTCGCCAGCATTTTTGGAATCGTTGGAGCAAGGAGTACGTCGCTGAGTTGCAGCAGAGAACTAAATGGCGTTCCTGCAAGGACGAATTAAAGCTTGGCACTTTAGTGGTTGTCAAGGACGACAACTTACCGCCTCTCAAGTGGCGTCTTGGGAGAATTGTTGCTGTGCATGCCGGAGCAGATAAAGTAGTTCGCGTCGCTGATATACGGACATCTGCAGGAGTTATTCGAAGAGCATTCAATCGAATTTGCCCATTGCCCGTATGTACTTCAATTGATGGTTGAAAGCGCACCTTTCAACGTGCGGGGGCATGTTCAGACGCCTGAAGAACCAGCAACCGCAATGTACCAGATGCACGTGATCTAATAAACGCCGGTGGCAACCATTTAAAAATTTAATAGTTTCTCTCATTGTTGTAACATTTTGGCACATGCCATAGCCGCACGTAGTCTGACTGCAATGACGCTCGATAGTTATGAATGAAGTGACGTGACAGACGTTGGCGTACCTAGTATTGACATAAAATGTGAGACTGAACCGATCCCACAGTCAAACTGTATATACAGTTTTGTGGGACTTTGTACATATGTAAGGCCTTATTTGTAAGTTTTAATAAATAAATAAAATAATAAATAATAGTAGCTAGTGTTTCTGGTGTACTGATTTAAGTCTGTCGACACTTAGAATCAAACAATAATTTATTGAGTTTGTATGTAAAAGTTACTTGATTAGACCCAATATTTCTCCTACAGAATCTCCACTTCTGATGGATACCCTTTAATATTATTTCGCTGTTCCGTGTACGTGTATAACCGAATCCATACTCTCGCAAGTGCGCTTTGTGGAAGCCCTCGCACTAGATGTAGGTATATGGCGGAGGCTGCACAAATGCTGATCATCCAAAAACTATGTTTGTTTTGGAGCAAGTTTAGTCAATAGAGGTTTGCTCCCTGGCAATTCTTTGAATAAAGACCAAATTATTGATATATTGTGGGTGCCTCCCGTTCTCGGGGGTGAATTTAAAAAAAAATAATTCGTAGATTGGCAATTTCCTGTATAATGTTGACTGCAAAGTTAATAATTTTTGAGCTATTCACGGTTGAAATTTCACATTTTTTAACGAAAAACTGCATGCTTTTAACGGCAAGGCGAAAATAAAGCAAGTTTATTCCTGAACTCCTCAACAACTGAGGAACTATCTATTTTACCTCAATTGTCGGAACACAGCGATGTTATTAATATTGTAAGACGGTGGTAGCTAACCAGGCAGGCCCAGGCGCCCAAATACCAACCAAACTAAGCAGAAAACTTCTGCTCCCATGTGGAAATGAACCCTGGGCAGATCCATACCAGGAGGTCTCAACCACTAGAGTGTTAGTTTTCAACTTACTCTCTCGTGTGATTGGTATAGAGGAGGTGACGAAGACGTCATCGGCGACGTGGGGTTCGTACGACGGCACGCTGGTGATGTACGTGCAGTACGACGACGGCGCCGTCTCCGAGCTGCGGTTCCCGCGCATCTCCGAGGGCATCGGCGGCGTGGGCGCCGCGCGCGCCGGCTTCCTGCTGCCCACCATCAACAACACAGTGCCTATCGTCTTCCCCGACCACGTCACTATTAGATATCCCACTGTGAGTGTCTCGAATCATCATAGTCATCATCATCATTTCACTCTTAAAGGGTCCCCACACTTATCGGTCCTGTGCTGCCAGTTGCTTCTCACGATCTTGATCAAATCTCGACGTTTTCTATGTCACAATTTTCTTTTCATTTCTTTTGAAGGCCCTATAGAACCTTACCAGCTGGTATAATTTATTTTTAGATTAGTTAGTTCTATGTCAATATTTCCATTTACTCCTATGGCTTTTTAGCGAAAATTTAGCATATCCAGTTGAGGAAATAGAAGTTTATCATACCTTTGTACTTAACCCCGTAAGAGCATATTCATCCTCAAATATACTAAAAATATTATATGCTTATAAAGAAAAATTGCTGCTGATTCAGACTACCTACGTACTTATATTCCATAACTTATGTTCGAGTGTAATAATTGCGTAACAATTAAGTTCTCTGTTTGCCTTAATACAAGTATGTCATAGCAATTAGAATAAAAGCACCTATTGATGATAGCTGTAAGAGATAACCAGATCTCAATTTACTTTTGTCGTTATTCATTCGACCCTTTCAGTCGTTTAAAACGTATCGCCCAGTGTGTTCATAGTATTCATATATGTATCGCTACAGACCGCCACTTGTTGCAATGTTCCAGCCCGGCAGCTCGATACCGAAAGCGAGATTATGGATAATAAGCGTACAAAACGTTACATCGCCGCCGAGATGGGAAGTTAGGCCGCCGAGCACTTTGGACGGAATGTGAGTTTAATCGCTACGCTATACAATTGAAACATACGCTTACAATATTTGAAATGAAATGGATTCGGATTTATATGTCTAGCATATTTTAACATTTTATTTAACTTTCTTTACTTCTCTTACTTGCTTTTCTAGCTTTGATTAGGATATTGACATTGAAATTGTAGGCTATATATAGCACATGTATTGTTAAATTGGGGCTATAGTGAACTAATAGATACGAGTATATTGACATAAATAAAAATATAGCATATATATTATTTTGTATTTTTTATTTGTCAAAAAATATGAAAAAGCAAATCTAATATATTAAATAACACTAGCTGTTGCTCGTAGTTTTGTCTGCGTGCTTTCTATTGGTGAAAGAATTTTCGAAATTGGTTCACTAGTTCCAAAGATTACTGGCTACGCACAAACTTACAAACTGTCTCTTTAAAATATTAGCGTAGATAACCTAGTAACCCTAAAACACTTTATTTTTCAGGGAATATTATCTCATATCAGCCCAATGGGTGGGCAAAGATAACTCGCATGTAGGGGTAGTATGGATGAACCGTGCGCAGAATCTCACTGTGTATAGTAGTTGTTACGCGCCAAATTGGACATGTACAGAGGTAATTAAAACATACTCGTATATACATAATTAATTTGGATTTTTAGAATTAATTTTGAAACATAATTAGTTTTGATTTTAATGAAAATCACGTAATTCAATTCTGTTTTAAATTACAGACACATTCTGAAAAAGCGACTGAAGAGCCATGGTTAGAGGTTCATCAGAGACCCGTCTACTCTGAAGACGGGAGTGCGTTTCTTCTTTTAGCAGCAGTTCAAGAGGGTGGAGGACAATATTACACACACATTAAACACGTAGATGTGATACGACAACGCATAGCAGTACTGTCACATGGCAAAGTAGAGGTAGCAGAAATCTTAGCCTGGGATCAGGTTAACCACTTAGTTTATTATTTAGGTAAGCCCATATTTTGTGAAGTAATGATTTGATTCAATAGTACCTACTGATGCTTAAGCTCCTTTTTCTTTTATTGAAGGTTTAGACAAAGAAAAATTGTTTATCCCTAAACTCCATCAAGATATGGTGAAGGAATCAAATCAAATTAAGTATTTAAATTGAGTGCAGTTGAGTGTTTTTCTTTTCCTCGAAGTGACAAATTTTGACTAACTCATGGCAATCATGGTTCCATTCTAATGAAAGCTCCCTCCAGTTTTGAGTATAGAGCACGTGTTTGTTTTAGGTTATTTTTGTATAGTTTTGCGTGATACGAATGTTTGGTGTGTTCTTGTGAACTTGAACTTTTTTTTACATACGAAAGAGAAAGGCCCAGAGAAACTTTTGGCTTTCATCTTACCTGATGATGATGAGGCCGAAGGTGATGGAAGCGAGCTTCAACTGGACTAAGGGAACTGGCCTTAATTTTACCTCTTGTTATCGGAACACAGAAATGCTGTTAACATTGTTATTAAAACTGATTAAGACGAGAATTGATCAAATTGTGTCCTCATTTAGGTAGTGCAGAGAGACCTGGTCAGCGGCAGGTGTACGTAGTGAGGGACCCCGGGTACGGGGGAGGCAGCAACTCCGTCCGAGCTCGAGCAGAGCGTGAGGAGCCGCGGTGCCTCACCTGCGAGCTGGCCGTGTGGCCGGCCCGACTGCACTACGCGAACTGCTCTTTCTGGAGAGCCACCTTCTCCCCCACGAAGCCGAGGATCGGCATAACGCACTACGTTCTAGAATGCGGCGGTCCGGGACCACCCCTCGCCGGACTTCATGATGCTAGGACTCACAAGCTAGAGAGAATATTGTATGATACGAGGCCTTATAGGTGAGCTATCACTATTTATAAATGTTTTTATGAAAGTATGTAATTTCACTTAATACTGTCTCTTATTTGCACAAGTACTATAAATTAAACTACACTTTTCGGATTTAGTCGCGTATATTTGGTTTTAAACATTTTAATTATTTTTCATTACTCATACTCTGAAAGTAGGTCTGAAGTTTCCTGAGAAGAGGGTTGAAAGTAATACTTTTCAGCCCTGGGGAGAACCGCTTTTAACTAACAGCTGTCAAATCATGTTCCAACTTTCTATACAGCCACTCAATTACAGTGCGTTGTAAAATTGAAATAACATACGATTAAATATTAATTAAAGAATAAGTATATTTTTTGAAATTATTTTATTATAATTTACTTTCAACTATTTCTTTAAAATAACATGGATTTGGGCAAAATATAAAAAAAATTTTCAATGGTGAAAATGAAAAATAATGGCTGAATAGCTGGCCGGCCACAAAAAAAAATAGGCAGGAAAGCAGCTATCCGATCTTCATTTGTTTTTTCAAGTTGAGTTTTGTTTATACTTCCGAATAGCAGAGATTTGTATTAACGCAGAGTATATCTGATTTAGATATGGATTTTTATAAAAGAAGAGGCTAAAGCAGAAGTTACTGATTTATTAACCCGTCGACAATGACGCTGGGTCATATTGACCCGAGGCAATTTTTAACGGACATATTTTATTTTTGCGCTAGCCGTGTGTTGTGAATCTTTATGTAGCTGGAGAAAGCATGCACCCCTCTACCCGTCTCTCTGGTTATTTCAATGCGACGCCGCCGCCTGTGTAGTAAGATACTTTTGTGTCAAATCAAAACGGGTAATTATGACGCAGCGTCATCGCTGGCGTGGTAATTTTATGACTTACATTTATTCGTTTCTTGGATGTTATAAGTTAATATACCTTTTCATTTTTTGGTTTTTAATAAAAATACAACTATCCAACGACCCGGAGAGTATATTATGGCGTTGTTAGATGAGTCAGATTAGGACAATAAAGATTTGCAGACTGCTTCGGATTTTTATATTGACCACCACTTATATTGAATATATCGGGCATAAATGCGAACATAATAGATTGGGCTAATAACAACGAGAAACTCCCAAGAGATGTCAAATATGTCCGTCTAAAAAAGACAAAACATTCTTGTCATGTATACAACATTTACGTAAACTCAGAGCATTTGATTCTATTCTGCAATAACTGCAGCAATTCCATGGCTCTGAATGACTAAGTAGAAGATTGTTTCCCTTTTATTTTAATTACGAAAAGTGTACCTTATAATCTGTAAGATTATTGATTCCTATTACTACTAAGAATAATTTACCAAATATAAAAAAATTTAATATGTTATGTTTTCAACGTTGATTTTGCATGTGTTATCGAGAAAGCTTAAAAAATTTGATTTATAAAATTTATAAGCATTATTTTTATTTTACTACCTAACTAAATAACCCTTTTTAGATAAACAGTAATTAAAATTAAAGTGACTTCCTAAATTTCGTTTAACAGTTATTGATAAAAATTAGGTCATGATGACCCGGTGTCATCGTTCTCGTAATTATTTTCTCGTCATTGGCGCCGGGTTAAAATAAAATTCACTCATTTTTTGACTCACAACATGCTATTATCTGAACTCGATACCATGCCGTACATATTTTTTCATAAAAACAGGATCGATGCCCAGAGACTGCCAGTGTGGTCTGCTAAGAGCACGTGACAGTAGTTCTATATTATAAAGTTTCAATAAAAAGTTTGACCAGCTCAAAAATAAAGGAAACGAAGCAAGCCCTACCCAGCCATTTCAGAACAGGAAGGTTTCAACATGATCCTCATCCTAGTTAGACGATTGAATAACCACATCTGGCCATATTGGTGCTCATTGTATTAGCACATGTATGGACTACATGACAATTTCTTTTGTGACAAATGAGTTTTCTGCATGAAATGGTTGATGGTTGCGCAGATCGGTGCGTCTGCGCGAGCTGGCGCTGCCGACGCGGCGGTCGTTCGACGTGACGCTGGGCAGCGGGTCCCGCGCGCGCGTGCAACTGCTGCTGCCGCCCTCGTGGCGCGAGGAGCTGCGGGACGCCGCCTTCCCCGTGCTGGTGCACGTGTGAGTCACCTCAAAGTTGACATAATGCCGGTGATGCCTACCATAGTATAATTATAATAGTAGGAGGACTCATACATAAGCATCTGGTATGGTATTGGCTTGTTATTGTACCTTTTGCCGCTACCGCGTGATGTTTCGCAAATGCGACTGCACTCCATATGCCTCTGTGAGAAGGCTAGCGGTAGCTTTCATCATCGCTGTCGTTTGCGACATCTGGAATGATACATTGTCAAAATGTCAAATGTTCAGCTGGTTGCTGGTAGCGTTACTGCGTATCTAGGCATTCCTAGTGTGCGGGCAGCCTAAGGGACAAGCCATAAGCATAATAATGGAAAGCGCATCTTTGGTTATATAGCATTGTAACACTACATTGCATGTTCTCATATAAACACGAGATCGTTGAACGTAGCAAGCAATCAATACTTAGCAATGTGGTACGCGACCGTTCTCGCGCCTTCTTTTCTCACATCCATTGATTTACTACGCGCTTGAAATCTGTCACCTAATCGACTATACATTTGTACTCACTGATATATACTTGAATATGCACGCCCGAATGAAAATTACCATAATGAATGTACCGTATTTATCGAATTTAACCTTATTCTGCATTATTACGGCAACTATTTTAAGTACAACCGTGGGAAGTTACATCATTTCGTACCTAGTCACAGATCAAACGACGTCATAGTAATTGCTACAAGAAAATATCTTTATACTCTCCAACATAATGCTTGAAATTACTTATCGCGTTGTCGCTCCAATGCATGAATGAGATACCTAACACATCGTGATACGCCGCCCGTGCGAGCGAGACGATTGTGATGTACTGACACTGACGCGAAGCGACATATTGTTTATGATTAAAATAATTGTTTTTGATTGTTTTTTACGTATAAATCGAATATTTGAATACATGATAAGATGTGTAATGAGTTTACTTACGCAAAATATGAAATCCCGTCTTTTTTCTGCCGTTTCTGGCTATTGTTACCACAACCTTTGAATGCGCACTTCGGCATGTTTACGTGCCGACAGCTAATCACTCACTATGGAAAGGAACTGCACGAGTCGCGATTGAGCAGTTCTTTACCGGCCCACTTTTCGATCGTCCATGCGTTATCTACGTTTGGTAGTAAATCAATGCTCACACCGTACCTCAGCCCACTTTACTATAGAAAAAGGGTCTACTACCCATCTTCACCGCTAATTTGCCCTTCGTATTAAAGGTCGACGTTGAATAAAAATGTTTGATGTTAACTATGACAGAGACGGGCGGCCAGGAAGCCAGCAGGTGACGGAGGAGTTCCTAGTGGACTGGGGCTCGTACATGTCGTCGCGCAATGACGTGGTGTACGTGAAACTGGACGTGGCGGGCGCACGTGGACTGCCACGGGCGCTGCTGCGCGGCCGTCTTGGTGGCGTCGAGGTCGCCGACCAACTGGCTGTTATAAGGTCAGGACTAGAACACAACAAATTTAATTAACGACTAACCAAAGCGTATCATCGTAACGTAACTGTATGGTACTACTCGACAATGAAGAACTGTATTTTTTAGGAATTCGCCACGAACGAAAACCTTTTCCTTGCTACCTTCGTAACGCTAATCAAAGGCGAGTGGGGCTCTAACCTTAAAGTGGGTTTACTGTGGTTGGTGATTATCAGGAAAACCCAAGTCACATTTGTCTGGTGAATTGAGGCCTCCTTAAAACTGGAAGACTCAATTCACTATCTTTTCCTTCAACTTCACTATCTGTTGCTCGTTGTCTCGAAGTTAAATAAAATACAGGACCAATTAACCAATAAAATAAAACACTTCTCAGTCCCACGTTGGGCGCCAGTCGCCAAATGAGCAATTCGCAAAAAAAAACACCTCGCTTCACTACGCTAACCGTGCGAAAGCTTAAATCGAATATGTTACATTACAACGAAATGCCTCTAGTCAGACACAATCAAAACTCAATATTGTACATTTTGCATTTTAGTCCTGGCAGTCGCAAACTGGGAGCCGTTGCTAGGCAGTCGCGAACTCAACACTCTGTATGTACTTCAATCAAGACTGAGTTCCGCGGCCGGGGAAGCATGATGCTTTTCTTGGCTGCGCGACTCATCCGCTATCACTTGATTTTCATTTTTTTTTATTGCAACTAAGTTGGTAAACAAGCAAACTGTCCGCCTGATGGTAAGTGGTAACAGTCACCTATAATACATGTGGCTCCTGTGAGATTCGCAGCAAAACTGCAACCCCCACAAAAACCACAGTGTACGTTGCCAACTTGTGACTTAGGATATAAAGTCACGATACCCAGTAATTTCAATGCCATATCTTACCCTTCAAACCGGAACACAGCAATGCAAGCACTACTGCTATGCGGCAGAAATAGGTCATTCATATTCGTTTCATTTATCTCATATCCATATTTTCACTTCGAAACCCCATAGTCTTAATAGCACTGTGCTCAAATAGCAACAACAATTAGATTAAAATATATTAAATTCGTTTCAGATATTTATTAGACACGTTCAAATTTCTGGACGTGACCCGCGTGGCGGTTTGGGGCTGGGGATACGGCGGGTACGTGACCGCTATGCTGCTGGGCTCGCAGCAGTCCACGCTCAAGTGCGGCATCGCGGTGTCACCCATCACCGATTGGCTTTATTACAGTGCGTACATAGCTCACATACACATATTCTTATTTTTATCTTAGAGATACTATTTCACTCCAGTCCTCGGTAGTCTAGGTTAAAAGAGAACAATAGAAAAACATAATTGTCACATTTTACATGTTAAGGTTTATAACGATATTGGTCCCATGTTGGGCGCCAATTTTTGTTCATAATAAAAGTTCTATTTTTTCATTTATATCCTATGTCTTCATCGCAATACTTTACCAAATTCGTGTATTGTCAATATGTGGGTAGCTTTTAAACAAGCATCGCACAATGATAAGTTTGATATTTTGAAAGGACTATTAAAAAATGTCAATGTTAAAATGATATTCAAAATTTTTAAAATAAACGTTAAATTTGTAAACCAACTTCAAAAAAGGCAGTATTTGATACTTTTCTAAAGCTATATAGGTATTAATCATGGTGCTGTCCTCATAATATAAGCTGGGTGGATTAGGTCCTTAAATATTATGGATAAGTAACTGTATTCTATCAAGGGATTCAGGTGAGCAGACACCGGAATGAGAACAACTCCTCAACGTTGAGGAGTTAGAGAATAATTCTTTTAGTACCGTCAGATCAAATTCTAATAAACAGGTATAATGCAATTAAAATAATTTACAAAAATTAACAACTTCAAAAAACACTTATTTAGAAAAATCATATTTGAATACATACAATCATCCCGTTTTACATTGAGTCGGTTCTGTACCAAATAATGATCTACAAAAAAATCTTTAAAAGTTTAAGAAAATGAAGTCAGTTTTGGCAACCGAATTTTTGAAGTCTGCTTTTACATTTTGTGATATTATTTTTATCTCCCAAATCAAATCAAATCATTTATTCCTTCACTCAATCCTCCTAATTTTCCCTTACAGATGCGGCATTTACGGAACGCATCCTGGGCCAACCGTCAGTGAACTACAAGGGCTACGTGGAAGCGGACGCGTCGCAACGCGCTCACCACGTGCCTGCGCATGCACTGTACTTAATACATGGTACCGCCGACATGAGCGCGCCCTACCCGCACGCGCTGCAACTGGCTCGCGCTCTCACCGACGCCGGCGTGCTGTTCCGATACCAGGTGATACTACGCACGCTTACCCTCTACCTTCGCACTGCAATCATCTCAGCACTGCAATCATTATCATCTCAGCCACAATATGCCCACTGCTGGGCGCTGGCACCCACAGGCTCATCCGTTGATCGGCAAGATACACCACGACCACGTGAACGCGACTGCGGATTTGGATCTCTTCACAATACGATTATCCGGACACTTGCATCTTGTGTTTGGAGCTCTGTTTGATACCTACAAAGTTCTATACGGCCTAGCGCCACATAGTATACCATGTTTTCTCTTATGGCCACTATTTCTTGACCCAATGGCTGATTTGCTCTGTTGTCCCAGCATGGAAAGTTTATGTACCTACCCACCTGTTATGCTGACCTAATGAAAGGTTCACTATTTATAAATTTACGCATATGGTGGTGAATATGTTTTTTGACCACATATTCACCACGAAGGTATCAAAATGTATTTAGATTATTTAAACAAGCAGCTAGTCGGACGCAGCTAGCAACACACCGCACGGCTCGGCGTCTCGATGCAAAAGTGCGCGCACCGAGCGAAGTGCGCGTGAGCCAATCGTTGTTCCGGAACTCCGTTTGACAGCTCGCTAGTGTTGCCAACCGCAAAATCCGAATACACCCAAGTCGATTCGGACTTGACGTTCCGTTCGGAATCCACGACATATTTTTATCCGATGTGGGTAGTTTAAAAACTACACGTAGTTTTGACGTTCTAAGACTTTTGTACTTAGTAAAGTTAATCATCAAATCATATCACAAGATTGCCAGCAACAAAAATTTTTTTTTTTTATAAGCCTAACTTGACAATAAGAATGTCAGGGAAATGGCATTCAGATAGGAAATTATACATTGTGATAGAGCATTATATTATTGTAAATAAACACTAAACATTGCTAATCTGCTTTTTCAGGCGTACGCCGACGAAGGCCACGATCTGAAGGGCGTTATAGAACACGTTTACCGCTCCATGGAGGATTACCTACGAGAGTGCCTCTCCCTCGACCCCGAGGATACAAAGCTTCCTCCGCCGGACAGATAAGAGTGGCAATTCATTGACACAAAAGTGAACACTTGTCCCAAATATCCAATCGTTGTTAACATATTGCTGTCTGTAAATATGTACATGATATAGTGCTTTAAAAAAATGTGTTCCCCTCGTTTGATCGAAGCCTTGAATTGGGTCTAACCAGAAGGCTAGGTGATGCAACAATGAGGTATATGTGACTAGCTTAGGAAAACATAGCCTATGGTTTAAGACAACCCATTTTTAAGTAACTCAAAATTATGATGTCCTTTTAACGATACAATAAATAGTAACTGTAATTATTTATATTCATTTTTTAATAGTCATGTGGTCCAGCAAAAATGGATTTAGCGGTATTTGATGCTTCAATTTGTAGTGTCGTTCGTTGAGTGAACAATAACATACAAATCTCCTTCAATTGTAATAAGAAAGAATTTCCTTGTTTATGTTATGGCACAGAAAATATAACAAACAACTTGTCTTTCGGCAATGTTGACCACAAATTAAAGTAGCATTGACCGCGTAGATTAGCTGTAATAGATTGAATAAAACCTCATCAAAAACATGGTTCTCTGCTTCGGCGCCCTTTGGCAAAACTATCATACTGTGTCTTACTTCTATAAAGCCTAGATAGGTTGTTAACTTTTAATACGAACGAAGTTAAAATAATGCATACTCTTGTAACAACTTAACATCATCAGTTATTGCTATATCATTGCGTGTGTATGAATGCATAGTGTGTATGGGAAAAGTACATGTGATTATTACTTGACTCTTCATAGAATTTCGAGCTTGTTCTCATAGGCTTTTACTAATGTTTTCTATTTCAATCTTTATTATACCAAGCTTTTTTACCTTCTCTACGAGTATATCTAAATGGGTATGCACTATCAAGAGAATTTGTTATACAATAGTTAATAGTTTCTGAATCTTGTAAACTAACATTTTATTCTCTAATAAGCTCTTGTGCATGTATACATAGTCGTAAAATAATGCCATCGGAGTTCTTTTCTATCCGATTTGTTGAATAATTGTATTATATTACATAAATGAGGAGCTTATCATTTAGGGAAGTTGTCTAGGCCTTTAAAATTGTAGACATTTTATTTGACTGACAGACCTTTGGTAATGTTAAGTTTTATAAATAATATAGTGCTGTTGAAATACCTCATACGACACTGTAGTTAAAAATATATATCCTTACAATATTATGTAATGTGATCGAAGGAAGCGCATTTTATAGTGACTTAATTATAATGTTTAGAAATGAAGTGACCTTGATCATCCCTAACCTTAGCTGCTTTCGCTCCATCACTCGCCATTTTTTTTTTCTATTTCTATTCTTCCTAGTAATAAGTACCAATTACGACATACCTATACAAGCTAAATTTAAACATTCATATCGATCTTATGATACGGTTGATTAATATAATGATTCTAATTTTTTACCGTTAAATAGGTAAAAAGTAATTTATTGCTACAGTTGTTATTTTCTATTGTCACCATGAAACAATGAAAATATGAATGTAGTCAAACTTATAACCGTTCGGTATATTCTGAGTATTAAGCTTGTACAAAATAGATTTTAATTGGGCTAGAAAATTTGCCTTTCGTATAGATATTTCAATAAAATGTTTAGGCAGTCACCCAAATAGTTGGTAAATCAAAAACTTTCTAAACGTTGTTTAATTAAAATCATTACGTCTCTTTTTTCGAAGTTCTTCTTAAATAAATTTGACTTGTATCAAGTCAAGAGGTGAACTCTTGGTATCGTTGTTCACCACGATATCGTCGGGGTGAGTCGAAGATGCCGCGTCTCGTAATACTGCGTCGTAGACGGTGATTCTGTACTGCTCGTTTGATAGAACTAATATTATATCTACCATTGTTATTGATTTCATCTGTGACATACTTAGATAATTGATTGTTGTTGTATAGAAATAAAACGTTTGCCGATATTTGTTAAGTGTTATCGGATACCTGCATAGACGCATATCGCACATTCCATGTTTGTGAAGACTGCCAATTTGGTCTAAATTTTACAATCATTGTACTAATTAAATAACTACGATACGTCGATGAGATTAATTTCGATTGCCGTTATGGTCTTAAGAATGCTGTGATTCTTCTATTGCATAATTTTAAAGATATTGGATTATTGAATAATAAATAATAATAATGGGATAGTTATTAAATATCTCCATCTGAAATTACGTAGGGCCTAGTGAAATCGAATTCGTTGTAATTATTAAAGTTAATTACACTAAGGTTAATGTTAATTTAGATATTTTGAAATTCTTCCATTGTAAGTATAATAATATTGCTTTCCTTCAGAAATTATTAACAAATATAGACAATATGATACGGGCGAAGTGTAACATCACATAACATATGAGATTTTATAATTAGATAAATTACGAGAGAGTTCGGAAACCGGGTGCTTTAAATTTTACATCATATTGTATGTATTGATTTCATTAGCGATGTTCTCTAGTTATACAATAATAACTAACAATACGATTTGCTAGTGAACGGAGCGAAGTGCGTGCAAACGCAGGTGAACCAGCATGGTGTTTATGAAGCATCTAATAGAACAATAACATCCACATGGCACTGGTTGACCAAAGCGCTTGCGCGCTTTATGCTAGGTAGCGATACGTGCAAGGCAATGCTAGTTATAATTATAAGTATTCTTTTTGAATTAAATGAGGTTTCTTGATGTGAAATTTTCCAGCGTATAACACCAATTTAAATCATATATATTGTTAAACAACAGAACGGTAGTCGTTGAATTAGCACGACGACGTTTCTATAGGATCATTTGTACACCGCTTTATTCCCATCTTCCTTCCGTAAATTATAGTCCTTTAGTCTTCCATTATATAGCGAAAGCTTCCATACATTGTCTTATTCTTGATGCAGGAACTTAGGAACTATTTGTGATGAACTATGTCAATTATTTCATAATCCAAATCAGATCAGCTACGTAATGATTTGTTTGGTTGACTTGTCTTCTCCGATACTTAAAATTTAGATACTTGTCCTAGTTTGTCCAAATTCAATGGATGTGGTATAAGTGTTGATCAGTAATGCTGTGTTCTTAGGATCCCCTGCGAAATTAACGACAATTATACTCGACCTATTAAACTTTTTCTTTCTCGTTTTTTTATGTACTTCTTTCAGAAATAAAATGAATGCTCAAATAAATAAAAATACTATGTGAGGTGCAAACAACACATTTATAATGTTGCCGTGTTTAATAGGAATGCTATTTGATAAATAATTTGGTCAGTAATAGCCTGGAATTTTAGATTGAATGTTTGGTGACTTTGTCTTTAGTGGATAATTGGTCGAGTATAATGTCATTGCAGCGTAGTGTCTGCCTTCGTAACTTTAGAAAGCCACGATGGCTCCCTTAGTGGTTAGATTGGTAATGTGCGCGGCAATGGTTGCATTAACAGTAAGTATACAAAAACCTACAAAAAGAGCAAATTATCTAAAATTATTTTGTGGTCCTAAATTATAATCTAACTTAAAATAATCTTTAATAAAATATGTAAAGAAAATGTTTGTTTAAATTATTGGGTACGGCGAACTAGGTCTTCCTGACCCTAAATAGGCGCTCCAAGGAGGTAAAGAGATGCAGTAGGGAAATTTAGCCAGGTAGACAAGTGGACTAGTCATGGTGTGATGGAGTGAGGAGTCTATCGTCGTCCTTTAAAGGGGACAGCTTTGTTAACTCATTCTCAGGCATTACGGCCGCTGCTCGAAAATGGCGCATTAGTTTTTCTTTTGAACCCCTGCAATATAAATATCAAATAACTTAAAGAAAAGAATGAGGTAAGCAAAAATTCGCAACCCCCATATTTAAGGTAAACATAAAATTTTGATTTTTCATTGCTAGCGGAATTGTAAAGATACCACTGATTAGTTCTACCATCATTTGGGGCCCTTCATATATTAACATTTGGCAAAATTCTTTACTTAACCGAAACCGAATCACATAGGTCTGCGTCTCTATAATACATACTATTAATATAATTTTGTTAACTGGTTATAATTACACCTTATATTGAAGTAAATATCCATTGTCAAAACTGCTATCAATTATAAAGAGGAACATTTAGATATTTGTAAGAGACAGGTAAAAATCTTACCCTAAATAAAGCCCAGGTGAATTAAGTCTATAACGGGATAGATTCTGATGATGTTCTTTCAGACGTTTAGTTTTTGTTTTAGAAAAACAACCCTCTAAAGAAATCATGAAATAAATTCTATTATAGTAGTCTAAGGAAGCCACAATACAATATGAGTAAACAAATAAATACAATTATAATATGCTGTTAATGCAGTCAAGAGTCGCGCCATTTCATGGCCCTAGAAAAAGCATCTAAAATCTACGTAACCTATTGTTAATCAGTGTTATAAATCTTATCGTCTCGTTTAAGAGTTACAATGTTGTATAGATCGGTATGTTTCATTTGTAAATTCTGATATTATTATTCTGTTATTATTGTAAAGTTTCTTTTAATAAATAAAATTTTGAAATTTACATAATCGTTTATGATGATATTTTATTTACTATCCAAAATTCGTTTGTCGGCAGTAATAAATGGTAAGAGCTTGGGCGTGTCGGTTTTGGAGTTTCTCCACATTTCGACGCTTCGGAAGTATTTTTCTAGGTGCTCATCTTTCATCGCCACATCAGTTGGATTTCTGTGTCTGCCACTCGTAGTCCCACTAAACGCAGCTTCAGAAACACAGTTGGTATCGGACAGATTGCGCATCAACTCGTAGTGAGAAAAATTTGCGGACATCATTGAAACATTATCTGAACTTTCATTGATGCTGAAACTAGAATGAGCATCTTGAAATACTTCCATTGCACGTAGTCTTGACAAATTAGAAGCTGTCTGTGAGCTCAACCCTTGATCTCCAGTCACCAATTTGCTCTTTTTGAGTCTTCCCAATGCCAAATCAAGAGATCTCACCGCCTCGTTAGCACAAAAAGATTTGCGCTTTATAGCATCGTTTTTATTGTTAAAGCGAGCAGGACTATCGATGCAAGACTTCGTTTTATTCATACATTTCTTTTCACTGCTTATGTTATTATTATAATCCATGATTACTTTAAAATTTTGTTGGTTTTTGAGTTTTCACAAGCGAATTAAGTAACCTTCATATCGATAAACTCATGCATAAAATCCAAATCAAACCAATCTAGATATCGTGAAAATTATTGACTGTCATACTCATTGACATTCGTTGTCAATTTCCCTTGTACAAGGAGCATTCATAAACACACAAACTTTCTAAAGCAAAGTACAAGTAGTAGGTACTAAGTTTTAAGCTGTTTTAAGATACAAAAATGTACTGTTTAACCTTTTTCCGGGGAGCATGACAGGAATTTTTGTTCAATCAGGTTATGGGTTATAATTTAAAAGATATGTGCTATGCCTACCTGGAGAAGTGTATGGATATATTTCAAAGGGCGCCTCCACACAGATGCAAACAGACTTCAGGGTACACGGTTCAATAAGTACATGCAATTTATTTATTTTCAATACATCAAGGCACAGAATATAAAAATATGATAGGGTGTAAGCAAATATGAGGGGGTCACATTCAAGTAGTTCAATTGATAGTACCTACAATAAAATTAAAATTTCAAGTATTGAAACGGGTTGATACAAATTATACTATGGAACTTTCTCGTTCACACCCGGTGGAAATGTAAGAGCTGGTGACTGCTCCTTCCCTCGTGGATTATGAAAAAATCCAATGGGATAACGAAATAGGAATCATGGCGCGTTACCTAGGCACGTTAGATTGTCAGCTTCTCACGATAGACCGATTCACTCCAAAGCAATGTCATGGATAAATTTAAGTAGGCTCCTTTAGTATGTATCAGTCCCTTATTTGCATATCGAATAAAAGTGTAAAGTAAAAAAGAGAACAAAAAAAACCCTACAACAAAATAACAATGGTTAGAACGTGGTCATCAAAATGGCGGATCTACGCCATAGCAAAACTGCGATGAAAATTACCATGTTCTCCGTGGGTTTAATAAAATAAATATAAAGAAAATCAGTCCAGCCTACTATGGGCTGGCTCGGCCTTCGCATTCTTTGAAGCGGCTGCTCCTCCACGCCACGAAACGGGAAAGGCAAGATTCTTTCGACCTCATCCTGGGCTACGTTCCAAAACATCACCCGGAGTGAGTAGGTGGTGGGGGGAGAGTGGCCGGTTAGGGTGGTCGGAGTGTTGGTTGTTTTAGAACGGCAAGAGTGTTGTCTGCTTTGTTTACATAACCAAATATACAAAAATAAGAAAATATATAATTCATCGGCGCGTCCGTTCGCTTTAATGCATGGATTACATTCCTCTGTTTCATCTACGAAAATGCTAAAACCAACAGAATATGAATTCTGTTAAATCGCAGCCTAACCTAGCTTCAGCGGAAATGAAGGCCAATTTTACAATCGTGTCACTTACGATACCTATAGTCTTTGGAATTTAAAATTAACTTATTGTCGACGTTACGAAGCGCATCCTCGCTCTCCGAGATGCACAAATTGTGTGTGAATATGAAATCTTTGTAATCGCAATCACACACAACTTTAAAATCCACACAATTTCCCGCCAAATCCAATCGAGTGAAATTACACCTTGCTATATTGTGCGGGTGAGATTCTACTCGATCGAGTGCACTCCGTAGCGTTTTAGGACACGCCACTCCAACACTCTCGAGTGCACCCGAAATGTTTTAGGACATACTTCGGGTGACCGAGTGCACTCGGGTGATGTTTTGGAACGTAGCCCTGACAACGGCAAAGCGGAAAAGGCGGTGGGTCGAGAGATGGGGCCGCAAATTAACCAGCGGAAATAATATCGATACACCAATCGAAAATACTACTGTCTTTTCCGAATAGACCGGAAACTTTCCGGTACAATATTATAGATAGGGTACCTACTTCCCGTTGTGCGCGAGTCCAACTCGGACTTGATCATTTTTTCCGTGTTGATTTATACAATTACAGTGAAGCAATATTTGGTGATTATTTACTCATTTTGGGAAGCAAAAAGAATAAAAGCACAAATCGCACAATAAGTATGTACTTACCACGGATTATTCCACTTTGAGCTCCTGGGTGATATCACCCATACTGTAGTAATATATTATCTGTGCCCAGGTGATCAAATTCCACATTTTTGTGTACTAAAATCACCCGGCACCAAATCACCTGGGTGATCAAATTCCGTAATATATTATCTGTGCCCAGGTGATCAAATTCCACATTTTTGTGTACTAAAATCACCCGGCACCAAATCACCTGGGTGATCAAATTCCACATGACTTCAATTTACTTTTTTTCTTTCCTTAAAATCTCCTGGGTGATCTAATTCCACATTAGCTTTATCGTGTCTCGTATCGTGAAATACCTGGTGTGGTATGATTTCAATGATTTATTTTTGCCGGTAATTTTAGTTCACGTTTCGTCGTCAGTGGCGCTGTGGACTCGGTACTGGCCTTCTAATCGGGAGGTCTGGGGTTCGATCATGCCAGGTATCAATGTGTTTTTCGAATTTCATACGTACATTTGTGGCGAGTGATATCCATTTCGACTAACAAAACCGATCAAAATCGAATAGTAATCGATTGATAATCTAATAGCTGATAAGGCTACGTTGATGGTATCACCGTTTTTTCTGTTCTGTGGTATCACCAGCCATTTCGACAACAAGGCAGTGAGGGTATGTTTTTAATAGGAGATATAATAAAACTCATGTGGTATTAGATCACCTGGGAGATTTAAGGAAACAAAATACTTAAATAAATTAAAATTCGATCGAATTTGATCACTCAGGTGATTTGGTGCCGGGTGATTTACTGGGTGATATCACCTAGGAGCTCAAAGTGGAATAATAATATGTACTTACTTATTATACAATAAGTTCCTATGTTATACTTGTAGCACAAAGTATTTGTAGTATTTATGTCTGTAATGGAAACCGATACAAGCGCCACCTAGTAAAACTTTCGTATACCACGTAAATGTTTGAATGCTACGACGCGACGCAGGCTACAAAGCAACCCCAACGGGCGTCGAGAATAATAACTATAACACACACTAGAGGGCGATAATAGCCACGTTGTAATAGAAATGTTCAAAATAAACAAGTGTATAATATTACAAAATTTTATTGAAAAATTCACACGTTAAAGTGTAATTAAGGTAAACTATCCCAAAAAGTCTCCTTGTATTATTTTCGCCGGTAAATAGGCATCACAAAGGGCCGTGGCCGTCGGAGCCAGCGCTTCTATCTCCGCCTTTACACCACTTGACAACATGGAATTTAGCTCTAGTTTTATCCTAGATCCTGTGAATCAAATAATAACATATCAATAAATCACCACACTATAGTTTATAAATATCCATAAACTACCCCTTCCAGAACTCTCCGCAATAGCACGGTAATTACCGTGGCAATAGGTAAGTACTTTGTGCCTACAAGTTTACATATAACTTACAAATACTTACCTTTAACCAAAGATTACCTACCTATTTGTAATATTGTTTATTAAAGAAAATGTTGAATGTTTAGTTAATTTTTTCTTGATTTACAATTAAATGTCTACTAGAAATATTCTACTTTTACCACCAAAAAATCGAAATAAGTAAGTAGGTATCTGCCAAAATTAGGTTAAATGATCTAAGGCCAAAATGCATAAAACTTACGAAATTAATTTATTTAGCTTATGCTTATAAAAAAAATTACAGTTTTGCTATTATATTTATTATTTTAATTATTTATTTATTAATTATAGTTATTTTGGTTATTTCTATTATTATGTATAATCCGTATTTATGAAAGGCTTTGGTGACTAACTGAAATGGGACCACGGTGAAAAGAAGGTCTACGGGGAAAAAAATACCCGTGGACCCACCAGTGGGACATGTTGGTGGGACCACGGGTAATACGTCTTTTCATAAAAGTCCTACCGCAAGCTGAGAAAAATAAGGAAATACCGACGAGTCAATTAAGTAAAACAACATGGCGGCTTATAATTCTCCCTTAGATCATTTAACCTCTAAGAATTCTCCTGTCAAATTCCTTATAAATTTTCACGAAGTCTGTAAATTTTAAAAATTAAATGTTTTTTTTATTTGTTATTTACGGCTTATTACTTTATTATCACCCATTTAGCCAAACTTTAGTACGAATGAAGTCGGTTAAAAAATGTTAATAGAAATGCAAGCAAATTGCAAATTGGATGTTGATAGGTACCATAGCTATTATTTACAACGCGTAAAGTCTACTTTGGTTTAATATCTAAATTAAGGAGAAATCAATAGAGTTAAAATGTCGTTCGGGTTCCATAAGTCCTGGGAGGACTTATTATTGGTCATGACGTCATAAATGTATGTTTAAATATGTTTTATTGTTTTTATTTCAAACATTTAAGGGCTAAGGAATCAAACTCGTTCAACCATTTAACAAAAATACTGTCCTTTTTTGCACGAGCACTACACATTTAACTAAAACTACACGTTCGGATCTACTCGCGCTTTAAAACATTTTAATTTTTAAGCACGACGACGTTTCGAACGCTGTAGCTTTCGCTTCCCGTGACCACAAATGCTGTATGAAGCGTTCGCAATGTTCGAAGAAAATAATAATTTTTTTGAGCGTGTTTGACTACAATCTTGCCTGATGGAAAGCGAAGATGTGGCCTAAGGTGGAACACGCAAACTCAAATAGTGCCTGTTCACTCTTGCCTTGAAAACCCCCAAGTTAAGTTAATTGGAAACACGGTCGCAGGAAGATCATTCCATAGCTTCGCAGTTCGTGTGATAAACGAGGAAGCAAATCGTTTGCTACCAGTGGGTGGAATGTCGACTAGATAGGGATGGAATGCCTCACCACGTCTTGTCGTCCTATAGTGGAATGGTGCTGGTGGTGTTAAGCTATGCATAATGCTATGTTTTAAAACTAAATATACGCGAATAAATCTGAAAAGTGTAGTTTTATGTAAACATTTAACACTATAAATATTAGTGTTTTATAGTTGAACGTACTACCTACTTGTACAGTCGATCGAAGCCGTGGGCAAAAGTTATTTATTCAAAATTTAATAAAATTGAATAAAAGAAGATCGATCATTCCAAAAGAAGATCGATCCATAGAAAATTCAAAAACAAAGTTGCAAAATCTTTATTTTTAAACCTCCGTGTTTAAACCTTAGTCTAATGTCGTTTTTAAGTGCAACAATATTTTTTTATACAACTAAGTTGGCAATCAAACATACGTGGTAACAGTCACAGTCAATGTCATAATATAGTCATTACTGTATAGACAACTTGAGACCGACCCCACATGAACCACAGTGTACGTTGCCAACTTGTGACGTAAAATGTAAAGTCACAGTACCCAGTAATTTCACTGCCAAATCCTTCCAACTGGAACACAGCAATGCGACCCTGGTGCAGTCTCCCTCCGGCGATTTGATGAACATTTATGATTAAAAGGTCGCAAAAATTGTAAATATAAGTAGGTAAGACCGTACAATTATTTCAAGAATCGCGTAGTATTTAATTTTGGGACAAAAGTGGGACTAGCATCGTATTTCAATTTGGTGAGGATTTAAATTTGCCCTTTTCTTACCAACCTGTCACAGAATTCAAATAGGGTCTCTTCAACAAGGATGCCAGTTTTCTTTTATCCAGTTCGGTCAACCTCAGTCTTGCCTCGGTCGGTGCTAAAGTTGTGATATCTTGAAACCTCGCCCCGAGCAATGCCAAGTTACTACAAGCAAGCGAAGAAGCCAGATGCGACTGGGCCTAAAGTGGGTATAAATTTACGTTAATTACTATTAATATCATATCATATTTATTACATAAAAAAATTATGACACTAGGTATTTAGGTACATCTATTTACCTATATATTTTGCTTTTTATCGTGCGTAATTGATTCTCAACATCGATATATATACACGGTTACTTATGTATCACCCCGGATATTGTAGTATTATATTATATTATCTGTGCCCCTTATAATTTAAGGGACGCTTCGGTACTGAAGTAAAGTTTAACGTGACACTTACCAATGATCCGTATTTATATGTGAGGAATATCTCATAACCATGTGGATCGGCGTCCACCAGAGCCAATGTTTTCAGCTTCAATTCATTGCATAATCGACACAGCAATTGACGAGTGCACACGTCTGGATATCCTTTACCCTGCAGCAAAATAACAATATAAATGAATATTTTTATTTCTTAATTAAATGTCTTGGAATAATTTGAAAAATTATTTACTTACTAGTACTCAAGACGGATAGCCAGTAAATTAAACTATATTTACTATTATTAGCTAGGGTTGGCGGGAAGAAATCTCTTCCAGAGATAAGCTCGTTATTACATACAATTGTTTTTTGTGAACGATGTTCGTGCAGCAAAGTAAAGCAGCAGTGCTTGCATTGGTGCGTTCTGGTTTAGGCTAAGACATGCAGTGGAAATTATACGGCTACTGTGACTGAAGACTTCCTAATAGTATGTCAGAAATTAGCAACGTCTACCTACTCGTACACTCTGGACCTCGAGACTAACATGTCACTCGTACATGAGCACGCCGAGCATACCCTAGTGGAATGCCCGGCCTGGCGACCCCAGCGCGATGCGTTAGTCATCGCCTTGGACCACAACGGAGCCCTAGCGCTGGTCGACTTTGTTAGGAAGATGGCGACCTGCACGACGGAGGGCTGTTGGCTCTTTCTATGAAGACGTTAACTCACAGGAGGCGGCGGAGCAAGCGTAAGAAGAGAAGAGGAGCCCAGTCCGACTGATATCGGATCGGAGGATAGTATAGTCCTCTGGTCGCCCTTCTGAAGGGTCACAAACGTGTAAACCTGGTGACCCCTTCTTAGGCGTAGCCCCAGCTTGTTGATACTGCTGGGCTTATCTTCAGGGGGTGCAATCGATGAATTGGCTTTGCCGATACCGAACGTAACTCCATCGGCGGCGGAGAGGTTTCAGAGAGTGGTTTAGCGGGGTATGGGAACAGCCTTGTGGCGTATACCCAATCAGCCCCATATCACCGCGGCTATTGGTAGCTAATATTCTGCTGGACTCGAGTCGACGATGACGATCGACGTCGATCGATGTCGATCGATTGGTTAGTCGACGTTTTTTGGAACGGTATTCGTCGATCAATCAATCGACGAATCGATGCCATCGATCGACAGGAAAAAATATAGGTGTTATACAATAATGATTTACTCACTGTTGCGCGCTACGTAAGTCTACTATCTGAACTAACAAACAAATAAACAACGTTTTATTTCTGTCACTTAGGTGTTTACCAGGTCTGGTGACTTACTCGTAAGTAGTAAGTAATATTACCTGCACCAGAAAGCCTAAATACAGGTTTTGTAACGTTCGAACATCTTGTAATCAGACCTGCTCGACTAAAATGTATAGCACAACAGATTTTTTTTTCACGATTCCAAAGTTGATCCTATGGTCATAAGTTTTTTTGTTTTCTAGTTTGATAAAAATCTTATGCAATATCAATATTACTTTATGCAACACTCCATAAACTTTATAACATATATTTATTATTCCATTAAAACTCACAGTAATCATAATAACTGGCTTCAGACGAATTAATATTCCTTCGTCAAAAAGTTTTTGGAAAATAGCATCTTTCTCCACAACCAAAATGTATTTTGCTGTAGACCTAAACTCTTTTATACCCTCAATATCTTGAGGAACAAGGACCCCTAAAACGTTTAAAAATAATAATGATTACTATGGTTTCACTTTTTAACAATAAGAATTCAGTAACAGTTGAAATAAGGAAAAACTCTTTGCTAGATCACAATGATATCACCCGCGCAGGAGGAGTCTTCATTTGACTGCCATGACAGATTTTTTACACACAACGATGTAGCAGGGATGGTAAGTGATGGTTAAGCCTAAAATGGAAGCGAGCTTCACCTAGACTTCTCAACTGAAGAACGATACACAACAATGTTGTAAACATTGCGTAACATTGTGTTGTAAACATTATAGCGACAACCTTAGGTGAGATTAGTACCTAGAGTAGTACCTAGCCCCGCCACCAACCAAACCAATCAGAATTAATGAATGAATGAAAATTTTTATTTACAACTTTTACAAGAAAACTTTTGCCCGCTTGGGGAATTGAACCTCGGGCCTACAGATCTCATGCACAAGACCACTAAGGCATCTGTGTAAAAATCCTTGCTTGTAAAAATCACATCTGTGGTTAAAGAATTTTTACAAGCAACAGGTTTATAAGTAACCAGTAACAATATTATGACTGCTAAATTCTATATTTGTAGCAGTTTTCAAAAAGATTAAAAAGATAATCCGTGCTTACATAGGTTGTTAATAATTGTACAAAAAAATTTACAAAAATCAGAAGTTTCGTATAACTTTCTTACCACCAGATGCTGTACAGTCTAAGATATTTCCATTTGCGTAATGCATAGTCAGAGTACCGGCAATTAAGCCTTTGGCTGTGGCAAGAATCCCCAAGTACCAAGGTGGGCTTTCAAGAAGGCAACAGACATCCCTCACCGCCATATCTAAATTGCTCTGATTACTTAACCGAGATATGTTTTGATAGAAGAGTTCCCTGAAATGAAATCCTTTAGCTACTCAACAATTTATATATACTCAAATCTAACAAAGAAAACTTGATACCTCCTAGTAACTGTTAAGTTTTTTGACAGTAGCTCCTGTATCTTAGTTAGAACGAATATAATGATGTTAAACCTATTCTTATCTTCTTTGCTCGAGTAACAAATTGTTGTCTTCTTGGCGTCATTGAAAGTTTTTAATGTGACACTGTAATACCATCCACTCATAAACATTTTCACTAAACTACCAAAAGTATTTTATTAATTTTAGAACATGTTAAATAAATAAATAAATATGACTGTATTATTAAATCATTAAAACCAGTTGATCAGCAGTAGAGGTAGTAACACAAACCGGTCCAAATCATAAAAACAATTGCTCCAAAGTCTTTGATTCCTTATGATCAGTTTAGGAGTATCGCCAGTATCCGCCGTTTTATTGATATTGATTAACAAGTCTTCAATTTTTTTCATTATAGCCTTTCTTCTCTCATTTGTTGTTGGCAGTAGTGGAGTTGTTACTAAAAACATTATGATTATTTTAAAAAAAATATTCTAATTAAATTTACCCTACTTATTGTATTAAAACACAAACCTTTTGAACCTTGTTGTAAAATACTCTGCACTTCCTCAAATTTTAATTTTCTTTCCGGCAAAATAACTGGCCCATCTTTGCCAACATCTCCATTTTGTGCAATATTTCGGTAAAACAATTTATCAATAGCAGCTACTAATTTCGGATCTTGCCTAAATGTCGATATGGTTTCAGTCGTTAAATCTCTTCTTAAATGCGCGAAGTCCTTATTCATCAAATCCATTATACCTGAATACCTTTCAATACATAGAACTTTAATTAACAAACAAAATCGCCTATTTTAGTGAAAGGATCTTCAAGCAGAAGAGGTGATGATCCTTACCTACCTAGTGGCGAGATGTTTATCGACCGCAAACAATAACAGCACTACAAAACAGAGCTCGTAAAAGGGCCACGAGACAATAGGGCAGATCCTCGACTGTTTTTATGGCGAAGTCGAGCGAACAAGCACAGGACAAAATCATCGTCGGTGGCACATGCTCACATACTAAAAAAATGACACAATAGATATTATCGGGAGATAGAGCGAGCCAGGCGTCTCGAAGAGCAGATGACACGGCGTGACGACCTCACAAAGGGCGTGAAATGACGTCATAATAGCCTCGAATTATCGCTCCCTCTTGTCTCAAGGCAAATATTTAACAACAGCCTCGTTTTTGTCCTCGTTCTGCGGCAGAAAATCATAAATTACGAGCAACCGGCAGACAAATGATGTGCACCGTTACCGCATCGCTTTGTCACAGGTGACATATTGCAAGGAGCTGATGTTTATATCTTATTATAAAACGGTTAAGTTACGATCGTTTAGCCACGACATATCTATCCCAGGAGCTACCGCAAGCAATTCTATGAAATGAAACAACAAAACAACATTAATATTTATTGGAATTCACCCAAACTTATTTTAAGAGAGGTATTAATTTAGCAATTAAAACAGAAAATTGATAACCGTTTTAGCAAGATTAACATCGAGAGAGATAAATTGCTAGAGCAGCCATTACTGTACATATGCAATTTCTTTTTTGACAACTAATAATTTTTTCCTATAAGGTGTATTTCGTGCCTTTATACTGTCTTGCTGCTTTGATTACGCAATTATTGAGGTGTGAGAAAATCACCCTTTCTTGGCACCACTCAACATGTTCCCAGTACCGCGTCGGCACCCTAAAGCGCGTCGATAGCATCGCAGTGCGACAGCCCGCACAAATACCATACAAATTGTTCGATGGCTCCTTAAATCAATTGTTGCAATTATTCGGCGAACCCTTTCGCGGGTCCGCGACCGCGGGGAGGTGAGAAAGCACTTATCTATCGGCTCGATCGCGAGATGAACGACCCAACTCTTTGACGTTGGTGTGAAGCAACAATCCGCTGTTGGGAGGTCGCTGCGGGACTTTATGAATTCGCCACCGTTTTTTGTCGCCATCTAGTAGATAGATGTTATCTTGTCGATAAGAATAACCGTTGTTATGATTTACAACTCTGGTAAGTACTTAAATTCTTTTTTCCCCAAATCGTAAAACACAAGGTTAGGGTTTATGGACGGTTATAGTGGTATGGATCCGTTGAATTTAGCATCAGTTCTTGCGAACTATATGCCTGTTTCGAACCAATCGATGCTATCTTATTTATGGCTAGTGGAGGAGTTAGGAGCGTCGATGATGCTGTGTACTCGGCACTGACCTTCTAATCGACAGAAGTTCGATCCTGCCGTGTAGCAATGTGTTTTTCGAATTTCATATGTACATTTGTCCGACGCTCCTAGGTTAAAGAAAACATAGTGAGGCAACCTGCATACATCTAGGAAGAAGTTCAAAGGTCGACCAATCCGCACTGGGCCAGCGTGGTTGACTAAGGCCTAACACCCTAACTTGGGTAAGCTCGAACACCTCGGTATATGAGCTATGGTAATGATGACTAGAAGTTAATAACTTTATCACAGTGGTATGATGAATCCATCGATAGATTAACGTCATGTCAAAGCGCTGGGTGCTTGTTTCCCACAAATCGGTGCTCTCTTGTGGTCAGTGGAGCGGCAATCGGGCAGTAGTTATATAAATATGAAACATTATTATTCGGCGCTATGAGTGAGTGCGGCGAGCCGCGGGGCGCCGCCCCACAATGAGCCACCATTGCGTTATCACGATGGACCGATACTTTGCCGCCTAATTGAATGCTCAAACGTTATTTCAATACTTTGTTATTGAATTCCGATTCGGTATAAATTGTATTGGGAAATACTTTCTTCGAACGAGCGATGTTATCGACACTCTTATGCATGAACGATCGATAAAAATACAAAAACTAAAGAATTTAATCCTAACCTTATGAGGTCATTCTCAATACACAAAACTTTACTTAGCTAGTCAATATAATGTGTTATTTTCCCATTTTTTTCAACAGTATTGGAAAATAGATCGAGTGATTTGCCCAGTGCTTACCCGTGGTACTGCCGTTGGTCCTACTGGTAGTACTACGGGACTTTTTTTTGCCCGTGGTAGGTATTCATTCACGTGCCCGTACTACGGTACGGTATGTAGGTGATAAATTTACCTATTTTAAACTATGATCGATCGAAAAACTTTGCAGAATATTAAGTTTTATCTATCTTCTATCTATTTATATAAATAAAAATGTATTGCTAAGCGCAAAACTTGACAACGATTGGACCGAACACATAAAAGATGATTAGGGAGAGAAAAAACAAAAATTGCGTTTTCCCATACAAATCACAGAGTAAATAACTTTTAACAAAACGAAGTCTGTCCGGCATACATTTCCAATAAAACATTTTTTTGAGTTCCATATTGTCATTTGTTTCTCCGTTAGAGTGTCAGTATGTTTTCCGGTTCCTAGAGCTTGTGTGTCGAAGTTTTTGAAATCGAACTACATTCATCAGTGGTTAAAAATGCATCTTAATATTAGCAATACTTTATATGAAACAGCAAAATGTTATTATGACTTCAGCCCCTCAAGCCTGGCTGCATCTTTGCTGCTGCCATCTTTAAATTTAATAAGGAACGTTAAACTCAGCTTGAAAATTATCTTACTTACCAAAATTCAATTAAATAACAGACTTATAACTGATAAGGATAATTGAAACATTTATTCCCTTCTAAGGGCCCACATTCCCACATAAGTGATACTTGCATGCCGTAACTGTTTCTCACATTCGAGTGGCTACTCGCCGCATTGTCCGCGAAACAAAACCAACAATCGCAAGTAGTTGGAATACGTCCGCATATGAGCCTGATTGTTCTCCGAGAGGTTTACACTGTTATTAGATTCGTATAATAATTCCTTTGAAATAATGATTCCTGTTCTCGAAGTGGTTTAAGCTTTACGACTACATTTGCACTTTATTATAAAAGCTTTGGTTGTAATCGTTAGTTTTAAAATAATGAAATACATATGCGGCCTTATTAATAAAAATTTTACTCCTTGGATCATCCTCGGATTAGTTACTCAGTGTTTTGTCTTGTTTTGACATATGACAGCCGACACGTGCGGAAACAAGACAAAACACGGAGTAGGTAATCCGAGGATGATCCAAGGAGTAAATTTTTTATTAATAAGGCCGATAAAGTAAATAGGAATCATGACAATTTTAAGTCCGTCTGGCGACTTCTTAGTCACGAGACGGACTAAAAATTGAACGTCTATTTTTTCTTTTTTACGTAATCAACAACTTTCGACGATGCATTGATTTGACATCAATAATGACGTCACGAATAAGTTAATGTTCATTTTGTGACGTAAATTACCCACACTCTTTAACTTTAATTCAATTTATGAATATTATTTGCCGTACTGGCCTAAAGACCCATAATACTATTTTTCTTATTAATATCAATCAGACGGACAAAATTGTTTTTTTACTTTTCAAATCCACTCATCATGCCTATTACCTATGTTTTCTAATTAGAATTTCAAATATTGTTAGACATAAATTTTTAAGCTACTTCGTATTGCGAAATTAGTTTGATTTTGTGGAATTGTTAAATAGAACACAATTACTTAGATAAAAAATTAAAATCGAAAGATGAAGTATTCTATATTCGAAGTGTTTAAATTATTGTTAATCCCAAAATTAGAATCAACTGAACCGCCTAAAACCAAAAGCTAATACAGTAGCCCCTCCTGGCACTGAAGAGGCGTCCCGCCGAGCCACAATATTGCAACGTTCCATTCCCACAGCGCTTGGGACTGCTCGGGACGAGAGACATTTGCATATACACAATACAACTGTCATACATTAAACGCAGTAATTACGCGGTGAATTAGATTTATAGCCGAAAAACAATGGCACTTCAAAACTTGAACCCTTTGGACAATTTAAAAGAATAGCTGCGAAGCGCGTCGCTCATTTAGGGGGTAATTAATATAGCAGTTCTCATAATTTCTACAATTAAAAGAGCTCTTTATGAGCTCACAAAAAAATAAACAATTGATTGACCTTTTTATTGGGTGTACTTTTTTGTTTCTTATATTATTGAATCGAACTCAGGGTCATTCAACTCATCTTTTGCCTACATTTTTCGGTTTTTTTTTCAGATAAAGCATATAAAAGATTTGTTTCCTTAACCATTTTAAAATTTATTCGAAACTGATCACCTATTGTACTTACATAAAGGTGATTGTATATTTGTTATAATTATATATTATAAGGAAGCCTTCCGTATCCCGGAGATAAAAAATTAAAAATGATATATTAAATTAAATATTTTAATTAAAATCTATAACTGACATGAACATCCGGCGCATTAAAGTTATAAAAACTGACTCGAAATAATGCGTTTTTATTCTGTTCTTGCGAATCTGGTACAATGTAATGACACTTAATACTTGTAGTCGATGCAAACATAGCATCTTATATAACCGGCACTTTGCCTTTTAATTTTTTTACAATCATTTTATAATCGTAAAACAATGTATTTATTAAGGAGGCGCGTTAACTGAGAACTATTAACAACAGGCCTTACAAAGACACTCTCAAAGTAATTTACGTTTGTCGCGATTATGACATTTTTATTATTCTTATTAAGTTTAGTGTATGTTTATGAACTGCCTCCGTGGTCTAGTGGTTAAGACCGCCTAGTTCTTATCTGGAGGTACGAGGTTTGAATACCAGTTAATGCAGTAATAGCAATGTTAATGTGGCATCTAAACAAATCCCATACAGGTTTAGATGCTTTTGTAATATGTATTACGAAAATATGGCTTTGTTATGTAGATAGATAGATACTAAATAAATAGATAAAAAATTATATTGTCGTGTTTCGATTATTACAAACAAGAAACGGCTATCTTATGGAGGACAAATAAAACACGGCTGTATTCTTGAGGAATCTGAGGAATCCAAACGAAGTTCATTTCAAACTTCGTTTGGATTCCTCAGATTCCTCAACTTTCGGCCTTATCGTCACTTACCATCAAGTAAGATGAAGGTCAAAACGTCTCTGCCTTATTAAGAAAAACCTTTTTAGTTTAAAATTTTAAATTCAATAGCCTCTACAGGTGTTGACTGACAAGAGTACCTAGACCTAGAGAATATTTATGTTTGTAAAAACTTAAAAAATCCATCAGGTGTTGCACAGAAAGTAGTCATCAATACTTGGAAGAAAGTCGTAACGTTTCTCGTACAACATTTATGACGTGTATCATATTTATTTTATAATATTTACCAATTTCACTAGTTTATCCAGTTGGGTGAAACTTTTGCAATTTTCGCCGGAAAGAAACAAGTGGTTCCTAAAGGAGTTTCCTGTGCCTATCTACGCTCAATCCAAAGTTTTCTATGTCAATCTATAGCTTCTCAATTCAGCGCTTATATTATCAAGCAAAAATCTAAAAATACTAAATGCAAAAAGTTTAATAGTTTAGGAAGTAGATATTTTGTATACTAAACGCAAGAGATTTTGTAAACAAATTGCTCATGAAATAAAATAATAAAATTAAAATAAAATAAATTATTAAAAAAAAAACCCCAGGAAAAATTCATCTAAGTACCTAAAAACAAAGAGCTACAGCAAATTTGTGCCCGAAATAACAAACAGCATAAAATAAAAATAAAACCTAAGTACGAAACAACAAAATTGTACTAAATAGGACCCGTGCGATATCATCACCCAACAGTTTTACTTAGGATAACTGACGAAATAAAATCGGAAATCTGTATCGAAATGTTCGTGTTTGTATGGATACGAATCGCAATCAATTATCGTTTACGTCTTAAGAAGAAACACCAAAGTCGAGAGAATTCAAAAATGTATTGCTATCGCGCTGTGTGTCCGAACAACTGAACCACAGTTTAACAATGTATATTGTTAAACTTGTTGTGACTGAACTGAGCGCGATAGGGACAACTGCAGCGTGTACCGAAAATACCTATGAAAAGTACACAAAGTATACGTTTCGTAGTGCTGTGTTTTCTCCGCAAAAATTTACCTATTTAATTACTTTTTGCGTTAAACATTAAAGCAAGGCTTTATATCTGTGTTTCTGTTTTGCTTTTTCGATATAATCTTGTTCAATTTGTTTGCTAGACGTTTGAATACAACAGAAAATTATGTCGATTTTTTAGGTTTTTAAAGGCTTAAAATCTCTTTTTTTAATAATTAACTTAATAAAAAACGAAAACATAGGAACATGCTTATAGTTGCCATTGATTTTATTAGAAAAAATAGAGCGAATAGTGCCATTATCCAGAAAGGAAACAGGCGACTTCATTTGTATGGATAAAAAATATTTTACAAAAAATAAAAACCGACTTCAAAAACACTGAAAAGTTAAAAATATTATAAGAATAGGTACAGACAACATCACACTTCTATTTAAGTCGGTGCCAAACGATGATCTCCTAGAAAGTCTCAAAATTTGTGACCTTGAGACCATCCCAGGAGTATACTCTATCGAATACAAAAAGAAATTTGAAAATCGGTCAACAACTGGCGGCGTAATCGCGTAACATACGAGTATACACAAAACACGTTGGACACACGTAAAAATTTAATGGTTTTTCTCGATTTTTATGGGATCCCATTATCAGATCCTAACTTTAGTGACCATGGAACCATCCTTGGAGTATCCTCTATCGAATACAAAATGAATTATCAAAATCGGTTCATAAACGACGAAGTTATCTGCGAACAAACATAAAAAAAAAACAAAAAAGCATATACTCGTAATTATACGGTCGAATTAAGTAACCTCCTTTTTGCGAAGTCGGTTAAAAAACGGCCTGTACGACTCTCTTACAAACTTCTTTACAAACGTCAAAAATAGTATAGGTAGCAAGACCGTTCAATACATGCACTTATGGTTCAATACCTTGCAGCGTGACGTTTGGGTGAAATAACGAAACAACCGGCGCGCCCTAATCAGTAACTGTCAAAGCAAAGTTACAACCGAACAACCGGCGAAGTTGATGGTTGAAAAACGGTCTGACCCTTATTACTATCAAACTCTTAGATGAAAGGATGATTTATTTGTTGAGACACACCAGCAGTACCTACACAATAAATATTACAAAGGTACCTACATATAAATTCCGAAATGTAAACCTATAATAGGAACGTGCAGCATTCTTTACAAAATGGTCATATTTTTTAAAACAGTCAAAAATATTCAATTTATACTATTATCAGGTAAAAATAAAATAACCCAATACAATTCCATAAACTCCATTAATCTAGATACAATATTATAAATAAAATGAATCAAATAACTAAAAAGAAAAAATTGACCATAACCATTTTGGGGTCATAATCTATTACGTCATCGGTTAGAAAGAGAGAGAAAATGAAAAATTCATGTGAAAAATGGAGACAAAAAAGATATTAAATATTGCTGCAATGCGTTCAATACCTCTAAGCGAGTCAAATAAGTAATATCCGAACAACTACTCGTACACTCCAAGGTAGGTACTGAACACGCCTGTTGTCTTGAATAAAGCAGTTAACATACGAGTATTACCAAAAAAGTATCACCAAAAACTTGATTTCTTTATTTTTAATGTATGTAGCGTTTTTAGAGAAACTGCAAAGTACCAAAAAATATAAATAATCATATCGAAAACCGATACTACTAATTAAGATAAAGTACCTACTAACATGACGATTCTCTTCGTATCCGATAATGAGGCTTTCAACCTCCACACACGACGAAGCTCATCGTGTAATAATGTGGGTAGCCGAGAAGTGATTATTAATAGTTTATTTTCCTGTTCTTACATTCAAAGACAGCAAGGATTGTGATTCCCCAGTGGACCGCATTAGGAAACGTGAACGCAGGTGGCGAAGCAGCTGCGTTCACACACAACTAGGAATTAAATCTAGAAATTTCCACTAATTTATTTACTTATATCGCTGCACATAGATAGCATCGATTGCAACATAGAACCGGCACGAATGCAATGAAAGCTTTATCAAAAAGCACTAAAAACTACAGCTTTCAACTCTCAACAATATATGTTTTACGAGTTAATAAAATGAACACTATACTACTTACCTGGGAAAAAATATAGTTTTAATAGAATCAGAAATTTTGCTATTAACTCAAAATAAAAACAACTTGCAGTTTATACATATGCAAATTTAAAATTGTAAGTAAACTAAATAGAAAGGAATATTTCGCAGTTCCGCCAAAATACATCGTTTATTTTATTTTTAATTCTCACGTTTATGGGGAAGCAAAGGGACAAAAACCCATACAGTGTTAATCTTAGATAGGTATTCTTTCTTTCATTTGGTTCATTCTTTTCAGAGGAAAGCTCAGTAACTAGAAATGTCTGCGTTACCTCTATCTTACTTATTTCTAAAGCTTTGCGGTATATTGCTGTATTTCAGTCTGAAGGGTAAAACAGGCAGTGAAATTAATGGGTACTGTGACTTAACATCTTATATCACAAGTTAGCAACATACATTAGGAGCTACATGTACAGTTTGGCGACTGAAACCCTTACCGTCATGTGGGCAGCCTGCTTGTTACCTAACTTTGTTGTATAAAAAATTGGATTTTATACCATGGGTGTACAAAGTGTACATATCACGCTACAAAATTCCTACTTCTTTTAAATTGTAATTACAATGTGAATATGAACTTTAACGCAATATGTCGTCATTTATTGTCCATTAAACTTCCCATACTTATTACTTTATTTTCTCCCATACTAGGATGGCAAATGAATCCAGTTCGTTCAGTCTTGGTTGTGAGATTTTGTGAAATCTAACCTTTGATCACTGATAAATTTGCTTTAAGAAATAATTATATATCATTTAAATGTTAGATGATCAGTATTTATATCAAACACTAGCTTTGCCATATTATTTCCCGTTTTTGTACCATTTTTAATTGATGCTCAACTCCTATTAGTCGTAACGTGATGTTAAATAGCTTATAACCTTTGTCGATAAATGGACTATCCAACACAAAAATAATTTTTCAATTTGAATCAGCAGTTCCTAAGATTAGCGAATTCAACCAACTGAACAAACAAACAAACAATTTACAAACAGCTTTATACATACATATATTACTAGCTGACCGTATGCAACTTTGTTTGCATTATAACAAAATTGTTCCGTAAGAAAACTTTTCCCTTCAGATTTTTCCCGTAGGAAAATTACCCTATGTCCTTCCCCTGGTCTCGAACTATCCCTATACCAACTTTTATCAAAATTGGTTCAGTAGCTTCGAAGCCTATTCAATACAAACAAACAATCAAATCTTTACTCTTTATAATATTATAGTATAGATAAGTATAGATTACACACTCTTCTTACTTAAAATCTGAGACGATTGTCTTAAATTTGACACTGAAAAGGATTTTTGAAACAGTTGATTTTATTGCCGCTGCAATGACTGAAATCATAAGCAATCGTGATAGATTTTACTCTGCACAATAAATCTCATTGGTACTGGGGGCTACGTGGGGTTTTAGGTAAGAAACGCGCAATACTGGATACAGCCTTGTCAATTTGTCATTTAAAAAGGTATGTGTTCGAGATTTTAATAAGTGTAAATGCTGATTGTCTTCCATTGGACTGAATAACTAACAGTTGGTACTCCAAAAGGTATAAAAAAATTAAATGAATACTGACGCCCACAATTTTTATTTGAACATCAATTGTCCTCCCGTCATCAGTAGAGAGGGAGCATTCCCTCGCACCTCGCGTCAGCTGGTACTCACCCTCCGATGTACCTATTAACTTCAATTGAGCTCGACAAATTTACATGACGTGTGCAGCTATTAAAATAGCGGGATAATTAACGTCAGCAAAATTATAACCTGAGTGATATTATTCAAATACGTAGTAGACAAACAAGTTACACTTAACTACTAAATCATTGATTCTGAGAACAATAGCTTGATAAAATTGTCTATGTTAGAGCTAACTTCAGGCAAATATGTGATCGGTGTATTATATTTATATCTAATACTAGCTTTTCATCGCAGCTTCCCCAAATTTTATTTGTATTTCCAGTGTGAATTCTATATTTTCTCGAAGTAAAAACAATTCAAGCAATAAAGCAAAAGCTTTTACAATAAGCCCTGCTGAAATACGTTAAGCAGTTATTAGTGTGATACTCAAAAAACAAGATGTTAACCCCAATTTACATTTCCAATGGCGAATGTTCAAAGAAGCTTAAACACTTGTTCACTCTTTATTCAAAATAAATAGGTAACAATAATGTACATAAAAACATCGCCCCAGCGGAAGCCCCGTATGGCTTTATATGTGGCGCGATGAAATTCGCAAAACTCACTCAAACAGATGCTCAGCTCCTATTAGTAGTAGCGTGATGTTATATAGCCTATAGCCTTCCTTGGACTATCCAACACAAAATGATTTTTTCAATTTGAATTAGCGCGTTCAACTAAACAAACAATCAAACGAACTCTTCAGTTTTATAATATTCGTATAGATATTTTAAATATTTCAGTTTACGCTTGAGTCTTTTTTTATAAGTTCCCCTGATTCGCTCTCACTCACATTCAAGATCTTAATATAATAGATCACATAACAGCGATGTTTACACATACTAACCTTTTTTTTCTTCTATAATTAAGCCGAATTTATACATATTAACCACGGACCTGAAAAATGTTGTAGGTCCATGATATTAACAAAGTTTTTTACACCGCCAACTTCATGGCCTCAAAAATGCTCCCGTGCGCGCACCATATGGCCTGGCCTATGCGACTCAAATCGCTATTATATTGCTTTTAATTGATAACAATTTAAATATATTTGGTGATTCACACTTACCGACCTCATTACTATTCATCGAGTCATTATCTTCCTGTTCGCATTTCACCCCAAGATGATATCTTTAGCACGAATGTGTTTTACCTTTTATCGTCACGCCACTCAATTGGAGACCAATCAATGTAGCTTGTTTTTTTAATCGACTGTCTGCTGATATTTACTATAATTAGTACTTACTTAAAAATAAAAAAGTAGGTAAGTATTTGCTTTTCATAGAAATATACATAATATATTTTTTTTAATTTTCCTGATTTTTAAATTCGGAACCAAAGCAACTGCTTATGCAGCAGCTTACATGTTAGAATTTGATATATTTTTTTTTATTTCCGCCACCTGTATTACAAATTACTGAATAACATTAAACTATCATTACTCATGTACATACCTATGACAATGATATTTTCTATTCTTTCAAAGATACAATTTTACTTTTACTTATAATTCCTTAATAGTTATTTTTAACACTATACAAACCTAGATATTTTTTGTTTTATCTTTCATAGCATTTCCAACAGCTTCAGTGTTGCCGTAATGATTAAAAACTTCATACTATGTACCTAAAGGGGAGCATTAAAGAGAAATTATGAGCTATAAAGGCGTTCCATTTAGTGGAGAAATTTTATTATTCAATAAAAGGTTGGTGTAACAAAGGCACATTGGCCGTGTGGTTTCGCCGTCGTAAATCAGGAGCAAGGGACGCTAGAAGGGCCCCCTGAACTGTCAAGGCCACTCTGCGGTCGCTGGGCCGCTGGCGTCTCAAACGTCACCGAAGAACTTACGTAAGAATGTTTCTACGGAGCAAATACAGGTCTACTTGTTGATTGAGGAGTTGCTGATGACCGTCAGCCAACTCAAAAGTGTCTATTTAGCGGGTAAGCGCACTTCAGTTTGCTTCTAACTTTTTAGGGCAGGGCTTCCCTAACTGTGCGTCTTGACGCCCTGGGGCGTCGCGGTATTATCACAAGGGCGTCGTGAAATAGAACAAGTATAGAACAAAAATAAATGTAGAGAATGAGATGAGAATGGCAATTTTTAAACTTAAGCTCCGTTTTGAGAAACTATGCTCAGAAAAGCAAGCACATCTTCTCAAACGATGATCTCCTAGAAAGTGTTAAAATTTGGCTCCGATTTCAATTTAGAAATATTGTCTGTAGCTATTCTTATATATATTAATTTTAACTTTTCAGTGTTTATGAAGTCTGTTTTTACTTTTTGTATTTTTTTTATTAATATCAGTTAAGAGTAAACTAACAAATGATATAAATAGACCTTACAAATTCATTCAAAAGTAAACATAAACGAAATAATGTTAACTATATGAAAAGTGAATTATAATCTACTTTCAGACCTTCACATTGATACAACGTGCAACTTTTAATACGATTGATTGACAATTGATGAAAATATTGGTATTTTATTGGCGTATTTTACACAACCCTGTAAGAAGATGAAACAAAGGAAATACTTTCTGTTAATCAAATATAGGTTTGCAGTCGTAGTGCGTTGATTGTCGACTTAATTTTCTGTCGCTTTATTGATTGTCGCGCATTTGTTTGTCGCAAGTCGCAACATTTAAGCGGACTCGCTTAAATGTTAGACTTCAAGTTAAAATTCTCAGCATAACGCACATTCGTATATGTCAAACTTCACAGAGAACCAATTAAAACTAATTTAAAAACACCCTTAATTATGACGATTGGAACAGTTTAAAATAACAATTGTGAGGTGGTCGCGTGCCGATGCGCCGATAAGGGAGCAATCGACCGACCATATTGCATCCATGTCATTTGCATAATTGCTGAACGGAATGGCGCTACGTCAAACGAAGCTTTTTGAAAGCAAACAACATTTACATTAGGATTATTTTTAAATTCAAATTCACGATGAGAATTTACGATCGAATTTAATGCAGAATTAGTGAGTAGGGAAAATAATGACACCTAATAAAAGATTAATTAATAGTAGTTGTTATTAATTAAGTTGAATATCTCAATAATGTAATTTATATATTACCAAAATTTATACGATTACTTTAAATTTGATAAAATTAAAATTCATTCAAAATATATTTACCTACATCAGATAAGTTACATATATATTATTAATAAGACAATTTAAAATGACATATTATTTATTGAATGTTTATTTATTATTGATTAATTTTGGTATTTAAATTGAATTTTATTTGTTACTAATTAATAGTTAACTTTAAATTTAATAAGATTCTTGACAAAAAATGTAACAATAATAATTTTTAAGTGAGATTTATTGTATCTATGTATTTGTTCCATGTAAAAACGTTTAAATATGTTAACACCTTAAAATGTACAACAATGGAAGCAAGCAAATAAGGAAATAAAAAACTAAAAAGAACATTAATAAAATCGTGATTTCTTCATTTATTAAATACCAAGAAATTTATTATTTCAGAATGGGATCGCTGAATCGAAAAAAAGTGTTCACACGCACACAATATTTCTAAAATACCTATACAACGACATCCCACACTATCGGATTAGGAAAGGCGAGAAAAAATAATCTCAATTTTTTTCCCAATTTTATTTTACTCCTTTATCAGCATCATTAATATATACCAAATTACAGCGTTCTAAAACCTACTAATTCTCTGATATAAGCGTGGACAGACAGACAGACAGACGGACATAGCGAAGCTATAAGGGTTCCTTGTACGGAACCATAAAAAGTATAGATTACAAATGCAAATGGTTTCATTTGTTATCTATAATTTCTAAAGATTCTTTTTGGCTTGTATTTATTAGAATTTTAGAATTTCGTCGCGGTCGGTAAGTCTCGGTGACCCAGTGGTTAAGACGTCAACACAGTATGTTGGAGACGCGGGTTCGAGTCCCTCCCGAGACGAAATTATTTTCTTGTATTTGATTTATTTTCATCATTTTTTGAAATTATTTAACATCCATACTAATATTATAAATGGGAAAGTGTATATGTGTGTCTGTTTGTTTGTCCGTCTTTCACGGCAAAACGGAGCGACGAATTGACGTGATTTTTTAAGTGGAGATATTTGAAGGGATGGAGAGTGACATAGGCTACTTTTGTCTTTTATAACCCCCCACTTCCCTAACATGGGGGGTGGAAGTTTGTATGGAGCATTCCGCAATTTTCAAGGTAGAAAGCTAAAAATTGGTATGTGGACTATTTGTGACTAACAAAAAAATCGAGCATCATTTTTTTTTAATCTGCCCCAACCCAAAAGAAGGGGTGAAATTTTATATGAGACTTTTCGCAGTTTTCAAGGTAGGAAGCTAAAAATCGGTACACAGACTCTTTGTTACCAACGAAAAATACCTGCCTTATTTTTTTTTTTGGAAATCTTCCGTGTTACCCCGAATTTAACGCAAGCAAAGCCGCAGGCAAATGCTAGTTTTTAAATAAAATGCAAAAGCACAAATATAGTAAAATTTGACCTTTGATTCACTCACCAAGCCACTTCCGTCTTAACAACTTGAAGTATTTGCCAAACGGCTTTTCATGTAGTTTTCACCAATAAATAGACGAAGTACTTGATGTGGGTGGTTTACTCATTGGAAATTTGCATAAAGAGTGTGAAGATGATTGTTGGGGACATCCACCGAGCACACAACCAGGACATCGGAAAAAAACATGCCAACCAGAACCTTGACTGGCGTACATCACGTAAACAAAAAGGTTGTATAAAACATACGCTTGTGTGACGGATATATTCCTTTTTTAACATGAAAAATAGCTAAGATATATTAAAATGAGGAAAAGTTGAATGTGTACTGCCTGTCTTCTGTTTTTATCACGTAAGTAATAATCAAGTTCCTCAGTTGCTTACACGTCAAGTTCCTCAGATATTAAGGAGTCGCAAGTGAAGCTCATTTACTACCTTCGGGCTGATCATCACTTACCACCAGGCGAGATGAAGAGGCCAAGAGCTTTCTTGTCATATATAAAAACAACGATAAAATTTGGGTTGAAACTTTGTCTATAACGGATCAAGAGCAAAAGAGAAAGGGGAGAAGTCGCATTTGGTTATAGAGGTCATTAAAATGATGAATATTAGTTTTGCTAAAAAATCGTTATAATTATAAAGTAAAAATATAGTAAAAATTATAAGTATAATTGTTCATCTAAAAAATTATACCAAATTATAATTTTATCGGCTCTACCTTCTATAATTCATACAAAGAATAATGCAATATAACGTCAACTTGTTAAAAAGTATATCATAATATTATAAAACATGAGAAACATTTGTTTTGGTATATTTTAACTTCATTATGTATTTCCCCATTCTGACCTGATAGCAGAACAGTTACAATCGATTTCCCCTAACCAATGACACACGTTCAGGTAATACCTATGTAAATGCTATGAATATTTAGATGCCACTCTTATCTGGGGCAAATACCAACCTTCGTTGTAGTTACCACCACTATTTTGAAATGCTCAGTACTGTTAGTATACCTAAACAATTTACTCCATATTCTGTGGCGTAGCCCATCAATATATTAGGATATACGAGTAAGTATCATTGCGCCAGTATAGTCGAAGTCTTTGGGATATACTGTGATGTGGAAATAAGTTTACTGATATGCAAATCACAAAAAATAAAAGATTTTCCACTGTCAATTTAACGTCAGTTTTAATACAATTAGAATAGAAAACTATACTTTAATCAATTAATCAATCAGCCTATCGCAGTCCACTGCTGGACATAGGCCTCTCCCAACTTGGACCACAACACTCTGTCCTCCGCCTTCCGCATCCAGTCCATCCCTGCTACCTTCCTCAAGTCATCGGTCCACCTAGCTGCAGGACGTCTTGCACTACGTTTTCCGATTCGCGGTCTCTACGAAAAAATATTTATTTAGTGTATTTTAAGAACTTACGGTAAAAACATTACAGAGAAAACGTTAAGGGCGGGACATGTTCAATTTACGCGTTCTGTTTCTGTCAAATGCAATTTCCAATAACAAACATATTTAGCCGTTAAACATTATTTATTTAAGGCTAGTTTTTGATGCATGGTCAACTTTAACCATTCATATCTCATTATGCTGGTATAGAGAGCTGGGAATAATTGTACGATTTATCGGTAGAAACAACCATTTTTTTACATGAAGACGTTGTCAGAATATGTTCATCAGGTACAAAGGTTGATCGATTAGAAAACATTACAGTATAGTAAAATGTAATAATTGATATGTATGGAATATAATGATGTAGTAATCGATAGCTTTATAATAGCAAAAAAATAATATACGAAAACACTTCTTTAACAATGCTTGTTTTATTATTAACTTCCATTACAAAGTTATCTGAAAAACCGTCATTAAATCAAACTAATTATAAACATTCTCACCAGGTAGATAATGAGTTTGAAATGAAAATACCCTTGCTAATGGCAAAAAAGAGACAAAGAGCTTCAGCCGTGCACCTCGAGCTATCCTTGTGCTAAATTCAACGGACTAATTGCTCACACGTATGAGATAAACTCATTAACAAGGATAGACGCGCGATTCCGCTAGCTCTACTGAGCTTATCTGTTTAAGCTCAGGGTATGGTGCATAGAACAGCGATTGTGAACGTTCCCGTCGCCGACTTCTGAATACGCTGTGTAGAGTAACCGCTCTGTCTATGCGTCTCCATAGCTGTATAACCCATTGTACCACTTCTCACGCTTTACCACTACTTCGAATACCTAAAAAAGAATAATCATATATACCAATACTTTATTTGTGTAATCACTCAGTCTCTAATGAATAAAATAATATTAATTCACGTCATCACGTCAAGTACTTTTAACGTTCCTTATAAAAAGCGCGAATCGGTTCTTTATAAACCACTAGAGGAATGGAAATTATTTTAAAGTAATAAAGTTCAAGTAGGATCATAATAATGAATATTCTATTTCATCCATTGGTAATTACAGATTGTAGTTGCTATATTTTATATTGTAATATTCTTTCACAGTACATGTTTTGGCTGACATGCAATTTAATTTTGTTCACTTTGGAGGAAGCACTAAACTACACTCAAATCAAATCATGTGCAAAAATTTTATTTTTACTTATTGACAATTAGTCGTTAATCTATTTTATTAGTGTGTGATATATTTGAAAATATTTGTTTCGAGCAAAAAACCTATAGTTTATTGCTTGGCTCGTCGCTTGCCGCTCATCCCATCACCAAGCCCAAAGTCACTTACGTACAAAGGCCTTTGACGCGCGGGCGGGGCGGCGGGCGGGGCGGGCGGCCCGCATGATCGGGATCGCTACCCATCTGTGGCTCGCTACACTCTGATAGCGCCAAACAAAACACACCCCGAGTAATTAGGGAAAGCCTTTTCCAGATACCGCGAGCACTGCCAGTTTTAGTATGTTATTTCCAACATATTGATATGTTATGTGTGATACCTAAATGAATTATACTATCAATTATTATTTTAGCAGGTATTTAAGCTGATGACAGGCCCTATAATGCAACAAAACTCTATACAAATATTAGGTCCTTACATAATGAAATTGGCGTTTTGCCGTACTGGCCACTTTGATCTCAAATATCTCCTCTATGGTTGGGAATTCCAAATTCAAATTTATACAACTATTTACTCATGTATTTGTGTTTCGAAAATTATAATTCACTTGTTTTTTCCTCAATTGTTTTGGACTTTTCAATCAATTGTTTTGTTTTCAACTTTTTTGGAGTCAATTTTCGCTTGGGGCATGGTTTGGCTGGTTCGGCAGGGTTCAGCCATTGCGATGAGCGAATTCCTAACAATAGAGGAGATATTTGAGATCAAAGTGGCCAGTACGGCAAAACGCCAATTTCATATGTAAGGACCTAATATTTATCTTATGCCCAAGTTCTTAACATCGCGTTTATTATTGACGGATGCTGACGCCGACGCACGACGTGGCTTTTTGATTTTTGTGACAGTTACATTTTCCAATTTTAATAGGTAAATTACACATATCACCATCGTTTTGTATCAAACTCAAACTCAAAAATCTTTATTCAATATAGACCTTTACAGGCACTTATTGACGTCAACAAATTACAAGACTCTATTTAACCAATAAATTGTATACAGGACTATTCTGTTGGAAAGTTCTGACTTAGAAAATGAAACCGTGTCGGGGTACCTATGTGAGCCTTCCAGTCGAACGTAGCCAAACCACTGACAGTGTTTTTATTCACTGTCCTCCCATTCCCTGTTAGAGGGCCTAGGCAATTCTCCGAACATAGCTAAGAATACCTTTTTACCTCACAAAGTCCGCAGCCAAGGAATGTGTGTATTGCGTACTGTGCATGAAAAGAAAGTATGCATGCTTTGCCAGTTAAAGCATTATTTCGCAAACTTCACATAAATTTCATATTTTAAACATAATGATTTGGCAGGTTTTTCTATACAAGATAATTTTCTGATACAGCATGAAAAATCAGCCCTAGGTGGTATCAAAACATTAAAGGTGTGTGTGACATGACGCGCATAATGATGTAAGTAATATTAAGATAAACAGTGACAAATGATAAGTGTATCCAAAGGTTAAAGGTTATAAAAATCAACACATTTCGATATAAATGATAAAAAAGTCAAATGTCAAGTCAATAACACAGCCTAAGTTTTACCGTCGCGACTACCTGGGCAGAAAAATCGACCCTATAAGGCGAGCATAAATCTTGTTGATGAAAATAACAATAATATTCATAGGTCTATAATCCAATTTCATAAAATGCTCATTTCCTATACTTACACTTTTTACCAACTTGATCGGATTTGCAAATGGTCATATTCGTCTGATTATTTTTACTTTATTTATTGAACAAATAATTATATAGCTGGTGGAAAAAAAGGACTATGGTTGGAGAAAAAGTATATTTAATATTGATGTAAGCAAATTTTACTGAAAGGAAACATTTCTTAATTTTCAAAAATAATTAAAACTGTTTTGAGAGTTGGAAATTAAACGTCGTTGATGAATATTCAACACTTTATTGTCTTTCACACGGCCGGCACTTTTTTAACACTTAGCGTTATCCTAATTATGCTCCACTTAACACAACCGTTCGCTATTGAAGCTCAAATCGGAATCAGCCTTCTCGGCGGTCGTATTCTTTTCGTTTTCTCACGAACGCGTTTCGAGACTTGATTCGTCGAATGACTAGCCGAGTGAAGGAACGAAATGCATACGGCCGCCCAAGTACTATTACAGTTCTTATTAACAATTAAATGTATATATTCATTTAAAAACTATTTCTAAATTAATATAAAATAATAAGTATAATTTATTTAAGTCGGTATCGTTCATTAGTTAGCACTAATAGAATTAACAGTTTACAACTCGGCCATTCTGTTATATCACGAGTCCTCTCGTCGTAGTTTTATGCGTAGGTTTTTAAATTATACATATACATACAACGCCGGAAAAAGAGAACTGAGAAAAATACACAAATTTAAACCGATAAATCTACATTAATGTTAGTTAAATTTTTTTTTTTTTTGAAACAAGAAAATAATTACGCAGTTTGTCACGAGAAAAAAAATAATCGTAATAATTAACATGGTTTCGTAAATTACGTTGTGAAACCAATTTCTTTTACATTTTTAAATGTTATACAGAGTATTTCAAGAATTTATTAACCATAATTAACATATTATCTCTTCGATCTAGGGTGTATTATTACCCTCCATGCAAAAGTTAATCGTGAATCATTTTTATACATAAATCTATCACATAAGTAAACACGTAATTTTGTAAATAATATACCCCACAATCCAATGATATAAGCTAATCAATTAGACGATATACTTAATAGGTATTATTAAGCATATAATCAACAATTAAGTCAGCTCATAGCATGGCTTGGTGACCGGGCAGTATGTACACCCTGAATATCATGTACACACGTCATCTTAAGCACAACGTGTGCTGAACATCGAGATCGGTGTGCACACCCTGAATATCATGTACACACATCCGATAAGCACACCCTGAATTTCATGTGCTTAACATCGAGATTCATTACGAATTATTAATTAATCATTTATCTTTACTACTAGCTTCACTGTCTATGTCACTTGCTTTACCATCTGATAAGTCATCGCTATCATCGTAGGGACTTTGAAAATTTAGCCAAGGATGTAATTTATCGATTGCAACAATAGCTACATTACGCCTACCACCTGTCCTAGTCAGCGGAGTATCCTCGACAACATACCTATCATTCGGTAACACTTTCTTAATACGATATGGTCCGCGATATTTAGACTCTAACTTTCTAGATTGACCATTTTGACTCGGAATAGCCCTAAGTACTCTCACAAGGTCTCCAACCTGGAAATATTTAGTACGTTTGGAAGCGTCATAACGCTGCTTGTCTTTGCTTTGTTGAGTCTCAATCAGCTGCTTTGCGTCATCTCTTATTTGTTGTAAATTAGAATCTATTAACCCACTTCCTATATCATCAATGACATCATTTAAGATCCCTTCGGATGGATTTGTAACTTTTCGACCAAAAAGTAATTCTGTAGGAGTTTTCTTCGTGGTCGCATGTGCTGTAGTGTTAATTCCAAGTTGAACATCAGGTAAGTATTCGTCCCAGATATTAATGGGCTTGTCGTGAGTCATCGAGCTGAGCGATGCTAGTATCGTGCGGTTGTACCGCTCGACTTGCCCGTTCGCCCTAGGAGTGGCAACAGCATTAAGAACATGCTTTATCCCGTGGGATTTTATAAAATCCTTAAACGTTTTTCCGGTAAAGCTTGTTCCTTGATCGGTGATCAATCTAGACGGGGTTCCGAAATAACTAATATGGTCCTTAAAAATTCAACACTAGTAGAGGATTTCGTATTGGGGACGGCTGTCAAATTAACGTACTTCGTAAAAGAATCAACTATCACCAATATGTACATGTTTCTGCGCTTACTTTTGTTAAACGGACCCAAATGGTCTGCGTGCACAGTGTGGAAAGGCACATCAATTTTTGGGATCGGATGTAATTCACCCACCTTAGATCCTCCAGGAGCCTTGTGATGTGCGCATTCCAAACACGCACTTACATATTTCTTTACGAATTTGCGCATTTTGGGGAACCAGTAGTTAGTCTTCATGCGGTCCAAAGTCTTCTCAAAACCAAAGTGGCCAATACCATCGTGATTAGCTTTTAGTATTTGCCACCTTGCTCCTTTTGGCACCACCCATCTCAATGTATCTGACCCTACAATACGATTAACTCGACCATTTTTTAATTTATAGTTCTTGATGATCTCCATTACTTTTCAGACCCTGGGTCTGAAAGCACTCTTTTTATGTGTTTTATTTCTTCGTCATCATCTTGTACGGTTGCGATCCAGTCCTCAGAATTCACCGGTAGAATTTCAAGAACACGATTTTCTGGGGTCGTGTCAGGTATAGCATGTCTGCTTAACGCAACGACATGTTTCATGCTGTCCCCCGGTTTGTGTTCAATGGTACAATCGAACTCCTGAAATTGTATCCACCAGCGGGCAATTCTGGGAACAAGGTCGCGTTTCGTGAGGGTTGTACGCAGCGCGTTACAATCCGTAACAATTTTAAATGGGATGCCCAACAAATAAACTCTAAATTTATTTAATGATGCTATCACGGCCAGAGTCTCCAGCTCGAACGAGTGCAGTTTTTGTTCGTCAGCGTTTGTCTGGCGACTTTAATACGCTACGGGTTGTAACACACTGGAGTCATTCTTTTGCAGTAGAATACCGGCAATGCCCAGTTTGCTCGCATCAGTATGTAACTGGGTTTCCGCTTTGTGGTTGTACAAGGCAAGTACTGGTCTCTGGACAAGTTTACTTTTTAAAGTATCGAATGAGTCCTGTTCTTCTAGTCCCCATCGCCAATTAGCATCCTTTTTAAGTAGCGATGTCAGTGGTGTTGCTAAAATAGCGAAACCTTTAATAAAACGGCGAAAGAAGCTAGCTAAGCCAATGAATCTCCTTACGTCGTGTTGATTTTGAGGTGTTGGAAACTGTGAAACAGCATCGGTTTTGAGTGATCCGGGTCTAATGCCATCGGACCCTATTTCGAAGCCTAAATAGTCGATTTTGTCAAAGAAGAATTTGCATTTACTTAACTTCAAAGTAAGTCCTCCTTCCTTCAATAGACACAGAACTTCATCTAAGCGTGACAGACCTTCTTCGAATGACTTTGCAGGTATCAAAATATCGTCCATGTAGACTAGGGCGTATTTCACCCGGGCCTTATTGAGTATCTTGTTAATGGCACGTTGGAACACCGATGGCGCATTAACAAGGCCAAACGGCATCCGGTTATACTCATATTGGCCATCGGGTGTAACGAAGGCGGTCTTGTCTCGAGATCCTTCTGCTATTGGGATTTGGTAATATCCCGAGGCCAAGTCCAAAGTAATAAACAGATTGTTTCCTGCCAAAAGATCAAGCTGATCTTCTATGCGTGGAATCGGATAATGTTCTTTAACAGTTTTGTGGTTGAGCGCCCTAAAATCCACACATAGCCGCTTTTCGCCTGTCTTTTTGTGAACTAGAACGATTGGACTGGCATATGGAGAAGAAGATTCTCGAACAATACCGCAATCTACCATTTCCTGAACCATGTCTCGAACAAGTTGCCTGTCAGCTTGAGAAAGTCTATAGGGTCTATAGACAACTGGTTCGTTATCTTTTAAATTTATTACCATCTCGGCTACTGTTGTGAATCCCAAATCTTGCAAATTAGAAGAGAAGCATTCTTTATATTTATTAAGCAGATTGTTGAGCTCAATCTTTTGCTGCGCGGTAATTTCACCGCATTTAAATGCCTCATCTTCTGCAATGCCTACATTTGAAATGGAAACAACTTCTTCATTCTCAACAGCAAGTGACCGCGCACGGGTTATTATCGTTTTTCCCGGAATTTTTAGTTCAGAATCGCAAAGGTTTTGAATAAGTAATGTGCCTTTTCCATTAATCAATTCGTATTCTCCCGGCAATAAAAAATGTTTCCTATTAATTGGCCCCCTAACTGTACCATGTACATAAATTTTCCCTGTATAATTTGTGTCAGAATGTACGTCGATTGCTGACAGACCTTCAGGATGCAGAGTGACTTCGTTAGTTGAAGTTAGTGGAATTTTTAAATCATTTGGCTGAATTTTGCTACGCTTTATAATTAAATCTGTAGAAGTTTTTATTATTTCAATGGTCGGACGTTCAGTATACGTGTGACCAACAAGAATTGGATGACTTATCATATGGTCGTCTACAATCAGCACTTTAACATTATCTTCAACGACACCTTGAACGTCTATAGTGATGTTAGCCGCTCCCACTGGGCAATATGGAACATTACCCAGACCCTTCAGAACAGGTGAATTAACGGCCTTCCAAACGACATTCAGTTTCTCTGCATCGCTCCGACGCATTAAAGTACAATCACTCCCTAAATCAATGTGCGACATGATGGTGCTACCATTTATTTTGATGGGGATTTTATATTTAGCATTGACATGTTCATTTACGTTGACTTCCATGACCGATTTAGTAGCGTCGCTTATCTTTGTAGGTTGAGTGTCGGATTTATTTACGGATTTTGGACAGTTACCAGCTGTATGCCCCCTCCATCTACAATTAGTGCATTTAAGGGCAGGTTTAGGACAGCGATAAAACATATGACCCCGTTCTTTGCAATTATAACAGGTAACTTTACTAGTATCATAACTGATGTCTAATTTGACCGTTTTCCCTGCGTCTGAAGAGCCTGAATTATGAGTCGCCTTCCTATACCGGGTATCCAAGTCTCTGCTTTGGCCCACTTTTACAGTCTTAAAAAATTGCAACAATTGTTCCGGTTCGGAAAGCTGAGCCGCTTGCGCACTAAGCCTAATCCCACGATCCTCGATGCCGAAAATTATGCAGTCGACTGCATTTTTGCCGAAAATGCTGCATCTGTTCAAAAGATTCAATTTTGAGAAATAATAAACCTCCAAAGGCTCTCCAAACTTAACTTTCTTATTCAGCATTTCGGTCAGCAGCTCTGCATAATTTTCTCTCGAAAGAAAGGATTCCATCAGTTTAGTTTTCCACTCATCCCATGAGAAAAGAACAGAAGGCAGACCCTGGTACCAAGTTTTCGCAACACCACAAAGTTTTGGCAAAGAATAATGTATAATTTGTTTATCGCTCCAGTTATATATTTGAGCACATTCTTCAACCTTGTGTATCCAAGAATCTACCGTCTGCTCCTTCGACATGGGATCAAAATCTGGAATTACGTTCATTACAGGAAACTTATCTTTATCATGATTACCCTTGTAATCTTTCATAACATCTAACAGTTTTTCAAACAAGGCAACGCTAACAGTATCTGATGGGGATTCTCGCCTCGATGATCGTCTATCAGGCGTAATAAGAGCACGCTTCCGCCCTGGCTCCTTCGAACCAAGGTCACCACGTTCAGGAGAATAATCAGCACGAGTTCGCTTACGTGACTGCCTCTTCTCTGGTCTGGATATTATTGGCGATCGGGATCGGCTCCGCTGTCCAGATCGAGATGTGGTCCCCTTGTATCTCTCCACTGGCCGGTTCTGGTGACGGCTTCGACTGCTCAATCGAGTTTCATCATTCCGGTCCTTATGCCATTCATCATTGTTATTTGACATCTGAAACTCATAAGTTTGTATTAGTAGGTTGAATTTAATTTAATTTAGTTTAGTTTAGTTTGGTTTGGTTTAGTTTAGTTTATTTGACTTAAGATAAAATGTAACAGATTAGGGAACGAGAAAGAAAACAAATAATTTTAAAAAAAACTAATCACAGTTTCCCGGGAGGAAGTTAATTGTGATTTAAGTTAATTTATCGTGCTAACCTGTAGTTAAGGAGAGATTTATGTGAATACTAAGTATAAAAGAATAAAGTCGATTATTGTAATAATCTAAGGAATAATTTTTTTTTTTTTTATCTTAAACCTTACCAAATTTTAACAATTTTGGTAAGAAAATACACTACAGTACTTAATGGGAATCGAGAATGTTACGATTACAAACCACAAATAAGGTGTGAGGAATGCTTGTTTCTAAAAGAACATTTATATTAAACTAAAACTATTAAACAAGAATAAGTAGACCGAATAAAAGATGACGTTAAGAAAACTAACTCATTTCGAACATAATAAAACAAGTTGCATACGTTTAATTATCATTTACATAACAAAGAAAGAAGGACAAAATTAAAATCACGTGCTTTGGGACAAAAGGAAAAAAAATATAGCACGTGACGGGAGAAATATAATACAGTTACATACTCGTAGTTATCGAAATCAAACTGGTCAGAAGAATACAAGAGAAAGAGGAAAGAAAAAAAAACCACGTGGCATTAACTATCATTTAATACCTAGGAACCCAGATATTTATTAAATATGACGGAACGATTGAAAGAGAAAAGAAAAAAAAAACACGTGCTAAAGGGAAAAGGTGTAATAGCACTTGGCGAAATCTTTGAAGTTTCGAAATCATATTTTGTTATATGCGGGAAGAAAACGTGCCTTTATCGCTCCTGCGAAGCCACAAAGCCGCGCCCTCACGTCGATATGAATTATTACTACATAAAGGCCAACTTTCCTTTTTCTCCCGTGATACGAAATGCACTATTTAATAAATGGATTGGTTAGTACTTACGTTTTAAATCGGTGGACGTCTGGTGGTGCCCCAAGTAGACTCCACCACGTCGGCGTTTCACCGACTTGTATTGCTGAATTTTATTTGACTACCAACTCATAGAAAGGATTGTGGCTTACCCCGATTCCCGTTGTCTCCTCCGTAGCCGGTGGACTTCCTGAGCTAGCTCGAAGGAAGTCGCGGCTCCTGAAGTTCTGCAGTGGATCCACCGGTGGAGACCGGAGCACTACAAAGGCCTATTAGGCCACCACGACTACACACGCGAATTTGACTGCACAACACAAAGCGGGCTTTCGCACCCCGATATTAGGTGCGCCGCGCAAATCACTATTTGCTTGAATATTGTGTATTATATTTTATGGATGCCCGGACATCATCCTAACCACAAATTATGACATTTCGACTCGACTCAACTGACATATCACATGCGGCCGGCCGCCAAAAAAGCTGTCACTGCACAGACTAGAATGCAGTGCCGCCACTCGCTCTTCCTCGAGCGTGAACAACGTCGGTATAAAATCTCCAAGATTTTATGAATCCCACTTCTGAGATTTTGAGAGTTGGAAATTAAACGTCGTTGATGAATATTCAACACTTTATTGTCTTTCACACGGCCGGCACTTTTTTAACACTTAGCGTTATCCTAATTATGCTCCACTTAACACAACCGTTCGCTATTGAAGCTCAAATCGGAATCAGCCTTCTCGGCGGTCGTATTCTTTTCGTTTTCTCACGAACGCGTTTCGAGACTTGATTCGTCGAATGACTAGCCGAGTGAAGGAACGAAATGCATACGGCCGCCCAAGTACTATTACAGTTCTTATTAACAATTAAATGTATATATTCATTTAAAAACTATTTCTAAATTAATATAAAATAATAAGTATAATTTATTTAAGTCGGTATCGTTCATTAGTTAGCACTAATAGAATTAACAGTTTACAACTGCATTTAAAGATTTTTGAAAAATCACCTGCTTGAGCCGGGAATCGAATCGGTGAAATGTGAAAAAAACATGCTGTATTTTACGATATCAACTGAAAGAGTCATTCATAAGGATCAATTTCTTATAAACAAAGTATCTAAAATTAAAGAAAAACCAAGAATTTTTTTTATTGTAAAGCCCATTCATAGAATAGTTGAACTAATATTTTTTTTAAATATTCAATCAATTCGATATAAAAGGCGACAAGTAGCGAATTTAGTCGAAGAATAGATAGATAGATAGATACACTTTTCTTTGCACACTACAACACATAAATAAATACAACAGACAAAAACAAAATTATCGCAATACAACAATACATACAATGGAACAATGTATAAAATATGCATTTTCAAACGTATTGCAATGTGTTGTACGACCGAATACGTCTGTGCATACGTGAAAATGGGTCTCATTTTATACGTTAAGTATATACATATCATAAGTTAAGTGAACTATTTTCTTTAGATACTGCGTAAGCTTTACAATAAAAAAAAATATTTTTCTTAGTCTTTCTTTAATTTAAGATACTATGTTGTTTAAAAGAAATTGATCCTTATGAATGACTGTTTCGGTTGGTACCATAAAATACCTACAGGATATTTTTGACACATTTCACCGGTTCGATTCTCGGCTCAAACTGGTAATTTTTCAAAAATCTTTAAATGCAGTTTTAATTGTTTTTGAAAATGAAGGAATGTTTCCTTTCAGCAAAATTTGGCATCATCAATATTAAGGGTAATTTTCTTCCAACCACGGTCTTTTTTTTCCACCCTGTATACAGTATGACGTAACAAAAACCCTGTGAACCTTTTTAGGAGCATGTTCGGAATTGATGTATAAAAGATTTGGCGGCATTAAAAATTCGCAATTGTAAAATTTATTTTTTACTATTCCCCCTCTAATATGCTTATTTTATTCACTAAAAACAGTGAATAAAATTCACTTTTAATCACTATTTTGGTGTTTGAATTTAGAACACACCGATATATTGGACTATCATCCTAATGCTGTACAACCTACTTGCACAAATATACTCGATTTTAAATGTCAATTTTCGCTTAAATCTTTCTTTTACTCGTAGTCATGGTATAAGGTATAATATGTAACTCTTGAAAAAAACGGATATATATATACCGAGGGCCATGAATGACTCGCGTCGCTTAGGATTCAATCATCATGAATCATTACCTGCGGTCGTGATTCAGTCATTAGAATCCTTCACTTGATCGTGATTCATCTATGGCCCTCGCTTTAAATCCGTCCTTTATTCACTAGTTGCATAATATACTATTCTAATTCCTCATACATTTTTTATCACAAACTCAGCTATTTGTATGGGTGTTTTCAAAAATAATTTTATAATTTTGAATTTTCAATGACGCCATAATTTTTATATATCGATTCTGAACATGCTCCTAAAAGGGTTCACAGGGTTTTTGTTACACACTGTATATATTATTTGCTTTTATGTACGTATAATATAGATAATGTAATATTGTTGATAACTATTAGGGCTTCCTAGCTCAGTATGTATGTATCATCGCTTGGAATCTGAAGATTAGGTATTTTATTTTTAACCGACTTTCAAAAAGGGTAGGTTCTTAACTCGATGCGTAATTTTTTGTGTATTCTCCGTAATTTATTATCCAATTTTCTAAATTCATTCTTTATTCGCAGGTGTATACACCCGAGATGGTCTCCTTGTCACCAAGTCAGGATCTGGTGATGGAATACCACAAAAATCGAGGGAAACCCTTAAATTTCATAGTATAAGTCCAACATCTTTCATGTTTTTTCTGAAACTATACTATATCTGAAGCTACGCAAATACATACTGACTTTGCGTCTTAGTAGTCGTCGTCTCAAGGATTGTTTCACCGTGCAGAGCTGATGATGGATCCTTAATTTTTGGAGTAAGTGGTTAGTTTTAAATATAATAATCACTCATAGTATCATTAACCTTTAGTTGTATTCTTTCAAGTTGCTTCGGTGAGCTGGTATGAAATTCACTAAAAAGACTGAAATAACAATTATTTACCTAAAATTAAAACCAATTTCAAATACACTTAAAGTCAAAAATAATAAAAAAATACACAGAAAATCACATTTTTTATTGATTTCGGTGTAAAGCTTAAATCTCGTGGTCTTAAAATTTTAAGGCTCGTATTAATAGTCGCATCTCAAGTGCGAGCTCGATCTTGAGCTGTTATTTTTGACAGATGTGCCATACATTAAACGTCAGAACTGCTACTCAAGATCGAGCTTTTACTTGAGATGCGACTATTAATACGAGCCTAAGGCTCGTATAAATAGTCGCATCTCTAGTCAGAGCTCGCACTTGAGATGCGACTATTAATACGAACCTTAGTGAGTTTAAATTTGGCATCGACTTTTTTTTGTTTATTTTTATAGTTAACTTTTAATGTTTATCGAAATTGAACTCAATAATTAATAACAATTGTCATCGAAAAATGTGTTCAAAGATGAATACCATAAAGCTACTATGTGTGAATAATATACCAATAATTTTATTACAATACTATAACAAAAAAGAGAGAAAAAGTTTTTACACCGTGCCAGTGTTCCCAAACTAATGGACCGTTGTGATGGCAATTAAGGTGGTCGGGAATTTTTTCTATCTAGTGCCTTATAAACAATATTGCGAATTTTTAAACGATTGAGGGTCGGATGCAAGATAAAAGCTATTCAGTTAAGGATGCATTTGTCGCGGCCAAATGGAATACTCAAACTCAAAGATAGGGCTTAGTTTAAACGGTTAATAATTGCATATAAGCGTCAGTAGAAAGTGTTACGGTATTGTATGAGTTCCTACGCCAATCAGAGTATGCGGGTACACAATTATCGACACGCGCCGGGAAAATTTTAATGTGAACACAAATAATTCCTCATATATGCCGATTTAAAATATCATCTCACTGGTGGATTGGTTAACTGTTTTCAGGATCACATCGCTATAGGTAATTAAGCAAATTACTTTTCAACACACTTCCTCATAAAGTGGCTCTAATCCCATGGCAATTAGGCACATAATGACACCTATAATCAAACTGTGACTTTTTCATTACTATTATTCACGAGTGAGTAATAGTTTTTTTTTAATATTATTGGTTGAGTTACGCTTACACTTGCGCTAAAATGCTATCCGCGAAAAGCCCAAAAAAAAGAAACCTCATTTTTTAGTCTATGGCCGATGCGCGCGCATAGGAAAACTGATTAATTTTTCCCGCCATTACGAAACATTTTTCACAACTCGTCTCGTTTTCTCTTTTGAATTTATTTAGTTAGTTATTTATTAAGATGTCTGCAAATACAATTTATGAAGAAAATGATTTATGTTGTACACCGCCCGATATAAGATGTGAAGCCCAGAACGTTATGGAAAGTTTACTACCAGAAAACTCAAAGTAAAAATATCTTTTAGCGTACCAAAATTTCATACAATGGCAGAACAACAAGAATACGCAATCTTTTTCAGAAAATGTGTTCATGGCGTACTTTAAAGAATTATCTTCTAAGTACAAACCTAGCTCTTTGTGGTGTATTTACTCAATGTTAAAAAGTACAGTCCGAACAAAGAATGGAGTGGACTTAAAAACATACTCGAATTTGTCAGCTTATCTAAAGAGACTATCTGATGGATTTAGAAGCAAAAAATCAAAGGTTTTATCATCTGATGATATTGAAAAATTTATTAAAGATGCTCCAGATAACCAATATTTGGCTACAAAGGTTAGTTAAATTAATTTTAATTAAATATTTAATAGCAGCTTGTGTTGTGTGTTGACCTTAATTATTGTTTCTTTTGTTTCAGGTTGCTTTAATATTTGGTGTAACTGGTGCCTGTAGGATACAAGAATTAACAAATATAACTGTAAAAGATATAGAGAACCATGGCCAGATGCTTTTAGTGAAGATACCTATCACTAAAAATAAAATACCTAGGTCATTCACCATACACGGTCCATTCTATGATATTGTTAAGAAGTATGAAAGTTTGCGTTCGCCAAAAACAAAAAATGACCGTTTCTTTCTAAATTACCAGAATGGTAAATGTACCTGTCAGCCTATAGGTATAAACAAATTTGGTTCTATGCCTAAAGAAATCGCAAAGTTTTTGGGTTTAGTAGATGCTGAGAGCTACACTGGACATAGTTTCAGAAGAACTTCAGCTACATTGCTGGCAAATTCAGGAGCTGATATAATGACTTTGAAGCGACATGGCGGGTGGCGATCTAGCAATGTAGCAGAATCATACGTAGAAGATTCCATCCTGTATAACACACGTTATTGCATTTTTGTCAACAAGGAGGCAATATGCGTTGGTTCTGTGATAGCGAATGAGACAAACATATTCATTGCCTTCGGGCTTCGATCGCAGACACAACAATTGTTAATAGGGTAGATGTTTTTTTTTTTTGGTTACTTTAATTTATATAAAAAAATAGTACCTGTACGCATTTACTTAATGTTACAGTAATATAGTAGAATAGTTTTCGTTATTAGCATTCATTTGTAATAAATAGTTCCATATTGTTTGAGTTTTTATGACACAGAGTGTATGTCACGGCTCTGTGGAGTGGCTGTATAATATATGGATGTATGGATAAAAGGTATGATGTCTCTGTATTTATGGGTTTATATTCATATAATAGCTGTATAAAAAAAATTAATGTTCATAAGTTAAGAGTAGTATGGCGTATCAACCATAATTTCTAGTAATATTATTTTTTTTTTCCCCATTAATGTAAAATTTTTCCCAATGGACGACTCTGGTGCACGGTAAAACTTGCAAAAGTTTATGTTTGCACCTGTGTCAACCACCATAAGCTTAAACATGTTATTGTAATAAATAAATAAGAATACAAAACAAGAAGGAAATTTGTGCAAAAATCACAAAAAGAATTAAACTTGATTCTGAGACGCATCCTACTGGCGAAATACCAAGTACGTCCAATGATTGGATTTCACCTACCTACACGAATAATGAACCATCACAAATAACAATAGAACATGAAAGTATTTCAATAAATAATCTATCTGATGAGACCGCTATGTCATCAAAAATAGTTAATTATAATTTTACTAACTGCACATTTACTAATTGTTTCTCTAAGTAAACTTTTTATCTACTATGTAAAATGGTTTTTTATTTAAGTATTGTTTTATTCAGAAGTGTGTTGAAAAACGTTGTATGATACACGTGTGTATTGATGGTTACCGTCCTCGGCTTCTTAAGACCCTCGCCTGACGGCTCGGGCCTCAATGCGCCTCAGCGGTAATCACCAACATTACACACTTGTACCATAATGTACTATTATTCATGTTACGTAACTTAAATCAATTTAGTTGTTCCAACAATTTAACACTTCCACGCTAACGGAGTCAAATTTCAACCAGGAGTCAAAGTATAAATATCTAGAGACAGATATAAAATATCTATCCTTTGTCTGATGTTATTTAGGTTTTGGTATATAAAGCCATTATTTATTACGTAAATTTATGTTGAAGCCGATATTAACCCCAAGTTTTGACGAGTCATCTCTTCTCATTATTTAACTTTATTTTTCTTGTATCTTTTATTTTTATTTAGTGTGGCACTTTGGGACCTCACTGATCCCTCGGGTTTGCAGCAGAATAACAGCGATATTTTTATGTACACACACGATCAAATCACATGCTGATCTGTGGCCCATTTAAAAAAGGTTGCACTTGTTCCTTGATCGTAACTTACTGTCAACTTTGATGAAAGCCACGCTTCATTAATGATTTACTTATACATATAAAAGATTTGTAGAGCTGCAAAAGTTCAAAAAAGGAATTATAATATAATATATTTAAATATTTGGTATAGCTCAGTATACTCCGTTTTTTTTCACTAAGCTTTGCGCCCGCGCACCTGCTAAGTAAATCACGTGCGGGCGTGGAATATGCAAAGTAAGTTCTTAGCTAAGTAATAGTCACTTATGTATGAAATTAGCTAATAGCTAGCATATTAGTATTCTTTTTCCCAGTCACGTTCTACGACGACCACACCTGATGTTAAATTTTGTTACAAAAATTGTGTTTTGCAAGTCAATTCCACAACAATGATTTTGTGCAAATCCTGCGCCAGTGGAGTGCTGAATGGTTCAGTATGTACATAATAAATAAATTAATAATGTCTATTTTTGTGATGTAAATATATCTCCAACTGCAATTTTTATATTGGAATAACATATTTTTTTCTTAACCAATAAATTTTCATTTTCAATTTTATTAGAAGTACCTAGTAAATTCTGCTGAACATGTCTGAAAAAACAATATCATGTTCCTGATAGCAAAGTATTAGATATTATTGTGTACAGGTTGCAACGTGGTGACGGGTAAGGCCACAGCCACACCGCAGGCGGCACGCTTAGCGGCAAGAGGTTAGTTGGTCGCTTCGATGACTCATCCCAGTGGAACCAACACACTGCATGCTATGCGCGCGGCCCCACCGCTCGCTTGGTGGGACGCTTGGCGCCTCGATAGCGGCTTAGCGGTTACGACGCGAACGGACGCGTTGGTTATTTGCCTAGATTACTAGAATGCATTGTGGAGGAATTGATTGTAAATAGCCCTCTGTTTATAAAAACGAGCCATTGTGAACTCCTTTCCACACGTTACGTAAACAATTTGTGTGTTAAAAATTGTGACAAGAAGTAACCGATATTTTACAATTGTTTTACAGTGATGTTATTATTATGTTTTACTTTTTTTGTATAAAATTTCAAATTGTCATTTAGTAGACATCGACATATTAATATCAAGTAGGTACTCAACATGTTCGATTACTTCGAAATTAAGAAGCAATTTTCTGGAAAAAATTAAACGAGACATTTTACTATAACAAAATATATGTCTATTAATACACTTTAGATCACCAGGCGCGCGCTGCCAGTGTGGCCACTATCTATCGAAGCATTTTGACCGCTAAGTCTGCCTCGTAGCCAACCTCTAAACCTGCCACCTCCGGTGTGGCCTTTGCCTAAGTGTAGTGGGTAGGTAAGGCTAGATAAATAGGGAGCGCATTTTCTTACATAACTTTTCAATTCCTATCATTGGAGGTCCGAAAATAATTCTCATACCATTTAAAACCATAATGATCATTCTTCATAAAAAATTTAAAAACTACATATTTAAAAACATAATCATTGAAATTCATAATATCATTAATCATACACTTAGTTTTTACTAATATTTGTTTTCATATATTTTTCTATACTAATGATCGAAACTCATAATCATTCGAATAAATAACTATAATATTCATATAACAATACAGAATATTTTGGCGATGTAGAAACTGTAGGCGGGTCAAAAATAGGTAGCGAGGAGCGAAGCGACGAGCGTAGGTTGATGAACCAAGCGCGCGAGCCGAGCGAGCGTGCCGCGGCAGCGGCCGGCGAAGCGCTAGGAACGACTTTATGTGTATTCTCGACATTATGCATACTTATTGCTCGTGGAAACGTTCTTAGTAACAATATTATTAATTAAAGCAATATGATCATTGAATGTTATGAAGAAAAAAGATCTGAAAAAAATATATATGTATTTAAAATGGTTCTTGGTAGTAACACTATTAATAAAAAAATTATGATCACTAACTTATGAGCTCCGTTGGTAGTAATAAAAATGTATGAATGAAAAAAGTATGAAAAATAAAATTATGAAGAGTGATTATTATGAACACAAATCGGTAGTAAGACAAAGAATAGGATTTAGAATATTATGTGAGCCAATATGGATCCAGATAAATAATATAATGCACGAAAGGTTCCGTCACTGATTTTATATTTTTACGTTAACCAAATACCTGTTCAAATAAAAAGGCACTGCATAAAATGCATATGTGCCTGAATTTTATAAATTGCCGATTTATTCTGATTACACAAACTTAAAGCCAAAACAAATTACCAAGTTTTACGTTATACGATTTCGTAAAAAGTAACAACTTAATACCTAAAAATGGGTCGTTTCACTATTAAATATATGATTCGCGCCGTACCTACATGTAAAAGTCAAAATAAAACTACAATTGAAACTAGATTATGGAGTAATTCTTAGGTATGAAGAATATATAAATTAAATATGGTGCAACCGTAAATTAACCGTAAATTTGGTGCAACCGGTCGTTAGTGTGAATACAATATGAAATATTGTTAAATAGTAAATTGTCGCATCGAGACTTTTACTACCTCTCGAGTAATAGGAAAAAATAGACATGACAAACATAAAATTCGCTGTAACTTCGATAATATTGCACCCCATTACACGCTTATATTTAAGTTCTTATTTCACTCACTCACTCACTATCGGCCGGTACCAATATTCTATCTATCTATGGTTTGGTTACTAGCGATAGGTATTTGACATTAGTTCCATACAGAATACGTCAAAATCCAACTCGAGTAAATAAAGAGATAGATAGGATATTCAAACTAGTCCTATTCGTAAGTCCGCCATCGCAAGGACAAGCGCGAATATTAATAAATAAAATATAATCAAAATTTTTATATTTCTCATTCAAATCAAATGTTTTTCCTTACTTCTAAGAAACCCTAATATTTAAAACACCATATACGCCAGCTATTTTTAAAATGCTTCGCTCGTAATAGCTGGTATTACAATCCTCATGAAATGCTTGTGCGAAAAATGTAAATTAACATACAAATTCGCTTATTGACTTTCGACTACTTATATAGGTGTTCTTATTTTGTTACTTGAACTTAATGTTTATTATGACTAAGTATATAGAAGTTTGATCATTACAAGCTATGTTTAATAATTACTTTCACCTGTCTTGGTGTCTCTACATAATACACCCTTTATATGAAATAAATTAAAGGTACCCTGATAGAATCCTACATTTTGTCAACATTGGGCATTATTCATCAGAAAGTAACTTTACAGCATGCCTCCACTTCAACCTAAAAAACTGGTGGTGCCCCAAGTAGACTCCACCACGTCGGCGTTTCACCGACTTGTATTGCTGAATTTTATTCTCCGAATACCAGCTCTTGGAAAATTGGTATTACTTACCTTGGTTCCAATTGTCTCCGTCCGTCTCCTCCGTAGCCGGTGGACTTCCTGAGCTAGCTCGAAGGAAGTCGCGGCTCCTGAAGTTCTGCAGTGGATCCACCGGTGGAGACCGGAGCACTACAAAGGCCTATTAGGCCACCACGACTCACACACGCGATTAGAACACAAAGCGGGCACTCTTTTGCACAACACAAAGCGGGCTTTCGCACCCCGATATTAGGTGCGCCGCGCAAATCACTATAATGCTTAATTATTGTGTATTATATTTTATGGATGCCCGGACATCATCCTAACCTAATTCAATGTCATGACATTTCGACTCGACTCAACTGACATATCACATGCGGCCGGCCGCCAAAAAAGCTGTCACTGCACAGACTAGAATGCAGTGCCGCCACTCGCTCTTCCTCGAGCGTGAACATCCCCCCGCTCCGGACAGTCCCGGACTGTCCGCCAAATCAGTCTAAGGGGAGGCGAGAAAGAGTAGCGACCGCGCGCTTCAAAACAGAATCCCCAACTAGGACCTCGGCAAACCTGGGCACACCATCAGACCCTAGAGTAAGTTGGACAATGCGTCCGCGACGCCAACGTAAGGGTGGCAGGTTTGGGTCCTTCACTAACACGAGGTCTCCAACCCTCGGTGGGTTTGTCTTATCTGACCACTTAACGCGCTGTTGCAAAATGTGTAAATATTCAAGGTGCCAGCGGCGCCAGAAACTCTGGGTAAGCTGCTGGAGCAACTCAAACCGCTAAAGGCGTCCGGGATTGATATCTCTATAAGGATACTCGGGCAGGGCGTTAAGTGGTCTGCCTATCAAGAAATGGCCCGGCGTGAGGGCCTGCAAATCGTTCGCGTCGGTAGACAACGGACATAACGGACGCGAGTTGAGAACCGCCTCAATCTTATGAAACACCGTCGCGAGTTCCTCAAACGTGAGAATAGTCTCCCCAATAACGCGGCGAAGGTGAGTCTTGGCGGCCTTTACAACAGATTCAAAAATCCCTCCCCAGTGAGGGCAAGACGGCGGGGAGTATCGCCATGTTACCCCCCTACGGGAGAGTGTGGATCCGATCTCAATATTATTTTTATCTAAAAATTCACAAACTTCTCTTATATGTCTATCAGTGCCCTTGAAGTTCGTCCCACAATCGGACCGAATTAGAGAAGGCAGTCCCCGGCGGGAGACAAATCTGCCTAACGCTGCTAAGAAAGCGTCCATGGTGAGTGCACTCACCACCTCCAAATGAACGGCTTTAGTGGCCAAACAAACAAACACACACAAATAAGCCTTTTCAGTCTTAGCATTACGGAGTCGCGACGTTTTTATAGTGAACGGTCCCGCGAAATCAGTTCCAACTCCTAAGAAGGTCATCGATTCATTCACACGATCAGCAGGCAAATCACCCATTTGGGGCTGCATCGTCTCGGGGCGTAAACGATAGCAGGGCAGACATCGAAAGATAACAGATCGGATTATTCTTCGCGCTGACAAAATCCAAAACTCCCGTTGGAGGAGCGCGGTCAATGCATTACATCCGGCATGAGCATTCTTCACATGGCGATCAATGATCAAAAATCGCACCAATGGTCCGTCCTTGGGGAGCAACAGGGGATGACGTGATCTATAAGGCAAGTTAGCGTGCCTCAATCGGCCTCCTACACGCAACAATCCTTTATCATCCAGAAAGGGAGTCAAACGCACCAAGGGTCCCTTCAATTTGGACGTCCCGGTACGGAAAATCTTAAGTTCCGGTTCAAACGCTCTAGACTGGGTCTTACGCACCCAATGCAGAAGAGCATCTTGGCGCTCCTGCGGTGAGAGGACCGGACACAAATCTTTGTCCTGAGGCCGGCGACAATTTCGTATAAATCTTCTTATCCAAGCGGTCACGCCGAGCAACTTGTCCAGAGAACTGTAGCGGTCTAATAAAAATTCCCGCTCTGGAGCCGCCATAGTCTCGACAGCGTGAACACGCAAGCCCGGATTTGGTACCTTCACCACAGCTGGTGTGGAAGGCCAAGACGGTTGTAACAACCAGTCGGGACCCCACCACAGAGTGTGGTCAATAAGCTGAGGGGCTTCGCTGCCACGTGATGCACAGTCAGCAGGGTTTATTTCACCTGGCACGTGGCGCCAAATCAACGTGGCCTTCGAGGCCTGTATTTGGGATACCCGATTGGCCACAAATACTTCCAGGGAGTGGACGGAGTTCTTAATCCAACACAGGACAACCTGACTGTCGGACCAAGCAAAGAGCGACTCAAAGTCCACACTACGTCCCAGGGTGTCAACAACGTGGTTCATCAACCGAACCAGAAGAGTAGCTCCAGACAATTCTAACTTCGGAATCGTTAATCGAGTCCGAAGTGGAGCAACCTTACTCTTAGCAATTAGCAAGTGGAGCTTAACAGCTCCTCTATCATCAACCGTCCGGATATATACGACGGCTGCGTATCCACTCTCAGACGCGTCACAAAAGCCATGAAGGCTGGCCGTAAACCGTCCCTTAGACAGTATATGTCTAGGGATACTAACACGGTTAATGTCGGGGAGAGACAACATGAAGGACTCCCAATCTCGCAGCAAACGGCCCGAGAGGGGCTCATCCCACGACACTTCGGCTGACCAAAGTTCCTGTAGGAAGCATTTCATCCAAAACACTATGGGACTAATCCAGCCATTTGGGTCAAAGGTACGAGCTACTGTAGACAAAACCAACCGTTTCGTCCAGACCTTGGGGCTTGGCAGCTCCAATCGATAGGTGAACGTGTCCTGGACAGGTCTGTATTGCACTCCCAAAACAGACAGTATATCTGGAGTGTTGGCATTCTCAAAAATATGAGGCTCCTGCTGGTGGTCGTCTGGCAAGTCACACAAAAGCTGAGGTGAGTTGAACATCCACTTCCTCAGTTCATAACCACCAGCCCCGAGAAGAGCAATTAGTTCATCTCGCAAAATCAAGGCTTCCTCGACACTAGAGGAGCCCGTACAAATATCATCAACAAATGCATCCTCCTTGAGAGCCAAGGATGCGCGAGGGTATCGTAATCGTTCACGTTCAGCGAGTTCCACAAGTGAGCGAAATGCCACAAAGGGGCTCGAACGCAAACCGTATGTATTGGTGTTCAGCTCGTAGACCAGCATGGGATCCCTGGGATCCTCTCTCCATAATATGAGCTGATATCGTCTATCGTCCGGGTGAATCACAGTCTGCCGAAACATCATCCGGATATCGGTCACAAAGACGACGGCATGGCGACGGAAGTTGGTCAATACATCGCCCACCTCGTGGTGCAACTTCGGTCCAGCATGCAGACATTGATTCAGCGAAACTCCGGTAGACGTAGGAGCTGACCCATCAAAAACAACGCGTATCTTCCCAGTGGAAGGTTTCAAAACCGCGTGGTGAGGAAGAAAATTATGTTCCTCGTTTCGCCAGTCCAGTCGCGAGACCGACATGTGCCCCAGTTGCTCATATTCTCGCATGAAGTCGACATACTTCTGTTTGAGGTCGGAGTTCCTACTCATACGACGCTCCATGGACAGCAGCCGCTTCTCGGCCAACGGCCGGGAGCTGCCAAGTGAGGGGCGAACTGACAAAAAGGGCAAACGAGTGATCAGCCGTCCCGAGTGAAGGCGACCTGTATTGTTCTCGTAGAACAACTCACACTCCTCGTCCAAGGGGTTCACACGCTTCACGGTAGGTGGCTCTTCCACCTCCCAAAACCGTTGAAGGACATCCGATAAGGTGGAGCTAACAGTTATGTAACTGTCCACCGATGGAGATGGTGGGTTATGCCTAACTGGTCCCATCACTACAAACCCAAGCGAGGTAGATAAGGCTACCAGCCCACCCTTCTGTAACTCTCTCCTCTTCCCACAATACACGCGGCCTAGAACATCGGCACCGAGCAATAAGTGAATCGGACCGGTTCGGTGGAAGGAAGGGTCAGCCAAGGTCAATCCTGATGTCGCATCAACGACAGCGCGCGAAACGTGCTGTTGCGGAAGCTGACCAACAACCTTCTCATAAACAATCGCGGTAGCGCCAATTTTGGGCGCTGAAGAGAAGTGGGGGGAGAAGGAGAACAAAACCTGACCGATCGGATCCGGGATCCGCAGGTCTCCGATTCCTCGTACCGATTCAAGGTATGGAGATGTGTTCAAACTCAACTGCCGGACCAGCCAGCTGGAGGCAATGCAACCCTGAGCTCCCGTATCTAAAAGGGCGCGAACTAAAACAAAGGTGCCCCTCGGGCCCCACACCTGTACGGAGGCTGTTGGTAACAGCACCTGCTCCTGTGGGGGGGTTGCAGCCGACAGTTGGTTTAATGAAAATCCCCCCGCATTCCCCGCAACGGGGGGAAGGGGGGTTCAAGGAAAAATGCGTGCGCGGCGGAGGAATAGGGCGCTCAAGGCGCTCGAGCGGGTCCCAATCCGGCACGTACTGGCCCCGATCAAAGCGGCATCGGGGGGCCGGGCGGTGCCCATGATGGGCGAAAGTTGGGGGAGCCCGTGACAACCGGGGTCTCTCCATCAGAGGGGGAGAGAAGCGTATCGGCTCCCGACATGGCTCCCTAATGACCGCGGCCCAATCCCGCGGTGGCGCCTCATAAGCGGCGCGTCGATCCCCCCCGCCCGTAGGGGGGGTGGGGCGCCCAATCCTCTCACGGGAGGGGGGGCGCCTCTTCACTCTCCGCGGAGGGGTGGCACGCCCCTCCGATCTCCTCGGAGATGTGGGTGACCTACGAGGGCCCCCGCCCGTGTGCGAGTCCCTCTCTCTTACCACCTCACGAGCGTCTCTATTGTTAAAGCACAAGAGGGGATGATGGGCCCCTCCACAACAGTGGCAATCTCGTGGCCCCACCCACGAGCCGATGCCATATGAGCCCCCAGGCAGCGGTAGCACCAATTCCGCTGCTTGGCCATATTTCTACGCCCCTCGGTGCGTAGGCCAACAAATTTGGGACAGGCCGGCAAACGATGGCCATCCCGCTTGCAACACTTGCAAGGCCTCGGCCTCTCCCCGTGTGGAGAGTTCCGCCGCACTTTTTTTTTTTTTTTTTTTTTCGGGGGGAAATGCGTAACCGCACCGTACCCGCCGTTGGCTAGACGGCGAGCGTGTGTGGGGCTCTCTCGGCAGAGTGCCAAGCCTACCCACTAAAACACCCCGGTGTTCTTCCTGCCCTTATGGGCGCGCTAGGTAAGGTCCACACTGCGACTCCACTACCCACGCGCCCGGGCAAGCCTGACCAACTGGTCAGACTATCGCCAAGGGGGGATTGCCCGAGAACACCAGGGCAATCCCCAGACGGAGGGCCTTACGGCGGCGTGCACGGGGCCAACCGTGCACGCAGGCCTCCACGGCAGGGTCATTAGACGGGCATCGCTTGTGCGAATGCCCGCCTTCGCCTGCCTGTCCGTCTACGGCGGATGGGAGCGGCTTGAGGATCATTCTCCCGCTCCCTCTCCGCGGCCTCCTTCTGCGAGATGACGTTTTCGCAAAAGGAAGCGACAGCCCCCCACTCCGCCTCGCCACGGAGCATGGCCACGACCATGCTCGGCAGCGAGAGGTCTCCGTCTCCCAGCGCAGCATTGAGTTCGCTGCGCTGGCGTCGCCAGGCCGGGCACACCAAAAGGGTGTGCTCGGCAGTGTCGTCGGGAGCGTCGCAGTGATGACACTGCGGCGTTTCCTCCCGACGCGCGACCCGGTGCACGTAGTGACCAAAACAACCATGTCCGGTCAGTACCTGCACCATGCGGAATGAGAGACTGCCCTGCCGGCGCCCTACCCACTCCTCCAACACCGGACGTATCGCTTCTATCGTCCGGTGGCCGGCAGCTGGGAAGGCGAGTGCCTCGCCCCATCGACGCAGAGCCTCCCTCTGCGCCTGGGTACGAACCCGCTCCACTTCCTCAGGAGCGGATCGTCCCCCCCGCACTCTAACGGCAACCCGATGTCGATACACCTCCGCATGGACGCGTGCATCGACATGCCACGGCGTTTGACCCGCAAGCACGCAGGTCGCGCCGTGGCTGACCGTGCGATAAGCTCGCACGGCCCGGGTTGCTATGACCCTCTGCGGACGTCGCAAGAGGGCCACCGTTCGGGGGGAGAGGCACTCCGCCCATACCGGGGCTCCGTAGAGTGCCATCGACCGTATCACCCCGTGATACAGTCGACGGCACGCCGATCCTGGCCCTCCCGCGTTAGGGAGGACCCGTCCGAGTGCGGCTGCGGCAGCACACAGCCGTGGAGTGAGGAGCTTGAAGTGCTCCTCGAAACTCCATCGGGGGTCCAGAACTAGGCCGAGGTACTTTAGGTGCGACTCGACCGGTATACGGACCCCCTCTGCTCGGACTCGGAGCCCCGGTGGGATCCTGCGACGGGGGGCGTGGAAACTCATGGCCCTCGTTTTATCGAGGGCCACGTCCAGGCCCAGGAGGCGGATGCGTCGGACAACCAAAGAGGTGCAGACCGACGCAAGGTGGACCGCCTCCTCCCCCGTTTTAGCTCTCGCCGCGATGAGCGTATCGTCAGCGAAGCAGACGACCTCCGTTCGTGGCAGGAGGCCGCCTCGCAGGACCCAATTGTACCCCAGGTTCCAGAGTAGGGGACCTAGTACGGAGCCCTGGGGCACACCTGCTGCCATTGCCCACGTATGGACGCGACCGTCCGGTCCCTCGTAGAGAACTGACCTATCGTCCAGGTAGCTCTCCACGAGGGCGCGGAGGTACGGAGGCACCCGGTGGAAACGGAGTGCCTCCTTTATGCACTCGTGGGGCAAGCTGTTGAAGGCATTGCGGATGTCAAGAGACACCGCAACAACAACCTCTCCACGAGCTGTGGCCCCCTCAGTCCACCTCTTGAGGAGGGCCACCGCGTCCATCGTGGACCGGCCGGTGCGGAAGCCGAACTGGTTGTTCGCCAAGTCCGGCCCCCTGTCCTCTAGGTGCTTGATGATGCGGGAAGCTAGAATTTTTTCCAGGAACTTCCCAGCCTCGTCAAGCAGCACCACCGGCCGGTACCCTGCCGGGGAATCCGCAGGGCGACTCTCTTTTCTCAATAGGCAGAGCCTGCCCACTTTCCACCGACTGGGGAAGCGGCCCGAGGCGATGCTCAAGTCTAGCACCGCCCGGAACCGCTCCTCGAGGTGCCCCAGGGCCAGGGCCAGAACCCTGCTTGGGACACCGTCCGGTCCCGGCGCCTTCCTTTTGCGCCGGAACCTATCCCTCACCGTGTCGAATTCCACGTTCGACACGGGAGGGATGGCGACAGCCACTTCCTCCTGAAGAGTGTCCGGGGGGAACATTCTGGGAGGCTGGAACGGACCGGGATCGGGGAACAGAGTCCCCAGCACCCGGTCCAGCAGCCCGCTGTCCATAGCGGAGGTGGGGGGAGCGGAAGCTTTAAACTTACCCCTCACCACCTGGTACGGACGCCCCCACGGATCGTCGTCCAGGAGCCGTATGAATTGCTCCCTGGACTCCTCCTTGGCCCTGCAGATTTCGTTCCGCAGGGCCTTCTTGGCTGCCGCATACACCCGACGAAGTTCAGCTTCCTCGTCGGGTGAAGTTCTGGCGCGCCTTCGACATCGCACGTAGGCGCGCCTGGCCCTCATACTGGTGGTACGCAGGTCCGCTATCTCCTGCGTCCACCAGTACACCTGCCCCCTATCGGGGCAGGCCTGCGCCCTTGGAGAGTTCTGCCGCACTGCAGTATACTGCTTGTACGGGCGGCGCTCTTTCCGTGGCGCTGCCCGGGTCGCCTCAAAGCGGCCTGTACTCGGTCCCGGTATAGGAACCAGATCCAAGTGGTCGGTCATCCGACACTCATCCTCCAAAAATCTGAGGAGATCCGAGAAGGGGGGGAGGTACGAGGCACTATTGCCCCCGTACCTTTGTTCGAAGCGTCCCTTCATCTCCATGGGAAGCTTATCGAGGATGAGGTGGAGCAAAATAAAGGACCACTGGTCCACCGGTAGATCAAGTCGTTTGAGCGCGTTAATGGCGCTTAGCAGCGGGTTCAAAATCTCCTTCCTTAATGAGGAGACCCGCGATACTCGTGGCAGCCCTAAAATAACAGCCACATGTGTGTCCGCTAGCAAGCGAACATTCTGATACCGGGCGGTCAACAACGCCCTTGCAATATCATAACTGTCATCGTTGACAGGTAGATGCTGGACAAGCACACCAGCCTCTCCACGTAAGGCAGAGAGCAAATAGGCCAATTTCTGGCTAGGGAACAGGTCGTCCCTCGAGTGAACCAGGCTATCAAAGAGGTTAATGAACCCCATCCAAGAAGCCAAGTTCCCATCAAAGGTTGGGATGTCCAAAGTGGGCAGTCTGCCCAGCAAGCCGGCCGGGGTAGGCTTGACCTCCCCGGGCGTGCACGACTCACCCCTCCGGGCGGATAGGATTGCCTGAGCCTTGTTTATAATCACATCCGCCTGTTCAAAACACTGATCATAATCGGCATTAAATTGGTCGACTGCCCGCAACTCAGCGGCACCCTCGGCTGGGTGGTCGAGCAAATATTGTTGATGAAGAACGAAAAGCTGCTCCAATTCCTTCAAGCGAGCCGGTACTCCCTCATGCCGAATTAACAAGGCCTGTTCTCGGTCTGGTCGGTCTACCAAAGCGACGGCACTAGCAAACCATCTCAAAATCTTTTGTGCACCCGCGCGGGCACCACTAAGCGGGCTGACTGGCGGGACCATTTTGCACCAAAATTAATAAACACTATAATAATACACAGACAAACAGACCGACAACCGCAGACAATAAAACAGATCGGGAGGAACTTCAAAGGCAGAACAAAATATATAAACAAACCAAAATCAAGTATAAATGCTAGAACTTAACTAGAACAACAAGGCATTTAACAACAGAATTTTTCAAACAAATTAAATTCAAGTATTAAGTCAATAACTTAACAAACATAATATTCAAAGGCAAACAAAACAAAATCAAATGTAAATGCTAAAACTTAACACAGCAATATAGTGTATTACAACAACAGCAAAGTCATTTAGCAGCAAAATCTGTTAAACAAATCAAATTCAAGTATAAGTTTACAACTTAACAAACAAAATAGTCAAGGGCAAAACAAAGATATGAAAAAACAAACCAAAATCAAATATAGGTAAATGCTAGAACTTAATTAGAACAACAAAAGACATTTAACCCCAATTTTTCATATACAATGACAATTAGTTAAGGAGATCGGTCCACAAATGAGCTGGTAGTCGGTTTAAAATCAGCAATCAAAACCAATTAATATGTATTGCCCGTTTGGACAACCAACAAGATTACAATATTAATTGTACAATACTAATCAAATACTCAAATCTAAGAACCACTCAAATCTAAAAACCACGCTCTGCTACCAAGAGATGGTGGTGCCCCAAGTAGACTCCACCACGTCGGCGTTTCACCGACTTGTATTGCTGAATTTTATTCTCCGAATACCAGCTCTTGGAAAATTGGTATTACTTACCTTGGTTCCAATTGTCTCCGTCCGTCTCCTCCGTAGCCGGTGGACTTCCTGAGCTAGCTCGAAGGAAGTCGCGGCTCCTGAAGTTCTGCAGTGGATCCACCGGTGGAGACCGGAGCACTACAAAGGCCTATTAGGCCACCACGACTCACACACGCGATTAGAACACAAAGCGGGCACTCTTTTGCACAACACAAAGCGGGCTTTCGCACCCCGATATTAGGTGCGCCGCGCAAATCACTATAATGCTTAATTATTGTGTATTATATTTTATGGATGCCCGGACATCATCCTAACCTAATTCAATGTCATGACATTTCGACTCGACTCAACTGACATATCACATGCGGCCGGCCGCCAAAAAAGCTGTCACTGCACAGACTAGAATGCAGTGCCGCCACTCGCTCTTCCTCGAGCGTGAACAAAAACCTTTACTTATTTTTCACAATCTCTAGTAGAACGTAATTCAGTTCGAATTAGATATTTACTTTTTACCGCCTAGTCGCCCATCACAGCTCTTTGCTTATACTTAGAGTACATAAAGAAGTCGTTACACAATAAGCTAAGATCTTTTTCGGTTCGACCTATAGGGATTGTGAACTCATAAATCTGAGAACTACAGCCAAACGAGTGTAAGAACCAAACTTCAGCCAAACCCGTTCTGTCGGTTTTGCGTTAATGAGGAATCATTAGCGACCTTTGCGTGTCCGTTTTATATTTTTCATCACAACATGATCTTGAACTTTTGTCATCTTTTAGAATTCCAACAGGAACTCTCGCTATTTTTAACCGACTAGGTTATCAATTCGATTGTATGTTCTTTTTTTATGTTTGTTACCTCATAACTCTAACATTTAACACTCTAACTCATAACTAACCGAAGTAACTTTAAAGAATACAACTGTGGTAACATTGGGACCCATCGAGAAGTATACCCACTTAAGTGAGCTGATGTTAAATTCATAAAATATATTAAAATAAAAACTGACTTCAAAAACACAAAAATGTTAAAAATAATTTAACTACCACACCAACATCACATTTTTATTTTGAAGTCGGTGCCAAATTTTAACTCAAGATCATTGATCATCCGCACTGACTTCAAAATAAAAGATGAGATGTTGGTATTCTTATATTATTTTTGATTTTTTGTCTTTATGAAGTTGGATTTCATTTTTATTAAATATTTTTTGTTACACAGCTGCGATATTAATTTTACCATTAGTTAACTAACCCGTACCTATGTACTTACGCAGGTGAACTACGCAGGTGGACCACGGGCAACAAAGGACTTTAAAATGTATATTTTGTAAGTATTCCTTACAATGTGATTTTCATTTGTTCCTTATTTTCATGATCTGTCAATTGGATTTTTAGTTTAATCTTAGGTTCTGTTGGATTATTATTGTATGTTTGTGTTAAGCCGTATTGATAGTGTTTCCATTTTCTATCCTATTTCCTGTACTTATATTATCGCTTGACATGTAACCAGGCTTCTGGAGGACTCCATAAAAATCATAACCAGTTAAAACCTTTTGCGCACATCTGGCCGAAGCAGGAGCTCAGTTCATTAGCATAGTGTTATTGCGTAATCTATTGAGGCAGATGCGCAGGCTGATTGCACTTGGTATATTTAGCAAACAGGTGCTATATAGTCCCCACGTGGATCTGAGCAGGGTTGACGCGGGCTTGAGTATGCTTTCCTGGTATAAATAGTTCAACTCGATAATTCCACCTTCCAGAGTGAGGTAAATCGATGCATCCATCTTGGCTAGGAAACGTTTGGAAAGCTACGCAGCTTATTCTCGGCATTCTACCGCAGTTCCTCAAGGCGAAAGTATTCGATTTGTGTGTATTGCCAGTGATCACATAAGAGACCGAAACTTGGTCAATGAGACTCAAAAGGCTTTAAACTTGGCCAATGAGACTCAAAAGGCTTTAAGTTACCCAAAAGACAACACTCGGAGTTTCTCTGCATGATCGAATGTGAAACGTTGACCACCAGAGAACCAAGGTCAACGACGTAGCCCAAAGTATTTGCAAGCCTTCAGATGCAGTGGGCAGGCACATTGCTCGCAGGACTGATGGCCGTTGGGGCGGAAAATGATAGTTCAATATACCTATATTTAGTTCTATACTTTTCTATACCTATAACATAAATGTTTAAAGAAACAAAATAAATTCTACTAAATCTGAGGAGAAAAGAAATGAAATGACCGCTGCCGCCACCCCTAAATACAATTGCACTTGGAAGTGGACAAACTTGTCTGTTGCGATTTTATTAGAGTCGACGCATTACATTACATAATGACTACCGATATGTGATAATTATTACTGCCATATCGGGAACTGGATATGACGACCGACGTTTAAGCCATTAAATAAATTAAGTGCGTGCGACTACGACACGAGTGATTTAGCTTTGCTTCAGTAAACTCCTAATGGGTGGTTAAGTAAGTACTAATTATAGGATCCAGTGTAACAAGGTGCTTGTTTGCTTGGGAAATACGGATTATTTAATTATCTGTCAACTCCTAGTGTTTGCGAGATGATATAAGTTTTTGAATCCAAAAAACGTTAGATTTTCCCTTTTGGTGGTAAATGGATGATATGTTTTTAGGGCTTCGATGTAATTTTTGTGCCCTGCCGAAAATAGTTTACTGGAACGTCTGGCTGTCACTCCAGATTTTTTTACGTAGTTATGTAATATTTTAATATCTCACTATATACAAATATTTTAAGCTATGTCCTTTTATAAACTATGTTATGATAGAACAAAATAGGAAAAATTAAAATTATGTGGATTTTGATCACCCAGGTGATTTGGTGCCGGGTGATTTTAGTACACAAAAACGTGGAATTTGATCACCTGGGCGACATCACACAGGAGCTCAGAGTAGAATAATCTAACGACACGACTTCCAGCAAAGGAGAAATGTACTTATAAAGTTTTATGTCAGGTGTTTGACTGCGTTTCTTTTTCTTACGTTTCCTTAAATTCACATTCTTGTTACTGTTGCCGTTTCCAGCAGTCGTGCTGGACTGGGTCCGAGAACGGAGAAACAACCAATCAATAGTTATTAAATGATATAGATCAAATACATACTCCTAAATAACTGGAGATTTCCTAATTTACTGATCATGTTTCTTCTGTCAGAAAGAAGACAGAAAAAAAATATGATCAGTGAATTAGGAAATCTCCAGGTTACACGTGAGCGCGTCCAAGCAGGTGGCTTTCTTGAAAAGTTTTTGCAGAGATAGAAACTAGCAGCTGCCGTGAAAATTGCGCGCCCCTATGCCCCCCTCATAATCTAGGCATTAATAGCCAATCGCTAATGACAAAATGGAAATGCAACGTTTGGCTCACAAGGAGCAAACGTTAGATTTGCCCGCTTCTATACGGGCGGTCAAGGTGTAGCCTCATGTCCTATCACATTGACAGTGCTACGCGGAAATAAAAGATGAAGGTACTTACATATTTAATAACGATTTTTTATCTTTGTTTGCAGATGTGCATGGAGCTACCGGCTTGCTAATACCGTCGGATATGGCCTGTTGTGTCAGTTACACTTTAACTCTAAAACCACTTTCGTCTATTCTAGAGAAAATCTCTATGTATTTCACTATCTATATTCCTATTTCCTGAAGGAGTATTATTCCTTCATTTGTGTCAGTTATGAAAAACTAACCTACTATGAAAAAACAAACTCTACAACCTGCTTCTTTTGAAATCCTTTCATTACCTCAATCCCATATACCTACGTTCTAATGCTGAACTCCAGTCACTCAAGCGACGAGAAATTGTCCAAACTATATCACGCTGGTCAGATCTGTGTTTTTTTTTTATTCTTTATTAAGCCATACACCATAATGGTTAAGCCGGCTACATAATAACTATCTAAAGTACAGGTTTTTTGGCAAATGAACACATTATAAAACTAATAATTCTATGACTGTGCTTACTTTTAAAATTTGAACTTAGACAATAATGAATAATAAAAAACAAGTCTTCCCTTTTACACTTAATATCATTAATGAGATCAATTCTATCAGGTTCGTTGCGGGCGCACTCCATCAAAATGTGAAACAAATCTTCCTTAACATTTGGGCAAGTATCGCAGTATGGATCATTCCTTTTTCCCATCAAAAAATTGAACGCATTTAATGGAACATGCCCGGTCCGAACTCTCATACACAATACTAATTCTTTCCGGTTGAATTTACTCTTGCAAAACCACGGTATATGAGGTGGCTCACACACTAGTGTCTTGTACCATATTCCTTTTTCTACGGAGATTTGGTTAAATGATGTTTTCCAAATGTCATATATATTTTTGCGAATTTGACCTAAATAATCAGTATGATGAGCTGGTATCTCTAACTCTACACCATCAGTTAATGCTCTTTTAGCTGTTGTGTCAGCCACCTCATTTCCGCTGATTCCTACATGCGAGGGGAGCCATTGCAACCTGACTTGAACACCGTTACGTATAAGATTCCAAATACATTTAATAATGGTGAAAGTCTCCGTTCTTCCAAAACTACCCTTACCGCATCGTAACAGATGTTGCAACGATGATGCTGAATCAGTTAGTAAAATTATATGCTTATATTCACAGGACTCCGCGTAACTTAGTGCTTCCAAAATAGCGAGTAACTCTAGGCCCATAATGGGAATAAACATATTATCTACTTTGAATTTAACAACTAAAGATGTACTGAAATCATAAAAGGAATAGCCGGAATTAATACCATCCTTAGACGCGTCTGTATAAATTTGTACATAGCCTTGATATTCATTACATAACATTGATTTAATGGCCTCATTGTATTCACTGTGACTAGTCTGTTTTTTAGAAGTATTTACGGATTTTACTTGCGTAGAAATGATTTCTTCAAGTGGTAGTTCAGTTACAAGAAAGGGCAATTGATATAGTGGCGGAATCTTATTTCGATGCACAAAAAATTCTTTAATATTTTCATATACACTAACCATCATCAGCTTACCATTTCTACGCCAGTATATTCCCTCCGACAACAACTCAGAAAGAGTACTGATGCGTCTAATTAAATAGTCGTTCAATCTAGACCAACACTTTAACATATATTTATGACAAAGATATTGTCGTCTGAGTTCTAACGTTTTAATATGCCATTCAGATTGCATCACATGGATAGGAGTACTTCTTATAAAACCACCACAAATTCTGAGTCCTTGATTCTGAATGGCTTCTAGTTTTTTTAAAACACCTGCACTTGCATTACTGAAAAGAAAGCTGCCGTAGTCCAACCTACTTTGAATTAAGGCACTATATAATCTTCTTAATTGAATAGGGTGTATACCAGAATTACTTAAATATCTAAATATATTAATATATGGCACGCATTTGCTAGCTGTCTCATTAATATGCTTGGACCAGGTAAAACGACTATCAATCCATATTCCAAGAAATTTTATACACTTCACAATATCTATTTTAACTCCATTTAACGTAATACTTACGGACGGAATACGATATTTATGAGTAATAATACACATTTTTGTTTTAGTGTAAGAAAGATCCAAACCAATCAGTTGTAAAAGCTTAGAAAATTCATTAAGAGTTTTTTTCATAACTTCAACACAGTAATTAATATCCTTACTTGCATAATAGAATGCGAAGTCGTCAGCGTATTGCGATATTTTAACCAAAGGTAGTCTGTTATTGATGTTTATTGTAATAATGTTGAATAGAATCGGAGACATAGGGTCACCCTGACACAGACCTTTTCTGCACACTCTCGATATACATTCACCTGACTGGAGAGTCATAAATAAAGTTCTTTCCCTCAGGAATTCATAAATATATACACACAAACAAGGGTCAAGGCCAAAATTAACTAGACTCTCATAAAGATAATCATGTTGGTTTGGTTTCGAACTTTGCATCTCTTCGTAGAGGTGTTATTAGGGTAAACTGCCCAAGTCGGCACTTACGTCATCTGCCGGAAGTATAGTAAGGAAGCAGCGTCACATGTATCCTAATTCGTCACCGTATAGAGCTTGATGGCCTGTAATTCTAGGGTATAATAAGATAAATGATTTTTTAATTTTCATTGAACCTTGTTTTTAATTAAATTGTATAAAAATAAGTAAAGAATATATTACTGAAATTTATATGCTGCTTCAATCATATCTATGGTCAAAAAACGTTATAAATACCTATCAAGCATATCTTACACATACAAAACATAACGGCTAAAAAGTAAAGATAATTGCTGAATTAAGCCATCGAATCACAAAAGCCGTGCCCACCTGACAACTCATAATCTAATAGATAATACAAACAAATTGTTCGGTCGCGCGACAAGCATCGATAAATAAAACAAACCGTTGCAAAACAGTGCAGAAGCTTTTGTCAGGACGCACATGCGCTGCGGTCTGTGGAATACCTCACAAAACGCTTTTGATTTCGGTTGAAAAGCGCTCGCGTTTTGTGCGCGTACGCAAGATGAGTCAGAAGTGCGCGCATAGATTAAGGAGTTCGAGATCAGATGCGTTTCTTTTTATATATAGAATAATAATAGAAGTAATCTTTTGTTGTATAGTCGTTTCTTAGATTTTTGTTACGTTATCAATTTAAGATGTGTCGATTTATTCCACAGTCTTTCCTATGCGATTGTTATAGAGTTACTGTTGATCGATTGATTTAGAGTTATTCATTATAATATCTTGATTGCTTTTCTATCAGAGCTGTGGTAAAACAACAAAACAGTCAAAAATATTAGGTTCCAAACGCGTTTTAATCCCGTAAAAGTTTTAGTAATTTAAAATGCGACGCAAAAGTTTAAAAGTGTATAAAAATATTAGATCATAAAAGATTTGTCTATGAAAAATAGATGTAGGTATCTATGTGTAGGAATAGAACTCGTGCGAAAAAATTGAAATTAAGCTTTGAAATAAAGTGACACTCAAGTCTCAGTTTTGTGCTTTTCTGGGGACTTGATGCAGGTTCCATGCACTGAAGTAAAGTGCAAATTAAGGAATGAATGAAACTGCTTCAGAGAGCCGATACATTTTACCTACAATACATTAACGAACAAGATGTACATGGTCTATGATCACACGTAATTAGTGGCGAGGAGCGCGCTGTCTGCCCGGAATTCTTTTGATCGGAGACAAGCAGAGATGCGCTCGCTCTATCAATGGGGTATCATGTGTCGGCCACCTGCGCTACGTGCGCGGGCGCAGTATCAGGAGTTGGCACGGTGCGTGCAGTAGGTACACTACGAAAATTAGATCTAAATGCAAACTGAATTAAGTAAATATGTACCTACATAAAACAAATTATATATTATTATGGAAAATATGTATTATAGAGATCACGATAATACATATTATCACTTATTATTTTTGTCTCTCTGTAGCTTTTACGGGGTGCTTGTAAAAAAATATTGAGTGCACTTTTCTCGTTTGCGATTTGTGGTAGGGCACCACAAATCGCAAACGAGAAAAGTGCATTGTTAATTTTTCGCTTCGCATATACACAATGCTACAACAAAAATAATGTACAAAAAATATTATATTACTTTAGCAAATAGACTTGTATCAATCAACAGTTTTATTAATATCTATATTTTACTTGATGTCAATGATTATCGGCCATAGAAATCAAGTAAAATCATAGTCACTGCTGCCAAAATCTTAATGACCATTAATGTATTAAAAGATACCGCCAGCAACTCATTAAATTAATCACCCAATCGGCAAACTACAGATTATTAAGTGTTAGAATACATAGCAGACACATTAGGGAACAATTCTTTTGTCAATATTGTCAAAAGTCCACAATGCTAACATACATTGCCAAAAGTCCTTGGATAAACAAAAATACTACGATTAGCGCTCAGTTGCTAAGACGAATTAGCATCATAATCCGATCTTCTTGCAGGCTTTCCTTTATCAGGTGACCGGAACTAATGAGTGCTGTAATTCTTCGACGATCCACCCAAATCCTTTTCCCCGTTGCGCAGTAATGGACATCATTATGAGGATTTAGATAAGAGAAAATACGAACTTGGAAAACACCTTAGCAAATTATTGTGATAAAGTAATCTTGTTATTGCACTTAATTTTTTTTGTGTTTCTATACAGTGGTTCTGGAATTATCAGTGGAAACAAATGTTTCCAGGATCTTAACTAATAAATCCTATTTTGGTTCATATACGTTAGGAATGCTCAATCCGATCTGAGAAAAAATAAACAATTGTGTATAACTATCAACAATTTTGATCCAATGTACGAATGAACTTTACATGATAATAATTTATATTATCGCGATCTTTTCTATACAACTATAATTTATTCTACCCAAATTATTTATATTAAGCAGAAGATTTTAATATTCATGCAATTAATAGTTTAGCCTCTTGTAACGATCAGTAGCTTTCATTTGGGTAGGATTGGTTAGTTGAATGTTTGATATTAAATTGGCTGAGGCTATAAGCTACTGATCGTTACAAGAGGCAAAACTATTAATTACCTGAACATTAAAATGTGTGTTCTACTTAAAGAAACTTGGAACAATACAATCTACGAAGAGCACAATGGAACCGAGACTGTTACAAGCGGTTTTTTTTAAACTACGTACTCAGTGCGCTGATCTCACACGAGATATCCCGCCCCATGCCTCCCGCGGCTCCTGAGAACGTCACTCATTACCAATAATAGTATCGATGCGAATAATTATCGAATTGGCGATGCTATCGATGCTGTAAAATATCCGCCTCATTGCGGTCTGTGTGGGAAACGACAGTGTTACCAACATTTCCGATTCCCGTAATTATAGGTGATTATAGTTAGCGATCTAAACTAGTAAGCGTGCTTTTGTCCACGATTATAGAATAAAAACTACCTTTTTATTTCTTGCCATTTTGATATTACGTGGATTAGTTCAAACAATCGATTAAAATATTATTACTTAAATGAAACTATGACATCGCGTCGATCTAAATAAAGCGGAGTGGAAAAACTAAGTCTAAGTGGAATGAAATTTTTTAAAAACTTTTCTAAACCGACTTTTCTAAAATAATATGTTATTGTGATAAAGTATACTATAGCTGATATCATATCCAATCAAATATATAATTGATCGTCTACATAGAAAATAATTTTTACGTGAGTTGAATCCGGAAATTAATTTTTCATTTTAAAGATAATACTATAATCACTTGATTTGTGGTCATTATCGAATATACATATATTGTGGTATACTTAATCAAAATTCATAGAACTTTAGTCATTATCATGACAAAGTTTTACGAGATAAACTGAAATTGTTACAGACGTTGAGTTACAAGCTCTAGAGATAGGTATAGCGGTGTACATAAATAATTTCGTTGCCGAACTACTTTTGTTACCTAGCTATCGTCCGGAGTCGTCTGCTTGAGTACCTCCATCTTACCTATTCTTGTCGCAAAGCAGCAGTGTTTGCATTGCTGTGTTCCGGTTTTCAGGGTAAGATATGGCAGTGAAATTACTGGCTACTGTGACTTTACATTGTCACAAGTTGGCAACGTACACTGTGCTTCTTGTGAGGGTTGCAGTTTTGCTGCGGACAGGAGCCACATGTATTGGTGACTGTTACTTACCATCAGGTCACCTGCCCAGTCTGCTATTTTGCCAACATAGTTGCAATAAAAAAATAAAGCAGCAATATCTTATGTCCTAAGTATGTAAGCCTATATCTTAGTGGAAATCGATTATTGAAAGTGGCCGTTAAACCAAAGTCTCAAAAACAATGGCAATGTAACGTCAGTGCCTGCGGTAAGGTTGACTCGTTTGAACTAATCGTTTAGTTCTGAACTAAAACTTTCAGCTGCTGAAGTTATTATAGTTTATTAGGCTTGTGGTTGGGAAATGTGTGTTGCGGCAAATGTTATTTCTATTTTAATGGATGCACTCGCTTTTACATTTTTCTTTTTAACACTTTGTCTTTGCAAAACTCTGTCTAGCTTATCTAATAACGATTATATATAACCTTTATACGAGTAACTTACTTCGGAGTAAGATCAAAACCGTCACCAGTTATTTGAATCTCTGTTGAGCTCGTGGGGACTTTCCAGTAAAAAAATATATTCATAATTCCATAAATGAAAGTAAACAGTGATTGGAAAAGATAACGCAATTATTTATTTCATAATATACAAATAGTTATAATTAAAACGTCAAAAGAATACTCATGTAATGCATATCCAAAATCGCCTTATATCCTACTGTTTTGAAGGTTTTTTTGATAGTACGAAACACTCCTTTGATGCGAGTTAGGTAAGTGGGTAACTGTTTGTTATATTAGTTCTTTGAGGAATACCCTAAGAATGATAACTAATTTGACATATCCCCATTCACGGGCACTCCACTCGGTAGCGCTCTACATCGATGGACGGTGTTGATAAGCGAAGAATACTTTTTTGTAACTGTAAATATTTTACCTTTTATCACATTGATTGTTTGCTCCAATAAATTGAAAAAATATCACCACACTTTCAATTTCGGGGCAGTCACTCCATAGTTTTGCAAGTGTAAAAATATATATGTATTGACTACATGTTATTATTTAATGAATGGTGAGATTTCTTAAATCATTTCTTCCGCATCTACCCAAATGCAAGTTTTTTCTTGAGTGTCTAAGCCTAATTTAATCCTAATTTTCTGTAAAGATTCCATAAAAATCTGCCAAAGTCTATTTATTCTTTTCAGGTATATAACACAATCTGCTGTACTATAACTTGAAGATCTAATTCTGGAAATATGGTCCCGAGTGGCGCTATCTCAATCCACTCAGCTTACAAAATTCCAATTCAAATAATCTTTATTTTTAGACCTTGAGAGTCTGTCAAATACATCTAGAAAAAATGAACTCTACCACCGAACCAAAATCCTTTTTAAATTAAAATCACTTATCCTTGTATTCGGTGCGTTTATGACGAGTAGGTATTTTACTTGTAAATAAAGTGCAAAAACCGAAGACATGTGTAAAGTACAAAATTGTAATGGGTTTTTAACACACTTCCTCTCCGTTCCTCCTATTTTCGCTTTAATGGAGGGACCACAACACATTCGACATGGTGGTGCTGATAGCGTATATTAAAATACCTTAAACGGCACAGCATATAAATGCATAACCCATACTCACACCACTATATATGAAAAGTCAATTGCCCACCATATTTATGCGCATTATGTCCTATTTCAGCCACGCAATTCGAAGAGGAGATAAAACCTTCAAATACTGGTCTATTGGCAATATCGAGGGCAAACAACAGATGATCAGAGTGACAAGAACCGGAAACGGTGGAGAAAGATTGTCGTATTCCACAGATTATCTGAGCACGATCCTCAGTAATGATCAAGCGAGAGAGAAAGAAGTCCAGACGTAGCATTGAAATACTACTCGTACTGTCCAGTAAGCTTCGTCATACACAACTACTGTCACTTGACGCTTGCTTGGATATTATGTAGTAGCAAATTCTACGGAGCATTAATGTCACTGCTCAAGTGCTCATTATATAAAAAACCTCCTGCTGTCATTTGTAACTGCATGCATTCGTTAGATGACGCTACCGAGGACAGACTACCTATATAAGTAGATTATAACGTCTTTGCCTTAACAATCACAACTGTTACTACAATTTATAATTAATGTGCATTCTTCAACCATACCTACTTCGCATAAAATTCAAAATTACGTCAAAACAAGACGTGTTGTCAATCGCTCCCCTAATTTGGCTGATTGTGGGAAAGGGCAAAGACAATGGTGATTATATCACAGTTAATAGGGATCATCGGAGGGTGCGAGGGTCGGCTATCTGTCAGATAAGCCAGGGGCGACCAAAGCTATCCCTGATGTTAGGCGCTGATATGCTGGCGATACCTTCCTCGATTTCCACATTCGGAAGATCAAAAGTTTTGACATGCCATATTCTGACATGACAAAACTTGTTGTAAAATAGTAGATTATTAACCAAAGGGATAAAGCAGTCACTTATGTCATGGGTGAAGACTCGAATCGCGATTCGCGCGTAACGAAGGTCTCTATGCACAACTTCCGAGCACAGTGAGGGTTTTAAGCAATTTAATCCTGAGCGTCATTGCGCTAGCGATTTAAGACTAGAATCCCGAATGTAGCGAGGGATTTAAGCTTACCCAAGACTAAGGTTTCTTTATCCCCGAGAAAATATTCAACTTATTCGCCGCACCACTTACAGAAAATAGAAACAAATACGTAAGAAATGCAGCGTTCATTCAAAATCATATTAGTTTAATATTAAATCATAAATTATTATACTTATTTCGTAAAAATGAAACTTCTGCATTGAAAAAAAAACATACAGAAGAAGTGGATGTATTGGCTTAAATCTGTTTGCTTTTTTAACTTGGAAAACCTACAAATGTAAGGAATATAGCGAGATTATTTTTCTGTTTAACTTTATTATATTTTAGTGTCTTTACGGATTTTTGAGCACATGTTGTCGATTTAGAATAATTTTTGCGCATTAACGTTACAAGATGGGTTTCTATCAAAATTTAATTACTTTTTGTGTTCTAAATACTAATTAATTCTATCCCTGTGGAAAGAAAGGAATTCAGTAAATGTATGGGAAGAAATCGTTTATTGCTGCTCATTATAATTAAGAAAAAGTCAAACTAATGACTACAGACAATAGTTTTTGAAAAAATCCTGTATCATAATATGTCTATAAGTATAGTCTGTACTAAAATCCAGTAGATAACGATATAGTCTGTACTAAAAGCCATAATAGTTTTTGTATATTTTAGCTAAAAATATCATCTTAACGAAACAGAAAAAAACAAATACAACAGTGAACATGTTAGCTATATGTTATTCAAAACGTATTCGACATCTAAGTAAACTTATCAAAGCCGTATTACGCGCTCAATGAGATCTCTTTAAGCATTATCACAATGTAGAACGTTTACTGACTGAGTAATAATCGAAAATAGCTCTTAAAATTCTTATGGTAGAGTTTGAAGTAGAGGGACTGGTATCTCTTGCGTGGCTTAGGGGAGCAATGAATGCATTGTGTTAATATCACAATATGGGGCTGTCAGTTAATTAGAATAGATTATGGGAAGGAGGGAGGAGGTCGGTTTGCCGAAGTGCTCTCCAGGGATGGTGTATGATTTTTTTATCGAGTCATCGCCTAACAAAAGGATGATCGGCAGATTATCACAATATTTAACGTGCGTGCGCGACGTGCTTGTAACATGAGAGTCTGTGGCTTACCACAGTGAATTTCAAATCCGATTTATCATGGTGTAAACGTCAAATTATGTCGGGCGTTATTTTTTAACTAATTAATCATGACCAAACTAGAAAATGCTCATTAGATTTTTTACAAGTTATATAACAAGATATAGTAAGTACGTATTACGAAGAGTTTAATAAACACAATAGAGGGCAATAGAATATGAAAATTAGCTTAATAACGATATAAAACAATCCTAAAAAATAAGCTCCATGTTGACTATTTGCCCGTGGTACAGTTCATAATTTTCTAAAGGGATAGATTTAACCATTTCAGAATTACAGTATATTACTAAATAAATAGTAATTTTCTCGTTCGTTAACTTGGCCAAGCGGCAATTAAAGCTATGCCAATATAATAAAATTGTAATGCAATAAGCAACCCACGTGAAAAAGTAGATTTCGCAGACTCAAGTGCTACTCCCCGAGTCCGTAATCAAAATTTTGTATATCAAGATCGCCATTCATTTATGCGTGCTATCATCGACGTCACAAAACAAAACACAGTGTTTGTCTTTTTCGTGCGAAAGTAATTGTTATTGTTCTGAGGTAATTAATCAGTCGTCATGACGGGGTGGCAAAGCGATAAAAAAAACTGGAATTCGGAAAGTAAAATTATTTCAATAGCCGCCATTTTGAAAATGTACCACACATTTAAGAATTGGAACTCCAATAAGTCCAATAAGAGTTCAAATGGGGTGTTCAACTGGAAAGAACGTATTACATTTACCCTTATACATGAACTAAAAAAACTTTCTTGTTACGTTTTTTTAGAACCCAAAAAATTACGTATCTCATTTAATTTAAAAAAAAACAACGATTCTAATACGTTTCTTCTTACTTGTATCTTCACTTATTTGTTTGTAATTTTTCCATATAACAACACCATTTTATTCGTCTAAATAAATACATACCTACAAAGCTATTGTTAATGCTTCTTATCAAGCATAGCACTCCGACCCGGTTACTTCCTAAATAGTCGCCATACACCTGCTAAGGCAATAAACGCCATTTAATAGTCAGCACACCGAAACGTACATTGCACACCAATTAGAACACGCCTGACCTTCTTGCATCTCTCCTATTACGTCTACGATGACACGTTAGGCGTCATAAAATATTGACACCACGTTCATCGGTAAAAGAAGGATTTGTCTTTTTTTATAAGTACATAAATAGACAACAGAACGATGTAGCATTTTGATTGGGAAAATATGTTAGCAGCGGTATTTATTTCATTATTAATTGAAAAACAAACAAAATGATCAAAGAAATTAAGGATGTAATATAAATACCCACAGTTTGATTATTACTTGTTTATTACACAGAGCCACAGATTAGTTAATAGTTACTTGACAGAGCTTGCGATAATAAAGATGGAAATAATTGTGGTACGCATCTTAGAAATGTTTTCGATAAGCATGCAATGGCTAGTTTTTACAACGAAGGGGTACTAACAACCTACATTTGTTACAAGGTTTATTGAATTTCACTATGAGCTGATTTTTAAAACGTCAGTCTTAAAATTTGTCACCGACTTCAATATAGAAGTGTGATGTTGTCTGTACCTATTCTTATATTATTTTTAACTTTTCAGTGTTTTTGAAGTCGGTTTTTTGTAAAATATTTTTTATTTATAACTTTTTAGTGAATGAAATCTTTTTAGTGAAAGAAACCCCGATTCTCACGGGATCCCATCATTAGATCCTGATTTTGGTGACCTTGGAACCGCCCTAGGAGTATACTCTATCGAATACAAAAAGAATTTTGAAAATCGGTCCACAATTGGCGGAGTAATCGCGTAACATACACACAAAAAAACATACGCATCGAATTGAGTACCTCCTCCTTTTTTGAATTCGGTCAAAAATCATGTGTATTTTTATAAATACGTAAATTAATTTTAATTTAAAAAAGGAGGTCTGTATCTCATATTTTAGCATCTAAAAATTTAATCAAATTTTAACCAATAGAAGTATTTTTATGTCCTATCAAAACCAACAAGATGCTCGCAATAGTTGTGACCTAGAAGCCCGCATGAGACGCAGACAGCACGGCTCCGTTGACTCAGAACTGACCACGCTCAAGATGTCTGTCTGGAGGGCACTCAACGAATGACTAACGCTCGGATCATACTTGAGACATCCCCTAAATGATTATTAAATTAACTAGCTAATTGAGGCGCTTTGATCTTCCGAATCAAGGCGGGATACATCTGAAAGACTCTTCCATAAAAATGCCCCAAATCTACTTCGAATAGCCCCAAAAAATTCAATTGTTACCGAATTGCTACTTTCCAAAAAAACAACACAATATTTGATTTAGCTCTAGTGTTGTCCAATAAAAGAATCAGAGCGGCCCGAATTAGCGCGTGAAAACATATATTCGATTTATTGATAAAAAGCGAATAAAAGACGCAACAAAAGGGACAAAGGTCTGAAGACGAGCCACAAAAACGCAATAATGTGTTCCCGTTGGGGCAATATGCGTGGCGGGCGGGTGGCTGTGCGCAGCGACGCGTGCTTGTGCGCACCCCGTCACACCTTGATGCGCACGCACTTTGAAAACGTACTTCAATATTAATACAAATATCTATATTGCATCTCGAAATTCACTTGCGATCTGAATTAATAATCGTAGGAAGACGATCTCGCAAAGCAGCGGTCTAGTCTTCTAGTGGTTCCAAACTGAGTATTAAAGGGAGAAATGTCCCGTAAAGACAAAATCATTTTTCATCCCCCCATCTCGGAAAGAGTATTTTTGCTATTCGATATCTGACCGCCAAAGCCGTTTTTATCCGCTTGAGGTTAAAGTAAATTTGAATTTAGAACATCGCGTGCACTAGGTATGTGATTTCAAAACATCATTAAACCTATTTACTTCCATCTCCATGGAGCCGAATTTATCATACAACTTTTTTTTAATTTGTCAAAAACTCAGACTCTGAACCTCCTTGGTGTCCTTTTGTTTTTAATTTGCTTTGCGCTCGCCATTTTGTTTTAACGTCGTATTGTTATAAATAAGAAACTTGAAAACAAGTTAAAAAAACGTATTCTTTGTTACACATAATATAAATATTTTTCTGAAATACTTACCTATCATAATGTTGTAGTAAATATGTACCTAAACAGAAATAAAAGTATCTTGTGATTGTAAATATTTAATTTTGCATTTAGTCATTTCCTCGCTGAGGGGGGATTAAAAGTTACGTGTTGCACTCGAGTGCAAAGATTTTTCACCTTGTGCTCTTTCGATTCCCTCGGTAACGCTCAGGATTCTAATTTTTGAATTTTAGAATCCTTCGCTTGCTCGGTTATCAAAGTTGAGCACGCGGTTAAAAAGCAACTATCCTTCGCTTGCTCGGTTATCAAAGTTGAGCACGCGGTTAAAAAGCAACTTTGCACTCATGTATAACAAATAACTATTATTCTGTCCGTTTTGCTTAAAAACTCTTCTAAATTAGAAGCCCAAAACCCTAATTCTAAACGTCCCGCTACCGCTACCATCCGCTACCGTAATTTTGTTGTGTTCCATAATTAAAACATGTAATGAAATCCATCTCTTCAATAATTTTTCAACGGTTGGCAGTGAGAAAGTGTGCTCAAGAATGATAAACCTTATAATCCCTCCTGATTCCCAGTTCTCACCCGGATTTTTTTACACACAACAAGGGAGGCCTTAATCTCACCTGATAGTAAGTGACGTTAAGGCCGAAGATGGAAACGAGCTTCACCTGGACTTATTAACAACTGAGGAACAAGCTATATACATTTGAAATTAAAAAAATACCAGGTCACCTAAGGTGAGCTACTAAATTTGTTAAAAATATTCCATTCACTAAAAAGATAAAAATAAAAAAAAAATTACAAAAAATAAAAACCAACTTCAAAAACACTGAAAAGTTAAAAAATAATATAAGAATAAGCACAGACTTAGAGCAATGATCTAAGGGTACAGACAACATCACACTTTTATATTGAAGTCTGATGTTGTCTTATATTATTTTTAACTTTTCAGTGTTTTTGAAGTCGGTTTTTATTTTTTGTAAAATATTTTTTCATATAATCTTGTTCAATTTGTTTGATGGGCATTTGAATACAGCAGAAAATTAGCTATTTTCTTTAGATTTTGAGGGCTTAAAATCTCTTTTAATAATTAACTTAATAAAAAAGGAAAACATAGGAGCATGCTTATAGTGGCCATTAGTTTTATTGGAAGAAATAGAGCAACTAGTGCCATTATCAGGAAACAGGGTACTACGTTTGTATGGAAAAACGGCCTGTACCTACGATTTCCTCTTAAGGGTTTTCCTTGATTTTCATGGGATCTTATCATTAGATCCTGACTTTATCTTGGGACCACCCCAGGAGTATACTCTATCTAATACAAAAAGAATTTTGAAAATCGGTTCACAATTGGCTAGATGAGTAAAAAAATTTTTTTGCTTTAATAGAAGCTCATTCATATAATAAATAGAAAGAAAAAGTCGGTTTTCGAATAACTATAAAAAAAAAACAAGATATAAGGTATTAAAGATTTTTCTCCATCTCTTTCTAGCAAAACGGTAATTTACAAGGAGTTAATATGGCCGTACTCAACGATGACGTCACGGTTGATGTCGGATCTCTCTGTCTAATCGCCTTCAAATTAACAACTTATAATGCTTGTATCTAATGTATTTCGAAGCCGATTTTAATTCTAATTTCACAGGACTGCATCTTTTTCCACGGTATTTTAATATTTATTGACGAGACGTAAAAATTTGAATTCAGTCATCATCCCAATTGGCGGAGTAACTAATCGCGTAACATACACACAAAACACGTTGGACTTACCTATAAAATTTAAGGGTTTCCCTCGATTTTTTTGGGATCCCATCATCAGATCTGACTTTGGTGACATTAGGACCACCCTTGTTGTATACTCTATCGACTACAAAAAAGAATTTTGAAAATCGGTCCACAACTGGCGGCGTAACATACACACAAAATATCGCAAATTTTTATTTTCGCCTCTGTTTTTACATATGGTATTCTATCTTCTATAACATTTTATCAAAGACCGTGAAAATATTCCAACGTGGAATGTACACCTTTCCCCTTGTATTTACATACTTAGTTACATCTTGAATATTACTATATGATATTTATACGCATACTAGGCATAGTTTAAAAAGTTTTAGACATTCTTGTTAATTTAGCAATTTTATATTTGTTTTCAATAACTGTAAAGGATATGTGAATAAAGATTTTGAACTTCAATACTACAGAAGATCAGCGAATACAGGCAAGCAAGCTCAATTGTTGTTGGAAACCGCCTTTTGACCTGACCGCTATCACAAATCCAATCGCCAATGCAAAGGAATCAAATTGAGCCGCCATAAAGCATTGTTGCCACGTCAAAAACGTGAAGTCCGAATAAAAACTCCCGAAGGGCTGTTACAAAACGGACCTCGACTGGTCCATTGTTGGTTTTTTCTCTTTTGATTTGTTACTACAAACCAGAATGGCGTTTGAGGTACTTAATGTCCGGTAATTGGCGATCAGTGAGGATCAGTGGGCACATTGTGTGGGCATTTTGTCCGAGCGTAAAAAAAATATCAATAGGAAAAATGGCGGTAAGCTGTGCCCTTCAACTGCCAATAGATGACAGATTCAATGAGATTAATACAATATTAAAATAGTAACACACATTTAAAAAGCTGTGATCGCGAAATGATTGTTTAGATTTTTTCATCCATAGCGCACTAATGTTGCGCCAAACTTTTCTCTTGCACACTTTTCTGTTTTTAAGAACATTCACATGAAAATGAAATATAAGTATAAACGTAGTGACTTTATTGACTGCTTCTTTTCCGTCTCTCAGCTAATTTGAAAATTGTTTTCGTTATCCGTTAAACCATATAATGTTTTAATATAGGTTCCCTACTCGTTATGCAAGTGCTAATTTTTAATTGAGCCGCATTCTATGTAATACAGTACTTACAAGAAAATAATTTCTCAATAGTCACCACAAATGTACCAAAATAATAACAATAGTCAAAGAAACTAAAATAAATAATTCAAAGCGCCACTCGAAACAAGGTGTTTAAGGCAACAGTCTTCATTAAACGGTTTTTAATTCAAACTAAACTGCGCAATCGCCGGTCCCACGCACTCTGAATAAGAAATATGAGCTGAACGGATACTGCTATTATCAAAACATTATTACAACACTCGAAAGCATCGCCCTTCCAATGTAAAAATTAAACAACAATTGCCTTTAATATTCGCTCGCTGGTACTGATGGGGTGGTTTTGAAAAAAAAACTGTCAATCTGCCGTTGATCAATCATGTCTGGTGAATAGGAGGGGTGATCTCGACCACAATCGCAGTTCGCAGATAATAAAACGCGGTCTATATTTACGTAAACGCGTGGTTTTGATTACCAACAATGTGCGCGGGAGCATCTGACACCGCGCTTACTTGTCGCTAGCATTAACTCCTTTGTGGGAACTGTAAGCTTGAATGACATTATTGTACGTCATCCAAACGTCAAGTATGTTGGTCAGAAAGTCGATTTGGGCTTTTGATCGATAAAATCGAATATCGGTCGCAAATTCCAATAACTCAAACTATTATTTCACCATCATGGAACTTTATATTTGTGGTCTTTTTCAGCTTACAGTCGGCTCTTTTTTTGTCTCTTTATGCTCTTCTTAGCGTGGACAAACAGAAAGGTACAAAAAATTACTATGGGAGAAGCCACTATACACCAATCTCTCGCTCCTTCCATCTCTTAATTTAATAACTCTGAAGAGGTGAAATAGGGGTTGCAAGTTTGTATGGTTTTTTTTTAATAAGCAACGATTTTGATAAAACTTAAGATTCATGCTCTTAAAAATATTTCATTGAACACGTGTTTCATGGTTTCACCCTCTTAAGGTGCAAAATAGGGATTGAAATTTTCTATAGAAAATATTTAAAATCTGCTCCAATGTTTGGTGAAATTTATTATTCGAGCTTCTTAATATAAATAACTTGGGATGATAACTGAATTCTAATTTTCACGTCTCGTCATAAAATATTAAAATACCGTAGAAAAGTTGCAATTATGTGAAATTAGAATTTAAATCGGCTTAGAAAAATATTAGATACAAGCATTTTAAACTGTTAATTTGGAAGCGACTAGACAGAGAGATCCGACATCAACCGTGACGTCGTTGTTATAAACTACATATAAATTGCCGTTTTGCTAGAAAGAGATAGAGAAAAATCTTTAATACCTCATAATAATATCTTGGTTGTTTTTACAGTTATTCGAAAACCGATTTTTTTCTTTCTGTTTACTAAATGAATGAGCTTCTATTAAAGCAATAATATTTTTTCATTCATCTAGCCTAATTCCCACGGGAAAACAATAATAACGCGGGCGAAGCCGCGAGCGGAAAGCTAGTTATAAATAAAAAGTTTGAATTATCGGTACAGTTGTTAAATAATTTACAAAACGTTCTATGCTAGATTTTAATAATAAAACGAATCAATTCTACGAGATATTTTTTTGTGGGTCAAAAACTGGCTGCAAGAAATGTAGCGCTTTGTCTCATGTTAATTTAGTGGCAGAACTTGCTGGTGAACCAATCGACTATTGAAATTATATTTATGACTAGTGTTTCGCTCGCGGCTTCGCCCGCGTTATTATTGTTTTCCCATGGGACTTTTATATTTTCCCGTAGGAAAAATAATTTTGTAGCCTATTATATAGAAGACTTATTTATATTTAGAAGCTCGGATAATAAATTTCATAGAAATTGGAGCAGATTTTAAATATTTTCCATAGAAACCTTCAACCTCTATTTTGCACCCTAAGGGGGTGAATCCCAATAAACCATGAAACACGTATTAAATAAAATATGTTTAAGAGCATGAATCTCAAGTTTTATCAAAATCGTCGCTCATTTAAAGATTTTTTCATAGAAAATTGCAACCCCTATTTCATCCCTTTAGGGTTAATTTTTTTTCTAAATCCCTTCTTAGTGTGCGTCCGCATTTTGAATTAAAACAACTGTCCAAATTTCACGTTTCTTCCATTAGGGGTTACGGCTGTGCGTGTGTCTATAGATGGGAACATCTCCCTCCTCCTCCCATATATAGATAGATAGATAGATGATGACTGAGATAGAGTTTTGCAGCAAAAGACAAGGGTTCATTTCAGCAGCATAAGACAGTTTGTCGGCTCGCAGACTCGGCTGGTCCACGGGCGGTATATTATACCGCAGTGTTAGAATTTGAAGCTTGCATGAAAAGCCAACAAACTAATTCGCGGTAATAAAAAGCGATTCCGCAAGCGCTCCATAGCGACCTGGATGTCGATTCTGTAAAATTCGAACAATAGCTCGCATCTCACTTCGATATTCACGCTCACTTCGCATAAGATACAAGATACCCTTACATAGTCATTATCACGAGTTAGTAGCGATAAAATTCTAATAAATACCTCAGAAGTAGTTTTTATCACCTTCAGAAATAATTTTAAATGTATTTTTAAACTATGATAATAAATGTTGCCTGTTTTCACTCACAAAATAGCAACGTTTTATTTGACACTTTGTTTCGAGTTCGTGTGCGAAGTGAGCTTCGAAGTGGTAAAGGAATTCCCTTTACCGAATGCCACTTCATACGTCATCTCATACTTATAATGTCAAAATCTCACGGTCACTCTAGTTCCACTCGCTGCCACGCTCGCAAGTGTAGCGCTGTATCACAGATTACTTAATAGTTTCTAGTAACTTCGAATCTACATTCGAATTTTGAGAATGCCAATCTAAGAACTCACTGCGGAATCAGATTCGAAGTTTAAAGTGAGCTTTTACAGAATCACACTACTGTAGGTACGAGGTATCTCTGGCTCGCCGGCTCGCTAGCGTACGCAGCGATTTTATTCGCTTGGATCACCCGCTTTATATTGCTTGGGTATTGACAATAAAAGATAGGCAGTTAGTATTTGATATGGAAGATTGATTACCTATGGTTAAAGTATGCCTTTAAAAGGCCTTACTTTAAACACGTTATCGCGTTTGCAACGCAACTGTATCGCTGCAGCTGGGCAGCTGGACCACGGGTTACTGCCATTGGCGTAGTTAAGGGGGGAGGGGTTTCCGGACACCCACCATTGTAAATCAACATACACTTTATAGAATGAAGCTATCAGTATACATACCTACACTAGGCAAAACTAACAGGCTACAACTACATGTACATACATCGAATTACTGTTTCACGCTGAGGTATCGCGGTCACACACAATGCGATAGTCACAGTGTGTATAGAGAGCCTTAAATCTCTAACGAAGGTTGGTGGGCTTTGCGCCTACATGAAAAATATATCAAATTCACGAAATAACTAATTCATATCTTTTTCTAGCATCCTATCAAACATTAAAAATAGACATCACTTTCGGTTGGACCACTATTTACAGAACAGGAAGTGAATAATGATTTAACAGAAAAATCGAACATGGCTTTAGAAAAGTTTCATTTGAGGAGATATTAAAAAAACTGTTTTCAAAAAGTCGAACATAATGGATTTTTTTCTATCATCATCATCACAGCCCATATACGTCCCCACCGAGGGGCTCGAGCCTACCCTATATTAAGGTGATTAGGCCTTAGTCAACCACGCTGGCCCAGTGCGGATTGGTCGACTTCACATACATCATTGAATTTCTTCGCAGATGTATGCAGGTTGCCTCACGATGTTTTCCTTCACCGTAGGAGCCTCAGACAAATGTACATATGAAATTCGAAACGAAAAACACATTGGTACATGGCGGGTCTCGAACCCCGGCCCCCCGATTGGAAGGCAAGTGCCTAGTCCACTGCGCCACCGACGCTCCACGGATTTTTTTCTAAGCACAATAAAATTCCTAAACATGACAAAAATTGTTGTCTTCAGTTATTTTATTTTCTCGCTAACACACACATACACTGGGTTGGCTGGACTAAGAGACCTCTATTTATACATCTCTTTGCGTTTCTCTATAAGTCGGACCTTGCACATTGTTAAGTTTTTAACTGTATGTTTTATGTGTGTATATACAAAGTTTACAAAGAACTACAATAAAAAATAAAAAATATTTTACAAAAAATAAAAACGGACTTCAAAAACACTGAAAAGTCAAAAAAATAATATAAGAATAGGTACAGTACAGACAACATCACACTTCTATATTGAAGTCGGTGCCAAACGATGGTCTCCTAGAAAGTCTTAAAATTTGTCACCGACTTCAATATAAAAGTGTGATGTTGTCTGTACCTATTCTTATATTATTTTTAACTTTTGAATGTTTTTGAAGTCGGTTTTTATTTTTTGTAAAATATTTTTTTTTTTTACTTTTTAGTGAATGAAATCTTTTTAGTGCAAGAAACGCTCAACCGAAAATACCAGCTCACCAAAGGTGAGCAGCCCGGTAAATATGATCGCTCAAAACAATATTAAAACCGCACTGAGAGCGGGATGGCGCTATACGCAACAAGCGCGGTGTCTCTGTTTCAATATTGTTTTAATCTTGCTATAAGTGATCATGGTAGGGCCCCTGGTATTTTATTAGGGTTTCCAATTTTAATTTCCGATTTTCATGGAATCCCATCATCAGATCCTGAGTTTGGTGACCTTGGGACCACCCTAGAAGTATACTATATCGAATACAAAAAGAATTTTTAAATTCGGTCTACAATTGGCGGAGTAATCGCGTAACATACACACAAAACATGTTGGACACACCTTAAAATTTAAGGGTTTTCCTCGATTTTCATAGGATCCCATCATCAGATCCTGACTTTGGTGACCATGGGACCACCCTTGGAGTACTCTATGAAAATCGGTCCACAATTGGCAGCGTAATCGCGTAACATACACACAAAAAAAACATACGCATCGAATTGAGAACCTCCTCCATTTTTGAAGTCGGTTAAAAAACAATAAATAATGGAAAATCTTTCAATCGATAACAATTACTATTTTTTTTTTCAGAAAAAATCTTGAAAATCGCCATATACAATGTCTGTGAGATTGGTACGTCGGCGCATATATCTCCGAATAAGATGGATACTATTGTTCACATTTCATACATTGGAATATATAATTGGAATATCATGTCATAAAGTGGAAGCATGTACCTACACTTTTTCTTTTTCTAAGTGCCAGCCACTTTTCTATACTAAATTAATTTCATACCATTAATATAAGCTACACATAATAAAGCTGACATGTAAAATGCGTGTAAAATGTCTAGATTTAGATCGCAAATGCATTAAGCTTACAATAATTGCACATGGAATAATCTATACTACTTACTTATAACTTTGGGGACTTTATCCATAGTAAACTTACATAAAATATTTGAAATTGAGTGTTTGTCATGAATCCAACTATTGTTTGTTTCTTTGATAAGTGCATTTGAAACTCATAATTTCAGCCGAGCGATGCGCACTTCTGAACCCGGGGCGTGTATTATGACATATTAATTTCAGCCAGTTTTCTAAATTGCTATAAGTGCCTTTCTTTTACTCATTATACAAACAGAAAGAAATGGCATTATAACAATTCAGAAAGAAATTAAGAGATGAAGTATTAGCTGCACCAGTTGGAATTTATTTTGGAAAATTCGCTATTGAAATAAACGTTCGAAGACTCTTCAACTGTCGTAAAGACGTTATGCAAATGGCAGCAACGCTTTTTGACGTTACGGTGACAAATACCGCTCTCTAGCTATGCTCTAGCTCTAGTGAACCACGCCATTTTGTTTACATGATGGACCTTATAATAGAAAATCAAACGAACTTACCTGTAAGTGACGTTCGATGATTATTAAACGAAGTGATTCGCCCGAGAGATTACACCATTAATAGTTTTATTTACTTGTAGTAGCACGCGTATGTGCTGCCATCTTACACGATTTTAGAGTAACATTTCACTTAAAAAAAAAAAGTGAAAATGTTAACTCTCAAATGAAGGTACTTTCATACACGTTTCAGTACCATCTAGGCCTATCGTAACTGCTGTTTCGTGATGCTCAGGGATGACCGAGCCTGGAGGTCTCGGTTTGGGAGGGAGGGGGTGTAATCTCTCGGGCGAATCACTTCGTTTAATAATCATCGAACGTCACTTACAGGTAAGTTCGTTTGATTTTCTATTAAACTTCAGTGATTCGCCCTTCGAGATTACACCATTAATAGTTTTATTTACTTGTAGATGTTTAGAGATTATCACGAAACAGCACAAATGGAAATATTACAAAAGTAGTTTATAAATATAAGCAAAGAAACGGTATAATTAGTGTACAAACATTATTTATTCTTAATTATGATGTTAAGTATATCTAATAATCTAAATTAAGTTAATCATCAGAGTGATCTAAGCAATCCTGTAACAAAGAGCGAGCGAACTCATCGGATCTATCAGCATCAAGTTCTCTATTATAGAACCGTGCGAAAGACTTAGAGGTGTCAGTCCAGCCTGCTGTCCTCTTTATAATGTCAATATTCACGCCGAGCCTGTTGGCCGCGGAAGTCGAAGCATGCCGTGTACTGTGTGAGTTAATTATGAATTTCTCATTAGCTGTTCTCCTTATATTAGAGAGTCTGATGAGGGAGAGGGTTTGCACGCGGTGTGCAGTGACAAGAGCCAGTAAGGTCACTAATTTCTTAGACAAAACATTAAAAGAAAGGGTCTCATTTGGATAGTAATTGCTAAGAAAATCCAACACTATTGTAGGATTCCATGTATAATTATAACGTGGAGTGGGAGGTCTTAATTTATATAGCCCCTTCATAAGTCGTCTTATCTGTGGGTTATTCATAATATCGGCTCCAAGTATAAGTGATAATGCTGCTTTTGCGCAATTAATGCTACCATATTTTTGACTTTGTTGATACAATGTAAATAAAAATGAAATTATGTCTGGTACAGAATTACAAAAAATATTCAGATTTTTTCTTCTACAATAAGAGTGCCAATATTTCAGGCTAGTGTTATACTGCTTTAAAGTATTTTTTTTTGTCAAAGAAGCTAGCATTACATCCACAGCATCAAGAGGAGTGCCCTGCTTTAAGAACGCCTCCCTGACAACACTCCGGCAACCAGGGTAAGACTCCGATGTAAATTGTGTCGAACACTGTAAGGAGAAGATAATAAACCTTTGTTAGGCGGGAATTCGATAGTACGTGAAATCAACAATTTTTGGAAAAGGGGGGTACCAGGGCTGAGTGGGCCATAAAGGGACCACGACTATCCCTGTCGCTTTATCTGTTTAGATTTTTTGCAATACTATTAGACAAAATGGGGGAAATGCGTAGAAATAGTACGCAAGCCAGGATATTGTAAATGCATCCACCTTGTACGCTTCAGGGTCACGATGCCAAGAGACAAATTTAGTACATTTGTTATTCAAGCGGCTCGCAAATAAGTCTATCTGCCGTCGGGTAAATTCTTGACAAATTCGATCGAATGCGTAATCCGCGAGTTCCCACTCGACATCGGCATGTATGCGACGAGATTCCGCATCAGCCCTGAAATTATCGGCTGAGCTTACATACGAAGCAAAGATAAATATGTTTCTTTTTTCGCACCACTGCCATATGTGCCGAGTCAAACTATTCAAGTGGGGAAACTGAACACCACCCATTCTATTTATATATGCAATTGCCGTGGTGTTATCAATTCTTAATAAAATCTCGCAATTCCGTTGATTTTTCGCAAACGTTTTTAAACCGAAGAAAGCGGCTGTCAATTCAAGGTAATTAATATGTTCGGCTTGTTCTTGGCTAGACCACTGCCCATTTGCTGTGTTACCGGAACAATAAACACCCCAGCCCGATCGCGAAGCATCCGAGTATATTTCAAGCTGAAAGTTACCTGACCGTAAAGGGTTACCTGGTACTTCTATATTACGAATCCACCAGTTAAAATCTGAATTTAATGAATCGGGTAATTGTATGTATTGATTGTAATCGTCTTTTTGTTCTAAACAAAGAAATTTAAATCTCTCAAAGTTTTATGTATATAACCAACTGTAAGGTATTGCTGGGCAAACTGAGATTAACAAGCCAATCAAATGTGCAAAATTTCGAAGCTTACACCGTTTTATGGAAGAAAAATATAGAAGTTCCTCTTTAATTTTTTGTCTTTTATTTTGTGGAATACTGAGTAGAAGATCGGCAGAACTAAAAACAAACCCTAGGTACTCAGCTGATTGACTCGGGGTAGATACCGATTTTTCATAGTTTATCGTGAAACCGAGAGAAATGAGTAAGTCTTGAGTCACATTGAAATTATGTTTACATTGTGAGTATGAGTTTGCGAGTAATAAGATATCATCTAAATAGATTACTGATAATAAGCCTTGACTGCGTAAGGATTGCATGACAGGCCGCATCAACTTAGTAAACACATAAGGAGATAGGTTTAGCCCGAAAGGTAGTACCTGAAATTCATATAGCTTTTCTAACCACAAGAAACGTAAAAGTTTTCTATAATCCTTATGTATACTTATAGAAAAATACGCATCCTTTAGATCTATAGAACACATGTATGTGTTTTTTGTTATGAGTCACATTGCAGTCCTATAATCCTCAAGCTTGAAATGTGAAGTAGGTATAAACTTATTCAGAGCCTTGAGATTTAAAATAAATCTATTTTTACCATTACTCTTTTTTACAAGAAATATACTTGACAGAAATTGACCTTCGCAAGGCTCACACTCTCTTATAGCACCGAGTTCAAGAAGGGAATGTATCTCTTTAGACATTTCTCGTAGATGTGACTCTGACTCTGGATTATTCATTGGAATATTACGTTGCGTGAGGTCACCCGAAGTAGGGATCCGTAAATCGGACACCCATGATAATATAACGGGGTCGTTGCAGATTTTTAACCAATTATTATAAAAAAAAGGTAATCTACTAGCCTGTGGGGTGACGTCATCAACATTCAGCGACGGGAGGTCCGCGGAGGATGACGCGGGGCTCGGCGGTCGCTCGGTCGTCGCGCCCGCCGCGGCGGCTGCCTGCGCCCACCAGCCGTCGAGCTCGGCCTCGCGGGGGGGTGGCGTCGAGGCGGAGCTGGCGGGGGCGGCGGTGGGCCCCTCCAGTTTAAAGCTCGTGATGTTGTAGGCTCCGTTTTCCTATTCTTAGGCGGTGGTTTTGCTTTTTCAGAGACTGGTTTAGCAAGTTCGGCTCCTGTTCTCGAAATCGCTTTCATGGATTTTAGATTCTCTTGCAAATTGCTACCAAAAAGTAAATCATCTCTTTTTAGGTCTCTAATATTTTCTTTTACGTCCTTACTGAGGCAGGCTAAAAGGAAATTTCGTCTGACTTGAGTCTCAGAAAAATGAATGTGACATAGGAGCCTTCCTGTATCGCTGAGCGATTTCAGGGCATTGATTTTTATGTCAACCGACTCGGCGTTGGATGATAAAAAAGCTGACATCGTAGATGCAACCCCCGTGATTGCAGTGGCAAGTAAATTTTGTTTATCAACAAGTATGTTCTCTTTTAAAAACGTTCTCATTAACAGCTGCCTTGATTTCAGGGTTAATGATCGGAGCTTGGACAATCTTGAAATTCTCGGGTATGTTGTAATCTTTGACAATGGCTTTTTTATTCTCCTCCTGTAGCCTATTCACTAAGACATCTGACCATCTGCTGGCAATATCCTTTTGGATAGTTGGACCAAAAATCTCCTTAGCAATAGGTTCATCACCTAGAATACATAGGACACTGGGATCTAACTCAGTAGCAGGCGAAATATCTTCTTGCATGATGTCATTACTCAGCGCAGGAACCGGTATCACCACGGAAGCCACGGCTGGTCTGGGTGGTGAGACGGGGGACTGCCCAGACTTATCTTGGCCTGACTGTGTAGGTGGTATGTTGCACAGATTAACAAAATCATCATCGTTATCGACAGGGGGCGCTCCTGTAACCAAAAACAAGGGCCATTGTGCAAAAGAAAACAAAATCACGATGCAAGCCTCACGGACTGCACTCTAGATAGGTATCTATAAAATGCACTGACCAACATGCCATGACGTAGCCTCTCGGACTATGTTCTAGACAATAAATTGTGTGCAATACTATTTTAAGATACATACAATGATCAACCTCCCGGATTAACCTAATGTATTATCACATTTATGTGGCCGGTGACTATAATCATTGCATTACGTTATGTACTTGAGATATGTAAACTGACATAGCCTCTCGGACTATGTTCTAGATAATAATTGTGTGTAATACTATTTTAATATACAACATGTAAGTAAATAGACGTAGCCTCCCGGACTATGTTCTATATTACTTGTGTGCAATACCATTTTAAACAATGATCAATATCCCGTATTGAACTAATGTTCCATTGGTAATGTAATATCATTGGCCGGTATTAGCCTTACAGACTATACTCATTGCACCTATATTATGTACTTAGGTAATTAAAAACCGACCGTACCTTTACTTGTTGAAGTATGTTGGTCGTAATCATCATCATAGTAATAGTCACTTTCACTCTCGTCACTATAAGAATGTTCCGATGGTGATCTTGAACGATGATGACGGCTATAACGTCGCCGGTCGTATCGATCGTCGTGTCGTTCACGGCGAATCTTAGCGCGTTTTTTCTTTAGTCTCCTTATCTTCTCCTCTATGTCGTCCTCCTCTGCTGCATAGTATTTACGCTTTCCCATTATCAATTATCACACACACAAAGCTAAAATTACTGGAAAATAATACTTTTAGAAGCAAAAAACCGATATTTAAACTTCACTAGCGTGTAGATGGCCGCCACACAAAACGTGTATGAAAGTACCTTCATTTGAGAGTTAACATTTTCACTTTTTTTTTTTAAGTGAAATGTTACTCTAAAATCGTGTAAGATGGCAGCACATACGCGTGCTACTACAAGTAAATAAAACTATTAATGGTGTAATCTCGAAGGGCGAATCACTGAAGTTTAATCATATTAAATCCATTGTTTACATAGAATACGTTCTAATGACGTCATTCACCACTATATTGCGGCCGCTACATGGACAATATCGCTATTCGAGGAAACCAGTGCCTTTTATGAAGCCCAGCGTAAGCGGGCACGTCTCTTTTATTTTAAAAAAAGCTGTTACTTTAAAACAATTTAGAAAATTAAAAGTTAAGTATATTTTTAAAATTAGATATTTAATTTTTTTGTGTAAAACCTAAATTCTTAATTGTAACAAAAAGTATAACTTACGTTCCCGAGTTCCCGTGCGTACTGTTATCCCGAAGGATGACGCCACGTCCCCAGCGGGGGTATCCAGGTGTTACGTTGACATGCGTCCGATTAACTCACGAGCATTCAAGCGGTCCCTATACTAAACTAATGCACAAAAAAAACCGAATCCTAATAATTTCAGATGAACTGTGATAGTACCATCTGATAAGGGCTTCGTTGAAAATTAGTCAAATTATAACGCTACGCTTTATTCCTTACTTGATGGATAGAATCAACGCTAAACAGTTTTATTATATACGTAGTTATAAAAATCAGATAAACTTGATCATGAAATAACACCGGCTTACAATAAAATTTTAAGAGGAAATCATACGAGCCGTTTTTCTCCATACAAACGTAATCCCCTATTTCCTTCCTGAACAATTGCAATAGTTGCTCTATTTTTTCCAAAAAATTCTATACAAGTATGTTACCATGTTTTCATTTATTATTAAGTTAATTATTAAAGGAAATTGAAGGTTTAACCTTCAAAAAACTAAAAAATTTGAGAGATTTTCTGCTGCATTAAACATCCAGCCAACTTTGACGAGATTATAATTGAAAAAGCAAAACATAGACACAGCCAAAGACTTTATTTAATTTTCAATACAAAAAAAAATTATTAGTTTTGGAGGAGAAAACAGGGGAGTACGAAACGTCTAGCTTGTGTACTTTTAATATGCATCTTCGGCACGAGCTGCAGTTGTCTCTATCGCGCTCAGCTCGTTTGTTCGGGCACAGCCGCACAACAATACATTTTACATATACCTAATTTTGAATTCTGTCGACCCTGGTGTTTCCTCTAAATACGAACAAGAATTATAGGAAACCTCCTATTTTCTGAGGAAGCTTTCTATGCGGTGTCCGTGTCGCCGGTCGCCCAGGTGTCACGCGTATACTGCGCACGCTCGGGTGCCCCCACGTGGCGCCTGCGCCTGCGCAGGTAACAACTAATACGCGACGCGTGCCGGAGATAAGGTGCTTTGGCTCGAGCCACACGGAAACGCTTTTAGTTCTACGCGTAACAACAACATTGCCGCTACTTCCGGCAATAAATAGAATTATATGAAACAATATAAAAAGTAAGTATTTTGATTAATACATATATCGGTATAATTTGCTATTGAAAATTGCGAAAGATTTGAGAGCAATGAAGTGCCATCAAAAGTAGTAAGTATTATTATAAGCGGGTATTAAAAATATACCAAAATCAAAACTTCCAGCAAAGAGAAGAGAAGAGCTCAGAAAGAGTTCATCAGTAATTATTTTAGTGAAAACTTAGCTGTTCGAACGTGTACTTTTTATTTTAAGTCATTATTAAAGTAGTGGTATTATTATGCAGTAGTACAGAATTGTAATAATATACACATGCCCCTTAAATTTGTGATAATAAATTATGATAACTGGAGTGTTAAAAGAATTCCATTAATTTGAAGACATTAAGTAGGTACTTTATAAAATAACAGCAGTAGGTATACCTTTAAATAGCAAAATAATAAACTTGGGAATAGATTTGTATTTATAGTATTGCCTCGCAACGCGGTTTGATTATACTCTATGACAACAGAAAGGAGTATAATGAGCAACACTTATAAAGCTATAATCTCAGTGGCAGGCGTGCACTTTAGCACCGGTGCTAATCGGACCGCACTACCGGGCTGTCTTGTTGTTGTACCCCTAATGATGCTTCCGACATCGCATTGTATATTTTTTTTTTACAATCAATGTATTGAATTATACTTCTCTTGATTTTTTACGTTACCAATAGAAAAGTTAAGTCTTTCCAGCATTACCTACTTCAAGTAAACAAATCTGCAATTAATATTATAAATCATAATTGAAACTAATTGCCTCTGAAGATGGGATTTTGGAGTGCTTGGAAGGAAACACAGACTATTTTATCTCGAAATACAACTTAATATTGGTGCAATTAGAAGCTATATATACAACTAAATAAACTATGCAAATTCAAATAAAGTTTCAGAAAAAGAATAAAAAGCAATATTAATAAATGTTCACGTTTCATGTTTCGTGAATGTACAATTATTAATACTACATTCTATTCATGTCAAATTTTTTTACGGTGTGAACTGGCATTTAAATGAATAGGTAAGTATTATTTATATCCGCCAATTGGAAAAATCTATTTATTTGTACGTTTTCAATGCCAAACAGTCGTAAATGAATAAATCATAATTGCGACCATTGGCCACACTACACGATGGGGCTTCGTTAAAATCGCATTAAAACTGACCATATATTCTCTTATTGCAAACAAATAATCTCACCAGCGTGAATACATCATTAACATTACTAAAGTGTTTAATCCAATGACCCTTATTTCAATATTGATAAAGCTTTAATTGATCCAACAAATTCTGTCGTCTGCGGCACGCGTCCACAAAACCGACACAATGGTAGAAACGGACACAAACATTTTAACAATACTTATTTACGTTTTCCGGATATTGAGTGACCGCGGGGGATTGATCGATTGGTGATCAAGAATGCTTCGCTAATTTGCTGAAATTCCCTATTTATAAATGTTAGAGCTACGATCCGTTAAAAAGCTGTAACCACGTAAAAAACCACTCCGATTCAGTCCTTATCAGAAAATTCGCAAAATTTATTATTTGAGTTGCATTAAGGTAAGTTTTTTCAAATCATGATGTTAATTCATCTCTTATAAATAGTATTTTTTCAATAAAATGAAATATAGCGACTAAAATATAAGACTATAGTCTTTATGAATATTTTTTAATTAAATAAAGACATTATAATCGAATGTATTTCAAATAGCCACACAACTTATTTTTAAGCGCTCCATTGTGCATTTTCCCACTGCACTACCAGGTTTGCAAGGTTTTTCATTATATTTCATTTTATTGAAAAAATACTATTAACCTCTATCTATATTAATATCTAAACTTTATACATATTTTAAATTTGACTTTAGATTAAACCCTGCATTTATGATACAAAAAAATATCTATCTTTGATTTGATTGGATCTACTCGTAATAATCTCTAAATCAATTTTGTCTGAATGTTTCGAACACCACAGAGGATTTTTCTTTCACAAGAAATCAGTAATGACCGATTTATATGCAAGTGCACATTTAACCCCTTTTTCAGCGGTATTTGCATATTTTTTCAAAAAATCGTGCATATTTACGCTCGCAATAGTGACACATATAATAGCCAATCGCTATGCAAATTTTCGCTTACAAAAATGTTTTATGCGATTGTAAACACAATTTATCTACAGGACAGTAGGTACTTAGGCGTACCGATACATCTTAAAGGTATATTTCAATGTCAAATATATTTTGTAATTGCTGATATTTTCGCAAGTACGATTCTTTACGTTGGGTAACCTTTTTCAAAATAAAGAAATTTAAAAATACAACTTTTTTTATTATGTCCTGTTGTATATTTTGTTTCTTTTTAAAAAAATTCTTGAATATTTCAACCATTTTTCTTGTATTTGCATGCATATTTTGGGTTTTTTATCTGGCATATTATAATGTTGTATTTACTTATCAGACAATATCAATGAGATAATTTGAGATTGTGATCGCTTAAACGCGCACGTCACGGCGACGTCAAAATCAAACAATTTACAACAAATAGAAACTCGGTTATACATTATAGTTGGCGTCCTACAAATATGGTAAGTGTCCCATAACCATAACCGTACATCTCGGGTGTACAAATATTTTCCTAATAACAATAAACATAATACTTTATGTCCTCTCTTAACCCTTTCCCACCGCTCTAATTTTACTAATGCGTTGCGCCAACAGAGGGGTCGCTTTGCCGAACAAACGCCCTTAAACGATTTTTAAGCGTTACATTCACAAATTGTGAATCCAATATTTGTGTTGATTGAAACAAATAATTAAATATTAGTACGCAGCAGCTGCATCTCTAAAATATCAATATGTAAGTTTTTTTCTTGAGGAAAATATTCATTTGGATACTTTTTTTTTCATTAAATGCGCTTGACTTGTAGCTATAAACGTAAGTATCTGCAAAATATCAAACTTAATATTTTTCTTTTAAATTAAACAGTTTTCTTCTAATAAACAACATAAGCAAAAAAAGTATTCAAGTTTCTAAACTGCACTATATTATACGGCCCCTAAACATATACTCGTATAAGTATATAATTAGCTCGCTGCAGTCATTACAAACGATCTTTGTATGAGAAAAAATATTTGCTGTTTCAAATATTTCACTACATCTTGATGAATTATTTAAACGACTTTTAAACCTACATAAATACAGTAAAGTAAAAAAAACCGCAATAGTTGTGTGTAACCAAAATCTTTATTAAGAGCACGCGCCGTCATCCGAGACCAATAGCAAATCCGTTCACATGATGTCTGTCACAATCGTAGCTAATTGCGCATAATGAGGTGAGCAGCAAACGCAATATGTTTTTTTGCGATTATTTATGTTCAACGCCCCGCCGTTCGGCCACCCTTCGCCAGTCGCGGGTTGAAATAAAATTTAATGGTCCGCCAGATCCATTGGCTCGGTTATAATGCGCGAATGTGAAATATCGGATTTCCGGGTATTGTGGAATAGGGCTATTAAACGATCATCCTTTTAGGACTCACTGAGCTGTCAACCAGCGCTGCCATCAATGAGTCTCGGGTTTTGAAAGGTGGACCGATTGTTGATTCCGATTCTGGTGAGAAGACAAAGGATCCGATGAAATTGTAGGTACATTTGTAATAATCGCAAAGGCGCTTTTGATAAAACATACATACATAAAACTAACTGAATACAATAAAATTAAAAATACAAAGATCCTACTGCAATTTTATCAAAACTTATTTTGTCCAACTCCAAACGCATTTACCTATGTAAAGCAGATAAGCGACAGCAACACGCGGCATTCGTAGACACAATTTCTGCCGCGCTTTATCTTGACGTATAGAGAAAAGTACGCGCGGCGCAACTAGCAACAGCTCTTCTATAAGCGTCAAGTTAATGCGCGGCAGAAATTGTGTCCTACGAATGCCGTGTGTTACTGCCGCGCATCTTTTTGGTCACACCACAGCTACCGGCGACTCGCATGCGACGTGACATCACTTGCGAAGAGATGCTGAGAAAGTATCATCTATCATCTGTAGTATCTTATCTTATCTTCTGGTGGGGGCAGCCCAATTATTGAGCCTTAGTACTTCGACATACAATGGATCTTTTGTGCTACCCCTTGCCGTAAAGCTTAGTCCGTAATGCCATCGCCACCAACGGTCCAGTCTATCGTGCCCATGAGCTCAACGATGTCCTTCGGTGGTATGGCCCTGTATCCTCCGGTTATGGGTATCCAATTCCCGTCAGCCTTAGTCTCCTGCAAGCTAGGACGTCACAGTGGTACAGGAGGTGCTCCATGCTCTCCTCTCCCTCCTTGCAGGCCCTACAGATTTTAGAACTTGCGTGTCCCATCCTGGTTAGCATGATCCTAGTGCCGAAGTGTCCGGTTAGAGCACCCAACAGTAGGCGAATCTGGGATCTGCTTGAGCTCAGTGTGAGTTTGAGCCAATTGTCCATACCCATGAAGAGCTTGGCGTGGTTCATTCCTTTTTGATTGGCCCATTCTCTTTGGTTAACAGTCTTTGGTAACAACCCCATACCCGGCGAAACCACCTTGCGGTACCTCTCTATCCCCGGTGAAGGCATGTTCGGGATCGAACTAGCCATTTCCCGAACACACCCTCATTTGCAGTTGAGTTCTTAGATCTGTAGTAAGTACGAGTACTAACACGATTTTAACGAACGGATTCAGTATTCTATCTATCTCTGGATTTGTTTACCGACAATAGAATTTTGACGTATTTTGTATGGAGCTTATGTCAAACTAAATCCACAAACAGTTTATTGAAACCGTCCCTATGTCGACTCGGTCACAGCTCCAGTAGCGACGCTAGTATTACACATCGCGAGTAGCGTCAGCGTCGCTCGTCGCGTCGTCGCCAGACGGATAGCTGTGGCCCTTAGTAGTTTATGGCGGCTCTTATTCCACTTTCTAACTCTAGTTACGCTTAGGTAGTTCCATAAAAAATGTAAAACGTCCCCAAACGGTCAATTTGACCATACTTTTGAAAAAGTTATTTCCCCTTTTTTGAGATATCAAAAATGCAATATTCATGTAATCTAATAGCACAATACCAATTTTAATTTCATAAAGGAGCGTTAAATTATCAACAGTCCCAATCCCAACACAATTACGCCCAAAATTCTCACGGATCGCAACATGCGTAGCTGTATCTATTAATTAATTAACCCAACCAATCAAGGTGCGTTCCCACGTGCTGATATCACAAAATCACGCAACATCTTTATTCCTGCCTGATGAGCTCCCGCCGCCACCCTTGCACCACTTTGTTTTGGGGTGCGCGTGAAATGGGCTGACCACCAACCATAAATACGTTTCTAAATGATCATCATAATAGCTACGAACATTACACTAATTTAATACGCCGATTGAACTTTTTAAAGTTCTAGAAGAGCAGTCATCCTCGTATTGTACGTGTCATCATCAGTCTAAACATCAGTCTAAATTAAGAACTTGGATAAGGGATTTTTCGTTACCAAGCATATTAATTGTATTCAAGTTAAATATTTTTTAAAGATTTCTTAATAATTAATAAATCAAATACAAATTTTAATCAAGAAAGAGTTACCCGCACAGGCGACTTTAGTTTGAGTCTTCCTCTGGTAAACATATTTTAAAAATAGACCATAAAAATAAATTATAAATTTCGCGCTATTCACACACAAAAGATCGTAATAGAAACGACACAAAACAATTAGTATAATTCAACAGTAAATCACTCCTGCGCATGGTAACGCGCGAACGGTTAACGCGAAAAATCGCAACCGGCCCATGTTTATGCAAAATCACTTCCAATTCCGAATTGAGATGAATCAGTTAATATTGAGGGTCCCTGCAGGATACAACGTCTATGTCGCAGTATTTGCATACAGCACAGCTCCAGAACAAGCCCTCTATTTCACAGGGTAAATTTAAACTAAATATCATGTTTTTTATTACTTAGTTATTATTGAAAAAATACGATATTTTACAATCTGCCTATTTGTCGAATAAATAAAAAAATAATAATAAAAATAATTCCGGAAATAATCTAGTTTTCACGATTTCTAGCAAGCTTGTCTTAAAAATCACATTTTTCTCTAACATAAGGGGAACATCGATTTAAAAAATTTGAAAAGATACATTAGCATCAAATCAAATTTATAATGATGTTCCACACATTCTTATGGAGGTCTGTGCCAAACAGTGGGCGTTGTACGGCTGGAATCTTTATGAAATTTTACATGAATACGTAAGTATTGATTTTTTGCCTAAATTGTAAATACGACAGTAAGTTACTATTAATACTATAAGTACTGTAAGTCACTATAAGTTACTCGTACTATTTTTTTCCATCAAATAAATCCAATGATCATGCATCCAATGTTGGACGCAGGTCTTTCCTACGCTAAGGAATTCCTCATAGGATTTTGTTTCGAGTTTTCCACCTCTTTGCAGAGGTGTAATTGCAACAGAGTTACCTAGTTCTGTTAGTTACGTTCGAGTTAGTAGTAATAATAATTATAATAAGATTATTATTTTCCAAAAAAGCAATTACAAAAATTTACAAATATTGGCTTAGAATAGAACTTAGAATAGGCTTCAGAAATGGTTCTTACGGCGTGTACACCAAGAACGGGAGCGGCGACACAGTATTTTTAATCCGTCACCATATAGATCATAAGCAACACGGATTTGTGTCTAACAAATCCACTATTACCAATCTTCTTGTTTACAAAAATGATATCTGTTCCGCTATAGCTAAGCGAACACAGTTAGATTCAGTTTATGTGGACTTTTCCAAAGCGTTCGATAAGGTTAACCATTCTTTGCTCTCCCAGAAACTCGAACACTATGGTATCCATGGAAATTTACTTAGATGGATAACATCTTATTTGAATCGGAGAACTCAACTTGTCAGTATCAAGGGTCATCTTTCTGCCCCAATTGTAATCACCTCTGGGGTACCCCAGGGCTCGCATCTGGGACCCCTTCTGTTTGTTATGTTTATTAATGACCTACCTATACTACTAAAATGTCCATGCTTACTGTATGCAGATGACCTGAAGGTATATACCACTATCTCAGATGTGGCTGACTGTATGGCCCTACAGCGGGACTTGTGTACTGTTGTGGAGTGGTGTGCTGGCAATAGGATGTTCTTAAATCTGGATCTGAATTTACATAAGATAACTTTCGATTATACAATCGCTGGTGCTATTTTTGATGAGAAAATCTCTTTTCACTATCACTATCAATATATAATAAACAAATGCTCCCAATTACTAGAATTTATTTCTCGTGCAACACAAGGCTTCAAAAGCCCAAATGCGTATATTTATCTGTATTGTTCTTTAGTGAGAAGCACTCTTGAGTATGGGTCGGTGATCTGGTCACCATTCTATGAAGTGCATATTAATAGAATCGAAAGGGTGCAAAAAAAGTTCCTAAATATTCTCAAATACAGATTTAATCTTGATCGCGAATACAGATCTTACGCTAAAAAGCTTTATCATTTCCATTTATCTTCATTAGTATCACGTCGAAAACGCAATGAATTAATTATCCTATTTAAATTTCTACATTTCCACCTAGACTGTCCTACTCTTCTATCACTGCTTACTTTTAGAACCAGGTTTAGATCTCGTAATCCTACAACGAATATATTTGTTCTCCAGACATACATTAATAACACTTCATATTACAATCCTATTACCAGAATGTGTCGACTATACAATGACACTGTAGCGGAGCATTCTTCACTGGACATATTTAATAGCGGTTTTCCTGAATTTAAGAGACATAACTAAAATCTTTGTGTGATTCAATTGTTGTTTTTCTTTTTCATTTACAAAAGCTTACACTAACAATATTACTTAGAACTAAGTCATGATAATGTTTCTATCATAGAGATAATTAACGTATTTAACGCTTAATCTATGGTTTCTTTCTGTGCAATTTGTTTACATGACTATCTAATAGTTAAAGTTATAAGTGTAAATCATTCTGTGTACACATAGTTTAGAGCATCAGTCTAGTTCTAAGTTAAACCTTAATGTATTGTTATTTAATGACTGTTACTTGTTTTGTGGGCCTTTATTAATAAATAAATAACTATTAATTACGCAAGACAACAGACGGAAAATTTTACTACAAGGTTTAGAAATTGCTAATTATTAGGCCGCACAACGAGAAATATAGGTAAATCTGCGTTTTTCTTAGCAGAAAATATGCAAAGAATGTGTCAATTTCAATTCTGCAGTGTTAGTCACCAAGATGTTCGAAATCAGTTTCATGCTTTAAATACATTTTTTATAACAGTATTTTTTTTTAAAACGCTGCTAACCTACGTGTTAGTTAATTAGGGAGCTATTAAAAGTATTTGTTACCTTAATTTCGTTCTTTCTAATGCTAAAAAACAACAAGGTATGACTAAAAAACAAATTATTTCCGCGCAGACTTTCACCTCCATTTTTCCTCCCTAAGGGACAAATTTCCTAAAGTTTTAGGGCGCATCTTATACGTATTCGGTTCGTATTCGATTCGTGTTTGGTTTTGATCCAGTTTGGCCGTCCTAGTGATTGTATGGACGCTTGCGCATTCATACGTATTCGGTTCGTATTTGATCCGCAATTCGAGTCGTTTTTAGGTGTGCATCAGGATGGCGGGTCTCCATCATTTATTTATATTATTTGATGATGTTGTTAATAACGTTTATATATGTATTTATAATGATTGCCTATTTGTTTTTTTTTTTACTGGAAAACATATGTTATAAGTGGAATGTTAAAACGCCTACAGCTTATTCAAATATCACTTAATTAAGCTGGAACTTTTGCTCGTAATTCCTTTCCCATAATAATATAACAAACTTTCCTTAGTCGTAGTTCTGTAACCTCTCCCCTATTGAATATGCTGCCTCAATCTTTCGTCCCAGAGTTGTCTGGAAGAGATTGCTTTTTAGCAATAAGGCGGCCTATTAGTAGTAGTCTGTTTTTTGTAAAATATTTCATACATATTTTGTTCTTTTTTCATAGATTTTTTGTGCCATCAGAATTTAAATATTCGATTTTAAAAGAAACTGCTTTTAATTTCTGGAGGTAGGTGTTAAATTGTGGTTTAATCTGTTACATCGAATAGTTAGTAACTTTAATGTTAGAGCATGATCCCGCCATTTTGATAATGAAAGCCGGATTTTGTCTAAACTAAGCAGGTACCAAAATTATAATGTTTGTATATGTTTGGTTTCAAATAGTACCAAATGAATACTAAATTGTAGTGGGTTTTTAAAAACAGGAAGATCCCGTCATCTTGACGTTTATCGCACAACCGTCTCAAAAACGAATTGAATACGAACAAGTGCGCAAACGCTAGGACGTAAATTTCCCATTCGGTTTTTTTACGTATCGAACACGAACCGAATACGTATACCTAAGTGAACAAGCGCCCTTACCCTGTGGATTATAAACAAAACCCTTTCCCATTGCTTTCCCTCGGAATGTTTGGTTTTCATAATATCATCTTGGAAAGCCCTAAATCCTAGAGCAAAATAAACAATTCCACTTACAATGAGTCATTTGGATGCTTCCACCAATTCTGCCACAAAAAATATAGTGGCTACCTACTTTTAACATTCGGAATACAGTTGTCGCTAGTCGCGTGGCGCATGTTAAACACGGCAGCGGCACAGCGGCAGCGGGGAGGGCGCACGCGCACCCGCATCGCGCAGATAACGGACGGCGATAAATTAGTAGCAAACACCTACTCCTTTCACGAGGCGACCGTAATAAATGACAGTTTTCACCTTGCCTCTTTGCTACGTATTGATTTTCATGGAAATATTAAGCTGGCTTTAGAGGCAATCGTAAGTTACAGAACACGTACCAAGCTTTTCCAGTCGTTGTAAATAAGACTTCAACTGTGATACGAGCAACAAGCTATTTTCTCAGCGATTTGAAATTAAAAAAATTAAAGTGCAGATACTGCGAGCGGTTAATTTTTATGATTGACACAAATTTAAGGTTATCTAACACTAATAAGCTTGAATCCTCGAATAAAACAGTTATTCGTACCTACTGAAAATGGTACAACTTAGCCCATTTTTTTCGTAAGCTTTCATAGCTTACTGTGTACAACCTATATATTATACAATAGTCGATTGTTACATTAGGGCTAAACAGCACCCATAACCGTCGAGATATTGCGCCTATAGTTCGAGACTAAAATGGGTGTGTTCACCATCACCCGAATCAAATACTCTCTACTTTTCATTGCTAATTTTCCGAAAATATATTGGCGGCAAAGCCTTTTTTTACGCACAATATTAAAGCGCTTTGATGCCATGGCATATAAATGTAAATTTTTAATATGTATTTGTGACTGTTAAATCTGTTTCTATAATAAAATACTTCCATAAATTAGATAAAAGAAATTTCAATATAACCGACGTTTCCAATACTTGCGACCAAATCCAATTTTTAACCGACTTCAAAAAGGGAGGAATCTCAATTCGATGCGTGTGTTTTTTTTTTGTATGTATGTTACGCGATTACGCCGCCAATTGTGGACCGATTTTCAAACTTCTTTTTGTATTCGATTTAGTATACTCCAAGGGTGGTCCCATGGTCACCAAAGTTAGGATCTGATGATGAGATTCCATGAAAATCGAGGAAAACCCTTAAATTTTAAGGTGTGTCCAACGTGTTTTGTGTGTATATTAATCGATTACTCCGCCAATTGTAGACCGATTTTCAAAATTCTTATTGTATTTGATAGAATATACTCCTGGGGTGGTCTCAAGGTCACCAAAGTCAGGATCTAATGATGGGATCCCATGAAATTTGAGGGAAACGCTAATTTAATACCAGCTCACCGAAGGTGGTATTAAATTAGGGTTTCTTTCACACTTCTATATTGAAGTCGGTGACAAATTTTAAGACTTTCTAGGAGATCATCGTTTGGCACTGACTTCAATATAGAAGTGTGATGTTGTCTGTACCTATTCTTAAATTATTTTTAACTTTTCAGCCCCCTAACCATGATCGCTTAAAACAATATTAAAACCGCGCTGAGAGCGGGATGGCGCTATTCGCAGTAAGAGCGGTGTCTCTGTTTTAATACCGTTTTAACCTTGCTATAAGCGATCATGGTAGGGCCCTAGTGCTTTTAAAGTCGGTTTTTATTTTTTGTAAAATATTTTCCCATTTTCTATTTACTCTTCATAAAATAATTTACTAAAGCGACAAACGTTTCGTGAACGAGGAACGAAAAAAAGTGTTGTACCAAACAAAATTGTAAATCGATTTTTGATGCGACCACAGTATTTCTATGACACGCGAGATTCCTACACAAACGAATCGCACCCGGCCAAGCTGTGCAACGTACGATTGCGCATTTGACAATCGAATTTACTCTACCTTTGTCCCGGGAGGTCAATCACAAACGTATTCGCTGCACAGCCACACGCCCCCGCTTTGTCGGGGGATAGTTTGATTAACTCTCTTTCATGTCCCTCGGATTTGTTTAATTTGATCCTTTGTTTGAACGTCACTTGTGTGGAAAGGCTTATGGGTCAGACGTGGAGCCCGATACTCGTGTCTCCGCTGTCAACGGCAGATCGCTGCTCTTAATCGAGAATGTATCTAGATCGCAGTCGTTTTATGTTGGCTGAACGTTGTCATCATAACTGAATATTGTCCGACAGTAAATTTCAATTTTTCTCGTTGTTCATTTAAACGATTTATTATATTAATATTTTACTTGATAACCCCATTGTGATACGTGACTATATGAAGAACTAAAGAATTTCCACCCGTGGCTTCGCCCGCGAGTTAACTCCATGTTAGTGATTTTTCTGTCATTCTAGCTGAGACATAACAAAATAATTCCAACTAATAGAACGGTTACTAATAGAACGAATTTTGAAAATCGGTCCACAATTGGCGGCGTAATCGCGTAACATACAAAACAAAAGATGCGCATCGAATTGAGAACCTCCTCCTTTTTTGAAGTCGGTAAAAAATACTTTTAATCTAGAATCCCATTATCTAAAATTGTTATACCTGTGGTGGATCCATATAACATTTTTTTACGTTCTAAAAATGTAAAAACAGATTATGTTGATATATTATACCAAGTTGCATATTTATAAAATTGACGAAGTCTCATACAAACGTCCAACCCGCATTCTTGCCCTTCAGGGAGGGAATTCATGAAAACACCTATGTCTGTGCCGCATGCCGAATTTCATATTAATAGGTCAAGTGTTTATGTGGATTAAGTTCTTTCCCTTTAATCCGTTTAAAATAGATGTTACCTACTAGGGAACTTTTTAGCTGTCCGCTACGAATTTATGGGCCAGCAAAGGCTTATTTGAAATGAAGGTTTTCAAACAATGTAAAGTTTGTTGACCTTCAGTTAATTCTATAATATGACCATTATTGTTCTTCAAACTTAAAACATTTCTCCAATAAAAGTTGTACACATCGCTAATTTTATTTGCAAATATTTAAAACAATTATAAGCATAATATGTTGTTATAATATATTGCTTTGTTTTGTTGTGAAAAAATTTAATAGAATGTTGACCGTAAATTTAATGTTCCAATATGAAAAGCTGTGCGAAACAGCGTCTATGGAAACACATGTTCGCTTTGATCGAAGTTTTCAACTAAATCGTTATTTATTCGCCCAGCCCGCCCCCGCCCGCCCTCGGCGAACGATACGCGAGCGCAAACAAACCGATACAAACAGACTCTGGCGAGAAAGGAATAAACCCATCATTAATGTAACAACAGAGTTCATAAAAAATTAAAAGATTATTTATTTTATTCACTATAAATTCCGTATATGGACCAACGAAGACATTATACACTTACAGAATATTATGAAAAAGCATTTTATAAAGTAAGTATCATACCAGACAATATGACAGATAAAACTAGGTTTGACAAAGAAATGAGTCAATTTTGATAGTGGGTATGTGGTATCATGTATGTACATGCATGTATGTAAGTACATTTTGTCAAAAAAGTATCGGAAATGAATGATTTGTTTAATGGTTTCAAATTAAATTGTTGTTTTTTTTTTGTTGTAAGATTAGCACAACTGTTTTCCATTTTGGCACGGAGTTTGAATTGCATCTGATAATAAATTAATAGTACAAAAAAAGTTTTTTTAAACAAGCTTTTATTTTTTCCATATAGGTAAAATCAAAATACTCATCAGAACGATACACACGAGCCCAAACTCGATGGGGTTGTGTCGTTTTATTGCAGAGTTCCTATGGCCACCTTCCAGCTCCAGCATTAGATCAGCTCTATGTCATCATAATATTGCATTGTCACGCGATATACATATGCATGCAAATTTTCAGCTCAATCGGAGACCGGGAAGTGGGTCAAATTTAACTTGCAAAATTTCATTAAAGACACCGGACAGGTAAAAGAAAATAAAAGCTAGTAATAAATAAATAAAAGCTTGTAAATTAGATTAAATACAGTGCTGTTTTAATTAGATCATATCTAGTGTGTATTGTGAATTTCATAATGGACAAAAACATCGAACAAAGTGTTTGCGTTAAATTTTGCATCGCCAATGGAATTTCGTGTGAGAAGTAGTTGAAAATGTTACAGAAGGCTTACGGTGAATCAACTTTACCAAAAACATGTACTTATGAGTTACAAAGCGTTCAAAAGCGGTCGAGATGTGATGGACGATTTGTCTCGCTCTGGTAGGTCATCAACGTCTTCAACTAAAGTTAACATCGCAAAAGTGGAGTAAATAATTACTTAAAATCCTCATTCAAGTGCGAGAGAGATAGGTAGCCGCTAAATTTTTGTGTCTCACGAGTCGATCTTTAGCATTTTAATAATTACTTGAGTATGAAACATATTGCCGGATTTGCCGGTCAGCTAGTCCCAAAAGACCTGAATTTTCTCCAAAAACTCAAACGCATTGTCGCTGAGGACATGCTAGAACGAGTCAATACGGCTTCCACATTCATGAAACGCATCGTTACTGGGTGACAAGATGTCGTTTTACGAGTTTGACATGCAAAGGGTTTACACGCATATAAGACCACAAACGCGGAATACCAACTCTACGCAAAAAACCACTTTAGCAAAACACCAACTACGCAAAACACCAACTACGCATGCATGACGCCAACATGAATGTTAGCAAAATAACAATTACGCTAAATACGATATACGCGAAATACCTACTATCACATTTCGCTAAATACCAACCTACATTAGGTACTCCACCTGATTGATGATGATTGAGTTAATGTTGGTGAAAAGAAAATATGGTGCAATGTGAAACACATTTAATATGCATTTTCCAATATATTAAGATTTATTGAATAAAGGATGAAACAACACAACACACACAACCTGAGAATTTCTTCACAGCTGTGTGCAGGTTTCCTCACGATGTTTACCTTCACCGTAAAAGCGTTGAATAAACGTACATATGAAACAAATCACATTGGTACGCGGTGGGGTTCGAACCCATACCTCCCGATTGAGAGGCAACGGCCTTATGCACTACGCCTTCGACGCTTTCTGATGTTGATTTCTTTTATTGACAGTTGCGAGTCGGATATTTTTGCCATCAACACAGGTGTTCCTCAGGGATCTGTCGTATCCGCAACGCTATTTCTATTGCACATCAATGACATTATAATACCCGGTGTCATTGACTCCAACAAAACAAATTGATAAATAATGCTCGTCTCCAAGCTCCTCTTCAGGCTTAAAAAACAATGCATTTCTACGGCCACTTTAAACATGTACGTGTGTTGTTGGTGGTGTTTGGCGTTTGTGGTGTTGTACATAGGTGTTTGGTATATTGCGTAATGAATAATGTCGCAAAAGACCACAAAACGTCAGGTTGGTGTTTTGCGTTTGTGGTATTTTACGTAGTTGGTATTTAGCGTAATCATTTTTATAAATTCGCAAAGCACCAAAAAACCTCGGGTTGGTATTTTGCGTTTGTGGTATTATGCGTCTAAACCATGCAAAGTTATCAACAAGCTTCAGAGGTGCGCCTTCCAACTGAACCGAAACCAAAAAATCCACGCCAAAGTCGATCAAAAGTCAGTCATGTTCACTTTTTTTTACTATCGCGGTGTTGTGCACTAGGAATTCTTGCCAGAAGGTCAAACGTAATATAAAGAATATTATTTGAGTATTATAATTTTTTCGTAATCGCACAAGGCGAACGAATTTTTGACAAAAACTCAACAAATACCATCGATCAACCTTATTCACTAAATATGGCTCCAGCGGTCTTCTTTCTTTTTCCTAAACTCAAATTACCACTTCGTGGTACCCATTTTCATTCGATAAGAGACATTAAGGAGAATCCGCGGCGAGAATTGAACTCAATTCCGGAAAAGAGCGATTAAAAAATGTTTTGATGATTGGATTATTCGTGCGTAAGTGTATCGTTTATGAATGTGACAAAATAAAGGATGAATAACTAACATTTTGTGTATTATTGATCTTTTCCAGGTACTTTCTTGACAGAGTAGTACCTTGTATCTTTCGATCACTACGACAGGCTAGAGATGCCCGTCGGAGTGATTGAGATGTTCTAGGGTTTCCTTTTAGTTATGTCAACCTAATCGTACGATTAAACATATTATACCTTACAACAATTAATGTAAAATGTAATAGAACTATGTTAATTATCTATACTAATATTATAAAGCTGAAGAGTTTGTTTGTTTGCTTGAACGCGCTAATCTCAGGAACTACTGATTCAAATTGAAAAATTATTTTTGTGTTGGATAGTCCATTTATCGAGGAAGGCTTTAGGCTATATAACATCACGCTACGACTAATAGGAGCTGAGCATCAATGACAAATGTTGCAAAAACGGGTAAAAAATATACGGCGAAACGTAGTTCGCTGGCACAGCTAGTTTAATTATATGTCACTTGAAAGGCATTATCCTAATTGACTGCAAACATGTTAGACCATCGCGCGATCATTTTCATCGCAAGAGTATGTCATGTCGTTTGCTCATACAACTCGAATTTCATCGCAATTTGATCCTCAATGCATTTATTCTACCTCTTACCGTATAAATATTTTTCTTTAATTAATATATTATACGAATGTAACTATCATAAAGTTCATTAAGACCTACACGCCCAAAAAAATACGTGATTTCGTATCATTATACTGTAGGTATGTGCCTAATGAACTTTCAACGGTAATAATTAGATATCGATTTCCTTTACGAGTCCGTAGTTGCAAAGACAAACAACGCTTTAGGGGATTGGAGTCGCTCACGTCCGTAGGTTTTACCCTCGAGACCCTACACGTGATCCCCGGGTGGTGCTAATCGAGTGACCAACTTCTGGTGGTAGGGCTTGAAAAACCCGACTGGCTAGCGACCACCGTGCGCATGACGTAAAACCCGTCAAGTGGGCATTTTGTGTCCGCGTTTCGGGATCAGTCATCGCACAGCCAGAGCTTGAGGGGTCGTTGCTGCGATTCGTGTGGTTTGTGTGGGCTTCCGTCGACCCAGTGCCAGGTTGACTGCGTTGACCCTCCGCCCAGGAAGACCCGAAGAAACGGCTGTTCCGCTGGCCGCCCGTGGTACAGTACAGGGGCCCAAGCGGACCTAACCAGTCCGTGAGGCTGCCCCACCATGCCACGCATAATCTCGGGGTGGTCCGTCGTGCCGGTTGGTGACCGGACGGTGGGTCCCGGCGACCACTTCCGGGGGGGTTCGGGGGCCCTTTCGTGCGGAGAGTCAGCGCAAATCAGCTGTCGGCTGTTCCCTGGCGAAACAGGCCTACACACGTTAACTATGCTAATCGCTGCAACGACACCTCAATTTCACACCTCTCACTCCAACAAACATGTTAGCGCACAATATTAGGACTGGTCGTACAGCGGTGCACTATCCCACCAAAACACCACTATTCGAGGTGGGGCTCGCTAACATCCGCGGGCTCCATTCTAACCTCTTGGCTGTCCACCACCATCTTGAGACAGCCCGTCCAGCAATGCTGTTTTTGACAGAGACGCAAATTATCTGCCCGGCCGATACAAGCTACCTTAATTACCCCGGCTACGCTCTTGAGGAGTCCTTCAAGGCAAAGGCAGGTGTTTGCTTGTTCGTCCGGGCGGACGTTTGTTGTCGTCGCCTGCGCTGTTTGGAGGAACCTTCCTTTTCTCTCCTTGTGGTACACGTCGATTTTGGCACTCATTGCAGTGTCTACGTGTGCGTCTATCGTTCCCACCGTGGTGACTTGGAGACAACTCGACTTTTTGAACACCTAAGTCGGGTGGCAGATGACGCGCAGGAGCAATTTCCTTCCGCCGAGCTGGTGTTTTTAGGGGACTTCAATGCTCACCACGAGTTGTGGTTAAGTTCCTCTAAAACTGACCATGCGGGTAGGACTGCCCACGCATTCGCTCTCACGCACGACCTGACACAATTGGTTACCCAGCACACCAGGGTACCAGATATTATCGGTCAAGCGCCCTCTTTGTTGGACCTTCTGCTGACAAATCGCCCCGACGGATATCAGGTGGTGATTCGAGCTCCACTAGGATCTTCAGATCACTGCCTGGTATCCGTCTCAGTGCCTCAGGCGTCGCGACCGTCGCCTGTGGTTGCAGCACGCCGTCTGTGGCACTATGCGTCAGCAGATTGGGACGGTATGCGGGATTATTACGCGTCTGTCCCTTGGTGGCAGCGCTGTTTCAGTGGGATGGATCCGAACTCCTGCGCTACCTCTGTTGCTGACGAGATCAGATTAGGAATGGAATATTATATTCCACATTCCAATCTCGTCAGTAGAGGGAGACGTAACCTCTGGTTCAATCGCGAGTGTGCCTCTGCTGTTGAAAACAAACAGCTAGCTTACCGCGCTTGGATCAGAGGTCGAGCTTCTAGGGATCCCAATACTAACCTACTGAAAACAGCCTATAATAATGCCACCAAGTTGTGTAAGAGGGCTTACATTAGAGCGGATGCTCAGCGCATTGCACAAGTGGGTCAGGAACTGCTAGCGCACCCTACGGGTAGCCGTTCTTTCTGGCGCCTGGCCAAAGCTGTGCAATCAAACTTCTGCCAACCCTCGCTGCCACCGCTGAGACATGCCGATGGCTCACTTGCTCATCAGCCGCAGGAGAAAGCCGACCTCCTGGCAAAACTCTTCGCGGCCCATTCCCGTATCGATGACTGTGGTGCACAACCTCCGACACTGTCCCATTGTGGCAGCACTATGCCCGATATCCGCATCAGACAGCGAGATGTGCGGGCGGAGCTACAGTCGATTGATATTCGAAAAGCAAGTGGACCAGACGGCATTCCTGCGATTGTACTTAAGAAGTGTGCAGCGGAGTTGACTCCGGTCCTGACGCGTCTATACCGTCTGTCGTTCTCTGCTGGTTGTGTGCCGAAATCTTGGAAAGAGGCCAATGTCCAGCCGGTTCCCAAAAAGGGAGATCGTTCTGATCCGGCTAACTATCGCCCTATAGCCGTCACTTCCATTTTGTGTAAAATCATGGAGAGGATCCTTAACACCCAGCTGATCCGTTACCTGGAAGGTCACTCGTTGCTTAATGACCGTCAGTATGGGTTTCGTCCTAAACGGTCAACAGGTGACCTTCTAGCGTTCCTTTTGCACAAATGGGGTGAATCTATCGATAAGCGCGGCGAGTCTGTGGCTATTAGTCTCGACATCGCCAAAGCTTTTGATAGAGTCTGGCACAAGGCTCTCCTTTCCAAGCTTCCGGCATACGGATTGCCCGCTCAGTTCTGTACGTGGATTGCCAGCTTCCTCCACGAGCGTAGAATTCGCGTTGTCGTTGACGGCTGCGCTTCGCGGTTCGTGGCAGTGAATGCTGGTGTTCCACAAGGCTCCGTTCTATCCCCAACATTGTTTCTTCTGCATATCAATGACATGCTTTCCTTGGGAAGTATACATTGCTATGCAGACGACAGTACAGTGCATGGGGGATATCACGGAAGCTCAGGGGCTGCTCGTGGCAATATTGATAGGGAGAGGCAGAATCTTATCATTGAGCTCAACAGGACGCTGGACCTCATCTCCGAATGGGGTTCCAACAATCTTGTCGAGTTCAATGCTAAGAAAACACAGGTGTGCGCGTTCTCGGCGAAAAGGTCACCTTTCCTCCCCCCTCCTTCTCTTCAGGGCACAACCCTTCACACACAGAGTAACATCACCTTGCTCGGAATGAACATTCGCTGCGATCTGAACCCCAGAGACTACATCGAATCCGTTATAACTGCTGCCTCACGGAAACTCGGTGTCCTAAACAAGGTGCGTAGGTATTTTACGCCGGACCAACTATGCCTGTTGTATAAAACTCAGGTTAGGTCTTGCGTGGAATATTGCTCGCACCTTTGGGACGGCTCCGCTCAGTACCTCCTCGATGCTCTGGACAGATTGCAGCGTCGCGCTATTCGAATAATTGGCGATGTAGAGGCAACTAACACCCTCGAGCCTCTGCAACTTCGTCGTGACATCGCCTCTCTTAGCGCCTTTTACCGAATGTTCCATGGGGAATGCTCTGAGGAGCTCTTTAACCTTATCCCTCCCTCTCCATTCCTTAACAGAAACACGCGTAAGGGCCTTCGGAGTCATCCGTACACTGTGTCCTCCTTTTCACACCGTACCAAGAAATTCCAAGATTCCTTCTTCTGTCGTTCATCCCACACTTGGAATTCTCTACCTGCGCACGTGTTTCCTCCATCCTACAACATGGGTTCCTTCAAAAGAGGTGTGAAAAAGCATCTTTTAGGCCGGCAAGGGGCGGGCAGGTAGGATAGTGGATGTCGTCCCTACTCTATCTGTCAACTCATTTGGGCCTCTTTCACCGCTTTACATCAGGCGGGAGGAGGTCATTTGCCGGGCCTTACATAAAAAAAAAAAAAAAAAAAAAAAACGCGCGAGGCAGAAGGCCTGGCAAGTTTGACCACAAAGTCGTGAAACTACGACCAACTTAATTGCAGTCAACATTACGACGTCTTCAAACCAAACAAGTATAGACAGTTGAATATATAAAATTAAATGGACAATCAGTATTGGTTCACAGACAGCTAAGTATCCCAACTAATCGTCACCGTCTTCTTCTATAAGTTCCTGTAAAATTATTTTTATTGGATGATCAGTGGATTACTAGCATCATTATTATCATAGTCACAAAGGCATTGACGATAAATATTGCACTGTGAAAGAAAACGCGGCTAAGAGGAGTTGCAAACGGAACGCCATTTATATAAAAGTATATACGCGTATTAATAAAATAGGTATAGTTTTTTATTACTTTTATATATTTATTTACTATACTAGGTACTATTAAATAGTACCTAGTAGAAAAAAGCTAAAATTTTGTGTTGTACATTATTAATTTACACTAGCATTCATAATAATTAAAATGATGAGCATCAATTTAATATAAACCAAACCAAAACACCATAAGAAAATGAAATAGTCAATAAAGATCATTTCGAAGAGGTATTGCATAGTCACAAGTGGGTTTAATTTCCGCGTCAGGTAAATTGAGAATAATTACCTGACGCGGAAATTAATAGCAATAGAAATTAGTAGCAGCATAGAATATAGAATTTGTTCCCGAATGATGCTAATCTATCATGAAGGGCCTTATAGTGAATGCTTAACTTTTTGCGGAGAACTAATAGTAGATTAGTAGCTAAGGGCTGTAAGGCATCAATTGCAGCCCGAGATAATTGGTGCTTACACCCAAGCTAACTACTCTGCTTTAAATCTCGATTGTGAGGTAAGTAGGTCCTTATTACCCCCAATAGGGCTTGTAGGTGACCAATAAGCGCTCTAGGGTAATAATGTAGCTTAAAGCCTTAGGGCGGTAAGTAATTAAAAAAAACACTTCACTATTTCAAAAAGTTCGCGTATATCTAACATCATACTGGCAGTAAATTACTTACAGGCTTTTCTAGCTACATTATTACCCTAGAGCGCTAATTGGTCACCTACAAGCCCCATTTGGGTGTAATAAGGACCTACTTACCGAACATGAGAGATGTAAATAACATTTAATATCTCCTCCCACAAGATTATAAAAAATCAAATGTACAACCACACATTAGAGGACAGGGAAAGACCCTTGATCGCATAATATGATGTCTGAAAAGCGAAATTTCAGGACAAGCTTGTTAAAATCGGGATTATCACTTTCAAGACGGGACAGTAAAAAAAGCTATGCTTGATACAGTTTAGGAAGCGGAATTTCAGAGCAGAAGCTATTCAAAATCGGGATTATCACTTTCCGATTTGAAATTTTAAAAAATCTAGATTTTACCATAAAAAATTTAGAAGAAGATAATTCAGTTATAGGAGGTAGGTATTTAGTCACAGCTTTACTCCCGTTTATGGTGAAAGCGGGACGTGTCCATATACCTCTCACAATCGGGACGTACCGCTCAAATCGGGATCGGGACACCTGGCAGCCTTAATCCAGACACTCATTTGAACTGTACCAAGCAGTTACGAACAATTTTTTTTTTGCTTGCCCGAGGGCTCTATAACATGTCCCTATGTAGCAGTCACACATAGAATGCCAACAAAATACAGATTGCGCCAAACTTCTAGTTCGCTTTGAACACAGCACGATTGGCATGGCACTGTAGAAATATAGATATAATTTAATAAAAGATATTGGTGTCGATTCAGACACACAACTTAATTAAACTAAACTAATATGTCAGGATTAAACCTATTGCCATCTCTGTTTTTCTCTATAGAATTAAAAGTGACGGCTTTATTTTTAGAGCTGTCAAATTAGTTAACTTTGTAAGTTGTGTCTCTGAATCTCAGAACTCAGAACAATAACTAAAGCAGTTAGTTATTCTTCTGAGCTTTGAATTGACACCATTGTCTGTCTACATGAGTTATTATAAGTGACGGATGAATGTCACAAGTTTTAGCACGAAAATATTTTATACGCGTGAGGATGAGTTCTGCGCAAGACAACTTCAGAGCGGAGAAGTTTGGCGGCTTTGGCGTAGTACGTACTAACTATATTCTTCACTACAAAATATGTTTGTAGTGTCGACAAATTTTTCTTTTTTAACAAACTGTGTTCTTCAGGGCTATTGGCAATTCTGCGAATTAGCAGCTTCCGGCGCGGCGTGGGGACGCGTTACGTGGTGTGGCGTCAATTGGTGCGCCGGAAGGGGGCGCTCGCCAATCGGGCCACGCCAATTATGGGCCGATTCGAACCACTCGGCATCGGCACTCGTAAGTAAATTAACTGCAAGCACTCCTTGCCATACATTGGGTCCTCGGCGAGATAAAAAATACGTTTTACCGTTATTCACGTTATCTATACTACTCGTATATATATAATATTATATAGAGGAAAAATTTGTTTGTTTGTTTGTTTGTATTGAATAGGCTTCGAAACTACTGAACCGATTTTGATGCAAGTTGGTATAGGGATAGTTCGAGACCAGGGGAAGGACATAGGGTAATTTTCCTATGGGAAAATATAAAATTCCCACGGGAAAACAAAAACAACTCGAACGAAGTCGCGAGCGGAAAGCTAGTCTAATATATAAAAATCTCGTGTTACAGTGTTTGTTATCCAACTCCTCCGAAACGGCTTGATCAATTTTTTTGATTTTTTTGTGTATATTTGGTAAAAACATCTAGCTAACTATCTATTTATGCCCCTAGGTGATAAAAGTGGTCCTCTCCAGAATTTTTTTAGACAATTATTGTGGCAAAACGTAGTTCGCAGGCACTACTAGTAATAAACTAAGCTAAATCATAAGAAATAATGTTGCGAAATTTCATCAATATTTTCTTCAGCCGTTTTTACGGACTGCATAGAATAAAAAAAATGTTAGAAAAGTTAAAATTTCGACCCAAACAAAATTACAAAGGCCAATTAAATAATTTCGCGTAAGGTCCAACTAATTCTTTCAAAATTAATCAGAACACATTTTTATAAAAACACCAACTACTTACAAACATTTTTTTTTACTTTTATTTCTGGTTTTACAGTGAATTACTTACATGTTAAACTTTTGGTTTTTAGTGTTTGGACAAAGGTTTCACAAATGCAAAGGACGGTTCCTTGCATTTGTGAGACCTGTTTTTGTTTGTTTGATGTTATAGCTTCATGCCGATATTTCTAGTCCACTACAAAAGTACACTAAAAAAGAACAGATACAGAAAGGGAAAGTAATACATATTATTACTTTGACAGAAATTTTGAACCGCGCGTTTTCATAGATACTTAAAGCGGGGTGTTGCGTTATAAAAACCATTTCTAGGAACAACAGATTTTTTTCGGAGTAATAATGTAAACTAAAAATTTCGAAGTTGGCCCGTTTATATTGGTTTTAAATGTATTGCCGGTATTACAGATAAAATTGATAGACGTGAGAGGCCGCCGAAAGGACCTTACAGGTAACAATAGGCGGATAAGCACTCGCCGCCCGGTTGCCAACCATAAATTTAGTATTTAACTTCACCACCTCTATTCAATTCAGTAGCCTGCACGTGACAATGCAACAAACGCTATGCTATTAAAACAAATAATTGTTCATTATATTTTCGTCAACTTCGTAACTGTTACAGTTTGTTCCTGTTTTGCAGAGCTTAAGCAAATGGGCAAATTGAAACCAAAAACAAAGCGATTTGAAAGAGCTTCGTTTTAAGTCGACTTCAAAGACGGATTAGGTTCTATGTTTGGCTGCATCTATTTTTTTATGTATGTTCACCGATTTGTCGTTATAATTGTAGTCCAGTTTGTTAATTTTTTTATTCGATATAATAAACTCCTGAGTTGGTCATATTGTCAGAGGTAAATAGAATGAAACTTATCATTTTTTCTGCACAATCTGCCGAACAGTATGGATGTGCTCTACGGTGCTGTAGCCTTTTCGAAACTCGCCTTGGTCTGGAGGCTGGAACTCGTCGAGCCTCCTAGCGAGACGATTCGTGACAACCCTCGAGAACAGCATGTATACATGACTTAGAAGTGAGATGGGTCTGTTTTTCAGCAAGGTTTTATTGCCCTTTTTGAAAAACAGAACCACCGCACTCCTGCCCCATGCTTGCGGTGTTAAACCTCACTGTATGACAGCATCTTTCCGAACGCCGAGCATATAAGAGTTGATAGAACTCTCTACTATTTATTTCTCTGCGACTATTATTGACGGTGCATAGAAATAATTCAATTCACTAAATAAAGTTTTTTTCCTTTTTACGTAGATCATCTATGTTACTAATACTCATTTAAATATATTGTGAATTCGGCTCCATAATTTAATTAAACCTGGCATAACATTAATAAGTTATGCCGCCACAAAATTAGTATACTCGTATAGGTAAGTATATCCACAAAATTTACAGGTATTAACTTTAATTAATTTAACTGTTCAAATGCCAGATAAATTATCTTTTTAAACTGTCCTTAAATCTTAGCTAAATACATATTATAAGAAAGCCATTTAATTTAAAACCATCTACTCTTAATTGAATAATAGGTAATATACTGGTAGATATTGCTTCATTTATATATATAAAGTAATAACTGCCATTTTTTGTATTGTTTCATTAAGTTTCTCACACAATTCACAGCGGTTGCGCACGCGCAGGGCAACGTGCACCCGCATCTCTCACCCTTCGGCTTCAGTTCAACCTATAACCTTACAATGTGCACCTTTGTTTTTTCTTCAACTAGAACATTCACCGTTTTAGTTCTAACGCCTGTGTAATATGTATTATTGCTGAGCACGTTGAAAATAAGAACTAACTAGATGCAAATACCTAAATATCTTAAGAAAAAACATGAAAATCGTTGGTCTTGCCTATAAAATTAAAAAAATTCCCTTGAATTTCCTGAGATCCCGTTATCAGATCATTACTTGGTGACAATGGGACCACCCCCAGAGTATACTCTTTCGATTACAAAAAGAATTTAGAAAATCGGTCCACAAATGGCGGAGTAATCGGTGAACATCATCATCATCAACAGCTCATATACGTCCCCACCGAGGGGCTCGAGCCTACCCTAAACTAGGGCGACTAGGCCTTAGTCAACCACGCTGGCCAAGTGCGGGTTGGTCCGTGGCGGGATTTGAACCGCTACCTACCGATTGGAAGGCGACGGCCTTACGCACTACGCCATCGACGCCATGCACATCGGTGAACATACATAAAAAAAAAACAAATAAAAATAGAGACAGTCGAACATAGAACCTCCTCCTTTTTCGAAGTCGGTTAAAAATCTGTAATTACACCTACGGCGGTGTTCGCTACAAAAGCTAAAGGCGAGAGAATTCAAAAGATAACTGTAACAAAAATATTTTACATAAAATAAAAATCAGGTCAGGTCAGGTCAAGTCCAGAAGTTAAGGATTCTTCCATCATCAGCTCGGTTCATGACTACCAGACGCAAATACGTGAAGAGCTTCGGAACAAACATGAAACACGTTGGACGTACCCATAAAATTTATGGGTTTCCCTCGATTTTCATACGATCCCATCATCAGATCCTGACTTTGATGACCTTGAGACTACTCCAGGTCTATACTCTATCAAATACAAAAAGAGAATTTTGAAAATCGGTTCCAATTGGTGGCGTAATGGCGTAACATCCTAATATACACAAAACACGTTAAAAATACATAATTTTAAGGGTTTCCCTCGATTTTTATAGGATCTCATGATCAGATCCTGACTTTGGTGACCTTGGGACCACTCCAGGAGTATACTCTATCAAATACAAAAGAAATTTTGAAAATCGGTCCACAATAATTAGCAGCGTAATCGCGTTACATACACACAAAAAAACAACATATATATACGGGTCAAATTTATAACCTCCTCCTTTTTGCAAGTCGGTTAAAAAGTACACAAAAAATATTTTACAAAAAATATAAAACTGACTTCAAAAACACTGAAAAGTTAAAAATAATATAAGAATGGGTACAGGCAACATCACACCTTTATAAGTCGGTGCCAAACGATGATCTCCTTGAAAGTCTTAAAATTTGGCACCGACTTCAATATAAAAGTGTGATATTGTCTGTACCTATTCTTATATCTTTTTAGTGTTTTTGAAGTCGGTTTTTATTTTTTGTAAAATAATTTTTATTTTTATCTTTTTAGTGAATTGAGAAACCCTAATTTAATACCAGCTCACCGAAGATTTCGCCCGATTTCCATGGGATCCCATCATGAGATCCTGATTTTGGTGACCTTGAGACCACCCCAGGAGTATACTCTATCGAATACAAAAATAATTTTGAAAATCGGTCCAGGATTGGCGGAGTAATCGCGTAACATACACACAAAACACGTTGGACACCTAAAAATTTAAGGGATTTCCTCGATTTTTATGGGAATCCACCATCAGATCCTAATTTTGGTGACCATGGGACCACCCTTTGAGTATACTCTATCGAATACAAAAATAATTTTGAAAATCGATCCACAGTTGGCTGCGTAATCGCGTAATATACACACAAAAAAACATACACAACGAATTGAGATCCTCCTCCTTTTTTGAAGTCGGTTAAAAATATTATTATGTTTCATAGTACCCTGTTTGCTCCTCTAAAAGAAAATCGATTTAATTCCTTTTTAATTAAAGATTAATAAAAGGCTTTAAAATTTTCTTTAAAATCTGGCGATTTTTTTAGGTTTTTAAAGGTTTGGTTCTCTTTTAAAAAGGAAAACATAGGAAAATTCCAATAGTGAGCATTGATTTTTTATAAAAAAAAAGCGGATTACGTTTTTATGTAGAAAACGTTCTCATAAGGAAGACGTTCTCATGGAGAAAATTTTCTCATAAGGCTTATAACGCTATACCTACCAACTATTGCCTTATATCATTGAACGTGATACGCTGCTGGCTACATATTATGTATGATGCCAAAACTATCGCGACTGTTAACGCGTAAGGCACAGTTTAGGTGAAGCCCAAGGCGAAATTCAATTTCTCGTCATAACACAACAACACCTGGAAAACACACAAATCTACAACCGTTTGAGTATGTGGCCAATATATGACAAAAGATATTAGCGCCGTCACAGTATTCCGATACTAGTATTTCACTGCCTGTCTTTAACGTTCGAACAAACCGGAACATGTCAGCCACACAGCGATGCAAGCACCGCTCGTCCTGTCTGACGGCAAAAGCTATTTTTCAAAGGTAAAAACTCAGAATCGCTATTAGGTACACCATAACTAGAAAACTTCCTACCAAGTCAATTATTTAATTAAACTATAAACCTCAGGTTATTTTCTGTTTATATCCCAATCCTATCAACGCTTCTTTTTTATTCAAATCATACGAGGTACGTGGGGTAGGTAGGACTATATTTATTAATGCTCCAGACAAACAAATCTTACTCGTAGATCTCTTAAAATAAAATCCAATCCTTAACGTTTTAAAGTTCAGCATTTGTGATCATAAAAATATTGAAGAGCCAGTCAATTAATCAACCTTAATCTTCCAATGTATGCTACAGTCTGATTTTTAATTCGACGGAATTCTGACAGGTGTCATCCATAGACAAATCAGATATAAATAACCTTTTCTGCTTAGAATTTTTTAAATATTTAATAACAAAAAATATGAAACAATTAGATCAAGTAATGACATTGTAAATAGTGTTTGTTTTGTGCATTTAATGCACACTAGCTAGAATGTATATTTTTAAGTGCTAAATGGAAAAACAGAGTAAAACAACACATTTCTCAAATAAAAATATTATTTTTTAAGTCTTAATTTTTTCTAATTCAAACCTTAAATTCCATAAAGGTTTATTTTTTATTTTGCTAAAATGCTCGCTTGCTTGCTTGCTTTTAGGAAGAGTTTTTCAATGTTGGCAACACTTCTGAAATGTCAGAATTCTGTCGAATTAAAAATCAGACTGTACATTGTTATTTTGTATTAATCATAATAATAAGTAGTAAGTAACATATCCTATTTTGTTTGTACCTAAAGTTTCTGTTTTACTATGAATAAGTCTGAATACCTAGCATTAAAGCTATATATTTATTTCAACAACTTAAATAGAAAAATACCAACACGAACATCGATTTCCCTGCAAGTTTCAATACAAACATGCATCGTCGAAATTTCCCAGAGCGGGGTTTTTCCGCGAAAATCGGAAAAAAAGAAGTTGCCGCGTTGCGCTTCCACCTCCATTGGTGTGCATATCAAGCCCTCCTATTGGTCGGGAGGCGGTGTCCAAGTGAACGCGGCTCGCTATTGGCCCACTATAACCCATCCGCGGCTGCCGGTGGGAGATTTCATCCCTGTGCCTATTTTTGTTGTTCAAGCTAGTGAGCCGTGAGCTTTTGCAGCATATGGATGTGCTGAACGTTGTCACCGCGCGAATTGGTATTGTAATTAACAATTAACTCAAGTTACGAAGTGCCCGTGGATTGTGTGTGGATTCGAAGAACTTTCCTCGAGTTGTGTGTGGCATCATTTCGGAGATGGTTATCCTGTAAGTGTTTACACCTTTTTTTAGAAAAATGATTATTTTACACTCGTTTCTTCATCTAAATTATTCAAAGAATAAAACAAAGGTACTTATAATTTTCTATAGGTATCTATGAAAGTTTTTTGAGAAAATTTTAAATAGGATTCAAGATTTGACGTTTACTACTTAAGCGACGACAATTTTTTTCAGATATTTACATTACCTACATCTTTACTTGGAAATTGTAAAATTGATAGCTGCCGATCCCTAGATTTATAAAATAATAATTTTGTTTAAGTTATCTTCCTACCCACATTTAAGTATTATAATGTTACAATTTATATCCGCAGGCTCAATTGTGTTTCACAAGTGTGTAAAGCTGGTTCTACTATAATTCTATTGTAATCCCAATGACAATGACACACATTTCATTAGAAATAGGTGCATTCACTTAGCTTGAGCTAAATAGTCATATTCATATTCTATACAATCATATTCAATAGGTAGGTAGGTACATTGTTTATCATGGAAAACACTGACATTTATGTAATCCTTACTAATTTATAAACGCGAAAGTTTATGAAGATGTTTGTTGCCTTTTCACGCAAAAACTTCTGAATGAATTTGGATGAAATTTAGTAGGTAGACGGATTACGACAGGGATTAACATAAATATAGGCTACTTATTATGCCGCAAAAGTAAGTAGTTCCCGCGGGAAAGTAGATTTACAGTGTTTTATTTGTACTTTTAAGGCGAAACATAGTACTTAGTTCGCGGGCACAGCTAGTCAAAACATAATTTGCTTTGTTGTGGGAAAAAATAAGTAAAAAATAAAGAAACAATATTATAACAATCTCGTTTTTTAACGACGTTGCATTTTCTTAAAAAAAAACAAAATAAATTAAATAAATCTAGATACTTGTATATGTTGTACAAGAGTAACATTTACTTTCTGTCGAAGTAAAACGTTTTCTTGTATTGATTTCTTCGTTATTCAATCAATAAATCTTGATAACTACACAATATGAGCGTTTTCCTAAAAAAATTATAATAAAGTTGTAGGCTTAATAAAGTAGTGAGTTTATATGAAAGTACTAAGTGATAATTCTAACTAATCTAACCAAACCTACCTACCTACATAATAGTGTTCCTGACCATCAAAATCTAAATATTCCTTATTTAAATACAACTTGATAAAAAGCTCTTTGAATCGTCCGAAATGTTTATAGAGAGCTCCGTGGCGCAGCAGCACAGATTTAATAGTTACAGTGGTGTGTGCGTTCGGCTAACAATTGCTTAAGTTACGCAACGTTGGCCGTGGTCAGGCTTGTGATGGGTGACTACAAATATGAAACACGTCGAGCTTGTCCGTGCTTCGGATGGCACGTTTAACAGCGGGCCATATCTCCTGCGCCAGTAAATCTCGTCCTATGTCCGAGTGACGGAACAAGGGGTGCACTTGTGCTTGCGCAGACACTGCACTATATGTAATATCTCCCAGATGACTGGTCGCTTTGATGGATTATTATCATTAACTAGCTGTGCCCGCGAACTTCGTTTCGCCTTACGATAGGTTTCCCGTCATATTTTTCCCGTGGTATTCATTTTTCCCGTGGGAAATATAGCCTATGTTACTCACGAAGGATGTAGCTTTCTAATGGTGAAAGAATTTTTAAAATCGGCCCAGTAGTTATCGAATTTTCCCCATAGGAAAGAAATATTTTACCACGGTAAAAATTATAATATAGCCTATAACTATCAGGGACAATGTAGCATTCTAATGGCAAAAGAGTTTCTCAATTCGAACCAGTAGTTTCTGAGATTTGCGCTTACCAACACATTTTGCGATTCATTTTTATATATAAGATGGTCAGATCGATTAATAACGTCAAAATCCTCAAAGGAAGACGGCTGAAATTCATCCCCTTGATGTTTGTTGTTGTTTTCCTTCACTGTAAAAACGTTGAATTCTAATTTTGAAAATCACTTTCATATATATACCTATTTTGAATCATAGAACATACTGGCGTATAGACGTACTGACATTTCATTAAAATGTGACCAATTTTGATTTATCAATTCCAAAACTATGTGCTGAGTTCCACCAATATCCCTTCACTTCACTTCTTGGATAAGTGGCAACCGGTCGTTTTACACAACCATTACTGCCAAACTCGAGTTTATGGATAAGACACTGTTTCTGATTTTGCTTTTTTTAACAAAGGCCAAAAGTGTGCTATGGTTTTGTTTTGGGTCCAATGTGGCAGATCTATCATTCAAAATCGATTACAAAGTAACTAAATGCACTGCCTCTTTCAAACTCTCTAATACTTCATAAGACTATACATTCTCACCCGCACTGTCAGTTGGTCTATACGCCAGTGTATTCTATATTTTGAACACCTTAATAAAAATACAAATATTTAACGAAAAATCCAAAAATATTGCAATAATACAAACAATCGTCACTTTTTGTATTATTATTATTATTATTATTATGTCGGTTCCAGACATTTTCACATTTTTAAGACTTTCCAGTAGATAAACACATGGAATCGACATCAATATAAAAATGTGATAAAATTGTTTGTCCTATTGTAATATCTTTTTGAAGTCCGATATTATTTTTGTATAAAATTTATATTCGCTTAACTAGAATTTGACTTTCTTTAACACCAGAATAATTTCGAATATTACGACTTCCACTTTAAACAGCATGACAAGTAATAGGACTAACTAGTTAAGAAGTGACACTATCCTTTATTAGCTCACTCACCCTATCACTAGAAAGAGTAAAAATAGAGGTCAACGCGTGCTGATAATATTCTAATAACTATAAGTGTATCCCCAACTCAACATAACGCAACCAACCCTCCAGAAACCTTCAATAATCAAATCAACAACAAGGGGTTATAACCAGACGCAAATATCCGACTATCCGAGTAAGTTTAAAAGAAATATCAAACACGTTGTATACGTAAAATTGGAGGATTTCCCTAGATTTGCCGGGATCCCCTAATTATACCTACGACTGGGATACTGACTCGGTGACAATGGAACCGCCTCGGTAGTATTCTCTTTCGAATTGAAACGGAATTTTAATAGTCCGTCCACAATGAGCTGAAGAAATTGGTAAACATGCATAATAAACGTCGACGAACATAAAACCTCCTCTTTTTCGGAGTCCGTTAACAATTAAAGAGAACTACAGGCATATCGTGTTAATGATGCATAGGTATAGGTAACTAAAATAAAAATATTTCGTTAGTACAAAAGTTGTAAGTTACGATGAATTTCCTTATACGGCGTTTCGCAATCTGCAATTTAAATATTATTCTTTTTGATTGTTTAATTGATGGATGATCGAGATACTGACTCGGTGACAATGGGACTACTCGGGATTATAGGAACTCTTTCTAATGTACAAAAAAAACTGAATTTTAGCCGACAATCAGCAGAGAAATCGGTAAACATGCATAAAAACATACAAGCAAACCAACATAAAACCTCCTCTTTTTCGGAGTCGGTTAAGAATACAATTGAATAGAACTATAGAAATATCGGTTGCAAAAATGTGTAAGTTACGATGAATTGCTCTATACGGCTTTTCGAAATCTTCGAATGAATTTTATTTTATTTTTGAGTGTTTAATTTCGTTGAAATTTAATAAATAGGTAGATAGATATAAATTACTGCATGTTTACGTGCTAGTACTAGTTAGTGCATCTGAAAATAGTTGCCAATAACAATGCGACTTGTGATATTAGATCTGACGTGACGTGTCGATCAGCTCATAAAATAAACGAGTGGTCAAAGTGGGGTGGGTTGTGGAAGGTGCCGCGCCAATTGGGCTTAATTGAAACTCATTGAGCGATGCCTATCAGGACTACGTAGGGCCACTGGTACGAAAAATAGTCACCGATACCACATCATTGACGTAACGATATTATCTCGATATATGTAAAATATAACTGTTACTGAGATAACAAATTTCAGGTTTAAACACGTAGAAAATGTTTGTGCGAATCTGCTGACAAATTTATGGGAGATGCAAAAAAGTAAAAACATAGTATTAACTAAATAAGTCTACTAACTTGTTATATAACTACGACTCTCATTAACATTACTGTGTCGTCTTGGCATATTTTGAACCGACTTCGAAAAAGGAGTAGGTTCTATGTTCTAGTGTATCTATTTTTTATGGATGGATAGAAACATTTTATTTTGCACATTTCTTACAGACTACCAAAAGAATACACACAGCAAAATAAGCCTTTTAATTAAAACCCACTTTAAAAACACCAAAAAGTCATGAATAATATAAGAATACATACTTACAACATCACAATTTTATATTGAAGACCACCAGAAAGTCCTAAAAAATATAAGAATAAGAACAATATTATTAATATAGTTAGCTACTTAAAATTTCGCACCAACTACAAAATAAAACTGTAGTTTTGTTATGACTTTTGGTGTTTTTGAAGTTTTTTTATTGAATTCTTATATTATTAATGACTTTTTGGTGTTTTGGAAGTTGTATTTTTGTATTTTTTTTTATTATGAGCATATTAAAGGTTTATCTATTAAATGTGCTTTTTTAGAATCACATAATTCATACTAGACTAGGCATATTCCGATCTACAACTTTTTTATCCAAAGGCAATTTTATTACTTACTCATAGGTACTACCTACTCTAAATTATCATCGTGGAATATAGACAATTGAATTAAGATCTGTTAGATAATTTTCTATGACTCCAGGCAAGACCAGAGTTATAGATAGGAGTCATAAGTATTATTGATATCTGAAAGTAGGTAGTTATTCAGTAAACATAAAACCAGTAAACTCTTGAATTAAAAACACCAAATTCTTAGACTTCCTGTAAGCATTTGCCTTAAACTTCTTTTTAGCCTACTTGATTAAATGAACATTTCGATTTTTTTTGTTTCTACGCTAATACTATTTTAAACTTACTTATTACGTTAGACATTCAAATATTTGATACTTTATTCGCCAAGAAAGAAAAGTAATTTTACTGTTCAACATCTCCACTTTCTATTTACATGTACGTCTCTTTACACAAGTTATTCATCCAATTAAGCCGCTTGCCCCTCAGACGGCAATTCTAGCCAATTGGCTCAACAAAGCTGAGGGGAGACGAAGCTTTCTCCCCGATTTGTCCCTCTGTATTGACATCGCAATCTACTGTTTAAATTTAGACTGAACAACTTAAATATGAACGTATGAATTGTATTTGCACTACGCGGTAGATCTTTCATTCAAAGATAATTGTGTTTGTCTATAAACATAAAAAGTAGACAATTATGTGCTCGAGAGTGCTATATGCGCTCGAGAGCTTTTCCAATGCAAAGGATCATAAGATGTTCTTTGGTCAAGATCGTAACCCTCTTTACCCAAATAAGTAACTGACATTTTATATCATTAACATAACATGTATTTTGCCGAAATAGTTAATAAAAAATCATTTATAGTTAATATCAATTTGGCGTACCTTTAGAGTAGACCAGCTATACTCAACCTGCGGCCCGGTAGGCCTTTGTGATTGGATCTTGAGTTACAAAATTGTAAACTATTACAGAATTGTGGCGCACCGAGGAAATAAAATAGGTAACTGGATAACCCTACTGGGGTGGGTTACGTTACATTGTAAATTTTGAATTACGTTTTTATTAACACCCTAATAATGTATGCTTGCGGTCCGCGACATCATTAAAACTTAGCTGTGTGTCTTTTAGATTTTACATTTCACTTACAGGTTTTCGCTAAACCTTAACAATAAATAAGTACCTAATCCTGCATAAATGTTAAAACCCATCACAATTATTATAACCACTCAGTAAAATATTTAACGTATAAAAGCTAAAAGTACAATAGCTCCCATTCATGCTTAACATTTACGCTACGAAAACCGCCACTATAACGAGCGAAATAAGTACGATCCAAAGGTCAAACAGTACAGCTCGACAAGGAGCTTACTGTACTCGTCTAAAACGTTTTAAAAAGACTTCTAATACTAAATTTTCCACTGCAAAATCACTATTCAATATATTGCAAACACCACAACAAGTCGAAACCAATATGTGAACAATCAGTTCTGTTCCAGCACCAGCCGCGCGGAGATGACAGAGGGTGCCGTGGCAGAGTGGGACATAAACGACGCGGTGGTGCCGCGCGTGGCCAGCTTCGACGGGTTCAGCGAGTGGTGCGACGGCCACGTGCGCCGCGTGTACGCGCCCGCGTGCGAGGAGGCGCGCCGGCACGCCTCGGGCTGGGCGATGCGCAACACCAACAACCACAACGTGCACATCCTCAAGAAGAGCTGCCTCGGCGTGCTCGTGTGCTCGGCGCGCTGCCGGCTGCCCGACGGCAACAGGGTGCACCTCCGACCCGCCATTTGCGATAAGGCGAGGAAGAAGCAGCAAGGTGAGATTTGCATGGATTCATTCAAAGCAGTCATAGTCAAATCTCATAGCCGGTCAACGCCATTTTTGACCGAGATAGGTTAGATTGACGACTGGACTAACGGATTACCCCGGATTTTTTTTATTGCAATAATTTCACACATGTATCTCACACTGAGACCTTGCCATAAGCCTTATTGGTTTATCTGGCCCGATCGATCAGGGCCTCATAGTGAGTAGGCCCCAATTAGCGAGGGAGTCCCACATAACCGTAAGAAATACCGCCGCCGTGTTGTAGTGGTTGAGACCACCGGTTGTTGATTGGAAAGTCCGACGGTAGATTCGAGGTGTTATCGCTTGTTTATCAGTTGTTGAGGAGTCCAGGTGAAATTAGCTTCAACCTTCAGCCTTATCGTTACTTACCATCAGGTGAGATGAAGGTTAAAAGCGTCCCTGTCGTATGTAAAAAAACCGGCCAAGCGCGAGTCGGACTCGCCCATGAAGGGTTCCGTAGGATTTATTACGTATTAAAAACTACTTACTAGATCTCGTTCAAACCAATTTTTGGTGGAAGTTTGCATGGTAATGTACATCATATATTTTTTTTAGTTTTATCATTCTCTTATTTTAGAAGTTACAGTGGGGGGGGGCACACATTTTGCAACTTGAGTGCGTTTGATCAAAATCTTGCCTGGTGGAGAACGAAAATTAGATCTAAGGTGGAGCACGGAAACTCAAATAGGGCCAGTACACGTGTGGCTGACCCCAGCCGGGCCACAAAAAAAACTGTGAAAAATGGATTGTTTGAGTACCTATGTCGCTATAATGTCTTGAGTTTGTCAGAGTTTGTCGGCAAGTTTCAGAGTTTGTCGCTTGCGCTCTTCAGAGATCTGTGTGGCCCGGCTGGGGTAACGTTACCCCAGCCGGGCCACACAGATCTCGAAAACGAAACGACCTAGTGAAAATCTGTTTGCTTATATAGATAGGCGGCAGTTTGTCGGAGTTTGTCGGATAAGTTTCAGTTTTCATCGGGCTCGCGTTTAAGGGGGCTGTGTGGCCCGGCTGGAGTAACGTTACCCCAGCCGGGCCACACAGATCTCCAAAACCAAACGACATAACGAAAATCCGTTTGCTGATATAGATAGGCGGCAGTTTGTCAGAGTTTGTCGGACAAGTTCAGAGTTTGTCGATCCACCATTTCAGAGCTCATCTGCAGCAAAGTTGCTGCAACTGAGCTATCTGGATCTCGAAAACAAAGCGACGTAGAGAAAATTTGTTTGCTGGAATAGTGAAGCGGTGGTTTGTCGGAGTTTGTCAAACAAGTTCCACAGTTTGAGACATGCGCATTTCTGAGATATGTGTGGCTGGAAAAACGTTACCCCAGCCGGGCCACCTGGATCTCAAAAACGAGATGACCTAGCAAAAATCTGCTTACTGACAAAGATAGGTGGTAGTTTGTCGATACATTCTTCAAAGATTCAGAGTTTGTCAACGCCTCAATCCAAAGAACGAAAGAATTCTTTATTTGGGTAAATAGTGTAGGAGCCTGGAGTCCCAAATGTGCAAGGTTTCGTTATTTTTTATGTTTTATGTACTTACTTACAATGAGAAGTTAATGTAAAATAGTGAATTGAATTCAGTGATGAAACAGTAACCGTTAATATTTAAATTAATTTAAATCCTCGATGAGTGATTGATATATTTTACATGTATTATTTAAGCAACATTTGGCATCTGGTCTCCTTGTCTATCTATATATTGTAATGTACAGTCGCGTACAACTTTCATTAAAAAAATGTTTTTAATAAGTGCATGCAAAATAAGTTTATTACTTTTCATGCACTTTTGCAGTTTATTACTATATAACATTTAGAGAATTGAGATCTGATTTCAAGAGATATACAATTTTTTTTTTCATGTAATGCCTTGCTGTAACTAGGTTATCAAAACAAACCTATTTTTTCTACCAGTTTTATTTTAATGTTTACTTGCGTAGATATACGGAGAGGGTGGAAAGGACAACAACTTTTAACATTAAAATAAATGAATTCGTAATAAACTTTATGGATGCTTTATACAAAAATTATTCTTTTCAGCATATATAACAAACAAACTTACTTTGCATGCACTTATTAAAATCGATTTTTTAAGAAAGTTCTACGCGACTATACATTACTTCATATAGATAGACAAGGAGACCAGATGCCAAATGTTGCTTAAATAATACGTTTAAAATATATCAATCAGTCATCGAGGATTTATATTAATTTAAATATTAACGGTTACTGTTTCATCACTGAATTCAATTAACTATTTTACATTAACTTCTCATTGTAAGTACATAAAAAATAACGAAACCTCGCACATTTGGGACTCCAGGCTCCTAAACTATTTACCCAAATAAAGAATTCGTTCGTTCTTTGGATTGAGGCTTCGACAAACTCTGAATCTTTCAAAATTCAAAATTCAAAAATCTTTATTCAACTTAGGCCTTTACAGGTACTTATTGACGTCAAAACAAAGCAAAACATTCTAATTTAAAGGAAACATATATTTAACTTTGTATGTGCATACATCCTGAATATACCTACTCAAGATGTCTGCAAATACAAGTAGCAATGAAGAAAAAAAAAAAGTTGAATCTACACTTTGAACAATCTTTGAAGAATATATCGACAAACTACCACCTTTTTTTGTCAGTAAGCAGATTTTTGCTAGGTCGTTTCGTTTTCGAGATCCAGGTGGCCCGGCTGGGGTAACGTTTTTCCAGCCGGGCCCCTCATATCTCGGAAATACGCATGTCTCAAACTGTGGAACTTGTTCGACCAACTCCGACAAACCACCGCTTCACTATTCCCGCAAACAAATTTTTTCTACGTCGCTTTGTTTTCGAGATCCAGCTAGCTCAGTTGCAGCAACTTTGCTGCAGGTGAGCTCTGAAATGGTGGATCGACAAACTCTGAAACTTGTCCGACAAACTCAGGCAAACTGCCGCCTATCTATATCAGCAAACGTATTTTCGCTATGTTGTTTGGTTTTGGTGATCTGTGTGGCCCGGCTGGGGTAACGCTACCCCAGCCGGGCCACACAGCCCCGTTAAACGCGAGCCCGATGAAAACTGAAACTTGTCCGACAAACTGCCGCCTATCTATATCAGCAAACAGATTTTCACTAGGTCGTTTCGTTTTCGAGATCTGTGTGGCCCGGCTGGGGTAACGTTACCCCAGCCGGGCCACACATCTCTGAAACGCGCAAGCGACAAACTCTGAAACTTGCCGACAAACTCTGACAAACTCTAGACATTATAGCGACATACTCAAACAACCTATTTTTCACAGTATTTTTTTGTGGCTCGGCTGGGGTCAGCCACACCCAGTACACATTTATCAACATTCAAATTAAAAATGAAAAGTATAATAAAAGGTATATTACACTTAAAAAAAGTACTATCAAAGAACTTCAAGAATTAAACACAATAGATACTAATGTTCTCGAATCTATGCTCAACAGCTTACCTATCCGAAGCTAATTGTGTTATGTAAAAAGCCCATTTAGGAATTGATCGCCTTATACCTAATATTAGATCTAATAGTGATTTTTTATATATTCACAAGTCACAACAAGCATTAGACCTTCCAGCCACCGATGAGGCTAAGTAATTATTCGCGCTTCATCTAGACTAGATCCCTTAACCTTTAACCAGATTTACTCGCTACCTCGGTAGCAAATTATTATAAGCTATCTTTGTTTATTACGACTTTTTCATGAAACTCTTGACACAGCATCATGTCGACAAGTTTCACAGCTGTTTCTCTTTTGTTTTAGGTAAACCCTGTCCAAATCGGCTGTGCAATGGCGGCCGTTTAGAGGTGCAACCTTGCCGTGGACACTGCGGCTACCCAGTGACGCACTTCTGGCGACACACGGAACACGCCATATTCTTCCAGGCGAAGGGTGCGCACGATCACCCGCGGCCCGAAGCCAAGGGCGCGAGCGAAGTGAGGCGGTCGCTCGGCGCGGGCAGGAGGGTCCGCGGCCTCGCCCTGCTCCTGACGAGGGAATCGGCGATCACGGACAAGATACTCAGTGTGAACCCGGACAAGCAACTGACGCAGAAAGTTTGCACGCCACACCAACAGCCGCCGCCGCTTATTCCCGACAACCAAAGAGGTGAGGTTCGCCATTGATTCGATATCCGTGGCAAAGGTTAAAGTTGTCGTCACTCCATTTTCCATGAATATAATTTTAGTTTGTTTATAGACAATACAAAAAGAAACAAAACCTAAATTACTTCTTCAACCTAGTTACACTTTAAAAAAATTATTTGAGATTACATTTTCTTAAAAATTTAACATTAATAAAAACATTAAGTTTTTTTACTAAAAGTTTAATTAAGAAAGGCATCAACACGGTATGCTAAAGACGCGATTCGAACCCCGCCCGAGTCGAAATTTTTTTCATTATTGATTTATGTTTTTTCAATTTATTTAGCATTTTTAAAGAAAATGCAATCTCAAAAATAAAAATTTGCAAGTTTGCTTTATTCTTAACCAATTTTCAAGAAATCTGTAATGATTTCAAAATTGGATGTTGATACGTAGTTTTAACAAGATAAAGTCTACTTTAACTTAACAAATTACAAAAGAGATAAATACAGTTAAAATTTCGTCGGGGCTGATAAGAACTCGGAGGCCGGAAATGTATTCTTTATTAATTTATTCATTTTTTTTCAACATAAAATTCTTTAACATATTGTATGATGGTAGTCACATCGCATGCTTTTACCGTTTAAGGCGCTACTTTCCCGTTTTATACAATTTCGATTAACTGTACCGCCACGAACATAAAACATGCAAATCTCAAATTCATATATGATATTGTTGAACATTTTATCTAAACATTCTTAAAGACAGAAACATGATTAATAATATTTCACTCGATAGAAAAAAAATCCAAAGATTACTCTGTTCAATATTTTAAAACAGCTGTGAATCAGAAAATAAAATAATAAATGGCATAAAAGTGTTACCAATAGATGTGCATTTTTATTGTCTAGAAAATTGCAAAAATACATTTTCTATTTTGTACTCCAGTTTCCCAAAAATCGAATAAAACATGTAAAAAGTAACGTTTTCGTTCGGTCACGGGCGCGTAAGCGACATTAGAAGCTATACGATTATCAACTATATTACCTCGTAATAAAGGAATCTCCGACGCGTAGATTTCCAGGAAAACCTCGCCTTAAGTGCGAACCCACACGAACGACAATCGGTAACCGATTTTTGACGTTGGAAAATGAAACATTAAAAAAAGCCTCGGCCTTATTAATAAAAATTTTACTCCTTGGATCATCCCGGGATTAGTTACGTTTTGTCTTGTTTCCGCACATTTCGGCTGTCATATGTCAAAACAAGACAAAACACGGAGTAAGTAATCCGAGGATGATCCACGGAATAAATTTTTTATTAATAAGGCCGATAGTTTTACGTTGCACCGTACACGAACTACAAAAAATCGACCACAGACCAAGTGGATAGACGTATGCGTAGAGTGGGTTGGAAAAATCGGGCCGATAATCGGGCCTACAAAAAATCGGGCGTATGCGTTTGCCGTTAAGCAATATATTACAAATTCACTTTTGATTTTGTTAAATTTATTTATAATTTTATTTCTCGCAGCTTTAACATGCGCATGCGGCCCGTTCGAGTGTTCGTGCCGCTGGCGCACCGAGCAGCCGACGGAAGCGTACGCGGCGCCCGCCTGGTCCCCTATGGAGGCGCAGTCCTACGGCGCGTACGCCCCGCCCCAGCCCCAGCCTCACTACCAACCCACCCTGCCAGCCGACGACATCTTCCACCCCGAAGAAATCTTCCAACTCGATCAACCAATACGTCTAGAGTTCATAGAAGAAACGAACTTAGAATCGCCGCCTACGTTCGCAAACCTAAACGAAAACTCTAGACCAGAAAACTCCTATTGGCTTGAATGGCAACGAGCCGCAGGCGGTTCGGAGTCCAGTGAAACGCCGTCGCCGGAATTGTTCGGCAATAGCTACCAGCAAGCTGACGCGTATTGCGAGCAGAGCTACCCTCCGCAGATGTACTGCGGCGGCTACCCTGAAGAAGCGCAATACTACCCCGTGGAAAGTACAAGAACTTCGCCAGTAATCGAAAGTCAAGATCAAAGGTATTACAGATTCGACGCAGATTGTAGTCAAAGCAATGTCCAGAGCCAAGAGATGCAGGGGTGGAACTACACAGACTGCGCTTTTACGCCAAGCGATGCATCCGAATACAAACAGTACTTCGACGTGCAGCATCAGACTGTGAACTCATTTAGTGCTCTATTATAATGACTAAAATACTATCGTGTAAATAAAATGTACATAAGGCGCTGTAAATATGTACTGTGATACTGCAATGTATCTATATTAGGTATATTGGTACAGCATTGGTTCCTATTTCGGAATATAAGACCACTAGTTTGTTATTGTTTCCGTATTTGTAAAATAAAACAATTATTTGTACAAAATCGTCTATTTATTGTATATAAAAATTACATTAAAATTGTCAATTTTACATTTCTTTTTATTCACTAACGATAAATTGGTCACTACAAAATAGTCCATTAAGCGATCACACAATATGATTTATTATGCACTTGCAGACGCTAACATTCCAATTGTCTGTGTGACCAAACATGAAATTACATTCAACGATCCTGCAGACTAAATTTCATTCGTTAAACACGTTATATTGGCGAGTACGCATTGCGAGCACGACACTATAATTATACACATAATAGTTCCAGCCGAGTCCCAGCTGTTCAATGTGACGTTTCGCTGTATATTCATTAAGACTATAACGTAGCCTGCAGCTATCAAAACGTGACAACCTTATCTAACCTCAAACAACTATATACAATAACAATAAACTGTAACCATCAGTGGTATTAAACCCTTCTTTATTCATTAAATCTTATCAATGGTAGAGGTCAAATCACCACAAAAGGGAGATCTCACCGCCAAAGCCTTGTGGAATCACACTTGTATGTCAGTGTGCCACATTTAAACTTTTCAACAATTTTTGACGCTACTAACACCCAACATATACCCGCAAGGAGCGCGCTTTGTACAAAGTTTTATATGAGACCTCCCACCAGTCCGTTACGAGTGGTACCATGCCGCAATTATCACAGTCTGACACACATCCACCTCTGCCCGACATAAATCATCAAAGCGAATAAGCGGTCAAAACTGACCAAAGCGTCCGACCATGATAAAAACGTCAACAAAATATTTTTTATCAATATCAATCCACTCAAAACCGCTTGAGCCTGTAAAAGCGAAGAGTTGAGTTAGTACAAAACTCTTAATAATTTACCAAAACGCGTAAATTACTTTCATATCCCATAGGCCCTATTACAATAATTACAAAAATTATTAAAAACACTTTTTTAATGAATAGCTTGTACTAACAGAACTATTCACGAGGGATCGAGGAGCACAGCACGCACTATCACAGCAGTCGGCGATCGCCGAATTCAGTGCAGCCAACGTTGCTTCCGCCACAACACATTTTCCGGAAGCAAGGTTGGCAGCTAAAGGTAGCCCCACGTTGGGCGCCACTCATAATAAGGCCACAAACAAATTTAACACGAAGCGTTATGCCCATGTCGTTCAAACACAACTCCAAATTTGCGCTTCGATCGACTTAACTACGAATAATTATTAGTATTGAAAATTCTCAAATTCTTTTTCGGACGCAAAATATAAACAGCTCTATGAATAAATTGTTCAATACATAGATAATTATCTCAAGATTTTGTGTTATCTCTTATAAATATAAATTTCTTTAGCAATCGGAACATTAGAAAAATATCTATTGAAGGGCAGAGCACTATCCACGTTACTAATAATGCCTTGTATAGCGGGTAAATGAGTCTAGTCTCTCAATCATTATTTGTTTGTTTGTAATTTATGAGAAGATAAAAAACTATACATACATTCACTCGCTGTACAATGTTTATTAGTAAGAGCCTATAGCTAGATCCTAAATATTAACAAACAATAGAGCGATTTGACTTAAACTTGAAGAATTTACAAGCATTTATTTGCAGCAGCCTTAATATAATCGTAAGGTAAAATCCTAATATGGAACGACAGTACCTCTAAATATCTACTACGACTAAGGTCACAGAATATCTAATGATAAGCGCGCCTCGAGGACCTAAAATACATAGAACTCATCAGATGCATATAATTAAAAAACTATTAATTTTGTGCAATAACAAAAATATATCACCAATTTTAATCTTAAACTATATTCTACAAAACGTCCAATAATCATCATAATATAAGAAAATATCAATATTGTTATATCGATTAAAAACTACACGGAAAACATACAACAAAAAACTAATGTTTATAAATATATAAAAAATAATACGATAAATATAAAGCTTTTTAACGACTATATGAATTTGTACTATAGAAAAGACTCCCAATGGTAGTAAACACTAATGGCCAATTGCACTAACCTTGTCTTAGCTTAGGGCGATCATAAGTGATATGCTGTAGCATTCTTTTCATTAAAGACACGAAGTGACAGCATTCTTCTTGGGATTGTCTAAGCTAAGACAAGGTTAGTGAAATTGGCCATAAATCGCATTTAAATGAATGCGGCGTCTAGAGAACACAAATAGTACAATAGATTGAGTAGAACAAAGAGTACAATTATTTAAAACTTACATAGCAATAAGTTATATAGGAACAATAATATGCAAAAAGATCTTAACTATTTTTTATGTTACAATTACATAAACATCTGCCATGATTATAGAATTCTCTCCGATTTTATACAATACCATAAGCAACGACTGTGATAAACAGATACGTTAATTCCTATATATTACTTTCCGTGAAATTTTTAATATAAAATATAGTTTTAAAATAGAAGTTACCATAGACAATCTTCACAGACTAAATACTATACTGTAGTCGATAGGCACTTCCCGTCGTCCATCCTATGGAGGGTAGAGGTAAGAATTGTCTCTGTTGTGAAAAAGTGTCCATGAAACTGGGTTAAATTAAGGGGGCGCCACAGTAGTAATAAGGTGAATTTCAAAGAAAGCGCCAAAGTTATTAAGAATAGAAAAATAAACTGCTGTAATTTTTGGTTATGTTTACAAAATTAATATGGACTACGTAAATGGTTGAGGTTTGGTACACTGGATTGTCACTAACTACTCTAGTCACTAAAAATATTGAATTTTCCAACTCGGCATACTTCACTCCGTCAAAAACTACTACGTTCAAACCATACCTTTGCATACGCCAGAACAAGTATAACGCGGTTGGACGCACACTTTTTCTACTTTTTCACAACAGAGACAGTTCTCCATTCTTCAACCCTCCATAGTTCATCCATATAAATTGACAATTATAAAAAAACATATTTGCCTCCCATGCATAATGTATTCATATATTAATATTTTTTATTTAATACATTATTCCAAAAAAGGAGGAGAACTATGGAAGACTGCGACTAGGTGGATTAGATTATTGCCCAAACAATGCAGATTTTTCACATAGATCTTTTGGCGAACGAATTAAAATTAAATTCCTATATTTTTACAATATCAATTTTACTGTGATTGTTTGAGATAACGAAAGAATCAAAGATAAATGAATGAAAAATACGTCCCGTTAATTGCAAACAAAAAATCCAATGCTTATACTGCGATAAATCACTCACTTTTCCATTGAAACCAAATTATTTAACTAACAATAGAAGTTTTCATAAACGCCGTTAGCACTTATTAATATTCTCTATCGTTAATAACACTAATAACCTATGCAGCTGCATCAACTTTATAAAAAAAACAAAAAAACAAGTAAAAAAAAACAAGATAATCTGCATGTCACTTTAGATTCAACAAATAATAATACGCTGATTCTAAATAAAAATTGTGAAGATCTATCTATAATATATAAAGCTGCGCCATATTATTTAAGATTAAACTAAACAAATTGGATCGCAGATTCGCACAACAGTAGAAATAAAATAAAGACTCGATAATCTAATGTTTTTTTCTATTTTTTTCTTATTATAATATCATTGTGATTTATAAAGCGTGTTGTTTCGTATTTTGTTTTCCATCTACCAACTACATCTACAGCAATACACATCCACACAACTGACCGACAAATAACGTAATTCTTGTGGTGATCACATGATAAGCTTAATTTTTTTAATGAAATTTGTTTCGCAAATGACAAAAACAAAAAGTTTTATCCAAAACATTTGAGATCGAAATGTGAATATTAGAATCTCACTACGGCGATACCAGCTACTTATAATGTAGTAATTGTTTTAAATACCATTAACTTTTAGGTGATAGCGAGAAGTTTCAAACGACACCTCAATTTTTAAAACCGTATAACATTGTCATTTTGAAAATGTGTCAATAGTATAAGGAATAACAATTTCTATTGAAACGGAAATGGAAAATCAAAGTCCACGTCTGTAAATAATACGAAACTACAATTAATATTGATTGAAACTTTGGATAACAATAAAACTTTTTGAAAATTAATCATATCAACATCATCTATACAGGGTATAAGTGACGGTGTCCCATTTCTTTTAACAGTAAGTGCAGACAATGATCCTAATTTGAAAATCACTGAAATTTTCTCCCGGAAAATTCATAAATTTGCCGACTTTTTTATTATTTATTCAAAATTTTGTGGTGTGATATAACTAAGTTAACGTTTAGAAATCATATTCTGTTAAAAAACCATAATAAATACACAAAAAAATAACTTTGCAATATAAATCGTGTAACATTTCCATCATACTGCGCGCGGAATCAGCTTTTTGGGTCATCAAACGTCAACGCACCGGTGTAAGCGGAACAAAAATGATGCCGGCGCGCCATACATTGCGTAACATGAATAAAAAATAAAAATGAAAACTCCTTTTTTTTGCTAAAAGCTTTTTCGGGAAAAATAAACATCGGTAAACAAATATTAACATTGGTCTGACCTTACTGTTAAAAGAAAAGGGACACCGTCACTAACAGCTGAACATTTTAAAACTTTACAAATACAACAAAAAATTTTACTTGTTAACAACAATGTCGAACCGTAAACAATATTGTAAATAACACATAGCACTGTGTTAAGCTTCATAGACAGTTGATTGTAGCATTTCGTTTCTTGGGTGTGTAGGGTAGACAGACCATCGGAATAAACTCCGTAAACAAGCAGAATTTCACCGAACTGAACAAAAGTTTGGAGCATGCAACATGATCAACAGGTCTGACAAACGGTCAAAGTATCCATAGACAAAATCGTTTATTTTCTTTATTAAGGCTTACACCACATGTTAATGATCTAATTCACGGGAAAGGAGGTCGCCAAAATCTGCCTAATCGATGTACCGAGGTACACTATATGAAAATAAATTGTCTATCTATAATACGCTGAATAATATAACAACCCTATTTTTTCTGGTTATTTGGAAACGATTAAAAATCCTTTTCTATTTGTAAGAAAATACGCCGTCTTAGTCCCAATAACCACAGAATACATATACCTTATTTATAAAAATATAAATCGCTGCCATCTATTGTCGAAATTTTGAATTTTTATGACGCAGCCAACTAATGAGCACTGGATGTGCTTTTGCAACAGACTCCATTTTGAATTGCATTGTTATTTTAAAAGGTTATCGAATTTAGTTCGAAAACAATATTTCATTTTAAACAAAAGCATTAAAAGCATTTAGTAGTACCTACGATTTTATTTCTACAAAATGAGTCAATAATTTATTACATTCCCATTTAACACAAGCTATGCCATCTATGCAGTTTTGGATGGAACTAATTTAATTTGTTCCTGTGTCGGTACACTGTGACAATAACATTTGTGGCGTTTTGTTACTTGCGCAGAGACAGTTGATTTGCAAGTTAAAATATTATTATTTTTTACTTTTGATTGTTGTTATCCCATTAAGATATGTTTTTTTTTTGTATTAGTGCACGATACATTAAACTTAAGCAAAAAATAATTAGAAATAAAATATTTCGTAAACACTACAGGTTTTGAAAAAGACGAAGCTAAACGCAATTGAGCACTTTTATTTATTATTTACGTAGTTTTATCTAAGTAAATAAAGGAAATAATATATTTTTCGGAATCCTCGAGTTTTTTTCTACATTTTGGTACACTTGTACCTCAAGATACACATATGGGCAAAAATGTATGGACTATTGACGACCTCCTCTAATCTGGTTGTAAAAAATAAGTCAGTATAAACGAACAAATGTAACCATAGATATGTTTCTATGGTTACATTCGCATTCCGATGTTAAGAGTGAGCATCGCGTGTTTTGCTAATTTTGTCATCGACTTGGAGGATACTCTATGGATTACCATGATTGAGACCGTGAATTCATTTAAAAATTTAAATCTTTACCGCAGACATGTCAACCAGGGTGTCAAGCGAAAACATTTGACACAGCGGAGTGTACTGATGGTCTGTCACGTAGGCGGTATCCCCGTATCCGCTAGTTACGGGCGAGCAATGGTCACGGGGACGCCTCCTGCGCCAGTTCAGAGCCCGGCGGTGCGGGGCCTCTAGCTACGACGGATACAGAACTCACGGTCAACTCCAGAGGCTCGGGGACCACGCGGCCTACGCTACACTCCATATCCGTCCTAGAACAATGATCATAATTAGTAGACTTAACAACGTTGTGGATATAAGATCCCTTTAAAGGTTTTTCATAAGAACTACACCATAGCGCTCATCAAAAAGGAGTAGAGGTATGTAGGTAAGAACAGGCGGCCCACATGCTTGTTTGCCACCTTAGTGGTATAAAAATGCGTTCATCAGATCACCAACACCCCCAACCTCAAAGAAGACTGCAGCAAAATATATATATAAAAGGAGGTCTCCATCTATAGACGCACGCACAGCCGTAACCGCTAATGGTAGAAACGTGAAATTTTGACAGTAGTTTTAATTCAAAATGCGGACGCATACTAAGAGATTTAAAAAAAATTTAACCCTAAAGGGATAAAATAGGGGTTGCAAGTTTGTATGGTTTTTTTTAATTAGCAACGATGTTGACAAAACTTGAAATTAATGCTCATAAAAACATTTCATTGAATGTTTCATAGTTCATTGGAATTCACCCCCTTAGGGTGCAAAATAGGTGTTCAAAGTTTCTATATAAATATTTAAAATCTGCTCCAATTTCTATGAAATTTATTATTCGAGTTCCTAAATATAAATAACAGTATTCTATATAACAGGCTACAAAATTATTTTACGGGAAAATATAACATTCCCACGGGAAAACAATAATAACGCGGGCATAGCCGCGAGCGGAAAGCTAGTAGTCGTATAGTTGTTTGCCACACATATTGTGCATAATGTTATTTTCTTAATTTTTGGCATTATTTGCTTAATTCATACAATAACTACTGACTTGAATTAAATCAGGGATTGCTTAGGTTACCAAATCTATTGCGTTCTTGCGAAACAGGATAACGTTCGTAATACTCTTAGCTCACTTTATTAGTTTAGTTGTCCACTCATTTGTTTAGTTAATCTAACATACGAGTATATTTCATAAAATTGTCTCTATTATATTTTATACAATTCTACTGCCTTTCACAAAATCGCATTGTTAAGCGTCGTACGGCCGAGCTCATCATTCTCGCTGTATCTTGTTTTAATGAAATCTATGTGCACCGCATTTTGTTAAATATATCGAAGATTGCGACGTCATATAAAATGTAGCGAGTACGGCACTTACTGTGCGGGTTGTTGCGTCTTGCTTCTTTTACCCAGTTAAAAACGATTTTCTATCCTGCGGGAATGTGGGACTCATCACGCTAATTGAGGCATACCCACTAAAAATACTGGGCGATTCAAATGTAAACGCATTCGCGACACACAAGGGAACTTTTCGCAATACTTACATGGCACTAGCCGTCGACAAATGCATCCTCGTGCTCTGCCACTGATCGCTGGCCTCTATCGAGTCGAGCTGGTCTTCCCCGTGCATCGCAGCGGCGGTGGACGGTAGCGGTTCGCTCGTCGACACAGGCGAATCCAAATTGATTAGTGTCGCCGTAGCGACCTCACTCACACGACTGGCCTCTTCCGTCGCCGAGCATGTCGACTGACTAGCGTCCACTGACTTTTGTATGTCTACCGAAGAAAATGTCCATGACAACAAAGAGGACACGTCATTTTTCTTAGATCAGTTCAGCTTTCAAAATACTTTTTTAGTTCTGCTCGAAGGAATTAAAACTTCTTTTAAAGGGTTTTTATGTCAATTTAACTGTATGATTATTCAGTTATTTCAATTGAATAATGTTTTATTACTTTTCAAAATTAATAAACATAAAAATTTGAAATATATTGTCACTACTAATTGTTAATTCATAGGAAATGTGTTATTTACATTTATGAAATAATATAAACCGCATTGAACCCTCGCATGCCGAGTGTCTTTACGTATGAGTAATTTGAAAATATATTTGTTAGATAACATGCCAGAGTGCATTAATGATTACATTTAACTACGTGGGTTAGTAGATGACATAAGCAATGAAAGCAAAAACAGCTTACATACGACAATAGTCGAGAGGTGAAAAACAAAATATATAACAATCTCTTACTTTAATAGTAGATTTATTACAGATGAAAATTGCACCAGAGGTGTTTTGCTTATAGAACATCAAGGTTTATCTATCATTATGCTTTTAGGAAGTTATACAAGTTTGTTGTGAAGTAATGTTTAATAAAAACATATTTAACAAGTTCATAATATAATGAAAATGAATTTCAAAATTAGAACAACTGGAATAAGAAAGAAAAAAGTGTCGCACGTAAGCTGTTCTGTCAAGCGTGACGATTTGAGGTTCGTGATGAAAATGTGATGAAGAATATATGCGAGACCTGGGGCATGCATGTAGGTTAACCACTTCTTGAGCGGTCGGTTCTCGGGGAGCACGGAGAGCACGCTGCTCTTCATTTTATCTGCAACGCAACGCGCGCCCGCTCTTTAATGGACGATTAAGTGGACAACACACATTGATTTACTACCAAACGTAGATAGAGCAGTTCATACAAAAACGCGCTTGAAATCTGTCACCTAATCGACTATACATTTGTACTCGCTGATATACATAGTTGAATATACACGCCCGAATTAAAATTACCGTAAAGAAAGTACCGTATTTATCGAATTCAACCTTATTCTACATTATTACGGCAACTATTTTAAGTACAACCGTATGAAGTTACATCATTTCATACCTAGCCACAGATCAAACATTTTAAAATTGATGTTTAGTAATTGCTACAAGAAAATATCAACTTAACACTCTCAAACATAATGCTTAAAATTTCTTCGCGTTGTCGCTGCAACGCATGAATGAGACAACACATCGTGATACGACGCCCGTGCGAGCGAGACGATTGTGATGTACTGACATGACTGACACTAACGCGAAGCGACATGTTTATGATTAAAATAATTGTTTTTGATTGGTTTTTATGTATAAGTGTGTAATGAGTTTACTCACGCAAAATATGAAATCCCGTATTTATTCTGCCGTTTCTGGCTATTGTTACCACAACTTTTGAATGAGCACTTCGGCATGTTGACGTGTCGACAGCGAATCGCTTACTATGGAAAAGAACTGCACAAGTCGCGATTGGGCAGTTCTTCACCGGCCCACTTTTCGAACGTTCATGCGTTATCTACGTTTGGTAGTAAATCAATGACAACACATTATACTTTGGAGTATACACCACTGGAGCCATCATATAGGAACACATCCCTCCACCGAAGTATAAGTTTTATACTTCGGTAAAAGTATAAGTTTTAAGATATGAACTGTTAAAAACGTTCGATTTTTCGATTATCTTCAAGCTATAAGTATGTTTTGGGTATTGGTAGTATGTTTTGGGTAATTAAGATGTGTTGCAAGTTGGCGATTATTTGTATTTAGTTGTCGATTGTTGTTGCGCTCATTTGTTTTTATAATACAACAAAATCAAAAAAATATTAACCTGCTAAACATTCGAATTCCTTGCCTGTACATCGATAGTCAAATGACCTTGCCCCTTCATGTACCTGGCAGAATTTCTAGCTATGTAAAGAAGGCCTATATAGAAGCGCGTCCAGTGGTATATACTCTCGAGTATTATACAAATAATGCCGGCTGTACAATCTCGCCGAGAGGTGCTGAGAATTAACACGTTAAGTCATCTTTTTAGTTCTAACGCAACTTCGACTTGTCTCTCAAGTGTCGCTTTATTACGTGTATCTTGTCGGTTTGTAGCGTTAAATACGGAAGTGATAGAAGCGGAGACAGCGACTAATTTGATACGAGTGTGTAGATGGAGCACAATTGTTTCCATATCAAACTCTTGTCCAGAACCTGTCGTCGAGTTTGTACAACCTGCATAACAGAGCGATCTCTACAGCATTTGCTACAAAACTAACCCACTGCATAATTTTTATATATGTACAATTGATAAGCTAATAATGGTAAGTCGAAGTTTACATTTGAGGTATTGCGTTAATTTGAATTAAAGTTTATTTTACAAATTGAAAATGCAAAATATTCCGAGTATGTAGATAAAAAACAGTTAATTTGAAATGAGTAGTTAAATAAAAAAAACGTTATCAACACTAAAGTTAACAGAAGTCATCCCTAAATTACAGAAAACAATTGAATTGAATTTAATCGACGTTAAGATGGAGCCAATTACAGTATATACACACTATGTACATTTGCGTTAAAAACCATTATAAATGTGGCTACAGTAAAAACTAAGCACACAGTAAAGCATTTCTACATTCAGAGGGAGTGCAATGACGCGAAGGACACAACTTGTAAGCGCTAAGCTAAAATCGCATTGTTAATTTTAATACATTAATGTGCACATTCATTGTTTTGCTGTTATAAAATAAAGTTTAAGTTTGGAAAGGAATAGGGTATGTGCAAACAGTTTTTACTATAATATGAGCAAGTCTTAAAAAAACAATTGCGTGAAGTGTTTTAATTACACATTTAAAACCACAGTTACACGCTTTCAAGTTGCCGATTAGGCTAAAAGAACCGACATGGACTGTGATATCATACAAAAATTGCAAGAAAAAGATAGAATAAAATTTTAAGAGCCAATTACTTTATCATTTTTAATGGTAATTGGACAGTTTTTTTTAATTTGTTAATGTTTTTATGTGTTTTCATCTGACATCATTAGTGTCCAAAATATAATTCCAACACGTATTCCCTTACAAAAAATATTAAAAGTTAACGATCTTATTTTTCGTAAAATTTCGACCCTAATCTTTCCGATTACGTTACTTGAAATTTTCTTACACTTAAATATATAGTAATAATTAAAAATCAGATATTCTGTATTCAATTGACATTTCTAGTCTAGTGGATGCTAGCTATCTCTAACAAGAGGGAATAAATCTAAGGCACATGAGGTGAATGTATCTATGACATTATGGTAAAGTTTACCTTGTCTATGCTTGTAGTCGCAACACGCCGGCTGCGCGAGATTCGGTTTGAGCGGTTTCACGCGCACGCGGTAAAACCGCGACCCGCGCGGCATACCGTATCGATTGCCAGTCTGTAAATGAAATACGTTATAATTTGACCGATTGATATTGTCCTATCTATATACTATAGAAAAGACATGTTATAATTTTTTTTATTTAGCCTACATTTAGTGCCCATGGCTGGGCATTATTTAAAAAAAAAATAATTACAAAGTAACTTTTCTTATGAATCTATCAATTTGTGCACCCGAGTTTGAGAATGAAACTTCACCAAGGCCGTAAAGGATTTGAGTTTATTCCAAATAATAAGAAAAAGTTATATTATTTTCTGAACTGAACATTACAAATCGTTAGTTTTTCATGTATCAAATTATCTTGCCGCGGAATTAAAATGACCAGAACATTCACAAGTCACCCTATGTTTCCTCATTGCGTAATTCTTTTTATTTACAGACTCACCTTCTTAGCAAAACAGTATTCTTTGGACTCAACTGTGCCTATCGTGTAAAGCCTCCTCTCACACTCATTCTTCGCCTGTATACTGAGATCCAACGCAGGCAGGCAGTCGCTGTGAACGAAATACATTATTGATGCTTCCTGAAACAAACGACGATTTGTTGTAGTACTTCAGTGGTTTTATTTTTAAAAAAAGGATATGAACATCGTCGTCGAATTCATCGTCAACAGAATTCTACCTATTTTTTGAAATTATCTTTATTTTAATTATCAAAAAGGTATCATTCACTGAGCCAAAGTTATATCCTAAATTGACATTGACTAATAAAACAGAATAATATGTAAGCATGCTATCGCTGGTTACTCAAGAAATTCACTATTGATGTAAGGAGTCTTGATGCATCAACAGTAGCTGGCTGAGCTTGCTGAAGTTTGTGCATTAAGTTTCTAATGAAATAAGTATCAATTAAACTTATATATAAGTCAAAAGCAGTGTTAAATTGCATACGAATTGATTGCATAGGTAATAAGATTCCAGCGAGAAATCTTTTTCTTTTTTTTGTAGGAACCAGATTTTCCATTATATTTTACGTTGGAGAGTTAACAGTAGACCCTTACTGCCTTAGTTAAGGCTGTATTACTTCAACAATACACGGTCTATTGTTAAGGTGCCAAGAAACGTTCATGTAAAATTTTATTTAATTTTTAATCCTGCCATTAGCTGTCCGCCTGACCTAACTAGCATCGAAGGCCTAGCGGGGTGTTTTTTTTATTGCAACTAAGTTGGCAAACAAGGAAACTGCCCACCTGATGGTAAGTGGTAACATGCAGTCACCTATATATCGGATGTAACTGAACACCCCAATTACATTTAAGGGGCATATAAGTTAGATACTAAATGGACTTTCGGTGATTGTCTGAGACCTGGAACCCTAATACTTTCACAGTTATTTGATTTTAAACTGAAAGCAAAAATTTTCAAGTGACAACCATAATCAGCTCTTAACACAAAATGACACGTGACAGACGTGAGCGTAGTATTCCTCGTACGCTTACGTAGGGCTGTCGGCACTTAATCCAAAAAAATAATTTATTTAGTTTGTATGACGTGAGCGTAATATTCCTCGTACGCTTACGTAGGGCTGACGGCACTTAATACCAAAAAATAATTTATTTAGTTTGTATGGGAAAAAAGTAGGTTTGTTAGCCCTAATATTTTTCCTACGGAATGTCTACTTCATACCCTTAAATGTTATCGGGGTGTTCAGTTACACCCTGTATAATACATGTGGCTCATGTGAGATTCACAGCAAAACTGCAACCCCCACAAGAACCACAGTGTACGTTGCCAACTTGTGACATCAGATGTCATGCAATGTCACGGTACCCATTAACTTCACTGCCATATCGTACCCTTCAAACCGGAACACAGCAATGCAAGCACAAAGCAGCAGCTTTGCGGCAGAAATAGGTAAGACTACGGAGGTACCTAAGCGAACGACCCCGGTACTGAGTCTCCCTGCAGTAGTGTATTATCACATGACGCGCCTACACTTGTGCAGTCACCTGCATGACCGTGTAATTGAGGTGCGCGGGGTCCCACATCACCAGCACGGTGTGGCCGGGCAGGCACGACGAGAGGCTCAGTGTGCCCGCGTTCAGGCCGAGCGGGGTGTGGCAGCGGGCCTTCGTACGACGGCTCTCTTCGCCTTTCCTCGGTGACGACCTAGGGGGATATCAACAAATACAAAAGGAGATGTTCCCATCTATAGACGCACGCACAGCCGTAACCGCTAATGGTAGAAACGTGAAATTTGAACAGGTGATTTAATTCAAAATGCGGACGCACACTAAGAAGGGATTTTAAAAAAATTTAACCCTAAAGGGATGAAATAGGGGTTGCAAGTTTGTATGGAAAAATCTTTAAATTAGCAACGATTTTGATAAAACTTGAGATTAATGCTCTTAAAAATATTTTATGTTATATTGTTTCATGGTTTATTGGAATTCACCCCCTTAGGGTGCAAAATAGGGGTTGAAAGTTTCTATGGAAAATATTTAAAATCTGCTCCAATTTCTACGAAATTTATTATCCGCGCTTAAATAGGCTACAAAATTATTTTTCCTACCGGAAAAAATAACATTCCCACGGGAAAATATAAAATTCCCACGGGAGAACAATAATAACGCGGGCGAAGACGCTAGCGGAAAGCTAGTATCAACAAATAAGTAATTGCCACAGATTACATAAGCTGCACTGAAAAAACTGATTAACTAAACTAGTTGAGTTAAATAAAGATTAGCAAAACTTTGTTAACTTTTAAATTAATTTCATTTATGTTTAGATCACCTGGCTTGTTACAATTTACAAAATCATTTCAGTTATTTAATTTTGGTTATGAACTTCTAAAGTTTTTGTTATTTACTGTCAAATTCGACTTCGGTACCTTGTAACATAACAGTACTTTGCTATAATTGAACAAAGTTAGAGTATTTTCTAACATACCGTTGGCTAAACTTAAATTAAGCTTTTACATAATTATTGTGCTATTTATTACCATAGCTAAAAATTGTTTACAACTGAATAGTATTGTTTAAGATCGTGTTACAAAGTTGCTATAAACAAATTAAATATTTGATTGAAACCAACTAATATTAATAATGTTGATTACAACAATGTTTTTGTAAGCCAGAACAAAATAGTTTTGTCAGAGGTAATAATAGGATGCTGCGTGTAACAAAAAAAATTGTAATTTCCCGCCCGAACTTGCATCAAACGTGACACGCAGGAACATAATGTTCATTTCGCCTTGCGGTTCGCACTAGTTCGCAGAAAGCAAGTGGCATTTAGTGGTAACTTTGTGATATTTTTCAAAAATAGAGAAGAATCATGGTACACCTGAAGAGTCAAAACTGGTGAATGGTGATATGGTGATGCCGTATTCATGAATGCAGCCCCCCCGAAGCAAACAAACCTGCGGAAAAAATTTCCTACTATCTGAGGTTGTGGGGCTTGGAAATGACTATTTCAAATTTTTGGATGGTGAGTGAACAGAACAAAACTTTTTTGATTTTTATAAGAAAATGTTTGTCCGTTTTTCGTACAGTTGTGCGACTAATGTGTACTCAGCTATTCACTTACTTCGGTTACCAATTCCGAACTGTCATTTTGAACACAATATCATACTGCTATAATAAACCCTGCCATAACAAAACTCACGTTGCCGTTGCTATTTCAGCGAGTAGTTTTGTGTGTAATACACTCAGTAGTATATCACAATGACAGTTTGGAGTACAGAGTTCGGAGTAACTGAAAGTAGCGAATAAGGGAGCTGGTGTTTATGCCCCAGTGATATTTTTCCTTCATTTGCTTCTTATTTTAATGCAAATAACTTAAACATGTTTTTATTTTACAGAGTCTTATGAAGAGCTACTAGACTATGAGCGCTTTGACGATTTCGAATAATAATTGTACAAGTCACTAGTCGAATTGACCACGATCTCCGATGCCACCAAGCTGGTAGCATTGCCAGCTGCAGCTCCAACAATATTTTGGACAAGGGTACCAAAAGAGGATTGGCGCCTTGTGTTGAGGCGTAGTTATTTATAGTTCTGTGATTATTTCTTTTGTTGATCAATATATTTAAAAGTTTTCTGTAATTAATTAATTTTTTAAATAATGAATGCTCACGTATTTGAACAAATCAATTTAGTTATTAATTTGTCCCAAGTTTGTAGTCGAAATTAATATATGAGGAGTTTCAACAGCGCTTGCCTTTCTTTCTGAAAATTCTCATATTATTAGTTTTGGCTACAAGCTATAAACCTGTAGGAAAAAACCGCTATTGTAACCTAAAAGTAATGTAACTATTAACTGAAAAGTTCAGTTACAGATTACATAACAGTAATGTTGTAAATAATCTGAAACTCTAGCTATATTTTAATCACAAGTTTAGTAACAGGTATCAAATTAGTTTGGTCATGATTACAATATATTGATGCTATACTAATCTGAGAATCTAGTTATATTTAATCAAAAGTTTAGTAACAGATAGCAAAATAGTTTAGTTGTGATAACAGTTTAATGATGCTAATATTGAAGAAATAGTTATTTATAACAAAACAGTTTCGTAAATGGTCAACATAGATGTGGTCTATTCTTACTTAAAAGTTTTGTTATTAATACATATATATTAGTAATTTACTCGAAACACTTTGGTAACTTATGGTTTATATATTTGGTGGGAAGTAATTATTTTTGTTTGGCTATAGATAACATAACTGTATTTACAAAACTGAATTTGGCTACTAGTAACATTAGTTGTGAAGTCACTATTTTTAGGTAATAGGTTACTCAAATGTTTGTTATTTGTTACTAAAAATTTCTTTCAGTGTGGTACATCTATGTCACACTCAAAATCATCGGTGGGCCAACTCTTAGAATCAGTGGACCGCAAAACCCAACCATAAAGAAGAATAAAACTCGTTGGATAGGTAGAGTGATACCGGAGTGGACGGTAAACGTTTATTAAGAAATAATTGTTTGCCAGCTTTTGAATTGAAAAACTGTTATTGAGACACGCTTGCGGGTTTCTTTAGGAGACTGACCTATGGGCCGCAGGCAAATGTGCAAAGGATTATCTGACGCGCATGTTTGACACGGATGCACTGGTACAAATGGACAAACTGATGCTATAAATGCGAACCTGCTTAAGGAAACTGCTCCGGATACTTATTTTGTTTCCACAGCTTCCCCATTAAAAACAGCATTTAACACATTTTCATTATTAAAACCAAAGCACGCCAAAGTATGCTAATATGGGCAAAAAGGGGCGCGAGAATCGATGTCCGTGAGATTGTGAAGGTCTTCGGAAAGAGAATTATCCATTCCATTATGAATTATACTTCATTATGAATAAACAATGACGGCGTTGCACAAATCACGAAAATAACACTCACGATGCAAAAAAACAAAGTCAATGACAATTGACATGACATGAGATGTTTTTTTGCTGCTTTGTAGAAATAGGTAAGATCGAATGAATTTGCCTCTGATATAGTCTGGAGTCAAACTACAAAGGTAAATTCCTAAACCTGTTGACTTAATTCGGACGACGAGACAACTCTGAGGTGATTCCCGCCTCTAGACGTCACATCAGTAGTTCGCCTGCAAGTCTTATCAGCCTACCACAGTTTTCACCTTCTTAAAAAAACCCCAGTGACATGCCATCTGCAGCAAACAGTAATAGGGCAGTTTAGAGAAAAAGCTGGACTGGGGATTTATCATTTCATAGAAGACCGCAGCGAAATTGGCAGGGCAAATTGGCCCATTGCTAAAAATTAATTCAAACTCAAAAATATAGATCTTTACAGGCACTTACTGACGTCAAACAAAACATCAAAATCTAATCAACCAAGAATCTAATGAACTGAGATATTTAACAGTTAATTTATTTAATCCTTGTATGTATCAATCATCTCGATCAGTCTTATAGTTCAAAAACTGACCATTTTATAAATAATGTATATAATTGCTTACCTGCCATCGCTATCCTCTTCCCGGCTCTTTTCACTGTCGTCACGTTTTTCCAATTCTTTCTTCAGTTCCTGTAGCTGTTGTTGCAATACCGCTTTCTCATTCTCAAGTGTTGCAAACTAGAACAAAATACGTCATAAAGTGAAACATTCACTGTATTAAGTGAAGAATGGTATGCAAGTGATATATGATGTTAAATGCCAAGTTCATATGTACATTTGTCCGAAGCTCCTATATTGAAAAGAAAAACATCGTGAGGCAACCTGCATACATCAGCCAACCCGCACTGGGCCAGTGTGGTCGACTAAGGCCAAAACTAGTGATGCAATGATTACGAATATTCGTATTCTCCAAATAGTCGATTATTACCGAATATTCGTATTCGCCGAATATCATCACTAATATTAAAAATGATCTATATAATCTAAACGTAACGCAAATTACGGTTGGACTGTACACCGTTTATCCGAACGCACTATATTACCTGTTATAAGCACTACGCACTATATTAGAATGTACAATCAGAAAAAAGAAATCACTTAGCACCTGAGAATTACAAATATTGTGCTTTTTGAAGAAAAATTTGTCAGTGGTAAATTTTAATTATAAAATCACTTAGCAAAAAAAAAAGAACAGTACGAATAATTCAGCAAGATTATAAATAATAATATACACCATTTATTACCGTGCTGAATATTCGTACTCGTATTCGCCGAATAGCAGTTTTGATATTCGTATTGGTATTCGTTTAAGTAGTATTCGGTTGCATCACTAGCTTAAACACCCTAACTTAGAGTAGGCTCGAGCCCCTGCATGGGGACGTATATGAGCTGTGATGATGATGATGATAAACATCAGTAGTCTCACTCACCTGAGCTTTAAGCAGCGCATCATAGTCGTTTGTCTCGGGGTCAGTAAGCTGCTGGATGGTGCCCTTGTACTTGTTGCACTCTCGCGATAGAAGCTGCTCTCGCTCCCGCAACGCCTCCAGCTGCTTATCCTTCTCTGACAGCAGCCGCCGAGTCACGTCGTTAATCGTTACCTTGAAACGCGACCAAGAATAATTACATTTACATCTCTCATGTTCGGTAAGTAGGTCCTTATTACCCCCAAATGGGGCTTGTAGGTGACCAATTAGCGCTCTAGGGTAATAATGTAGCTAGAAAAGCCCTGAGGCTGTAAGTAATTTATTGCCAGTATGATGGTTAGATGTACGCGAACTTTTTCTAATAGTGAAGTGTTTTTTATTACTTACCGCCCTAGGGCTTTCCAAGCTACATTATTACCCTAGAGCGCTTATTGGTCACCTAGAAGCCCCATTTGGGGGTAATAAGGACCTACTTACCTCACAATCAAGATGTAAAGCAGAGTAGTTAGCTCGGGTGTAAGCACCAATTGCACTCTAGAAATATAGGCGCCCTCGCTGCGCTCGTGCGCCTAATTATCTCGGGCTGCAATTGATGCCTTACAGCCCTTAGCTACTAATCTACTATTATTAGAATCCTCTAAACTTTCTCTGTCTTATTACAAAACATGGACTAAATATAGTCCTGGTTTAAACCAGGACTAAGTTGACACTGTCTCTATCTATCTTTATTGACACAAGTGAAAGCGAACGATATTTAAACTAAGACTAACTTTAGACCAAGTTTAAACAAGATATTGTAATAAGACCGTCTATGTTTAATAGTAGTTTATGAAATAGTCACAGGGGGTCTTAAAACACTAGTGTGTGTTTAAAATTCGAGGCTTGCCGAGAATTTTAATAGTACCACACGAGTGTTTTAAGACCTAATTATGTGCAATTTCATACACCACTTTATCTACACTCATGCAATCAGTGGTTACCTAAATTAAATAAAAGACATAATTAAAACAAAATAAAACTCATTTATTCTAATAATTATTTGCATTTTGAACAGCGCAATTGTGAAACTAATACAGAAATCTAAAACTACATACATTTATATTATTTATTATTTTAACCAATAACAGCAAAATAATGAATGAAAAATTCAGAGAAATGGCGCCAACACCAACAATCTACAGCGCATGCGCTGTTGCACGCGCCTCCATAGACAATGTACTGGCACAAAAGAAAATTGTGACAAAACCTCCTTGGTCGGGTTTCGTCAATCGAACTGTATTTTATTGGAATTCGAGTTACATTAAAGTACTGGTTTTGTATGGCGAACCTGTATTATAATGTAATTTGTAAAAAGCCAAGGGCTTTAAGTTATGCCTTTAAAATATTAGTGTTGAGTTCTTAATATTAGAATTAGAACATGAGTGTAGATAAAATTAATATTGTGGTATGACAGAAGCTGTCATATTGACGTATTCATTTTTGGAATTAAATTTGTATGAATGTATGAGCACTCTCTATCCCTTTTGTCCTTTTAATTTACATAGCTGTGCCCGCGACTTCGTTCGCGTGGATGTCCGAAAATATTCGTGATGTTACATAGCCTAAAGCCTTCTACGATAAAAATGGACTATCCAACACAAAAATAATTTTTCAATTCGAACCAGTGGTTCCTGAGATAAGCGCGTTCAAACAAACAAACACTCTTCTGCTTTATATTATTAGTAAGTAACTATTTAGACTGATGGATTGGCTAGCAAACCTAACTATACTTGAGCCAAATCCGATGAAGAATGTTTAATAACAAAACGTTGCCTAGCAACAACTGACAGGCACATAATAACAACCTTTTTCTATCAGACAACAGTATACAATTTTTATAAAAATTTTAGCAATGTGTTTATTGGTTAATTAGAATGTTTCTTTATGAAAAATGAAAATGCCATTTTGTAAACAATATAATACGACCAAATTATATTTTCATGTTTCGTTATTTCATTCAGTAAAATACTTTTTTATTAAAGACGCGATATTATTAATATAATTTCATTAAATAATTAAACAGTTATTCATAAACTCATTATTTCAAACAATGCAATAAATTCAAAATGCTATATTGCTTCGGAAACATAAGTAGGGTAAATAAAAAAAACTCGCAGCAAAATCGATTTTTCTGCGAGTTTTTAGCCACCAAAAGCACCGCTTTCGTGCTGGAGAAGTGAAAAATAAATACCTGTTTCTCAGTCTCGAGTTTACTCTTCAGTTGGGCTAACTCTCCCCTCAATTTCTCCTGCCATTCCGCCTCCACCTTCGACACAGCCTCCCGAACGGCTTCATCTTTCTCCATCTCCGCGTTTTCCTTCGTCTGCATAACGATAGCGTTGTGACTCGCGATTTCTATCACGTCTGTGCGTTCTATCTTCTCGAGACTTGACTCTGATGGCGACCTATCCGTATTGGTTAGAGTGACTAGCCGGAACCTATAAACAATGATTAAATATGTAAGCATGGAACTCATTTGGTAAGAATTTCAAATTTAACATATATTACACATCAAACATGTACCTGGAGCGCAGTGACTCAATCTCTGCCTTGTAGTCCATATGTAATTTCTCCTGCATTTCTTTTATATCCTTCAGCTTTTGCAAGTCTATCTCCTCTAATCTCTTATCAAAGCCCGTTATTTGTTCTTGCAATCTTGCAGCCAATTCTTTTGTAGCTAAGTGTTCTATATTCAACCTTTCTATTTCTTTTTGATGTTCTGATTTAAGATTATCCTTTTCTCTCTTTAATGTATCTATTGCTTCATCTTTCTGTGTGAGCATAGCTTTTATATCGCTCATTTCCAATTCGTGGTCAACGGTCAGTCTTTGGGTCTGCTCTCGGTGTCTTAAAGCAATTTCTTCATTGCTCTTCTCCCACAAGCTTAATAATTCTAAATATTGACATTCTAATACTTCTCTTTGGCCCATCACGTCACTTTTTAGTTTTACCAACTCTTCCTTTATTAAAACCATATTGACTCTGCATAGAGCGCACAATTTAACTAAAAAATCTTGTAACTTCTCAATATTAACTTTGTGTGTATCCATATTGTCCTAAAAATAGAACACAATAAAACGTGATACTGCGTGTGCTTAGCAAATAAACATGAACTAAGATTACAGAATAACATGACAGCGCATTTAAAACAAATGGCATAAAAATGATAATATAAAAACTTTTATCGCAATACAAATGAATCTGGAAAAATACTATTACAGATCTAATGAAAGGCAATCGCAAAATAATAGGTATAACACTATCGCATACGGGGCCGGTGAACAAAGGAGCAACAAAAACTATCAACTAAATGTCGTTTAATGCGTAACACGTCTTTATTTTGTTGTATGAATAATAATTATTATAGCAAACATGACTGCACAAAACCTAAATATTTGAGCGCAAACTCAAATACAAAAAACTTACGAGACCTTTATGAGAATAGCACAAAACGAAAGACTTTCGGCACTGTGTGAGTTAACAGAAGTGTTACGCAAACAGCGATGGCAATACAGGCTCTGATGTACACCTGTTGCTCTTCCCGGCCCCATTCCAAGCTTGATGGTAGCGACTCTTCGATGTAGAACTCAGAGTTTTCGAACTCTGCATTGGTCCGAGGGCTCCCTGTAACCTCCAGTATTACTGGTAATGTTCGCACCTCGGTTACCGTGGAAACCGCCATTGTTTCAGGTACGCAGGTGGTCGAGATGTCCATTTTCCTTTTTTGCGAAGATTGTCTACTGAGTTGCTCGAAGTCACCAGATTCTGAGTCCGCGTTTCTGCGATATAATTTATGAATTTTAATGTGAAATTAATTCTTTATACACTAATTTAGTCATTAAAAACATAGCCACATCACGCAATCAGAATTTTAGTATTTTTTTTTTTATTTTGACATCATAAGTGTAGAAATAACACTGAATATGATGAATAAGTACTATGTTCTGAGAGACCTGCTGTGTCCAAATTGTAACAAGAAAACAAAACAAAACCAGGTTTGACATGAACAGCCGTCTGTAATAATGAGTGCGGAATATAATTCAATAAATAAATACCAACAGCCTACACTAAAGATTATAGATCAAACCATTTCTTTCTTTTAAAAATAAATTCTGGTTTTGACTGATATTATAATATTAGTAAGTAAGTATAGATTAGTACATACCTATCAAGATCTGACGATATAGAGGTTTCCTTTTCAGCATTCTCGGAAGCATTCAACCTGAAAGATAAATATATGTTTAGTTGAATATACAGGTTGACCGGCTCATGTTTTCATGCCATTAAGGAATGATAGTGCTTATTCACAACAAAACTATTTTTGCTTCGTTGCGAATGAAACAACTTATTATATTTTTAGCAGGATTGCTGACGGTTCACACAAACCTTTGCTGGAAGAACTTCACTATTGAATCCATATTGTAGTTGGGCACGTCACCGGTCAGCTGGGGGAATATGTTGGTGATATATTCGACGTCTTCGGATGTGAGCTTGGGCAGTCTGACGTCGAAAGCGGGCGGGGACTGGGTGGCGAAGGCCGGCGGCAGCTCCGTCATACCAGGAAATAGGCTCCTAAGGAAATGGCCGTCGAACAGCGCGTTGAACTCCTGTCTACGGCTCACTTCCTCCTCTTGGATCTTGAGCAATTTCGCCGCCAAATCTGTCGCCCACTGGAAACAAGTGCAACAAAGTTGGCTATAGGGACCAGTGTCCGAATAGACACAGCCTTTTCGATTACGCTTCTATCGGCGGCCCTACCACCTAACTCATAGCGATTAACTATGGCGATAGCGAGTGCACTCGCTATCGTTTTAATTTCACGAGTTTCCTATGATAGGCGGTACGAAATCACAATATTAGAGAGCTAAAACTATAACGAGTGAATTAGGCGGTAGGGCCGCCGGCTTTCATAGCAAACTCGTGAAATTAAAGCGATAGCGAGTGGACTCGCTATAGAAATTGTTAATCACTATGAGTTAGGCGGTAGGGTCGCGGGTCCGAATAGCAATCGACTTTTAAGCCGGCTTTTGACTATGGGATGTAATATATATTACATGTTGAGCTATATATTACATCCCGGGTATGCTGTTCACACTATCAAATGTATTTTTTTGAACAGTTCAGCTTCTATCGTCTTTGCATGATAACGTCCTTTATCAAAACAGTTGAACTCTCGTTATTAAATGGGTAATAATGGACATTCTCTTACTAGATACTTTCGATAGTTCATGATCATACTAAGATGATGCAGTATTCAATATACACGTGTCATTCATTATTAAGAAAAAATGTAAGAAACATCGATTCTGGATATCGAATCATAATAATTATTAGACTGAGAAAAGATTATAGTGAATTTCGGCTTTTCAATTAACTGGATGATGAAATGAAAAATGAAGTGAAGGCGAGGCAGGGGCAAAGGCGCGGTGTGCGGGGACGTGAAGTAAAATATACACCGCCTAGCCTTCAAATATAGCTCGATCGGGCGAAAAAATACTTAGTTTGGAGTATAATATAAACTATAGCACAGTGGGAACGGTCTCGTAAGAAAGTATGGCGAACGATAAAATATTATATCTTAAGATGTAATATATATTACATTACATCCCATAGTCAAAAGCCGGCTTTATATGGACCCGGGTCCGAATAGCCACTCCGTTCTTTAATTTATGGTTATATGAAGATCTCCGTTTTTATGATTTGATTCTTTAAAATCTACCTTTTACCCCCACATAAATTTTAAGCAAAAAGTAGTTATCAATCATATTTAAAAAACGATTTTTGAGGTATAAATGGTTAATGTGCAACAAAAACAGAATTTAGCCCACTTTTGGACATTCTCCTTTCAGATATCGAAACAATTGTCCGCCGCCTTGAAGCATCGCCGAAGCAAAACGATATCAGCACCTCTAGCGGTAAATAATGTAATCATTTTACGATATGATCACCAACAATTTTTGGTCGTATCATGAAGTAGCCAAACGTAGCTATTCACATCGTTAAACGTTTGATTATTCACTGATCACCGGCCACACCACATCATGATGTGGCCAGACGGTATTGGCCATTTCATGAAATACAACCATTTCATCAAAATGGTCGCCCACACATCACGAAGTGGTCAATTTTACGATCCGGCCACGACATAATAGGCTGGATGAATAAAAAAATATTTTTGCTCTAAAATAGTAGCTCATTCATATAATAAACAGAAAGAAAAAATCGGTTTTTGAATAACTAACTATAAAAACAACCAAGATACATAAGTATTAAACATTTTTCTCCATCTCTTTCTAGCAAAACGGCAATTTACATGGAGTTTATAATGGCCGTACTAAACAATGACGTCACGGTTGATGTCGGATCTCCGTCTAATCGCTTCCAAATTAACATTTTAAAATGCTTGTATCTAATATATTTCTAAGCCGATTTTTATTCTATTTTCACATGATTGCATCTTTTTCTACGGTTTTTTAATATTTTATGACGAGACGACGTCAAAATTAGAATTCAGTCCTCATCCCAATTATACACGTTCAAAATACCATAATTTACTCAAAAATGCATGTAATGTGGTCATTATTATGACAACCTTGTTTGAGCAAAGTCGATCTTGCCGTTAACTTTTCATAATTGTCATTTTAAATTAATTTCTAGTTAATTAATATAATTTTTATTTAAATTACTTGCTGGTTTTATTTAGATTAGGTACTTGCATTGTAGGTGATGGTGATTGTAGGTGACCAATTAGCGCTCTAGGGTAATAATGTAGCTAGAAAAGCCCTAGGGCTGTAAGTAATTTATTGCCAGTATGATGGTTAGATGTACGCGAACTTTTTGAAATAGTGAAGTGTTTTTTTTAATTACTTACCGCCCTAGGGCTTTCCAAGCTACATTATTACCCTAGAGCGCTAATTGGTCACCTACAAGCCCCATTTGGGGGTAATAAGGACCTACTTACCTCACAATCGAGATGTAAAGCAGAGTAGTTAGCTCGGGTGTAAGCACCAATTGCACCCTCGAAATCTCGGGCTGCAATTGATGCCTTACAGCCCTTAGCTACTAATCTACTATTATTATCCTACCGTGATGTGTGCGTCGGAGAAGGTCCGCCGCCTGACCACCTCGTGCACCGCCCTCACGAACACGCGCGGCGCGCGGTGCAGCTGCGCCACGATGCCGAAGTACCGCTCCAGCCGGTTGAAGCACTGGAACGAGAGCATCGCGTGCGCGTCCTGCACCGCCATCGAGTTCTCCAGCTTCAGCACGAACCTAAGGGGCGAGTCGACGCTCGAATCAAGCGCAGCTCATTGTGAACGCAATGATAAACTAAAGACCGGCTAAGTGACCGACCAGTACGCACTGACCAGTGTGCGGAGTGCGAGTTAGCTTTACTCACATCGAATGCGTAAACGCGAATTTGTATGGAATTAGAGCAGCGCCATCTAGTACTCACTAGATGAAGCTGTCTCATTCCATAGCAGCTACTAAATAACTGAAAGAGACCGTATACAAGAGAATTTTATGAAAATTGGATATCTCTATGCGTTCCTGAGAAAAAGGGTCTAGATCAGTGGTTCTTAACGTGGTCCCTGGAAGCAGCCGAAGTGGTCCGCGAAGCCATCCGAAAAATAATATTATAAATATAACAAACAACCCTTTATTCATATGCTCTATATTGGTCTACAGTTAGTGTTCTATGGCTAGACAGATATTTGTAAAATGGTCCCTCTTTACTAAAAGGTTTACAACCACTGGTCTAGACAGACAGCCGGACAACAAAGTGACCCTATAAGGGCTCCGTTTTTTCCTTTGGAGATACGAAACCTTAAAAATAAACAAAACCATAGAAACTACATTTATGGAACTAGCTTCTCATCTAAGCTAGTGAACTAGTGAAAAGGAGGTTGGTTCTAAATATATAAAGCCAAAATTTTAGCTTGCAAGCTTATTAAAAAGCCACGGCCACAATAGATCTGTACAGGTCGCCTACTGGGGTTCGTTCACTGGTCGCACGTAGCCCCCCTCGAAATAACAGATAGAAAAAACCTGTTAGCCTGGCTTGAAAAATTTGACTTGTGTATTTCGGCCATGAAAGTAATTTATTTTATTTTTTATTGCACTATTTATGTTTGGACAATTCAATCGAATTTTGACCGAAATTGATACTCACTCTAATCGTGCTTTGAGGACTTGGCACAACTCATCCTTCGAATTGGATATACGCCGCCGCCGATCGACAAGTACTTGGTGTCCCTTGAGCAACTTTTCTAACTGGCATCGGTGAGATTGCACTAACGTTGGCAGCACAGACGGATCACACGCCGAGGTCAAGCGGTCACGATACTGCAATAAATTACTTTTATTTCAAAACGGGCACTGAATTCTTGAAACAATGTTAAGAAAATGAAAATTAAGCAGTGAAGTCTTATTAGTGGCCAGTAACTGCTACAGTAGTAATATAATATCAGAAATAAGTTTATCCTTCATTTACTTGGGTAGTAAATATTAAGAAATTACAATACCATGCTTTGCCAAAACAATATTTTCGTAAGCACAGAAAGCATCATTTTCATGCACAAATACAACATAGAATTGTTTGGTTATGGCATACTGTGAGTAGAACCATGTCTTCTTTAATCAAACTAATAATCAACATTGTATGCTTTAAATTATTAATACAGGGACAAAACAGATTCAATATACACGATGTTTCGAAATAACCAATAAATAATCAACTCTTTATCGAAAACTCATTATTAAAATGTGTTTACACGTAATGTCATTCAACCCAAAATTTTCATGTAAATCATAGACATGATGATGATACTATGATTTACAAGAAAATTGTGTAATCGTGCTTGCTAGCAATGTTAGGTTTATAGGAACATAAAGTACAAATAAGTCAATAAATGATATCTCTTCACCTGTATTAAGGATGCTGCTTGATCATGCTGATCTCTCTCAAGCTTCTTTACTTCGCTTAGTAGTTGGTCAAGGCCAAACAGTCTGTTCTCTATTCCGGTGATCTGCTTCAGGCCGTTGTCGTTAGCGTACTGTAGATTATGGCACAATTGGTCTTCATGTTCTTTCAGTGGTTCGACATCAATCTAAAAAAAAAACATTTATTTCATTATCATTTACACAAACGAAACTCCTACTTAGTACATTTTTATTTAATCATGGAATACTGGATCATGTATTAAGTTATAGTATAAAAATGGTGAATTCATATTCTCGAGAAAGCTCCATTTCCAATCTACCACTATTTCAGCCAAGAGACGCCCACTGTTGGACATAGGCCTCCCCAGGGATCTCCAAACCGATCGGTCCTGCCGAGTCCTGCGCCTCCCGCATCCAGCGGCTTCCCGCGACCTTCACCAGATCGTCGGTCCACCTTGTGGGGGCCTACCAACACTGCGTCTCCCGGTACGCGGCCGCCACTCGAGGACCTTCCGACGGCCGTCAGTCCTATATACGAGCGATGTGTCCTGCCCACTGCCACTTAAGGTTTGCAATTCTTTGGGCTATGTCAGTGACTCTAGTTCTCCTACGGATCTCATCATTTCTGATGCGATCATGTAGAGAAACCCCGAGCATAGCCCTCTCCATTGCCCTTTGAGTGACCTTGAGCCTTCTTATGAGACCCATTGTAAGCGGGCACGTCTCAATTCCGTACGAGAAGGCTCAATTATAACTAATGCTTGAGGTTATGCTTTTACCTTACAAGCAAATGAAATTTCTTAAACAATGGTAGTACTGACCCCACGCAGATTAAATATGAGTGCACGTAATGAATTTCCAGTGTACAAAATACACATCACGAGGTTTGTCCCGCGCGCCATCCATGCTTTCACACCACGCGCATTAACCCGTTTTGCGGCCTCAGACTGAAGATAGGTTAATAATGAATAAGTGCTACTAAAACACTTACCAACGCCAAGCCTTTTTGGCAGTAATCGAGGATGTCTTGCAAGGAGGCCTTGTTCCCCTGCGCCAGTATCCAATGCAGAAGCGTCGGCTCCTCTTTGCTCTCGTAGGAACGCGCTTGAAACGTGACGCCCTCATCAGAATCCTCCATTTTATTCGTCGACTGTACCGCCCCTTCTTTATTGGACTGATTCTCTTTGTTTTCAAACACTAAAAGTAATTATTAGTCAAGAGTTAAAAACACAGGCAAAAGACTTTGGGCAGAATTCAACTTATCTCTATGATTATGGTACTTTTCAACATCATCGCCATTTCAGCCCATACAAGGCCCACTACTGAGCGAGCACAGATCTCTGCTCGACAATGAGGAATTGGCCTACTTCATAATACTGGCCTGACATGTTATTGTAGTGTTTTGTTTCACATTTTCCATCTCTTTGTAGTAAGCTTCCTTAGTCGACACATGAACTCCAATTCGGTACCGGAACCATAAGACAATATATTATACCAGGTGTAATCCTTTACACCCGGTATATTGTACACATTGACAATAGAACTGGTTAAGATATTGCAAATCAATAACTTTGTTACTTTTAATGACAGTTCGAATTCTTAGTTATCCTTTGGAAATTCAGATCATAATACAACATGTATGCATTGTATGCATTACAAATGTTAAAATTACCAACCAAAGACCTCAAGAAATATTTTTATAATAGTAAACAGTAACAAAGTGCATATGCCTAAATTTGGCTTATGTGTAAGTGACATATGAAGAAGTCATACTGTTGAAACCACTGTTAAAAAAATAGAAATGTAACAGAAATAATGCACACCCTGAAGGTATTTTGTTGCAAATATGCAAATGAATAAATTTCAGTCATTTTTTCAAATCAGTATGAAGTGTGATATTTTAAAAATTAATTCTCATTACAAACGTTTAGCAAGAGCAGACTACACACCGCGCGGAGCGACCGAGTGGAGCATAACACAATAACGCACGCCGCAAAACTTTGCCGGTTGATGAGAAATATACGTGTTATACCGTAGGCGTTATAGGACAGTGTCCACCACTTGTTCAACGTACTTTGTTGCGCGTTTAAATAGTTGATAATTTTATAAATTCTTTATTAGTTTTTTTTCAGTGAAGTCGTTACGAAAGTTGATTCCAACCAAACTACTTTGTTGGAATGTGTGTATTTTTTTAAAGACTTAACTCAACCAAATAATTACTGGAACTGTTATTAGAAATATCAAACCTATTGATTTGCAATAGCACAACAATCAGCATTTATTCTATTGAACTGTTGATGAGCTTACCATCTTCCTCCGACAATTTGAGCGCTTCAACTCCAAAATCTTGACATGCCTTGTTGTCGGAACTGTCGAATCGCTGGCTGACGCCATAGTGGTGACCCTCATAGTCCGTCTCCTCAAACACGTCAAATGCCGAGAAGCGGTGCGCCTCCGCATTCAGTTGTAACGCGGGAAGAATTGGAATCTTGCCTAAAGCTTCTAACACCTCGTTGAGTCTGCAAAAAAAAAACAAATGTACATAATTTAATGTAATAGAGCATGTTAATTATTCCACTATGTTACTTGCACTAGACTACATAAACTCTTTGCAATACGCGAATTAGGATCTGATAAAATAGATTGAATAAGTCCTGTATCTAATAAATTCAGCTTAAATTCTTTTAAAAAATGGTCTCTCTTACTCTTATTCTTGACACAATCCAGCTCACAACTGTTCCGAATGGGATATCGCGGTAACATCGACAAATAACAGTTGGCCTTTCGGAACGATAGTTTGCGCGCTTACGACGCTGACGTTTCCTTAAACGTTGACGTCCATTAATTTTCAGCAATAGCACGTAATTTTTGCACCTCACCATTATTCAATGGGCACTTAGGTGACAATAGAAAAGTTACTCCACTACTGTATTATTTTCCTCATCCCTAACAATAAGAGTGCGGTTCATAATTTGATATCAGCGCTCGTGTGCGCTATTTGCACGCAAACAATCGGTCCAAAATTGCTCATGTGCGCATTTTGTATGCGGTATGACTTAATTGATGACGTCACCGATTGATGCTGACAGTGCTAACAGAAAAGAGCAACTTCAACTTCTTTATATATGGCAATCAGAACAGAAAAGAGGTAGTGCACTGTCTCCAGAACTGTCAATGTCAAAGTCAACATCGGTTTTATTTTTATTTTAGTTTGTTCGAATTTATTTTTTCATTAGATTATCTACAATTAATAGAGAAGTGCTCTGTAAAGATACTGGAGGCACAATACGTCTCCCTCCAATTTTTCTTTTCAAATTACATTAACTGTCAACTTGACAGACTCACAGATCGGAAGCTCGGTTCAAAATTGATCTGAGTGCTTACGTCCGTGAGCAGTGCTAACGATTTGAACGGGTCGTTTGCATGCATGCAAACGTTTGCACTGATATCTGATTATGAACCTCACCCTATATGTTGTATTTTGCGAACGCTGACATTGACACTTGACAGTCGTATGACAGCACACTCACAACGATTACGATCCGAGGCATGGTCACCGTAAACGCAAGATGGCGAATGTAATGACGTCATCGATGATGTCAAGTTGGATGCTGTGAGCACGCTCACGGTGATTCGAAACGACTTTTAGCGCGCTGATATCGATATCATCGCAATTCGGAACGCACCCATGTGTATATTGAAAGACTGATATGTGATGGTGGTATTTAGTAGATAAATAATAAGATTTTACTTATAAATGATAAAACACTTGGCCTATTACTACATCAGACTTACGAAAGAAAATTCCCGTCTTTTACATTTTGCAATTTTTTTAAATCAATCTGCTGTAATGTTTGGTCTTTAGAATGCATTCTGTCAAAAAGTATTGGGAATTAATGATTTTTTAATGGTTCCAAATTCAATATTTTTTCTTTTTTTTTTGTTAGATTGGCACAACTGTTTTCCAAATTTGAGTTGCATTTGTTTTTTATACAGTGCTGTTTTTAGTAAGATTATATCTAACTAGCTGTGCCCGCGAACTACGTTTCGCCTTAATTTATTTTTTCCCGACATCTTCAACAAATATCGTTAATGTACACAGAAATAATTGTGCTTAAATAAATGTGCTTATGTGAGAAGCCATCTTGAGTATGCATCTCAAATTTGGAACCCTTTTTACGATACATATGTAGATCGAATCGAACAAATTCAAAGAAAATTCACCCGATTTCTTTGTAGTAAGTTTAAACTTCCCACTCAAGACTATAATCAACGATGTTTGCGATTACATCTTCTTCCACTTTCATTACGTAGGAAAATCGCGGACATGTGCTTTCTCATGAACATAGCACAAGGTAAGATTGATAGTCCTGAGCTCCTAAGCAAAATTGAGTTAAAAGCTCCAGCCTCAAATCTCCGCCAGAGATTTGTCCTGCTTCACATTCCGCATTCTCGTACTAATTATGGAAAGAACAGTTTCCTTCTAAGGTCTTTCAAATTATTCAACGATTTAAATAGTATGTTTATCACGGATAATCGATTTGATTTGTTTAATGGCACAACTAAATATATGAAACGCTTGTTAACCGAAACGCAGATAAAAAAAAATATTTCTTTTTTAACAATGAAATCCCTCTATATGCGGAAGCTTGTAATTAGCGTCTAGATGTTAATTGTTTTATCCATTATTGTAAATGTAGCTGTAAGCTTTCCCAACAAATAAAATAAAAAAAATAAAATAAATACAAAAACTTAACAAATTTTATGCTAAAACCTTCCTCAAGAATCACGCTATCGAGTGGTGAAAACCGCTTGAAAATCGGTGCAGTAGTTTTGAGTTTATCGCGAACAGATAGACAGACATTGTTTTATATGTAAGGATGTGTATTGCGAATTTCGTAATGGACAAAAACATCGAACAAAGAGTTTGTCTTAAATTTCGCATCGCTAATAGAATTTCGTGAGCAGAATCACTCAAAATGTTACAGAAGGCTTGCGGTGTAATCGATTTTATCAAAAACACGTGCTTATGAGTGGTACACAGCGTTCAAAAGCGGTCGAGATGTGATGAAAGATTAGCCTCGCTCTGGTAGGCCATCGACGTCTTCAACTGAAGTTAACATCGCAAAAGTGAAGGAAATAGTGTTTGAAAATCCTCAGTCGCTGAACTTTCTGTGTCTCACGGGTCGATCCGTACTATTCATGGCGTGTCAATAACGCTTCAATCAGACACTCATTGTTGGTTAACCAATAACTAACTAAAGGATTTGTCATTATTGACTCACCAAGAAATTATAATACAAATTAATTGCATCACGAACAGCATATAAAAGTGAAACAGACCCCTATACTTGCACCTGTAATTGACGCGACCAGCACGCGTAGCACAAGGATCGCGAGAGTATTTTCTCGGCCTGTTTCTCTACGCCGAAGTGTCACTTTTGACGGTACGGAATGAGATAGCTATTGTTTGGTGTCGAAAAAGTGACATTTAATGATAAACATATTTATGTCGGGGTGCATGTGCTACGTGTGCAGGGGCTCCATTTTTTAATCATTCGTCAGGCGTCGAGTGCTCGTTGAGCGTCGTTTGCATTCGATTTCTGCTGATTTTCGCTTTGAAAATTTTGTCAGTTGTTTTAAAAAGTTTAAAATTTGTTCCCTTGTGATTGATTCTCGACATAATACTCTATTGATTTTAATCGCATACGAAACGAAAATCATAAGAAATCGAGATCGAAGAAACAGTCGATGCTCGACGAGATTGATACAAAAATAGGACCCCGGACGAGTCAAACAAAGGTGCCGGACAAATTGTACGAGTACATGCTTCTTAACATGCTTTCCGAAAACAGAGCAGCTCGAGCAGCTCCTTCATAATTTGGGTCAAGCATCATAAGCATAACCACGGAAACTGCCCCACCGATCATCTCACCTAAGTAGATTTAACTAAAACGTATTCAGAGTCACTTTTAAGATTAATTAAAGAAAATTAACTTCGCTAGAATTATGAATCATTCGGGTTATTGAACTGTACCCAATGAGTATTTGCACAAAGCTTTATATGTCAGACACCTTCATGAATCTCGCACAGCCTTTAGAACTTGTTTAAATAACGTGATGACATCATTTACTTTTTATTTAATAAGAGAAAAGAAATGAACATATGAAATACCGACTTTTAATAATTGATTGGTTTTATTAATTGGTGTTAATAATTAATATTATTTTTACGTATGAGGTCATTCATAATGTACTCGTAATTATGTCAATATTTGTTACTAAGTATATGGTTAAATTATATTATACGGGATTTAGGCTGTTTCTTTTAAATTGCTTGTAGACACATTTATGTTTTATCCTATTTTAAGATCACAATATCCGTTCTTGCATACAAACTATGTGTGATATAAATAGTAGCAAACATTAATAAATACATTCTATTCACGCGTGACCCAGTCCGGTTGACGCAGAACCTTGACCGTCACACATTTCGTGTACAATGTGAAATTGACGTTAGAGCGGCGTCAGCGAGAGGAAGCACGTTATAATGTCAAACAATTTTGCAAGCAGCTCTATGAGTCGCTTGACATGTCGTGTCGTGTGAACTCGTGTCCTAATTATCGTCTGAACGTTGCCCACGGCGAGCACTGTGAGTGACCCATGCCAATCTATTTTATCGGGGCACAGTGTGACACTGTGACTACAAGCATCTGAAGAGCGCCGAGCTCACGTGAAACAAACGTACCACTATTTGGGTACAGTAGTGCAAAAAAGCACTGATTTATAACAACCTGTTGTATTTATTCTTAACTTTACATATAAAAGTTAAGCCAGTTAAATGTGTCATTGTCGCATCATCCCGAGCACACACGCATCATGATATTTCTTTTCCTTTCAATAATTTTATCTAAGCATTGGGTATGCGAAGCGAATGCCATGAACACGTTGGTATGACATGTTGCGTGCCAATTCTGCTGGTAACCCGACGGTAACGTTTACGTAACGTGATAATTATTACCTGACCGGCGATCTAACACGAGAAGGATATGATAGTGTCGTTAAATTTAAACTTTTATTACCATAATGTCATTGAAATATTAAATAAGATATATTTATGCAAGTTAAAAAAATACATATATTATCATCGTCAAATTACTCGTCAATCAACGTAATAAAAGAATGCGTACGCGACGATACAGAAGTGTAAATAGCACAGATCGCTAATAAGTTTAAAAGCCAAGAACAGTAAGAACTAATTAATAACTAATTAATCTGCTGTGCGAGTATTGACTTTTCGATCAACATATTATATCGATCAACAAAAGCAACTGTCCTTTTCACTCCTTGAGAATATCTGTCGAATATGTCACATTTGTCGATTTTTGGCGAATATGTCGACCTTCGCTGTCAAATTTTGTTTATCGAGAGTTCCATGCTCGCATCGCTGGTCCAAGTTTACCAAATACTTGCAAAAGTATATTTGACCAAGGTCACCCCGATACTAAGAATAATACATATCTACGAACTAAACACTTCCTACGCGAGATTATTCCATTTTCACGCATTATTACTAGATAAAAATTATTTGAAAACGTCTGTCTGATAAGGCGACAGCTTGTTATGAATTCTAATATTAGGTATTTTAATAAATACTATTTAGGGCTTAATCACCACCTTTCATGGTTACCAAACATATAAGCCAAATTACAATTTCGTTTAGCAACAAACTTTGAAAACAAGCTAGTTGGTGATTTGCATTCAATGATGTCGTGAATAATTATAGGTCGCACACTGTTTACCGATTAATATAACAGTTTGGTACTTAGCACGTGATAAAATTCAATATGTCAAAACACATTACTCGAACCTATAATTTACCTATATAAAACACAACTACATTTTCGTCGACATCGCGGTTATCGTTTTATGGGCTACACTTGAAACCTGAAATATAAACCTTATTCCATGTAAGTAAAACCTCAATCAAACTGACATCATATTCAAAGTCATACATCAAAATTAATTTCTAGGCGAGTGTTCCGTATTTATTTATGGGGTCAGTGTAAACGCCGCTTATTGTTTTATAAATGTTAGAGAAACACATATTATTTGGTTTCGTAAGGAAGTTCGGTTTAATAATTCTGTGTTTATAGAATTATTACTTAGTCATCGAACGACCAAGTAGTAGTCACAGTATCTGTGCGTGATACGCAACTGATAGGTATAAAAAATATTGCTGTATATAGCGTGACCAAAATAGTATTCATGAACGTACACATTATGCGGAAGAACTGCTATTAGTGATAGAGGGAACGCATGGTTATTCTAATAATATACTGAATGGCCCGGTTTAATAAACTTTTTCTACACCTGGATTAGTAATTAAATTAGTTATCTATGTTGTTGTCTCGTTCCATTTGATAACAAGTAAAAATTTATTTAACAAAAAACTTTTTTAAGTCATCATAATATTGCATTGTCACGCGATATACATATGCATACAAAATTTCAGCTCAATCGGAAACCGGGAAGTGGGTCAAATTTAGTTTGCAAGATTTCATTACAGACACGTGACAGTTGGAAGTAAATAAAAGCTTGTAAAATGGCATAAGTTAGAAAGAAAAAACAGATTACCTATAAGCCAAGCTTGAAAAAAACTTTATTGATACGTGCCTCTAGGTACAAGAATCGTCTGTGCAGTGACGGATTGGAATACGTGTGTTTGCCGCTCCCTTTCATCCCGTGGATGTTGTATAAGAGCCGACTAAGGCCTACAATCCACGGAGGCGTAGATTCATAGACGCGTATTCGTGATTGTACGTTTGCTGTACGCCTTCTTGCAGGTTACATACAAAACTAAACTATGAAACTCTGTCAACGAAGCAGCAGCGTAGCGCTCGTATCGCTGCATGCAGGCTTCAAGACGCCCGCCTGCCGTACTGCATGTTATACGCCTGGGCGTACACCATGAAGCAAATACAAAGAGGAGATGTTATAAGCATCTAGGTCCAGCTCCTATCACCAGAGTCCTGACGTCACGCATTTTTAGTTTTAGCTACTTAATGCCAGAGGCGCTGACATCAGTCGATCTTTTTATCTGTCGGATTAGTACGTCGTACGCTCTTCTTTTATTTTAGTTTTAAATTACCTAAATACAAAATGAAATGTTGTATTCTATCGTGCAAAGTTACACAGACGACAGAAACAAAGTGAACGAAAAAAAAATCTCTTTCCATTTGTAAGTACATTAAACAAGCATTATTAATTTATTACTTGACGTATTGCTTCTAGAATGTTCGACGCCACATGGACGCTTCTGTCAATGTCCCGATAAAGCACAAAAGGCCCTCTAGTGGCGAGTAAAAATACTAACGAAAACGTAGGATGTATTAAGGGCGAAAACAAAACACGTGAATTAATATAAGCAGTTTTAACGATTTTTATTTTTAGATTATATTGACACAGCACCTAATAAATTATCTTTCTCCTACGAATGTATCTTTTAACATAATTATCTTTCTCCTACGAATGTATCTTTTACTGCCACCTAGTAATGTATAGCGGAACTTTTATGTTAACGTCAATAATGCTGGCATTTTAGTCTGTACTAGCACTGCTGCCACCTAGTAATGTATAGCGGAACTTTTATGTTAACGTCAATAATGCTGGCATTTTAGTAATTCTACTCGCTACAAGGTGACAGTGGCGTCGCGCACCCTCCCCCCGCACCCCGATTTCCGGCTTCACTTGATTTCATACGGAAAACGCGATAGGGCACCTCCTCTTTGTATTTGCTTCATGGCGTACACCGAGTAATGCACGTGTTTAGTTTTGTAAAAATGGCGGCCAAATTTGTAAATGAACGATTGAGCACCTACTTTTTTTTATTTTGTTCTTATCTATACAAATAAATAAAATTGAAGAGTCTGTTTGTAATGTCGAAATAACAAGTTTTTACTTACGAATGTTTATCGGGTATCAATAACAAAAACACAATTTAATTTTTTTTTGTCTGTCTGTCTGTTTGTTCCCGCTAATCTCCGGAATGGCTGGACCGATTTTGGACAACGGGACTTTCACTAATAGATAGCCAAGTAATTATATATAGTAGCCAAGTATTACCATAGTCAACTTTCTAAGTTAAATTAATTGCTTACCTTTATAATTTATGTAAGACTATGGCGAGTAATAAAGTTATTATTATTATTATTATTATATAAGGTATAACATAGGCTACTTTTTGCCAAGAGTTACTATTCCACGCGGATGAAGTCGCGGGCACAGCTAGTTTAATAATAATAATAATAAAAATAATAATAATAACAAAAAAAAAACACCGCTGTCACGAACGCACGTCACTCCGTCTTTTCTGATATAATATTTTATTTTTATAGTGTTATTTAACATACCGCATTAGATTTAGCATTCAAAATTCTTGTAATACCACAAATCATCAAAACTTTCAAGAAAAACCAATTATGAACTCACGGAAATTCAAATAATATGGAAAAGTTTGACATGACATCCGATGTCAAAATACCTTTGGGATACAAAATGCACAAAGATAACACGAAGATAAATAAATATGATCACAAGATCGAGGACGGCAAGAGCGGATCAAAGCGCACAACTACCACCTTCAGGAGCACCCCCGTCAGCCCCGAGCGTACTGCTGGAAGCAAACAGCTCGTCGAGCGACGTGAGTGAACCCAGGACGCCGCCGCCACGACCACCTGCGCGACGAGGACGTCCCCCACTGTCGGCACGCTTGGGACCTTTGGGGCAATCCGCCTCACAACAGGCCCCCGCTACCGGTGGTGTAGTGCGACGCATGCGATGGACTCAAACCATGAATGAGAACTGCATGCGCGCCTATTACGGGGTTACAGAGGGAGGAACCTGCCTAACTGCGTATCGTGATCGAATGCTGCTTATGTTTCAGACCCTTGAACCGACCGTTGCCGTGTCCGCCCAACGATTATCGGATCAAGTGCGGGCGATCCACCGGTGTAAGCTGCTGGATCAATCTGCACTTGATCGGCTCCGCTTGGAGACGGTTCCTACTGCCGCCGTCCCTTCTTCGGCGCGAGGCCCGTCTGCCGCGCCCGTTGCCCCGAATGCAGATGCAATGCTGTACTCGGAGGTGACAATAGAGACGCAGGTGGACCCCGAAGTTGATGAAGGGGATGGCGCCAGTATGAACGTAAGTACACAAGTGAGAGAGCAACTGGAGGCCACTTTGGAAGACGTGATTCGTGAATATCGATACGCACCAAACTCTAGGCCGCGAATACCACGTTTGCCGACACATAAACGCAATCTAGCGCTGTTGGGAACACTGAATGCTTTGCTAGCTCCGTACCTACGGACTAGCGAAGATTTGGTTGATACGCATTCTATTCTGTACTGCGGTGCCCTTACCGCATGCCGTGTTGCCCGAGTCAAGTTCTTGGACGCTGATCGAGCACCGCGGCCTGCGGTACCTGCATGGCAAGTTAGAATAGAAAAGCGTATCAACTCGTTCAGGGTTCTCATTGGCAAGCTTATCTGCTTCAGACGGGGTAACACCCGACCTCGAGTTATGCGTTTCGTGACACAGGCCTATGCCGGAACCGGAATCCGGCCTAAAGATTATATGGTGAATGTCACGGAACGCATAGATTACCTGAAGCAGAAAGTTTATGCGTGGGCGAACCGTATTCGTCGCTACAGAGTACGTGTGGACAGATATTTTCAGAATCGCCTCTTTCAAAGTGACCAGAAGAAGGTGTATCGTAGGTGGGAGGGAACCGATCACCGCGTGGTCGACGGGCGGCTGCCTGATGCCAATGCCATGGTCAGTTTCTGGCGTGACATCTGGTCGCTGCCTGTCGATCATGCGGAGGGTGATTGGATACGTGTGGTCGAACGGGAATGCGAATCCATCGAGCCCATGGGGTCTATTACCATAGACCCCTTAGACGTAAGTTGTGCCATCCGTTCGGCTCACAATTGGAAATGCCCAGGGCCTGACGGATTGCACAACTTCTGGATAAAGTGGTTCCGATGTTCCCATGCCCGTTTGGCTACACAATTCCAAGAAGCCCTAGAACACGGTTCCCTTCCCACTTTTATGACCACTGGGACAACCTTCTTGCTCCACAAGTCCGGAAGTACCATGGACCCCAAGAACTATAGACCTATCACATGCTTACCCACCATCTACAAGCTCCTTACATCCATTCTGACCACAAAAATGAACACACACGTTGTTTCAAATAACATTTTGGCCTCTACTCAGAATGGATGTAAGGCTGGGTCCCGTGGTACCAAGGAGCTCCTCCTTATAGACATGACCATTAGCCAACAAGTCCGGCGGAATAGGGGATCCCTCTCTGCTGCATGGATTGACTACAAGAAGGCCTATGATTCGGTGCCGCACTCATGGCTGGAGAGGATTTTAGAGTTGTATAAAATAAATACAACTCTGAAATACTTTCTTAGTAACTGTATGCGGCAGTGGACCACAGCTCTTCGTCAACCATGTGGCGGCGACAGCCCTCCTGATCCGCAAGACTTGATCAAAATAGAGAGAGGCATTTTCCAGGGTGACAGTTTGAGCCCCTTATGGTTTTGCCTGGCACTGAATCCTCTCAGCACTTTGCTGAAGGATTCAGGGCTGGGCTGTCGACTTCGGAGACAGGGTGAAGTTATTAGTCATCTGCTGTACATGGACGATCTCAAGTTGTTTGCACCGAAACACCAAGACCTGGTAGAGTTGCTGAAAATCACACAGATTTTTAGCAGCGCTATAAGGATGGAGTTCGGTGTAGACAAGTGTGCGATCTTGCATGTGCAGCGGGGGAAAGTTGTAAACTCACCGAATGTACAACTTTCCGAGACAATGACACTCAGATCTCTCTCCGAAGCCGACACATATAAATATCTCGGTATGTCAGAGACTTTGGGAATATCTGTGGAGGACGTCAAGCAGTCGGTGAAGGCACGTTTCTTCTGTCGCCTAGCAAAGGTACTTAACAGCCTTTTGTCTGGCGGCAATAAGGTACGTGCCTTCAATGGCTGGGTGATGCCTCTATTGATGTACTCCTTTGGCATACTGAGATGGACTCAAACTGAGCTGGACGCCTTGGATAGGAGAGTCCGTCAACTGCTCACAACACATCGCATGCTCCACCCTCGCTCGTCTGTTACGAGACTGTACATTCCACGGAAGTGTGGGGGACGGGGCTTTCTAAATGCCAAGAATCTCCACAACCGTGAAGTGTACAGCCTTAGGAATTACTTCCTTAACAACGAGTGTGGGATGCATCGTGATGTTGTGGCAGTTGACAAAGGATTTACCCCTCTCTCCATGGCAATCGAGAACTGGCGCAAACCACCGGTGCTTAGCGTCGAAGACCGCAAAGAGGTATGGAAAGGCAAGGAGCTACATGGGAGGTTTTATCGGGCCTTGACTGGGCCTGATGTAGACCTACCCGCTTCGGTGAACTGGCTACGCTTTGGTGACCTATTTGGGGAAACTGAGGGCTTTGCCTGTGCAATTGCAGACGAAGTAATGATGACGAACAACTATAGAAAATATATCCTGAAGGACGGTACGGTTGACATCTGTCGGGCATGCCGCCGTCCCGGAGAGTCACTCAGGCATATTATCTCTGGTTGTTCTCATCTTGCTAACGGCGAGTATTTGCACAGGCAAAACCTAGTGGCCAGGATCATCCACCAGCAACTTGCCATTCGATACGGCCTTGTCGAATCTGAGACGCCGTACTATAAGTACGCGCCAGTGCCAGTTCTTGAAAATGGTCGTGCGTTGCTCTATTGGGACCGCTCTATCATCACGGACAGGACTATTGTTTGCAATAAGCCTGATATCGTGGTGATCGACCGGTCCCAACGCCGAGCAGTGCTCGTCGATATCACTATCCCTCATGATGAGAATCTCGTGAAAGCTGAGAAGGACAAAGTCAGCAACTACCTTGACTTAGCTCACGAGGTAACCGCCATGTGGAATGTTGATTCGACGATCATTGTTCCGGTAGTTGTTTCGGCGAATGGCTTGATAGCGAAGAGTCTCGACCGACATCTTAAGAAGCTCTCGCTTGAGGAATGGATCAAGGGTCGGATACAGAAAGCAGTGATTCTCGACACGGCACGTATTGTCCGGAGATTCCTCTCTCTGCAGCCCTAACCACCGGCAGCTTGGGCCTTGCCCCGCTGTTGGCGGCATACTAGGTTTAAGTTTTTTATAGTATTTTGTTTTATATATATATTGTAAAAAACTTAAATTTAAGGATATTTTTGAATAAATGGATAATAATAAACCCTTTATTGTACAAATATTCATGACAATGGGATACAAATGTAAAAAAAATGTACAGATAGGCGGCCTTATTGCTAAAAGCAATCTCTGCCAGGCAACCTTAATTTATAATAGTATAATTTATATAGTTTATATAAATTATACTATTATAAATATATAATTTATATAGTTTCATTTATAATAGTATTACATTTATTTAATTTCACTGTATTGTTTTAACATTTATAAATTATTCTGAAAATAAAATGCTGACGAATAATTTATCAATGGTTCTATTGGTTACCTATTTCAAAACATTTTTCGACATATTAAATATCATCAACAGTTATTGAGATCATACAGAGGTCCCGGATTGCCAGTGCGTTTCTGTAAGTGCTTAGTCATTGTCCTATATCATTATCATCACCATAAAGCCACTTCACTTCACTGCTGGGCAGAATTCTATATAACGCCTTCACGATAAAAATATCAAAATTTGTAAAAAAAATTTGATTCGATCTATGCAAAAAAAGCACAGAACATAGTGCTCTTAATTACATTTTGAGACTAGCAAAAGTTGAAGGCTCACAATAAAAACATTTATTAACAAATAATAAGTAATGTAAGTTCCCGTAAATTTTGTCACCCCTTATTTTTGTTGTTTTAAGATACTATCATAGAATTAAAATAATGATTTTATATGAAACTAGCTTTCCGCTCGCGACTTCGCCCGCGTTATATTTGTTTTTTTTTTCGTAGGGAAATTACACTATGTCCTTCCCCTGGTCTCGAACTATCCCTATACCAACTATCATCAAAATCGGTTCAGTAGTTTCGAAGCCTATTCAATACAAACAAACATAATTTCCTTTCTGTGCTGCTGAGTTTGCTACTAGCACGAAAAAAGAATACCAATAGTGAATTTCCGCTGGCGACCCGAACCTACATTCACTGTAATCTGTCTTTAAGTTTGCAACTGACATCGCAATGTCAGACACTCCCGGTAGGAAGAGGGGACGAAACACGCATCCTCAGCTACCTCAAGCAGGAGCGCATTCAGAGCCTTCGCGCGAAGTACAACTTTTCGCTCTAACCCCGTTCAATGCCTTCGAGCGTGACGCCCGGGTGAAACAACCGGCCCGTTCAAGACCTCAGAGTGTCAGGTCAGAGCGAGTTACAACCGAACAACCATCGAATTTGACGGTTGTAAAACGCTCTGACGTTTATTACTAAAATACTCTTTACGTGATTGGATGATATAGGGGGCCATAATCTAAAATGATATCTGTTTGAAAGAGTGATAAATAAAAATTCTAGTGAAAGAGGGAGATAAAAGATTTGGTTGCTGCAATCCGTTTAACGCCTCTGAGCGAGTTAAAAAACAACTGGACAACTACACCTAGAGCTCTGAACGCGCTCCAGCTATGATGTTAACACTCACTAATATTGCACACCTCCGCAAGCCACGCCTGTCTGGGAAGCTCTAAATACATACTTTTTATCCTAAAATTCCCAAGGGTTCGGTACCTAAGACATCTACCAGGGTGTCCACTGCTAATGTTCAAAAAAATTCCCTGACTTTTCCCTGACTTTCCCTGACCATTTTTCAAAATTCCCTGACCAACTATACCTATTCATTTTACAGAAAAATAAAATACAATACTTTTTTCGAAAATCATTAAGTAGTTTTTGTTGCAATTTTTAGACCGATATAATTAATATTTTAAGGCACAGTATTTTTACACCGTAGAAAGTACACTGGCGAAAAAATAAACCGAACCACCCTTAACCCTTGAGTTCAAATGCAGTTTTCTTCAAATGTTTGTACGTTTGTTAAATAAAAAACATATCTGCAAAAAGGCTCTTATTGAATACTAAAACACAATCGCTTTTCATTAATCTTTTGAGGGTTGACTTCTTCAACCAATGTCACCCACTGCTGTCTCCTCCATTCTGCGCCATTCCCTACGGTGTCCAGTTCTTGCCCGCTGTCTTTGTTATGTCGTCTGACCAACGAGCCGACTGTCGACCAACGTTCCTTCGTCCTGTTCTGGGGAACCACTCCCACTTTCTACACGCAACGACACGAGCCACGTCGATCAGTTTGGTGCGCTTGCGTATCTCCGTTTTCCGAATCCGACCCCGCAGAGAAACCCCAAGCATGGCTCGCTCCATTTTCTTTGTGCTACCTGTAGGGCGTGAACGAGTATATGTTCTCTAGTCAGGGTCCAAGTCTCAGCCCCATACACGAGCACCAGTAGGACGCATTGCTCGAAAGCTCGGCGCTTAAGAGATACAGGCATCTCACTCCTAAAAATGTGGGACATTTTGTTAAACGCGCCCCAGATTAGTTTTATTCGGCGTTCTATTTCTTGTGTTTGCCCACTTTTTTCAAGAGTAAGTAGCTGCCCCAGATATTATGTAGTGGTCAACCTGCTAAACCACGTTTCCCGCAATTATTATGGGGCCTATGTTCGAATCCCTGGCCATTGAATTTCATTTTTGAGGTATTCATGCGAAAGCCCACCAACAGTGACATGTCATAGAGTTCTTCCAACATAAGCTGAAGATCTGCAGCCTTCTTAGCGAAAATGATAATGTCGTCTGCAAATCGCAGATGAGTTAATTGCTCTCCATTTATGTTGATACCAGCACAGATTACTTAATAGTTACTACCAGACCAATCGAAGAGTTTAAATGTATCTTCCAAGCACGCCGTGAACAACTTTGAGGTGATTATTTTACACACCTCTTTTAATAGGAACACGATCGGAAAGGTCGTGGAGTCTTACTTGATTTTAATGACTTTTCTGCGTTGTTGCTTAGTTTGTCATTAGTCTTCAGATAACGGTTGTTTTTGTTGTTAAAAATAGATAATCCGCTCCAGGAAGCTACTCAACTCAGGAAGTTACTTCAATGGAGCCTTAGTCATCGTCGGATTGCTCAAATGTTAAGGCATTTTTCGATGAAGCGCGTCTATAGAAGATACCTAGAGACTGGAGCCTTCGATCGACGCGCTGAAACTGACAGGCCACGGGCTACAGCTTCCGCAGATGATCGATACATGCATTTGAATGTCCCGAGGAATCGGCGTCAGAACGCAGTGCAGGTCCAACAACAGCTTCGTGACGAACGTGGAATGACCATAAGCGCACGTACAGTCAGAAGGTTAGCAGAGCGCAATTTAACATCTCCATGTGCTCTAATAGGCTCAAAATTAACTGTAGCTCACCGCAGAGTACGCCTTCAATTTGCTCGTGAGCATATGGAATGGACACTGGATCAATGGGCGCATGTTCTTTTTTCTGGCGAGACAAGAATGTCTTTATAAAAATTATCAAAGACAGAGACTGTTCCGTTGCCTTAGAAAACGTTACGCTCAGTGCTGCATCGAAGAAACTGTTGCTTATGATGGCTCCATTAGGGAACCTCCAACATGGTGTGGGGCGGCATTTCCCTAACAGCTGGTTTATATCGAATCCAATGCTCATTCACGCGGATTAGCCACAGAACGATATGTCCGTGATGTTCTTGAAGATCATGTGGTACCACTACCTACCTTACTCAGGGTGTGTTTAATATGAGATGTTTTTAATGTGCATGATAATGCAAGACCATATACAGCGAGAATGGTTACGCAATATTATACTCAGGGACGTTGGTATTCGTGTCATGGAGGCCAGCACGGAGCCCTGATTTGAACGCCATCGAATATCTTTGGAACGAATTAAAACACAGGGCCTAAGATAGGGTTCCGGCTTTTTCAAAACCTTATGGGCCCAGAATGGCGATAGATGAAGAATGAATGAAAGAAGCGGCCAACCGCTTCTTATCGGTTTTTGAGACTGCATCAAAGGAGCTCGAGTCGTTCGCTCGCGCGCAGTTGGGATGTTGTTTTGTTTCGGGGATTTGGCTCGCGCAGCACATTGGTACCTACGTAAAACGGACGACTCGTAGGTTTACATTACTCGTACAAGAATGAATCCGCCGCGGGCTGTTCGAGGTGGATCGCTTGCCGCGCGCGGCAGCTGCGTTCTTCTAAATTATTATCTAAAAATTGGCTCGCGCGGCAAATGAACGTCTACCTCGGTCGAACATTGGCTCGAGCGGCTGCCGCGCGTGGTTTATACACACCTTAACGATACCACTTTTATCAAAATTGTGTTCATACATTTGAACCCAAGGGTTAAGGGTGGCTCGGTTGATTTGACTGCCGAAATTATATTTATATTTTAAAAAAACGTCGCCCCACACTAGGATTTTCTCCTGTGTCGTGGGTGCAGTTACAAACATAGAATATCACATGCACATACGCCCAGACCGTAACAAATTTTTGTAGGCCATACAAAACATTGTCCGTACAGGAATCGAACCTGCGACCCGTTGCGCAGTAGGTGATCACTCGACCTCTGCGCTAAACGTGTCGTCAATTATGTTATAATGTGCAAACCTGGACAAAAATAATTCGATAGTCAAGATTAAAAATCATTCTACCAAATCGTGAAGTAAACATATTCCTCATTTGACAATCACTGGGAAATTTGGGGACCAAACAGTGTAAAATCCAAATTTTTCCCTGACTTACCAGGTAGCCCCTCGATTTCACTGACTTTCCCTGACTGCTTTGAGCTTCCCTGACTTTTCCCTGACTTTCCCTGACTTTCCCTGACTTTCCAGAATGTGGACACCCTGTCTACAGAGAGGTAAGGAAAAGATTTCAGTGAAGCTAATTGGAATTATTTTGATTGATGGCACGTTTATGGTAGCATACACCATATAGTAGCATAAAATAGTTGTTTAGTCTTAAAAAGGCCTCTCCACTTGGGCTGGAACCCAAATGCTCTAGACAGGAATAAGTAGATCTCAACCACTTGATCAAAGAGTAACTTATAACTTCTAGATATAAGTTTTAAGTTACTCTGTACCACCTCAAGAACACAATGTGAAGAACACATTTTTGTTTAATACTAAATTAATATTTCTGTATCTCTTTGTCATACCCATACCTATGGTAAACAACAATAATAATAAAATAGTCAACTTACGCATTCAATTTCTCGTGATATTCCTCTTTTTTTAATCTGTGTTTCCTGAAAGATTCTTTGAAATTTCTCGAGCGCTCACAGAATTCGTTAAAGATATCATCTAGGTTTGCTACTACTGCTGCCCAGCCCTGTCAAAAAAAAGAAAATGTCAGAAAATAACCAGTGAAATATTTTTTAATTCATAACATGAGTTAGTAATGAACATAGGTCAATTAATTGGTTTTATTAACTTTATTTTCAGTTCCAGAAGAGTTCTATATTACATACACAAAATTCAATGCAGAATCAGCACCAAGAGCAAAAGAAAGAGAGAGAGGGAGACTGTACCAGAGTCGTCTCCATGGGCACCCACTTACCTGTTTCTGCTGCAAAGCAGCAGTGCTTGTATTATTGTGTTCCTGTTTTATAGCCATAGGCGGTGAAATTACTGGATACTCACTCACTTGATATTGTTTGTCACATATTGGCAACATACATTGGTGGTCATTGTAGGGTTTGTAGATTTACAATCTTACAGGAATCACATAATATAATTGGTGACTGTAGCCACTTACCATTAGGTGGGCAGTCTGCTTGTTAGTCAGCAAGAGAAACATGTTACATTAGTGAGTGTGAATGAGGTTATCAGAGATTATTCGGTTTTTATTTTTACTAAGGTACAAGAGATTCTAGTAGTTGCAAGGCTGTCGTGGAAGTATTCGATAGAGTTCCCATGACCTTGTCAGGTAGTGACACGTCCCTCCTCGACGTACCCTCTTCATCTAATGATGGAGGGGATGCGGCGGTGATGGACGTGCTCGCGCCAAGGCATTTGTGAGGGGGCATCGTTGGGTTTTAGTCGGTAGGCCACTGCCGCTGGGTAACACACTATCCCAGTGGCAGCGGAGAGTCCGACATAACCTTGCGTCTTCTCAAACGCGAGGTATGCGTAATGCATTTCCCAACGTTAAAAAAAAAAAAAAAGTAGTTGCAAGGCTATGGTAACCATTGAATATCAGGTGGGCCACATTCTTGTTGAATTGAAAAATGTATAGCCAAACAGACACATATTTCAACTTTAATAGAAAATGTTTTCTTAATTTTCCAGGTGTCCAATTTCAACAATTGGGATGATGACTGAGTTCTAATTTTCACATCTCGACATAAAATATTAAAATAGCGTAGAAAAAGATGCAATCATGTGAAATTAGACTACTGAAAATCGGCTTAGAAATACATAAGATACAAGCATTTTAAGCTGTTAATTTTGAAGCGATTAGACAGAGAGATCCGACATCAACCGTGACGTCATCGTTGAGTACGGCCATATAAACTCCATGTAAAATGCCGTTTTGCTAGAAAGAGACGGAGCAAAATCTTTAATACCTTATATCTTGGTCTTTTTTATAGTTATTCGAAAACCGATTTTTTCTTTCTGTTTATTATATAAATGAGCTTCTATAAAAGCAAAAAAAAATTTTAGTCATCTAGCCAATTATCATATTCTACAAAACTGACAGCTCAAACATAAAATCAAGCATCTCACCTGATGCTGCAAGTGTTGTTCGTGCACTAGTTGTTCACAGCTTCTTGAAACCTCATATGACAAGTCCTTAAACTGCTGTGCCAAATTAGTACAATGCATGACCGTCTGAACTGTAGGCGGCATCGAACAACATTTCTCTACAGCCGCCTTGAGCTCAGTGAGAGATTTTCCATCATATACAGTGCGAACATCACTTCGAAATTCTGGCTCTAGTTCAGGAATTGGACTTAGATCATTGTACACTAAAAAATCCATATTTAGTTACTACATGTCATTAATATATACTATACATTAAGATCATCACTGTTTACATGTAAGAAGGCATCATTTGACATATCTAAAGGAATTTCCGACCTTAATGCATTGTCAGTGTCTAACAATATGTCAACAAAATGGGTTGGGAATAACTTCCTTGAGTTATCCAACTAATAAACAAAACAAATGCGGTAACATAAATGAAATAAGTCAAAGCAAAATCACCACATACAAAAGTAGACAACAATAAGATAGATGTTATGCAATATATTGATATTGAAAGTTTAAAAGTGAAAGGTTGTGGTGCAAGAATTTTTGTATTGCTGGGTATAAACTACTGCATATCAATTTTAGCTAAATGGCATGCAGAGGTATTGCACAGCAAGTGACCACTTCCACATTAGATGATAACTACACACCACTGATATATCATCAGCTCAAACGGCAAGGATATCATCCCACAATGTCGATATGGTTTGCAATACTAATGTCCAAATTATAATAATGTCCAAAAAATAAAAATGACCAAAAATAAAAATGTCAAAAAATAATAATGACCAAAAATAATAATGACAAAAAATGATGACAAAAAATTATAATGTCAAAAAATTTAAAGTTGGCCAAATACGAGTCAGAATCGTTTCCATACATTCCATCAGCACATTTCTGATCGGTTGTGGGATTGGGTTTTTTATGGTAGAACTTAAAACCTACGCAGTCCGGTTTATTAATTACACTCGGCGTCAAAAAAATCGCACCTCTAAGAAAATCACTTTCAAATGTCATTAACTTTTGATATGCAGATGCAGTCACATTTATTGAAAATATGATTTTATTTAAAAGGTTACTTAATGAACTTAATGGAAAACATTACTTTTCATTATCAAATAAAACCTAAAGCAGCAAATATAGTGTCACAAAATTTTTTTGCAAATTTTGCTACCCGGGAGAGTCGTTAGTTGCGCTTCCTTTGTGGGTATAAAAGGGTCAACACGGGGTCAATGTGGGTCATTCGCTATTCGACCGTTGAAAAGGACACATCTGTACATTTTACTAAAGAAAAAACACCTGGAAGATAGATACCACAGCTGATGAGGCCGCTCAAGTGGTTGCACTACTGCAATCAGGGATACGGCAGTGTGATGTCGCCCGGCAACTGAATCTGAGCCGTTTTTCGGTTCGAAGAGTATACCAGCGCTTTTTAGAGACCGGTGGCTATATCCGGAGACATGGGTCCGGTAGACGTCGCTGCACTTCGGAAAGAGACGACCGGTTCGTTGTGTCGTACTCTTTGAGAAATCGCTTCTCAAACGCTGTTCAGTTGCAACAGCAGCTCCAGTCAGCTCGCAGACGCACCGTGAGCGTCTCTACGATTAGAAGAAGACTGAAGGAGAAGAAGATAGCAGCCCACAGAGCTGCTACAGGTCCAAAATTGACTGCAGCAGCGAGCCCGCTTACAGTTTGCTCGTGACCACGTCGATTGGACCCTTAAACAGTGGGGAGCTGTTCTCTTCTCAGACGAGACGCGAGTGTCTTTTCTGCAACGACCGACGGAGAAGGGTATACCGGAGGGGGAACGTTTCGCCCAAGCCTGCATCCAGGAGACGGTGGAATATGGAGGCGGATCCTGCATGTTCTGGGGTGGTATGTCGGCTGCCGGCAAAACCGACCTTGTCTGCGTCTCCCGGACGGGAGGTCCTCGCGGACAAGGGTCGCTGACTGCTCGCCGCTATGTCACAGAGATCCTGGAAGTGCATGTGGTCCCCTTTGTCGAATTTTTTGGCGAGGGGTTCACATTAATGCACGACAACGCTCGCGCTCACACTGCAGCCATCGTGAGCGACTTTCTGCGGAGGTCCCAAATTTCTGTGATGCAGTGGCCAGCGAGAAGCCCGGATCTGAATCCGATAGAGCACCACTGGGACCATCTTAAACGGAAGGTTTGATCTCGGGATCCAGCTCCTTCGACTCTACAGGAACTCCAAGACGCGGTAATTGAGGAATGGGATCTTGTCCCTCAAGAAGAGCTCCTGAAGTTGGTGAGGTCCATGAGGGACCGCATGGAAGCCGTCATCAGGGCAAGGGGGGGTAACACTAGATTTTAAGTTAATTTTAAGACACTTTTTGTACATATTTTTTTTGTAAATCATCGATTGTTATTTAGGACTTAATTATGGATTTTTATTATTTTTTTCATTTTAATGTTTTTGGTATCATTATAATTAAACAAAAGATTAAATTTAATTGTTTTTGATACTCCTGTTTGTTACCTTTCTAATGATACCCAACACTATCCTCTAAATAAGGTTTAGGAATTTTTGAACAAGATTTTTAAAAGGTGCGATTTTTTTGACGCCGAGTGTATTATGTAACTGCCTCCGTGGTGTAGTGATTGAGACCACCGGGTGTTGATCGGGAGGGTCGGGGCTCGATTCCCCTTTTTCGAATTGGACATTTTTCGTTTTGGACATTTTTCGCATTTGACATTTTTCGTATTTGACATTTTTCGCTTTTGACATTTTTCTTTTTGGACATTTTTCGATTTGACATTAATAATTTTTGTCATTAGTAGTGCAAACCGTCGATATTTCGCCGCCCGCGTACATGTTTTGTGGGCAGCTGGATGATTTGGCCTAATGTTCGGCTATCCGGCCTATTACAAGGCAGAATGTTCGGTTTCCAGTTATCCATCCCATCTCTAGTCACTACACTACATTAATAATAGACAAAAAAATTCAACAAATAACAATCTATGGTCACACCCCGTACACTCCATACAACGTTCACAAATCAATAACCTATTACTACTACTTACCCTGCGTTCCGTAAAACGATAAAAGTGATAATATCGCGAATCCGACCAAAGTCACAACATAACCTACTGATTCAATAGCAATACCTTATATTTTGTGACAATTTAATTTGGTCGGATTCGCGATATTATCGCTTTTATCGCAATTCGGAACGCACGGTTAAGCAAATGACGTTTGTACACGCGCAAATGTGTGCGTGGAATCTACCCTGCGTTCCGTAAAACGATAAAAGTGATAATATCGCGAATCCGACCAAAGTCACAACATAACCTACTGATTCAATAGCAATACCTTATATTTTGTGACGATTTAATTTGGTCGGATTCGCGATATTATCGCTTTTATCGCAATTCGGAACGCACGGTTAAGCAAATGACGTTTGTACACGCGCAAATGTGTGCGTGGAATCTACCCTGCGTTCCGTAAAACGATAAAAGTGATAATATCGCGAATCCGACCAAAGTCACAACATAACCTACTGATTCAATAGCCCTTATATTTTGTGACGATTTAATTTGGTCGGATTCGCAATATTATCGCTTTTATCGCAATTCGGAACGCACCACTAGTAGGGCTGAGCGCGTGGCTATCAATCGAAATGACATGAGAAGTCCAGCGACTGCCTTCTCTTTTACCCGCATAGCGCTATCTCTGTTATCGGCCGGCGCTCGCGTCTACTCGATGAACGTGAAGTGTCGCCGCGCCCGAGCCATCGCGCGCGCCCTTGTTTATGTGTCAGTGATGTCTACAACGAAGTGCCGAGTGGGGTGAAGTATTTGGAATGAGTGCGGGGAGCTGAGTGGCCGTTCTGTACGTAGTACTATTATATCTTCTGTGCCATATTCTAACTTTAAAATTCAGTACAAAGAATAATGGCTTTGTTTACTCTCATTTAACCCATCTTCACATTGATAGATGTGTTAGTTATCAAAGAACCTATATAATATATTATTTAGTTAGTTACAGATAATTTCTACATACATAATAAGTATGTACTTTACAAAGATAGCACTTTAAATTTCATTATCTATTCAATAATAAAATTAAAGTTATAACTACTCCAATATTGACTTACTTGACTGTTTTAAATGGCTTTCCCTGATGGAAGGTTTACTGAACATGTATATAGGATTAGTGTCAGTCCCAGCGCTATATGAAGATACCACATGATCCAATTGCAGAACTTCTCCTCCACTTACAAGAAGAACTAGAGAGTTAGCAGGAATCTTTGTTTTTCTTTCTATTGCCACCTTTAGACTGGCCACACTGCAAAAGTAGATTTTTGGATATCAAGAAAATTAATACAATCCTAGTTACATTATGCAATGAATTGCTGCAATGTTAGTAAATAATGTTTATCAAAAAAGGTAATATTAACATAATTTAATAAAATATAATTCAATTCAAAATGTTTTGCTTCAATAAATTTTCATATCATAAAAAATTTGAAATATGAAATATAGCATGCATATTACATTTAAGTAATCAAATTACCGAAGAAACTTATAATAAGGTATAGGTAGTGCCATCCATGAAGACGCACCCCAATACTCCTACTAATCGCTTATACAATGTGTCCCAAAATTCAAGGATAAGCGGGCACCAGTAGGTGGGCCTGCTCATAACTCCTCCAGAAAAAAAATAGAAATAAAATATTTCTCAGTTTTTAGAATGTACAAAAAAAATTGAAATCCTTTGAAAATTGACATTTAGATTATATTTATATATTATTTATTAAAGATATTTTTAACTACACGACCACAAATTTTCAAATATTTCTGATTCATTTTTTGTATCGGCAACCTAAGTAGCACGGCTATCCACCACAAGCCTTAAAAATCCATGAATGCCTGTAGTTTTTACATAAAAATCAATCAAAATTATTGTTTTCATAAAAAATTATGAAAGATTTTTATTTTCACTCCACTTCCACTAATTGTGGTGTAAAAAAAAGGATGGACACTACTATGGCAAGTTGTTTTAAAAGTTTACGCATCCAATCAAGATTCCAAAATGGTATAATACTCTCCGAAAACTAGCCACAAACAAAATAAGCGTACTATTTTTAACAAGAACCAAATTTTATAAATTATTGTTGTTGACAGTAATCACTTTTACTATGTGCACAAATTAGGTTTATTGTTGCAAATTCTTGGAATTGGAATGGAACTTGTGCACAGTCAATAAAATTTAGAAGTAAGAGAGAGATAAATACAGATTATACGCAAGAGAGAGAGAGAGATATTTCGTTGTTGAATAACAGTAGGGCAGGTAGAGAAATTGCTGTTCTCAGCAAGTCAGTACACACCGCTTTGAGCACCGTTCTGTATTCCATTTACGTGGCTCTCGTACTAACAACTTTTAGCTTGGCTTTTTGGACTTGATTAACTGATATGCAAACTGAACTGACCTGGCACTATTTTGGACTGTGATTATGTACTTTGTGATTTGAACTTTTGGCGTATTTCAAATTGTTTAGCGTTTACCATGCCGCTACCACACACACCATTGGAATATGCTAATATGCACCTCATTTATGGAGAATGCCAATGCAATGCTAACGTTGCTAGCAAATTCTATCGAGAAAGGTACCCAAATGCTCAAAGATACCCGGATTATCGAGTATTTATATAATGTTCATGAAGCGTCTTCAGAGGGTCATTTACCATCTGACAGGAGAAATGCTGGAAGACCTAGATCGGAACGCGATGAAGATGTTCTCAATCAAATAATCAATTCAACTACTTTGGTACATTACATGCCATAGAAGCAGCTACGGGAATCTCAAAAAGTTCTGCACATCGAATTCTAAAATGTCACAAGCTTCACCCATATCATTACAGACGTGTGCAGACGTTATTACCATGGGACTATCCACTACAGGTCGCATTATGCCGTTAGATGCTGCAAAAGCACAGGGAAGATCCTCAATTCTTAGATAAAGTTATATGGTCGGATGAAACAACCTGTAAGAAAGATGGCTATTTAAATCTTCACAACCTTCATAGCTGGAGCAATGAAAATCCGCACCTGACAAGAGAAGACAAATCCCAATATCAATTCAAGGTTAACCTATGGACGGGCATAATAAATGGAAAAGTGAGTTACAGGGAAACTTAGATGGCAATAGTTATTTGAACTTTTTACAAACTGACTAGCCAGAATTATTAGAAGACCTGCCCTTAATTGATTTACAAAGTATGTGGTTTCAGAATAATGGTTGCCCAGCTCACTATGCCCATCCTGCGCGAGAAAACTTAAACCAAGACTATCCAGGGTGTTGGATAGGGCGACTTGGCCCTATATTATGGCACCCGATTTTAATCCACCGGACTTCTTCTATTTCTATTCTATCTTCTCTATCAAAACCCATTGCAACATTAGACGAACTTCACCAAAAAATCACTCAGGCTGTGAATCATATCAATGGTAGAAGATAAGCACGACAAATAAAATGATCTTTTATAAGGCAATGTCGTACCTGTATTAATGCTGGTGGCAAACAATTTAAACATTTACTGTAAGGCTAATAATTCAATAAATTAATGAAATAATTGAAAAATTGTTGGTACCATTTGTTTTGATTAATTCAACATTTTTCAACAACAAAGAACCTATTTTGTACACATAGTAAAGGTGATTACTGTCAACAACAATTATTTATGAAATTTGGTTCTTGTTAAAAATAGTAGGCATATTTTTTTTGTGGCTAGTTTTCCTAGAGTATTATACCATTTTGGAATCTTGATTAGATGCGTAAACTTTTGCCTTGCCATAGCAGTGTCCATACATTTTTTTTACACCACGGTGAGTGAAAGTGGACTGAAAATAAAAATCTTTCATAATTTTTAGAAAAACAATAATTTTGATTGATTTATTGTGTAAAAACTACAGGCATTTATGGATTTTTAAGGCTTGTGGTGGAATTCTGTGCTACTTAGGTTGCCGATACAAAAAAAAAACTGAAATATTTGAAAAATTGTGGTCATGGTAGTTAGAAATATCTTAAGAGGTGTCAATTTTCAAAAGATTGAATTTTTTGATGAATTGACAATTTGAATGTACACCTATTGGTGCCCGCTTATCGTTGAATTTTGGGACACATTGTATAATATGAGTGGACAACCTCCTACTAATTATAACCATGATTGAAGTATGGATATGCTTGTTTAGTTGCAGGATTTCAGAAACACTCAAACACTTCAAATATAAACAATATATTAGAACCTAATTTAAAAGTGAACTGTTATTATAAAATATTGTAATCTAGGAATATCATTTACTTATTGGGCATGTCATGTAAAAATTTTAATTTTTTTTAGCGTGTTTCAATTTTTAAAATATTTTACTACTACTAGAAAGATCACCTTAAGTTTTAATGACACTAATGTCATAGTATTGTATAGTCTAAGCAAAATATGTTAAACAGTATAGCAATGGTATTGTTAAAATAGTCTAAATTACAATGTTATTTTTAATAGCATTATAATATTTAAATTACATTTACATTACATTTAAAAATTTACAAACATTTTATCTTACCTTTGAAGTGTGAGATTCATGTCATATGTGGTCATTTGACCAGCATCCACATGGAATACATACAGCATTGTGTAAATTATGTTCAGTTTTCAAGTCTATAAATAAATTGCTTCTCATCTACCGCTTATAATGCCTACTAAATTCCATAGGTGCTGCAGGAAACAAAAATACTTTATTTGTAATTTAAAGAATCCAGGTAATACTTTAATTACGATTTTAAGAATGTCACCTACATTCTTCCAATTATTTATTTCAGTTTCATTATAAATAGTCTTTTTAGACGTCACATTCACATTATAAACAGATTTATGCTCTACTAAGGTGTCAAAATAATATAACACTAAAACTAAAGCATTATTTCTTTTTTATTGCATGAGTAAATAAAAAGGAAAAGCATATAATTTGAGTTCTAGAATTTTCTATCATTTGAGTACTACGTAGTATTATTTCTACAGAGGAGTTTCATAAAATAAACCGTGACAAACCAAAATAAACAATACCCAAAACGTTATTAAAATAACACACATCTGTCAAAAATATAATTGTAATAAACATTTAAGAAGCATCTTCGACTCCAAAATTTAATACTACAATTGTAATCACTCCCTGATTTGCTAAAAGAGCACGAACAATCTCCAAAGTAGAACGTATTGTTTTTTGCGTATAAAGACATCTCAACAACAAAGATTGGAATACTCACAATAACAAAAGCTATTTTAGCTCATATTTATCCGTCAATCCATGTCAAGCCAGTGTAACATAAACAAATGGACAATATTTATTTAGTAGAGTAATTCGGTACAACAAAAGCAATACAATTCGAGGATTTTTGCACTGATTTTAATTTCAAGCCTCTGAGGTCATAACACCACCATTGCTCGATAATCAACGCAAATAACAGACTGAAAAATAAACATAACTTTACAGATGAAATGCACAGACTATATGCTTGGAACGAAACTTTATCATAGAGATATAAAGCAAAGTGGAGAACGCATGGAATTATTACTCAAACAGGAATGAGCTCTTGCTTAAAAAGCGTGCCGAGCAAGAGATAAATAACTGTACCATTTGTCTCTTTCGTAAGTTTGTGACCACAAATTCTACAAAATAGGGTTTTTATCTTAAAAACAATAACATTCAACCTGAAAGGTGCTTTTGAAAATCATAATATGCTTCATAATCACGATTGTTAAGGAAGAGATCGCTTTTAGCGACAAGGTCGCCCTTTGTACAATTAGTGTTAAGTGTATTATTTATACGTTGACTTTAAGCTGGTTGGTGTTGTACAACAAAGAAATATTATATTCTATTCTATTATTTCAAAATGTGTTTCGCAAAAGAATTTTATATCTGCTTTTCAATACAAGATAGGTTTTATTAATATAATAATTATTTAAAAAATAATGAATGTCAATGATTGTCTTTCGATAGATGGGTCTTTCCAATCGGTATATTATGTTGAACTTACCGCTACATAACAGATAATCAAAGATGTCAACTTGTCAAAAATGAGTCAGCACTAAAATCTCTCTGTGATATTTAAATACATACCTAGTAAAAGAATGAGTAATATTTTAAAAGAAAAAAATTAAAAACATCAGTGTGAGTCGAATTGTTTCAACAATATTTAAAACTTTTGTGGTTTCGCCAATATCTTAAACAGAATGTTAATGCCAATTCTTTTTTCTAATAACTTAACATCGCATCGTGTAAGCTAAACAATAAATAACTAATATAAATTACTGTTAATAAAAAATGTTAAAAATATCGGTAATATATGTTGAGTACATACCATGTGGTCACCTTACTACAATGACAACGAAAATTACTGACATTGACAAAGAATCGTTGTTGCAATATAACATTTTTTGAATACTACCACTAGAATATTTTCCTGGACGTAAAATCATAGTAGGCTAACATGATAATTTAATTTATTTTATGTCATAATTATTACAAAAAAAAACAATTTAGGTATTTTGGGCGTTAAAAGTAATTAAAATAAACAATAATAAAAAATCTTCATCTACCAATAGTTGTTTCATAACTACTAAATTATAAAATATACAACAGTAGCAACACTGTGGGAAAGGGATAAAAGGTACAGTTATTGTCATCTCTCTCGGCACACTTTTGCACTTTCAAGTGTTTAGTCTTTATTTACATATAAATAAAGTCCAAACAACAATATTTTGAAGAGCTCATTCCTGTTTGAGCGTAGAAAGAGTATACAATGTTTGAGTAATAATTCCATGGGAGAACGCCTCCTCTTTATTTTTTGTACAATTCTTCCCATATGGGAAAGGCAAAGGTATCTTAAGACGCCATACAGCCTTGACTGGCAATTTTCATTTAGTAACTTCAAATGTCTTGAACTGTATTTTCTATAAAATTATACAAAGCTGAATATGTTTTTATAAATCTTGGCAAGATGATTGAAAAGAAGTGTCCTTTGGGTAGAGAAGGTAGAGCACTCAAAGAATAAATGATCCAAAGATTGTGTAGTGGCAGAATTGCAATAAGTACATGACCGGGAGATTATGTTCACTCTGAACAAGTGTTCATTAAAGCGACCATGTCCCATACGTAACCTACAAAGCGTTGTGTAAAACTTTCTATTTTTAAAATGTCCTTTTAAAAACCACGGCTGTTTTATTTCTGAGTTGATACCTTTTGACTGTAAGGTTTTGTTCCAATCTTGAGTCCAACTGGTTGATAAATTTTCTTTAAGGGTAACGACACAATCTGACTCCGAAATGTTAACTTTTTTGATAGATACAATATAAGATGTATTGGAAATAAATTTTGCAAAAGCTACTCTACTAAAATCTACTCTCTCATTGCCACTTACTCCAATATGAGGAGGTGTCCAATATAATACAATATCTTTCCCATTTATTACTAAATTGTAATATTTTCTCTTATTTCATAAATGGGGTACCTAGTTGGCTTGAGATCACAGAACTGGATTTCTTAACGATTCTAAAACACTCATAAAATCTGAGATAACAATCCATTTTGAATCTTCTACCTTTTCAATATACTCTAATGCTGCGAGAATAGAAGCTGCAGCCTCAGCAGTGTAAATACTAGCTTTTTTGGTAATTTTATTCCATACCCAACTTTACTTTGAGAATCATAAAAAGCCATTGCAACATTTTTTCTTTGAGCCATCTGTATAAACTTGCCTATATCCTGCCCATGAGGTTAATTCGTTATAAACATCATATTTACTATCTAATTTCTTATTAACCCATTCAATGCCACCAACGCACACTATGCATTTTCAAAAATTTTATTCGGTGGCCGGCAACGCAACCCTTGCGTTTGGCACTTACCTACTTCATATTTTGTCATTTTTTTGCGTTTTTAAATCGTAGGATTCGGTTTTTTTTTATTTTGGGTAACTATGTAAAGGGGGAGATTTACAGCTTCACAATCCTCTTAATTATTAGACTTTCAACTTTTTTATATTTTGTTTTTTTTTTGGGTTTAGATTAACTTTGGATGTTAAATGAACGTATTTTATCCCTCTAGAAGTCTAGAGAATAGCGAAAACCGTCAACTGTGGCATCTTTACCATAATTTTAAAGGAAAATCGTGATAAATCGAAAATAAAACCACTTAGGATTAAGATTTGATGATTAATCGGTGAATAAAGTACTTGTCTATAGTTTTTTAGAATGATTCCCTCTGAATATTCAAAAACCACTAAAGTAGCATCGAAAACATGATATAGGTAAAGAAGCCAAAAAAATTGCAACTTTACCTGTCTTTATTTCTCTGAAAAGTTAAGTCTATTAATTTCAAATTGGTAAAGATACCTTTCCGCCTTACTTTCTCTATTTAGATTTAGAAGTATTTTAAATAAAAAAGCTTTATACTTGCAACATTGGCTGGTAGGTAAAGATGGCATGGGACGAGATGGGTTTATGCCCTGGCATATTGGGCGTATTGAGTAAGTGCCAAATAAATGCTCGTAAACGCCGAATAAATGCCCGTTTCCTGGGCAAAGACTTTAACAGAAGTTTTGTTCACTTTTTCATTCAAATAGCTATACATCAAAGAATTATTGATATATATTATGGCTAATAAATAATAATAAATTAAAGACAAGTAGTGCTAAAAACCTAACCACGCAGCAATTATGTTTAGTTGATTTTGCTATATACACGGTTATTTTTTTATCACCCTGGTTATTTTAAGGGTGGCTTCAGGACACGGTAGAAGAATTATTTAAACATTAATAATAAAATTTACTCACCTGTTTAATTAGATATTTATTATCTAAAATATCCAAAAAATACTGCACTGGTATGGACACTGAGTGAAGTTGTAGGCAAAACATTGAATGAACGCGAACTGGCAACAACGTCGCCGATTCAAAGTCATCACTGAGTTGATCACAATTTCACCTTCCTAATTTACGGGCTTAGGACCGGCAAAACAAAGTTTTTAAAGAAAACAAACAGTACTATGTAGGTATTACGGTTATGGTAGGTTGTTTTGGTGTAGTTAAAAAATTGGAATCAACTTTAAATACCTACTTACCTACCTAGGAAACAATTTAAATCAACTTTAGTTCTAATAACAAAAGAGTTCTAAATTTAAAGGAAGTCATCTAACTCAAACATAGTCGTGCACGTTTAAAACTATACATGACCACAACAACATATCACTTTGTTTAGTGTTTAACGTCTCGAAATGCATTTTCGCTTAAGTTTTCGCTTCCAAGTCTTACGTTTGTGGGTTCACTTTCTTACACCAAACACTTAATTTCATTTCACAAGTAAAAGTCTACGGTCTACCGGAGTAAGGTCTGTGTATTCGCTAGATGTGTTAACTTGAAACTAAAATTCCGAATGCGCCCGATTGCCGCGCGTCAGGCGCGGGCGCGACGACATCGCGATACGTTCACACGCGCCGGGGTCAAAGGCGTACTAAAGCCGGCTGGCTCGTGCCGACAAGCGACAGCAAACAACAAAACGCCGCCGCGGGCGCTCGGCGCCGGCGCCGACTGTCTCTGTCTTTCACTATTGTAGTGTCTAGTGCAATAATAACTCTTATTTCAAACGAGTTGTAGATTGATCTTGCTTGAATTAATAATGCGACGTTGCCGCATTTTCCTAAGCCCGTAGTAGTAAATGCTTTATTCATTCATAATCTTACCTTATCTTGTAGTAAACAAGAACAATGTCTATAATTTAATTTTATTGGCGGATAAAATTTAAAAAATATAACCACATGTTTTTTTTATTGATATGAGTCGTCTAGCGTCTACCGAGCTGCCTCTAAAATTTTCCAGTATGATAAAAAAATAACCGTGTATAGAGGAAAAACAATAACGATTCTTTTTCATACTAAAATCGAAGATTTTTTAGCGATGATAGTCAAGATGATTGTTCTGAGGTCAAGATGGATCTAACTCAATTTAAGTAAGTACCACAGACTTGTTATTATATGTCTGTGGTTAGTACGCCTGATATTCCAAACCATCAACCAGGGGGTTATTGTCTAAGAAAAAATCTATCACGATCGCTTTGAAATTACTAGTTATTGCGGCGTCAATACAAGACTCTGTGTCGACTGTCCGATTAATTACAAAAAAAATAAAAACCGACTTCAAAAACACTGAGAAGCTAAAAATAATATAAGAATAGGTACAGACAACATCACATTTCTATATTGAAGTAGTTGCCAAAAGACTTTCTAGGAGATCATCCTTTGGCACCGACTTCAATATAGAAATGTGATGTTGTCTGTACCTATTCTTTTATTATTTTTAACTGTTCAGTGTTTTTGAAGTTGGATTTAATTTTTTTGTATTTATTTTTATTTCTACCTTTTAAGTGAATGAAATCTTTATGGTGAATTTAATACCAGCTCACCTTGTGGTGTGCTGGTATTAAATTCACTTGATAATGCGTGCCTATTGCATTCAAAAACTCTAACACCTAAAAGTTAAGGATCCTTCCATCATCAGCTCGGTTCATGACTATCACACGCAAATACGTGTATAGCTTCGGAAAAAAAACATGAAACACGTTGGATATACATATAGGTAGTTTTCCAATTACAGAGCATAATGCGACTCAGTGACGCACAATGCCGAATTATGCTGATGCTTAATTGGAACGTGAATTAGTTTTCAAATGCACCAGCAGAGTGCGCTAAGTTCAGTGTTGAAAAAAAAGAAATATTCATAGAGTTAACAATAACCTCATTAATGTGTAAATAATGTGGAATACATAATAATTGGTTGAAAACTATTTACGGTTATTTTAAGTAATTCGGATTTTGATTATTTCATTAACATTTTTTTGTTTTGAGTAATTTTTGTACCTTCATCCATACTTATATTTATTTTTTTTAAAACAGTTTGAATTAACTTTGATTATTTCAAAAAAACTACAATGAAACGAAAGCTTTCAAAAATTTTTCAACAATAAATAATATTACTAACGATTAAGTATATATAAATAAAACATTTCGATCAATGCCAACTTAAAGAAAAAACACTTGTTAATTTTCTGTCACTGAGTTGGTATCGATCGCATCACACGAAAACATTTCTTTTGAGAGTGCTCGATTGTGCGAAGTGTTGCTGTAGTTGAAACATTCAACGTTAAGCATTATGCCGCATAATGCGCTCTAGTGCTGTAATTGGAAAACTACCATAAAATTTAAGTTTGTCTCGATTTTCATGGGATCCCATCATCAGATCCTGAATGGTTACAATGGGACCATTCCAGGAGTATATTCTATCGAAATTATATATATAAGAATACAAAAAGATTCGCGTAACATACACACAAAAACATAGGCATCGAGTTGAAAACCTCCTCTTTTTTTGAAGTCGATTAAAAATAGTAATTGATGCATTTTGACCTTTCTCCCCAACGGCTGTCCGTCCTGCGAGCTATGTGTCCTGTCCATTGACACTTAAGGTTTGCAGTTCTTTGGGCTATGTCGGTGGCTCTAGATCTTTTACGGATTTCATCATTTCTGATTTGATAGTATAGAGAAATTCCGAGCATAGCCCTCTTCATTGCCCTTTGAGTGACCTTGAGCCTTATGAGACCCATTATAACCGGCCAAGTCTCAGTTCCGTACGTCATCACTGGCAATATGCACGAGTTGAAATCTTTCGTCTTAGGGTACGTTTGAAAACGAGTAATATTTACTCGGGGTAGAGTGAATTTCACCCGATAGCGTTCGAGAACCACCCGAGTGAATCCGAGGGTAACCGACCAATTACTCTGCTCGTATTTCTGAACGCATTAGTGAAGAGTACTTCAACTTCAACTTCTTTATATATGGCAATCGGTCATAATGACAACCATTTCTGCCAATCTCAAGTTTAGGATAAAATACAGAATAAAAGTTTACTTTTGGTAAGTGGCCGAAAGTGAGAAGGTAAGATTGTTTTGAGTTACCTGTAAAAGGACAAAACAAGACGTCACAACAACATTACAACATAGAAGCACACAAATCTTAACTTAGTACAGTTACAGCTTAATATTATAGGTGGATATATATTTACAAAGTAATTTCAACATTAAGTAGTTTGAGATACACAAAAGAGTTTTTACATTTATAGGTCTAGGAATAGAGGGAGGTAGGATATCATAAAAGGATACAGGATTTGTGGGGCAATTAAACAAAATGTGATCTGTGCTTCCTTCCTCAGTGCCACAATCACATATAGGTGTGCTTCGAACATGTATTTTGTACAGGTGCAGTGGAGTGCAAGAATGACCAATTCGCAATCTACATATGACAGAAGTGGTACGTTTATCAGCCATTTTGTAATGGGAGAACCAGGGTTTTGACGGAATATTAGGCTGTATGTCTGCATAATATTTACCCTTTATTCTTTTTGTTTTCTCCCAATTTTTAGACCATTCCGCCATAAGGTCAACTCTTGCTAAGCAACATAGGTCGTATAGGTAAATTTTATTGTGGTCATTACTGCCCGTTAGAGCCGCATCCCTAGCAAAGCCATCTACTTTCTCATTGCCTGATATTCCTGAGTGGCTAGGGATCCATGCTATAGCTACATCAATATTATTTTGGTGACAATTTAATAACAATTGTTTAGTTTTTAGAATTAGTGGGCATCTACTATTACTGGAAAATTGGTTAGAGGATAAAGCTTGGAGGCAACTAAGTGAATCAGAAAAAATTACTGATTTGTTAAATTTATGATCAAGAATGAACTTAACTGATTCAAAAATGGCTACTGACTCTCCAGTAAAAATTGAAGACACAGGTGGGCATCTAAAATTTAAAAGTGTATTATATTTAGGCAAATAGGCAGCTGCCCCGACACCATTCTGAGACTTTGATGCATCCGTGAAAAAGTGGTACCAATCCTTCCAGTCAGATTCAAGTTTGTTTAAAAACAAAGCATTGGCACCTGGGGTGTTTTTCTTAATGCCCAAGTTTAATATAATGTTAGGCTTATATAAAAGGGATTCATAGCTAACACTTGTTAAAATAGGTACATTTGATCGATAAAATTCACATTTGTGTTGCTCTAATTTTAGAAAGCTTCTAACTAAACTGGGATAATCTTTATTTTGCCAATAACGTTCATTGGGGATAATAGAAGAGAGGAGTTGTAACTTGGGAATTAAGGGATGATTGGAATTTTGAAAAACTTTGAAGAGGAACCTGTCGGAAAGAAAGGAACGGCGCAGACTTAAAGGTGGATCTCCAGCCTCAACCTGCAAGGCATTGGTAGGAGAAGATTTCATAGCTCCCAGTATGATGCGCAAGCACATGAATTGTACTCTGTCTAGAGCTAATGAAGCCTGTTTGTTGCAGGGTTCCAGAACTAGGGATCCATATTCAAATAGACTCCGAATAAGAGCATTATAAATGAGTCTTTGGGAACAAGGGTGCGCACCCCACCAGACTCCCGACAGGCACCGCAAGATGTTGACATTTTTTTCAGTTTTGTTCTTAATGTAGTTTAAATGTGGTTTGCCTGATAAAGTTTTGTCCAAAATTACTCCTAAAAATTTTACTTGGGAACATATAGGTATTGTTTGTCCACAGAATTTTATATCAATATTTGGAAATGATCTTTTTCTTGTGAAAATAAGAACATTACTTTTGAGGACAGAAATGTCGAGACCATGATCATTCAGCCAATCTGAGAAGTATGAAAGGGCCTGGTTCAATCTATGTTCTGCCTCTTCTATTGAGTCTGCAGCAGCATACAACACAATGTCATCGGCGTATTGAAGTATATTACAGAAAGAATCCACGCATTTTTCCAGGTCATATGTGTATATGCTGTATAACAGAGGGCTCAAGACTGAACCTTGCGGCAAGCCTTTCCATATCTGCCTAGGAGGTGAAAGAGCACCGCGGGTACGGACTTGAATTGTTCTGTCCATCATTAGGTTACATATAAAATGAACTAACCTCTCTGGGATACTCAGATGGAGCATTTTCTGCCTGAGCACCGGAAGTATTACATTGTCATATGCAGAGCTAATGTCCAAAAATACTCCAATGACAAATTGGTTTTTTGACAAAGCTATTCTGATGTCTGTAGTCAGAATACTAAGATTATCCATGGTGCTCATTCCTCTCCTAAAGCCAAACTGGGTAGTAGCCAAAATATCTTTGCTCTCCACAAACCAATCAAGACGTCTCTTTAAAAGGTGTTCCATTATTTTGCATAATGTTGATGATAGTGCTATGGGACGATAGGAAGCTCCACTGGTAGGGTCTTTCCCAGGTTTTAATATGGGTATAATTATTTGGTTCTTCCAGGAATTAGGAATGAATCCTGTATCAAAAAATGTATTAATTAAGTCCAGGAACATTCGTTGGGTAAAAACTCCAGCTTTAGAAACAAACGAATAAGGGATTCCATCGCTACCCGGAGAAGAATCTTTAAGGTTTTGGATAACTGATTCAAGTTCCTCCAAAGTAAATGGGTTGTTAAAGGGGTGACGGGAAATATTGGTGACGGGATAGGGAGATGGGAGATAGTCAAAGTTAGGAGCATCAGGTGGGGCTAATTTCTGAGAAAAGTCTTCAATCCATAGGTTGTGGTCGTTGGCCTCTGGTGAGATGGAAAAAGAGCCTCTGAATCTTTTAAGGGATTGCCAAACTATTGTGGAGGGGGTGCGTGGGGACAAACTTTGGCAGAAATTGAACCATCCCAACTTTTTCTTTTTTTTAAAAAGACGTTTTGCTTTTGCTGTAGTTTTTTTAAAATAAGATAATTTTCCATGGTCATGGAGTGGCAGTACGTTTTCTCTGCCTTTTTGCGCTGTGTTTGCATTTCTGTGCACTCTGGATCCCACCATGGAGGAGAGATCTTAGTACCTACTTTATCCTTTTTTAGTGGGATGTTTGCGTCTGCAGCTTTTCTCAAGGCAGAAAGGAATTGATCATATTAGTCCTGAAGGCTATACCCAGTGTCGTTAAAAATAGACAAGATGTTAATATCGGAATCAGTAGCATAATCATCCCACTTAGCACCACCAAGTCTATATTTAAGTAGTGGGGGAAGGGATCTATATCTAGGAGTAGGAGAAGAAAGAAGAACTGAGATGACATAGTGATCACTGCCAAACAACTCTGGTAAAACATGCCAAAACATCAGAGAAAAAATATCTGATGAACACATAGAGAGGTCAACAGCACTAGGGTTAGCACCAGGCGCCGTGCATCTAGTTGGGGAGCCATCATTTAGGAGGCAGATGTTTAATGTATCAATGAGGTCAACTAAATCACAGGCCAGGGCATCATAGTGGGGGCCGCCCCAGATTACATGGGAGAGATTAAAGTCTCCTAAGACAAGGAAAGGTCTAGGGAGGGGAGAAAGCAGACTGTGAAGGTCAAAGACAGTAATTGTATCAGGGTTTGGGATATAAACAGAAAGTAATGTAATATTCATTACTTTTGCAGCAACTGCATTTATTCCTATAGGGATATTGGAGAGGGGAATACGTGAAAAAGGAAGGGAATTGCTTATTAAAATAGCTGCACCAGCATACCCATCACTTCTGTCATCTCGGAGACAGCTATAGCCTGACACTCTAAAGTGAGAACCAGGAGTCAGCCAAGTCTCAGAGATGGCAAAAGCAGCCGGTTTGAAGCGGTTAATCATCTCATGGAGGTCTTGGATCTTAGGACGGAGGCTACGTGCATTCCATTGTATCAGCTGGAATTTTAGATACTATGTCCATGAGTTGACTAAGCTTTTGTGCAACGTTGGGCGGTGGAGTAACATCACAAAACTTGTCCATCATTTTCAAAATAATTGAAAGTAAGGAATCTAAGTAGAGTATTCCTTGTGATGTCATCGGTGATTTAGTGGTTTGTGAACTGAACATAACGCCATTACAAGGTTCTGGAGGATCATAACAGCTAGTCAGTTCGTTATGGGCAATCTTATCATAACCCTTATTGGGTATGAAACGGTTCTTGGGTGGAAGGGTTACCGTTTCTCTATAAGACAATTGGGATTTGGGAGAGGCAATAGTAAGTGGGGAATATGGAGGTCGAGGTGGGGTGCTTATAACAGTATGGGAAGAAGGGGAACCATGTAAATGAGATGATTCACCAACCACATTGGAATAGGAGCGGCGAACAGGAGGGAAACGAGCAGCAGCTTCTGCATAAGAAATATTATCTTGAGCCATAACCAGTTTTATTGATTTTTGTCTAGAGTGTTCTGCGCATGACTTGTTTGTAGCGTAGTGTCTACCAGAGCAGTATAGGCAAGTTGCTGAGTCTTCCAGAACACTGCAATCTTTACCTTGATGGGACTTAGCACAACGGTAGCATCTTGGATTTGAGCGACACTGGTCTTGAACATGCCCAAAGCGACAGCAATTATTACACTGTATGGTTGGAAGTTCATACAGCTCTACAGGGAGCGCAGTGTAGCAGCAAAAGATTTTGGGGGGAAGGCATTGACCACTAAAGGTGATAACTGCTGTGCGAGTAGGTACCCATTCAGCTACTCCATTCTTAACGGACTTTCTGTTAAGGCGTCTAGCCTTCAAAATATGGCCACATCCTTCTGGGATTTCAACTGCCTCAACAAATTCCTCCATGGACCATTCAGCAGGGATACCGCGAACAACACCCATGCGTGTAACATTGAAAGTGGGAATGATCGCAGAGAATTTCTTAATAGCAAGGATAGGAATGGTAATGAAAGAATTTGCATCCTCACCATTTGAAAATTGGACGCAGATGCGATTTCGTCCTACACTTTTAATACCTTGCCGGACAATATTTTTGACATTTTCATTGAGTAAAAGTTTTCCAAATAAAATAGGGTTTATTGTAGTTCCGGCTTTCGGATGGGGCTCTAATCGGGAAACATGAACAATAAATGGACCTTTGTCTAGATTGGTATACTTTTTAATTTGAGTTAAGCAGGGGTGAGTATAAGTATGTTGAATTGAATGAGTTGGTGTAAAATTTTCCAATGGAGATATTTTGTTTGGGATAACGGGTAGGTTTTCATCGTTAGACCTTTTTCGGCTTGTTCGGGAAGAAGACTGCTCTGAGTTGTTAGTAGTCTCACTCGTAATAATCACCTCGTCACCTATGGGATGTGGCACTGAATCCAGTCCCGGATCGGGGGGTTCTGGTGAGATCGACGACATCGTCGATGTCGTCGATCCCACGTGAAGTAAAAGCACACAAAAAACTTACACAGACGATCACAATTCACTGGATACAGCAGAGGTAACACAAAAACGTAAAAAATATTAATTATCAAATAAATTTTGTAGTAAACCCAATCGCACGTATTTACACCTTCGCAACCGAGTTGGGGAACCTAGTGAAGAGTAATTTTCGCCTGACAGGAGTGAATTTCTCACGGTCCCCAGTCAGCGTTAAAACCTGACATTGACAGTTGACTGTTCTGTGATCTGTGGCTACTGATTTCGTTTTTAAGTCGAAGTTAGAGTTTACAAATGTTAAGTAAAGCTTTGTGTAGTTGTAAAATAAAGCAAGTTCGCGTTGCAAAACACAAGAAGTCTTATTTTCGTTTTTAACTGACAGAACCCGTTTGAAAACTCGTGTAGTGCGAAAATCACTCGCTAGCGTTTGAAAACCAGTTAAACTTCTCTTTCTCGCAATGTCTATCCCTTTCTTTTTTACCGAGTGACAACCTCACGGGTTTTCGAACGACCCCTTAAGATATTACGGTAGATAGAATATACTGCGAGTTCTTTTACGGATTTCCTCCTTTCTGATTTGATCGTATAGATAGAGAAATCCCCAGCATAACCCTCTTCATTGCCCTTTGAGTGACAAGTCTCAGTTCCGGACGTCATCACTGGCAACACGCACGAATTGAAGAATTTCGTCTTAAGATATTACGGTACATAGAATATACTGCGACTTCTTTTACGGATTTCCTCACTTCTGATTTGATTTGATCGTATAGAGAAATCCCGAGTATAGCCCTCTTCATTGCCCTTTGAGTGACCTTGAGCCTTATGAGACCCATTGTAAGCGGTCAAGTCTCAGTTCCGTACGTCATCACTGGCAACACGCACGAATTGAAGACTTTCGTCTTGAGATATTACTGTTGATAGAATATACTGCGTAGGTAGCTACTCGAACGCTGCCCAACCGAGTTGAATTCGTCCATTTAACTTAACAAGCTGGACAATCTGGAAGTTGAACTTAAGAAGCTGGACTATTTTTACCCCGGGCAAACTTCCATTATAGCGTCAACAACTTCCAGTGTAGAGCCTCTAACCTTCACAGGAGTGGGAACTACTTGGGACCCATCACGCTCCTGAGTCATGTATACAAGCTGTTCTCGAGAATTATTACGAATCGCCTCGCGCGCAGGTTTGATGACTTCCAGCCCCCCGATAGAGCCGGATTCCGCTAAGGCTATAGTAGCCTGATGGATGGACTATGATATAGTCTTCGATTCTGTCGAGACTTGGGCCGTCCTTAGGTCACTCCAGATGTGCTAAATAGATTATCGGTATATCCAAGTGTGTGAAGTGAAAACGTCACCATGTCAGTTCGCCTTCAGGACCAAACCTCGAATTCAATACGACTTCAGCGAGGTGTACGAACAGAACGACGTCTTATCACAGATTAGTTAATAGTTACTACGTAACAGATACATCACTCCCATAGAAACGCTCGAATCGCTGTAATAATAATAGCCAAAACCGACAAACAAAAGTCGCTGCATGAAGAAAAGGTCTCTATAAACGCGAGCCGAGAATCGAGATTCCCGCGTACACCGCGTGATTGCGTCATCGAGCGAAAACATAAGGGTTGTACAAAGAACATAAACAAAATGGTATACGTAGGATTAATGAAATAAATTGATTGCGAGGAAAGCCCCACTCAAATGTGCTTTAATTTTATAAAATGATAATAACAATAGTACTTTATTTGCAAGAATATGGTAAAATACATGATTGGTGTTAAATTATATACATTATTCCTCATAATCTACTTCTAAATTGGCAGTGCGCAAATATTGAAAATTTTAAAATACTTAGTACATGTCAAAAAATAAGAGAATAGAATATTATTTTATCGTCATTAATACATTTAAAAATTATAAAAAAATACAAATTCTTGGTTTTCATCTCAGCCGATGTTAAGTGACGATGTTGCTGAGGACTGAAGATTGTTACTATGGCAACGAATTACTGTCTTATTAGTTCGAATTACTTCAAATTTCGACTATGAAAAAAAAATACTTTTTTTTGTCTTTTAACAACTTACAATAGCTTCACAGTAATGTACCACCGTATGGTTAAATAAATTGATTAAATTAAAATTATTGTGTGGTTATATAAACCACAATGCAAGTAGAACTTTTTTCGAATCAACATTTAACCGAAAATTTTCGAAAAATTATTCGATTTAGGTATAAAAATCCCGTTTTTAGTTCTGAAAAGAAATTTATAAATAAAAAATTATTGATAAAAAAAAGAAAATAAAAATCAAATTAATATAATAAACAAAAAAGCAATAAAATAAACAAAAAGAAACCAATAAAAAACAAAATAATAAAAAACAAATTTATGAAAAAAAAAACAAGTTACAAGATTCGATAATAATAATAAAAGTCTCGCGTGCGGCGCGGCGGGTGGCGATGGCGGCGCGGCCTGCCGGTCAGAGCGCCGGCGCGCTACTTAGCGGTAGGTATTTATAACGCTGCATTAAGGTGCGTCCCCACTACGAGCCGCGCGGCCGCGGGAGCCGCGAGGCTCGGCCTCACCAGCTTTTTGTGTATATTTATAAACGCATTCTCACTATAGAGCTGCGCGGCCCAATGTGGCCAGATTTTGAAGAATTATTTCCATTTTAGTAGAAATGTAGTTTTATTTCAGTTAGGTTGTTGTGCTAGAAATGTTTTGAAATTCTACTATTCATAAATAAAGCGGTAACTACTGCATCTGTTTTGTGTAAAAAACGAAACTAACAGATAATATTAGAAAATTCCAATACACACTTTGTGAAAATTATCTGTTGTTTTGTGGAAAGTTTCGATGTTTTTCTATACAGAACAAGAGACACGGCTAAATATACAGTGCGAAAAATTGTTTAATGAATGTAGTTTTTCAATTTTTGTTTCCATTAAAAAAATTTATTTAAAAATATTTCATTATTTTTTTTTAATTTATCATTCATCATCATCTGGTAGACGATTGTTTGAGTAATAAAATACGTGTTCATTGTGAAGAATAGGAATGATTTTATTTACAAATTGGAGCTATAATATCATGTTTTAATAGAATGGCTGCCGTAGGTGTGTCATGTGATTTTCTGTCGTTGTCAATGTCTAAAATTTTGCAGGGGGGAGGTGAAAAAGATGTGCAGAAAGAAGAGGACTACCCCCCGATACCCCTTTCCCCTCTCGGCGATGCATAGTTTTTGTAATATTAATTTTTTGAATTCATTCATACCTAACCACAAAATGTATGGACTAGTAAAATGGTAGTAAAACTGTACATTGTAGTTTTTTCTTTATTGCAATGCAACTAAGTTGGCAAACAAGCAAACTGTCCACCTGATGGTAAGTCTTACATCTTTTAATAAAAGCGTAAAGCAACATTTCCTTCAGCTTTGACACCCCCTTCCATACACACCTCCTGGGCCCCGTTTCACGAAGCAACAAGTTACAATTTTACAGGTAAAAACTGGCAACACTAGTTAAAAACCAAGAAAAAGGTGTTTCACGAAACTACTATGCAATAAGTTGTATCATTGTTGTGACAAGTTCTTGTATTACAATCCACAGACAAACCATAGACTATTTTAACAATTACCGGTTAATTTTACTAGTGTTTCACAAAGATATGCAAAAACAAGTTGATAATCTTGTTCACTTGTTAAACAATTCTACTCACCTCAACCTCTCGGTAGACTTGTAACTTTTTAGCCTAAATAGTTAAACAACGAAGTAAATAGTGTAATAAAATTAATATTGCTTGGATAATCTTTGATACTTACCCTCATCTGTCTACTGAGTAACATGTCGAGGAGAGAAATTATGTGAAATATACACCACCAAGTCTATATTTAAGTAGTGGGGGAAGGGATCTATATCTAGGAGTAGGAGAAGAAAGAAGAACTGAGATGACATAGTGATCACTGCCAAACAACTCTGGTAAAACATGCCAAGACATCAGAGAAAAAATATCTGATGAACACATAGAGAGGTCAACAGCACTAGGGTTAGCACCAGGCGCCGTGCATCTAGTTGGGGAGCCATCATTTAGGAGGCAGATGTTTAATGTATCAATGAGGTCAACTAAATCACAGGCCAGGGCATCATAGTGGGGGCCGCCCCAGATTACATGGGAGAGATTAAAGTCTCCTAAGACAAGGAAAGGTCTAGGGAGGGGAGAAAGCAGACTGTGAAGGTCAAAGACAGTAATTGTATCAGGGTTTGGGATATAAACAGAAAGTAATGTAATATTCATTACTTTTGCAGCAACTGCATTTATTCCTATAGGGATATTGGAGAGGGGAATACGTGAAAAAGGAAGGGAATTGCTTATTAAAATAGCTGCACCAGCATACCCATCACTTCTGTCATCTCGGAGACAGCTATAGCCTGACACTCTAAAGTGAGAACCAGGAGTCAGCCAAGTCTCAGAGATGGCAAAAGCAGCCGGTTTGAAGCGGTTAATCATCTCATGGAGGTCTTGGATCTTAGGACGGAGGCTACGTGCATTCCATTGTATCAGCTGGAATTTTAGATACTATGTCCATGAGTTGACTAAGCTTTTGTGCAACGTTGGGCGGTGGAGTAACATCACAAAACTTGTCCATCATTTTCAAAATAATTGAAAGTAAGGAATCTAAGTAGAGTATTCCTTGTGATGTCATCGGTGATTTAGTGGTTTGTGAACTGAACATAACGCCATTACAAGGTTCTGGAGGATCATAACAGCTAGTCAGTTCGTTATGGGCAATCTTATCATAACCCTTATTGGGTATGAAACGGTTCTTGGGTGGAAGGGTTACCGTTTCTCTATAAGACAATTGGGATTTGGGAGAGGCAATAGTAAGTGGGGAATATGGAGGTCGAGGTGGGGTGCTTATAACAGTATGGGAAGAAGGGGAACCATGTAAATGAGATGATTCACCAACCACATTGGAATAGGAGCGGCGAACAGGAGGGAAACGAGCAGCAGCTTCTGCATAAGAAATATTATCTTGAGCCATAACCAGTTTTATTGATTTTTGTCTAGAGTGTTCTGCGCATGACTTGTTTGTAGCGTAGTGTCTACCAGAGCAGTATAGGCAAGTTGCTGAGTCTTCCAGAACACTGCAATCTTTACCTTGATGGGACTTAGCACAACGGTAGCATCTTGGATTTGAGCGACACTGGTCTTGAACATGCCCAAAGCGACAGCAATTATTACACTGTATGGTTGGAAGTTCATACAGCTCTACAGGGAGCGCAGTGTAGCAGCAAAAGATTTTGGGGGGAAGGCATTGACCACTAAAGGTGATAACTGCTGTGCGAGTAGGTACCCATTCAGCTACTCCATTCTTAACGGACTTTCTGTTAAGGCGTCTAGCCTTCAAAATATGGCCACATCCTTCTGGGATTTCAACTGCCTCAACAAATTCCTCCATGGACCATTCAGCAGGGATACCGCGAACAACACCCATGCGTGTAACATTGAAAGTGGGAATGATCGCAGAGAATTTCTTAATAGCAAGGATAGGAATGGTAATGAAAGAATTTGCATCCTCACCATTTGAAAATTGGACGCAGATGCGATTTCGTCCTACACTTTTAATACCTTGCCGGACAATATTTTTGACATTTTCATTGAGTAAAAGTTTTCCAAATAAAATAGGGTTTATTGTAGTTCCGGCTTTCGGATGGGGCTCTAATCGGGAAACATGAACAATAAATGGACCTTTGTCTAGATTGGTATACTTTTTAATTTGAGTTAAGCAGGGGTGAGTATAAGTATGTTGAATTGAATGAGTTGGTGTAAAATTTTCCAATGGAGATATTTTGTTTGGGATAACGGGTAGGTTTTCATCGTTAGACCTTTTTCGGCTTGTTCGGGAAGAAGACTGCTCTGAGTTGTTAGTAGTCTCACTCGTAATAATCACCTCGTCACCTATGGGATGTGGCACTGAATCCAGTCCCGGATCGGGGGGTTCTGGTGAGATCGACGACATCGTCGATGTCGTCGATCCCACGTGAAGTAAAAGCACACAAAAAACTTACACAGACGATCACAATTCACTGGATACAGCAGAGGTAACACAAAAACGTAAAAAATATTAATTATCAAATAAATTTTGTAGTAAACCCAATCGCACGTATTTACACCTTCGCAACCGAGTTGGGGAACCTAGTGAAGAGTAATTTTCGCCTGACAGGAGTGAATTTCTCACGGTCCCCAGTCAGCGTTAAAACCTGACATTGACAGTTGACTGTTCTGTGATCTGTGGCTACTGATTTCGTTTTTAAGTCGAAGTTAGAGTTTACAAATGTTAAGTAAAGCTTTGTGTAGTTGTAAAATAAAGCAAGTTCGCGTTGCAAAACACAAGAAGTCTTATTTTCGTTTTTAACTGACAGAACCCGTTTGAAAACTCGTGTAGTGCGAAAATCACTCGCTAGCGTTTGAAAACCAGTTAAACTTCTCTTTCTCGCAATGTCTATCCCTTTCTTTTTTACCGAGTGACAACCTCACGGGTTTTCGAACGACCCCTTAAGATATTACGGTAGATAGAATATACTGCGAGTTCTTTTACGGATTTCCTCCTTTCTGATTTGATCGTATAGATAGAGAAATCCCCAGCATAACCCTCTTCATTGCCCTTTGAGTGACAAGTCTCAGTTCCGGACGTCATCACTGGCAACACGCACGAATTGAAGAATTTCGTCTTAAGATATTACGGTACATAGAATATACTGCGACTTCTTTTACGGATTTCCTCACTTCTGATTTGATTTGATCGTATAGAGAAATCCCGAGTATAGCCCTCTTCATTGCCCTTTGAGTGACCTTGAGCCTTATGAGACCCATTGTAAGCGGTCAAGTCTCAGTTCCGTACGTCATCACTGGCAACACGCACGAATTGAAGACTTTCGTCTTGAGATATTACTGTTGATAGAATATACTGCGTAGGTAGCTACTCGAACGCTGCCCAACCGAGTTGAATTCGTCCATTTAACTTAACAAGCTGGACAATCTGGAAGTTGAACTTAAGAAGCTGGACTATTTTTACCCCGGGCAAACTTCCATTATAGCGTCAACAACTTCCAGTGTAGAGCCTCTAACCTTCACAGGAGTGGGAACTACTTGGGACCCATCACGCTCCTGAGTCATGTATACAAGCTGTTCTCGAGAATTATTACGAATCGCCTCGCGCGCAGGTTTGATGACTTCCAGCCCCCCGATAGAGCCGGATTCCGCTAAGGCTATAGTAGCCTGATGGATGGACTATGATATAGTCTTCGATTCTGTCGAGACTTGGGCCGTCCTTAGGTCACTCCAGATGTGCTAAATAGATTATCGGTATATCCAAGTGTGTGAAGTGAAAACGTCACCATGTCAGTTCGCCTTCAGGACCAAACCTCGAATTCAATACGACTTCAGCGAGGTGTACGAACAGAACGACGTCTTATCACAGATTAGTTAATAGTTACTACGTAACAGATACATCACTCCCATAGAAACGCTCGAATCGCTGTAATAATAATAGCCAAAACCGACAAACAAAAGTCGCTGCATGAAGAAAAGGTCTCTATAAACGCGAGCCGAGAATCGAGATTCCCGCGTACACCGCGTGATTGCGTCATCGAGCGAAAACATAAGGGTTGTACAAAGAACATAAACAAAATGGTATACGTAGGATTAATGAAATAAATTGATTGCGAGGAAAGCCCCACTCAAATGTGCTTTAATTTTATAAAATGATAATAACAATAGTACTTTATTTGCAAGAATATGGTAAAATACATGATTGGTGTTAAATTATATACATTATTCCTCATAATCTACTTCTAAATTGGCAGTGCGCAAATATTGAAAATTTTAAAATACTTAGTACATGTCAAAAAATAAGAGAATAGAATATTATTTTATCGTCATTAATACATTTAAAAATTATAAAAAAATACAAATTCTTGGTTTTCATCTCAGCCGATGTTAAGTGACGATGTTGCTGAGGACTGAAGATTGTTACTATGGCAACGAATTACTGTCTTATTAGTTCGAATTACTTCAAATTTCGACTATGAAAAAAAAATACTTTTTTTTGTCTTTTAACAACTTACAATAGCTTCACAGTAATGTACCACCGTATGGTTAAATAAATTGATTAAATTAAAATTATTGTGTGGTTATATAAACCACAATGCAAGTAGAACTTTTTTCGAATCAACATTTAACCGAAAATTTTCGAAAAATTATTCGATTTAGGTATAAAAATCCCGTTTTTAGTTCTGAAAAGAAATTTATAAATAAAAAATTATTGATAAAAAAAAGAAAATAAAAATCAAATTAATATAATAAACAAAAAAGCAATAAAATAAACAAAAAGAAACCAATAAAAAACAAAATAATAAAAAACAAATTTATGAAAAAAAAAACAAGTTACAAGATTCGATAATAATAATAAAAGTCTCGCGTGCGGCGCGGCGGGTGGCGATGGCGGCGCGGCCTGCCGGTCAGAGCGCCGGCGCGCTACTTAGCGGTAGGTATTTATAACGCTGCATTAAGGTGCGTCCCCACTACGAGCCGCGCGGCCGCGGGAGCCGCGAGGCTCGGCCTCACCAGCTTTTTGTGTATATTTATAAACGCATTCTCACTATAGAGCTGCGCGGCCCAATGTGGCCAGATTTTGAAGAATTATTTCCATTTTAGTAGAAATGTAGTTTTATTTCAGTTAGGTTGTTGTGCTAGAAATGTTTTGAAATTCTACTATTCATAAATAAAGCGGTAACTACTGCATCTGTTTTGTGTAAAAAACGAAACTAACAGATAATATTAGAAAATTCCAATACACACTTTGTGAAAATTATCTGTTGTTTTGTGGAAAGTTTCGATGTTTTTCTATACAGAACAAGAGACACGGCTAAATATACAGTGCGAAAAATTGTTTAATGAATGTAGTTTTTCAATTTTTGTTTCCATTAAAAAAATTTATTTAAAAATATTTCATTATTTTTTTTTAATTTATCATTCATCATCATCTGGTAGACGATTGTTTGAGTAATAAAATACGTGTTCATTGTGAAGAATAGGAATGATTTTATTTACAAATTGGAGCTATAATATCATGTTTTAATAGAATGGCTGCCGTAGGTGTGTCATGTGATTTTCTGTCGTTGTCAATGTCTAAAATTTTGCAGGGGGGAGGTGAAAAAGATGTGCAGAAAGAAGAGGACTACCCCCCGATACCCCTTTCCCCTCTCGGCGATGCATAGTTTTTGTAATATTAATTTTTTGAATTCATTCATACCTAACCACAAAATGTATGGACTAGTAAAATGGTAGTAAAACTGTACATTGTAGTTTTTTCTTTATTGCAATGCAACTAAGTTGGCAAACAAGCAAACTGTCCACCTGATGGTAAGTCTTACATCTTTTAATAAAAGCGTAAAGCAACATTTCCTTCAGCTTTGACACCCCCTTCCATACACACCTCCTGGGCCCCGTTTCACGAAGCAACAAGTTACAATTTTACAGGTAAAAACTGGCAACACTAGTTAAAAACCAAGAAAAAGGTGTTTCACGAAACTACTATGCAATAAGTTGTATCATTGTTGTGACAAGTTCTTGTATTACAATCCACAGACAAACCATAGACTATTTTAACAATTACCGGTTAATTTTACTAGTGTTTCACAAAGATATGCAAAAACAAGTTGATAATCTTGTTCACTTGTTAAACAATTCTACTCACCTCAACCTCTCGGTAGACTTGTAACTTTTTAGCCTAAATAGTTAAACAACGAAGTAAATAGTGTAATAAAATTAATATTGCTTGGATAATCTTTGATACTTACCCTCATCTGTCTACTGAGTAACATGTCGAGGAGAGAAATTATGTGAAATTATGGGAAAACAATAATGGTCGGCACCCATACCCAAGAGTATTCCGGGAGAGAATTAACACGCAATTCCGTACGGAGTAAGAGTTCAACGAACGATTTCGCCTTACTTCAGTGAAAATGGAAGACCTTCTCACTCTATTGGGAACATTCTTAAAACATCAAACTGCAAGAAGTCGGCGTTACCAGAAAAACTGCAACTATGCATTGCCTTACATTGGATGGGGTCTGTCTGGTGCACAGTATCACTGTGTTGGTGATATCCAACACAGTGATACTGTGCACCAGATAAAACTTTTTTCTAGAAAGAATTTCTTTCAAAAACTGAATTTAACTTTTTGCATTTTATCCATTAGTTATAGATAACTATTATTCTCTTCGCTAGAAGAGTAGTTTAATCCTTGCTATTGTTTATTTCTGCACAAAAACCTCTTCATATCTTTACTTTTTTTAATTTATTTCAATGATGTGCTTACTTACTTGTAACCGATATTTTACGGTTGTAAAATAATTATGGTGTAAAAAGTAACGTTCGTGAAACACTTGTACTTGTAAACTTGTCATTACAATGCTTGTTATCCGTTCACTTGTTACTTGTTAACTGGTTGCTTCGCGAAACGGGGCCCTGTTATAACGGCCCTTTAGAATTTATGTGGGTACTTACAGTATGGAGTTATTATTATAATTTTGTTTGTTGTACTTTTTTATTAATTTTCTTTAATTTTTTTCTCTTTTATTTTGTTTAAAATATTTGTATTTCATTAATGATTTTTTTTTCTTTTATTAACCACCAACCTAGTATGGATATCATATATAAAGGCTGCCTGGCAGAAATCTGATAAGCCCGCCTTTTGTTATTTTTGTATTTATTGTCCAATTATTTGTTATTTGTTCTATCGCGAGGAGATGACAGTAGTCGTATAATAGTGGCGGTAGCAATAATGTTCACATTTATTTGTAACTAGCTGTGCCCGCGACTTAGTCCGCACGGAATAGTAACTTTTGTTGAAGTTAATAAAAAAGGAGCCTATGTTATACCTAATATAATTAGCTATCTATTAGTGAAAGTCCCGTCAAAATCGGTCCAGCCGTTCCGGAGATTAGCGGGAAAAAACAGACAAAATTTTTATCATAACTAAAAAATAACCTTGTATAATAGCAGAATATCGGCGAACAGCTGGCAGAATGGTAAGTTCAATTTAAAGTTGACTTACGGAATACAGTACCTACCTACTTTTGGTTACCTTTATGTAGCCGACTTTTAAAGCGTTAAATGTCGAATATTATAACTTGTCAAGTCGTCTTGGTACGCATTTTGGTTCCGTAATACTTCAGTCAATGCTTGTTACAAGTTACAGCCTTTTACAGAAGTCATAATTTTGTCTATTTCTTTAAAATATCACAAAGTGTATACGTTTAAACTTCTTTCGTCTTATTAGAAAACAAACATGGTCTGAACTTAGTCCTGGTTGAAACTAGGACCGAGTTGACGTTGTCTCAATCTACGAGTATCAACACAAGTGAAAGCGCACTAGGTTTAAACCAAGACTAAATTTAGACCCTACGGCCCTACCACCTAACTAATAGTGATTAACGATGGCGATAGCGAGTTACTCGCTATCGTTTCAATTTCAAAAGCTATAATAGGCGGTACGAAATCACAATATTAGAGAGCTAAAATTATAACGAAGGAATTAGGCGGTAGGGCCGCCGCTTATCATAGCAAACTCGTAAAATTAAAACGATAGCGAGTCACTCGCTATCACCATCGTTAATCGCTATGAGTTAAGCGGTAGGACCGCAGGTTTAGACCAGAGGTTTTGTAACAAGATCGTTTATAAGTTAGCGTATACTGTGAGGGGGCGCAACGGGTCGGGTCGCAGCGCAAAAATCAGTTCGAATCGCTCGTATGTATTTTATATGAGCTATCGAGTACTATGCCGGGGCGCAGCGGGCCGCATATTCCGCCGCTAATAGTGGTTGCGTGCTATGCGGCTCGATCCGCCCCGCTGCGGCCCGTCAAAGCGTGCGTGATCCTCGAGTTTACTTCACAAATTATATTTTTACGCTTCAGTTATTGTTCTGAGAGAAGATGGCATATTTTTGGCATTATCGTGAGTCGCGTTTGGTAGATTTTAAACAAGTCGGGCAGGTTTGCCGTTTTTGAGATAGTCACACTGACCGGCCGCGCGGCTGTGCTGGGCCGCGCGACTTGGGCCTCGCTTTACATCCACACTCACGAGGCTCAGCCTCGCGGCTAGGCCTCGTAAGCCGCGAGGCCCTAGTGGGGACGCACCTTTAGACGAGTGACGGGGGCCTGGTCTTATCGCCAAAACTGTTCACGCTGTGTCGGAGGATGTATTTAAGCATTTGGACTGGAGAGGGCTCGGCATCAACATAAACGGCGAGTATATTATTCACCTTTGTTTTGCTGATGATAATCTAGGCATAATGCTCGGAGACCTCTGTAGAGTTTTCCAACAAGTGAGTCTCAAAATGAACATGCATGAGACATGAATTATGTTGAGATATATATTTACAACAGCTTAAATTGTATTAATGTTATACAAATACCTAGGTTGGGATACAAGCAGGCTGCCCAGCCGATAGTATTAGTCCAGTAGTGGGACGGTGTTTTTAACGCAAAAGTTATGATAATTCTAAAGTTGTTTATTTTAATATATATCGTCAGGGACATGTTTATAGACACTTTTGCAACTTTTTAGAACTTTTCTATATCGGCGTTAGGTATTATTTAGGTATTTGCAACATCTCTTAATAAAATCAGCAATATAAAATTTAAGTGAAATATTTTGATTTCATCTGCCATTATACGTTAGCAGCTGTATATTTTATAGTTTTTAGAAATTTTAGATACTTGCTATACTGTTAGGTAAAAAATTGTTACTTATTTTAGCGATATTGAATTTAAGTTTCTAAAATTCATTGAATACGCTGTAGGACTATATAATAATGTTGTAATAAAAATATTAGAAAAATGAAAGTTCAGCTTTCTTTGTAAATTACATTTTATGTCGCAGTGAGCCTAATACTGTATTAAAGTTATTAAAGATGAGTAGACTATTCTATGCCAACGCGTAAAGCTTTAATCCAAAAAATTAGAAAATTTTGTTATAGGCTTCAGAAGAAAACAAAAAATTTATAAAAGCGCGCAATTTTCTAATACCTAATTGCGGACAGGCGGCTAGGTTAACCCAGCGCTCCGTGTGCAGTTTCCAGTCTGCCATCGGACGCGTCCCCGGGTTGCGGATAGGGGAACGCCCCCCAGATATGGGGGGTACCGGCTTTGGCCGGCGCGGACAGAAACTGGTGTGTGGCCGCCTGCCCTTCTCAGGGCGGGCATTGCACGGTCACACAACCCGTAACCCCGCATTGAGCGGGGCCGGGGGTCTTCGGGCTGCGAGGAAGAAAACCTCTCTAAAAAATTACCCCTGGGTGAACTCCCCCCTTCTTGTCAAGAAGGGGTGTGAGTGTCGCCGGTGGACCCGTTTTCGGGTCGTGGTTTGGCCAGAGTTTTTTGGCGTCCACTTCTCAGTGGCATGGCCGCTTCGGCGGTGGGTCGCGCTTTAGCGCGTCGGCGCTCTGCGCCTTAGTGGTGTCGTGTTCGATACCCGCGCGGCGGGGAATCCTGTGTAACAGGCCCCCGTCGGGCAACCCGGACTCCGCACTGAGCGGGGCTGGGGGTCCGGCGCACGGAGCGTCGGACCAAGTGGAGTAAACCACTCTAAAAATCCCTAATCCTAAGGTTCGGGCCGTGCCGATGGGATGAATGGCTGGAGGGCGTCCAGTCCCAAGCGGCCCACCCCGGGAGTCATCCCTAAATGACAAAAAATGGAAAGTTGCGATAAAACAAATCAACCCCAGGGGGTTTCAGTCCCCCCCCGTAGGACCACGTAAGGTGGCCGCGGGCAGCCGTGCGTATCTGGGGACGGCTAAACAACTTTCCGCCTCTGCATCGAATGCGACAATATCATGCGAACCCGTTGAGAGCGGGCATTCGGGGGTTGCCGGTGATCCCTCGTTCGAGAAATCTATGCGCAACCGAGGCGATAGTGTAAATAGAGGAGTAATGCTCCGTTGTGGGAGTGATGAGGAGGTGCCTAGAGCCGCGCGATCGCGGTCTGGCTCGGCGTCGTCCTCCAACTATGTAAATAGTGTTAAGAACTGGCTCAAGAAAACCGAGACAGCGATCACGTCTCGGTCCAGAAAGAGACGCAAAGATGGATCAACATCCGATTCATCTGCAAGATCGGCCAAGTCTGTAATCTCTATCGCAGACTCGGTCATCCAAACAGACGGCACTTCTGACGCGGCGTACAACATCTCGCGGCGTCGGAAAGATAAAAAATTGAAAAAGAGTGGACCGGCGAACCCGCCTGACTCAGACATGGACGTCCAAACAGAGGGTTCGACGGAAGGAGTGGCTCCCAAAGGGAAAGGGCGCGGGCGTGGACGCCCTACCACCGGGGAGTATGTGGGGCTCGCCCAGGCCAAGCGAGAGCTGGCTGCGGCTGAGCAACAGGAGATTCAGGCCCGCCTCGACAAGGAGATTGCCGAAGCAGAAAAAAGGGCGTATGAACTTCGCGCCCGCTATCATGCGGACCGACTCGACACCGACGTGCCAGCAGATCCGACCAGTAGAACCGCCCTCGACATTGAGAAGCTGGTCCGCTCGGACTGCGCCATAATATTGGAGGTTTCCAAAAAGTCTTCGCATCTGAAGGGGACGTATCAGAAGTCCCTGAAGAATGCGGTGGCTTCATTAGAGGAATCCTTTCGCGAGGTGTCCCGGAAGTCCATTTCTGAGGACACTCGCAAACTGAAGGCGGAGAACGAGGCCCTCAAAAAGGAGATGGTAGAGATGCGGCGCATGGTCGCCGACCTCAGGGCCGAGTTGGATGCGGTCAAGCGCCAAAGGGAACCCCAGCGGGTCGATCCCCCGGCCACTGACAGCACCCGGATGGACGTGGTTGAGCCAGAGGCAGATGTGGGGACGATGTCTCTTTGCCTGCCCCCTGCTCCCACTCCCAGGACTGCCCAAAGTGCTCGCCCTCCCAAGAGCGCCAAGAAAAAAGCCCCGGACGTCCGGAGTGATCCAGCCTTGGAGGCCTTCAAGGCCGATATCCTTCGGACATTCGGGGACATTCTTAACACCCGTCTGGGGGAGGTCGAGAAACGCCTCCCTCCCCAAGAGAGATTAAGGCCCCCTCTTGCCGCAGACAAGAAGTCTGCCGCCCACTCGGACCCGGTGAACAAACCCCCCCGAGGAAAGAAGGCGGCTGCCGAGCTAGTCCAAACCAGCTCCAAAAGGACGTCCGCTCCACCGCCCGTGCCGTCCACCTCTCGGGTGAAGGCTCCTGCCACAAAAGCAGTAGAGCCCCCAGGTGAGCAAGAATGGAAAGCGGTGGAGTCAAGGAACCAGAGGCGCAGAAGGCGCCAAAGGGAAAAGAAGGCGGGAGCGGAGCAGCCGGCGGCGATGCCAAAGGCTGGCTACGCTGGGGCTGCAAGGGCAAAGACGGCGCGTCCACACGCCGCCGAGACCCAGCCTAAGCCTAAAGCGAAGGCAAAGCCTAAGCATTCTGCGCCCAAGCTGGTACCGCCAAAATCGGCCGCGGTCATCGTCACGCTTGACCCGGCCGCGGCTGAGAACGGCATCACATATGCCGACATCCTGTCAAAGGCTCGGCAACAAATACAAGTTGCCGACCTGAAGATTGACCGTGTTTCCTGCCGCCATACGGCGACGGGGGCACGGATAATAGAGATCCATGGCGCTCAAGCCAGTGAGAAGGCAGACCTCCTGGCTGAAAAAATCCAGGAGGCCCTAACAGGTGTCGCCAAGGTCGTCCGGCCTGTGAAAAGAGTAGGCCTGAGGGTCTCCAGGCTGGACGACTCTGTCCATAAGGACGAGGTGGCGGCCGCTATTGCCAGCAAGGGTGGCTGCAGCGCTGACCAAGTGGTGGTCAGCGAAATCCGGGAAGGACGAGGCGGCCTGGGGGCTGCAATTGTGCAGTGCCCCGTAGCTGCCGCCAAAGTAGTGGTTCAGGGCCGGCTCCTCATCGGGTGGAGTTCGGTCCAAATAAAAGCATTGGAAGCTCGTCCTTGGCGCTGCTTCAGGTGTTTGGGTGCGGGTCACACCCGCCAAACGTGCCCCTCCGAAGTGGACCGGAGTGGGCACTGCTACCGTTGTGGCAAGACCGGCCACAGAGGCTCGACATGCAGCGCTGAGCCCAGCTGCATACTTTGCGCCTCGGCCAAAAGACCGGCCGATCACCTTCTGGGGAGCAAGAACTGTAAAGCCCCCCCTGTCAGAGGAAAGCCCCCCGTAGACCGGCGGGCAGCGCCTCCGAGCGAGGCCGTGGAGGGAGCTGCCATGGAGTCCTAATGGACTTAGGTCGTCCGTGCAGCTTCCTCCAGGGAAACTTGAACCACTCTGCCAGGGCTCAAGACTTGCTCATGCAAGTTCTGGCAGAGTGGTCCATTGATGTGGGCATCGTCGCGGAGCCGTACTATGTCCCTGATCGGCCCAATTGGGCTGGAGACAGGGTCAGCTCCGTGGCGATAGTAGGGCGTTCAGCGCCCGGGAGCAGCCCCCTCTCAATAGTTGAGAGAGGAGCGGGCTACGTGGTGGCAAACTGGGAGAAGGTCACCCTTGTCGGGGTGTACTTCTCTCCCAATAGGCCTCTGGCCGATTTCGAGGCCTTCTTGGTGGTAGTAGGGGCTGCTGTCAGGCGAGCCGCCCCGCGTCAGGTCCTCTTTATGGGGGACCTGAACGCCAAGTCCGTTGTGTGGGGTAACCCAAGGACGGACATCCGCGGGCAGACGGTCGAGTTATGGGCCCTGCGTCGGGGCTCTCGTTGCTCAATCGGGGAGCCACCCACACGTGCGTGCGCCAACAGGGCGGCTCGATCGTGGACGTGTCGTTCGCGAGCCCCGCCCTCGCACGCAGTGTTAGGGACTGGAGGGTTGTGACGGGGGTGGAGAGTCTCTCGGACCACCGCTACATCCGATTTGAGATTCCCACCCAACGTCCCCCTCAGCCCCCGAGCAACGATCGAACCCGACGATGGGCCCTGACTCGCCTCGACGAGGAGAAGGCCGAGGAGGCTTCCATCGTCCAGGGCTGGTTCTCCCGGCCCATGGACGACGAAGATGTGGACGAGGCCGCCGTCCGCTTACGCGATGGCCTTACGGAGGTGTGCGAGGCTTCTATGCCCAGAGCGCACCCTCCGAGGGACCGCCAACAAGTCTATTGGTGGTCCACAGAAATCGCGGATCTGCGAGAGGCATGTATTGCCAGGAGGAGGGCTTACACGCGCCACCGCAGGCGGCGCGTGTGGAACGCGGAGACGGAGGCCTCCCTGTACAATGAGTACAGAGAGGCGAAAAAGGCCCTGCAGCTGGCTATCGCCCGCGCCAAGGAGGAGGCGAGGGACGAGATGCTGCAGGGCTTGAACCGGGACCCGTGGGGGCGGCCCTATAAAGCTGCGCGCAACAAATTACGAACGCGCGCCGCCCCTCTCACGGAGTCCATGGACTCAGTCCTCTTACGGTCTGTGGTGCAGGCCCTGTTTCCTCCCACAGACCCGGAATTCTCCCCTCCACGCATGGTCGCACCATCTGTGGAGCTCCCCTCAGTCGTGGGTACTTCTCCTCCTCCCATTACGGACGAGGAGCTTAACAACGCTATATCCCGACTGAGGCGAAAGAAGACGGCCCCGGGGCCTGATGGGGTCCCTGGAAGAGTGTTGGCGCTGTGTGCCAATCACTTCGAAGACAGGCTTCGGGAACTGTTCGATGCTTGCTTCCGCATCGGACGGTTCCCGAAGCCTTGGAAAAATGGCACACTGTGCCTATTACGGAAGGAAGGTCGTCCTCCAGATGACCCATCCGCTTTTCGCCCTATCGTGCTGTTGGACGAGGTAGGGAAGGTTTTTGAGAAAATCATTGCCTCCCGCCTCGTCCAACACCTGTCGGAGACTGGTCCCGACCTCTCGGACTCTCAGTTCGGGTTCCGAGCAGGTCGGTCGACCATTGACGCCCTCACCAGATTGCGGTGGATGGTGAGCGAGGCCACTGAGCGGGGAGAGAGGGTATTGGCGGTGTCCTTGGATATCGCCAATGCCTTCAATAGTCTACCGTTTTCGGTGATTATTGAGGGGCTGCGCTACCATGGGGCCCCCCAGTACCTCCTCCTTGTGATCCAGAGCTATCTGGAGAACAGGGAGGTTCTCTTCGCCGAACGTAGCGGGTTGGCCGGCCGCCACGGGATGTCCCACGGTGTCCCACAGGGGTCCGTATTAGGGCCCCTCCTTTGGAATGTGGGATATAACTACATCCTCCGCGTTTAGATTGCTTAGAGTACTATATCAGTTCGCCTTCAGGACCAAAACTGGACACCAATACGACTTCCGCGAGTTTTGAGACATGGCGACGTAATATCGCCGAAACTGTTCACAGCTGCGTTAGAGGATGTATTTCAGCTTTTGTAGGTACTAGAGAGGGCTCGGCTTCTATATGACTCACCTTCGTTTCACTGATGGTATTGTAGTTATAACTGAGACCATGGAAGATCTAGGCACATTTCCTGAAGACCTCTGTAGAGTTACCCAAAAAGTCGATCTTAAAATGAACTTGGACAAGACTAGAATCATGTCGAATTCCCACGTACTCGTAGTTCCCACTCCTGTAAATATTGGAGGTTCTACTGTGAAAGTTGTTGACGAATATGTTTACCTGGAGCAATAGTCCAGCTCGGTAAGTTAAACTTCCAGAAAGAGATTAATCGACGAATCCAATTTGGCTGGGCAGCGTTCGAAAAGCTACAGCTACGCAGCATATTTTCGAACAATCTACCTAGATTGTTCTCTTCAATACTTGCGTGTTGCCACCTGCCAGTGATGATGTACGGACCAGCAGGCCAATTATGGATCTTTCATCGTATGACATGGTATAAATTTGTGAAAAAGAAGTCATGAAATGCTGCATTTTGTATTACTGATCTCCAATGATATCATCACTATGGCATCATATTAAATAATGAACAAATGATCAAAAATCTGACCGGAAATCGTATTTTTCGTTTTGCACTATGATATCATATGATATCATTTGCAAAACCATGAGATCGGTAATAGGCCCTCTGAGACGTGGTCTCTTACAAAGGACCTCAAAAGAAGACTTATGGTCACTCAAAGAGGAATGGAGTGAGCTGTGCTCGGGTTTTCTTTACTTTGTCAAAACATAATGATGGGAACCGCAGGACAATGAAAGCCTAATGCCTTAAGTAGCAGTGGTCAGTGGCCGTTGGGGTGGAAAGGTCCTCCAGTGGCGGCCGCGTGCCAGGAGACTCAGCGTTGGTGGGCACTTCACAAGGTGGGACTGAACATCTGGTGAAGTTTGCGAGAAACCGCTGGATACGAGAAACGCAGGACCGATTCGATTTGGAGATCTTCGGGGAGGCAATCTTATGTCTAACAGAGAGCGTCTCTTAGCTTAAATGATGATGATGAAGTATTCACAAGGTCCCTAACCACGCGTTTTTTCCCCATATTAGGTTTTAATTAAGCCAGATGAAACGTTCATTTATAACAAATGCAGTGCAAGTCTCCTAGGATAAGTGCACTTTCCTGACTTGAGGGTACCGGGTACTCTTCTAGACACTTGTTCAGCAATATACTGGTGAAATCTATCTCATTTTTTCCTTCCTTCCTTCTTCCTTAACCACTTCGATGGCCACTTCGTCCTCGCCAGGAGCTTTAACATTCTTTATTTACTAAGAGCTGTTCTGATTTCAGAGTTCTTTGGTATACTTGAAGCTTTGGAGTTCAAGAAGAACTACAAAGTTTAGATTCCTAACAGAGATGAATTAGATAAGGAAATCCCTGATCCCTTTAGGAAAACTAACTAGATATGGTACACTGACGGCTCCAGAAGAGAAGGCAGAATAGGTGCAGGTGTTTTCGGAGTTATTGCGAAATACAGGAGAACTATGAGCTTGGGCGCACATGCCACCAAATTTCCAAGCAGAAATTTATGCCATCATCGACTGTTTTCACGCGAACAGTTCGAGTGAGAGTAAAAACATTCTCATTCTGTTGGAGAGCCAGGCTGCTTTAAAGGCACTTGCTGCTGTAGAGTTCAAGTCGAAAATCAACTTGAAGTGCACGAAGGCCTAGAATGAATTCGGGACCAGGACCTCTGTAACGATTGCGTTCCAGGTCACTCCAATATCCGAGGCAATGAAATTGTCGACGAACTAACGAGGGCTGGCTCTGAGAATGCTCTCATCCGACTAAAACCAGCTTGTGGCGTTTCGAGGGGGATCAAAAACAGGGTCCTCAGGAAGTGGGTACAAACACAGGCCTGTCTCCAGTGGGGTCAGTGCCTATATAGGATTGCAATGCAAAACCTCCAACTAAGCAGAATCCAACTAAGGGCACTCACTAGAACCTTAACTGGTCATTGTAAACTCAACAAACATCTGCACAGAATGGGCTTGACTAATTGTAGATTCTGAGGCGAGGATGATGAGCCACCAATTCACATACTTTGTGAGTACCATGCTTTTTTCATTTATTTATATATATTTATATAAAAAAGCAGATCGGCGGAGCGGCTTGAGGATCATCCTCCCGCTTCCTCTCCGCGGCCTCCTTCTGCGAGATGACGTCCTCACAGCCCCCCATTCCGCCTCGCTACCGAGCATGGTGGTGGCCATGCTCCGCGGCGAGGCGAAATGGGGGGATGTCGCCTCTTTCTGCGAGGACGTCATTTTGAAGAAGGAGAGGTCTCCGCCTCCCAGCGCAGCGTTGAGTTCGCTGCGCTGGCAGCTCTGGGTGGACCTAGTTTGCCACCCTTCAATACGAAGGCTCTATCTCCAAAGAGGGTTATTGATTACTTTACCGCTGTGAGCCTATTAAGAGAGCATAGGCCTTTAAAAAAAATATGTACAGGTCGCAGTGGCTCGCTGGGGGACGCTCTTCGGCCGCCCCAAGTCCTCCTTCGGAATGCAGATAGACAGATACTGTAACATTATTACTAATTCAGATGAAAACATTGCGATTCGCGATGAAAAGATGAAAGTACATCTAGGTTCAGTGGATGTCGAACATTTGTATGGAACAGCTGATATTTTTCACTATTTCAAGATTAGTCCCATAGTAAGGGCGCTTGCGCACTTATACGTATTCGGTTCGTGTTCGATACGTGAAAAAACCGAACGAGAAATTTACGTCCTAACGTTTGCGTACTTATTCGTATTCGATTCGTGTTTGAGACGGTTGTGCGATAAACGTCAAGAAGGCGGGATCACTTCCTGTAGTCCTGTTTTTAAAAACTCACTGCAATTTAGTACTTATTTGGTACTATTTGATACCAAACATTATAATTTTGGTAGGTACCTGCTTAGCTTAGACAAAATCCGGCTTTCATTATCAAAATGGCGGAATCATGATCTAACATTAAATTTACTAACTATTTGATGTAACAGATTAAACCACAATTTAATACCTACCTCCAGAAAATAATAGTAGTTTCTTTTAAAATCGAATATTTAAATTCTGATGGCACAAAAAAATGAATGGAAAAGGAACAAAAACAGTATGGAATATTTAACAAAAAAAACAGACCAGTACAAATAGGTCTTTTATTGCTAAAAAGCAATCTCTTCCAGGCAACCTTGGGCCGATAGAATGAGACAGCATATTCAATAGGGGAAAGGGTACAGAACTAGGACTAAGGAAAGATTGTTATAATATGGGAATGGAATTACGAGCAAAAGTTCCAGCTTAATTAATTGATATTTGAATAAACTGTAGGTGTTTTAACATTCCACTTCTAACATATGCTTTCCACTATAAATTGCCATTAAAATATATAACTGACTGTATTGACGATAATATTCCTGTGACTGCTATATTTATGGATATAAGCAAGGCGTTCGATTTAGTTTGTCACAAACAACTAATGGCAAAATTATAAAGATATGGAATCAGGGGTCCAGCATACGACTGGATCAAATCATATTTATATCATAGGAAACAAAGTGTTGAAATATTAAGATATTGTGAAAAAAGTAAAAATGTAGAAAAGTACCGATTAACCTTTGCTATAAATAAGTATGGTGTACCACAAGGGAGTATACTGGGACCTTTGCTGTTTCTATTATACATTAATGACTTGCCAAAAGCCCTATCTCGGAAATGTTATTGGAAAGAGCATATTTATAATATCTCTAAGAAAGTTAATAGTTTTGTTTATGCCTTAAGACGAATAAGCCAAACAACGAGTAAGGAGGCTGCAGTCACAGCCTACAACGGTTATGTAAATAGTATCCTACGATATGGTATTGTATTATGGGGCAATAGCACTGAATTGGACAGGGCTTTTATCATGCAAAAAAGATGTATCCGTGCAATTTTTGGATTAAGACCAATTGATTCTTGCAGACCATTTTTTCGAAAATATAAACTCTTAACATTGCCCTGTTTATATATAATGGATATGTGTTTGTTTGTACACAAACATCAAAGCCTCTTTCAGCAAAACCAGGAAATTAGTAATCGTCAGTTAAGATCGAAATACAAAAACAAGCTTTATAGACCAAAAACAAATCTTAGCGTTGTTAGTAACAATGGTTTTATAATGTGCATAAAAATATACAACAATTTGCCAGATTCGTTAAAAAATCACAAATATCACAAATTTAGAAAATTACTAAAATATTGGCTTGCTAAAAGATGTTTCTATAGTACTCCAGAATATTTTAATTATAAATAGATTAATTCACCTATGATAATTTAAGACTTACTATTTGTAATTATTTTGTGAAATCATCGACATATATTACGTCAATGGGTGAAATAGAAATAGTTCTGTATTGTTCTGTATCCAATTATTATCTGTGTATACGTCTGTGAAGATAGATTTTCGGTGTTCTTTCTTTGTATGCAATGTGATCTGCATTATCTAGGTACCTGAATTTCATGCACAATAAAGAATAAAGAACTAAAGAACTAAAACAGATCTAAGTATGAATAATGTTATTAATGGTGTTAGTTGATTTTATGTAACCTGTACCTATACATGTAATAAAAAAGTTGATTTTATATTTAAAAAACCGGCTAAGCGCGAGTCGGACTCGCCCATGAAGGGTTCCGTAGGATTTATGACGTATTAAAAAAAAGTACTTACTAGATCTTGTTCAAACCAATTTTCGGTGGAAGTTTGCATGGTAATGTACATCGTATATTTTTTTTAATTTTATCATTATCTTATTTTAAAAGTTACAGGGGGGGGGGCACACATTTTACCACTTTGGACGTGTCTCTCGCGGATCCTCCATATGATTTTTGAAGACCTATCCATAGATACCCCACACGTATGATGAAAAAAAAATTTGAGTTTCAGTTCTATGTATGGGGAATCCCCAAAATTTATTGCTTTTTTCTATTTTTGTGTGAAAATCTTAATGCGGTTCACAGAATACACCTTTTTACCAAGTTTCAACAATGTAGTTCTTATAGTTTCGGATAAAAGTGACTGTGACATACGGACGGACAGACAGACAGACAGACAGACAGACATTACGAATCTACAAGGGTTCCGTTTTTTGCCATTTGGCTACGGAACCCTAAAAACAATTACTCGAAGTTAGAAATTACGGATCGAACACGAACCGAATACGTATGAGTGTTCAAGCATCCATACAATCACTAGGACCGGCCAAACCGGATCAAAACCGAACACGAATCGAATACGAACCGAATACGTATGAGTGCGCAAGCGCCCTAAAAATTGTGTTTTGTGTTCCTTGTCGTAACATCTTATGCTTTCAATTTGTGTATGGTTGAAATTAATAGTAATGAAAATAATAATTATATCTGCCAGTTCTGTTTTCAAAAAACTGGAACCAGGACCGGTTTTGTATGCTCTAGATACAATGCAGATGTAAATTTTTATCTAAATGATATCAATATTATTGATTTCATTAGACGATGTTATTTGTTACAGTTACTATCAAGCTTCTGGAGACGCATTTTTGAATAATGATTCACAGAAGTGAACCTGGAATTCAAACACGAATATGCGAATTATTTTCTACTGTTGCCAATTTAAAATATTTTTAAATCACTCGCATTCAGTGTTGTCATTAAAATAAAAACAAATTCCCGCGAACCACGTTTCGCCATAATAAGGTTTAACGCAATAATAAAAGTTGACGTCAATAATCAAGATAAAAATTATTCTTCTATAAGAGGTTGGACCAAATTACCTACATGCAGTCAGCCAAATTTCTTCAAAATCGGTTAAGTACTCGTAGTTTCGAAGTTTCCCACATTCCGTGTATTCTGTGACGAGTGAGTAGTAAGTACTCACTCGATACAGAATGCACGTATTGAATATTCAAAAATAGTCAATTTGTATTCCAATATTACGATTTCAAATTTGAATTCTATTATTTCAAAAATGCGTCTCCGATAATGCAATGTGAGGCTAGCCTATGCATTTGTGCACGCTAAAACGTAGCTTACGCGGACATCCGATAGTTTTTTGTTGCGCGGAGCGGTGCGTGCGCTATTTGTGCCTGCGCGCGGTGCCGCGCTCGCTTGTAGGTCACTTTATTCGTATAACTTAATATCTGTTATAATTTATTTTGCAAAGATGTTACACTTCTAATTTTTTGCGTAGTTATAAATAGCATTATTGTGATGAAGTGGTATTATCTTTAAAAACTTAAATACAATATTAGACCAAATATGACAAAAAAACTGAATTACTAAGAAAGCATAAATTCTAGATTTCTAATCTTTCATAAGGAAATTCAGTAGTAAGTTTTATTACTATTTTCCCAATATCAGAAACTTAAATTTTATATTGACAAAGTTATAAGCATTTTTTAGTTTCGGTATGAAGCAGGTACATAATATTTCTAAAAACTTAATAGTATTATGATATCATTATTTCATACTAGATCCTGTATATTTCTTCCACTTAAATTTTATAATCACAGATTTTTTTACGAATTATATAAATACCTAAATTTTACCTAAAGCAGCCATTAAAATTTTCTAACTTTTTGCAAAATAACTCTTAAATATGTATTACATAAAATATCAAAAATTTGGAAACTTTAAGAATTTCATAATTGAAACTTCTTCCACTACTGGACTATATGTGGCTACAGTGGCCTATAATAATACATGTGGTTCCTGTAAGACTTGTAAATCTACAACTCGTCAAGGACGCCAATGCACGTTACCAACTTGTGACATAAGACAGCTATAACTATTAAAATTATTAGAATTTTCACGTGTTATTTATCAGGGTTGATAAAAATCATGATTTTTTTGTTTTTGACAGATTTTTTGATTTTTTTCGAATAAATCAAAAAATTCATGATTTTTTTAGAAACTTCAAGGAAAAATCATGATTTCTTATATTTATTATTTTAATGTCTCATTTGGTAAGTTTTTATTTATTTCTGGCAACTTAAATAGAAATCAGACCAAAAAAAAAATTTAACTAACAACACTCCCAGCTCCTACCCACGTCACGTCAATCAAGTAAATAGAAAATACAGGGAATTCCCCAAATTGTCCGTGTTAAGGATAAAAATCGTTTCGTGTTGATATTGAATTGTGTAAAGTAAATATCATTACAGTTTTTCTAAATATCTACCTAATAATACAAAAAAAAACATTTTTGATTTAAATCATTGATGTTTTTAAATAAATCACTTGATTTAAATCAAGATATAAATCATTTGATTTAAATCAATCAACCCTGTTATTTATCTAGATTGTGATTATTTATGGCTATGATTTTATGAGAAAAAAAATATTTTACAAATTAATGATATTTAGGTTCATTTTAACATAAGTTCCTGCTCAATTTATTACAAAACAAAGTTATGAGTTTTTGCCCAGTGATCGGGCATTTATTTGGACGTAAAATCGTTTATGCCCAAAATGCCAAGTTCATGCCCTATTTGTCTATATTTGTTTTTGCCCTCGACCCATCTCTTCATGGGTTTCATCGAAATATTCATACTAATTGTAATTCTAGCTAGGGCTAAAGCTAATTATAATAAGTAGTTTCGAAGTTATGAGGGAACAGATGAACATACATACGGGTAAAAATTAACCCTCCTTTTGACTTCGCCGCAGTCGGGTAAAAAGTAAATTAAAAAACAACCCCATTTATGGTATAGTTTTAACCTTCCTATTTCGTAAGTGGTCGGTTAAAAAGAGATACAACCCTAGCCTCAGGTAAAGATGCCACTAGGGCGTTCAGCGCCCGGGAGCAGCCCCCTCTCAATAGTTGAGAGAGGAGCGGGCTACGTGGTGGCAAACTGGGAGAAGGTCACCCTTGTCGGGGTTTCTTGGTGGTAGTAGGGGCTGCTGTCAGGCGAGCCGCCCCGCGTCAGGTCCTCTTTATGGGGGACCTGAACGCCAAGTCCGTTGTGTGGGGTAACCCAAGGACGGACATCCGCGGGCAGACGGTTGAGTTATGTTGAGATATGTGTTTTGTAAATCTGTATCTCTGTCTGTGAGTTTTTATTCAATGTTTGTGTGTTGTTTGTAAGCAATAAACGTCTACTACTACTACTACTACTACTTATGGGCCGCTGCGTCGGGGCTCTCGTTGCTCAATCGGGGAGCCACACACACGTGCGTGGACCAACAGGGCGGCTCGATCGTGGACGTGTCGTTCGCGAGCCCCGCCCTCGCACGTAGTGTTAGGGACTGGAGGGTTGTAGCGGTGGTCCGAGAGACTCTCCACCCCCGTCACAGTTGAAGAACTACAGACCCATCACGCTCCTGAGTCATGTATACAAGCTGTTCTCGAGAGTTATCACGAATCGTCTCGCGCGCAGGTTTGACGACTTCCAGCCTCCCGAACAAGCCGGTTTCCGTAAAGGCTATAGTACCATAGACCACATCCATACGCTGCGGCAGGTTATACAGAAGACCGAGGAGTATAATCTGCCACTATGCTTGGCGTTTGTGGACTATGAGAAAGCCTTCGATTCTGTCGAGATCTGGGCCGTACTTAGATCACTCCAGAGGTGCCAAATAGACTATCGGTACATCCAAGTGTTGCAGTCATTGTACGAAAACGCCACCATGTCAGTCCGCCTTCAGGACCAAAACTCGAAACCAGTACGACTTCAGCGTGGTGTGAGACAGGGTGACGTTATATCGCCGAAACTGTTCACAGCCGCGTTGGAGGATGTATTTAAGCTTTTGGACTGGAGAGGACTCGGCATCAACATAAACGGCGAGTACATGACCCACCTTCGTTTTGCCGATGATATCGTAGTCATGGCTGAGACCGTGGAAGATCTAGGCACAATGCTCGAAGACCTCTGTAGAATTTCCCAACAAGTGGGTCTTAAAATGAACATGGACAAGACCAAAATCATGGTGAATTCCCATGTAGTACCCACTCCTGTGAAGGTTGGCGGCTCTACACTGGAAGTTGTTGACGAATATGTTTACCTGGGACAAATAGTCCAGCTCGGTAAGTCCAACTTCCAGAAAGAGGTAAATCGACGAATCCAACTCGGCTGGGCAGCGTTCGGGAAGCTACGCAGTATATTCTCGGCCAATCTACCGCAGTGTCTCAAGACGAAAGTCTTCAATTCGTGCGTGTTGCCAGTGATGACGTACGGAACTGAGACGTGGCCGTTTACAATGGGTCTCATCAGAAGGCTCAATGTCACTCAAAGGGCAATGGAGAGGGCTATGCTCGGGGTTTCTCTACGCGATCGCATCAGACCCCCTAGACAAGATGCCTTTCGATAATCGCAAACGCAATCGCTAAATGGATAATGTATGAGATTTGACAATTGCGCTCGAAAGCTAAACGAGGGCTTATGTCAAATCGCATACATTTTCCTTCTAGCGATTGCGTTAGCGATTATCGAAAGGCATCTTGTCTAGGGGGTCTGAAATGAAGAGATCCGTAGGAGAACTAGAGTCACCGACATAGCCCAAAGAATTGCAAACCTTAAGTGGCAGTGGGCAGGACACATAGCTCGCAGGAGTGACGGCCGTTGGGGCGGAAAGGTCCTTGAGTGGCGGCCACGTACCGGGAGACGCAGCGTTGGTAGGCCCCCCACAAGGTGGACCGACGATCTGGTGAAGGTCGCGGGAAGCCGCTGGATGCGAGAGGCGCAGGACCGATCGGTTTGGAGATCCCTGGGGGAGGCCTATGTCCAGCAGTGGGCGTCTCTTGGCTGAAATGATGATGATGATGATGTCCCCCTCAGCCCCCGAGCAACGCTCGAGCCCGACGATGGGCCCTGACTCGCCTCGACGAGGAGAAGGCCGAGGAGGCTGCCATCGTCCAGGGCTGGTTCTCCCGGCCCATGGACGACGAAGATGTGGACGAGGCCGCCGTCCGCTTACGCGATGGCCTTACGGAGGTATGCGAGGCTTCTATGCCCAGAGCGCACCCTCCGAGGGACCGCCAACAAGTCTATTGGTGGTCCCAGGAAATCGCGGACCTGCGAGCGGCATGTATTGCCAGGACAAGGACTTACACGCGCCACCGCAGGCGGCGCGTGCGGAACGCGGAAACGGAGGCCTCTCTGTACAATGAGTACAGAGAGGCGAAAAAGGCCCTGCAGCTGGCTATCGCCCGCGTCAAGGAGGAGGCGAGGGACGAGATGCTGCAGGGCTTGAACCGGGACCCGTGTGGGCGGCCCTATAAAGCTGCGCGCAACAAATTACGAACTCGCGCCGCCCCTCTCACGGAGTCCATGGACTCAGTCCTCTTACGGTCTGTGGTGCAGGCCCTGTTTCCTCCCACAGACCCGGAATTCTCCCCTCCACGCATGGTCGCACCATCTGTGGAGCTCCACTCAGTCGTGGGTACTTCTCCTCCTCCCATTACGGACGAGGAGTTTAACAACGCCATATCCCGACTGAGGCGAAAGAAGACGGCCGCGGGGCCTGATGGGGTCCCTGGAAGAGTGTTGGCGCTGTGTGCCAATCACTTCGGAGACAGGCTTCGGGAACTGTTCGATGCTTGCTTCCGCATCGGACGGTTCCCGAAGCCTTGGAAAAATGGCACACTGTGCCTATTACGGAAGGAAGGTCGTCCTCCAGATGACCCATCCGCTTTTCGCCCTATCGTGCTGTTGGACGAGGTAGGGAAGGTTTTTGAGAAAATCATTGCCTCCCGCCTCGTCCAACACCTGTCGGAGACTGGTCCCGACCTCTTGGACTCTCAGTTCGGGTTCCGAGCAGGTCGGTCGACCATTGACGCCCTCACCCGATTGCGGTGGATGGTGAGCGAGGTCACTGAGCGGGGAGAGAGGGTTTTGGCGGTGTCCTTGGACATAGCCAATGCCTTCAATAGTCTACCATTTTCGGTGATTATTGAGGGGCTGCGCTACCATGGGGCCCCCCAGTACCTCCTCCTTGTGATCCAGAGCTATCTGGAGAACAGGGAGGTTCTCTTCGCCGAACGTAGCGGGTTGGCCGGCCGCCACGGGATGTCCCGCGGAGTCCCACAGGGGTCCGTATTAGGGCCCCTCCTTTGGAATGTGGTATATAACTACATCCTCCGCGGTGCCCTCCCCCCACGAGTGCGTCTGATCTGCTATGCAGACGACACACTCGTTACCATCCGGGGGAGGGATCTCGACGACCTTTTGCGGCTGGCCTCGGTGGCTACCACCTTAGTTGTTCGGCGGATTGAGTCGCTGGGCCTCAGGGTGGCGCTGCATAAAACGGAGGCTCTGGTTTTCCACGGGCCTCGGCGAGGTGTCCCCGCGGGCGCAGAGATCGTGATCGCGGGTGAGAGGGTGCCGCTCAAGCGGCATATCAAATATCTTGGGCTCGTCATTGACGGGCGGTGGGGGTTTGAGGAGCATTTTCGCCGCGTCGAACCCCGCCTCCTCGGTGCCGCCGATACCCTTGGGCGTTTGCTCCCCAATGTGGGGGGCCCGAGCCCTACAGTCCGACGCCTGTACGCAGGCGTCATCAAAAGTATGGCCCTGTATGGGGTTCCCGTTTGGGCCGACGCCCTCAGCCCACGTGCTGTCGCGTGCCTGCACAGGGCACAGGGCGCCATGGCGCTGAGGGCAATCAGGGGATACCCCACGGTGTTCCACACGGCGGCCTGCCTAATAGCGGGCACCCTGCCTTGGAAATTGGCGTCCCACGTCCTTGCTGCGGCCTACCGCGTCCGCGTAGACGCTCGGGATGGCGACCGGCGCATGGCGCCTAGAGAGAGGGCCTCCGCCCTGGAGGAGGCCATAGTGGAGATGTTTCGCCTGTGGTTCGATGAGCTAACGGGTTCGGCCTCCGGATCGGACACTCTGTCCAGGACCGTCGAGGCCATGCACCCGTTCCTCTCGACATGGGCGAACAGGCACCACGGGTCGCTGTCGTACCATTTGGTGCAAATTCTCAGCGGCCATGGTTGCTTTGGCCGCTATTTGCACCATATTGGGCGCGAACCGACCCCTGGGTGCCACCACTGTGGCGCCCCTGAGGACACCGCGCAGCACACCTTGGCGGTGTGCCCCGCCTTCTCCTCGGAGCGCCGGGCGATGGTCGCCATAATTGGCGAAGATCTCTCCCTCCAGAACGTGGTCTGTGCCATGCTGGAGGGGGAGACTACGTGGGATGCGGTGAACTCATTCTGCGTGGACGTGATGACGCAGAAGGAGACGGCGGAGAGGGGCAGGGAGGAAGATCCCTCTGCTGACCCGTGCCGCCGCAGAAGGCTGGGACGGAGGAGGCGGAATTACCTATGTATTTTTTTTTTAAATTGTGTAGCAATGACTGTAGTAACAGCGTCCACGTCTTCCCAGGGATGTTTTATTTAGTATATATAAATTTTACGTACCTCTACCTAGTAAGTTCATCAGTACAATTAAAAGTTGGACCATAACCCGATAACCCGCGTCGACAATTGTCCCATATGACAGTATTACCAGCATGAAAAAATAGATGTGTGACCATTAGTTCATTACACAGCTACCATGACATTTAAAAAATTTCTACCAATTGTATTTTCTGATAAAAATGATATTTGTTAGTACGAGGCAGTCTTACTGTCTTAGGTAAAGTTAACAAGGAAAGGTAAAGATGCCGTGGTTGACGGAACCGCATTCGAAAATATTACGTATTTCCAAAGTTATAAGCTATAAAGTACGGTTAAGGTCACATGACTTTATATGAACAGTGTGTCCCCGGATAAGGTGTAAGGTGCACAAACGAAAATGGGTGAAACTAGACTACAACTTATCGATAAAAAAAGAGATTTTTTTGATGATTTGATGAATTGATTTTTTATTTTTTTAATCTCTTTTTAAGACCTTTTGTGTTTGTAAACTTGTAACATTGTAACCACTGCGTGGATTTTGTTCAAATAAAAACAATAATGATGCCAAAAGATTAACACTGTATGGTAAATAATAAAAAATACCTACATAAAAGCAGTCAATAGGGAGAAAAACATTTTTTTTTCACTAATTTTGAATATAAAAGTGTTAAATTTGGGGGATTACTCTCTGTCACACCATTTTGTCACACCACTGTGACACAGGAGAATTTTTTTCCTGACAGTCACACTACCTGGCGTAGGATGGTGTGACAGGCAGTAACTAATAGAATTATTAAGACTAAGGGTCTGTTTCACAATCAATAAGTAAGTTTTGATTAGCTTACTTGACAGATTCTTTGACATATTTTTCATATAACAACCGTCAAATCATCTGTCAAGTAAGCTATTCAATACCTACTTACTTTTCGATTGTGAAACAAGCCCTAAGGGCTTGTTTCACAAGTAAACAACAAACAAACAAAACAACAAACAACAAAACAAGCCCTAAGAGTCACACTATTTACTCGTATGATTAAACAAAAATAATAGTACAAACAAATCATTATATACTACTCAAACAAAACGGAAAATATTATTAAGTCTTAACGTAAGTATACTATTTAACGAGTTCGTTAAAATAAAGTGTTAATGAAATAGCGCAAACCCTCAGACACCCCAACTTATTTTTATTATAAAAGAATGTAAATAATTATTATTAATTTTTCGCCGATTATTTATGAAGATTTTTCCATATTTTTATCTGACTTGTAAGAAGGAGGAGGTTAACAATTCGATGCGTATGTTTATTATTTTGTGTGTAAGCTACGCGATTACGCCACCAATTCTGTATTCGATAGAGTATACTCCTGAGGTGGTCCCATTGTCACCAAAGTCAGGATCTTATGATAGGATCTTAGGAAAATCAAGGGAAACCCATAATTAAATTTTATAGGTATGTCCAACGTACTGTTTCATGTTTCTTCCCAGACTATTCAAGTATTTACGTCTGGTAGTCATGAACCGCGCTGATGATGGAAGGATCCTTAACTTTAAGGAGTTTTTCAAATACAACAGGCACGTATTGGCACTTTGTCTAATACTTCAACTATCGATACGATACGATGATCTCCTAGAAAGTCAAACTTTGGCACTGACTTCGATATAGAAATGTGATATTGTCTGTACCTATTTTGAGAGACGATAATAGCATTCCATGGATTCACTGTGCGGGTGCCGGGTCCATTATTTTTAACTTTTCAGTGTTTTTGAAGTCACTTTTTATTATTTTTGTTTTGTTGCATTCTTGCAAATTTGAAACTCTAGTCGTTTGCCTGCAAGTATGATATTGCCACTTCCCGAAAAAATCTTCATAAAAACTGTAGCTGTAGTTGTATAAAAGACGCATTTCATTATTAGTTATAAAACCGTCTTTATTCATTTCTAAATGTTTTCTCGAGGTTGTTAATTCTCACAGAAATGTAATGTGCTCCCGTAATACCATAAGATGTTTTGCAAGGTAAAGTTAAAACCTTATGATGATTTCTCTCGTAAAAGCATTTGCTTGAAATGATCGTGTATGGAAATCCGGAATATCTTGGAACCATCGAATTTGAGAAACTACCTTTGAGTAGGAGCGGCTGAGTTTCACCTTCTGTTGAGTTACTAAGCAGGATGCCCACCTAATGGTAAGTGGCTATACCTAGTGGTTCCTGAAAGACTTGCATATCTATTACCCCTGCAAGTAGGTACATGACGACTCTGGTACTGATTCTCCCTCTGGTAAGAAGAAAGGTTATTCAAAAGGACGACACGGTTCTTAGAAATAGTATCAGTAGGTACAGGACAAAAATAGGTAGTAACGCTAAGATTCGCCATCGTTGCGCATGTCTGCTCACGTTAACGAGATCGATCCACTCACTCTCTCATGTGATGTCACACAATTTTTATAGAATTTTTAACGGTCCACCTAAGTGAAGCTCGGTCCAGAGACGTAAACGTTTAAAGAAGGTGGACATTCCGGTTAGTGGACGCTTAGGGAAACCCATGTGATGAACTGACTGGAACTAACGGTAATAGGATCTAACGGGTCGAAAGGGGTTGAATAAGTTAACAATACTTGTCCTTGTCGTCAAAATAATGATAGTGTGACTGTGAGGAATAAAATTCTTCTTTGTCACACTGGTGTGACTGTCAGGACAAAAATTCTTCTGTGTCACACTGGTGTGACAGAGAGTAATCCCCCTTAAATTTTGAGTAAGTAGGTAAATGCTTATTTTTACCAAATAATGCCCCCATAACAATTTCTTTTTATTACTTACCTCTTATTAATCCAGCCCCCGTAGCACGTCCACCAAAACACGATATGATAAAGCGATTTATCGCGGTGAACTGTCAAAATAAGACGAAACCCTATTGTATTTTGACAGTTCACCGCGATAAACCGCTTTATCATATTGTGTTTTGGTGGACGTGCTAGCGGGGCTGATCTTATAACCTTTTTAACAAAAAAATCACAGGCTGCTAACGCGCCGTCCCCTGGCGCCCGCGCCGCTGCCTTTTTGTCAACCACTGAGGTAGCTTTTCTTACTCGTAAATTGGAATTTAGTTAAACACATTTAAGCATTTTTTAAACTTAAGCTAAGCTTTTTCAGTGTAAATGAAATTGATTAAAACAAGAAAAACAAACACAATAAGTATTCATTACAAAAAATAAAAACACGTTTTATTAAATTAATGCATTAAATGTTCAAAATGGCCACCACGCTGTTGCAAGCACATCATTGCACGTAAGAAAATCTGTTGCGTAGCCCTGCGGACCATGCTCGCTGTCGTTAGAGGAACATTTTCGAGAGCATAAATCTATGCGCACGGTCACCCAGGCCCAGGGGCACAGACCCCAGAGGCCCAATTCAGCTAATAAACTACAGCCGAATTGAAACTGAACCGTTGCGGTCGACCAATCGGAGCGCTTATATTGCCTTTCAACTGCTCGATGACGTGATAATGTGTCGTTCTGATTGGTCGATCGCAACGGTTTAGTTTCGATTCGGCTGTAGTTTATTAGCTGAATTGGGCCTCTGGGGCCAATTCTGACCATTTGAAAGTCTGACGTTTTGAAAATCTGACCAACTGGAAACCTATCCGCCTTTACCCGCCCGCCTTGCGTTTCCAAGCAACTGAGCTGAGCACTATCACAGAATAAATAATAGTACTAAGCACTATGTCGCTCACGCCGATTACGACATGTGGCTGACCCCCCAGCTGGGCCACAAAAAAAACTGTGAAAAATAGATTATTTGAGTATGTCTAGAGTTTGTCGGCAAGGTTCAGAGTTTATCGTTTGCGCGTTTGAGAGATATTTGTGTGGCTCAGCTAGGGTAACGTTACCCTAGCTGAGATATATTATGTAGATAGGCGGCAGTTTGTCGGACAAGTTTCAGAGTTTGTCGATCTACCGTTTCAGCCCCCCTAGACAAGACACATTTCGATAATCGCCAACGCAATCGCTAGAAGGAAAATGTATGCGATTTGACATAAGCCCTCGCTTAGCTTTCGAGCGCAATTGTCAAATCTCATACATTGTCCATTAAGCGATTGCGTTAGCGATTATCGAAAGACATCTTGTCTAGGGGGGCTAAGCTCACCTGCAGCAAAGTTGTTGCAACTGAGCGAGCTAGATCTCCAAAACAAAGCGACGCAGCGAAAATCTGTTATGTCTATGGGTCTATGACATTCAGAAAAGTTTACGGTTGATATAGCAACTAAGTTTGTTTATCTGTCATGTTTGTTATATATCGTGTTTTTATGTGTCTATACAATTAAATTAGTTTCTTGAATTTGTCTTACTATCTCCTACCAAATTCCACACGTACTCTGCGGGTGCTGTCCTTCAACAGTACGCAATTTCAAGAAAATCTGCTTGGTCGGATAGTAAAGCAGTAGTTGTCGGCAAATTTTTGGATTGGGGCGTCGACAAACTCTGAATCTTTGAACAAAGTATCGACAAACTACCACCTATCTATATCAGTAAACAGATTTTCGCTATGTCTTTTCGTTTTCAAGATCTGTGTGGCTCAGTTGGGGTAACGTTACCCATAGAGGGGGGCCAGGGTGGGCCGAGCCCACCCCAGGATGTTAGGCTACCGATTCAAAATTATGAAAGGCCCATTGAAAAATTAAAAACATTAATGCTGATAACAGTTTATTAAAACGATAAAAAGTGTACTATTACAAATCTACTACATTGTATAAATTAACATAAGTAATTATCCAGGTAAATTCATTATAAATTCTCTATGTCATTGAGTTCAAATATTATAAATAACAATATGCTTAATTTTTTCAACTATAAGTACTTAATTCGTAATACATTGATTAGCTTTCATATCAAACATGACCATTGATCATGCAAGATATGCATGAGCCATACGTGAGCGTATAACATGTATGAGCGACTACAGGTCAGACAAGATGTTATTATATTAAATAACATTGGTCTCTTAGGAATTATCTGCGTTGTTTGAAATCACAAAACAAAGAGGCTCATTCCACCTATTTACCTAATGACGTCTTAACAAAAATTGTATCCTCATCTGTTTCCTCATGATTTCTATACTTAAACTCTATCGAAATTAAGAGAGTGTCGTTAAAGACGTCTAGTGATCGTCTGTTGGTTAATAATTTGTATGCTATGCAACTTCTAAATTGTAATGACGCCCACTTAAGGGCATCAAGTCATGATGTCACGAACTAATTTTTTTTCTGACACCGTGAGGTGTCAAATATAAGCGTTTAACTTTTACATCTCAAAAAATATATATTGTAAGCAGGCAGGCGCGGATCCAGCCCTCAAGAAAGGTTGTGGTCACAGCCATCCAAAAATCGGCCAAGTGCGAGTAGGAGTATGACCTCGCTCATGATCGTATAGTATCATTCCTACAAAGACGCTCATGATCGTATAGTTTCCAAAACATATGACACTATCACCAAGATTCATTGTTTATTTTAAAGCATTGAATATAATATCATCAGCCTATTGATCTCAATAGACCATGAAAGTGTGACGTCACAAGTCTATTAGGGTTGTGGGCATGCCCATAGTGCCCACAACGGTGGATCCGCGCTTGTAAGCAGGCTATTGCTAGCAGGCTTACATGCTGCATGCATGCTTGGAATCTGGGAGTAGATAAAAGTAAAAATGTAAAAAAACCTTTTTAAAAACAAGCTTTTATTTAAATGCGCTAAAAAGAATTAATAAACTTTTACACTAACGGCCTTACAAATAAAAACTTATACCGAGGATAATCCTCGGAATAATTTATTCTGTGTTTTGTCTTGTTTTAGCACATGTCAGATGTAATATGTCAAAATAAGACAAAACACGGAATAACTATCCCGAGGTTATTCCTAGGAATAAGTTTTTTATTTGTAAGGCCGTTAAACTTTTACTTATAACGTCATTTCACATTTGACACAATTTATATGACATAAAAGCTTGTCGCGAGATTTACTTGTGTGTAGTAACTTAAAAGTACTTAAAAGAGAACTTTAAGTACCTACTCGTATTTACTTTGAAAATTGTAATGTATAAAATTATTCACATCAAATTATTTAATTTTCTTTTTATCTACAAAAGTAAATCTCGCGACAAGCTTTTATGTCATATAAATTGTGTCAAATATGAAATGACGTTCTAAGTAAAAGTTTTAGTGTAAAAGTTTATTAATTCTTTTTAGCGCATTTAAATAAAAGCTTGTTTTTAAAAAGTTTTTTTTACATTTACGTTATTTTTTACTTTTTAGTTATCACTGGACACGTTTCTCAGTCTGTTCATCCGATTTAACGCATCATTGTTGCAAGGTCGTTTGCCGGAACGTCTATACAGAATTTCAGCTCAATCGGTTTAAGATATCTACTTCAAAATTGATTTTTAGCTTTAGAAGTACGACATATTGGATTAATAGTGACATCACTTAATTTTTCAAGTTATTCTTAGCAAGACCTTTTATTCCCCCTATTGTAGGAGTGCATTAAAAATAATTGGTCCGCCATCTTGGGTATGCAGCCATCTTGGATTTAGAATGACGTCACACAGTTAACCGTGCATTTTCATCCAAACTGTGTGTATACAAAATTTCAGCTCAACTTTAAAGATATCTACTTCAAAATTGATTTTAAAGCTTTAGAAGTCCGCCATATTGGATAAATAGTGACGTCACATTAGTTTTCGAGTTACTCTTAGCAAGACCTTTTATTTGATACCCATATTGTAGGGGTGCATTAAAAATAATTGATCCGCCATCTTGGGTATGCCGCCATCTTGGATTTAAAATGACGTCACACAGTCAACCATGCATTGTCATCCAAACTGAACGTGTATACAAAATTTCAGCTCAATCGGTTAAAGATATCTGCTTCAAAATTGAGTTGCAAGATTCCACCCGAACATACATACATTCCAAGTTAAATAAAAGCTTGTAAAAATAAAAGGCGTCAGTTAAGAAATGATTTTAAGGAACTAAAGAAAATGAACGGAGGGTCGAAGTTTGTATGGAACTTCATCATTTAAAATTGATTGAGACTATTGATTGATTAGTTAAAGACGATGTGTTTAACTAATCGCAAGTTTAAGCGCAATATCCCTTTCGGGGACTGAAAATAAGGATGATAGATTTTAAAGAAAAATGTATAGATTAAAAAATAAGTTATTTTGTAACTAGGTAAGTAAGTAGGTATATGAATTAGTAATAATTAAGCTAGGGTTATTTCCAAAAAGATATAAAGTACTTACCTACGTAAGCCATTGATAATATTTAAAAATGATCTGTTTCAACTTATGCGAGTAACAGTTATATTAAAGCAGTACTGCAAATAATTTATTATATTACAATTATACAATAATTTATAATTATCTATACACGGTTATTTTTTTATCACCCTGGAAAATTTAAGGGATGCTTCACGACATGGTATTAGAATGATTTAAATATAAATAAAAAAAATAACTCACTTACTTAATTTTATATTAATGTTTAAAAAAATACAAAAAATGCTGCACTGGTTGAGTAGCATTTTTAGATTTTTTTATATATTTTTTTTTTTTTTTTTATAATAATGGATGTGTCCTGAAGCGTCCCTAAAATTCTCCAGGGTGATAAAAAATAACGGTGTATATATAGAAGAAAGTCGTGTTAGTTACTCTATTTATAACTCAAGAACGGCTGAACAGATTTGGCTGAAAATTGGTGCGGAGGTGGCTTAGAACCAGGAGACGGACATAGGATAGCTTTTATCACAGAAATCACCCCTTAAGGGGGAGAAAAGGGGGGTGGAAGTTTATATAGGAAATCAAAAATCAATAACCGCTGAAGTGATTTAGATGAAATTTGTTATGGAGATAGTTTGAGTTGTGGGGAAGGATAAAGTGTGTAAAAACTCAGACGAAGTCCCGCGCAAAAGCTTGTATTATATAAAATAAAAAGAGGAAGTTGTCTCGACTACTGAAAAATCACGCTCTAAACTGTATGAAACAAAACTTTTACGTATAACTACGCAATATCCGTTTTTATAAAAAACCGCGCCTTAAAACTTTCTCATTCTTTGTTGCATTCGTTTTCATTACTTATTATATTTTTTATAGTTTAGTAGGTATAGGTACCTATATTTCACATTGTGATACTGACTGTACTTCGTACCTCTTACTTAGATACAAAGTATATGTACATATAGGTACAGTAGTTACCAATTTGGCCATATACTTCTTGTCAATTGTAACCTTCGATATTAAGTATTTTACATAGAAAAAAAATCTAATAAGTACTTAAGTAATCTCAAGTTCAAGTAGTTTAGTTAGACCGTTACAAATTTTTGCGCATACATTTTTTTATAGGGAATCCGGGATCCGTAAGCACGTGTTTTGGCTTTATTTGTGCGTCCAGCGTCCACAGGTTTTTTAGATTGTATGTACATACAAACCTTGTTGACAGCTGGTGGATAATTACTGGCGGACTTCTCAAAGTCAAAATAACATACGAAGTTATGTCCACTAATAACCGGTTTCAAAGTGGAGTGTGCTGTGATAGAGCGTGCGTTAAGATGATTTATAATACGGTATTATTTCTTTGATTTATCTACCTTAGTCTAAAAGCGCTATTTACTTAGTTTCCGTGTTTAAAAAGGCATGAAGAATAGGATATATTTTCGTTGTACAAAATATTTTTTCTTTCGAGAATAGATTCAAACAAAGGTAATGCTTAGGTCCTAATGTATACAAAAAAACGCGAACAACTTCTAATAGCCTACATCGTTGAACGGGTTATAGTTACTGCATTATTGTCCTGCATTATAGCCCAAAGCTAACTGGTACCTAGGTCATTGTAAAACTGTGGTTTTGTGACCAAAACAACGTTCGAACTAAAACCTCGGTTTTGTTTTTTGCTAGATTAGTCTCGCTCTCGCCCATTGCTCACCTTTATTCCCGCTCCGTGGAAGTACCTTTCCGTGGCGGAACTAGTGAAGTGAGACTTGTTTTTCCAATAGTTCCGCGGGACAAATCATCAATTAAATGCAAATATTTTGTATTCCTAGTTATTCCGTGATGAATTTAATACCAAGAGTTTTAGACCGACTAAAGTATATTATAACTAAGATATTAACAGTTCTTTAGCAATTTACTTGATGCAGCTTAATGCAATGCTCTATTCAATGGTCTGTGGTAGATACAGATGAAACTATTCAAATCTACGTGGTCTAAGTACCAAGGCTTTATCATTAATAAATTGCACACTGAAAGGGGAAAAGGAAAAGTGAGTAAAAGGGAAAATAAGGATAGCAATCTGAAGGGAGGGAAAAATGAACCAGTGAACTGTGGGTGGTGTTGGGACATAGAACCGCGACAATTTTTGTGTATGAAAAATTGCAGTGATACTTATTAATAATTATTGGTAATATGACGACTGCCTCCTAGTAAGCATCTTAAAGAAATATGTATTATTTACATATCAATTAGTTATAATATTCTATAGAGTAAATAAACATTTTATCCAGGGGCGGATCGTGAATTTGTGGGGCACTGGGCTAATCCAACTCAGGGGCCTATTCATTATTCAAGTAATTGTCATTTTGTCAAGAAACTATTTTTTATAGTGATGTAGATGTACAGTATAGGAAAACAATGAAAAATTAAAAAATATATTTATTAAGTAAGAGTTTATGTACATTAATCACCTTTTAGACAAGCGACAGAGGAATTCCCGGATTCATTTGATAGTTGCTCACATGGGTTGATCAATCTGGATTGTCAAACTTATAGTTTTTTTTTAATTTTAAATATGTTTCTTTACTTAAAAATAAATAGGTATCATCTATTGTTTTTAAATGGGGGCTTTGTATCCACGGGGCCCTGGGCTGAAGTCCAAAAAGCCCTTAGGTAGATCCGCCCCTGATTTTATCCCTTTTTTGAAAGAAACATAAAACAACATGATAGAAATACACAATATTATAATAATACTAGCTCTTCCCGTGAACCACTTTTCACCATAATAATTGTCAGAAAAAAGTTTTGGAGAGGGCTACCCTACCCTTATCAGTTATCACCTACGGGTATAAAAAATAGCCTATGACCTATTCCCAGACCTACCAAATATACACAAAAAAAAATCATATTAAACACTGTGATACGAGATTTTTATATATTAGATGTATGAGTAGACAGACATTGTAAAGTTTTGATTTTTGTAATTTTAAGTGGTACAAAAAAGCTGCACAGAATCTGTTTCAGCAAAAGGGTTATTATGAAATAACCCTGTTAGTGACAGAATTAAAATAATAAAAACCATTATTTCTATCATCCATTCCATCCATCCATCAGTGACAAGTGAATGAATTCAAATCAAAATGTTTCAAAATAGTATCTACGAAAATTGACATTGAAAGTACCTTTTACGTTTTTATCTCAATTACAACAGGATGCCCATACTTGTTATAATTGAGATAAAAACTGTAATAATATAACGAAAAAATGCAAAATAGGTCAACAGCTTTAATCAGGAACTAGATATCTAACAAACTATAGTTAGTGAGTATGTATTTTATACATAGATCAAATGAAATTTAATCAATACATTAATTATCAAAAATAACAAAAAAAAATTATACAAAAATTTATCACAGTTTTTCTACTATTCCATAAAAACTGTAAACATAGTTTTATTGACATTTTTGTCAAATTACATAAGGCACTAACTAGCACAACCGATTCAATGAGTAAGTATCCAAAAGGAATGTCTAGCCAATCACAATTTGGAAGTTAATGTTTATTATAAAACCAATAATATTTCAACACTATAATGATTTATAAACCAGTTAATTCCCCTGATTAATGACTTATAAACCAATATACACATAGAATAAATTACAGTGGAAGTGCAATACCTCAATGAATGTATGGAGAATTCTGTCATCAAATTTATAAAAACCAAGTACAATTATTCAATTATTAACAAAGTTGTATTGAATTAATACAATGAGATAGCATTTAATTCAGTAGAGAAAATATAAGTTTGTGGAAGTACACATACTTGTTGTGTACATAGCACACTACAGCATGCCCACATGCTACTTCCACTGTTTTTGTTTAATTTGTTCCATGATGATAATACACACACAGTATGCACAGCTCAATATATAATAATCGTGACAAGTGTCGAAGGACTTAACAAACCATGTTTGTTACTATACCCTACAAAATTCTTAGAAAGAGTATTGTAATACATGTCTTGGACATTCAGTAATAAATATACAGTACAATTATACTTAATTATTAATTATTTATACAAATATAAGCATGACCTTTAAATAACCTTACCCTATAAATATTACCTCAAAAATAAATAATATGATAAACATGGAATGATTTACCATAGAATGTGTGAGTGTAACTTTGTAAGTCAAAGTAAGTACAATTATTTGAAGTGTTCACATCGAAGCATAAAATTACCACCACCTAAAAATTACTAGTTAAAATCTTTTAATGCATTATTGGTTTGTTCCATTTGTATGAGCCAGAATATTTAAAGTCATACCCTGCCAACTTTTCATCAGCTTCAAAAGGTCCACGAGAACCATACATATAGGGAATAGGCTTCACATGTTGCTCTTCAAGTTCCTTCAATATAGGTGTAAAAATACGCCAAGCTTCATTCAATTCGTCATTTCGCACAAAATGCATTTGAGTGCCCATAAACACATCCAAAATTAATCTTTCGTAAGCATCAGGCACATCTGCTTCCCTGTAACGCATGCTGTAAGTTAAATCTAGCTCTGTTTCCACAAGATCAAAATTCATACCTGGTGATTTACTCATCATTTTTAAATAAAGTGCTTCTCCTGGTTGCACTCTGATAACTAATTCATTTCTTTTAGCATGACCATTAAATATGTCACCTGGTACATCCTTGTATTGCACCCTCACTTCAGCTTTTCTCTCATTAAGAGCCTTTCCACAACGCAAAATAAATGGTACACCCTGCCACCTGGCATTATTAATCCACAAGGCTGCTAGTGCATAGGTTGGTGTGACAGAATCATTTGGCACAGTAGAATCATTAAGATAACCAAGTTTCTCATCTCCCTGGCCCTCAGGATTTCCAATATATTGGCCTATCAAAATGTCTTTACGTTCGATTGGACGAATGTGTCTAAGTACCTTTACTTTCTCATCGCGTATATCATTGGGGTTCAATGACACAGGCTTTTCCATGGCAACAAGAGATAGAATTTGGAGCAAATGATTTTGCATAACATCTCTTATAATGCCAAAGTCATCAAAGTAACCGCCTCTACCTTCTGTACCAAAAGGCTCCTTAAATGAAATCAGAACTGATGCAATATTTTCTCTATTCCATGAAGGACAAAATATTTTGTTAGCGAATCTTATAGTCATTAAATTTTGCACCATCTCTTTGCCAAGGTAGTGGTCAATTCTATATATTTGTTCTTCTTTAAATAGTGAAGCAAGATGATTACTCAACTTAGTTGATGATATATCATCCCTTCCAAAAGGTTTTTCAATAATAACTCTAGTGAAACCTTTAATTGAGACACAAGCATTTCGAATATTTACAGTCACATCTTCAAATACTGTTGGAGGTACAGCAAGATAAAAAATTCTATTGGCAACAGGACCTTTTTCAAATTTAGTGATTTGTTGATTGAGCATCTCAAAATCAATACGCTTATTATATGCTCCAGAAACATATTCATTTGCTTGCCAAAATTTTGTAAACTTTTCCTCTTCGCCTTGGCGTACTTTCATGTACTTCATAGTTTTCTCTTTTACATCTTTCACAGATAGATTGGTGCGAGAGTAACCAATAAATTTAGTTTTTTCGGGCAGTAAGTTATCACGATAAAGATACCAAATCGTCGGGTAAATCTTCTTTTTAGCCAAATCGCCGGAGGCTCCCAGCAGTATGAAGGTGTGAGGATATTGGAACTCTGTTCTATTTTCCATTCTTCTTTTCTTTGCTTAATTATGGAATGTATATCGATAAATAACTTATAGCTTAATTTTATTTTCTACTTTTTTAATTATAAATCGACCAAAAACGCACTGATTTACGATAACTAGTCCGCTTGTCTACTAACCTCCGCCGGGCCTCCGAGTCTCCACTAATGGAAATTATATGTTCCGTGATCCGGGTACACACTAGTAATGTAAATTCAAAAGTTTTTGCTTATAAGTCATAGCCTTTTTATACGATGTTCAGCTTGTTCTATTTGGTTAAATTAATTATTATATTAAATTCAATTGGTGGATAAGGTTTGCTAAATCTATTTTCCACCAATCATAAACCAGTATGATTGTGTAAATTGTGTTGTAACAATTTTCTTACAAAGAAATAGAAAAATATCAGCTGCAATATGACAAGGGTGACATTTATTTGACATTGAGATTTGGCTGTTTTTACAGATAAATAATCTATCGGAACAGATTTTAAATTGTTCAAGTATTCGAGTGCGGTTCATAATTTGATATCAGCGCTCGTGTGCGCTATTTGCACGCAAACAATCGGTCCAAAATTGCTCATGTGCGCATTTCGTATGCGGTATGCCGTAATTGACGACGTCACCGATTGATGCTGACAGTGCTAACAGAAAAGAGGTAGTGCACTGTCTCCAGAACTGTCAATGTCAAAGTCAACATCAGTTTTATTTTTATTTTAGTTTGTTCGAATTTATATTTTCATAAGATAATTTACAATTAATAGAGAAGTGCTCTGTAAAGATACTGGAGGCACAATACGTCTCCCTCCAATTTTTCTTTTCAAATTACATTAACTGTCAACTTGACAGACTCACAGATCGAAACATGACAGACTCGGTTCAAAATTGATCTGAGTGCTTACGTCCGTGAGCAGTGCTAACGATTTGAACGGATCGTTTGCATGCATGCAAACGTTTGCACTGATATCTGATTATGAACCGCACCCTTCAATTTTTTGCATGGAATTATTACTCAAACAGGAATAAGCTCTTCAAAATATTGTTGTTCAAATTTGGACTTTATTTCTATGTAAATAAAGACTAAAGACTTGAAAGTGCAAAAGTGTGCCGAGAGAGATAACACTAACTGTACCATAGATATAGAATGAAATAGATGGGCTATAAAAGCCGTCAAACATGAGGAAAAGAAATAAACTTATACACATTGCCAAAGGAAAGAAGAAGATGGCATCATTTTTTTTTGTCCTTGTTACCGTATATAGGTGAAACTGGTAGTGGGGATTGTTTATCACCAGCGTCTGGTGCTAAACAAATACGTGGAAGAAATTTGTTGTGTGAATTATAGCTTACTGTGTAATTATTTAACACTTTAATTAGTGTAATTGTGAACTATTTGAACATTTAAATCATGGTGCACTGCTCCGTTTTAGGTTGTAATAGTGATAGTGCTAGAAAACAGGAAAATATAACCTTTTACAGGTAAGACCTAAATTGTGTCAATAAAAAGCTCCAAAACTATTTTTTTAATTATAAATACAAGTTATATTGCAATATTTTATCATTCTACTATGGTTCTCAATCATATTATGGGATTAAACATGAAATTTCAAACTAAGTAGTAAGGTTACTGTTAACCTAACAAGCTAGGAATGTCGCCATACAATATGGCCACGTATACAGCCAACGCGTATAACATTTTGCCGGGTTATAATGATACCAGTTACGCTATGACTATTTTTCCTTGATTCGTAGGTAATTTGTTACGTGAAAGGGAACTCACATATTAGTTTCTGTGTTACATTAATATTGACATATTTAAGAATAAAATTTTGAGCATTTTAGATAACAAAGTTTATTCTTTTGAAGTGAGACTTTCCATTTGCTTGTTTGTCTGTATTTAACAGATTTCCTTCGGAGATAACTACTCGAAAACATTTGGGTTAAAGCTACTGGTCGATTGAATTGGCAGCCAACCAAGCATACCCGAATGTGTTCTAAGCATTTTGAACAACAGTGGATGTTGTAAAACCTTATTTCTTAGTTTATGATTTTTATACGTTGTTTATGACAGATTGTATTTTTGATATTTCCATTTTGAATATAGAAGTTTACCAAAATCATATCTTGTATAATTTATTAATCCAATATTTTTAAATATATTTTAATCTCCTAAAGAGCGGTATTGACAAAAATATAACATAATAAATCTCAAAGAGTTTATTTTAAATTGTGGCGACCGTGACAGGACGATGTCTTCCGCTGAAATTATTAAAAAGGAGAGATCTGTAGCGAGACGGATATTCACCAGGCATGCCAATGATTTGGCCACTAAGCTTAACGAAAGGAATATCCAGGTAACCAGTGAGTTAACCGCCCTATTTAATCGCCAAAGGCAACAATTTTCTTCCCTCGAAGTATTAGATGCCAAATTCAAAGAATTGGTTATCGATACAATTTCAGAAGAAAGCTTAGAAAAGGAGATAGAGGATTCGCTCTCGTACCAAACAAACTGGTTCCAAATTGAAGCGAAATATGCAGAAGTTGTCGCAAGAAGCGACAAACCAAAGGCAACAACTTCGCAATGTAGTAGCTTCACGTTACCCAAACTGCAGTTGCAATCCTTTGATGGTGAGCTTCGCAACTGGTTAGTTTTCTGGGGCCAATTTAGAAAGGTGGACGAAGATAGTCAGCTAGATGACATAGACAAATATCAATATCTCGTTCACAGCATGCAAAGCAATACAGAAGTTAAAACACTTGTTGAGAGTTTTCCACCTTCTGCCTACAAAGAGTGCATAGAGCAGTTGAAGGCAAGATATGCACGAGAAGACTTGCTGATCCAAGTGTACGTGCGTGAACTTTTAAACTTAGTATTGTTCAAAGCGTCATATCAGAACGTAACACAGTTGTATGACAAATTAACCGCACAGTTAAGAGCCCTCGAGACACTCGGAGTCACTAAGGACAAGTACGCAGCATTCCTTTTACCCATGGTGGAGTCATCTCTGCCAGAAGATACCATGAAGGCATGGGAGCGCTGCAAAGAAGTCAGCAAAGATGTTTCGGAGGAGATGGCAAAATTACTTCTGTTTCTGAAGAAAGAAGTGGAGAGTGAACAGCGCATGGAGATGGCAAGGAGAACGTTTGGTTCAGGTAACACTCCTTTTAACGTTCAGTCCTTTTCCAAAATACAGACTGCTGAATGCCTGTTCACTAATAACAAGAAAAAGGAACAAGGGGTAGCAACTTGCGTGTGGTGTGACAAAGAAAGTCATGCGAGTCTTGAGTGTTACAAAATCTACAAGATGGATATTGAACAAAGAAGACAGCATTTAAAAAATAAAAAAGCATGCACTATTTGTTTAAGGAAAGGGCACCACTCAAAAATATGTCGGTCGAGCGTGAAATGCTTATTATGCCACAGACGACACTCTACGATATTATGCGAAAGGCAAAAAAGTGATATACCCACCGACACTGTACAAGAGAAACCATCCACTTCATCCTCTCTGTCCTCGATGAATACCAGAAACGAAACCTTGTTGCAGACTTTAATGGTAAAGATTGAACACAATAACAAGGAGATTTCCGTCCGCGCTCTACTAGATTCGGGGTCACAAAGAACTTACATCAAACAAGAAATTATTAACACTTTGAAAATTCCATCAACGGGAATAGAACTTTTGACTCACGGACTTTTTGGTGGCGTTACTACTAACTCTCAGGAATATAGCACGTATGACATTAATGTCAAAAATGTAAACAATACTTTTTCTTGTGTCATGCAGGCTATCTGTCAACCGCGTATTTGCGGTAATATTCCAATTGTAAATAAATATGATCAAAATTTGTGTAAAATATTACACAAACATGATAAAATAGATTCCATCCTCGTGTTGTGAGTGTATAACTCCATTTTTATGTGTATAACAACGTTTTAAGATAGGGTTACGCCAGGTTTTTCAAGTTTGTTATTTTTTCTGTTTCGCCTGGAGGATGTTGTAAAACCTTATTTCTTAGTTTATGATTTTTATACGTTGTTTATGACAGATTGTATTTTTGATATTTCCATTTTGAATATAGAAGTTTACCAAAATCATATCTTGTATAATTTATTAATCGAATATTTTTAAATATATTTTAATCACCTAAAGAGCGGTATTGACAAAAATATAACATAATAAATCTCAAAGAGTTTATTTTAAAGTGGATTCAGAAAAACAAAAAAGGCACTTTTCTTAGGAGTGGTGCTATTCCTAAACTTTTTTACAGATCAGTAACTTATACATATTATATCTACAAGGTATCAAGCCAAAACCTAAATTTATTTTTCACAAACCCAACTATTTTTATGGGGGATTTCGAAATTTATTTTACAGTTTTGGATTAACATGGGTAGGGTAGGTACCAAATCCTTTTCTACTATTTTGATATGGCCAAACATTTATTAATGGTTTGATTTTGGTCATTTTCTATTAATATAACAAGTCTGACCATTAGTACAGATACAGTTTAAAAATTTATTAATGAATATTTTTAATGTTGTAAAATTAGAACCTGCTTTTATTTTTAACCTGTATACATATTGTTTCAGAACGCATCGGTGTTGGATTTCGGTTCAAATTTGAATACGCCCCGAAAGAGAAAAATGCGGCTTCAAATGCTGGGTTTGAAACAATCAGCGAGGTCATCAAATAAAAAACTACGGCCAGTGCGTCAATCGCTTAGACGATTGGGAAAAAAAGTAGTCACACTTGAAAATGTGTAAAGTGATTTGAAGTGTAAGTTAATGATGAAAAATTAGTAGTTGGACATTTTAGATACTGTAGGAGGAACCAATAGAGATTTTCTGAAAAGATTTTTAGGAGTTGACAAAAGAAAGTATTCTGAACCTTTAAGGAAATTCGCGCTGTGCTTACACTTTTTAAGTTCAAAGGCATATAAGTTTGTACGTAAGCAATTTAATACGTGTTTACCACACCCAAAAACAGCTGGTGAGTGGCGAGGAGTAGACAGCCTTTAGAAAATGTTTGTGATTTATTAGCAATTTTGTGCCATAGCTAGTAATCTGGCTTAATCCAAATGAAATAAGTCATATCTCTACTTTGTCTGAATATTTAACAAGAACACATAGGATGTAGATATAGCTCTATGCACCAAACAAGTGTTTCTAATTAATTATATAGGTACTTGACAGAACATAATGTTCCTCAGAGATCTACAAATTGGTCTTGTCCTGCGCTATTTCCAAGTTGCCGCCAGCGGGGGCGAGGTTGGGGTGGCAACACGGGCAACTAAGAATAACCAGCTATCTACATCGGCATCTTGCGTTCTTTGCCAGATCTTTTTCCACATTGTGAGCAAGCTTACCAACTTTGGGCTTTTAGCACCATATTGAGTGCGGTATCAGTAGTTCAATTCTTGAACTTACCCAGCCCAAGTGAATTTTTACCTGTATTGTAGTGAATTTTATCTCTGTAAGCCGAAGTCCTTTATTCGATGACAATAACGGTGCTATTGAAATATAATTTTAGAAAATGTTTATTTAAAATTTAATATTATACATTTTCTAAATCTTCACAAATATTTAGTAAATGTGTAAATATTGGATTTTAAATAAACTGCAGAGATAAAGAAAAAACAATGATTATTGCCCGCTGTATTCTTAATCGAGCGACGATCTTCGCAAGGTACCTAGCTGGCAAAAGCTGGAAGCGAGTGGTCGCGCATCGTGCTCAGTGGCGAGCACTTGGAGAGGCCTATGTCCAGCAGTGGACGCGTGTGGATGATGATGATGATTCCTAATATTTTTTCTTATATTTGTAAAGATGTTTACATAATAGCTTAAATAAATAATAGTAAAATGTTTTAAAACGAAATATACTCGAGTAAATCTGAAAAGTGTAGTTTTATTTAAAAGTGTAAATAACTTTAGACTGCGGCGAAGGTTGAATGAAGAATTCAATAAAAAAAATCGCAACTTCCTCCCACTTTTATTTTTTGAGACATATTATTGAGCGAGGGGCGCTCATTAAAATGTCTCAAAAAAAATACGTAGATCAATCAACCCTACTTTATGTTTATAGTGGTAAAAGCCACTATAAACATAAAGTAGGGTAAAACTTAAAGCAACACTGGAATACCCATCTACTTTAGGCAGGTATGACGTCATCTATGTCTGTCCCTTACGGGTATACGGTCACGTCCTATCTATTCATTCTTTATCTAAGAACTGTACCTTTTACCCCTTTCCCACAGTGTTGCTACTGTTGTATATTTTATAATTTAGTAGTTATGAAACAACTATTGGTAGATGAAGATTTATTATTATTGTTTATTTTAATTACTTTTAACGCCCAAAATACCTAAATTGTTTTCTTTTTGTAATAATTATAACATGAAATAAATTAAATTATCGTGTTAGCCTACTATTAATAATTATAACACTATGATTTTACGTCCAGGAAATATTCTAGTGGTAGTATTCAAAAATGTTATATTGCAACAACGATTCTATGTCAATGTCAGTAATTTTTGTTGTCATTGTAGTAGGGTGACCACACGGTATGTATTTTAATAAAAGTAATTTACATTAGTTATTTATTGCTTAGCTTAAACGATGCGATGTTAAGTTATTTGAAAAAAGAATTGGCATTAACATTCTGTTCAAGATATTGGCGAAACCACAAAAGTTTTCAATATTGTTAAAACAATTCGACTCACACTGATGTGTTTTTAATTCTTTTCTTCTTAAAATATTACTCATTCTTTTACTAGGTATGTATTTAAATATCACAGAAAGATTTTAGTGTTAACTCATTTTTGACAAGTTGACATATTTGATTATCTGTTATGTGGCGGTGGGTTCAACATAATATACCGATTGGAAAGACCCATCTATTGAAAGACAATCATTGACATTCATTATTATTTAAATAATTATAATATTAATAAAACCAATCTTGTATTGAAAAGCAGATATAAAATTCTTTTGCGCAACCCATTTTGAAATAATAGAATAGAATATAATATTTTTTTGTTGTACAACACCAACCAGCTTAAAGTCAACGTATAAATAATACACTTAACACTAATTGTACAAAAGGCGACCTTGTCGCTAAAAGCGATCTCTTCCTTAACAATCGTGATTATGAAGCATATTATGATTTTCAAAAGCATCTTTCAGGTTGAATGTTATTGTTTTTAAGAAAAAATCCCTATTTTGTAGAATTTGTGGTCACAAATTTACGAAAGAGACAAACGGTACAGTTATTTATCTCTCGCTCGGCACACTTTTTTAAGCAAGAGCTCATTCCTGTTTGAGTAATAATTCCATGATTTTTTGCTATCAATCACAGACTTCATAGAGATACTACGTCTATCAATATTAACTTTCGGCTCCACCTGCGCCTATCGTCCCGAATCAATTCGTGCTAAAGCTTCGTACGTTTTGTATGAATTCTGTGATCACATTATAGCCGATCCACACGACAACAACTTATGCTGTGCAAACTGTTGCACAAACAACAGTCTGCAAGAGTCTCATCGTCTTCACAGCACAAACAATTCAGTTGATCGTTGGCAGCAGTTGGTAGCAGAGGTGTAGTGTCTTAAACCAGCTGTGGGGAAAGTAAAGCGAATGGAAGGTGTGGCTACATGTGTACTCCATAACTTTTAACGAGGGAGGGAAGTCGCATCAGTATACTTCTAATGGTGCCATGAATATTGAAAGTAACAGTAATACAATTACATTAGGATATAGCACACATGACACAGACTTATAGGGGCTACAAGTGTACAAACGCTGGACACCAATCAAATATTGTGAAGCGTGTTCGTGATACCTTCGTTGAATATTTTAAAATGAGGGTAGTGTATCCTGGCAATGACACAGTTGCCACTTAAATTAACAAGTATTCGTATAGTATTTAGAATATACCGAATCTTTTGTTAACTTGCTTTTAAAAGTTAACAAAAGTTATATTTCTACTAAAACGGTGTATTTTTTTATAACGAGGACCTGGCAATTTCTTGGTCCCTTAAAAAGTCTATGTAATGGAAGTACCACAAACTGGAAGATGGTACCTAATCAATACCCATACCCGAATATTCATTCCTATTTTTTTATTCTCGCCTGTAAAATCTTAATAACACTCAAACAAGTTTGAACGTGCGTCTACACGCTGCAATAGTAAGCATAAACACCGCCGATTTTTTGTTACAAAATACAAATAAGCACAAACTTTCGCGCCAACTGCAAACTTGACGTCTACACGTTCCGTTTTACACAAAATTTGTTTGTGCAAACACGCTGCGCAAGCATAAGTTGGACCGGGGGGACTACCGCCTAACTCATAGCGATCACTCGCTATCGCCTTCGTGACATTCGAACAATAGCTCAAATGTCACTTGTGACGTTAAAACTATTGTTCTAATGTCACGACAGCGATAGCGAGTGATCGCTATGAGTTAGGCGGTACGGCCGCGGCTATAAGCGGCTTCGTCATTTTGCACAAACTATCGTCCAGTAATCCAAGATGGAATTTTTTACTTTTACATGTGTGCTAACAATAACATAAAGTATTTATTTATTAAGTCTAATAAGAAACCTTATTTTGGATCCCATGTGATGAACTAAACTTCATAATGATGTACCTATAAATTATAAAACCATTACGTCGCAGACGTCTTAACAAAACGAAAGCAACCGCCGAAATGAACAACGCTATTGTGGCCACGCAGCGCGAATAGTAAGCGCGCTAAAACCCTTTGATGTACCGCCACACGGCTGATAACGCAAACAAAGCCCGAATATTCTTGATGATAGCCGAATATGACTGGTAACATCTACGTGTATCGCGTCATAGCACGAAGCTTCGGGATGATAGGCGCAGGTGGGGCCAAAGCGTTAGAGTAGTGACTCTTAAGAACCACGTGCTAAAATCAAAGCGTGCTAACCACTAACGACAGCGATAGCGAGTGATCGCTATGAGTGAGGCGGTACGGCCGCAGGTCCCAATAGAAGTAGATTGCTATTCGGACCCGATCCGATAGAAGCGTAATCAAAAATAAGTTATGGGATAAAACTGGGCCAACATTGTCTAAAAAATATCTATCACTAACTCATAGCGATCACTGGCTATCGTTTTCGTAATTAAAATTGTTAGAATAAATAAACATATAAATTGTAAAACAAATGTGTTAATATTGGTGATTCATACGTATAACAAATTGAATATTTTTATATCATACCCAAAAGTTTTTTTTTGTTATAGTGTATTTTTATTTGACTAAATGAAAATTAAAAGTAATAAAATAATTCCCTCAAATATAGCTATCACTTTACGTAGGTAGGGCCGCGGGTCCGTCAATCGGGGAATGGCTAACGCCGATCCCGATTGTGTCTCTACGGAGGTAGAAGTATCTAGAGGGTTTTTAGCCGGTATTGGGTCTTCTACCTGAGTCCGGCATATCCTTGGGGTGGCCTATTCAGCTCAAGTCCCTTGTTGAATACCGTAAAAAATGTATCTTCCCTCTATAAAAAAAAAAGGGCCGCGGGTCCGAATAGTAATCACGGCCGTACCGCCTATGGGTGCGGTTCATAATCAGATATCAGTGCAAACGTTTGCATGCATGCAAACAACCCGTTCAAATCGTTAGCAATGCTCACGGACGTAAGCACTCAGATCAATTTTGAACCGAGCTTTCGATCTGTGAGTCTGTCAAGTTGACAGTTAATGTAATTTGAAAAGAAAAATTGAAGGGAGACGTATTGTGCCTCCAGTATCTTTACAGAGCACTTCTCTATAAGGTGTAGATAATCTAATGAAAAAATAAATTCGAACAAACTAAAATAAAAATAAAACTGATGTTCACTTTGACATTGACAGTTCTGGAGACAGTGCCTACCTCTTTTCTGTTAGCACTGTTAGCATCAATCGGTGACGTCATACCGCATACACAATGCGCACATGAGCAATTTTGGACCGATTGTTTGCGTGCAAATAGCGAATTATGAACCGCAATCTATCTCATAGCGATCACTCGTTATTGCTTTCGTGACATTAACAATAGTTCTAATCCTTTGGCTCCATTATCTCCTATCGTCCCGAAGCTTCGTGCAATGACGCGATACACGCATATGGGAAAAGTCATATTCGGCTATCGTCCCGATATTCGGACTTCGTATGCGTTATTGGGCGTGTGGCGGTATTTAGGGTATTTGTGTTCTGTGGGCGGTATACATCAAAGGGTTTTAGCTATGTATTCTGTGGTTTTAGCGCGCTAACCGCGCTAACTATTCGCGTTGCGTGGTCACATTAGCGTTGTTCATTTCGTAAACGAGATGAAATGGAGGATGGATAATAAATGCATCATATAATTATTAGAATACATGTAAAAGTAAAGAAATCCGTCGTCTATAATTAGCGTCTAGAAACTTCGGCCATCTTTGATTATTGCACGATTATTGGACGATAGTTCGTGCAAAATGACGAAGCCGCTAATGGGACCACGGTATATACGCGATAACTTTTTAGGTGTACAAAACGTCCGAAGCATCAGCACGAATTGATTCGGGACGATAGGCGATAATGGAGCCAAAGCATAAGTGAGTTCTTATATCACCTATGACATTAAAACTTTATAATGAATAACAATAGCGAGTGATCACTATGAGATAGGCAGTAGGGCCGCGGGTCCGAATAGGCACAGCCTTTTGTTATCGGTATCGGTCAATATTGGAACACGGGGGCACAAATTAAATACTGACGCGTTACAAATGTCATTCGATAGTTTTCTTTTTATCAGCAGTTTTTTCTATTACAATAGGACTTTCTATATTAATAACGTATTTTTTATCCATTGGTATTAATATTGCTTAGATATCATAATATAAAAATTGGAACACTGATGTTTCACAAAGGACTGTCTCATCTATAGGCATATTTAGTTCAACGACCTTGCTTCTGACAGGTTCATCTTCGCCTGTAATAATTCATGAAAGTGGCTTCTTAGACATATTCGATAGAAGATAAATAAATTGCAGATGATGGAGCCCACGAGAGAGCCAGGTAAGTGCATATTACTGTTATATATAGATGACTATCTCAAAGTTATGTCAGCAATTTTCGACTTTGTGCACTCAGAAGAACTATATTGTAGGACTTCATAAGCGATCTGCAATTTTTTAGGAATACTAAAAATTTAATTCCACAAACTGAAGCAAATCAAAATGATCAAATTTAGTTTCCTCGCAGTAGTAATATCCTTTGGTGATCCTTACACAATACACAATACATACCATACATTTTCACTGATTGTGTCTTCTGTACATCATAAGTCCAACAAAGAAGAAAGATTTGGCAATTAGGTTATACATTTTTGTATGATTCTTGGGCATTTTATTTTATCAAGGAATTGTACATTTCTGAAACAAAGTGGTTATACCGTAAAATAATAAACAAGTTTTTTCATTTGAATTATTATGAGCAAGTCTTGGATAAGAAAATGAATAAATGAATCTACATTATATTGCCATTTATTTAAACCTGTTGAGGGATTGAGTTGATTATGATTTAACCATTTCAGCCTCATAGGGTCTCATTTAATTTTTTATTTTATCCAGGGCATTGATAATACATCTATATTTCACTACAATACAAAGTTAACCTTATAAATACACATTTTTTTTGTTATGAAGTTTGTGATGCCAAGAAACCATTTATTTATTTGTGAATAATTATAGCAATGCACAAAAATTATATTTTTTTCCTTTTTGTATCTGCAATCGACTAAGTCATAATCAGATATTTTAGCTTTTTCATTGCTGTTAGAGGGGAATGTCTGTAAATCCTCTCCCTCTTTCTTCGCATAATGGTGTTTGGTTTCTAGGCTTCTAGTATCTATGGTCCAACTCTGGTATTTGCCATCTTTTCAGTCTTGTGGTGTCCTTGTTGGTATGGATCTCTAGCCGATCTTCAGTTGGGATTGGCAGCATGTCGCAAGCTATGTCGAGTCTTTTCATTGTTTAAGCCGCGGTGCCTAAAGTCAAAAGTCTATGATCAGTGCGTCTTACCTATCATGACTTACGGTGCCGCAACGTGGACATTTACAGTGGCTAGTCCTCAAATTAAAAATCGCTCAATGAGCTATGGAGCGAACTGTTAGGAATTTCTTTGAAGGATAAAATAAAGGTTATATAAGAAACAAGGTTATCCCGAAAATAACTAGAGGGTTCATTGTCTAAGAAAAAAATCCATCGCGCTCGCTTACAATTTGACAGTTGGAGTACATCCATCACTCCTTTATAAAAGGATGTCGGCTCAAAGTCTTGAGTTCACGCCGCAATGGCTGTCAAATTGAAGGCAATTGTGATGTTTTTTCTAAGACAATAACCAACCTGGAGTCACCGACATAGCTAGCAAGATTAGCAAACTGCAGAGACAGAGGGTTGCCCACGTATTTCGAAGGACCAATGGCCGTACGTGTCCTAGAGTGGAGACCACGAATCTGCAAACGTAGTGTTGGATGTCCTGCAGGTGAACGGATGACATGAGGAAGGCAGCGGGGATGGACTGGCTGCGGAAGACGGAGGACAGAGTGTTGTGGAGCAGACTGGGAGAGGCCTGTCCAGCAGTGGTACTGCATTAGGCCAATTGACAAATTCACTGCTTTACTATAGGAAATTGACAAATTTTTGTGGTGGTCCAATCAACAATCTGGACATTTTGCGTACCAATCATGGTTAAAGCGGGACATGTCCATACACCTCTTAAAAATCGGGACACCTGGTAACCCTAGTTGAAAGAAATAAATAAAAATAAAATATCTTTTATTTCAGGAAAACTTTTACAACTAATGCACTTTATGCACTGCTGACATATAAGGGTATGTGTTATGAGAGTCAGGCTCCTCTTATTACAATAATGTTTTATCAACAGAAAACATTTTTTTCTCTACCTAATTAGAAAGTGAATAGTAGTTTACTCGTTGCTTAATGACCGTCAGTATGGGTTTCATCCTAAATGATCAACAGGTGACCTTCTAGCGTTCTTTTTACACAAATGGAATGAATCTATTGATAAGCGCGGCGAGTAAGTGGCTATTAGTCTCGACATCGCCAAAGCTTTTATTAGAGTCTGGCACAAGGCTCTCCTTTCCAAGCTTCCGGCATACGGATTACCTGTACAGTTCTGTATGTGGATTGCCCGTTTCCTCCACGAGCGTAGAATTTGCATTGTCGTTGACGGTTGCACTTCGCGGTTCGTGGTTGTGAATGCTGGAGTTCCACAAGACTCTGTACTATCTCCAACATTGTTTCTTCTGCATATCAATGATTAGTTTAGTTTAGTTTAGCTGGGCTCTTTCGCACTTAGCCTCATGATTGGGCCATTGTGCGTCCTAACGTTACGTCAGCCTCCATCCTACTCCATCCATCCCAGTTCCTCCCAGAATGCCAGCAGCCTCTGTGGGCTACTACATGCTTCTGGCATGGATGCTGGGGAATGGAGAAGTCTCGCCCGTTGATCGGCCACACTTGTGCATCAATGATATGCTTTCCTTGGGAAATATATATTGCTATGCAGACGAAAGCACAGTGCATGGGGGATATCACGGAAGCTCAGGGGCTGCTCGTGGTGATGTTGGTAGGGAGAGGCAGAATCTTATCATTGAACTCAACAGGACGCTGGACCTCGTCTCCGAATGGAGTTCCAAAAATTTTGTTGAGTGCAATGCTAAAAAAACAGGAGTGCGCGTTCGCGGCGAAAAGGTCACCTTTCCTTCCCTTTCCTTCTCTTCAGGACACAACCCTTCACACGCAGAGCAACATCACCTTGCTCGGAATGAACATTCGCTGCGATCTGAACCCCAGAGACTACATCGAATCCTTATAACTACTGCCTCACGGAAACTCGGTATGCTGAACAAGGTGCGTAGGTATTTTGCGGCGGACCAACCATGCCTATTGTATAAAACTCAGGTTAAGGCCTTATTACATTACACGATTTCTCGGGCCCCGTCGGCAGGGACAGGGTAGTGTAATAAGAAACAGGGAGGCAGGGTCCCTAAATAGGGCGACCGACCTCCCTGCCTCCCTGCCACGCTGTAAATCGTGTACGGAGCTCAGTAGCGTGGCCGCGAGCGCAGCGTTTACACGTCGATTTAAATTGCTAGTGCGTTTAGGTTTGTAGTATAATTTTTATTTCGCCGATTTTATTTATTTTATTTTATTGAAGTTTATAGGGATATGCCATATCTTTGGAAAAAGAACATAAAGACTACTCAAATAGAGACATGAGAAGCGATGGCTTTAATGTACACTTCAAATATATAAAAAAAATACAAAATACTGAGTATTTGAAAGTTTTTCCCTTTAGCTGTAAATATTTTTTGACACACATTCTCCTTTTTAACCGACTTCGAAAAAGGAGGAGGTTCTATGTTCAACTGTATCTATTTTTTTATGTATGTTCACTGATTACTCCGCCATTTGTAGACCGATTTTCAAAATATATTCATGTATTTGCGTCTGGTAGGTAGTCATCATGTCATATGACTGAGCATGACATGAGCTGATGATGTAAGGTTAATAATTCTTTGAAAGCTGTTTAGAGATAAAGACGTTTTATTTTAAGTTATTTTGGTGTTTGCCTTGGCTCAAATTGTAATATGCATATAATAACTTAAGAAAAAAAATAAATTTGTTTTTCACAAAAAAATTACACCGACTTCATAAACACCAAAAAGTCATAAATAATGTAAGAATACATACAACATCACAGTTTTATATTGAAGTCGGTGCCAAGCAAAGATCACCTTCAAAGTCTTATAAAATATAAGAACAATAAATTAGGTAATATAGCTACTTAAAAGGCACCCACTTTCAATACAAAACTGTGATGTTGTATTATTCTTATATCATTTATGACTTTTTGGTGTTTTTGAAGTCGGTTTTATTTTTTTGTAAAAAATATTTTTTTATTCCTTTATGTAGATTGCACGGTACCGACAGCCAAAGTCACCGCTAAAACAATTTTTTGGGATTTTGATAAACTCGGTGCCGTATTCTAGACGTGCAAAACGTTCGACGTTCGATTTCGACTGAGAGCGAGTTAAGTAGGCAGTGCTTTTATAGGCACATGACAGACAGGGTCCGAGAAATCGTGTAATGTAATAGGCCACGCGCCAGACAGGGCCCGATAAATCGGGACGCGATAAACAGGGTCCGAGAAATAGCGTAATTTAATAGGCACTTTATTAGGTCTTGCGTGGAATATTGCTCGCATCTTTGGGATGGCTCCGCTCAGTACCTCCTCGATGCTCTAGACAGATTGCAGCGTTGCGCTATTAGCATAATTGGCGACGTAGAGGCAACTAACACCCTCGAGCCTCTACAACGTCGTGACATCGTCTCTCTTTGCGCCTTTTACGGTATGTTCCATGGGGAATGCTCTGAGGAGCTCTTTAACCTAATACCTCCCTCTCCATTCCTTAACAGAAACACGCGTAAGGGCCTTCCGAGTCTTCCTTACACTGTATCCTCTTTTTCACACCGTACCAAGAAATTACAAGATTCTTCTTCTGTCGTTCATCCCACACTTGGAATTATCTACCTGCGCACGTGTTTCCTCTATCCTACAACATGTGTTCCTTCAAAAGGCGTGAAAAAGCATCTTTTGGGCCGACAAGGGGGCGGGCAGGTAGGATACTGTCGTCTCTCCTCTATCTGTCAACTCATTTGGGCCTCTTTCACCGCTTAACATCAGACGGGAGGAGTATCTCTTGTGATTTTAATTGAATTCGTTGAACAGAATATAAGTTAGGATATGACCACTTACTTTGATTTCCACGTTTAATTCCGTTTATTTTCACAACGCAGAAGTAGCAATCGTCATTATGGTTTCGAGGTTCTTGCCAAATCATGGGTGTTACAAACTTTATTGTATCTCTTTTTCCACTGGACCATATTTATTATAAAGTATTGATGATACGCAGTTTTCACAAAGTCCCATATTTTCTCAAATATATATTCACCACAAATATGGGATAACATTAACATTCGGGATTGAGCACACAACATCTTGACGAAGCCATATAGAAAGCAACAACAAAATATATTTTAGTAAGTATCCAATAAAAAACGAAAATCCAAGTAAAAATAGTAAATGAGGGTAGTTAACTATAGCTCAAAAACAAAAGCTGTCAGAGAAAATTGTTGCCATATTTAAAAAATACGTGTCAATTTAAGATAAAAACAAAAAAAATCGCATGAAACAAACAATTTTTTTTTGTTGACCGTTGTTATTGGACAGGTTAAAAATTACGCAATATCATACGTCGAGGGTCCCAGAAACAAAAATGTCAAATAGCAAAGGAACGATTTGCGAGCCGTCGCTTGGGTTTCTGAGGGCATGGGTCAACCGCGACTCAACGTGTTAGTACATTACTTACACATACGCAAATACAAAGAACGGTGTTGAAGGTATTCAATGTTTTAATTGACCCCTGTTACTTTTGTCTCCGGTCTACTCTAGGCCTTTGAAAATAAATAAATGTTTAATAATTACTAACATTTAAAACTCGCCGTGTATAAATATTCAATTCTTCTTCATTGTCGTTATTAGATTTATAGCCTTGCAATTCCATGTTAATAATTTAAGAGGCTGACTACGCTGAGCTGAGCTCATCGAGCCCCACTTAAAACTTTTTTAACATGAGCTGTTTAATATACCCTAGTAAAAAAAATGTAACTCTGAAAATATTTTTAAAAAATGCCGAAAACACCCATCAAAAACAGCTTCCAGAAGAAAATCCGAGTTATTTAACAAAGGTTATTTAATGATTTTCCGGAAATTAACTCCCTATACTTAATTTGATAATATTGATGTTTCATATCTTCAAATAAGTTACTAGTTTCTTTAAAAAATATATTTTTTGATTTTTTCGCTCAATTTCAATAATACAGCGCACCCGTAATCCAGTACAAATCATGTCTCAATGTCGTTAGCGTTACTCAGTCTATTAACATAAAACTTGAAAACAGATATCACTGTTAATCTAATAAATAAGAAAACACTGCCGTCCGAAGCCCTCGCTGTCGTCGGTCGAATCAATTCCGCCTCTTAACATAAAACTTGAAAACAGATATCACTGTTAATCTAATAAATAAGAAAACACTGCCGTCGGAAGCCCTCGCTGTCGTCGGTCGAATCAATTCCGAGATCCGATATTAAATGCATGTTGGTAAAAATCACGAAAATGCGCGGAAACGAGATAGGAGACAATAGGGTAACCTTATTAGTTGGTAAGCACTTAAAATTAAAGTTACAAATACCCAATCTGATTTGGTAATTGCAATGGAAGCAGTTAACCTTATTCAAAAAGGTTTCCGCAACGAAACACTTACCCTATCAATGGGGTAACCCTATCGTTCGGCAACCTTTTGATAGGGTTTCCCAAACAACCGACTTAATCAAAAAAAGGGGTTTTCCGGTCCTTGCACTGATACAATGTCCCCATGTAGTTTAGTTCAACATGGTGATTTGGATACTTTGTAATAAACAACTTCATAATATTTTTTTCTTAATTTCTGTCGAAATATTACAGGTATTAAGTAATTTTAACATTCATGAAATCCAAATACAGCGATTTCCTATAAAAGGTTCATTGTTGGAAGTGCATTGAAACTAAACATTACCTAATATTTAATTTAAAAAAGTATCAACTCCTTTTTATTCCTACTATATTCAGTAGAATATAGTAGGAAAAAAAAGACAATCCTTTCACAAATTTAACATTCTAAATTACTACATAAATAAAAAAATATTAGAATATTTCAAGTATTAAAATGTATTTTACCTTCTGTAGACAGTATTACCAGAGCTAGAATTTTTGAATTTGCCGCTTTTTTCCAAGCTCATGTTTCGTGTGCCAGTGCCAGACTCTAGCTTCTAATACTGTACCAGTGATTGCCCAGATGGCGCTCTCTACTAGATTACTCAGGCTGCTCACAGATGGCGTTGATAGTCTTAAATTAAAACAAAAATATTAAAGTGACATTTGAAATTTGCTTCTAGCACTTTAGTCAATATTTTAGAACAGCTGTGAATCAGAAAATTCAATAATAAATGACATAAAAGTTGTACCATTACATGTGCATTTTTATTGTCTAGAAAATTGCAAAAATAGATTTTTAATGTTGTACTCCCCTTTTCCCCCTTTTCCAAAAATGTATTAAAATGTAAAAAATACCATTATTTGTTCGGTCACAGCGTGTAAGCGACATTAGAAGCTATGCAAATTATCAAGTATATTAAAATTTATGTGTGTAGCTATGCAGTTCGGCTTTAGTCGCTTATTCGTGTTAGTTTGCTTAGGTATTTTTTGTAATTAAGACAAATGAGTAGTGACTAGAGCAACCTGATTAGGTTTGAGTCACTTTAATTAAAACAATGCTTGTATGTACCTAATTTTAATGTCGAAATAAATAAAAAGAAAATTAATCAGTCGCAGTCATTGATTTACTACCAAACGTAGATCTATTCTGTCACCTAATCGACTATACATTTGTACGCTGTTAAATAGGTAGTTGAATATGCACACCCGAATTAAAATTACCATAAAGAAAGTACCGTATTTATCGAATTCAACCTTATTCTTTATTATTACGGCAACTATTTGAAGTACAACCGTGTGCAGTTACATCATTTCATACCTATCCACATTAAATTTGACGTTTTAGTAATTGCTACAAGAAAATATCAACTTTATACTCTCAAACATAATGCTCAAAATTGCTTATCCAACGCATGGAAAAGAACTGCACGAGGGCCGATTGGGCAGTTCTTCACCGGCCCACTTTTCGAACGTTCATGCGTTATCTACGTTTGGTAGTAAATCAATGGTCGCAGTGCACGAGTAGGGTTACCATCCATATCAGAGAGGATACCTGTTGAGGATGCACAAAACGCCTGATTTTTTGGAAAAATGCCTGTCTCATGATCCCCCCCCCCGTTACCTACGCCAATGTATTTCAGTTATTGAGATTGAGACCCGCGAAGTTCAGAAATGCCTGTCCCAGAGTAGCGCCGGCCGCACGCCTGTCTAAATCGTTAACTGCCTGTCAAATGCAAATATTTGATGTTAGCCAATGACGGTTAAGAGATCCTTACGTATCATTGGATCCTTACGTATCATTGGCAAATAAGTTTCTATAAATGTAAATTAATCTAATAATATCTAATCAATTTATTTTCGTCATAATTTATAGCAGTTTTTTTTTAAATAATGTAACGTTTTACTATTTTATACCTGAATTATAATTTTTAATAAAACTAATTTAATTTTAAAAAGGTAATATAATTGATAAAAAAGTCACTTTAATTTGAAGTTCTATGCATGTCATTTAAAATTTAAAACGTTTATTTTTTGGCTCTCTATTTTTCAAAGGTTGTTTGGAAGAAATTTCTTGTCAGCATTAAATCCGCTTTTTGTACTCTAGTATTTGTTTACTCAGTAATGTATTTGATGTACAATAACGAGTTTTATTATTAATTTTTGGCACTCACCCTGACCATCCCTTGAAGTTTCGCCTATAAATTAAGTATATCAAACACTAAAGAACATCGGCCAAAACCCCATAGTAGCTGGACCTGATATTAAATAACCATGGGCATCATTACTTTTGTATTCATTATAGACCTAACATTATTTGAATTAGTCCCATAGCTCAATAATTCATTAAAAACTTCAGTAATTGGAGATATTCTCATTTTTCTTTTTTAGTTTGGCTGTGTCTATTCGGACCCGGATCCCTATAGAAGTCGATTGCTATTTAGACCCAGAGCATGAAATATGCAGTTTCATTAAAGTTTCTGTGTGTGGTCACAATTTCTACCTTACCTAACCGACAGTTTTCAATTTATCCTAAAGTTATTTTTCGATTACGAGTCTTTCGGGTCCGAATATTAATCAACTTCTATAATCTAAGGATAGGGACCCGGGGTCTGAATAACCACTTCGTTTTAGGTTAAATGATCTAAGGTTTTAGGTTAGGAGCAATATATATATTTTTTAATCCTTGAGTAAACTTAAAAAGAAGATAGAAAGAAAAAATATTTATTTGACGCTAACTTAGAACTATGTAACGTTTAAATAATTAGAAACGTTACGTGAACATATAATATTTAATAGGATTTTATTAATATACGAGTACGAGTATGTAACAATAAGGATGTTTAAAAATAAAACACTTTGATTCTCTAAAGATTTATTCAACGTAGTCTCTTATATTTATAACAACACTGACTAAAAAACCTGCTGGTACCGCTATTGTGTTATCTTGGTGCCTGGCCCGCCCAAGGTATCATATACCTCAGAAATAGTAATAACACGGGCACAACATACAATTGTTTTCCAGTCTACCAAACAACTACAAGAATATTCTGTGATAGCTTCCCTTCCAGACACAATATTTTCTATCAACATATAAGCTGGTCGTAAGAAGCAGGTGATACCAGAGTCCGTGAAAGAAAATAGGGGTCAAAACACAGCACAAAGGAGAATCAAAAATCGCACAGTACCTATTTTAGAGAAGCAAACGCAAAGATTGACTCAAATTGACTGTAAAATCAATGAAAGACATAATCTGTCATTCGATTTCAACATTGACGATCCTTTACACGCAAATCACCAAAAAAGAATCAATACTTTGAATTATGCATCGTTTTCTTAGTATTATTCGTTTCAGCAAGTTAAAAAACTATTCTCAAAAAATAAACACATTTTAAATGTTGCTTTTTTTTAAATACTTTTTTTTTCAATTAAGCGCGAAGATGTAATATTTATACGAGAGTGTGAAACGGAACTTGACGTCATTTTCAAGATCTATCATCTATGGTGAAAACCGTTCAAAAACTATATTACGATGTCATATGCGAGTAAATTGATTTTACGAATTCATATTTTTTTCTGAAACTCGAAGTTCTTGCGGTTTAATAGTTACATTTTTAAAATTAACTCTTAAAAGCATATCTTTTTACCTACATTTGATTTATGCCCATAGTCAGGTCCGTTTGACAATTGTTCTTTACATCACAATAATGTTATACTAGAATATTAAAATTTTTCAACATACGATTAAAGAAAGTTAAAAATTGTAGTTTTTTTTGCACAAATTAAGTTAATTCCGTATTTGTATTACAAGAGATCCCGTAATAAGCTTTCTAATTAAATATTTTTTATATATGTCTCCCTTAGAATCGTCAAAATGAATGAAGTTCAGCTTTCAACGTCACGTGGCTATCCGACACTATTTATTGGAACTACGAAACGGGGTAGTCAAAAGATAATAAGGCATAATAAAGATAATATTACGACTGGTAGACATTTTGCGAAGTAGACGTTTTGGGAAAAAGCCATGGTTACGGTTTAAAAATAAAATTATAGATAGATCAATGTTGTGGCGTTGTTCAAACAGAATATCATGCTTTGCGACGTTAAAGACCTCTACAGAGCTAAAAGCTATAATACGCGAAACAAACCACTCCCATGCACCGATATCACCTGAAGATACTGATGTAAAATACAGATACATAAGTGCATAAAGGCTGTTGAAGAAAAATTGTCTGATCCAATTCATTAAGTGATTAAACTTATGAGTGTCATTTAATAATGGTGTATCATTTTTTAGGTCTATGACTTTTTTACTCGACTGTACTTAAACACGCAAATTTCTATTTATTTGTTGAACGGGCCGAAACGACTAATAGAAAATAAAAAAAATAATCGAACTGTCGTTTCGTCCCGTGGGTCGAACATCGTGTGGGACGAAACGACCAACGAGCCGAAGACGACTCTCGCTCTGGAAGGCCTACAACTTGTACCGCTAAAGAAAACAAGAAAACCGCAGATTGACTATCAGGGAGATTGCTGACATTACAGGTATCTCTTATGAAGGAATACAAAACATCATAGTCTACTGGGATTTTCTAGGGTTTCTGCTCGGTGGGTCCCCAGATTGCTTTCAGTTGAGCAAAAACGAATACGACTCACGATTTCACGCGACTGTTTGGAGATATTTGAGGCTGATCCGCAAGATTCTCTTCACAGATTTGTGATAATGGATGAAACTGGGGTTCATCAAAACAACAATCCAAGCAATAGTAAAAAAGGGACGAACCAGCATCAAAGAAAGCGAAGACAATTTTGTCGGCTGGGAAGGTGATGGCATCAGTTTTTTTGGGATGCTAAGGGTGTCATCGTGGTGGAGTATCTTGAAAAAGGAAAAACAACAAACTCTGAATAATTATTGCACCCTTCTACGCCGTTTACGTGAAAAAAATAAAGAAAACGCCCCGGACTACTGAGAAAGCAAGTGTTGTTTCAACAAGACAATGCTCGCCTTCACACGTCTGTCGAATCTATGGCTTAAATTCGCGATTCTGGTTTTGAATTACTGCCACATCCCTCTTATTCATCAGATTTGGCACCTTCGGACTTCCACCTATTTACGAAATTAAAAAAATACCTTGGCGGGCAAAAATTTCAATTGAAAGAAAGAAAAATTTCAGTCGAAGGTGCTGTAAATATTTTTTTTAAGATCTTGGAAAACCTTTTTTTAAGAGTGGCATAGAAGCTTTGGGGAGCGTAGGTGGAAAAAATTCATCTTAGAGCTAGACCTCCATCTAGCTTACGTCGAAAAATAAAAATATTTTTGTTATTTTTTATTTTGTTTTCTTGACTAGGCCGCGAACTTTTCAATCCACCCTCGTTGCTGGCCTGGCGAACTTTGTCTTAGCTTGACAGATAACAGATCTAAATAAAGTGTACCTTCATTTTCCATACAAAATTACTATTATTTATCTAATATTTAAAAATCTTGTGATACAGTGTTTATGATCGAACTCCACCGAAACGGCTTGACCGAATTTATGATTTTTTTTGTTTATAGTTTATATTTGGTAGGTCTGAGAATAGGTTGTAGGCTATTTAAAAACGATGAGTTTCTTTGAAAATATCACTTTCCGAAGGAATCGCACAAAATCGGAATCGATTACAAATACATCGGTTACAAACATGTCAATAGAAGAAATCTTAAATGAATCTACTAATAGTATGCCTGATATATCTCTCGATGCCAGTAAAATTGATCAAATATTTAAACTTCGAGAGGAAATAGAAAAATTAAAATTAGAATTAAGTAGTGCTCATGCTGAAATTGATTCACTGTGTATAGCAAACAACAATCTGAAACGTAAGATTGAAGAAATATCAAAAAAATCTGAATTATACAAAAAAGTTGCACAAAGCCCCATACCGAAGAATACAACACCGAAAATAAAAAGGAATAATAAAGAAATGACTAATAAACAGATACAAACGGATAACAACTGCAATAAAGAGGTGATTACTAAAGAAAAGAGAGAAGCAAATGTAAACCAAAATCAATCTCTGAAGGAAAAACGGGTACAAAAAAATAAAAAAGGAAACACAGTTAAACATAAACTTCATATTCTTAGTTCGAACAGCAAGAATAAAATCTTAGAAACTCTGCGAGAAACTTTTAAAAGTGACCAATATGACATCTGTCATTATTTAAAAACTCACTGTGACCTTCAAAATTTAATAGATGATGCAGAAAACATCACAAAGAATTTGACAAAAAATGATTATTTTGTACTGATGATTGGCGAAGAAGATTTCAAAAACACTCAAAACTATTTTAAGTTGATTTTTAGTATAAGGGAATCATTACAAAAAATTTATCATACAAACATCATAATTTGTTTGCCCAATTATAAGTGTGCCGATTATAAAAATATGTTTAATTGGAGAATTGAGAATTTTAATAATTTATTGTATCTTGACATTGCTACTCACGAATATGCTTATCTACTTGACTCAAATCTTAACCTTGACTATAGTTATAAAATGTTTAATACTAATAATGGTGACATTAACAACTTTGGCATTAAAATTATAATAAATGACCTTTATAAATTAGTAAACGAAATAGAAAAATGTAATATGGATACGTGCGAAAATTCTGTAACGTCAATTTTTACTCTGACAAATACCAGTAATGAAAAATTATCAACATCATCTTCTAATATTTTTCGTCAATGAATATCTTTTAATAATGCATCAAAACATTGCTGGTCTTTTTGCGAAATCTGAGGATCTTTTAGTATGTATAGATGAACTATCAGAAAATAACAAATGTGTAGATGTCATTTGCTTGACAGAGCACTTTATGCAATCGGGCTATGAAAATTATTTATCTATATCCAATTATTATCTAGCAGATAGTTTTTGTAGAAGATCTAGTAAGGGAGGAGGAACCTGCATCTTAATAAAAAATGGACATAAGTGTAAACCTATCCCCGATATTAAAGAAATGTCACTTGAAGGTATTTTTGAATGTTGTGGTGTAGAATTGTGTGGATATGATATGATTATAATATGTGTGTACAGAGTTCCTAGCTCGAAACACCTAAATCAGTTTTTTGAAAAACTTTCTACGCTGCTTGGTAAAATAAATAAACTAAATAAAAAACATGTAATAATTGCTGGGGATTTTAATGTGGATATACTAAAAAAATCGAGTGCTGCCCTGGAATTTGAATATTTATTGTTGAATCATAACCTTAAATTAGAAATAAGGGAAGGGAATAAGGACTTGCATAGACAATTTTGCTCACAATATTATTAAAAAGGGTTGCAAATCTGAGGTTATTGAATTTGGCTTATCTGACCATACAGCACAGTTAATCAAATGTCCAGTAAATAAATATTTTCTTATTGATAAATGGATTATTACACGTCGTGACTATAGTAAGGAAAATATGATCAAATTTAAGAACTGCTTAAGAAATCTCTCCTTCTCAGAAATCTACGAAGAAGATGATCCTAATAAAGCATATGACTTTTTTATAGAACAATTTACTCTGTTCTATGATCTTTGTTTTCCAAAAAGAAACTTAACTATAAAAGTAAATAAAAAAGTGACTTGGTTATCACGTGGCATAAAAAAGAGTAGTGTGAAAAAGAGATCACTTCTTTGGCGATATAGGCTGAATCCTACCAGTTCTAATAAAGCTGATTTTAAAAGATATAACACTCTTTATAAGAAAATAATTAAACTTACACGTCGTTCTCAAAATAATTATAAAATTAAACAATCAAATAATAAGTCTAAAAGCGTTAGGCAGATAATAAACAATAGTAAGGAAAATAAACCCCATGAACCAATTACTACATTAAATATTGACAATAACATTATAACTGATTCTAAAGAAATTTCTAATAGATTTAACAATTATTTTGTAGACAAAGTAGAACCTGTAAAAAATAACAACAATAAATATAATTATGACATTCCAAATATTATTAATTCAATGTTTATGCCCCCGGCCCTACCATGTGACATAATAAATATAATAAGAAATCTAAAAAATACTAACAGTGTCGGATATGATAATATATGTACGAAGGTAGTTAAATTTGTTGGAGAAACATTGTGTAAGCATTTAACACACATCCTCAATATGACAATAGCTGCTGGTATCTATCCAGAAAAGTTAAAAATAGCAAAAGTAAATCCTTTATATAAAAAGGGAGATAGAAAGCTTATGCAAAATTACAGGCCAATTGCCCAGTCATCAATATTCTCAAAAATCTTTGAAAATACATTTATAAAATAATGATTAATTTTTTTGAAACTAACAATATCTTAGCTAAAGAGCAGAAAGGTTTTCGAAAGGGCAAAACAATTAACATGGCTATATTTGATTTCTTAAAAATCATAATGAAAAATATTGACAAACGTAATCCAGTCTGTGCCATTTTTTGCGATATGACTCAGGCTTTCGACCATGTTGACCATGATAAATTATTATTTAAATTAAATGCATATGGAATAAGAGGTAATATTCTACAACTTATTGAGACTTATCTAAAAAACAGAAAACAATATGTTGAAATCTCTAAGATATGTATGAAAACGAAACATGAACAAGTATATACATCTTCTCATCGTACCATTACATATGGTGTCCCACAGGGAAGTGTTTTAGGGCCGTTGCTATTCTTACTATATATAAATGATTTACCGAAGGCAGTCAATAAACATGTATCCCTATTTGCTGATGATAGTTCGGTCATTATTGAATGTGAAAATAGAGATGCATATGAGAACGACGTAAATAAAACTTTAAAATCTATTATAATGTGGCTAGAAAATAACAATTTAAAGATAAATTTAGAAAAAACAAAATTGATGCATCTGAGTCAAAGAATACCTGGCATAAACATGAACGTAAGTTACAATACTAAAGAAGTTAATGACACAGATGCTGTGACTTTTTTAGGTTTAGTAATTGATAATAAATTAGACTGGAAGTTACATATAGAAAATATATCGTTAAGAATAAGCAGAGCCTCATATGCATTATACAAACTAGCACCGGTTCTTAATATAGATGGCTTGATTACTGCTTATTATGGAACAGTGGAATCAGTATTAAGATTTGGTATTATTTTCTGGGGCAATTCGGTAGATAAAGAAACGATTTTTAAAATTCAAAAACGATCAATACGCTCAATGTTTGGCTTAAAACCTACTGATAGCTGTATAGATTATTTTAAAAAGTACAAATTGTTAACACTGCCATCTCTATACATATTTGAAGTAGCTGTATTTGTGAAAGCAAATCCAGAGTTGTACAAAATCGAATTATTTAACAGTAATCGAATTAGACAAAATAAAAATACAAAGCTTTGTGTGTGTAATTCAAATACGGCACTTATGCGTAATAGTATTTTTGGTATGGGTCCGACTATATACAATAAGCTGCCAATGGCCATAAAAGAACTCAATTTAAATATGTTTAAGATAAGACTAAAAAAATTCCTTATTGAAAAGTGCTATTACACCGTACTTGACTATATGTTTGATAAAGAGTTACCAAATTTATAATAATGAAATGTTGTTAAAAAATATGTGATCTATAAATATAACAATTTCTTTTATTAATTATATCATTTATAAAAATAGGACTTTTAATTGTGACATTATATGTAATTCTTGATTTTACTTTACCGACTAATTAAATTCACTGCCATTAGGACATTAAATTTATTCATAATTATCATTTGTAATACATTATTTATATTATAATTTATAGTTGTTTTTAATTGGAATTGTTGATTGATATTATTTGGAATTTTTTATTTGGAATTGTTCATTGATTTATTTTTAATTTAAATTGTTGATTGGAGTTGACATATGATATATTATGACTGATCTTGATTAATCTTGATTTGATTTTGTATGCCCTACAAGGCCAAACATGTAAGGACAATAAAAAAACCTGACACCTGCATTTAATGTATACTCATGTTTGACAAAATAAAGAAATTATTATTATTATTATTATTATTATTTTTTATACTCCTAGGTCATAAGGGTGGCCCTCATCAGATATGTTTGAGTGTTGAGCCTTATTAAAGCGAAATGTAGTTCACGGGCACAGCTAGTTACTTTGTATTATTTTTTAGCTTTCTTTAAGATTTTCCCTATTATTATTTTTTTAAAACCACCCTTGAAATCGGTCACGCAATTTTTACGTTTTAGCGAGAGTAACGAACGGAGATTCATTTTAAAATTAAAGAATAAATATTTCAATCGGTCAAACCATTTTTAAGATTTAGCGAGACTAACAAACGGCGATTCATTTTTATGTATAAGAGAAGAGATAAAATGATTCTTACTATAAAAGTTGACGGAATTTGAATGCTCTAGAATGTTTGCATAAGACGTGATTGTTTTTTAAAGATATTTTCAAGCAATTAGGATCATCCTAAAACATTTTGCAGGTAAGATCTCAGTAATTGTAAAACATAAAAAAGTGTTATAAATTTGTTGATTTATTTGTTATTGTTAAAGGTCAGTCGGCCATTTGTCAGTGAGTGAAATATTTTTTTACAATTATTTTACTCTAGGCTTGTCACTAAGAACATAAAATAAACAAGAAGTGGCATCATACCAGCAAAAAACATCAAACAAAAAACTACGGAGACATTAAAATCTTATATCAAACGGTTTCCACTGCATAAATTATTAGATAACAGGGAAAAAATATATGAATTTTGTAATGCCTCACCGACATTAGATCACCGGTAGCGGGTTAAATACAATAAAGAAGATTAAATTAAAATTAACTTTGGTGTGATTTCTTCCCAAGTACTTTAAATTATGACTGAATTGTGATACTTACAGAACTCTAAACAGAATTACATTCAAAAACGGTTTCTAATTATCCTTTACTAGCTGTGCCCGCGAACTACGTTTCGCTATACTATTTTTTCCCGTTTTTGAAACATTTTTCATTGATGCTCTGCTCCTATTCATCGTAGCGTGATCTTATATAGCCTAAAACCTTCCTCGATAAATGGACTATCCAACACAAAAATAATTTTTCAATTTGAATTAGTAGTTCCTGAGATTAGCGCGTTCAAGCAAACAAACAAACAAACAAACTCTTCAGCTTTATAATATTATTAGTATAGATTCTTAAAAATAACAAAATCACTTTCAAAGCTAATACAAAAGCTATATAATTTATAATATAATTAAACAGACAATTTTCAAAGCCTTATATTTTGACCCAAGTGAAAAGAGGGAAAATGTACATTTTTAGTTTGTTACGTAGAATTTGTTAATATCAACAATATCCTCTGTGATGTATTTTTTATCACTTTAAAACAACAAATTTATAAATATTATGTGAAATTCCCAGTTACGTAGAGAGATCCGACATACCACGACTTGAGACATTATTTGTCACGTTTGCCTTATTTCCCAGTTTGTCAAATTCAAAAATTCGTATTGCAAGAATGTGATTTTAAATAAAGGTATACCAGACTCTGATGGCAAATGTAGACTAGTTTACTGTAATAAAAATAAAGTTTTTTTTCAATAATAATATATACCTCCTACTTCAGATCACAAATATTTTTAGATTAACAATAGAGGTTTAATGATTTCATTTCAAATGAGTACTCTATAAATTTTTATTAAAGAAATTTCAGCTTTGCATTTGCCACCAGATTCTGGTACACATACTGCTGAAAGAGTCAACTTTATATTCTATTCAATTATCTCCACCAAGACTAATGCCCGATTTCACCAACCATAACTTAGCTTAGGAAGCCCCTAAGACGTATGCTGTCACTTTTTGTCTTTAATGAAAAGAATGTGACAGCATGCTACCTAAGAGTCACCTAATCTAAGAAGAGGTTGGTGAAAATGGCCATAAGACTGGTAGAATGCACGACTTTTTATAAGTATGCATATTACAAGAACATCTAACATCTAATCTCTGTCAATCGAAACGGATTGTCCTTGCTCCTCCTATTCCACAATATTGTTCAGGAAATAACGTGCCACTCGCCGTTGTGTTCGCTGCCCGCGCTAAAATATGATATCCTGTTGAGATTGCGTACAGCAAAAGCAGATTATGGGTCATTTAGATCTCAACATTTCTCTTAAAGTGTTGACATCTTTTATTCAACTACAAGCTGTGCCCGCGAACTACCTACTACGTTTCGTTTTAATAAAGCTCAGCACTTGACTGTGGTGTCCTTATTATTTGAATAGGGATTTCTCAGCTTCCTGTAGGAATTTTGAAAAATCCTTCCTTTGTGGGCGCCTACATAAATTAACTAACCCGTCTACCGAATTTCATGCTTCTAGCTTCTTGTTGGGTTCAGTCAGTCACATACCAAAGCCTTTTATAAATATAGATTTGATAGAAGTGAGTGAGTTAGTAGGGCTATCATGGCTATATAGGTGGGCTTCCATGTTTGTTGTTTCATAACGTGTTATAAATTTGCAATTTTTGCGAGTAATAATCCTTTCATTCTTTGTTGTAGCAAGGAGCTACTCTATCACTGAAATAGTAATGAAAGTAAAGCTTCTCTCAAAAATTACATTTCTAGTTAGCAACCGAAGTTAGGTAATCAGCCCCCTGTCCCCAGGGCCGCCCTTTCTTATTGTCATCCTTAAAACTTTATCATAAAGTTAAAATTATTGATATACTTACTCAAATTTATACTGTCTTTATTATAGTTATACCTCCAAGAGATTTCAAACATCATTCTCAAGGTTCTGCATTTCGTTACATCATAATATCTGGAACGGGATTTACTCACTGATTCAGAGGGGAACGGTTTTGAGACTATGCATGACCATACCGGGAATACTTATTAATTGCTATCAAACTCTCGAGAACAATTGGAGTCAATATTGAATCACAAGATTGACTTTAGTGTAAAACTTATAAATTTTACTGATCCAGATCCTAACTTCACTTTGGCTTTCATTCATCATTCAAGTGGTATAGAACCCGAAGAGATCTCATAGTTGAACCATTGATAAAAGACTATATTACAATTTAAAGTAAAGGCCCTTCGGCACAACTATGGTTAAGTAACAAATATCGGTATTTACCGTCTTGATTGATCTCCGAACAAAAGTCTAGTCAGACAGTTTTCACTAAAACAGCTACACAGTAAGAGAATTTTGAGAACAACTCTTGCCAGAAATACTAATAATGTAAGTACCTACATGATGCATTTGTCAAGCGAGGCAAGATCCATAGCCGGGTGATTCGGATAAAGTTTGGGAGTACTTACTGCACTTTAAAGGTGTGGTGCCAGTGGCACGTGTGATGCGTCGGCGACAGGCAACGCGGGTGGGTGGCAGGGCGAGGGGTGCGCAGTCGTGTGCAGTGGACCACTCCGACGTCGCACAAGGTCAAGGAGAATGATTAACAACGAAAACAGCAAAACATCGGTGGCGGCGCGGGGTGCGTGCGGGGACGCGGCGCGCCAGTCAGAGCAGCGACGCCGCCCGCATCGGCCGCGATCCTGGCGCCGCTCGCGACGATTTCGAAAATCGATGCACGATCTGTAATCGGAATTTATACAACAATCACCACAAATCGTAACTAATGTAAATGTCATAATGAGATCTATAACGTAGTGGTATCTCGATGACTTGATTTTTTCTCGGCTTTTGCGCTTGTGTTCTACTAGAGTGGCTGAAGGACTTCGGGGATCTTCAGATTTTTCTATTTAACAAAAAACGAAACCATTAATAAAATTATTATACCCAACAATACCCTAATAATGGCAGTAGACAAGCAGACCTTATTGAAAAAGTGTGCACTTGTCGGTACCAGCAGTGCAAATTCAGATTGTAGCACGTGTGTTATTCTTATTGTTGTCACTAGTTCGCTAATTATGGGGCTTGAAAATATATGCGCTCTTGTAAAAAAATCCTAAATAGTTTATTGTGGTCAACTTAATATGTATCTTTTCCTTGGGATCGAACATAGCTACTTCTTTTAAAAAATCCAAGTTATATTCACAAATCGATTGAAGATACATGCGTGCTTTGATGTTTTACTTCACACGAAATCCTACCTACTTGCGATTGATTATATTTTAATGCATGGACGTGTTAAAAATCTATCGCCATACCTACATTAAATTATTGTTATATTTTATGCCCTTATGTCTTTATCTGACACGACTTGTAAAGAGCATTGCAAGGTTGCAAGTGTATTGACTCTAGGTGTTTTGAACACGTTTATCTGGGCGCTCTATTGGGAATCTAGGCGTCGTTTTCAAAGTTTTTTTTTTATATAAGAATATGCTTTAGTGAATGAACACCCAAGCAGAATCCATATAGCGATGGTTGATATGATAACACAAAAACATTCTTCATTTTGATAGTTTGACGTCAGGGTGATGTAACCCTTACGGAAATCGTGCCAAACTATACATAGGAAAACATATTGGCCTTTTTTCGACGTATTTTATCTACAACTACAACACATTACCAGTCCAAATGTTAAAATTTTCCATGAACAAATTTCATTAGTAAGATTCTTGCCATCTTCTGTGTAATTTTTAGACGCCCTACTACTGTTGCTTTAATTATATTACTGAACTAACACTGAACTTTATTAAAGGAAACCATAGAGCTACTGTCAAATATAGTTTATGCCGCCGTAGAAATATGATGCGCGCATGCCATTACTTTCAATGTTCCATGTAATCAATATAATTAGCATGCGTCTACAAACTGTTATTGCCTTATTCCAATTCATATATTGTGTATTGCGTTACACTAAAATGCTTATTTTTTATAGAGCGGGTATCGTCTTGGGTAACAAGATGATTGTATCATTGTCAAGGTCTTCTACTTTATTAGAATTCATTGCCGCCCTCACGCTAATTCACATTTGGAATACTAATAGGTGCCTATCTTGCTTTAGTTTTTATTCTTAGCGAGGATTCACGTGTGATCGTTTCCTCGTTCATGTCTGTATTTTGTTTTTCTAGCATGATCAAAAGTTGTGTGTAGTCAGGTTTATTAATATTGACTACATGTTCTTTATTATCATAGAAATAGGTTTCTGAGTTTTAAGATCTTGGGGGTTTCTTGAACATTTGGAGTTTGAATTCATTATTTACCCCTATAATGTGCTATACTGTTTAGTCAACAAAATCATAAATCAGTCTATGATTATTGCTGAAATGTATATTATTATTGTCCATTGAAATGTTATAGATAACATGAAACTGATAATGTTAGTTTCTCGGTAAACTGTTATATTTGTTAGCTTCGTCTGCATTTTAAATATTATTAGAATCAATAGCATTCAATGCGATTGAATCATCGGCAAGAATAGGACCCAAGTGGTTGCTAATGTCCCAATTTATTTTACGATGACAGGTCTAATAGATCTGCGAATAAAGGGGAACCAATCCTCTTATATTTGCACATTACACGTATTGTGTAGAATGTAGAAAAACATCCACACTGCGTGTATTGTATAAACTAAACACGCAAGACCGCAGTTCCCTAATCTCTAGCGTAGAACCGCGGGAGCTCGTTGGTCACGGCCAAGGTCTAGCCGCGTTGCGCTCGTTACGTAACCGCATTTAGTCGAATGATAAAAACGTTCGCAATTTTGTCTGTAACAACACTTACAACGGCTCTATCTAATTTATTACGTCCGTTCGTGAGACACTATTGCCCACTATCGCTACCATTATATTCAAACTCTGTGTTCAGTAATCAGATCCGGTTGTTCTGCTTAGTTTACGTCGCTAATTGATAACGAATTGCTGCCTTTTCAACGTTTGTAACCCCCGAGGCTAGTTCAAACACGTTGCTACCGTCTTAATTTATTTTAAGCATGTAAGTGATTTCAAATGGCCTCATCATTGCAAACAATAGATCGTTCGACCCAAAAATGTATTGGATGTGTCCCGATATAATATTTACCAAAAAACTCGTCATCCGTACTTGAGTTTCGTTGTGTTTGTTATTGACTTAAGTATTATCAGGCAAATTGTGAAAAAAAATTATCTGAACATTTGTTGTAGATTGGTTGATAAACTAATTGTATGTGAGTAAAATAGCAATGGCGATCGTCAAGTCGATATAGGTAAACGTGCCGGTGCCACTTCGGTTTATTTCTCACTACTTCAGTATACATTTGCTGAATGATAAATTGTTTCTGTTGTTAGACTAATCGAAGTCTAATATTGATGTTATAAACGAAGCTCCAGAGAAGAATCCTGTTTTTTCTGAAGTTTGTTTCGGATACGTGCCCCGCGCCGCACCTCTGCGTTGGCTGTCCAGTCCAGTGGAGACTGGCCAACGAGCATCGCTCCGTAGTTTCGTGTACAAACAAAAAACACCTGTAGTCGTCAGCGATTCACCAAGGTCGCAGGCCCCCGCGGCGAGTTTCTTCGCGTTCCGTTTACCTATATCTCGCGGCGAATGCACGCCTCGCGCCGCCCGCCCCCGCTCGCTTGACTCACCGCACCCGCTCGTCGCCTCCGGGTCAAGTCTAGGACAGCCGTTTGACATTGCTCCTTTGAACTGCACGTTATCTACACTACACAGTTGACGTGGACGTGTTTTATAATGTCGTTCTCATATCGTAATGGATGCTAATTCAAGCGAGCTGTAATGATGAGCTGAATCTGTCTCATATTAAATACTTTGTCTTTTTTCATCAACATTGAACTGGTTTATCCAAGGATTCCGTCTGATATTTGTCATTGATTTCTATTTACTCGCCAATATTAATTTTAGTCTTGTTTCTTTTATAATTTCTAGAGAGGTTTAAACCTGTATGTAGGCTCTTCAAACATTTATATTGCTAAAGTTTTTTCATATATTGGCAGCAATAGCATACTTCTACTAATATAAAGTTGATCTGACAATAAATACCTGCACATTAGTAATATATTCCAGATGGCGGTAATAGCCTCAAACATATTTGACTTAGTGTATAGTTGATTTAAATTTATTTAACAACAACTAACAAGTCGAACTATAGTATAACAATACCTACCTTACTAATAAAACTAATTACATTACTTACCGCCTAAGATTTCTTATAATTTTGAACTTGTTGTGCACACATAAGTTAGGATTATGATCTTGTTCAGTTCTAATAATTTGTTACTTGTAATATTACGATTGTAACCTGTTTTGTGAGCCTAAGAAATAAAATAAAATAAAAATAACGTAAGCTCATTTGCAAAGAAAAGGAAAGTGAGTTACTCTCTTCAATAAGGAGACACGATGCGCGCGCGCCGCTATTGTCAATGTTAATTGTGGCTGGTTGGCGGGCGCGTCAAGTCAAGGTCGGCGCAAATCGATAGGATGAAGTGGGGAGGCGGGCGGGACTTACCCACATGCACGTATGCACGTCATCATGCGTACGCGTACCAAAGAAAGTGGAGGAAAGTAAATTCCGTTATTATGAGAACGTCTCTTGCGACCGTCTACGATCATCTATCAATTTTGCTACTTATTTATTTGCTTTACAGAATATTTATTTCCGTTATACAATGTTTTAGCACAGATTGCATTTGTCATGTCATATAAAAAAAACAATGTTTCATAGTAGAGTGCCAAATAAATCTCCACGCGCTGTCTGCTGCCACGGCTATCTATTTTATCTTGCTTCATTGACTTTTATAATACAAAAATCACGAATTTTCGAAGGCATTTCAGATTTTAAATTGTAGTTTTCGTAATTTTTCCTACCACAAACATGTGATTTTGTGAAATACCTATCTATGGGCATGGAAATTATTGTTATCAACGTGGTAACAAAACACTAAAAACGTTGGGTTTCAGACAAATTCTTTTATTATTCTGTGGTGATAGCGTGGTAATAATGGCTTATTCGTTCCATTGTACATGGCGTATTTAGCCGTATTAAATATTGATACTATGCTTTATTGAATATAAGATCATGTTATACAGAACGCCTACGTAGCTAAACGCGAGAGGACCCTCTTACCAGAGAGGCTATCAATTTCATAGACTCGGCGGTTGTCAAGGATACTGCCTGATTGACAGGTTCGGATCGTATAATGTGGTCCTACCTCTATAATGTACACCAAGGGTCGAAAAAGGATACGAAATGAATCCGCGCCACGGTGAATTTCTTTGTGTTGCTTTTGTGTTGTACTTTTTCTACAATGCTCCACGTTGATTTACGAGAAATCACACTAACCTCTTTAACACACACAAATTTATATTCGTGGTTAAAAGATAACGACTAATAACTATGGATATAATTATTTACCTGTAAAGCTTAACTTTATTAATAAAGTGTTACTGTGTTACTTTATTAATAAACCCTATTTTTTTATTTTACAAATATGTCCATATTTTCCGACTCTAGTAAGTAATTTATTCATTATTAGTAAAGCGTCCTCATGGGACATAGGTACATACATTGTAAATTTTTAGATTGCCTTAATTACCTGCTGACAATCATGTCTCTGTGTTGTTTACCTATATAGTACGAGTATATACCAAAGAATTTGACTATACTATACTATTGACTATATTCTGGTTAATATAACAATTTTCTTACTTATTTACAAGTAACGTGTTCTAGTTATTTCCGCCGCAAGAGAGCCAATTACCAGCCCCATGTGCGGTCCATCCATAATCTAATCTGGAGCTTGGTTTGTGTTATCTTTGTATATTACGAGTACTTTTTTCTGACGCGATATTGTAAATGTATTTCATTAATTTCTTTAATATGCATTATTTTTGTGTGTGGGGATTCCAAATTTTGATAGAGCATTATGTGTAATTCTGATTCTAGATAGGTATGTATGTATTATTTATTACACTCTAAAATTCGACATTTAGTTCGGTTCTGAATCGCCGTTTTAAATTCGGCGTTAAACATTAATATAAAACAGTTTGGTACAGGATAATGTCCGGATACAATTTTTTTGTTTGCTCTAACCTCGAACACGTGCAGTGTGGATGTATCCGCGCTTGAGCACAAGGCCGCACACATGTCCCCGGTTGCGCTTGCGGCATGTAAATAAACCGAATGTTCACAAAATATATGGAGTTGGTTTTCGGTATTTGCCAAAGTTTTGGTAACAGTAAGAACTGATTTCGATTTGTCTAGTTATCACAAACAGTTTCTACTATATTTATCCTGTATGATAGCGTGAGCACCTTAGAATAATAACGCATAGAAGGATAGTCCGGTAAAGAGCGCGATGATTAAAGTGAAGCAAAAATGACATTGATGTGTGCAGTCGCTTACGCGCGAAACACGCACACTACGATAAAAACAGTATGGAGCTGCCGGCGTAGTGAGCCATTTATGGCTCACATTTAGTTGCATCAAATCGTGCGCGTCGGTTGGGACCTTGTTGGTGGCATTAAGTTGGACGATTTGTATGTTTGACCTTTTAATATGAAACTTGAGGCTTTGCGACATTCCGATAAGTCTATTGTTTCTGGCGATGATATTGTGATAAACACACAGCAGCCCGACCGTATTTGGTTAGTTCTTAAAAAGAATGATATGGCTAGAACTATAAAGTAATCCAATTAATTCGTTTTAGAGTTTTTTGCTGTTTCGTGATTTTCGATCAGTGATACAGCGAAAATTTTTGTATTACCAGGCTGAGGCTAGCGCTGGGAGTTCGGTCCACGAGCGATGAGTGACGTAAAACTTAATTACAGAACTCGCCGCGCTGCCACGAAGGCCAACTGCTAACAACTCCAATTATTCCGATGGCATAACTATGAAATATTCAGAATTATCTTGTTCGATTCAAATTATTTGCTGGCTTATAATAAAAAAAAATAGGTATACCATTCGTTTTCTACACAAATTGAGATTTATTCACGTATGATTGTATGCGGACCTTGAGCGCGCCGGGTGAGACCTTCACGCCGGTAACCGCGCGGAAGTCGTCGACGGGTAGGTACTTATTTTTTGTCAAAATCGAGCTCGTTAAATTGCGCATTAGTCACAAGCTTTGCATCAGCGTTCAAGCTCGCAACGCGTTGTAGGGGAGCTGCACTGCGCTATCAGTGACGGATGACGCGTCGACTGCAATCGCTCTATCGCTATCACAATGTCACAACAATGTCTGCTTCGTCCTCAGCGTCGTCGGGTATGTGTGTACTAGTTCATTCGCGCGGTCGCTCTCGGTGTATTTAGTGCTTTTATCAATCGTCACGGTCACAACTCGCGAACTAGTACGTCACAGCGCAAATTGTCGGTGAAGATCACGTCGTCCAGAGGCAGGTTGTTAGTTCAGTTGTGTTGTGAATCGCTCGCAGTCTCGTCGCGTTCGATCGGCCGAGTGTTGTGTGTCTAGTGATGTGAGGATGCTAGTGCACTGCCATGTCGAGCGTGGCGAAGAAAGACAAGCCGACGATGTCGGTGACGGCGCTGATCAACTGGACGCGGCCGCCGGTGCCGGGCGCGCAGCAGCCGCCGCCCGCGGCGCCAGCGCCTGCGCCGACCATGCTGCAGCCCCTTGCGATGCCCTCCGCCTTGCCCAACGTTGACTGCTCCCTCGACATGCAATGTATGTACTCTCATACGCGAATCAACCATATGCAATACCTTTACCTCAGTAATATTGTATAGAAGGCGTGTTCGGAAAGTCGGTAATTAATTTAACTAATTTTTTATAAACAGTTTATTGCACATTCATTACATTTTGATTATATATATATATAAAATATTTGTAGAAAACAATTGGCGACTTTTTCGCTGAACGATTTCTTCCAGGTAATCTGTAGGCAGAAGAAAGTGTGAAAAAGCTTTGATAGGTGTCGAGTGCAACATAAAATGAACATTTGGATAAAACACTTAATAAAACATAATAAGTATACTTAACTACAATACCAAACCAAAAAGGATCAGTATCCTCAAATGCCCAGAACTATTTTGGACTTCCGATGCTTGTAAATTTTGGATATGTTTGAACTAATTGGTATTCATTAACACTATGACTAGGATAAGTACCTTTTTTATTTTTCTAAAACGAAACATTGGGCACTTCCCACACATTTTCGGTTATATAATAAATGATGACCGGAGATTTATTTATTATGATTATTTATTTTGAAATGTCAGTATTTATAATTAAAACAATAAATTGCACACAGTTTAGAAACATTAAAACTAAGTACATAGTAGGGTTTTCCGATACCCGGGCTTTTTTCGTACCCGGGTATCGGGTATTTTTTTTTGATACCCGGGTATACCCGGGTACCCGGGTATTACATTTTTTTCAAGTAAATTAACGCATAATTTGTCGCAGTATGCTTATTTTTATTAGGAATGAAAAAAAAAAAACAAAATCAAAGTGATAATATTGAATGAAACCAAAAGAACGAACATAGTTTGGTTATTTGAACCAATATTGTTTGTTGCTCTGTGATGTGAATGCAAAAAACAATAAAAATAATGAACGTAACGTACGTACGTTATGTTCATTATTTATTTTCTAGTTACAACTAGAAAATAAATGTCAAAACAAATAGAAAACAAAACATTCTTGTTGAACTTAAAATAATGTATGAAAAAATTAACAATTAACTTAAAAAAGAAATATTTTAGGAACATTAATAATAGGAGGTCAAAGTTTCAAATCACATTTTTTTTACTTTAGTGAAGTGACTGTCATTAAATATTATTTTCTATTTATAATATAAGATTTTAAAAATACTGAAACGGTAAGCGAGCGATCCGACAGCCGATCACTCAAATACCCGGGTATACCCGACCCGGGTACCCGGTTCCGAAAACCCTGGTACATAGTAATGCAATAAATCATTTGGCATGTAAGTTGGTTAACTTACATGCCAAATGATTTAGGACGGTAAATTGATTTATAACATAAGACTGTGCCGTCTTCCTTTTATAAAGGAGCAGAAATCTGACGGTATATAAAATCATATGTTTGCGGAGTCGTTTTAAGGGCCTTGCTGATCATGTGCTCAGCATCACAATTTCGCATTGAGAAAGGAACAAAGCTAGAAACATTTTGAGAAGGTCCAGGGGGGTTATTGTCTAAGAGAAAATCTCTCGCGATCGCTTACAATTGGACAGTCGCAGTCCATCCATTGCTCCTTTATAAAAGAAAGACGGCACAGTCTTATTTTCACGGCGCAATGGCTGTTAAATTATAAGCGGTCGTGATAGATTTTTTCTTAGACAATAACCCACCTGGCCGTCGCTTATTAATGCCGTACTTTTGAAGCAAAGTCCGGGAAATACTACGTTGTTGCAAAATTCACGTGCGATGAGTGTTGCATTTATATACAGCCACATCACTTAGCCAAAAAATTATTGTTGCTTCCTTTTTTGAAGGAGGCGCCATGTTTTTTTACGCCAAAATCAACTTCCATTGATTAATTACATAAGAAATAGGTTATGACTTATGACAATGTAAACAATATCTCAATCAGAAGAAAGTACTATGTCTTTGACATACAATACATGACAATAGTATGCACTTTCGAGCGAAATATAGAACTTTGTGACCTTCAACGAAAAAAAAATTTTTTTTTCGTTATCGAATCGGGGGACATATAAAGAACCAAATAAAAAAGTAGTTCTGGGCGTGTATGCCTAGACGGAACAAACTGCAGATTCATCACTAAAATAAACAATAAATATGTCATCAATCAAAGCAAATATGTAATCAATTATATGTCGTGGCCATATAGTAAAACTGACCATATCATGATGTGGCTGACCATTTCATGAAATGGTTGTATTTCATGAAATGACCAACTCAAACTGACCAAATCGTTTAAACGTCAATGTTTAATGATATGTTCATTCACGTTTGGTCATACCGTCAATGTAGTGTTCATAATATCCAAGGTTTAATAAAAATCCCAAATAAACATGAAACAAGCCTGCAGCGTGCAAGCAAGCATGCGGTTTGATGCTTTGCTTTCTCTGCTGTATGTGGTCACAATGTCTAACCTTTTTTTTTGGGCGGGGGAATCTCTTTACGATTCAACAAGGGACTGAAAAGCTGACAAGGCTGCGCCCCTTGGATATGCTTTTGAACTCGGGTATAAACCCCATACCTGGCTGAACCACCCTCCAGCAACTTACTACTACTTAGAGGCACAATCGTGATCGGCGCTAGCCATTCCCCGAGTGCGCCCCCTGGAGAATAGGTGAGCCAGCATAACTGACCCAAGCGCCGGGCCTTACTCTACGGAGGGGGCGGCAAGTACAATAATGCGTCCCCCCAGATGTACTTTTCTACCCCAGGCCAGGGGTAGAAAAGTAATGTCTCCCAACCGGTTGTCGGCCGGCCGGGCCATTTCATCCCCAGCTTGCTTAAGGGAGTTGGTGGCGCGCGTTCCTCCTGCTACCCAACCGCCTGCGCCGGAGCGGTGCGGTGAGAGGGTCGACCTCTCGCGCCCGCTCCGCTGTCTCCTTCTGCGAGATCACGTCCTCGCAGAAGGAGGCGACAGTCTCCCACGCCGTCGCGCCGGTCAGCATGCCTCACAATGTCCAACTCTACAGATTTCAGTTATCGTAACAATTGTTCGCCGCCATGATGCATTGATAATATCAGCACCTCTAGCGGTGAATAATTTAACGATATGATCACCAATTTTTCATGAAGTAGCCATACGTATAGCTGCTCATATCTGGCCACACCAATCATGATGTGGCCAGATAGACAGGTATTGGCCATTTTATGAAATACAACCATTTCATGAATTGGTTGGCCACATCATGAAGTGGTCAATTTTACGATCTAGCCACGATATATACATAATAAACAGTAAATAAATATAAATGCCTATAATATAAAGAAACGGAATTTGAAACGTATGTTAAAATGAAACTAATTGTTATGAGATGTTCTCATGTCCGGTGGAAAAGCATTCCAAAGACGATTCTGATTGTAAAAAAAATCACTATTAGACTGAAAAGAATGAATCGGAAATTTAAGTAACAACCGGGAAGAACAAGAAAACTTTGTCATTTTGCGAGATGTTCGGGGAAAATGAAAACGTCCCCCTAAGCTTTGATTATATTAATCAAACCCCCTAAGGCACGTAGGTGCTTTGGGATTGAATATGATATGATATACAAAAGGAGATGGCATTGCGGCGAAGACGGATTAGCCATTTAATTTTGGAGACGGTAAGCGAAACCGTGGTCGTATTTACGTAGATAGAAGATAAATCTGATGCATAATTAACTTTATTAAGGAGATATACGCTTTTCCTTTTAAGGACTACACGTGCTGGCCTGTACTGTCACCGTCTTACTGTGACTACCATTCCAACGTGTACAAAGAAATTTAGTAACTTATTTCTTAGACGCACAATCAAAATATGGAATTCCCTGCCAGCACATGTGTTCCCTCCCTCTTACAATCCCGGGTCCTTTAAAAGAGGCGTGAAGAAGCACCTTGCAGGTCGGCAAGGTGAGGGTGGCTAGTGCAGCGTGTATTCTCTCTCCTGCACTAGCTATCTTCGTATTTGGACTCCACTTCCACTTACCATCAGGTGGAATGGAGACATTTTCTAGGCCCAATATTGAACACAAAACAAGAGCTCGCGTAGTCTAAAATTGGGAGGAGTGCTTCTGACATAACTTTGGTGGCCTCTGGTGGAAAATTGCATACCATAATGTACCGCATTCACGGCTGCAAACATTCCTTTGCTCACCTGTCCAGCCTGAGCTGCCCATGTTAATGAACCGTCTTTATTATTGCCAAGTTTTTTGATGATCTCACTGTATGGTACGATGATGACAGTATCGATTTATGTAAACAAATATTATTGTGTATGGACGGTAACGACAGAATTAATTGTTAACGTCGATACTTCTGATAAAGTTGATAAGTTTCTTGCCCCCATCCTAATCAGTTAAAAGTCGTACTGAATGGGTGGTGACTAAAGAATTTTGGATGATTCAAAAGAGCTTTATATCAAGACATATTTGATAAAGACTTTTGATTTAAATGCCGTTAAACTGAACAGCATCGGTGGCGCTGTGGATTCGGCACTTGCCTTCCAATCGGGAGGTCCGGGCTTCGAGACCGCCATGTGTTTTTCGTTTTTCGGATTTCATATTACATTTGTCTGACGCACCTACGGAGAAGGAAAAACTTCGTGTGGCAATCTGCGCACATCTGCGAAGAAATTCAAAGGTGTATGTGAAGTCGAGCAATCCGCACTGGGCCAGCGTGGTTGACTAAGGCCTAGACACCCTAACTAAGGGTAGGCTCCAGCCCCTCGGTGGGGAAGTATATGAGCTGTTATGATGAAACTGAACAGGAAATAAGCATTCCCAATCCAAACGTGCAATAAAATTAACTACCACGTCGGACAACATATGTAAATCAAGTAATTGAATGGATACATGTATCCATTAAACTATTTTCCAACATGTATCCTCCATCGCTTAGACACTTTCCTTAGCGGTTGACCATTCAGCTTTTATATGCCTTCTTCATAGATACATTGTCTCAACAATGGCGAAAACTATGCCGAAAATTAGTAAGCGACAAAAAATATGATTGTTTTGTAAAAAACGTTGAAATGTGCTTTTTTAAACCTAAAGCAGATTGATTAAAGATTTGATCTCAATACTTATTAATTTATATTAATCTTTTATACTTGTACGGTATGTATGTATATGAAGTGTTGCGAAGATACACCTACAAAGCTAAAGATACACTTTAAGTTATTTTGCCGCCGCCATCATCTCTTTTAAACTTTCAGTGTGTAAACGGCTCGAACGATAATTACTTAAACCTTGAATAAAGTCGATAAATCGATGGAATACATGATTGTTTTATAAACTGCTTCGTATAAGTTAGCCTCGGCCGGATCGGCCCTATCATCTACATACATATTTTTATATTGATTAATTTATTAAGTGGACATTGCATAGTCTAATACTCTAATATAGGTAAATATCAGATATAGGTGTATAGGTAAAGTATACCTAAATGTAAAGAAAAACGTATAGTTCTTACGAAATAATGATTTTGTGCCATATTAAAACACATATTCTTCATCCAATGTGTACATCTTAGTGTACATAAATAATTGAGTGCGTTTTTATCGGTAATGTACATGCCATACACCAGTTTTACAACCCTGCTCTTTGTAATTTTTACGACTTATTCAGCTATATTGAGTTCATTCTCTGAAGGTTCAGCATACATATTTCATTTAAAAAAGCTCTGGGGATTAAGATTAAATTAGTGTATTTAAAATTAAATAGATTCTCTGTCAATAGCAACGCAAATGTTAATTTCCAAGAACCTAATTAGTTCTTTTTTATTATATTTGAGTCGTTTGAGTTCAATAAAGCTTTTAATTTAAAATGTCATTTTCGTAAAGGCAATATTCAGTCTGTGCTCATATGATGTGCGGGTATTAATATGTCGACTAATATCTATATAAGTAATCAAATTTTATAATATAAATAGCTGTTCTTAATTAATATGGTTTGAAAATTGTAACTTAATCGAATTCAGATCTAAGGTAATAATGCCTTTATTAAACTTAAAGAAATATAGACCGACTTTAAATTTTATAAAGCTACCTTTATTGAATGCCTTTATTGAACTTAAAAAAATAAAGACCGACTATATATTTTATACTGCTTTGATGATAATATTTTGATTTGTCAGCCTACTTCCTTTACGCGTATAGCTCATCGTATGGCGAAATTATTGAGTGTACTGCTTTAAGAAAAGTATTTTTAAAATGCCTGGAGTTATAGCTATGCGATGTATGATGCATAAAAGTTGATAGATTTAAAAGTATACCTACCTATAACATTTTATTTCTCGAATTTTCCCTAAGGTACCTTTATTAGAATAATTTATTTATTATTCAAATATTATTTTTATTTCACCTCCTACAAAATACAGAAAAATACCTTTCCATCTTCTGTATTTTGTGTCTCCTACACTTACTCCTACTTGTGTAGATATACAGAAAAAGCAAAAAATAATAAAACTAATTTACCTATTTTGTTTTGTTTCTGAATACAAGTAAAAAAACGAAGCATACTTGAAAAATGGGATAATGCTTTAAGAAATATGTTAAGATCGAGCTGCGACTTTTATTAAATAATAAGTCTATGAAAGTAGCTCTCGAAACTTTCATCATACACAATATTACACAGTATCGCTTTGTAACCTTAATAATAAGAAGGTTTGATTGTTTTCATCACAATAAAATGGATGTTTAATAATGGTTTTTTTTCCTGAGCCAGCTTGATGCCAAACAGTGGGGAGAAGTCACGTAGTCCTTTGTTGAATCATCTCAATGCCAGACGTTTTATTATTTTTAAAAGACTTGAATTTTGATAGTTGTTATATAATTTTTGGAATAGGTACTAATTACAAAATGTTGGGAGAGACTTGCTTTTATGTAACATTTAATAATATAATAAAACAAATAGGTAAGTACTTACTAACTTTTTTTTATTGAACAATTCAAACAATTTGTTTCTCTCTTAAGGTAATAAGTATTTATTTTTATCAAAGTATTTACTCCTATTGAAGTTTAATTTTATGTCTTTAGAAGTCCCGGGGGCTAATTCTCACGGATTCGAAAAAGTTCGAATTCAAATTATTTTGCTCGAACAGTAGTCACGGATCATACAATCAGAACACTGGACGTGTCGAGCTCCTTCATTTTTAGAGTTCCGTAACTTAATGGGAAAAAACGAAACCCTTACGCCGGTATCACACCTCCGCCGCGGAACTGTAGTAGCGAAACCGCTAAACGATTCTCCCGCGTTGTCGTTTGTACGGCGCGCGAGCTCTGGCGAGCTTGCCTGCTCTAACGCGGATGTTTCACTATGGCGCTGACTCTGTCGCGCGCGGTTCCGCCCGATCTGCTCAGACGGCGTCTACACCTCCGCGTTCGATTCGCCGTTTTGTTTGTTCCTGCTATGCGACGCGGTTTCACCTTGTTAGTTTCGCGGCGGAGGCGTGCTACCCGCATTAACGCCGGTAGCACACCTCCGCCGCGGAACTATAGTAGCGAAACCGCTAAACGATTCCGCCAAGTTGTCGTTTGTACGGCGCGCGAGCTCTGGCGAGCTTGCCTGCTCTAACGCGGATATTTAACTATGGCGCTGTCTCTGTCGCGCGCGGTTCCGCCCGATCTGCTCAGACGCTATCTACACCTCCGCGTTCGCTTCGCCGTTTTTTTTGTTCCTGACTATGCGACGCGGTTTCGCCTTGTTAGTTTCGCGGCGGAGGTGTGCTACGGGCATTAAGGATCACTTTGTTGTTCGTCTGCAGTATGTCTGTCTTTCAAGACTTCATGAGTTAAGACCCCTTTTCTCGGAAGCGCATAGAGGTATCGAACTGAAATATTTATAAAATATACTCGGGTCTGCGGTCTCTTTCAGGTGTGAAAAAAATATACTTGTAACATCGCATATTTTGCGAAATTGTATGCCTCGGTTCATCCTTGGATTAGTTATTCCGTATTTTGTCTTGTTTCCGCACATGTCGGCTGTCATAATATTTTAAAATAACACAAAACACGGAATAACTAAGCCAAGGATGATCCAAGAAGTAAAATTTATATTATTAGGACCGTTAGGGCACTTCTCGTTGACCTGAAAACCGTAAATATGTACATAGCTAGGAATTTCTATCCTTAAATAAGTATGAACAAAACCATCGGTTTGCGAGTCTCGCTTGCGGTTCCAAGGTACAGGCATAAGAATAAACAAGTATAGAAGCGAATCTCCTTTGTCGGTGCACCAAATGCCGCTATTTGCATACCTACAGCGCCCTTCCTCCTGTAACGCCCCGCAGTAGTCTGCGGGCGCCGCTAGGGTCACCACATGGACGTATGGTGACCACTACAATATTTTTTATATAGGTACCTCCATATTTTACATTAAATGAGAAACTGAGTATACACCGAGTCTTATTGATTTTGTACTTCAAGTGTAGCGAGCGAGCGACTATCTTTAGCAATAGTACCCACATTTTTAGTTTTTTTGATTCCGTAGTTATAAGAACCTGCCTATTTTTGATTAATTGAGCTTAATCCCTACAACTTAGAGAACAAAATCATTAAAATGTTTCGAATTTCGATGTACAAAAATGGTTTGTAATTTAGGTATCGTACCTACGTTTATAGTCCAAGAGCTGAAGTTATGAATGTACTAATGGATAAAACCTAAGCTCACTTTTTACTATCAGACCAACATTTTCACTTGAAAAAAAATCTGTTGTTTCATAATTTTAATCAAGTATTGATTGTATTTAAATTTTATATGGAACAGTAACAAAGGTCGATAAAAATATACCTATATAGCAGTACCAAAGTTTCTCATAATTCAAATTATTCCCGATTTGACAAAAAAAAATCCCATACTTACAGAGTTTCAAAATTGCACTACAATGACAGCTTTAGAAACTCGATACATTATATTGTATTAGCTTTGACATGTAATGAATATTACGAATAAAACTGTATCTGTATCTAGGGTAGGTATAATAAAAATAATTTTAAAATATTCAATCATTTTTATTTAAAAGGTTTCAATTCAACAGAAATATTTACAAATGTCTGATATTTATAAAAGATGGCGTTTTTGTAGATGATTTGAAGTTTCGGTTATTAAACTTCAGCGCGTAGTAAATACGCATTCTTATAAAAAGCTTAATCAGGTAATCAATAGGAAAATATTCACAAGGTACCTGAAACACAATTTTTTTCATTGTATCTAGCAAGATCGCACCAGCACCATCGGTAAAAATAAAATTTTTGAAGCTATTTACGAATATATTCTCGAGTTTCTCAATATAGTTTACAAAATATGCCGGAGGAACAGTTAAACTTCCGAAAATTTTTGTCCGATTGAATGCTTTAAAATGAATAAATAGTTGAGAATTTTCTGTATTTTCTCCCTTGTAATCTCTGTATTTATTGAAAGCTGGGCATTCATGTTTAAGCGAGCATTTTTTGAGTAGATACCCACAAACGTAGGAAAGTGCGTTTTGTGTAGGCAAATCTGAGGGCCAATTATGGATCTTTCATCGTATGACATGGTATAAATTTGAGAAAAAGAAGTCATGAAATACTGCATTTCGTATTACTGATCTCCAATGATATCATCACTATGGCATAATTTCAATGATGTCATCATTAAATAATAAACAAATGATTAAAAATCTGACCGGAAATCGTATTTTTCGTCTTGCACTATGATATCATATGATATCATTTGCAAAACCATGAGATCGGTAATAGGCCCTCAGACCTGTAATCGCATGTCGGAACAGCAAGCGGCGAAATCTCCGATGTCATATGGTTTGCAAAAAAAGGTTCTGTGCCGTCGTCTTTGCTCAAAAGAAATATATCCAAGTCATCTTCGCAGTTGCTTAGAGAGGATTGAATAAAACAAGTAGATATACCTTTGTACTTACCTTTCTTTATCTTCGGGCAAATTGTAAAACTTTAAATTTGGGGTTATTATGGCATTATTTTTGCACCCATAAACGCAACAATAAGTCGGCATCGCGGCGACTAGGTAGATAGCGGCGCGCGGGAAGGAGTCACGTACGTGCGGGATGCTGTGCGCGCCTTGACTGGCGATTCCGTTCAACGGAAATCATACGGTAGGTGAATAACGTGGCCTTGAGCGCTCGACGGCCGGGAGTTTCGCTTCTATACTTGTTTATTCTTATGGTACAGGCTCCAATAAACTATAGGCTTATTTGTGGCGACATGTATAACTTTCAACAACAAAGTTCAACAAAGTGTTGCTAATTTGCCATTTCATATGTATAAAACGAATGTTAAAAGACTCTTATGAGTACAAAAAGCAGAGTCGTGAAATATATTATTATTTAGCTGTTAACTATTAAAACAACACCAAACAATCACAAGTTTATTGCAAGACAGAAACAAAAGACAAAATGACATAAGTAACAAAACACGATCGTAAATCTCGAGACTTCATATATACTAACCTTTTTGGTACATACATTTCACCCTCACACTTAATTAACAATTTAGTCTAACCGAACAAACTAAAATGTAAAGTATATAAACATAGTAAAATTAATAAAGTATTGGGTTTCCATATCGCTCAATGGGCACGGTAATTCGTCTAGGTCGATCGCTAAGCACCGGCGGTGGTGGCGGTAATGGTACACTGACTGCTGATTGACATTGACGGTCACCGCTAACATTACTGTCGTTGCTTGAATCGGGATACGACAAAATAGAATAACTTTTACGGGGTCTTAACTGGTCTATGTGCCTCTTTAGCGTAATAGATAGATCGTCTTCCTTGCCTATAACATAATTACGAGATCCCACTTGTTGTATTACTCTCCCTTTTATCCACTTTTCCCCTTTTCCAAATTCTCTGGCCCACACTTCGTCCCCTACTTCAAAAGAACGAAACTGACTACTTGCTTCTTCCCCTTGCTTAGATTGATTATCCTGCACCCTTTTCTCTAATTTACTTCCCGTCCTCAGCAAGTCTAGGCGAGACCTCAAGGATCTCTTCATAAGAACTGAAGCTGGAGACTCTCCTGTCGTGCTATTCGCAGTATTACGATAAGCCATCAAATAGGCCTGCAGTGCAATATCCACGTCGAATCTATCCCTCAAAGCTTTTCTAATTGCTCTTTTACACAGCTTAACAGCGCCTTCTGCTGCTCCATTCGATGAAGGATGATAAGCTGGTGTAAAAGTATGAAGAATGCCATTATTTTCCATAAAATCTTCCATTTCAGAACTTGTGAAAGGGGGTCCGTTATCAGATACAATTTGTTTAGGTAATCCAAAACGTGCAAAAGTCTCTCTCAATTTTTTTAAAACTGCTGATGCATTAGTGTTAACCATGTGGAAGATTTCTATCCATTTGGAAGTAGAATCAATTAAAACCAAAAATGTTTTACCATTCATTGGTCCCAAAAAATCCATATGTATTCGTGTCCAGGGCTGTAAATGGTCTTGCATGATTTTAACTAAATTTATAAATGATTTACTAGATGGCTTCTCAGGCGTGCATAATGTCACTAGCAGCTCATAACTCGTCCCACCCATAACAGTAATCAAAGTTGGTACCTTAAGTTCTTCTTTAATCCCGTTGACTACAAAATACTGCTCCAGCCGCTCAATATACAAATTCCAGCTAACCATATTAACATCAAATTGATCTACTTTCCCGATCGACATTTTCTTTGCGTAATTTTTCCTCGTCGCCAATGAAATATATTATTATTTAGCTGTTAACTATTAAAACAACACCAAACAATCACAAGTTTATTGCAAGACAGAAACAAAAGACAAAATGACATAAGTAACAAAACACGATCGTAAATCTCGAGACTTCATATATACTAACCTTTTTGGTACATACATTTCAAGTCGTAGCTAAGGTCATGAGCGCCTCTGGCAAGATTCGACTTTGGCGCCACCCAAAACTTATTTTCAAGGAAACAACTGAGCCATTGGTATTACCCACTGCTCAACTACTCATAGTTGAGCAATTACCAGTTGAGCCGTGGGTATTGCTCAACTTTACTGAGTTGAGCAACCGAGTTGAGCAGTGGGGAAGAAACGAACGTAATACTTTGACTTTAACAATGTAAAAAGATATCTATATACTGATATCTTTTTACATCTTAAAGCCAAACTTTACGACGTAAAAAAAGATTTCATTCACTAAAACCGACTTCAAAAACACTGAAAAGTTAAAATTAAGTTAAGGATAGGTACAGACATCACACTTTCTCTGTAAGTTATATTAATTGCTTACCTTTATAATTTATTATTACTTCGATATTGAAGTCGGTGCCAAACGATGATCTCCTAGAAAGTCTTTAAATTTGTCAGCTGGTATTGAATTAGGGTTTCCCTCGATTTTCATGGGATCCCATCATGAGATCCTGACTTTGGTGACCACCCCAGGAGTATACTCTATCGAATACAAAAAGAATTTTGAAAATCGATCCACAAATTGCGAAGTAATCGCGTAACATACACACAAAACATGTTGGACACGCTTAAAAATTTAAGGGTTTTCCTCGATTTTTATCGGATCCTATCATCAGATCCTAACCTTGGTGACCATGAGACCACCCTTGGAGTATATCTTGGACCACTCTATCGAATACGAAAAGAATTTTGAAGATCGGTCCACAATTAGCGGCGTAATCGCGTAACATAATACACACAAAAAAAAAACATACGCATCGAATTGAGAATCTTCTCCTTTTTTGAAGTCGGTTAAAAAGATATCAGTATACTTTGGCTTTACATGTTGAAAAGAGATCAATACAGTAAAAATTTCGCTGGATATGTATAGCGATGATGTGGTTTACTCCGGGGAACGAGATGATTGGAAGCGTTATTGAGTTTGAGTTCTCACCTTGAACGTCAATCCACATACTTGATGCGAAAACAATATGAACTACGAACACCTATAGAGTAAGGCTATTTCGAGCCCTCTGCAAAAAGACGTTCCTACCTACCCTACTTTGGACCCAACGTTATCCGAACGATTAATGTATCAAAAACATCTCGAATTTAAGTGATCAGATCAATAATGAAATAGTCCTATAACTATCGTGATGAAATGATTTTGACATTATATTACGTAATCATTATTACGTATTATTTGGTAAGTCCAAGTACGTAATATAATTATTGGCGTCAATAAGTGCCTGTAAAGGTCTAGGTATATTGAATAAAGATTTTTGAATTTGAGTTTTGAACAGACTTACTTTGTAAATGAATGTACCTAATAAAGATTATATTTTTGATATTAAAATAAAAGTGTTTTCAGTATTAACTTATTCAAACATAAGATTTTATTACTTGTTCACACACTTTATTTAATATAATAATCTAGCTACCTTTGTAAACACGTATACTAATTACTAAGTGATGTACTAAATCGATTACATTTTCAATAATTACTGTCATAATTATATTATTGAAACAAACCACAACTAAGTTCTTGTTCGTACCACTCAAGGGGCGAGTTGCTGTCTTACTTTTAACTTTAGGAATAACAATGAACTACTGTACATAACATATTTTTAACAATATTTTTTATACATATAATACTAGCTGTGCTATATAATTGCCAACAAAATTCTGGAGAGGTCCAACCTCATCATTTAGGGGTATATAAAATAGCCTGCGACCTATTCTCAGACATACCAAATATACACACAAAAAATCATAAAAATCGGTCAAGCTGTGTCGGGGGAGTTCGATAAGACACACTGTGACACGAGATTTTTATAATTAGATTTACTACATATATAAAATTAAAGGTGATAAACAAAGATACGTGAAAAAGCATAAAAATCCATATTATCATTAGACATCATGGCGTCTCTGCATTTAACAAAATGTGAATGGTCAATCTCATTCGCTATCGTAGGTACTTATGCGTTTAGTATTAAAATAAAGTACTACCTTTATCTATCACTAGCAAATTTTCCGCGATTAGTCTTTGTGCATTTATTTGTTATACTCAGATAGCCAATAGGGTATAATAAAAGAATTGTTAGGTATTTTTAGATTTCCACCCACTCGTACTCTCACTGCCTGATCCAGATTTCCCGGCCATTTAAAAATAGCAAAAACCAAAATCTGAGCAAAATCTGGAGCTTGGCGTAATCCACGTGCGCAGATGCACCGTTGTCAAAGACAAAAGAAATTTTGTCCGAGATACTGTTTGAGTGCTAGTTATTTGCAACTGAAAGTGTTAATGATTAGCATGTGTCAAAGACACGCTTTGGATACTTGCCTAATATTTAAAGATCGAAGATTTTCATCAACTGTTATGTTGGAGCTATTTACACTTGTAATTGGAATACACACCTATTATACGAGGAGGGATCAAAACGTAGTGCGAACGACATACTCCTTGGTAAAAAAAAATACTGGCAGGCATAGCTCAGATACATATTATTATTTGTAATATTAATAAAGAAAAAAAATCTTCGATTCTCTTTTGTTTTTTTCTGAATGTAGTCATTTGTTTGCTTCGTGTCGGAACGTGTTCTCGAAAATGGAGAAAAACGAAGTGCGAGCCGTTATTAAATACCTCTGTTTAAAAAAGTTAACGACGCAAGAGATTCATTGCGATTTGGAGGCAACATTAGGAGAGTCTGCTCCGCCGTATTCCACTGTCGCAAGGTGGGCTTCTCAATTTCGAGTAGGGAGAACGAGCACGGAAGACGAACATCGTTGCGGCCGTCCATCGACGTCAGTCACCCAAGAAAATGTTGCGAAAGTCGAGAAAATTGTATTGAACGATCGAAGAGTTACCATCCGATACTTTATTCAAGAAACGGGCATTTCATATGGAAGTATTCAATCCATATTGAAACAATCTTTGAATATGAGAAAAGTCTCCGCAAGATGGGTGCCGAGAATGTTAACCGACAGTCAGAAACAAAACCGACTTGACATTTCGAAGATATTGTTGGACAAGTTTCAAGAAGATTCTGAAAATTTTTTGTTTCGTTTCGTAACAATGGACGAAACATGGGTCCATCATTTTGATCCCGAGACAAAACAGCAATCTTCGCAATTGAAACGGCCATCATCACCGACCCCGAAGAAGTTTCGTGCCGTGCCATCGGCTAGCAAGGTGATGGCCTCAATATTTTGGGACTCAGAAGGGATATTGTTGATTGATTACCTGGAGCGTGGAATCACTATTACAGGCCAATATTATGCAGCTTTAATTCCCAAGTTGAGGAATGCCATCAAAGAGAAAAGGACAGGGAAACTTAGGGGCGTGCTGTTTCATCACGACAACGCACCCGCGCACAGGTCGGCAGTTGCGATGGCTGCCATTCAGCAAGCTGGCTTTGAATTGGTTGACCACCCCCTTACATCAGATCTCTGGCGCCTAGCGATTTTTATCTGTTCCCCAAATTGAAAGAATACTTAAGGGGAAACAGGTACGAAGACGATAACGAGGTGATGGATGCCGTGGAGAGCTTTTTGCAGGACCAAGACAAAACTTTTTTTTTGAAAGGGATTGAAACCTTGGAAAAGCGCAGTACTCGGTGTGTAGAGAGACTCGGGGACTATGTAGAATAGTTATTTGTTATACATGACTGCAAAGTTGCTTTTTAACCGCGTGCTCAACTTAGATGACCGAGCAAGCGAAGGATTAAAAAATTAGAATCCTGAGCGTTAGCGAGGGAATCAAAAGAGCACAAGGTGAAAAATCTTTGCACTCGAGTGCAACACGTAACTTTTCATCCCCCCTCAGTGAGGAAATGAAACAAAGCAAATTAAAAACAAAAGTAGTTACACCAAGGAGGCTCAGAGTCTGGGTTTTTAACAAATTTAAAAAAAGTTGTATGATAAATTCGGCACCATGGAGATGGAAGTAAATAGGTTTAATGATGTTTTGAAATCACAAACCTAGTGCACGGGATGTTCTAAATTCAAATTTACTTTAACCTCAAGCGGATAAAAATGGCTTTGGCGGTCAGATATCGAATAGCAAAAATACTCTTTTCGAGATGGAGGGATGAAAAAATAAATTATTAAGTTATCTATAGTCATTATATTCTATCTCATTCTCACTACTTTTTGATCCCTCCTCGTACCTTTGTTTGTTGAAATACTAAAATAAAAATTTGAAAGTATGGTTCATTCGACCGATCTATTAAAATTAATATGATGTAAACGTATTACTTGTTTACGGTGTGACCTAGTATCGGTAAATAAGCCTGTGGATAAAACAATGCGTTATTTATGATGTGAATTTCTAACGGTTCTTTTGAAATTAAAATGCTGTTTGGTTGTAACATAAATGATGTTGCTTTGGTCAACATTACGTCAAAACATAGTCAAACTAATTTGGCGCATAACTACATTATGTACGAATGACACGACTGCATGACTTAATCATGTTATGACATTTTTACTCTTAAAAATATATATAAATATGTATAAAAGCTTTACTAAAGAGACTAGAAGTAATAATAATTTTTTTACCCGTGTATGCCTACAATCCAGACGTTAATTATTTTCTTAGAAATAAAATTATTAGGATTAATGGCTTTGCCATGATTGCTTATAGCAAGACTGGAACAATGTTGAAACAAAGACGCCATTATTATAGCGTGTAGCGCCATCTCGCTCTTGCTGCTGTTTCTTTTAATATCGCTTTATTAAATATAATGGTAAGGAGTTCGACCGGGCGGTTACCCTTGCCAGCTAGAATTTTATTAAATTCTAAAATTTCTGTTTCTTTTATGGATAAGTAACGCGTATACGACGAATTGACGAATGATTCAAAGAAAATAATAATTTAAATGGAACGTAATGAAAATACCACTCTTTAATATAATCAACGTTTGTAATATTGACAAGCAACCAGAATATTTCATTTTTGCACAAAATTGGATTTTTTTTCAATTTAGAAAAGATCTGCTTGAGATTTGACAGGGTTTTAATTTTGTATATCTAAATATTGATTACTATGGACTTTTTGTCACCAAAAATACCGATTCAACACGATTCAGAAATACTAACGAATTTTTATGCTATGCTTGGTAGGGTACAGCGCTTAGAATAATAACGCATAGAAGGATAGTCCGGTACTGAGCGCGATGATTAAAGTGAAGCAAAAATGACACCGCTGTGTGAAGTTGTTTACACGCGACACACGCACACTACGATATGACGGGGCTGCCAGTGCGCGCCACCGAGGAGTTGTTTTCCCAAAATGAGGGAACTCATCGTGTGCTCATGTTGTTGAATGTCGCAATTGTCGTACCTAATCTATGTCTTTATGTTTTTATGTAAAGACAGAAATGAAATGAAAGTTGCCAAATCTCTGTTTATATAAGTACTAAAAAGCGTATATTTTAAAATGAAATAATTGTCATGTAAATAGTTAGTTCCTTATTTCTAATAATGAAAGAGGTACGTACCTACCGCGTATAATAATCTTCATTATTCCGTTAATTGTATTTGTTTTCTTAACAAATGTCACTTTGATAATGCTGTTAGGTATGTTCACATTGCCTTTTTCGACTCATATCATAAAAAGTTTATTGTGTTTAAAGAATACTTACAATTTTTTTTTGTTCTCATAGAAAAGTATGTCGAATAAAATAGTTCAGAACATGACTACGCAACCCCGTTTTTTGTTCTCATAGAAAAGTATGTCGAATAAAATAGTTCAGAACATGACTACGCAACCCCGTCACCTGTTTTCTTTTGTGATGGCGGGGACTTCTCCCCTCGAGCCCTCCTGTAAACTCCATAAAAAAATCTCATATAAAAATCCGAATGTAGTAAGTATGAAAAAAAGGCAAACTCACACTTGACCATTTTTTGATAAGTCCATTATTCGTGTCTTAATTATCTGAGGAGTATGAGGGGGTCAAAAATTTCGTATTTTTTTAGCTCCGATGCACTGTTTCCGAGATATAAGCGTTTTTGTTAATACTTTTCTTGAAGTATAATTATAGTTGAAATCCTATCTTACTATCCTACTAATATTATTATATAATATTATAAATGTGAAAGTGTGGACATTTGGATGTTTGGATGTTTGTTACTCAATCACGCAAAAACGGCTGAATGGATTTGCATGAAATTTGGCATACATGTAGCCTTTGACATGGAAAAGAACATAGGTTACCTTTTATCCCGATTCCTTAAGTAGTTCCCGAGGGAAAATTGAAAATTGTTTACGAGTTAAGCCGCGGGTAGACAGCTTTGAAATTTGGTATGCATGTCACCTATGCTATGGAAAAGGACATGTCCTTAATGATCTCTCAAATAGTTCCCTTGGGAAGATTAAAATTTGTTAACGAGCGAAGCTTTAGGCCCAATTCTAAAGTCCACGCAGACGAAGTCGCGGGCAGAAATTAGTAATATTATAAATGTGAAAGTGTGGATGTTTGAATATTTGGATGTTTGTTACTCAATCACGCAAAAACGGCTGAACGGATTTCGATGAAATTTGGCATGCATGTAGCCTTTGACATGGAAAAGAACATAGGCTACCTTTTATCCCGATTCCTTAAGTAGTTCCCGAGGGAAAATAGAAAATCCCAGTAATATTATAAATGTGAAATTGTGGATGTTTGGATATTTGGATGTTTGTTACTCAATCACGCAAAAACGGCTGAACGAATTTGGATGAAATTTGGCATGCATGTAGCCTTTGACATGGAACAAAACATAGGCTACCTTTTATCCCGATTCCTTAAGTAGTTCTCCAGGGCAAATAAAAAAATTGTTCAAAATTGAAGTCCACGCAGACAAAGTCGCGGGCAGAAGCTAGTTCCTTCTAAAAACAGTCGAAAATAAGTCCTGGGCTTCTTACAAAATACGGTGAAATTTTTCTAAGTGCTGCACTCCCTTTGCTACACCCTAAACTTTTTTCTTTTTTAGGATCAATATGGCTTGTATTTAAAAATCCCAATCGATTCTCTAGCAAATTCTCTAAAAATCATACACATCGCGTCTCGCTCTTCGATGCGATGTTTTTTTTAACTTCAAATTAAACCTACATTATAAACAGGATAAGTGTCGCCTAGATAAGTAGATACCTAAATATTTTTCATATTAATCATAACCTGTTTAGTCGGTTAAATTGGGACATTTATGTTTCCAAACTGGCAACACAACGATTGAAATGAAAAGTTTCGTATAATTTATCTTATATGGATAAAATACTAAACAATTTTTAAATCTTTGCTGTGATAATAATGTTATTACACTTTATAATCTTTTCAGATGTCTTGTGATACCATTCAACTACACAAGTCATCATTATTAATTATTTTACGAGAGATACATTCGAAGCACATTGACCTTGAACACTGCGGAGCTGTCCGGCGTAGTGAGCCATTTATGGCTTAGTTTTAGTTGCTTCCTTAGAATAATAACGCATAGAAGGATAGTCCGGTACTGAGCGCGATGATTAAAGTGAAGCAAAAATGACACCGCTGTGTGAAGTTGTTTACGCGCGACACACGCACACTACGATATGACGGGGCTGCCAGTGCGCGCCACCGAGGAGTTGTTTTCCCAAAATGAGGGAACTCATCTTGTGCTCATGTTGTTGAATGTCGCAATTGTCGTACCTAATCTATGTCTTTATGTTTTTATGTAAAGACAGAAATGAAATGAAACTTGCCAAATCTCTGTTTATATAAGTACTAACTAAAAAGCGTATATTTTAAAATGAAATAATTGTCATGTAAATAGTTAATTCCTTATTTCCAATAATGAAAGAGGTACGTACCTACCGCGTATAATAATCTTCATTAATCCTGTTTTCTTAACAAATGTCACTTTGATAATGCTGTTAGGTAGGTATGTCCACATTGTCTTTTTCGACTCATATCATAAAAAGTTTATTATGTTTAAAGAATACTTACAATTTTATTTTGTTCTCATAGAAAAGTATGTCGAATAAAATAGTTCAGAACATGACTACGCAACCCCGTCACCTGTTTTCTTTTGTGATGCTACACAAGGTAGGACCTGGATTAAACTCCATATAAAAATCCGAATTTAGTATGAAAAAAGGCAAACTCACACTTGACCATTTTTTGATAAGTCCATTATTCGTGTCTTAATTATCTGAGCAGTATGAGGGGGTCAAAAATTTCGTATTTTTTAGCTCCGATGCACTGTTTCCGAGATATAAGCGTTTTTGTTAATACTTTTCTTGAAATATAATTAAAATTGAAATCCTATCCTACTAATATCCTACTAATATTATTATATAATATTATAAATGTGAAAGTGTGGACGTTTGGATGTTTAGATGTTTAGATGTTTGGATGTTTGTTACTGAATCACGCAAAAACGGCTGAATGGATTTGCATGAAATTTGGCATGCATGTAGCCTTCGACATGGAAAAGAACACAGGCTACCTTTTATCTCGATTCCTTAAGTAGTTCCCGAGGCAAAATTGAACATTGTTTACGAGTTAAGCCGCGGGTAGACAGCTTTGAAATTTGGTATGCATGTCACTTATGCTATGGAAAAGGACATGTCCTTAATGATCTCTCATATAAGCTTTAGACCCAATTCTGAAGTCCACGCAGACGAAGTCGCGGGCAGAAGCTAGTAATATTATAAATGTGAAAGTGTGGATGTTTTGATGTTTGTTACGCAAAAACGGCTGAACGAATTTCGATGAAATTTGGTATGCATGTAGCCTTTGACATGGAAAAGAACATAGGCTACCTTTTATCCCGATTCCTTAAGTAGTTCTCGAGGGAAAATAGAAAATCCTAGTAATATTATAAATGTGAAATTGTGGATGTTTGGATATTTGGATGTTTGTTACTCAATCACGCAAAAACGGCTGAACGAATTTGGATGAAATTTGGCATGCATGTAGCCTTTGATATGGAACAAAACATAGGCTACCTTTTATCCCGATTCCTTGTAGTTACAGAAGCTAGTTCCTTCTAAAAACAGTCGAAAATAAGTCCTGGGCTTCTTACAAAATACGGTGAAATTTTTCTAAGTGCTGCACTCCCTTTAAATTCTCTAAAAATCATACGCATCGCGTCTCGCTCTTCGATGCGTTGTTTTTTTAACTTCAAATTAAACCTATATTATAAACAGGATAAGTGTCGCCTAGATAAGTAGATACCTAAATATTTTTTATATTAATCATAACCTATTTAGTCGGTTAAATTGGGACATTTATGTTTCTAAACTGGCAACACAACGATTGAAATGAAAAGTTTCGTATAATTTATCTTATATGGATAAAATACTAAACAATTTTTAAATCTTTGCTGTGATAATAATGTTATTTACACTTTATAATCTTTTCAGATGTCTTGTGATACCATTCAACTGCACAAGTCATCATTATTAATTATTTTACGAGAGATACATTCGAAGCACATTGACCTTGAACACTGCGGAGCTGTCCGGCGTAGTGAGCCATTTATGGCTTAGTTTTAGTTGCTTCAAATTGTGCGCGCCGATTGGGTTTCTATGCGTTATTATTCTAAGGTTGCTTCAAATTGTGCGGATGCGGATGCGGTTGAAAGGATGTTTTAACAAAGGCTCTTTATGAACATTGGTTGGGCCTTACATCGGTTTACATATTCCACGTTTTCTAACATGCGTCTGAGAGGGTGGCTGTGTGCGTCTTTGGCGTGTTTATTTTCTTTTACCGACCGCGACGTTCGTGCAGCCCTCGAGACTAATGGACCGGTTTTGTTAGTTTTTCGGAGACGGCCATTACATACTTTTTTCATTTGAAGTAGGACTTGATGCAAAACCTCTTTTGACTGCTTGCTTTTTTTTATTTTGGCGGAAACCTTTTTTGAGGCTAAAGTGGGTCTCACGGGAAGGAATGTCCTGTTTCCGAGTTAAGAATGCATTATTTTTTTTTAATTGTTCAATTTAAAGAAGTACTTTATTTATTTTGAAGTGCTAAGCGGGGCGGGTAGATAATAAATCCTAGCCATCTAGGCTACTACTATTAGTGGCCTAGTTGGCTGGTATTTCTTACCTACGTGCTATTCACGGTGGGAGGATACGGGGGTAGTTTTGTAGATATTCTCAGATTTTATGACGAGACTCCGAATAATAGTAGCAAATAAAATTTTCCAGACTAAATCAACACTGACGAATAATGAAAAGGTGCTATTTAATATTGTGCTTTGCTTACAAACTGTATTTGTCCGCAGGGCTGAACCTGGAGGGCAGTTTCATATCCCCCATGTCCCCGCCAGAGATGAAGCCGGACACGGCTATGCTCGATGGGCTCCGAGATGACGCCACCTCCCCGCCAGCGTTCAAACACTACCCACCCAACCATCCGCTCAGCGGGTCGAAACACCTGTGCTCGATATGTGGTGACAGAGCGTCAGGGAAACACTATGGAGTGTACAGGTAAGTCGATTTGTACATTTACTGCCGAAATTGTAATCAACCCTCAATCCAAGGTACTCGTAGGCCTTTCTGAGATTGGTTGTAGATGCGTTAAAAAGAAACTGTTGTTGTTTCGCTAAAAACAAGTTAAAACAACGTAAACATCCAGCCAACAGAATTTGTCTTGGACTGATTTGTAGAGGTTCCATTTTTAACAGTGACTCTGATGATTGTTTGTCTTCACATATTTAGCCAATAAATTCGATATACAACAACTACTGCCTTACTATTGGTTGTATAATTTACAAAACTAAACAATATGTTGCGTTATAGATTTAATGAAGAGAAGAGTTCAGAATTGTGCTATAAATTACTAAAATTCGCTAGTATATCGATTGATGTTATTACGTACGGCCTTGGAGTACGTGTCCTATGAGGCTATTACGGATCCATGCCTGCAATTCGAGTATATAGAATATAACGACACAATTACAGTTTGAGATTCAACCTACCCTAAGATAATGCCTTTACGCCCTTCTTACACTCATAGAACTATTTATACAAGCATATGGAGATCATTCATTCATTGACTAATCACAAAATCTCGAAACTACTAATGTTGATATATTTTGGCACACATAAAAAGGGGTATACGTCCCTGTCATAGCGACCCGGGTCGTGCGAGCTAATCCCACGGTCAGTCACGGCGCGGCCTGCGTTCTTGCGGGCCAAACGCCGTGGCATGTCGATGCACGCGTCCACGCGGAATTGTATCGTCATCGGGTTGCTACCCGTGAACGAGGGGGACGATCCGCTCCACAGGACATGGATCGGATTCGTACCCTGATGCAGAGGGAGGTTCTGCGTCAGCGGGGTGAGGCACTCGCCTCTCCAGCTGCCGGCCACCGAACGATCGACGCGATCTGTCCGGTGTTGGAGGAGTGGGTTGGGCGCCGGCTGAGCAGTCTCACGTTTCGCATGGTGCAGGTACTGACCGGGCATGATTGCTTCGGCCACTACCTGCACCGGGTCGCGCGTCGAGAGGAAACGCCGCGGTGTCACCAGGACGCTCCCGACGACACTGCCGGGCATACCTTGTTGGTGTGCCCGGCCTGGCGACCCCAGCGCAGCGAACTTAACGCTGCGCCGGGAGGCGGAGACCTCTTGCTGCTGAGCATGGTCGTGGTCATGCTTCGCGGCGAGGCGGAATAGGAGGCTGCGGAGAGGGAGCGGAAGGAAGATCCCCAAGCCGCTCCCCTCCGCTGCAGACGGATAGGCAGGCGAAGGCGGGCATTTGCGCAAGCAATGCTCGTCTAATGACCCTACCATGGAGGCCTGCGTGCACGGTTGGTTCCTTGCACGCCGCCGTAGGTCCCTCCGTCTGGGGATTGCCCTGGTGTTCTCGAGCAATCCCCCCTTGGTGATATCCACCAACTTGGTCGGGCTTGCCCGGGCGCGCTGGTAGTGGTAGTCGCAGTATGGACCTTACCATGCGCGTCCACAGGGGAAGGGAGAACACCGGGGCGTTTTAGTGGGTCGGCCTGGACCCTGAAACTCTGTCGGGCCAGCCCCTCAGACGCCCGCCGTTTAGCCAACGGCGGGTACGGTGCGGTTACGCATTTCCCCACAAAAAAAAGGGTACCCTTCCCTGCAGGGATGAAGTGGGGAGTGGAAGATTAATGGAACTTAGTAATTTTTGAAGCTAGAAGAAGGAATTTTTTAAACAAAATTAATACAGTAATATAGCTAGACGAAATAGTGCTCTAGTGATGGAATTTTTATTCGGTTTTTTGGACGAGAACTTGGTGACAGCGCACTGTGGGACATCCATAGGTCATAAATCTTAAAAACCTGCTTTCTTGTTTTACATTTTATTCCTTGTCGTTACATTGGATAGTTGCGGTACCTTCTGAAACTATAAATAGGTCAGTAATTAGAGTGCGCCTTCATTATCTATTGTGCATTCAAAGAGAGCGCATCGCCAATCGTAAATACTGTTATCAGTGAGTCATTAAAAAGCGTGACGTCATTTGTTGTCATTGCGGGACCTGTGAGTGCTGTGTGAGTTTTTTCTGAAATGGATATCCAAGAACAGGGTATGTAATAATTAATATTTTTATTTTAATTGTATCTTAGTATATATTTTCTTTAGTATGTCATTGCTACGAGGCGACTTTTCTTGGAGTATTATATTTTAATATTCAAAGTTTGAATAAACTTTTAAATATGTTCCCACTCGCTCCGACTATGGAGGTATATTGCACCATAATCTTTAGACTTTCTTATCTTAGGAAAATTAAAACTTGGCTGCCCTTATCTGCCCTTTTGGCGATGACAAGGGTGCTACGGTTGCCAGATTATCTCGTAGCATTTGCTACGAAATTAGTTTATTTAGTCTTAGTGCTTTGTGTAGGTTTTGTGACTGAATTTTAACCGTTTTTTTTTGTTTTAGGTAATTTATATATATGCTCGTTTTCAAGAATGCATATTCTTGAAATATGGCTAACTGTCAATACCGATAATGACTCGGAAAAGTGTCGTCAAGTCCTACAAAGTTTGTTGACTACTGTGAACGATGCTGAGAACATTGATATTCATTATTTAGAGAAAATTGTTAATAATTTATGTAAAGCTATTGCTCGATTCTGGAAAAAATGTAATAGGGATAAAACCAAGCTTTTATATAAGAATTCCGATTGGTTTAATGTTATTGAAAAAATTCAACTTGTGAAATACAATAAGCAATGTACTCCGTCTGAAACGTCGCCGTGTCATTCACGTGGTCGTCCTCGAAAACCTTTTACGCAATGTAGTAAAAGGACTAAACGTCGGAGAGTAGCTGATTTGTCAAAGTCTGATGATTCTACTGTGAGTGCATTGCTTGATGTTTCAGACTGTTCATTCGATTCGTGTATATCTAGAGTTAGCACTGATGATGTCTTGTCACTTGTGACTGATGCTCAGTTGACAAAACATCAGTATTTATTAATTAAAAACTTTGTTAATAGTAAGATTTCTCCTAATGTATTACCATGTTACCAACAAATTACTAAAGCGAAACAGAGATGTTACCCTTCTAATATAACTGTTTCCGAGTCTTCAGCTGAAGTTGAATTACAAAGTCTTTTTGATCACACAGCTTCTCGAATCCTTGAATCTCAAAAAGAGGTCTTAGATCAGATTCCTGATGATTGTTTGTCTAATATCTCTTTACTTGGGAAATGGGGATTCGATGGCAGCACTGGACATAGTGAATACAAACAATTTTTTTCAGATTCAACTTTAGAAGATAGTAGTTTGTTTGTAACATCTTATGTACCCCTTCAAATTATTGTAAATTAGCTGAAGATAATTGTAAAATTTTATGGAAAAATCCTCGACCCTCTTCCACTAGGTACTGCAGTCCTATTCGATTTCAATTTTTGAAAGAAAGCACAGCAGTGTCTTTGCAAGAGGAAGCTTATTTTAAGGATAAAATTGAAAGTTTGCAACCTACTTTTATTCAGATCGACAATCGTGAATTGGTCGTTTCTCATAAGTTGCAGCTTTCAATGGTAGATGGTAAAATTTGTAGTGCTTTAAGTGAAACATCTACAAGTAGATGTTATATATGTAATGCTACCCCTAAAGAGATGAATAAAATAGACGAATGTTTACAAAAACCTGTAATAGAGAGTAGATACCAATTTGGATTATCACCACTACATTCTTGGATACGTTTCTTCGAATATTTTATTCATCTTTCATATAGATTAGACATAAAAAAATGGCAAGTTAGGCTAGATAGTGATAAACAATTGTTATCAAATAAAAAACAATATGTACAGTCCCAGTTTAGGGAACGATTAGGTTTAATAGTTGACAAGCCGCATAGTGGTGGAAGCGGGACGTCTAACGACGGAAACACAGCCAGGAAGTTTTTTTTGGAATCAGCTGTATCTGCTGAAATTACAGGTTTGAATAAGGATCTCATAGATCGTTGTTGTGTAATATTACAAACGTTATCTTCTGGACATAAAATTAATGAATGCAAGTTTAAAGACTATGCATTACAAACAGCATACAGCCTGGTCGAGGAATATCCGTGGTATAGTCTTCCTGCTTCTGTCCACAAGGTGCTCGTACATGGATCAGATATTATAAGTTATGCATTGTTATCTATAGGAGAACTTTCCGAAGAAGCTGCTGAAGCGACAAATAAGTATATCAAAATTTACAGACGAAGTCAAACTCGAAAAATGTCACGTGAAGTTACCAATCAAGATTTAATACAACGACTATTATTACATTCAGATCCTTATATTACAAGTCTTCGGAAACTTCCCCCTAAAAAGAAAAATACTCTGTCACAAAGTGTAATAGAATTGTTACATGTTTAATATTGTTAGAATAAGAATAATTTATTTGTATTTTGTTAGTTGTTTTGTTTTTTTTTGTATTTAATTAATTTTAATTTATTTATTTCTATTATTTTATTATAATTAAATAATGTTATCAATGTTTTGACTCTTATTTTATTTAAAATATATGTTTTACATTCCAATTTTTAAGTGTTTGTTCATGATAAATTTAGGTAAAAGTATGTTATTGTTTATATTTGTTTTTTACTGAAGTAAACGTTTTTTATTCCGTAAATATATGTACTTCTTTCATTTTAATGTTCCTAAAACACTTTTACAACTATAAGTCACTAAAATAATACAATGTATTGATAGTAACAGGACTTTAACTATTTATGACCGCCCTTGTATGGAGCGTGTCCCTCCGTGCAGCGGTCCCAATAGTAATATCATTCAATCGCACTTCCACTCTTTTTTTCTGTTCCGTGAGTAGTATAACATGTTTGAACATAAATCGATACTGGTTTTACCTGAACTATCAAATCGTGTAAACTTATGGCAGTCGGATACAGAATAGACATTGCTTCTGCAGTAACGTCGCATTAATAGCACATGAATAAATAAAATAGCGAGACATGAGGTCGCGTGATGCATGATCTTTCATACCGAACCGTCGCTGACGTCATTGTAGCGTTTCTTTATCGCGGTGGTAACAGGCATTGCTGGTGATTCGTCGAATATTCTCGAAATTTATGAAGGTGTCAATATAACTACAAAATAATAGCACTCTGCCTTGACTCTGCTCTTACCCATGTGGGATTTACGCAACATGTTTTCATCTTTTTTTTTGCCTCTGTCTCTTAAGTACATGCACTATTTGCATGCTTATTGTTTTTCCGGCAATCCATTCATAGCTTCTTATGTTATTCTCTACCCTTTATTCCACCCAAGTCCATCGTTTCTGTCGTCGGCTCATATTGCTCAATACAAGAACCTTAGGGTACTTGCGCACTAATATGTATTCGGTTCGTATTCGATTCGTGTTCGGACTGTTAGGGTTTGATCCGGTTTGGCCGTCCTAGTGATTGTATGGACGCGTGCGCACTCATACGTATTCGGTTCGTGTTCGATCCGTAAAATCTCACTTTGAGTCGTTTTTAGGTGTGCATTAGGATGGCGGGTCTTCGTCATTTATTTACATTATTTTGATGAAGTGCTAATAACGTTTATATATGTATTTATAAAGATTGCTTAATCGTTTTTTGATATAAATTGACGATTTATACTAGAAAACATATGTTATAAATGGAATGTTAAAACGCCTACAGCTTATTCAAATATCAATTGATTAAGCTGGAACTTTAGCTCGTAATTCCTTTGCCATATAACAAACTTTCTTTAGTCCTAGTTTCCCTTTGCCCTATTGTATATGCTGTCTCACTTTTTCGTCCCATGGTTGCCTGAAAGTGATTGCTTTTTAGCCATAAGGCCACCTATTTGTACTAATTCGTTTTTTTTGTAAAATATTTCATACATTTATTGTTCTTTTTTCATACATTTTTGGCCATCAGAATTCAAATGTTCGATTTTAAAAGAAACTGCTTTTAATTTCTGGAGGTAGGTACTAAATTGTGGTTTAATCTGTTACATCAAATACTTAGTAACTTTAATGTTAGAGCATGATCCCGCCATTTTGATAATGAAAGTCGGATTTTGTCTAAACTAAGCAGGTACCAAAATTATAATGTTTGGTATCAAATAGTATCAAATGAGTACCAAACTGCAGTGGGGTTTTAAAATCAGGAAGTGATCCCGTCATCTTGACGTTTATCGCACAATCGTCTCAAACACGAATCGAATACGGATAAGTGCGCAAACGCTAGGTAGGACGTTAATTTCCCGTTCGGTTTTTCACGTATCGAACACGAACCGAATACGTATAAGTGTGCAAGCGCCCTTACCATAAATTCATTGTTTATCGCCTTATATCTAACGGAATATTAATTATTCACGCGCTTTATTCAGTTAATAACATAATGAATCTCTTAAGGCGTGGGTGGAAGTCCAATCATCTGCCATGAATAAATTTCTGTATATAAGAAATTGTACTCAGCTACTCCGTCTAATGTAACCTTTTGATGTTTTGTCACATACATTGACAGGTTGATGGCATCACAATAACTTATTTTTGTTCGTAGGGAGAATGTGATTAATGTTGTTTGTGTGGACCTTATGTACCATGTATACTCGTATATATATATACTGTTTGTGTACCGGCTTTCAAAGGCTTCCTTTTGCCGTCAATCACAGTAAATAGGAGCGAATAAAATGCTTCCTTAATTTATTCTGAAGGTAGGTAAAGACAAAATCGCAATTACAAAGCAATACTGAGTTAACAATGTTGTTTTTAATATGAATTCAGATGATGTTATCCTCGATTTAAGAGCAGCTTTCTAAAAATATATTAAAGTTTTTCGGTATGATAAAGGGGTTACTAAAAGGTTAACACAAAAAAGGTTATAGATATAATTAATCTATCTAAGTTTTTAATTGTTCATGAGCTCGCAATCATTGGTGAAAAGCTATTCAATGTAATGAATGAGTAATGAAATTAAAAAAATATTTAATATTTATCATGACCTATCTACTTATCTTCTTCTCCTTGTGAGTATAAAGAATCATAAAAAATTTCAATGCTTTGTATAGGAATAATTACACTTTTACCTTTTATTTCATATTCAATTATTCATAAGTAAAATTTTATAATAGGGAAGAGACTGAAATGGATTCATTTAGCCACTATTAAATGAATAAAAGGATATGATTTTTTTCTTTTTGTCTTCCATAGTTGAGTATACCAACCACATAAAGCTCAATGTCATTATAATATAAAAAAATGAAACGGCATGGCGGCGCCGATTACTGTGAAAACTTTCGACGTCACAAGATAAAAGAAAAATGTACGGGTAACATTCTTTTCACCTTGAATATTTTTACTGCTACTAACCAATGCTTACCCAACCACTTAGCACGATCGAATATATTTCTTTTAGTCGTTTTAACCCGGCTCGTAGTAGTCGCGTGACTTACACGTTTCATTTGGATCCAGCCGTTGTTTATTGTAGCATTAAAGGACATCATTCATTCATGGTAATAGTGTTTTATTAGGGGGTGTATCTATCTGTATTCAAAGGGGGACTGAGGGCAACCGAAGAGCGACCCCGGCGGGCCCCTGCTACCTGTACGGAGTATTGTGACCGACCCCTATTTTTCAAAGGTCTTCGAATAGGCCAGCAGCGGTAAAATAGCCAATAACCTTCTTTTGGGACAGAGCCTTCGCATAGTGAGGTGGCAAACAAGGATCATCCAGAGTTAGACTAGACTAGACTCCTAGTGTGAATGAGAGCTAGCACTCATAAAGAATGTGATTTGGTGTCTCATCATACTTACCACAGAATCTGCACTTGGGGGCATTAGCCAAATAGGAGGGGGGAATATTTGTTTGTAACATCGACTGTTACTCTTTTCATAGCCAGTAGCCTGAGACTTCTTCACTAACTCTATAGTGGTTGATTGGATGTTATATTATGCTATAAGTTATTTGCAATAAAGAATTTAAGACCATCCAGTATTGATCTGAGGTTCGCAATTTGATTCTCCACGGGGGCAGATTTTCTGTTCGTTTAAGTTGGTGGTAGGGCTTTTGGATCCGCCTGGCCAGATACCACCGTCTTATACCTAATTTTGTCGCCATAATAACATTGTTGTGTTCCGACAATTTGCGATAAGAGAGTTAGCTCCTCGGTTGTTGGGAAATCCAAATGAAGCTCGCTACCATCTTCGACCTTAGCATCACTTACCATCAGGTGAGATGACGGCCAAGAGTTTCCCTGTTGTGTGTAAAAAAAATAAGGAAAAAACTATAATGAGTCAAAGTCACATACGCGTTACAGGACAGAGACAGAGTCAGGTTTAAAGAAGACTAAGCTTAGACAATGTTTTGTAATGTGACGCTAAAAGTCGTGTGGAAGCGATAGCGACAAGTAAGATAGGTAGATCGCTCGATTCATAGTTGACTGGGTTAAGGCTACCATATGTGAGGAGTTTCGCCTTCAGCTCTAACTGACAGGATGCAAGTCCTTATCGTGCGTCTAATTTGATCCTAAGATAAGGCCGCGTCAGTTGGCGGACAGAGCGAGAGAGGTAATTCAATCACATCGTATTGGCCGGATCGTGCGTTGACAAATTATGATTTTAGTACACGTTTTTATTACAATATTTTATTTCTTTTAGCGCAAATTAATAATAATGCAGTATAGCATAGCAATTAACTTTAGTTTCTCATTAGTACCTTATCATCGTCATCATCATCAATAGCTCATATACGTCCCCACCGAAGGGCTCGAGCCTACCCTAAACTAGAGCGATTACGCCTTAGTCAACCACGCTGGCCAAGTGCGGGTTGGTCGACTTTACAGACAACCTGTAAAAAAATTATTTCTTCACAGGTGTGTACAGGTTTTCTCACAATTATTTCCTTCACCGTAAAAGCGTTATGTAACTACCACTAATTAAAGCTAAGCTACTTAGTATTCTACTATTCTTCTGTGTATTCTATTACTAGCTGTTGCCCGCGACTTCGTCCGCGTGGAATTCGGTTATTATCAGCAAGTCGCTAATTTAACATCAGATTTCGATGAAACAAAAACTATATGTCCTTCCAGACTAAGCTTAATCTACTCGTAAAATAAGCGTTAAAATCTGTTCATATTTCCATACAAACTTTGATCACCTATTCCCTATAGTTATTTTACCCCCTTGAGGCACGAGGGTAAAATTTTTACAAACTTTGAATGTCATATTTTTTTATATCTAATCAACAGCCCCAAAGTTTCTAGCTTCAAAAATGACAATACTTCCATACAACCTTTCATCCCCCTTTCAACCCCTTACAACCCTTTTTTTGCATTAAAAAGTAGCCTATGTCCTTTCTCAGGCTCTAGACTATCTGTGTATCAAATTTCATTTAAATCGGTTCAGTAGTTTTGGTGTGAAAGCGCGACAGACAAACAGATAAGAGTTACTTTCGCATTTATAATATTAGTATGGATTTGTAAAATATAGGTCTTGGATTAGAGCAAAATAAATGAATAGAAACGTGCTACGTTTTATTCCACAAATACTTATTGTGCAACTAACAAACATCATTACTGATTTCAAATTGATAGTAAACATTTATACCCTAGGCTAGCGGAATAGCAGCAGTGCTGGAGCAGCTCGAAGCTTCTCAGCATTGGCCGCGTAATAAATTAAATATTCATTTACTTTCTTAAAAAAAGGCCTCGCATAGTGTCGCATTAGCACGACAACGTCTTCCGACAGACAAACGCCAGGATGATGATTGATGATTGGGCGTCATAAAGTCACATAAGGGAATCGATCAGTACTGGCCAAACTGTGTTTGTCATGACTATAGCTTTTCTTAATCTAATCGCCCTCATCACTAACGTAACACTTTGAAGACTTCTTTATTAATCAAACTCGGCGTACGAACTTTGTGACTTGCCTATATTCTCATTACAAATAGACAATAGAATATTATTTGCGTTTGATTATAATTATTTTACTCTACAGCTAAAAGATTATGATATTGTGTTAAAAGATACCATTTCTGAATATTTAGTTATTCTGGTTAAGGGAGGTCCCCATACCTCTGCAGTCTTTGTTTTCTAATTTATTGAAATGATAATTTTAATAAAAGAATCTTGAATCTGAGAAGAAGAATTTAAAGAATCTTGCGGCTTTAGCCCTCATGTGTTAAAATCACGAACCAATATCATGTTCATGACATTAGGAGTCTCGATCAAGAATATTGAAAATACGCAACAAAAAGTCTAGAAATATATCAGATTTCTTTTCTTGAACCACGTTTCTGAATTAAATAAAAAAATATTACAGCTCTAAAGCTTCGCACTCCGCGACACCGAATTCAAATACTAATTCAATTATGCCAGCGAGCCGTAAATTGCAGAGATTTCATGATAAATTATGTGGCATGCGTAAAGTTAAAGATTCTACACTTAATTTTATTCTGTAGGGAGGTAGGTATTTCCAAAAGACCATTTCGTCTGGGTTGGGTGTGGCCGTGTGGGTGGGTCTCGTTAAAACTATTCGTAACTAACAAGGGTATGTACGTATAATGTGAAATCAGTAGGTAGACGATTTAAAATTCTATCGATCACGGACCGATTGTTATCCAATGCATGAGTTACTTTTTATTTTCACCTTGGGAACAGGCTACCCTCGCAGGCAGGTAGTTGAGTTGGATGTTATTTGCATGTTTTAAAATTCTAATATTTCGCGACGGCTACGCTGAAGATGTCCGAGACACCCTTGACGCTAACTGTATAATGTTCAAATACATTGCTCGTGTTCCATTTCCATAATGTGTGGGGATTAATCATTCCATTTGTATTAATACATTTCGTTTAATATGGATTCGGCGAGTGTTTGATGAATAATAAATGTACCAAGTGTTTGAGCGTCCCCAGTTTTTATTAAATTTAGTATACTGTACATTTGCATGCCGAAAAAAAGCTCTCTGATGTGATAATCGACCGTGTCTCGTTGTTTGAACGTTAAAATTTATCATTGATATCTTTTTTACTTTTACTTATACTATATAGCTGTTTTCAACGAGTTTCATTTACGTCGTTTCACTATGTTATACCTTTGTTTTGCTATTCTTAAGTTAAACACGGTTATAACATTGAACTCTTTCAGTCTTACAAATAAAAATGAGTTATACCACATTTATTCCACCCTTATACTAGGTATAGTTATACTTAGTATAAAACGAGAATAACTCTAGAATATTTTTTGACAAATAAACGAGGTTTATCTTCGGTATAGCTATTCTTCCGATCTATCAAAATGCACAATATGGCAACAGCGCAATCAAAGAGAAATGTACAAAAAAGTAACATCTTATCTGTGAAAGCTGTCAGTTTTTCGACCAGGCGACCGTTTTGTTGATTAGTTTCATTTCCATATTATTATATGTGTTTATACATTCGTCGTCAAAAGGCGTCGATGGCGTAGTGCGTAAGGCTGTCGCCTTCCAATCGGGAGGTATAGCGGTTCGAACCCCGCCACGTACCAATGTGTTTTCAAATTTTGAATTCATATGTACGTTTATTCGACGCTTTTACGGTGAAGGAAAACATCGTGAGGAAACCTGCACACACCTGTGAAGAAAGAATTTATTTACAGGTTGTGTGTGAAGTCGACCAATCCGCACTTGGCCAGCGTGGTTGACTAAGGCCTAATCGCCCTAGTTTAGGGTAGGCTCGAGCCCCTCGGTGGGGACGTATATGAGCTGTTGATGGATACATTCGTGTAAATAATTATATTAATTTGAATATAGTTAAATTTCGATAAAGAACTTTGATATTTTTTCAACAATGCTGAATAAATTAATAAATAAATTTCGTCTCAGGCGGGGATCGAACCCGTGTCTCCAACGTACCGTATTGACGCTTTGACCACTTCGACCACCGAGCTCTTATCAGCTCCGACGAAATCTTTAACTGTATTGATCTCATCTCATGCCTATGTCAAACAGTGGGCGTCTATTGGCTGATATGATGATTGATCTCATTAATTTGGGGGAGGAGGGGTGGGGGGTGGAGATGGCTATGCTCGGAGTTTCTTTAGGTGAAAACATCAGTAATGATGGGATCCGTAAGAGACACCGCGTTGGTGAGCCCCTCAAAAGGTGGACCGACGACCTGATGAAGGTCGCGGGAAGCCGCTGGATGCGGGAGGCGCAGGACCGATCGGTGTGGAGATCCTTGGGGGAGGCCTATGTCCAACAGTGGGCGTCTGTTGGCTGAAATGATGATGATGATTGATCTCATTTGAACTTTGTTAATTTTTAACAGTGATTTTACTTTAGTGTATCCATTAACAATATTTAAATATTATAACGTCAAATGACCATAGCAAACAAGCACAAATCGAGTTATACTAGGTTTATACAAGGGTGCGGGGTGGTATAACGTCGGAATAACGTTTGTATCAATAGAAATGTCAATGTTATACTCAGTATAAGTTATTCTTGGTTTATTTGTAGACATTTTGCTTATTCTTAGTTTATTCTCGAGTTTAACTTTATGCCACGTTTATTTGTAAGGCTGTTTATGTCTAGTATATTGTGTATCGTCTTTTCCTCTCTTTCCGTGAATATCGAAAAAGCTAACTAATGTCTGATTTCAATATTTAAAAATGAGTCGTTTTTGCTACGGACAGTTGATTTTGGCATTGATATTTTGACAATATGTCAAAATATAACTGTCCGTAGCAAAAATGGATCGTTTTTTAATATAGAAACCCATCATAGGGGAATTGATAACAATCCCTGCGTGGAGATGAAAATTCGAAACAGAACTCTACATCAATCCGTCTCGTCAGCGTGATAAAGTAGTCAGTCAATTCCTCTTTCGTCTAAAAAGAGACACGTACTCACCATTCGGACGACACATTTATATGGGTTCAAATGAGTATATTATGTACTGCATACATGAAACTACTGAAGATGTTTTGGTTAATTGAAAGCTTCTTACCCCACTTCTACCCAATCACTTGAAATCTACTGTTCTTGGAATCGAGGGCTTAATATTTGATCGTACCTTAAGGGTATTGATTGTATATTGTTTGTATAGAGCTTTGTTATTAGTTAGAACTGGTGTAAATTACGAGTGCGTGTTGGTGTAAAACGTGAGTACCAGGGGTCAGTGTACGTAGGGAACTTACGGTTTATGGAAAGAGGACGATGGCTGCAACTTATTTTAAAATGAAGTAGCTATTGCAGGACTTTGTTGACATTAATATCTGAAAACAAAGCTCTCGCCGAGGTGTAACTTAATTTATTACGTATTATTTTGTATGTATTAATCGGATTTCATTGAAGTTTGCTTGTTAAAGTAAAGTAATTCGCGAGTTCTTAATTATGTATGGCGTCATACTCTGAGAATCGAGTGGAATAATTCTTAACGTACACATATTATGTAGGCATACAAATTATAATTTTCTTCTTCTTGAATAGCTTACTAGTTTAGATTCGCAAAAATTAAAATGTGGTCGGGAAAATAGTACATTGCTGCCGCGGCCCGCAAGTGTATAGTATTGCCGGAAGAACGGCGTCCGCCGGGCACGCATCACATAGTCCGGCAACGCTAAGACTTGTATTATAGTGTTTTTCTCAAACATGCGGCTCAATTACAACAATAATATAACGCGATAATGCTTCATTCAAATCAAACATCTTTATTATTCAATATAGACCTTTACATACATTTCTTGGTGTCAAACAATTAGTAATAGCTTTATAATAATTGAATATATTACCCAAAGAGTATTTGGTTTTACTTTTTTAGCCATTTCACCGATATAATCTAAGAAGTCATTTACGTTACACACAGGGACAAAACGTTATCCTCAGTCTATTAGACATGTACGAGTATTTTCGAAATCTTGTGTATTGCAGTACTACAAAAGCAACTCAAAATAGTTTATACGCGCAGAACGTCCCGATGCTTTAAAACGTCTTAATTTCAAAACGTCCCATTCGCATATTGTCCCATTAGTAAAACGTCCATTAGGCAATAAAAATAAATATTAAAGACTTCATAGGACATGAAGTCTTTATCATTATTTTCACATCCTACGAGTGATTGGTGCATGGATGGAGATGGAATGTTTGTAATGGGTGTAGGCATGTTATAAATATGGGATATTGTGGGAATGGGACGTTTTACTAATGGGACAATATGCGAATGGGACGTTTTGTGAATGAGATAATTTGCGAATAGGTTGTTTTACGAATATGACTTTCTGTTAATGAGACATTTATGAACACTGTGACATTCTTCGAATGGGATGTTCTGCGCGTAAACCCTTAAAATATCTAAGTTCACTAGGTACCTATTGCGATAGCGATGAGGAGCTTGGTGGCGCATTGGCGCGTGCGCTCAGCGAACGATTGCTAAGGTTAAGCAACGTTCGCTGTGGTCAGTCCTAGAACGGGTGACCAAAATAAGAAACATCTCAAGCTCCTCCGTGCTACCTGCGACTGATCTCGCCTCGGTTGTGTCGGCTAACCGTCCCAACGGACTAGGCGAGTGAAGGAACAGAGTGCACTTGCGTTGGCGCAGTCACTTGTGCACTATAATATATCCTGCGCAGATGGCTAGTCTCTGTGGAGATTGGCCGCCGTGACCGAATATTGGTTATGAGGACATTAATTGCGATAGCAGAGATGAGATAAACGTTTCTGTCTCTCTCTAACGTAAGAGGGACGTGTTGGGGAGTTTCAGAGAATTATGTAGCTTCTTTTACAAGCTTTTATTTACTTTCTCCTGTCCCGTGTCTGTAATGAAGTCTTGCATGTAAAATTTGACCCACTTCCCGGTTTCTGATTGAGCTGAATGTTTGCATGCATATGTATATCGCCTGACAATGCGATAATAAAAGCTTGTTTAAACATTTTTTTTACTATTAATTTATTTCATTTGTAAGCTGTGTCGTACGTAGCCATAGTTTTTCTAAGCCTCGTGTGTCTAACGATAATGTAAACAATGAAACGATGATGTGTAAACATATTCCTTGGCACACTTACGTACAGTATATGTACACACAATGCGCGAAAATCTATATTTGTCTAAGCTTTTTTTGCGACTACGTGATACATGCAAACTAATTCTCTAATGACCTAATCCCGGCACGGCCGCGCAGCGGAATAATGTTTGTTCTGTTTTAATTTGTGTAATTTGTATCGCACCACAACTGTCAGTCGTTACAATTTACAGCACAGATTTGATGTTGTAAAAAACAGTAAAACGCTCTTTCAGTATACAGTTTTATGTAGAATTCCACGTTGAAGTAATTAAATCTACGATTGTCCCAAATTAAAGAATTCTATGTAAGATGTAGACCAGATACAAGTTGACAAAATGTCGAAAACAACTCCATTAAATTGTTAAATCCTTGTGTTTACTAAAATATAAATACCCAACTTTTCCATTGCCCAAGCGGGTTGCTTTCGATCACGATAACGTAAAAATTAACAATATAAAATAGCATTTTTGTTATTATGGAATATTTAAATTAGGTATTTATATGGAAATTTGTTAATCTAATATTGTTGGTTAGGTACCTGAAGAAAGGTTGTTTTTATCGTAATTTAATTTATACAGGCCAACATAGTAATTTATTTGAGATTTTGGAATAATTTAGTTTTTTTTTGTGGTTAACTTTACTTGAAATAATATGTAATTGGACGACATTTTGCAATAACGTGTCAACCAACACAATAGCTAAAATTGAGATCTTGATGTCAATAGATTCTTTACGTTCGTCATTTCCACCGTTTTGCAATAATATTCTATATCGGTTGATTTATTATTTGATACTAAACTTTTTAGTTTAAAAATGTGTTTTAAGTCGCTAAGAGCTGTAAAATATTTTACAATAATCAACTAAGTCACTTGAAACAAATATAAAAACTGGTCAAACCAAGTTAGGTTATCATCAATAATATATCAAGTGACTTGACTTATTATTGCAAATAGGAACATGCTTCATTCAGTTGGCGGGTCGCAAAGTGACGAGTTGTGTTGTTCCCGTTGTTTAATTATTATTTTAAGCTTATAGTGCAATAATTGTAATGAAAATAAAATATTATTTATCCTGAACGTGGCACACAGCATTTTCTTCAGTGGTACTCTCAGGTACCTATTTTTGTAGGAATAAGTATTTTTTTTGAGGTTAGCTTTTTTTCAAAATGTTATTTACCTTAAGGAAAGTTAGGTTTTCTTGAATTTATAGCAATTAAAAGGAACAATAAACATTTAAAATATAATAAGTAATAAAATTTTGTTTAATTTAGATTCAAATTAGACCGTTTACAATTTTTTTGTACTTGTTACATTATTGCAAAATCAACAAACAGCTCTTGCAATAAATATGGACTTACTACTAAGCAACTTAAACTATTATTGAAAAAATATTCAATTCGAAAAGTCTAAATCAATTGACAATAATGTAAACTGAAGTTACATTTGTTTTTGTCAAAAGTGACTATTTGTTGGTTGATTCATTATTGCAAAAGGTCGTCCAATTATAGTTTCCGATAGGTTGAAGATTGGTAATAATAGTGATAAACAATCTACTCGTGATTTTTTTGGTTTTTTTATGCTATAAGACGAAAAGTATGCGCTCTTTGAATCTTATGAAATGCGTTAACATGTCTACTTTTAATATCTATTGTTAACGGACACGTTTAAAATATTTTTTTATTTAATAACTTTCGCTACTTTAGTCTATCTTTGGTTTAATCTGCATTTAATGTAATAATAATAATAATGTATTACGATGCTCTTCAACAAAAATATTTGATCGTCTTTTTATTTTTTATTGGTCTGTATTTTTAATTATTGATGGTTTTTATAAACAATATTCGCCTTACTTATAAACATTGAATAACGTCTGAATAGTTACATACTTGGTTAGTCTCTTTCTGTCATGACTAATTTGACTTTCGAATGTGAAACACTAGAATTTGATACACTTTCGAATGTGATACACTGTGTAAGTATTCACATTATACAATGTTTATTAGTAAAGGAGTCTTTTGTTATAGATCCCTTAATACGACTCAGAGATACATAAAATTTACTCCCGTTTTAACATTGACGTATTATATACGTCAATGCGTTTGAACCAAAATGTCTTTCTTCCTACGGTTTGCGATTTAATGTATGTGTTTAATAGTGGAACAACCCATTTTTACGCATCAAGTTGAATAATTTGTCACTTTATATGAAATTGTATTAACACTTTGTCCAGCCGACTATTAGAACTACTTTAGCTATTTATTTTCTGTGCCATTTTACAGTTACAGTATTTTGTGGGTGTCAGCATATACCGGGTTATTTTTCCAGCAGGAGCCAAATTTTGTGTGCTTGTTCAGACAAGCAAAATTAAGATCTTTTCAAATTCAATCTCGAAATCGCGAAAAAAAATCAGCTGTTTCATACAAATGTTCAACTTCCACTGAACCTAAATGTATGGAACAGCTGAATTTTATTCGCGATTTCGAGTTTGGTTCCATAAAAGTTGTTCCTGCCATTACAAAGGCGCAAATAATCACTCTATGTTTCTTCATTCGCATAATTAATGAAACTTACACGACTAGTGCGGGATTAGTCAGGTATAGGACCCATTCGAGTGTTGTGAGTGTATGGGTCTCATGAATACTTCCAGCGTCTTCACAATACAAACGAACAAAAAAATTAAGGGATACATGTTTGTATCCTGTGCTCACGATCTTCTTGGCTTGGGGCCCCTACTAGCTGGGGCTCATTGTATTCTTTTTACACAACTTTGGTGAACTAGCAGTCTACCCACCCCATGGGAAGTGGCTACAGTCAATTTTATAGTACAAATGGTTCCTGAAAGATTCCCATTAGTTATCTGACCGTGTTCCTGCATTGCCCCGGCCGAAGACCTGCCCGGCCCCGACTCGGTGTAACGTGAATCATCCTTAGGCGATTCCCACACTGCCACGCACCACGCAGCGTAGCGCGTGAATGCGTGTTCTTACGTTGCTTGTAAGTATCTCCGTTCGTATAGAAAACACGCACAGTCCAACACACAGAAAACGCATCCACGCGCGTTCATGTAGATCACGCGCCTACAAGCGGTGAAAGACGCACCCACACCCGTAGGTGCGGGCGAGACGCAAGGTATGGCACACTGAGTTCCGCAGTGCCGTGCGTGATTTTAGAAGGGCATGACGTTGATTTTGGAAAGGCAACTACGCGCGTGAGTGCGTAAAAAACCCGCATGATGATGCGGATCTGCACTCCCGCAAGTACGCGCGTAGGTGCATCGACACGCAACATGCAGCGTGGTGCATGGCAGTGTGTGAATCGCCTTAGTGGGGACACACACGACCGACTATCGGTGACCGATTTTTTGACGGTGGAAAACAAATGGTGACACATATGGAGTTCTACGTTGCAACGCACACGAATTACAAAAAGTCGGCCACCGACAAAATGATAAACGATGCGTTGATTCGGTCGGAAAAATCGGGTCGATTATCGAGCCTACAAAAAGTCGTTCGTGTAAGTTTGCCGTTAAGCTGCGCTGTCAGACAGAAAAGGTGGTTGGGCTGTGCTGGGTGTGCCCCGCCAAGTTTTGTATACTATTATAAGTAATGTATAGGGGACGTCAGACACAAACCGTCAAGCCGTGTTTGGTGTAGTGGCGGCCATCTTGGATTTACAATGATACTGAACATGCATAATTCTATTGTCATCAGAATAAAAGGTGTGTAAGTACCTAATTTCAGATCAATCGATCAACAGGAAGGGTGCTTAAAATTTCAATTACTAATTTTGACCCAACAACAACAACAAAAAGGCAAGCCAAATAAAACCGTTTAATCTTCTGTTAGGTAAAGGGACATACGAGTACGTCACTAGTCGGGTTGCTGGCGTTTTACAGCGATAAGCGCAGTCCCCTTCTTTTCTAATATCAACTTACGGTTTGAATTGCTTTAAGAAATTTGCGTAATCAAATTTATGCTTGATGTTAATGTGGATGATATTCGACTTATCGAAGCACCTACGTACCTCGTAGATTCTAACCATTCGGTTGAGTTTTCTCTTCCTGAAAATGTAACATAACAAGCACACTGATATCGTTTAGCGGCGGAACGTCTCTCGAGTTTCGAGCTCTTGGCGTAGATTTTGCTGACTGAGTTTCAGTGACAATAAACATTTTCTTAACGCTTTTAACGGCTTTTCATTGGAACGCAGCTGCCGACAGCGAACGTACTGTCACTTTCGTATTGATATTATTATGATATACTGTATCTTCCTAACAGTGACGAATTTCTTTAGATATTAACATAATCAATCATGACTTAAGCATAGCAACGACATCTTAATAATTGATCCACGAGTGTAACGAATACACGTGTCTAATTAATATGTCCATCAGGATCACTGTGCCATAAGTTTGGTAGGTACACGAGATCGTTAGCGCTGCGTAATTAGGGATTATAAATCAACTTTTTAATGGCGGCAAATAAAATGTACTTTATGAAATATATATGTAGTCGTCGTTTAACGACGGATATCATATTGATGGCGCCTAAAGTCAACGCAACCAATTCGGCGTTTCGCCGACTATTTTATGCTGATTTTAAAGATTGACTACAATACAATATAATAGTGTTTACCCCTAAACCGGTCGGGTCTCCGTATGTAGCCGGTGGACTTCCTGAGCTAGCTCGAAGGAAGTCGCGGCTCCTGAAGGACTGCTGTCAATCCACCGAATCACGACCGGATCACTACATTTGCTTTTCCCTAACAAACCACCAACACCTTCGCCGTCAATCAACACACCAATAAACGGACATTTGCGACAATAACAATTTTACTCGAGATAGCGCGCCGCGTGGTAACTAGTTCAATGACAATACAAATTCGACTCGACTGTCATGTCACAGCGGCCGGCCGCCACAGACCAGCACATGCACAGACTACTAGCAGTGTTGCCACTCGCTCTTCCTCGAGCGTAAACACATATTATAAAATGTTGAAAAATTACCATAAATTTTTATTTGGTAGGGAATGTAACTAAACTATTGATGGTTATTTGTACTTGTCTTACAAGGGAGTGATTTAATTAAAGATTTTCTGTAAGGATATTGTTATTTTAGTTTAAAAATCATTTAAATATACGTATTTATCGAAATCAAAAGACAATTAATTCTTAAAAAGGAATAAATTATGTGTATGAAACTACATAGTCTATTGCTAGCTTGCCTCTGATTTTATGTCTTGTGTTTAAAAATGTGGAGGATTTTGTTTCAAGATGTAAACTAATACTCTTGCTAAGAAACCAATCGACGTGACTTAACAATGCAAAAACGTAATTATGTGATCGGATCAGACAATTTGCATTGTAAAACATAGAATGCAAAAAATTGTCGTAAATATACATATACAGGGTGTAACTGAACACCCCATTAACAGTTAAGGATATGTATCCATCAGAAGTAGAGATTCTGTAGGAAAAATATTAGGGCTAACAAACCTACTTTTTTTCCCATACAAACTAAATAAATTATTTTTTGGTATTAAGTGCCGACAGCCCTACGTAAGCGTACGAGGCATACTACACTCACGTCTGTCACGTGTCATTTTGTTTTAATTTCTTTTGTGTTAAGAGCTGATTATGGTTGTCACTTGAAAGTTTTTGCTTTCAGTTTAAAATCAAATAACTCTAGAAGTAGTGGGGTTCCAGGTCTCAGACAAGCACTGAAGGTCCATTTAGTATCTAATTTATATGCCCCTTAAATGTTATTGGGGTGTTCAGTTACACCCGGTATAGTCGAGGCTCGATTGGAATGTTAATTAATTTTAAAGCTAAATTTCTAACAAAAATTGTACAATTACGTTTTGCGTTATTATATTAAGAGGAAATCGTAGAGGCCGTTTATCCATACAAACGTAGTCCCATGTTTCCTTCCTAGATAATGGCAATAGTTGCTCTATTTTTTTTTCATTAAAATCAATGGCCACTATAAGCATGTTCCTATGTTTTCCATTTTTTAATAAGTTAATTATTAAAAGAGATCTTAAACCTTAAAAAACCGACCTAATTTTCTGCTGTATTCAAACATCCAGTAAACAAATTGAACAAGATTGTATGAAGAAAGCAAAACATAGAAACACAGAAAAAGGCTTGCTTTAATTTTTAACGCAAAAAGTAAATAAATCGGTGAATATTTCGCGGAGAAAACAGGGGACTACGAAACGTATATTTTGTGTACTTTTCATAGGTATTTTCAGTCCGAGCTACAGTTGTCCGGTGTTCGGGGCCACAGCGCGACAGCAATACATTTTACAAATACCTATTTTTTACTTGTCTTGACCTTGGTGTTTCCTCTTAAAAACCCATCTAATTGAAAAATAATATTTGTTTATTTAATACTTGTATCTCGAGATAATATCAACTCTTGTTAAATAAGAATTTTTTATTGAAAGGACTAATCAAAATACATAGGTACTTAGACAAAAGTCACACGCTTATTTTCCGCAGTCGAAAAAGTCGCAGTTTCGCAGAAAAAAATGTATTGAAATGACATTAGCTGCGAAAACAAGAGCGTGAGGCGGTCACAGGCTAATGTCATTTGATAATTTTCATACATTTTTTCTGCGGAACGACTGCGGAGTGCGGATACAGAACCGTGTGGCTTTTGTTGAAAAGGGCCGGTACGTCGGATGCGTGCTAAAACCATTTGTATGAGTTTGGAGACCCCCTAATAGGTAGATTTAACACATTTTTTAACCCAGTTAAAAAGATGTTACATCTACCGCAGTGGGAGTGGGGCCCGACTAAATGATTCCCGAATTCCCGAAACGCATTTCCGACACACAAAGGGAACTTTTCGCAATCGCTTTGTGTAGGTAAATTTAACCTCTGCTTTAATAATTTATGGATATACAAAGAAGTGCCACTAGACTTGTTACTAGTTAGACCACAGTTAGACAAACGATAATCGGAATGATTACTCAATTTAGAAGTGCGGACGAACCCGTTTCGTGTATAGTTGGATTACCAGCCCTCTTGCTACGAAAATGGGTCTAGTAACTAATGTTATTCAGTTCAAACATAATCAAATGTTACGTACCTATGAGCATGCGTATGAGGTACAACCCTTTCCATGTTGTCACAAACTTATAAAATATATAGCGTTATTGAAAATTTGAAATTTTTTTCACCGATCGAACTATTTGTTTTGACCCAATACGGTAACGGTAAGTAAGTCACATAATTTTCTGAATACCAAGTTTTATCGTATTCGAGTTGTTATTTCGTAAGAAATCTGGCAAACTTTCGCTTTTATGATGTTAGTGATATTAACGTGGTTATTGTGATGTGCTGTCCTGCAAAAATATTTCTTTGTATCGAAATATAGAATGCATGTAAATTTTATGAGCGATAAACAGTAAAGTGAAAGTCATGCCAATACCGCGCAGTAGCTATCGTGAAACTCACGATACTAAACGTAATTATGGCATAAGGCTGCGGCCCGCGATAAGCAACAATCACCATTTTCTTAATCAATACAGTATTACGAGGTTCGAGCTCATGTTAAGTAGTATTCTTGTAAATGTAATAAGGTGGGAATAGGACGCGATTGTGTATTCAGTGGAAAGACTATAATAATATTCGTGTTGTAATATCTTTTTAGATCTTTCCGTAGCTTTTGTTGCATGAATCAATGATTATACATTATTTTTTACAGATTTAAATTCACTGAAATATTGTTATAGCATGTTGTTATTAACAAAAGGTTACCTAATCGCCAAAGTGACAAATCTACCAGGTGATGATGGATCTCGAAATTAAAACTTGTTCAATAATAATAAACTTATAATAAATAAAAACAGTTATAATTAATACCCATCGAGCCTTTTTTGCAACGAAATTACAAAACGTTAATGTAAACCCTAGCTTAGTGTGGTACCTAGTATTAACTTGTATATCAGAAGTCAGTTCCTTCCTTGTGGGTTGTTTACCGATGTAGTAAACAATTATATGTATAAAATAAACACACAATGAAAAAAAGATGTCTTAATTAAAAAAGTTTGCAAGGTAAGTCTTTTTACATATTAATCTAGGTATGAATACAAATAGAAAAACAAATAATTATAATGTCATGTGTATGTGTTGCGCATGAGTGTGTGGAGAATATCAATTTACCGTTACGGAACGTAAGATCACGAAACCATAATCTGACTTTTCTATGTCGGTAAAAATTTATAGATAAAACATTCTTAAAAACAAGCTTTTGATTTAATGCTCTTAAAGAGGAAAGTAAATTTTAATATATTTCATGATCATGACACTATTTTTATGAGAATATAAAAGCTCGTTTCAACATGTTAAATTTGAAAACTGCCAAAAAGTGGTATAAGGTGACCCATCTAATAGCGTATTTGATGCTATCTTTTCGTGACAAAAAATGTAACACACGAAACCAATACGGAAAGCTAAATCGAAAATCCATGCTTTCATGGAACGCACCCTAAATGTACAAATTATTGGTTAGAAAGATAGATCCAATTGGATGTGTCTATATCATATTATATTTTTGAAGAATATATATTTTAGATAGGATTCCGAATCCAGGTTAAGCGAAAAGTCGTTATTAGTAGGGAAGAGGTTATGGAAAGTTGAATCTTCCAGTTTAAAACGATTATTCGAATTCCTTTCTAGTTATCTCTTGAACCGATTGCTATCGATCGACATTGGGTATTTCATTTTAGTACGCTTGAGTAGCAACAGTAGCGTCAAATTGGATCCGTATCTTAAGAAAATTAAATACCTAACACTGAGTTTGGTTCCCTTGAAATCCACACAATATGGGTCCAGTTTCTGCCTAGTGGATAACAGTATTAAGCGTATTGTCAATGGTGACATTGGCGAACTACTGCAGAGCGACAGCCGAGTTGCTATCATGTCCGAGCTTCTGTCAATCAACTGTCACGGGATCACGGGATCAGTGAAAACAAAAAATGTTGAAGTTACTCGGATGCGAGCTACTATCCAACTCGTACGTGCATGTTGCTCGTACGATACGTCCAAACGGTGCCAGTTGCTGCACTGCAGCTTCTAGGTAGGCTAACTCGCATGCCGCCTAGCACTGTGTAAACGAGCCATTACAAGTTTGATTTTTCACAGCTGAAAGATAACGCAGAATCGAGTATTTGATGATATAAATTTCAGCTTAATATCTATGCGTTCTGGAGAAAGGGGGTCCTCACAGACAGACGGACAGACGGGCGACGAAGTGGTCCCATAAATAAGGGTTTCGTTTTTTTCTTTTGATATACGAAACCTTATAAAGCAGAAAAATTGCTCCAGGCGGTTGTTAAAACATTGATACGTCAATGTGTTAAAAGCATTATAAGCTAATCGCTTTTCGCTGCTAGTGAAACCATCATCGCCGAAGCCTACGTAACTTACCCCTTAGCGAGTGTGGGTGGTAATGGGGAGGCGCGCATATCACTTTAACACGTGATACTGTTTTCTTACTTTATGTAATTTATACCTACATGCTGTCAAACTATTCCTTAATGAAGTATGCACTCTATCCTACTAATAAATAGTACTGCTATAGTTCAAAACTACTAAGAATTAAAAACAAATTCAAATGTTTTCGTTTTTAATGTTTAATGTTGTATCTTGTACACAAGATACATAACATTCAAGAAGAAAACATTCGAATTTAAAGTTTTAAATGGACTTTAACGAGTGACTACATAGGGTCGTTATAAATACTTCTTTATCGTAGACCCTTTACACACTGGAGACTATCTTTTTACAGCGATACGGTTTCCATCGCGACTGTATCGCTACAGCTAGACGGCTGGTCAGCCCCCTAAAGGCGGCTTCCCACGGCCCGTGATTTCGCGGGCGCCTTCGGGCCGCGCCGATTTTCACGGGCAAGCCCGAGCCACAGGCAAGCTCGCGCCACCTCGGGCTGAGTGGCTTCCCATAGCCCGTTATTCCACGGACGCCCCTGGCCAAGGGAAGCTCGCCTTGGAGCCTTTGAAGTTACCGACATTCAGCGGATACGTACGGGCGAGATCGCTCGAGGTGCGTGAAATCACGCGCCGTGGGAGGCCGGCTTAACCATGATCGTCCAAAACAATATTAAAACCGCCCCGAGAGCGAGATGGCGCGATGATACGCAGCAAGAGCGGTGACTCTGTTGCAAAATTGTTTTAACTTTGCTAAGAGCGATCATGGTAAGACCCGTATCGCGTTTGCGTCGCGACTGTTCAGTAGGGCTAGCACGAACATTTGCGTCAAAGTAGGTATTCGTATCGTCAATGGCGTCATCGTGAAATATTTGTATGAGAATTTAAGTTCCAAGTACGCCCTGTAGTGGCGCTGTATAGAATTCCAATACAATTATTTCACGATGACGTCATTGACGATACGAATACTTTTACGCAAATGTTCGTGCTAGCCTTACAGTTGCAAAAAGCTAGTCGACAGTGTGTAAAGGACCTTAACTCCTAGCATTATTTAAGAAGACTTCGTCCATATTTTTTAAACATTAAAATTATTCCATAGACTTGATTTATAATTTTGTAAACGAATAAAATTGAACATCATAAACATTATCTTATACAGTAAGCGACACGTCGAGCTATACAGTTGCAATACGAAAACCGTCACAATTACGAGAGTCACAAGAGTGGTCTAAGGGTCAAACAGTATATATAGCTCGACGCGGCGCATACTGTACATGTGTACCAGTTATGAGCTTCTGGGAAACAAATCGTTATTTGGTTGACTTAAGAAGCTCGTTAATGATGCATGCATTGTTAAGCTGGTTTGACCATTGACATTGGCTGTTTATTACTGGAAAGATTTCTTGCCAAGATAACACTGACTGTATTAGTCATGGTTATCTTCAAAGGCGTATTTGACATGGCAGGACAACATGCAGTGAATCAGTGTAGTCTATTTATTTTGCTATTATATAATATAACCGTTTTTATTATTTAAAGATTGTTTTTTAAAAAAAGTAAAGTTAACAGATTTTGTAAATTATTATTTTGCATTAACAGAAATCGTAGAAGGCTATGGTATGATAATTATTGCGCCTTTATAAGGGAACAACATTACCTCTTATGTCAATATTGTGCTTCATAAAAGACAATTGTCACAAAGACTTGTGAACACTCCACAAGGATGAAACTGATAATGAGGAATACGTTACTTTCATTTTCACAATTACTTTTTAACAATATGCCCCTTCATCGGGTAACTCAATAGAGTTGCTCGACAAAGGAACAGAATAGCGTTTATATTAAATCTGGCACCACTAAATCGAAATTAATGACATGAGACTGTTACATATAAAATTCTTGTTGTCATACACTTAAGGATGCTAATGTTATAAGATAAATAAATTTTTAAAACAGTAGACGGAAATTATCCTTCAGACTTCTAGATTTGACTTCCAAAACTTATGTGATCAACTTTAAGACTCGGATACCGTTTATATAGTGGGACGAACATATGATTATATTCAATATTATATGAGTTTCGTTCTTTCCAGTTGTGAAGGCTGCAAAGGCTTCTTCAAGAGGACAGTGCGGAAGGATTTGACGTATGCATGCCGAGAAGAAAGAAATTGCATTATTGACAAACGCCAGAGGAACAGATGCCAGTACTGCCGGTATCAGAAATGTTTAGCCTGTGGTATGAAGCGCGAGGCCGTGCAGGAGGAGAGGCAGCGAGCGGCCCGAGGCGCCGACGACGCTCACCCGAGCAGCTCTGTGCAGGTAAGTCGTTATTTTTACGTCGCTACCAAGGACATGCAAGCAAATGTGCCTAATGACGATGATATCGATGTCGGCCTTAGACTAAGGTTACGCTATCAGTATTTCATCAGTTTGATTCATCAGTCTGTAAGATCAAGTCACATCAAGTGTAAGATGTCTGGTATGATTGACGCCAGACTGATCGTGTAACCCAGTGACTGACGAAATACTAATGAATTTTCGCCAGTCCAGCGGAGACTGATGAAATACTGATACTAGACTGATTAATCATACTGATGAAATACTGATGGTGTAGCCAGAGGCTTAGACCATTATTTTAGTCTATGTCAGCGCGCGCTTAAAGCCGCTCGAATCATCGTGAGCGTGCAGACAGTATCCAACCTGACGTCATCGATGATGACGTCATTACATTCGCCATCGCGCGTTTACGGCCACTAGGGGCTCTATTTTTGAATCATTCGACTGACATCGAGCGCCGTTTGTGTTCGATTTCTACTGATTTTCGTTACGTTTTCGACAAAAATCGAAATCATATTGATTTTCGTCCTAATATCTTATTAATTATTCTCGAAAACGTATCGAAATTAAAAAGTAATTGAGCGCAGACGAGCGCTCGACGCCAGACGAATGACTCAAAAATAGAGTCCTGTGTCTCGGAAAGTAATCATTGTAAAGTGTTCTGTCAATCGATGACATTGATACTTTACGGTCGTATGTCAAGTGTCAATGTCAGCGATTGAAAAACAATGGACATACATTTATTGTGAGGGATGAGGTAAACATTACGGTAGTGGACTAATTTTTCTTTTGCCTACCCAAGTGCCCATTAAAAATGGTTAGATGAAAAAATTACGTGCTATCGTGCTATCGGTGCTATTGCTAAAAATTAATTGTCAAGCTAATGTTCGTCAACATCAGAGCTGTAAGCGCGCAAACTATGGTTCTGATTCTGAATGGCCAACTGTCATTAATTTGTCAATGTTAGCGCGATATCCCATTCGGAATAGTTGTGAGCGCTCACACCGATCTCATCGCTATGAGCTCATTCGGAACGCACCTTTCCACGTTATAATATGGTAGAGACAGTTGTTTTAATCTAGAGTTTGCACGCTTAACATGCTTTTTTATTAATTATTTATTGTACACAGAGATGTGGAAAACTCAAATACGTTCATGGGCGGACTTATCTCTGAGAGAGATCTTTTTCAGCTAACCCAAGTAGTAGTAGGTAGTGTAAGACGTTGTGCAACAGAATTATTAAAGAAAATAAAGAAAAATATTATACCTACTTCATAAGATATTACAGTTACTTTAAATTAAATGTGATTATATCTTATTACGAATTAGTGGGGGGGAAAATTATAAAGGCAGTCATCTCAAAATGTTCTTAGATGTGTAAAGGGACAAAGAGGTAATTGAGCTTAATATGTATCGTAGCTAATTAGCAATGTTATGACTGAAGCTATGTTCTGCCGCCGCTGGTGAATGAGATATAAAATTAGTTAATTGGTACGTTTAACAAAATTACATTTGGCAAGGAACCATACATCAGAGCTCGAATCTGTCAGGGAATATTTGTATGTAAAAACACAAACGAGTACTTAGTTAATTAAAAGTGCTTTACGGACAATGAATCAAGGGATTCGTGGCCATTGTTTTTAACCGACAGCTGTGTAGTACTTCTTCTGATCAACGAACAATATGCTTTCTATGTTTAGAAATCTTGAGATAAACTAGTCACTGAGCAATTCAGATTATTCAGTTCGAAATTGAAATACAGATTGAAGTGTGTGCTTAAATTGAATTTCGACATCCATTTGTTTCAAATATCGAGATAGAATACTGATCAAAGAGTAGCTGTCTGCATATTTAATTTGGTCGTATTTAAATTTATCCCATACCATTTGAAACGTCTAATTCAATTTTATTATGCTCGAAAACTTGTTTAGTTGAAAGATCGCAATATCTTTATTGATATTTTAATTTGCTTTTGCAATGATTTGTCTTCTCGTGCGTCATCGAGGCTTCTTTCGAACACATGTGTGGTCTAGGCTGTAACCTAATTTTGACCCTGGGTTACGAGTATTTTCCACTCTTGTTTCCTCGATAACTTAATACACATCTCTGAATGGCTTTTAAATGACTCTAGACCTTTTCGGCTACTCATTACTAGCCCGTCAAAATGTTACAACCATTATTGTATTACAGCAGTCAGAGGTAAGGTAGTCTTAGCAGAATCAACTAAATATAAGCATTCTTTTGATTTGATATGGATGGATTAGGAGGTTTTCATCGAATTAACATTATTTTTACTAAGAACTTTTTCTCATTCATCTTCTTTGGCTATATAGTATGACTTGTATCGAAACGCTTAATACTCTAGTCTAGTGACTACGTATGCAGTACGAAACGTTTGCTTTTGTTTTTGGCACAACAATTTTTTGTGATATTGTTTTGCCAATTGCCAGTGCATCGCGCCAATAACAATATTGTTTTTTAGAAGCCATTCTATTCTAATAGTTTCCTCTTTAAAATGCATTCAGTGGGTGCTGATGAGCATTCAGTTCACGTTTATACAATAATTACGTAGAATTAGTTTGTCATTGAAAGCCTGTGTTGTCTGAGGTACAGGCGTATTTTTTTCAAGATGGACAGTCGGTATATTTTGTTTAGTTTTATACGTATATAAAATAATAAAATGCCAACGAAATGTTTCGAAGGTGGCATTTGTTGTGAAAGAATGTTGCATGTGATGATATGGTGTGATGTGTGGTGATATGGTATGATATACTGCGCTTGACATGATAAACTGGCCTAAATATGACCAAGCCTTTATCTAAAGACACTGCCATAGTCGTAGTTTAAGAATGTAACCTGTTGGACTACAAGAAATGCATAAAATATTCACACGGATATATGGCCCCGTTCATTTTTAATACTGGGCGATTTAATTACATAAAAGAAAAAAAAGAGACATTTTATAATTAAATTTTGTAAAAATAATAACACAAACACTGGTAGTCTTGATTTATTTAAATAAATTGAGATTAATACTAACATGAGAAATAAAAGTCTCGCCAAATCGATTAATTAAACATTTGAATCGAGAAACACTACAAGATATTGATCGGTGACTCGGCACGGCACGGTCCAAGAGATGGGCGGATTCGACTAACAAATCACAACCGCTGACTGAACTGAACTGTTCAACTAATCACGACGCCGTATTATTACTTTATCGAATATTTGAATTGACAATCTAAGCGCTGTGATTGGTCAAACGCAACGTTTTAGTTTCGGTCCTCTGACGTTTATTGGTGGAATTGACCCTCTGAATTTCTTGTTTATGGCCGGACTATATCGCGTCGATCTCGTTTTGTTTGTCTTGTTTTCAGCAACCTGATGACTTGGCTTAATTTATGTTTGCAGAATACTTTGTTGTTGTTGAAAGACGTTTTGTTATTTTATATTGTTCTCGTAAAAGAATTCTAACGCGTTGCGAATGGGATATTAGGTAGAGTGACGGCGTGATTTACTTGGGTTTGTGCGTTATATAGGTAATTGTAATCTGGCAGGTAGTGAGTTCTGCCCCCCTAGCACGTCCACCAAAACACGATATGATAAAACGGTTTATCGCGGTGAACTATCAAAATACAATAGGGTTACGTCGTATTTTGACAGTTCACCGCGATAAATCGCTTTAGCATATCGTGTTTTGGTGGACGTGCTACGGGGGCTGGATGCATTAAGAATTTAAAATTATTACTATAAGAATGTCACAATTCAACATTTTAATTTAATTGTAAGCCAAAGTAAGGATTTAAATCAGCGTTTGGATAATTTAAGTTTGATTAAGCAAAATAAAGCAGACCATCGTTAAATTTCTAACACCATATACTTATGTCAAAAATAGCAACTCTTCAGAGGACTTCAAAAAATGCATAATTTTGCACAGATACGGTTACAATAACGATTCTATTATTTGTGTGCACTTCATAAGATCTATTGTGTATATAGAATAGAACCGTTGGGTTTTAAGAAAATTTGTAATTAACGCGATGTTTTTTCAAATAACATCGTTTAGTCTATTTCCTGCTAAAAATGACTTACATAGAATAAGAGTTTCAACGACGAAACTTCAAACGGGGGAAACGTTTAACTTCATAAGCAAGCGTCAAAGGCCCTGCTTTATTGTTTCATTCAATAAGTGTTAATGTGTTTGCGCTGTGAATAGGTTTCATTAATAGGGTTTCCGTTCACCACCACTCGGCAGAGTTCAGTGGCTGGGCTCTGGGATTGCCTCGAGACGGCGACCGCGGCCGTCGTCGTGGTAACGGCCTTGCGCATTCGATCCAGGGAAACTTATATTTGTTGTAAACTTCGATAATAGTCCCGCCTATTGGAATTTAGATTACACTTCGGCGCAGGCCTGTGTGGTTTTCTGTTCAGTTATATATCTTTAAATATTGACACAAAACCGTAGCAATTTGCAAATCGGCCGGCTTCGGTAGGTATTCGCGAAATTTTATTACGCAGATAATGTTTTCTTAAGACGAGATGGAACTGGTGAAATGGATCTACAATCGACATGTTAGGTATTTTCTTGCGTGGGTACTCAAACACTATATAACCCTTTTACTCATAAACGTTTATTAAACGATTTATAGTTAAAATGTTCTGCCTTATTCTAACAAAAGTAAAATTATGAGAATGAGTTTAAACATATATATGTTTATCAAACAAAACTCAATACGCGTTTGTAAAATGGGCCCTATAATATCTTAATATTAGGAGTTCTTTTCCAAATAATCACGCTATAAAGACACGCTAAAATTAATTATTACACTTTCCTTTTATTATCTTTACGATACAAAGAATAAGTTTCAGGTATATTATGTCATCCACATAAATTGATTTCAAATTCTCCATGCCGACTCCTCAATTGGCGTTCGTGTGTAGAGAGCTACTGAGTATTTGCTTGTTCGCACAAAGGACGCGAATTTGCCATTGCTATCGATTTTTGACGACATGTCAAAAGACTCCTATGTATTGGTATGATTTCGATGTGTAACCGCGTGTAGATAGGAGTTTTGGCAAAATCTCGCAGATAACGCTACTAAGCATACACGAATATGGAAAAGCGTAAAAATTGAAGTACCAAAATATAGTTTTAGCTTTTTAACCATTGATTTACTACCAAACGTAGATAGAGCACTTCATACAAAAACGCGCTTGAAATCTGTCACCTAATCGACTATACATTTGTACGCTGTTAAATAGGTAGTTAAATATGCACACCCGAATTAAAATTACCATAAAGAAAGTACCGTATTTATCGAATTCAACCTTATTTTTTATTATGACGGCAACTATTTGAAGTACAACCGTGTGCAGTTACATCGTTTCATACCTAGCCACATTAAAGGAGACGGGCGAAAATCCATAGGAAGTTGGGCTTACGATTACATTAATAATTTTTGTGTTTTTTTGTAGTTACTATAGTACTATTTCACATACACAACAATTTGTAACTATCCTCCATGGGAGAACAAAGATATGGGATGTAATTGATAAATGAAAAATAACCTCAATTATGCACATAACATACAAGAGAATACACACTATCTATTTTTATGCCATATTAATAATCTATTCTTATTTTAAATTATGGTTTAGTATAATCAATGGCACAAGGAAAAGGAAATAATAAGAAGTCTTTTAAATATCTTTAAGTTTTATTCATCATTATCATCATCATCATATATTATTAAAATATCATCTAGGAATTGTGCAGGTGGTATTAAATTATCCTGATGCCTTGCCCAGCCTAGGTACCATATTACAGTCATCACATGGCAACAGCAACCCACCGTTCTTTTCCCTACTATACAATTACAATAATATTGTAGAATGGCCTCTCTTCCATTAAGAGAACTGTCAACATAAATGTAAATAAAATATGTTTTTGAGCTTATATGTCGAGATTTGATTCGGCCTCTTAATAGCCAGCAAGTATTTGATGTTGACAGTTCTCTCAGTAGATTGCTGTCTGTTTCTCTGCACACTTCAATTTCATATCGTCCATCTTGTCGAATGTGCTCACCGTAATAGGACCTAGCCTGTTTTATCTGGTAAGAACCTAATGATATTTTTATTAAATCACCAAGTGTAAGCGTAGGAAAATCATTAAGATTGTCATTTTGTACATGAATTCTAGTGAAATCTGCTCTGCGACGATTCACATTATTTTGAATGACATAATCCCCCAATTCATTATCTTTATACATGTTTTCATTAATTATTTGCAATATCACCCCAGCATCATCACGGTTTCTAATAGGAGGGCGAAAGGCATTGAGAAGAGCAGCAGCCACCTCGAAGTCTTTCATTAAGTGCCTTGAAGCAGTATTAAAATAATCTTGCCGTAACAATTTAAAGTCGCGTTTGAACCAACCATTCACTACTTCGACTACCCATCTACATATGGTGACTGCTCTTGACTTATTTGCTTCTAAAGTAGAATGCTGCCATTCACCCTCGTGTAAGGTTGGTGGCACGTAGGTTCTATAACCACAATCATTTAATAGGGGCAAGGCATCTCTGAAGCCCCTATCCAATATAAAAGCATCACCGGCTTGAAAATATTGACGTAACATTGAATTAGGATCGCGAAATTCATGATTTATTATATCTGCATCAGACGTAGTTGCTGGATAGGGGCCCATCACATCAATAATATGACCATCTGCACTTACAATCATAAATGGTTTTACCAAGTTATCATACTTGTGTAGGCTATATGTTCTTTTTTGATATAAATAATTAGAACTTTTTTGTACATAACAATATGTACCGTCAATAATGATAACAGGCGTATTGCGGCCGTTGACATTTCCGAATAAGCCTTGGGGTATTATTAAAGTTCTTCCGATAATTTCCTGGCGATTTATATGATTGAGACCTAGATGCCTAGGCACAAAATAATCATAAACAAGATCTCGAGCGTCAGATACATATCCATCAAGAGTTCTTTTGGGAATATTAAATAAGTTTGAAATTCTTTCATTTGAATCACCAGTTCTAAGTTTCATTAAGTAAGCAGTTAAGCCAATGGGTCCCGAAGACTTTCTACTCAACTGCGGTACTTCATTTAAAATAATTTGAAACTGCTCTTTTGTAAACCCTATCCAGTGAAGGACCAAATGATCTTCCATATCCAACAATTTACTGAAATTAAGCACAGCGCTTGAGTGACTTTTCAGCTGAAGCATATCTTGAATATGGAATGCTGTAAAGACATTTACGTAATTTTCTAAGGCTCCCATAAGAAAATCCCAAGACTGTGTATATAAATGCTGATTGCACAATCTGTTGTTTTTTGGGACATAAAAGCTCAAAGTATTTAATAATATTTTCCTTGTGCTGTCAGGAACTCTATTTCTTTCTGGTCTTTGACACCCTTCGATGAAACAACGTGACTCCGTTTCTATAGCTCTGACATATTCTGGTAAAACTATAGACTCAACCAGTCTCTGAGTAGACTCTGATGGAGCAGCTCTGGGGGTATGAGTAGATTGAGATGTAGACTCAATAGTGGTAGATTGTGGAGGAGATTCCACTGGCTCAATTATGTCATTTCTTGTAGTTGAAGAAGATCCAGATGGTAAGCTGACAAAGTGATGTGCATCTCTATCAGCTCGCACCCAGCAGCTATGGCATATGAGTGATCTGCCCTGTGGAATCTGCAACAATATTTATACATACAAATACATATAAAAACGTCATTATATGTGTCTGATTATAATGTTAATCGTCTGAATAAGTAGCACTTTTACTTTATTACTGTACCATAGTTAATTATTTACACATATGCAAAATTCCCTTTAAAGTTAAACTTATGTTGTATGATTCCCTAGCAGAGTCGTATATACAATATTATGGGCTATGTAACTATATTCGTACCTATAACACATATTTGAATAAAATATGTAACCTTCAGTTAATATTTCTGAATAATATCTGATAAAGTTCTGAAGGAATTCCATGGTGATGATGGTAGCCTATTCACGCATTGTAATATCCTGTGCATACTCAACTCAAATTCGACATTGACTTCAAATTCAAAGATCTTTATTCAACATAAGCCTTTACAGGCACTTATTGACGGCAAAACAAAGCAAAACATTCTAATTTAAAGAAAACATATTTAACCTTGTATGTGCATACATTCTGAATATACTCAAGATGTCTGCAAATACAAGTAGGAATGAAAAAAAAAAATTTATCTACACCAGCAGGCGTAGCATGGGCTGCCAAGACCTAACTTAAGATAATAAAACATCCTGTGTGTATGCACGTGGTCACCAATAACAGGCTACAGACGAGTCGCGCCAATAATGTTTACGGAGAACGGACAAGGAGTAGTCAAACTACTGCGGGAATTATGTGACAACTTAAACATTAAAAATATAAAAAGGAATCTTAAAATGTACTTTTTGTGTAAAATAATTTGATAAAATATGATAAAAATAAAATATGCATCTACTCAATTCACCTTTAAGTAGCATTGATATGAAAATTATGAAAACGCCTACAATAACTTAATTATTATCTGTTAGCAACTATTTTATTATTACATAATTTATATTGACACAGGTCGCATCATCATAAACCTTAGTGGTTTAGCATGTGACTATTACAAATCTGTTATTTAAGTTTTATATAGTAAATCAAAAAAAAAAATATTAACAATTCAGGCATACAAGTACTGCTATTGCATTGCAGTAACGGTAACAAATAGATTAAGGCTCAGTTTAATGACATTACCCATACTTTGATATCTCTGCTATTTTGCTAAATCCTTAATTACCAGTGCCAGTTGACTATATCTTAATTATTATTTTATAAGATAAATAGATAAACTCCAGAACTATATATATGGTAGGCTTTTAGGTATCAGTGCTTGAGTTAGGAATGAAAAATCAAAACTTACACTTCTAGGCATGATCCATTCACGAATAACTATACGAATCATGTTCTCCCGTTCACTATCAGTTCGCAGTACATGATATCTTGTTCGTAAAACTGAACGACCACAGTTGACACACACTTGGCGATGTCCAGCAGTTGAAGGTCCAGATTGCTCTTGAATGTTCACGGAATTTACAGCTAAGTTCCAACATGCTTGACAAATATGGTGAGAACTGTTAACCTAAAAAAAACAACAAATTATTAAGTATTAAGTTAAAAAAGGAAATGACCCATCACTCTTCCTTCAAAATCTTTATATGTTCGTGCAATTAAGAATAGTTATGAACGAGAAGAGATTGTAGAGAAATAAAAAAGGAATAGCCCCATCACTCTTCCTTCAAAATCTTTATATGTTTGTGCAATTTAGAATACTTATGAATGATAAAAGATTGTAGAGAGTGGAAGAGAATTATAGTCAATAGCTTTTTACAAGGTGAAACACCTGCAGGATATAGTCACAGAGATGAACATACAAACTACTTACCACCTGAGGTGCAACCCATTGCTGAATTGTTGAAAGTATGCCTTCGTCATCTAGTTGATGCATTCCTATAGTAGTATTGCGCCAAATAGCAATACCACAGTTAATACAGTGATGTTGATCACTCATTGTATCGTTTCAATATCCAATAAAACAGGCACAGGTCAGTTGAGTAGGCAAGGTAACAAGTCCGTGATGAGAAATGCGTGGGTCGTTATTTACAGCAATAATTGTCAGAATCCTTTATACGTAGCCAAAGTCGTCAAAAAAGCAAAACGATTGATAAAAAACACACCGGCACAACAAAAAGAGAAAATATCCACTACCGCAAACTCAAAGCAAATTGAAGCGAAATAGCGAATGACATCGACGTTTTACTTTTTCCTACTTTTTTTTTCATGTTTTTAGTTGCCATGTTTAAACATTTGCAGTATAAATCGATACCAATATAATCGATATTCCAAAAACATTCTACTATTATTTTAAACCATTGTGTTATAATAGTCTGGAATTATTTAAACAGAAGTTATTTTTATGCTTAATCCCTGTAAATATAAAACACATACACAAGGACCGCACAAAAAGTACATGGAAAACAAAAATTAGTCGATCAATAAAATCGATTCATTTTTATTCTTACTGGCAACACATTTAGCTCCGTTTGTTTTATTTTGGAAGTAGGTACTAGGAAAACAATTATATTTTCATTTATTGATCATTTTTTTTTCCAATGGTAAAAAAGCGAATAACTCCGCCATTAAAACTTAAAAATCATAAAGAAAATATTGATATATGTTTCATTTTTGTAACGGACAAAAATGTGGGGCCCATTTTCGCCCGTCTCCTTTGACGTTTTAGTAATTGCTACAAGAAAATATCAACTTTATACTCTCAAACATAATGCTCAAAATTGCTTATCCAACGCATGGAAAAGAACTGCACGAGGCCCGATTGGGCGGTTCTTCACCGGCCCACTTTTCGAACGTTCATGCGTTATCATACGTTTGGTAGTAAATCAATGTTTTTAACCGACTTCGGAAAAGGAGGAGGTTCTATGTTCGACTGTATGTATTTTTTATGTATGTTCATCGATAACTCCGCCATTTGTGCGACAGAGTATACTCCCGAGGTGGTCCCATTGTTACCATGTTGTGATCTGATGATGAGATCCCATTAAAATCGAGTGAAACCCTAGAATTTCATAAGCACGTCCAACATGTTTCATGTTTTTGCTAAAGATATTCAGGTATTTGCATCTGGTAGTCATCATATCATGTTACTGAGCTGATGATGGGAGGTTTCTGGTAGGTTAGGAGTTCGGGAATAATTCTTTCAATACTGTTAAGAGCGAAAGATGTTTTATTTTGAGTTATTCTGGTGTTTGCCTTAGCTCAAATTCTAAAACGCATGTGTTTAAAACTAAAAAGATTTTTTTTATACAAAAAAAATAAAACCGACTTCAAAACACCAAAAAGTCATAGATAATATAAAAATACATACAACATTACAGTTTTATATTATTGAAGTCGGTGCCAAGCAATGAAACGCATGTGTTTAAAACTAAAAAGATTTTTTTTATACATAGATCACATCACATGATTCATGTACTGGCAAACAAATTGTACTAATATTTATTTTATGGTAGTTAGGTAACTTGTGAAATTTAATTTAATATAATTGACATGATTTTATTTTATACAATTTTATTTAATTGACATGATTTTATTTTATGTTATAATTTTTGCCTTTAATCTAAATTTATTAACAAACTTTAATTTTAACTTTAACTTTAATTTTATTATATTATTATGTTTTGTAATTTTATAAAGGAGTTTCTATGTAATTTAATTTGATATTATTGATTTGTATATTTTTAGCATATTTTTAAATTGATGGTATTGTTATGACTATTGTCGAAATAAATGAATTTGAATTTGAATTTGAATTATACAAAAAAAAATAAAACCGACTTCAAAACACCAAAAAATCATAGATAATAAAAAAATACATACAACATTACAGTTTTATATTATTGAAGTCGGTGCCAAGCAATGATTATCTGGAAATTCTTGAAAGATATAAGAAAAATTAAGCCATCAAAAACATAAATTGTAAAAAAAAACAAGTCTCGCAACTCAGTTCTTCTATCGTAAAAAGTTGTGAGATCCTTCAGTCTTGAGTTATTACGTAATTCGCTAACCTAACAACATCTTATAGTGACCATATCAATATTAAAAATCTTTTATGTTTTAAATAAATAGATTGACTTGGCTTGTCAAACATATTATATTAAATTAGATTGTTTAGTGCGATTGCCAAGTCAATCTTTTTATTTAAAACATAAAAGATTTTTAATATTGATTTGGTCACTATAACATGTTGTTAGGTTAGCTAATTACGTAATAACTTAAGACAGAAGGATCCTTAAGTAGGGAGGGACTGAATAAATTGACCGACTTGGTATTATATGGATCTCACAATTTTTTACGATAGAAGAACTGAGTTGCGAGACTTTTTTTTTTTTACAATCTATGTTTTTGATAGCATCTCATTTCTTTTTGTAGATAGTCTTTTTCTTATTTTTGTATATAGTCTTCCTCTTCTTCTTTTCCGGTTCTACTTCTTGAGCTTCAGCTACAGTTTTTCATTTTTTGACAAGTCTGGACGGTAAATATTTTTATTCTATTCTATTGTATTCACAAATTGAGGAAAGTAGTATTAGGTCATAATAATTGTTCATTTATGAAATAACTATAAAATGAATCACAAAAATATCAACTTCTTAATTAGTTTGAAATAATAAATAAAAGTGAAACTTTTTATCATTATTCCTATTTTTTAAGTGCTTATTAATGGATCTTTTGGAAACTTAACATCAAATTAAAGTTATTTCTTAGTATTAATTACTATCAGTGCGTGCGTGCGTCTGCGAATATCGGATAGTCAGCTCTAGGCATACGAGATTGTGGTACTGGCACTGTCTTCGTACTTTCTTGTCACTTTGACTGCGGTCATGCTTGACATCGTTTTTGATCACCAATTTTCATAAAAAAGTGTAATAACCAAGTAATTGTATAACAGTAATTGGCACAAAATGGTGGCGTGGACTGGACTGTAAGCATAAGAATAACTAATAATACGAGTATAGAAGCGAAACTCCCGGCCGTCGAGCGCTCAAAGCCACGTTATTTACCTACCGTTTGATTTCCGTTGAACGGAATCGCCAGTCAAGGCGCGCACCGTGTGTTTCAGGTACCTTGTGAACGTTTTACTATTGATTACCTGATTAAGCTTTTTATAAGAATGCGTATTTACTATGCGCTGAAGTTTAATAGCCGAAACTTCAAATCATCTACAAAAACACCATCTTTTATAAATATCAGACATTTGTAAATATTCTGTTGAATTGAACCCTTTTAAATAAAAATGATTGAATACTTTAAAATTATTTTTATTATACCTACCCTAGATATATCGTTTTATTCGTAATATTCATTACATGTCAAAGCTAATCCATACTATCCATACTTTTATATTATAAATGGGAAAGTGTGTGTGTGTGTTTGTTTGTCAGTCTTTCACGGCAAAACGGAGCGACGGATTGAAGTGATTTTTTAAGTGGAGATAGTTAAACGGATGGAGAGTGACATAGGCTACTTTTTGTCTCTTTCTAACTCCCCTCTTCCCTAAAATGGGGGGTGGAAGTTTGTATGGAGCATCCCGTAATTTTCAAGGTAGAAAGCTAAATATTGGTATGCGAACTATTTGTGACTAATAAAAAAATCTTGCATCATTTTTTTTTGGTAATCTGCCCCCAACCCCTTAAGAGAGGGGGTGAAATTTTATATGGGACTTTTTGCAGTTTTGAAGGTAGGCAGCTAAAAATCGGTACACAGACTCTTTGTTACCAACGAAAAATACCTGCCTTATTTTTTTTTTTTAAATCTTCGGTGTTACCCCGAATTTAACGCGAGCGAAGCCGCGGGCAAAAGCTAGTACAATATAATGTATCGAGTTTCTAAAGCTGTCATTGTAGTGCAATTTCGAAACTGTGAGTATGGGATTTTTTTGTCAAGTCGGGAATAATTTGAATTATGAGAAACTTTGGTACTGCTATATATATTTTTATCGACCTTTGTCACTGTTCCATATAAAATTTAAAAACAATCGACGACACGACGACTTGACGACACGGTTAGCGCAGAGGTCGAGTGATCGCCTACTGTGCAACGGGTCGCGGGTTCGATTCCCGCATGGGACAGATATTTTGTATGGCCTACAGAAATTTGTTCCGGTCTGGGCGTATGTGCATGTGATATTCTATGTTTGTAACTGCACCCACGACACAGGAGAAAATCCTAGTGTGGGGCGACGTTTTTAAAAAAAGAAAAAAAATCAATACTTGATTAAAATTATGAAACAACAGATTTTTTTCAAGTGAAAATGTTGGTCTGATACTAAAAAGTGAGCTTAGTTTTTATCCATTAGTACATTCATAACTTCAACTCTTGGACTATAAACGTAGGTACGATGCCTAAATTACAAACCATTTTTGTACATCAAAATTCAAAACATTTTAATGATTTTGTTCTCGAAGTGTAGGGATTAAGCTCAATTAATCAAAAATAGGCAGGTTCTTATAACTACGGAATCAAAAAAACTAAAAATGTGCGTACTATTGCTAAAGATAGTCGCTCGCTCGCTACACTTGAAGTTCAAAATCAATAAGACTCGGTGTATGCTCAGTTTCTCATTTAATGTAAAATATGGAGGTACCTATATAAAAAATATTGTAGTGGTAACCATACGTCCATGTGGTGACCCTAGCGGCGTCCGCAGACTACTGCGGGGCGTTACAGGGGGAAGGGCGCTGTAGGTAAGCAAATAGCGGCATTTGGCGCACCCACAAAGGAGATTCGCTTCTATACTTATTAGTTATTCTTATGCTGTAAGGTTGGGTCATTATTGACCCTTTTTCCGTTTGGTCGCATATAACTTTAAGTGCAGGCGCACACCGACTAAACAGACGCTGGAGACGAAGGGACTGAGGCTTGAACTGCAGCCGCTGAGAAGCGTGATAACATCGCACTTTTAATATTTAAACAGACGCGCTTAAAAACATCACGGATCAATATGACCCAACCTTACAGTCGCCGGGTTAAAGGCAGAATAATAATATTTCACTCGATAGACAAAAAAAATCTACTTAAAGATCACTCTGTTCCATATTATAAAACAGCTGTGAATATGAAAATACAATAATAAATGACATAAAAGTTTTACTAATGAATGTGCATTTTTATTGTCTAGAAAATTGCAAAAATACGTTTCTTATTTTGTACTCCAGTTTTCTAAAAGTCGATTAAAACGTGTAAAAAGTGATGTTTTCGCTCGGTCACAAGTCACAGCGCGTAAGCGAAATTAGAAGCTACGCAATTATCAACTATATTTCATTGCAATAAACCAGTCGCCGTGCACGTGTAGATTTTCTCGCCTTAAGTAAAAATCTGAAAATCGTAAATATGTAACTGGTGGGTTATTGTCTAAGAAAAAATCTATTTTATTTTTTATTTTATTTATATTTGGGAAACATACAATATTTTATATCTTAAATATAACTAACTTTGTACGGAACTCTCGGTGCGCGAGTCGAGGTTTTTTATTTTGTTATCAGCACTCCCGGTAAGGCTCTGTAGTCCTTGCAAAGTGTTTTCCCTACTAGCCTTTTTTAATATTGCCTCTTAATCTTCTTACTATCTTAATACATTGAAAGTAATAAATAACAGAAGCAATTGCCAACAGTAACCCAGGGTGTGTTGCTCCCTTTTTAACTTTAATATTCACATTCTACCACTTATTATAAACCTTGGATGTAAAAATAAGGTTATCTGTCAAGATAGCGAATAGTCGATAAAAATTGCACAACTATTTCTTTATTTTAAAAAATATGAATCACCCTACTGCGCAATAATAAAATAAAGGACTGCTCGGAGTCATTAATAAAGTCGGAGTTGGTGCAGTCGAAAGGTACAGTCAAAGAATTCAAATGCTTAGCAGGTTATTTGTTATATGTGACTTTGCATTTTGCTTTGAGAATGCTAAATAAATTGAAGAAAAAAGATGATTTAGTCGCATAATACCAAAACACGAACTACCGATAAATTGATAGTTTGTTGTGTTCAGTAGCGCACATTTGTTTCTATAATACTTACGCCAAAGTCAAAAAATGCTTAGCATTCAAATTCCGTGACTGTACTTCCAATATGATTAAATATGCTTTATTTAATGTATGTATTTTATTTGTTCTATACATATAATTTTAGGCGAGGTAATTTTACTATTTATCCCATTCCCGCTCATACACTCTAATTACACCCGCTAGTGTTTGGTTGGTTGGTTGGTTCAGATCTCCTTTAGAGTTATCATATATGTACATTAGTAATTCATTTTCGTTTGATTGTGTGCAATAAAGATATACCGGGTGTAACAGGATACCGCAATAATATTTAAGATTGTTGATTAACAAAAAAAATGTTTTATGACTATTCTTCGTATTTTTATTATATGCCTACTTTCGATTTAATAAGCTTAACAGTTAAGCGTATTAAATCGAAAGTAGGCATATAATAAAAATACAAAGAATAGTCATAAAACATTTTTTTTGTTAATCAACAACCTTAAATATTATTGCGGTATCCTGTTACACCCGGTATAGTTGTAATTTTGTAAGTTTTCCGCAAATAATTGAGGGAAATAGTCAACTCTTAAGCGAACAGTAGAACGTAAACGCTAAATAAAGCGATTCTTTATCTGGAAACTTGGAACTTAGTAAACATATTTGCACGAGATAAAAATAACAACAATTGTTATTTTACGACCGTCATCTTCATAATACAGTGTGTCCCCGGATAAGGTGCACAAACGAAAATGGGTGAAACTATACTACAATTTATCGATAAAAAAAACAGAAAAAAAATTAAAAACACAAAAGGTCTTAAAAAGAGAATAAAAAAATAAAAAAACAATATTAAATACAATTTAATTTTAATTTTTTTATTCTCTTTTTTTATCGATAAATTGTAGTCTAGTTTCACCCATTTTCGTTTGTGCACCTTATCCGGGGACACACTGTATATTGGTCCGTGGTCCTTTCTCCGCAGACGGAGCTTACTGTATTTCCCTGTGGTTTTTGCAGTCTGTGCTAAAGGGTTTGTGCTTTTATTATTTTCACGATAAAAGAGTCCCAAGAGGTGGATTATTCTATTTTATCTATTAAAATTCGAGTGTTTCTCAATTTCAACTGCCTGGCGTTCTACACGTCGCGGTCAGGATAAGCAATTAAATCCGAAAGTTATTTCATTTAAATGAAGCTTTGCATAGCGCTTTAAAATAATACTCACTGGTAATAGTTAGTGCCCAAAAAATCAGGCGCAGATTCAGCCCTCAAAAAAGGTTGTGGTCACAGCCACCCGAAAATCGGCCAAGTGCGAGTCGGATTATGAACTCGCTCATGATCGATATAGTGCATTCCTCATAGATCAATGGCATTCCTACAAAGGAAATGTTTAGAGAACATATAGGCGCCCTGACCAAGATTCATTTGTTTAATTAAACATTGGATATGATATCATCAGCCTATCGATGTCAATATACCGTGAAAGTGTGACGTCACAAGACTATTAGGGTTATGGGCATGCCCATCGTGCCCACAACGGTGGATCCGCGCTTGCCAAAAATATATATTTTTAATTGTTTACAATATAAAAATGTTATTCGAAAAACTAACGATTAATGTTATTAATCGTAAAGACAGCCCTATTATTATATTTAATTCTAGATATTTTTAAATTTGAATCATGATTAAAATGTTAATCTGTATAATGTAGGTATACGAACATTGCGCGCTAAAAAAGTTTAAATGAAAGGGTGGTTAAATTTTCTACTCGGCAAAATTATGCCAGTCCGCGCGTTACTCGAAAAGTTTATTTAAGCCGTTATTAACGACGGCATGTGGTACCTAATAGATTTGTTTCATACATATTAATATACTGGCAATGTACGTTTTTGCCTACACCGACATATAGGTATTATATATAAACGTAACACGTTTATAAGATGGTGACTCTTAAATTTATATTCATTTATTCAGTATTTAACACTATCCGGTACCAGCGACAAATGACGCTATAAGTGAAAATACTGCTGATGGTGTATTTGTCATTGTATATACTTGGATATATCTGATGTATGACTAAAAATGTGAAAACATTTTGTTAATTTCGCTCCCATGTGCAGGTACTACGTACGGTGAAATTCCTTCTTTTTCTGGTGCTAAATGTCTTCTAATCAATGTCACGTGTCGAATAAGAGTGGTGCCTCATTTCTGGTGATGCAGGCGAATTATCGCGAACGTACCTCCATGTATCTCGCTGTCACAATAAAATAATGTAAAGCTACGTTATCCCAATGCGTTCGAGATATGACGAAATGCTTGCTCAGTCGTGTTGCCTCACTGGGAGTATTCGTGTTGCACCGTTGAAATGGATACTGATTGCGTGGTGCTGTTTTCCAGGAGTTGTCGATCGAGCGACTGCTGGAGATGGAGTCGCTGGTGGCGGACACGACCGACGAGTGCCAGTTCCTGCGCGTCGGCCCCGACAGCAACGTACCGCCCAAGTTCCGCGCGCCTGTCTCCAGCCTCTGCCAAATAGGTTCGTATCTTCTGTCTATACTAATATTACAATACTTATTAATATTATAAAGAGGAATGATTTGATCATTTGTTTGCATTGAATAGGCTCCGAAACTACTACACTGATTTGAAAAATTCTTTCACATTTAGAATCCTACATTATTCCTGATAAACATAGGCTACAAATTTATTTTTCCTATGGGAAAATATAAAATTTCCGCGAGAAAACAAAAATAACGCGGGCGAAGCTGCCAGCGGAAAGTTAGTATAAGCTAGACTTTACTCCCTGTTAATAGCTACATATCAACTTCCAATGAAATACTTCCAAAAATACAACAAATTAAAACCGATTTAAAAAAAACTAACCTCTAACTCCGAAAAGCTGAGGATCCCTCCATCATCAGCTCGGTTCATAAGTACCAGACGCAAATATGTGAATAGCTTCGGAAAAAACATGAAACACGTTGGATGTACTTACCTATAAAATTTAAGTGTTCGCTCGATTTTCACGGAATCCCATCATCAGACCCTGACGTTGGTGACAATGGGACCACCCCCGGACAATTTATTGGCGGGAATCGCGTAACATTCACAAATAAACATACGCATCGAATTGAGAACCTCGTCCTTTTTTGAAGTCGGTTAAAAATATTTACAGACTCACAAGTTTTTTTATTAACGACTTTGCATTTTTTCGAAAAATACTAAACTAAGTTCAGTGATTGAAATCTTGTATAGATTTATATATTTTATTTGCTATTTTGAAGAAAATACAAAGTAAATATAAATCTTCATTGAAAACTTGCTAGCGAACTGATGGTAACGGTATTCTAGAGGTCGGACATTACCTCAAGTGTGTCTCATCTTTCCTATTCCCTACCAGGCAGTTTAAGACGGAAGTGATTGACGCTACGTAATGGTGCCTTTAAATTAAGGCTCTAACTACGGTTAGTCATCGTGCAGTGGGGTCGGGGTGTGCGCACTGCTAGATATAAAGGCGCCTCCAGACTCACGCCGAGAACCCCCGAGAACACCCGAGAAGCGTGAATGTGATAGGTTTCTCGCCTTCTCGTTCTCGGGCTCGCCTGTTCTCCGATCGGTGTCGGTTTTTTTGCCCGCTTCAAAGGGTTTCTCGGGCGAGAAAAGAGAACACTATCACACTCTCGTTTCTTCTCAGTGCGACTGCGACCGTGGCGTAGATTTCATGTTATCTCGTGCCAATTATTAAGTAAGTTTAGACATATTATCCAAGTAATTTTAGACATACGATTAAAAAATTTGAAAAAAATGAAACAGAGTTAAAGTTAAAAAAATATTATCACACAGAGCCCATTTTGTGGGATGCAAAACGTTTTGTATAAAAAAGTACTTTGTCAATAACCACCATCGTCTGGGCCTTTTTTCTTAATATTATTTTTCATTTTCATGTTAACGAGATTATATTGTGCTAACGCACACAAATACCAAGGCAGTAGCACTGTCGTCCATTCCGGCTCATGACCGAGAATGTAAATGAGAAGATCGCTGAGTGTGGATACCTTCTCGGTTCTCGCGCAAGGTTCTCGCCGAGACTTCTCGCGTGAGTCTGTAGCCGGTATAACGATTCCCGAGGATCTTCAAACTGAGCGGTCCAGTGTTGCCTACATCTATCCAATTCGAACATCCTTTTCCCGGCGGTTTCCCTGTATCGTGTCGCAATCCAACGCTGCCTCGCGACTTGGGCGTAATAACTAACAGTGTCCACTACTCGATGACATTTCCGCCCCATCAGCGCGCTATACTTAATTCGAAACAACAATTTGAATTGGCGTAATTGATACATACACTGCTTATAGTTCTCGTTATCACAATAAAATCCATCTTCCAAAAAGGCGCCGAGACAAAAACATTGAACAAGGAATGTTGGTAGCGCGACGCCACCATAAACCAGTTTCGAATTATGTGTGCTATAATAATTATGTACATAATACATATTTGTGCGCTCCACCGCTTTTTATATTTTCTGTATATGTATATTATACGCGTATATACCTAGGCGACGTGTTAGCTCGCGCTCGATAAAAACGGGGACTGTCGGGAGAGAATGGATTCCGCATGGTGAATCAATCATCGCGAATAGCCTAGACTTTACAGTGGTTATGTCGTTTGATTTCGTTCGTTTCGACCTCTCACTTAGTTTGATTTATTTCAGAAATTAACAATAATAGGTATATCAAACAAGTACCTAGGTATCATTCCACATACATCACCAAGATATATGCGGAAGTGATGGCGTATGTAGCCATCGCTGCACAGGAATAACGTCATATTCGAAATTGGCCTACATTATGCTGAGAATTAAAGTGCATATTTTTAATTAAATATGCACTTTAATTCTCAGTATAATGTCGGTATTTCCATTTAGCAGTCAATATTTTCATTTATTTGTACATATAGATTTTTATACAGGAGCACGAGTTGCTGATAATAGTTTCAATTAGTCTATTATGTCACGACAGTTTGGATAAAAATATAACATATAAAAACCCTTTTGAATTAATTATTTGCATGACCAGCGATTAATAAATTATTCAAAATCCATCCACTTTTAATAATATAATCATAGATGCGCCTTTTTTGTACTTTTATTAAAAATGCAAAATAAATTGATAACAGGGAAGTAAATAAATCCATTCTCGGTCACTTTTCGGGCCTACATCTCCGGCATATCCTGTTGACGCCACACTTAGGCCATCGAAAACTTATCCAACCTGATCAAAATGTTTAATCGTATTGATCTTTTTATGTCAAAGTAGACTTAACTCATTGCTAATATTTAAACTACCTTAGTCGGCTCTTACTACATCGACATTAAGAAAGAAGCCACGGAGTGGTGACACATGTGTTTTAAATCCGTCATCGTACGGCCAAAATATAAAGATCTTCCATCATCATTGCTCTCACGTACCACATGAAAAAGTTAGTTGAAAAATATCGTGTATAACAACAGTTGAACTGTGTAACTAGCTCGCGTGGAATTCGGCTTGGCCGTAGCGTGATGTTATATATAAAGGCTAAAACTTTCCTTGATAAAAGGGCGTCACGCGGGACGTCTTAAAAGGGCTATCCAACACAAACAATTTTTCTATTCGGAACCCGTAGTTCCTGAGATTAGCGTTAGCGCGTTCTTTCTACCAAACAAACAAACTCTTCAGCTTTTTAATATTAGAATAGATTAATTGTACACGAATCGTCAAACAAAAATCTTAATTTTGGAGGTATACAATTGGATGAAACAGTTCGCTTTCGTATTTCTTGTATTAATTATAAGTTACTTTTAGCGACACCCTCGCTTCGCGCGCTATTGTGGCCAAACTTAAAAATAAAGGAGGGAAAAATACCCAGAAAGCCTAGACGCCTACGCTCTCTTTAACACCACTTTCCACCTAATTCGCTCCCAAGCGGGCGCCCAATAGGATAATTGATATTAATGTTTCATTCCCGCGGATTAATTACCTTCCTCGGATTTATTTTGAAACTTTTAAATTGTTTCGAATCTCCCCTTTTCACGCCCTGAGAGTGCTCCGCCGCCGGATCCGCCGAATGCGAGTTTGAAGTATGATCATGGTAATTAAGCAGTTCGTAATAACATGATTCGAGGAGGTGGTTAATAGTTTGTAGCGAACTTTGTCGACAGGGGAACACCGTTTTTAGCTCTATTAATTATGTGTCCAAATGTTTTAATTAGGCGTTTGGTATATTCAGATTGCTCCGTTTAGCGACTTGCACACAGCGCAACTGTCACTAAATGCGGTTTACGGGTTAAAGAAACAATCGGTTTTTCTCTGTCATTTGTTGGAGATCGACAGAAGTATAATTTTGTTTTAACCCTGTTTAGGGCGGCCTGCATTACATTCACAAAATATACTCACTAAATTCTATCTCTGTCGATATTAATGGCTATGTCAAAGAGAAAAGGATTATTTAAAGACATTTCGCGTCGAACATATTGAGTTTATTTGTGCAAGTCTCCCTTAAATTCTATTAATGAAAGTATGTAACATCAACATCCCCTTTTATATTTTGGATGAAAAAGATGCTAAAAGGATTGCTTTAAGAGAGAGAGAGAGAGAGCAATATAAATAAACGCCAGACGGCTCGCCTGTCTGGCCCGCGTCTTGTAAACTAATCAATATTTACTCGTCCAAGGAGACTTGTGGTGAGTCTGAAAATGTTACGTAGGGACATAATATGTTAATAATGAAATCCATATACCTACATTGCGTTTCTTATTTATTACGTAAAATATAAAGTTCCTCGATGTGTGTCTCGATGAATTCTCTGCCCTGTTCAAAAAATTATGTGTGCTTGTTCAGACAAGCAAAGTGAAACTTCACTATGGGACCAACTTTGAAATCGCAAAAAAAATCAGCTGTTCCATACATCTAGGTTCAGTGAATGTTAAACATTTGTATGGAACGGCAGATTTTTTTTTTTGCGATTTCAAAGTTGGTCCCATAGTAAAAGTTGTTCAGTTTGCTTGTCTGAACAAGCACACAAAATTTTTTTAGAAACTTAAAAAATAAACTTGTATATCAGATTAGCTAAGGACAACATGCACAAGCAAAACACCTACATCTATCTATCTATCTATAATAAATAGAGCTCGATTCTATCTATATAGCTTCTATCTATAATATATAAAGCTCGATTCCATCTATAGACGCACGCACAGCTGTAACCGCTAATGGTAGAAACGTGAAGTTTGGACAGTTGTTTTAATTCAAAATGCGGACGCACACTAAGAAGGGATTTTAAAAAATGTTTACTCTGAAGGGATGAAATAGTGGTTGCAAGTTTGTATGGATTTTTTTAAAATTAGCAACGATTTTGATAAAACTTGAGATTCATGCTCTTAAAAACATTTCATTGAAACGTGTTTCATGGTTTATTGGAATTCACCCCCTTTGGGTGCAAAATAGGGGTTGAAAGTTTCTATGGAAAATATTTAAAATCTGCTCCAATTTCTATGAAATGTATTATTCTTGCTCCTAAATATAAATAACAGTCTTCTATATAATAGGCTACAAAATTATTTTACGGGAAAATATGAAATTCCTACGGGATAACAATAATAACGCGGGCGAAGCCGCGAGCGGAAAGCTAGTCAGCAGATAAAGGAGAAGAACAGGTTAGACCTAGTTTAGTTAGGTACTTAAGCAACAAACCTGTATTAGTGTAAGGATTTTTATAGAACAATAAAATAAAGGATTATTATTATTATTATTGTATTTACTATAAGTAATAAGGGTTTGGTCAATTGTCACTTCGCAACTTATACAATAATTATTTTGATGAATATACCAAAGTGTAAATTTTTCCGTTTAGGCGCTCTGTGACAACTTCTTTTAATGTCCCCTTCTGAATATGACTAATTCTGTTTTTGACCACTTCTTGTTACGCCCACTTCTAGTAATGCCCGCTTCTAGTTTTGACCATTTCGTGTTATGACTATAAGTACAGTGTGAACAAAAAATAATTCGAGATATCAGTCTTATTTTTATTAATAGAAAATTTTAAAATTATAATTTTTTTAACAAAAACATAAGTAGTAATCATTCTATATGTGTGTCGCAATTTATAATACTATATCATTTTTTTTAGGAAATCAATTTCTCGTTCTGTTCAAGTTTTTCTAAACAACTTTTCAACTCTTTATCTAATTTTATATTTACAGGCCAGCCCTTCGATTTTTTTTTGAGTAATAAAGTAGCTTCTTTTTATTATTACGGTCGTAATGTATTGCTTCTTTCTTTAAACTGGCTACAAATGCGAAAAATGCGCAATGCATTAAACTGACAGGAAAAAGTCAATTAAAATTAAATGTCATTATTAGTGGGCCAGCATACCAAAGAAATTTTTGCTCTCACTGTACTTGTAATAGTCGTAACACGAAGTGGTCAAAAACAGAAGCGGACATTATTAGAAGTGGGCGTAACAAGAAGTGGTCGAAAACAGAATTAGTCATATCTAGAAGGGGAAATTTCAAGAAGTTGTCACAGAGCGCCTAAACGAATTTTTTTTAGAGGTAGTTTTTAGGTTCCGTACCTCTAAAGGAAAAACGGAACCTTTATTTATAGGATCACTTCGTTTTCCGTCTTGTGTGTCAAGCAAGACCCTTTTTCTCAATAACGCGAAGTGATATTAAGCTTAAATTTTTATCAAATACTCGGGTCTATTTATTTTGTTACAGCGGGGACCGATCCCCCCTTGATCCCCTTTCCTGGCTACGGCCTTGCTATGCGACTAGCTGTAGCGTTGCAAATGCGATGCAGCTTCAATACAAACGACTCTATTACTACAAAAAGTTTTCTCTCGAGTGCTCGCTGGGCCACGCTCAACTTATATAGTATGTCTTTCGTGAAAACCCAGGTTTCAGCACCATAAATGAGAACCGGCAGAACACATTGGTCGAATATGCGTGCCTTTTGTTCGGCTTTAAGATTCATTCATTCTGTGTAGTGACACAGTCACGAAGAAAAAGCGGCTGCGGCCAAAAATCACAGCCACAAAAATCACAATCAAACATACATCTTCTTCTTATCTTCTTTATTAACTAGCTGTTCCCGCGAACTAAGTCTCGCCCTAATTTATTTTTTCCGACATCTTCAACAAATATCGTTAATGTACACAGAAATAAATACAAGAACTTAACAAATTATATACTAAAACCTTCCCCGAGAATCACGCTATCGAGTGATGAAAATCGCTTGAAAATCGGTGCAGTAGTTTTTGAGTTTATCGCGAACAGACAGACAGACGCGGCGGGGGACTGTTTTATCTATACTTACTTACTTACTAATATTATAAAGCTGAAGAGTTTGTTTGTTTGTTTGTTTGCTTGAACGCGCTAATCTCAGGAACTACTGATTCAAATTGAAAAATTATTTTTGTGTTGGATAGTCCATTTATCGAGGAAGGCTTTAGGCTATATAACATCACGCTACGACTAATAGGAGCTGAGCATCAATGACAAATGTTGCAAAAACGGGTAAAAAATATACGGCGAAACGTAGTTCGCTGGGACAGCTAGTAAATAATATGTAAGGAAAATGAAACGCTGTGTGTTAGTCATGCAAAAACTCAAGAACGGCTCAAGCGATCGTTACAAAATTTTCTCTGTGTGCTTGAAGAATAGGTCCAGGGAAGGTGTATATGTACACTTGGACCCGGTAGGTGGCGCTGGAATCGGGCGGGACAACGTCTGCCGGGCCCACTAGCAGTAAATAAAGTGCCAAGCTTTAGTAGCTTGACTAAAATTGTTTGCGCGCGCGTTCCTCTTGCAGGCAACAAGCAGATAGCGGCGCTGGTGATGTGGGCGCGCGACATCCCGCACTTCGGGCAGCTGGAGCTGGAGGACCAGGTGCTGCTCATCAAGAGCGCCTGGAACGAGCTGCTGCTGTTTGCCATCGCGTGGCGCTCCATGGAGGTAACATTACTGTCCTTAGCTTAGACACTTCCATCTGAAGCCAACTTAATGGGAGTGACTGACACCTAGTTTCTAAAAGGCTGATCAAAATATTGTTCCACTAAAATCCATGTCATTTTAACAGTAGTGTCAAATCAATTTGAGTTTCCGAAACGTTGGTTAGCCAAAATGTACTAATCTTTAATAATTCGATTTCTCGTGAGATATTTCTAGACACGGTCACATTGCTGGAGTCATATATTTCGTTTTGTTCGTATGTATTTTGGAAACCCCAAAATGCCAAAATTTTAAAATAAATTTGACAGCTGTGTCAACTGACACAGTCATAAATTGATTTAGCTTTCAGCAACTCAATTCGCAGTTAGCATCAGATTTGGCAGCTTGTTAGTTAATTTTATCGCTGAACAGCCTTTCAGAAACTGGGCGTTAGTGTTAGTAACACGATAGATCCGATCTAAGTAGACGATTTTGTTTATTATTTTATTATTTCTATACGCACCTGTTGGGGGCCATCCATATATACGTCACATATAAAATCTTATATACAGCGTGTTAATAAAAATATGGCTCAGAATTTATCCAAAATTATTTTTTTTGTGACTTTGTCGTCTTTACCTCTTATCGGAGGCGCGCGACGGCTAAGTGGCATCATCGGCATAAGCGGCAGTTTCAAATTTGCAAGATATGCAACAAAGCAGAAAGATGGACATAATAATCTTCGTAAATAATCTACAAGATATGAATTTATTATTATATGTAATAAATTCTTATTATAGTATAAATTAGTTGGGTCTTGTCTGAGGTTTTGCCTTTACTTATCTAATGAACACGTTACAGTAAGTCGCAAAATTTGTAAAATTTACGAATTTTATTTTATAATTGCTAAATATGTGACGTCACATCAGGGAAAGGAGAGTCTTACAGCAGCTACATCGATACAGTAGAGTTGCGTTTGCATCGCGACTGGAAGCACTACAAAAAGTTGCAGTGTTTGGGCTTGTGAGTTGTGGGCTTTAGTGATGATGTGTGACCAATTGAGACAGCAAAATCTACGATGATTTTATAGTACAGTCTGTAAATACATCTTTGCCAAAAAATGTTATAGTGAAATTATTGACATATTTTAATAATTCGTTTCAGTTCTTGACTGACGAACGCGAAAATATGGACGGATCACGAACTGCATCGCCGCCGCAGCTTATGTGCCTAATGCCAGGTACGTAAGAACTTTTTATCTTATTTGTATCTGTTAAAAATAAGTATTATATCAATCACAGTATGTTCAAATTCGTCCAATAATAATATTATGCTTATACATTTCTGTTTTTATATTGAGTCAATCGATATTTTGGCATATTGGTTTTTGTTTCCTCCTCTATCCGTTATTATTTTAATTAACGTGAAAGTTTCTTTTTCAATCACACAAAAGTAGCTGAACAGCCCTGCAAGAATAGAACTCTCGATAAACAAAATTTGACAGCTAACATCGACATACTCGACAAAAATCGATAAATTTGACAGATATTCCTAAACAGGCAGTGAAATTACTGGGTAACGTAACTTGACATCTTACGTCACAAGTTGGCAACGTCACGGGGACCCATCACGAACAAAAGTAAAATAATTCGATAAAATCATCAATAGATGGCGCTACTTTAATCGATTTTTGTAATGACTTTTTAGTGAATTTAGTAAAAGTCAACAAGGAGATTCAGAAAACTATTGATTATATTTTAAAAAATCACTTAGCACGTGGGAAGTATCAAAATACGTTTTTAAGTCATGCTAGAACAGGTTAACATTTCTTTTTACAATTTTATAGCACTCCTAGCGACAAATTTTCTGAACTTCAATGTATCTCTCAAAAGCATAGCTCAAAGTAGCACGCAATGTCTGCTTTAACTATTACATATTGCTATTACATACTGCTCACTCATAGATGGCACTACTTATGTATGCTTGTTCGTATGGTCACAGATTGAGATGAATTATTTTATTTCATTATATTACCTACAAGGTGTTTGGTATGTAGGTATTTTGACATAATCATAATAGTAATGGCGTCATTGAAAATTCGAAATTGCAAAATTAATTTTCTAATTCCCATACATTTGAAAGTGTAATGTCGAATTATGGTCGAATTACACAAAAACATGACATCTTAAATTTCACCACTTCCAATAGGTCAGGATTGGTCTACTCGTTAGATCTTCGTTTTTAAATCTGTGTGGCAGTGGTTCAATCCTGTCCTGATGTAGTTATTTTTAAAAAAAATTGCTTGTTTTATTATTTTGTTTTTCTTTATTGCTTTTTGTTTATTAAGTATATCAATTCCTTTTATTTATATCTCAATTTGTTTCTTATTTATAATTTTCTTTTAAGAACAAAAAGATTTAGGTTAGGATTAGAAACGCGATTTTAATAAGTAAGAACTTACCCTATTAAATATTTTTTCGGAAATTTTCAGTTAAATGCCTACGAACCGAAAAAAAAGTTTCACTTGCATGTTGGTTTCATAAAACCACAGTGATTTTTTCACTGACCTAACTATTTTGTATGGGAGATTTCAAAATTAATTTTACAAATCTGAATTTTTAATAACATCATAAGTATTATTCAACTATGTTAGGTACATATATAGTCATAGATAATATAGGTAAGTAATACGTAAAGTACAGTCAGCAACACGTCAAGCTTTACATTTGCATTACGAAAGCCGCTGCTATTACGAGCGACATAAGGAATGCCTACGAACCGAAAAAAAAGTTTCACTTGCATGTTGGTTTCATAAAACCACAGTGATTTTTTCACTGACCTAACTATTTTGTATGGGGGATTTCAAAACTAATTTTACAAATCTGAATTTTTAATAACATCATAAGTATTATTCAGCTATGTTAGGTACATACATAGTCATAGATAATATAGGTAAGTAATACGTAAAGTACAGTCAGCAACACGTCAAGCTTTACATTTGCATTACGAAAGCCGCCGTTATTACGAGCGACATAAGGGCAGTCTTAAGGTCAACATTTAAAGCCCAGCGTGAGTATTAATGAAAGAAAAAAGAAAGAAAGAAAGAAAATGGTTTATTCAATGGCACTAACACAGAATAACAAATAAAAAAAGGGAAAACACTAATAGATGTGCCACGGAAAGGGTATCTACTCAGCATAATGCCGAGGCGTCGCAGACTCCCCGGCGCTGATCTTCCGTAGACACCCTGAAGACGCTCTAAGAGGCACACACACACTAAGCTATAAACAACAAAATCTTAATATCTACGTAATACACTCAACATGGAATAATAGAAATATACAAATCAATACATATAGGTACATAAAGTTCCACGTAAGTATATACACTGTATCAACAGCATGACGTGTCATAAATTGTCACAGGTTACTAACATAGTGTCAGTAATACAAAAACTTTGAGGTAGTTCACAAACACAGCAATATTTTTTCTTTACATACACAATTTCTGTAAGTTTAGTAAATACTTTAATGGACATAAGTTTCTTGACTATAAAAAAAATAAATAAAATTAATGTAGATACTACTTGAATTATTTTTTAATCTCAATGGTGATTAGGTATACTTATTTTGAATTTTGCCAAATAAAATATTATAGGTACAGTGTTTTATTAGATTTTACCATTTACAAATATTGTGGCAAGCGCGACTTACAATAGACGTCACATAATTTAAATAATAGATTCGAAATTTCATCATCAAATCTAAGTGAACAGATGGCTCATGTGAAATACTGCGAAATTATTAAGCTATACCGCTAGAGGTCTGTGGTTCGAACCCGCATTAAGTATCTTTTGTTTCAATGATTTTTTATCACAGAATTAATAACAACATTCTTAAAATGAAACAGAAAATTAGATAACTGGTAAGAACAAGGAAAAATAAAATTTTGTTTAAAAAATAGTACTAAATTATATAATTTCGATATTTGATAAAACAGTCGAATAAATTAATTTCAGCCGGCTATAAGAATATTTCTCAATTATATTTTATATCATAAAAAAATATAAGTAATTAAGAATTAAATTTCTCAATGATATTTTATATTATAAAATATCACTGAGAAATTAAATTGCTTAGTTTTTTATAGATAAGTAGGTATGTATAAATATAAAAATTAACACTTATTTTATATAAAAAACAAAAATCATAAACTGAAAAATCTTGTCAAATAAAAATTTTTAATCACATTTTAACAAAATACAATAGGTATTATGTGACTTTGATTTTCTTTAAAAATACTAAATAAATTGAAAAAATGATGAATAAATCAGTGAAAAAAATCGTCTTGGGCGGGATAAAAAAAGGTCACATAAAAAATTTGCAAGTTTGCTTTATTCTTAACCAGTTTTTTGAATTTGAAGTTACAGATATAATAGAAAGTACCCACTACCAAAATGACTTATGCCTCCAATGATATCAAATTTATTTTACATCTTAAATGTCAAACGTATATAAAATGTATGACATAAATCGTATAACCATGGCGGAACAACCCCTTAGGTATAACATTGATTTATTTAGCTTGTTGCAGCCGGCCGTAAGCGTATGATGTTTTACAAGACCTATTTACGCAGTCATGAACTAAACAAAGCATAATAAGCATAGCAGTTCACAAAGTGCCATCTGTTGAGTGCGTGCGAGAACTACTGAGCCCAATGTAGCAAAGGCTCGATGGCCCGAGCTTGCTGGTGCGTCATCTCGCGGTGAAATGGTGAAATAAAATAGTTCGAAGAATAGCCCGATTTAAGTAGGTCCCATTTCGTTGTATGGGATGGGGCATCTGTATTGTAGTATTATATTATCTGTGGTAAATACTTTAATGGACATAAGTTTCCTGACTATAAAAAAATAAATAAAATTAATGTAGGTACTACTTGAATTATTTTTTAATCTCAATGGTGATTAGGTATATTTTGAACTTTGCCAAATAAAATATTATAGGTACAGTGTTTTATTAGATTTTACCATTTACAAATATTGTGGCAAGCGCGACTTACAATAGACGTCACATAATTTAAATAATGGATTCGAAATTTCAACATCAAATCTAAGTGAACAGATGGCTCATGCGGAAATACTGCGAAATTATTAAGCTATACCGCTAGAGGTCTGTGGTTCGAACCCGCATTAAGTATCTTTTGTTTCAATGATTTTTTATCACAGAATTAATAACAACATTCTTAAAATGAAACAGAAAATTAGATAACTGGTAAGAAAGAATAAGGAAAAATAAAATTTTGTTTAAAAAATAGTACTAAATTATATAATTTCGATATTTGATAAAACAGTCGAATAAATTAATTTCAGCCGGCTATAAGAATATAAATTTCTCAATTATATTTTATATTATAAAAAAATATAAGTAATTAAGAATTAAATTTCTCAATGATATTTTATATTATAAAATATCACTGAGAAATTAAATTGCTTAGTTTTTTATAGGTAAGTGTATAAATATAAAAATAAACACTTATTTTATATAAAAAACAAAAATCATAAACTGAAAAATCTTGTCAAATAAAAATTTTAAATCACATTTTAACAAAATACAATACCTATTATGTGACTTTGATTTTCTTTAAAAATACTAAATAAATTGAAAAAATGATGAATAAATCAGTGAAAAAAATCGTCTTGGGCGGGATAAAAAAAGGTCACATATAAAAAATTTGCAAGTTTGCTTTATTCTTAACCAGTTTTTTGAATTTGAAGTTACAGATATAATAGAAAGTACCCACTACCAAAATGACTTATACCTCCAATGATATCAAATTTATTTTACAATTACATCTTAAATGTCAAACGTATATAAAATGTATGACATAAATCGTATAACCATGGCGGAACAACCCCTTAGGTATAACATTGATTTATACGTAAATTTTTTACCAAATTGTAACACATTTAGCTTGTTGCAGCCGGCCGTAAGCGTATGATGTTTTACAAGACCTATTTACGCAGTCATGAACTAAACAAAGCATAATAAGCATAGCAGTTCACAAAGTGCCATCTGTTGAGTGCGTGCGAGAACTACTGAGCCCAATGTAGCAAAGGCTCGATGGCCCGAGCTTGCTGATGCGTCATCTCGCGGTGAAATAGTGAAATAAAATAGTTCGAAGAATAGCCCGATTTAAATAGGTCCCATTTCGTTGTATGGGATGGGGCATCTGTACTGTAGTATTATATTATCTGTGGCAACGTATACTGGCGCCCTTGTAGGGGCTGTAGATTTGCAAGTATTACAGCACGCGTAGCACAAGGACCCCGAGATAAATATGTCTATCATTAACTGTCACTTTCTCGACACCCAACAACTAACCCTGCGTTCCAGATACGCACTGCTACTTTCTGAGGCTAACATCTGATGTTAGCCTCGTTTTGCGTTTCTTAAAGGAAATGTTGACATTTTTAGCCGCGCTAATTGTTACAAATGAAACGGAAGGTACTGATTTTATGTGCTGAATTTTGACACCTCACCTATGTACTCCAGCCACTTAAAATTTCTAATAATATAAATCACAACAGTACTATAAATATCTTTCAATGAAATTTTTAAATCTGCTGAAAATCCTCTTTGAATCATGAAAAAAGATTCCAAATGTCAAATTTGAAAGCTGTCAAAAAGTGGTATCAGAGGACCCATCTATTATCATGGGTATTTGATGCTAGTATTTCGTGTTTAAAATGCTTAAATGAAACGCATGACAACCAGCAAGAAAAACTAGCGTCACCGCTAATGAAATGCAGAGATGCTAAAAATTTTGATAATTATGGCATTAAGCATTTTTAGCTTATCTGGAACGCGCCCTATAGCTGTCTCATTCGCTACTGTCAAAAGTGAAATTTAGTGTAGAGAAAATACTCTCGCGAACCTTGTGCTACGCGAGCAGGAACCACGTGTACTATAGGCGACTGTAGCCACTTAACATCAGCCGGCTCGTTTGACAACTTACATAGTTCTAGAAAATTGGTCGATCAAATTATTATCATCGAGAAGCATAATTATGAACATTCTATTATTGTAAATGTAAATAATGCTTGTTTGTTGTTAAACTCGAGTTGACTAGAACGGCATATTATTTTTATTATAAAAAAAAATACTTGGAGGCTTCTTTGCTCTTTGTTTAAAGATCCAATCCTGCCCTGCGAGCATGGAACTCCCGATAAACAAAATTTTACAGTTAAGATCGGCATACTCGACAAATATCGATAAATTTTACAGATATTCCTAAGGAGTGAAAAGGACAGATGCTTTTGTCGATCGACAAGTCCATGCTCGTAGGGCTGTTCTGTTAATGTTGATTCGATATCTCTCTATCAAAATCCATGCATTTCTTTTTCGCCAGGCATGACGTTGCACCGCAATTCGGCGCTGCAAGCGGGCGTGGGGCAGATCTTCGACCGCGTGCTGTCCGAGTTGTCGCTGAAGATGCGCAACCTTCGCGTGGACCAGGCCGAGTACGTGGCTCTGAAGGCCATCGTGCTGCTCAACCCAGGTATATACCACCCCGTATACATAGAACATGCTACTCGACTTAGTTACAACACCCTGTATCCATAGAACGCGCTGCTCAACCCAGGAACACCACCATCCTGTATACATAGAACACGCAACTCGATCCAGCCTTGCGAGCATGGAACTCTTGATTAACAAAATTTGACAGCTAAGATCGACATACTCGACAAAAATCGATAAATTTGACAGATATTCCTAATATAAGGAGTGAAAGTGCTTTTGTCGATCGATATATGTCGATCGACAAGTCCATGCTCGCAGGGCTGGTACACCGCTCTGTATACATAAAACGCGCCACTCAACCTAGGAATACCATCCTATGCATTGAGAACATGCGCAGACATCGTTTTGTTAATTCTAGGTATTGTCGTGTTCAGTTTAAAATACAATAGGATACGGAATTAATCCAACCTTTTGGCAATAACGTCTAAAGTTAATTCAGAATGTCTTAAAAATATTCTACAATTTCGGTTTAAGAGGATAACGTGCGGTGAAGCTCACGGAACATAATTGTAGTCCACCAAGATTGGTTCCTGGATTTTTTGTGAATAGTAAAATATTACCAGATAGCTACGCGCATTGTACGAAAACTAGAAACTTATTATTATTATTATTATTTGACACTCAAGGTTCGATACGTACGGTAGGGTGGCGGAAAAATAGTTATTTTATATGGAGGTTTCATTTTTTATTTCAGATGTGAAAGGGCTGAATAACCGTCAAGAAGTTGAAGTGCTCCGAGAAAAGGTAAATTTCATTAATTTGTTTTAATAATCACAATTATAGCAAATATTCTGTCAAATTAGAAATTTGAAAACGTAGTTCAAGCAGGCTATCATCTATTTAATTGGTGCGGCTTGCTTTTTATTTGCACGTGTGTGATGATGACACGGCATAAAAAAGGAACAATAGGTCCGTCAATTAGATGATAATTAAAGTAAAAATGAGTAAAATCTACTTAATTAGGACTGGGGTGCTCGCTACGTCAAGTCAGTGTAAAATGCACTTGGCCGTGTCTTATGCGATATTGCAAGTTTTTGCTTGCTTATACTGGTTCTGATGTGCGAGCATTGTAAGTGTTTTCTTTAAGAATCTTGTAGCGGGTATTAATACTTGGGAGCACCTTTCATTATTGTTTAATTTTAACTTATACTACGGTTGGCTAGTAGTGATCTCCAAAAGAGATAAGGTAGCCGTACAAATGTATCTTGTAATTACTAGTACAAATGTATCTTGTAATTACTAGTACAAATGTATCTTGTAATTAGACGACACGGTTAGCGCGCAAATTACTGGGTACCATGACTTCACATGTTATCACAAGTTGGCAACGTATATTGTGGTTCTTGTGCGAGTTGCAGAATTGCTGCGAATCTCACAGGAGCCACATATACAATAGGTGACTGTTACCACTTACCATCAGGTGGGCAGTATGCTTGTTTGCCAATTAAGTTGTATAAAAAAACTGTAATAGACATGGATCTTTGGAAAAGTTTAGCTTAATTATTGTTTCGACTTCGCAGAGGGTTATATTATATGTATTGCCAGGTACTCACTGTACGGGGTCTTGTGTAATGCAAGACAGTGTCGTAACACCCCTTTTTTTGCGTTCAGATGTACTCGTGCCTCGACGAGTACTGCCGGCGCGCGCGCAGCTCTGAAGAGGGGAGATTCGCGTCTCTATTGCTCCGGCTTCCCGCTTTGCGCTCCATCTCGCTCAAAAGCTTCGAGCATCTGTTCTTCTTCCACCTGGTGGGCGACTCCAGTGTGGCCTCCTACATCCGCGAGGCCTTGAGACCGCAGCAGCATGCGCTCTAAGCTATTTATTATTCTGATATCTTACTGTAATAACACCACCACCGGTCCTAGACGGCTAGACTTTATAAAGAATGTGCATTTCCTCAAACAACTTTAAATGCAATTAACGTATATAATTGTAGCTACATACTTGTTATATGTTCATTTTTTTATTGATTCTGCTGTAGCTTTGGTATTTGATTAACTATTATGTCGTCGAGAGTTCAATGAATGCAGCCAGCGTAGTCGTGGCAAAAGCAACACGAGAAAATTTATTTGTTGTCTTGAGTATACTAAACCTAGGTTTTATCTGTTCGGTGAAATTTGGACAACTATAAAAGTGAGATGTCGGTTAATAGATAACAATACTAGAGGCTTATATATGCGCGCCCACAGGCGAGGTCACGTTGTCACAGCAATTAAAACGATAAAACGCTTTGAAAAATTTGAAGCTAGCCAGCTAAATCTTCTATTTTTATATAGAAAATTTGAGCTGTTGTTACACAAGGTGTAACATTTTCATAGACTAACACCCAGTTTCTGAAAGGCTGTTCAACGATAAAATTAACTAACAAGTTGTCAATCTAATGCTAACTATCAATTGAGTTGCTGAAAGCTAAATTAACTTATCACTGTGTTAGTTGACACAGCTGTCAAATTTATTTCAAAATTATTAAGGAAAGACTCATTTTGGGATTCCAAAATACATATGAATAAAACAAAATATATGATTTCAGCAATGTGACCGTGTCTAAAAATATTTCTCACGAGAAATCAAATTATTAGAGATAAGTAAATTTTGGCTAACCAACGTTTCGGAAACTCAAATTGATTTGACACTGCTGTTAAGATGACATGGATGTTAGTTGAAAAATATTTTGATCAGCCTTTCAGAAACTGGGGGTTATTATGATTGGTAAAATGCTGTAGAAATCTACACTCTATATTGATTTGGCTATGTTATGAATTAAAGCCAACGAAAATTGTTAACCCGAGCAGATGCTTTAAAACACATGAAATATAAAGGAATAGTTACATTGTAACGCGATTTGAAATTTCTATTTTTCTGTATTATTGTGCATAGACATATTGTGTATGTCATAGAGATCTAAATATAGTGTATATTTCTAGAACTGGAAAGAAATCTATTTTTGTGTTACGCTGAAGTACTAGATGAAGTTTAGATTTGTAACTCGTAATTGTGATATATATGAATCTTGTTGACGACTGTAATTTCCTTTCAAAGTATGCTTATACAGGATTACTTTTTATCACCCTGGAAAATTTAAGGGGCGCTTCAGGACACGGTAGTAGAATAATTGAAATATTATAAAAAAATTACTCACCTATTTAATTTGATATTAATTTTCTAAAATATACAAATTATACTGCACTAGTTTAGTGCAGTATTATTATTATAATAAATGTGTCCTGTAGCGTCCCTTAACATTTCCGCGGTGATAAAAAGTAATCCTGTATATTAAGCGGATTAACCAATTGTGTTACTGATTTGCGCTTCGAGCGTCTGTGACGCGGCAAACTATAAATACGTTTTATGAGTATGTTATTTTTGTCTTTATGCGTTAATGCTAGACGTAGATTACACTGGATCATACTAGTTTTTGTTAGTTATATGAATTGTCGTGTATGTATGATCCCATTATATCGAAAAGTAGAAATTAGACGCGAATAGAACAAAGAAAGCCCCAGATATTGGCAGGTTATTCCATTCGAGCCACGATGGACTTTATTTTAAATAATATGTAATACGTAGACGGATAGTTAGTGGCGCGTCTCAGCGTACGTAGTAATAAACGGCTGAGCGTTAGGTAATGTAAATGGGGCCGCCTCTATAATTATTACGTAGTATATTTATGTAATTAGGTGTTCATTTATTAGAAAATTCTATTCTATTAGACATTAGTTGAATTATTGTAGGTGTAATGTTAGAGTAAGCGTAAGATTCTTAACATTTACCAAAACTAAAAGCACTACTGGACTGTAACAATTATTGCACAGATTAAAATTGGGTTTTCGTGTATGAAATAAAAGCAATGTTCTTGTAACTGTCGCATTATAATTTTTGAAATGTTGGTGCTTTCGTATGCATTGTATAACTATGCGATCGCATATCAAATATGCATAGAAATCTTGGATATTGTTAATAGAGAGTACTATTATTCTATTTTTAAGATGTTTAATTAGCGTAATGTAAATATTTATTATATTGCCTGTAAAATGTAAAACTAAAGTTCTCGTCTAACTGATATATTTTTATCTAATTGAAACTTGTTGTAATTATGTAATTCACCAATGACGGGTGATGGGATATCTTTGTAGAATGGCCTATAAGAATTCGACCGAGTTGCACTTTCACTATAGGCCAGTTTATTTTTGTACCACATAGAGGGCGCATTTAATATTATAGTATATTATTATAATAATATAGAAAATCGCAAGTATTAGGCAAAATATAAACAAATTATAATAAATTCAAATTGTTAAATGAATGAAATTCAATAATAAAAATTGCTGAAATATTATTGTTTGTAGTGAAAATGTGATGTTCATATTAAATTTATTAATTCTATCTATTATGCTTTTCACTTTATTGCTAGGTGCAAAGCGTAGTGTCGAGCTCAATTTTCATTACTAAATATTGTTTCGAAATTAGAACAATTTTTATGTCCTCTCAAAGGAGTTTTCACTGCATTCTCTCTAAAGGTTATTCATTTTGACCTGAGACAAAGTATTAGAATTTAGATGTCTTCACAACACACTTTTCAAAAATGCGATCAATAAGAAAATAAATAAATACTGAAAACGAAAAGCCTAATGAAAATTCAGTTCACTAAATAGGATTTTCCTTATTTCAGAATATTTCCTCATTTGATCCATTTTAGTTTGTTTGGGTCGTCCCTATTTAAAAAGCTATTTCAGCAGTGCCTTTTGGCTTAATTCACAAATGGGAATGTAATACAACAATACAATAATTACAACATCATTGTAATATTTTTTTTTGTATAAACAGTGTTTTACCATTGTTCATGTCTCAGATCGAAATGAAAGTAATAATTTGTTGAAAACTCCGTGTTTAGTTCGAAAGGAACTATGTTGTACAATGATATTGTTCTATGGTGTGTCGGAGTTTAATGACGGAGGCGTTGCAGTGGTTGTGAGATGATTTATAATGATGTTCACTATATCTTGACTAAGTTATATTTTTTGTATAGACATGGTAGATTATAAGCTAAATGGTAATTAAAATAATTATCATAACCAAATATTCATGTGTTTTATTTTTATCAAACAGTATAAAAAATCGATACAGAATACTTTAGGCTTATACTATTATTATTCGGGCATCGAGTAAGCTAACATTAATACATATAAGACACAGCCAAGTACAGATTTCTTAAGAATATTGCGTATATAAATGTCTATTATTTTAGGAGTAATATACAATGTTTGTTAATAAATAAAAATAATGATTCATTAAAAATATAATACTTAATAGTTATTATTATTATTTTTGTGCTTAATTATTAATATGACACGACTCCATGGATTCGAATGCCTGCAACTTTACTCCGATTCTGCAAAATAAAAATTATTATTTGCCTTGCTGTTAGTTTTTATCTTGCAGATATAAGCTGGGGAATTTAATTTAAAACTCAGGGGCCGGAATATGATATGTGTGTGGTGTGAGAGCTCATTTTTTGAAAGTTATAATATTTTTACGAAATCAAGGAAGAATTTAGGAAATAATTGCGAAAACTTCATGGTGAAGATAAAAAAATTGTGAAATCTATAGTGAGAAAGTTCTGGTCAATTAACTGGAACACTCAGCTAACCAGAGAAAATACTGTAACTGGTCTCAAAATATATAAATGTTTAATTTTTATGTGAAATTTTTATATTTCATTTTTATGTGGAATAATTGTGTTGAATTTGTGAAACCTATTCACAAATATTCAAAAGAGTTTAACGGTGTATTAGGATTTGGTAAAGGTTTATTTAGAACAAATTAAATTCTCTTATGGTGCAGATGTAGTGTTCCAAAATTTACCAACTGGCTAAAAATCGTTAATATTCTTACTCTGTTTTACGAGTATGACACAGAGTCAATTTGTGAATCAAATACCTTGACGTAAAACATAATAGTTAGAGAATAAATAAAAGAAATACTTTCTTTTCAACATCCCGTTCGAGAGCTCCGTATTTTAAGAGTTTATTTACATAACCCGAACTTATATACAAACGGAGGCCATATCAGAAATTGTGAAAATGTTATCACTAAAATTTTGACATATTTTCTATTTCAGAGATTGTTTAATTTTATTTTGTTAACAGTAAAAATGTAACAAAGTTTTGTTACACTCAAAGTCAATTTAGTAGTTTTTGTTAGACCAATAAAATTATTTTTTAGTTATTTTGAATGTTGTTTTAGTACTACCACAAAACGTTTGGTCCTCTGGGAAAAAAATCCCTGTGGTACAACCAGTTCTTATCCACTTTGGCCGCGTTCCGTTTCGCGATTATAGTGACCATCAGCACTGTGAGCGCGCCAACAGGCGGCCCGTTTCGCGACAACAGCGTTCACGTTGGATGTGATGACGTCATTGATTGCGTCACAAACAACTTTTACAACTCGTGCGGTTAAAGAATGGGATTAGAAATGGCGGCGCATGAAGTCACTTCTCGTTCACACACTATTTCCGTCTATACTCACACTCGTGGGTATCTGACGGTACCGGCTTGATGAGCCGCCATTTCTAATCCCATTCTTTAACCGCACGGGTTGTACAGTGCTCAGGCCAAATTAGTCAGCACACCGTGAGTCAAATGTCATTGTTACGTTGACATTTTGTTTTGGTTCGCTAATTCGACAGTTGAGAATTACTCTGTATTTGAATTGAATGCAAAAAAAAGCCAAATATCCTAAAAATTGAATTAAATATAAAGAAAAAATGACGACATTAGAATTACCAGTTTTTGTTGAAGAAGAAAACCAAGTAGTTTACCACAAACTGTCTCCTGAAGACGCTAAAAGAGCAGAAATGGTAAAAGGTGGGTACAAGGCAAAGAAAAACTGCTAAAGCTTGGATATCACAGAATACAATTGAAATTACGAGTTAATTTTTTTTTGAGGTTATGTTTGCTTGATATTATTGACATAAGCGCGTTCACGATCGGTCCGAAACGATAGCATGCTATTGGCGTCATTATCGCGTCTATTGATTCGGTCCGGGCGTGATGTGAGTAGTGTAATCTCGAAACGGAACGAGGCCTTTATTATTTTGAATCTCAGTTGTACCAAGGGGAATAATTTTAGTTGTACTACCGAACGTTTGGTCCACCGGGAGAAAAAATCCCTGTGGTATTTTTTATAACCAGTTGAACCATGTGGTTTTTCCACGGGGCAGCGATGAAAATTTGTGTTTCATATGAAAAGAGTAAAACGAAATACAAGTATAAATAATCGAAGTATGTCTGTTTTATGTGTCTCTGTGTGTGTAATGTGGCCTTTCTAGGTGTGGTTGCGTCACCGCTCACCTGTCAAAGGCGGCGTGCAGGTCGCCGACGGCGGCGGGGCGGCAGACGAGCGCGAGGCGAGCCACGGGCCCGAACAGGTCCCGCAGCCAGCGCCGCGCCGCCGCCGACGCCTCCGCCGCGCTCACGCACGACACCGCCGACACCAGCTCACTGCGCACGGACAAAGCGAAAAATCAATAAAGAAAAAAAATTGTCGTCTCGGGCGGGATTTCAACCCGCGTCACACCCCGGATACTTCATACTACTACTACTACAGGCGCGTTCAAGCAGCCTGTGGTGGCGTTTTTAGCATTATCAAAATTGGCGCTGACGGAAAGCGTTCGGTTAGTTAGAAGGTTATGAAATTTTTCCAATTTTTGCTCCACACCCTAACCGAACGCTACATTATCAATATGTCAATGTTATAAGTTATTATAACCTAAAGGACAACAGCCACTTTGTATGGAGCTCTGGTACCAATGTCAAAGTAATTGTACAACTATTAAATGTATATCATTTTATAGCTTATTACAATAGAAAAAAAGTGGCGTTAATTTAACTTCATTAACAAGTGGGGTTCATTTATAAATAGGCGCTTTAGACAAAGTACTTTAGAGGTTATTTTATCGAACAGCTGTAACAGTATTATATTTAGAGAAGACTATAAGCTTGATATTTATAGTGGATAACATAACGCAATCACATTAACACACAACCAAACTAACGACAACGCAGCCAACAACAACAAAAAAATCACAAGCAGATTTTTTGATATAATATTTTTTTAATCACTCCAGAATAGATCCACAAAGGAATCTACTGTTCAAACAGCCATTATTTTAGAAATTAAAAACTCATATTTTATCCTTTTTATCATGGCTTAGAATATTTTTAGGATCTAGGAAAGGCTTAGAATTGACGTGGATGTCAGTTTTTGTTTCAGTGGTCATCATAATACAAGAGTTTTTGAAAAATAAATATATGTTTCGTTTTACGCAACGTCCAAAGAGTTTCTTTTCACAAAAAACATAAATGGATATTAAAAATGTTTCCTGCTGTTTCCGACTACATGGCATATATCAAAATTATCCTTGAAAAACAGCAAATATAATGGTATATAATATGTAGCTGTACAACTCTGGTACCATTTTGGCTGGTCTCCTTTATTTTCAGTTTCCAGATTCTGGATGTATTATGACGTAATAAGCTCGCTTCATGATTAACGATCATTAATTTCCATAAATAATGAAAATAAAATTTATTTCGTTAAAACTGATTCATCGTGTCAAAAATTTTACATTTAGTAAACGTCAAAACTCTTAAATGTCAAAAACTTCCACTTTTGACCCTCTTCGAGAGCTGGGGCGAAATTGGCAGTTCACAATGCCATTTTTGTCATTTTTTCCGCTATCCGAACGGTTGACGTAAACAGATAAAAATGCAACTTTTGTTCACATTTGTTCTAACCGAACGCTCCTTGTGTCAATTTTGTCATTTTTTGACATCGCGATGCTATCCGAACGCGTCTTACGTATGTAAATGACGTTTGTGCACGCGCAATGTATGCGTGAAATCTAGTAGGGCTGAGTGCGCGGTTGTCAATCGGAATGACGCGAGAAATGCAGCGACTGCCATCTTTTTTACGCGTAAAACGTTGTCTCTGTTATCGGCCAGCGCTCGCGTCTACTGGGTGAACGTGAAGTGTCGCCATGCCCGAGCGATTGCACGCGCCCTTATTTATGTGTCAGTGATGTCTACAACGAAGTGCGTAGTGGGATGAGGTATTTGAAATGAGTGCGGGGAATTGAATGGCCGTTCTGTACGGAGTACTATTATATCTTCTGTGCCCGCGTCTCCAACATACCGTGTTGACGCTTAGGGTAGCTACACACATAAGCGGGCCGGTATTAATCGGCACAGCCGGGGCGGTAGAATCGGATATATGTAGATGTATGTTCGAGAAATGGCCGTTCGGCTTTTACTAGATGGTTAGCATAAGCGGGCCGGCAGTTATCGGCAAAGCCGGGCGGTAAAACCGAATATATGTAGTTGAGTGTTGGGGAATCACAGCCCGCTCGGCATAAATTTTAGTTCAGCTAAGAATGTGGGCTGAACGTATGTAGTAGTTGCTACGGGTCGGCTTTTTCGTTCCACAAGTAATGCCGAATCGAATGATTTGTCGACCCGAATGAACTACCCAATCGGCACAAGCCGAACAAGTGCAGCAATTACTTCGGGTCGGCTTTGTTGTTCGACAAATGCTGCCGAACCGACTTTCCCGACCCGCTTATGTGTGTAGCTACCCTAGACCTCTCGGCCACCGAGCTCTTACTTTCCTTCTCTTTTGTACAATTTTCAACCTTCCCTGTTACACACGCGTTGATGTGTACGCAACAAAAAAAAAGTAGTGGGCTACCTAAGGTTGAAATTCAGTTCGGTGTCATAGAACTACACTACACAGTTGACCTTCCTCTGCAATAACAGACTGCCAGTTATTGAGGTTACCTTAAGGATGTTTTGCAATCTTATAATGGGGGGGCCCCCAGGGGGCCCTGCACTTCAACCCTTAAGGATCCTTTGTACTTCCCCAATTTCTACATTCATTGATTGCTATCACCGTTTATGGACCAATTGAGTTCACTCATGAGTCTCACAATTAGTCCAGGGGGGATAGCTTTGACCGAAGAGAGTTTGGGATATCCGATCCCAAAGAGACTCATTCTCCTACGAGAAAGGGAATCGCAGTGGCACAAAATGTGTTCCATGCTTTCCTCTCCCTCATTGCAGGCCCTACAGGTCTCTGTGTTGCTCAGACCCATTTTTGCAAGCATACGATTAGTGCCAAAGTGGCCAGTCAGAGCACCCAACAAGAGTCGGATTTGCATTCTGCCTGAATTCATTGTGAATTTGTTGAAGTTATTCAGGCCCATGAACCGCTTGGTGTGCGCCATTCCTTTCTGAGCGACCCATTCATTTTGGTGTCTTATCTTTGCTTGATCTCTGATGACAGAGTTCACTGAACAGTGTGTCAGACTCGCAAAAGGTTCCGGACCCACAAAGTTGGTTTCCGATCCTTGTCTCGCGAGACTATCGGCCTTCTCGTTTCCATAGAAACCCTCATGTCCTGGAATCCATATCAGATGTACTGTATTTTTCTTCGCAAGCATGTTTAACACATTGATGGTATTCTGGACCAGTTTAGAGTGCACTTTATATGACATCAGTGCCTTTAGCGCAGCTTGACTATCGCTTAAGATGTATATGTTGAGTCCATTGCGCCTTTTATCAATGTTTTCTTGCGCACAGGCAAGGATTGCATACATTTCCACTTGAAAAACTGTAGCAAGCTTGCCCATGCTAATAATAGCTTCAAAGCCTTTGCAATAAATTCCTGCACCTGTACCAGTATCCATTTTGGAACCGTCTGTGTACCAAATCATGCTATTCCTATCAGGAGGCGCTAGTCCTCCCTTGTTGGGATTTGTATACTGAATGACCTCCTAAAGATGTACCTGGGAATCATCCTGTCAGCGACCATTTCCAGTAGCCAATCCCCTTCTTCTTTGCCAAGTGCTGTGTGTCTCGTGTGGGGCTTAGTTGCATTCCACAGATGTACAGTCTGTAGTCTGTGGAGCGCTTTCTTTGCTTCATTACGTATGACAATGTGCAGCGGTGTGAGATCCAAAAACCTTTCCATGGCCGCCGTTGGAGTGGTTCTGAAAGCACCAGTGATTGCCATACAGGCAAGTCTCTGAATCTTTTTTAGTGCCGTTTTGCATGTGGTTAGGTTTGGCCACCAGACAATACTTCCGTATGTTATAATGGGAAGTACCATGACTTTATATATCCAGTAAAGTATCCTCGGTTTAAGACCCCAGGTTCTCGCGAAGGTAGATCGACACATATTAAAGACTCTTTATGCCTTTATTAGAGTATCTTCTACATGCTTTCTCCACGTAAGTTCTTTATCAAGTACTACTCCCAGATATTTAACCTCTGTGGACCATGGTAGTTCTTTACCGTACAGAAAAAGGTTTCTCATATCACTGAGTTTCCTTTTCCTCGTGAATAGTATAACCATCGTTTTGTTGGGATTAATGGTTAGATGTGTTTCCTCACACCATCTCTCTACCTTGCGCAGTGCTTCCTGCATTAAGCCGGATACTACTCGGTACTTTTCCATTAATCAAGATGGCCAAGTCATCCGCATAGCCTACTGTGCGAAATGGCCCTTCATTCAGTTGTGAGATCAATGAATCCACCACTAGGCTCCACAATAGTGGTGAGAGCACGCCTCCTTGCGGGTATCCTCTTCTTACCCTGGCACTCATTGACTCACCCATGAAGTCAGCAGTGATAGTTTTGCCTTTAAGCATATAGTCTACCCATCTAGTGATGGTTTTGCTGATGTCGTGTTTCTGTGCTGCCTTGTTAATAGACTCAAAGGTGGTCTTGTCAAAGGCGCCTTCTACATCAAGAAAGGCTCCCAGACATAACTCCTTTGAGTCTAAAGCATTCTCGATTCTGTCTGCAACCAGATGCAAAGCAGTATCCGTTGACTTACCTGCCTGATAAGCACATTGCATATGATGCAGGGGTCACTTCCTGAGTGGCCCATCACGTATGTGCCTATCAACTAGTTTTTCTAGTGTTTTCAGTAGGAAGGACGACAAACTTATGGGTCTATAAGATTTTGCTTGTTCATAGTCAGCCTTCCCCGGTTTCGGTATAAAGCTGACTCTGACTTGCCTCCATGATTCCAGTGTGTATCCGAATGCTAAGCAGGCCCTGAAAAGCCGGCATAGTATCGGCACCAGCGTTTCTTTACCATGCTGTAGTAAGGCTGGATAAATTCCGTCAGGTCCAGGGGACTTGAAGGGCTGGAAACTTTCCAACGCCCACCGAATCTGTTCTTCCGTTACTACCTTTTTAGCAGATGTCCAGTTCTCCCTCGTAGTATGAACGTTGGGCTCATCGTTCGAGACCCTGTCATCTGCTTCTGAATCTAGGATAACTGATCCAGGGAAGTGGGCCTCAAACATGGTGAGTATAGTCTCCTTCCCCATTTCTGTCAGTTTGCCGGTCGCATCTTTTACTACTGTGAGTACATTCGACTTTGTGTTTGCCATTGCTTTACAAAGTCGTAAGCCCGCAGACATGGCCTCTATGGATTCGCAGAGGCCACACCATGCCTTAGGCTTAGCTTTCCTAACCTCGCAGCTGTTAGCTATGTTTTGCAATACACTATAGAAGATTAATGGCCAATTTTACCAGACTTAGATTAGGAAACTCCTAAGATGTATGCTGTCACTTTTTGTCTTTAATGAAATGAATGTGCCAGCATGCCACCGTATTTAAGGCTAAGACAAAATCGGTGAAATTGGCCATAAGATACACAATTTCGTGTAATAATGCAGTCAAAACTGAGTGAGCAAAGTTTTCCTTCAATCTCGTTTCGTTTTTTTACGAAACGAGATTGAAGGAAAACTTTGCAGAAATGCTTTAATAAATGCTCGTAAAAGGATGTAATATTATATTTTACCTAAGTTTTTATGAATATTCGTATGTTTAAAGACATATCAATTTAATATATTTATTCAAATCTTCTCTTCCTCTCGATTAAGAGTGAACAAGATAAATATAACTAGTTTTTAATGACCTCAATTTGAAATTCGCTCGAATTATACATCAATGAGTCTATGCTAATAGAATTTTACCTTTCATCATAAAAATATGCTGTCTAAAATTATGTGAGCACGTTAAGCATATCAATATACTTATTACTAATTATGCCTCTATACAGAAGTATCCAACACTTTTTGGAATATGTTTTTGCGATATTGTGTATCTTGCATTTCCTACTGCACTTTAGGAATTGCATAGAATTCCTAGATATCCTCAGTTGTTAACGAGACGCTTCCACTTTCGGCCTTATCGTCACTTACCATCAGGTGATATGAAGGTCAAGAGTTTCCCGTCGTATCCAAAAAAAAATGTATAGAATTCCTAATTTAATACATTTCTATATAATAGTAACATATAAATGACCTGTTGTAGTTGGGCCCCGTCTGGCGGACGTAGTTGAGCAGCGACTGCGAGACCACGTCTGCGGGACACTTCTCCGCCTGCACCACTTCGAACAGTGTCGTGCTCCGGGCCGACGCGAACAGGTCGTCATCGAACTGTCCGCCGTCCAGAAACTCCTCCTGTTTTGTCGTTCATTAATTGAATGTATATTAATCAGTTAAGATTGCAATTGAGTGAAATTAGAACTATAAAAATTTTCTAGTCAGAGAGTCTAGAACTAAGAGTAACTTTCCGAAAAGTTATTAAAATTATAATATTTAGTTAATTGATTGAATTATTCATTCAATCATTTTTTATCATTGTTATAATAATATCAGCCTGATTGAGAATTTGATCATGAATAAATTTATTTTGCGATTTATTTATTACGAACAATAAGACTCGAGGTTTAAGATAGTTTTAATTTTATTAAGTTTTTTTTTCTGTAGTATCATCAACTGTACTGCGAAAAATCTATTTTTTATTACACCTAAATCGAGCCACCTCGCTCTTTTGGATTGTATCGTCTATAACGTTTGCAAAATATTTGGACAACCATAAAGTTTTTGTGCACTTTTGTAGCTGAAATATTCATGTTCAATCGATTATGAATATGCCAGCTATAAAATTGCATAGAGCTTTTTGGTCGACCGAACGATTTTTGGAAATTATAGACGCTATGGTAAGGGAGTGCAGGGTGACTCAACTTAGTTGTCCGGGAGTGTATTGTTATTGGAAGTGATGATTTTTTTTATAAATCACCACATTATGAAGATAGCAATCATTAAACTGTAAAATACCCTCTCTATTCTATATTTATAATAATAATAGCAAGATACCCTCAACTATATCTCATTACAATCGGCACAAGTGTTAAATTTTGACGAATCCATCTCCAATAACAGGATGTATGTAGGTGCGTCCACTCACCAAAATGCTCTTGGCCTTGGAGTAGGCGGCTAGTGCGTTGGTGGCGCGGTAGAGGGAGAAGACGAGCCGCGCCTCATGCGGCGCCGCGCCCACGCCGTACCCGTACGACAGCCCGCAGCCGCGGATCAGACGCCACATCGGGCCCTGACAACAAAATAGATAGTAGTACCACAATATAGAGAGCGAACAGTACTTTGACTCCATATAAAGGAACTAATCGGCGCACGCACTCACACAAACGTCGTTTACACGGCCGCCAAGCACGCTCAGCAGGCGTAGCACGGGCTGCCAAGAAATTTGTGATAGGACTCAGTGACACGTATCCCTTGAGGAGCGTCAAGAAATTTTATCGTGTCAGTCACACTACGGATGCGTTCCGAAAATCAATAAGTCACTATTAGCGCGCTCAAACGCGTCCCGAAACGTTGTGAGCGCGCTAATGTTAGCCGGCATTAAGAGCCACATGAGGTCATCGTTAACGTCATATAGAACTTGCGGCCCTAATGCTCTGGAGTGAAATCACTTTATGCGAACTGTCAGTCTGACGTTCGATAATTGTTTTCGGTTCAAAATGAATGTACCTGTTCTTCCGGACCGAAATAGTTTTCGTTGAAATTTTCAGGGTTCTCTTTAATTTGGTGAGCGCTGTTATCGGACCGCAGCCTAAATACGCGCCGCCGTGCTACTCTTTAAGACATAGATATTATGTCACTGAAATTGTGAGATAATGCGTGACTCAAGTCCCATCTTGGCAGCCCGTGCTACGCCTGCTGAACGGCATAGCAACGCAGTGTCACGCCGCGCGCCGGCCGAGATTGTTGTGCTCAACGTACACGCCGCGCCGCTCACGCACGGCGTGTACGTATACGTTCACCGTTTTTGTGTAGGTACCAACCCTAGCGCCCAGTTCAGCTTTAGGTATAAATTTCAAGGACACGCCTGAGTCGGGGTACTGTTCGTTATCTATATTGTGGTAGTACTACCACACAGACATATAAAGGGCAAAGGGAAGCAGACTGAACGTATCGTTCAAAAAGCGTGGCAACTTCACCACAAGCAAACATTAATTACTCACACACAAACAATATTCATTTAATTGTATTGTAATTTCTAAATGATGATGCGGTAGAACACTTCCGATTTTCAAATGAAAAGCAAAGAAAATAAAAAGCATTCTAATTTTAAAATGAAGTATACAAAAGTCGCTACGACACTGTTGAGGATTTAAAAATTTCAGTCCGTCAAACCTTAAACACAATACCTCACATTTCATTGAGAAATGCAACTCGGGGTGTTCTTCGCCGAAGTCGACTGTGCTTAGGTTCGCCTAAGCACAGTCGACTTCGGCGAAGAACACCAACAGTGTCGTAGCGACTTTTGTATACTTCATTTTAAAATTCGAATGCTTTTTATTTTCTTTACTTTTCATTTGAAAATCACCCAGTTAGTTTCTACTACTAAAGAAAACTATTAAAGTTTAACTAATAAAGAAAACTAAAACGTTAATTTCAACAACTTCTAGCAACTTTAGACCTATAGGTCTCCATACAATTTTTGGTTTGTATAGCGATATACAATCGAAATAACAAAAAAAAAATTATTCAAAAATCCGATATCTCCAAATCTACTAAGATTTTTTTTTTTGATACCATTTTTATTTTATCTAAAATTAAGATCACGGTTCCTAAGAGAGTTCTTCTCTATCTCTTATAGTTTACAATTTCCCCATACTGGCCCGAAAAAAAAACTCACCGTGTATATTTTATATCTTGCAAGTAATGTTTCATACAATTTTGTAGATATTATAATAACTCGCAGAGACGTTCGATTAAACTACCGCTATGTAACAGATACCTCTAGCTGCGTGAAGTAATTGAGCGCGACGTTGAGCGGCGCCACCTGCGAGGCGGAGAATCCCCTGGGGCCGGGGCTGGACTGCACCGCGAACGAGGACTCCACCCCTCCCACCCCCACCACGTACCCAGCGCACTCTCCATCCGCATCCACGCCCGTCATCAAATCCGCGTCCAGGTATAGCTGCGGTCTGTTGGCGTTCAACAACCACATCATAACAGCCCATATAAGTCCCCACCGAGGGGCTCGAGCCTACCCTGAATTAGGGTGTTTAGGCCTTAGGCGATTCACACACTGCCACGCACCACGCTGCATGTTGCGTGTCGACGCACCTACGCGCGTACTTGCGGGAGTGCAGATCCGCATCATCATGCGGGTTTTCTACGCACTCACGCGCGTAGTTGCGTTTCCAAAATCAACGTCAAGCCCTTCCAAAATCACGCACGACACTGCGGGACTCGGTGTGCCATACCTTGCGTCTCGCCCGCACCTACGCGCGTGGGTGCGTCTTTCACCGCTTGTAGGCGCGAATGCGTTTGCTGTGTGTTGGACTGTGCGTGTTTTCTATACAATCGGAGATACTTACAAGCAACGTCAGAACACGCATTCACGCGCTACGCTGCGTGATGCGTGGCAGTGTGTGAATCGCCTAGTCAACCACGCTGGCCCAGTGCGGATTGGTCGACTTCACATACACCTTTGAATTTCTTAGCAGATGTATGCAGGTTGCCTCACGATGTTTTCCTTCACCGTAGGTGCGTCAGACAAATGTACACATTGGTACTTGGCGTCTCGAACCTCGGACCTCCCGATTGGAAGGCAAGTACCAAGTCCACAGCGTCACAGACGCTTTCGCGATTCAACCACACTGAGGGCCTATTCATATTTTTTTTCAGCCATAATCCTAACTCCCCCAAAAAGGGGAGCGATGGAGGTTTGGCTGTATCCCATTATTTGCGACAGAACCTCATCTTTTAGTTTGTTTATTGTCCGTGACCCACCCTCACCTCCTCCTAGGTTACTTGTCTAAGTGTGAGAGAAATTGCCGCTTCGATGAGCGTCGGTGGCGCTGTGGCCTCAGCACTGGACTGTGCTCCGAGTAGAATCGGGAGGCCCGCGATCGATCCTGCCATGTACGAATGTGTTTTTCGTTTCACGAATTTCATATGTACATTTATCTGACGCTCCTACGGTGAATAAAAACATCGTGAGGAAACCTGCATATACCTGCAAAGTAATTTAAAGGTGTATGTGTAGTCAACCAATCCGCACTGGGCCAGCGTGGTTTGACTAAGGCCTAATCGCCCTAACTAGTTAGGGTAGGCTCGTGCCCCTCGGTGGGGACGTATATGAGCTGTGATGATGATGAATGTAATCAGACTGGCATCGTTGCATTTAGAGTTAGGAAACAGTTCCATTAACTTTATAGATAGCAACAAATTTGACTCACATGAGTAATTGCCAACAAAGAGGCTTTAGAAAAATGATTATTGATCACCAACTAAGCTGCAATGATTGATCACCAACTACTTAAACCGCATTAATGAATTGCTGCTCATAAATAATTCAATGGGTCTATGGTGCTCAAATGTTAGAACTAAGTCTCAATCATTACTTTTAAGGGATGGTTACGAAACTTTTAATTTATCTTTGTACAGAAGCAAAGATTCAAAGACACTCGTCATCTTAGAACTCGAAAATATAAAGCTACAATAGTTATACTTACTGGGGTGGCGTAGGCTCGTTTTCCCTGGCGAACCTCTTCCAGGGCTCGGTGGATAGCTTGTACCGGTCGAAGTCTGTGGCGATGTGGAGCCACACGCGACTAGTGATAGCCGCTGACATTTCTCGCGCCTCCGTTAGCACCGCATCCGCTGAGTCGCCGCCGGCGTTCAGTTTCTCCACTAGCGGACAAATATAATATTTGTTCATAGGATCACTCGGAAATAACCATACTTGTCAGCGTGCATGGACGATTACCATTTATCTCATACAACAAGCATCAACAAAGAAACACTGTAACGAGTTCTGTAAGTACTTGTGATAGTGTTCTTTAGCTGGCATTTTGTTTGAAGTGTTCTCCATTCTTAATCGGACAAGAGGGAAGCAGATATTATTTTTTGATGTCTGCCTGGCAGACTACTAAAAAGTACTGAATCAAAAGCAGCCTCCCTAGACAAATGCTACACGCAAAATTTTCTACAGTCGTTCCGCAGAAAAAAATGTATGGCGATGACATTAGCTGCGGAAAAAATTGCGTGAGGTTGTCGCAAGCTTATGTCATATCCATACATTTTCTCTGTTGAATGACTGTAGAAGAGCTAGCGTGTGGCATTTGTCTAGGGGGGCTGAACTTCCTGTTGACCTAGAATCATGAAATTTAGCAAGCACTGACAGATCTTTTAGCACATGTTAAGGGAAAATATCTGAAAACCGTATATATGTACATACTTGGAACTTATATATAAAAATCTCGTGTCACACTGTTTGTCATTGAACTCCTCCGAAACGGCTTGACCGATTTTTATAACATTTTTGGTGTATATTTGTTGTTTTGAGAATAGATCGCAGGTTATTTTTTATGGCCTGTTCCGCAAGATTAAAAAATCACCCCAATCCACTGGCTGTGAGCCTCATGTCAGACTCAGACTAAAAAGAAGGGGACCTGATGCAAACATAGATTCCAGCTATGAAATAAATCGGCTGTAGCAGTGGCTTCAGTCCGGTGAAGATAAATATTGTCATTAGATATAAATATTGCTGAATGTCTCATCTTAAGACAGTTGCATTAATAAATGGAGTTAAATAAAAAAAAATTAAGTCCCTAGATGATAAGGGTGGCCGTCTCCAGAAATTTTTGAGTTTTGAACTTTATTAAAGCAAAACGTAGTTTACGGGTACAGCTAGTATACTTAGATAAGTTTTTACAGAACTCAGTGGGCGAGTTTAGCTCGTACTTGGCTAGTTTATCTAACTGGTGAGATAATAGGGTAGTTGACTCATATCAAAATTGATTAAAATATTGTTTATTTCTAACAGTATTTGGCATAAGGTTCCACAATATACCGATTTTAATAAATAACAATGAATGATTGCTGTAAAATTTTAATTTGAAAATGCTAGAAATAATCTTTTTTTATCTCACGCCGTAAACGCTTTGATATCCTGTGGTCAGGGCCGTGACGTCAATCATATAGTAAACAAAGAAATGTCAAATTTGATTCAACAACTCGTCGATTTGCACAATTCTTTCCTAAAACTGGCAAAAAATCGTCCAAGTCTCCGTTATTATATTTGTAAATATCGTAAATTATTTGTATTAATAGCAAAATCAACCATTGATGTTGGATTTGTGAGAGCAGATAGTACAAATCTTCCGAAAATCGACAGATTGATGGTCAGGAGATTGTTTGTGTATCGCTCTAAACAATATAAGTACAGTTTCAATACTGTTATAATGAAGAACAGGTTACAAGTGTACTCGTCAAGATTGTCACGCGGCAGAAGAAAGTTGCAAACATGCATTTTTGGTGTGGTTGCACCATCACAGTGAGGAGCTATTTTGTACAGCAGTTGAATGCTATTGGATAGAATTCTATCTCTCAAAAGTCAAATAAACACTAAAAATATTTACTTCAAGAGAAATGTTGAAAAGAAAACATCAGGATCATGTGTCAAATACCAGTGTAGTACTGCAAGAATTTGTAAATGAACATAAAAAAAGAAAGATTGGCAGTTGTTCATTTGTCAAGCATGAAGAAAATTACTGGGAGGAAAAATATATATACATTCACAGACACAGATTGTGACATATTTCTTAAAAAATAAAAGACCTCTTCAATGAAGAAAGAATAAAGTGCATAGAAAACTAAACCACGAATCATCAATACAGAAGTGCTCTTTAGTTCGAACTTCGTTATAAACAATAACAGCTTCCATGTGCTATAAAGTCAGCCAGTGCATAACACATGATGGTTCTTTTGTTGGGAAGATTTGTGGTGGGAAATCTTGCAGACACCTACGAGTATAATGAAATGTGGATAAAAGTTGAAAGATGAAGATTTGGGTTGAAATTTGCAAAATGTGACCTCATTTCTGATTAATACCCTGTAATAGTCTATTCAACAAACGGTATCCATAAAATTAGATTAATACAAAATTGTCATGCTCTTTTACTGAAGATAATGTTAATTATCAAAGACGGAAAACTGTGAACAGTATGCTTAACTCAAGTATAGATGCAGATGTTTTGTGCTAAAGCAAACAAAACTTATATACTTTTGTGTTGCTAGCAGTATGTCATTTTGAAAACACTCAAAAGGTGACAATATTAGCTATAATAGGTATTTATTCTAACAATCTGAATGTCAAAAAACTTATTGATCAAATAGTGTCATTTTGGAAACTATACTACATTTTTCCTAAATTATATGAAAGTATTACTTCATAATAAATCACTTTACTATTATTTTGACTTTTATTACCTGCGACCTTAAGGCAATATATACAAATTAATAAATTTGATCTAACTGTATTCAACCTATTTGTACAACAAACCTATAAAATATTATAAATCTTTTAAGGTGTAACAGAAAAATAAAACACATGCATTTCAAATTAAAATATTTTGATTCAACTTAAACCTTTACAAGTCATTATTGTCAAATAAACATAGAACATTTTTTTTTTGTGAAGAACATAATGACTAATGTAGTACAAAAATTTATTATGTCATCTTTAGATGTTAGTTATGTATAAAGTAAAGAAAAAAAATTCTTTATATTATTTATTTAATAAGAAGGGTCTTGTAAATTAAGAAGAGCACAGGCTGACAACACAGCAATCACATTTAATATATTTGTATATGGCTTTAAAATGGATAACTTGCATATTCTTGCGTAAGCTGTTCTGAAATTTACCAGCCATGGTGGCCAGCAGGTTTAATCAGTGAAGATATAACATCTTTCAGTTTTACCAAACCGGACCTAGTATTTACTTCTATGGTGCTTTGGTATATGAATACTTGAGTTATTTTGTTGACATAATGTTGTTCTAGTTGACGGGTCACATTTTGATGTTGTGGCTGAGCATGCACTGCTTTGTATTATGTTGCACAACTTTTACTGCCTTATCAATCTCGTTGTCAAGAGGAGAACAGGTTAGTACACAATAGTTCTCATTAAGTAACCACTGAAAGCAACAAATTTTAATTAGGTACTCAGTAAATTCAAGTAAAAGTTGTTTAGATAAATATATTCATTATGAAACTTTGATATTTTTGTTTGTATTACATACTTTTTAATTAATATTCAATTACATCATTCTTTAATTGGACATAAGTACATATTCTTTTCTTTGAAACATCATCTAGTGTCAGTGTATAACTTAGATTAAATCAAAAAGGCGTAAATGGTCAAGTTTTCTCTCAGTTTTCTGGTCAAGTTAAAATTTGGTTGGTCGGCTGCAGTCAGTTTTCATTCTAACTGAAAGATAAAAATTGAATTAATTTACATACAGATTTGATTATACATACAACCTAAAAACTTCTATTTTGTTTAAGTTGAAGCTGAAGTACCTACACAGATTGAGTTATTCAGTTATAGTACTTACATTAATGTGATTTTCGCAAAAATACATTTGAGTTTCAGTAGATAGTTACAGGATTTCTTTAAGCGAGTGTTAACCAAATATTTCGCATGTCTATATCACTGGGTATGTCTAATCCACAGATTTCCTGGAGTCTTTGAAGAGGTATTTCTAATATTCCTGTTCTATTGTCACGTTCCATATACAGTTTTACTATATTTTGTGATATTTAATAGAAAGCATTGTTTTTGTGAGGTTATTTCGCCCCCGTGCTTTGTTTACTATAAGACTGACGTCATTGCCACAGATAATGAACAAACTATCATGGCTGACCGTGTTTTCGGTCCAAAATTGAAAATCTTAATTTAAAATAGATTTTTTGCACTTTTTAGCCATCGAAAAAAATAATATTCATGTGCTATGGTCTAATACAACAATTATGAACATTTTAAGCCCTACTTTAAAAAAGGGTCAACTAGCCTATTAGATTTTGATTATTCTCACTCAGTCTGCACACTTATCAAAAATCTAAGGAGCATTCTAAGACGAAAGATATTCTCAACTAAAACCAGTTTATTGTGGCCGCCACTGACAAGTATTCTGAATGAAATAAAATCAACGAACCTAATCCCTTGAGGAACTTGTGCTGCCGGAGAACAGAGCACCAGTGTATGTTGCTGTCGCTACTGTAGAGAGAGTCCTTCAGTATGTCGTACACCATTTTGTGGCCATTCCGTCGCACCTAGCACAAATAATAGATAATATATTATTTTCGTAAATATTTTTTTTCTAATTATCTTTACTTTATGATGATAATAGTTATACATCAAAATTACTTTTTTTGTGGTCTACCAATAAAATAAATATTAGTTACCTGTGCTACATCGTTAATGAGTCTCTGTGCGAAAACTAGTAGTCTCTCTTTGGTGATCTCAGCACAGAACAACACTTCGTGTAGATGATTCACCACCTCTTCGTAATCATCTGGCTCACACTGGAAGTATTATTTGAAAATTGTTCATATGTCACTTCTTGTAAAACAGTAGGTGAGTGGAAAGACATTATCTTCGTTATTTAGACCTCGATATCTAGATATATAAAATAATTATTATTATTATAAATATTTAATTAATATAAATATTTGTGGGGGTGTGGGTGTTCTTACGCGGCCGAAAGGTTCATATAAACCTCTGACTAACCTGGGGAGAACAAGCTTAATTATCAATTTTTTAATTTGTTAATAAAATTCAAACAGTACTACTACCAATTTAGTTAACTTGCCCAAAGTTTGCAAACAAGTGTATGGCTATTGGCCAAAGTTAGCGGTTTCCATAGCCTATGGTGCGTAGGTGGCCGAAAGATTTTCAGTGACTTAGCGAATATGTTCTTGTTTAATTAGAATTTCGTACTTGTCTTTTTTCGTCATCGATATTGAATAAAGGTTTTTGGATTTAAACAACGAACTATACCCACTAGTGACGTTAAATATATTTGTCAACCGTTAAATTAAACTAATAAAAAATTAACACATTATATTTGATGAATATTTTCAACCATATCGAATAAAAATATTCATCCAATTTAAGTTGATTTTAACGCGAGAGTATATTAATTCGTATAGATAAAATGTAACCGACTGATAAAATTATTGTAATGAATAATTTCAATCACAGACCGAACCAATAAAAATATTGACCGCCACGGTGCTAGTAAAAATGTCAATATATTATATTGACATGTGCCCGCGAACTACGTTTCGCCATAATATTTTTATTCCCATTTTGGCAACATTTTTCATTGATCCTTTTAGTCGTAGCGTGATGTTATATAACCTAAAGCCTTCCTCGATAAATGGACTATTCAACACAAAAAGACTTTTTCAATTTGAACCAGTAGTTCCTGAGATAAGCGCGTTCAACCAAACAAACTCTTCAGCTCTATAATGTTAGTAAGTAAGTAAGTAAAGATTGAATTAAAAAACATTAACTGATATTTTCAACCGATAAAATTATCAGATAAACTTTATTCAACCATTAACTAATATTTTTTTTTCAACCATTAACGCCACCACCTCTAAATTACCCACCCTGACATCGACGACGGCGAAGTTGCCGAACGGTCCCACTGTGAAGTTGCCGCCGGACCCGAAGCCGATGGTGTGGTTGAACTGCACGGTGAGCTGCTCCGTGGCCGCGACCACCTCCTCGTGAGGCACCAGCGTGTCCCCGCGCCTCACGGGACATTCGCCCAGCGCGTTCAGCATGACGGGCAGCCACTGGCGCGCCTTCCGCTCCACCGACGTCATGTCCAGGACCAGGTTGATCTGTGATCATTGTTTATCCATTTTTTATCAGCTCAATCTGAAGCAATTTCGGGATTGGCGACATTTTCCAGAGGTTTCGTGAATGCCACATTCACCAAATAAGTAGGCGTCACAGACGTATAAAGGAAAGCAGACTAAACGTATCGTTCAAAAAGCGTGGCAACTTTACCACATGTAAACATTACTCACACACAAACAATATTAATTTAATTTTATTGTAATTTCTGGAGTTTTATTATAATATTTATTTATTTATTCTTTATGTATAAAAGAAGTACAAAGGCGGACTTAATGCCTTAGGCATTCTCTACCAGTCTACCTTAGGGTGGTTGAGAGACTATCGAGGTAGATGCACACGTAACAGACATTTCTGAACGACATAAATTATAGAATAGGTATGAAATAAATATTTATTAGTGAACCTAACTTATGAACCTTATTACATACATATCTTATACTATATATATAAACAAATATATACATATATATACATTAATATATACCAATGAATCAGTAAGTAGGACACATTTACACAAATCTGCAATTTAACGTGGAAGAAGTTCTTTTGATAACCATTTGCGTAACCGTTTCTTGAAGGCGTACGGACTAGTGGACATTCTAATGCCAAGAGGGAGTGTATTCCAAGAGAGAATCGATTGAACGAAGAAAGAGGAATGAAGAACATCTGTATGATGGTATGGACACTTGAGCAGTCGATTTAACGAAGAGCGGAGAGTTTTATCATGCGATGAACATAAGTATTCGAAATGGGATTTGAGATAAGTAGGTGAATTTGGGGAATGGAGTAAGGAGTATAGAGTGGTTAAAGCCCTCATCCTACGGCGTTGATGGATGGGCATCCAACGTAAAATTTGACGGTGGGCAGAAATGTGATCATACTTCCGTAGATTAAACACGAACCGAATGCAGTTATTCAACAGTCGGTCTAGTATATTCAACAGATCCGCATTTAAGTTAAGGTAACACACATCACCATAGTCGATTAAAGGAAATATTAAACTTACAACTAACATCGCCTTGGTTTTTGACGGCAGTAGATTCTTGAGCCGATAAAGGGATCGTAACGTGCCTGTGATTCGTTTACCGTATCGTTTACAGATACTACTTACCTGAGCTCGCCAACTAAGCATAGAATCAATATACAAACCAAGGTCTTTTACGTGATTACTTACAGGGATAATAATACCATCATAAACAATTTGTTGGAGATCAGCATTAGAAACCCTTGCAAGCATCCGCGGACTGCCAACAATCAATGCCTGACACTTTAAAGGGTTAACTGCAACACCATACTTATCAGACCACAGCTTAATGTTTTTGAGGTCTACATTCAATTTGTTGATTGCATCATTTAAGCAATCAAGGTTCGCTTGTTGGTACAATTGAAGGTCATCAGCATACAGGTGATACGAACAGCGAAGTATATAGAAGTGATAAAATTTATAAAAATTGAAAACAGAAGAGGAGATAAAATGCCGCCTTGAGGAACGCCAGAATCAAGATTATGCGTTAGAACACTTCGGGGCACAGCACTTTACCATTATTCTTGTCCAATTAGCAGTTATTTTTATTTATAATCTCAAAACAAAACATTATAACACAATGTCATAACGCCATTCGTCTCTTATTTTGACAAAGCTAAACATGGCGTCCACGTGGCGTCTGCCACGGCTTCGGAAATGTTTATGTGTGCGTTAGTATCGCCATAGACGAAAAAAAGAAATAGCGATATATCATGTCACTTTGCAGTGAAAGTAAAAACGATATACATTACTTATGAGAAATGTGTGAGTAAAATTATGTTAAGTGTGCTTCCCTTTATACGTCTGTGGTAGGTGTTTACTTATTGATCAGATTGAGGCGAGGCCTGGGCACGCAACAAGACCTCAGTATTTTCAGACATTGGACAGACTGACACTGCATCGTGAGTGAAACACCACAATATTTATTCAGTTATTGGTAAATATTTTTAATAAACCTTTTTAGTGATAGTATACTAATATCAAAAATAAATACCTATCACACAATTTTTTGAACTATAAATCTAAAAAGAGTCTTAAATACTGTGTGGTAACGAACATTCACCATAACGACCATATTATGAATAAATAATGTATAGTATTTTTATAAATTTTCCCACTTTCGAAAACGTAGCAATATTAAATTTAGGTAAGGTGCTTAAATTAATTGATGCAGCAGGTGTAAAATTAAAGAGTCATAAATGCTCCTTTCTAACTAAGACTGTTGAATATCTTGGTCACATGATATCTCGGAGGGAAAATTCGCCCAGCTAAACATAAATTAAGTGCTGTAGCAGACTTCAGTACTCCACGGAAAGTCCAAGCCTATACTTATATTACATTGAGAAAAGAGTACTTATCACATTTTTCATTGTTTTCAATGTCATAAAATACGGGTGTAAGTGACTGTGTCCCTTTTTTTTTAACAGTGCATTCAGACCATGACTCTAAATTGAAATTTCCTCCCGGAAAATTCATAAGTTTTCTAAACTTTTATATTATTCTTTTCTAAATTTTCTGGTGTAATATAACTTAGTTAACGTTTACAAATCATATTCAGTAAAAAACAATAATTATAAAAAAATTAACTTCGCAATGTAAATTGTATTACGCCTTCATCATACTGCACGCGGAATCAGCTGTTTGGGTCGCGGGCGCGAACTAGCGGCGCGGACGCGGGAGTCGAAGAATGAGGCGTGGGGTGGTAGATCAATACGATCGTGTTGTTAGTAATACACTGCGTAGCATGAATAAAAATAAAAACTCATTTTCTTGCATTTCCGGGAAAAATAAACATCGGTGAACAAATAATAACATTGGTCTGAAGTTCCGAACTCACTGTTTAAAGAAATGGCACAAATTGATGAGGTTGGAAGACTATGCATTTATTATGTTGCTGCAGGACTCGCAGCAGGTGCTCAGCACGCCTTCGGGCACCGGACGCTACATCATTACAGTAATTTTTAACACCCTTGCTCGTAAAGCTGATGTAATTCCACCGATTTTAAATATGTAAAGCGGGTCATAAAAAACGCGTTTGTTAGCAAAGCAAATAGTTAAGTTATAGTCCATACAAATTCCATAACAGTATTATTTGCCATTTCAAATATGGAACTGATCGCCGCCGCACGACTCCAGCTAGTGAGCAGCGCGCTGTTGCTATTCAAATTTCGAACTAATCGCCGCGCGGCGCCAGTCAGTAGGCAGCGCTAGCGCGCTGTTAAAATGGCGGCAAAGCAACAGTGTGCATACACAGATTGAGTTTATTTAAAATAATGTTTTTTTTTCTGTTTCCTCGCAAATGTGTTAAAAAACGTCGTACGATATACGTGCGTATTGGTTATAACATCTTAACGCACTAATATCGTAATGTACTATAATGCTACGGATAAAATTGCACTCACATAGACGAAGTTGGTGTGCAGCGAGTGGACCCTCGTGTAGAGCGGTAGAGTGTCGAGGTCGAGGTGGGGGCAGGGCTCGCCGCAAGAGCTCCACCCGGACACGCGGTGTCTGCGCAGTCCACCGCAACTCGGCACTGACACTGAGCTCAGCACGCCGTCGGGAACTGGACGCTACCACAGAATAAATAATAGCACTAAAGTACAGAAGGATCACTCTCGGAGAAAAGCCAAGTTTACGTATGAAAATTTACCTACTCTTACGACCTTCATCTGACTGCACGGGTAATTGAAATTTATTGCACGGCACGAGTGTTCCAATTCCGTTACGCGTCGCTCACCCGATACCGATTTGGCGATAAGAGCACAGGGTTCCCACTCACCGGTATGCAGTTATCGTTACCGAGAAAAATCTAAATTATTACGTGCGATGCGGGCAAAGTGTGAGCCGAGCGGCAACCTTTAGCCATAGACCGCCCCGCCTGAAGAGTGAAACCCCCCTGACGCTACATCGCGAGACGGAGGCTGATTTACACTCTCGCCGGTCAGAGGACCTATTACTGATCTCATGGTTTTGCAAATAATATCGTAATATGATATCATAGTGCAAAACCAAAAACACGATTTCCGGTCAGATTTTTGATCATTATTTAATAATGACATCATTGAAATTATGCCATAGTAACGATATCATTGGAGATCGGTAATACGATGTCATACGATGAAAGATCCATAATTGTCCTGCAGATCTCGACGCGTAATTAAATTGATTTCAAATCTGCACTGGGGGCAGATTCTCACGGAATAGAAAATAGATTTTTTTGCTCGAGCGGTAGTCACAGCTCAGCCAATGAGAACACTGGATATGTTGAACTTCGCAATTTTTGAGGGATCGTCGTTTGACTTGTCTCGACGGTTTTTCACTTCTTTGAAATAATTATTTATTTTTCAATAAATTAACTTTAATTTGAAACAAAGTGCTGAGTGAAATACTACAATGAATATCTAATATAATTGGAAATTAATTAAATAGAGGTTGTTCTTATAATATCTATTTTCAATATCATGTTTTTGTCACACCTGAAGTTATTTATCTGACCAAGTTGTGTACATTTTTTCACTTTTATTGTAAATGTACATATTAAATAAATTAATTGATAAAAATATATTATAGGATAATCAAAAAAGAAAGAAAAAGAAATTAAAACGGCATCAGCAAGGCATAGAACAGCATGCATTATTTTACTAACACAACATGTAACTCACATCCTCAACTTTTCCTTAAAATCTGGTACCTACCCAAATGGTTGGAAATCCGCACTTGTACTTCCTTTACCCAAGTCCTCTAATCCTAAATCCTTTAATGACTACCGACCTATCTCTATTCTCCCTTTCTTATCCAAAGTCCTAGAAAGTGTTGTCCATAAACAATTGTCCACCTTCCTAAATCGTAACAATATAATCAGTCCATTCCAATCTGGGTTTCGGCCATGCCATAGCACAGTGACGGCGCTGTTGAATGTAACAGACGACATACGGATTGCGATAGACAGAAAAATGTTTACTATTGCTGTTTTACTCGATTTTAGTAGCGCTTTTAATTCAGTAGACTACGACATTCTTATAGCTATCCTTCGCTCTATTAATTTATCTCCCTCGGTGATTGATTGGTTCTCTGATTATCTTCGAGGTCGCCGGCAGTGCATTAGACATAATAACTCCGTATCGAGTTGGTGCCAAATCGCTGCAGGTGTGCCACAAGGCGGCGTACTATCTCCATTACTTTTTTCTGTCTTTATTAACCAACTCACTTATGTTATTTCGGCTCCCTACCATCTGTACGCTGATGATTTGCAAATATATAGGCACACTGACATTAGTAATATTGGCAACACAGTTGAAACAATCAACCAAGATCTCATAGCTATGAAGACCTGGGCAGACTCGTTTGGTTTACTTGTTAATCCCAAAAAATCACAAGTAATGATCATTGGCAGTAACAGATTGATTAGCAAATTGGATTACAAGGATCTTCCCCAAATTATATTTGATGGTACTGCAATACCTTTTACGGAAAGAAGCAGAAATTTAGGCGTGATCTTTGATTGTACCATGTCTTGGAATGCTCATGTCAATGAGGTTAGTCGCCGTATGCATTATACTTACCACTCTCTCAAGCGGCTTCAATACTTCCTGCCATTTAGTACTAAAGTTATGCTTGCTCAGTCTCTCCTACTCCCCATTCTCGACTACGCCGATGTGTGTTACTTGGATGTTACTGAGCAGCTCTTAAATAAACCTGAACGGCTTCAGAAGTTAGCAATTCGCTTTATTTTCTGCTTACGTAAATTTGATCACGTGTCTGAATGCCGCAAGCAACTCAAATGGTTACCTATTCGTCAACGGAGAAATATGCATATCCTCTGCCTTATCTACAAAGCCCTAAATTGTCCTCAGTTTCCTCAATACATACGTTCCCGTTTCCATTTTCTCCCTCCTAGTTCCCGTCCCCAGAGGTCATGTGTTACCAATAACGTCCTAAAAGTTCCCCACTTTAACACAATCTTCCGCAAGTCTTTTACCGTACAGGCTGCCAAGTTGTGGAATGGGCTGCCTGTTTCAGTTCACGAGAGACGTTCCGTCCAATCCTTCAAGCGCCACTTAAAAGAACATTTTCTTTCAAATTTGTCATCCTCATCAGTATAATAAGTAAGTATGTATGTATATGTATATGTATGTAATATGTGTGTATCAATATATATGTGTTTTAGTTATTTTGTAAAATTGTATTTTTATAAAGGTTGAAAAATTTGTTCCCGCATATACACAACATCTTACACTGCCACTTGGGTTGGCTGGAAGAAATCTCTCCCAGAGATAAGTCCGCCCTTGTATACCTTGTACTCACTGTATATTTAAATGTTTATATGTACAATAAAGAATTATATATATATAACATTTACAAATGTATGTTAGTTTGTCAGTTACATAAATGCCTAAGTTGCTTGATAATAAATAGATAAAAATATGTATTATTACTTTGCCTAAGCCTTGTAAAATATAAAGTACCTATAATATAATTTAAAGTACCGACCCACCTCACCAAGTTTATATAAAATTATTATTATTCAGTGCAAAAAATATTAAATATTACATTCATGAGTACCCATATTGCAATTGAAAATAAACAGCTAGATACCTTGTACGGTATTATAGTTATTGCCCGAGGGCGCTGATATTTGGGGTGCGATGTCAGACAACCTCCTTGTGGTGCACCCTGGGCAACCCGGCAGATTCTCTGCCGCGGGCTAATAGTCTGACGAAAGGACCCCCATATGGGGCGTGGGATGGCCGGGTTCAACCCGGCGGGCCACTTCGTGTGGCCACCCGCTTCATGCGGGGAAGGGCGAAGTCCCCTCTTCTTATAATAAGAAGAGGTGTGGCTCTCGCTGGAAGCCGATCCCGGCGGCTACCTCTGGTGGTAGTAGGGACGAGGCGAGTTTCTCGCCATGGCGCTTCGCGCCCGTTGGGGATTTCCCCGAGCTTCGGCTCACCCGCGCGGCGGTGGATCCAGTGGGATCTGCCGTCGGGCAACCCGTTACCGGCACTGAGCGGGCCGGGGGCCCGGCGCACTGAGCGTCGGGCCGCGTGGAAGACAACCACAGTAAAAAACCAGTTGCGGGGTGTAGAGCGGCGCAATTCTGCGCCGCTCTACAAAGCAGCAGAGCCAGGCGGAGAGTCCGGCAACGGACATGTCACGGGCAGGGGGTCAGCGGGAATAAGGCCTGGCTGTTGTCCCCTTCCCTCTGTCTTGTGACGGACGGAGGAGCTGCTGGGGGGGTTTTTAGTGGGTAGGCCCGGGCCAGATACGGTCTGGGGAGTCCCACATATCCTCGTGGTTTGGCTCGACCACGAGGAATGCGTAAATGCATTTTCCCCCCTCCCAAAAAAAAAAAAAAAAGGGCGCTGATATTTACCGAATTGAATTCTGTCGCATGGGTAAGCATCTTAGATTTTTCAGCTAGTCCAATCACTCCAAGATTATGCCGTTGCTGCTCGATTCTATTCTTTTCCTCTTCTGCCATGCTGTAGGATATAGTTATATAAAAATAAAATTATATAGATTAAACATGTTTTTGACAATTCCTCCATATAGTAACACCAAGTTTCTGAAAGACTGATCACATCATTATTCAACTAACTACTGTTAATTTAACAGCAGTGTTAAGTCCATGGACTTATACTAACACACAGTTAAAGTTGATTTATTTTTCAGCAACTTATTATTAACATAAGATTGAACAGCTTGCTACAGTCTGATTTTTAATTCGACGGAATTCTGACAGATATCATCCATAGACAAATCAGATATCAATAACCTTTTATACCTATTTAAATATTTACTAACAAAAAATATGAAACTGAATTAGATCAAGTAACGACATTGTAAATAGTGTTTGTTTTATGCACTCAATGCACACTAGCTAGAATGTAAATTTTTAAATGGTAAAACAGAGTAAAACAATATATTTCTCAAATAAAAATATTTATTAATTATCATCACATATCATCATTGTCGTCATCATCATCAACTCGGATTATAAAAGAATCACACACACTATCCAGCAGATCATTAAGAGGGCACATTTTATCCTCTTCTTTAATAATATGGCTTATGCATTCTTGCCATTTTTCAGCTGTGATATTATATGCCCTCTAATATTAATTGTTTCACTTTGCGCAACTCGTACCGCGGTGCATGACGCGGCGTAAATAGTTTTTTAATTTTAGATTTGACATCTTGTTATATTGGCTCTTAGAAGAAGCAAAAATTTTACAAACTAAGAGATTTTTCTAAAAAATGTTGGCAGCATATGGATTATTGAACAGGAATCCCAGTAATAGAAAAATAATTTCCTTGACAATTATTGTAACTTCAATAATATGACATTAAACAATGTAATTACCATTTTAAAATTATCAGTAATTTTTTAAGTCTCAATTTTTTAAATTGAAACCTTAAATTCCATAAAGGTTTATTTTTTATTTTGCTAAAAGGCTCTCCCTTCTTAGGAAGAGTTTTTCAATGTTGGCAACACTTCTGAAATATCATAATTCCGTCGAATTAAAAATCAGACTATAGTTAATTTTATCGCTGATCAGCCTTTCAGAAACCGGGTGTTAATGTACAAAATCGACAGCTAACTTTTAATCGCTTGTTAAAGTATTGGTGAACTCCATTTTTATACATAAAATACTCATCGGTAAAGGTTTTATGCCTTCAGATCAATAAAGAGGAATTAAAAATATTTATGAAAATGATTTGTTACAATTGACTTTGGAATGGAATTTCCCTTACTTAGCTTGGAGTTCAATGCTTGGCGAGCCCACAATCATCACCATGTCATCTGTAAAGAATTTCTGTAGTAACTCCAGCCAGTATTCAGAGGGCTCTTCCATCAGCTTGTGCAGATCTTGTTGAGGATTCATCCGCGAAATAAACTGAAAATATAAAGTATAAATTATTTATGTGGTAAGGTAAGTATTAATAAAAAAATTTACAATGATGTAAAATAGTAAATTATAACTCTCTATTTACTATTTCAGATGTGTCAGTGAAGATGGAATATCAAATTAATTTCACCAGAGGGGTTAGATAATTTTAATCAGCAGTGGTGCCAGTGACTTTTAACAATTGCTAAGTGACAGTTAGTTACTTGACAAGATCACTTGACTATGATCGATCGCGTGGTTTTATAGAAAAGAAATGTATATTAGTACGTAATAATATTCACAAATAGTGTTACTTGTATCAATGTTTGTGTAAAATTCATAAAATAAGCATTGAAAAACTTATTGATTATACTTAAATCATATGTTTTTTGTGAAAGTTGCCGCATGCTAGATTTACAGTATTGCGTATAATAATGTCATTCTCAATCGAACATCAAGCAACATTTTACTCCAATAGTAGTAATGATGATGATAACTGTCTCGATGTACAATCGATAGTTGCAAAAGGATATTAGAGAAAACTTAAATAGCAGTCTACACTAATATTATAAACAGGTAAAATTTTTATGTTTGTAGGAAGTAATCTCTGGAAGTGCTGAACCGATTTGAGACCTTTCAAAAGTAGAAAGCTACATTATTTAGTCAAAGATAATCAAAGAACATACTAACGTCATTTTCATTTTGAGAATACAGTGCATCACCGATACACCTAAATGCAACTGCATGATGAGGGTCCGACTCCAAGCTGGCGAGGCTCTCCCTCAACTGTTTCTTGAGCAAGTGCTTCATACGGTTCATCTCAATGGGCTCTTCACCAGAGCGCAAAGAGGCTAGGCATTTCCTAGCTTCATCACAAGCAGGCTGAAGCTTATGCATGGGAACATTTTCGAGTTCAATCTTTACCATTGAAGCAAGGTTCTCAGTTAGGTTAAATGATACCTGTTGATAAGAATGTAAGTGATAATAAGATAACAGAAATAATGTTCAGCTATTTGATGCAGTGGTGGACAGTACATGTGCAAAGGACATTGTTCTGCGTCCATACATTGTTCGCCCCGATACCAACAGCAGTGAAAAAATGATTTTCGTATAATTAGACATTAGTAAATTCTGTACGTCAACATCAAATACTACGGACAAGCTTCGAAATCAAATTAAATATCAAAATGAATCAGATTTTGAGGTTAGCTGAAGTAACACTTTAATTCGTTAGAGCAATACACATAGTCCATACCTATACAATTATTAAAATAATAATTATTGCAATCAATCAAAGAACGATATTATAGCGACGTCATGAAGAACAAGTAATCTCGAAATTATAAAAAGCAAGTCAAAAACACAACGCACTAACAAGCGATAGTGCGTGAGTAGTCAATTGACGTATGTTTTAATTTAATTTACGTTGTGAGTTATGAAAATCTTAATTTATAAAAATAAATAAATGTCCATAACTACATAAAATCGACTCAATTCTATTCAATCGAGCGAAAGTAACAATAACCATTCCTATATTTTACTTTTGTTTCTAAAAGAACTTTTATATATTTTTGATTTGTCCGTCGAGTACATATATTTGTTATGAGTGTTATAAAATATGCATATAATTATGACGTAAATCAAATCTTTGTTGGTCATGGGGCGATTTTCGACATTGTCCTTTACCAACAACCTTAGAATTTGTCTATCCTTCTAAATACAATTAATTTAATTGATACCCAATGCTTCCTCAATTGTTATAGTAAGTATATAAGAAAACGGCTGAAAATGTTTGCCCATTTTCTACATAAACAAGCAGCTCAAGAGTAATATTTGGTTCAAAATATCTCGCATTATATCTACAACAAAATTATTACATGGGTAACCTAGGACCAATAAAATGATATTAAAACCATTGAAAATATTACATTAAAATTTAAAATAAAGACTATTTTTTTAACTTAATACTGCAACAGTAAAGTATAAGAGACAAACAGTAATTACCCTATCCAACAACTTTAAATATTGGCGAAACATTTGTTTTGAGGTATTTTCTCAACACCTATTTCTTACAATTTGACATGCAACATCAAGATATTGACTAGTTAGGTAGGGTTTTACTCACTTCGAACAAGACAAGAACACTTAGAATACAAGTCTTCACTTAGAACAAGAACACTTAGAATTACAGTCACTTAGAACAAGATTAAACTATTGAAACAAAGACACTGCTTTTGCAGTGTAAAGTGCCATCTCGTTCACTTATTGCAGTTTGTGAATGAAAAAAAGAATTTGGACGGAACCGATGGTGCTTCATTTGCCGACCCGTCTACCCACTGAACTAATCTGTCACCACATTACAGTTTTAAGCGATCAATCACAGTAATTGTCCGAAAATAGCTACTCACGTCACCGGCCAGTGCGTCTTCTCGCTCGACAAGGCAGCGCTGCAGAGGCGCCGCCGAGGTATCACACAGGTACCGCAGCAGGATCGCACAGCCCGTGAGGTCCCGCATCGCCGTCGTCTCCGTCAACACTGGCCCGCGCCATCCGAATAACACCTAAAGCGCATACACAAAAATATTGAGTTGACTATAGTGAATCGGAAATGAGCAACAAATTTTAATAAAGCCGCATTTTCATTGGTCATTAGCACCCGTATGCCGGTTGTGACATTTTTCGTTTCTATGTTCTCTATATGTATATAATTTACTGATGAATTTCAATGATCATTGGACTGCCTGTATGCAGTATGATGACTGAGTCCACAACCAATGAAAATGAGCCTTGAGTCAATATCTTTATCGCAATAAATTGCAGTTTCTTCAATACGGTTTTCTTCAGGAATAGGCAATCTAATGGTACCACGGAAAACAAACGATACTATCATGTTCTCTTACAGTAAGGTAAAACACTAACTAGGGTAGCTAGGGTAAACAGCTCACATACTTTTAATCAATTAACGTTTTTCTATGCTGAATATTAATCCAATTCATATCTTATGTGATATGTAATGTTTATTAATGACATAAAAAAATCATTTAACACTTATTTCAACATTTTCATAGCACTAGCCTTGGCAACACAAGAATTACCTATGAAAAATTTGCAACAAAATGAAAGGTTAAAATACCTGCCCACAGTCTTCTGTATCAGCTGGCCACTGCTCCTCAAACTCGCCATAAATTGGTGCAGGTGGCACTGTTTGCCAGGGTTTTACCCATTTCTCCTGCGGGTCTTTTGCCCTCTACAATATGATAACCTTTAATAATAATGTAAATGTAAAAAAAAAGTTAAATAAAATTTAATTATACATTTTTTTAATGTGACTTTGATTTAAAGAAGTAGGGTATACAATGTCTTTAGTACATACCCTATCAAGCCGCAACCTACCCGTTCTCACATAGTTGAATAAAACTTATGGTGTTATTAAAATTTTGAGTTATATAATTAATTTTGAAATTTCCCATATAAATAGTTGGGCGTGTGAAATAAATATATGGAGATTTAGAAAATTAATCTTAGAATTTCTAATTTTCAATGAAACTATTACTTTTATATGACTATATTCACATGGGTAGGTTTCCGCTTATTGGGTAGGTACCAAACATCTTGTATAGGAATTTGATAATGAGCTGTAACACAATAAACAAGAAAATATATTAAAAGAATACTTCCAAAAAGGCAATATTATAAGAACGGATTTTACTGTCAATATTACAAGAAATAATTTTACTGTCAATCTTTTTCACACTTTTGTAAACCTGCAATATACCTTGGCTATAATGTCATCCTCAACAGTAGTTAGAGCACTAAAAACATCCTCTGCAGTTATTTGTCCAGTTAATATAATAGTAAGATTCTCTGGTCTGTAGAACTTTTTGTGAAAGTTTCTTACCTGAAAGAATTCAATAGAAATTATATTTAAACGAGAATGGTATATTCATAAAACAATAAAGAGTTCAAAGCATTACAAGTTAAAAAAATCACCTACTTTAGTGTTATCAGTGGATGTTCTAAGGTTTTTCATTATACCACCAGTTTCTGATGAGTAACCACTCTTAGGATACATTGCTCGGAGCAATTTCAGCTCACAGCTGGAAAATGCATGTATGTGATTAGGATTAGTATGAACAAAGAATGCTAAGTATTTTCATTTTATTATTTTGAGGATGTTTACAAGCTCAAGTCAAAATAAAAAATTTGGGCAAACTTGTATACAATCATTTGAATCCAATTTAAAATAAGGGAATTGAAAAAATAAATAAAAACCAACTTCAAAAACACTGAAAATTTTAAAATAATATAAGAATAGGTACAGACAACATCACACTTCTATATTGAAGTCGGTGCCAAACGATGATCCCCTAGAAAGTCTTAAAATTTGTCCACTAGAAAATCCTAAGATTGAATTAGGGTTTCCCTCGATTTTCATGAGATCCCATCATCAGATCCTGACTTTAGTGATCTTGGGACCACCCCAGGAGTATACTCTATCAAATACAAAAGGAATTTTGAAAATCGGTTCACAATATGCGGAATAATTGCATCATGTAACATACACACAAAACACGTTGGACACACCTAAAACTTTAAGGGTTTCCCTCGATTTTTATGGGATCCAATCATCAGATCCTAACTTTGGTACCACCCTTGGAGTATCCTTTATCGAATACAAAAAGAATTATCAAAATCGGTTCATAAACGACGAAGTTATCCGCGAACAAACCAAAAAAATAAAGCATATATATGGTCCAATTGAGAAACCTCCTTTTTTAGAAGTCGGTTAAAAATAGGAATGAAGGCAAATTGAAATAATTATATAAATCGATAGCAATATGTATTTTGCATTCTAAGGCGCTGGCCAGACAGAAAAGACGTAAGACGCGGACAGGGCGCGTATTTCCTTTTCCGTGTTCAATAGGAGGCAGTATTGACCTGAAACGCGCACGGATTTGTTGTGCTAACTCCCTTCCCAAACTCATGTCCAATTCAAGGCACGTGTCCTCCAATTTCAATTAGCATACGCGTGATTGAACGCCACAATTCCGTCCTTGTTTTAGGGCAAAAAATTATATGATTAAACGGAACGTTCTCCGCCATCTTACTATAACAATACAGAATATTTTGGCGATGTAGAAGCTGCAGGCGGGTCAAAAATAGGTAGCGAGGAGCGAAGCGACGAGCGTAGGTTTGAACATGAACCAAGCGCGCGAGACGAGCGAGTGAAGCGAGCCGTGCCGCGGCAGCGGCCGGCGAAGCGCCAGAAACGACTTTATGTGTATTCTCGACATTATGCATGTGGAAACTGCTAATTTTGAGGTTAGCTTTTCAAATTTCAAATGCTCATATCTCTGGAAGTATGTACTTAACCTCCCCCCCCCCCCCCCCAAAAAAAATAATAATATTAGTATGCGATATACTAATGCAACCCCCATGCATCGCCTTGAACACGTGTTTGGAGGAATAGTTTGCGCTGCAAACCCGTGCGCGATTGGAGGACACGTGCCTTGAATTGAACACGAGTATGGAAAGGGAGTTAGCGCAACAAACCCATGCGTATTTCAAGGCAGTACTGCCTCCTATTGAACTATTGTGTCTGCGTCTCGTCTTTTCTGTCTGTGTTGTGTCGCGATGCTTCTATACATTTTGTATGAAAGTAAGCTAAACAGGCGCCGCGTCTGCACCCTGTCCGCGACGCGTCCTCTCCCTACGACTTTTCTGTCTGGCCAGCACCTTACGTCTTTTTTGGCTGGCTAGCGCCTAAAGGCATTATTTTAAAAAAACTGAAGAATAAAAATGAGTGTAAAAATTTTAGTCTAAAGATTCAAATCGTTTTCCTCATATGAATGATTCACTAGCTATTAAAACAATCAGATAAGATTTAATTATGACATCATCTTAGTGTGAGTTGTGTTACTTGTACATAGTTGCTAATTCAATCTACAGCAGAGGTTTTAGTAAATGTTGAAATGAGTAAACAATATCAAGCTTTTCCTCAATATTAACTCTTATTCATGTCTTGTGGTTTTTATATATTACAATTTTTTAATAAAACAATTACCGGCTGTCAGCAGTGTTCTCACGCCCCTGCATTTCACAGTATACAACTCCAGCATCCTCACCTTCCCCATCAATATGATGTACCTCAGTAATGAATCCTTCATCAGTTAGTGTAGGGTTTAATATATGATCAAGATATATAGGGAGAAGAGTCAACATGCCGGCGTCTCCTGCTGTGTTGATTGTGTAGCATGTATGATCCGTATCAGTCCAGGCATTTGTTCCGTGGGCCATGCATCGGTTAGCCAGTAAGTCCAGGATGCCTTTGTAAGGGTATCGTTCGGATCCCAGGAAAATGAGATGCTCCAATGTGTGCGGCAAGCCATCATCATCATGGGCTTCAGTTGCTGTGCATTAACAAAAACTTTGTTTACATATTTTGTTTATTTGGCCCCTCACAATGGCATTCTAAGGCATTATTTTTTTATACAACTAGGTTACCAAAGAGAAATGGAATAAAGAAATAACGGAATTGTACCGCAAGATGGAACAAGAAATAGAGGAAGACTACTGAAAAGCTGGGAGGACGATTTGCCTGAAGGACGGAGAAAGGTATGGTATGTTAGCATAACTAGATAAATATTTAATTATTTTGTCATGATTGTAAATGCTAGAAGGGAATATTGTAAATTTATTTACAAATGCTCTGTTATAATATGATTGTATTTTAAACACTAATTATTACTACATTATTAACGACTTAATTGTTCCATAATAATTGTTTCAAATTATTCTCACATTTATCATATACTGTAGTGTTATATTATCTGTGTCATAGCTTAACAGTTTACCCTCGATTTTGTCTTACTAAAAGAGGACGGTAGATACTAAGATAGCAACAACGGTGGCAAAGCCAACGAGGCGCATTCATTATTATTTGTTCGGAACGAGTGTGAACCGGTCGAATTGTGCTAAGAAAGGGTCGTTGTAAAGAATCAGACTAATAAAACCCGTTTATTTGGAAATCTAAGAGTTTTACTTCAAGTTACCACTTCTGAGCTTTTAGTTCAGAAGTGGGATAAACGAGAATTATAAATCTCTCGCGCCACGCCCATATAGAAAACGTAAGTAGTTTTTCTTTACTAAGTGTTAAATAGTAAATTGGAAACACGCTATTTTTTTTGCATGACAGTAAATTATTCCAAAAGAATACGAGGCCATTATGTATATTTGTCAATATGAATAGGATAACAATAAAACAGAAAGAAATATTCTTTCTTTTTAATGATTTATTCAGTAGTGTGTAAAAATAAACCTATACTTTTTTTTTCTCAGTCCTATGTGAAGACACGGTAATACCGTGGTTAAGATATTATTTATCAAATCATTAAATATTTCTTCTTTGTTACGTTGCACGTTGTATCGTTTTACGATTTCGTAAAGGTGAGCCATGTTTATAGAATACTAAGGCCTAAAGCCAACCCATGTATAGTGCTGGAAATTTTAAGATAACAATTCACTTTATATACTTGTTTTTTTTACCTATACCTTCATAACATTATACAATTTGGAATAACCTCTCCGTAGCTTAATTAAATGGGTATTGTCGATTGTTTTGCTGATTGATAATAATAGCGATGTAGGTACATACATACATACACTAAATTAATTGCAGTAAAGCGAATGATTGCATTTTATAAATATATACCTACAGTACGCTTGTCCTTTATCCGTTTGCATGCCACGACTTTTCTTTGCCCCTATTGAAATATAACGAGCCGTATTACTCGTTAGTCTTGAGTTCGATTTCCGTCGAAATATCTAGCGGACGTCACGCTTAACACTACACCGAACTAGTGTAGTGCGTATGGACTAAGCCGGATACGGACTAATACATGAGAGGTAGCGTTAATGGATAAGAATTATTTGTTAATATTTGAATAAAAACATCACATAATTTTAATAGTTGAAATGTCCGTTAATATTTTTATTCGAATACAATATAGGTACAATAGATATTTTTGTTAGCACCGTGATGGTCAATATTTTTATTAGTTCGGTCTATGATTGAACATTACGATAATTTTATCAGTGGGTCACATTTATCTATACGGATTAATATTACTATCGCGTTAAAATTAACTTGAATTAAATGAATATTTTATTTGATATGGTAGAAAATATTAATTTACCGAATATATGAGTTAAGATTTGTTATTAGTTTAATTTAACGGTTGATAAATATATTCAACAATACTATAATACATGATGATGTTTTTTTATACATACATTCTATATGTAATAATAATAATGACAGACAGATATACTGACTATATTATTTCTTAATATTAAAGACTGTGTATAGTAGTCCACTAAAACACCCACATACTCCTATTATGATTAAAAAAAAAATATTCTTTATAGCATTTAAATATAATCAGATTTAGACCGGTAACGGTGATTACTTTTTAAATAATGTTCGATCTTGAGCTCATACGCGAATTTACTAGTTTCAGATGGATGAAATGAACTCAAGACTTGAGACAGCTGGTCTGTCACGGCGATCGCGGTCGAGGAGTCGAGGCCATAGTCGACGCCGACGCTCTTCCAGCCTGCGACTACCGAGCGTAAGCAGCAATCGTGAGCATCGAAGTCGTGAGCTGCGCTCCCCGAGCAGAGGCTGCAGTAGTAGTAAGAGTATTATATTAGATTCTTACCGACGAACGGGAACGTCGGCACCGCTTGATTTGAGACGTCACGTGGGTGTCGAGCATGAGCAACACCCTTCTCGCAGGATTTATGGTAGTCCCTCAGACGATGAGCATGAGCAGCGTCTGAGGGATTACGAGAATAGGCGTCTACACAATACAAGCGGTGAGCATGAGCGACGCTTTTATTGTGAAGACGGAAACCGTGTTGGTAGGGGATATGACGGTGAGCATGAGCGACGTCTATCTTTTACACACGGATCTTACCGACAACGCGATTATGACGATGAGCTTGAGCGGCGTCATAATGTAGGATTACGGAATTATGAGCGATCTAGATCGCCTTCCATTCGTAGGTTTAAGGAACATACCGCTAAAGGAATGGCCCAAACTGATGCTTCTAATTGTGTGAACAATGAAGGTACTAGAGTACGATTGCGGTCACCAAATGACTCCGGAGATAATTCCAGAAATGTAAATTCAAATGCTGTCCTAGATCAATTTATACAAGCCCTTAAACATGTCAGCAAGTCGGGCAGCCATAACATAACCTCAGTTGGTAATGTAGTACCCGAATTCGATCCACTGTCTAAAACTCAAACCGTTTTAAATTGGCTTACGAAAGTCGAGGAGTGTGCTGACATCTACGAATGGGATGAGCGTGAAACTATCCACTACGCTCTACCAAAGCTTACAGGCCTAGCTAAATCGTGGTACCAGAGCCTTCCTACTGTAAAGTATTCGTGGGTTGAATGGAAAAATAAGCTAGTGGAGACTTTTCCATGCAGGGAAAACTATGCTGAGATTTTAACCGAAATGCTAAGTCTAAAGGCTAAATATGGTGAATCTCTTGAACAATACTATTATGCCAAATTAAACCTCTTAAATAGGTGCCAGATTTCAGGTAAGAAAGCAGTAGACTGCATTCTATACGGCATAGAAGACAGGGCAATTAAACTGGGAGCACAGGCTGCTTCATACAATCGCCCCGAAGAGGTCTTGAAATATTTAAAGAGTGTCAAGGTCGGTCATGTAAAGGAAAACCACGGAGGTACTTACAGAGGAAGGGCTGATCGTAAGCCACAGAACTTCGTTAATAGGCCTAATGTAATAATTAACAAACCACCCATAAAATGTTTCAACTGTGGAGTAGAAGGTCACCCCAGTTTTAAATGCCCGAAACCACTTGAAAAATGCAATAATTGTCACAAAATAGGTCATCGCACGATATCATGCCCTGCAATGAACACCACAAAAATCTCCGAAGGCAGCAAAGAGCAAGTTGAAAAGGAAAAGCAGGTTCATAGATTAGACTTGAGCAAACAAGATAATCCTGAGAAAGATAAATATCTTCTGACGGTCAAGGTAAATGGTACACCGCTTGTGTGTTACGTTGATCTGGGTAGCGAATGCACCATCATAAGGCACTCCGAGGCTAGTGAGCTGGGGCTTAAGTTTTCAACTGAGAATTTACCGTTAATGAGAGGCTTAGGCGGTAATTTAGTGAAGCCAATTGCTAAGACTATAGCTGCTATTGAGGTACAGGATGTAACAGAAACTGTAGAGATACTGGTAGTAGATGATTCTGTTTTAAAATGCCCTTTACTATTAGGTCATACGTTTACTGAACGACCAGGTATTCATATTTCAAAAACGCCTTCGCGCCTCATCTTTGAGAAAATTGATGGCATGAAGTTGTTCATGCTCATACGTCATCATACGAAAATTGATCAAGGCAAGATAAAAGCGGTACCTGTGGCGTGTGACATTGCTTATACCGGGAAAATGTATGTGAATGGTTCTGTAAGGGGTAAGGAAGGTTACGAGTTCTATTTGCTTCCCGGTGAGTACGATTTGGTTAAGGGTGTAGGAAACCTATTAGTTCAGAATATTTGCGACAAAGAAATAATATTTACGGTAGACGCTTTAATGACGCGAGCTATTCCTTTAGTAAACACTCAAGTTGTTTGTAATTTGATTGATAAGGATTACGGAAATGACGTTATTAATTACGGAGACGGACTAAGTGAAGAACAGATTTCGCAGCTCAAACTACTGCTTGCCGAATTTGATGGTTGTTTCTCCAAAAGCTTGACTGATTTGGGTTTTACCACTGCTGGCGAAATGGAAATTAAGCTAAAAGACTCCGAGCCTGTGGTTTATAGACCATACCGGATGTCACATACTGAGAGAAATACTGTTCAAGGTATGGTCGAGGAAATGATGGGAGCAAATATTATCCGTGAATCATCGTCACCTTATGCGAGCCCAATTGTCTTAGTAAAGAAGAAAAGCGGCGAAAAACGCCTATGCGTCGACTATAGGGCTCTGAATAATAAGACTATAAAGGACCATTATCCCCTTCCTAGAGTGGAAGATCAACTCGATCAACTTGCTGGAAATAATTTTTTTACTACCCTAGATTTGGCATCCGGCTACTACCAAGTGCCTATAGCAGAGGAATCCATACCCAAAACAGCTTTTGTTACACCGGACGGCCAGTTTGAATACTTGCGCATGCCATTTGGACTCGTAAACGCACCGTCGGTTTTTCAACGGACGATCAATAAAATTTTAGCTGATGCTAAAGTAAAATTTGCCATTATATACATGGATGATATTCTCATCCCGGCGTGCGATTTTCAAGAGGGATTGTCGCGATTACGTGAGGTTTTAGGACTACTAAGAGGTGGTGGATTGACACTGAAACTTAATAAATGTCATTTCTTCTATAACAATATAGACTTCTTAGGATTCGAAGTTGGCGCAGACGGCGTACGACCAGGCAGTCGCAAGACTACTGCGGTAGAAAAGTTTCCCACCCCCAAAACCAACACGAAATTCGCCAATTTATGGGATTGGCAAGTTTTTTTAGAAGGTTTATCAGGGATTTCGCTATTATCGCCAGACCTTTGACCGACCTTCTCCGAAAAAATTGCGAGTGGAAATGGGGACCCGAACAAGAAACGGGTTTCAAAACCTTAAAAAATGCTCTTATAGAACGCCCAGTCATCGCGCTTTATGATCCACACGCCGATACCGAAGTTCATACCGACGCTTGTAAGCATGGCGTAGCTGGTATACTTATGCAGAGGAGTAAGGAGGGACTGTTGCGACCTGTTTCTTTCTATAGTAGAAAAACGACGAGTGATGAACAAAAATTGCATTCATTTGAGCTAGAAACTCTAGCCGTAGTAGCTTCATTAAACAGATTCCGCGTATATTTGATTGGAATAGTTTTCAAAATATATACGGACTGCAACGCACTGCGTACCACCCTAACAAAACGTGATCTGGTTCCACGGGTTGCTCGTTGGTGGATCCAGCTACAAGAGTATGACTGTACGATTGAGTATAGAGCAGGCAACAGAATGGCTCATGCTGATGCACTCAGTAGAAACCCAGTGGAACCAGCAATATCAGAAACACACGTCTTAGATGTTCTCAATGTAGACACCGAAAATTGGCTCAGCACGGCACAGACTGTCGATGAGGAAGTCTCATGTATCAAGACTATTCTTAGCAACCCGGACATAGAGAAGATTGTCGACGTATACAAGAATTATAAGCTAAAAAACAACCGCGTGTATAGAGAAACAGATGATGGTCTACGCTGGGTAGTACCAAAGACCATTAGATGGCAAGTGTTAAAGCGCAACCATGACGATATTGGCCACTTCGGCTTTGAAAAAACCCTATCAAGAATCAAAGAAACATACTGGTTTCCGAAAATGCGCCGATTCATTAAAAAGTATGTTTCTTCGTGTCTTGAATGTGCTCACCACAAGGCTGTCGGCGGTCCTAAAGAAGGTTTTCTTCATACGATTCCTAAAGTTGAAAGACCTTTCCACACAATCCATGCAGACCACCTTGGGCCGTTTGTCCGCAGCAAACGCGGAAATTCTTATCTCCTAGTGATTATCGATGGGTTCACTAAATTTGCAAATATAACACCAGTCAGAAACACTAAAGCAGTAACCACAGTAAGAGTGATACGAGACCACATTAGTTATTTTGGTACGCCTTCACGGTTGATATCTGACAGAGGATCTTGCTTCACAAGTCAAGCCTTTCAAAATTTCATAAGAAATACAGGCATTAAACATATCCTTAACGCAGTCGCTACACCAAGAGCCAACGGACAGGTAGAGCGATTTAACAGGACCATTTTAGATGCACTTTCCACTAAAACTCACGGTAAAGACGACAGAACGTGGGACGAGCACATACCCGAGATACAAATAGGACTGAACACGACAGTACACAAAACAACGCAAAAAAGTCCGTCGGAACTCTTATTTGGTTTCCGAACGACAAATACTTCTGAATCTATTCTGAATGATATAATTGATGACACGATTACTATCGTACCTCCAGAAAAGATAGCAGAAGTGAGAGAGGAAGTAAGAGATTTAATTAGGACACAACAAGAAAAAGACAGGATAAGATTTAATAACAAAAGAAAAGCACCACATGAGTATAAAGAAGGAGACCTTGTTCGCGTTGAGAGAGAAGTAAACACCAATGATGGGAAGTCAAAAAAACTTGTGGCTAAATACCAAGGGCCCTACCGGATTAAGAAAATCCTTGCCAATGATAGGTATGCTATAGAAGATACACCCATCACCAGGAAGCGTAACCAAAGGTATGAAGCAATTGTTGCTGTGGATAAGTTGCGCCCCTGGCTAAATCTTAACACAGATTTAGAAAGCTCAGCGGAAGAGGTAGAGTATGATAAAAGTGATGACGAGTGATTAACTACTGTTAATTACCAGGAATACAATGGAAATAATTATTTGTACCACATTGTAGCGAAAGTCAATTAAGTAAAAAAAAAATATATTCATTTGGCTAGAATTAATTCCACAGCTACATAACATTATTATAAATAAACCCCTTAGAGAAATATGCACAATATATTATACTTAATTTTTGTGTTGTGTATACAAAACGAACTCCTTTTATTATTGATTGTTGATGTAACTTCCTATTCTTTTCTTTTATTAATTTAACTTATTCATTGATTGCAAAATAAATAAATGTATAATAAAATGTAATGTTGTTACTCTAAAATGGTTTTTTTTTTTTGCTTGTTTATTTGACTTAGGCTATAAAATTATTATTTCTAATTACACTTATGCTTAATATAGAAATGGTAGTATAAAGTAGTAGTAGCGTAAACATATTCATTTAGACTGTTGTTAATAAATTATATAGTTAGCTGCCTAGATAAATGTTAAGTAGATCGCTTGTGTAAGTACCTTACTGTATGTATCACTTGAATTAAAGGCACGAGGACGTAAGCCTTAAGTCTGATGGCCGAGCTGTTAGCATAACTAGATAAATATTTAATTATTTTGTCATGATTGTAAATGCTAGAAGGGAATATTGTAAATTTATTTACAAATGCTCTGTTATAATATGATTGTATTTTAAACACTAATTATTACTACATTATTAACGACTTAATTGTTCAATAATAATTGTTTCAAATTATTCTCACATTTATCATATACTGTAGTGTTATATTATCTGTGTCATAGCTTAACAGTTTACCCTCGATTTTGTCTTACTAAAAGAGGACGGTAGATACTAAGATAGCAACAACGGTGGCAAAGCCAACGAGGCGCATTCATTATTATTTGTTCGGAACGAGTGTGAACCGGTCGAATTGTGCTAAGAAAGGGTCGTTGTAAAGAATCAGACTAATAAAACCCGTTTATTTGGAAATCTAAGAGTTTTACTTCAAGTTACCACTTCTGAGCTTTTAGGTATAACAGGAGAGTGTGGCGGTATTTGGAAGAGGCCTATGTCAATCGACTTATCATCACAGCTCATATACATCTCCACCGAGGGGCACGAGCCTTCCCCAACTAGTTAGGGCGATTAGGTGTTAGTCAAACCACGCTGGGCCAGTGCGGATTGGTTGACTTCACATACACCTTTGAATTACATCGCAGGTGTATGCAGGTTTCCTCACAATGTTTTCCTTCACCATAGGAGTGTCAGATAAATGTACTACTGCCGACACTGCAATAAATTTATTCGCTTGAATCGAGCGAAAGAGCCGTGCGGCGCCCCACCACTCTCTGCCATGCCCCCTTAAAGTTTTGGCCTATTAGAAAAGCAATACTCTTTAGTTGCAATCTGCATTCCGTAGCTTGTTGACGTATCCCTTTTTTATATTTGCAGATGAACTATTTGACCTTTGCGTGCTTATTGAACCCTTTAAATATTGACCATTGCTTTGTTTACCTGCCCCTGATTGCCTTAACATTGACCCATGCGAGATTATGGACTCCTGAACCTGTGTCGAAATTTGGTTGCTGCAATGCATTCAATGCCTCTGAACAAGTTAAAAAACAACTGGACAACTACACCCAGAGGCTCTGAACTCGCTCCTGCTGATTTGCGGCAGAAATAGGTAAGACAGATGTTGCGGTTAGAAACTTTTACACGTTTTGTCTATGTTGATATATTAACAATGTTTTTTTATTGACATTGTGTCACTCTCGATTTTTGTTTGGTTTTGAAATATAATGTTTTAATCAGCTGAATTTTTCCTGAGTTATTATTTTGATAAGGCTAAGTAGATTCGTCCCTGATACGAAGCTTAGGCATTAGGGCAATGTGCTGCGCCAGTTTGTTTTCAGTTCATTCAGGACCTTTATAGAGGGGGTGCGATGTCAGACAACCTCCTTGTGGTGCACCCTGGGCAACCCGGCAGATTCTCTGCCGCGGGCGAATAGTCTGACGAGAGGACCCTCCATAGAGGGGGGGGTGTGGGATGGCCAGGTTTAACCCGGCGGGCCACTTCGTGTGGCCACCCGCTTCATGCGGGGAAGGGCGAAGTCCCCTCTTCTTATTTTAAGAAGAGGTGTGGCTTTCGCCGGAAGCCTGATTTGGGCTACCTTGAAGGTAGAAGAGGGGAGGCGACTTCTCGCCATGGCGCTTTGCGCCTGCCGGGGGTTTCCGTGAGCTTCGGCTCACCCGCGCGGCGGTGGATCCAATGGGATCTGTCGTCGGGCAACCCGTTACCCGCACTGAGCGGGCCGGGGGCCCGGCGCACTGAGCGTCGGGTCGCGTGGAAGACAACCACAATAAAAAACCAGTCCCGGGGTGTAGAGCGGCGCAGAACCGCTCCACAAAGTAGCAGAGCCAGGAGGAGAGTCCGGCTACGGACATGTCACAGGCAGGGGGTCAGCGGGAATAAGGCCTGGCTGTTGTCCCCTTCCCCTTGTCTTGTGACGGACGGAGGAGCTGCTGGGGGGGTTTTTAGTGGGTAGGCCCGGGCCGTGTATGGTCTGGGGAGTCCCACATATCCTCGTGGTTTGGCTCGACCACGAGGAATGCGTAAATGCATTTTCCCCGCTCCCAAAAAAAAAAAAAAAAAAAAAAAGGACCTTTATAGAGAATTTTATCATTTCTCACAACAGAGGTACCCATACAGAGGACTCTGGTACAGGGTCTGCCTCTAGTCAACGCGATTATGCTATTATCACAAAGAAATACAATGTATATACTAAAAATAATAATCTCTGACGCAGTCTTCAGATACCTACTTAACATCCGATTCACGGTGATAGGTTACCGTACCCAATTTTGCAGAAGAGTGTAATTTCTCAAAACTAAATATTCTATAAAATAGTGATAAATTAACTATACCATACCTAGACAAAAGAATCCGTTAACTAATGGCCCTTCAGTTTCGGCAATAATCACTGTAATTCCAGTTTTTGCAGATACATATTTGTTTACTGGGATGACATCGGACGCTTTAGTCGCCGATATAAGTTTGAAATGAGACATTTTTATGTCTTAATTTATGTACTTCAACAAAGTATTGGAAATACTTTAAATGCTATACACGGTGGGTGTGCTTTGCGAACTTGCGTTTTTGCAAATTGCACGAATTATTCTTGCGGCCAATTTTGACGTTTCGGAAAATTTACGTTGACTTTGACATTACATCAACCTTGGCCGTGTTCCATTTCGCGATTATAGTGACCATCAGCACTGTGAGCGCGCTAACAGAGGCGCGTTCAGGGCCTTCGCGCGAAGTACAACTTTTCGCTCTAACCCCGTTCAATGCCTTCGAGCGTGACAACCGGGTGAAACAACCGCCCGTTCAAGACCTTTGAGTGTCGGCGCGAGTTACAACCGAACAACCATCGAATTTGATGGTTGTAAAACGCTCTGACGTTTATGACTGAAATACTCTTACGTGATTGGATGATATTGGCGGCCATATTCTATAATGTCATCTACTAGAAAGAGAGAGAAATAAAAAATCATGTGAAAGAGGGAGATAAAAGATGTGGTTGCTGCAATCCGTTCAACGCCTTTGAGCGAGTTAAAAAACAACCGGACAACTACACCCAGAGGCGCTGAACGCGCCTCAGGCGGCCCGTTTCGCGACAACAGCGTTCACGTTGGATGTGATGACGTCATTGATTGCGTCACAAACAACGTTTACAGGAGCGCGTTCAGAGCCTTCGCGCGAAGTACAACTTTTCGCTCTAACTCCGTTCAATGCCTTCGAGCGTGACAACGGGGTGAAACAACCGGACCGTTCAAGACCCTAGTGTCGGAGCGAGTTACAACCGAACAACCGTCGAATTTGATGGTTGTAAAACGCTCTGACGTTTCTTCTTCTTCTTGTTTTAATTATGGCAATGTGTCATCGTTGCCAACAACAATTCTGCCAGACAAGTGTCTTAGCCAAACATGTGTTAATGCGAGTTACGGAGTGTTCAAGATATAATCCACTTCTATGATAACTTGGGTTAGCATGCAGGTATCACATCAATCTGGAAAAGACACATGTTATTTAGGTTTTGTTAGGGTTTTAATATGGAAAGTTTAAGGGTTTATTAGTTCATGTCAGATAAAGTAGGACGTCACAATTTTATATCATTACATTCAATATATCTAATAAGTAGATTAATAATGTCAGTTGAGTGAAAAGTTAATAAATTAGCAAAATTAATAGGAAGCGGAACATTCAACTTTGGTAGGGAATCATACATATCGAAGCTCCCTTTATATCTAACACATTCGAAGAAAATGTGGTCTAAATTGCCTTCCGCTAATCCGCATTCACAAAGAGAGTTATCTCGTACTTTAATTTTGTGGAGGAAGACAGGAGTACAGCAGTGACCCAGACGTAGCCTACACAGCACAGACACTGCAGACTTTGACAGTTTCTTATATTTGTAAAACCAGGGCCGAGGGCTTATATGAGGTTGAATGTTATAATAGAATGTTCCCTTGATTTTGCTGGATTGATCCCAAAAACGTTGCCATTCTGATTCTAGGTATTAATGATGTCATGCGTCTGCAGTGAATAGTGCTTTTTGCTTACTGGTAAGCTCTCTGATGCAGCTGCCTTAGCAGCAAAATCAGCGCACTCATTACCGGAGATACCAGTGTGGCTTGGTATCCAGACTAACTCCACCAACAAGCCCTTATTGAAACAATCTGTTAGGCAGGTCCTAATGTCTACTAATATGTTGCTTTGAAGTTTACATTTGAATGGACTTCTTTGAATAGCCTTAAGTGCACTTAAGGAGTCCGTGAAAATAACCGCCTTATTAATATTGTAGGCTTCTATGAATAGACAAGCTTCCAGGATGCCAATACATTCCCCTGTAAATACTGAGGTTTCTGGAGGGCCAATAAACTCTAAAAAGGTGTTGTAATTTTGGAAGTACACAGCGATACCAACAGGACCCTGAGGTGCTAATTTAGAAGCGTCTGTGTAGAATTTGGCATAATCACTCCAGTTTTCAGCAACCAAGCTCCTAAACATAGGGGCGGCGAAAGGGAAGTTTTTAGCCAGACCATTATCCATGTGTATGCAAGGGTTGAAAGTAAGTGCAGGGTACTTCACATCAAAGACCGGCAGGCGCACATGGCTCGTAACTTGCGCTGGGATATTTAATAGTTTGTGTAAACTTAAAACAATAGGAGGCTTATCTTTGTGACGCCAGTAGGTATTACTGGGTGCAAAGCATAGGTCATGAAGTGCCTGGAGCTTCGGTCTCAGAACATGAGAGGAAAAAGTAACAACCCGGAATACAAATCTGTCGGAGAGGAACTGTCGTCTCAGTCTCAGCGGCGGGTCGCAGCATTCAACCTGTAATGCATTAATAGGTGTAGATTTCATACACCCGCTGACTATTCTCAGACACTTTGCCTGGATTTTATCCAATGCTGAAAGGGAAGATTTGTTACAGGGCTCTGACGTTTATTACTGAAATACACTTACGTGATTGGATAATATTGACGGCCATATTCTATAATGACATCTACTAGAAAGAGAGAGAAATAAAAAATCATGTGAAAGAGGGAGCTAAAAGATTTGGTTGCTGCAATCCGTTCAACGCCTCTGAGCGAGTTAACAAACAACCGGACAACTACACCAAGAGGCTCTGAACGCCCTCCAGTGCTCAGGTCGAATTCGTCAGCACCGTGAGTCAAATGTCATTGTCGAGTTGACATTTTGTTTTGGTTCGCTAATTCAATGGTTGAAAATTACTCTGTATTTGAATTGAAGGCAAAATTAAGCCAAATATTCTAAAAATTGTATTAAATTTAAGGAAAAAAATGACGACATTATAATTACCAGTTTTTGTTAAAGAAGAAAACAAAGTAGTAGTCCTCAAACTGTCTCCTGAAGACGCTAAAAGAGCAGAAAATGGTAAAAGATAGGTACAAGGCAATGAAAAACTGCTAAAGCTTGATTATCACAAAAAAAAATGAAATTACAGTTAAATTCTTTTTGAGGCTATGTTTGTTTTGATATTATTGAGTTGGAGTGCGGTTCATAATTTGATATCAGCGCTCGTGTGTGCTATTTACAAAAATGCTCATGTGCGCATTTTGTATGCGGTATGACGTAATTGATGACGTCACCGATTGATGCTGACAGTGCTAACAGAAAAGAGGTAGTGCATTGTCTCCAGAACTGTCAGTGTCAAAGTCAACATCACTTTTATTTTATTATAATTTGTTCGATTTTATTTTTCATTAGATTATCTACAATTAATAGAAAAGTGCTCTGTAAAGATACTGAAGGCATAATACGTCTCCCTCCAATTTTTCTTTTCAAATTACATTAACTGTCAACTTGACAGACTCACAGCTTGGTTCAAAATTGATCTGAGTGCTTACGTCCGTGAGCAGTGCTAACGATTTGAACCGGTTGTTTGCATGCATGCAAAATTTTAAAGATGATCAGTGATATTTTGGAAGGCAAAATTAAATGTCCTTAATTCTATGGTTCTCGACATACATAGTTTAGATTTAGTTTAAGACAAAAAAAATTTAATTTAATATGTATAATATCTGTGTAGGTATACTGCAGATGTTGATGCATTAGTAAGTTTAGACCTAAGATAATTAATAGCTGTAAACATGTCATCGCAACTTTTTCGTCATGCTGTGTACATTAATCTAGGATTACAATCTAGAATAGTTTTTAAGTTATATTAATAGAGTATGTAATGATTGTAATTTGTCAATGTACCAATATTAAATAAATAAAATAAATAAATAAACGTTTGCACTGATATCTGATTATGAACCGCACCTATAAGCGCGCTCACGATCGTTCCGAGACGATAGCATGCCATTGGCATCATTATCGCGTCTATTGATTCGGTCCGGGCGTGAGCAGTCTGAGTACAGTGAGTAGTGTAATTTCGAAACGGAACAGGGCCCGTATACACTTTGATTTGTGTTTAGTGCGAGGGGCTTGCTTAGTGTTTAGTGTTTAGTAAAAAACACGTTCGGACAGCTCCCGCCTTTACCCCTCACTTGCAGCTAAACACTCACTAAACACGTCTGGACAGATCTGTTTAGTGTTTAGTCCATATAATTAACAAATAAACTAAACATCGTTTACTAAACAGTGTAGGGACAGCACCTACTAATCACTTAACACTAAACAGTGTACTAAACACTAAGTACTTGACTAAAGAAAGTGTATACCGGCCATTAGTTTGCGTTCCGAAACAAAATTTCCTTTGTCGGGTAGTTACCCGAGTGAAAATCGGTTTTGGAACGGGGTAAAAAGTGATTTCGCGAAGAATCACCGAAGAATTCTGAAAGTGGAACGCGTTACTTATCTGTGAAATTTTTAACCTTTTTCTTTCATATCTATCTCTCGGTAGAGAGTATATTATGTTCTATGATCACTCGCTGTCGCTATCATCTTTCTGGATTTGGAGTTAATTGCAATGTGCAAACCAAACTTGCTACAATAATTCTATTGTGTTTTCCACAATTTACCGCGTCAAGTTAATGTAAACTGTCACTACTGTCAGTTATAGCTATGACAGAATAATTACCACCCCAGCCCCCCTAGCATGAACATCAAAAAACACGATATGATAAAGCTGTTTATCGCGGTGAACTGTCAAAATACATTATGTTTTTGTCGCATTTTGACAGCTCACCGCGATAAACCGCTTTATCATATCGTGTTTTGGTGGTCATGCTACAGGGGCTGAATTTTATAAGATTAATAAATCGCTCTTTCCAGGATCTAATTGACTCAGCAAAGTCGTTCCAAAACGCCTCGATAAAAATCATCAGATGTGCACTGCGATTTGCGAGCATGGAACTCTCGATAAACAAAATTTGATAGCTAAGATCGACATACTCGACAAAAATCGATAAATTTTACAGATATTCCCAAAAAGTGAAAAGGACAGATGCTTTTGTCGTTCGATATATGTCGATCGACAAGTCCATGCTCGCATGGGTGTTTTGGAAATTGGAACTGGGATTTAATCAATTTAGCTAGGTATTTACCGAGTGAAACTTATCCGTTTTGGAACGCAACCCTAGTTCCGAATCACGATAATACGAGCGCGATCGGCCCACAGCCACCCACAGACGTTTATAGGGAAGCAGACTAGACGTATCGTTCAAAAAGCGTGCCAGCCAGCTTTACCCTTAGACTATAGAAACCAATAGATATGAAATACCTACGAAAAAAGCGTGCCAACATTTGGGTTGGTGCTCTAAGATGGCGGAAAAAAATTAGGGACGCCGCATCCAAGATTCCACACTTTTGATGTTTTTCTTTATAGAATTCATTAAAAAAATCAATAAAAAACGTATAACTGTAAAATGCACTCACAAATAATGCTCACCGACTGATATTTTAGCACAACAACAAACACGGTGCTTTGTAATGGCGGACTGAACTGGACGCAAATTTATTTGAGACATATAATAACATTGCGAATCCATTGGCTTACGTAATCTGAGGCTTTACCACATGTAAACATTACTCACACACAAGCAATATTAATTTAATTTTCGAAACTGGTCGCAATGCGAAAACTAAGCATGGGCCAATTAAGGGCGCTCACTAGAGCCCTAACTGGTCACTGCAAACTCAACAACCATCTGCACAGAATGGGCCTGACTAATGTTCCCACGTGCAGATTCTGTGGTGAGATGAGGATGATGAGACACCATTTCACATCCTTTGTGACTGTCATGCTCTCATCCACACAAGGAGCCGAGCTCTGAGTGGACCTTGTCTGCCACCACACGATGCGAAGGCTCTGTCTCCAAAAAAGGTTATTGGCTATTTCAACGCCGCGGGCCTATTTGGAGACCTTTAAAATAGAGGGGTCGGCCACAATAGACCTGTACAGGTCGCAGTGGTCCGCTATGGGACGCCCTCTGTCGTCCCCAGTACCTCCTCGAATTCCAGTTTGATAGAACGGTACCCAGTAATTTCACTTACTGCCATATCTTCCGAACCGGAACACAGCAATGCCAGTACTACTGCTTGGCGGCAGAGTTGGTAAGATGGAGGTACCCAAGCAGGCGACCCTGCGGTGCGATTCTCTAAAGTGACAGCCTTGAGTTGAGTTCGTCGATCTGACAGCGCTGTATTATATAATAATATTACCTATCGTATTGGAAAAATTAATACAGCGCTGTCACAGCGACGAGCTCAAGGCTGTCACTTTAAAGAATTGCCCCGCTGGTCCAGTCTCCCTCCGGCAATGTTTAAAAAAGAATCTAACTTGAAAATGCAGTTAAAACGTAACGTAGGTTTAACATTTTTATACGAAACGGAATATACTTATATCTTCTATAGTTCTTTTTATTTATGGTATTTGATACAACATTTAAAATAAAAGTTTTAGATGTTAAGGTTTCTGTAACTGTAACTGCCCCCTAACCATGATCGAAAAACCGTACTGAGAGCGGGATGGCGCTATACGCAGCAAGAGCGGTCTTTGTTTCAATGATGTTTTAACCTTGCTATAAGCGATCACGGTAAGGCCCCTGCCCCCCTAGACAAGATGCATTTCGATAATCGCTAACGCAATCGCTAGTAGGAAAATATATGGGATTTGACATAAGCCCTCGCTTAGCTTTCGGGCGCAATTGTCAAATCTCATACATTGTCCATTTAGCGATTGCGTTAGCGATTATCGAAAGACATCTTGTCTAGGGGGGCTGGTCCATTTTCTTTGCGGCCCAGTGTATACATATAGACTTACCACAGTCAGATAGAAAGGCCGACGAAAATGTTTCACCGCCACGTGCGCCTTTGATAGCACCATAGACGAATAGCATCCTTGATAGCACTAATATTCAGAACAAAAGCATCATTGTTATTGTATTCGGCGATAATTCTACAGGGTGTAAAAAGACATATACCGAAGCCCGCGTCTACGCATTCAGATCATTAAATAAAGCAATATAACGAAAAATCAATGATGTGTAACGAGTGTAACGAAATTGATTTTTAGGCTTAAAAACGCAATGTAACGCGTGCCCGCGCCTGGCTCGCGCGTCGAATTCGGATATAGCGTCAGCGGCTCTCGGTGCAAAATACATTACGCATTATAAATTAAAAACTCGATTTTGTTAAGAAATACTGATTTTTTCCCCTTCGGAGCATAATGTACAATACGCAAAATGTGCACGACATGCAAAATGAGCAAAACGCAAAATGTACAATACGCAGAATGTGCAACACGCAGAATGAGCACCACACGTAAAATGAGCAAAACGCAAAATGTACGAGACGGGCTTAAGGCCTTATTCACGGCGACGATGACGACACAAGACAAAGGGTTTTATTTTCATGTTTGTTCTCCGTTTTATTTAATGAGAGCGTCTGTGTGCTCTTGAGTATGAGTAAGTATGCCTCTGCTTTACCTCGAAAGGGATTACAAACATAATTGAGGATGAAAATGAAAATGATTTATACTAGATTGTCATTGTAAATATTTGGAAAGGGAAAACTATGTGTCTGAGACCGTCATTTTGTTTATTTAAATATACGGTCTGAGGTATTTAGCTAAGTTTTAGCGTTTGGTTATGATAAGAATAGATTTTTAGTTTTTTTTTTGTAGAAAACAGGGCGGACAACGAATCAAATTTTATTTACTTAACTTTAAGCTAAATTTTTTTTTTAAGTTGGTACATAAGGTAAAAATTAATTCTTTAAATTTGTTTTTGAAGTTAATTCGGGTTTTGTATATCCAAGGGTTGTGAATTGGAACTGTGCCAACTGCCGAGAGGATGTGAACACAGCTCTTCTTGTACATTTTGCGTTTTGCTCATTTTGCGTGTGGTGCTCATTCTGCGTGTTGCACATTCTGCGTATTGTACATTTTGCGTTTTGCTCATTTTGCGTGTCGTGCACATTTTGCGTATTGTACATTATGCTCCGAAGGGATTTTTTCGTAGATGTTTTTTTGGACGAGAATTATCAAAATACATTTCGAAAAGTTTTGTATAAAAATCTCAAAAAAAAATTGTAACATTAACCGGGAATATCTCGGCAAGTATTAGTTTCACAACCATGGTCTAGAAGACAAAAACTATAGTGATGATGGGAGCAATACGTGGGTTTCGGCTTCGGTACCGGTCTTTTTACTCCGTGTATAGGTAACAGGAGATGTTCCCATATAGAGACGCACGCACAGCCGTAACCGCTAATGGTAGAAACGTGAAATTTGGACAGTTGTTTAAATTCAAAATGCGGACGCACACTAAGAAGGGATTAAAAAAAATACTCTAAAGGGATGAAATAGGGGTTGCAAGTTTGTATGGAAAAATCTTTAAATTAGCAACGATTTTAATAAAACTTGAAATTCATGCTCTTAAAAATATTTAATTGAACACGCGTTTCATGGTTTATTGGAATTCACCCCCTTAGGGTGCAAAATAGGGGTTGAATGTTTCTATGAAAAATATTTAAAATCTGCTCCAATTTCTATGGAATTTTTTATTCGGGCTTAAATAGGCTAGAAAATTATTTTTCCTACGGTAAAATATAAATTCCCACGGGAAAACAATAATAACGCGGGCGAAGCCGCTAGCGGAAAGCTAGTATAGGTATAATGGTGGAAGGTCGACAAACCAACCCTAATGTTCTGTCCTTTTTGTCCCCATAGAGTACTCGTATTCGGGCTTAAATAGGCTAAAAAATTATTTTTCCTACGGTAAAATATAAATTCCCACGGGAAAACAATAATAACGCGGGCGAAGCCGCTAGCGGAAAGCTAGTATAGGTATAATGGTGGAAGGTCGACAAACCAACCCTAATGTTCTGTCCTTTTTGTCCCCATAGAGTACTCGTATCGCTCCCCGCACGTCTAGAAAGTCTAGATTCAAAACATGGAAACCGTTCCAAAATATTCCTATTATTCTATAGAGATATAATGATCGATCGGAACATTTTAATAACTTAATAATGTCAAACCCAAACCTTTAATTTCTTTCCGTTCTCATCTTATCACTTCATTGATATGAAAAAACATTTTAAATTAAGTCAACAATATAGGTAGGTATACCTAACGGTAAGTAGGTATTAACTTCTAAAGGTTTCCACGAAACTCATCAGTTTACTAACGTCATACTTTGGAAAGTTTGCAAACACTTCATTAGTGCATTTTGAAGATACGTAGGAGTAAATAATATAATGTCATAATTATTTTCAATATAGGATTTTCTAATCACTTAATCATATTATTGAGGTTAATATAAAAATTGGATGAATGCAGTTATATTACTAGAGTTGAATTATAGTCCCCGTCTGGGTATTACCTCCACGTTCAGGGTAAGACCCCACAGGCATTTAAGCCTGGTCCGTGCCTGCCGGTCTGTCCTAGGGTGGTCCGGAGAATTGGGGTTACCCAGACCCCGGATCACCCTGACTATGGACAGGATGGACATCGAGGTTGGTTTAGTGGGTACGCCCCACAATCAGCAGGAAGAGTCCCACACAACACGCCTGTTGGCTAGCTATCAATAGGTAAGGTGCGCAACAGAACAGCATTCCTTGCCAAGGTGCCCAGCGATGATCTCCTGGAAAGTCTTAAAAATGCTAGAACGAACATGAGATTGTGTATGTAGGTATTCTTATTTTATTTTCGTCTTTTTGGTACATATTTTTGAAGCTGGTTATTATTTTCTGTTAAGTAAATATTTTTATTGTAGTTTAGGGTCAACGATCTACCAATAGGCCAAAGTCGTCGCAGCTGTTTTTAGAGCATCATAGGACAAACACAAGTTGCATGGTAAATCGAAAGTAGGCAGCTATTATTAGCTTCTGCCTATAGAAGCCCTAGATGCCCTACAAAAACAAAAAGTTGACGCTCGTAACTATAGCAACTTGTGCCAAACTTTTCGGTTTGAATGGAAGCGAAGTCATTTGCTATTATTACTATTTTAGAAACCAGGTTAAACAAATAAAACTGTTCATTTCGATAAACTCAACGAACAAAATAGTAAAACTGAAAATGAAACCATTCAGAAAATTAACAGAATTAATTAAATGTGCTTTTAATGAGCAGACTGTAACAAATAATTAATGTAATTTTAAGATTACAGCCGATTATCTAAAAATTCTAAAAAATATTAATCTTTATCGTAGGTACCATTTTGGGGGGGAATGCATTTACGCATTCCTCGTGGTCGAGCCAAACCACGAGGATATGTGGAACTCCCCAGCCCGTACTCGGCCCGGGCCTACTCACTAAACACCCCCCAACAGCTCTCCATCCGTCACAAGACAGGCGAAATGGGAGTACAGCCAGGCCTTGTTCCCGCCCGTGACATGTCCGTTGCCGGACTCCCCGCCGAGCTCTGCTGCTTTGTGGAGCGGCGCAGAATTGCGCTGCTCTATACCCCGGATTGTTTTTTTATTGTGGTTGTTTTCCATGTGGCCCGACGCTCAGTGCGCCAGGCCCCCGGCCCGCTCAGTGCGGGTAACGGGTTGCCCGACGGCAGATCCCACTGGATCCACCACCGCGCGGGTGAGCCGAAGCTCGGGGAAATCCCCAACAGCCGCGAAGCGCCATGGCGAGAAACTCACCTCTGCTCTGCTACCACAAAAGGCAGCCGCCAGGAGCCGGCTTCCGGCGAAAGCCACTCCTCTTCTTACCAAAAGAAGAGGGAACTTCGCCCTTCCCCGCATGCAGCGGGTGGCCACATGAAGTGGCCCGCCGGGTTGAACCCGGCCGTCCCACGCCCCCCCTCCATGGGGGCCCACTCGTCAGACTATTAGCCCGCGGCAGAAAATCTGCCGGGTTGCCCAGGGTGCACCACAAGGAGGTTGTCTGACATCGCACCCCAATCTTTATCGTACCTTTTTTTTTTTTTTTTGGGAGGGGGGAAAATGCATTGACGCATTCCTCGTGGTCGAGCCAAACCACGAGGATATGTGGGACTCCCCAGACCTTACATGGCCCGGGCCTACCCACTAAAAACCCCCCCAGCAGCTCCTCCGTCGGTCACAAGACAGGGGGAAGGGGACAACAGCCAGGCCTTATTCCCGCTGACCCCCTGCCTGTGACATGTCCGTTGCCGGACTCCCCTCCTGGCTCTTCTACACCCCGAAACTGGTTTTTTATTGTGGTTGTCTTCCACGCGGCCCGACGCTCAGTGCGCCGGGCCCCCGGTCCGCTCAGTGCGGGTAACGGGTTGCCCGACGGCGAACCCCACTGGATCCACCGCCGCGCGGGTGAGTCGAAACTCGGGGAGAACCCCAACGGGCGCGAAGCACCACGGCGGAAAACTCGCCTCGACCCTCTACCACCAGAGGTAGCCGCCGGAATCGGCTTCCAGCGAGAGCCACACCTCTTCTTAACATAAGAAGAGGGGACTTCGCCCTTCCCCGCATGAAGCGGGTGGCCACACGAAGTGGCCCGTCAGGTTAAACCCGGCCATCCCACACCCCCCCACTATGGGGGTCCTCTCGTCAGACTATTAGCCCGTGACAGAGAATCTGCCGGGTTGCCCAGGGTGCACCACAAGGAGGTTGTCTGACATCGCACCCCAATCTTTATCGTACCTAACGTATCATAAATAGTCTATACTTAACTATTCTTATAAATTAGATATAGTCGCGTCTGTCTGGTAAATGAGAAGTAATTTAATCAAAGTACTGTAGTATTATAATTATCTTTGTTAAAGTGAAATTGAAGTCATCAATGTAACTGAATTTAACTCCAACAAATGAACTTGATATTTTTATTTATTTATTATAATATACCTATATTATTTGTTTCAGATACCGAGTAGTATTATAGAATATTTGACAAAAAATAAAAACCGACTTCAAAAACATTGAAAAGTTAAAAATAATATAAGAATAGGTATAGACAACATCACACTTCTATTTTGAACTTTTGAAGTCGCCGGTGCCAAACGATGATCTCCCAGAAAGTCCTAAAATTTGTCACCGACTTCAATATGGAAGTGTGATTTTGTTTGTACCTATTCTTATATTGTTTTTAATTTTTCAGTGTTTTTGAAGTCGGTTTTTATTTTTTGTAAAATATATTTTATTTTTAACTTTTTAGTGATAGAAACCCTAATATAATACCAGCTCACGAAATTTTCCTCGATTTTTATGGGATCCCATCATCAGATCCTGACTTTGGTGACCTTGGGATTACTCCAGGAGTATACTCTATCGAATACAAAAAAACTTTGAAAATAGGTCCACAATTGGCGGAGTAATCGCGTAATATACACACAAAACACATTGGACACACCTAAAAATTTAAGGATTTTCCTCGATTTTTATGGGATCCCATCATCAGATCCTAACTTTGGTGATCATGGGATCACCCTTGGAGTATACTCTATCGAATACAAAAATAATTTTGAAAATCGGTACACATTGGCGGCGTAATCGCGTAACATACACAAAAAAAACATACGCATCGAATTGAGAACCTCCTCCTTTTTAACCGATTTCAAAAAGGAGGAGGTTCTCAATTCGATGCGTATGTTTTTTTTTGTTTGAAGTCGGTTATAAAGGAGGATTTTCTCAATTCGATGCGTAGTATGTTTTTTTGTGTAGGTTACGCGATTACGCCGCCAATGTGGACCGATTTTCAAAATTCTTTTTGTATTCGATAGAGTATACTCCAAGGGTGATCCCATGATCACCAAAGATAGGATCTGATGATGGGATCCCATAAAAATCGAGGAAAACCCTTAAATTTTTAAGTGTGTCCAATGTGTTTTGTGTGTATGTTACGCGATTACTCCGCCAATTGTGAACCGATTTTCAAAGTTTTTTTTTGTATTCGATAGAGTATATTCCTGGAGTAGTTCCAAGGTCACCAAAGTCAGGATCTGATGATGGGATTCTATAAAAATCAAGGGAAACGCTGTAAGCTGGATTATTAATTAGGGTTTCTTTCACTAAAAAGATTTCATTCACTAAAAATAATTAAAAATAAAAAATATTTTACAAAAAATAAAAACCGACTTCAAAAACACTGAAAATTTAAAAATAATATAAGAATAGGTACAGACAACATCACACTTAAATTTGGCACCGAGTTCAATAGAGAAGTGTGATGTTGTCTGTACCTATTCTTATATTATTTTTAACTTTTCAGTGTTTTTGAAGTCGGTTTTTATTTTTTGTAAAATATTTTTTGAAGTCGGTTAAATAAAATACCTGTACAATTGCACGAAGAACGAGAACTTTGATAAATTAATTTTTATTCATAATCGGCTATTGTGTGCCTGTTGTACGAAGTTGGTTGTAAATCAGTATTAATCTCACATATTTGTGACGTCAATAAATTCTAAATCTACTAATTGTTTTTGTAAACATTATAATCGCACTTAATACATCTGGCTACCAATTTTGATAAGAGAATAGTAATTATGTTACCAACAGTATTAATTAAATTAAGGTTAGTATTATTAACATAAGTATTACTTAGATACAGTTGTACAGAATTGGGCACTAAATTATAAACGAAAACCTTGCTACGAGCACAACATAAGTAATCTATTGTACTTTTATTTATAACTAGCTTTGCTCGCCAAACTACGTTTCGCCTTATATTTTTTGCTCGTTTTTGCAGCATTTTTTATTGTTATATGGCCTATAGCGATAAATGGACTATCCAACATAAAAATCATTTTTCAATTTGAGTCAGTAGTTCCTGAGATCAGCGCGTTCAACCAAACAAACAAAGAAACAAATAATGCAAACAAACTCTTCAGCTTTATAATAATATTAAGTAAGTATAGATTGTAGAGCAAATAGAATGTAAAGTTTGCTAAAGTTTGTTGTGCTGGAAGTACATACTTACTCTAAAAAGATTGGGAGAGGGATAAGCTAGGGAAAAGAACCCTAACAGCTACCATCAGTCATATTTTCGAGGTATAAAATGAACACAGATATTGACATTACATACCTACTATGACCGGCCTTTCGCGATCCAAAAACAAGAAAAGCTGGAGAAGAGTTAAATCGCATAATCGCAGAACTACACTGACCTTCAAAAGTAAGTACTACACTTTTAAAATTAATTTTTTTCCTAAACTACAAAAGATAAAGGATTCAAACAAAAAAACATTTTCAGCTCATTTCGTCAGGTTTCTCGGAAGTTATAGTTTTTTATACATTAGTCTTTTTAATACTTTTTATTTTGAAAATATATTTTGCCTACTTTAAAAGTTATTGCAATTTTAAAAGTGTGGTACTTACTTTTGATGGTCAGTGTATGTCCATGTCCAACCAGTAAAGAGATAAAGCAATACTGTGTGATAATAATTCAAAGACTCGCTGTAAAGCTGCGCTTCTGGGCAAAAGCCTCACGTTTATTTTTCCGCAGGCGTTTCACAGCAAATGCATGGAAATAACCAGCTTGCTGAAACAACAGCCAGAAATTTCTGTAATTTCCATACATTTAATATTTTTTCTGCTGAAAAGCATGTTGGCTTTGTTTACAGCCACTGGACTGTTTTGAAACTTATGTATTTTTAACCGACTTAAAAAAAGGAGGAGGTTCTCAATTCGATGCGTATGTTTTTTTGTGTATGTTACGCGATTACGCCGCCAATTTTGGACCGATTTTCAAAATTCTTTTTGTATTCTATAGAGTATACTCCTAGGGTGGTGCCAAGGTCACCAAAGTCAGGATCTGATCATGGGATCCCATGAAAATCGAGGGAAACGCAAATTTAATACCAGCTTACCTTGGGGTTTCTTTCACTAAAAAGATTGCATTCACTAAAAAGATAAAAATAAAAAATATTTTCCAAAAAATAAAAACCGACTTCAAAACACTGAAAAGTGCAAAATAATATAAGAATAGGTACAAACAACATCACACTTCTATATTGAAGTCGGTGCCAAACGGTGATCTCCTAGAAAGTCTTAAAATTTGTCCACCTTGGGACCACCCCAGGAGTATACTCTATCAAATACAAAAAGAATTTTGAAAATTGGTCCACAATTGGTGGAGTAATCGCGTAACATACACACAAAACACGTTGGACACACCTTAAAATTTCAGGTTTTCCTCGATTTTCATGGGATACCATCATCAGATCCTAACTTTGGTGACCATAGGACTACCCTTGGAGTATACTCTATCGAATACAAAAAGAATTTTGAAAATCGGTCCATAATTGGCGGCGTAATGGCGTAACATACACACACAAAAAAAAACATACGCATCTAATTGAGAACCCCCTCCTTTTTTGAAGTTGGTTAAAAATAAAAACCGCCTTCAAAAGCACTGAAAAGTAAAAAATAATATACCTAAGAATAGGTACAGACAACATCACATATTTTAAAATTATGTTTTTCCATAAACTACAAAAGATAAAGGATTCACACAAAAAATATTTTCAGCTCATTTCGTCAGGTTTCTCGGAAGTTACCTATAGTATTTTATACATTAGTCTTTTTAATACTTTTTATTTTGAAAATATATTTTGCCTACATTAAAACTTTTTGCAATTTTAAAAGTGTGGTACTTACTTTTGAAGGTCAGTGTATATTAAAGTCGGTGCCAAATTTTAAGACTTTCTAGGAGATCATCGTTTGTTTAAGACTTTCTAGGAGATCATCGTTTCACACGCAGAGAAATATCTGGCTACCTTTACGAGAAAAAACGCTACTGTAACTAGAACTTCTGTTTGCAACCGTGATAGCAAGACTCGCGAGTTGACTTTACAAAAACCATTCTGTTATTATTTTTACCTATCGGTTTATTAATGACAACTAGATGTTTAGTGTAACTGACCAAACAATATAATACTTACTACAAGGTAAATATCGCGCCTGTGACAATACCAATGTAATTGTAACTATACGTCAAGTAGACATTACTAGATCTATTGTAAGGACTAGTAAGTAATCTGGTAAACATACACACTTGTTTTTTTGGGTTTACTATATACTTTGCTGTATCTACTAATGAATTTGTATAACATAACGACGTGAACTTTAATAATAACTATTCGTATTGCAACGCTAGCTTTATGATTTTTGTAACAAGTACAATACACATTGTAATGCTAGCATCCTAGGTATTGTTACAGCTACTATTTAGTATGCAGTACCTACTGGTTTAGATGAAGCCTGCAATCTAGTGCACTTACAGTACTAACGGATACTCTCAGGCTTTTAGTAGAGAAAAATACAATTTTATTTGTCTTAGTATAAGTAAATAAAACTATATTTTCTCCATTAAAAGCCTAAAAGGGATCCGTTGTTGTAGCTGTCAGTCCACTGGATTGCAGGCGCTCCATCTAAACACAGTCCATAGAGCCATCAGTAAGTGTAACGTCTTTAAAAATTTATAAAATAATGCCTTTTTCATTACAATATCCAAAGACTCCGATTATCTAGTATCATAATAAAAATAAGTCGAACATAGAGTTAATAAACTTAATACTAAGTTTAACAGGTGTTAGAATCATGGAAATTGAGATTATCGGCATTTTTGTTAAGACGTCACACGCGCTACGGCTTCATAGACAGGTTTAGGTTTCCTGGAATCAAAAATAAAAATATCAAGTACATAGAAAAATGACATTTATTTATAATCATCACATTACATTACTTACATAGGTACATAGTTACAGGTGAATAAAATTCTGTTAAAAATAGGAGATACTTACAGGGCTGCTGCTGGTAATTGGTATTTCTGGGCATTCTGAGTTAGTTAATTTGTTCCAATTGTCCAAGTTTTTTAAAAATTTGGCCCGATCTCCAATTGGAGGGATTAGTTCTCTAACTAGACTACTGTCGAGCATCGACAGTGTCGATATTGTTTTATTATTTACTGAAAAATCATAAAAAATATATAAACATTATTATCACGCATGCAAGAAAGTCCCAGCGCAAAAAGCATAATTTTTGACCTAGTCCATCAGTAACATGGTACATCATTAACCGGAACTAAATCATTTAGTAACTGCGAATCCATGTTTCTTAGTACATACAATACATTAAATACATATTAACATAATTATTGTTAAAGATGCAATAATTATTGATGTTTTGGTTCAATACTTGGTAACCTAAGTTTTATAAAACAAGCCTATTGACTAGTTATCCATTTCGCCTATTTTGGAGCTGAGCTGACACATTCGGTGACCTGTGTGCCAAACTGATTCTGATATGAATATGACTGTGTCAGTCAAAGAAAGTATTTACCTACTAGCTAATAATTTATCGCGTTTCCTTATTAAAATGAAATTCCACGAATAACTTCAAAACTTTGACTGTAAACTTATAAAGTCATTAATGTACCCACTTACCCACTTAATTAAATTGAATAATAGCTATGAATACCACAAAACAAGAAGATTGTTATACTGGGTATACCAAGGTACCAACTTACCTTCAAAAGTATCAATATATTGAGGTAAACCCCACTGCTGCAATCACTGTAGGATATCTCCATCTGTGTCATCAGACATCACACAAATTTAATAAGCAAACTCTCAAATAATTAGCAATACTACGTTGAGTTGAGTGAGCGCTCAGCGCGGTTGAAAACACAATCCACAATGGCGGGCGGCTGCTCCGCTAGGAGTAATACGAGAATACTGATCGTTTTGTCATGCAAGTTTTTCGATTGTTTACAAAAACACAGTTTAAATAAACAGAACAAGATACTTAGCTATGAATACCACCTCTATTGTTATTGTAACATTACTATTTTAAATATTTTGAAACACGCTAACAGAATAGCACGGATTAATACATACATTGTACCGTTTACTGTTTCCGGGGTGGTTTTTACTATAATATTCTTGTTAAGCCATAACACTATTTCAAAAGTAAACCAAACTAAACGAATATTATACGACACTTAGAACGACACGTACTGCAAACAATAATGTAGTTGTAATAAAAAGATTATTGTTTTGATTACAGACACACTCGTAGTCCATCAATAACATGGTACATCATTAACCGGAACTAGATCATTTAGTAACTGCGAATCCCTGTTTCTTAGTACATACAATACATTAAATAAATATGAACATAATTATTGTTAAAGATGCAATAATTATTGATGTTTTGGTTCAATAACATATTTTTGTGAGCTACATTAATCAAATAATATAATGAAACATACGATTAGTAAAAGTGAATAATAAGTGGTAGAGATAACAAGGACCAAGTATTTCACACTAGAAAAGTTGTAACCTTATTTAACAATTCGATTCAGTAGTTCTGTTTGTCACCAATTTCTCTGCGTGCACTCGGGGAATGGCTAACGCCGATCCCGAGTGTGTCTCTACGGAGGTAGAAGTTGCTCTGGAGGGTGGTTTAGCCAGGTATGGGGTTACCCAGGTAACCCGAGTCCAATGGCATATCCTTGGGGCGGCTTTGTCAGCTTTCAGCCCCTTGTTGAATCGTAAAGAGATTCCCCCGCCTCAAAAAAAAAGGAGATCATCGTTTGGCACCGATTTCAATATAGAAGTGTGATGTTGTCTGTACCTATTCTTGGATTTTTTTTAATTTTTCAGTGTTTTTGAAGTCGGTTTTTATTATTTTCATACAAAGTTGGCAAACAAGCAAACTGCCCATGCCCACCTGATGGTAAGTGGTAATATGCCGCAGCAAAATTGCTAACCCACACCAAGGACCACAGTGTACGTTGCCTACTTGTGACTTAAGATGTAAATAAGAAACAGGTGAATGAAGTCTACTAAATAGTATACTTAATTACCCTAGGTGAATTAGCCCGGGTGAATTAAGTCTACGGCGCCGTAATTTCACTGCCATATTATCTTACCGAAACACAGCAATGCAAGCACTGCTGCGTTGTGGCAGAAATAGGTAAGACGGAGGTACCCAAGCAGCTAACTTTTCATACACCAAAATTAATCGATATAAGTATGTTATGTCTTTTATTTAAAATATATCAAAGTTAGAACACGTTCTTTTTAAAGACGATCATTTTTAATCCGTATAATCCACATCTTAGCTTTCCATTAAGTAAGAGTGTAATTCAATGATTTTTTATCGTAACATAAGTACTTATGCACAATGTAAAAAAAGAGAGGAAAGCACGTTTTGTTTAGTTTTTGCTTATCATTAATATCTATAGCGTTGAGCTGTTCCATTAATCATATTTTAAATAAATTGCACTCACTATGACTTTCTACGTAAAATAATATTGCGAGAGTCGAAGTCTTGGCGTCGCTCGGTACACCAATGACAAGCAAGCGTACCTGTGTGTTATTACTATCACATAATAGTATAATCTCCCACGATGTCATTATCAATATCTCCACCGCAATCACGGACACCCCACCGGTAGCATTTTGTCGTCGGGCGAGATCGCTCACAGAGTCGGAAGCGCGCGAACCGGCTGCCCGCGTCAGTTTTCCTTTGCTTGCCTGTGAAACGAGTGCGAACTTTCGCGGGAGTTTGGTAACTATTCGGAACTTTAGCCTTGACATTTTCTCAATTACACGCAAACTGAAAAGGTGAGTGGCATTTAATTGTATATTCTATATTTTTTATTGATTTAACGTAGAAGAAAATAATAGGAGTTTCAAAAAAAAATCTTAATTGGGTATTTTTAACTACTTATCTGAGGTAATATTAACGGTTTTAATTTTTAAAATTTAATAGCTAAATGAATTTTTAGAAATATTTGTCTTATACAATTGCCTCTACAATAAATTTAAAAATTTTAGAAAATTGTGAGAAAAGGTATTCGCTGAAATTAAAATGTTTGCATAATAATAGTAGCAATAAATACATTTATTGATCATCGTGATCGAAAGGGGAAAATTTAAAAATCATCGTTGTGTTTTTCATAAAATCCGTAAAACGAGTTTGATACATGGTCAAAAATGTAACACGAAATAAGTTAATAAATAATTTTCTGACAACATAATTACAATTTAACAAATATGAAGAGAAAGAGTGCGAAAAATTACAGTGAGAAATTAATATACTTATTTTTCAAAGTTTACTAAACCTATGTATCAAAAAAACTAAGTTTTGTAAATAAGTTTCGTGTTTACTTACGCGAGAGATATGAAAGAAAATCAGAAGGCGTGAAGAAAACATACATTGTAGGTACGAGTACCATGCCGATACTATACATAGTAAGCCAATCTAATAACATTATTAAATTTTGTGAGTAGCAAAATACAAGAAATAAAAAAATATTGGGTATTTAAATAACGTAGGTACTTATCTTTACTTATCTGCATTGATGAAAATCAAAATACTTACTACTAACTAAGTATTTAAAACAGATATTAATTCAGCAAATTTGTTTAGGGCTGGTATCGTCTAGCTCAGTGCTTTTAATTTTTTTTACACAACCCTTTACCGATTGAACAATTCTGGCGACCCCCTATTGGGTCATAGACAAATAGTTTTAAAAGAGGTCCATCATTTTCACTAAAGAGCTCTACGATCATTGGGTATTTTTAACTACTTATCTGAGGTAATATTAACGGTTTTAATTTTTAAAATGTTTGTCAAACTTGCTTGACAAAATTCACGTTTTCATCAAACAAGACGTCAATCCAGATACTTTTCAGACACATCAAACACGCAGGTAGTTCGTTTGTCAAACGCGTCAAACACATCCCTACAGGAACAAACAAGTTTGTCAAACAGGTAAATTTTACAAACATGTTTGATCGTTTACAGGGTCCTTAATAGTGTTTATTGTGGTGTAGGACTTGACTTCTTTTTTTGCCGACGACCCCCGGAGCCTTAGATTAAGCCCGGAGCACGGTCCTCCTTAAGATAACGTAAGACAAGTGACCCACAAATTGACAAACACTGGTTTAGCTGGATCATTCTTTATTTTTATAAAAATATCTTTCATAACTAGAAATGGGAATGCTGAAGGTACAAGACGGTAAGCCTCGTCCAGATGGATTGATAGATACAAATACTTTATCATGTATAAATTAGGATAGGAAGCAAAAAAACATTCAAGGCGATTCCTTTTTACCAGCCAACAGGACAGATATATGAGGTATAAAATAAATGTTCTTTAAATTATAAAAAATGTATAAAACTTAATAATTTTGGATTGATGGAATGAATAGACACAAGTCTTCTATCTTCTCAATTTATAAAAGGCTTTAGTGACTGACTGAGTGACTGACTGAGGTATAAGCGTAGAGTTCAAACTACTGGAGCTAGAAGCATGAAATTCGGTACAGGGGTTCGTTGGTTTGTGTAGGCTTTGTGTTGATTCAGGAAGCTAAAAAAATACAAATTGTTTTTTAAATCCATTTAAGTACTGCGGTAAGGCATAAGAATCTGTGCAACCAATTTCTTTACTCATGTTGTTTTTTTTTGCTTTAGTATTTTTTACTAAAGCGTATGTTTTAGTATTTTATATATCAAGTATTAAAGTATATATTTTGTACCAGTGTATTATTGAAAAATACCCACTTGATCATATGTTTTGTCCTATCTAAAGGTTGTCTGGTAGAGATCGCCTATGGCGATAAGGCCGCCTTTTTTGCTTGTTGTGTATGTATTGTCATTGTTTGTGTCATTTTATTTAAGCAAAATAAAGAGTTTCTATCTATCTATCTTAATTATTTGATGAAAATTCTCTATTTATTGTAGATAATCATATAACTTAAGAACTTTTTTATTCCTAATCCTATTTAACACGAAATCTGTAAAATGTCTAAATTGGATGATGATATGTAGCCATTATTAACAGCGAGTAAAGTCCAAAAAGGGAAATCAATAATGTTGACATTTCGTTCGGGTTGCAATGTCCTCGGCCGACCTATTAGCTTTATTTGATGAAAATGTGTTTAGCTGTTCAATAGTCACTGACCGGCAATTATTTCTTGGTCAGCAAGGCGCACTGCGTCCAGGAAAAGTTGCCCTGGGTTTGTTTACATAGCCACAGATAATAGATGTATAGCAGTTCCCCGACGCAATTGTTTCCTATATTTCAAAGGGCAGTATTTATATTTCGCGGGTTGGTTTTTGTTTTTAATTTAGTTAGACTATCCGTTTTTCTAACTTAGGTATCTGAAGTGATTTGTAATACTCTCTTTTAGTGATATGCAGTCGTATAAACTACACGCGTACGAAATCGGGGGCAAAATCTAGCAACATTATATATGATGGACTATATTAGCCGTTGGAGAGACAGGAGTATATAAGATATTCAGTAGTTGTCGGGATTGGGGTGCCCATAAAAGGTTATCTCTTTAACAAAGGGCCGTTCTTCATAATCGTCTTATCTGTAGCGTAACGCGTAAGTTCTCTTTCATAAAAGAAACAGGTGATATACATAAATTCATTTAAACACGTTTATGTCGATTGAAATTTTGATAAAAATGTAATCGCTTTGATATCTATACTTACTTATATTATGTAGTTGTAATAATACCTTGTAATTAAATTGCAGCATAAACATGTTTCTTATCGTAACAAAATATCGCCAAATTTTTGAGTAATGAAATTTTACATTTATGTGTGTTATCATTGTTTTAGGTTTATGCAAACATATATAAAGTTATGTTCAACAAACTATTATTGTCTCATAATGAAACAAGAAACTATGGTTTTATATCGCAAGACGAAAACAATCTCAATGATCAACTCAATCTCAACCTTAGTTTTGAAAAAATCTTGTTTGTTCTTAACGATAGGTTAGGCGAAGGTGTGTAGAGAAGACCCACATTTCACCAATTAAGTCCCTGTAATGGGGAGCGGGTTAATTGTTCTGGACTAATTACCGATCCGGGTATCAGGGACTTTATGATTATCAGTAGCACTTGTAACCGAGGGGGCATTTTACAAAATACTTAATTAATAGTAAAGTAGCTCATGATATGTACGGCGATAACAATAAGTAAGTTTTAAGTTATAGTTTCTGGCAAGGGTTGTCTATTATGTACAGGGTGATCTCCCGCACAATTGTAATTTTTCCCAGACTCCGGATTGACCCGATTACCTATGAACAGAATTAATATAATTGACTCACGACCAGTTTTAATACCTATCCATCTGGATACTGGATTTGTATACCTACTGGAGATAGAATTTGATGTCTTATATTGAACCCGCCCGTTGGTGGGTATATCCTGTACCCTGAGGAGGAAGTCCCACACATGCTGTCGCCCATTCATCGACAGGTGTGATGCGCAACAACATTCCACTTTGTATGTTTTCCTAAAATACCATTGATTTACTACCAAACGTAGGTAGTAAATCAATGTAAAATACTTTAACTGTTGCGGTCCGTTTCAAAAAGAAATCCAATGCATGTTGGAAAAAGTAGCTCGTAATAGTTAAACATTAAATAATTTCACTCGATTAAATAAATAATCAATTATTATGAAATTCCTACAATCCTACATAATCTCATTGAATTTTCTTAGTAAATTAATAGCGTTAATATTGGGGTTAGTTCGTGATCATTCGATCGAAAGGTTGGTGTGATTACTACTTTCTCCAAGAGTTGCTCGGATGACAGTTTTCACCAGCATGTGTTTAGTTATTAAGGCAATCGGTTCAAGACGCTATTAGCTGCTCGTTCATCGAAATCTTTATATAAGGATGTATTATGCTTTTCTTTTAGGCTCGGTTTAATTGCAACTAAACTGAGCCTAAAAGAAAATATTATTAACCTATGAGTTCGATCAATGGCACACGTTTTCTGATCTACAAACTACATTGATGACTCTAAACAGCCGCATTAGAAAAATTTGACTCCGATATGTAATGCAGATCAATATTATTTGCGGTGAGAAATGTTATTTACCTTTGAGTTCGGGTAATGAGGTCTTTCGCAATTGCATTGTTGTTAAACCGCATGGTGATGTTAGAGCAAGAATTTACAAAAAATAATGTTTAAAAAAATAAAAACCGACTTCAAAAACATTGAACAGTTAAAATAATAGGTACTTATAAGAATAACATCAGTATTTCTATATTGAAGTCAGTGCCAAATTTTAAGACTTTCTAGGAGATCATCGTTTGGCACCGACTTCAACATAGAAATATGATGTTGTCTGTACCTATTCTTATATTATTTTTAACTTTTTAGCGATTTTGAAGTCGGTTTTAATTTTTTTGTTAAATGATTTTTATTTTTACCTTTTTAGTGCTTTTTTGTGAATTTATACCACTGGTATTAGATTCAATTCATTGAAGAACGAACCTCTAACTCCTAAAAGTTAAGTATAGTTCCATCATGCTTAGGAGATGCAAATACTTGAATAGCTTCGGAAAAAACATGAAACACGTTGGCCGTACCTATAAAATTTAAGGGTTTCCCCTCGATTTTTATGGGATCCCATCATCAGATCCTGACTTTGGTATCAACGGAACCACCTCAGGAGTATACTCTATCGAATACAAAAAGAATGTTGAAAATCGGTCCACAATAGGCGGAGTAATCGCGTAACATACACACAAAAAAGAAAACAGTACGCATCGAATTGAGAACCTCCACCTTTTTTGAAGTCGGTTAAAAAGAGAACAAGAATAGGGACCTACCTAAACGAATTCGAAATAAAAAAAACCAGTCAAGCGCGAGTTGGACTCGCACACCGAGGGTTCCGTACATACAACTTACTAACGCTGTGGCGGCGCTAGGCGTCGGCGACGTGCGTCGGCCACCGCCGACGGCCTCGCGCCTGAGGGGGCCTCGCAAAAAAGTTTTACAAGTAATTATTTTTTGTCATCATTTGATTATCAAGAATAAAACTCGTTCACTTATATAATTTAACGGTTTTTTTACTGCGAAGTAAAATAGGCCTCGCGAACTTGATGTCGCCGACGTCCACATGTGGTCTAGCGCCGCCCATATTTCCGGTTTTCAGATATTTTTCTTAATATGTGCTATAAGACCTTGCTTCTCGCCGAATTTTATGATTCTAAGTCAACAGTAAGTACCTACTCCATAAATTTTGATTCCCTTGAGTGTCGAAATGAAAATTTTTTTGCGTCATAAACGGCGGGATCTTTTTTTACGTTAACTTAGAAGTTTGATTGTTTTACAACTTAAAGGGACTGAAGACCTGAGTATATGGTTTTAATTTCAACTCGATACCCTCCACACGTTCCCGAGATAGAGGGTCTCGCTTGACAGACAGACGGACGGACGGACAACAAAGTGATCCGTTTTTCCCTTTTGAGCTTCGGCAAATCAGCACCCTAAGAATAAAAGAGTTTTAAAAGTGTACAGCGTGGTACAGCTACGAAAAAGATATTAATGTCGTATAAAGCTTGAATTTTTTTAAATTTATTGCATTGTGTGTTGAAATTATGGTTGAAATTCAGTTTTATGTCATTAAACAACACCGTTGATTTTCCTTTGCAATAAGCACTAACATACTGTCTCCCACTATGTACCCTAACCGTTGATTTACTACCAAACGTAGATAACGCATGAACGTTCGAGAAGTGGGCCGGTGAAGAACTGCCCAATCGCGACTCGTGCAGTTATTTTCCATAGTTACTAAAACATCAATTGCCACAGATGGCTAGGTATGAAATGATGTAACTTCACACGGTTGTACTTAAAAAAGTTGCCGTAATAATGTAGAATAAGGTTGAATTCGATAAATACGGTCCTTTCTTTATGGTAATTTTAATACGGGCGTGCATATTCAACAATCAGCGAGTACAAATGTATAGTCGATTAGGTGACAGATTTCAAGCGCGTTTCTGTATGTTTATGTTTGGTAGTAAATCAATGACCCTAACCCACTAAGTTTACCATATGCGAATTTTCTAAGTAAGCAAATATGATTACTATACTACAACGAGTGTGGTTCATGCTAGGGGTACGTCATCTGTCAAGGAGATACAACGTTCACCAAGTCAGCTTTCAGGTATATAGTTAACTACTATACACGGTGCTTCATAATAACCAATAAATAATTAATGCGTTATCTAAAACTAATTATTAAATTGTGTTTACCCGTAATGTCATTCAACCCAAAATTTTCATGTAATTCATAGACATGATGATGATACTATGATATCTTAAATGCTTTGTTTCAAATATTTGTATTGTACTATTTTCATTATGAAATATTTAAAAAAATGCATGTTCGTATCTTATTTGTATTTTCCGTTTGGTCATAGTTTTGTTTGAGAAATATCTATTTCTTCTCCCACAGGACAGGCTAAGCCTAGTGTGGAAGTTAGATCAATCCTATTGTGTTTGTATGTACTAAATTGGAAATAAACAATTATTATTATTATTATTATATACATGAAAATTTTGGGTTGAATGACATTACGACAAATACATTTAAATAATTAGTTTTAGATAACGCATTAATTATTTATTATGAAACACCGTGTACTTATATAAAATGTATTCAATTGATAAATTAAATTTATTGTCATGATACATAATATTAGTATATGTCATCTACCGGTCAGAAACGAGTTCGGCAAGGATGATGAGGACTTTGAATTTTGTTCGCATTGGAGATTACTTTTTTTTTTAATTAGCATAAAGCAATAATCATAACTTTTTAGGGCACCACAGTACCTATTCGTCGAATTTCGTCGAGCATTTCATGCAGTCTGTAGAAACTGTAAAGTATTTTTGAATTATGTTAATCGATTTGCCGTCATAATAAAAAAAATCTTGAGACACTTGCAATATTAGTATTTATAATAGAAGAAGAAGCATTTTATTATTAGAGGTATTTTTTTCTAGTAATGCTATTACATTGATGCTCGTTAGGAAGCCTATAGGACTGATATCCTCACACACACACATACGACGTAACTGTTCCTGTTTGTTGTTTTAGTAGTAATTGACTGTTTTTATATGTATAATGTATGTGTGTTTATATGATGTAAATAAACGTTTTATCTATCTATCTATCTATATGCATTGATTGAATGGATATAACACAATGAGCAATTTTCACTTTACTGCATATTATGATTTTTAAAATGTGACATAGTTATTTAAGAAAAAGTCAAAGTCAGTTCCTAAATATATAAATTCTACAGTGAAGTCTCACAAAAGTATCATGTATTAAGGTGGTTTATCATGTTCCCTATACATATAAATTTGAAGAAGAAGAAGTGGGTTCGATCCCCGCCCGAGATGAAATTTTGCCTTAAGAAATCGTGGATGTACGGGATATAAAGAAGCTCTTTCCATTTTCAAATTACACTCTCGGCACGCCAGATTAAAAATTGCTTGCCGCTGCTTGGCCCAGTACCCAAAAAAGGTTGTGTAAGATATGGTCGTATATCGTAGCATGTTTGAGAAAAAGATTGACACACATGATTGATACGACATCAAAACACTTGCGTCAGCAGACAAGATAACTTATTTAGCATTTTCGTATTAGTATTTAATAGATTTACGTATTGATATTCATATTCTTTTATTACTTTCATGTAAAATTTCATCTCAATTATTATAAAAATATAATTAAAAACATAATATTTTTATAAACACTTACAAGCACTTATAAGCACAAACATCAACCCTGCAACATTGCTAATGACCCCTTACAATGTGAATTTACAATTTCAAAACGTGTAAGTGTTTTACGAAGTTTTTTATGACAATAAATAAAGTATCATTTAATTATTATCATTAAATTTACTTCATACACCAAATCTATTGTAGTATGACCCACAAGCGTATTACCGGAGGGAGACTGTACCAGGGTCGTGTGCTTGGGTACCTCCGTCTTACCTATTTCTGTCGCAAAGCAGCAGTGGCAGTGTTTGCATTCAGGCCCCTCTTACCCACTGGGCACACTGGGCACGTGCCCAGGGCCCCGCGATGGACTGGGGCCCCCTAGTCCCTACTCGATTACCAAGCGATAACCGATAGCTACTCTATTTTTAACCGACTTCAAAAAAGGAGGAGGTTCTCAACTCGATGCGTATGTTTTTTTTTGTGTGTATGTCTCGCGATTACGCCGCCAATTGTAGACCAATTTTCAATTTTTTTTTTGTATTCGATAGAGTACCTATACTCCAAGGGTGGCCCAAGGTCACCAAAGTTAGGATCTGACAATGGTATCCTATAAAAATTGAGAGAAACCCTTACATTTTCAGGTGTGTCCAACGTGTTTTGTGTGTATGTTGCGCGATTACTCCGCCAATTATGAACCGATTTTCAACATTCTGTTTGTATTTGATAGAGTTTACTCCTGGGGTGGTCCCAAGGTCACCAAAGTCAGGATCTCATGATGGCATCCCATGAAAATCGAGGGAAACTCTTTCGAATACAAAAAGAATTTTGAAAATCGGTCCACAATTGGCGGCGTAATCGCGTAACAAACACACAAAAAAAAAACAACATACGAGTCGAATTGATAACCTCCTCCGTTTTTTGAAGTCGGCTAAATAGTGCTATAACAGGGGGCCCATTATCCTAATGTGCCCAGGGCCTCTAATAGGTGAAAGACGGCCCTGTTTGCATTGCTGTGTTCCGGTTTAGATATGGCATTGGAATTACTGGGTACCGTGACTTTACATCCTAAGTCACAAGTTGGCAACGTACACTGTGATTCTTGTAGGGGTTGCAGTTTTGCTGCGAATCTCACAGGAGCCACATGTATTATAGGCGACTATTACCACTTACCATCAGGTAAGGTGGGCAGTTTGCTTGTTTGCCAACTTAGCTGCAATTAAAAATTCCTTGACAAATATTTTTGAAGAAGTTACTGATTGCAATTTGAATATTTAACGTATATCTGGGGTAAGTGGTGGTAAAAGTTTGAAATGAATGGTGATCCCAGAGCATTTCGGACTTTTACCATGCAGAGTTAGTAAAATTTAGGGTTTACTGGTAAATCTCAGAAAGAAAGAAATTAAATAATAATACATATTCGACTTGCACGAGTTGTTACTAATTCACGCATCACGTGTAAGAAGGACACTATAAACAATAAAGCGCGATCCATGGCAAGAGAACCCATTAGATTTCCAAATAAGTAAAGCAATGCCACATAGCAGTTCAATCGGAATTATGATGTACGAGTAGGTGTAACACTTGAGGATGCTATACAATGTGGAAATGTCGATACGTTGTAAATTAACTTGTGTAGTACAGTCGGCATCAAAAGTGGACAAACATTTTAGTACCATGTCACACCAACTATTAACAATGCGATAGATGTGTAACCATAATAATTAAAAGGAATAGTTGGTGTGACATGGTACTAAAATGTCCATCTACTTCTGAGGCCGATCGTACATATTCACAATTGGTACACCTTTTTTTTTTTTTGGGAAGGGGGAAAATGCATTGACGCATTCCTCGTGGTCGAGCCTAACCACGAGGATATGTGGGACTCCCCAGACCGTACTCGGCCCAGGCCTAACCACTCAAAACCCCCCCAGCAGCTCCTCCGTCCGTCACAAGACAGGGGAAGGGGAGTACAACCAGGCCTTGTTCCCGCTGACGCCCTGCCCGTGACATGTTCGTTACCGGACTCACCGTCTGGTTCTGCTGCTTAGTGGAGCGGCACGTGTGCTACTCTACACCCCGAAATTGGTTTTTTATTGTGGTTGTCTTCCACGCGGCCCAACGCTCAGTGCGCCGGGCCCCCGGCCCGCTCAGTGCGGGTAACGGGTTGCCCGACGGCAGATCCCACTGGATCCACCGCCGCGCGGGTGAGCCGAAGCTCGGGGCAATCCCTGGAAGGCGCGAAGCGCCATGGCGAAAAGTCGCCTTCACCCCATTACCTTCAAAGGTAGCCGCCCAAATCAAGCTTCCGGCGAAAGCCTCATCTTTTCTTAAGATAAGAAGAGGGGACTTCGCCCTTCCCCCGCATGAAGCGGGTGGCCAAACGAAGTGGCTCGCCAGGTTGAACCCGGCCATCCCACACCCCCCTCTATGGGGTCCTCTCGCAGACTATTAGCCCGCGGCAGAAAATCTGCCGGGTTGCCCAGGGTGCACCACAAGGAGGTTGTCTGACATTGCACCCCCAATTGGTACACCTAATGTAATGACTTCCAAAGCCTGTATTTAAAAAATCGAACAAAAATACGTAGCTTTTTTGGTACAGAACATTACTTTTTATTTTTATTATTTACTACACGATGTATAACTTCCTAGGTTATCATCGGTCAGGTACAGGTCGATGACTCCGTATCGGTGTAAACAAACTATTGTGTGAATTGTGATTGTTTTGAAGGTTCCTAATTTTCACATCATTGGTATCGTTTTTGGGGTTCCGTACCCAAAGAGTAATAACGGGACCCTATTACTAAGACTCCGTTGTTCGTCTGTCTGTCTGTCACCGCTGTATCTCATGAAGCGTGATAGCTAGGCAGTTGAAATTTTCACAAATGATGTATTTCTGTAGCCGCTATAACAACAAATAGTAAAAACAGTATAAAATAAATATTTAAGGCGGACTCCCATACTATAAACGTGATTTTTTGCCGTTTTTTGCTAGGTAGATGCTTGTCACCGATGCCCGTCTAGTGACCCTGCCGTGGAGGCCTGCGTGCACGGTTGGCCCCGTGCACGCCGCCGTAAGGCCCTCCGTCTGGGGATTGCCCTGGTGTTCTCGGGCAATCCCCCCTTGGCGATAGCCCGACCGGTTGGTCGGGCTTGCCCGGGCGCGTGGGTAGTGGAGTCGCACTGTGGACCTTACCTAGCGCGCCCAAAAGGGCAGGGAGAACACCGGGGGGTTTTAGTGGGTAGGCCTGGCACTCTGCCCGGAGACACACACGCTCGCCGTGTAGCCAACGGCGGGTACGGTGCGGTTAAGCATTTCCCCCCGAGAAAAAAAAAAAAGGTAGATGCTTGTCACACATTATTTAGATTTATATACAAAGGTTATAATATTATTATAGTGTCTAATGTTGTATAGTTAAGTTAATGGTACGGAGCCCTTCGTGCACGAGTTCGACTCGCACATAGCGGTTTTTTTTATTCCGCTAAGATAGCCAAAGCCAATTAACGCACGGTAAGCGATCATGGAGAGACACTTTATAAATGGCGTTTTTATTTAGTTTGAATTTTTAATTATATAGGTAGTATGTTTAAAAATATTTTTCATTATTTGGATGTCAAGTTACTTTTAATCATTTGAAATTACCACCATTAACTATCAATCATTATTTTATCATAGCCGTTTTATCATTTTTTGTTGTATTGACTTCTCCACCTATAGGACGGAGGCACTTATTACGGATTTGATCACTTTATCTAGAAATGTACATAATTACTACATAATTACATAACTACATAATTACATATATTACTACCTATACACTGAATAACAGATGAACTGAATAACTTTTTCAATACCTAATAGGTAGGTAATGTAGGTATTGAAAAAGTCGAATCCTTCATACGATTTTTAAATATCAATATTAATTCAACACAAACTATATTTGAGTAGCATAAATAAATAAGTAAACTGATTTAAAAGAGTTGTTTTAATCGAAAAAAGTGTCATACTATTTGTTTTTTTAAAATCCCAGAGAGCCAGTTTAATAATCTAATAGATGTTAATACGCAGTGGGAATAAGCGTCACCTAATACACACTGAATACACCCATTTACGTATACGTGTAGGTAAATGTCAATGCATAAACCTTACTATTAATTCAATATTTACAAATGTCTTTAGCAGTATATTAAAAATATTTGGCATGCATAGCCGTTTAAAAGGTGCTAAGTGCAGACATGTTTAAACGAATACAAATATTTCATTGTCTACTGTCAATTTGTGTATTGTCTACTGTCAATTTGTCAATTTGTCAATTTCATTGTCTACTGTCAATTTGTCAATTTGTGTGTCAATTTAAACGAATACAAATATTTCATTGTCTACTGTCAATTTGTGTATTCATGTCTTCAATAATTATAATGTTATTCATCTAATCTTAATTCTAGGATAGGATGCTACGATGATGATGGTTTAATAGCCCTTCCTGTGTAACAAGGCTTCTCATTTACGTTTCTATTCTATTTTGTATTGGATTAATCTATACGGAAGGGAAAAAACTAAGTTCTTAAATTAATTTTAAACTGCTCAGAGGTTTCGTAACAATCGTCTCTAACATAATGAAATATACATAATTATACAAGATTACAAGTATACTGCCTCCGTCAAAGCACGACATCATTACGGTTCGTGAATAAAGAGCACAATAAATGCATTGGCATAGGCCGAGAGTTAGTATAAATTATACAATTCAAAAGAAAATTATGTAATAAGACAAATACGAACATAAAAATCATGGTGGTGCTGCTTATAAATAGGCATGAATTTAATCTATGTGAAGACAAAGGAAATTAGGCAATATATTACTGAGTATTGTGGAAGATGGTTTAAATCAGAATGGTTTCTAAAGTAGGCAAATAAAAACGTTAGTTGTCAATGGACATTCATCATAATCAGTACTCTTATTTTAACGCTTCCTGAAATTTTCGGTATGTTTTTAAACAATAAAATAAAAAAGTCATAAATTATATTAAATAATACATACAAAATCACAGTTTTATATTGAAGTTGGTGCCAAATTTTAGTAACTATATTAATTATTCTTTTCATTTTTTAAGTCTTTCCAGGTGATCATTGCTTGGCACCGAAAAAATACATACGTTTTAGAATTTTAGCCAAAGCAAATACCAGAATATCTTAATATAAAACGTCTTTCGCTTTAAACAGTACTGAAAGAACTATTCCCGAACTCCTAATCTACCAGAAACCTTCCATCATCAGCTCAGTAACATGATGTGATGACTAGATGTAAATACCTGAATATCTTCAGTAAAAACATGAAACACAAGGGTGTTCATGGATCCCATCATCCCATCATAACATGGTGACAATGGGACCACCTCGGCAGTATACTCTTTCGATTACAAAAAGAATTTTGAAAATCGGTCCACAAATGGCGGAGTAATCGGTGAACATACGGTGACGTGCCTATGGAAATCAAGCGTTTCCTTCGATTTTCATGGGATCTCATCATTAGATCATGACATGGTGACAATGGGACCACCTCGGAGGTATACTCTTTCGATTACAAAAAGAATTTTGAAAATCGGTCCACAAATGGCGGAGTAATCGGTGAACAAACATTTAAAAAAAATAGATACAGCCTCGGTAACAAACACTGTGACACGAGAATTTTATATATTAGATAATAAAGTTGACAGTCAGCGCCTGGCCTCCGTAATTAAAAAAAATCTCCCAGGTGTCTCATTTGCACCATTGATTGCATTGGCCTGCACCATCAATGGTGCAAACAAAACTACTTTCTCTCGTTTGACAACAATCGTGTTCTCTCCGAAAGCTTGTACAGATTAGTTTGTGTTGTGTAATAGGGAAGGAGGACGCGCCTATATAGCCAGCCTATACCGAATGATTCCCGACGGTGATAGCGAGGCACTCACTATCGTTTTATTTTCACGGTTTGCCTTAATAGGCGTAAGACGACGTTATAAACGGGGGCTGAAACCAAAGCGAGTGAGTTAGGCGGTGGGGCCGCCGGTACCTCGTGATTTGCAGTCGTCATGTGACCAGATAGAATAGACCAACGAGGCGGTTCTCATTGTAATGTGCAAACATAACTTGCGTGAAAGCGTAACAGACAGACAGAGGAACTTTCGCAATATTTAAAAAAATATATTTATACGTACTAATGTAATGGTGAAGAGTTTGTTTGCTTGGTTGAACGCGCTAATCTCAGAAACTACTGCTTCGAATTAAAAAATTTCATTGAGAATGGCTATATAGGCGACATTTACATATTATAACGTAGCTACGACTAATCCAGATTTCACGCAAGCAAAGCTGAGGGCTGAATTTTTAGTAGGTACTACTTACTTTGTTTTTATAGTCGTTTTTTATATTTTTTAATAGAAAATAACTAATAAATTTCATCAGAAAAGCAGAGAGCCTGTAGCTTGCTACTAATTATAGTAATCTGTGGTCTGGAGGTATATAGGTCAGTGAAAGTTGCCGTAAGCTTATTATCGAATTCGTAAAATAACAAAGACATGAATTTATCACGATTTCAATGTTTGCTTAACGCGCAGGCGTAGTACTATTTATCTATTCTGTGGTGCAGGCGGGTTAAGAAACCATTCAATATAACTTGCGTGTCGCAATCTTGCAGAATAATACACAGTATGACATAAATCTACGGGTCATTACAGCAACCGTCGTCCCCGGAACATCTGGTAATAGCCTGTAATATTTTCGCCATCATTGTTTTTTTAAATAGACCTAGCTCTCGTATTATTAAATGTAACCGCCACCAGCAAATATGTAAATTCATTAAAAAATTGCAAATATATCGTGTGTCATATCAAGTGATAGGGCTTATCACCCATAAGCTCAAAGTGAAATAATCCTTTTATTCAATAACAAGTATATTCCTGTTATTATTATAATTTTAAAATAAATAGTTTTGAAGTTATTAAAGAAAATAGGCCAAAATTTACTCCCATTTATCTTTGAAACTATTGGGCCTAAAATTTTGAAAAAAGTATTAAACTGAGTTCTCTATAAATTACAGGAAACGCTATAAGAAGTCAAAGTATTTGAAGCAACAATAATCAACGTACAACATTCTTCACGCGTGTTTCACTCGCATTTGTCCAGTTTTTTAAAAAGCTTGCGTGAATACTATAGTATTATATGTTATGGTCCGTCCAATTCAATATCATAATCCTTGACCATCATGACTAAAATTATTGGGCTTCTAAATTATAACATAGCGTTATACCTTTTTTTTTTTTAACGGTGGGAAATGCATTACGCATACCCCGCGCTTGAGAAGGCGCGGGGTTATGTCGGATTCTCCGCGGCCCCTGGGGGCAGAGTGCTAGCCAGGAACCGCGGCCTACCGACTAAAACCCACCGATGCCCCTCATATACGCCTTGGAGCGAGCACGTCCATCATCGTCGTGTCCTCCTCATCTAAAGAGGACACGCCGAGGAGGGACGCGTCGCTGCCGGACAAGGTCATGGGAACTCTCACGAACACTTCCACGACCTCATCGGCGTCTGCTCGCCTAGGGCGAGCTCCTCTCACCCCCCCAAAATGGGGAGGCCGGTGATCCCCCGGGGCATCCAAGGGATCAGCGACTGGCGGCAACCGGTGCAATGCAGGGTCCGGGCTTCTCAACCCAGGACCCCGCTGGTTGCCGTCAGGAGGAAGTAAGCGGGCAAATTGCCGCCTTCTTCGTCCTGTGCGTCTGCGGCGGCATGGAGCAGCCTGGGGGTCGTCCTCCCTGGCCCTCTCTGCCTCCTCCTTCTGTGACATAACCTCTACACAGTAGGAGTCCACCGCGTCCCACGTCCTCTCTCCCTCCAACATGGCACACACCACGTTTTGAAGGGAGAGGTCATCGCCTATGACGGCGGCCAGCTCATGGCGCCATAAGGAAAAGGCCGGACACACCTCTAGGGTGTGCTGCACTGTATCCTCAGCGGCGCCACAGTGGTGGCACTTGGGGTTCACCTCGCGACCAATGCGGTGCAGGTAGCGGCCAAAGGAACCATGGCCGCTCAGAATCTGCACCAGGTGGTATGAAGGTGACCCGTGATGCCGGTTCGCCCATGGGGTGAGGAAGGGGTGCATGGCCTCCAAGGTCCTGGACAATGTGCCAGAGACCGAGGCCGAGCCCCTCAGCCCGTCGAGCTCTTCAGACCACACGGCGAACACCTCCACTGTGGCCTCCTCCAGAGCGGAGGCCCTCTCCCTAGGCGCCAAGCGCCGGTCGCCATCTCTGGCATCCACTCGGACGCGGTAGGTCACCGCCAAGACGTGGGCCATCAACTCCCAGGGAGGAGTTCCTGCTATGACGCACACCGCTGTGTGGGATATCGTGCGGTACGCCCTAATCGCCCTTTGTGCCATGGCACGCTGCGCCCTATGCAGGGACGCAATTGCGCGGCGGCTGAGGGCGTCGGCCCAGACCGGGGCCCCATATAGGGCCATACTTCTTACGATGCCCGCGTAGAGACGGCGGACAGATGCGCTCGGGCCCCCGACATTCGGGAGAAGACGCCCGAGCGCATCAGCAGCACCGAGGAGGCGGGGTTCGAGGCGGCGAAAGTGCTCGTCGAACCCCCACCTCCCATCGATAACAAGGCCCAAATATTTCAGGTGTCGCTGAAGTGGCACCTTGACACCGGCAATTAGGATCTCGGATCCGGGTGGGACACCCCTTCGAGACCTCTGAAAAAGCAGGGCCTCGGTCTTGTGGAGCGCAACTTTCAGACCCAAGGCTTCAATCCGCTGGACGACCAAGGTGGAAAATACCGAGGCCAGCTGCAGAGTCTCCTCCAGGTCTCTCCCCCTTGCGGTAACAAGCGTATCATCTGCATAGCAGAGGAGCTTTATCCGCGGGGTGAGAGCAGCGCGGAGCACCCAGTCGTAACCGACGTTCCAAAGTAGGGGCCCTAAGACAGACCCCTGTGGAACGCCGCGGGACATAGGGTGGCGGCCGGCCGTACCACCTTGGCCAGCGTATTTTACCTCCCGATCTTCGAGATAGCTGGATAGGACGCGTATCAGATATTGGGGCACTCCGTGATAACGGAGCGCCTCCAGGATGGTATTGAAGGGGAGGGTGTTAAAGGCATTAGCGATATCTAGTGATACCGCCAACACCCTCTCCCCCTTATCCGTGGCGTCAGTCACTAGCTCCCTCAGGCTGGTGAGGGCGTCTATGGTTGAGCGCCCTACTCGAAAGCCAAACTGTGTCGAGGATAGGTTCGGCCCCACTTCCGACATGTGCCGGTTGAGGCGGGAGGCAACGACCCTCTCAAACACCTTTCCGACCTCATCAAGCAGAACGATTGGACGATAGCCGGACGGATCGTCCGCAGGCCGGTTCTCTTTTCGTAGCAGGCACAACTTGCCATCTTTCCAAGTCTTCGGAAACTGTCCGGTGCGAAGACACGCATCGAACAGTTCTCGAAGATGGTCCCCCAGATGCTGCAAAGAGAGACCCAGGACTTTGCCCGGGACTCCGTTAATTTGAAATAATAAGATTAGATTTCAGTTTTTACATAATTAGAGATATTTTTGAGAATATCATTATTATAACAAAATCCACATTACAGAAAATGTCGCATACCATTTGACATAATGCAAATTCATATTAGAACTGTTTATTCTGTCAATTTTTTCAAGTTCAGTATTGAAACTGTATGTTTTCTTCTAATGATCTTTGAATGCACGTGATATTTGATTGACGTTCCTTATTATGTTCAATTCGTCGTTAATATTTTTATTGTATTTAACTATAATTATTTAATTCATCATTATTATAGATTTGTGTACCACGTTGTAACATAATGTAATGTAAACAATAATAAAAGCTCAATGTTATCATCATTAATATGAATTTTATTAAAATGTTGAGGAATGTTATAAACTATAAAAAATACATATTTGCAAAAAATAATACACAAAAAATATGTATTTATTCTTATGTAATTGTAAGAAAATTTTAGTACTTATTGATTCACAATATTTGGCTTGGTTTGATTTTTAATAGCAAAAAGCTTTAGGAAATACATAGGTGACTGTGGCCACTTACCATCATGTAGTCTGTTTATTTGCCAACTTTGTTGCATAAAAAAATAATAACGCAGTGAAGAATAGAAATATCGTAACTTATTTACCGTTAAAAGTGTCTTTGACTTCAAACTGTGTTTTGAATACAAAGCAGACAGTACGAGAGTCAGTAAACATGTATAATTTATGAAATGACTGACTAAATCATACTGTTATCGAACTTAAACTATTGTAGCTAGATACGTGATATTATGTTATGTTTAAAAAAAGTAAATTTCGTTTTTAAATAGCTTTTTGTATATAGGTACGTTTGAAGTATTATTTAAAAAATGAATGAATTAAATTCAATCTTTGCAGAGAGCTAGAATTTATTTTATGTTAGTACTGCCACTATATTTCCCTCACTTCGATTTGCAATAATAACAATAACATTTGTTATATTTTAATAGAAACTTAATCAACGAAAAAGATTCAATGTTATATAAGTTCGTCGGTAATTTATTTATATAGAGACGTCAACTACGCTTAATTTTCAAGGCTAAAAATGATTAGGACAAATATATACTAACTAGCTGTGCCAGCGAACTACGTTTCGCCGTATATTTTTTACCCGTTTTTGCAACATTTGTCATTGATGCTCAGCTCCTATTAGTCTTAGCGTGATGTTATATAGCCTAAAGCCTTCCTCGATAAATGGACTATCCAACACAAAAATAATTTTTCAATTTGAATCAGTAGTTTCTGAGATTAGCGCGTTCAAGCAAACAAACAAACAAACAAACTCTTCAGCTTTATAATATTAGTATAGATTAGATATACGAGTATACATTATTTAATATCGCACGACGACACGATGACGAATGACGACACGGTTAGCGCAGAGGTCGAGTGATCGCCTACTGTGCAACGGGCCGCGGGTTCGATTCCCGCACGGGACAGATATTTTGTATGGCCTACAGAAATTTGTTTCGGTCTGGGCGTATGTGCATGTGATATTCTATGTTTGTAACTGCACCCACGACACAGGAGAAAATCCTAGTGTGGGACGACGTTTTGTTTATGAAAAAAAAAATAAGAGAAAAAAAAATATGGGCGACTCATAAATCATTTCAATTATAACGTGAAAATTTGCTGTTATTTAGCATGCGTCAATATGACCGGTTTTGAACTGTGACGTTGATTTTCCGTAATTGATGGAACAACAATATAGTCAAAGTTTAAATAAAAACATTTACCATGCAAATTTTTGGTTTAGGATGTAAACATTCCAAAAACCAGTGAAAATTTAATACTTACTTACCGCAGTAACTGCCAATAATAGTAAAAATTATGTGTTAAAGTTGTGAAACATAGATTTTATATTTCTATTTCCTATTAGTTTAATGACTTTTTGAATGAGATATCATTTCAAAATCTACAGACATCAATAAAACATTTATAATAATACTATATTAAGGAACATCGATTCGAAGTTTTAGGTTTTCCCACAAAAAAATTATAAGTGCTAAATTAAAGTTTGAAAATAACATGAAATCATTCAAATGTACAGACACTTCAATACTTTTCCCAATGATCGTTATTTCGGAGACAGACTACAGAAGATAGAGCTATACCGCTCCATATGAACAATAAACATCATTTTCACATTGACTCTCCACTCTTGCTTTGTGTCTGAGAGAGATGCAACGACAGATGTTTTGCAAAGTCGACGCATACTCGTACTGACGCCTAGCACTAAAGCTTTCACCTTGACGGAGATTCGAGATCGCTCACTTTCACGACGTAATAATTATTGCTATTTCGACAGCTTTCAGATAATCGGAATGTCAGCAAAATGCTCGTGAGAATTTTGAGTTCATTGTAATAAGCAGACGCACATTAATGACAAACCAAGAGAAAATAAAATACAATATCTTATACTGACTACGACTTAACAGGTAAACTTGGAACTCTATGATAGAGTCTAAGATTGAAAAAAGGTATTTCCAACAAATTTATATTGCTAAACAGCCCCAAAGCCGATGCATTGGATTCATATGGGTGTAGTTAAGCGGGGTAGCGGGTGGAACATTATGAATTTACATAGTTTTTGGTTGCAAATTATAGATAATCAAAAGTACAGGCATACATTTATAAACGACATCGATCAATTAAAGAATGTTGTTAAAATTTTCGTAACAACAGTTGTCTTATCTACGCTTTTCTGATCATACCACCTGGGGAACTAACATAGGACATCTGCGGGGTAATGTACTTGCAATTTGCACCTGCACGCTTGGTTTAGCCATAGACCAAGCAGATAGACCATTTGCTTGGTCTATCTATAGTTTAGCTAACCGTCAGCTACCACCGTCTTACCTAAGTATGTCGCCCATGGACTTAATAGTTTTGATTATTAAGTCCATGATGTCGCCATAATGCTCGTATTTTTTTTACATTTCTTTAAGAATTTTTATAATTCTACATGCATTGCATTTTTTACATTAAATTACCGACAAAAACCGGGACGGTATATCTGCGGTCAAGTGAGTCACATATAAAAACAGCTTTACATTAAGAACTTTAAGAGAATCTTTACTCTGAATTAAGAACATCTTTGCTTTACATGACTTGTCATTTAATTTTGTATCTTTTAATGTTAGCATAATATTTCTTCTGGATAATCATTCAACGTGGCAGGACATATTCCCAGATTCTTTTCCCGTGTACATTATCGTACATAGGTGTGACATAGTTGTATGTGGGCAAATAAGTTAATTGGGCGCATTTTAGCACTAATATTATTATTGTGTTCCTCAGCTGTTGAGGTGTTCAAGTGAAGCTCGCTTCCATCTTTGATACCTATTGTGATCACTTATACCGTCACCAACGGTGTAAGTGATGACAAGAAGTAACTATGAAAGAAAAGGCTGAATATGCGCTTATAAAAATTTAATAAATATATTGGATTATTAAAATGCGTTTTTTATACTCTATTACTCAGACATAATGATTAACAAACAGAAGTCTAATGAATATTTATGTTTCATTATGTGAATAAGTAAATGTGTGTAGTGCTAATGCCAGTATGCTTATTTGTTTTTGTCTAAGAGAACAATAAAATATTAACAAAGAAAATATTTCTGCGTAGGTAAACAAATGCACAAGTTTACGCTTTTAAAAGCTGTGACAATATTTGTACAAAAAAGTAAATATATTGTTATACAATATCATTAGATTTTTAGATTACGCGGGCGAAGCTATGAACTGAAAAGTAGTACTAAAATAATAATCATCTTAATTTGAAAACGATGCTGTTTTCTTAATACGACCTATATAATTATATGACTTTAGCTTTAATAGGTATTTGGTCATTCGCCACTTATCAGAGCTCTTTGCCTGAGGAAGGTGACGATGAAAGTTCTTAATTTACCAATGGATGCAGGTGCAGATTGCAATTTGCAAGTAAACAAGCCCGGTAAGGGTTCCCCATCAGTTCATCTCTTTTATAGATATATTATAATACATATAATATTATTTTTCTTCTACTCCTATCTTCTATATATTTATTAAGTGATATAATTTGATTAACATATATCCGTTCCATTATTAGTGACGGGTCTCTGTAAGGAGCTATTCACCTACTACATCACGCAAACCATGGCGGGTCGGTGAAGAGTTTTGTTACAAATTGTTCATCTCTACGCAAAGATATGATTGACGTAAACTCCCTTAGTCAACACTTGTGCATCCACAGGAATCACAAGAGATACTATTCTATTAATTATCTAATTTATTTAATCTGTCCAATTACAGATGTCATTTTATCGTCGTCACCAAATGTCGCAAGTCGTTAAAGACAATATCCTGAATCTTTTTTACCAATGTAGATATAAAAGATGCGAAAATACCCACATTGATTGCAACACTATAATGTATACAAGATAATGTGTGATTTAATTAGTAATGTGTGAGATTTTTATGACTCAATCTAACATTTTTGAAGCAACGTTAAGTGTTGTTTGACCGTAAGGTGTCCTCAATACCAATGTAAAGATGTAAAGTTGCTTTGTTAATGAAGCTTAGATGCAAGAGATAATATAGAGAGCTACTACGATTTATTAATATTATTACTTTTAAGACAATTCTTATTTTTTTAGATTTTTTTAAATTTACACATTACTTGCATAAATATATACACCAAGGAAGTTATAGTTAGGTATTATAATTTCCTTGTTTACCACATCATACTGCATCTACCACCACACACCACAAAGAAAGATAAGACGATCGACAATTCACCTCGCAACTTATAAATAATTCACAACTTTTCCCTAATTTGCGATGTCAATTAGAACCGTGATCGAGAATTTACACATTTGAAGGGACATCCAATTTCACTTCTAAATAGTGTATCGAAGAACGAAAATAAAAATAAGAAAATAAATTGTAAACTTATTATTTAGACCCGATAATAAAATATCCTAGGCAAAGTGAATCAGAAGTAGGAAATGAGCATTAATGATGTCAAATTGTCAGTAAAGATGAGTAATGATTGCGAATTGCGCTGGGCTTGGTGCCAATCTATCCTAATAATTAACATAACATTTTAATTTTCTGTAGCGTATGAAGTAAGCAGAATGAAGGACTATAAAATATAAATAAATAAAACTATTTTATTACTTTTAGGGTTCCGCGCACCAAAAGGAACTCCCATAGGATCACTTCTGCATGTCAAGACCTTTTTTCCGGCAATACGAAGAGATAGAAACAAGCTCAAATTTATATCAAATATTCGCGTCCATGGTCTCTTGCAGCTATGATAAAATCAAAATTGTGAGTAAACGCAATCAAAAGATATCCTGATCGTTTATTTACCGGGAATCGAAGTCTCTAGGGTAATTCCCGTTGACCTAGACTCATAAAATTTGTTAAGAATCAAGGTCTAAAAAACTGCTGAAAACTGTAAAAATGTACATAAAATTAGAACCCGATAGATAAGTTTGTACGGAACGTGAGAGTCTAGGTGCGTGAGTCCAAACTGGTACCTACTTGGTCGGTTTTTTATAGGCCTTCGTTCTGCCGTTTACACTAGAGTAACTGATTGACAGATTGATTCGACGATGACTTCAAATTCAATAATCTTAATTTATCATAGACACTTAAAGGCACTTTATTGACGTCAATCACAATTAATAGAAATTGACTCTATCAAATGAACACCTAAAGTATCGAAACTCGAGGAGACATGCAATTTAATGAGTTGTCCAGATCGAGTCATGGTCCTTTTACAGTGTTAACATCTAGTCAGTAAGGAAGTAAAACTCTTACCCTAAAGTTTTCCAGTTCCAATTTTATTGAAGTGAAATGGTGTGACATGGTATTAATATTTTAAATTAAAATTATGGAAGTTAAACGGAAAAATATGTCATTTACAGTAAAAAAAGGTGCAGGACGACACTTCGAATACTATACTATTATCATAAAACAATTAAAAAATACCAAAAATAAAAACCGACTTCAAAAATACCTACTCAAAAGGTAAAAATAATATAAATATACAGACAACATTACATTTCTATATTGAAGTCGGTGCTAAATTTTAAGATTTTCTAGGAGATCATTGTTTGGCACCGACTTCACTATAGAAATGTAATGTTGTCTGTATTCTTATATTGTTTTTAACTTTTAAGTATTTTTGAAGTCGGATTTATTTCTATGTTTTTAGTGAATTTAATACCAGCTCACCGAGGTAATTTGAAAGAATAAGACAATAGGTTAATACGTGCCTATTGTATTTAAAAAAACTAACCTCTAACTTCTAAAAGTTAAGGATCCTTCCATCCTCGGTTCATGACTTTTAGACGCAAATACCTGAATAGTTTCGGAAAAAAGAAACACGTTGATGGTCCCTATAAAATTTAAGGGTTTCACTCGATTTTCCTGGGTTCCCATCATCAGACCTTGACTTTGGTGACAATGAAACCACACAGGAGTATACTCTATCGAATACAAAGAGAATTTTAAAAATCGGTCCACAGTTGGCGCAGTAGTCACGGATCATACACACAAAATAAAACATACGCATCGTCCTTTTTTGAAGTCGGTTTTAAAAACAACTACAAAAAATAAAACCGACTTCAAAAACACCAAAAAGTCATAAATAATATAAAAAAACATGCAACATAACATTTTTATATTAAAGTTAGTGCCAAGTTTTAACATTAATTGTTCTTATATGTATTTTTTAAGTCTCTCCAGCAGGCCTATTCTGTAACTTCGGTTGCTAACCAGAACTGTCATTTTTGAAAGGAATTTAACATCCATTACTGCTATCATGAAGGCTGCCGTAACACAAAGGATCATTAAACCAGTAATGGATATAAAGTATCTTTCAAAAATGACAGTTCGTTACCAACCGTAGTTAGCGAATAAGCCTACAGGTTTTGAAAATCGACCCACGAATGGTCGAGTAATCGGTGAACATAAATACATAAAAAAATAGATACAGTCGCACATAGAACCGCCTCCTTTTTTAAAGTCGGTTAAAAAGGATTGCAATCGGCCATCGTAGAGTTCGTAATTGGTCTCTACATTACATCATTAAAACCGAACAGATTAGGGGCTCTTCGGTTTTATGACAGAAAGAAAATTTTGTGACGACAGGCATTATTCGACCGGTATGAGATGGAACTGGACCAATTGATTTGTGTATGTGCCTTAACCTAAGATATAGTACTAAAGTTGACATTGTAAGGGGAAATATTATTAACGTAGTAAAAAAAACCAACCTCACATTATAGTATCTACTTCTAAATACTTCGTAGCAAAAGTCATAAGGTCAAGCATGTCAAGCAGTTAACGTCATTATTAAGGATGTCTATTCATACATACCTATTTAATTGCTAGCAAGAAATGACTTCATAATTTGAAACACAAAGTAACCATCCAATCTTAAACATTTTTTATTACCAGATAGGATCCAGTATTAGAGCTATTCGTATTCTTCGATCTATCTTGCTATTTCCGCTGCAAAACAGTAGTGCTTGCCTTTGCTGTGTTCCGGTTTGGAGGGTAAGACAGGCAGTGATCTTACTAAGGATCTTACTTAGACTTAATTGACATCTTATGTCACAAGTTGGCAACCCACATTGGGGCTCTTACCATTAGGAATGGTACATTTGCCAATGATATGGAAACCACATATACCTACTATAGGCGACTGTAGCCAATAACCTTTACCAACTAAGTTCGATGGTCTTGGATATACGGGATGGAAATTGACGATATCGAAGGGGAGGTCACTAAATATCGATGATGGTAAATTTTACTCCAAACATTTCTTTATCGATTTACTTTATTTTAAATCTCACGACAGAACTGAGTTCCAAACCGCTTTAAATTCGAAAAAACAACTTATATACTCATCACAACTAAGAGAAACCTGATGTTGGACATTGGCCTCCAGCAAGGACATGTTAGTTATAAGGGCCAATTTATTTTCACGTAACATACCGTCTCTAATTTCAAACTTGTTTATATCACCTGATAGTAACTGGTTGTCTTAAAAATTCATGACTTCGTATATGTTTTATTCGTCTATGATATGCTCGAGGTTTTTAATTTCATACACGAATTTACGCACAACACGCATTTGAAATATGCGTATATAAAAGTTGTCTTATTAATTTATAGCTCAGCAATGCTTTACGTGAATTATCTAACAACAATTTAAGAAATATCGCAGAAGACTAAAGTCATTTTCAAAAGTCTCTTGCATTGAAACATAATATGTAATTCTATGCTACTAAAGTAAGAATTCAAAAACGACAATATGTAGTAGAAACAGGACACGTGTTATTAAAACCACTCATTTAATTATAATAAATTGTCTTACTATAGGTCTCACTACTTTTTTTCGCGCTCATAATTTTATTGTCAGATTGATATGTCTCTGCGAATTAATTCATTCACTTTCTTCGCATTGAGATGATTGTGATTATTTAAGTACAACATTAATTGCATATGAAGCTGCTGACAGCTGCAATTGTTGCACATTTGTTTCTTAATTCTAAGAGTTACGACACATACAAAAAAAATATAAGTATGAAAAAGTTATAAATGTCAAATCCCACCACTACCTTGTATTTTATTTTAAGCTTCTATGGAAGGTCTTAAGCTGATTTTAGTAAGTCAGTTATTAAGCGTTTGTATCTATTGTTAATCGATATTGTCAAAATCTGAGGCGGGTCATTTAAATTTGCTACCATTTCTAGTTTTATTTACATACCATTAAAATGCTTCATAGAGAAAAAGGTGTACGTATAATAAATGTAAGTTCAGAAAATATTGCAGAGCCGCTTTTTTAAAATTGTTGATTCCTTTAAATTTTAGAATCGATTTAATTAAAGATTATCGAGTACAAGCAAGTAATACCAGAAGCATTAAGCCCTTTTATTTCATACCCAACACAAAACATCGTTGAATTAATACCTTTTTTGCCTTTTTGACCTCTAGGGCACCCAACGAGAAAAACGCTAGCAATGCTATCTCATTTGTGAAATTATGAGAAGTACTTACTTTAGAAGTTATTTACAGACTTACATATGTAGGCACATACAAAGGGTAAAAATGTTTGGCCAGAGATAACATAATACTAGTATTTAGCGATGTTGGTTATTTTGAGTCACTCACACTTTACTTATATGTAGAAGATCTACCTACTTATCGTCGCTGACAAAGAAGTATACGCTTTTTCATTTGCATATTTTGCACCTTCTTTTTGTGGTTACGCCGTGTTATAAAGGGAGTTGTATGTACAAAAGGTCATTGACATTCACTTTCATTTCACCGTGCGCATATTTTTTTTTTGGCCTTGGCGTTCGTTTATTAAGGACTTGAAATATTTTGTTTTCGTATTTACTGCATTTCATAAAGGCTACTTGTTTTTAGCAATATTGTGTGACCTTTGAAATAACCTTTGATGTAATTTTTTTGTAAATATTGGTTAGAATTTCATCTCAAAATTGTCTTCTATGAATAATATATTAGCAGTATTATACCTAGTATACAATTTTTCAAAGATGATGTTCTATTTGTTATATCACTCATTTGTTTTCGAGTACCTATAACCTTATAACCTTCTCTTAAACCCTGTATAATCCGCGTGCTTACTGGCATTATATGATTATAGTATAAATGAAAAATGTTGTTGATATTTCATTACAAAGGAAAATATTATTAATTTTTAGACAATAGTTAAAAGCTCGTATGTTCTGTCTGCATCGAAAAATATAGAGACAGGTAGAGACGGTTAAAGGGATCCTTCTACATTCAAGCAGAGTGCTTTCTCTACCGATCCGAAATCATGATTATCCTAAATTATTGTGTCAGCAATTTTTAAAGCTTAATATTTCTCACTATACTTTACTATTACTATGTACTTTAATAGTATGTCTACTTTTACCCAATTATGTTTTCCTTTCGAAACATAATTAATAACAAGTATAAAATACACATATTATATACTGACTTTCAAAAGTAAGTACTACACTTTTAAAATTAAAATTTTCCCTAAACTACAAAAGATCAAGGATTCAAACAAAAAAAATTTTCAGCTCAATTCGTCAGGTTTCTCGGAAGTTATAGTTTTTTATACACTAGTCTTTTTAATACTTTTTATTTTGAAAATATATTTTGCCTACTTTAAAAGTTATTGCAATTTTAAAAGTGTGGTACTTACTTTTGAAGGTCAGTGTAGTTAAAAGCTAAATATATAGTTATATGTTGTAATGTATGAATTTTAATATGTGTTTCGTCATTGTTTCAGGTTCTATGAGTTCGAGTGAATAAATAGTTCCAAGTGTGATAAGTAACAAAGATGTTGCAATACCTGTGTTCTAATTAAGTTCCTTTTTAAAATATAAAGTAGTTATTAACTTGAAAAGTCTGAGACGAAAATGTCCAACGTAGACAACAACATGAATAATACAAACCATGAAAAGCATGAGGTAAGTAATTTTTTATGCATTTTTCCCATTAAAAATAGATTCGCAAATGCATTGCGCATTTGCGAATTTATTTTAAATGCCCAATACTAGTTATTTTGTAGTAAGGTGTTAAAAAAATATTATTTATCAAAAAGGACTAATTTGAAGAAACGTATCTTACTCGCAGTAGGTATTTTTAATCATAGTGTTATAAGAACACTAGCTGTGGCGCGACTTCGTTCGCGTGGATGTCGGAAAATAACAACATCGTGATATTATATATAGCCTTCCTCGATAAATTGACTATTCAACACAAAAATTATTTTTCAATTTGAATTACTACTTCCTGAGATTAGCTCGTTCAACCAACCAAACATCAAACAAACTTTTCAGTTTTATAATAATGGTATAGATTAGTACGAGTTTAAATAATTTTGAGATGTTCATTTGTCATATTATTTCTGCATTATCTTATTTATTAGGATTATATTGGTGTCAAGAAATATTACCTACCAACTTTTGATACAGCTCATATTTTTACAACCAGAAGTATTGAAAATGTTCAAAGTTAAATGTTTGAAACTTTTTTTTCTCTTTATCAGTATCTGTTTTCGTTTTGTGTAATAGTAACGTTCAATGGCTATTCTACACCTTTTAAGTTTACTTTTTTAAGTTTACTTTTTAAGTTTACTTTTTACTTTTTGTCGCAACAAAAAGTACGCAAGTAAGACTGCGTCAAACTTTGGTCCGTTCTGCAATACGATTCTGTAAGATTTCACATTCGAGGTAATTTCTAAGAATGCATTTAAATCTACTAAAAACTTTTATAGGGATTCTGTAACTCTGGTTAGATAACTACAAGTATGTAGTTCCGAAATAAACAAATCTTGAGTGAAGTTTTCGGTTCCTGACATGAAATCTAATTCCGTACCGGGATTTCGGAAGTCACTCCAAATCTCTAGTGATGAGGTGAAATGATCTCAATATTTTATTTAAAGTGAAAAGTAAATACAGAGTGGACGAAAACACAAGTGGAATCTTTAGTAATAATGATAAGTAATATGTAAGTATATGAAAAATAAAAAAGCGTACGAGTAATATCGAACCGTAAGAAATATTTCTCATACTTTCGAAATTTTTCTTACTGTTAATAAACATTACAAAATTATATAAATCCTACTTTGGTTTATCCCGGTCTTTTCTTACATTGAGGTTTTTGAAAAAGCTTACTCTGTAGTATAATATTATCTGTGTTACTACTTAGATAAGTACTAGTAGTCGTCAAGCTCAATTAAGAAATTGATCTTTGGTAAGCCTCAGTGAAGAATTTGTAAAAATTAATACATGATTTTGCTTACTGAGGATCTTATTAAAGATCTAGAAAACAACGTTAAAGTTTTACATGCATTTATAAGCACTTGCAACCGTTAGATGGACGACTAGGCTACCGTTTGTAGCGGAGGCAAAGGCAGTTAGAAAAAAATATTAACATACTTTTTCATAAGTAATAGTTACTAAAAATTACTTAAATGGAAATAATTTTCTTCCCTGATAACTAGTAATGAAACAGTGAGAAAGATAGTCTCTTTTCGAAGCCGGTTATCATACACTAGTTACAAATGCAGAAAAATCTTCTGCTTTATATAACTAGTTACGAAACAGTGAAAACAATTTCTTTTTAAGTAACGAGTTATCAAACAGTCAGTTATCAATATGGCTGAAGGGGATGTAAGATATGTGTGCTTCTGTGTCTGCAATAAGTAATGTAGCTTACAAATACATAGATGAAATACTTACTCTATGATGAAAAACAACACACCCACAGACACGCAGATAAACTTTCGTATTTACCTAATTATCATTCGTTAACATTATTTAATAATTTTCATTGATACCTAGGGAGGTACTGCAAATTACAAAGTATTTTTGTACAGCCTGATTAATATTATGATAAGTCGTTTTATACATGTAATATCTTTAAAATTATGTATCTGTCCTTAAAGAACTCTTAATAATACTCATACAATGTAAACAGTCAATATTGAGTGAAGGGCTCTTAACTTTGAATCCAAAGTTAAAAACACCTTCAGCCAAGGTCAGAATCTAGCTATTTCCGTATTTACTCTACAGTTATAATACTAATATTATAGTAATAATGTAAAGATCACACACACACTTGATCTCCATTTCTAATCGATTCATTTTGGACTCTACCAAAAAAGTTTCCAGCAAATATGATAAGTTGTTCAATAAAATTATTTTATGAATTTTGTGAATGGTAATTAGTTTACGAAAATTGAAACTTATAATAAAAAAAAACTTCCGTTCTGTTTAATAATAATACATAGGTTCTGACTAAGTTAAGAACTTTTATTATTAAACGTTTTTACGAGTATTAAAGGAGGTCAAAATCTTCCCAATCTATGTACCGAGGAAATAATCGTATATGGAAAAAAACTCTTTCATACGCTAAATAATATACCAACCCTATTTTTTCCCTGGTTATTTGGAAACTATAAAAAATATATATGTTTTGTTTGAAAGAAAATACGCCGTTTTAGATCATTTTTAACCGACTTCAAAAAAGGAGGAGGTTCTCAATTCGATGCGTATGTTTTTTTTTGTGTATGTTACGCGATTACGCCGCTGGCCAATTTTCAAAATTCTATTTGTATTCGATAGAGTATACTCCAAGGGTGGTCCCGTGGTCACCAAAGTTAGGATCTGACGATGGAATCCCATAAAAATCGAGGAAAACCCTTAAATTTTTAGGTGTGTCCAACGTATTTTGTGTGTGTTACGCGAATACTCCGCCAATTGTGGACCGATTTTCAAAATTCTTTTTGTATTCGATTGAGTATGCTCCTGGGGTGGTGCCAAGGTCACCAAAGTCAGGATCTAATATGGAATTCCACGAAAATCGATTTCATGAAATTCCATGGTATTATATTAGGGTTTCTTTCACTAAAAAAGATTTCATTCACTAATAAGTTAAAAATAATAATAAGAATAGGTACAGACAAGATCACTTCTATATTGAAGTCGGTGACAAATTTTTATGACTCTAGGAGACCATCGTTTAACTTTTGTAATAGTACATTGTTACCCTAGGGGTGAAAGTAACTTATTTAGTCCCGAGACGGGGTTTGGCGCCCGAGCGTAGAGAGGGCCCCTATAGTTCAAGGGACTATATGTCTTTAACCCGAGGTAAACACTGTGCTTTTCATTACGAATACAAGGAAAGTAAAATAAAAACATGAATCAGCTAAGAACATAAATGAGTGAATTTTATTTTAATAAATCAACAACTTCTGCTTTTGCCTCTTGTTTTGTGTATGAAATCTCTGCTATTCGGAAGAATAAACAAAACTCGAAAAACAAATAAAGATCGGATTGCCGCTTTCCCGCTTATTTTGTTTTTTTTCTGTGGCCAGCCAGCTATTCAGCCATTATTTTTCATTTTCATCATTGAAAAAATGGTAAATATTTTGCCCAAGTCATGTTATTTCAAAGAAATAGTTGAAAGTAAATTTGTTAGTCATATAAAAAATATATTCTTTTAACACTTAACATTATGTTATTAAAATTTTACGCTGTAATTGAGTGGCTGTAATAGAACGTCAGAACATGGTTTAATAGAAATGTAAAAATAGAACTACCTAGTTTCTTTTTTAAAAATTGACAGCAGCTGTCAGTTGAAAGTGATTCTCCCTAGGGTTGAAAAGTATTACTTTCAACCCGCTCCTCAGGCAACTTCAGACCTACTTTCAGAGCATGAGTAATGAAAAATATTTTTCATCCCCCCATCTCGGAAAGAGTATTTTTGCTATTCGATATCTGACGGCCAAAGCCGTTTTTATCCGCTTGAGGTTAAGAGGATTGTGAAGTAATCGTGCGCGGCGCGAGTAGGTATTTTCTAAAATGCTATCTGTTTCACATCGCTCGGCCTCCCGTCTGGCGTTTACACCACAAATACAACACGCGCAAATTCTCACGCACACTACGACAGCAGCGCGCGACTCCTCGGCGGGCGCGAGAACTCGAGATCATTATTTTACCGTTTGTAATGTTTTGCGTTGCTTAGGTATTCCTGACTGCCTTTCCGCTCGCAACTTTGCCTTCGTTATTTTCGTTTTTCGTGAGGGAATTTTGTTTTCCCGTATGAAAAATTATTTTATAACCTTATATTACTCAGTGATAATGTAGCATTCTATTAGTCAAATTTTTTTTTAAATCAGCCTAGTAGTTTTTAAAAATAAAAAATATAATAAATAAAAATAGCTTTATTTCTAAAAATCATTTTAACAATAATTACGCCGAGACTTCCCAGTGAGCTAGTTTTTGAGTTTATTCATTACAAACAAAAATACAAATCTTCTTTCTTTATAATATTTTAGTAGATAAGTTTCGTAAATTATTTCAGTATTCCTTTGAAATTTATAGTGTAGGCACTTGCTTGGTATCCCTACCAAGTCCTACTTTATAGGACTGAGCTGTTATTTGTTATGAAAGTACCTATCTATCGTACATTTACCTGTCTAAAGAAAATGACTTATTGTAAGATGAGTGTTATACTGAATTAAAATGATTTTCATTTGAGATGTGAATCAATAACGGATCCTTTTATGAAAAAAATAAACACTAAACATAAAATGACATTAAGAGGATTGTGAAGTAATCGTGCGCGGCGCGAGTAGGTATTTTCTAAAATGCTATCTGTTTCACATCGCTCGGCCTCCGGTCTGGCGTTTACACCACAAATACAACATGCGCAAATTTTCACGCACACTACGACACAGCAGCGCGCGACTCGGCCACGATACTCGGCGGCGGCGGCCGGCGCGAGAGCTCGAGATTATTATTCTATCGTTCGTTGTAATGTTTTGCGTTGCTTATATTTCTGACTCCCTTTCCGCTCGCAACTTCGCCATCGTTACTTTCATTTTTCGTGTGGGAATTTTATGTTTTCACACAGGAAAAATAATTTTATAGCCTATATTACTCAGTGATAATGTAGCATTCTATTAGCCAAAGAATTTTTAAAATCAGTCTGGTAGTGTTTGAGTTTATTCATTACAAACAAAAATACAAACGTACTTAATCTTCTTTCTTCATAATATTTTAGTAGATGAGGTTCGGAATACAGAATTTATTTACATTTCGTAAATTATTTCTGTATTGAAATTTATTGTGAAGGCACTTATTTGGTATCCCTATAGGTACCTTATAGGATTGAGGGTGAGGACTTTTTGTTAGGAAAGTATGTATCCTATATTTACCTGTCTAAGGAAAATGCCATTTTTTAAGATGAGTGTTATACTGAATTAAAATAACTTGCATTTGAGATGTGAATCTTTTCTGAAAAAAAAAACATTAAACATATAATAATACTTTTACATACAAACTAAATAGGAACAGGGATACAAAAATAAAAAGTAATAATAAATAATAATAATATTTTTTTGATTGGGCTGGGCAGCTTTTGCAGAACTTGACTTTGCTTTTAATATGAGCATTAGCATAAAACAGAAAGTGCGGATCTTCAACTAGTGTGTCCTACCAGTGCTTACTTATGGAGCCGAGATATGGATAACAACTAAGGCCATCGTCCACAAACTAGAGGTGGCACAAAGAGCAATGGTAAGAAAATTGGTAGGAGTAACACTCCCGGACACGAAAACGAATAGTTGGTTCCGAAAACGGCGTCAAGTCTCGGACATTACACACCACGTAGCAAAGCTCAAGTGGCAATGGGCTGGACATATAGCCAGAAAGCCGGACTCGTGGTGCAGAACTATCTTAGAGTGGAGGCCATGGAACCGTAAAAGACCCAACGGGAGACCACAGATGCGGTAGAAGGACGACATCGTCAAGATGGTGGGCACAAACTGGATTAGAGTAGCCCAAAATAGAACGGAATGGAGAAAGTTGAAGGAGGCCTATACCGCCATGGTAGAAGAAAAGGCTTAGATGATGAATAATATTTTTTAATAATTATATGATTATTTTTGTTGGTGATGTTCACCTCAATTTCTTTATTAATAAGCCAAACGTAACATCTGCAACTAGCTCCATCTCCATCCATCTTTGAAATTAGTCAGCAGCAAAACAAAAATAATGTGCGTCGGGTTAGCAACAGGGCTCTGTGACTGATCCCTCCATGAGTTTCCATAATTGATCCTCAAACCCAAGATTCCTCGAAAAGCCCGGAATACCAAAGGAAAAGGTGGCTAGATGACATTAAAAAAGTAGACTGGACTGACATCCACAATTAAAAAACGTTTTATTAAGTAAACAACTAGTTATACTAATAGTTTTAGAATTTATTTTTTTCCACCTCCGTGGTCTAGTGGTTGAGGCCACCGGGTATTGATCGGGAGGTCCGGGTTCGATTCCCATCGGGGACAGAAGCTTTTCTGATCGGTTTGGTTGGTGGTAGGGCTTCTAAGCCCACCTGGCTAGCTACCACCGTCTTACCTAAGTTTGTCGCCATAATAACATGTTAATAGCATTGCTGTGTTCCGATATAAGGCCAAGAGCTTCCCTGTCGTATGAAAAAAAAATACCTATTAGTAGGATTATATGTAATCAGGTGCTTTAAATTATATTGTTAAAATGAAAAAAAAAACGTCAAAACCGTACGAAGGGTGCCTTCTCCAAATATATGCCTACCCTGCCTAACCTACATATATTATTTACTTTGTCGTTTGTATTTGTTATACATTCGTAGATTCCATAACGCGAGTACAAATAAAATAATATTGAAAATAACGCTACTTGCATATAGTTTGTTACACGTTTTTTAGCTGCTCCAACTTGGTTATACGAAAAATAGTTTGTGAGCAACTTTGAATACGATAACGAACATACAATGCATAACAAATACCTATCACAAGAAACAAAAAACGAATTTCTTTTGACTGTGTGTCTTTGTGGCACATATCTATTAAGTATAAAAAATAAAAACCGACTTCAAAAACACTGAAAAGTTAAAAATAATTATAAGAATAGGTACAGACAACATCACACTTTTATATTGAAGTCGGTGCCGGTAACTTTTCAGTGTTTTTGAAGTCGGTTTTTATTTTTTGTAAAATATTTTTTATTTTTAACTTTTTAGTGAATGAAGTCTTTTTAGTGAAAGAAACCCTAATATAATACCCTAGTATTAAATTAGGGTTTCCCTCGATTTTCATGGGATCCCATCATCACCATACTCTATCGAATACAAAAATAATTTTGAAAATCGGTCAACAATTGTCGGAGTAATCGCGTAACATATACACAAAACACGTTGAACACACGTAAAAATTTAATGATTTTTCTCGATTTTTATGGAATCCCATTATCAGATCCTCACTTTGATGACCATGGGACCAGCCTTGGAGTATCCTATCGAATACAAAAAGAATCATCAAAATCGGTTCATAAACGACGAAGTTATCCGCGAACAAACATAAAAAAAAAGCATATAGGTATACGGTCGAATTGAGTAACCTCCTTTTTTCGAAGTCGGTTATCAAACAACTACATACTTACTTACAATTTATTTTCTTATTTGATTTTGGGAATTTACAGTTAGTTAACAGGCTACAGGCTGCTTACCCTTAAATAAGGTTTGTATTGAAATAAGATTCTTAAAATAAAACACTAAAATCAATAAACGTATTCGAAAAGACATTTACTTTTTGATGTAGAAGGTATTTGTGTAGACTTGAGTAATACCTTTCAGTATTGATCGATATATCGATATTACTTTCTCCTCCCTAGTCGACAATAACTACGATAACATTATGTCACATCACTAGTAGATTATGCCCCATTATACCCCTGCCCCCGACCTGTATCGTGCGATAGAGAGAGTTGCAAGAACTGGTCGAAATTGCCTACAATTCCTGTTTGAAATATTGTTTCGGGCGATAACTGTTTTACCCCCCTAAACCTTTACGAAATTAGACACTTTTGGTCTCATTCTATTCAGTATACCTTAAACGATGTTTGTACGTTTTGCTTTTTTCGTAATTCAGTAAAATTTAGTCAAAAAAAGATAAAAATGCTCAAGGTAGTTTTTAAGTCTAAAATATAGATATTTAGATGCTAATAATTTATATTCTGAGCAATATTTCTTCAAAATCAAAACGTATAAACCTAGATCTTCATTATATCTACAACATTTCCAAAAATTATGAAAATCGGACTATGTTTAGTGGGAGAAAAGCGTTATCGCTTTTTGTATGAAAATTTACAGCCTCACAATCCTCTTAAAATAAATTTGAATTTAGAACATCGCGTGCAACTAGGTATGTGATTTCAAAACATCATTAAACCATTTTACTTCCAACTCCATGGTGCCGAATTTATCATACAACTTTTTTTAAACTTGTTAAAAACTCAGACTCTGAACCTCCTTGGTGTACTTTTGTTGTTAATTTGCTTTGCGCGCGCCATTTTGTTTTGACGTCGTATTGTTTTTAGAATCCTTCGCTTGCTCGGTCATCAAAGTTGAGCACGCGGTTAAAAAGCAACTTTGCACTCATGTATAACAAATAACTATTTTACATTTTGTGGCGTTTTGTAACGTGCGCAGAGACAGTTAATTGGCAAGTCACAATATTATTATTATTTTACCTTTAGTTGTTGTAATCCCATTAAGCTATGTTTCCTGATATACTTAGTGCACAATACATCAATACTTAAGCAAAAATTTACAAAAAATAAAATATTTTGTAACTACAGGTTACCATTTATGATGAAAATACGTATCGAGTAATTTACACTTTTGATAAATAAATAATGATAAATGATAAGCTTTATTGCCTTAATTAATTAAGATACATCAGTAGCGAAAATAGTAGTAGTAATAATTTACACAAAAAATATCAATATACTTATAATAAATATAAAGGCAATGGGCACCAATCTCAGCAAAATGCTGGGCACAGCCCAGCGCTGGTTTTCAGATTGGCCCCGTATATTTATTTATTACCTAGTTTTATCTAAATAAACAAAGAAAATGCTATGTTTTTCGGAATCCTCGAATTTTTCTCTATATTTTGGTACACATGTACCTCGACGTACACCCATGTGAAAATGTATGGACTATTGGCGACCTCCTTTGTCTCTCTATTTAGGCTGAATGTCAAAATGTCGCATAGGAATCGAAGAACAGCTGGAAGCAGTTATACTGCATGTGTAGTGTACCGTTACTCAAAATGTGTGTCGAGTCGAGCGAAACATATAAGTATACGCACCTATACGTTATGTTTATGTTACTATCTACAGCAGTGCTCACTTTGATTCTAAAAGACCAAACAATACGCGTGCGGCTTCAGCATCTCTAGTTAATAGCGTCTTTAGAATTAGATATCTTCTTATTTATTTATTAAATTTAAAAAATACAATACAAAAACAATCAAAGTCATTGATATATGAAAAATACATTTTTCTTGCTAGATTGCTTTCTTTGAATTTCTTTATAAAACATACCTGAACGTAGAAAGAATTGTTGAACATTGAATTGTTATGAGTTACTGAGGGCTGACTGAGTATCCCTCCAACACATCTCACAAATGGAGCGATTTTCGTACTTCAATGTCTATTTCTTCATTAGGTTATTGTACAAACGACTAATTACAGATTAGTAAGACGTATTGTTTTCATAAACGTGAGGCATGAAGATATTTGGAGAGCGAACTCTAGGTATAATATTAAAGTTTATTAATTGAAGTACATAGATCCGCGAGCGTCAATATATGAATGAATGATTTTATGTAAAGAGATTAGATTGATGTGATGTGAGTATTTACGCCTTCAGTCAAGTCTTTGTAGTTCAAATCTCGCGGTAAACGAAGCTATGTTATGACCTTTTTATTTTTATTATTGCTTTTTGGTTTCCGTAGCTTCGCAATGTAGTCTGCCGTTCCGTCCGTCTGTCCGCAGCTTGGCTAAAAGATTTATAGTACGAACTAAGGCAATTAATAATTTTGAACCTTTCATGCATCATTTATCTGGCCCACCTACCCAGGAGGATACTGGACACTGCAAAGCGTTGTGAGAAAACCCAACAGTTTAGCGATGTTATAAGTAAATGTTACATCATATTAGTAATTTTAAATACTTTTAAGTTAACTGATGTTCTGTTTACATCTCTCTCGTCACTCTCAGAATCATCGTAAGGTCGACTGGCAGAAAGTGCCTATGGTATTAAGTCCGCCTTGTACACAAATGTACTAAAGAATAAGTAAATAAGTTAATGTTCTGAGGCTATTTTTGAACCGTTCGTCAGGCATTGAGTGCTCGTTGAGCGTCGTCTGCATTCAATTTCTACTCATTTTCATTTTGTTTTTGACAAAAATGAAAATAATGTTACTTTTTGTCATAATGTTCTATTGATTTTTATCGCAAACGCAACGAATATCAGTAGAAATCAACGCCAGGCGAATGATCAAAAAATAGGGCCTCAGGGTTTTATGACCTATTTCTGACAGACAGCTATTGCTTTATTGCCCGCAATCCATAAGTTTTCCCAACCACGATCAAATTTTGGAGGTGTGTCACGCCATTTATCGCTATTGCATGACCGTGGATGCCCAGTTTAACAGTTTTCGTTAGTTATGGTATAACCCTGACGCTTTTACCGTTAACGCTTATGAAGACAAATGAAATAGCTTCATGAGTAACTAATTTAAGAACACGTTTTGAAGTAACGCCGTAAGAGTTCTCTTGCTTTTGTCTTCAAGTCATGTGTTATCTAATTAAGCAGCATTACATTTTAAGCGTCGCGTCTCATAGGTACTTCTATGACAGTCGTATACTGACATAATAAGAATAATACTTAATTCTCATTGTTTGTACACACACAAGAGCCTTGAATGCAATAAAAACACGAAAGGCATTATTATGTGTTCTCGTGTTGGTTTGAAACATTGTGAATAAAGGTATCGTGAATCGTGATCTTACAGATAATGAATGTAAAGATTATTCATAGTTACATGAAGTAGCAAAAAATTGAATAGAAATACATACGAACACTAACTAGTGGCATGTTACGAGTACATTTTAGTTTCAAACACTATTTTGTCCTAAAAAAATACTGATATAATACGCTTTTCATAACATTTCGTAAATGGTAGCTAAGATCGTTTTCGGAAATCGCAGTAGAAATGGTAGGCAAATATATTAAAAACTAATACCCTTAATGATAAAAAATTAAAAAAATTGAATTTAAAAGCTAGCAACACAGCTAGGTTTTATTATTACAGAGAAAAAAAATGCTCCTAATTACATTGCGACAATGGATACGGTCCATTTTTAAAGTTTTGCGTTCATTTTATAGTTTATCTAACGTGATTCGGAACAAGTAATTAAGATCCCATGCTGTACAGTCATGCATAAAATTCAACAATAATCGTATTTTATTCTGTATTGCAAAAAAATGTTACCAGATACTTTATTGAGAGAATTTTATTTAACGTAAGGCACTGGTTAATGGAGATTAACACTATGATTGGGAAGACTATTATAATAATATTTATTATTTATTTTAGTGAATAAAAAGAGCATACTAATGGCCAGTTACAACAAGTCTTACTTTTTACGATTTCGTAAAAGGGGATAGTATAAGTAACCGTAATGAGTAGGGGTGTTCCTATCTATATACAAGTTTATTTTTGAGTTATGACAAAAATTTTGTGTGCTTGTTCAGACATGCAAACTGAACAACTTTCACTATGGGATCAACTTCGAAATCGCAAAAAAAGTCAGCTGTTCCATACAAATGTTCAACATTCACTGAACCTAAATATATGGAACAGCTGATTTTTTATTGCGATTTCAAAGTTGGTGCCATAGTGAAAGTTGTTCAATTTGCTTGTCTGAACAAGCACACAAAATTTTTGTCATAACCACAGATAATATAATTAAACTTGTAAATAAAAGGAGATGTTCCCATCTATAGATGCACGCACAGCCGTAACCGCTAATGGTAGAAACGTGAAATTTGGACAGATGTTTTAATCCCAAATGCGGACGCACACTAAGAAGGGGTTTTAAAAAATGTTAACCCTAAAGGGATGAAATAGGGGTTGCAAGTTTGTATGGAAAAATAGTTAAATTCGCAACGATTTTGATAAAACTTGAGATTCATGCTCTTAAAAATATTTCATTGGACACGTGTTTCATGGTTTATTGAATTCACCCCCTTAGGGTGGAAAATAGGGGTTGAAAATAGTTACAATCTGCTCCAATTTCTATGAAATTTATTAACCGGGGCTAAATAGGTTATAAAATTATTTTTTCTACGGGAAAATATATCATTCCCACGGGAAAACAATAACGCGGGCGGAAAGCTATTGTTAAATATCCGATTTACACCGATAATTTGACGTTCCTTAAGATATGAAGCATAAAGTTTCAATTCAATTCAAAAATCTTTATTCAACATAGGCCTTTACCGGCACTTATTGACGTCAAAACAAAGCAAAACATTCTAATTTAAAGGAAACATATTAACGTTGTATGTGCATACATCCTGAATATAATTAGGATGCCTGCAAATACAAGTAGGAATGAAAAAAAAAAGTCGAAAAAAGTAAAATAATTGTAAGTGAAATATGAGGTAAAGTAAGAGTGAGATTCGCAATGAGTTGTGAGATGAGTTTGTTCTTATAGAATAGCACAGCTGTTCGGAAATTGGGACAGCCTTCTCGAGAAGAACAGACAACAAACTCGAAAGGAAAAAAAAATTATTTCCTCTTTTACATCGTCATTTACAATTTTGGTTATGTTACAAAATCATTGAAAGTTATAAAATATAACAAGTAGGGTATGCTTACATACACTTAAAATGTCAGAAAAATGTTAAAGCTTAACACTAAGTAAGCAAAAGTATTATACAATAAATTATGTTGTTACCAAACAGTTTGAGTTTGAAATCGTGAAAAGTAAGGATATAAATATTTTATATGAAAGTGAACACGTTATTCGCTAGAATTATGTAAGAAGCTTTAACTTATAAGCCGTCAAAATAAATAATTATACAAAATATGTATCATCATGATGAAGCTTATTCATCATTAAGCGATTTATCGTCTCTTCTGTAAATAAGTACCTTACAATACACTTTTACTTTCGCTCAGTGCTCGGTACGTTCAATATTCCACAAATAGTAAATTCGACATGATTCTTTATCTTTTTCGTAACTTTCTTCACAAGAAATCTGATAAGTCATGTTCGGCAACAATTACATGGTATTTTATGCGATGTTTTTTTTTAAACGATAGCTGTCGGTCTGGCACGAACATTTGAGCGAGCATCTGTTACATGAGTATCGAGTCATAAAGTAGTAATAATTATAACTCTGTTTTTTAATTTATCCCTATTCCCTACTATCCCTACTTCATATTATAAATGCGAGAGTATCTCTGTCTTTCAATCTGTTGAGCTTTCACGCCTAAACTGCTGAACACATATTTAAATAAAATTTGGTATAGAGATTGCTTAGGCCCTGGAGAAGGACACAGGCTACTTTTTATTCCGAATTTTAATGAGTTTCTTAAGGAATACGTGATATAACCGACCTCGCGGTATATCTGAATTTCACGCAGACGAAGTCGTGGGCGACAGCTAGTATGCACCTCATAATGATTAGTATGCAGTGCAAAATAATATATTATATTAAAAATCTGCAAGAACATAATTATGATGGCTAAATATTGATATGTACCTAATCCGCTTAGTTGTAAGTGATTAATGATAAAACAATGGGATTATATAAACAAATTCAATAATAAGTATGTTCTCAAAATATAACAATGTTTAAGGAATAGGTAATTAGCTGTCTATATTTTATTCTGCAATTGGAGTCAGTGACGTCAAAGACAGATATTACTGACACTCCTGGGATTAGATTGTCGCCGAGAGTGAAAATTATCAATTTAGATTCGCGGCTGTGTTCTAATGACGTCAAATGGCAATGGATGGACCAGCATATAAATTTTGATATGGTAATTTCTAATGACCCAAAAAAGTTCACTGAACAAGCAATGGTCAGGGCAATATGATATTAGGCTTTTAGTGTAGTGACAAGAAAAAATGTTTTCTTGTTTAGAGTGTATAAATATTTATAAAATATATCTCCAAGGTAAAATATTGTGCAAAAATTTGGGAAACTTAAAGTGTTATCAATTTCTATCTGATTTGGCAATTAGCTTTTGTAGTACCTATTTGTTATACTTCGGAGCGTTCGCATTAATATGAAATAACATATTAATTTGTCCAAAGCTGATGGCAAATAATGTCACTCAGATAACTATCTAATGTTCGTGCTAAATTAGTACTTCCTTATATAGGGTGTCTCAGCGCGGAATTTAAACTTCAAACTGTATATTGGGTGTGAGACGTAGGCCAAATTATATAGAGCCACTCATTCGACGGAAGTATTTTAAAACTATTATTTAACAATGTTTATAAACAATTCTGTTGAACCAGCACTCAACCAGAACTCAAATATTTATCATATCTACACCATACTTCAAACTTCCTGAGTTACAAGAAATATTGACTTGTTCGCCAACTGGCGAGTGTTAAACTCGCGACTGCGCGAGTATTTACATCGTTTATTTTCCATTTTGAAATTACTAATTATGCTATTATTTTCAATGGGAACCGTAATCTATAAGAGCTCTATAAAAGGCCATAATATAAAATTCCAAAAGAAGTATTTTTTTGTTCAAAATCTTTTCCAGATGGCTTATTTAAAATAAGCTAGGATAGGCTATATGATTAGGCAGATCTTACTTGGGCGGCGAATTGAGCCCTTCTGATCCCAAACGGTCCCTCTATAGGGTTCGGAGAAATTCGGAACAAGGGTTTAGCTGGGTATAGGGACACCACTACTGGTGTTCCTTTACCTGGCTAAGCCCACATTAACCACGGTGTAACGGAGTCTCACGGCATACACAAGCAATCTACTCAACTAGCAAAACTTGTATGCCACTTTTATTCCGTTCCGAAATATAATTTATTCACGTATACATTTCGCGACTCTCTTTTAATCGAGGGATTAATTAAACTAATTAGTATTATCTTAATGTACTTGCATAGTGACAGTGATAATCCGCGATTACGACTGTCGCAATCTTATCTCGATTCACGTGTCGATAATTTCGCCAGTTTGTATTTGCCAGTCGTAACAATAGCCGCCGATCGATTATCGTTGCATACACACGGATTTAATAAACACAATTGTGATATTGTAATGACAGGTGACGCAGAACGGCGACATAGAGCGCGGCAAATCAGCTGGCAGTGAATCGGAGATCCGGTGGACTAGGGTGCTGGCGATGCTGGTGGCCCTGTGCGCTTTGGTGGCGGCGTGTGCCGTCACCTGGGTCTTCCAGGACTGGCAGACCAGCCTCATTGTCCTGGCGATACTGGTCGTCGTCTACATTCTTGTGTTCTACTGGAGGTGGCTTTACGTTGCGGTGAGAACCGCGCCGAGAGATTTTACGTAAGTTTCTATGTCTTGGATATTATTATAAACAAATTAGGTATTACTTTATCTGTTCCTTTCCTTAAAAAGACCTTGCTGGTTTTCTTGGTGGTTCTTTCCAGTACAAGGTAAGCTTGCGAACCATTGGCGTAACTTATTTGACGTACAGAAGTGATTATGTCATAATACAATTTGAATAAACGATTTTTAATTTGAATTTATAGATTACAAAAAGCGATTTAATTATTTCCTTAGTACTTTCAGCACTCTTTTATATCGTTGTTAATTTTTTTCAGGGCACTTTATCATTATATAAGGATATTAACTCTATCAAGATCTTTTGAGAAGAAAAAATGGGGAATACCAGACATATTTCACGATAGAGTGATGAAGCATCCACACAAAATATGCTTCGTGACCGAAAACGAATCGTGGTCTTTCCAGCAGGTAAATATTATCAAAATATTATAAAAAATATTATTCGAGTGAACATTAGAACATAGTATGTAAGAGTCGATAATAAAAATTTGTCACAAAATATCATGATGACACAATCCATGATGTAGTGTTATATTTAGATTGAATTTAAATTACTTTACTATTGTTTTGCTATCTTCGATATATTGCAAAGAAATCACAGATTTGTCGAACACGAATAATCTATATACACGTGTTTCATAATAACCAATAAATAATCAATTGTTTATCGAAAACTAATTATTAAATTGTGTTTACCCGTAATGTCATTCAACCCAACATTTTCATGTAAATCATAGACATGATGATGATGCTATGTATGATATACATGAAAATTTTGCGTTGAACGACATTACGTGTAAACATATTTTAATAATTATTTTTAGATAAAGAATTGATTATTTATTGGTTATTATGAAACACCGTGTATATAAAAGCGAAATACTACTCACTGACATATCACAAAATCTCAGAAACTATGGCCCGTATTAATAAAGCGATCTCAAAACTGCTCTCAAGTGCGAACTCAGCCGAGTCACTCTCAAGATGTGATCACGCACTTAAGATAGTCGCTAATTAATAAACCTACATCAACAGCGTATCACTTGAGATATAATATCAAGATCGCGCTCTTAAGAGCGTGATCTCAAGTAAACGTAATTTTTAACCGACTTCAAAAAGGAGGAGGTTCTATGTTCGACTGTATCTATTTTCTTATTTTTTATGTATGTTCACCGATTACTCCGCCATTTGAGGACCGATTTTCAAAATTCCTTTTGTAATCGAAATAGTACACTCCCGAGGTGGACCCATTGTTACCATGTCATAATCTGATGATGGAATCCCGGGCAAATCTAGGGAAACCCTTAAATTTGAATGCCACTTCCAACGTGTTTTATGTCTTTTTAGGGTTCCGTAGTAAACAAGGAACCCTAATAGTTTCGCCATGTCTGTCTGTCTGTCTGTCCGCGCTTCTACTCAGAGACTATTAGTACTAGAAAGCTGTAATTTGGTATGGGTATGTATATTAATCATGCCAAAAAAGTGGTGGAAAAAAACATTGAAAATATTTTTTTTAGGGTAGGTCCCATACAAGTAAAGTGGAAGTAAATTTTTTCAACTAACCCATCGTGTGGGGTATTGTTGAATAGGTCTTTAAAAAAGAATGTAAGGTTCAGAACAACATTTTTCGATTGAGGGATCCGTTTCTGAAATATTTGGTTTTAAAATGCACATTTTTGTTAGAGGTAAGTGTCCCCCCCCCTCTATCTGGTAAACGGTTATATATGGACACGTGAAAAAAATTACAACAGTAGTATATATAACGAAGCTTAAAGGAAAACTATCAGAGTTGAGTACTAAGTACAAACTAAAAAGTTATAGACGACTAACTTATAAAATGTACTCGGAAAAGCAAAATTTCATTGAAAATTAGTACTGAATATAAATTTACGAACCATGTGAAGTTAAGGAAATATAAAATCATTGCAGATTAAATAATAATAATAATGCCTAATTTAATAGCAACGTATTTAGTAATCTGTGGCAAAGTGTTGTGAGGTGTGACTGTGAACCCAAAATTGGCATTTGCAACTACGGAACCGTACACTGCGCGTGGCCCGACACGCACTTGGCCGGTTTTATTAAAGATATTCAGTTATTTGCGTATGGTAGTCATCATGTCATGTTACTGAGCTGATGATGGAAGGTTTTGGTGAAATCTATATCGTTTCAAAAAGTCTTCATTTCGTATTTCAAAGTATTCTGAGTATTTCTTATATATTTTTCTGGATTTCGATGCCCCTTTATCTGAAAGATATACTCATACCTAATAATCTATTTTGTCATAGTGATCGATTTCGTCGATAATATTTTCAATATCCATTTTAACCAAACAACAAAAGTCGTCAAACGTGATGGACATTGGACATTTTTACCCGGTTTTTGAAAAGTCGCGAACAAAAACCAAAATAAGTACTTTTAGATCCTGCACTATTATCTATTCTGTGATCCTGCTGCTTTTATTCAGCTTTCATTTTCTGTAGTTATTTCAATTCAGACCAATGGGAACGGAAATTATCAGTGTTTATTACTGTTTATATCATGCGAGTATTTCGTTAATTTTTACTACTCGTTATATTAAGAGAAAATATTTGTTTGTTTGTTTGCATTGAATAGGCTCCGAAACTACTCGACCGATTTGAAAAATTATTTCACATTTAGAATTCTACATTATTCCTAATGAACATAGGCTACAAAATTATTTTTCCCAAGTAAAAATATAAAATTCCCACGGGAAAACAAAAATAACGCGGGCGAAGCTGCGAGCGTTTAGTTAATATTTGACGAAAATGTCCAACTGAATAATACCTGTAATGCGGTCGGAATGTTTTGTTCGTCTCACTCCCTCTCCCTTTGTCTCTCTCTCTCGCATAGTCTCATAAAACGGGTTGTGTCACGTGCGCCTGCGCCAGTTGACAGCGTTGCCAGAATAATAATAATAAATAAATAAATATCTATTTAAACCTACCTACTTTTAGGACTTAATAAAAAAATAACAAAAAACTTTAACCGTCTCCGTGGTCCAGATGTTGCTCGGGAGGTCTGGGGTTTAATTCCCCATGGGGGCAGAAGTTTTTCTGTACGGTTTGGTCGGTGGTAGTGCTTCTGAGCCCGCCTGGTTAGCTACCGCCCGCGACGTCTTATCTAAGTTCTTCGCCATAATAAAAATGTTAATAGCATTGTTGTGTTCCGACAATTAGAGGTAAGAAAGCCAGTTCCTTAGTTGTTGAGGAGTCCAGGTGAAGCTCGCTTCCTTCGCTTACCATCAGGTGAGATGAAAGCCAAGAGCTTCCCTGTCGTATGTACAAAAAAATTATGAGTGGGCGCCAGATCGACGCGACGACTGGCGCGAAAAGCTAAAAGCTGTCACTTTGTCATCCGTTGTGTGATCTGTTTAACTACTGTTATCTCCCTGTGCCTTGTGTTTGGATGCAGCAGAATAAAAATGAATCGAAAAATTTTTTTTTCCTTTATCTTACCTTTATATCATTTTGATTTTTGCAAGAAAACAAGTAAAAAAATACTATTCCTACTATGTTTTTATACTTTCATGGTAATTTTCGTGTTAATCCCACGACCCACAGATATGCAAACTATCCCATTATAATCTAGATGTAGGTAATTACCTATACTTACATCTAACCAAATTCTATTTTTGTTCGCCGTGGGTAAATGTACCACAGTAAAATACCCAATGTCCAAATGGCATGTGAATAAACCGCCAAAACGCGCACTTAAGTCATGGTTCGACCACACTCAGAAAACAGGAACTTAAGTAGCATCTTGAGAGTGCACTTGAGTCCTGAAATCGTTTTATTAATACGTCGCTACTCAGCTGATACTTTGTACTCAAGTGTGAACTCAAGTATGATATATTAATTAGCACAGTATCTTAAGCTTGCGCTCAAGTTCTATCTCAGAGCTGAGTGCGGTTTATTAATACGGGCCTAAAACACCTACAAACTTGAAATTTGGCAGGAGGTTTCCTATAAGGTGTAGACATCCGCTAAGAACGGATTTTACGAAACTTCACCCCTAAGGGGGTAAAACGGGGGTTGGAACTTTGAAAGCGTTGAAGTCTTTTAAGGCGAGACGTAGTTTGCGGGCACAGCTATATATTATATTATTCATGTTCTGTACTCAAATATATATAAAAAATTTGCTAGCGATAGAACAAAAAATAAAAGAGTTAGTGTGAGAATAATACCTAATAAATAATAAAAACATTATTATAACTATTTGTAAATAATTACAAGCATGGTGTAGTAGGCCAATTGTTTATAGTTTTAAAGGAGAGGCCGTGCCAATCAGTGGAACATATATCTAAGTTTAAGTAAAGTAATGCATAAATAATGTAGTTATAAGAAGCTGAATAACATTGAACCATAGGCGTTCGGTTCGTATGGTAATTACAAAAACAACAAAGATATCAAAGTCCGGACGTACAGACCTAAGTATATTTGTTATATTGTTCATTTATTTTTTGTTTAATTGTTTTAGGTTGGTCTTCCACAAAACAATGTATTTGAATAGATATTCAAACATCACAACAAACTAAATTAGCATTTCCCATCCTCATTCATTGGGTTCGTATTTGAGAAAGGAAGTTGAATTTTCGTGTTCAATTCAAATACCATTAACAGTAATCATTCACAAAGATTATTAGATATTTGATACAATCAACATAAAATAATAACATTAGGTATGTTTTGTTCATGTAATGACACAGTGACATGATGTATGAAGTGACTTTTCCTTTTAAATAAAACTAAACTCTTTGGATTTACTCACGTAGGTATATTTAGTTTTAAACATTATAATTATTTAGCCTGACATTTTTTTATACAACTAAGTAGGCAAACAAGCATACTACCCACCTGATGGTAACTGGTAACAGTCACCTATAGTGCATGTGGCTCTTGTGAGATTCGCAGCAAATCTGCAATCCCCACAAGAACCACGCGTATGTTGCCAACTTGTGACGTAAGAAGTCAAGTCACAGTACCCAGTAATTTCGCTGCCATATCTTACCCTTTAGACCGGAACACAGCTGCTAACCAGGCGACCCTGGTACAAAGACTTTCTCCGGTAAATTTTAACTTCCTCCGGTATCACTTTTCAGCATTCGTGGTCACGAGATGACTTCACTGAATCGTCGGGCTAAAAATGTCTATAACAAGTATACGCGAGTAAATCCAAAAACGGTAGTTTTATTAAATGTGTAGTACATACCACAATGTATTCAGAATAAAAATAAAATACAAGGAAAATTTACCATAGCAACAATAGATTGTCCAGTATCAGTAGCAGTGAAACAAGTGAGAGGCAAAACAAAACAGTAATTTATTGGGTAAATGACGAGTAATTTAATGGGTAAATGACGATATCCAGCAGTATCTTAACGTCGGGAGAGCTAAAGCTCATCTCCATTATTAATGATTTGTATGTATGTATGTAACGGATAAACTCAAAAACTACTGGATCGATTTCGAGAACTCTTTCACCATTAGAACGCTACATTATCCCTGATTTTTTAACATAGGCTACAAAACTATTTTTCCTACGGGAAAATATAAAATTCCCTCGAGAAAACAAAAACAACGCGGGCGAAGCTGCGTAATCTATACTAATATTATAAAGCTGAAGAGTTTGTTTGTTTGTTTGTTTGCTTGAACGCGCTAATCTCAGGAACTACTGATTCAAATTGAAAAATTCTTTTTGTGTTGGATAGTCCATTTATCGAGGAAGGCTTTAGGCTATATAAGATCGCGCTACGATGAATAGGAGCTGAGCATCAATGAAAAAATGTTTCAAAAACGGGAAAAAATAGTAAACGCGAAACGTAGTTTGCTGGCACAGCTAGTCAATAATAATTTGAAACATTTCTAGGTGGAAGAATTCAGCTTACGCGTGTCAGCTGTCCTCAAAGCCAAGGGTGTCAAACGAGGGGACACCGTCGCAGTCATGATGAGCAACTGCCCTGAGTTGCCGGCCATCTGGCTGGGCAGCGCGCGCCTCGGAGCCGTCTCGCCGCTCATCAACACCAACCAGACGGGCAACACGCTGCTGCACTCTATCAACATTGCGAAATGCGACGTGGTTATCTACGGGGATGAGTTCGAAACCGGTAGGTTACCTACTTATAGTTCTAATGTTGGCCGATTTTTAACTGACCCCAAAAAGATGGAGGTTATCAACTCGATTGTATGTTCTTTTTTATGTTTGTTATCTCATAACTTTGTCATTTATTAACCGCTTTGGAAAATTCCTTTTTGTTTGAGAGGACATACTTCCCGATTGGTCCCATAGTTATCAAAGTCAGGATCTGAAAATGATGTCCCAGGAAAATCTAGGGGAAGCCCTTAAATTTTATAGGCAACGTGAAACACGTCCAACGTACGTTTTTCTGGAGCTATTCAGGTGCATACATATTTTGTAATCATGAGCCGGGATTTCAAAATAATTTTGCAATTTCGAATTTTCAATGACGCCATATCTTTATATGACTATGTTTACATGGGTAGGTTTCGGCATGATATGGTTTTGACCAAACATCTTGTATACGTTGCGTATATTCCAGTAGTGGACATCAAAAACGAGCGGGTAGTACCACTCGTTACAGAATTCACGGAATAAATATTCAAAAATAGTGAATTTAAACATTTATATTCGAATCTTACGATTTCGAAAGCAAATTTGAATTTTATCTTTCAAAAATGTGTCTTCTAATCAGTTGTTTCACTTTGTTGTCACAGGCGGCTGATGACATTGTATTTGCTATGCGATATCTGAGGTTGCTTATGCGGTATGATCATTAAGCTCTTCATTAATTCTGACAGAACCATTCTGTTTTGAAATAGGTTGTATCACAAAGGAATTGTCGAATCCTTGATTCCTTCATTTTTGTATACCGAAATTGAAAGTTTTAAGCTTTAGGTAAGAATACACTGAGAGAAGCCTTAGCACTTTGCGCGCAAACACTTTCTGTGCGAGTAAGCACATAATGTTTATCTTTTCTAGAACGTAAATTGCTACAACACGAACCGTTACTTGTAGAGTCCAGCATATTATTATTTCTCAAGAGCCTACTTTGTTTTGTAACTGCGGCTTCCATGACCTATAAAAATCATAGCTCAGTCTGGCACAACACAACGTTATTAATCTACAATTACACAAAAAATAAACCCACTTCAAATAAAATAACACCCAAAAACATGAAAAACTAAAATTCTTTAAATTTTATATTATGGACTTTTTCCATCCTAACATTTTTTCCTTACATTTTTCGTTACTTTCTTGTAGACTATCGCTTGACACAGACTTTAAAATAAAAAGCTTATCATTATTCGTATTTTTTTAAATATTAATTAATGATTTTTGTGTGTGATTTTTAAGTAGGTTTTTATTTTTTTGCAAAATATTTTAGTTTTAGAACTAGACCCTTGAATAACTTAAATAGCTACTTGAGTGCTTCTTTCAAGGTTCAGCCTTGATTCATTGTATTAAGAAATTAACCAAACCCCAATCTTGAAAGAAAGAATTAAGGTTCAATACGTATTCATGAGTAGAGACCTATGTCCAACAATGGATGAGTTAGGTCGATAATGATGATGATAATGACATATTCATTATATTTCAAGAATTTTAAGAAATCTCTCTTAATTCTAACAGTCAAGAAACCTTCCATCATCATCTCAGCAACATGAGATGATCAGATATATTATACTTGATAAGATTTATTAAAAATATGGAACACGTTCTAAGTGTTTATAAAACTTAAGGTTTCCATCGCGTTCCCTATTAGGCTCTCATCATCAGATACTGACTTGGTAACTGAAAATTTTTTGAAATCACTTTACAATCGACGGAGGAATCGGTAAACATTCGCATAAAAAAGATACAAACGAACATAGAACCTTCCCATTTCATAGTCGCTTATAAAAATATTCACTTGGTTAACTATGCAATACGGTACTTAGTACCGTTATTGCACAATTAAAATAAACATATTTTCTCTTTCAGCAATACAAGAAATATCTCGCGAACTCAGTCCGTCGATAAAGCTCTACAAGTATACTCATCGGCCACTTAACATGTCGAGTGATGGCGTCAGGGTGGTAGAGTCAACTAACGACTTCACAGCTATGTTGGAGAGCACTCCGCCAGGCAACTGGTTCAAATCTGAAGGGGACGGTTTCAATGGGAAAATATTGTATATTTACACATCTGGAACTACTGGACTTCCTAAAGCTGCTGTTATATCTTCATCAAGGTAAAAACTTTGTTTAAATTCTTACTTCGTGTAGTAGAATGTTGAATTTTAGTACCCAAGCATATTTTTTAACTAACAAATTATTAACAGGTTAAGCTATATGAGTACGTACGATGCTCTTCTCTTTCGTTAAAAAATAAAAATTCCTTTTGCATAAATGCATTTAAGCAGCAGCAAGCATTACACATAATAGGGACGGCCTATAATTAATCTGATGGTAAATTTAACGATAAGGCTTAAGATGGAAGCGAGCTTCACTTGGACTCTTAACAATTGAGGAACTAGCTATCTTATGCTCTAATTGTCGAAACACAAATCGAATTTATATTTAGCCAGATGTTCAATAGTAATAAGCAATAGCCAAACCGAAACTGAATCGTTGTGATCGACCAGTCAGAGCACATAAATTGACTTTCAAATGTTCGATGACATGATAATGTGGTGTTATGATTGGTCGATTCCTTTCAACGTTGGTTAATTAGTAGAATTGGCTTGTGGGCAGGCTGGCTCAGAAATTCTACCCAAGTCAAAACGGGCTACGGGGCCAAAGGGGCAAAATAAACCGGGGCCGCTACATCAATACCCGGTAGTCTCAATCAATAGGCCAAGGCGGTTAAAGCTGCAGATAGCCAATAACATTTTCTGTAGGGTTTTTAAAATATACTTAATTTTATTCACATATTGAGGCCACTTGTCTCCTCCGAGATGTTATCGGTTTGTGAAGTTTTATATATAGCTATTTCATTTTTCCCATAATAATGGTGTTTTTCATATTAAGATAGTATTGATGGAATACTACTTTAATCCATTTTTGAGACGTAAGAATCTTATTTAAAAGTTTACATTTTCTAGGATGGTATTTATGTCCTCTGGAGTCCACTTTCTTGGAGGACTGAACCGCAACGATATAATTTATTGCCCAATGCCCTTATACCATTCGGCTGGGGGCTGTATCACAATGGGCCAGGCACTCATATTTGGCTGCACAGTTGTAATCAAAAAGAAATTCTCCGCGTCTTCATATTTCAAGGACTGCATTAAATATAATTGTACGGTAAGTTAATCGTAGTTAAGACTGCTAGCAAATAAATGTTCGTTGTTGTTACACATATTAATTACTAGCTGTGCCAGCGAGCTACATTTCGCCGTATATTTTTACCCGTTTTTGCAACATTTGTCATTAATGTGCTCAGCTCCTATTAGTCGTAGCGTGATGTTATATAGTCTAAAGCCTTCCTCGATAAATGTACTAAATCTCGATAAAATAATTTTTCAATTTGAATCAGTAGTTCCTGAGATTAGCGCGTTCAAGCAAGCAAACAAACAAACAAACTCTTCAGCTTTATAATATTAGTATAGATTACCCTAAGCAGCCCAGTGGCGCAACAACATTGGTCGTGGTCAGGTGGGTGAGAACTCCTCCATGCTTCGGAAGGCACGTTAACCAGTGCGTCTTATCCCTGATCTCGTTTCGTTCAGTTGTTTCGGCTAATCGGCCCATCGTACCACGCAACAGCCTTCACTTGAAGTTCCTTAGCCTGTGCTGCTAAGAAGTGCACATATGTTTGCACAGACATTGTAAAATCTCCCGTGCAGATGGATAGCTCGTATTGAAATGGCAGCAATAACCGAATATCGACTTAAAGGACTATTACCATAAATGTTACATCGATACCAGTAGTGAAACAAAACATTTATAACTATATTGTACAAGAACTATGGATGTTAATCATACCGTTTGGATTAATGAAAGCCCCAGTATGATTAAATATAACTGAATGATTTTACTTGTAGGCGGCGCATTATATTGGCGAGATGTGTAGATATATCTTGGCGACTCCTCCATCACAGGTTGATACGCAACACAAGGTTCGCGTTGTGTATGGCAACGGAATGAGGCAAACTGTAAGTATCTTTAAAAAATCGCATAATATAACATTAATTACGAACTTTCTTTTTCTTCTGTTCAGAAACATAATTCGTCGTGTTTGTTGTCACCAGATTTGGCCAGAATTCGTAAATAGGTTCAAAGTCAAGAGGGTTTCAGAGTTTTATGGTGCTACAGAAGGAAATGCAAACATCGGTATGTTGATATATATCGTACTTTCTTCCATCCTTACATTATAAACATCTGTCTTATTTATTGATGAAAACATCTACCCAACTGACAGCTATTTAATTACATGCCATTTGCTAAATATACATCATTTGTATGTTACAGTGAACGTTGATAACAAAATGGGCGCTATCGGATTTGTCTCTAGGATCATTCCACAAGTTTACCCTATTGCTATTTTGAAGGTGGATCAAGAAACTGGAGAACCTATCAGAAATTCGCGAGGGTTGTGTCAGGTAAATAACAGTAAATAAATATAGTCCTATTTCAAAAATACTGCTTATTAACCCTTTAAAGTACTTAGAGTATACTAAAGCGTATTTCAATAAGTAGGGTCTATTTAGTTTCAGTTCTCATACACAATGACTCTTAATTATAGGTCTAAAGGCATGTGATTAAGAATGAATGCTTTCTTATTATCTTCGATTAAATCCTCAATATTCTTTATTCCAGTTGGCAAAAGTGGGCGAGCCGGGTGTATTTATTGGCAAGATCAACCCTAAATTAGCATCCAGATCTTACCTCGGCTATGTCGACAAAGAGGCTTCTGAAAAGAAGGTTGTTCGAGATGTGTTCAATTTTGGTGATTCCGCGTTTATTTCAGGTGAGAATGAATGTTTGTCGTGTACTTACGCATGTACAGTACTTGGCATTAAATAATGCGTTTGAGCTTGGGAAAGGGAACTGGTTTGGTAGAGCGTTATCTATGTCACACACGTAGGTAGAGTGCGACACAAATATTATTTTTTCAAAATTTTTGTGTTTCGTCAGGTGACATTCTTGTGGCAGACGAGCTGGGTTACTTATATTTCCGTGATCGCACGGGGGATACCTTCCGGTGGCGCGGGGAGAACGTCAGCACTACTGAAGTGGAGGCCGCCATTTCTCGAGTAACGGACCAGAGGGACGCCGTAGTCTACGGCGTGGAGGTGAGCACTCTATACTCTTTATTGCGTAACAAATGAAAAAAAACCGGCCAAGTGCGAGTTGAACTCGCGTGAATAGGGTTCCGTACGATGTTACCTATATTAGTGATTTACCATGTTATTTTAATATCATGGACTTCTTATAGGTTTTCCTATAATCTATAAGTAGAAAACTATTTTTTTTTCAAAATTTTTGGTTCAGTAGTTTCGGAGATAAGGGGGGGGGGGGGGGGGGATGATCAATTTTCGTCTATGGAAACTATTTATTTTAAAATTACAAAAAAATACATTTAAGATCTTCACAACAACACCTTTTATTTGATATGTCACACGATGCAGTTTTCCCCCAAAAATATACAGATTTCATCCCTTCCCGTCACACCTCTGCGTTTGGGTCACAGAAATGTACCAAATTTCAACTTAATGGGTCTAGTAGATTCGGAGATAATTGACTGTGACCGACAAACAGACGGACACACGATTGATCCTATAAGGGTTCCGTGTTTTTATTCGGATGTACGGAACCCTAAAAATGATAGAAGCTTGGACTCATCTGTAATAGAGATTTCTTCACTCAACTTGTCGTTGCATAGGAGATTATACTCCATATATTTTATTTTATAAGCTCTTGTCACATTTCCGCGTTGGACTATCGTGACGGGAGCTGTCTCAACCCTCCCCTTCATGGAGAAGGCCTATGGGCATAGACCTAATAGCTGTTTTTTTTTTACACAAAACAGGAAAGTCTTGGAATTCATCTCAACTAATGGTCTTGACGATTAAGCTGAAGTTAGAAACGAGTTTCACCTGGAATTCTTGACAACTAAGGAACTGACTATTTTACCTCTAAATTCTCGGAACACAATGTGGGCAGGTAACCAGACTGTGGTAGCTAACCAGACTGGCTCAGAAACCCCGTCACCCACCACCCAAACCAAGATGACAATTTTCTGCTCCGGGCCCCTGGGGAGTCGAATCTCGGACCTTCAGATCAATAGCAAGTGGTCTCGATTAGCATGATAAGCGTGATAAGCGTGATAAGCTTCTAAATCACTTGGGACTAAATTTTTTTAAATTATTTTTTTTTATTAAACCTTAGTCATTCATAGTGAGAATTCACAGACGATTAGAACGCACTGTTCATAAGTTTGTAAGAAAGAAGTTGGATGGAGAATCATTGGAGATTTCTACACCATGAGCTGGGTGTATCTAATAATTAACAATAAGTTTGCATACTTTCTTCCTTTTTTTATTAGAAATTCACACCTACGATCGAAATTATCAGTGTCAGATTTTTTATAAGTGAAACATGGTACGTACTGGTACTGATTGCAATAGTAAAACGCATGCGTCCTACAAAAGTCAATCAGAGATAAAATTTAGAAAAAATTGACCTGATTATTATCGGGCCTACAAAAAGTCCTTAACATTGATCCAAAAAGCTTAGCGCTGGGGGCAAAGTACACACATTTTCCTCTGTTTACTAGGATCCCTGCTAAACTCCTTTGTATGCTTTGCGGTCTGCTCTTTCTGTATCATAGTAATCAAATGCCATAATATTGTGTTGCCTACAAAAAGTTTGACGTGGGCGGGCATCTTTAACATTGATCTAAAAAGCTTAACGCTGAGAGATCAAGGGGAAATATATTCGAATTTCCTTGATAGCTCCATGAAGGTAAAATATAACATTTAACAGCAAAGTACATATATTTCTCTCCGTTCATTAGGATCCCAGCGAAACTCCTTTGTATGCTTTGAGGACTGCTCTTTCTGCGTCAAAGTAATCAAATGCCATAATATTGTTTTTGCAGATACCCAACATAGAAGGACGCGCGGGCATGTGCGGCATAGTGGACTTAGATGACACCCTGGACCTGGAACGCTTAGCCAAGGACGTCGCCAAGGACTTGCCCAAGTACGCCAGGCCTGTATTCATCAGGAAAATGACCAGCGTGGATATGACTGGTGAGAAGTTTTTTTTTTAATTTAGTCAAATTACTCCAGACATTGTCCATCTAAAGAGAAATATTGCCTGAGTTATTTAATCAATATTGTATAGGATGGATATTGTCAGGGTTATTTAATAAGCTTTGAATAGGATGGGGTAGCATGGTACCTTTGATCTAATATTACTAAAATTCACTATATAAAATCTACTGCGTATAGGCCAATAAAATGTCTGTACCGTTCTTGTGCAAAAGACTTCTCTTATACATTCTTCAATGGATGAGCAAACTTTACCCAGTGTCGCGGGGTCCAGCCTTATTACTTGGACAACGACTCGATATTATGACGTCATTGTCAGGGTTATAAATTAGGTAGGTACTTGACAGACAGGATATTGCCAAGAAATTGATTTTGCCAAATTATTTTAATAAACGCGTTTAGACAAAAATGAAGACCTTTCACTGACGATGAACCCAGAGATACACGACAATTTTACGCCCAGTTCGAAAACTAGTGAACTTACGTTCATTCGGGGTCGATCAATCTCATTTTCCGTGTCATAGTCAATAACGAAAGAAAGAACAGTTTACAGCCTTGAATCTAGTTAGCCAGAGATATCTTCATTGCCCGTACTTTTTAACCGACATCGAAAAAGCAGGAGGTTCTATGTTCGACTGTATCTATTTTTTTATGTATGTTCACCGATTACTCCGCCATTCGTGGACCGATTTTCAAAATTATTTTTGTAATCGAAAGAGTATACTCCCAAAGTGGTTCCATTGTCACTAAGTCATGTTCTGATGATGGGAACCCATGGAAATCGAGGGAAAGCCTTGAATTTCATCGGCACGTCCAACGTGTTTCATTATTCTTCTTAAGATATTTAGGTATTTGCGTCTGGTAGTCATCATTATCATGTTACTGAGCTTATGATGGTAGATTAGGAATTCGGGAATAATTCTTTCGAGACTGCTTATAGCGAAAAACGTTTTATTTTTAGTTATTCTGGCTCAAATTTCATATACCTACATACAACATTACAGTTTTATATTGAAGTTGGTGCCAAGCTATGATCACCTTAAAAGTTTTCAAAAATACAAGAACAATTAATGTTGTTACTTAAAATTTCGCACCGACTTCAATATAAAACTGTGATGTTGTACGTATATTATTTACTAGCTGTGCCCGCGAACTACGTTTCGCCATCAAAATACTTAACACAGTGTTTAGTTTTTTCCTCCATTTTATTCCATAATGATTAAACTTTATTCTGCCTTTCTTGAGCATCGGTCATTTCGAAATTAGGACAATTTTCGTAGGTTCGTAATGCTCTTTTTCTAACAGTCCACAAAATTAAATACATTACATATTACTATAAACACTAAGTATTATTATTGTTTTAGAGACATTATTGATATTAATAAATTCTTCTTCAGTAGAAAGAACTACACAGTTGCAAGAATAATCTTCATCGTATTCATGTTCGAATTAAAATAAACAATAGGCTAGTTGACCCTTTTTTAAAGTAGGGCTTAAAATGTTCATAATTGTTGTATTAGACCATAGCACATGAATATTATTTTTTTCGATGGCTAAAAAGTGCAAAAAATCTATTTTAAATTAAGATTTTCAATTTTGGACCGAAAACACGGTCAGCCATGATAGTCTGTTCATTATCTGTGGCAATGACGTCAGTCTTATAGTAAACAAAGCACGGGGGGAAATAACCTCACAAAAACAATGCTTTCTATTAAATATCACAAAATATAGTAAAACTGTATATGAAACGGGACAATAGAACAGTAATATAGAAATACCTCTATAAAGACTCCAGGAAATCTGTGGATTAGACGTACCCAGTGATATAGACATGCGAAATATTTGGTTAACACTCGCTTAAAGAAATCCTGTAACTATCTACTGAAACTCAAATGTATTTTTGCGAAAATCACATTAATGTAAGTACTATAACTGAATAACTCAATCTGTGTAGGTACTTTAGTTTCAACTTAAACAAAATAGAAGTTTTTAGGTTGTATGTAAAATCAAATCTGTATGTAAATTAATTAAATTTTTATCTTTCAGTTATAATGAAAACTGACTGCAGCCGACCAACCAAATTTTAACTTGACCAGAAAACTGAGAGAAAACTTGACCATTTACGCCTTTTTGATTTAATCTAAGTTATACACTGACACTAGATGATGTTTCAAGGAAAAGAATATGTACTTATGTCCAATTGAATAATGATGTAATTGAATATTAATTAAAAAGTATGTAATACAAACAAAAATATCAAAGTTTCATAATGAATATATTTATCTAAACAACTTTTACTTGAATTTACTGAGTACCTAATTAAAATTTGTTGCTTTCAGTGGTTACTTAATGAGAACTATTGTGTACTAACCTGTTCTCCTCTTGACAACGAGATTAAGGCAGTAAAAGTTGTGCAACATAATACAAAGCAGTGCATGCTCAGCCACAACATCAAAATGTGACCCGTCAACTAGAACAACATTATGTCAACAAAATAACTCAAGTATTCATATACCAAAGCACCATAGAAGTAAATAGGTCCAGTTTGGTAAAACTGAAAGATGTTATATCTTCACTGATTAAACCTGCTGGCCACCATGGCTGGTAAATTTCAGAACAGCTTACGCAAGAATATGCAAGTTATCCATTTTAAAGCCGTATACAAATATATTAAATGTGATTGCTGTGTTGTCAGCCTGTGCTCTTCTTAATTTACAAGACCCTTCTTATTAAATAAATAATATAAAGAATTTTTTTTTCTTTACTTTATACATAACTAACATCTAAAGATGACATAATAAATTTTTGTACTACATAAGTCATTATGTTCTTCACAAAAAAAATGTTCTATGTTTATTTGACAATAATGACTTGTAAAGGTTTAAGTTGAATCAAAATATTTTAATTTGAAATGCATGTGTTTTATTTTTCTGTTACACCTTAAAAGATTTATAATATTATATAGGTTTGTTGCTCATTTTTATCATTGTTACTCAAATATAGTATATGTTTCAAAAGTACAAATAGGTTGAATAGAGTTAGATCAAATTTATTAATTTGTATATATTGCCTTAAGGTCGCAGGTAATAAAAGTCAAAATAATAGTAAAGTGATTTATTATGAATTAATACTTTCATATAATTTAGGAAAAATGTAGTATAGTTTCCAAAATGACACTATTTGATCAATAAGTTTTTTGACATTCAGATTGTTAGAACAAATACATACTAAAGCTAATATTGTCACCTTTTGAGTGTTTTCAAAATGACATACTGTTAGCAACACAAAAGTATATAAGTTTTGTTTGCTTTAGCACAAAACATCTGCTACCTATACTTGAGTTAAGCATACTGTTCACAGTTTTCCGTCTTTGATAATTAACATTATCTTCAGTAAAAGAGCATGACAATTTTGTATTAATCTAATTTTATGGATACCGTTTGTTGAATAGACTATTACAGGGTATTAATCAGAAATGAGGTCACATTTTGCAAATTTCAACCCAAATCTTCATCTTTCAACTTTTATCCACATTTCATTATACTCGTAGGTGTCTGCAAGATTTCCCACCAAAAATCTTCCCAACAAAAGAACCATCATGTGTTATGCACTGGCTGACTTTATAGCACATGGAAGCTGTTATTGTTTATAACGAAGCTCGAACTAAAGAGCACTTCTGTATTGATGATTCGTGGTTTAGTTTTCTATGCACTTTATTCTTTCTTCATTGAAGAGGTCTTTTATTTTTTAAGAAATATGTCACAATCTGTGTCTGTGAATGTATATATATTTTTCCTCCCAGTAATTTTCTTCATGCTTGACAAATGAACAACTGCCAATCTTTCTCTTTTTGTGTTCATTTACAAATTCTTGCAGTACTACACTGGTATTTGACACATGATCCTGATGTTTTCTTTTTAACATTTCTCTTGAAGTAAATATTTTTAGTGTTTATTTGACTTTTGAGAGATAGAATTCTATCCAATAGCATTCAACTGCTGTACAAAATAGCTCCTCACTGTGATGGTGCAACCACACCAAAAATGCATGTTTGCAACTCTCTTCTGCCGCGTGACAATCTTGACAAGTACACTTGTAACCGTTTTTCATTATAACAGTATTGAAACTGTATTTATATTGTTTAGAGCGATACACAAAGAATCTCCTGACCATCAATCTGTCTATTTTCGGAAGATTTGTACTATCTGCTCTCACAAATCCAACATCAATGGTTGATTTTGCTATTAATACAAATAATTTACGATATTTACAAATATAATAACGGAGACTTGGACGATTTTTTGCCAGTTTTAGGAAAGAATAGCGCAAATCGACGAGTTGTTGAATCAAATTTGACATTTCTTTGTTTACTATATGATTGACGTCACGGCCCTGACCACAGGATATCAAAGCGTTTACGGCGTGAGATAAAAAAAGATTATTTCTAGCATTTTCAAATTAAAATTTTACAGCAATCATTCATTGTTATTTATTAAAATCGGTATATTGTGGAACCTTATGCCAAATACTGTTAGAAATAAACAATATTTTAATAAATTTTGATATGAGTCAACTACCCTAATAGGGTAGTTGACTCATATAAATTAGATTAGTTAATAAATTAGAACAGTATACGAATAAAGTTTAGATTTTATAATGGGTGTTGGTAACACCAACAAAATATATTTTTTGGATATGACAACTTGGCCAATTTAGACTGGTCGTACAGTAAGCTCCTTGTCAAGCTATACTGTTTGACCTTTGGACCGTTCTTATGTCGCTCGTAATACTGGCAGTTTTCGTAGAGTTAATGTATAGCATGAATTGGGGGTTACTGTACAAATACGTTTTTCGTATTCGTTTTCTGATCACGGAATACAGACACGGAGTTTCGTAAACGTAGCGCAGACGTTCGTTTCTTCTCATTCGGGATTTCTACCATTCTACCTAAACGTACGTACAGAACGTGTTCCGTTCGTAATAAAAACGAACGTGTGCGGCAGTCAATGTGTATTTCGTATAGATTTGATGCATTCAGAAAACGAATGCGAAAAAACGTATTTATGCGGTTAGCCTTAAAATGTATTGAGACTTCCGTTTTTGTAACGTGTACTGTGCGATATAATGTTGCTGGCATAGTTCGGTTAGCAAACTCGCCGTGATGACTAACATCCAACACACAAACTTGGAGTTATCGTTAGTTAGTTCACGATCGTTGCATTATCACGGTCTCGAAAGACACTAAACACAGGTAACATCTAACATCGAACATCCAATAGGCCCCGAAGCGGTTCTCAAACTTTTTTGGTGACGGGACCCTTTTGGAAAGCGAAATACTTGACGGAACCCTAAAATAAAACAATAGTTTTTAAAAGTGTATTCTTTATTAATAAGCATAATAAAAGTACGACCAGAGAGGGTGTTATGATTTTTCTAAATTATTGCGGAACCCTTAAAGGGGTATTGTGGAGCCCTAGGGTTCCGCGGAGCACACTTAGAGCATGGCTGCTCTAGGTACCCTTCAGGGCCTACTTTCATTTAATATCCCTATTGCTGGGTTTGAAAAGGAACTTTTATACGCCTTTTTTGAGCGGTGGCCATGTTGAATTTACGTCAATGTTGCTACGTTCATACTAGTTCATAGTGCTCTACTGATCAAGGCCTTTCATTTGATACCCATATTGCTGGGTTTAGAAACGAACTTTTATCCACCTTTTTTTGAGCGGTGGCCAAGTCGAATTTACGTCAATATTGCTAGGTCCATAGTGCTCTACTCTTAAAGACCTTTCATTTGATACCTATATTGCTAGATTAGAAAACGAACTTTTATCCACCTTTATTGAGCGGCAGCCATGTTGAATTTATTTATGTTTTGCTAGGTTCATAGTGCTCTACTCATCAAAGCCTTTTATTTAATACCCATATTGCTGGGTTTGAAAACGAACTTTTATCCATTTTTTGAGCAGCGCCCATGTTTAATTTAGGGCAATTTTCTTTTGTTCATAATGCTCTACTCTTTTAGGCCTTTCAGTTGATACCCATATTGCTAGGTTTGGAAACGAACTATTATTCTTCTTTTTAGAGCGGCGGCTATGTTGAATTTATGTCAATGTTGCTAGGTTCATAGTGCTCTACTCATCAGGGCCTTTCATTTGATACCCATATTGCTGGGTTTGAAAACGAACTTTTATCCTTTTTTTTTGAGCGGCGGCCATGTTGAATTTAGGTCTATTTTCCTAGGTACCTAATGCTCTACTGTTCAAGGCCTTTCATTTGATACCCATATTGCTAGGCTTGGAAACTAACTTTTATCCACCTTTTTTGAGCGGCGGCCATGTTAAATTGATGTCAATGTTGCTAGATTCATAGTGCTCTACTCTTCAAGGCCTTTCATTTGATATTGCTAGGTTTGAAAACTAACTTTTATCCACCTTTTTTGAGCGGCGGCCATGTTGAATTTATGTCAATGTTGCTAGGTTCATAGTGCTCTACTCATCAATGCCTTTTATTTCATACCTATATTGCTAGGTTTGGAAATGAAATTTTATCCACCTTTTTTTAAGGGGCAGCTATGCTGAATTTACGTCAATGTTGCTAGGTTCATAGTACTCTACTCATCAAGGCCTTCCATTTGATACCCATATTGCTGGGTTTGGAAACGAACTTTATCAGCAGTCATGTCAAATTAAGTCAACGTGGCTAGGTTCAATGTGTTCTACTCTTTAGGTTCTTCGTTCAATATCCATGTTCCTTGGGTGGATCCAAAAAAATGTGATCCGTCATTTTAGACATTAGGATCAAGAGTCCCGTCCCTTCCCTCTACGCGTAACCCAGAACATTGCAGTCAGATATTGTTTTTAATTATCGATATTAATCTATTACTTTTAATAGTTTTAAATGGATGAAAGAGTTTCATTTCTTAGTCCTAAAGTAAAAACATATAACACCTTTCAAAATACCCTGAAAAGAGTATCTTAATTTTTCAACATTTCAAATATTTAAAAAATTGTACCGATTTTGTGAAAATTTGTCAAGAATTAAACCAATCTACAAATTTTATGGTGACTCGATAAGTATTATCATAAAAAATGCTTTATACATTGGCTTGATCCTTTTGCCTTACCACCACCTTTTGAAATAAGATAAAGACAATTTGGTTGGTGAAATCCAGTTGGGCACAGCCATTAACAGAAAATATTGAATTTTATTTGTACTATATGTGAAACACTTCATTCCTGCCTTTCAATTTTCGAAATCCAATTACTTAAGATCAGGCTGTATGGCGTATTTCCATTGCCTTTCCTTCGTGGAAGAAAATACCTTCTCTCTCTACATGTGACAGACTCGTACAATGCGTTCCAGATAAAGCACTGCTACTTTCTGAGGCTAACATCTGATGTTAGCCTCGTTTTGCGTTTCATATAAGAAATGTTGACATTTTTAGCCGCGCTAATCGTTACAAATGAAACGCAAGGGTACTGATTTTTCGTGCTGAATTTTGACGTCGCTGTCATCTGTCACTCAACTTTTTATAGGTTATCCATTCCCTACGGTATAACTACCTACGGCTATTCACAAACTTTTCGTTATTTATTCGGAAAATAATTTATAAATCATCTTTGTAAGTTTAAAATGGATGTACATCTTATTCATAGACTTATAAGTCATAATAGCGACGAGGAAGAGAATGATAATTGGTTTTTAATGAGCAGTAGTGACGAAGAAAATGAAAGACAGCCTCTACGATTGCGACCTAAAATAATTAATTATGTTGCAAACGTGGTTAATTTCTATAGCGGCGAAGATTTTAAGTCTCATTTTAGGTAGGTATATATACAGTATAGCCTATAGGTATACCTGTCTTATATCAGAATTAAATATTTATGAAAATAAGACCTATCATTGAATTAAGAGAAAGGCGTCCCTAATCTTAGTGCATACTCAACTCTGCTTTGTCTTAATTGATATGTATATTATCAAAAACATATTTAATTAATATTTGAAACCAAATACCTGATAAGTATAAAATTTTGTTCAGAGTTCAGTCACATGAATAAATGAATTTCTAAAAAAATATTTTACTAGTAAAATGTACCTACTTATTTACATGAATTGTAGTTTTAAAAAGATCTATGTTTTTGTACTATGTCTAATAGATTATCAAGGAATACTTTTGAAATACTTCATAATATTATTGGAGCAGACTTACAAAGACCAGTGAAAGGACATGAAATGATATGTTCAAAAACACAATTAATGATTGCATTATGGAAAATGGCAACCACTGAGTCCTACAGGTAATTAATGTTTTAACATAATTTGTTTATATTTTCGTGATCTTTGAATCCAACTGTTCTTAGTTAAGTTTTAAATTAATTTCTTGCAGATCATTAAGTGACAGATTTAATGTTGGGAAGGCCACTGCATATCGGTCAGTTAGGAGAGTCACGAAAATATTAGTTAGGAAAATAACTTCATTTGTGAAATGGCCTACACCTAGTGAGTGTTCTCAGATTGCCAGCAACTTCTACAGATTAACATCTTTTCCGGGTATTGTAGGGGCAATTGATGGTACTCATTTTGAAATTGAAAGCCCTAAAGTAAACAAAGATGATTACATTAATCGCAAGGGATACCCATCGTTACAAATGCAGGTACAGTAATATTTTAATAGAGAATACATTCAACACTCTTTGAACCAATACTTAAGTGTCGAATATTTAAAGTAACCCACTATCTCTATTTTAAAAGATTAGTCAAGGTTATTTTGTTTATTTTTCAGGCTGTGTGTGATGACAAATGTTTATTTATTAATATATTTGTGGGATACCCAGGATGTGTCCATGATATGAGGGTATTTAGGATCTCTCCAGTCAACAATTATTTAAATAATACTGACAAATTCCCAAATGACTCCCACATCATAGGAGACTCAGCTTATGCTTTGCATAGAAACCTAATGGTTCCATTCAAAGACAATGGACATTTGACTACAACCCAAAAAAATTTTAATAAATGTCTGTCTTCTGCAAGAATGACAATTGAAAGAGCGTTTGGATTGCTAAAAGGCAGATGGCGATCTCTATTGAATTGCATTCCCATGCATGATGTGGCTCACATGCCCGATTTTATAGCAGCATGCTGTATATTGCACAATGTGTGTTTATTGAATAATGACATTTTTAATGTGGAACTTGAGTTGCCCATGTCTATAGAGACAGAAGTAAGCCAAGAAGTATTGAATAATAGAGGTGAAGCTTTGGATAAACGTAATGCCATTGCAAGAAATTTACCTTTGAATATTCAGTAAGAACAAAGATACATCCCAGCTAGCTGATTTAATTCAGCTAAATGAGCCAATTCAGACTCCCTCTGAAAGCATTTTGATCTTTGTTTTGATATGATAATAGAGGTAGCCTCTTGCCAGGTACTGACCAAAGATAAGCTGACATTTTTATGAGTGGTCTACCAAAATTTTCTAGTAAAAGTCTAGAAATAAATTTATTTTTAAAATCTGAATGTATATATACACTGTATTACAGAGCATTGGTTAAACAATTATGAATTGTTGATAAGTTTAGATAAGTTACACAATTGCAAGTACGTTTTTTAGAAAATCTGCAATTAGATGTGGATCTTTGATAATTTTTACATACTTAATGATATTCAACTTAAGGAAAGAAAAAACATTGTTACACTCTCTATTGAACGAACCATTGGGTTGTATTGTGTGGAAGTTGAGTATTTCATTATAATATGTGTTTATTCCTTCCCTTCCCAAACCACTCAGAGTTGGAGCCCGCTATGGAAGATGCCCTAAGAATATGCTGGAAAAGTAAAAAAAAAATATTTGTGATTTTAACATTAATATTTTAGAGAAATCGCCACTGTCTAGTTGATTTATTAACTTATTTAAATCATTCAATCCCCGTTTTCCATTTAAACATCACCATTTTGTCACACTAACATCAAATGTTAACCACGTTTTGCGTTTCTTTTAAGAAATGTTAACTTTTTAGCCGTGCTTTTTTTTCACAAAGGAAACCTAACCTAAAAATCAAGATATTGTTTAAATAGAACGCATTAACGTTAACACACGATGCTAACCCTGCTAGCGTCGAAAGCTAATGGAATGCGATGATGCTAAAAATGTTAAAAATGCTGCAAATCTGCGCTCAAATGGAACGCGCCTACTATGAATTATGTTTTCCTAGAACCAACCCGAATCCACACCTACATCTGCTACTTGCTTAGACACCATCTTTTCTAACTGTAATGTACAAGACAAACTTATTATTAATTGTGTTAACTCTGACCATAACGGGCAACTAGCATCGTTTGAGCGCTATAATGCTTGTTCTAAATGTGAGATTACTTTTAGACCTTTATTACTGTGTATATGATTTATTTATATGGTTGAACTTTATTACTATGTATATGATTTATTTAATGTAGTAGAAGGTGAATGTAATGATATATTTAGTAAAAAGTAATTAAAGTTAAAATGGAAGAAAGAAGTTATGGGCGTGCCCTAGGGATCGATATTGGGACTCTTACTTAATTTACATCAATGCTTTCCCACACTTCACTAATAATTTGTGCAATACAGTACTTTTTGCAGATGATACCTACTTCTTTATTATTTTAAGTTGACAGAGGAAACTAAAATATTGATGTTGTAAATAGTACTTACTCTCTCTAGTTCACAAGTAATAATTTATTAATAAACTCATATAAAACTAAATGTATTAAATTTTCATTACCAAATGTAAGGAAAGTAGATACTATTGTGGAAATGAAAAATCAAATTGTTCTTTTTGTCAATTTTACAAAATTTTTGGGTTATTAAATTTTTAGTTAACTCTGCAATGGGATCCACATATCGATTCCTTGACAAATAAGACTTAAGTTCCGCGGCATATGCTGTTAAAGAAATTAGACAATTTACTGATGTTAAAATGGCAAGATTGATTTACTTTAGTTATTTTCACAGTCATATCTTATGGACTGCTACAGTGGGGGTCGGCTGCTAGCATAGAAAGTATTTTTGTTCTTCAAAAGAGCAGTTCGTGCTATTTATAATTTAACCGTAGTACTACTGCGATGACTCACTGGGAAGGGTTGGATTGACATAGCTCAGGATCGGGAACAATGGATCAGATCCTTTACCTGAAATGGGGCCATACCACTATCTAAAACAATACAAATTAACAATATTAACGCAGAATAAATCACAAACAGTGATATGGAAATAAAGGGCTTTATTATTGGTTGCCACTTTCCATAATGCGCTCACTAATTATGTTTGTTTTCAAATAAATAAAATTTATGCCCTCTTATTTATTTTCTTTGTAATTATTGTGGGAACAATAAAAAAAATATTGAATCATATGATGTTTATTAATTTTATACAAAAGATAATAAAAAAGGTAACAAAACAATAATTCATATCAAAAAGTATGTATACATAAAAAGCCAAGAAAACAGTAATTCAAATACAAAAAGATACAAGCTTTTGTTGGAAAACTTTGTTTGATTTCAATTATACATAACATTGATTCGAAATTCTAGACGCTTTAGTGCCTGAATAATTAATCAATATTATTGCTATACATCTGTTATAACAGTGTGGAGATTAGACGTGGGTGGGCACAGTTAATCCAAAAGTTAACTTTGTTAATCGTTAAACTAATAAAATTTTGCAGATTTAATGCAGGAAAATTAACCGTTACATATTAACCATCCTAATGTATACTGCTTGACGCCTTTTGTGATGGGATACACAGGTAAACAAAACATTTTATTTGTTGTAGATAGATTAAAGTAGATAGAAAAAAAATCGACAAGCGTTTCGCCCTGGTTTTGCAACGGGTAGCATAGCATATACGTACCTATATAGGTACCTTGATAAAATTAAATAATACCTAATTACTATGAGGCAGCAACCATGTTCTCACCAAGTTCTGCGCCTTATTTTTGAGAGATTGTGGAGGCGGAACAAGGTCTCCAAAGTGTTCGCAAGAGATCTGTCACCTGGTGAGAGTCTGCTGACGAAGCTGAAGACAAAGGACGGCAGAGTCGTTACATTCCGAACTGAACTTATGGCTGAGATCGAACGCTTCTATCGAAAGCTTTACGCAACATTACAGGCACCTGTTATTCAGGCCACAGACCCTAGAGCCAAATTGACCCGGTATTATACCTAAGACATCCCGGACGTCAGCCTGTACGAGATAAGTGTAGCTCTCAAACAGCTTAAGAACAAAGAGGCGCTGGGTGATGATAGAGTTACAGCCGAACTTTTAAAAGCGGGTGGGCCTACCAGTGCGGAAGGCAGCGGCTATTTAACTCCGTCATACTCGAGGGCAAAACGCCTACAGCATGGCACAGGGGTGTGGTGGCACTTTCTTCAAAAAACACGACAGGGCCCAGTTAAAGAACTATAGACCCATCACGCTCTTGAGTCATGTATAATTATGTCACCGTAAAATTGCAAATACAGTTAAATTATAATCTATCTCACGAGATTGTAAACTATCGAAAGATTGTGAACCGAAACATACTGCTTACAACTTAACGCATAATTTTTCGGTAGATTATAATCTATCGAAGTGTCGACGAAAATTGTCAACTGTCCGACGCTTGTCCCTGATTGGTCTGTTTTACAGTAGATCAAGCTGTTCTCGAGGGTCATCATCACGAATCTCCCGCACGCAGGTTGACGACTTCCAACCTTCTGATCAAGCCGGGTTCCGAAAAGGCTACAGTACTATAGACAACATTGTATGTGTGTGAATATGTTTTTCTGAGGCAAAAAGTCCAGCTCAATAAGTCTTAACTTCCAGAAAAAGGTAAATCCACGAATCCAACTCGGCTGGGCAGCGATCGGGAAGCTACGCAGCATATTTTCGACCCATCTACCGCAGTGTTTCAAGACGAAAGTGACAATTCGTGCGTGTTGCCAGTGATGACGTGCGAAGGCTCAAAGTCACCCAAAGTGCAATGGAGAGGGCTTTGCTTGGGGTTTCTCTACGTGATCACATTAGAAATCATAAGATCCGTAGTTACCGACATAGGCCAAAGAACTGCAACGTTGGTAGGCCCACAACAAGGTGGACCGACGGCGACGATTTGGTGAAGGTCGCGGAAAGTCGCTGGCTGCGGGAGTCTCATCATCGATCGGTGTGGAAATCCTTGGGGGAGGCCTATGTCCAACTGTGGGCGTCTCTTGGCTGAATGATGATAATAGTCATCAGACAACATTTACAAATATATTTGTGTCCACCCTTGTCGGACGCAAACGGGACCTTTTTGCCGTCACAGGTAAAGCGGCAATAGAAAATACCCGTTCCCTAGGTGTGCTTGTTGCAGTCGCTAATTTGTATAGTAACGGAAATGCTGCTCGTCTGTCTTTGCCATCCTTTTTGACTATCAATTGTCCAAAATATCTCCATGAAAAATGTTGTTTGATTTAGAAAATAGCGAATTAACAGTAACATGTTTCACTTTTATTTTGTTTACGATCGGCTATAAGGACGACACGTCGATTACATTAAACAAATAGCAAAGGAATACTTGGACCGAAAGGACGAGCGGCGCCTTTGATTATGCCGCCTCGGTCTGTCTGTACGTAGGCAAGCAAGGTACTTTAATAAAAGAAAAAAATTTTAAACTGATTACGGAAATCAACATAAGAATAGAAGAATGTAATTTGGTTTGTTGTAAAACATTTTTTCGCGCCAATCTCGAGAACGGTGGCGGCGGACCGGCGCGGCGCACATGTCTACTCCTTATCGTCATCGTGACTGGATTTTATTTAAAAATGTAAAATTCATACTTATGTAAGTAATATTCATTGCAACTTACTATCTTAAATCGAGATTTTTTAAAATCATGATTAATTTAATCTGATTTCACTTAATCAAATTACCTAGTTGATTAAAAAACGAATCGATTATGCGAACAATGTTCTATACATATTAAAGTAAGATTTTTGCAAAGTGAGGAAAGTGCATAAATTTTGGAAAATTATGCTTAATTTACAAAATTACTCATAAGCGTTTTATCTTCGGTAAAACGGAAACTACTTCGGTACCTATGGTACCTTCAAATACACTGCCGGAACATTACTAGAGTTTATTTTAAATTTTAGTTAAATAGTAAGTAATTTGCTCAGATTAAAAATATACCCGCCATACTGATATCAGGCTGGCGACTCTAAACTTTTAGAAATAACTATAGAAAGTACTTCGCTTGAAATTTTACGCGCTTTCCTCGTATTGGTAGAACATTGCTTTTATGTTTATAGAATTACTGTTGTTGACCTACACCTCTGCCATCCTTATAATACTCTATTATTTTTTATTAAGATATTTTTCTAATATGTCGATTAGTTTCGCGTCCATCGCCATGCGTTGTTCATGACGCATTTGCCGGTTCTTCTCTAATTCCCTCATCAATTCCATTTTTTCCTCATGCCTTCTTTGGCGAGCATCATTTGGTCCGCTAGCACGGACAGCAGTACAAGGACCTAAAAAATAATTATTGTAAATATTTTAAAGGACAGAACTTGTAGTCTACTTGCAATCAAACAATTTGTTAAACAGTTGCTCTATTTTCACATGAATGAAATGCACTTTATTTTACATGAAACTAGCTTCTGCCCGCAACTTCGTCTGCATGGACTTCAATTTTGAACAATTTTCCCTCGGGTACTACTTAAGGAATCGGGATAAAAAGTAGCCTATGTTCTTTTCCATGTCAAAGGCTACGTGCATGCCAAATTTCATCCAAATCCGTTCAGCCATTTTTGCGTGATTATATATAGTAACAAACATCCACACATCCACACTTTCACACTTATAATATTATAATAGTAGGATTATAAACTTGCCACGACTAATCGCTGAGTCCGGTGTTCTGCTGGTACTCGCAATTGGGTCACTCGACACCACTGCTTGAGGTTGTACCCAGGCTTTATCGCGGAAAATGGAATCCATCCTCTGAAAAACAATAAAAAACAACACTGTGCTATCTCAGTATAACACTGCTACTATTGCTTAATAATTTCTATGTTCGTAATTTTTGTTAATGGAAAAGCAATCCCCCGTAAACAATGTAATGATAGCAGAAATCCTTAAATTTTAAACGTTTTAAAGATATTACTAGATACAGAAATAGTTACGCGTCGGCCACGGTATAGCACAACTAGTTGTGCCATAATTTTTTTGGTGCTTATCTCCAAGCTTTGCCTGGTCTTCGGCATCGATTGCAACTAGTCCATTGGCGCGAATGTCTTTCTGCGTGACATCAAGCCAGCGTTTCTTGAACCGTCCATAACTCCTAGCGCCAGGCAACGTCATGTTGCTATTCCGCTGGTAACCCCATACCCATCTAAAGTTCCCTCCAAAGCCTCTTAGCTCTGGTGGAAATACATTCGGGATGAAGTAGGCCAATTCCCTGAACAGACAGACTTGCCAGTCAAGATCAGGCAGTCAGGGCAGTCAAACAAGTCAAGATTCGCCAAAAGGTGGGGTCAAAAGACACCCACTGATTTGGGGCGACTAGGTCCGGACTATAATATCTCCTAGTCAAATGTTGGTCTGCTTGGGCTAACCCCTCCTGCTAGGAAAGTCGCGCCTATGAAGGCATGCCCTCTTTCCCCCTCACTTTCTGCGGCGGAGGTATGCAGCAAGAGAATCCTTTTCCCGCACTCGTTTCGCGGCCTCCCGTCGGAATCTTCGCAGGAAGACGCGACAGCCCCCCATACCGTCTCACAGGTCGCCATCTTTCTTACGATGTCGGCTAGCCTGAGAGCTTCATTGTAGCCCGGCGCGAGGATCGCCAGGCCGGACACTCCACGAGGGTGCGAACATGTACAGATAGGAACCTGTGCAAAGTACATCTTTACGTGATGTTTTGAGAGCATGTCATTATCGTCTTTGGCAACTGGTAGTAGCAAGACTGTCTTTTCTTCTTTGGCAACTGGTTGCGAAACTTACTTGCCAATGCGGCCGGAGGGATTCTATCTATAATAATTGAGTTGTGTCACGGGAACTAAAATCATATATTTATCACATACCCATGGACCAACTACATTGGTTGTGTGCCATGAGGTAAAATTATTCAAGATAAAAAAACACAACTTATGGCACAAAATAATTGTGCAATAGTGTTGCGACCATGCGGCCGATGCGAATAATTAATGCTTATTTATAGGTTTAACCATATATTTACTTACACCAAAACATATTATTTTTATTCAATAATTTCCTACCTCCATATATTTCCACGATCGAGGACTGTTCCCACTCTTAGAATTGTGGTCCTTGACCTCCTTATATTTTTTTAATAGGAGGCGCATTCTCGTTGCCACCTGAGGCCCTGTGACATTTATGCCCTTTAACTTCATTTTTGTCGCAATCTGTAAGAAAATTAATATTCCCATTAAAGTTGTATCTACTAATACCAGCGCTTGGGTCCGATATTGAAAATACAGATATTATAACAGTTATAGCGGAATTTTCTATTTCGGTTGCTATATACCTTGTATTGTACAGTATTTATATCTAAATAATACTGATATTTTCTGACGACGTTGCAAATTCGCTATCTGCGCTAGTGCGTGGCTGGCGAATTCGTTACAGGGAACTGTCAGTTCTACTACCAATGTGGACGCTTCGACGCGTCCACGCCAAGAGCAAAACGAGAAACAAAAAAGTGGTGCTTACCAACTCATAAAATTTTTTTGTTGTCATTCTTGGGTTTTTCAGTGCATCTTTGTGCATTTCATAAAGTGACAATAATAATAATATCGTCTCCTCTGACCACTTAAATGCAGCTTGACCTTAAAAAATATAATTTACTTATATTATTCAGTATATTTATATTCAAATTTTACCATTGACCAATCAGACCGCATAGATTGACTCTTACATTTCTAATAATGGTGAGGAATGGTAAACCTTTCCCCTCTGCAAGAGGTTGAGGTTGACGAGAATCTCAGGGGGCCAATTCAACAAATAAACCAGAGCTGAATTGAAATTGAACTGTTGCTCTCAACAAATCAGAACGCCATATTATCACGTAATTGGTCAATCGCAAAGGTTCAATTTCGATTTAGCTCTGCTGTTTTATTATTAGTAGAACTAGCTGTGCCCGCGAACTACGTTTCGCCTTAATTTATTTTTTCCCGACATCTTCAACAAATATTGTTAATGTACATAGAAATAAATACAAAAACCTAACAAATTATATAATAAAACCTTCCTCGAAAATCACGCTATCGAGTGGTGAATCCGCTTGAAAATCACTGCAGTAGTTTTTGAGTTTATCGCGAACAGACAGACAGACGCGGCAGGGGACTTTGTTTTATAATATGTAAGGATTTTCCCCGGTTACCCAAAACCGGAAGATTCTACCATGCCACCGAAGGACATCATCAAGTTCATGGGCATAATAGAATAGACCTTGTGTGGCGTAGGGCCGTCACAGACTCAATTTGGGGTAGCAAAAAGCCTTTCGGCCGTCATGGCAACTAAACTTCGCAACCGGTTGAGAAAAAGACATTTTTATTCTTTGTCGGCAACTAGTTACGAATAAAGAATTTTTTTTCTTTATAAGCAACTAGATGCCATTGCCATGACGGCCGAAAGGACAAAAAGATCCATGATAGGTCGAAGTGCGAAGGCTCACCATGTGGGCCGCCACTAGAAAAATAAACACAAAGTAAAAAAAAAGGTTTGTATTCAATCTTACTTGCATCATCTATTTGTCTTCCTTCTGAGGCTGACTGCTGCTGTGAGATATGTTGTTCTGTAAGTAATCGAAAAAGGACAAAACTTAGTGTGATAATTATTTTCGTTTTCGACAATATCAAAGTAACATTATGAAATATATTTTTTTTAATAAAAAGAAACATAATTACCTTCTTGGGGGGGCAGTCTAGTCTGGATAATTTCCATTGCATAATCATTATCTGTTAAAAACAATAAATTATTATTAAATATTTATAATAGACTAGCTGACCCGCTGAACTTTGTTACGTCTTAGTTATTTTAAAACTATGATAATTATCTCCAAAAATACTGGTTTTACATGCATAAGTCCCTTCCCGTAGGAATATCGGGATACTGGACAGTGTTAAATCCACATCAGTCATATTCAATGTTTGTTTGTCTTACTGGAATTTAAAAACTTTTTCCAATTTATTCCAGTTTCACTTTTATGGGTCCCGATATTCCTACTGACAGAGTCCAGTAGGAATATCGGGATACTGATCTGCGTGGACTTCATATCTCTCACATTCTCTAATCATTTGTCTCACTGAAACTTAAAAAACTTGACTATTTTCAATGCTCTTACGACAAAGGAAACCTGCACGAAACAAAACCTGCAGACTTGTAAAGAAATTAGAAGGTTGTGTGCCTAATTTCGGGTAGGCTCAAGCCCCTCGGTGGGGACGTATATAAGCTGTTGGTGATAATGATGACGAAATACAAAATATTATGTGTTGAGGGCCATCTACTTACTATATACTAGAGGGAGACTCTGTACCAGGGTCGTCTGCTTAGCTACCTCCGTCTTATCTATCTCCGCCGCAAGGCTGCAGTGCTTGCATTGCTATGTTCCGGTTCGAAGGGTAAGATATGGGAGTGAAATTACTGAGTACTGTAACTTTAGATCTCGTGTCACAAGTTGGCAATGTACACTGTGGTTCTTGTGAGGGTTGCAGTTTTGCTGCGAATCTCACAAGAGCCACATGTATTATAGGTGACTGTTACCACTTACCATCAGGTGGGCAGATTGCTTGTTTGCCAACTTTCTGCAATAAAAAAAATTACTACTGTATAATTTAGAGTTTATACCAAGTAGGTAATTTTTTAAAATTAAAATTCGATGTTACTTGTATTATTGACTGCATTGCCGTCGTTAGAACTGTCCACTTCAACTGGCGGCTGTGACGTTTGTTGCTCTGTAATAAAAAAGAAACAAATCTGGGTGGATAATAAAATTACTGTGGAGTTTTATACAGTATCAATCAAAGTCATGTTATAAAAAATATTATAATTTTTTTTTTCAGTTACTAATACAGGTTTATTGGTGTATTATGTTAAATATATGTATGGTATCTTATTTACCAGAGGCAGAATCTCCTGAATCGGCTACCATTGGTACCTTAGGTACTATTTTACCTATTACTGCCACAAAGCAGTGGTGCTTGCATTGCTGTGTTCTGGTCTGAAGGTTAAGACAGGCAGTGAAACTCCTGGGTACTGTAGTCACAGTAAATCAAGTCAAGTCTGACATCTTTGTCACAGGTTGGTACATTGGCAGCATTGTGGGGCTTGTTATGTAAAAGTTATATGGAAACAACATATTGTGCTATAGGTGGTTGTTGCCACTTACCATCAGATGGGCAGCCTGCTTGTTTGCCATCCTAATAACACAAAAAAAACTAATTATATATGTAATATTTATAATTCAATTTATATAAAAAGGAAACTTGATTACCTTCTTGGGGGAGCAAGCTTCTACACTGGATGATTCTCATTGCAAAATCACTATCTGTTAAAAACAATATATCATGACAAATCAAATTAATTATATTATTAAGAAATAAATAATGAATAAGGCAGCAGTTGTTATGAGCACCCTTCTCTTTACCTTAACATTCCTTGTCAGTTATCTAGGTAAATACTAAAACACTTAAGTTAGGGTTGCCACCTGCCACTTATTGATTTAAGGATTACTGGTGTTTAAAATACAGGTTATGATTATATTTTACAGGAGACAGTAAGATAAAATAACAGTTTTAGGAAGATATTTATTTTTTGAAATTATATCTGTTATTCGAGGTAGCGGCCTTGAAAAGATCTTCATTTTCCAAAATGGAAGAATAAAACTGTATGTTAAAGTTATACAGTGTGTCTGGGTCACCGGTGTCCGACCCATTAAGGCGAAGCAATATGATCAATTTTATCGACAAATCCACCATAATGAGGCATTTTGCCCCTACTGTTTTGAAATGGCGGCAATGCAATTTTTTTTACTGAGTACAGTTGGGTTCATTTATTTTGCCATATGAACCAATGTGGAGGTCCTACAGGCATAAAAGTGGTTTCGTTCGATAGCTACAAAAGTAGGCAATAAGTTCACACTAAAATGTTTATCAAAAACTCCCATTAAAACCTTAAAAAAATACTTGAAACTTAGTGTGAAAAAATTGGGTTGTTTTTTTACTTTTTGTTTTCCAAAAAAACTAGCCTGATAACATACCTTTCTTTTTACCTTTTAAATGCACTAGGATATTGTCTAAAAGCTGATGTCAAGAAAGACCTAAGTTCTGTTACGGATAGTAAATATAGGAGCTTTGTTTTTTTCGCAATTACGAGTTTCTGTGCTATAATAGTCTGAAAAAGGGGGAACCCGTAAAATATGGGGCATCTGGCAACCCTAACTTAAGTATATATTTCCCATAGTCACTTTACATTATCAGATCTATCACTAGCATCAAATTTGGGGTCATTTTCAATTTAAAAAAGAAGACCTTCCCTGCTCAAAACATTTCAAATGTTGAGAAGTTCATGCGATATGAACCATGCACACTAGACTAAAGCATCTTTGAGAAAGCCTTAAAACAAACCAATAGTGCAACGCTGTGCCTCCTCTACGGTCATCGCCACTTCATGCAGTGTTCCAGTCAGGGGGTTCAGAATTTGGTATATGTCCATGCCTAAAGCACCAGTGAAAACAAGCATCATTTAATACTAAATAAATTTCAAATCAGTTTAAAATACCTGCCACATTAACTGAATTTATGAACAAAATATAACATGCTATAATACAAATGTAGCAACAGTAACAACAAGACAATTGTTCTAATATAAGGTATCCAAAAGTACCTAGTTCCATCTTACGATTTAAGTGGTCAAAATTTGATGCTTATTCTTAAAGAATTAATTTTAATTTAAAGAATAAATAGGTACTACATCTTACCAATGATATCACTAAAAAGGCTATTATGTTCACTTATACGTGGTAGAAGTAGGAGCGAGAGGTATTCCGGCAATATCCCTTTGCTAAAAGATCTAGGCTTAATGAGAACTCTAATACAAATGTAGCAACAGTTAGTATCAACATAATACAATTGTTCTAAAGTAAGTTGTCCAAAAGTACCTAGTTCCGTCCTACGATTTTAGTGGTAGTAAGTTGATATTCTTCAAGAATTAATTTTAATTTAAAAAATAAATATTGTAGTACCTGCTATATCGTACCAATGATATCACTAAGAAAGGCTATTATGTTCACTTATACGTGGTAAAAGTAGGAGTGAGAGGTATTCCAGCAATATCCCTATACACATTGCTGAAAGATCTAGGCTTAACGAGAACTCTGATCCAGTTTTGTGTATGACTTATAATTAATGTTTTCATTAAAATATAGCTGAAGATCGGGCTAAACACGCGCCTGAACAGCTCCGCGATTAGTTTTTTGAATGAAATAAAGCGAAAAGCTCATGTGCAGCAGAGTAAAGTAAAAGATGCTTTTGGTTAGTTTTGAGCTTAGCTCTAAAGTGAATAGCTTGAATAGGGCCCTAAACAACAACTCACCGTTACTCATTCCAGTACCTTATAAATTAAATTTGCGATCAATTTATTTTATTTCTCAACAATTTAAAGATTTTCAACAATTTTCAAACAGTTTACTTCGAGAAACTCCAAAATAACGAAACTTCAAACTTCAAATTTGAAAGCTGTCAAAAAGTGGTATTTACGACCCACCTTTTAACATGGGCATTTGATGCTAGCATTTCGTGTTAAAAATGCTTAAATGAAACGCATGACAACCAGCAAGAAAAACTAGCATCACCGCTAAATGAAACGCAGAGATGCTAAAAATTTTGGTATTTATGGCTAAAAATGCTTATCTGGAACGGGCCGGTAGTATCTTCTCAGTAGTCTGTGGACAGACTTGTCAAAATAATTTCACGTGCGCCATGTTGTTTTTCTACCTAAAGCCAATTCGAAAATTTTATATGGTATTTTTTCACTAAAAATAAAAAGTGAATTTTAAACAAACGAAATTATGCCTAAATGTTCTTCCGGAAAATTCTAAGCTAAATTGTGGTGTAAGCCATATCAAATTCTGTCCAGTAGTTTCGGAGATCTTTCCGGACAAACAGACAAACAAACAAACAAACAATTTTTTTAAAAACTATTCTATCGTGTTCTGCTAATGATTTTATGGCGACCTGTGTATTTTTTTTCTTAATATTTCGCAATTACAGATTTTTGTACCCCTACGATTTTATTATACATAGATTGTATATAGAGATGACCTTTTAAGTGTTTTTGTAGTCGGTTTAATTTTTTTGTAAATTTTTTTTTATAACTGATGGAAACACGAGTGTTTAAAATGCAGTAGCACCACCGTGCGTGTGCTCAAAGAACTCAACAGCGAATATGTAAAAAATATTTCTGTGAAAATTTGTAGAGTAACATTTAAGCTAGGTATACCGGGTTATTTTTCCATTAGGTGCCAAATTTTGTATGCTTGTTTAGACAAGCAAAATGAACAACTTTTACTCTGGGGCCAAACTCGAAATCGCAAAAAAAAATCAGCTGTTCCATACATTTAGGTTCAGTGGATGTTGAACATTTGTATGGAACAGCTGATTTTTTTTCGCGATTTCGAGATTGGTCCCATAGTAAAAGATCTTCATTTCGCTTCTCTGAACAAGCATACAAAATTTGGCTCCTGATGGAAAAATAACCCGGTACATTAACACATACGAAAACCGCCACTATTACGAGCGACATAAGAACGGCCCAAAGGTCAAACAGTATCGCTTGATAAGGAGCTTACTGTACAATGCCCCAAACGCACAGTGAATTAATAGTACATTACGATATTAGTGCGTTAAGATGTTATAACCAATACGCACGTATATCGTACGACGTTTTTTAACACATTTGCGAGGAAACAGAAAAAAAAGATACTCACAATACAAGTACAAAGAAAAGAAAATTTGAGAAAAATGGCGCGAGGATTTTTTTTTTTTTTTTATAGCAAAAGAGAAGTTTTTCTATATGCCAGTGTCAGGTAGGCGCGAGGATTATTTTCTGCCGTGGCTGCGTGAAAATGTTGGCAAAGACGCTAGAGCATGTTTATTTAAATAAACTTTAAATTTTTTTTAAATAAACTCAATCTGTGAATGCTTACTCTGAGGTGAATGCACACTGTTGCTTTCCCGCCATTTTAACAGCGCGCTAGCGCTGCCTACTGACTGGCGCCGCGCGGCGATTAGTTCGAAATTAGCAACAGCGCGCTGCTCACTAGCTGGAGTCGTGCGGCGGCGATCAGTTCCATATTTGAAATGGCAAATAATACTGTTATGGAATTTGTATGGACTATAACTTAACTATTTGCTTTGGTAACAAACGCGTTTTTTATGACCCGCTTTACATATTTAAAACCGGTGGAATTACATCAGCTTTACGAGCAAGGGTGTTAAAAAATACATGTTACGATTACATTTACAGTACTATTGCACTTTATGATGTCTACTGTAATGTAAACCTGAGTCTTGTTGCTTTTTTCAGGTACATTCAAAATGAGGAAGGTGGATCTGCAGAAGGAAGGCTACAATCCGTCTATTGTGAAGGATAAACTGTACTATTTAGATCCGAAACTAGAACATTATGTATCCTTAGGTCAGGAGGAATACGCCAAAATTGTTTCGGGACAAATCAGACTGTGATTTTACTTAAGAGCAACTACAAATTAAGCTGTGCCTCATTATGATGTGTGATTTTAGTAGACAAATTATAGTTAATTGTAGATTAAGTACCTACATCACTATATACATATAAGTGTATGATGGAGACATTTATTTATCATTTTTTTAGATAATAAATACCTACGTTGTTAAGTATTTTAATTGTTTTGTTTGATCCCTTATTTTAAAAATATAAAAAAAATAATGAAAATTGTGCAGTGCCCGTCATGACGCGAAGTTTAAAAAATTATGCCACCGTCATGAGAAATTGGTCGGTTTAAAGGCGGCTTCCCACGGCCTGTGTTTTCGCGGGCGCCCTCAGGCCGCGCCGATTTTTACGGACGAGCCCGGACGACAGGCGAGCTCGCGCCACCCCGGGCGCGTGGCTTCCCACGGCCTGTCATTCCACGGGCGCCTCTGGGGCCCTATTTTTGAATCATTCTTCCTGCATCGAGTGCTCGTCGGTGTTCGATTTCTACTTATTTTTTTGTTTTGTTTTCGACGAAAATAAAATCATTAGTGATCTTCGTCGTAATGTTCTATTGATTTTCATCGCAAGAACAACGAAAATCAATAGGAATCGAGCACAGATGACAAAGTTGGTATAGGGATAGTTCGAGACCAGGGGAAGGACATAGGGTAATTTTCCTACGGGAAAATATAAAATTCCCACGGGAAAACAAAAATAACGCGGACGAAGTCGCGAACTGAAAGCTAGTGAAGCATAAAATTATAAAACAATAATAATCAAAAAAGTTAGCTAAGTAGTTATCAAACTAGCGGGGTTTCAGATTATTAAATTTTTATTATCAATTTCATACATCGACATCTAACGAATATCAGAAGAAACATTAAAGACTTCGACCACACGAAGATTAAAAATTAAATAAGGAATATTTCATGAAAAGTAAAGCACGTCAAAACATGCTAATGTGGGCAGAGCAATGTTTCGATCCGAAAATTGAAAATTTAATGCGATTGCACATTTTTTTTTTCTCTTTTTTTAAAACGTCGCCCCACACCACGATTTTCTCCTGTGTCGTGGGTGCAGTTACAAATAGGGCATGGATACCGGTATACCGGTATACCGAAATACCGGTATACCGATAAAAATTTTCGGTATTTTAATACCGGTATTTGAGGATAAAATACCGTTATTTCGATATTTCAAAAAATATATATTTATTTTCGCAAGGGTGTTTAAAAACTGGGCGGAACGCTCAATTTCTATGGTTCATCGTGATGTTCATGCTGCTGATCAGTTTTCATATGACAATCACGAAAAATTTCGATTATGGAAAATCATCACAAAATCAACTACGCAAGACACTGCATGCATATAGCTAGTATTTAGGTGGTATTTAATGATACTGCTTTCAGTTGTTCGTCTAATGAATTACTTCTACAAATAAATTGCTGTTGGCACTCTGCATCTGCACAATACTGCAGAAACAATACGTAAACGCTCTGCTTTGAAGCGGCGAGCACACCAACCAACATCATATATCTTTCTCTCTTATACATTGGGCTAGTGCACGGCCACGCTGCACCCCTCCCTCAGTTCTGCTGTTTTCCAGTAAGTGTATTATCTATGCTGTTTTCATTGAAGCGAGAATATGTGCCGGTATATAGTTAGCTTCTTATCATGACAATACTTTAACATTAATTTTGGAGTCCATTTAAGTTTGAAAACATCGTCACCACGCACATTGTGTGAGTAGTGTTGTGTTTGTATCCTGTACAAGTGCAAACAAATAAGCTGAGTAAGTGTTGTGTTATTGCTTAAGTGTAATAACTAAACGTAATGTCAATGTCAATAATGCCGCCAACAGGCTTGACATGATGTCAGAGAGTCTCGGTTAATTGTTTGTTGCTTGTTTAATAAAGTGTTAATGATTTATAGTGTTTGATTATAATATATTAAAACATGGCGCAGTCGTAGATTTAAAGTTTCAAGTATAAATAAATTGGCAGAAGAATGGAATCTGTGAAGCTACCACCGAATTTCGATTTAAGAGCTGCAAACGCAGCCACTGAGTGGCAACTATGGCTTCAATCCTTTGAGGATTTTTTAATTGGGAACGGTAAAGAGGATGCCTCTAGTAAAGTAAAGCTGTCTTTACTTCGTAATATGATGGGGGTGGAAGCTACGAGAGTCTTATGGACTTTGTCCTTGACAGACGAGGAGTCAAAAGACTATGATAAAGTTATTGATGCCATTACAAAGTATATCAGTCCAAGAAAGAACGAAGTGTTTATCCGCTACAAGTTCAATGACCGCAAACAAAAAGAGGGAGAGTCTTTTGACAATTTTTATACAGACTGCAAGGAACTATTAAAGCAATGTAATTTTAACAATCAAACAGAACCATTAGAAGACCAAATGCTTAGAGACAAAATAGTGCATGGCATTTATGACAAAAGTCTACAAGAGAGCCTCCTAAGGATAGAAGAGCTAAATTTAAATAAGGCCACAGATTTGTGTAGAGCAGCAGAGATTAGTCGGAAGCAAGTCAAAGAAATGAATCCAGAAATAGAAGTGGATGCTGTGAGAAAAATGAAACAGCATACAGGACCAGAAAGTAAGTTGTTCAATTGTCGCAGGATTCAGAGGAAACACGGTCCAAAAGAATGTCCAGCATATGGGAAAAAGTGTGCGAAGTGTGGCTTAGAAAACCACTTTGCAGTTAGCTGTCGAGTTAGAAAAGTTCAATTGGTTAGAGAAAAAAGACAAGAAGACCATTTTTGCCGATCTAGGACTCCATCATCCGAAGAATCGTTAAAATGTCACAAAGTTAAACAAATTAATAATAAAAATTGCAAAAGTGAATGGATGGAAACTATAGAAATTGAAAAATATCCACTAGTATGTAGACTAGACACCGGAGCTGATGTGAGTATTATGCCTCTTAGAATATTTAAGAACATGAAGTGTAATATTAAACTATTGAAATGTGAACAAAATTTAGAAGCGTTTCAAGGCTCAACAATCAAACCAATAGGAATGGTCAACTTACACTGTAAATTTAAGAATAGTGAATGTTTTGAGAACTTTATGGTAGTAGACTGTAAGTCCATGTTGTTAGGACTACCAGGATGTGTATCTCTCAATTTGATTAAAAGAGTCAATAGTGTAATGTTAAGTAAAAGTATTGAAAATAATGTAGAAAATGTTCAGTTTATTGAATGTAACAGAGATATATTTGAAGGGTATGGACAATTTCCCAAACCATGTAATATACCAACAACAGAACATAGTCCAATATGTCACCCATCATCTAAAATTCCACATGTTTTACTAAAACCGTTAAAAACTGAATTAGAGCGACTAGTGGCAAGAGGCGCAATTTGTAAAATAGAGGAAATAGATTCCAGTGCTTGTATAAATAGGTTAGTTTTAGTTGAGAAACCAAATGGTAAGATTAGACTATGTTTGGACCCAGTCGAACTCAACAAATGCATTATACGTAAACCTCAAGTTTTGCTGACACTTGAAGATATAGCTACTAAGTTACAAGGTATGAAATATTTCTCAGTTTTAGACTTGTCAGAAGGCTTTCATCACATAAAATTGAATGATGAAGCTACATGGAAATGTTGCTTTGCGACACCATTCGGGATTTATAAATATTTAGTCTTACCGTATGGTCTCTCAAACTCTCCTGATGTTTTTCAAGAACACATTCAAAATTATTTTGGTGACATTCCCAATGTAATAACCTGGTGTGATGATATTTTAGTCATGGGGGAAACTGAGAAAATACACAATGATTCATTGTCTAAAGTTGTAGAAAGAGCACGAAGTGTAAATGCGAAATTTAATAAAGACAAATTTCAATATAAACAGTCTAAAGTTAAGTACGTAGGTCAAATATTCAGTGAAAGTGGGATGAGTGTAGATACTCACAGAGTTGAATCTTTACTAAAATTAAAAATTCCTGAAAATAAAGAACAGTTGCAGAGAATTATAGGTTCATTCAATTATGTTAGAAGATATGTACCAGCAATGGCAGAAATTATGGCACCTCTGTGTCAACTATTAAGAAAAGATGTGGAGTTTCAATGGCTTCCAATTCATGACAAAGCATTTATGGACTTAAAAAATAAAATCACGTGTGCCCCAGCGCTATCTCCCTTTAACCCAAAAATAAAATGTACTTTACAATGTGATGCCTCTAAGAATGGAATTGGTGCTTGTTTATTTCAACAGGACAAAAATCAAATATATCGTTTAGTAGCTTGTGCGTCTAGAACAATGAATAGTGCAGAAATTAACTATAGTCAAACAGAAAAAGAACCCAAAATACTTTGTGTCCCAAAATACACTGCTAAAAGCAGTGTATTTTGGGACACAAAAATTTCACAAGTATATATATGGTGCTAACAATATTAGTGTTCAAACAGATCACAAACCATTGCTCTCCATCATGTGTAAACCCATTAGTAAAGTAGGATCGCCAAGATTGAGACGATTACGCATTAAATTATTAAATTATAGCTTAAATTTATCATATGTACCAGGGAAAGACATACATTTTGCCGACATGTTGTCTAGGAATAGCATAAAAACAGATAGCAAGGATCATGAAATGTATGAAATGGTGCACTCTGTATCAATTCACTTACCAATGAGTGATCAAAAGAAAAGAGAATTTCGCGTAGAAACTAGTAGGGATGAATTATTGACTCAGATATGTAAATACTATTATTCTGGGTGGCCAAAAGAAAATAAAGTGTCAAAAGAATGCAAACCATTTTATCAATTTAAAGATGAAGTATTTGTGGAATCTGGATTAGTATTTCTCAAAAATAAAATCATAGTTCCTAAGTCTTTACAAAATTATGTACTAAAATTAGTTCACGAAGGTCACCCCGGAGTCAGTAAATGTACATCAAAAGCAAGACAACTATTCTACTGGCCTCATATGTCACATGATATCAAAGAGTTTATACAAAGATGTCGTACATGTGAGAAATTTAAACCATCCAATATCCATGAGGAGCTGATACCTCACAAAATACCTAAGTTAAGATTTTCTAAGGTAGGAACTGACATATATGACTTTGCGGGGAAGGCATACCTTGTAGTAGTAGATTACCTATCACATTGGTTAGAAGTTATACCATTATTAAATAAGAGTTCAAAATGTATCATATATGCCTTTCAAGAAATCTTTACAAGATTTGGTTATCCATCAATTATTGTAGCTGATAATAATCCGTTTAGTTCATTAGAGTGTAAAGAATATTACAATAGTAAGGATATATGTATAATGAACAGTAGTCCACACTATCCCAGGAGCAATGGAATGGCCGAAAAGGCTGTAAATATTGCAAAGAACCTAATGAAAAAAGCTCAGGAGGATAATGTAGACTACAGAAACTTTATTCTATCATATAATAATACTCCCTTGTCAGGAACAAATAGTTCACCATCACAAATATTAAACAGTAGAATTCTTAGAACATGTATACCAGTAACAGAAGCAATGTTAGAACCTAAAGTTGAGAAAGATATACACAAATTGTTAATATTAAAACAGTCGATTACAAAAAATATTCATGATAGGCGTACAAAAAAATATAATTCTGAGTTTTAAATTGGTGACAAGATTGTTTATAAGACGCCAAATGATAAATACTGGAGGAAAGGAGTGATAGCGAATAAAGATAAACATACACCTAGATCATACTGGATCACAAAAGATGGATCTACCAATATTTTACGACGAAATACACATCACTTGAAAAAGTCTTTTACAGAAAGATCATGTATTCAGAGAAACTTCTATGATTATGAACCCAATCAAAATAAATCACCGGATAGAGTTCTCACTCCTTCCCCCCAGAGAAGTATACAGGAGGAAGAACCTACTCAACTTCCAATTGTGTTAAATGCTCCAAAATGTACAAGGAGTGGAAGGGTAATAAAACAAAAGAAAATATTAGATTTGTAAATTGTATTTGTCTGACATTGTTTTCACCTATATAATTTAATTAGTATAGTGTGTTAAATTATTGATGAGGATGAATCACGTTTAGTACTCTGAGGGAAGTAAGTAATGTCATCCAGGTTTTATTATGTGTTAAGGGAAATGGAATTAATAAAATCTTTCTAAGAAATAGAATAAAAATAAAACTGTTATAAAATAAGAATTTAGCAAATAACATACAATAATTTGTTGAATAAATTTGTGAGGATTTTATTTGAGATAATCATAACTAGAGTATGTTTGAATAATTGAGTTGATTGTGATTGTAGGTATAACATCTTTCTTCATATAAAAAGGATCAGTCTGGTAAAGGAGGTGTTGTGTTATTGCTTAAGTGTAATAACTAAACGTAATGTCAATGTCAATAATGCCGCCAACAGGCTTGACATGATGTCAGAGAGTCTCGGTTAATTGTTTGTTGCTTGTTTAATAAAGTGTTAATGATTTATAGTGTTTGATTATAATATATTAAAACAGTAAGTACTTTAACTTTTCAGCAACATAAGAAAGATATTCGAAATTATTGTTAAATGGTTTCTTATCATTAGAGAATACGACTGATTTTAATACCTATTTGATTGTGATATTTGTGTCAATGAAAAATATAAATAATTCTAAGACCAAACCGAATTTTCTTTAGTATTCTTCCTCCTCCTTGAGTCGTATTCCTCAATATTGGGGGTCTTGACCTGCCTTCTGTATCACTTTCTCACGTACGGTCTTTCTCCGTCTGTTTCTGTCTCCGGCTGTGTAGGGGACGTTGTGGATTGTGGAGTCAAGAGCGGTGCGGATCTGGTCGGACCAACGCATTGCGCTGCGTCCACAAGACCTTTTCCCATCAACTTTACCGGTCACGATGAGTTTCTCGAGGTTATCACCGTCTTTCCTTGCAATGTGTCCGAAGTATTCTAGGACTCTGCGTAGACACTCAGATGACAGCCGCGAGGAGATTTTGAGTTCTCGTAATATGGAGGCGTTAGCCCGAAATGCTGTCCACGGGATACGGAGCATCTTTCTCCAGCACCACATCTCAAAGTCGTCAATGCGTTTGCCGTCTGCAGCTTTCAGTATCTACGTCTCAGCGCTATAAGAAAAGATCGAGAAGACTAGAGTCCGTACCAGTTTGGTTTTAGATTTTACGGAAATGTTGCGATCTTTCCAGATTTTTTCAAGCTGAGACATGGCGCTTTTGCCCATGCCAATTCTCCTGCGCACTTCCTTTTCGCACGAGCCATCGTTACTGATATTAGAACCGAGGTAGATGAAGTTGTATACTATTTCTAGGTCCAGCGCGCCTCGATTCGTCGTCGACGTCGACGTGATCTTGCTTAAAGAGGCTGCAGAGAGGGAGCGGGAGGAAGATCCCCAAGCTGCTCCCCTCCGCCGCTGGCGGATAGGCAGGCGAAGGCGGGCATTCGCACAAGCAATGCCCGTCTAATGACCCTGCCGTAGAGACCTGCGTGCACGGTTGGCCCCGTGCACGCCGCCGTAAGGCCCCTTCGTCTGGGAATCGCCCTGGTGTTCTCGGACAATTTCTCCTTGGCGATAGCCCGATAAACCTGGTCGGGCTTGCCCGTACGAGCTGGTAGTGATAGTCGCAGTGTGGGCCCTACCATGCGCGCCCACAAGGGCAGGGAGAACACCAGGGGGTTTTAGTGGTCGGCCTAGCACTCTGCCGGGCCAGCCCCATACACGCCTGCCATCTAGCCAGCTGCGGTTACGGTGCGATTGCGCATCTTCCCCCGGAAAAAAGGTGCAGCGCGCCTGACTTCTAACTTCCCATATATCTACACCATGATCTTGGTTTTGGACCTGTTTATGGAAAGTTCCATCTCCTCGCTAATCCGCTCCATTCAGCCTGGAAGTACAGACATTTCCGACTCATTTGCTGCAAGGAGGGTAGTGTCATCGGCGTAGCGCAGGTTGGTGATTTTCACGCCACCAACTGATTCCACCCTCCCAATTCTCGCAGGTTCGTCTCATCATGTATTCACTAAAGGCGTTGAATTGAATGGGTGACGAAATACATCCCTGGCGTCCTTGGTGAAATTTAAAGGGTTTTGAGGTTGTTTTATCGACTTGTACGACTCCCTGGCTTGAACCATACAGGGTGCGAAGTAGAGATGATTTGGTACTCCAAGATCTTGGAGGACCCTCCATAAGCAACCCCAGTTGATATATTATTAATATTCTTAATCCATTTTGTGGTTTTTAGGGAGATGATAAATATTTTTATCATCTCCCTAAAAACCTCCCTAAATAGTGTTTCTGCCATAAAGCGTAGAAAACTGCTTTAATCGCTCTCCCCAAACAAGACTTACCAATCGTTATTGAAATCATTTAAATAGTAGGTCATTAACAGTATTTAAAAAATACCGAAAAAATACCGAAATTTCGGTATACCGGTTTTTGAAATTTCAATACCGGTATCAATACCGGTATGAAAATCTTTCCGATATTCCATGCCCTAGTTACAAACATAGAATATCACATGCACATACGCCCAGACCGGAACAAATTTCTGTAGGCCATACAAAACATCTGTCCCGTGTGGGAATCGAACCCGCGACCTGTTGCGCATTAGGCGATCGCTTGACCTCTGCGCTAACCGTGTATTTCAAAAATATGAAACATATTATGATAGATATTATAATGAAATACAGACCCAAAAAACAAAACAAAATCAATCATTCCGTTTACCGGACGTAAATTACTGACATCTATTGTCGGATTTTAATTACTACGTATTGACGTGGTCAACTTGACGTTGACGACACGGTTGGCGCAGAGGTAGAGTGATCGCATACTGCGCAATGGGTCGCGGCCGCGGGTCCGATTCCCGTACGGGAGAAATATTTTGTATGGGCTACAGAAATTTGTTCCGGTCTGTGCGTATACTGTGCATGTGATATTCTATGTTTGTAACTGTACCCACGACATAGGAGAAAATCCTAGTGTGGGGCGACGTGTTTAAAAAAAAACTGTTGAGCACATTTATGTGCTTTTGCAGCAGACTAGATTGAACATTCAACAAGTTATCGAATTTAATTAGTGATTAAACGAACTTACCTGAAGTAAAGTTCTATCATAATTATACGAGTTGCTTCGTCCGAAGAGATTAGGTAATAATTGTAGTAACACGTATGATGTCGCCTTTCATCCACTAAGTTAAAAGTAGGTATTCACACTTTTTTTTATGGTGGTAGGTACACAAACCTTCCTAGAGGCACCAACCATATAGTCACTCATTTAGTTGAAAGTCCCGCAAAAACTATATATTTCACTTTAAAGGGAGGGAGGGACCTAATCTCTTCGGACGAGGCAACTCGTATAATTATGATAGAACTTTACTTCAGGTAAGTTCGTTTAATCACTAATTATACATTCGTTGCTTCGTTCTTTGAGATTAGGTAATAATTGTAGATTTTGAAAGCAAGTGAAATATTAAAACCAAATAATAATCAAAATATAATTATTATGATATTCATTCTGTAACCCAAAAAATTAAATATATAAAGGAATCAACGTAACAACAAATAATATCAATTATTTATTGGCATAATGTTAGCTATTAAGGATAGACAATGCAAAACTATTTGATTCATCTGGTTGAATATTTCTATAGTAATATTAGCAAACACATTGGCTGCGCTCCCCCCTGCAGTCCTGCGTATTGTGTCAATACTGACACCTGAACTATGCGCCGTGAGGTAGCTGCATGTCTGATGGAGTGGGCAGAAAATATTGAAATATCAACTCCGCTAGTTAATAAGGTGTCCTTAATCCACTTGCTGATTGTATTGGTAGATACTTCCTTATGAGATCTTTTGAAACTTATCAAAATGTCTTTTTTTTTTTACTTTCCGCTCAGTTGACTGGTAGAGAATGCCTTGTTGCATTAAGTCCGCCCTTTGTACAGTTTTTTAAGTGCAATAAAGATTAAATAAATAAATAAATCTGTGGGCGGTCTTTGTAAAATGGTATACACAAATTTTGTTGACTTGATCCTGGACGTGATGTTTTAATCGTTATAATCAAATCTTTAATTTTAATAATAATTACTTTATCTCTAATAATTATGTTATCTAATTTTATTTTTGCAATCGTCTGTACTCTGTGTGCTGTTACGAGTACAAGAAGTGTTGCAATCTTCTATGGCAATTGCTCTAAACTTAACCTGGTATTTAGATAAGCTTTTGACAGGTAATCTATTTAGGGGCTGAAGGACGAAGTCTGAAAAAACCCTTAAACAGTCTTCTAATGCGGTCATTCGACCTTACTCTCGATCCCAAGATCAAAGATAGAGCAGAGCGATGACTATTATTTTAATCATCCATATTGTAAACCCGAATAAAATAGTGTAAGAAAATAAATAGCCTGCGGAGAAAGTTCATGCTTCATACACGTCAACTTTTTTTTTTTCTTACAAAAATTTACCCAGCGACGTATTGCGAATAATATTTTTTTTTTGATTGAATTTTTTGATAGGGAAGCCATCATGATGTCTAAGGATGACGGTGGTACGCTCTTCTTCATAAGTGCCTTTCGGATAACTTCTCTGCTATCAATGTGAGCTTGGGCAGGCTGTTAGAAACAGACAACAAAACGTTATCTGAAGGGCTGTAATTGTACAGTCTTTGAACAAAGAAGCTCTTGGAATAAAGGAAACCAGGGTTGTGTAGGCCAGAAGGGAACAACGATACTATTCCCTCAGCTTGATCGGTTATTATTTTTCGTAAAACTTTTAGTATTACAGCAAAAGGCGGAAATGCATAAAATGAAAGATGTTTCCAAATCAAGGTAAAAGCGTTTACCGCCATAGCCCCTGAACACGGTAATCTGGATCCTTATTTATTCCAAGAAACATACAAGTTGCATTTTTATTGACTCTGGAGGCAAAAAAATCAAAAAGAAAAAGGCAAACAGGCAAAAGGAAAAGGTCAGGCTTGCAAAACGCCTTTATAATTCGATTAAATGCATGATTTTTTAGCTCCTATTCAGTATCAGGGTGAGATTTTCTTGACTCCGCATCTGCTATTTCATTATATTATCTTTTCGATATTGTAATAGTCTTGTCTAATAGGATTAAATGTTTTATCAATGGAATTTTTCCACCAGGAAAAATCTGTTTGCAATTGTTGTAGCTGTCGTAGCTATTGTTATTGCATAAAGCAAGGTATTTGCATCTCTCAATTTGTTTGGTATACAACCAACCATACTGTACTGCGGGGCAGGATGAGGTGAGGAGACCCAGCAGTCGAGCGAAACGTCGAAGTTTACAATTTGTCTTATTTTGAAAATAAAGCAATTCCTTTTTAATAATATTTCTTTTATCCTATGTACTATAAACATATATGAAATTTTTTCGTGTCTATTATAAAACCAAGATATCTACAACTAGTGTTAGGAATCATACAGCTTTTTTTTTTTTAAACGTCGCCCCACACTAGGATTTTTTCCTGTGTCGTGGGTGCAGTTACAAACATAGAATATCACATGCACATACGCCCAGTCGGGAACAAATTTCTGTAGGCCATACAAAATATTTGTCCCGTACGGGAATCGAACCCGCGACCCGTTGCGCAGTAGGCGATCATTCGACCTCTGCGCTAACCGTGTCGTTCAATGTTGATAATAAATCCAAAGGACTAAAATATTTTTAGGTTCAGCAATATTTGCTAGACATTTTTGGTAATCCCTAGCAATGACACATATATAATCTAAGAAAATGGTACACAGTCATTATATATGGCCTAAGGATCGAAGTAAGTACATCACCGCCTTAAGCAACTTTGTTAATACAAATGGTGCGGTGTTAAGGCCAAAGGGACGAACGTTAAATTCGTATAGTTTATCTTCAGATATACCTAAACCCTAAATATTTTTAATGAGCTGGGTGGATTGAACTTAAAAAATAGGCATCTTTTAAATCTAGGGTGGCCATGAAACTGTTTTTTGAAACTAATTTCATTGTAGTTCTGTAATCTTCAATTTTAAAATGCCGTGTTGTTATGAGTTTATTTATAGGTTTTAAGTTTAAAAAAAACTGTTTTTACATATTGGTTGTTTAATAATAAAATAGCTGGACAAGAACTGTTTATTTCACTTGGTTGACAAGGTGAAATAGTTACTGAATCAATCAATTCAGAAATGGCCACTGTATATTGTAAAGATTCAGAAGCTGACAAGGTTGGCAGTTTAGGTTCCCATAATTTATGAATAGGTCTGGGACTTTTTCCCAGACCTATCTTATAACCCTTTATCCATCATAATATAACCGGGTCATCAGTTAAGAGTTGCCAATTATCGTAAAAATTACTTAAACGACCTGCTGAACATACCGAATCTAGCGACGTGGGCCTGGGTGCTGCTGCGAGCGCGGCGGCGGTCGCGGCAGCTGCTGTTGTCGCGGCGGGCGCGGTGCCTGCGGCGCGGGGCCAGCTGTTGTTGCAGTTGCAGCCATAGAAGAGGATGGATCTGAATTGATCTCTTCTACAATCGAGGCTATGTCGACCTCTGATTGCACTTCACTTTCACCTGCAATACGTTTGTGTCGCATACAGGTAACTGTGTGTCCAAAAATACATATGACACAGAAGAATACACCTCTGTCAGAATTCCATAACAGCTGCTTTATATTTTAAATGCGGTTGTATATCAACGACCAATGTTTGTGAGAATAAACCCTTTAGTGCCATATGAAACTTTAAAAGGCAACATTCCATTAAAATGTGCACATACTTTATTAGTCACGAAGGTAACATAACATATAAAATGTACACAGTAGGTACATAAAAATATTGTGACGGTAACATCCCGCATAGATGTACACTACATACAAGATACCAGTGGTAATTATTTGACGGTAGGTAATATCCCATATAGATATACACATCACTAAAGATTATACATCTGTTATAGATAACAGGCAGGTACTGTAATATTATTAGGTATAATATTTTGTGCCGGTAACATCCTCGTATAGATGTACACTACACAATATTAAAAAACCAGTGGTGGTCTTTCGTTATGAAAAAATCCCATATAAATATAGGAACGCTCAGTACCTCCTCGATGCTCTGGACAGATTGCAGCGTCGCGCTATTCGCATAATTGGCGATGTAGAGGCAACTAACACCCTCGAGCCTCTACAACTTCGTCGTGACATCGCCTCTCTTAGCGCCTTTTACCGAATGTTCCATGGGGAATGCTCTGAGGAGCTCTTTAACCTTATCCCTCCCTCTCCATTCCTGAACAGAAACACGCGTAAGGGCCTTCGGAGTCATCCGTACACTGTGTCCTCCTTTTCACACCGTACCAAGAAATTCCAAGATTCCTTCTTCTGTCGTTCATCCCACACTTGGAATTCTCTACCTGCGCACGTGTTTCCTCCATCCTACAACATGGGTTCCTTCAAAAGAGGCGTGAAAAAGCATCTTTTGGGCCGGCAAGGGGCGGGCAGGTAGGAGAGTGGATGTCGTCGCTACTCTATCTGTCAACTCATTTGGGCCTCTTTCACCGCTTAACATCAGGCGGGAGGAGGTCATTTGCCGGGCCATCCATAAAAAAAAAAAAAAAAAAAAAGGAACACATTAGTACATCACATTAAGTGATACAAATGTTAATCACTTTTCTTAAATAAGTATAATATTATTTAACACCTGCGTACCTTCGTTTCCTGATAGCACGGTAATCCGTGCTGATAGCGTCAGAAGTGCCACCCCTTGGGTATATGTGTTCTGTGGCCACCGCCGGCGCCGGTGAGGCTGGGCACGACGAGCTACTATTGTTTGAAATTATTCGATTGCGCGTACGCTTTTCGTGCTTTTTTAACATCATTTCTATCTTTCTTATTTTCTTGCGTAAGTAATCACTATCTTCCTCCTTATGGCTTCGTTTCGGCATAGTAACGTTTTTTAAGAAATTAAGTAGGCTAAGTGGTGATCGGCGAAGCACTAAAACGCGAATGAGTGACTATATGCTTGGTGCCACTAGGAAGGTTTGTGTACCTACCACCATAAAAAAAAGTGTGAATACCTACTTTTAACTTAGTGGATGAAAGGCGACATGATACGTGTTACTACAATTATTACCTAATCTCAAAGGACGAAGCAACGAATGTATAATTCGAAAACAATATTCTATTTTAAATTAAATCATTGAGAAGTTACTGACGATTTTATTTCTACAGAATGAGTTATAATAATTTATAACATTTTTGTTTGACACAAGCTATGCCATCTGGAACTAATTACAGATTGTTGATCGAGCCCACCCTAAGTTGCTTAGACCTTAGTCAAACACGCTAGCTCAGTGCGGATTGGAGTAAAGACAAGTGAAAGCAAAAGTGCTCGGCAAAGCAGCCAAGGCCAATAATACATTTTCATTAAATACCTACCTACGATCAAAAAAAATCACTTGCAGCGTGGTTTCATAAACCACAAAATGAGTTTTAATTATTTTGTCGACTCAAAGTAACATAGTTTTATGTTTCAGATATAACGGAACGCATATGTAAGCTGATTTTGTTAAATAACCAAGCGGAAAATCCAAGCGGAATTAAATTCGATAACTTGTTGAATGTTCAATCTAGTCTGCTGCAAAAGCACATAAATGTGCTCAACAGTTTTTTTTAAACACGTCGCCCCACACTAGGATTTTCTCCTATGTCGTGGGTACAGTTACAAACATAGAATATCACATGCACAGTATACGCCCAGACCAGACCGGAACAAATTTCTGTAGCCCATACAAAATATTTCTCCCGTACGGGAATCGGACCCGCGACCCATTGCGCAGTATGCGATCACTCGACCTCTGCGCCAACCGTGTCGTCAACGTCAAGTTGACCACGTCAATACGTAGTAATTAAAATCCGACAATAGATGTCAGTAATTTACGTCCGGTACACGGAATGATTGATTTTGTTTTGTTTTTTGGGTCTGTATTTCATTATAATATCTATCATAATATGTTTCATATTTTTGAAATATGTGCAATCGCATTAAATTTTCAATTTTCGGATCGAAACATTGCTCTGCCCACATTAGCATGTTTTGACGTGCTTTGCTTTTCTTGAAATATTCCTTATTTAATTTTTAATCTTCGTGTGGTCGAAGTCTTTAATGTTTCTTCTGATATTCGTTAGATGTCGATGTATGAAATTGATAATAAAAATTTAATAATCTGAAACCCCGCTAGTTTGATAACTACTTAGCTAACTTTTTTGATTATTATTGTTTTATAATTTTATGCTTCACTAGCTTTCAGTTCGCGACTTCGTCCGCGTTATTTTTGTTTTCCCGTGGGAATTTTATATTTTCCCGTAGGAAAATTACCCTATGTCCTTCCCCTGGTCTCGAACTATCCCTATACCAACTTTTATCAAAATCGGTTCCGTAGTTTCGAAGCCTATTCAATACAAACAAACGAACAATCAATCAAATTTTTCCTCTTTATAATATTAGTATAGATATAAACCAAGGTTTTATTTATTCACAGCTCTGTTTTTGCTTGGGGCTAAGTCACAATACCGTACACAATACAAAAAACTAATTATTAAAAAAAAAAACAAAATAATAAATAAACAACGTTCTACACCAGAATCGAACCACTATCCCACAAATTTAAAGACGAAGCTCTGACCAATCCCGACCTATATGAAGTTGTGAAATTAAAGATCTCATGTTTTTGTGTAATGCGATATGCGATAGATGGACGAAAAAATTTGAGGCGATGTAAAAGAAGTTTTATTTTAAAATCTTAATAACTTACCTCGATCTGCTTTTGTTGAATGATGACATCCACCAGCGTCTTCTCTTCTGCTTCTTTTTATTACGTAAGTAATATCCACTGAATAATATGAATGAGGCTGCAGAAATAGCTACGCGTTCTTCACATGACAGTTTTGAATAGCAGTTCAAACTGGACTAGATTACTCGTGAACCGCGTTTCTATTTCTTTCTAGCTGCCCGCCCCGGTCCCGCACGGGTATACCAAAAACCTACCGCATACCTACTTAGCTAAATATTTTCTTTTATACAAACCTTGTCCTAACAATAACGAATACATAAAACCAAGAATCATGCAATTTGGTGCAGTCGTTCGAAAGTTATGGGCATACATACATTTCGAAGGTTCATTTTTATTTATATAGATATACAAGATTATTTTTTAGTTAGTACAGAATTTGAATTTGTACGATCAACCACGGGCGCGATCCGAGGTGGAGCGAACTTGCCCGTGGCCAGGGGCTCTATTTTTGAATCATTCGTCCGGCTTCGAGAGCTTTTCAAGCGTCATCTGTGCTCGATTCCTATTGATTTTCGTTGTTCTTGCGATGAAAATCAATAGAACATTACGACGAAGATCAATATTGATTTTATTTTCGTCGAAAACAAAACAAAAAAATAAGTAGAAATCGAACACTGACGAGCACTCGATGCAGGAAGAATGATTCAAAAATAGGGCCCCAGAGGCGCCCGTGGAATGACAGGCCGTGGGAAGCGACGCGCCCGGGGTGGCGCGAGCTCGCCTGTCGTCCGGGCTCGTCCGTAAAAATCGGCGCGGCCTGAGGGCGCCCGCGAAAACACAGGCCGTGGGAGGCCGCCTTAAGACTGACAAAGGAAACGCTACCGTAGTATTCGTTGGATTATTTCAGTTAAATGCGGAACCTACTTAGTGATACCTCAGTTTACAAACCAGTGTCATACAATCCGTCTAATAGAGTCACTAAGCGAATAGTTCTTCTTAGTCTTATTCTTCACTTGGTGAAGGTAGTGTCTAGTCTGACGGGTCTTGCCATCACTCTTCATATGTCTCATACGTAGCCAGATAATTCTGTCCGTTGCCGATCTCATGGCCTCTGTAACTGGCAAGCTGGTAAGGGATATAAGTTGGTCGGCGGTCCAACGCGTTGGTGACCGTCCGCGTGGTCTTTTTCCATCAACCTTACCAACTACCATCAATTTCTCCAGGTTATCTGGATCTCTGCGAGCAATGTGTTCGAAGTAGCTGAGAATTCGCTGGAAACACAGAGTAGAGAAACTCTTGGTGATGTATAGCTGGGAGAGAATAGAGACGTTGGTTCTCCGGGCTGTCCATGGAATACGCAGAATTCGCCGCCAACACCACATCTCAAACGCGTCAATTCTTTTTCTGTCACCCGTCTTTATGATCCAATATTTTGCACCGTAGGAGAAGATGGAGAATACCAGTGTCCGAACCTTTGTTTTACAAGATATGTTGCGATCTCTCCATATCCGAGTGAGTTTTGTCATGGCTGATTTGGACATCTGTATGCGCCTCCTAATTTCTTTCTCGCTGCTCCCGTCATTAGTGTAAAGCGAGCCCAGGTATTGAAATTGGTCCACAAATTCTAGGTCGTGAAGTTGGTTTGACCGCATGAGAGTACCTACCTTGCCGGTTTATCACCAGGATCTTGGTTTTGGCCTTGTTTATGCTAAGACTGACTCGTTCGCTTTCCATCTCCACTAGATAGCAGGACAGCGAGTTGTTCTTCAGAGGACGCGACCAATGTAGTGTGGTCAGCGTATCGCAGGTTGCTTATCCTTTTCCCTCTCACAGATATACCACCTTCCCATCCCTCTAGGGCTCTTCTCATAACGTACTCCCCATAAATGTTGAAAAGGATTGGAGACAATATGCATCCCTGCCTGACGCCTTTCTGCGGCTTGAACGGGTGGAACATCACATTATTTACCCTCACAACAGTACCCTTGAGAATACGCGCTTGAGAATATTGAGAATAAGCGAATACGCGCTGTCATAAAAGATCATGAAAATCTTTTCGCGGATGATGTGTTCCAACGTCTCTTCAGACCCAAGAGCGTTCAGCCTCCTAAGATTTATGGTCTGCCTAAAGTACTTACACAGGACAAATGTACAGAAAGTACATTTGTCCTGTGTACCTTAGTTAAAGTACAAAGTCAGTCAAATTGACTCTCCCACCTATGATTTAGCGAAACATATTGCTTCTGTACTGTAGCCTTTATTTAAATGGTCAAAACGGCGACACATACCTTCGTGTTGACAATCAAAGTGCTATAAAAATGATAGAGTGTAAGGGACGGATTTATACATTTTTCGCCCCTAGGAAAGAAAGAAAGAAAATGGTTTATTCAGTGGCACTGACACAGAATAACAAATAAAAAAGGGAGTACACTAATAAATGTGCCACGGAAAGGGTATCTACTCAGCATAATGCCGAGGCGTCGCAGACTCCCCGGCGCGCGGCGCTAGTCTTCCGTAGACACCCCGAAGACGCTCTAAGAGGCACTACTATGGCACACACACACTAAGCTATAAACAACAAAAAAAAATATCTACGTAATACACTCAACATGGAATAATAGAAATATACAAACAGCATGACGTGTCATAAATTGTGACAGGTTACATAACATAGTAATACAAAAACTTAGAGAAAGTTAACAAACACAGCAATATTTTTTCTTTACATACACAATTTCTGTAAGTTTAGTAAATACTTTTTACTGCACTATTCTAACTGCCGCCCCCTTAAAACACTGCATGTGCCATATATATTAAAGCTATTTTTGGTATGTTGGGCGGGGGGGGGGGGAGCGGTCTTATCCAGCCATGCCGTCCCTAGGCACGTGCCTAGTGTGCCTTTAGGCAAATCCGTCCCTGTGTAAGTTAACGCGCGAAGCATATACTCGTAGATATTAAGTGTCATTATATCAAGGATTGTATTTGTAGACAAATATTTGCAGTTTCATATGTACGAACTGATGAAAATGTTGCTGATATTTTCACCAAGCCGCTTAGTGCAGTAAAACATTGTTATTTTTATGATAAGCTTAAAGTTATAGGTATGACAAGTAAATAACATTGTTTTAAATAGGTGTTATTCTTGCGTGTAAATAAGTTAATGAAATGCGATTAGTTGAAATTATTATTATGTTACTCGTATTGAAATATTTATGTTCAGCAATATGTTTTTGTTTGGCAATTTTTAATCTTATACCGAGTGTAACGGAATACCGAAATAATATTTAAGGTTGTTGATTAACAAAAAAATTGTTTTATGACTATTCCTAGTATTTTTATTATATGCCTACTTTCGATTTAATATGCTTAACTGTTAAGTGTATTAAATCGAAAGTAGGCATATATAAAAAATTTTAACAGTTTTTTTGTCAAATCGTGTTTTTTGTTCGAAAAGTTTAACTGTAAACACAATTTGACAGCACTAAAACTAAATTTAGTTTAGTTTAATCGAATTAGTGCCAACAGAATTGCCACCAATACCCCTTTGTAGTTTAAATGAACATGGCGATTTTGATACTTTGTGAAAACTTGTTTCTTTATAATTTAACTTTCGGTTTTTGTTACAGAAGCACAAACGCACCAACTTATATGAAGGCGTTGAGTTTTTGGAAATTGATTTTTATTAAAGTGAGTAAAATAAAATATTTTTTAAATGTACTTTGATTCTTAACAACTTTATGTACCAACTGACTTAGTTTTCAACATTTCATAATATTTATTCTTAATTTCTGTCCAAATATGACAGAAATTAAGTAATTTTTAATTTTTATTAAATCCAAATAATATTTTTCGATTCTGGGAGTTCATTGAAACTAAACATTTATATTTAATAATAAAGTATCAACTTCGTTTCTTCCTACTATAGTTAGTATTACCGTCCCCATTTTTTTTAAATTTCCCGCGTTTTGCTGGGTTCGAATTAGCCAGACTCTATTTCTTATCAGACAGGCGAAATAGAGGCTTATATTGACACCGCAATAGTTAGTAATTTCAAGGCGATTTTGATAATTTTTTCTTAACCATGCCCCATACAGCCCTACTCCTAATAAATAATACATAGTCGGTGGGTCAGAGGTGTTATCGTTGGTTTTGTGTTTTTGTTCGCGTTTTTTAGATTCCACTTTGTTTCCACTACCAATTCTCGTACTATACGATGTATCGTATTAACCTCGTTAGCACAAAAAAGTGGTAATGCTTACAATACAATACTCCTGTCGACGAATCGCCTTCTTTATGGAGAAATTGGCAGTTTGTGTCGTTAGTTGCAATTTAATGTTTCACAATTCACAATGCTTAAGAATAATTTCTTTCATTCTAGTTATATAGATGCTGCGTGACATCTATTGATTTTGTTAGGAATTAATTATAGTTTGTTCCGTGTTTGTTCCTATCCATGATGATCGTAATTTATTTCGGACCCTTAGAGCATTTAGATGATGAGGAGATGGTACGCGACAAATCACAGTATAAATTTTTCTGCCACAATTCGCGGGAGGCGAGGTAAACACGCATGGCACAGGACTAAAATCTAGACTTCAATTACAGATACGCACACTATGAAAATATTACCTTACAATTAAGAAACACGCACACGTCGACAAATTAACGTGTATCTACGCAGTCGCCCGCAAATCATGCCCGTGTACTGTGTTTGATCCAGGGCTTGAAACCGGTTCAACATTAACCGGTATTATAAGGGTTAAACCGGTTTTATAATATAGTTCCGTTCCGGAGTGGAACCAAATAGGAGCGATACTTGGAACCTAAATAAACCGGTTTATAGTAAGATCGGTCGCGACTTGTTGTAACTCATTGAAGTACCCACTGTGTGCGTCGCTCGCAAGCGCAGTTGCAGTAGGAAGAGTATGGTTGATCATTGCGCACGTTCCATGAACATGGGTCGGAAACGTAAACATTACGAACTTCAGTTCGTTTCCCTGAACGAAAAATATAACCGGTTAGTAAAAAATACCCATATTTTTAAAAACCGGTTCAAAAACCGGTTTAGAGGAACGTAACCTTTATCAAAAAGTTCCATAGGTAAATTCGTCGAACCGGTTCAAAAAAAATACCGGTTTCCAAGCCCTGGTTGATCTACAAACGTACCATTGTATTTTTCTATCGTAACGGTATAAAAATTACTTCAAAATTGTTCATAAATAAAACACGTTAACGTATAGTTACATGTTATTCAAAACGCCATGGTCTCGAAGATTTGAGTAACTCTTTGAGTATCGCCTTTTGCAAGAGGATACCAGAGATTTAAATCTCTGGAGGAAACTGCACAATTAACCATTTTTACGAGTTCTTACTTGCAACACGAAACGACATCAAATGGCAGTGGGCATGCATCACATCAACTATAATTTCCCAGTGTTTACCTTACTCTATGACTAAAATATAATAACGTGCATGGTCATATGCTCAACGTTCAACGTATGTTGGCAGGGCTGCGTTCGAAAACATCCTCCGAGTGCACTCCGTCACCCGAAGTCCGTCCGAGAACATTTCGAGTGCACTCGGAAGTGTTGGAGTGGCGTGTCTGAGAACGCTGCGGAGTAGAGATGGTCGTTATTACGATAGCAGATAATTTAATGCATTATATTAACGTTGCTAAATAACACATTATTGAGCAACGGGTTATCCTGCTATCATTATAAACTGCTGTTGATGTTGTAGAGTTGTAGCGCAATGACTGACGTTCCACCCACCGCGCTGTTGCCGATAACGTAACGCGAGAGCGAAGCAAAGAGCGAGAGCGCAATAGGTGTGTACGGGAGATAGCAATATAAACTGCACGAGTCACGACACGATGATCGCAAACCACTAATTTTTGTGCTTTCTCACATTGACGTAAAGTTCACTTTAAAATGTTTGATGATCGCGACGGTTTGAAATAACAGGTGAATAATAATTATTCGTTATACTGCTGTTTTGAATGAGAATGCTGTTTAAAAATTTATTGTTCGTTCAATTCTGTTCTGTTCAGTTCAGCAACAGATCCATTAGAGAAATTGTGATTATTTTTTGTTACGATTTAATTATTTCAGTGTGTAAGTGCGTAATTAAAAGTTAGCGTAAGTGTAAATAATAATTGTTTTATAGTGTTAAGTATTTTTAAATATTAAAAATGCCGAAATTATGAGCCCCGATCGCTCCTATTTGAAACTATTTCGATGTTGGTAACAGTGTGAATACACTGTTGTTCATTGTGCAAAACAGCAGTATAACAGGATAACGAACAGCAGTTTACAATAACAGCTACATGGAAATAACACAGCACTGTTATTCGTTATTTGGAAACAGTCGTTACTCTCATCTCTACTGCGGAGTGCACTTGATCGAGTAGAATCTCACCCGCTTAATATAGCAAGGTGTAATTTCACTCGAGTAGATTTGGGGGGAAATTGTGTGGATTTTAAAGTTGTTTGTGATTGTGATTACAAAGATTTCATATTCACACACAATTTGTGCATCTCGGAGAGAGAGGATGCGCTTCGTAATGTCGACAATAAGTTAATTTTAGATGCCAAAGACTATATAGGTATCGTAAGTGACATGATTGTAAAATTGGCCTTCATTTCTGCTGAAGCCAGGTTAGGCCGCGATTCAATAGAATTCATATTCTGTTGGTTTTAGCATTTTCGTAGATAAAACAGAGGAATGTAATGCATTATAGCGAACGGACGCGCCGATGAATTATATATTTTATTATATTTGGTTATGTAAACAAAGCAGACAACATCCGTGCCATCAGAAAACAACCAACACTGAACACTCTGACCACCCCAACCGGCCACTCTCCCCCCACCACCGACTAACTCCGGGGGGGCTACAGCCTAACTCATAGTGATCACTCGCTGTCGCTTTCGTAACATTAGAACAATAGCTCAAATGTCACCTGTGACATTAAAACTATTGATATAATGTCACGAAAGCGATAGCGAGTGATGGCTATGAGTTAGGCGATACGGCCTCGGGTAATGTTTTCGAACGCAGGGGCGCGTTCAGAGCCTTCGCGCGAAGTACACCTTTTCGCTCTAACCCCGTTCAATGCCTTCGAGCGTGACAACCGGGTGAAACAACCGGCCCTTTCAAGACCTTAGAGTGTCGGCGCGAGTTACAACCGAACAATCATCGAATTTGATGGTTGTAAAACGCTCTGGCGTTTATTACTGAAATACTCTTACGTGATTGGATGAAATTAGCGGCAATATTCTATAATGTCATCTACTAGAAAGAGAGAGAAATAAAGAATCATGTGAAAGAGGGAGATAAAAGATTTGGTTGCTGCAATCCGTTCAACGCCTCTGAGCGACTTAAAAAACAACTGGACAACTACACCAGGCCCCCGTCACTCTCGCAATGCAGCGTTATAAATACCTACCGCTAAGTAGCGCGCCGGCGCTCCGACCGGCAGAGGGCCGCCGCCACGCCACCCGCCGCGCCGCACGCGAGACTTTTATTATTATCGAATCTTGTATTTTTTTTTCATATTTTTTTTTATTATATTGTTTCTTTTCGTATATTTTATTGCTTTTTTATTATTATATTAATTTAGTTTTTGATTTCTTTTAGTTTTTTTCAATTATTTTTTTTATTTATAATTTTCTTTTCAGAACTAAACATGGGATTTTTATACCTAAATTGAATGATTTTCCGAAAATTTTCAGTTAAATGTTGATACGAAAAAAGTTCCACTTGCATTGTGGTTTTACAAAACCACACAATAATTTTATTTTTTTAAACTTGATTAACAATACGGTGGTTCATTACTATGATTTATTACTATGGTTCATTACTACCGTTATTGGATGTCGTTGTTAAAAGACAAATAAATAATTTGATATTTTTTTTCATAGTCGAAATTCGAAGTAATTCGAACTAATTAGATAGTAATTCGTCGCCATTGTAACAATCTTCAGTCCTCAGCCTAGTTCCTCACTTGCTGAGGAGTTCAGGTTCAGCTCACTTTCATCTTAGACGTTTTCGTCACTTATCATCGGCTAAGATGAAAGCCAACAGCTTCAATGTTGTTTGTAAAAAAAAATGGCAGCCTGCTTGATTGTCTGCTTGATTGCCTACTTAGTTTTATAAAAAAATAATAAAGTCTCGATGAACCGGTTATTTGATTCCTTACAAAAAAAATATTCCACCTTACTCTTGTTTTTAAAAGATTGCCTATTTATCACAATTATTCATGCGATTCAGGATATTTTCGATAGTAAAATTGAATAACCGTGAGTTCAAACATGAAAAAAAAACATCGATCATGTATTTTTCATAATAATTCGTAATTTTTTTAATCGCTTGTAATTTGACAAATGAATAAAATCAATGAAGAAAAAATTTCGCCTTGGGCGGGAGGTATTAATGACGATAAAATAATATTCTATTCTCTTATTTTTTAACAAATACTATTTTAAATTTTTAAATATATGCGCACTGCCAATTTAGAAGTAGATTATGAAGAATAATGTAATGATTAACACCAATCATGTATTTTACCATATTCTTGCAAATAAAGTAAGTACTATTATTATTATCATTTTATAAAATTAAAGCACATTTGAGTCGGGAGCTTTCCTCGCAATAACTTTATTTCATTATAATCCTACGTATATTAATAAAATAATAACATTAAAGTTTTACTTTAACTATTTTGTTTATGTTCTTTGTACAGCCCTTAAGTTTTCGCTCGATGACGCAATCACGTGGTGTACGCGGGAATCTCAACTCTCGGCGCGCGTTCATAGAGACCTTTTCTTCTTGCAGCGACTTTTGTCTGTCGGTTTTGGCTATTATTATTACAACGATTCGAGCGTTTCTATGGGAGTGATGTATCTGTTACGTAGTAACTATTATCTAATCTGTGACTACACCCAGCCCCCGTAGCACGTCCAACAAAACACGATATGATAAAGCGATTTATCGCGGGGAACTGTCAAATTACGACGAAACCCTATTGTCTTTTGACAGTTTACCGCCATAAACCGCTTTATCATATCGTGTTTTGGTGGACGTGCTAGGGGGGCAGAGGCTCTGCCCCCCCTAGACAAATGCCACATGCTAACTTTTCCGCAGTCGCTCCTCAGAAAAAATGTATAGAGATGACATTAGCTGCGGAAAAAATAGCGTGAGGTTGTCGTAAGCTAATGTCATTTCCATACATTTTTTCTGCGGAACGACTACGGAAAAGTTAGGATGTGGCATTTGTCTAGGGCCTCTGAACGCGCTTCAGCCCTGAGGGGTTCGCCCAGCCTTGCCTTTTCCATAGTACTTGTTAAAAAACCTTTCTACACCGTGGTCCGAGATGCGCAAGTATTATTAATTGCGCATCTCGGACCACGGTGTAGAAAAAAGAAATGTCAAAGTCACAAATGTCATCGAATGTCAAAAAGTCAAGTGTCAAAAAGTTCGCGAAAGTGCAAGCAAAGCAAACGAGTTTCCCGTTACCTATCGTCATCGTTTCGTAAATAATAATTGGTTGAGTGAGGGATTCCGGTACCTACCGAGCACAAGAACCGCACACACCGTGGGTCGTCGCTGGTCAGTTCGGCGCCTTTCTTGGCGGAAGGCAGTAGTTATGATTTTTATACTGGCCTCTGCTGCGGCGATATGTGCCGTGGTGTGGATAACTCATGGATTTCTTTATACTCTAGCAGTTTCTATTCTCCTCCCAGTAGTATATGCTTTGGTGTTCCATACGAGATGGTGCTACGTGGCTATCAGGACGACTCCAAGAGATCTGAGGTACTATAAACACTCAAGTATGTCACTTGATAATCATTGCAGACCAATTTTTGTAAATATGATATTTTACAACCAATAGGTACATTATTTTTGTACTTACATTAATAAAAACAATATTTCGTGAACATTTTAACAGTTGGTTACAATCTTTGTTGGTTAGAAACTTTGTACATACATAGAAACTCAGTATGCTGTTAAGTACTTTCACCATTTTTTTTTATTTTCAATACTCTATAATGCTCTTTTATCTGAGATCTTTAACATATTATAAATTAGTATTTTCTTCGTTTTTAACATCAAACATTCTAATAATATGTATACCTAATTAATTTTTCTCTCAAATTATTATTATGATCTTTATTATTTATAAAATGTAAATTTAATAAGACTGACTGATTTAAAATAAACCAAGTCAGTGTACAGTACAATTAAATCTATTTTACAATAATTGCACAGGTCAAAGACTTAGTTTTGCTGTTGTTGGCCAGCTAGAATAATAGATTAATTTCCCTGATTACGAAGAGCATATAAATCACATTAATGATGTAAATTGAGCATTAATTAGATTTGTCATTGTCTTAAGTTCAGTATTATAAAACAAATTGATTCAAATGTAATTCTATTTTGTTACTATACTCATTAACTAGTTCTAAGTAGTAGGTATAGAATAATAAAAGTTCATTATTTGGTAGCTTTTTAAATTCTATGATAAATAATACCGTAAAACATTGCCATTTCCTATATACAGCTTGTGTGCAAAGAACATTTAATACCAAGAGTAAATAATGTTTAGATAAATTATGATTTAATAACTTTTCCATTTCAGGGCTTTACTATCATATTTCCAAATACTATGGATGGCCCGTAAGTTCACTAGAAGCGATTGGACACTGCCTGACATATTCCATGATGTTGTACAAAGACATCCAGATAAACCATGCTTCATGTATCAAGATGAAGTTTGGACTTTCAAGGAAGTTAGTTTTCAGCCAAATACACACTAAATACAAAAACATAATTCAGCATATTATTTCAGAATAAATATATCTAATAGTAGCAGTACTGAAAATACAACAAAATAACAGTGTAATCTAATGGGGTACTACATAAATTGTCTAAAACTGGTTCATTAGTTTGAAATTGTGAATAAAAAAGTATTGTGAAATTATCATAAACATATCAAAAACACTTATTATGTTTGCCTTAAAATTGTTGTTTGCATGATAAATAACCATTTAATTGGTATTAACATTTTAAGGTGGAAGACTTCAGTTTACGTATGACAGCTCTGATGAAGGCTCAAAATATCAAGAAGGGCAGTGTTGTAGGCTTACTTGTAAGCAACTGTCCACAGCTTCCTGCAATGTGGCTGGGTAATGCCCGCTTAGGTGCCATTACACCCCTTATCAACACTAATCAAAGGGGCAATGCTTTATTACATTCAATCAATGTAGCACATTGTGATGTTCTCATATACTCTGAAGAATATCAATCAGGTGAGTAAGCTGTGTGTGTGATCTTTTGATTATCATAATGTTTGTTTGTAATTTTTTTATGTTTATTTCTTATTTTTTAAAGAGGCTTTAGTACACTCTAGGTGACTATGTCAGCCTCATAGGGAACATCAAAACCTAAAGTTCAATAAAACATTCAATGAGCGTCAGATAGTTTAACAGTTAAACCAACTAACGCTCATTGAAAGAGTGTTTTATGAAGATGAATAATTGTTTAGCATGGCTTGACAGTGGTTGCTGCAAAATTAAATTAATACCCCCATTGTATAAATCTACTGACCTAAGATATTTATTTCTATTCTGTAACATTCCACCAAACACATTCCACCAAAAAATGATAAACATCTTCTATTGTATTACATTTTTTACACAATGGTGTTGAAATAATATGTATCATGTGTAAAAATTTTACATTTTCATATGACTCTTAAGCCTATTGCATACAAAACATGTTGTCTTGATAAACTGATTGAGACAGAATAAGTCTCATGTCACAATGTTCGTCGCAAATAAACTCTGAAACTACTTAACCAATTTTGATGGAATTTGGCTTACTGTATGTATTTTGGTCCAACTTAAAAGATAGGATAGTTTTAAACTCGATTATTGACCTCAATAATTAATATTGCATTAAACTTTATAATGGTGAAAAGTGGTTCATCCACACCCACACAGCTACTTAAAATATATAAATATAGATATAGTGCATGTATTAAGGATGTAGTGACTGAATGAGTGTATAAGAATATAATATTGTCGACAGTGATTTTTAACATATACATTTGCTATGAAACATTGTTTCCAAATTCCCCGTATCATTCTGTCCCAATGGAAAGGACGCATTTTGTATGCAGCAGGTTTTAGTTGTACAGAGAAAAATGAAATGAATTGTTGAAGTTTTGCTACATTGTAAATATTTATACTTATAACTTTTCAATGTTACCTTAACCAGCTATCAAGGAGGTGGCCAAAGATCTGAGCCCATCAATTAAACTGTTCAAATTCACTCACCGTCCACTAAATACAAATGCCAAGGAGGCTGTTGAAGGTGATCTCACATCTTTGTTGGAGACTACTCCCCCGGCGCCATGGACCTTAGCTAACGGCGATGGTTTTCGTGGCAAATTGCTGTACATTTATACTTCTGGAACCACTGGTCTACCTAAGGCTGCTGTTATATCCAACACTAGGTATGTTGAACATGAAACAACCATTTTTTCCAACACACGTTGAGATTCTTTTAATGTCTTAATTAGACACTGTTTCCATGGAAATATTGTAGTTATTCAGACCACCAAACTGAACAACATTCACTACAGTACCAATACTGAAATCATTAAAAAAAATCTGCTCTACATTTTGGTGAGGGAGGTCTTCAACTTTTGTATGAAACCTTATTAAAATGAAATGCGTTGGTTGACTGGTTAGGATACCAAAGAACTTATTTTTTTTTTTGGCTGTGTAAGTATTTTGAGAAACTTTCCTGTAACAGTGAAAATGGTGTGGAGGTGTTAGAGGTAACATAACCAATTCCTCAGTTATTGAGGAGTCCAGGGTGAAGCTCGCTTACACCTTCGACCTTATCGTCACTTACCATCAGGTGAGATAAAGGCCAAAGACTTCTCTGCGGTATATAAAAAAAATCTGTATTTCTAAAACATTAATTTTATAATTAGGGCTAATATGAGATATGGTAATTAGACTTCTGAGTATGTACCCAAATAAATAGTATATTTTTCAAAAATTGTTTCAAAATTTGACTTTACTAAATTAAGAACAACAAAAATATAACACTGTATTATATTTCTAGAACCAAATTTTTAAACTCTCAAATCACCAATTCCATACTCTTTTATCACAAAAATAACTTTCGCACTCAGCAGTGGCAAATTTAATAAAATTGATGCTTCATACATGTCTAGTTATTATATTTTTTGTTATGGTCAACCCTGAGTAATATGAGAATGGTTGTGGTTTTGCTACAAGTAAGTAGGAATGACGGGTTGGCGCAGAAATCATGTTACTTTGCTTGCTGTAATGCAGTTTGTACGCTTTCACAAGTACTAGGCCTTGGCTTGGCGTTTACAAAATGTTAGGCTTATAACGGTTAGTTAATGACACTTCTCACTATCATTTCAATAAATTGTTAACTAAGTTGAATCGTCGTTTAATGACGAATCCAAAGTCAACCTGGACTGGACTGTACTGTATAGGCTGCGGCCTAGGGGCGGCAGATTTGTGCTTTCCTTATTATAAATGGAAAGTTATTATTTTAGAAAGGTATATGGGGCGGCGGAAATGAAGTGGCCTACACTCAAAAAAATATATAAATCCAGTACTGGTACAGACACGCATCCGCTCTCGAACATCCGCTTCGTGCGAACATCCGCTTCGTGCGAACATACACTTCATGCAAACATCCGCTCCGCCCAAGCATCCGCTCTGCGCGAACATCCGCTCCGAGCTGCCTCTGCGCGTACAGTCGACAAAGTTGCCAGTCTACCAGTAGAGTTTTTTTGGTCAGCGATATTTGAAAAAGTATAAGCAATAAAACAGGTTTTAATATTATATAAAATAAAAGTATTTTAGGATTTTCATATATGATTTAAATGATTGACCACTTATTGTTTGAAATAATGCTTCCCAAAAAAACTCTACTGGTAGACCGCGAACTTTGTGGACTGTACATCTGCTCAGAGCTATCCGCTCTACGCGAACATCCGCTCTATATCGCGCGGATAGATATCTGTGTAGGTAATTCTGAAAACGCCTCAGTAGATTTTATTGTGGTTGGGTGATAAGTGAACTGATTCGGTAACTTGATGGTTCGATATCAGTGTATTTCACTCACCGTTGCAAGAGGATAATTACGTTACGTTACGTTGGTTTGATGGGCGTAATAACCAAAAAGAAACTACGAGTACTATCCGACACAAACTAACGTTGGTTTGTAATAACCAAAAAGAAATAACTATCATAAATGACGCCATGATCATGGATGTACAAATGCAATTAGTAAATGGGGAGATATCAATTGCCACTTTTCTAGAAATTTTTCGATAGTGCCATTTAATACCGATTTTATGAGTTGGATACTCATAAAATCTTGGTATTTTTTTCTCGTACCTACATTATGTTTACGAGTGAATTGAGCATTTTAGTGATATTTTTTTAAATTTAAAATAATATAACTATATAGTCAAATGAGACCGAATTTATTCGTATCCAAATGATTATAATTAGCAGTATAATTGTTTGGATTTTTTGTCCATTTTGTATAACTGATGGTAAAATTAGTTGGACAAACCCAAAATTTGAAGCACGATTGGTGAAAGACCTAAATAAAATATAAAAAGTCCTTATTAAACCCACATCGGCAATTAATTTATTCGTGGTCAAAGGCCACGAAAATGATTTTTGGATTTTTAAATAAATGTTACGTTTTGTAACAAAACGGCACAGGCAAAAATAGTAGGTATTGTTCTTTTTGAAATAAATACGAAATAATTACGATTATTTGCTTTTCAAAATTCCATCCTGTGGTGGATTGATTTTTTTTGGATAATGCTGAAACTAGGCACTGATCGTGTTTTAGCGGATCGAAAAAGATATTTCTGCTTTTTCACTAGATTCTTTTAACGTGACAATGGACTCAATTCTGAAGTAGCCGCTAAATTGCCTAATTTTATTTAGGTGCAGCTAAACCATTATTCTATTCTACGGTAACTGTCAAATTCAACTGACATTGCTAATTTGAATCAGACGTTCCTAATTTTAGACGGTCAATTCAATTTAGCTTTAGCCGTCCAAACGCTATTCCAGACGTGAGATTTTTACGCGTAAACATCCTAAACATCCTAAACTGACTTTTTTTAGCGGCGACTAAATCACCCCGATTAAAATTAGAACCTTGCTAAAATCCGCCATTTTGGTAATGAAAAATACAAATCCAAATAACAAATGAGGTACAAATTTAAATTTTGCCCAAATTGATTGTTTTCGCCCTAAATGAATAGGAATAACATAAAAATGTACAATAAATGTATTAACTGTTATAAACATAAACCCGTTTTAGATTCTTTAACAACAAGATCCATCCATTAATTTACTTTTAATATTTTTACGATAGCAACACAAACACACTTAAACTAATCTTAGACATTTTTGAATTACGTTTAAGCTCTGCCTTAATTTAGTTGGCCTGTCACCGTAGAATAGCACTTGCCGGCCATTTAAATTAAGTTTAAATTTAGAAATTTTAGTGTTAGGTTATTTAGACGGCGGGCGCACAGAATTGAGAATATCTAAAAGGAGAAGTTCCCACTGACATATAGACGCACGCGCAGCCGTAACCGCTAATGGTAGAAACGTGAAATTTGGACTGTTGTTTTAATTCAAAACGCGGATGCACACAAAGAAGGGATTTTAAAAAAAATTGTACCCTGAAGGGATAAAATAGGGGTTGCAAGCTTGTATGGAAAAATCTTTAAATTAGCAACGATTTTGATAAAACTTGAGATTCATGCTCTTAAAAACATTTCATTGAACACGTGTTTCACGGTTTATTTGAATTCACCCCTTTATAGTAGTAGTCAAAATAGGGGTTGAAAGTTTCTATGGAAAATATTTAAAATCTGCTCCAATATCCATAAAATTCATTATCCAAGCTCCTAAATATAAATATAAAATTCCCACGGGAAAACAATAAAAACGCGGGCGAAGCCGCGAGCGGAAAGCTAGTATACAACGAAAAGCTAGTTTTTCAAATTTAAAAGTAAGTACAGTAAGAAAACATAATTGATTATATCACACGCGGTGTTTTAAATGAAGTACGTAAATAGTTTAAAGGTCAGACTATCGTGATTTGTGTTACGTAATATTTACATTATCTATTACTCCAAATGGTTGGCGTACTTAATAATTTAGTTTGGTAGTATTAGTTCGAGGCTAGGTAGGTATGTTGAATTTAGACTAACAACTTTGTCAGTATAGTGATTTAAATTATTTTTTTGTGTTAACTTTGGTTAACGTTATGAGTTAAGTCAAATCAAAAAATGTTTACGATATTTCTGTAATTTCCTCCCTAACTTCTCTCTGACGGTGACGGTAGATTCAGACTTCAGTCTTTTTCGCGGTATCAATTAATTAATATCTTGATTAATTCGTATGTTTAAAATGCCTCTAATCAAACAAGCAATAAACACGTTGGCAACACTTGCCACACAAAGATGGTAGACACGCGCCCTCTCGTGTCGTCCTTTTGTAATTCCTTATTCATAAATCGCCATCGTATGAGGTCGGATCCATATGTCGCTGGTTCTTATCCGGCTCGCAGGACCACTTGTTGATGCCTCGATGGCGTGGTAGTGGACTATATGATGATAGGCGGCGTGGTTTGGTTCAAATGATGCAGACAAACATTAAACCCTAAAGCATTGTGGTTACATTTTCTTATTACATATCCTAATATTTATAAGACGTTCCAAGAAGCTGTTTATATGGGACGATATTAAATATGTTGGTTGTTCAGGCCATAAATTGAAAAACTTTCAGATGCTTCATATAAGAAACTGACTTAAACGTGATGTATCATTTTTAATTTTGAGAGAAGGTCCCGTAGTCAAAGTTGTTAAGTTGGTCTCAGCAACCTATTAAAATATGGTCACAACATTTTGAAATATCGAGGTGATAAGAAGGCAGAAAACTTGCCACTTTTATGTCGTTGGGGGTCTACATATTTAATACATGGGGTCACTGATTGGTTAACTTCAATGTTTTAATTATGTAAATAAGTTTTGGTGTTATGTTCTGCTCTTTTACAACTGAGGCAAAAAGTCATACTAGATCAATCCATTGAACTAGTGAAACTAGACGAACCATTCTGTAACATCCTGTCATCCCAGTCAGGATGTTACAGAACAAATTTGTGGAAAGTAGACAGTAAGGTGATGTTACTCCGCGAGTGAATGGTACTAATATTGAATTAAAATTTGCTCATGTAGAATTACATAATAATATACCTACCGAATGTATATTTCAGTCCAAAATTACAACTAGTGCCGTAGAAAGCACATTTGTATTGCCTCTATTCTCATAGATAGATGCAGATGCGGTGAAATCGATACACATTAATATTCCAGTGAATTGAATAGTATTATCATACTGTGTTATAAAATGCACCAATTTATAAACACTTTAGTAAGGTATTGCTCCCATCGCTATATTGACTTCTTACAATGTGTTATGTGGTAATGTTGAAATGACTATTTATCGTCCAGAAATCTGCAACAATTAGAACGTTCTTTTAAGGTTTTTAATGACCTTCTTAGTAATAGCTGCATACAAATCGGTAAAATCTTTTTTCGTTTTTATATAAATTACCAAATGACCATGAAAGTTTTAAAGTGCTTGTAAACCATATACGGTCTTATTACAAAACCTAGTTTAAACCTGATCTAAAGTTAGTCTTGGTTTAAACGTAGTGCGCTTTCACTTGTGTCAATATACATAGATAGAGACAGCATCAATTTAGTCCTGGTTTAAACCATGACTAAATTTAGTCCATGTTTTGTAATATGACGGATAACGTTTAACATTTAGGTAAGTTTAAAAATATCAGGATAATATTAAAGAATATACTGAGTAGCATAGTTACAGAGTTACTTACTTACTAGTATTTATTACTTACTCACTCTTACAAAGAAAACATAATTACCACGTCTTAACTGCCTTGCTCAACGTGTCAATGATTTAAAATAGGACATTATGTTATGTGCAACTTTGCAAATACAAACAAATAAGTTGCCTACCTGGCGTCACTTTATAATTTTTTAACGTTATCTTACAAGTGTAATAATAGTACATTGTTACTCTAAGGGTGAAAGTAACTTATTTAGTCCCGAGACGGGGTTAGGCGCCAATAGTTTGAGGGACTAAGTAAGTCTTTAACCCGCGGTAAACACTGTGTTTTTCAATACCAATACAAGGAAAGTATAAATAAGAACATGAATTAGCTAAAGAAAAAATGAGTGAATTTTATTTTACATAAATCAACAATTTCCGCTTTAGCCTCTTCTCGTTAATCAGGCGTATATATGGATCTGATGAACTCATTGTGTTACTACAAATTTCTACAATACGGAAGTATAAACAAAACTTAAACTCGAAAAAGTTAATGAAGATCGGATTGCTGCTTTCCCGCCTATTTTGTTTTTTTTCTGTGGCCGGCCAGATATTCAGTCAACATTTTTTTTTCATAATTGAAAAAATTAAATATATTTTGGCTTAATCTATGTTATTTTAAAAAAATAGTTGAAAGTAAATTATAATAAAGTAATTTAAATATAATATATATTTTAGAATTACTTAATACGTCTTAACTCTATCTTGTTTCAATTTGACATCGCACTGTAATTGAGTGGCTGTATAGAAAGTTGGAACGTGGTTTAATAGACATGTGAAAATAGAATTAGTTTTTTTTATAATTTGACAGCTGTCAGTCGATAACGATTCTCCCTAGGGATGAAAAGTATTACTTTCAACCCGCTCCTCAGGCAACTTCAGACCTACTTTTCGAGCATGAGTAATGAAAATTTATTTTCTTAGATTGTCTGTCATTTCGTTGAATAGGTATCACAGTTTTGTGTTTGCTTAGTATACCTATAATACTAAGCAAGTACACAAAAACTGGTTGGTATTACCTATTGTTCTAATTGGACAGAAGTGTACCAAAAATAATCTGAAATTCTCATACTTTACGTGCTTTCATACTTGTGTCGCGAAATTAAGGATTAGCAACGCAAGTAATCTCTGGTCGCAAGAGAAGCATGCGTATCAAGAGAAGCATGCGGATGCGCGCATACAGGCTCTTAACATTGGGTGAGCCGTATGTTATTTAAAAAAAAAATATTTATTTCCTTGCAGGTTCGTATTCATGGCTTCCGGCATTCATTACCTGAGGCTAAAGAAATCGGACCGCGTGTACTGTCCCCTGCCACTGTACCACACAGCCGGCGGCGTCATCAGCGTCGGCCAGGCGCTCATCTTCGGCTGCACAGTCGTCATTAAAAACAAGTTCTCCGCCTCGCAATTCTTCCCCGACTGCGCAAAGTACAACGCTACGGTAACTATTTAGCTTTTGCAGGCGCGACTTATGCTTGGAAGGTATACATATATGAGTACTCCTCTATAACTAAATTTTTTATTCACATCATCCTCCTCTGAGCTTAAAGACCAAAGGACGAGGCGCTTAGTAACATATTTAGAATTTTTCGTCTTTACTTTTGTTACAGGCTGCACACTACATAGGCGAGATGTGCCGATACATCCTAGCGACTCCGCCGTCCCCGAGCGACGCACAACACAACGTGCGCATTATATACGGCAACGGGCTTAGACCACAGGTAAATTATAAGACTGTTGAATTGTATCCTGTCGACAGTTGTTGAGAATTTAGTCACCTAATTGTAGATTGTGAAATTGTGGCATGAGAAGGGACATTAAATAAAACACGATTGTGATTTTAATAGTATCACAAGACTGTTTCAATAGAGTCTGACACACGAAACATGAGCTTGGAAAAAAGCGGCAAATTCAAAAATTCTAGCTCTGGTAATACTGTCTACAGAAGGTAAAATAAATTTTGATACTTGAAATATTCTAATATTTTTTATTTATGTAGTAATTTAGAATGTTAAATTTGTGAAAGGATTGTCTTTTTTTCCTTGAATATAGTAGGAAAAAAGGAGTTTATACTTTTTTTAAATTAAATATTATTACCTAATATTTAATTTAAAAAAGTATGTTTAGTTTCAATGAACTTCCAACAATGAACCTTTTATAAGAAATCGCTGTATTTGGATTTCATGAATGTTAAAATTACTTAATATCTGTAATATTTCGACAGAAATTAAGAAAAAAATATTATGAAATTGTTTATTACAAAGTATCAAAATCACCATGTTGAACTAAACTACATGGGGACATTGTATCAGTGTTGCTACTTGGAAAAATGTCAGGTTCATGTTTCGTTTGTCAGACTCTACCTCGGTATTACAAGTTTCATACAAAACTTTATCTACATACAAGCAATACCATTTTGCTTTCCATGAAATCGTGGTAACTTTGTCGTAAACTTATCTATATTTTTTAATTTTTGTTGTCACCTCTAAAATATCAAAAGGTAACAAATGTTCATCTATATTAGGTACTGCTGTCAGATATACCAAATTCGATCGATCGATATTAATATTATGATTTTTCAATTGCTTGAGCTGCACGGTGGGGCATCTGCTCCTCCTTGGTCCATGACTCAAAACTTAAAATGTTGTTACTAAAAAGGTAACAACATAAAAAAGCTTCTAAATCCTACCATATATCGAATTTATATACATCTCTGATCCTCTGCCCACCCTCAAAAATTAATCTTGTAATCGACTTAATGAATTGTGAACTCTCGAGACTTGTATACCAACACCAAGCTTACCATATATTTTTTTCTTTCCAGATCTGGGTCGAGTTTTTGAAAAGATTTAATGTAAAATATGTAATCGAGTTTTATGGTGCAACGGAAGGAAATGCCAATATAGGTAAAATACTAAGCAATGATTTGCTAGTAAAAGATATTAATTTCTGTTTGATATATCTATGTCTTCCCTACGTAAGAGTCATGACAGATAGACGGACAACAAAGTGATATCCCATAAGGGTTCCGTATTTTCATTTGAGGTACGGAACCCTGAAAATCTAAAATCCGTAAATATGTACAAAGGAAGTTATACACCGTGAACATTGAATTACCTGAGAAAATTTAGTAGCACATTCAGGCACATTTTTAGGTTATAATTCTGAAAAAAAACATTGGTACTTACATATTTTTTAAAAATTACCATTTCGAAATTTGTCTCCAAGCTATCTCAATAATTGCGCAATTCCTTAGAGGTCATATATCTATGAATGAAACCGATTACTTTCTTTGGACAGATAGCTATTGGCATCTTTGTCCTCGGCAAAATTATTGGCAACAACGGTTTGATCCATCCATACTTCACCCCTTTCGCTTGACCGTGACCTCAGTATTTCGCGAACACCCGTTGTGAGCACGCGCAACGTTAATTAGCTGGCAAATAGAGAATGTGCGCTTATGGTGCGAGTATGATTAATTTATTGCAATAAGGGAATTTTGCCGGTCATAAGCCCGGAAAAAGTAGGATGGAAGAAATTGGCAATCATTCGCCACGCAATCGCAGACGCCATATCGCGCTGTTACCGTTTTTCAGATTGCGTGACTGAGATAGATTGTGACGCACTACGAGACGAATATCGTCTCGTAGTATGTCACAAATACAAACGACAATGGCGAAATATTTGTTGGCGTCTTTAGTAAGCGTCAATTAATTCCATTTTAGTAGATTTGTATAAAATAATTTCATGAGTTTTTTACAATATTTACTTATATTTCACGAAGTCTCAATAATTTGTTTGAATTAATTATAAGGTTAATTGATATTGTGACTTCCAATACATAATTACTGGTCTGTGGTGACTTCAAAAGGATGTTATTTCTTATCTATAGTAACATCTATCTATCGTGGCATAAAGCATAGGGATCTATATTATACTGTCTGAAATGATTCATTAATGGCTGTGTCTATTCGGACCCGGGTCCTAATAGGAGTCGATTGCTATTCGGACCCAGAGCATGAAAAAATGCAGTTTAATTTCAGTTTCTGACTTTCTGTGTGTGGTCACAATATCTAACCTAACCTATATATTTCAGTTTGATTCTATAAGTTTTTTTCGATAACAATTAACTATCGGGTCCGAATAGCAATCGACTTCTATTGGATCCCGGGTCCGAATAGCCACTCAGTTCATAAATACAATAATTGCGATAAAATAATAATATGAATAGTTGATAACATTCTAGTTTAATACAAAATATAATAGTGAGCGACAGTTAATTGTGGTTTTACAAAACTCGTCCTAGATCTTTGGCAAAATCTCAAGATGTATTGCCATCAAACGCAAAAAAAGGTGTTGTCTATTGTCTATTGCTTTTGTTGGTGTTGTTTTATTTGTTTTTTTATTATTATTTAAAAATATGCTGCTTATTGGCATTAAATAGAGATGTTATCATATCGGGTAATATGAATAGTGCCTTGGAAGTTGTTCATTGAGGAAGTTTTGATTATTTACAAAGCCATTTAACCAATCGGCAAAAGCTAACCTCTAAAACTTTAAATAATAATTTTACAAAATACACACTTCCTACAATATTACTTCCTAAGACAATTTTGTTTAGTAATTGATTCTTAATGTTTTTGTACATATTTTATAAATTGACGCAAAAAAAATTGTCAGCAAAAATTTGTTAGGAAGTTTGCCATTGTCCTTTGCGTCGTTTCTAGCATATTTTGTAAACGTAAAATAAATCAATATTTTTGTATGGGAGTGTAGCTCGTTTTCCGTTTATAACTGTTCTCACTATTTTTATTTATTTAAGTTTCTTGGGAAATTAAAAATTCACGGCGTATACTAAGATAAGTTTGTACGGAACCCTCGGTGCGCATGTCCAACTTGCACTCATACTGTACTGTCGGATCACAACATGTCATGATTTGCTCTACAATATCTCTTACCATTGAATTGTCTTTGAAGCAAACACTGACGGCACTCCGGGCGCGATCGGCTTCGTGTCCCGCATTATCCCGTGGGTGTACCCCATCGCCATTATCAAGGTGGACCAAGAGACTGGTGAACCTATAAGGGACTCCAGAGGGCTATGTCAGGTAATTAATGCTTACTATTGTTGGATGTTGACCATGTTTAAAAGTTATTCCCCCTTTCCGCCACAAACGGCCACTGCTAGGCGTGATTCATTTTAAAAGGGTTCTATTTCGCTATATGTTATTGTCTATTGACTCCATGTCAAAAGGTAAAATTCTCAATCCTCTGTTCCTCTGACAAATGACAATCCACTGGGAATAGAGGTGTATCTCATTCAACTCCTCTATTGCTATGTAATCCACTACTGGAGCTGGTTGGTAGATCGAGGCGAATTTTTAAAAGTGGTATTTAATTTAGTGATAGATAAAATAAGTGGATTCGTTCGAGGGGATAAAGCTGTGTGTTCTGAAAGCGTTCAGAAGAAAAATGATGGAAATGACATAAGCTTGTGAATCGGTGGAACGCCCAAGCTATTGTAAATAATTTAACTATTAACTAACTAAAGGAACACACTTTCAGTTGGCGCAACCCGACGAACCCGGAGTGTTTATTGGCAAGATCTCCCACACCAACCCGTCGCGCGAGTACCTTGGCTATGTGGACAAAGCGGCCTCTGAAAAGAAGGTGGTCAAGGATGTGTTTACCCACGGCGATTCTGCTTTCATATCCGGTACGTTCATTACCATGTCAGCCATCTACACCCTCTCTAGCATCGCCTATATAAATCTATATATAGAAATCTCGTGTCACAGTGTTTGTTATCGAACTCTTCCGAAACGGCTTGACCGATTTTGGTCGCAGGCTTTTTTTATACCCCTAGGTGATAAGGATGGCCCTCTCCAAACAGTTATGAGTGTTGAGCTTTATCAAAGCAGAGCGTAGTTCGCGGGCACAGCTAGTAGATCTATATAAATTTCACGATGTTTGCCCGGAATAAACTCCGAAACTATTTAATCGATTTTGATGACATTTCGCTTACTGTGTGTTATTTTGTCCAACTTAAAAGAAGGCATGGTTTTTATCTCGATTATTGCCCTCAAAACTTTACTATCGCTCATTTTACTCTGTAAGTTCCCTAAGTTTCTAACAGATGGCGCTGTGAGCTAATTTATATATTTTTGTATTTTTTTATATTTTTTTTTGTTTTGTATTTAGGTTGGGTAACCATCCAGTAAAATTAAATGGCGTTGTGTAGTATGAAAATGTTTTTATTTTTATTATTTTAATATGACTACATTATGGAATTTAGTATAACATTAATCCAAAGTACAGTGACTACTGATCTACTATTTTTTTTAAAGACCTTAATTGAGGTTACAATATCCTGTATATCAATGAAGTATTTCTCGTCAGGTGACATCCTAGTCGCGGACGAGCTGGGCTATCTGTTTTTCCGTGATCGCACGGGGGACACCTTTCGTTGGCGCGGCGAGAACGTCAGCACCACCGAAGTGGAGGCCGCCATCTCCAAGGCAGCTGACCATAGAGACGCCGTTGTTTATGGCGTGTTGGTACGTATTGGAGGGAAGGGTGAGGACATAAAGAGGCGGGTTCCCGGTGCGGACAAACCGGTACGGATAGGTACCGATCCGTACAGGCATAATATCGCAATGTTATCATATGCGCTCACTCATAAAGGAACAGGTTGGGACTTGTCGGTACCGACTACCCGGACTGGACATACGGACTTGAACCTTTGTCGGAGTAGGGTGTGTCCAAAGAGGATAGTTAAATTAGTATTTTTTTTATATATCAGGCTATGGTTGCCATGGTAACGTAACGTGTCGAATAGGCTAGTTGACCCTTTTTTAAAGTAGGGCTTAAAATGTTCATAATTGTTGTATTAGACCATAGCACATGAATATTATTTTTTTCGGTGGCTAAAAAGTGCAAAAAATCTACTTTTAATTAAGATTTTCAATTTTGGACCGAAAACACGGTCAGCCATGATAGTTTGTTCATTATCTGTGGCAATGACGTCAGTCTTATAGTAAACAAAGCACGGGGGCGAAATAACCTCACAAAAACAATGCTTTCTATTAAATATCACAAAATATAGTAAAACTGTATATGGAACCGGACAATAGAACAAGAATATAGAATTACCTCTTCAAAGACTCCAGGAAATCTGTGGATTAGACATACCCAGTGATATAGACATGCGAAATATTTGGTTAACACTCGCTTAAAGAAATCCTGTAACTATCTACTGAAACTCAAATGTATTTTTGCGAAAATCACATTAATGTAAATACTATAACTGAATAACTCAATCTGTGTAGGTACTTCAGTTTCAACTTAAACAAAATAGAAGTTTTTAGGTTGTATGTAAAATCAAATCTGTACGTAAATTAATTAAATTTTTATCTTTCAGTTAGAATGAAAACTGACTGCAGCCGACCAACCAAATTTTAACTTGACCAGGAAACTGACAGAAAACTTGACCATTCACGCCTTTTTGATTTAATCTACGTTATACACTGACACTAGATGATGTATCAAAGAAAAGAATATGTACTTATGTCCAATTGAATAATGATGTAACTGAATATTAATTAAAAAGTATGTAATACAAACAAAAATATCAAAGTTTCATAATGAATATATTTATCTAAACAACTTTTACTTGAATTTACTGAGTACCTAATTAAAATTTGTTTCTTTCAGTGGTTACTTAATGGGAACTATTGTGTACTAACCTGTTCTCCTCTTGACAACGAGATTGATAAGGCAGTAAAAGTTGTGCAACATAATACAAAGCAGTGCATGCTCAGCCACAACATCAAAATGTAACCCGTCAACTAGAACAACATTATGTCAACAAAATAACTCAAGTATTCATATACCAAAGCACCATAGAAGTAAATAGGTCCAGTTTGGTAAAACTGAAAGATGTTATATCTTCACTGATTAAACCTGCTGGCCACCATGGCTGGTAAATTTCAGAACAGCTTACGCAAGAATATGCAAGTTATCCATTTTAAAGCCGTATACAAATATATTAAATGTGATTGCTGTGTTGTCAGCCTGTGCTCTTCTTAATTTACAAGACCCTTCTTATTAAATAAATAATATACATAATTTTTTTTTTCTTTACTTTATACATAACTAACATCTAAAGATGACATAATAAATTTTTGTACTACATTAGTCATTATGTTCTTCACTAAAAAAATGTTCTATGTTTATTTAACAATAATGACTTGTAAAGGTTTAAGTTGAATCAAAATATTTTAATTTGAAATACATGTTTTATTTTTCCGTTACACCTTAAAAGATTTATAATATTTTATAGGTTTGTTGCTCATATTTATCATTTTTACTCAAATATATTAAATGTTCCAAAAGTACAAATAGGTTGAATAGAGTTAGATCAAATTTATTAATTTGTATATATTGCCTTAAGGTCGCAGGTAATAAAAGTCAAAATAATAGTAGAGTGATTTATTATGAAGTAATACTTTCATATAATTTAGGAAAAATGTAGTATAGTTTCCAAAATGGCACTATTTGATCAATAAGTTTTTTGACATACAGATTGTTAGAACAAATACCTATTATAGCTAATATTGTCACCTTTTGAGTGTTTTCAAAATGACATACTGCTAGCAACACAAAAGTATATAAGTTTTGCTTTAGCACAAAACATCTGCATCTATACTTGAGTTAAGCATACTGTTCACAGTTTTCCGTCTTTGATAATTAACATTTTCTTCAGTAAAAGAACATGACAATTTTGTATTAATCTAATTTTATGGATACCGTTTGTTGAATAGACTATTACAGGGTATTAATCAGAAATGACATTTTGCAAATTTCAACCCAAATCTTCATCTTTCAACTTTTATCCACATTTCATTATACTCGTAGGTGTCTGCAAGAATTCCCACCAAAAATCTTCCCAACAAAAGAACCATCATGTGTTATGCACTGGCTGACTTTATAGCACATGGAAGCTGTTATTGTTTATAACGAAGCTCGAACTAAATAGCACTTCTGTATTGATGATTCGTGGTTTAGTTTTCTATGCACTTTATTCTTCCTTCATTGAAGAGGTCTTTTATTTTTTAAGAAATATGTCACAATCTGTGTCTGTGAATGTATATATATTTTTCCTCCCAGTAATTTTCTTCATGTTTGACAAATGAACAACTGCCAAACTTTCTCTTTTTATGTTCATTTACAAATTCTTGCAGTACTACACTGGTATTTGACACATGATCCTGATGTTTTCTTTTCAACATATCTCTTGAAGTAAATACTTTTAGTGTTTATTTGACTTTTGAGAGATAGAATTCTATCCAATAGCATTCAACTGCTGTACAAAATAGCTCCTCACTGTGATGGTGCAACCACACCAAAAATGCATGTTTGCAACTCTCTTCTGCCGCATGACAATCTTGATAAGTACACTTGTAACCTGTTCCTCATTATAACAGTATTGAAACTGTACTTATATTGTTTAGAGCGATACACAAAGAATCTCCTGACCATCAATCTGTCTATTTTCGGAAGATTTGTACTATCTGCTCTCACAAATCCAACATCAATGGTTGATTTTGCTATTAATACAAATAATTTACGATATTTACAAATATAATAACGGAGACTTGGACAATTTTTTGCCAGTTTTTGGGGAAAGATTAGTAGTGCAAATCGACGAGTTGTTGAATCAAACTTGACATTTCTTTGTTTACTATATGAGTGACGTCACGGCCCTGACCACAGGATATCAAAGCGTTTACGGCGTGAGATAAAAAAGATTATTTCTAGCATTTTCAAATTAAAATTTTACAGCAATCATTCATTGTTATTTATTAAAATCGGTATATTGTGGAACCTTATGCCAAATACTGTTAGAAATAAACAATATTTTAATAAATTTTGATATGAGTCAACTACCCTATTGTTAATACTACAAAAAATATTTTCTTGTGTTTCTTGATTAAAATTTAGTTATTGTCAATTCAGAATCATCTTGGTTTTATTTATTGTAAATTTTTCGCATCAAAGTTCATACAGTTCTTAATTAAGACATGTTCTATTTTATTTAATACGTAATCAAATGTTTAATTATAAAATTCGTCTTTATCAAACTTTGTCTTTTAGAAATAAATGGTGATATGAACCATATATATTTCTTTTACTATTAATATTTGATACACCAACCGTCCTTCTTTTTCTACATTTTAAGTAAACACTTTCCAGAAGAAAATCGTCGTCCGACGAACTCGAAGCCATGATGGTCAATAAAGACAAATTGACCTGTTTCTTTATGTAGGGTACCCTGCACCGATCCGTACCGACCCGTACCGACAAGTCCGTACCGGAATACCCGCTTCTTTATATCTTCACCCGAAGAATGCAGTGGTGTCAAGAGAAGAGGTAACAAGGATTATGATTTGCGACCCACCCCGAATTCGTTGGCTGGGACCCTCCCTTTTTTTACTCAAGCTAAAAAAGGTCTTGAAGATCCTTATGGTACATATTTTCTATGCCTCTTTATGTATGAAATAGTGAAGTCAGTAAATAATTCATAATTGTTTATCCTAGGTACCAAACACGGAGGGCCGTGCGGGTATGTGCGGTATCGTGGACAGTAACGGAACGTTGGATTTGGACGAGCTTGCTCGATCTCTGTCCCGAGATTTGCCTCCGTATGCTCGCCCAGTCTTCATACGAGTCATGACTAGCATGGATCTGACAGGTAAACGATACAGTGATGATGAACGATTGATTGAAATGTTTGATGTCACTTGGCAGCATATTTAACAATACATTTTTTTTTCATTTATACACCGTGTTTGGTAAATACTCTATCAAGCCGAAACCTATCCATGATAACATAGTCATATAAAAGTTATGGCATCATTGAGAATTCGAAATGATAAAATTAATTTTGAACTCTCCCATACAAATAGTTGGGTCTGTGAAAGAAAATGTATGGGGAATTAGAGAATTAATTTCAGAATTTCGAATTTTTAATGACGCCCTATCTTTTATTACAAGCTTTAATTTAACCTGTGTGTATGTATGTTCGGGTCAAATCTTGTGAGTTAATTTTGACCCACTTACCAGGGACCGATTGAGCTGAAATTTGGAATACACCTTTAGTTCTGATGACAATGCAGTTATGCATATTAATTAGTATAGTTGTAAATCCAAAATGGCCGCTGCAACAAAATGGTGGATTACATATTTTTGTACAACCTACTCAATATGGGTAACAAATGACAGGGCTTGACTTGCAGAATACAGTGCTTTATGAAAAAAATCAAATCCAAGATGGCCGAAGCAAAAAATGTCAATTTACATATTTTTATACAACCCCCCTTATATGAATTATCAAACGAAAAAGCTTGAATAGAATACACTATATTATAAAAAAATCAAATCCACAATGACCGCCGTCACAAAATGGTGGATTACATTTCTTTGTACAACCCCCACACGATAGATGAGGTAAGGGGTGAATGATAATAGGATATTTACAATGATAGGGAACGATTTTCGTTCATTCATCCCTTTCATATTCCATACATGCAGTCATGGTACCCAGTAATTACACCAAACCGGAACACAGCACAGCACTGCTGCCTATCTATATTTTTCAAAGTTGTGTTTACATTATTGCAAATATCCTTTCAGTGGAGTGTTTTACGAGTAAAATACACCAAAATCGTTCCTTCTATAATGACTACCCCATTATCATTCAATTAATTTACCCCTCACCTCATCCAATAAATTTTAGGTATTAATAAAAAATGTAAAGTACTTACTGTTTTTATAAAATGTATTTACTTTACATTTTTTTTAGAAATAATCTCATCCGGATTTTTTCTTCCAGGGAGGTGGGGAATGCAACGAGTTGCTATATCTAGAAAGATATAGCACCCCGTTACAAGTTTCTAATTCCTTCAAGGTCACTGCAATTAGATTGTGGAAAAAATCCCTTACATTTGTTAATAAGCATACTTACTAAAGTTAAGTTAAGTATATAATAAATTGTTTTAATTACAGGTACATTTAAAATGAAGAAAATAGATCTACAAAAAGAAGGATTTGACCCAGCTTTAGTGAAAAATGACAAATTATACTATTTAGATTTAAAACTTAGCAGGTATGTCCCATTAGGCCCAGATGAGCATCAGAAAATTGTCAGCGGTCAAATAAGGTTGTAAACGTAGTTTGCGGTTCTAGGTTGAAGCTAGCTATGGCAAGGGTGGAATTATTTATTTTTTGAGGAGTAAAGGGTTCTTAAATAAGACACTTGTGTGTAGATATATATTCAAATTATTATGACAAGACAAATATTAAAGTACATAATAAGACGTAAGTGAAATTTTCATATTATATACACATAGATAGTAATGGTTGTGGGTTGAAGTTTCATAGAAGTTGCTATTTGTTTTCTACAGATTAAAAATATAGCTAGATTCAATTTTTCTTTTCTATTAACGATCAGCAGGTTAATAAATTTATTTTATAAATAAATCTTTGAAAGAACTCGCTGGACATGCTCAACTACTTTAGGTGCACATACAGGTATTGCAATTTAGTAAGTAACATAAATTAATTATGAATATTTTTATTGAGATTTAAAATGTATATGTTGGTTCAATATTTGTTTTTGTTAAGCTTGTTAGTTTGCATCATACGCTGAGTATATTTTTAATATTATTTTAAATAATAAGCCTATTTCTTTAAGTTGAATAATAATGTCATTTTTGTACCATACACAATAATTTATATGATATTTTTCTATAACTGTTCAATAAATTAGGCTTCTTAATTATATAGACTGGACTAAATTAAATTATGGAGCCAACTTTACAGTAGAGACAAAATATCACGAACAAAGCCAATTTACGTAAAAGAAGAGACTTCTTTTGTGAGATTAATTATTTCTGTGCGCCGCCTAAAATGTAACTCCCTTCAGATAAGTTATGCCCATTAGTAAAAAAATACACTGGAACACGAGATACCTAGTATAACGATTGAAAATTAAAAATAATAATCGTGATAGTGCGTTTTGTGAATGTCTCGATTACAAATTTCGCTTCTGATTTTATTTTAAACTTCTATATAAAATTGTTAAAACACGCATCAAAACTAAAAGAGGAATTTTCCAAATGACAGATAAAGGATTCACAGGAGCGCGTTCAGAGCCTCGAAGTGTATTTGTCTTTGTTTGTTGTTTTTTAACTCGCTCAGAGGCGTTAAACGCATTGCATTGCAGCAACCAAATATTTATCTCCCTCTTTCACATGAATTTTTATTTCTCTCTCTCTTTCTATCAGAAGACATTTTAGATTATGGCCCCCAATATCATCCAATCACGTAAGAGTATATCAGTAATAAACGTCAGAGCGTTTTACACCCATCAAATTCGACGGTTGTTCGGTTGTAACTCGCTCTGACACTTAGGTCTTGAACGGGCCGGCTGTTTCACCCGCGCGTCACGCTCGAAGGCATTGAACGGGTTTAGAGCGAAAAATTGTACTTCACGCGAAGGCTCTGAACGTGCTCCTGTGGTCCAAATTGAGCTGTATTGGTACCGATCGCGTGCAAACAACGCGGTCCGAATTGAATGCATGCGTGCCAACGAAAGCAATGTGACGTCATGAAGCAGTGCAATCAGGGGCGCGTTCCGAGCCTACACTCCAAACACTCCGAGTTGTTTTTTGTCTTGCTCTAAGGTGTAGAACGACTCAAGTTGTTTTTATAACCTCACATTTTGACATTACATACTGTGTTTATAAATTGTAAATATATTTTTCACGTAATGTTAAAAGTAAAATTAGGAATAATTAGAAAATATAAAATTGCTTTTTTGTTTACCAGCAACCCTTTGGATCAAAACATCACCATCTAAATCATAATGAGGAGTTCCGTCCCTACTTAAAACTAATTGGAAGTCTTCCATTTCGCAAGTCATACAAGTCACACAATAATAAATACTTAATAAATTAAGCTTTTAGATAAATAAGGTTTTTATTAATATTAACTAAAGTAAATTAAAAGTTAAAGTAAACTAGTGTGCTTTTTTTAAGATTTGACATGATGATGATGACATAACTTTAACTTAACTAACCTATCTATCCACTAAAGTGACGTTTTAACGTCAGAGTGTTTTTAACCATCAAAATTAATCGCCAAAATTTGCGACTCTCGAAGGCTCGGAACGGGGTAATTGTGACAGCCAAACGTCATGCCGAAAGGTACGGAACGGCCTTAGAGTAAAAAGTTGTAGGCTTGGAACGCGCCCCAGTACTCACGGAAAATAGGTAGTGACGTGTGCGCGCAAATGTCAAATTCGAATTTTGACGTGTGGAATAAAAAATGTAAGTAAACATTTATTTAGTTTTGAGTTAATAAAAACTTAATTGATTGACTATAAAAGCTTTTAAGCTTTTGTTTACATGTTTAAAGAATGTTGTGACTAATGTAAACAAAACTATTTAATTAATGACATTGACAGACGTGAACACGGTCGCCCTATTAGAGTGGTTCAAAATAATTGCGTGCAAACAGTACAAATATCACCGTATTCAATTTAGTGTACGTCGTTTGCACTGATTGTACATATTGTTAGTAATGTTAGCGCATCTCGGACTGCAGTGACAATATCTATTGTGTAGGCTTAAGTGTAGGCTAGAGGTCAATTAATTGCAGGTTTTGTAAGAACTTCACAAATTTTATCAAATTCTCTGTGATCTTAGATAGAGAGCTTTTGCTCAGCAAAAATGTTTTATATTTTTTTCTAAAATTTAACACTGAATACAGGGGTGGGTCAGATCTTTATATTCTTAGTAAAATCCATATTAAGAGTAATTTCTTTATTGCTTTATTCAAGATGAAGGCAAGGCATATTTGTATGAACAATGTAACCTTTAAAGTTTTACATACTGCCGCAAATTATTGTCCGTATCTTGCAGTATCTCCTTACTTTAGATATCTACTTTTACCCCTCTGATATAGGTACAAGTTCGATCAATCGGGGCTAAGCGAACTTTTTATCCACTTGATGCATTTTTACTTATGTTAATACCTATTGGCCCGCTAGCTATTAATTTGCCCATCTCTGTAACAGTCTGATAGAACTCTGCTGTCTTTTTGTTTGTTAAAGTTGTAATGTATTTAACATTACAACTTAGCATCATCTTAGCATAGCTATGCTTACCGTGCTACTTATGTAATATATTTTTGAACGAAATCGGTAATATATTTTCAATTAAGTGATTTCTTAAACATCATTATTTTTAGTTAGGACATATGTTAGTAACAGAATGCTATTTACATTTGATATAATCCTAAAGAGAACAAAGTGAAAATGTTTATCGAATGTCCTATAGGTACCACTTTCCTATTTATTGGATTTATTGGATAAGTATATTTTCAATAGTGTACTGGTATTGATACTCTTGAAAATAAAAAATAATGGTAAATGAATAGAATGATTATTTATTAAATTGTAATCCGGTGTTGGGAAGCAACTACATGTTAATTAGTTTATATTTATGCATTTTATAGAAATGGATTATTTTTATATGAACTGTTTGTTGGATCTGGAAGAATATTATGTGGGCTTTTTATACAAAGAAATTTGTTGTTAAATTGTTCTTAATTCGTATAGAATTCGCTGTTTTTGTTTTGTTACTTTGTCAACTTTTTTATGGAGAAAAGTGATACTTGCCGTATTTAATTGTGTTATTTGTTTGCGACGAGAATGCATTCCGGTCTTGACGTAAGACTGAAAATAATCTCATTGTTGTTATTTCCGCCATTGTTCTTGGTACATTAGGGTACCAATGTCTGGATTTGAGGTAATAACATCTTTTCTACCAATGCTATTTGTTTTATTTGTTGCTTACAGTAATTCCTAGTTTTATTGAGAAGGTAAGGTGCCTAACCTAAGGCCGCGCCTACATAGAATTGAAATTTAAGTTCGAAATTCCTTTTATGAAAAACTTCCAGAACTTCGATTTGAGGCGCGTTCCATCTAAGCACTAATTTGCAATATTTTAAGATTTTTAGCATTATCGCGATTCATTAGCATTTTAGCATCGCATGGTGACTTTGCGTTGCATTTAAAAATATCAGTGCTTTGCCTAAGGGTCCCATCGTGCAAATATTACGATTACAAAAAAAACGTTATAAAACTAGACGTGGTTTATATCAGATGCTAGCGCAAAAAAATGGTGCTGGTTAAGTAAAAAAGGGTTAATATTCTATAACGGAATTCCGGCTGCATGTAAACAACCTAGAACATTATAAATATTTCCACATAAAGCAAACAGGCAATAATATAAAAACGACATGAACATGCTAAAAACAAGAAGAAATTCATAATAAATGTTTATAAACACAATGTTATCAACTTAACATTATTAAATAAACCTTAGCTAGTGTGATCTTATGAAGCTTACACTAGTAAATACTTACTGCAAGCTGTAAACTTTCCATGTGTTCATTATGAACTGTCACTCAACAATTTATTATTTTCTCCCTGCAATTCCTAGTTTCAGTGATTTTTTCCATCAGAAATCTCATCAATCTGTAGATTTTCAAAGACAAACAAATTATCTGATTGGCACTTAGTTTAGATAATGAAGTTAATTTAATGGACGATCCAAACAATAGGTACTCAATGTTTGCTACGCTTTTGCTTCATGGCTACGCTAGTAGTAAGTATACGAAGGTTTCAGGAAACTTAGCGCATGGCGCAGGCGCAGGTGCAATTATGCGCAACCACCACGTAATAAAACATCTGCATTAACCAACAAAAGAATGATGTACCTTTTTATAATTTTCTCATGATAAGCGTAGGTATTTTAAAGAAGATACGGCCAACAGACTGTTTTTCATCTAAAATAGGTGTAAGTAGTTTTAGAATATGTCCCTTATTCTAGAAGTAAATTTTATATTGTATAAAAATATATAACGGGACAATTTTATATCGAATAACTCAATAAAGAGAATACAATCAACCACTCATAGTACAGATAGAAGAAGCAGTGCCAACAAAAACAAGAAAAATCAATCACAAATGTCATCCGCGTGAAAATTTTAATCGAGTATCTTTAAACTCTCTCGCATATTCCTCGACTTATGACTCGAATAGCGATTGCGGCGTCGCGCGATCCTCGTCCGGATCAGCTGTTATCGGCGCATGTGCAGCTGGCGCGAGGGGAGCCGCCATTGACTCACCCCCATCCTTGGCCCTTGCGTTGCGGCTTGCGCAGCGCAGCGCAGTGGAGTGCGGTGTCTCGCGGCGTGCGTCCGTGTGTTGCGTAGCGGTGTATTGTTAGCAGTGTATTTACGTCCACGGGACGGGCGCCAGCATGGACGCGATACTCGCGGCGCTCGTCGCGCTGATGGCACTGGCTGCAGCGATGGCGGCGGTGCTAAGCACGCTCTCCAAGGCAGCAATCTTCGCGCTGCTCGCGATCGCGCCTTGCATCTACCGTTACAGGAAGCGTATTTACGTGATCGTCAAAACCTTGCCCAGGGACACAAAGTGAGTAGCCACTAGCCTAATTTGCCTATGGAATCACATTAAAACGTTTGATTGATTTAACTGCCAACATTTTGACGATTAAAATAATGTTTTGCACTATTATTAAGTGTCTTCGTTCTGGAAATCCCACTTAAAAGGATGAGATGATACCTAACTTATAAAGGCCATTATTGGTCCTAACATTTCTCACCCACGTGCTTTCAAGAATAGAAATGCCTTAATGGTTATTCAAGCATGGCATTCTTAATCTTTGCCTATCCATAATGAGATTCGAACTATTTATAACAATAAACGCAGTGCAGTGTTCTTTGCAGGTGCTACGTTGAGCCAATAAGGAAGCCACTTAATTTTAGTTTTTCATTAGACGTAATAAGGTCCTAAATTGTAGTATGTTACGACTATGGTGCAAACCTTTAACATGTATAAGTTACTCTGTGCCTTTAACAGAAAACCTGTTATTTTAGTATCGGTTATTATTATCGTAGAGATGACAGGCAACGTGTTTGCTGATAGAGATAACGGGATATTTACAAACACTGATATAAAAAATGAGCAGAGATTTCGTACTGTTCACGTACAGTAAAACATATTGGGTATCCATTGTAATAGGTATCACTTGATATTTTTTGTCTTTGTCAAGCCCTTACAATAATATCTATGGTCAAGTCTTTATTCTCTTCAGAAGTTCTTTCTTCGATGTTAATTGATAGTTACTTTGATTCAAAATTTGAATAATTTATATTTTCTAAGTCGTTCAATATAATAGGTGTTAGATAAGCTTTAAGAGTCGGAATCACGGTAAAGCCGGCTTCGAATATTTTAAGGTAGTAAATACACACAAAGTCAAGGACACATCATCACATCACACAAGGGGCATACCTAATTAGGTAAAACACCGTGGCAAAACATACGTACTTAGTACTATTTCTAAGCCAAATTTTCGCTCAATTTGAGTATTGGAACAGAATTCCGAACTTAGGTGGTGAATCTTATTAAAAAAAAAAACATTTTAAATCCACTTCCAAAAAGGAGGAGGTTCTATGTTCGGTTTGTATCCATTTTTAATGTACCTGTTCACCGATTACTTACTCCACCATTTGATAGATAGATAGAACTTTATTTGGACTACAGACACACACACACTTAGATATGCTTTAAGCATACACACACATAACAAATATATACAAAAAGGTGTAAAGCAAAAATTAAGAAAAAAACTACTATGATACAAACTCAATCATGACAAAAATGTAGAACATGACAAAGATTTGTGGACTGATTTTCAAAATTATTTTTGTAATCGAAGAGTATACTCTCGAGGTGGTCCTATTGTCACCATGGCATAATCTGATCATGGGATCCTATGAAAATCGAGGGAAACCCTTGAATTTCATAAGCACATCCAACGTTTTTCATGTTTTTGCCGAAGATATTCAGGTAGGAACTTACCTATTTTCGTCTGGTAGTCATAATGTCATCTTAGTGAGCTGATGATGGAAGGTTTCTGGTAGCTTAGGATTTCGGGAACAATTCTTTCAAAGCTGTTTAGAGCGAAAGGCGTCTTATTTTAGTTATTCTGGTGTTTGCCTAAGCTCCAATTCTAATACGCACGTATTAGAATTTGATTGATTAACTTAACTAAAAAGATTGAAAAATATTTTTACAAAAAAATAAAACCTACTTCAAAAAGTCATAAATAATATAAGAATACATACAATATCACAGTTTTATATTGAAATCGGTGCCAAGTAATGATCATCTTGAAAGGCTTAAAAAATATCAGAACAAATTCAAAATAGGTAGGTATTTACAATCACTTTTGCACGTCAGGAAGCTACGCTAATGGTTCACAAGGCTACAGCGGGAGACCTAGTAAGTACTGGAAATAAGCATCGCCGGATTTAGGAGAGGGCAACAAGGGCTATAGCCCCGGGGCCTCCACAAAAGAGGGGCCCCCACAATAGTGATTTCGGAAAAAAAATTCAAAACAACTAAACACTAGTAAACAACTCGACTGAAAACAATTGTTCATTTTATTTGGAAAATAATTTGGGGCTCCTTTGTTGCCCCGAGGCCTCCAGACCTTTTAAGCCCTGGCAAATAAGGAAAGTGAAAGTAAGGAATGGAAAAAACCAGTAAGAAAACCAGCAAGGGCTGTCTTTAACCGACTTCAAAACACTGAAAAGTTAAAAATAGGTACAGACAACGTCACACTTCTATATTGAAGTCGGTGCCAAACGATGATCTCCTAGAAAGCCTTAAAATTTGTCACCGACTTCAATATAGTAGTGTGATGTTGTCTGTACCTATTCTTAAATTATTTTTAACTTTTCAGTGTTTTTGAAGTCGGTTTTAATTTTTTGTAAATTATTTTTTATTTTTAACTTTTTAGTGAATGAAATCTTTATAGTGTTTCCCTCAATTTTCATGGGATCCCATCATCAGATCCTGACTTTGGTGACCATGGGACCACCCTTGGAGTATACTCTATCGAATACAAAAAGAATTTTGAAAATCGGTCCACAACTGACGGTGTAATCGCGTAACATACACACAAAAAAAACATACCCATCGAATTGAGAACCTCCTCCTTTTTTGAAGTCGGTTAAAAATAATGAGATCTCAATTCGATGCATCTGTTTATTTTGTGTATGTTGCGCGACTACATCGCCAATTGTGGACCGATTTTCAAAATTCTTTTTTATTTGATAGAGTATACTCCTGGGGTGGTCCCAAGGTCAGCAAAGTCAGGATCTGATGATGGGATCCCATAAAAATCGAGGAAAAACCTTAAATTTTACAGGTATGTCCAACGTGTTTTGTGTGTATGTTACGCGTTTACTCCGCCAATTGTGGACTGATTTACAAAAATTCTTTTTGTATTCGATAGAGTATACTCCAAGGGTGGTCCCATGGTCACCAAAGTTAGGATCTGATAATGGGATCCCATAAAAATCCAGGGAAACCCTTAAATTTTTAGGTGTGTCCAACGGTGTTTTGTGTGTATGTTACCCGATTACTCCGGCAATTGTGGACCAATTTTCAAAATTCTTTCAGTATTCGATAGAGTATACTCCTGGGGTGGTCAGGATCTGATGATCGGATCCTAGAGTTTCAACTTTATTCAGCCTTTTTAAGCAGCGGTCATTTCGAAATTAGGACAATTTTCCTAGGTTCGTAGTAATCGTAGTGCTCTTCAAGGCCTTTCATTTGATACTCATATTGCTGGGTTTGAAAACAAACTTTAATCCGCCTTTTTTGAGCGGACTGCACTACGACTGCTCACATAGTCCCTGAATTCCTTTGTGCATTTTGTAAGTAAAAAAATTTGATTTTAGGTGGTCTCTTTATCTACTTTTTACAACACATACCAAAGTCCAACGCTAGCATAAGTCCAATAACTTTTTCGTCACAAAGGATCCAACTTAAGTAGGTACATAATTATTAGTAAATTGAGAGTTCTGATACCTACAATATGGCATAGTATGTGTAGGGCAGCTAAAATCTTATAGAGGTTAGAACGGATTGTGTACAACATACCTACCTGCCCAGCTAGGTAGGCTCACCTGCTCACAACATTTAAGTCTGGTGGGTTCAGGAAATTTTTGAAATTGCCAAACCGGTTTTGTCAGGTCTCACGTAATGGAATGCAGGTAGAGATATTCGCCGTTACTCCTAGCTATAAATATTTCAAAAGGATCATTAATTTTTCTCCAAAAAACAGTTTGCGGTATCATTTTTACGTGACATTTAACGTCCCTTTTATATGGAAGTAAAATATTCACCTTTGATTTTCCTTGTCGCTACTTCGCATCGGCGTTGTCTTCGTTGTTTGAATAAGTAAATGGCCTTGTTGTTATGTCATTGTTTGTCATTTTTGTTGATAAGTATTTGTTTTGTCTGTTATTAGATCGGTTGCATATTCGATACGAATTAATATATTGCATGATATCCTATGGTAACGGACCTATGAAGTCTACCTATGTTCCGTAGGCTTAACTATTAATACCTACATAATACAGTTTTGTCCGTCTGTGCGTCTCATTTTTCCTATATTTAGTGTGGAGTATTTTTAGATTGGTCTTTCTAAAACGTTGCGGGGTTGCGGAGACAATTTTTTTGATTTTGTGAGCCTTTAAACGCGAAAACCATTTACACGAAATACCTAGGTAGGTACCAACTTTACTCAAAACGCCAAACTCTGAAAAAACAGTTACGCAAAATACCAACTACGCATAACACCAACTTGAATTTAAGCAAAACACCAACTACGCATAACAGCAACTTTTTTTATAACCGACAGCTTTTCGACGCATTTTTGGACTTTTTAACTTTGTTCACTTGATTTTCCGATGTTCGTTTGTTTTTCGGACCTTCACTTGTTATTTCGATGTTCACTTGTTTTTCCAATGTTCATTGTTTTTCCGATGTTCATTTCGTATGTTTATCATGTTGTTATTTTTTACATATCATTTGAGTTAGGTGCCCTTTAAGTATACAAGATAGCTTGCTACAGGTTATAATAATTGCGTCGTGGAGGTGGCCATCCTGAGTTATTCTTGACCGTATCAGCCAGTGCACCTTATCGTAGTGTCCTCCTCATCTGTGCTTACGCCATGGCATATGTTGGGGGTATCATTGGGTTTTAGTAGGTAGGTTTCTGGACGACACTCGGCCTTTGGTGACCGCACAGAGCATTTGTAGCAGAGACCGATATACGCATTTTCCCAAACGTGACGTAGTTGTGCATAATGCATTTACCAACCGTAAAAAGGTTATAATAATGTATATATAGATGTGCTTATCCCTTGAACAGTTCTCAACAATAACGTTTATTACTGCTTTACCGTATTTGTGCTCTCTCAATTCATTATCCCTATTCATATCAGATATCACAATATGCACATATTATATACTAACATACTGTATAGATACTAACTAATTATACCATACATTACGTAACAAAAACTGGTTATCTTACAATAAGTGCAAGTCAATTATGTAATAACTTAGTTTGGTATCTGTAGAGTCTAACCTTGAGTTGTAAATGTGGAGCTAAAAGTTCTAAAATAAAAACGGACTTTTCTTTTTTCAAGATCTTTCTTCACTTACTTTCTTTCTTTCTTTTCTTTTTTCACTTAATTCAGACTATTAATATTGTTTAAGATTAACAATAAAATGAGAAACGATTGTTTAAATTAATTATTAATAAATAAATTTAATCACCATTGAATTATTAATCAAATATGCAGCTCTACATTTGCGCTCAGATTCTGGTACAACAAGAACAACGAGTTATATTGTTAAAAAATGTTTTATTAAAAAAGTCAGATTACTTATATCCAAGGAATAAATACAAATAAATATGATAGTTTGACCGCTTTCATAAAAAATTACGTCAAAATTCTATCTCCAGTAAACAATCCAGAGACAGATAGGTTACTTATATTGAAACTCCTAACCTCAACAATGTCGTGGTCTATATACTCAGGTATTCATAAGGAACCTGTCTCTGTTCAACTTTTGATTAAATTGCTTGTCGACGTTCATGCCTTTATGTCCCAAAACAATTACCTTCCTAGAGTCATTTGAAGCGGCACAAGCTTCAAGCATAGAGCGATCGATGCAAGGCGTTTAATACGCGGCAAGTGCGGCGCAATAGTGCGCTAGCATCAAATTCTGGGAGGTTATTGTCTAAAAAAAAATCTATCACGATCGCTATCAGTTTTCCAATCATTGCGGCGTCATTACAAGACGCTGTGTTGACTGTCTGATATAATATGACGATAAATGAATTTTGACTGCCAAAATCGATAGATTTTTGTTTGTTACACAATCAAGGGGCCGGTCTTACTTCAAAACAGTGTCTAGCTAGACATCCGTTAGAACACGTTTCGTAGTAAGGCCGCAGGAGTTCTCATACTTAGTTTGAATAGCATTCAACCTCGAAAGTGACAAACTACCACTAGACATACCTAGCTTACTAAGATGGCTTAGTAAGAGAATGGTTAAGGCTACGTACCCACAACTGACAATTGGTCCTCGATTTTATGGTATTACCCATTTTCAACCGACTTTGAAAAAAGGAGGTTACTCAATTCGACCGTATGTATACACGGTGTTTCATAATAACCAATAAATATTTTATCGTTATCTAAAACTAATTATTAAATAGTTTTTCCTGTAATGTTATTCAACCCAAAATTTTCATGTATATCATAGTATCATCATCATGTCTATGATTTACATGAAAATTTTGGGTTGAATGACATTACGGGTAAACACAATTAATTAATTAGTTTTAGATAACGATAAAATATTTATTGGTTATTATGAAACACCGTGTATATGCTTTTTTTATGTTTATTGGCGGATAACTTCGTCTTTTATGAACCGATGTTGATGATTCTTTTTGTATTCGATAGAGGATACTCCAAGGGTGGTCCCATGGTCACCAAAGTTAGGATCTGATAATAGAATCCCATAAAAATCGAGGAAAACCATTAAATTTTTACGCGTGTCTTACGTGTTTTGTGTATATTATGTTACGCAATTACTCTGTCAATTGTTGACCGATTTTCAAAATTCTCTTTGTATTCGATAGAGTATACTCCTGGGATGGTCTCAAGGCCACCAAAGTCAGGATCTGATGATGGGATCCCATGAAAAAACCTAATATAAGGTTTCTTTCACTAAAAACACTTCATTCACTAAAAAGTTAAAAATAAAAAATATTTTACAAAAAATAAAAACCGACTTCAAAAACACTGAAAAGTTAAAAATAATATAAGAATAAACAACATCACACTTCTATATTGAAGTCGGTGCCAAATTATAAGACTTTCTAGGAGATCATCGTTTGGCACCGTCTTCAATATAGAAGTGTGATGTTGTCTGTACCTATTCTTTTATAATTTTTAACTTTTCAGTGTTTTTGAAGTCGGTTTTTATTTTCTGGAAAATATTTTTTTTTAACCAAATTTTATACCATACCTATACAAGATTACTTGCTTCTTAAGAAAGAACCAAATTTTGTGTGCTTGTTCAGACAATTAAACTGTGGTTCAGTTTGCTTAGCTCCTACTTAAAAAAAGTAACTGTATGTTAACGAGTTTAATCAAACGAACCAGAACCATCCTGCCCGTGGTATATAAGATTTTTATCTTGCTTCTAGCTGTGCCCGCGAACTATGTTTCGCTTTAATAAAGTTTAACGCAATCTACGAATAGGTATACTAATATTATAAAGTGGAAAGATTTGATTATCTTGTTTGTTTGTTTGTATTGAATAGGCTTCGAAACTACTGAACCGATTTTGATGAAAGTGACCAAGGACCAAAGACCAAAGACCAAGGGAAGGACATAGGGTAATTCACCTATGGGAAAATTCTGACGGGAAAAGTTTTCCTACGGTAAAAGTTAGTTATAATGCAAACAAAGTTGCATACGGTCAGCTTGTATAGTAAATATTGAAGTCAATAATCGAAATAAAAACTATCCACATTAAACCAAATTTCATCAAAATTGGATAAGGAGTTTCGGACTTTATCCCGGACAAACATCGTGACGCGAGATTTCATAGAAGAAGGAGATATGTAAAAGATTTGAATAAGAACAGTTAAATGGAAAGCATGGTATATTCTAATAAGTCAATGGCAGCGTATAACGCTATCTCTCTCTCATTGTGGCTTAAAACCTCTTAAGCGATCAATATATAAGGGCTGGTTATTAATAATTCGACATATAGCTGGTACACATAAATACACTAGCTTACCCTTTTTTCACACAACTTATTTCTTTTTCGTGCAAAGAAGTTAAAAAATTGATAAAATCGAATATGTAGAGTATATGTAGAGTTTGTCAAACCTGTGTACCTATTTTATTTTTTTCTGTAAACCAAACCTGGGTGACACGATGCTGTTTGCGACGTCATTTCTGTGCAGGACAAGCTTCATTGTTTAAGACAAAGATAAGGAGAGATGTTCAACAAACACAAAGAATGGCGTGTTTCCAATGCTTCAAATATGCCTTCCAATACATTCCGTTCCAGTGATCTATGCATAATGCAACTTTATAAAACACTGCTAAGTTCATTATACTTTAAAATGGTCAGCAGCACGCACATTGATGAGGCTTTCGTGCTCCGATCAGTGTTCAGTCTCCGTGACGGACTGTTAAAACTTTAACTATCTATGCCGGGTAAATTATGTCGGCAGTTGATACTGTTCTATGGTGTGTTACTGGCAGTGTTACAGACGATCCGTTACCTCATTGTATCCTACGTAGGATGGATGCATGTAGTGTCTCCTTTTTTCCCGAGGATGTCGTTAGAGCCGACCAAGGTACTTTACCGCAATAAACTCTGCGAAAAGATGGTAACGTAATAATAGTTCTTCACCAACCCGTCTCGCCAAGCTTTAACATCAGTAGTACTAACTATAAGGTCTGAATCTGATGGCAAATGTAGAGCTGAATTTACTGTGTTAAAAACAAACTTATTTCATTTATTATCTCCATATATAATAAAATCGTAGGGGTACAAATGTTTGTCCGGAAAGATCTCCGAAACTACTGGACAGAATTTGATATGGCTTACACCACAATGCTTAAAATTTTCCGGAAGAACATTTAGGCATAATTTCATTTGCTTAAATTCACTTTTTATTTTTATTCAAAAAATACCATATAAAATTTTTGATGACAAGTATGTAGAAAATCAACATGGCGCACGTGAAATTATTTTGACAAGTCTGTTACATATTGCAAAAAAAAATCTTTTCTGTTATTGGCTGTGCCCATCTGAATTTTGCCAACCAAGAAGTTTAAATTGTATTTTTCTTATGTAGTACCGTGGTGGTAAGGAAAAAGGATCAAGCCATACAACCAATGTATATAGCATTTTTTATGACAATATCACGTCACAAATATAAAATTTGTAGGTTGGTTTAATTTTTGGCCAATTTTCACAAAATCGGTACAATATTTGAAATGTTGAAAAATGAAGATACCCTTTTCAAGGCATTTTGAAAGGTGTTATATTATGTTTTTACATTATGACTAAGGAATCAAACTCTTTCATCCATTTAAAACTATTAAAAGTATTACGCGTAGAGGGAGTACGGGACTCTTGATCCTAATGTAACATTGACGTAAATTCGCCGACATAGCTGATGCTCAAAAAAGGTGGATAAAAGTTCGTTTCCAAACCTAGTAATATAGGTATCAAGTGAAAGGCCTTGAAGCGTAGAACATTATGAACCTAGGAAAATCGCCTAAAATTCAACATGGCCGCCGCTCAAAAAAGGTGGATACAAGTTCGTTTCCAAACCCAGCAATATGGGTATCAAATGAAAGGCCTTGATGTGTAGAGCACTATGAACCTAGCAACATTGACATAAATTAAACATGACCGCCGCTCAAAAAAATGGATAAAAGTTCGTTTTCAAACCCAGCAATATGGTTATCAAATGAAAGGCCTTGAAGAGTAAAGCATTAGGTATCTAGAAAAATTGACCTAAATTCAACATGGCCGCGGCTCCAAAAAAACGGATAAAAGTTCGTTTCCAAACCCAGCAATATGGGTATCAAATCAAAGGCTCTGATGAATAAAGCACTATGAACCTAGCAACATTGACATAAATTCAACATGGCCGCCGCTCAAAAAAAGGTGGATACAAATTCTTTTCCAAACCTAGCAATATGGGTATCAAATGAAAAGCCTTGAAAAGTAGAGCATTAGGTACCTAGAAAATTGTCCTAAAGGATAAAAGTTCGTAAAAAAAGGATAAAAGTTCGTTTTCATACCCAGCAATATGGGTATCAAATGAAAGGCGTTGACGAGTAAAGCACTATGAACCTAGCAATATTGACATAAATTCAACATAGCCGCTGCTCGAAAAAGGTGGATAAAAGTTCCTTTCCAAACCTAGCAATATGGGTATCAAATGAAAGGCATCAAAGAGTAGAGCAATATGAACTTAGGAAAATTGGTCTAAATTAAACATGGCCACCGCTCAAAAAAAAGGATAAAAGTTCGTTTTCAAACCCTGCAATATGGGTATCAAATCAAAAGCTTTGATGCATAAAGCACTATGAACCTAGCAACATTGACATAAATTCAACATGGCTGCCGCTCAAAAATGGTGGATGAAAGTTCGTTTTCAAACCTAGCAATATGGGTATCAAATGAAAGGCCTTGAAGGGTAAAGCATTAGGTAACTAGAAAAATCGATCTAAATTCAACATGGCCGCCGCTAAAAAAAGGATAAAAGTTCGTTTTCAAACGCAGCAATATGGGTATCAAATGAAAGGCCTTGACGAGTAAAGCACTATGAACTTAGCAAAATTGACATAAATTCAAAATAGCCGCTGCTCAAAAAAGGTGGACAAAAATTCGTTTCCAAACATAGCAATATGGGTATCAAATGAAAGGCCTCAAAGAGTAGAGCATTATGAACTTAGGAAAATTGTCCTAAATAAAACATGGCCGCCGCTCAAAAAAAATGGATAAAAGTTCGTTTCCAAACCTAGCAATATGGGTATCAAATGAAAGGCCTTGAAGAGTAGAGCATTAGGTACCTAGAAAAATCGACCTTAATTCAACATGGCCGCCGCTAAAAAAAGGATACAAGTTCGTTTTCCAACCCAGCAATATGGGTATCAAATGAAAGTAGTCCTTGAAAAGTAAAGCATTATGAACCTAGAAACATTGACATAAATTCAACATAGCCGCTGCTCAAAAAAGGTGGATAAAAGTTCGTTTCCAAACCTAGCAATATGGGTATCAAATAAATGGTCTCAAAGAGTAGCGCATTATGAACTTAGGAAAATTGCCCTAAATTAAACATGGCCGCCGTTCAAAAAATGGATTAAAGATCGTTTTCAAACCCAGCAATATGGGTATTAAATGAAAGGCCCTGAAGAGTACCTAGAGCATTACGAACCTACGATAATTGTCTTAATTTGTTAATTTCCAAATGGCCGCTGCTCTAGAAAGGCAGAATAAAGTTGAATCATTATGGAATATAATGGAGGAAAAATCTAAACACTGTTTTAAGCATTTTGATGGCGAAACGGAGTTCGCGGGCACAGCTAGTATTATATAAAACTCGATTTTATCTAAATTTCATAAAAAATATAGTTTAACAATAGAGGTTTAAAGATTTTTTAAAATAACTCATCATCATCATCATCATCACAGCTCATATACGTCCCCACCGAGGGGTTCGAGCCTACCCTATGTTAGGGTGATTAGGCCTTAGTCAACCACGCTGGCCCAGTGCGGATTGGCCGACTTCACATACATCATTGAATTTCTTCGCAGATGTATGCAGGTTGCCTCACGATGTTTTCCTTCGCCGTAGGAGCGTCAGACAAATGTACATATGAAATTCGAAACGAAAAACACATTGGTACATGGCGGGTCTCGAACCCCGACCCCCCGATTGGAAGGCAAGTGCCGAAACCACAGCGCCACCGACGACGCTCTAGCGCCACCGACGCTCGACGACCATACTAATTTTTATCAACGAAATTCAGCTCTACATTTGACATCAGATTCAGGTTACATAGATACTCCATGTTTAACGGGCGGTTTCAATATTTATTTATTTGGACCACCAGGAATTGTAATATTATATTTTACTTCTAACAAAAAAATCTAAACCTATTGAAGGTAGCCACATCATGTAATATTCTTCAATATTCATCTATCTGAGCGAGCTCTCCCAATTTCCGAACATGTGTAAGTATAGAGTCAACTTATTTTACATTTTTGGGGGTGTGTGTACATTCATATGTGTATTAAATAATAATTGTATAATAGTTAATTAAAATTGTCAATAATCAAAAAATAAGTAAGTAGTCCATTTTAGTTCAACTGATAGAACAGACCGAATGAAAATATGATCCACTATGATATTAACATATAAAATAGGTAGTTAGTGATTAGTAAATTTGCGTTAGCGTTTTTATAGATGAATGGTACAAAAATAAATGTACGTTTTCGATAAAAAGTCAATCGTTCAAGTAATAGGATGTTGACTGCTAGACTCCGAAGGCCGCGTCTTCCTCGTACTACGGTTCTTAATCTTAGAATTTTAACGGTACACATCTTTAAGTACTTCTTTTTAACCGACTTCTAAAAAAGGAGGAGGTATATATGCTTTTTTTGTTTGTTCGCCGATAACTTCGTCGTTTATGAACCGATTTTGATGATTTTTTTTGTATTCGATGGTACCATGGTCACCAAAGTTAGGATCTGATAATTGCATCCTATAAAAATCGAGGGAAACCCTTAAAGTTTTAGGTGTGTCCAACATGTTTTGTGTGTATGTTACGCGATTAAGTACTCCGCCAATTGTGGACCGATTTTCAAAATTCCTTTTGTATTCGATAGAGTATTCTCCTGGGGTGGCCCCAAGATCACGAAAGTCAGGATCTGATGATGGGATCTCATGAAAATCGACGGAAATCTAATCTAGGGTTCCTTCCACTAAAAAGCTAAAAATAAAAAATATTTTACAAAAAATAAAAACAGACTTCAAAAACACTGAAAAGTTTAACATAATATAAGAATAGGTACAGACAACATCACACTTCTATAATTATTGAAGTCGGTGACAAATTTTAAGACTTTCTAGGGGATCATCGTTTGGCACCGACTTCAATATAGAAGTGTGATGTTGTCTGTACCTATTCTTGTATTATTTTAAACTTTTCAGTGTTTTTGAAGTCTGTTTTTATTTTTTGTATTTTTTTTTTAATTTCTTATTTGCACATCTTAGAATCCGCTACACATCTAAGTATTTCTTTTAAAGATTCTTAATTGCACATCTTCAAAAATAGTTTTCCACACAATCTGGAGATAGATTCACCCGGAAACATTTTAGTCTGATAGCCAATGAAAAATACAGTGAAGAATCTGTATCCAAGGTTTTAGTTTACACACTGTTTATTATTGAATGAAAAACTCCTGTTTTCAGCAGAGTGGAGTCAATCTGACTCCATAACATCACAAACAAACTAACTTAACTTCATCTAAATAATCAATAACGAACAGTTGGTCTTTCCCTCGGGGACCTTGCTCCACAAAATATTTTTAACTGGACGGTTAAATATACACTGTGCTACGATACTTTACGATTGAACGCTGCCGGCATAAAATAGGTAAACGTGAAGATACAAGATACAAAGCAAACGAGTCGGATCTTTTTGCCAGATGGTGGATTTTTTAATTTGGTATTATTGGAAAATACGTTATCAGTTACAAATGAATTTTTTTTAAATAATGTAATGGCCGTGTCCTGGTGGTCATCCTATACTAATTTACTACTATCCCTTGCTATGAAAGATGTTCATCTTTTAACAGCAATAAAAAAAACTGAATTCACAATAAACACAAATAATATTTTTAAAGGAAACTGGGTACTCAATTATTAAAAGCATATTGATTATATAATAGTCTGTTTGTGTTATAAGTACCTATTAATAGTTCTCGGAAAACAGACAGGCTGAAACTTGATGTAGGACGATATAGTTTCTTAAATGTTGATAGGCTTATGACAACATTTCTGGTAAAAAAATTAATTGGGAAACATTAATAAGAATCGTACTAACTTCTATTTGCCACGTCAACATCAGATTCATCATCACAAGCGGATAAATCGCTTAGTTGTAAAACTATAAACAACCAATTATTAAATGAGACGGAACATTTTGTAACCTCCTAACCATGATCGTCGTCAGGAGCATCGGTGGCGCTGTGGCCTCGGCACTGGACTGTGTTCCGAGTAGATCGATCCTGCCATGTACCAATGTGTTTTTTGTTTCACGAATTTCATATGTACATTTATCTGACGCCCCTACGGTGAAGGAAAACATCGTGAGGAAACCTGAATTCACCTGCGAAGTGATTCAAAGGTGTATGTGAAGTCAACCAATCCGCACTGGGCCAGTAAGGGTAGGCTCGTGCCCCTCGGTGGGGACGTATATGAGCTGTGATGATGATGATGATAACCATGATCGCTCAAACCGTACTGAGAGCGGGATCGCGCTATACGCAGCAAGAGCGGTGACTCTGTTTCAATATTGTAGTCTTTATTACTTATATAAATCGTCTTCTGTTTTCAAATTCGACAGTCAGATCTGCGGATTGAATTACATATATTAACATTTTTATATAACCACAGGTCGACTGTATTGTGCCATATCATGTCGTGATCGTGACATCTGCTTCCTTTGTTTTCGGTCCCATTTAAGCTCATTGTATTTTAATGTTATGTTGTTGAGTAATGAAAATCTCGGAAAGTAGGTCTGAAGTTGCCTAGTTTCAGCCCTAGGGAGAAGCGCTTTCAACAGACAGCTGCTGTCAAATCATAAAAAAAACTATTTCAATTTGACATTTCTATTGAAACATGTTCCACTCAATTAGGTAATAATTAAACAATATATTTTTTTAAATGACTATTATAATTTACTTTAAACCATTTCTTTAAAATAACATACATCTGTGCATAGTATTTACCATTTTTTCAATGATGAAAATTAAAAATAATGGCTGAATAGAAGCTGGCTGGCCACAGAAGAAAAAAAAAACAAAATAGGCAGGAAAGCGGCAATCCGATCTTCATTTGTTTTTCCAAGTTGTAGAGTTTTGTTTATACTGCCGTATAGTAGAGATTTGTATAACATTATCAGTTCAACTGATTCCGTCTGATTTTATAAGAGAAGAGGCTAAAGCAAAAGTTGTTGATTTATCTTCTATCTAATATATAGAATTCTCATGTCACAGTGTTTGTTACCGAACTCCTCCGAAACGGCTTGGCCGATCTCTATGAAATTTTTTGTGTACGAGGGGCATTCAATTTTTACTTAGCCTCGCCGCCCGATGGCGCTGTTGTTACAATAGTACATTGTTACCCCAGGGGTGAAAGTAACTTATTTAGTCCCGAGACGGGGTTTGGCGCCCGAGCGTAGAGAGGGCGCCTATAGTTCGAGGGACTAAATAAGTCTTTAACCCGAGGTAAACACTGTGCTTTTCATTACGAAGACAAGGAAAGTAGAAATAAAAACATGAATCAGCTAAAGAACATATTAGTGAATTTTATTTTAATAATCAACAACTTCTGCTTTTGCCTCTTCTCTTATGTATGAAATCTCTGCTATACGGAAGAATAAACAAAACTCGAAAAACAAATGAAGATCGGATCTGTAGCCGGCCAGCTATTCAGCAATTATTTTTCATTTTCATCAAAGAAAAAATGGTAAATATTTTGTCCAAATCTAAGTTATTTTCAAGAAATAGTTGAAAGTAAATTATAATAAAGTCATTTAAAAATATATTCTTTTAATACTTAACATTATGTTATTTCAATTTTACACCGTGCTGTAATTGAGTGGCTGTATAGAACGTTGGAACATGGAAATAGAACTAGTTTCTTTTTTAAAATTTGACAGCAGCTGTCAGTTGAAAGTGATTCTCCCTAGGGGTGAAAAGTATTACTTTCAACCCGCTCCACAAGCAACTTCAGACCTACTTTCAGAGTATGAGTAATGAAAAAGAGTTTTACTATCGTGCAGTAAATACTTTTTAAAGTCTACTAAGAAGTATTCAATCTTTTCCCTTCATTTGTTTTGTTTTGACAGCCTTTGGAAGCGAGCGTGTCGGTCTATTTTACAAAAATGGAAAAAGAACAATATCGTTCAGTGATTAGATTCTTGTTTTTGGAAGGGAAAACGCGCAGCGAAATCAAAGAGCGCTTGGATGCTATGACTCTTCTCCTCCGATGGCGACCGTCAAAAATTGGTTCAACGAGTTTGCTCGTGGCCGCACGTCGGTTTTAGATGAGCCACGCCCAGGTGCACCGAAAACGTCTACTACGGAGGAACACGTAAAACAAATCCACGATCTCGTGTTGGCAGACCGGCGATTGAAGATTCGCGAGATAGCTGAGACTGTAGGCATCGCAGAAGGGACAGTGTATAATATTCTGCACGAAGAACTGGGTATGAAAAAGTTATCGGCCCGATGGGTGCCGCGTTTGCTCACACCAGACAACAAGCGCAACCGTGAGACCACATCGGCGACATGTTTGGCGCTGTTTCAACGCAATCCGGCGGAGTTCTTGCGTCGTTTTGTGACCGTCGACGAAACATGGGTTCACTGGTACACACCAGAGACCAAGGAACAGTCGAAACAGTGGACTTTACCCGGCGAACGTGCTCCAAAGAAGGCGAAGACTGTTCAATCGGCCGGAAAGGTCACAGAACACAGAAAGAGGTTAGAAGGGCTATGTGGGCGGGGCACGCGTAGCCACAACTATTACTAAATGCTCATACTTGTGGCCCCGCAACGCGAACGCGTTGTTTAATCACTGACGGACAACTACAGTGAGTGTATCGTGAAGCGCGGCGCTATAAATATAAAAAAATGCCTTCTTGTGCTATAATTACTTGTAAAACAAGAAGTCAGGTGTCAAGTGTAGCTAAAGAAGGAATTTCTTTTCATCGGTAAGTAGTAAATTAATCATAATGACCATATTCCATAGATCATAATGTCAAAATCCACCAAAACTGATCATAACGATAAGTTACATAATATTTTTCTAAAAAATATACATTACCGGCAATGTACGCCCGCGATTTTTGCCATATTACTTAGAGCGCGTAATGTAGTACACTGCTTTCGGTAGTGACGCATTTGGCTTAATGAGCATTAACGCAGTAGTCGCAGTACAAGGGATAGTGCCGTGCTAATCAAAAAACGCACGCATTACATTTTATCGATAAATGTATATTTTTAAATATTTGTATAAAGTAAAAATAACATATTATTTGTCACTTAAAATGCCATAATAATAATTATTACTTATCGATAATACAGAATGTTTGGCGAAGCTAACACCTACCCTTTCTAACATCCTATTCATATAAGTACGGCGATGTAATCAAAGATTAAAATTGTAAAATTAATTTCAATTTTCACGATACAATTAGTTCGATTAGTAAAAAAATTATGGGCAAATTCTAAACTAATTTTACAACTTAGAATTTTTTATATCACCATAATATTTATATGACTATTTTAGCATAGGTAGGTGGCCATGCAAGACATGAAGATTTGAGTACTTTAAAAAACAAATTTACAGGTAAATATTTACTTTACAAATATTTACTTCTCCATCCAACTAAAATATCCTAACAACTAAACTACCGCACGTCCGTTTGTCAGATTATCCATTCTAGTTTATGCTTTCAGACCGGTGCATTATAGTATTATAGTTTTTCTTTTATTTTACGTCTAACCTACAACATTTTTGAGCTAAAAAGCTTTAATTTTGTTACATAGAAACAAAATATTACTTAAATATTATTAATTATAAACGTATAATGAAAGTAATAATTATCTTTTGGTTTTCTAAATATTTCAAATGGTTAAATTGCTGGCAATATTTAATATCGATAGCTATTAATCGGTGTCAATCACTAAAATAATGTTATTTGTACACGCGGCTCTGGACGTCAGTGAATTTCTGTGAATGAGGAGCCCAGTGAGCGTTGTGATTGGTTCAGCCCGATTTCGCGCGACTTTGCATGGGCGGTGCAAGGAAAAGAAGTGGGAGCAAAACTGGCGACAGCGGTTCCCGTACAAACGGTGCATGATTGCCTTTCTAACCTCTTTCTGTGTTCTGTGGGAAAGGTGATGGCCAGTGTTTTTTGGGACTCACAAGGTGTGATCTACATCGATTAAGATAAAACAATCACGGGGCTCTACTATTCCGACTTATTGGGCCGATTCGATGCCGAATTGAAAAAAAAACGGCCCATTTGGCAAAGAAAAAAGTGCTGTTCCACCACGACAACGCGCCGGCTCACACCTCCGCCGTCGTCATGGCCAAATTGGTCGAATTGCGCTACGAATTGCTGCCCCATCCACCGTATTTTCCAGAGTTGGCTCCCTGTGACTTCTTCTTGTTCCCAAATCTGAAAAAGTCACTCGCCGCCAAAGAGACCTATTTTGAAGACCTCGGGTAATCGTATTTTTTGGACGGGTTAAAAAAGTTGGAGCATCGCTGGGCCAAGTGTATTGAATTGAAAGGAGACTATGTTGAAAAACAAATCACTACTTTCTTAAAATTTTCGTTTTTCTTTTGTAGGCTAAATATTTGTTGAATCGCCCTCGGTATGTTCGGCAGAGATTTAAATGTCTGATGTTCGGTAGGTCTGAGAATAGGTCTTAAACTATTTTTTATTAGCGCGAACGCACACGGCCGATTATCGGTGACCGACTTTTTGACGGTGGAAAATGAAACATATGGAGTTGTACGTTGCGACGCACACGTACTACAAAAAGTCGGCCGTAAAATAAATTGGTGAGTTCCGGCCGGCCCGATCGACCGACACTGACCGACAGTCGGCCGCGTGCACTGACTTGGTAGGGTTGTCAATATCGATGTCGCTCTTTTAAAATTCCTTGGCAAAAGTTTTGCTTATTTATCAAGGATTAAGTTTAAACGTTTGATGTTTGTTACATTAAATTGTACGAAACTGTTATTAATTTTAATCTCTATATAATAAAATCGTAGGGGTACAAAAATCTGTAATTGCGAAATATTAAGAAAAAAATACACGGGTTGCCTTAAAATCATTAGCAGAACACGATAGAATAGTTTAAAAATTTTTTTTTGTAAATTTTTTTTAAACTGTTTGTTTGTTTGTTTGTTTGTCCGGAAAGATCTCCGAAACTACTGGACAGAATTTGATATGGCGTACACCACAATGCTGAGAATTCTTGCTCTGCAATGGATATCGATGTCGCTCTTTTGATTGAAGAAGTGGAGAAGCGGCCGGCTCTTTATGATACAAGATCACCAGCTTATCGTGATAGAAACAAAAAAAAATATTATGACTAGAAATATTAAAAAATTAAATAGTCAATGGGCAACATTAACGAACACAGAAAAAACAATATTCGGTAAATACCAACTGTATTCTTATTTATTAAAACAATGTATTTACAAATAATAGGTAGGTAAATACTTAATAGAACCTTAGTATTTAACTTACATACCTTACTGAGGTATGAAACAATGTGGTGAATAAAGCTAATGGTTATTTCACGTTCTTTTAGACAGAATCAAACTAAAGCTCAACGCAACATAAAATAACCCCTTTAATAACCTCTGAGAAATTAGAGGATGAACCCAAAACTCCTTTCTTTTCTCTCGCTCAAATACATCAAAACACACATCTTCCTTTGAAAATTAAAATTCCTCTGTAACTCCATGATCAACCCTAGATGTGCACGTATCTCGATTGCCACCGACAAAATGACTGCCGTGCCGTGTGCGTTGAGTCGGTGACAAAATCGGTGGAAAAAAGTCGGTGCAAAAGTCGGCCTACAAAAAGTCGGCCGTGTGCGTTCGCGCTTATGGCGAAACGTAGTTCGACGGCACAGCTAGTGTAAAATAAAATTTACAAATGTTTAGCTAATTCATGTTTTTATTTTTACTTTCCTTGTATTCGTAATGAAAAGCACAGTGTTTACCTCGGGTTAAAGACTTATTTAGTCCCTCGAACTATTGGCCTCGCTACGCTCCTCTCGGACGCCATACTCCGTCTCCAAGTTTACTTGACTCTATCGTTTTTATCTGTTATCGTTAGCGTGCGCACTGCAAGGGCTGATTCACACCGGAATGGCAGCGACACGACGCAGAAGCACTTTTGTGTGAAATAATTGAAGACTGTAACTGGACAGATTAGACCGGGTGAAGTATGGTTTGTGTGCGTGTGTATGGAAATATAATAAACTACGTTACACACACTTAACAGACCTGCTGTACCGCTTGAAAAGCTCGAAAAGATCGCGCCTCGCGCGGCGATGCGCGTTTTATCAGCGGTCCAGGGCCTCTATTTTTGAGTTATTCGTCTGGCGTCGAGCGCTCGTCTAGCATTAGTCTGCGATCAATTTCTTTTGAATTTCGATACGTTTTCGAATAAGTTATTAGGACGAAAATCAATATGAGTTCGATTTTTGTCGAAAACAACGATAACATACAATAGAGCCCATGGCCCTCTATTTTTGAGTCATTCGTCTGGCGTCGAGCGCTCGTCAAACGTTGTCTGCGATAAATTTCTTTTGAAATTCGATACGTTTCCGAGAAAAATCAACATAATATTATTATGAAAATCAATATGATATGATTCCAATTTTTGACGAAAATGAAACGAAATTAAATACGGGCGCTCAACGTCTGTCGAATGATTCAAAAATAGAGGCCCTGCCCGCGGCGCTGCCGGCAGTTGCCGTTCCGATATGAATCGACCCTAAGCGCCAACACTAGTAGGCGCGCGACCATAGAGTTTTAAATTTGCAAAAAAAGCAACAAAACAAAAAAGGAGGGTAATTGCATAATCTAATAATTCTTTTATTATAATATTAAATGGGGTGTCAAAAGATTTGCGCTCTTTTTAACCCTGTGTTTTATCCAAAACTTGAGTTTGGCAGTAATGGTTGTGCTATAAACGACCGGTTGCCATTTAACAAAGAAGTGAAGTGAAGTGACTTCGAAAAAGGAGGTTTCTGAATTCGACCGTATATATGCTTTTTTATGTTTGTTCGCGGATTACTTCGTTGTTTATGAACCGATTTTGATCATTCTTTTTGTATTCGATAGAGGATACTCCAAGGGTGCTCCCATGGTCACCAAAGTTAGGATCTGATAATTGGATCCCATACAAATCGAGGGAAACCCTTAAAGTTTTAGGTGTGTCCAACGTGTTTTGTGTGTATGTTACGCGATTACTCCGCCAATTGTGAACCGATTTTCAAAATTCCTTTTGTATTCGATAGAGTATACTCATGGGGTGGTCCCAAGGTCACTAAAGGTAGGATTTGATGATGGGATCTCATGAAAATCGAGGGAAACCTTAATTTATAAATTAGGGTTCCTTTCACTAAAAAGATTTCATTCACTAAAAAGTTTAAATTAAAAAATATTTTACAAAAAATAAAAACCTACTTCAAAAACTGATAAGTTTAAAATAATATAAGAATAGGTAGGTACAGACAACATCAGACTTCTATATTGACACATTTTAAGACTTTCTAGGGGATCATCGTTTGGCACCGACTTCAATATAGAAGTGTGATGTTGTCTGTACCTATTCTTATTATTTTAAACTTTTTAGTGTTTTTGAAGTTAGTTTTTATTTTTTGTAAAATATTTTACAAGCTTTTATTTACTTTCACCTGTTCCGGTGTCTGTAATGAAATCTTGTAAGTTAAATTTGAACCACATATTTTTAAGTTTTTCAATGAAGTAAGTACTTACTTACTTATTGATTATTTTAAAAGTAAGTAGTCTTTGGACACTGTTTTGCAGCGATCGCACGTAAGTCATAAACACACATCGGCGTCTGGAGGTCACTGGGAGCCAGCGAAAGCAATAAACTTTATCCTTTACGTTACAATATTTGTAAAAACATTGTAAACACTAATTAGACAACGTCGCAATGGTACATTTTATTATTGAAAACAAAATAACTAAGATAAGCAAGCACACTATCAAGGTACCAATTAATACCAATAAAAACAATATTGTAAATAATGAACATTTCTACATTTTATATTTCTCGTGTAGACGTTCCAGTGATTTTGTCAATAATGTACTACTTAAAATTTTTTGTTAGTAAAAAAATAAAACATAAATTTAACTTGTCAGACCGCCCAAAAAAATTTCGAAACGAAATAAACCTACCATATGTCAAAATGATCATACTTAGTGATTTTACAATTTTGTTAAATACTGTATGTACTCTACTATATTTGTAAATAATTCCATAAATAACCTAAAGTTAGATAGTTCAAAAAGAGTAGGTAATTATAATTATGTGATGAGAGTCATAGCAAGAGAAATATACTAAAAAAAGTAATTAAATTAAATAAAACCGACATAACACTGTAATTTATTCAACTAGTCATCATCACAGCCCATACACGTCCCCACCGAGGGGCTCGAGCCTACCCTATATTAGGGTGATTAGGCCTTAGTCAACCACGCTGGCCCAGTGCGGATTGGTCGACTTCACATACATCATTGAATTTCTTCGCAGATGTATGCAGGTTGCCTCACGATGTTTTCCTTCACCGTAGGAGCGTCAGACAAATGTACATATGAAATTCGAAACGAAAAACACATTGGTACATGGCGGGTCTCGAACCCCGACCCCCCGATTGGAAGGCAAGTGCCGAGTCCACTGCGCCACCGACGCTCAACTAGTAACTAAAAATAAAGACATGAATGTTTTGTCTTTTACAATTTAATCTAAGGTCAATATGGCAACTATTTTTCTGACGTTCGGAAACAGCCTTAGTTATTTTCTGGCAGTGGCCTTCGGTCTGATTTTACGAAAAACACGTCCTTTTCCACTAAAGTAGTATCATTTTTCGAAATTATTGTGACTTGACATGTTATATCACAGGCTGTAGATTTGCAAGTATTACAGGAACCTCATGTACCTACTTGTAGGCGACTTCAGTCAGAGAACAGCGTGTTTGTTTGCAAACTTTGTTGTGTGAAAAATATTTTTTAATTGGAGTAATGGAAGTGAACTTATAAACGTATGGAAATAACTTCCTAATTAAAGTAAGTATTACTATTTTCTTGAATAACTTGGAAACTATTTATTTAAAAATGCATTAAAGATCTTCGGAACAAGACCTTTCATTTGATATGTCACACGATGCAGTTTTCAATTTTTTTTAACCTAACCTAACCTAACCTCCCATTTACAGATTTCATCTATTCTCGTTGCAAAAAAAGCGTCGATGACGTAGTGCGTAAGGCTGTCGCCTTCCAATCGGGAGGTAGCGGTTCGAACCCCGCCACGTACCAGTGTGTTTTCAAATTTTGAATCCATATGTACGTTTAGTCGACGCTTTTACGGTGAAGGAAAACATCGTGAGGAAACCTGCACACACCTGTGAAGAAAGAATTTCTTTACAGGTTGTGTGTGAACTTGTGAAGTCGACCAACCCGCACTTGGCCAGCGTGTTTGACTAAGGCCTAATCGCCCTAGTTTAGGGTAGGCTCGAGCCCCTCGGTGGGGATGTATATGAGCTGTTGATGATGACGTTGTACACCTCTGCGTTTGGGTCACAGAAATTGATGGTATGTGTACCAAATTTCAACTTAATCGGTGTAGTAGATTCGGAGATAATTGACTGTGACCGACAGACAGGTTCCGTTTTTTTATTCGGACGTACGGAATCCTAAAAAGTAAGTACCTATACTACAGGTATATAAGACTCGATATTTTTGAAGTGCCAACATTCAAGCAAGTAACGTCACAGGCAAAAGCAGCTATGGGAGCTGTTGATAAACAAAAAAATGATTACTATCGTTTCAATGCGGCCTGACTGCTTACTGCGACTGTAAAAGCGGAGTTTTATCGATTTCCTTTTGTCGTTGTATCGACGTACGTAAGTAGGTACCTATTTAGCTATTGTATATATGTGTAATGTGTATAGACTTTATAATGTGGGCGTTAACTTTGAATTGTTATTGGGACGTTTTGATAAACGAGACGGCTTTGTTTTCAGCGTTACCTATTGTTATTTGCCTTTTTCACACCTGAGCTCATTTCTTTCATTCTATATTTATCCGTTGTCGTGCCGTCATGTCCTAAAACTAAGCCTGTGGACCTAAAAAGTTCGCGTCGGCAGAATCAATATGATTCGTATTATGAATGGAATACAATTCACACCGAGGGGTTTTAGTGGGCAGGCCTGGCACTCTGCCGGGTGAGCCCCACACACGCTCGCGGTCTAGCCAACGGTGGGTACGGTGCGGTTGCGCATCCCCCCCCCCCCCCAAAATGGCATTGCTTTAGTGTCAATTGGGACGATTTTACGAATATTCATACAAAGCTGTCAAATAGTCTCGATATCGCTAAGGCGTTTGATACGGTCTGGCATAGAGCTCTTCTCACGAAGCTATCATCATATATGGAGTCCCCCTGGGACTCTGCAAATGGATAGTCAGCTTTTTGAAGTCGTCGCCGACGCCTGCTGCTCGTAAACCATGCCCATAAGCGTTCTACAAGGTTCGGTGCTAATCCTGTTCATTCTGCATATAAATGACATGTTGTCCATTGAGAACATAGGTACATTGTTATGCTGCGGATGACAGTACGGGTGATGTGCAGTATACCGACCACCAGAATGTACCTCAGATTTCGTTGCATGAATGGCGGCTACAACTTGTGTCTGAAGTCCAGGACTCTAGGGCGAGTCTCCGTATGGGGTCCGAATGGTCCTCGGTGTGGAAATTTCTGCTAAAGTGCAGTTTGGAAGGAATTTGGAGGACAAAGACAAATTGACGAGCAAAAAGCTGGGCGTCCGGAACAGAGACAATTCACTCCTAACTTGCGGCTGATGCTTTATAAACATTGATTATAAATACCAAACGTAGATAGAGCACTTCATACAAAAACGCGCTTGAAATCTGTCACCTAATCGACTATACATTTGTACTCGCTGATATATTGTTGAATATGCACGCCCGAATTAAAATTACCATAAAGAAAGGACCGTATTTATCGAATTCAACCTTATTCTACATTATTACGGCAACTTTTTAAAGTACAACCGTGTGAAGTTACATCATTTCATACCTAGCCACAGATGAATTGACGTTTTAGTAACTATGGAAAAGAACTGCACGAGTCGCGATTGGGCAGTTCTTCACCGGCCCACTTCTCGAACGTTCATGCGTTATCTACGTTTGGTAGTAAATCAATGTTTATAAAGCATAAATTCGGCCGCATTCGGAGTACTGCATGCACCTCTGGGCAGGGGTTACCAAATATCAGCTCGACCCTCTTGACTCCCTGCAAAGGCGTGCATTCTACATCGTCGGTTATACCAATATCACGGCCTCAATGGAGACGCTGGAGCAAAGGAGAGACTTTGGTTCTCTCAGCTTGCTCTATCGGCTTTTTAACTGAGAGTGCTCTGAAGAACTGTTTGCAATGGTGCCTTTGTCACCTTTTTACCATCACACCACCCGCCACCACAGTAGAGTTCATTCGTATTACTTGGATCCGATCCTGGTCTAGCACAATTCGGTTTCAGCGTTCATTTCTACCACGTACTTGCAGATTCTGGAACAAACTCCCAGCTGCGGTGTTTCTTGAGCGCTACGATAATTATGTTCAACTTCAAACGAGACTTAAAAAGAGTACTTCTCTCCAGGTAGGTAGTAACTGAGCTATGCCCCTGGCATTGCAGATGTCCATGAGCGGTGGTTTCCACTTATCATCAAGTGGGCCACTGGCTCGTCTGCCACGGTTAGCAATAAAAAAATAAAATTTGCTTATGATGAATTACATTCAATTCATAATACGAATAATATTGTGATGATATAACGATTCTGCCAATACGACCTTTTTAGATCCGCTATTCGTTACCATCTCCCCAGCCTCCTCACTCGTCCAACACAAACATGCAATACCCTCTATGGTTTCGCGTAGGTAGTCGGCATGTGGAGTATTTTCCTCAATTATTTCAGTTCAGTAGGTGCTTACATAATTTATTTTCGATGTTCAATCGAATTCATTACATCAATTTTGCATTTATGTAATGAATTCGAATACAATACTTTTACATTTTACAATACAATATTTCGAATACAACATTTATCCTATCACTGTGAGGGTTACTACTTCATATTATAAACTTAAATTGGATAAACTCATACGGCCTTATTAATATAAAAAATTCCTCCTTCGATCATAATCCTCGGATTAGTTACTCCGTGTTTTGTCTTCTTTTGACATATGACAGCCGACATGTGCGGAAATAAGACAAAACACGAAGTAAGTAATCCGAGGATGATCCAAGGAGTAAATTTTTTATTATAGATGCTTTGTAACATAATCCCGCAACACTAGGGCACAGTTTAAGGGATTGTTTGATCACTCGCGTAGTCTTCTATGACGGCTAAAGGCTTCTATGACAGGTTTTTTTTTCTACGTTCTCATAGTCATTATCTGTCGACTTTCAAAAATCTCTTGAATTTTTTTTGTTATAAAATGCTTCAACATGTTGTGGTTGACTGAATTATCAGCGTGCAACATTATGAGATTGCCAGTTAACCGTGATTAGCTAACCTACATTTATAACTTCGTTCACGTAACATTTCATGAGGCAATTACTTAAAAAACTTCAACGAGCAGTTTGCTTCGATTGTTTTGGTTGATGATAATAGCACCACTACTGTCAAATCATCAAATACGATGGTTGTTCGGCTGTAACTAGCTCTGGCAGTCTACTCTAAGGTATTGAACGGGCTAAAAACGCAATGTTGTACTAAGCGCGAAGGTTCTGACTGGACGGGCTCCAGTGTTCGCGATTTCTGTGATATTAGATATCACTCAATTTGTATACATATAGTTTCTATGGATTTATGTTTATTTAGTTATTTCTTTCAATATAGCTAAAGTAATCAGTTAATATAATTATGATGATGTAAATTAGGATAGTATTTGGTTGTTTTGGTAAGGTTTTCAAGCTTCTGTTTATAATCACAATATTTATGAAGGTTATCAAATGTCTATGAAAAGTGTTAGTAACGATTACCCTATAAATTCGACTGTTTCAAGTGTAACTATGGTAGAAGGGTTGTATGCTTAGAGCATGTGCTTAACTATAGTTCTGTTACGACGAGGGATGTGTGATTGTGTGTTGTGGCCGCCTGGCATTCCTGTCCCTGCCAAGGTATTCCTACTCGTAAGAATAAGACTTGGAGTCGCTAGTTGACCGCGTTGACACGCACGAGTAAAAACATTAATATAATTTCTATTAACATGATTCATAAAAATATATTTTAATATACTTTTTCTTTACCTACAAAAATTCACATCACCTAAATAACTATAACATTCGGGATGAACTTATTGCCAATTTACAGGTTGGCAATATAAGTTCAATAAGTACCTACAAATTAGATTTTAAAGTGGCGCTAAAAGAACTTGAGAGTTTTCCACTTATCTAAGATCAGAGCAGAAAGTGTATTTTTCACACTATTCCTGCTCCGTGTAGGGATACTTTAGTTGGGTTTGACTTTTCACAGTTTTCTTGAGTTATTCTACTTCTTTTGATGACTTTCTGATGAAGCTTAAACATTTTCTTTTGTCAGAAAATTATTACGACCACAACCACAATCGTGTCTTTTTGAATAATGCATTACTTATACTGTTTAAATTTTGTTGTATGAGATTTTCGAAGACATAATTGTTGTTCCATCTAGAGTGATTTGTTGGTATTAACCACCACTCCAGCCAGATCCCGCGATCGTGTCAACGCAAACCCCACGCTGCCGTCAGCACAAGATGCAAGCCAAGCAACCTCAATCTCGCACAGGAACACAACATGACGTTATATGGCTACGATCAAAGTTAGTTGGACGTACTTCCCCAGTTGGGGTGTTCATTTATTAGATCGGTTTTTTACTTCGTTCATGATCGATTTCTATCATCAAGATGTTTCTGTATTTCAATTGCTAAACGATGAGAGAATATTCAACCCTGACGAATAAGAACTAGGTAAAGATTTCGAGCGGTCAAGGCTGCCATCCTTCTTTTATGGGATTATGTCAGGTGGGCCGGTGGACGTCAGTGTTTGGTCGCGTGACTTCGTTACGGCGACGTTCAAAAGGCTTCCGCCTTAGTGTTTTCATTGACTCGTGTAATACTTAGGTACAGTAAATTGTCACATAAGTTAGACTCGATAAATTACAATAAATATAAAGTTACTCCGAAAACAATAAAAAGTCAAGAATAATATAAATAATTCTTATTTTGAAGTCGGTGACAAATTTCAACTAACTACAAGTACATCAGTTAGTTCTTTCTTTTTAACACTTTCCAGGAGAGCATAACTTGGCACCGATTTCAATATAAAAATATGGAGTTGTGTGTATTCTTATGTTTGACTTTTTAGTGTTTTTGAAGCCGGATTTTATTTTTTGTCAAATATTTTTATTTTAAACTTCTTCTCTGACAGCCTTGTTTTATTTCACTAATGAACTGGAGATTTACAATAAACATAATAAACTTAGAGAGAACACGACATCTTGTATGACAACCCGTACCAGAGAGCCACAGACGAGAGAAACTCTATAATAAACTATTGGTAGCGTTCACACTCTATAAACGTTTTATTGACTCATTCACAATTACAACAACAACAACAATGGGTCAATACATACTTACTACAAAAACTGAAACAAACGTACCTACTTAAAGCTAAGCTAAGGATCCCTCATCAGCTCAACATGGTGGAAGAATCCTTGAGATAATGACTACTAGATGCAGATACCTGAATAGCTTCAGGGAAACACGATAGACGTTGGACGTGCCTATAAAATTTAAGGGAAGACCGCGACTCGGAAAACGTAGTGTGGGACGCCCTGCGACAAGATGGGATAACTATTTACGTGGGCTGGCTGGAGTGGGCTCGATGAGAGTAGCCGAAGATCGTGAGCAGTGGCGTGCATAGGGGAGACCTATGTCCAGCAGTGGACGAGTGTGGGTCAATGATAATGATGGTGATGATGCACTAATGGGGCGAGGTTGTCGCAAGCTTACATCATTTTCATTCATTTTTTCGTGGAAAGATAAGGTGTGGCTTTTATCTAGATGCGCTGCTGTGCTACATTAACTTACAAATAAAACAGACATAGGTAGCTAAAAACAGATTTTAGAACTTTAAGTTGGCAATTCTTTGTTCAACTCCTGCAACTTGCTTTCAAAGACATCCGCCATATGGTGTTTTCTCAGATCAATAAGTAAGTTAATTATTTTCGTTATGGGAATGTATTCATATGACACTTTATACCTTTCCAAGGGCAAGGCTAAACTTCACAAGCTAATTCAGCTTTTATCGCCTATTAAAATAGAATTAGAAATATTCAGATATTTTTTTTTCACTGTTGGACATAGGCCTCCCCAGGGATCTCCAAACCAGATCTCCGTCTCTTGGCTGAAATGATGACGATGATGATTTTTTTTTTCATATTTTTTATTCAGTTAATATAGGTAAACTTTTAAGTTTGTTCAAATTTTTTTAGGAAAATTTTAAACTGTAGATTTTTGAATAATTAATAATATCAAACAATCAATCGTATCATTACTACTTACATTGATTTTAATCTAAATTAGTCTCGTCTGCCAAATTGATTGAGGATTAGGTACTTGCTGAATTATTGTGATAGTAAATATTCGATAATATAATTATGTAATTGGAATTTGAGTTAACATGTTCACTAACTCACTGTCTTTGCTTTAGAAATCGGGTTGATGAAGCTCGATGTTTTAATTGTTTAACCCATGATCAGCCTCAATTGGACTACAAAATAAAGAAAATTTACTTCAAATCTTTTATAATTAAAATTTTTTGACTGGACGTATTTTTACAGTACAAATATAAAAATATTCTATTTCGTTTTATGTTGTAGGTACTAGCTTTTGCCCGCGGCTTCGCTCGCGTTAAATTCAGGGTAACACGGAAGATTTTCAAAAAAAATAAGAGGTATTTTTCGTTGGTAACAAAGAGCCTGTGTACCGATTTCTAGCTTCCTACCTTGAAAACTGCGAAAAGTCCCATATAAAATTTCACCCCCTCTTTCAAAGGGTTGGGGGCAGATTTCAAAAAAAAAATGATGCACGATTTTTCTGTTAGTCACCAATTTTTAGCTTTCTACCTTGAAAATTGCGGAATGCTCCATACAAACTTCCACCCCCCATTTTAGGGAAGTGGGGGGTTTGAACGAGACAAAAAGTAGCCTATGTCACTCTCCATCCCTTCAACTATCTCCACTTAAAAAATCACGTCAATTCGTCGCTCCGTTTTGCCGTGAAAAACGGACAAACAAACAGACACACGAATATACTTTTCCATTTATAATATTAAGTGGACGTTTATATGTATATCATTTTATAATAATATAATATCTACTTATTATCGGGTTTGATGATTATTGATTTTGACGTAGAAGATGAAGAATGGAAAAATACAATTCAAATTCATTATTTTTCACCGATTTCGAAAAAGGAGGAGGTTCTATGTTCAGCTGTATCAATTTTTTTTATGTATATTCACCGATTACTCCGCCATTTGTTGACCGATTTTTAACCGACTTCGAAAAAGGAGGAGGTTAATGTTCGGATGTATCTATTTTTTTAAGTATGTTCACCGATTACTGGGCCATTTGTGAACCGATTACCAAAATTATTTTTGAAATCGAACGAGTATACTCCAGAGGTGGTCCCGTTGTCACCATGTCATGATCTGATGATGGGATCCCATGAAAATCGAGGGAAACCCTTGAATATCATAGGCACGTCCAACGTGTTTCATGTGTCTTAAGATATTCAGGTATTTGCGTCTAGTAGTCCATGTCATGTATTACTGAGCTGATAATGGAAGGTTTCTGATAGATTTGGAGTTCGGGAATGATTCTTTTGAAACTGTTTAGAGCGAAAACCGCTTTATTTTAAGTTATTCTGGTGTTTGCCTTGGCTCAAATTCTAATATGTACCTATTAACTAAAAAGATTGAAATATTTTTTTTTACAAAAAAATAACGCCGACTTCAAAAACACCTAAAAGTCATAAATAATAAAAGAATACATACAACACAACATCACTATTTTATATTGAAGTCAGTGTCAAGCAATGATCACCTTGAAAGTCTTAAAAATATAAGAACAATTAAGTAATGTAGGTAATTATTTAAAGTAACTGTTAACAATTTTTTAATAGGTATAAAACTTTGCATTTTCTATAAAAATGCAAAATAAATTGAAAAATCAATAAAGAATAAATTTAAAGGGTGATAAAAAGTAGAGTATCCACCTCGGAAGCAGCTTGAGTGACGTATCTCTATAATAAAATCGTAGGGGTACAAAAATCTGTAATTGCGAAATATTAAGAAAAAAAATACACAGGTCGCCTTAAAATCATTAGCAGAACACGATAGAATAGTTTTTAAAAAAATTGTTTGTTTGTTTGTTTGTTTGTCTGTTTGTCCGGAAAGATCTCCGAAACTACTGGACAGAATTTAATATGGCTTACACCACAATGCTTAGAATTTTCCGGAAGAACATTTAAGCATAATTTCGTTTGTTTAAATTCTCTTTTTATTTTTAGTGAAATAATACCATATAAAATTTTCGAATTGGCTTTAGGTAGAAAAACAACATGGCGCACGTGAAATTATTTTGACAAGTCTGTCACATAGTACAGAGAGAAGGTATTTTCTTCCACGAAGGAAAGGCAATGGAACTACGCCATACAGCCTGATCTTAAGTAATTGGATTTCGAAAATTAAGGCAGGAATGAAGTGTTTCACATAGCACAAATAAAATTTAATATTTTCTGTTAATGGCTGTGCCCAACTGGATTTCGCCAACCAAATTGTCTTTTTCTTATGTCGTACCGTAGTGGTAAGGCAAAAAGATCAAGCCATACAACCAATGTATAAAGCATTTTTATGATAATACTTATCGAGTGACCATTAAATTTGTAGATTGGTTTAATTCTTGACAAATTTTCACAAAATCGGTACAATTTTTGAAATATTTGAAATGTTGAAAAATGAAGATACTCTTTTCAAGGTGTTTTGAAAGGTGTTATATGTTTTTACATTAGGACTAAGGAATCAAACTCTTTCATCCATTTAAAACTATTAAAAGTAATAGATTAATATTGATAATTAAAAAAAAATATCTGACTGCAATGTTCTGGGTTACGCGTAGAGGGACGGGACGAGACTCTTGATCCTAATGCCTAAAATGACGGATCACATTTTTTTGGATCCACCCAAGGAACATGGATATCGAACGAAGAACCTAAAGAGTAGAACACATTGAACCTAGCCACGTTGACTTAATTTGACATGACTGCCGATAAAGTTCGTTTCCAAACCCAGCGATATGCATATCAAATGAAAGGCCTTGATGAGTAGAGCACTATGAACATAGGAAAATCGCCCTAAATTCAACATGGCCGCCGCTCAAATAAAACGGATAAAAGTTCGTTTCCAAACCTAGCAATATGGGTATCAAATGAAATGCATTGATGAGTAGAGCACTATGAACCTAGCAACATTAACATAAATTCAACATGGCCGCCGCTCAAAAAAGGTGAATAAAAGTAAGTTTCCAAACCTAGCAATATGGGTATCAAATGAAAGGCCTTGAAGAGTAGAGCATTAGGTACCTAGGAAAATCGATCTAAATTCAAAATGGCCGCCGCTCAAAAAAAAAGGATAAAAGTTCGTTTTCAAACCCAGCAATATGGGTATCAAATGAAAGACCCTGATGAGTAGAGCACTATGAACCTTTTTTTTTTTCTTTCTCGGGGGGAAATGCGTAACCGCACCGTACCCGCCGTGGGCTAGACGGCGGGCGTGTGTGGGGCTCTCCTGGCAGAATACCAGGCCTACCCACTAAAACCCCCCGGTGTTCTCCCTGCCCTTATGGGCGCGCTAGGTAAGGTCCACACTGCGACTCCACTACCCACGCGCCCGAGAGCACTATGAACCTAGCAACATTGACATAAATTCAACATAGCCGCCGCTCTAAAAAGAAGAATAATAGTTCGTTTCCAAACCTAGCAATATGGGTATCAACTGAAAGGCCTAAAAGAGTAGAGCATTATGAACTAAGGAAAATTGCCCTAAATTAAACATGGCCGCCGCTCAAAAAATGGATAAAAGTTCGTTTTCAAACCCAGCAATATGGGTATCAAATAAAAGGCTTTGATAAGTAGAGCACTATGAACCTAGCAACATTGACATAAATTCAACATGGCCGCCGCTAAAAAAAGATAGATAAAAGTTCGTTTCCAAACCTAGCAATATGGGTATCAAATGAAAGGCCTTGAAGAGTAGAGCATTAGGAACCTGGCAAAATCGACCTAAATTCAACATGGCTGCCGCTCAAAAAAAGGATAAAAGTTCGTTTCCAAACCTAGCAATATGGGTATCAAATGAAAAGCCTAAAAGAGTAGAGCATTATGAACTTAGGAAAATTGCTATAAATTCAACATGGCCGCCGCTCAAAAAATGGATAATAGTTCGTTTCCAAACCCAGCAATATGGGTCTCACATGAAAGGCCTTGATGAGTAGAGCACTATGAATCTAGCAACATTTACATAAATTCAACATGGCCGCCACTCAAATAAGGTGGATAAAAGTTAAGTTTCCAAACCTAGCAATATAGGTATCAAATAAAAGGCCTTGAAGAGTAGCGCATTAGGTACCTACGAAAATCTACCTAAATTCAACATGGCCGCCGCTCAAAAAAATAATAAATGTTCGTTTTCAAACCGAGCAATGTGGGTACCAAATGTAAGGCCTTGATGAGTAGAGCACTATGAACCTAGCAACACAAATAAATTCAACATGGCCGCCGCTCAATAAAGGTGGATAAAAGTTCGTTTTCTAATCTAGCAATATAGGTATCAAATGAAAGGTCTTCAAGAGTAGAGCACTATGGACCTAGCAATATTGACGTAAATTCGACATGGACACCGCTCAAAAAAGGTGGATAAAAGTGCGTTTCCAAACCTAGCAATATAGGTATCAAATGAAAGGCCTTGAAGAGTAGAGCACTATGAACCTAGGAAAATAGCACAAAATTCAATATGGCCACTGCTCAAAAAAAACTGTTAAAAGTTCGTTTCTAAGCCCAGCAATATGGGTATCATATGAAAGGCCTTGATCAGTAGAGCACTATGAACGTAGCAACACTGAAGTAAATTCAACATGGCCGCCGCTCAAAAAAGACGGATAACAGTTGCTTTTCAAACCCAGCAATAGGGGTATTAAATGAAAGTAGGCCCTGAAGGGTACCTAGAGCAGCCATGCTCTCAGTGTGTTCCGCGGAACTAGGGTTCCGCACTACCCCTATAAGGGGTTCCGCAATAATTTTGAAAAATCAAAACACCCTCTCTGATCGTACTTTCATTATCATCATCATCATCACAGCCCATATACGTCCCCACCGAGGGGCTCGAGCCTACCCTATATTAGGGTGATTAGGCCTTAGTCAACCACGCTAGCCCAGTGCGGATTGGTCGACTTCACATACATCATTGAATTTCTTCGCAGATGTATGCAGGTTGCCTCACGATGTTTTCCTTCACCGTACGAGCGTCAGCGTACTTTAATTATGCTTATTATTAATAAAGAATACACTTTTAAAAACTATTGTTTTATTTTAGGGTTCCGTCAAGTATTTCGCTTTCCAAAAGGGTTCCGTCACCAAAAAAGTTTGAGAACCGCTTCGGGGCCTATTGGATGTTCGATGTTAGATGTTACCTGTGTTTAGTGTCCTTCGAGACCGTGATAATGCAACGATCGTGAACTAACTAACGATAACTCCAAGTTTGTGTGTTGGATGTTAGTCATCACGGCGAGTTTGCTAACCGAACTATGCCAGCAACATTATATCGCACAGTACACGTTACAAAAACGGAAGTCTCAATACATTTTAAGGCTAATCGCATAAATACGTTTTTCGCATTCGTTTTCTGAATGCGGGCATCCGAATGCATCAAATCTATACAAAATACTCATTGACTGCCGCACACGTTCGTTTTTATTACAAACGGAACACGTTCTGTACGTACGTTTAGGTAGAATGGTAGAAATCCATAATGAGAAGAAACGAACGTCTGCGCTACGTTCACGAAACTCCGTGTCTGTATTCCGTGATCGGATATCGAATACGGAAAACGTATTTGTACAGTAACCCATGCTATACATGCTACAGTTCATGCTATACATTAACTCTACGAAAACCGCCAGTATTACGAGCGACATAAGAACGGTTCAAATGTCAAACAGTATAGCTTGACAAGGAGCTTACTGTACGACCAGTTAAAATTGGCCAAGTTGTCATATCCAAAAAATATATTTTGTTGGTGTTACCAACACCTATTATAAAATCTAAACTTTATTCGTATACAGTTCTAATTTATTAACAATTGTTTATTTTAATTCGAAACATGAATACGATAAAGATTATTCTTGCAACTGTGTAGTTCTTTCTACTGAAGAAGAATTTATTAATATCAATAATGTCTCTAAAACAATAATAATACTTAGTGTTTATAGTAATATGTAATGTATTTAATTTTGTGGACTGTTAGAAAAAGAGCATTACGAACCTACGAAAATTGTTCTAATTTCGAAATGGCCGATGCTCAAGAAAGGCAGAATAAAATTGAATCATTATGGAATAAAATGGAGGAAAAAACTAAACACTGTGTTAAGTATTTTGATGGCGAAACGTAGTTCGCGGGCACAGCTAGTTTTAAATACATCGCTGCGCTCAGAACTTTACTTTAGAAACTACGCTCGAGACTCCATTCTAAAATCCTTCGCTCCGTTTTGGTTTAAAAAAAAAACACTCTCGCCTTAAAAATAGTCGTTTGCTCCCTTGGTAAACAGTCCCTCTTTACAAGGGACTAAGTAGCTGTTTTCCAATAGATGTAAGAAAATAATTAGTTTAGCTACGTCCGACCAGAACACCAAGGGCCAAAAACTCTTATTTTCATGTAAATTCAATATATTCGTATGGTTTGTAACAACTCGTTGAACTGGACTTTCGATGCTGAGCATGGCAATGCTGAAACTAACATCATACACCAAGGGCAATGCCACTATGGACCCTTATCCTAATTTCGCCCAAATTTGATAAAACATGGCTTGTAGTACCTCGTTGAACTCGTCTTATCGTCTTTTGATGCTGAACATGGAAACAATAATTCTAGCACCCAGCAGTGCCTCACCTTAGGGTCGTTGAACCTAAATTCTTCCAAACTTTATGGGTTATTTTTAAAGGTTTCCTCATCCTCACACACTTCTTTGCCATTGTAACGTTTTTAGTTAGGGGTAGGTGGTGGTAATAAAGTTCCAAAAAAAATTAGAATTAAATTTAGAAAAAGTACTTTAATAATAATAAAAAAATCGCGAGTGGATTCGATAGTGGTAATAGTTGTAGTGGGTCGCGGATTGGGCGTTGGGTGTACATTCACTGCTCCTTTATAAAATACCACTTCCCTGCAGTGGCGGTTGCAGCTCCTCTGCGCTCCGCTTGGCAGTATCCGGCGTGTGCAGGGTCAGGTAGGGACAACAGGCAATGCAGGTGTAGGTAGATTGTCCTTGCAATCAATTCGCGTACGTAATCTGGTGCTTGATCCCCGAATTGGGGAATAACACCACACACTGAATATTTAATTGCAAGTAGTATTCTGTACTAATGAATAAAGTAAATTCAATTTGAATTATTGCAGTATTTAATTCCAAAATCGTTATATTAACTTACCGCAGGTTTTAACCCGTATTAATAAATCAGTAAAGACCTCCAGTCTTTACTGATTTATTAATACGGGTTACAATACAAGTCAACACCCATGTTATGGTTTTGAATCATGTTTATTGCGTAACGGATGCATGTGAAGTGGCTTATGAATTTCGATATGTTGCATAATCCAGCCCTTTATTTGCATTCATTTGCTTTTTTGAAATCGTCGCATGATTCGTTCTTATTACTTCATACGTCCCGCAGTCCAAAGTCAGGATAATTTGAATTGTGTAAAATAGTACATTGTTACCCTAGGACTAAATGAGTCTTTAACCCGAGGTAAACACTGTGCTTTTCATTACGAATAGAAGGAAAGTTAAAATGAAACAATAAATTAGCTAAAGAAAAAACGTTTTACATAAATCAACAACATCTTCTTTAGCCCGCGTTCTCTTATAAAATCAAACGTTAATTCCATACCTGAATCAGATGATCTCATTGTGTTAATTATTAACATAATGTTATACAAATATAATTGACAGTTAATACAAATCTCTTCTATACGGAAGTATTAACAAAACTCTACAAATGGAAAAACAAATGAAGATCACATCGCCGCTTTCCCGCTTATTTTGTTTTTTTTTTCTGTGGCCGGTCAGCTAATTCGCCATTATTTTTCATTCTCATAATTTAAAAAATGGTAAATATTTTGCCCAAATCTATGTTATTTTAAAGAAATAGTTGAAATTAAATTATAATAAATTCATTTAAAAAATATATTCTTTAAATACTTACTAAACATTATGTTATTTCAATTTTACACCGAGCTGTAATTGAGTGGCAGTAAAGTCGGAACATGGTTCAATAAAAATGTGAAAAAAGAACGAACAGCTGCTATCAAATTTTAAGAAAGAAAATTTGATAGCAGCTGTTCGTTGAAAGTTGAAAGTTAAGTTGAAAGTAATTCTCCCTAGGGCTGAAAAGAATTACTTTCAACCCGCTCCTCAGGCAACTTCAGACCTACTTTCAGAGTATGAGTAATGAAAAATATATTTTCGTTACTCATACTCTGACAGTAGGTCTGAAGTTGCCTGAGGAGCGGGTTGAAAGTATAATACTTTTCAGCCCTTTTTTTTTTTTTTTTTTTTTTTTTTTTTTTTTTCTCGGGGGGAAATGCGTAACCGCACCGTACCCGCCGTTGGCTAGACAGCGAGCGTGTGTGGGGCTCTCTCGGCAGAGTGCCAAGCCTACCCACTAAAACCCCCCGGTGTTCTCCCTGCCCTTATGGGCGCGCTAGGTAAGGTCCACACTGCGACTCCACTACCCACGCGCCCGGGCAAGCCCGACCCACCGGTCGGGCTATCGCCAAGGGGGGATTGCCCGAGAACACCAGGGCAATCCCCAGACGGAGGGCCTTACGGCGGCGTGCACGGGGCCAACCGTGCACGCAGGCCTCTACGGCAGGGTCATTAGATGGGCATCGCTTGTGCGAATGCCCGCCTTCGCCTGCCTATCCGTCTGCGGCGGATGGGAGCGGCTTGAGGATCTGCCTCCCGCTCCCTCTCCGCGGCCTCCTTCTGCGAGATTACGTCCTCGCAGAAGGAGGCGACAGCCCCCCATTCCGCTTCGCCGCGGAGCATGGCCACGACCATGCTCGGCAGCGAGAGGTCTCCGCCTCCTAGCGCAGCGTTAAGCTCGCTGCGCTGGAGTCGCCAGGCCGGGCACATCAATAGGGTGTGCTCGGCAGTGTCGTCGGGAGCGTCACAGTGGTGACACCGCGGCGTTTCCTCCCGACGCGCGACTCGATGCAGGTAATGACCGAAGCAGCCATGTCCGGTCAGTACCTGCACCATGCGGAACGTGAGGCTGCCCTGCCGGCGCCCAACCCACTCCTCCAACACCGGACGAATCGCGTCGATCGTCCGGTGGCCGGCAGCTGGGGAGGCGAGTGCCTCACCCCATCGACGCAGAGCCTCCCTCTGCGCCTGGGTACGAATCCGCTCCACTTCCTCAGGAGCGGATCGCCCCCCCCGTTCACTAACGGCAACCCGATGTCGATACACCTCTGCATGTACGCGTGCATCGACATCCCACGGCGTTTGACCCGCTAGAACGCAGGCCGCGCCATGGCTGACCGTGCGATAAGCTCGCACGGCCCGGGTTGCTATGACCCTCTGCGGACGTCGCAAGAGGGCCACCGTTCGGGGGGAGAGGCACTCCGCCCATATCGGGGCTCCGTAGAGTGCCATCGACCGTATCACCCCGTGATACAGTCGACGGCACGCCGATCCTGGTCCTCCCACATTAGGGAGGACCCGTCCGAGTGCGGCTGCGGCGGCGCACAGCCGTGGAGCGAGGAGCTTAAAATGCTCCCCGAAACTCCATCGGGAGTCCAGAACCAAGCCGAGGTACTTGAGATGCGCCTCGACCGGTATACGGACCCCCTCCACTCGGACGCGGAGCCCCGGTGGGATCCTGCGACGGGGGGCGTGGAAAAGCATGGCCCTCGTTTTGTCGAGGGCCACGTCTAGGCCCAGGAGGCGAATGCGTCGGACGACTAGTGAGGTGCCGACCGACGCAAGGTGAGCCGCCTCCTCCCCCGTTTTAGCCCTCGCCGCGACAAGCGTGTCGTCGGCGAAGCAGACGACCTTCGTTCGTGGCGGAAGGTCGCCTCGCAGGACCCAGTTGTACCCCAGGTTCCATAACAGAGGACCTAGTATGGAACCCTGGGGTACACCCGCCGCCATTGTCCACGTGTGGACGCGCCCATCCGGCCCCTCGTAGAGGATGGATCTGCCTTGCAGGTAATCCTCCACGAGGGCGCGGAGGTACGGAGGCACCCGGTGGAAGCGGAGTGCCTCCTTTATGCACTCGTGGGGCAGGCTGTTAAAAGCGTTGCGGATGTCAAGAGACACCGCAACAACAGTCTCCCCACGAGCTGTGGCCTCCTCAGTCCACCTCTTGAGTAAGGCCACCGCGTCCATCGTGGACCGGCCGGTGCGGAAGCCGAACTGGTTGTTAGCCAAGTCCGGCCCCTGGTCCTCTAGGTGCTCGATGATGCGGGAAGCGAGAATCTTCTCGAAAAACTTCCCGGCTTCATCGAGCAATACTTTTCAGCCCTAGCGAGAATCACTTTCAGCTGTCAAATTTTAAAAAGAAACTAGTTGTTCACATTTCTATTAAACCATGTTCCGACGTTCTATACAGCAACTCAATTACAGCACGGTGGAAAATTGAAATAAAATAATGTTAAGTGTTAAAAGAATATATTTTTGAAATGACTTTATTATAATTTACTTTCAACGATTTCCTTAAAATAACATAGATTTGAGCAATTTATTTACTATTTTTTCAATGATGAAAATGAAAAATAATGGCTAAATAGCTGGCCGGCCACAGAAAAAAAAAACCGGCCAAGTGCGAGTCGGACTCGCGCACCGAGGGTTCCGTACAAACCTGTATTTTTATTGTATGATGTTATTGAAAATTTACGGTTTTCGCAATTTTTCCTTTATTTGTGCTATAAGACGTTACTTTCTACCAAATTTCAAGATTCTGAGTTCACGGGAAGTATCCTGTAGGTTTTGATTCCCTTGCGAGTGTCGAAAATTTAGGGAAATTTGCGGCATAAACGGCTGTATCTTTTAATTGCGTTGACTTAAAAGTTTGATTTTTCACAGCTCCAAGGGACCTGAGTATTTCAGCTTGATACCTCCACGCGTTCCTGAGAAAAAGGTCCGTCTGTCTTGACAGACAGACGGACGGACAACAAAGTGATCCTTTAAGGGTTCCGTTTTTTCCTTTCGAGGTACGGAACCCTAAAAAACAAAATAAGCGGGAAAGCCGCAATCCGATCTTCATTTGTTTTTCGAATTTTTTAGAGTTTTGTTTATTCTTCCGTATAGCAGAGATTTCATACATAAGAGAAGAGGCAAAAGCAGAAGTTGTTGATTTATTAAAATAAAATACACTCATTTATGTTCTTTAGCTGATTCATAATTTTATTTTTACTTTCCTTGTATTCGTAATGAAAAGCATAGGGTTTACCTCGGGTAAGACTTATTTAGTCCCTCGAATTATAGGCGCCCTCTCTACGCTCGGGCGCCAAACACCGTCTCGGGACTGAATAAGTTACTTTCACCCCTGGGGTAACAATGTACTATTTTTACCATATGTTTTGTTCTACTTTGGATTTTGAGAAAGCAATTCAAAGGCTGGCATCGTCTTTGCAAACTATGCTGTTCCTGTATTTAGTGAACCCATTGATTGCCTTGACCACAATACACAATCATGACCAAAGATTCGTAAGAGCTTCCGAAACGAATATCACTTGCATTACTCAAGCTGGTGAAGTTGGCTGCACACTGCATCCTGCCCACCAACGGACGTGGCTCTGGCGCTCGCCAACAACGCGCACTGGGCTAGCGTGGTGGTGACCCAGGAATCTCCTAGGAGGCCTGCCCCCTTAGACAAGATGTTTTTCGATAATCGTTATCGCAATCGCTAAATTGACAATGTATGAGATTTGACAATTGCGCTCGAAAGCTAAGCGAGGGCTTATGTCAAATCCCATACATTTTCCTTCTAGTGATTGCGATAGCGATTATCGAAATGCGTTTTGTCTAGGGGGGCTGAAGGCTCGTATTAATAAACGCATCTCAAAGTTGAGAGCGAACTTAAGCTGCAGTTTTGACGACTTAGGTTCTTACTCACATTCTTTTCATTAAAGACAAAAAGTGACAGCATATGTCTTAGGGGCTTCCTAAGCTAAGTTATGGTTGGTGAAATCGGCCATGTCCCTTATACCTGGTAGTGGGCTTTTAACCGAGAGGACATAAAAATCATCCTTTCCTCTTCTATAACCCAACGCCGAAATTCAATTCGATCGTAAGATGAGCTACTGAATAACCTGAAATGAGAAATACCTACTATTCTGATATCGTCGGCAGGTTTCTATGGAGGTACGCGCACGGCATGGTGAGGTCGAAGAGGTGGGGGCGGCAGGACGCCACGGTAGCGCAGCTGTTCTCGAAGCGCGCGCGCGCCACGCCCGACGCCCCCTGCTTCATCGTCGTCGGCGACCGCACTTGGACTTTTAAGGAGGTACAGCTTGATCACGCGAATATATTAGTGTACCTACTATAAGGTGTTTATACTATATGGGTTGAGGAGCTTGATGGCGCATAGGCGCGTGTGCTCAGTGAACGATTGCCAAGGTTGAGCAACGTTGGCTGTGGTCAGTCCTTTAATGGGTGATCAAAATATGAAACATCTTAAGCTCCTCTGTGCTTCGGAAGGCACGTTAAACAGTGGGTCCTGCGCCTGATCTCGCCCCGATCGTGTCGGCTACTAACCCATCACATTAAGCCAATGAAGAAACAGAGACTGCACACTTGCGTTTGCGCAGTCACTTGTGCACTATAATATCTCCCGCGCAGATGGCTAGTCTGGCGGGAGATATTATAGTGCATCTTTGGCCGCCGTGACCGAATATCGGTTAGGAGGACATTATTATATTATAAGGTGTGTGATATACGCTCTCAAGGTGCCATGGTTCGGTCTCCAAAGAGTGTTTAACTATCTACTATAACAACTTGTTAAAACAAAAACTCAGACATGCCAACATATTTTTGTTTCTACTATAAAATAAAATTCTCACGGATTATTTGCGAAGATTATTACTCTTCTTTGTTTTGTTGCATATTTTGCAAATTTAAAACTCTATTATTGCGCAGTCTATGGTTAGGAGATAAAGACGATAGAGTTACGTAAATTTAAAAAGAGGCGTGGTTGACATTTTTTTTATTAGTAGAATCGACCCTTTCTCGATTCTGAACAAACTTATTAATTTCATTAATTCGTTGTATATACATAAAATAATATACCTAATAATATGCTTTTTTAATACAGAAGATATTAACAAAGGGAATACCACTTTCCGTATACAATGTTCTATATACACTAGATACACACTAGATTATTTTCACGTAATGAGGAACTTGATATCTCGTAATGCCCGTCGAAACTTAAATATTCGTTGGTTCTTATGCTGCCCCGATAAAGGGCTTAGCAGAAATTAGGGAGTAGGTACAGCGAATATTCTTAAAAGTGCCTCATACATAGGGTGAGCCATATACGAATATCACTTAATCAGACAGGTGATAAGTCCGTAAGCAGAATCCTTGAAAACATGACTAGTTTCAAATATGTAACATCGACTGTAAGGTGAGTTACCTACACAGACGATTACACAGTGGCTTCTTAAGGATCTCCAAAAGATCTTTTAAACGTTGATAAATAAATAGATTCATTGACTCTCCTAGTGGATACCTCTGGAGAATAAAGTTTTTGGGAAGCGCAGTATCATGATAAGAGTAACAGGGAGGAAATTTATCGGAATGAATTGAAATCAAATATTACTATAACCGTCCTCAGATAGTAACTGTTAAAATCTCAAGACAGAGTTCAATGGTTAAACCAGTAAAGATGATATACATAATATTATATATATAATAATAATCATATAATAGTATTTCTTGGTATTACTTTAGATTCTAAGCTTCAGTGGGGCCCACATATTGATAAATTGTCGAAGAGACTTAGTTCTGCAGCTTACGCTGTATGGAAAATACGTCAGCTGACTGATGTTGATACAGCAAGACTTTATTAGCATATACTTTGCCTATTTTCATAGTGTGATGTCGTATGGCATTTTGCTGTGGGGAAATGCTGCCGACATTCAGACTGTTTTTGTGCTGCAGAAAAGGGCTATTCGAGCTATTTACAATCTTAAAATAAGAGACTCTTTGAGAGAAAAATTTAAAGAAATCGATATAATGACAGTTGCGTCACAATATATTTACGAGAATGTAATATATGTCCATAAAAACATTCATTTATTTTGTAAAAACAGTGATATTCATTCAGTGAATACTAGGCAAAGGAATATGTTAGCGTTACCAAATACTAGGCTCAAAAAAATTAATAATTCTTTCAAAGGCCTTTGTGTACGTTTCTACAATAAAATACCAAATAATATTAAAGCACTTAGCTTGAATAAATTCAAAGTTACAATCAAGGGCGTACTTATGAAAAAAGCATATTATAAAGTGTCTGATTACATGACAGACAAAACTGCTTGGAATTGACAAACAATGTGATAATTGACGATCAATGTGTATTAACACTGTGATAATTATTGGGATAAATATCATTCACTTGAGTAACTGTTCCACTCACTCCGACAGGCATTTCTAAATTATTTTTATGAAATAAAACTGTTTGTGAAATATAATCTTTGTAATGTTGGCAATTTAAAAGAGGAGAAAAAAATTACAAGACCTTCCGAGTTTCTTGCCTGTTCTTCTCGAGAAGGCTCTCCCAATTTCCGAACAGCTGTAGAGTCAACTTTTTTTTTTTCATTTTACTTGTATTTGCATACATCGTAATTATGGTTGGGGTGTATGTACATACAAGGATTAAATAATTAGTAAATTAGATTCTTGTTTAATAAGATTTTTATGTTTTGTTTGACGTCAATAAGTGCCTGTAAAGGTCTATATTGAATAAAGATTTTTGAGTTTGAGTTTGAATTATGAGTCTTTGCGACTGGAGAATTAAGTTTCATCATGACAGTACACTGCTAAAAGTGTACAGTCATGAATGATAATACTTTAATAATAATAATAATAATAATGTTTTATTATTTTCTCATCACAAAGGTAAGTAAAAAATAATAAGGTACATTATAAAAGATGATTAAATTACAATACCCTTGTGAGAGACTGGTGTCCATACTAGGGTAATCCCTGTGTGACGGATCGCCAGGCCCTCACCCTCGGACTAATGATCTTACTTATTTACTATGGTTCTCTGTCTCGTACCTATACTATTTAAAATATTTGTAAGAATTATTAGGTAGTTTTTTTTTTTGCTCTAAATATTATAAACAAATTTAATAATGAAAACATTATAACAAATAAAAACTATACATCTGCATGCAAGAATGAATATGTGTATGTGCGTGCGTGCATGCGTGTGTGTGTGTGTGTGTGGGTGCGTGTTAGTATGTGTGCGTGCGTTAGTGCGTGTTTGTATGTATGAGCGTGTGCTTATGCTTACTCGTATGATATCATAAAAAAATGTCAAAACATTTTTTTATGATATCACTGTTAATAGATTCTCTGTACTTTTATAGTCTAAATTTAGAAGCCACTGTTGTAAGCGCTGTTTGCATTCTCGTAACGGAGATGAGTAATAGGACAGAATTGTATTTAATTTATTATATAGGTACCCTCCCAGAAAGCAATAGAACTTGCGTGAGAATCGTGTTTTGAAGTTCTCAGTAGTGCAAATGTTGTTTCGTCGTCTCCTGTTTTCTAAGGTTGGATCATATTGTACTGTAGAATGTTTGTAGAGAATTGTATGTAATATGAACAACTTACGAACGGAAAGAACCTCACATTGCTTATAAAGGTCGTTTGTAGGATAAATGAAAGGTAGGGATTTACTTACTTTCAAGACCGCCCTTTGAGCTCTTTCGAGCTGTATCATTGTTGTTTTAGGCACTCCACCCCAAACGGTGATGCAATATGTAAGTAGTGTCTGACAGAGCGCTACATATACCATTTTAATGATTTTGTAACTAGTTACATGGCGTAGATTTTTAAAAACAAAAATTAATTTACGAATCCTAGATGAAAGTAGATCAATATGATCATGAAAACTTAAGTTAGCATCTATCATCACCCCCAAATATTTAATCGTATCAGTTTTAATCAAATCGGGACATGAACAAGATTTACTAGTTTGAGGGCAGCAATGGGCTTTAATAGAAAGTGACTCTAGTTCTGGTATAAAATGTTTTCTCATAGAAAATGTAATGTACTTAGTTTTAGAAAGATTAAGTGTAAGTTTATTTTCCTTAAGCCATTTGATTACCTTGTTAAAGCCCATTTGTGCAAATTTAAATACTTCAGACCAAGTGTTAGCTCGGAATAAAAGCGCTGTGTCATCGGCAAAAGTAATGATCTTTCCATTAGATATATTAAGATCACAAAGACCATTTATGTATGTTAAAAATAGGGTGGGCCCAAGTACACTACCCTGTGGTACACCGTATTTTATAGGAAGATCATTACTACATAATTCGTCAACCTTAACTCTCTGATAGCGATCTGACAGGTAGTCCGCAAAAAGCTGTAATTGAACACCACGTATGCCCAGTTTTTCTAACTTGTTAAGTAAGAGTGGAATAGAGACCGTGTCGAAAGCTTTGGCTAGATCAAGAAATATTACAATTACTTTTTGTTTAGAGTCTAGATTTGTAGCAATGTAGTTAGTAAGTTCTTGAACAGCGTCATTAGTCGAGCGTTTAGATCTAAAACCGAATTGTGAAGGTGATAGTAGTTTATTATTCTCTAGATAATTGGTCAAACGTTTGTTTAGAACCTTTTCTATTATTTTTGATAAAGTTGGTAATATAGATATTGGTCTATAGTTGTCGACACAGTCCCTAGCACCACTCTTAAAGATAGGATGAACTTCAGCTAATTTTAAATCTTTTGGAAATTTACCCGTTTTAAGGGCTAGGTTACAAATATACGTAATAGGAGGGATAAGACGTGTTCCAAACTGTTTCAAAAATGCTGGCGAAACATTATCTCTTCCTACAGCAGAGTCTGATTTTAGGTTAAGTATTAAGGTTTCTATCTCTTGATGGTCTGTGTCAAGTAGTACTAGAGAGTGTGGATGTGCAATGTCAGGGAGAGTAATATCCTGCATATAATTGGCCGAACTTTTTTCTGCTAACTCTTTCCCAATATTAACAAAAAATGAATTTACTGCATTTATTGAGGAAGTAGGATCCGATCTATTTATTAGTTCTGTTGGAGCGTCCCTATTTTTATTTGTATTTGTTACAGATTGTATTGCACTCCAAAGTTTTTTATTATTTGTATTAGATGCATTGGTTAGCACTGACTTATTATACTCTTTTTTTAGCTTTTTAAGAAGTTCATTACAATGATTCCTGTATCTTTTATAAGTAGTTCTGATTATTTCATTATCTGGATTCTTTTTACATTTTTGGTGCAATTTGTCTCGATTTCGTAAACATCTCAGTGCTCCCGATGATAACCATGGTTTTTTAATTGTTTTGCGATTAGAGGTATTAATTATAGTGGTATTTCTCAATAGAGCATCATTAATGGTTTTTAATAAAAATGAAGTAGCTATGTTTACATCTGTAATATAATAAATCGTATCCAGCTCTACACTATCCAAGTCATTTTTTAATTCTTGATAATTAATGCGTTTTATAACTCTACGTGGAGATTTCTTAGGTTTCATATTAGTCTGTAATAATAACATAATAGTGTCATGATCAGTTATAGATGTTTCAGCCACATAACAGAGAGCTTGTTGTTTCGTTTTTAAAAACACGTGATCTAAACAGGTTTTAGTGTGAGTAGGAAGTGTGTGCGCTGGTAAAAGACTATGTGATGCGAGTAGATTTAAGTAATATGAGGAGTTCGCATCCCTATTGCCCATACTTATATCTATATTGATATCGCCTATTATAATTATATTCTTTGAGTTTGAACAATGAGCTAAGTATTGGCTAAGTGATTGAATGAACTTGGTGGGATCTCTGAAACCTGGCGGTCTGTATATTGCAATCATAATAATATTATTGTCGATTTTGAGGATAAGATCGTTACACACAATTAAATTCGTAGTTTGTACTTCTATGTTTAGCGATTTTTTGCAATATACTACCACACCCTCATTTTGGGTTGCATTACGAGCGTTTTTATAATGATTGTAACCATCAATTCTAGGAATATCAAGAGTAGATAATAACCAGCATTCAGTGAGGATTACTATATCCCATTCTATAGCAGTTCGGTGGAGCAAAATTACAAATTCATCCATATTACGTGATATGCTTCTAATGTTCTGATGGATAATCTTTAAGTGTAATTGCGGCTCTCTAATTAAATTAACACAATTGTCTAAATCATTTAGAATAGAGGAGTGTGCTATTGAGTAACGATCAATATCGTCACTTATCAAAGTAGTCCTATCCAGTTTTAAAATTTGAAATATTGGTGACAAACCGTGTTTTGACACGGGCCGGGATTAAATGTGATTCATTAGAATGAAAATGATGCAGAGATTGAGTAGATTGAAATATCTTTAAAATAATTCTATGCTTCTGGCAACTAAACAGAAAAATGAATTGTGTTAGGTTTATAGTGTGTGTGTGATAATTTACATTGCATTGTTTATTACTGTTATTGTATGATAAGAGGTGTTTATGAAAGTATGAAGTATAATTTTGATTGGTGTAAATTGTATGTGTGAAACGCAGTATTTGATTTAAGATTATTTCTGTTATGATTGTTATTAAGTAGAGATGACCTATTAAGAACACATGAATAAAGTATGTGAAAATTATAGCAAACTTACATGCATATGAGGCTATTAAGACTAGTCACAAATCACTTCTTAGTTTACTAATGTCCATTTCCGACTCTATACGAATGGATGGTGCACCATCCAGCTTCCTCAGGAACACTTTGCCAAAAGACGTCCAGCAATACTTGAAATTATTCTGTGATCCGAATTCTCTTGCTAAGAAAAACAGTCGTTTTGTTTTTGTGGTGAGATTCTCCGAAATGTATATAGGGACAGCTGTGGGCGTGTTCAATTTCAAATGTCCCGTGCTTAACTTATTATCCCTATTATCCTTATTGAATTTTTTGACTGCATTTAAGATTTTCTCCTTCATTAGGACAGTTGTAAAGTCGACTATTAGGGGTTTATTTGATTTAGCGTTCACGCGGAATATATCCTTTACATCATTCTCCCTAATCGAAACGTTGACGGTTTCACCAATTTCAGCTACAATCTTACAGAGTCCCTGTTTATTTTCATCGTTGATTTTTGGTATATCTCTAATTTCTATGCTTGTAGCACGGCTTTGTCTCTCCAACTGATCCAATTTATCCTCTAATTGACGAATGTATGTTCTATCCTCAGACCTAAAGTCCTCGATTATTCGCATCTTCTCCATTACTTCCTCATATCTTGCGGCTGTGAACTTTACTGATTCCTGCAGCTGATTGTTTTGCTCTTTTATTTCACTCATTGTATTTTTCAAATCGTGGAACATGTCCATTATTACGGATTTAAATTCGTGTAATTCACTACATTCACCCAGTTCTTCTCTCTTCCTTTTGGTGTTAAAATTGCGCTGTGTTATATTTGATAGTGCATCTGCAATTTCCAACGAGCAATTCAAATTTGGATCAGAGTGCGCCAGCGAGTGAGCTGCGCCAAGCCTTAGTTCTGTCGGCGTAAGCGGCGCCGCTGGTGGCGTCCTCTTGAGTGGCATATTGTTATCGCACACGTGAGACAGTACCTACTTCCCTGCAGTCGAACTAACGTCCAGTAGTAACAGAGCTCTTGACACCGGCGTAGATAGTAACCGCACTCCCTGTTCTCGTTCGCGCCCGCGGCGTAGCTGTTTGCTCGTAGCCGTAGATTAGCCGCGTAGTCGCGTAGACTGCTGCGACCTGCCGCTGTAGCCGTCCCGTTCGACGGCCGCCGGTCGGATCGGCACACCTCTTTCGTTTTATGCACTCCTAGTACTTGAAGCGAGTATTACACCAGAATATGACAAATTTTTAAATAAATAAAATTATTTTTATCAAAAAATTAACTATGAGCAGCACAGAAGACACGTCTAAACGCTATCGCGGTCCGGGGGGAAGGGGGACTTTATTCTCCAATCGCCAAGATGCTTATTACTTGATGCAAGAACGCAAAACACGTGACGAAAATACGTTGTTTGTGGTGCGTTACCATTAATGATACGTAACAGGTTGATGTATGTTTTTAATGTCGCACATAATCCCCATGCACCGGTCGCCATGTCAATTAACTGGCTAATTAAGTAGCATCGATCCTTCTAAAATTTCCGTATTGATTATGATTTCCGTCTGAAACACGGAGTGGATGGATCAATTAACTTTTAAATTTTTTTTTGTCCATTTTTGAATATTTTAAAGTCAGATAACTATTCTCAGAGGAATAATAATATGACAGTTTGATAGCGTTTTTATAGACAATCTGTCAAACATACAATGTTAATATTCTACAGGTAAAAGTGATCTGAAAATTGAAAAATTGATTTTAGGTACTTGTAACTTAATCATATAAAAGTTATGGCATCATTCAAAATTCGAAATTGTAAAATTAATGTTGTAATCCTCCAAACAAATAGTTTGAAAAAAATTTACGGGGAATTGGAAATTAATTTTGCAATTTCGAAGTTTTAATGACGCCATAACTTTTATATGACTGCGTTAACAATAACATGGGTAGGTTTCGGCTTAATGCGGCGTTGACCAAACCCAGTGTATATAAATAATTATTAACATGACTACTTTTGCTTTCCCGGAAATGGAAGAATTGAGGATAAATCTGTATACCTACTTTCATTTTAAAAGACTAACATTTTTTTTTATCAATAAATATGCAATATCCACGGGAAGAACGGATAGGCTACATATTATGTATTCTAAATCCGTCATCGCATGGATGAATTAAGTCAAAAGAAACAATCAATTTCCCCAATTAGTTTAACTTTGGTTTGCTAAAGGTAAAAAATATTTCGAGTTCTTGAACATTCACAGTTGGAAAGGATTAATATCTTTTATAAATTATAGTCGGTCATCGACACAAGAGTCTATGCTCTACAGAATTAGATATAACAGACGTGACCGAATTTTGAATTGTCTCCAATGGAAGTTGACCGTTACATACGCATGTCAATACGTTTCCTTCCCATGCAGAACTTACCATGTTACCCATACATAAACTTAAAGAATCTTTTATTTTTCTCTTTATTTATTTAGGGGCTTTTACCCACATGGATATGTCAGCCCCATCATACCCTAACCTTAATTGTACTTTAAAACTAGACTTACGATTATGGTTCAGCGCAGAAGGACTTCTTAGTTAACTAAAAGGATCTTGAACCCTTCGTCTTTTAAGGTTTGTTAGTACTACTATAAAAATAAATAAAATAATAAAAGCTCATCTGACTGAGCCCAAAAACTCGCATCTTTTAACTCTGATGCCTGTTCAAAGTTTACGAGAACGAACGAGCAAAGCATGTGAAACGAAAATAGCAAGTCGATCGTTCACAATTTACGACCTTTGAGTTGTTGGTAGAGCACCTACATCAATTCAGTGCAAGTACTGTGCTAAATCCGTTGAATCATTTTACTGGAAGATTGTTTTCTTTTCTTTTTAATGGGATCTTTGCAGTATTTCAATAACATCTCAGCGATTAATTGGCGACAGCACCCGAAAAACTTATTCACCATCCTGTGAACGCGCTAATCTTAGGAACTACTGATGCAAATAAAAAAAATATTTTTGTGTTAGATAGTCCATTTATCGAGGAAGGCTTTAGGTTATATAGCATCACGCTACGATAAATAGGAGCTGAGCATCAATGAAAAATGGTGCAAAAACGGGAAAAAATATATGGCAAAACGTAGTTCGCTGGAAAAGCTTTTATTATATACGTCATTAACGTGACCATGTCTTTAGATGGACAAATAGTCGATATTAAGTCAAGTTGTAGAATTTTTCTCTTTATTTTGGTAAACATGTACCTCAAGACTCAAGGTACAGACATGGGCAAAACTGTATACACTATTGGCGACCTCCTTTGGCCCAGACAAACACACAGGGCATGTTAAATAAACCCGTTCAAAAAGTATTTAATTTGTAAAAGGCACCCATTTTGTTATCGAAAGTAAGTAGGTATTCCGATGTTTTCATACTTCGCAACTTTCCCAGCGAATTTAGCTGTGCAGTAAATGAAATAAACAAACACCCGTTCGTTCGTTGCAGATGGACGAGAAGTCAAACCAGGTGGCGCGCGTGATGCAAGAGCAGCTGGGCCTGCGGCGCGGCGACGTGGTGTGCGTGTTCATGCCCAACTGCGCGGAGTACGTGTGGACGTGGCTCGGCATGGCCAAGCTGGGAGCCGTCTCCGCGCTCGTCAACAGCAACCTGCGCCACAAGCCGCTTCTGCACTGCGTGCAGGTCGCCAAGGCGAAGGCGATCGTCTTCTCCGACCAGTTGGCTAGCGGTATTGTGGATTTGATGTTTACCTATACAGAATTATTGTTTAGTCACGAGCCAAATTTTGTGTGCTTGTTCGGACATGCAAACTGCTTTTGCTATGGGACCAACGTTGAAAATCGCGAAAATAAAATTACTGTTCAATACATCTAGGGTCAGTGCACCTTGAACATTTAATTTTGTATGGAACAGCTCTAATGTAGAATTGTTAATGCATGAGTGCTTTTAGCTCTTATATGTACTTTAGATTTTATTGATGAAAATTGAAATATCCTTGTTATGAGCAATAAAATAAATATTTCAGGATTTTTAATTAATTACTCCCCACTCTTTAAATAAGGGGATAGAACTAAGCGCGCGCAAAACGCCTAATAATGTGTACCCGCTTACAAAATGAAATGAAATCCTACCAAAAACATAATCATGTATAATGCTGCCAAGACGAGACCATAATGGCTTGCACTGTCAAAAAATTGTCAAATCTCATGTAGAGCCATTGTAAAGCCAAGCTTCTAAATCTACACCCCCAACTCTACAATTTATGAAATAAGGGCATTTCACAAATACTACACCTTAGTCAAAATATGTGGCTTGGCCGTTTCGTTACTACAAGAACAATTATGTAACACTAGCTGTGCCCGCGAACTACGTTTCGCCATACTACTTTTTTCCCCGTTTTTGAAACATTTTTCATTGATGCCCAGCTCCTATTAATCGTAGCGTGATCTTATATAGCCTCAAATAAAGCCTTCCTCGATAAATGGACTATCCAACACAAAAAGAATTTTTCAATTTTGAATCAGTACTTAGTTCCTGAGACTAGCGCGTTCAAGCAAACAAACAAACTCTTGAGCTTTATAATATAAAAAAGTAATGAAGAGCGAAAAAAATTTTTACCTAACACCCATATTGTGTCGGTAGCGAAATATTTTTTCACCTTACGTCCATTTATGACGGTAGCAAAACGGCCAAACCAATATTTTGATGTGTAGAGGGTGTAGAGTTTGTGAAGTAAGGACTTGTAGAGTTAGGGCGTGAAGAGTTACTTTTCACCCCTAGCTTGGCCGTCTGGGGGGGTCGAATTTCTCAAGATACTTGTCGACCCCCTCCGTAGAGGTAAGTCCTGGCGCGTGCGCCAGGCAACCCTCCAGGGGGCACAATCGGGGAATGGCCAACGCCGATCCCGATTGTGTCTCCACGGAGGTAGAAGTATCTAGAGAGTTTTTAGCCGGTAGTGGGTCTTCTACCCGAGTCCTGCATATCCTTGGGGTGGCCTAGTCAGCTCAATTCCCTTGTCGAATACCGTAAAGACTGTATTTTCTCTCTTGTAAAAAAAAAAGGGCGTGAAGAGTTAGAATCTTGGCGCATTGGCTCTACATGAGATCTGGTAACTTTTTGACAGTGCACGCCATATATGGTGTCATCTTGGCAACATTTTACATGGAAATGTTTTTGGTGGGTTTTATATGAACGTCTTACATCATACTTCCAAAGGCATAGCAAGTATCTTTCGTAAGAAACTAAATAATTATAATGCTTATTTCGTTATTTCTGTAGGTATGTCACCCGTTGTAAAATTTTACCTTTAAAGTGATGTAATGACTGTTATAGGATATTTATCTACATTTAATTATAATTACATTCTGTTTGTTAGTTTGTTTGTCATTGCAAAAATAATAAGTTTTTCTTTTTATACACTAGAAAAGTGGCTGTATTGGACTTAAATTAATTTTCAGTCATATAACTGAACACTGATCAACTTTCAGAATACGAGAAATAAAAAAAATGTCTTCTTCTCTATTATGTTTTACTAGCTTTCCGCTCGCGGCTTTGCCCGCGCTATTTTTGTTTTCCCGTGAGTATTTTATATTTCCCGTAGGAAAAATAATTTAGTAGCCTATTATATACAGTTATTTTTTATCACCCTGGAAAATTATAGGGACGCTTCAGGACACATCCATTATTATATAAAAAATTTAAAAAATATATAACAAAAAATAAAAAAAATCTAAAAATGCTGTTCTCAACTAGTGCAGCATTTTTTTGGATTTTTTAGAAAATTAATATAAAACTAAGTAAGTGAGTAATTTTTTTTATTCATATTTAAATCATTCTAATACCATGTCGTGAAGCGTCCCTTAAATTTTCCAGGGTGATAAAAAAATTACCGTGTATAGAAGATAGCTGTGTCCGCGAACTATGTTTGCATTTAAAAGTAAAGAAAAATCTGTAAATCTACTTTCCCGCGGGAACTACTTACTGTTCCGGAATAATAAGAAGCCTCTAAGTTAATCCATGTTGTAACCCGTCTACCTACAAAATTTCACCCAAGTCCATTCAGTTATTTTTGCGTGAAAGAGTAATGAAAGAGTAACCTCCATCCATATACTCACAAACTTTGGCGTTTATAATATTAGTAAGTAAGGATATGGTGGGTGTTTGTCGCAGCTGTCGAGGAGATCCGGCCGCAGCTGCCCGGCGACCTGAAGCTGTTCCAGCTGTACGGCCAGTGCCTGCCCGGCGTGGCGGACCTGGGCGCGGAGATGGCGCGCCACCCGCCCGAGCCGCCGCTAGTAACCGACCAACTCCACTATAAGGACACGCTTCTCTACATATACACCTCCGGCACCACAGGCATGCCCAAGGCGGCCGTGCTGCCCAATTCTAAGTGAGTATTTCGTGTTATAATATAGGTATTAGGTCATATGGTCTGCATCAGATAATAGGTTTATAGACATAGACAGATTAGTAGGTCAGTTTATAATAGAAAACATTTTACAAAAAATTAAACCGATTTCAAAAACATTGAAGTGTTTGGTTAGAGAAACTTACATTTCTTCTACATTGGAGTCAGTGCTAAATTTTAGGACTTTTTAGGAGATTATCGTTTAGAAATGTAAGGTTGTCTGTATGCTTATATTATTTTTAACTTTTAAGTATTTTTGAAGTCTTTTTTTATTTTTTGGGAAAATGATTTTTATTTGTATTTTTTTTTTGTGAATTTAATACCAGCTCACCAAAGGAACTTAAAATTATAAGACAAAGGGTCAATTCGTGCCTATTGTATCAGCTCAGTTTGTGACTACCAGACGTAAATACCTGAATAGCTTCGGAAAAAATGACAAACGTTGAAGGTACCTATAAAATTTAAGGGGTTCCCTCGATTTTCATGGGATCCCATCATCAGATCCTGACTTTAGTAACAATGAGACCACCACAGGAGTATACTCTATCGAATTCAAAAATTATGTTGTAAATCTAGTGACATACACACACACAAAAAAAACATACCTACACATCGAATTGAGAACCTCCTCCTTTATTGTACCTAGTCGGTTAAAAAACTGGCCAGATGCGAGTTGGAATTGCGCACGTAGAAACTTATCTAAGTTTATAAGTTTCTAACTACGTACATACTTACGGTTTTCATTTATTTTCTTCATAAATGTGCTATAAGACCTTGCTTCTTACCAGATTTCATTACTCGAGGCCAACGAGAACTACCCTATACTCGTAAGTTTCGCTTTCCCTGTGAAATCGTAAAATATACGAAAATATGCGACAAAAACGTTAGGCTTTCAAGTTTGATTCTTCAGAGTTGCACAAGAAACCGTCGATCCAAATATTTGATAACTTACGGTTTTCATTTATTTTCTTCATAAATGTGCTATAAGACCTTGCTTCTTACCAGATTTCATTACTCGAGGCCAACGAGAACTACCCTATACTCGTAAGTTTCGCTTTCCCTGTGAAATCGTAAAATATACGAAAATATGCGACAAAAACGTTAGGCTTTCAAGTTTGATTCTTCAGAGTTGCACAAGAAACCGTCGATCCAAATATTTGATATATATTTGAGCTTGATATATCTATACGCGTTCCCGAGAAAAGGGTCTTACCAGTCAGACGGATAGACGGACAATGAAGTGATCCTGTATAAGGGTTCCGTTTTTTCCTTTTGTGGTAAGGAACCCAAAAAGAGGAATATAAACTTCAATTTGCCTAGTTTTCAGGAAAAGTTCATTCTATGTAGTGTATGTTGATTTTCAATGGGGGGTGTCCGGACCCCAAGCCCCCCCCCCCCTTTACCTACGCCAATGCCTCTGTGGCTTACTGGTTGAAATCAGCCGGTTCAAATCTAGAGGTTTCGGGGCTTTGCGCGTGAGAGTAAAGATTTTCGCGTGGCTTAGTTGATGATATGGCTTTTGAGTCCGCATGTCTTAGCTAAGTCGGACGGTCGCCACGCCATATAACAATTTTAAGACCCTTTACACACTGCGTCTTTATGCAATGACACCTTCGTGGTCGGTGCGTCAGAGCGTCGGACGCGCTGTGGACTTAGCACTGGCCTTCTAATCGGGTGGTTCGGGGTTCTATGCAGCGACGTAAACCAATGTGTTATCGTTTCTCGAATTTCATATGTACATTCATCCGCTGCTGCTACGTTTAAGGAAAACATCGCAAGGCAACCTGCATACATCTGCGAAGAAATTCAAAGGTGTATGTGAAGTCGACCAATCCGCCCTGGGCCAGCGTGGTTGACTAAGGCCTAAACACCCTAACTTAGGATAGGCTCGAGCCCCTCGGTGGGACGTATATGAGCTGTGATGATGATGACATTCGTGGTGCTAACGCGATGATAAAGTATCGATGCAAATCCGACTCAGTATCGATACCAACGACATTTTGCAGTGATAAACAGTAGCGATGCAAACTCGGCACAGTAACTGGCCGTCTAGTTAGTAACACCACAGATTAGATAATAGTTATTATGTAAGTAACACAGTCGCGATGCAAGTTACTGTATCGTGATAGCAACACGTTTGCAGCGCGAGAGTAACCGTCCAAAATATCGTGTGTAAACGACCTTATAGTACTCGTAATGAAGGTAGAATCGGAACGCATACTGATGTGTCTGATGTCTAAGGTCGGCCTAGAACATGTTAATACTCAGGAAATCATGCTATTGGTCTGTCTTGCTACACTTGCTACTACGAAGTTATCCGGAATCAACTCATCGAATTCGTAAATCAACACTGGGCTACAGATTGACTACATATCATCTGGCTTTTGCTAGGCCGGCTTCTAGCGCTAGTTAAGATGAAAAGGACCCTTGTCATCTGATGCAAAAGGGTTATATTTTAACTTTAAAGAAATATTTATTCAGCCTCTGCCATGGAATTAGCGAATGCTTAGTGTGTTTCGTAGCAAGGTCAACCATATGCGTGCTCACCGATTTGAAAATCCTTTGTTTTGTGATAAAAATATACATATCTAGTGCATTAAATGTAGGTATACATTGATCTGCCAATCATATCACGGAAATGTGATGGATAGCATACATACATTAATTATCAACATGTAGGTCAATAACAAGTTTTTAATTGCAGATGATCGTTTGTTTTAAATAAGATTTCGGACTACAAAGTTCACTGATACTTAAATACGCAGTTGCTTGGTTACATAGTTTTATGGATTATTTGCACAATGATAATAACAGGAGATAAGTACCTACCTACGCTAAAATTAAAAAGTAAGGCTGTGCTAGTTTTGTTGACCCACGACTGACTCGAAACCAAATTGAGGTCTCAGTGGGGCTAGCACGCAGGAGAATCGAAAATCGAATCGAAATCCGAATCGAGGAGTTTGTATGGCAAATTTATTAGTTCTGCTACTCACCGCCGTGGCGCTAATAAGATTTCGATTCGATTTTTGATTCTCCTGCGTGCTAGCCCCACAGTTCTGTATGACAAATAGTTATGTTCTGAATATAACTTAATTATTTGAGGATTGATAAAATTGGTGTGACAGTAAATAAGCTATTTACATAAATGTGGACAGAAGTTTATGCAAACGGGATCCATTCCTCACATACAAATAAACATTTAACAGGCACTTATAAATAAATATCTATACAAATAAATAAAATTGAAGTGTCTGTTTGTAATGTCAAAATAACAAGTTTTTACTAAATGGGTATGAATGTATATCAGGTACCAATCACAAAAACACATTTAAAAATATGTCTGTCTGTCTGTTTGTTCCCGCTATCCCTGGAACGACTGGACCGATTTTGACGGGACTTTCACTAATAGATAGCTAATTATACACGGTGTTTCATAATAACCAATAAATAATCAATGCGTTATCTAAAACTAATTATTAAATTGTGTTTACCCGTAATGTCATTCAACCCAAAATTTTTATGTAAATCATTACATGATATACCTACATGAAAATTTTGGGTTGAATTACGTGTAAACACATTTTAATAATTAGTTTTAGATAACGCATTGATTATTTATTGGTTATTATGAAACACCGTGTATAAGGTATAACATAGGCTACTTTTTATCAACTTCACCAAAAGCTACTATTCCACGCGGACGAAGTCGCGGGCACAGTTAGTATGTAGGGCCTAATATAAATCTCGTGTCACGATCTTTGTCCGAGATAAACTCCGAAACTACTTAGCTGATTTTAATAAAATTTGACTTACCTACTATATGTTATTAATTGGTCTAACATAAAAGGTAGAATAGTTTTTATCTTGATTTTTGACCTCAATATTAATTATTATATTAAACTTTATTATAGTGTAACGTGATTCGCGGGCACAGCTAGTAGTAATAAATAAATAAAACTATCAATAATCATTTGAGTAAATTAAAAAAAATGTAGGTACTTATCGAAAAGGTTTGATAGATTGTTTCGAAATAGTCCTCAGATGTAACTAAATAATAAATATAGGGGTTTGTTATACACAATATAATTTATTCATTCAACGTATTATTGATGATTTTTTGACGTCACACGCCGAGCCATCGCATAAAGTGAAAATATTTTATGTCCATCAATCATCAGAGCGTCGGTGGCGCTGTGGCCTCGGTACTGCTGGACTGCGCTCCGAGTAGAATCGGGAGGCCTGCGATGGATCCTGCCATGTACCAATGTGTTTTTCGTTTCACGAAATTTATAAAATATGTACATTTATCGGACGCTCCTACGGTGAAGGAAAACATCGTGAGGAAACCTGCATACACCTGCGAAGTAATTCAAAGGTGTATGTGAAGTCAACCAATCCGCACTGGGCCAGCGTGGTTTGACTAAGGCCTAATCACCCTATAGCATAACTGGTCAGGGTCGTGCCCGCTCTGTGGGGACGTATATGAGCTGTGATGATGATGATGATGTTGATGAATCATTGTAATTACGTGGAATTCTGTTATTGGCCTTATACATTGCCATATTATTTTATTGTAGTTATACACTCCTCAAAATCGAGCCACCTTGCACTTTTGGATTAAATCATCCATAAGTTTTAAAAAACATTTTTTTCGACCAAAAAGTTTTTATACAATTTTATAGCTAGCAAGCACAAGCATATTCATAATCAGCACATCAGATTGAACATGAATATGTCAGCGACAAAATTGCATAAAACTTTATGGTTGTCCAAATTTTTTTTTAAGTTATAGATGATATACCTACTTAATCCAAAAGTGCAAGGTGGCTCGATTTAGATGTACGGGTGTGTAAATTGTATCGCTGTATGAATTCCCTAATAAATAAAATAAAAAATATATTTAATCAGGTTGTAAATGTATATTCTAACGGCCGATTGCACCAAATTTACGTTTTACGATTGCGTAAAAGTAACAATATAAATACGTAAGAATTGCACCATAATCTACATAGTTTTATTTCAATTGTAGTTTTATTTTATTCTTTACATTTAAAAAGATTCAGTTACAGTTAAAAATGTTCGGCGCGAATCATATATTTAATAGTGAAACGACCCATTTTTAGGTATTGAGTTGTTACTTTTTACGAAATCGTATAACGTAAAACTTGGTGTAACCGGCTGTTAGCTTTATGCTGTACTTTTTGGTATACTTACACAACGAAATTCATAAAAATGTTACGAAATTGTAATAGATTATTATTACTTTTACAAAATAGTTTTCTTGACAGTCAATGGTTTGTGAGTTTGCATTTTCTTAAAAAATACAAAAAAAAATTGAAAAAGGAATTTTTTTACGAATTGCGCTAGAATCAGCCTCCGGGTGGGATTAAGGCAAAGGGCTTCCCTACTGTGTGTAAGAAAACGAACAGAATCAATAGGCGAAAAATTGTCACCTAATCGACGTCACGCCAGGTACCTCCTGGTGACGGTGGCGACGGTGCACATGCTGGGCCTGAACAAGTCGGATCGTCTGTACAACGCGCTGCCGCTGTACCACCTGGCGGGCGGGCTGGTCGGCACGGGCGCCGCGCTGGTGGACGGCATACCGTCCGTCATACGCGCCAAGTTCTCCGCCTCCAACTTCTGGACGGACTGCATCAAGTACGAGTGCACGGTACGTCGGCCGCGTTGACTCACTCAACTAGTTGGGAACCGGTGAAATCATCTAGTGACTACTAGATGGCGCTGCTCTAATTCCATGCAAATTTGCGTTTACGCGTTCGATGCGTGTGATCGAGTAAAGCTCGATAAAACTCGCACTAGGCACTCTGAAACCCGATTTCCAAGTGAACTGCCCCCCTTAACAAAAGCCACACGCTATTTTCCGCAGCTAATGCCAACTCCATAATTTTTTTCTGCGGAGCGACTGCGGAAAAGTTAGCTTGTGGCATTTGTCAAGGTCTGTTTACTTGGAAATTGGGTTTCAGAGTGCCTAGTGCGAGTTTTATCGAGCTTTACTCGATCACACGCATCGAACGCGTAAACGCAAATTTGTATGGAATTAGAGCAGTGCCATCCAGTAAGTAAGTAGTCACTAGATGAAGCTGTCTCATTCCATAGCAGCTACTAGATGGCGCTGCTCTAATTCCATACAAATTCGCTTTAACGCGTTCGATGCGTACGATCGAGTAAAGCTCGATAAAACTCGCACTAGGCACTCTGAAACCCGATTTCCAAGTAAACAGGCCCCCTTGACAAATGCCACAAGCTAACTTTTCCGCAGTCGTTCCGCAGAAAAAATTTATGGAGTTGACATTAGCTGCGGAAAATAGCGTGTGGCTTTTGTTAAGGGGGGCAGTTCACTTGGAAATCGGGTCAGTAAGAATCCAGTGCTTTCCAATGTCCAGGTCTATCTAATTTCAAAAAGGTCAAGAAGAATTCAGAGGTATCCAGAATCCATCTCTCATCGGATCAAGACGATACCATCAGTGCTTTTCAATATCCAAGTCTATCCAATTGTCTATATGTCAAATATCTTCCAATTCTGCCTAGCCGTGTTTACATTTAAATTTCTGCTACCAACAGCCAACATCGCAGACTTTCTCACCATTCTACCTTTCTATCCATGGCCGGTGAAAAGCTGAGACGTTTCATAGACGGCACGACCTAGTACGAGCCGAGTCTGAAATCCGGAAAGAACTGATACAACTCACTTTCTTGAAAAGATCAACGAATATTTTATCAAGATTACTGATTGACATGATTATACACGGTGTCACAAAAATACCCGTAAAGCGAAAAGGGGGTAAATATAAAGAGTCAATTTACAATATTTCAAAAACTTACCGCCAAAAAATTCATTAATTTTTTTATTAATGTGCGAACCCTATTTTAGTAAAATTAAGAGGAAATCGTACAGTCCGTTTTTTCATACAAACATATCCCCTGTTTCCTTCCTGGATAATGGCACTAGTTGCTCTATTTTTTTTTCAACAAAATCAATGGCCACTATAAGCATGTTCCTATGTTTTCCTTTTTTTATTAAGTTAATTATTGCAATAATGTGGAATGCTCTCCCAGCTAACATCCGTGAAAGTTCTTCCATAACTATGTTTAAGAGTAGATTAAGAGCTCACTTACTCTCGAATTTATCGTAATGATACTTTATATAGGTATTGCTCATATGTATCTTTGTATATATTATATTGTCTTTTTATGTAAATGTACACCATCTTCCCGCTAATATAATTTCATACAACATCTAGGGTTGGCTGGAAGAGATCTCTTAAAGAGATAAGCTCGCCCTTTACAACATTTTTGTAACTATTTTGTTTTAATTGTGTACAATAAAGAATGTACTTATATTATTAAAAGAGATTTTAAACCTTCAAAAACCTAAAAAATCGACCTAATTTTCTGCTGTATTCAAACGAAGAATATTATATGAAAAAAGCATAACTTAGAAACACAGAAAAATCCTTGCTTTAATTTTTAACGCAAAAAGTAATTAAATTGGTCAATTTTTCGCGGAGAAAACAGGGGACTACGAAACGTATATTTTGTGTACTTTTCATAGGTATTTGCGGTCTCAGCTGCAGTTGTACCTATCGCGCTTTTACACAAATACCTTCTTTTGGAATACTCTCGACCTTGGTGTTTCCTCTTAAAGGGTAGCTACGAAGAATGTCAGGTGCGGTGCTCCGGTTCTCTGACATGGCATCTTACTAGGGTTGACAATTTTTTTGTTATTTAGGCTCTGATAATTTAATCTATTTTTACGGGTTATTGTGTAACACGTTGCACAGCACAAATGACAATATTTCAACGCATATTCCAGGTGACGCAGTACATCGGAGAGATGTGTCGGTACCTCCTCGCGCAGCCGCCCCGGCCGACGGACTCGCAGCACCGCGTGCGCATCATGGTGGGCAACGGCATGCGGCCCGCCATCTGGCAGCAGATAGTCGACAGGTGGGCCACCGCCGACTTAGGGCTCTCTCACTACTCGTTAAGAGGAAATCGTACAGGCCGTTTTTCTATATAAACGTTGTAACAGTGTAACGGGATGAGCAGCAGGGGACGCAGTGGTGCAGTGGTTAGGGAGGGTCAGCCAAATGAAGCACCAATGGTTACGTCACTGATATATATATATATATATATATATATATACTATATTATATTTTCCGTTACAATATTATAATATAAGGAAAAGGCACTACATAAGTGCCTTTAAGGTTTTATGATATTCGTTAAATTATTTCGTCAGATTTATAGAAAAAGGCGCTGATAAAAATATTAATTTATGTTAATTAGCCATCGCTACTTTTTCACGTTTCGATGTCCGCAATTGAGAGACGGGAGAGACGAAATTAATTATGTTATAGACATAAGATTTGAAATGCAGTCAGGTTAGGCGGGAATGCAACGAGTTGCTATATGTAGAGTATAGCACCTCGTTACAACGTAGTCCCCTGTTTCCTTCCTGGATAATGGCACTAGTTGCTCTGTTTTTTCCAATAAAATCAATGGCCACGATAAGCATGTTCCTGTGTTTTCCCTTTTTTTATTAAGTTACTTATTAAAAAAGATTTTAAACCTAAAAAATCGGCCTAATTTTCTGCTGTATTCGAACGTCCCGCAATAAATTGAACAAGATTATATGAAAAAAGCAAAACATAGAAACACATTATAAGCCTTGCTTTATTTTTAACGTAAAACGTAATCAATTTTTCGCGAAGAAAACAGGGGACTACGAAATGTATATTTTGTGTGCTTTTCATAAGTAAGTATTTTCGGTCCGAGCTGCAGTTGTCCCTATCGCGCTCAGTTCAGTTGTTCGGGCACACAGCGCGACAGCATCCATCCCAACCCTATAGGTACATAGAAGTATATGACTTCTAAGTAAGCAGCATAGGCAAACACAAGGTTGCAAACAAAAACATGTCTGTATTAGCAGTGGAACTTGAAGAAATTATAAAAAAGCTTTTCATAAAAAAATACAAAGTATTTAGGTAGGTACTTCACGTTGAAAATCGGTACAAAACGTGGTATAAAAGCAGGGATAGAATCACGGAAGAGATGGAGCAATGTATAATAAGCGTCAATGATGATGATTCAAACTGCTTAGATGAAAATATATTTTTTGTTTTGATTTTTAGCAACTTTGTTTTTTTCAACATTTCATAATATTTTTTCTAAATTTCGGTCGAAATATGACAGAAATTAAGTCATTTTAATTTGCATTAAATTTAAATACTGCGATTTTTTATAAATAGTTAATTGTTGGAAGTTCATTGAAACTAAACATTAATATTTAATTTTAAAAGTATCAACTCCGCTTTTTCCTACAAAACCAGTGTCGCCTCCTAATTTTTTAAAATTTCCCTTGTTTTTTGGTTCACCCCTTATTAGCCAGACTAGCATATCAGGTATAATAATATAGCTGATGAATTGTTTGATGGTATTTTCAAAAGAACATTAAAATATCGTTAATATCAACGTAACGTCATTTTTATACTTACCTACTTAGGTATTTATATAATTATGTAATTGCTTTTTAAGAAGAATAATACGGAACTGTGACATCTGTCGCAGTTATCTTGAAATAATACGACATTGTCTCTAATTAACCTTATCGGGCGTCATAATTAATAACTTAGCCCGAATTTTTTGACGATAAACTCGATTTGCGTAAATACTTACATCATGTTTGTAACTTGTATTGCAAAAAATAATAACACAGATCATTTCTTGTCGCAGGTTCAAAGTGCCGCAGATAAATGAAATTTATGGAGCCACGGAAGGCAACGCGAATATAAGTGAGTAAAACATTTTTTTTACATACGACAGCTCTTGGCTTTCATCTCACCTGATGGTAAGTGACGATTAGGCCTAAGGTGGAAGCTTCCTCTTCCTCACCTACCTACTTAATCATGTTCTCTAAATTATTAGCCCGTTATCAATTTAGGAATGTTGACATAATGATTGGTGACCTATGACACTTTACTTTCAATTCACAATAATTACAATTACGTGCTTACTAATTGTGCCTATCGCTAGTAACTGGGCGCATTATCTTTGAAGTTAAACAATAATTAATTATTATTATTGTTTGTGTATGTCAACAGTCTGCTTTCTTTGATTACCATGTTTGTCCTTGTTTGGAGATTTTACTGAAGTAATACTTACTTAGTTTGATAAAATGCACATTTAGTTCTTAATTAAAAAACATAATTAACAGGCATTGTCGTACATAGGCGTAGGTATAACTTTTCGATGGGGAAGGGGGTCCAGATTAAAACTTTAATTTGCCTAATGTATAGTGTGTAAGGAAAAGTTCATTCTATCTAGTGTATGTTGATTTTGTCCGGACCCTAAGCCGTAGGTATGGTGGGGCCGTGGAGGGGACCATACCTACACCAATGCTGAAGTATATTCTCTTTCTGCACTCAAACTAATTCACCTTTTCTAAGGGCAGTTAGAAAGTATTTTATGATCCATAAAAGTTATATGATAAAGATCCCATATACGAATCCCTACGAATACGAATTATATATGAATCTGATAAATTTATGAAACACATAGTTGCAAGCGAGTCAGCCAATCTCGTCTCGCTCGCTCATTCGCTACTGAATGAAGTGATTGATTGAATTGATTGAACGATAGTATAAAAAGCGGCTGAACCAAACCAACGCGTGCAGCGGTGGCGTGCACGGTGGCGATCAGTTGTTGTGTACGAACTTGTAGCTAACGTGTTCACATTGCTGCGTCCTAGTCAATGTGAACACATCGCTACAGGTTTGTACACTGATCGCCACCGTGCACGCAAGGCTCGGCCAAACCAACGTGTGCAGCGGCACACGTTGGTTTGGCCGAGCCTTTCAAAAGTCGGACGGGCCGGACGCAGTCAAATTTGGCCGGACAAGAGGTCAAAAACCGGTCTTTATCCGGACGGATGGCAACACTAAACGAGGTTATATGTCGCGCAGTAAACGTGGACAACACGCTGGGCGCGGTGGGCTTCCTGCCCAAGCTGGTGCCGACGAGCCTGCACCCCATCGCGCTGGTGCGCGCCGACGAGACGGGCGCGCTGCTGCGCGGCGCCGACGGCCTCTGCGTGCGCTGCCAGCCTAGTAACTACCTTTATTTATTTTTTACTTCTCGTGCTCTTAAAGTTCGTCTTTATGTCGTTTATAGGCTGTATAAAACGGAGTTTTATGTTCTAGTAGAGCATAAAGTTAAATTTTCTTTTAGACAAAGATTCTTAGGCCCAACAGCCAACAATAAAACTCAATAAAACTTCACAGAATAACTTGCGATAATTCATTTTTTTGCTTTTATTTATTTGTCTTGTGTTTTCTACCTCAAAAGTCATGAAACCAGATAAAAATAGTGACTGGTTATTATTAAAACGCGAACAGCCGATTAGTAAAATCCCGTAACATCGGCAACGTCTGCATTTAGTAACATACCATCGTCACAAATAAAATATGCCGGGAAAGACGATTTTTTAATATTACGAACTGTTTAAATTTTCGTTTAATTTTCGCGCAATCAAAGTGAAAAGCAGAGTGATGTAAAAAACTGGCAAAAACAAGTCATTGTACCCCTCAACTTACAATCGTCTCGGGCTATAATGATTCATTTTATGCCCTTGTTGTACAATCTACTATTTATTTTTCGAAATACTTGCTCGTAAAGTGGATCTAATTTTATCGGTTTTAGATACTTACATTTTTAAAGCAGCTCATAAAACACGCACTTGCCGGCCGCGCCAGTGATGTGCTATATTTTTTAAACTAGAGGTAACTAATATAGAAGACCTCAACGAACTACATGATTTTTCAAACGATTATTTTCATGGTACCATTATTTATTATTATTTATGGTAGTATTATTTATTCCAAAAATTCAATTGTATTTTTCCTCACAAGTGTTTTGAAAAAGGTCGTACGATATACGTGTATATTTGTTATACACACTCGGCTCCATTACGCTTCGTGAGTTATAACCATCATACTGCACTTATATCGGAATGTACTATTCTACATCTACACCCACCTTTTAAATTTTAGACTAGAATGAGGCAAGTACCTACCCTATCGCGCTAATGCTGTAAGAGTAGGATTCCTGACTCAGGGGTTTGATTTCCCATGCCCCATCCATAAAATTTCTGTCATCCAGATAAAAATAATTTTAATTTGTTTGCTAATAGAACCTTTCAGTCCACTACAACTTATCTAAGTTTGTGGTCATAACCGTTATTTATTATTTGTATTCTAAAAATAAGAGGTAAGATAGTCCAAATTCAGGTGATGCGCACTTCTTTTCCGAACTTTATCATCAGGCATTGTTTTTTACTGTCTTCAAACTCTTCATTCGGCCACTAAGCGGACATTTACTTGCAGACGAGCCTGGCATGTTCATCGGACTGATTGCGCAAGGAAACGCCTCCAGAGAGTACTATGGCTACGTTGACAAGGTAAATTTTCGAAAAGTAACGCATCGTGATTTACTTCCCTACTAGCTGTAGGTAGATACAGGTGGTAGAAGAAATTTTGGTATTTTAATGGTAAACTTTAATTACTTATAGGACTCTTATGAAGATACTAGGTTTGATCACTATATTTGAAATATAAGTTTCAATCCAGACATGATTATTTTGTTTCTTCTGATCTAATAGGTTTTTTAAACATTATCAGACTTAATTAAATAATAGTAAGTACTGTGTAATTTTAGATGTTTTGTTTGACATTTTTATATACATAGATTAAATGACTAAAGGCATAAATAGAAGATAAGTTGTATGCCAAAAAAAACATTTTTTTACTCCTTAGATCCAGGGAATGAAAGGTTAATTTTCGATGGGGGGGGGGGCTCCAGATTATAACTTCAATTTACCTAGTTTATACTGATACTTGGAAGGAAAAGTTCATTCTATCTAGTGCAATATGATTTTCAATGGGGGGTGTGCGGACCCCAGGCCCCTCCCCCCCCCTTACTTACGCTAATGTCCTGTTATATTATTATATGTCTCCTTTTGCGCCGCCAGAGCGACAGCAGCAAGAAGATGGTGCGCGACGTGTTCCAAAAAGGCGACGCGGCGTTCGTGAGCGGCGACATTCTGGTGGCGGACGAGCTCGGCTACCTTTACTTCCGGGACCGCACCGGCGACACGTACCGCTGGAAGGGGGAGAACATCGCCACCGCCGAGGTGGAGGACGCCATGTCGCCCGCGCTCGGGCAGCGAGGATGCGTCATATACGGTGTCTCGGTATGTCCATATAGTAGGCTAGAGATCCCATCCGGGACCGCACCGGCGACACGTACCGCTGGAAGGGGGAGAACATCGCCACCGCCGAGGTGGAGGACGCCATGTCGCCCGCGCTCGGGCAGCGAGGATGCGTCATATACGGTGTCTCGGTATGTCCATATAGTAGGCTAGAGATCCCATCCGGGACCGCACCGGCGACACGTACCGCTGGAAGGGGGAGAACATCGCCACCGCCGAGGTGGAGGACGCCATGTCGCCCGCGCTCGGGCAGCGAGGATGCGTCATATACGGTGTCTCGGTATGTCCATATAGTAGGCTAGAGATCCCATCCAGGACCGCACCGGCGACACGTACCGCTGGAAGGGGGATAACATCGCCATCGTCGAGGTGGAGGACGCCATGTCGCCCGCCCTCGGGCAGCGAGAATGCGTCATATACGGTGTCTCGGTATGTCCATATAGTAGGCTAGAGATCCCATCCGGGACCGCACCGGCGACAGGTACCGCTGGAAGGGGGAGAACATCGCCACCGCCGAGGTGGAGGACGCCATGTCGCCCGCGCTCGGGCAGCGAGGATGCGTCATATACGGTGTCTCGGTATGTCCATATAGTAGGCTAGAGATCCCATCCGGGACCGCACCGGCGACACGTACCGCTGGAAGGGGGAGAACATCGCCACCGCCGAGGTGGAGGACGCCATGTCGCCCGCCCTCGGGCAGCGAGGATGCGTCATATACGGTGTCTCGGTATGTCCATATAGTAGGCTAGAGATCCCATCCGGGACCGCACCGGCGACACGTACCGCTGGAAGGGGGAGAACATCGCCACCGGCGAGGTGGAGGACGCCATGTCGCCCGCGCTCGGGCAGCGAGGATGCGTCATATACTGTCTCGGTATGACCATAGTAGGCTATAGAGATCCCATCCGGCCCGATTGGCGGGCAGTCCCGTTTTTAAGGTTCCGTACCCAAAGGGTAAAAACGGGACATTATTACTAAGACTTCGCTGTCTGTCCGTCCGTCCGTCCGTCTGTCTGTCACCAGGCTGTATCTCAAGAACCGCGATAGCTAGACAGTTGAAATTTTCACAAATTTGTATGTATTTCTGTTGCCGCTATAACAACAAATACTAAAAACAAAATAAAATAAATATTTGAGGGTAGGCTCCCATACAACAAACGCGATTGTTTGCCCTTTTTTGCTCGATATCAATAAATGGTAACAGGTGGGCACTTGAAATATTCACAAAATACTTAATTGTATATTTACTTTTAATAATAAATATGAAATTTGTGTACCTACTGTTGTTTACCTAAGTAGTCAATGGTACGGAACCCTTCGTGCGCGAGTCCGAATCGCACTTGACCGGTTTTTAGAAATCATGTCCCGCTGTCCCTCGGTACCCGAAAATGTTTTTAAAAATATTGATGTTCTATCTACCAATAAAACTTGAATTGTGTTCCCTTCCTTATTCAAACAGCGCCCACATTTTGGACCGCGGCCGCCGTGCTTAGATTTAGTTAGACTCCCCTTATCTACCACATTCTTAGTCTCTATTCTATACATCTTTTGTCATCATTGGAGTATCCTTAGCGTCCTGTCTATGGTTCGTCCTTTGGCGTCTAAGGAGTTTTATACCCTGTGGTAATGTTTTTTTCGAAGTGTCCCGCTTTCACATTTCAGAATTATGGAATCCCTATTACCATAGGCGTAGGTACAACTTTTCGATGGGGGGCACGGCACCCAGATTGACAGATTTCAATTTTCCTAGTGTAAAGATAGATACACGGACACAGAACCTGTGGCTTTTTACTTGAAGGGAATACTTCATTCCACGTAATGTTCGGTGATGTGTCACACTTAAAAAATAGACTCTCGGTCCAATGGCAATAATTTGGCATAGCAAATGCCAATCTATCTCCTCCATAACTTAGATAAAATTATTAAGAGATATATTTTTATGAAGAAGAATACTTTAAGACTACTGTCTTATTGTCAACTCGCTTCTATCCTCTACACTTCCTCGCTTCTTTGGGAGCCCTTAAGGCATTGACCCTCATCGCACGTATAGTATTTAAGTTTAACCGTTTTGTGAACACGATCTCCATTGGCGTATGTAGAGTATTTTTTTTCAGGGGGGCCTGGGCTGGCCCATGATTTTTATTTAAAGATATCACTATTTGGCGTCCATTATAGTGGGGTGGTTATACCACATTGGCGTGGGCACCCCCCCCCCCCCCCCCCCTCTGGTATACGCCTATGACGATCTTCAACAATATGTATATTTGCTTGGCAGATTCCGCATGCGGAGGGTCGTGCTGGCATGGCGGCCATCACCGACGCCGGCGATCTGGACCTGGCCAAGCTCGCGCAAGAGCTCGACAACTCGCTGCCCTCCTACGCCCGCCCGCTCTTCCTCAGGCTTGTCAAGGATATTGAGATCACCAGTGAGTAGTTTAGCAACGCGCAGCATACAACTCATCAGCGTACACTGTTTTCCACATCCAATAAATGCGCTGCATCGTCGTGTGATGTTCAGCTACTTACGTATATACACATACAGTGGCGGTCACAAAATTAAAGACACCAGTCGATTTTCATACAAATGAGGTAACTTTCAAGCCTTGGTTCTCCGCCAAGGATTGACCTAGCTATGATCTGATGATGGCCATCCAGGGAGTGAATGGAGGAGATTGAGATCGCTATACACAACCAACTAATATACGTACCTTGTTTGTATGAAAATAAACTGTTGTCTTTAATTATATGACCGCCACTGTATATGCGGTACATAAACGTGCATTACGTATACACTACATTGCGATACCTTATGTATGAACTTACATGTATGAACGTCATTGTTTGCCACGTACATACACCGTAGGATGTTCAGCTACGTATTTACTACATGTGCTACATGAACATACATTGTTTGCTACGTACACAACATACGGTACGTTATGTATCAATCAACTTATACGCGCTGCATCCGTAAGATATTCAGCTACATTAACGTGCATATTTGCTACGTGCACGTACGTACTTCACATCATGCGATTCGTAAAAACTACTAACCGTAAGATGTTCAGCTACGCATTACTACACGCGCTACATCAACGTGCATTGATGCTATGTACTCTATTTACGATACATAGTTGTTTTTTATACTCTACATCAACATCAACTTCATGCGATGCTACGTATTACTGCATTCGCTATATCAACGTGCATTGTTTGTTACGTGTATGTTACATTAATTGTTTTTTACATGCGATGCGTAATACTAAAATAAATAAACACTATAAATTAATATAAAAACCTCCACCCCCTATAAACGACTTGAAGAGTCAAATAATACTAGCATCCGCAAAATAAATGCACTATCTATTTTATCAATACTTTGTAATGTTTTCGTTTAAGTATCTCTGTCATAAAATAGAGTCCCTGCAATTTACGCTAACCACGCGGCGTCGCATAGCTAAGTACAATGCAAATCTCTCATAAATTAGGTACATTTGCAACTACAAAAGTGCAGATTTTTTCTTAGTGACAACTTGTATTTAGGTATTTTAGTAAAATGTGGTACTATTTACTTTTCTTGCTTTACTTCAAATGTTATTCCGTGCCTATAAGATAAAATAATGCCTGCAATAAACTAGAGTAATTCTTAAAGGTATAATAATAATAAGAGCTAATAAAATAAAAATTTTAATCAATAAGAACTATGATTAAAGTACAATACATTTTCAGGCACATTCAAAGTGAAGAAACTGCACTACCAGAAGGAAGGTTTCGACCCGGACGTGATCAAAGACCCTCTGTATTTCCGGTCGGGAAGCGACTTCGTTCCGGTCACGTCCCAGCTCTTCGCAGACATATGCGCCGCGCGCGTCAAGTTGTAAAGAACTGCCCCCCAACCATGATCGCCCAAAACAAGATTAAAACCGCGCTGAGAGCGGGATGGCGCTATACGCAGCAAGAGCGATGTCTCTGCTTCAATATTGTTTTAACCTTGCTATAAGCGATCATGGTAAGGCCCCTGTCTACAAACTATATACAGTGCGAGTCTGTCTGCACATATTAAAATTACGGAAACTATGTTTATTTTGTTGTATGTGATGAAAAATGTATGAAAAAATTCAGGTTCTCTACTGCGACTCCCGTGTAGGTAAATGAAAGTGTCACTTTCAAACTAAACGATTTTCGCGATAAAACAAACTCAATAACAATAGGAAGTACCTGAGCGTTTGCACTAAATGAAAATTGAGCCATTTTTGTCGGTCTAATTTTTTTTGCCAATCTAACATTAAATGTTGATTCTTACTACATGGTATTTAGTACCGAACGGTAGAGAACAAAAATATTTTTAATTGCAAAAATATTTTATACGTTTTATTTATGGTTTTTTTGTCGTTAAAATTAAGCATACATAATTTCCCTCTTTTTGATATGTACATATCAGAAGACTCATATTGTATACTGACTTATGCTACTGCTTCTTCTGCGTGAATACTTTGAATTAAAATTAAAATTTCACCTACTCCATACATAACTCTACATAGGTACCGACCTTGTTACCACTTAGTTATACTAAGGTCGAATTTCACCAACATTTGGCTGGCTTTTTTCGGTAACCAACAACAGTTTTTTGACACTTATGAGTGAAATGTCAAAAACATTTTTGTTAGTTAACTAACCACTTATTTAAATATTGGTGAAATTAAACCTAACCGGGGCAAAGATTAGTTAGTAGTATAGTATGACAAACAGTAATTGAATGTGGACGTTTTATAGGGCGTTTCGTCAAATTATTTTGGCACTGATGCACGATGTGTGAATTTTGGTCTAAAATATAATATAGAAACGTATTCATGTTAGTTTTCGTTTTGATTCCAAGTACCCGAGTCCTACAGAAGAATATAAAATTGATGCCTGCGCCTGCGCCAATAGTGATTTTGCAGATTGATTATTAGGTATGCTTAGTGAAATAACATTCAGCTATACTTGTCAAAAAGCAATTAAATATTGTGCATTGGGATATTAAAATATGTCTGGTTACTCGTCGAACCACTATAATAATATGTATAATGTATATAAATTGTAGGATTATTTATAATAAGTACTTTAGAATATATTATTCAGGTCAAAATTATCGACTCATGGAGTCGCAAATATTGCTTATTTATTTAAATGTAAACCTTGCGATGAAGAGCATTACGTCAAATCCTAACTAAAATTATAAATGCGAAAGTGAGTTTGTTTGTTTGTTTATAACATTTTGCACGCCTAAACCACTAAACCGATATTTAAAAATTCTTTCACCGCCGCGAGCGAAGCCGCGCGTAAAAGCTAGTAGAACAATTCAAAAATGAAATAAATAGTAGAATATTTAGCGCTGTAATTAAAAAATAATTAGCTGCACCTAGCCACGCGTTGGTCCAATAAATTTGATATAGTAGGAATACATAATTATATTAATGAAAGACATAGTAGATACGTGGATGTGACGTAGTCAACATTTCGAAACGACTTACTACAGGTAAGTAGGATTGGCAGTAACACGGGCAATAAAAAGATTTTTTTCCAATTCTTTAGGTTTTTAATATATTTGAAAATCTACCGTTTTACTTTTTCTATAAGTAGATGATAAACACATAGACACTTTAAATAGTTGGAAGCTGTGATGGACATAAAATATGTAAAATAATCAGAATATATATTATTATTTGGCAACGATGCTCACGGTCCTAGACCACAGTGGTGTAGCTATTCGCATTGTATAATATACTATAACTATTGTATTCTATTGGATTTCCTCTTAACAAATTAAGTACCGATTTGTTAGTAACAACATTGCTTACATTGTTTTTGTTTCTTTGCGATAGTGAAAATAGTGACATGACAACACCTATATACTTATACTTATATTTGAAACATTGCAGTTACGGCAAACCTTTCTATAAAATATTAGTACGATAAGAAAAGGGCATTGACGTATGAAAAGGGTACTAAATGTGCGGGGAAACAATACCTAACGAGTTTTGTAAACATACATAATAATATTGTGATATGTACTATATAAAAAAATAAAAGATTTTTCATAATGTAAACAAAATATATACATTTAATTGCTCATTTAATGTAAACTTAAATTTATAATTATAATAAATATTTAATTGTTAACTTAAATTTATAAATACTAGTGCAATTATATCAAAATTATTGTCACAAAAAATGTTGTATCTCACTTATTCATCTCAAGTAAGTACTATACCGACAAATTTGGTGCAACATAGTTTTAAGAAAGATTTTTTTACTAGTTAGTACCGCTGATATTTTACGATGAATAAGTGCTTTACAGTAATTATATGCTTATTGATTAATTAAAGTACCTACCACAGCATATTGCATTGCTATCATCGCTAGAATCAGGCAAAACAACAATAAGATTTGCAATTTTTAATCGTGTACACCTAATGTCAATTTAAAACCAAATAAAGACATTAAATTTAGTGGATAAGTACAAGTGAGGGAGGGGGGGGGGGGGAGAGATTTGTAATTGAAGTCATTTTATAAATCAAATAATTCGTTAATAATGAGCAATCAATTCTGCACATGACCAAATCCAAGTCGTAATCCAAACTTGAGATTCGAAATACGCTGTGACGCATGTGAATTTTACTAACCAAATGTTAATTATAGTAAAATTATTGTAGGTAGTACATTCCACCATTCTAGTCTTGTAAGATGTTTTTTGTTGATTTGTACACTTTTTAGATCAATTCTTTGAGTTCCTACTCTCATTTTATGTCAGGTCTTTTTGGGGGTGTAAGGTTGGGTTTCGAACATATTACGCAACGAATTACGAAAATACACCTAAAAAGGAGTTAAAATTATTTGAACAAACCAAAGAGCAAACATCACAAAGTCTGTCTTTGTCAATTCACATTTACTGAGAAGACAGCATATTAGGATTGAATGTTTTATTTGTATTTTTCAATTAATTTTTTGTAACACAAATAAACTTTTATTGTTGCACCACATATTAAATTCGAAATAGTTGAATAAACGAGTAAGAATTTCCATGTAGATTTTCGTGCCTTGTAACGTGAACCGTTGCACTTTAGTCATACCTAGTAGATACGCCGTTTAAATATTGCTCGTTAAAATTGTAAGTTGTAAATAAATATATAAAATGCAAATTGTCTTTTTATTTGTTTAAGTGGGCATGCGTACATGTACGCACATAACAACTATAACTTTTACGAGTAGAACAGTTAATACGATGCAGATGAATACCTATACCTATTACTTATATTAATCTCGATACATTTGTCTGACGCTCCTACGGTGAAGGAAAAAAACATCGCTGCCCCGTGGAACAACCACTTGGTTCATCTGGTTAGCTGGGTCCATGTGATTTGTGATTTTTGTTACGTATGTAGTAGGTCTGCGCAGACGAGGTATTTTTGTCCGCAGAGGACAAAAGTCCCTCAAAATATGTCTCGAAGAATGTTCGTAAAACTGCTTCCCGGCGTGTTCATCTATTATTATCTATCAATATTATAGTGCCACAGTAACTGTGTGTTACGCTTTGATATAGAGGTAGCGAAACTTTTGAGGACAAACTACTCCATCACGAATTATAATGAGTTTCGTAGGGAACGCACGATGGTTGTGTTATAACCGAATTCCAGACAAACAAAGCGGCGGGCATCAGTAAGCTCTTTAATAAAACACTGCATAGTTATAAAATAATGTTTATATTCAATCAACTTTATAATTAAAATTATTTTTTTATAAAACAAAAACATAGTCATTCGTTCTGGTCTCGTAAAAATTATATTAAAAATAGTTTGATAAATATTATAGGAATGTCATATAGAAACTCCTGATTATTATATGTAGATAACATAAAAATAAAGTTTAGCAAATATCAATCTAACAAACATTTAACACAAACAATATAACTTCATTTTAAATCATAAGGAAGTAAAGTATTATGTTAAATTCTAGGACTAGATTCAATTTACAAATATCGACAGACCATTATATACAATACTGTTATTATATAACAAAATCCTATATGATTAATAACAAAAATATAACGTAGGTACTGATCTCGACAAACATATCGACATTAAGCCAGTACATATATCTAAACTATGAACTACTAAGTATTTGAATGTAATATCGAACAAATAGGATTTATTTTGTGCTTATGGTGTAATGTATGGTGTATATTTCAATTATGAATATGAGAAAATCTCTATGGAATCAAAATTTTGGTGCTACATGAATCGGCAGTATAGTCACAGCAAAACATTTCAGTTCTCTTAAGGCGAGGTTTTCCTGGAAATCTACACGTGCACGGCGATCCATTTATTGCGAGGTAATATAGTTGATAATCGTATAGCTTCTAATGTCGCTTACGCGCCCGTGACCGAACGAAAACGTTACTTTTTACATGTTTTATTAGATTTTTGGAAAACTGGAGTACAAAATAGAAAATTTATTTTTGCAATTTTCTAGACAATAAAAATGCACATCTATTGGTAACACTTTTATGCCATTTATTATTTTATTTTCTGATTCACAGCTGTTTTAAAATATTGAACAGAGTAATCTTTGGATTTTTTTTCTATCGAGTGAAATATTATTAATCATGTTTCTGTCTTTAAGAATGTTTAGGTATAATGTTCAACAATATCATATATGAATTTGAGATTTGCATGTTTTATGTTCGTGGCGGTACAGTTAATCGAAATTGTATAAAACGGGAAAGTAGCGCCTTAAAATCAATGTACAATTACAGACCAGCGTATTATCGTATATACAAAACATATTCTATTAAAATATTGTCGGCATTAATTTTAAATGTATGTTTTCTTTTCCCATTGACTTCTTTTAAAGCATTAATAATAGATACAGAGTATATTATTAATAACTATGTTAAAAGTGTTTTTAAGGTCGTAATATAAAGTCAGATAATATGTTAGACGTTGCTTCGATATATTCTTACAATCAAGTAGCTTATGCATACTCTATGGAACACAAAATGTCAAAATATTGGTAGTTCGTACCTGAGGCCCAAGAAAAATGCCACACGCTACCTTTACCGCAGTCGTTCCGCAGAAAAAAATGTATGGAAATGACATTAGCTTACGACAAGCTCACGTTTTTTTTTCCGCAGCTAATGTCATCTCCATACATTTTTTCTGAGGAACGACTGCGGAAAAGCAAGCGTGGCATGTGTCTAGGCGGGTAGGGGTGTTAGGGATATTCGCATCCGCATCCGCAAATGCGGAATATTACGTTTTATTATTATAGTACGGACCTTTTATGGATGCGGATGCATATCCGCAACAAGTAACGACATGTAAAGAAAGGAGGCGGGACCACAGTGGCACATACCTTGCGCGTATTTGCTGTTGTAAAAACTGTTTTTTGTTCTCAAAATATAATTAAATAAAATATACACGGTAATTTTTTTATCACTCTGGAAAATTTAAGGGACTTTTCACGACATGGTATTAGAATAAAAAAATAACTCACTTACTTAATTTTATATTAATTTTCAAAAAAATCCAAACAATGCTGCACTAGTTGAGAGCAGAATTTTTAGAGATTTTTTTTAATATATTTTTTATTTTTTTTTATTTTTTTTATTTAATGTGTGTCCTGAAGCGTCCCTTAAATTTTCCAGGGTGATAAAAAATTAACCGTGTATATTAATTAAATCAATTTTCATTTATTTGTTTACATAAAAATTGATATATCTTAAAAATACTGAAATCCGCATCCGCATCTGCGGATGTTAACCTCTAATTATCTGCATCCGCATCCATGGATGTCAAAATTTTTGCATTTGTAACAACCCTAGTTCGTATATCGGTCCTTATTCCACTACATACATATAATCGTTATTCTGCTAATCATTTCAATTCTTTGACTGTATGTTAAGCAGGCTGACTGTACAAATAGTGATTGAGAGTGTTGATAGAACAGACATAGAGTCTTTGTAATGTGACAAAATCGAAAATCTTTAAGCTGCTAAACAATCGAATTTCGTGACTGTAGGGGCAGTGTCGATTAAATTTCTTACTTATACTTTTGAATCATAACTGTACATACATACACACTTGACTAAAGCTACCACTCAGTGCAAAAACTGGCTGTCAAGCTCGTTTGATAAACGTTATAACTATCAGTATTCTAAGTTAGTTCATTTGTTGACAAATATACAATACATACACTCATCTACTAAATGTCTTTAAGAAAAAGTGAATTATTTACACACCTATTGGAACTTGCGGTTCAAAACGACAAGGACCTAAAGGCATATTCAAAAGATGGGTAGGGTCAATCGCACTATTTACAATGTTTTAACCAAACCATAAAAGGAGTAAATGATTAGCCAAAAAAGTCTGATCCACGCCTACAATATTTATACAGATCTTAATACGAATATACGTAAACTCCTCAATCAACTCCCAAAACAACACAAACTAACTTTAGTCAGTCTAAAGCTTTGTGGAATTCAAGACTACAATAAATATAACAAATCAACATTCAAATTATAAAAACAAATTTATCGTTTAAATCATAATGACTAGCATAATAATAAAAAAAAAACTTTCGTAAATAAAATCAAAATATGTAGTATCTTTCATTAATATGAAGTAATCATAACTCTCCAAATATTTAAAATTTTCTAAAATTAATTTTAATATAAAAACAACTGTTGTATACTATGGAATAAGAAGTTAATACTTTAAATTTTATCTAAATTAGCATTTTCGCTCACAAAATGGAAAGTTTAGAAGCAGTTGTTGCCATACTCAAATCGTCACGCAAATCCCGAATTTAATACAATCTTTCCTCTATTAAACACATCATACGTATGCTTGCTTACACCATAGATATAGGGTGCGATCCACAATCAGATAACACTGCAAACGTTAGCATGCATGCAAACAACCTATTCAAATTATTGGCACTGCTCACGGACGTAAGCACTCAAATCAATTTTGGACCGGGGGGGTTGGGGGTTATTGTCTAACGGCCGATCTCAATATCCTATCTATCTGTGGATTAGTTTACTGGAGATAGAGTTTTGACGTATTTTGTATGGAGCTAATGTCAAATATCTATCGCTAGTAACCAAATCCACAGATAGATAGGATATTGAAACCAGCCGTAAGGAAAAATCTATCGCGATCGCTTACAATTTGACAGTCGCCGTCTATCCATCGCCCTTTATAAAAGGATGTCGGCGCAAAGTCTTGTGAAATTTTTTTCTTAGACAATAACCCACCGGAGCTTTCGCTCTGTGACTATGTCAAGTTGACCATTGTTGTAATTTAAATAGAAAAATTAAAAGGAGACATGTACGGTTTCTCCAGTATCTTCACAGATCACTTCTGTATTTATTGTACACTGTGTACAAAAAAAAAATCGAACACAATAAAATACAAACAAAGCGGAAAATTAACGTTGACATTGACAGATCTGAAGACAGTGCACTCCCTACCTCTTTTCTGTTTGCACCGTCAGCACCAATCGATGACGCCATCACTTACGTCAGACCGCTTACAAATATGCATATGAGCAATTTTAGACCAACCGTTGCATGTAAATAGCGCACGCAAACACTGACAGGAAATGTTGGACCGCACCCATATCCGCATGCATTCTCACGACACGACAGCAAGTACATCCCTATGTCAGCGAATGGCCCAAATCACTACACTCAATAAAATTACAAACGACATTTCCACGATGACGAAATATATTTGCTACTACCTACACTGATCCTTATCAGAAAACTATAGCTCTCGATATAAAGTTACAAATGGTTCACTCGTCCTCTACATAATTATATTTAAATACATATAACTATTATTGCAAATGCACAGTAATTTCAATTAAAAATGTTTAATTTATTGATTAATTATTGTCAATCTATTGTATGTACTCGCATATTGTGAAGAAGGAAAAAACAATTTAAAACGTAAAAAATGGATGAACATTCGCGCATCAACAAAATTTAGAACTAGTAGCTGCAAGCTAATTAAGAAATATTAAAAACAATTACAAATTCATATCAACACCTGATCAAACACTTAACCGCATTAAAAATGTTAACACGCACACGCCTCACCTTGAATATTATCAAAATTTCATAACACATTTTTGTGTACGATTATAATCTTAACTAATGTGTTAAGTTTTAACCGTTTTACGCTATTAACTGCAGTGTATTGGTGAGCTAAAGCCGTTAAAGTTAATGTGACGAATAAACAGAACTATCACTATCTTTTTGGCTAGTAGGAATGCGATTATAACAAATGGAGATATTTAAAACATTGTCAATCTTCGGTTTACTTACGGTTTATGTTCAGTTTCAGTTACAAAATAGTTTGAAAAAAAATATTTCTCACAAATTCTGAGTATTAATTGCTCACTTAATATTCCAAGGCACGCGCAACGTGGATAACACTAAAATTGTTGAAATTAAGATTGTATTTGTTTCCAAACCAAACACAATATTAATGAAATTGTGACTTATTACGTTGAGAAGGAAATTAATGGGGGTATCCCTCAAGAAGGTTCTCTTTTAAATTATTGAAAACTTAATTAATATTAACAAAAATAAATTATACATATCAAATATAAAGGGTCCAGTCTGCGTGTAGCATTAAATTCAACTTTAAAAAAAAATTATTTCACCAACGTACAAGACATGTTCCCATAGGGCCGTCACTCGGTCGAACTACTGGGATATGAGATTTTTTACCGTTTCTGGGGCTGAACATATAAAAGTGCACTGCTTCAAGCTATTGGTGGTGGTAAAATACACATTGAATTAGATCCTACCATTTGATAGTTGGATTCAGGTGTTGAGAGATGGGAACCAAGAGGAAATACCGGAGCGGGGAGGTAGGGCCGCCCGCAGCAGGGCCTCTTCGTGCGCCGACAGCCGTAGCAACACTGACAGCGCGCGCGTCAATTGTCTTGCTTCGATTTCCCGCGCCGTCAAGAAGCGAAGCACCACATGCTTTAGATATCTGCCAGATATGTTTTAGTTTAATGATTAAAGTGATGGTATGTATCACGATTGGCAAATCGTTTACGCTAATTTAAGACTTTTACAACCCTACTGTTACTAACTGAAAGACTGAAACTATAATACTACGTTCTATTATGCATTCACAGTTTCACACCCGTACTTCTAATTTCATTGATAAAAACGAGAGACGTTCAGAGGATTACCTTCATTCATCAGAATAATAAAATGCCCTTCTAAAGTTGATTAATGAAGTTAATCATTCATCATTCACTTGATTTGACACTAAGTTTACCTTTATTAATACAAGAAAGAAGTATTTCGGAAACTTTATTACATTTCATTTGTGATACAAAAACTATGTTTCATTTTTCATTATTGCTAAATTGGGAGGTAATCAGAATCTTACCTTCTACTTATATCTTGCTCTTCCGCCGTCGTTAGATCAGACTTACTACTTTGTAATTCGCGTTGCAATGTTTTCTTCATATCTGCTATTCTATTATCTAATGTCTTAATTTTCTGAAAATGTAAACACGAAAATTATTGGTATTTATGCATTAAAAATTGTACATTTTGCAACTTTATTCAATAGTCTCAAAATTTTTATGAATAACTTAATGGAAAACATATACCTTATTTTTATCACAGATTTCAAATTCTAAGTCTTGTATTGTCTTTTTAAAAGAGTTTTCGCTCTCCACTAGCTCGTCAATGCGCCTTTTTAGCTCCTCTATCTCAGCTTTATGTGTCTTTTCATTTTCCTTTATTAGCATACATTCTGCTTGATTCTGTAAATAATGAGACAAATTTATAGACCAACTATCATTATTATAACTATACAGGATACAGGATGATCAATCCAAATGGGTCAGTAGGGAGAAGTTAGAAACTATGAGAGTTAGCGATATCTGTTCTTAGGAACCATGGCGTCGATTTTATATTTTATAAAAATAATGGCTGTTCACGCTCGAGGAAGAGCGAGTGGCAACACTGCATTTGTGGTCTGTGCAGTGAGAGCTTTTTTTGGCGGCCGGCCGCATGTGACATGTCAGTTGAGTTGAGTCGAAATGTCACGACATTGAATTAGGTTAGGATGATGTCCGGGCATCCATAAATTATAATACACAGTATATAACTAGCAAATTGTATTTTGCGCGGCGCACCTAAAATTCAGCAATACAAGTCGGCGAAACGCCGACGTGGTGGTGTCTACCTTGGGCACCACCATCTCTTGGTAGCAGAGCGTGGTTTTTAGATTTGAGTGGTTCTTAGATTTGAGTATTTGATTAGTATTGTACAATTAATATTGTAATCTTGTTGGTTGTCCAAACGGGCAATACATATTAATTGGTTTTGATTGCTGATTTTAAACCAACTACCAGCTCATTTGTGGACCGATCTCCTTAACTAATTGTCATTGTATATGAAAAATTGAGGTTAAATGTCTTTTGTTGTTCTAGTTAAGTTCTAGCATTTACCTACATTTGATTTTGGTTTGTTTTTTCATATCTTTGTTTTGCCCTTGACTATTTTGTTTGTTAAGTTGTAAACTTATACTTGAATTTGATTTGTTTAAAAAATTTTTTGCTGCTAAATGACTTTGCTGTTGTTGTAATACACTATATTGCTGTGTTAAGTTTTAGCATTTCCATTTGATTTTGTTTTGTTTGCCTCTGAATATTATGTTTGTTAAGTTATTGACTTAATACTTGATTTTAATTTGTTTGAAAAATCCTGTTGTTAAATGCCTTTGTTGTTCTAGTTAAGTTCTAGCATTTACACTTGATTTTGGTTTGTTTATATATTTTGTTCTGCCTTTGAAGTTCCTCCCGATCTGTTTTATTGTCTGCGGTTGTCGGTCTGTTTGTCCGTGTATTATTATAGTGTTTATTAATTTTGGTGCAAAATGGTCCCGCCAGTCAGCCCGCTTAGTGGTGCCCGCGCGGGCGCACAAAAGATTTTGAGATGGTTTGCTAGTGCCGTCGCTTTGGTAGATCGACCAGACCGAGAACAGGCCTTGTTAATTCGGCATGAGGGAGTACCGGCTCGCTTGAAAGAATTGGAGCAGCTTTTTGTTGCTCATCAACAATATCTGCTCGACCACCCAGCCGAGGGTGCCGCTGAGTTGCGGGCAGTCGACCAATTTAATGCCGATTATGATCAGTGTTTTGAACAGGCGGATGTGATTATAAACAAGGCTCAGGCAATCCTATCCGCCCGGAGGGGTGAGTCGTGCACGCCCGGGGAGGTCAAGCCTACCCCGGCCGGCTTGCTGGGCAGACTGGCCACTTTAGACATCCCAACCTTTGATGGGAACCTGGCTTCTTGGATGGGGTTCATTAACCTCTTTGATAGCCTGGTTCACTCGAGGGACGACCTGTTCCCTAGCCAGAAATTGGCCTATTTGCTCTCTGCCTTACGTGGAGAGGCTGGTGTGCTTGTCCAGCATCTACCTGTCAACGATGACAGTTATGAGATTGCAAGGGCGTTGTTGACCGCCCGGTATCAGAATGTTCGCTTGCTAGCGGACACACATGTGGCTGCCATTTTAGGGCTGCCACGAGTATCGCGGGTCTCCTCATTGAGGAAGGAGATTTTGAACCCGCTGCTAAGCGCTATTAATGCGCTCAAACGACTTGATCTACCGGTGGACCAGTGGTCCTTTATTTTGCTCCACCTCATCCTCGATAAGCTTCCCATGGAGATGAAGGGGCGCTTTGAACAAAGGTATGGGGGCAATAGTGCCTCGTACCTCCCCCCCTTCTCGGATCTCCTCAGATTTTTGGAGGATGAGTGTCGGATGACCGACCACTTGGATCTGGCTCCTATACCGGGACCGAGTACAGGCCGCTATGAGGCGACCCGGGCAGCGCCACGGAGAGAGCGCCGCCCGTACAAGCAGTATACTGCAGTGCGGCAGAACTCTCCACACGGGGAGAGGCCGATGCCTTGCAAGTGTTGCAAGCGGGATGGCCATCGTTTGCCGGCCTGTCCTAAATTTGTTGGCCTACGCACCGAGGGGCGTAGGAATATGGCCAAGCAGCGGAATTGGTGCTACCGCTGCCTGGGGGCCCATATGGCATCGGCTTGCCCCCACCCACGAGATTGCCACTGTTGTGGAGGGGCCCATCACCCCCTTTTGTGCTTCAACAATAGAGACACTCGTGGGGTGGTGAGAGAGAGGGACTCGCACACGGGCGGGGGCCCTCGCAGGTCACCCACATCTCCGAGGAGATCGGAGGGGCGTGCCACCCCTCCGCGGAGATTGGACAGGCGCCCCCCCTCCAGTGAGAGGATTGGGCGCCCCACCCCCCCTACGGGCGGGGGGGATCGACGCGCCGCTTATGAGGCGCCACCGCGGGATTGGGCCGCGGTTATTACGGAGCCACGCCGGGAGCCGATACGCTTCTCTCCCCCTCTGATGGAGAGACCCCGTTTGTCACGGGCTCCCCCAACTTTCGCCCATCATGGGCACCGTCCGGCCCCCCGATGCCGCTTTGATCGGGGCCAGTACGTGCCGGATTGGGACCCGCTCGAGCGCCTTGAGCGCCCTATTCCTCCGCCGCGCACGCATTTTTCTTCGGACCCCCCTTCCCCCCCGTTGCGGGGAATGCGGGAGGATTTTCACTAAACCAACTGTCGGCTGCAACCCCCCCACAGGAGCAGGTGCTGTTACCAACAGCCTCCGTACAGGTGTGGGGCCCGAGGGGCACCTTTGTTTTAGTTCGCGCCCTTTTGGATACGGGAGCTCAGGGTTGCATTGGCTGGCCCTTCCTTCCACCGAACCGGTCGGATTCACTTATTGCTCGGTGCCGATGTTCTAGGCCGCGTGTATTGTGGGAAGAGGAGAGAGTTACAGAAGGGTGGGCTGGTAGCCTTATCCACATCGCTTGGGTTTGTAGTGATGGGTCCAGTTAGGCATAACCCACCATCTCCATCGGTGGACAGTTACATAACTGTTAGCTCCACCTTATCGGATGTCCTTCAACGGTTTTGGGAGGTGGAAGAGCCACCTACCGTGAAGCGAGTGAACCCCTTGGACGAGGAGTGTGAGTTGTTCTACCAGAACAATACAGGTCGCCTTCACTCGGGACGGCTGATCACTCGTTTGCCCTTTTTGTCAGTTCGCCCCTCACTTGGCAGCTCCCGGCCGTTGGCCGAGAAGCGGCTGCTGTCCATGGAGCATCGTATGAGTAGGAACTCCGACCTCAAACAGAAGTATGTCGACTTCATGCGAGAATATGAGCAACTGGGGCACATGTCGGTCTCGCGACTGGACTGGCGAAACGAGGAACATAATTTTCTTCCTCACCACGCGGTTTTGAAACCTTCCACTGGGAAGATACGCGTTGTTTTTGATGGGTCAGCTCCTACGTCTACCGGAGTTTCGCTGAATCAATGTCTGCATGCTGGACCGAAGTTGCACCACGAGGTGGGCGATGTATTGACCAACTTCCGTCGCCATGCCGTCGTCTTTGTGACCGATATCCGGATGATGTTTCGGCAGACTGTGATTCACCCGGACGATAGACGATATCAGCTCATATTATGGAGAGAGGATCCCAGGGATCCCATGCTGGTCTACGAGCTGAACACCAATACATACGGTTTGCGTTCGAGCCCCTTTGTGGCAATTCGCTCACTTGTGGAACTCGCTGAACGTGAGCGGTTACGATACCCTCGCGCATCCTTGGTTCTCAAGGAGGATGCATTTGTTGATGATATTTGTACGGGCTCCTCTAGTGTCGAGGAAGCCTTGATTTTGCGAGATGAACTAATTGCTCTTCTCGGGGCTGGTGGTTATGAACTGAGGAAGTGGATGTCCAACTCACCTCAGCTTTTGTGTGACTTGCCAGACGACCACCAGCAGGAGCCTCATATTTTTGAGAATGCCAACACTCCAGATTTACTGTCTGTTTTGGGAGTGCAATACAGACCTGTCCAGGACACGTTCACCTATCGATTGGAGCTGCCAAGCCCCAAGGTCTGGACGAAACGGTTAGTTTTGTCTACAGTAGCTCGTACCTTTGACCCAAATGGCTGGATTAGTCCCGTAGTGTTTTGGATGAAGTGCTTCCTACAGGAACTTTGGTCAGCCGAAGTGTCGTGGGATGAGCCCCTCTCGGGCCGTTTGCTGCGAGATTGAGAGTCCTTCATGTCATCTCTCCCCGACATTAACCGTGTTAGTATCCCTAGACATATACTGCCTATGGGACGGTTTACGGCCAGCCTTCATGGCTTTTGTGACGCGTCTGAGAGTGGATACGCAGCCGTCGTATATATCCGGACGGTCGATGATAGAGGAGCTGTTAAGCTCCACTTGCTAATTGCTAAGAGTAAGGTTGCTCCACTTCGGACTCGATTAACGATTCCGAAGTTAGAATTGTCTGGAGCTACTCTTCTGGTTCGTTTGATGAACCACGTTGTTGACACCCTGGGACGTAGTGTGGACTTTGAGTCGCTCTTTGCCTGGTCCGACAGTCAGGTTGTCCTGTGTTGGATTAAGAACTCCGTCCACTCCCTGGAGGTATTTGTGGCCAATCGGGTATCCCAAATACAGGCCTCGAAGGCCAAGTTGATTTGGCGCCACGTGCCAGGTGAAATAAACCCTGCTGACTGTGCATCACGTGGCAGCGAAGCCCCTCAGCTTATTGACCACACTCTGTGGTGGGGTCCCGAATGGTTGTTACAGCCGTCTTGGCCTTCCACACCAGCTGTGGTGAAGGTACCAAATCCGGGCTTGCGTGTTCACGCTGTCGAGACTATGGCGGCTCCAGAGCGGGAATTTTTATTAGACCGCTACAGTTCTCTGGACAAGTTGCTCGGCGTGACCGCTTGGATAAGAAGATTTATTCGAAATTGTCGCCGGCCTCAGGACAAAGATTTGTGTCCGGTCCTCTCACCGCAGGAGCGCCAAGATGCTCTTTTGCATTGGGTGCGTATGACCCAGTCAAGAGCGTTTGAACCGGAACTTAAGATTTTCCGTACCGGGACGTCCAAATTGAAGGGACCCTTGGTGCGTTTGACTCCCTTTCTGGATGATAAGGGATTGTTGCGTGTAGGAGGCCGATTGAGGCACGCTAACTTGCCTTATAGATCACGTCATCCCCTGTTGCTTCCCAAGGACGGACCATTGGTGCGATTGTTGATCATTGATCGCCATGTGAAGAATGCTCATGCCGGATGTAATGCATTGACCGCGCTCCTCCAACGGGAGTTTTGGATTTTGTCAGCGCGAAGAATAATCCGATCTGTTATATTTCGATGTCTGCCCTGCTATCGTTTACGCCCCGAGACGATGCAGCCCCAAATGGGTGATTTGCCTGCTGATCGTGTGAATGAATCGATGACCTTCTTAGGAGTTGGAACTGATTTTGCGGGACCATTCACTATAAAAACGTCGCGACTCCGTAATGCTAAGACTGAAAAGGCTTACTTGTGTGTGTTTGTTTGTTTGGCCACTAAAGCCGTTCATTTGGAGGTGGTGAGTGCGCTCACCATGGACGCTTTCTTAGCAGCGTTAGGCAGATTTGTCTCCCGCCGGGGACTGCCTTCTCTAATTCGGTCCGATTGTGGGACGAACTTCAAGGGCACTGATAGACATATAAGAGAAGTTTGTGAATTTTTAGATAAAAATAATATTGAGATCGGATCCACACTCTCCCGTAGGGGGGTAACATGGCGATACTCCCCGCCGTCTTGCCCTCACTGGGGAGGGATTTTTGAATCTGTTGTAAAGGCCGCCAAGACTCACCTTCGCCGCGTTATTGGGGAGACTATTCTCACGTTCGAGGAACTCGGGACGGTGTTTCATAAGATTGAGGCGGTTCTCAACTCGCGTCCGTTATGTCCGTTGTCTACCGACGCGAACGATTTGCAGGCCCTCACGCCGGGCCATTTCTTGATAGGCAGACCACTTAACGCCCTGCCCGAGTATCCTTATAGAGATGTCAATCCAGGACGCCTTTCGCGGTTTGAGTTGCTCCAGCAGCTTACCCAGAGCTTCTGGCGCCGCTGGCACCTTGAATATTTACACATTTTGCAACAGCGCGTTAAGTGGTCAGATAAGACAAACCCACCGAGGGTTGGAGACCTCGTGTTAGTGAAGGACCCAAACCTGCCACCCTTACGTTGGCGTCGCGGACGCATTGTCCAACTTACTCTAGGGTCTGATGGTGTGCCCAGGTTTGCCGAGGTCCTAGTTGGGGATTCTGTTTTGAAGCGCGCGGTCGCTACTCTTTCTCGCCTCCCCTTAGACTGATTTGGCGGACAGTCCGGGACTGTCCGGAGCGGGGGGATGTTCACGCTCGAGGAAGAGCGAGTGGCAACACTGCATTTGTGGTCTGTGCAGTGAGAGCTTTTTTTGGCGGCCGGCCGCATGTGACATGTCAGTTGAGTTGAGTCGAAATGTCACGACATTGAATTAGGTTAGGATGATGTCCGGGCATCCATAAATTATAATACACAGTATATAACTAGCAAATTGTATTTTGCGCGGCGCACCTAATATCGGGGTGCGAAAGCCCGCTTTGTGTTGTGCAACGGTGTCAAATTCGCGTGTGTGAGCCGTGGTGGCCTAATAGGCATTTGTAGTGCTCCGGTCTCCACCGGTGGATCCACTGCAGAACTTCAGGAGCCGCGACTTCCTTCGAGCTAGCTCAGGAAGTCCACCGGCTACGGAGGAGACGGACGGAGACAATTGGAATCGGGGTAAGCCACAATGCTTTCTATGAGCTGGTAGTAGGGTACAAAATTCAGCAATACAAGTCGGCGAAACGCCGACGTGGTGGTGTCTACCTTGGGCACCACCAATGGCATTCAAATTTTTTTAACTCTCATACATAACCGGGAATCGAACCTGGTCAAAATCTCTGTAAAAAATGTTACAAATTCTACAAATTTTTTCGTTGTTATTGTTGATGGTGTGCATCATTAATCACAAGGAATACATTTTTAATGGAAGCTTGTTCAAATAATTGGAAAAAAAACTCATAAATAAGATCTTATGTGCCTTTTGAGTGATGTAATCGAAATGTGTAGTGTATAAACAAACTTTTGTTTGCGTCCTAACATGAATCCGAGATCGTGGACAATTTCTACCCTTGGAATTAAAGTGACATTGAGTTTATAGTCGTACGAATAAAATTACGCTTTCTAGTGAACGTGATGGTCTGGCACTTTTTGACATTCAATTCGAAATGATCCCGGCTAGTATACTCAAAGAGTCTGTCAAGGTCGGTCTGAAGTCTTTCACAGTCCGAGATACAACGAATGGGCATATAAATCTTAGTATTTAAATCGTCGGCGTACATCAACACCTTCGAATATTTGAAACAAGGGGCAATGTCGTGTAAATAAAGATTAAAAAGTAATGGGCCTAAATGCGATCCTTGTGGGACACTAGATGGCACCGTTTTAAAATTCGATTTGAAAACACCGATTCGCACTGCCTGTAATCTATTTCTAATATAAGAATTCAACCACCTCAAGAGGTCGCCGTGTTTACCGACATTAAGCTCTTAATTTAGCTATTAGAATGTCGTGATCCAAACGATCGAAACATTTCGAATAGTCAGTGTACACGGCTTCAACATGAGCACCTTCGTCCATATGTCTGAATCGGTAAAAATAGTGAGATTGGTGAGCGTCGACCTTCCACGCATGAAACTGTGCTGAAAGATAGGGATATACATGCTGAAAGATAGGGATATATATACTTATACTTACTAATATTATAAAGCTGAAGAGTTTGTTTGTTTGTTTGGTTGAACGCGCTAATCTCAGGAAGTACTGATTCAAATTGAAAAATTCTTTTTAATACAGTTGCTCAAAAAGTAGTATATTGCAGGGCTGTTTAGCGTGCGGGGTGACCACCATTACGCACCAGTGCTTTTTCTTTACAAAATGTCAAATGTCTAGAATCTGACACAGACTGCTTTTTTCCTGCTTTTTTCTAGCATGCTAAGTTAAGATTGCGCTAAATAATCTGACTGGTCTATGCCTAAAAGCAAAGCATAACAAAAAGCACGGTCGGACCTTGCTTTTAAAAACACGGCAAGCAAAGCATAGCACGCATTTGCTTTGTCACTGCTGTGTACGTATTTATTGTTTCATTTTTTCGCAACTGTATTAAAAATAGTTGTTCAATACACGTGCGGGACTGTTATTTCCTCGTTCCGACTGACAACATTTGTCGGAACTCGTTGCAATGACAGGCTTCCCTCACTTGTAGTGAAAATAACTATTTTGTGTTGTATAGCCCATTTATCGAGGAAGGCTTTAGGCTATATACCATCACGCTAGGACTAATAGGAGCTGAGCATCAATGAAAAATGTTGCAAAAACGGGAAAAAGTATGGCGAAACGTAGTTCGTGGGCACAGCTAGTTATTTATAAGTACACAACTGTTTGTGCTGAGCGAGGAGAGAGCCAAGCTCCGCCACCTTGGCCTAGAGATCGGCGATCTCAGTCTCCTGGTAGTGCTCGTCGCACTGGCTCATCTCGATACTATAAGTACTGACCTCTTTGTGCTGAGCGACGAGTGAGCCAAACTCCGCCACCTTGGCCTTCAGCTCGGCGATCTCAGTCTCCTGGTAGCGCACGTTGCACTGGCTCATCTCGATCGTCTGCGACATGTGCGCGTTCCGCAGCATCACTTCGTCCTTCTCACATTTCTCTCTAATGAGAACATCATACATTTTAAAAGGAGCTGTTGTGTTCGACATTTTATCAATTTTATATTCGCATTTTTTTCATGTCATTGTTTCCTTTCCCAAAAAAAAAATAAACTACAGTTAACCCTTTAACGACAGCCCCAAATGTGACCGATATTAATTCAGGGTCTTTTTCAATAGGGGTTTATTTAAAGGTAGGTATCTACCTGTAGCTAGGTGGACCGATGACCTGAGAAAGGTAGCAGGGATGGACTGAATGCGGAAGGCGGAGGACAATTTGTGGCGCAGGTTGGGAGAGGCCTATGTCCAGCTGTGGACTGCGATAGGCCTTTCCTTCATAATTGACTTTTGTTACCGTGCTGATTTTTTCGAGACAGAGATAAGCAAAACATCTCGCCTTCTATCTACGCCTTTTAGGACACGGTAACCATTGTTAGGAAATGACCCGCGCGCATGGCAGACCACGAATCAACCGATAGTACATTCGAGCTGATAATCAGTAAGAGTCTATTATAGGATTAGTACAACCGTGTCAAATTAACCAACCTATCATACTTCCTCTGCATATCCACATAATCGTGCTGCATATCCGTAACGAGAGAGTTCAGATGGTTCACCTCCACCTTGTGCTCGTCGCACGCTCGGCTGGACTGGTCCACCTCCTCCCTCAGCGCCTTCACCAGGGATCGCTCGTGCTCCAAAGCGACGGACAGTTCCTTGTTCTCCGCAGTTAATTCTGCTATACGACTTTCCAAATCCATATTTTTTTCCTAGAAAAGAATTAAGGATTTAGGTATGAATAGTAATATATTATTTTAATCAAAGTAACCAATATCAAATATATGAATGTCATTCATCTATCTAGTCCTGGAATTCTTAGGGATAGCATATCCGTAATTTAAAAAAATAGATTGCATTAAATGCAATTTATTTGATAATATCAATAAATGACAAAACCTATTGCTTAAGTTACAGATAACAAAACATCGGAGTATCAACTTTGATGGCATTGCGAAACTGTAGGTAAAATTGACACATCCCTTCAAAGTATTCTCGTATCTTTATCTAAATTTAGATGGCACGTTTTAGAGTTAAGATAAAGATAACATATTAAATTCCTGTGAATGACCACCACAAACATAAGATTACATAGATATTTGGTTTTAATTCAGTCTCGGTGCCATCAGAATCAACTATAGTAATATTTTAATAAGTTGATGTATCTACTACATACTTATTTCTTTATGGCAATCAACCATTTAAGCATATTTTGATGAATTCCGAAAAGTGGTGTAGTCAGTTCATTACTTAAACAAATATGCATTAATTTACGCACCTGCTTGGTAACTTCAATATTATCAATCAGTTTTTTTACCAGCCTACAGTTATATACATATTACAAGAAATTATAACAATAAAAGAACTGCACAAATACATGCGGTCTACGGACGTCCTATTATAATACAAATGAAATAGCTACTTGAATATAATATTTCACATAATGTAGCAAGGTGATTAGGAATAATGACAGCTGGTCCAACGAGCATGCACTAAATTGGTTATTTTCCGCTAATACCCAAGCAATATACCTATTTTACTAACAGTTTAAAAAACTGCCAAGTTCATATATAACAATTATATTTCCTTCTTTGGAGGGTCTTCGTGTTACCTATTTATTTAAGTCTTTTTAAAATTTAAATGAAATCTTAATTTAAATTACATTAAAAATGGCTTAAACAACAATAAATAAAAATCTGTACACTATACTTAATTGAGCCAGATTAAAGTTTTAAAAAACACGGATAATTTTTTCCACTCACATCGAATTTAAAATGTGCCTGCTTCACTAGCAACGGCATTATCATATTTATTTATATTAACCACATATCCACAGCAGAAAATATTTGTTTATGCTATGCAGAACATGCAATTAGGTATAAGCAATGTTAGAAAAATGACCACCCTCTCCGGCGTGCAATTAATGAGTAATCACCGGTGTAAAAGCACAATAAACACAATCCCCAAACCAACATGCAAAATAGGAATATCAAATAAAAAAAAACAATAAAAATAAAACATTTATTTGACAAAACCCTTACCACTAATCAACGAAACGAATTCTCACTTTTAATTTTATCCTGATGTAAAATAACACAGTTTAGCTCTCAACTTACTTGGACTGAACAGAACAATGTGCAAGCTTCGCGCGAATAATAAAAGACACTGTGTTAGTCACCTGTATTGCCACTAAACTATACAACCATGCGTCGCGTCACACTGAGCTACTGTACGTCACGTGACGCACAGACAATGCAAATCAGATAACAACTCTAAAAAAGTAGGTATGTTTGGCCGTTTGCACTAAGATGCCTAACTCATGGAGTTAACAATTTTAAAACTAATTTCTCTCCTACACTGTGTTCTTATCATTGATTTACTACCAAGTTCTTATACGCCGCCACTTATGCATCGGCATGATCAGGTAAGCATTGTATAATTTTGCAGCAATTCTACGTGTGGCAAGGCAGTTCTAATGAAAAGATAATACAAAACTAAAGTGTTTTGAGAGTTTCTGTTTCTGTACAGTACCCTTACTAGCAACAATTTTGTACTTATCGAAGATAACATTATTTGATCAAGTGTACAGTTCCATGGCTTCTATAAGCTTCGGTAATATGTCATAAAGATAATAGCGTGCGTGTGTTGGCTTAAAACGATATGTGGTTTCTCACTCGTGAATAAACATTATAATAATATTATGTGATACAGTAGATATAATTAAGTTGTACATTATTATAAAAATGTCGGTAATCTATACACTCCCGGACGCCTAAATCGAGCCGCCTTGCACTTATAATCCAAAAGTCATCCATAACTGTTAAAAAATACTTGGTCTACCAAAAAGTTTTATGCAATTCTGTAGCTGGCATATTCAGACAGTACATCCGATTGAACCCTGAATATGTCAGCTACAAAATTGCATAAAAACTTTATGGGTTGTCCAAATATTTCTTACTAGCTTCCGCCCGCGACTTCTTCCGCGTGGAATAGTTACTTTGGGCTAACGCTAACTTTAACCCGCGACTTCGTTCATATAGGTGAGTAAGTACTGGGTCTTATAATCTTATATCATGTAGATTGTAGGTTATTCTCAAAAAAATTAAACTAATGTTATTTTAAAGTACTTCTTCGTAAACTATATTTTTAGTTTTGTTTTCTTCCGGCAGAAGTAGATAGCTAACTGGGGCCACCGCCCTTCCCCCTCATGACTGCCCGCCGGCTTTGCACATTGTGCGCGCAGTACTCGATCATTATTTTGCTGTGATGTTATTTTAAAACTGCGATATTTCCTAAGATATTAATTTAAATCGAATGATGTAAAGAGCAATTTTGTTTTAAATTAAATACTTGTGATGAATAACGCATTTATTTTGATAAGGATTAATATCATGTTTATAAAAACACCTTCGCAAATAATGCATTATTTTAGAACAAATTTGGTTAGCATAAAAAAGGTTATAGTGAGCTAACCTTAAAAGATAAGACATATGCTGTCGCGGACTTTTTTTTGAACTTTTAAAGGGGAACAATTCTGTCATACATAATTTTTGCGAAACTAACCGTTTACGCAGCGCACGCAGCGGAAGCTCTCAATAGGAAAAAAAATCCCCCGTTTTTGAAACATTCTTCAATAGTGCTCCGCTCCTATTGATCTTAGCGTGATGATATATAGCCTATAGCCTTCCTCGATAAATGGACTATCTAACACTGAAAGAATTTTTCAAATCAGACCAGTAGTTCCTGAGATTAGCGCGTTCAAGCAAACAAACAAACAAACTCTTCAGCTTTATAATATTATAGTATAGATAAGTTGACGATATAATCCAACAGTGCAAAGTTCTCAGCTCGATTTAGGGGTCTGTGAGTGTATTAAAGAATATTACTCGAAAAGGAATGTCAATAAAGCGATTTCAATATAGGCCAATATTGAAAAAGAAGGAAATAATATTTGAGATCACAGCGTCGTTCATGACAATTATACACATGATATTTTATTAAGAATAAATGTAAATATGTACTACAAGAATCATGTAAATCTACAAACACTAATTCAACATAAATTTGTTACTATGCATGCATTAATTTTGAAATTAAAATAATATTGCACTTAAAATAATGTAAATTAAAATTACAGATACTATATAAAAATAAATGCCTATTACATAGGAACTACTATTAATACAATTAATTATGGAAACAGTACATAAGGAATTGAATTCAGTGTCATCTCTAATTTTTGAGATATTTTAAGACTATAAAAATAGTTGCTTTCTACCTTACGAAATATTAGTTTTTTTTTAAATCACGTTGAAAAATAAATTAAAGTTTTCTTATTGTAATGCAGTACAGTCTAAGGAAAATGATCTATAAAGACAGCATAGAACAGAAACTTGTGTAAAAAATACTATGTACTATCGAACACAGACAACAGCGTGAAAAGATAAAAACTGACCTTCATTGCTAACAAACTGCCAATCTATATAGCAGTCGTTTTCACATACAGTACAAGGTCTTAGAAACCAAACTGTGACTCACTGGTGAATATAAACTACATATTAACTGTTCTAGCTGAAATAAATGTAAAAGTCTTAGTTTCGTGTGCTTATTTTTTTCGTTAAATTTAACCAACTTATTAACTGCAGTTCAATGTCGTAATAATGATATTGAATGTATCCGGCGCAGCTGCACTGATAAATCGAATTGATTTATCTCCGATACCATAGTCAAAATTTGGTTTCTACATTTTTTTTGAAGCACTTGTACATTAACACACTAATTCAAAAAGCAAGTTGTATGTAATTTGATGCTGTACGCAAAATATTGATTTGTTATAGTTAATCCTTTGCTAAGCGACAAACGATACTGCTCGAGTTTAGAATACGGTAGTAAGTCTCAATTTAAATTTCATTACAATATATAACCTGTAAAACAAGTAACTTTTTGCGTCCACATTTCATCAATTATTAAGGGATCCGTCACGCATTGACTGGCCCCGTGTAAAATAATACCAAACAATCATAATTCATTTTAGTTATCTATTATTTTTATTGAATGGATATTGCAGCAATATACTTTGGTAATATGTTAAAACAAGGTAAACTAAAATCATTCACCAAATAATTCATTTTAGTTAGAATAAAGGCTGATCAATTTTGGTGACTCGTACATAGGCAAATCAACAGTGAGTGCCCGGGCCAGTCAAGGTGTTGGTATTCATTTACAATCTATATGCTGTAGAGAGTTGCACTCACAGCCGTGTGGTCGGCGGAGGTTCGCAGGGACTTCACTTCCAGCGCAAGCGCACGCACTTCCCCGTTGAGGCGCGCCACCTGCCGCCAGAATTACCAATAATGCCAAATTTGTACACTTTAAATCAATATGAAAATATGTAAGTCCAACACAACTTCAACTATGATTTATTTAAGAGTATTAGGTCATTTATCACTGCCTTCGATTAGTTAAAGTGATCAATTATACAGTGATTAAGTAATCAAAAGTTTAGAATATTCAGTTTAAATATAAAATAATATGTAATAACCAAATATAATATACATCGTGATAATAAAACAGCCTCAGACACCCTGATTTTTATTACAAAAAAATATATAAATTGTTAATAAAAAAAGATTTTCGCGGATTATTTACAACGAAATTAGCATTTCTTGTTTTGTCTCAAATTTAAAACTCTATGGTCGCGTGCCCGCGAGTATGATATTGCCGCTTAGCCGACGTTGTGCCGCTGAGTGCCGCCGACACAGATTAGATAATAGTTACTGAAAGATTTTATTTTGTTTTATAAATACATACCCATATTTTTTATTAGTGGAATGGAATTTACTGTCGATTCTGAACAAACCATTTTATGGTTTTGCGCAATTTTATTAACACGTTGAATATAGTTGCGTGAGATAATACTGATGAGTCTAGTTTAGTGCCTAAATTCACATATCACCTAAAACAAAACTTGTAATTATAGTTGCAATCTCACATTACCTTAGCTTCACTATTAATAAGATTCTGTTTAGTCTTTTCGTGTTCAGCTGCCATATTGACTAGTCTGTCTTGTAACTCCTTCTTTTCCGATTCCACTCTCCGTCTCTCCGCACCCTCTTCGCCCGCCTGTCGCGAGAGTCGCGCCACCTATTTAAAAACTTCGCATGACAATAGCTATATAGACAAATCAATAAATATAATCCCAACAACTCGGGAAAAGAAAGGAAACAAGCGAAAACAATATGTTAGGGTCATTAAATAAAACTCATGCGTGAGTGAGTAGTCAATAAATATCTGGTTTTCGTATAAAGCTATATTAGTTTGCATGTTTTAGCAAGACGACGGCATGCGGGGCACCACAACAGAGATATTTACATACATATTTTGAAACCCTTACCAGTTATAGCTTAAATACTGAGTCATTTCTACATAATCGTATTTACAGGACGATCAGATGAAAATCATATTAGTTTTTTTTTTGTTATACACTGTTATTTTTTTATCACCCTGGAAAATTTTAGGGATGCTTCAGGACACATCCAATATTATATAAAAAATAAAAAAAAATGAATTAAAAAAATTAAAAAAAATATTTAAAAAAATAAAAAAATCTCTAAAAATGCTGCTCTCAACTAGTGCAGCATTTTTTGTATTTTTTAAAAAATTAATATAAAATTAAGGAGGGGGGTTATTTTTTTTATTTATATTTAAATCATTCTAATACCATGTCGTGAAGCGTCCCTTAAATTTTCCAGGGTGATAAAAAAATAACCGTGTATAAGTATTTTTCATACAAATGCAGCATTCACTTTTCTCATTCCTTAAATTGACATAGTACTTGAAAATTTATTTGTTTGAAATAAATGGAATAGCAGTATAAATATATAAAAGCTCAGTATTATGTATAAGTTTGATATGATCTACATTTTTTTAAAAGTTCTGGTATAACTGTCAATTAGACGATCTGGGTGTCGCTTCCATATAACAAAATCGAAGTGAAATCAAAAATAATTAGTTGCATTCATCCAATAAGAATGCCTCGTTTTATATATGACACGTAGATTACATAATAATATAAATTATAAAATCGTATTTTTTTACGTCATCTGAAACTTACATACATTGGTTTGAAATGTCAATTGAGTTATAATAACATAGCAAGTCGCAACTCAACATTTTATTAATTGCTTAAAAATTAATTTACATCTCTCATGTTCGGTAAGTAGGTCCTTATTACCCCCAAATGGGGCTTGTAGGTGACCAATTAGCGCTCTAGGGTAATAATGTAGCTAGAAAAGCCCTAGGGCTCTAAGTAATTTATTGCCAGTATGATGGTTAGATATACGCGAACTTTTTGAAATAGTGAAGTGTTTTTTTTATTATGTACCGCCCTAGGGCTTTCCAAGCTACATTATTACCCTAGAGCGCTTATTGGTCACCTACAAGCCCTATTTGGGGGTAATAAGGACCTACTTACCTCACAATCGAGATGTAAAGCAGAGTAGTTAGCTCGGGTGTAAGTACCAATTGCACCCTCGAAATATATAATTATCTCGGGCTGCAGTTGATGCCTTACAGCCCTTAGCTACTAATCTACTATTCTTATCCTGTCCAGACTTGGTAGGGAACTTTATCCTGTATTCATCTTTTACTGCTTCTATTTAGTACATACACCACAGTATTAATGGCTCTGCCCAAAAGTTTTATTATATCTAACATATGGACTAAATACACTTTTACTTTTCACACCCTATCATCATTCATATTGAAAGAAATGCAAAGAGTTTGTATTGGTTAAACATAGTCAACCAATCCACAATGGGCCAGAGTGGTTGACTAAGGCCTTATCATCACCCTAACATAGGGTAGTCTCAAGCACCTCGGTGGGGACGTATATGAGTTGTGACGATGTAACGTGAGTCAAACATATAGTATTGTTAAACTTTGAATCGGCCTTCTGTCTGTGCCTGGGCAACATAAAGATCAAGATGGCGAAAAGAAATGTATCTAATATTAAGGTGACTTATCATAGGCCAACCTGTGTCTCGAGCGAGGCGATTTGTCCACTCCAAGAAGTCTTCACATCAGCAAGCGCCATCTTGGCTTCTTGCAATTGTCTCATCAATACCGAACGCTCGCGGCACACGCGATCATATTCTGCACAGCCTGTCGGTGTGACTTCCCTTTTATCTAAAATAATACAATTAATTCACAATAATGATTAAATAATAATTTGTGTTTGTGTTTAAGGCTTAATAAGGCTTTATGTCTTGAAGCACTCACATTCCTACCTCATTCCACCTCACACAGTTCCTAACTGGTCACGGTTCCCACCTCACATATCTACACCATCCGATTGTTGCCCATGCGACCTATCATTTTCACAGACGCCAACTCATTTCCTCCAAGACTGCCCTATATTTTATATTCAACGCCATAATCACACGTCCTTTTGCCATCTTCACAATAACCCTGTAACTAATACCCTCTTCTCTATCTCTGACCTCCTTTTGAAGCCTCTCTGTCTCTGCTCCCTCACCAAATTCATCACTCATATTTTTATTCTCAACTCCGCCACCACAACTATTAGTGGCGACTAATTATTACTGTTACTCCATCTAATCAACCACAAGTATCCCACTGAATCTAGCCTTATCTATTATATCTTACTAGCCATATCTCCAACTCCACGCATTGCGCTACCCTAGGACAGAACCTATTTCTCTCTCCCCAGTAAATGATGGTTGACAGCGTATACCGGTCGCGCTGCCACTATCTCTGGCGCAGTATTAATATAACATTATAACAAAGTAGATACCATATAATTTGATCACATGCACCAATATATTACGCAAATAATAATAATAAAAAAATGACCGTTTATTTGTGAGAGACGAAACTTTATTGGCATTGTTGCTTTATAGACAATTTAAGTAAATTTGTGAAGTGTTTGTTTGAATCAGCTAATGACCCTTAGGCTGGCCATTATTAAAGCTCGCTCAATGGATCAACACTACCATTCAGTTACGTAATATGGCCTATAGCATCCTCAGCACACTACATCATGGTGCACCTGGTATAAATAATAATAATAACTTTATTGTCTCGTCTCTTATGCTAGAATCACAAAAGTGGAATTTACTTAAATTAACTTGACCCACCACTAGCCACCCAACCACGAACTAGGTACTAGCCTGTATCTCGAGAGTTGAGTATTCCAGTAGCGGGTTCAAGTGAGAAACGGAGCACTTCTGCTCCGGATCAATAACATTATATTTTTTTTTTTAAACATAGGCACTAGACGATAAATGTGTAATTTTAGAAATGAAAATAGTAATTCCCAAACAAGACGAAGTCTGTTTTTTGGGAATTCGTGTAATAGACAAATTACGAAAACATGAATATCTAGACAAGATACAGTATCTATTACTACGTTTTAGCCTCTCAAACCGCCAGATAGAATAATATTGATATTAAATATAGAAGAGATAAATAATTGTTATACAAAGCAGCAGATTGTAAGGGAGTGCGTGCGTGTCTGTGTGTGTGTATGCATGTGTGTATTTGTGTGTTTGCGTATGTGTGTGTGTTTATGTGTACGTCATATATGATGCTATTAAGTATGTATGTTGTATAATTATGTAATTATCCCCAGATTTTATAAGCTTTTTGGTAAGAGTTTTTCTGTTTCGGAGTATGTTAAATTTAAGAGCATATTGTGTAATTTACTTTTTAGTTCCTTTTTTATACAAGGGTAAATAACTATAATTTTATTTATTTTGTTGTAAAGTATGCAACTTATGACAGTATAATGCCGCTTTGCCAGAGCAGTCCTGTGCAGTGGTGTTCTGCAGACAATGTCCGATCTGCGTTTATTGCTCTGAATCATGGGATGAAATGGTAGTTGCGAGTGTTTTCGAAGTATGGTGCGCATTACAAAGAGCTGTCTTACAGTGAGCACCGAGGTATCAGAATAGAGCTGGGTGGTAGCATAACGAAAAGGTTTTCTTATCATTACCTTCAGGACTGCTCTCTGAGCTCTTTCGAGTGGTAAAAGTATTGTCTTACCAGCGCCGCCCCACCCAATTATACAGTAAGATAAAATAGACTGGACTAAGCTCAAATATACTACCTTGAGAGTTTTTTCATCAGCTATTCTATTCAAATTTTTGAAGACATATATTAGTTTTCTGGTTCTAGCTACTAAAGATTTAATATGGTGGTCCCATTTAAGATGTTGATCTATTATTATACCCAAATATCTGAGAGTTGTGACTTTTTGTATTTTTAAGCATTGACATGCCACCGGTCCTTTACATTGATGGATAGGAATTTCCTGTTAAAAAGGATAATAAAGGGCATCAGCTATGACAATTCACTTTCTGTACCAGCCCCCCTAGCACGTCCACCAAAACACGATATGATAAAGCGGTTTAGCGCGGTGAACTATAAAAATACAATAGGGTTTCGTCGTATTTTGACAGTTCACCGCGATAAATCGCTTTATCATATCGTGTTTTGGTGGACGTGCTACGGGGGCTGTTTGGTAATGTCATCATCACCATTATATCAACCAGAATATTGGGTATATTCCCTCCCCAGAGGTAAAATTTGAGCCCCCTTCAAACAGTCCCGTTCAACCAGCACTAAAGTGGTCAAGTACAAGATGGTGACGGATACCAGAATTTCGTCCATTAACCAGCACCACTCGCAACTAAGGTTCTAGCAAACAGTTCTATCACTGTCCAATGTGATCAAGCACTAACCGTCATCATTCATATGGTGATGCTCATTTTCAGGAGGCAGCGCTGCACGCACCAGTGCTAGTTCATCTGCGAGGTCGTGCGCACGTCCCTGTGCTTCGCTCAGAGCCCCTGTCAACAAACCTCTCTCTCTAGTCCATTCCCGTCGTGCTTGCTCCAATTCCTCCTGCACACAAAACAAATGAATATTTGTGCAACAGTTTGAATTTCGTCAACTACCTAGTAATTCATTCATATTCATATTCATTTATTCACTAATTGGTTGGTTGTTTTATTTAATCCTGTGGAGGGCTGATCTGTTACATAAACAAGCTTTAATAACTTTCAAGCGTCACTAGGCCCCATGAAGCAAATACAAAGAGGAGGTGCCCTATCGCGTTTTCCGTATGAAATCAATTGAAGCCGGAAATCGGGGTGCGGGGGGAGGGTGCGCGACGCCACTGTCACCGTGTAGCGAGTAGAATTACTAAAATGCCAGCATTATTGACGTTAACATAAAAGTTCCGCTATACATTACTAGGTGGCAGTAAAAGATACATTCGTAGGAGAAAGATAATTATGTTAAAAGATACATTCGTAGGAGAAAGATAATTTATTAGGTGCTGTGTCAATATAATCTAAAAATAAAAATCGTTAAAACTGCTTATATTAATTCACGTGTTTTGTTTTCGCCCTTAATACATCCTACGTTTTCGTTAGTATTTTTACTCGCCACAAGAGGGCCTTTTGTGCTTTATCGGGACATTAACAGAAGCGTCCATGTGGCGTCGAACATTCTAGAAGCAGTACGTCAAGTAATAAATTAATAATGCTTGTTTAATGTACTTACAAATGGAAAGAGATTTTTTTTCGTTCACTTTGTTTCTGTCGTCTGTGTAACTTTTGCACGATAGAATACAACATTTCATTTTGTATTTAGGTTATTTAAAACTAAAATAAAAGAAGAGCGTACGACGTACTAATCCGACAGATAAAAAGATCGACTGATGTCAGCGCCTCTGGCGTTAAGTAGCTAAAACTAAAAATGCGTGACGTCAGGACTCTGGTGATAGGAGCTGGACCTAGATGCTTATAACATCTCCTCTTTGTATTTGCTTCATGCTAGGCCCTAACATACGATTCATGTTTGAAATAGATTTTTAGAAAGGTACGATTTTTTTGACCCCGAGTGCAGTTGTTCTTACAATTTCCAATAAATTGGAACCATTTGCAGTAAGTGATGAAACCTATTAGTTGCATCCACCACCTTCAAATATCGTATAACCATTCAAAACTTCCAATAACACCACATTCCACTATGAAAACCCATTTTTTAATTATACAGGATTATTTGTAAAACACCTGCTACCTCGCAGGATTAAATAGCTAACATCATAAACAAGGTGTGTTCTACGACTTTTGATAATTTGTTAGATTTAACTTTCATACAAAAATAATATTAATTTAATATACCTCGAGAATGTTTGTAACTCTACGCGCACCGTAGCGTCGTCTTTCGTCGTCGTTTACACATGAAACATAGACTTATCAATGTCACGACAGTGCAATAATAACTTTAAAAAATATTTTTGTTCAATTTATTGAGCTATCTTAAAACTCGTAAAACAAATGTTGTAGTTATTGATGTTTGATAGATAGATAGATAGATAAAATGTTTGCTATCTAATCCTGTAAGGTTGCAGGTGTTTTACAATTAATCCTGTATATTAAAGCTATAATGAAGTATGTTGTTAATAAATACTACTCTGTAAAATAAAAACTCACTCATGGTATTAAATAATCAACATTTGATGGTGTCTACTGAAAGTTTTTTGGGGAATATTTTGGTCTGATGCCCTAATCTGAGCGCACAGGGAACTTATAACACAGAAGACTACAGTTAAAGTGTCATGTAATGTAAATTTGTGTGAGTGAGATCCCCCATGCTCATTCCACGGGAGGCTGTGTACTCTAGTGCTGATGCGGTGGTTACATAGTAACTATTATCTAATCTGTGGCCGTGGGATCTTGGGTACTATACCAGCACCCATTTACCACACCCTTTTCTAAAATACTTACCCATAGCTACACATTTTTTCCAAAGATCCTTAATCAACACTTACAGTAACAGCATCCAATCGATCTTGTGCATGTTCAACGGCAGAAAGTCGGGCCTTTAATTCATTTAAATGTTTTTCTGCAGAGTCTCTTTCACTGCTTGCTTTCGCTGCTTCAGCCTGTGCTGCTCGAGCTACAGCCTGGGCAGCTGCTGCTTCCTCTCCTATGTTTAATAAAATAAATGTTAAAGACAGATACTCACCATGAGAAGCTAACAACCCATTAAATAAACTTTTTTATATTTACTAGTACATTCAATTTTTTTTTTTAGATATTGTTATTTTCCTTTTATTTATCATAGGTAAAAAAATGGGAAGGGTATATTTATTTGTGCTTTCTCCAAGATATGTATATAAAACCTTCATAATAGGAATATTTAGAAATAAAAACAAACTGTAATATACATTAATATGCAAGATAATAATAATGTACAAATTATTATGAAATAGCAATAATAACAGATTATTATGAGATTTATTATTGTTGATTAACCTGGCAAAGGACACATTAGCCAACATTTGACACATGAAATGGTAAATTAATAATTAATTGAATACCTTGTGCAGATGAAAGTGAGAGCTTTAATTCATCAATTTTCTGTTGCCAGTAAATGTCTCGCTCTTGTAATTTATCTTCAAGTTGCTTGGAATATTGCTGGTGAAGAGCTACTTGATCCACCTGCCCACCAGTCCGTTCTGTCAGATATGACTCTAACTGTGGTGATATCGACTGAAATTTTAATAGGTGTTTATTTATTTCAACTCTAGTATTTTCACGATTAGTTTTACAACATAAAAAATGTATGTAAGAATAGCAACTTTGAGAGTCTTGAACCGTATTTTTTAACTTTAAGAGTCAAATTTTATCTACAAATTGAATATTGTAATTTTACAGAAATAATTTTTATTTTTATTACATGGAATAATAAAAAATGTACAAGTAATTCAATTTTAAATAGCTCACATCAGAGGTTGTATCTCCAGGTCCTGCTGAACTCGAAGGACTGGCTGTTGACTGTAAACATAATATTTTATTTAACAAAGCAGTAAAATATTAATATTTATTACAGTTTCGCGAACAATTTTATATCATACCGAGTCATCTCTAAGGCTCAATCGCCCTAAAAATGCCCCAGTTCGCCAACTGCTTGTCAATTTGCTCAAGTCACTGCCAGTCTCTTCCTTGATTTTACTCTTCAAACTCGCAAACATGGTGACACGTCAATGTTTCTGCAGTTATAAAGAGAACATTGACACGGGGACCAGACGAGTAATATGTAAATTAGTGATGATAACTCACAAGCTTATAGTAAAACATACTGTTTGGGTTACAATCAGTAAACTTTAGTGCATACGAAAAGAAAACCATCTCATTTGATATTACCTACCAAAACATCACTTTGTGTATAGTATAAGGCTCAAAAAACTATACATGAACTTAATACAGCTAATTCACTTCTAATGCACAAAAAAACACCAAAAATACCAATAAATTGCGAAATAAAATGGAATCGGTCTCCTTTCCTTCCTTTCGATGGTCGTAAATCAAATGTGACATTGACAGTGACACTGTGTGACTTGTGACAGGTGGCGTTCCGAATTGCGATAAAAGCGATAATATCGCGAATCCGACCAAATTAAATCGTCACAAAATATAAGGGCTATTGAATCAGTAGGTTATGTTGTGACTTTGGTCGGATTCGCGATATTATCACTTTTATCGTTTTACGGAACGCAGGGACAGTCTGTGGTCCGAGTTGCGCAAACATTAGGCGTGGGCCAGATAGAAAAGGCGCGGGCGCGGCGCACTTGTGGCGCGCCATCGGCGCACCGCTTCTATCTGTTTTGTGCCCGTCCGTTTTCATACAATTAGTATGAAAGATCATTCGACAAGCTTCCAGATGGCGCGCTACGGTTGCAACGACGGGCGCGCCGGCCGTCGCACTGCTGGCGCGCAGCCGCGTACGTACGTACCTCAGTCTATAGTGAGTGATGCGGGGGACCAGACGTTTCTTGCAAAAAAAAAGTGCGTCAATTACGTGACGATGTTGATTTTAACATTAAATTTTGCGAAATAATTAAAGAACACCCACCACTATATGATTATAATCGTTCTGAATACTGTAATCGTTACGTACAAGACAAAATATGGCACCAACGTACTCACTCGCTGGCGCACCGTAGCATACAAGCGCTGTTCGCACCCACGGGCGCGCCTGCAGCGCGCTGAAGGCGCGCTGCGAGTGCGCCACCGGGTGCGACTGATGCGCGCCGCGCCGCCTCTGTCTGGCTTGCGCCTTACGACAGTACAAACGCCGTGGTCCGAATTGATTCTACACAATCTTTTCGGACCACTAAACTAGCGCGTTCGTGTACACTCCTGTCAATGTCATTTTGTTTGTCACACAAAATATGTCATAAAAATCGGTCAAGCCGTTTCGAAGGAGTTCGATAACAAACACTGTGACCATTGGCGTATCTACAGTTTTTTTTTCAGAGGCCCCCCTCTGGCTTTTGGAGGAGTGGGTTGGGTGCCGGCAGAGCAGCCTCACATTCCGCATGGTACAGGTACTGACCGGGCATGGCTGCTTCGGTCACTACCTGCACTCCCGTCGGGAGGAAACGCCGCAGTGTCAGTCATCACTGCAACGCTCCCGACGACACTGCCGAGCACACACTATTGTTGTGTCTGGCTTATTGGCTTCGCTGCCGAGCATGGTCGTGTCCAATTGACCATGCTTCGTGGCGAGGCGGAAGAGGGGGCTGTCGCCTCCTTCTGCGAGGACGTCATCTCGTAGAAGGCCGCGGAAGACCCTCAAGCTGCTCCCATCCGCCGCAGACGAATAGGCAGGCGAAGGTGGACATTCGCACAAGCGATGCCCGTCTAATGACCATGAATGACGGGCATCGCTTCAGTATTTTGCCGTCCGTCGTAGAATTTTGAAACAGTAGCCTAACATCCAATTGACCAAATAGGGTGGGCACGCCTCATCTCTATATGCACCTAAGGTTTTATATGAAACAGGTACCTACCCTACCTACTTGGTATGTACCTACCTATTAAGTTTCGTTTGTTACCCGTAGTCCGGTCGGAAAGTTGTCGATCCAAGGGCATTTTTAACGGATTTCAAAAAGGAGGTTCTCAATAAATTCGATACGTATGTTTTTTTGTGTATATTACGTGATTACGCCGCCAATTGTGGACCGATTTTCAAAATTCTTTTTGTATTCGATAGAGTATACTCCAAGGGTGGTCCCATGGTCACCAAAGTTAAGATCTGATGATGGGATCCCATAAAAATCGAGGGAAACCCTTAAATTTTTAGGTGTGTCCAACGTGTTTTGTGTGTATGTTACACGATTACTTCGCCGGTTTTGGATTGATTTTCAAAATTCTTTTTGGATTCGATAGAGTATACTCCTGGGGTGGTCCCAAGGTTACCAAAGTCATAATCTGATGATTGGATCCCATGAAAATTGAGGGTAACCCTAATTTAATACCAGCTCACCTTCTTTCACTAAAAAGATTTCATTTAGGTAGGTACTAAAAAGTTAACAATATTTTACAAAAAATAAAAACCGACTTCAAAAACACTGAAAAGTTAAAAATAATATAAGAATAGGTACAGACAACATCACACTTCTAAATTGAAGTCGGTGACTTTTAAGACTTTCTAGGAGATCATCGTCGATTTCAATATACTTAGAACTGTGATGTTGTCTGTACCTATTCTTATATTATTTTTATCTTTTCAGTGTTTTTGAAGTCGGTTTTTGTTTTATGCAAAATATTTTTTTATATTGTAGATTGTAATCAGAACAATATGTAGTTTTCTGTTTTAAAATCATATTTGGAATAAAAATACCCATGAAAGGAGACTTAACTAGGAGTTTCTTTGTTACTAAAAATCCATTCATAGGACCCTACTTTTAAAATTAGGTCGAGGACAATGCTTTTAAATGTTTTGCAACGATAAAGGGAACGAGCACATTTGACGTGAAGTTTAACACGTCACATTAAATATAAAACTTAGGAAAATAAAAAACCTCACCATGTTGCGGAAAACAATTTGATTACCTATAACCATCATATGGATAGGTAATGAAATTGTTTTCCGCAACATATTAAATTCATTATTATTTTTTTACTTAAATCTAATTCTTATTTGAAAGTACCTAGGTTGGATCTATTAAATGAGTCACACCAACTAGGCTAAACGATCTAAGAGACCAACACATTAAAATATTACTATAAAAGTATCCTCATTTGATTCGCGTAAGTATTTGCACTACTCGTGCAAATACTTTTACGAAATATATTTTTATTGAAGTCAATTCAATCATCTCATCTCACTTTTTAATTCACAAAAGTCCATCTCAAGAAATGTAAAATCTATAGGAACAGATAGATTTTTTCGTTGCACCATATAATACAGGGTGTAAAAAGACGTATACCGAAGCCCGCGTCTACGCATTCATACCATTAAATAAAGCAATATAACGAAAAATCAATGATGTGAAACGAAATTAATTATTAGGTTTAAAAAAAACGACAATAAATACTATGCTATGTAACGCGTGCCCACGCCTATGGCTTGCGCGTCCGGATATCGCGTCGGTGTAAAAAAAGGCGGCTTCGGCTAGTGAGTCAGTATGAGTGCGTGCAAGACGAGTTTCCCACGCAAGAGATTCCTTTTCAGTCATAAATTTTGTTAAAAAATACTGATTTTTTCGTAGATATTTCTTTGGACGAAAATTATCAAAATACATTACGAACAGTTTTCTATAAAAACCCCAAAAAAAATTGTAACTTTAACCTTGAATATCTCTGCAACTATTAATTTCACAACCATGGTCTAGAAGACAAAAACTATAGTGATGATGGGAGCAATACCTGGGTTTCGGCTTCGGTACCGGTCTTTTTACATCCTGTATTTAAACTATGTTATCAAAACAAACCTATTTTTCTACTAGTTTTATTATAATGTTTACTCGCGTCGATATACGGAGTCGGTAGAAAGGACAACTTTTAACATGAAAACAACGAATTCGAAATAAATTTTATGGATTCTATAAACAAAAATTATTCTTTTCAGCATATAAGTAGGTATAACAAACAAAACCTCACAAAACTTACCTAGCATGCATTTATTAAAATCGATTTTTTAAGAAAGTTGTACGCGACTGTACATTACTTCATATAGATAGACAAGGGACCAGATGCCAAATGGTGCCTAAATAATACTTACATTTAAAATATATCAATCACTCATCGAGGATTTACATCAATTTAAATATTAACGGTTACTGTTTCATTACTGAATTCAATTAACTGTTTTACATTAACTTCTCATTGTAAGGAAGTATACCTACATAAAACATAAAAAATATCGAAGCCTCGCTCATTTGGGACTCCAGGCTCCTAGACTATTTACCCAAATAAAGAATTCTTTCGTTCTTTGGATTGAGGCGTCGACCAACTCTGAATCTTTGAAGAATGTATCGACAAACTACCACCTATCTTTGTCAGTACCTAAGCAGATTTTTGATAGGTCGTTTCGTTTTCAAGATCCAGGTAGCCCGGCTGGGGTAACGTTTCTCCAGCTGGGCCACACATATCTCAGAAATGCGCAAATCTCAAACTATGGAACTTGTTCAACAAACTCCGACAAACCACCGCTTCACTATTCCAGCAAACAGTTATTCTCTACGTCGCTTTGTTTTCGAGATCCAGCTAGCTCAGTTCTAGCAACTTTGCTGCAGGTGTGCGCTGAAATGGTGGATCGACAAACTCTGAAACTTGTCCGACAAACTTCGACAAACTGCCGCCTATCTACACTCGGCGTCAAAAAAATTGCACCTCTAAGAAAATCACTTTCAAATGTCATTAACTTTTGATATGCAGATGCAGTCACATTTATTATGATTTTATTTAAAAGGTTACTTAATGAACTTAATAAAAAACATTACTTTTCATTATCAAATTAAACCTAAAGCAACAAATATAGTGTCACAAAAATTTCTTGCAAATTTTGCTACCCGGGAGTGTCGTTAGTTAGGCTTCCTTTGTGGGTATAAAAGGGTCAACACAGGGTCAATGTGGGTCATTCGCTATTCAACCGTTGAAGAGGACACATGTGTACATTTTACTAAAGAAAAAACACCTGGAAGATGGATGCCACAGCTGATGAGGCCGCTCAAGTGGTTGCACTGCTGCAATCAGGGATGCGGCAGTGTGATGTCGCCCGGCAACTGAATCTGAGCCGTTTTTCGGTTCGAAGAGTATACCAGCGCTTTTTAGAGACCGGTGGCTATATCCGGAGACATGGGTCCGGTAGACGTCGCTGCACTTCGGAAAGAGACGACCGGTTCGTTGTGTCGTACTCTTTAAGAAATCGCTTCTCAAACGCTATTCAGTTGCAACAGCAGCTCCAGGCAGCTCTCAGACGCACCGTGAACGTCTCTACGATTAGAAGAAGACTGAAGGAGAAGAAGATAGCAGCCCACAGAGCTGCTACAGGTCCAAAATTGACTGCAGCGCACCGGCGAGCCCGCTTACAGTTTGCTCGTGACCACGTCGATTGGACCCTTGAGCAGTGGGGAGCTGTTCTCTTCTCAGACGAGACGCGAGTGTGTCTTTTCTGCAACGACCGACGGAGAAGGGTATACCGGAGGCAGGGTGAACGTTTCGCCCAAGCCTGCATCCAGGAGACGGTGTAATATGGAGGCGGATCATGCATGTTCTGCGGTGGTATGTCGGCTGCCGGCAAAACCGACCTTGTCTGCGTCTCCCGGACGGGAGGTGCTCGCGGACAAGGGTCACTGACTGCTCGCCGCTATGTCACAGAGATCCTGGAAGTGCATGTGGTCCCTTTTGCCGAATTTTTTGGCGAGGGATTCACATTAATGCACGACAACGCTCGCGCTCACACTGCAGCCATCGTGAGCGATTTTCTGCAGAGGTCCCAAATTTCTGTGATGCAGTGGCCAGCGAGAAGCCCGGATCTGAATCCGATAGAGCACCTCTGGGACCATCTTAAACGGAAGGTTCGATCTCGGGATCCAGCTCCTTCGACTCTACAGGAACTCCAAGACGCGGTAATTGAGGAATGGGATCTTGTCCCTCAAGAAGAGCTCCTGAAGTTGGTGAGGTCCATGAGGGATCGCATGGAAGCCGTCATCAGGGCAAGGTAACACTAGATTTTAAGTTAATTTTAAGACACTTTTTGTACATTTTTTTTGTAAATCATCGATTGTTATTAGGACTTAATTAAGGATTTTTTTTATTTTTTTATTTTAATGTTTTTTGTGCCATTATAATTAAACAAAAGTTTAAATTTAATTGTTTTTTGTTACCTTTCTAATGATACCCAACACTTCCTTTAAATAAGGTTTAGGAATTTTTGAACAAGATTTTTAAAAGGTGCGATTTTTTTGACGCCGAGTGTACTTATATCAGGAATCAGATTTTCACTAGATCGATTCGTTTTCGAGATCTGTGTGGCCCAGCTGGGGTAACGTTACCCCAGCCGGGCCACACATATTTCTGAAACGCGCAAGCGACAAACTGACAAACTCTAGACATTATAGCGGCATACTCAAACAATCTATTTTTCACTATTTTTTTTTGTGGCCCGGCTAGGGTCAGCCACACTAGTTCTTCATTTGTTCATGCCGGAAGCGATTTTGTAGATGAGGGAGCACGATAGCTCGACGCACGCACTCGATGCGTGTTGCAAACAGGTCTAAGCAAATCGCCAACTTGTGGACAGATCGCGATCGTTGCGTAGATTCCTTTCATGAAACCAACATGAGTCGGGCAACTTCTATAACGCTCACCCCAACGTTGGAGGTGTGGCTGACCCCAGCTGGGCCCAAAAAAAACTGTTAAAAATGGATTGTTTGATTGAGTATGCCGCCTAGAGTCTATAATGTTTAGAGTTTGTCAGAAAATATCAGAGTTTGTCGTTTGCGCGTTTCAGAGATATGTGTGTAAAATCTATTTTTCAGTTTTTTTGTGGCCCAGTTGGGGGTGTGGCTGACCCCTGTGTTGCCCGGCTGGGGTAACATTACCCCAGCCGGGCCATACAGCCCCCTTAAACGCGAGCCCGATGAAAACTGAAACTTGTCCGACAATGCCAAATGTTGCTTAAATAATAAATTTAAAATATATCAATCACTCATTGAGGATTTACATTAATTTAAATATTAACAGTTAAGTACTGTTTCATCACTGATTTCAATTAATTATTTTACATTAACTTCTCATTGTAAGTAAGTAGGTACATAAAACATTAAAAATAACGAAACCTCGCACATTTGGGACTCCGGGTTCCTAGACTATTTACCCAAATAAAGAATTTTTTCGTTCTTTGGAATAAATCTTCGACAAACTCTGAATCTTTGAAGAATGTATCGACAAACTACCACCTATCTTGGTCAGTAAACAGATTTTTGCTATCTCGTTAAGTTTTCGAGATCCAGGTCTCAGGCTGGGGTAACGTATCTCCAGCCGGGCCGGGCCACATATATCTCTGAAATGCTCATGTTTTAAGAGGATTGTGAGGCTGTAAATTTTCATACAAAAAGCGATAACGCTTTTCTCCCACTAAACATAGTCCAATTTTCATAATTTTTGGAAATGTTGTAGATATAATGAAGATCTAGGTTTGTACGTTTTGATTTTGAAGAAATATTGCTCAGAATATAAATTATTAGCATCTAAATATCTATATTTTAGACTTAAAAACTACCTTGAGCATTTTTATATTTTTTTGACTAAATTTTACTGAATTACGAAAAAAGCAAAACGTACAAACATCGTTTAAGGTATACTGAATAGAATGAGACCAAAAGTGTCTAATTTCGTAAAGGTTTAGGGGGGTAAAACAGTTATCGCCCGAAACAATATTTCAAACAGGAATTGTAGGCAATTTCGACCAGTTCTTGCAACTCTCTCTATCGCACGATACGGGTCGGGGGCAGGGGTATAATGGGGCATAATCTACTAGTGATGTGACATAATGTTATCGTAGTTATTGTCGACTAGGGAGGAGAAAGTAATATCGATATATCGATCAATACTGAAAGGTATTACTCAAGTCTACACAAATACCTTCTACATCAAAAAGTAAATGTCTTTTCGAATACGTTTATTGATTTTAGTGTTTTATTTTAAGGATCTTATTTCAATACAAACCTTATTTAAGGGTAAGCAGACTGTAGCCTGTTAACTAACTGTAAATTCCCAAAATCAAATAAGAAAATAAATTGTAAGTAAGTATGTAGTTGTTTGATAACCGACTTCGAAAAAAGGAGGTTACTCAATTCGACCGTATACCTATATGCTTTTTTTTATGTTTGTTCGCCGATACCTTCGTCGTTTATGAACCGATTTTGATGATTCTTTTTGTATTCGATAGGATACTCCAAGGCTGGTCCCATGGTCATCAAAGTTAAGATCTGATAATGGGATCCCATGAAAATCGAGAAAAACCATTAAATTTTTACGTGTGTCCAACGTGTTTTGTGTATATGTTACGCGATTACTCCGCCAATTGTTGACCGATTTTCAAAATTATTTTTGTATTCGATAGAGTATGGTGATGATGGGATCCCATGAAAATCGAGGGAAACCCTAATTTAATACTAGGGTATCTTTATATTAGGGTTTCTTTCACTAAAAAGTTAAAAATAAAAAATATTTTCCAAAAAATAAAAACCGACTTCAAAAACACTGAAAAGTTACCGGCACCGACTTCAATATAAAAGTGTGATGTTGTCTGTACCTATTCTTATAATTATTTTTAACTTTTCAGTGTTTTTGAAGTCGGTTTTTATTTTTTATAATAGATATGTGCCACAAAGACACACAGTCAAAAGAAATTCGTTTTTTGTTTCTTGTGATAGGTATTTGTTATGCATTGTATGTTCGTTATCGTATTCTAAGTTGCTCACAAACTATTTTTCGTATAACCAAGTTGTAGCAGCTAAAAAACGTGTAACAAACTATATGCAAGTAGCGTTATTTTCAATATTATTTTATTTGTACTCGCGTTATGCAATCTACGAATGTATAACAAATACAAACGACAAAGGAATCGAACCCGGACCTCCCGATCAATACCCGGTGGCCTCAACCACTAGACCACGGAGGTGGAAAAAAATAAATTCTAAAACTATTAGTATAACTAGTTATTTACTTAATAAAACGCCTGCGTTTTTTAATTGTGTATGTCAGTCCAGTCTACTTTTTTAATGTCATCTAGCCACCTTTTTCTTTGGTATTCCGGGCTTTTCGAGGAATCTTGGGTTTGAGGATCAATTATGGAAACTCATAGAGTGATCAGTCACAGAGCCCTGTTGTTAACCCTGATTCCACCGACGCACATTATTTTTGTTTTGCTGCTGACTAATTTCAAAGATGGATGGAGATGGAGCTAGTTGCAGATGATGTTACGTTTGGCTTATTAATAAAGAAATTGAGGTGAACATCACTGTTGTGGACTGTATGTTTTAGGTCGGCAAATTCTTAACGCTCCGTTCAGGGGTTCGGGGCTGGTTCAGGTACTGGTAGGCACTGGTACTAGTACAAGTCACTTTTAATTAAAACGCAAACTGGTTCACTATGCAATACTGAGCACACACATAATTTATTTGCAACTTACATTTCTTATAAGCCCCCGTTTAGGGTTACAAGTAGCGCGGGGTATAACACGTAACAATATGCAAATTCCTTATACTACTAAATCTAAGGGTCGCAAGTAGCGCGGGGTATAAGCGCGTACTATGCGTATCGCTATCCCTCTCGCACGCGTGTTTGTCGTCCCTTACAGTTCTCCCCCCGGTGTAGACTCTGTCGAAGCCTCTTCAACCGCTAGGACGACTAGCTTCGACGTCGGGCGGCGGAAGGTCCCTCCTTTGGTCCGAACGTCTGCACTGCGGACACGTCCATCGGGTCCCGTGTAGACTCGTTCGACTACTCCTCTCGGCCATACATTGCGCGGTAGTGATGAGTCGACGACCACCACTAGGTCGTTCACTTGCAATGGTCGTTCTGGTGCAGCGGCGGCTTGGCGGGGTGCGAGCGTTGGTAGGTACTCGCGCACCCACCTCTTCCAGAACTCATCGACGAGCGCTTGGCATGCTCTCCACGTTCTTCGATCAGCCAGATGACACGGCCCAGTGCTCGGTAGTCCCGTTGATGATCCCAACAAAAAATGGTTCGGTGTAAGAGCCTCAGGATCCGCAGGGTCGACGGATACGTGAGTTAGGGGTCTTGCGTTGACCGCGTGTTCGACTTCGGCGAGTACTGTTTGTAGTACTTCTTCTCTGGGCGCTTTCTGATTCAGCACCGTCGTCAGTGCCGTCTTTACTGAGCGCACCAGCCTCTCCCATGCTCCTCCTTGGTTCGGTGCGCCTGGCGGGATGAAGCGCCAGGTCATCCGATGAAGGTGGCCCAGTTCCCGTAGAGCCGAGGTCCATTCTGCGTAGGCAGCTCGTAGTTCGGCGTCAGCTCCGCGGAAGTTGGTGGCGTTGTCGCTGATCATAAGTGACGGCCACCCGCGTTTCGCAGCCATTCTTCTCATTGCCATGATGGCGGAGTCAGTTGACAGCGAACTCACTATTTCCAGATGAATTGCGCGTGTTGTGAGACAGGTGAATAGGGCCACCCATCTCTTTTCGTGTCTTCTCCCGATGGTCACTATCAATGGCCCGAAGTAATCGACACCGCAGTTAGTGAAAGGTCGATGGTAGGGGTCCAAACGAGCTCGTGGTAAGTCTCCAAAGACAGGCACTCTCGGTTGCGTCTTTCTGAGGCGGCATAAGGCGCAGCTATTAGCTATAGCTCGCACAGTAGGTCTCAGGTTCAATATCCAGTATCTCTGGCGTAGGTCATTTACTACACGCTCTCGATTTCCGTGACCGGCGTACTCGTGCTCTCTCTTCACTAACAGGCGCGTGTAAGGATGACGCCCGTCTAGTATGGCCGGTTCTTTCACGTCGTATGACACGTCGGCTGCCTTTATTCGCCCGTTCAGTCGTATAATGCCATCCTTGATCACCGGGTCTAGCTTGTAAAGTCGGCTTGACTTAGGTATCGGTTTCGCTTTCTCTAGCAACTCGTATTCTTCATGAAAGCTGTCTAGCTGGCTCTCTCTTATCCAGCGTCTCTCTGCCTCCTGTAGATGTCGTACTTCTACCCTTTCGGTTTTCCCTCTGCACTTGTCGATGAATGCTAATACGACAGCTGTTGCCCTGATCAACCTCTCGTGTGAGGAAAAGCGGTCGATCTGAGGCAAACCAGTTTCGGCTCGTTTGATCGTGAGCGTTACGGTTTCTACGTCTATCGCTTCATTACAGTTTATCTCCGTAGGCCAATTCTCCTCCGGCGCATATAAGAATTCGGGTCCCGTGAACCATCTATCTTCCACGGAGACGGTCTTGTGGGTCAATCTTGTTGCGTCGTCAGCCACGTTATGCTCTGTTGGTATCCAACGCCACTGTTTAGCTTCTGTGCGTTCGCAAATCTCTCCTAGACGATGCGCGACAAACGTAGTGTAGCGACGTGCGTCGTTTCTTATCCACTGTAATACTGTTCGTGAATCGCTCCAGTATGTCACTCGTTCGGGTTGACATCTATGTCATGTGATCACGGCGTGGGCTAGGCGGGTGCCTATCACGGCTGCTTGCAGCTCTAACCGCGGAATGCTCTGCGTCTTCAGGGGTGCGACTCTGGCTTTGGCGGCGGCCAATCTCACATCTGTGACCCCGTCGTCTCTCTCTATCCTCCAGTATGCGGCTGCGGCATATGCCTGCTCACTGGCATCGCAGAAAACGTGGAGCTCTCTCGTCGCGTTCTCTGTGGCTCCGTACCATCGCGGCAAGCGAAGTTGAGCGATGTTTCCCCTCAGTTCTTGTAGCCATCTTCGGAATGTTTCGGCTTCTTCTTCGGGTAATCGTTCGTCCCACTTGAGACTCTTCCGCCACAGGCTTTGCAGCGTAATCTTCGCTCGTATGGTGAAGTGACTCAGTAGGCCTAATGGGTCGTAGACTGACATCACAATGCTCAACGCTTCTCTTTTAGTCGGTGATCGATCTCCGTTTAGTATCTCTGTCGGTACTCTCGGCAGCATAGTGTTGAAGGCCAACTCGTCAGTCTGGGCGTCCCACAGAAGTCCCAGTGTCTTCCCTGGTGCCGATGCTAATTCCGTCGTGGCTCGCGTTCTCCGATCTTCAGGGATATCTGCCAATGCGTCTTCTTCATTTGAGTTCCATCCTCGTAGGTTAAAATTAGCTTGCGCATGGACGTATGATACTTCACTGATGGTCTTTCTGGCGGTCTCTATGTCGTCGTAACTCTCTACTAGATCATCCATGTAGTGGTTCGTGGTAATCGATTGAAACGCAGCAGGATGCGTTTGCGCGTGGTCTTGTGCGTTCCGATCTCGCACGCTGTGGGCCAGGAACGGCGAGCTGGTGGCGCCAAAGATCAGTGACGTCATCTTGTAAGTTCTCGGTGATTCGCTCGCGTTGTCACGCCACAGGAACAATTGGGCTTCCTGGTCTTCAGGTCTGACTTTGATCCTCAAGAACATCTCTTCTATATCTGCCGTCACCGCCACTCGCCCTTCTCGGAATCGAAACATGATGCCCTGTAGTGACTGCAACAGGTCAGGCCCTTCTAGCAGAAGGTCGTTGAGGCTTGTACCGTGCGACTTGGCGGCCGCGTCGAACACCAGCTGAAGTTTTCCTGGTTTGTTCGGGTTGAAAACCGGAAAATGCGGTAAATACCATTTTCTCTTACTGGTTTCCTCATCTTGCTCACATATCTCTGCATAGCCCTTGGCTAAGAGATCTTCTATGGCTTTCGTGTATCGCTGTGCGAAGGCCGGTTCTCGTTCCATTCTGCTTTCTACTGCCTGCAATCTTCTTAGTGCCATATTATAACTCGGCGGCGTGGTCATGTCGTCAACACGCCATGGCAATCCCACTTCAAATTGACAGTTCCTTTTCTTCACTGTTTTCTCGAATATGTCAATGGCGCGCTTCTCCGCTTCGTTCGGCTTGCTTTGAACGGCCACTCCCAGTGAATCTATCTTGAAGTGATCTTCCATCAACTTGTCTAAGTTGTCGTCGGGTGTGTACACGTGAAGTACGGACCCTTCGTCTCGTCTGAACATACAGCTCGGTGCTGTCCCATGGATGGTCCATCCCAATTCGGTCAGTGAGGCTGCGGGTTCTCTTTTCTTGCCCATCCTTAGTTCACGGGACACTATCAGGTGCCAGTGGTCTGCCCCGATGAGCAACTGTGGTCTAGCGCCCTCGTGACAAACATCTTCCGGTCGTAGATCTTTTAAGTGTTCGCACATGAGGAAGGCAGCTGGTATCGTTTGCTTGTGTAGCACCAGCTGTGGGATCGTGTGCAACTTGATTGCATGGAATTCTTCCATTCTTTCTCCTTTGATCTCTAGGTCAATAAGTCTGCTCAACGTTCGTTTCTGGCTGGCGGCTACCCCGTTGATTCGTAGGGGCTGTGCTTCTCCGTCAGCTCCCAGCTTCTTTGCTAGATCTTCTTCTATGAGGGATATTGTTGAGCCTTCATCCAGTAGGGCGAAAGTGTGTGCATCTCCCTCTGGTCCGGCAATATGAACAGGAACTACTTTCAGTAGCACTGTACCTCGCTCGTTTTTGTCTTCTGCTGCTATGGACATCACGGTCTCACTGGATCTCGCGTTCGTCGCTTCCGTGAGTCTCTCGCTTGTTGTTGGCGTTGCCGGCTCGGCGTGCAGCAATGCGTGGTGCGGCCGACGGCAATCGTTCACGCCACATGCCTTGGCTCTACAATTAAATCTTCGGTGTCGGCCCGTGATACATTTGAAGCAGAGTCCCGCCGACTTCACTATCTGCCACCGCTCGTCTGTGTTCATCTTATTGAAGCTCCTGCAGTGAGGTAGCGTATGATTTTCTTTGCAGCCAACGCACTTGTACCCTTTGGGTGATACTGTGGTGGTATAAACATCTTCTCTGCCTTTCTTTCTGAGTGGAACGATGATTGGCTTCAAGTTTCGGTTAGTGGTCGATGTCTTCAGAGTTGAAGTTGCGTTTTGCGGCGCATAGGTGAAGCGAAGCGCCAGATCGGCTTCACGCATCAGAAATTGTGACAGTAAAACAATCTCCGGCTCCATAGAATGTTCTGTACTTAGGGCGTAGTCGCACCATCGAGCTCGCAGGTGTGGACTCAGCTTCTCGGTCACCTCGCGTGTCAGCATGGGATGTCGTAGGTACCCTTGCCGATCCACGCTCTTCAGTACGCAGACGATGTTCTGTAGTCGAATGGCGAAAGTGTTCAGCTCGTTGGTCGAAGTACCGATTCGTGGTAGTCGCTTGATGTCTTCCATTGCTTGGTCAATGATGAATTCCGGTCGTCCGAAGCATTGCTCAAGAGTGCGCATGACTTGGTTCGGGTCGCCGGCGGTGTGTAACAGCGCCGCTACGGCTTCACGCGCTTCCCCTCGTAGACAATTGCGTAGTCTAGCCATGTTCTCGGTCGGTGTGAAATTGTACACGGCAGTGGATTCCTTCATCGCAGCCTTGAATGGTAACCACTCGCTGATGGCGCCACTGAACGTCGGAAGTTCGGTGACTTGTCGTGGCACTGGTCGGTTCCTCGCTATTTTCTCAATAGCTTCTGCCAGTTGTTCGATTCCCCTATTCCTGGTTCTGGTGGGTGTTGGCGATCGCGTATGATATCGATTGCTTTCTTCAAATCTCACGGGTTCAGCTTCACGGCGTCGCATTGTTTGAGCGTTCGGTTCCCCCCGTTCGTTCCCTGGGGTGCGCGTGACTTGCGCTGGAACGGCGCCCTCTTCTTTATATCCCGTAGAGGTATGTCTCGGCGTCGTTGACTCCCCCCGTATATCGCTGGGTTGAGCTTGTTGAAGCCAATCGTCGACTCGTCCTGTGACGTCGACTATGCTCTTGGGTGCTTCATCTTCTTCTTCATCTCGAATGTTTTCAACTTGCACAGCTAGCCTTTTCTTAATTAGATCAGCTTCTATCTGGAGCTCCTTTCTTCTTATTTCTGCCAGACGTTCCTCGGCTTCTATGTGTGCGTTACGGATGCGGGCGATCGCACTACTCTTCGATTGTTGCGAAGTGCGTGACCGCGTCGGCGATGGTCGTCGTGGTTCAGCAGCCAGGTTCGTGGTGAGTGCAAGGTCCGCTTTGGTTCGTAGCGGCACTGCCTCGCTCGTTCTCTCACTATACCCTTGACTACGGACGATGTTCTCGCTTCGTTCCTCCGTAATTCTTGCTTGTGCTGTTATCGCCGATGGTGATCGCGGTGGATTATGGAAAATTCGGATGCCAATCGGGCGTTCGTCCGCTTCTTCCTGACTTCTTGTTCGCACCATCTTGATACAGCGTTCTTGTACTGACTCGTACTAATTTACACGTTCCACGTTCCGGAATTACTTCTATCTATCCGGCGCTGCGACCAGCAAAGTTCACAATTCTGCTCCGACGGAACAACGAATGTTCTCAATCCGGCGCTCGACCAGCAAATCCTCGCAATCCGTGTCGAAGGACCAGCAAATGTTGTGGACTGTATGTTTTAGGTCGGCAAATTCTTAACGCTCCGTTCAGGGGTTCGGGGCTGGTTCAGGTACTGGTAGGCACTGGTACTAGTACAAGTCACTTTTAATTAAAACGCAAACTGGTTCACTATGCAATACTGAGCACACACATAATTTATTTGCAACTTACATTTCTTATAAGCCCCCGTTTAGGGTCACAAGTAGCGCGGGGTATAACACGTAACAATATGCAAATTCCTTATACTACTAAATCTAAGGGTCGCAAGTAGCGCGGGGTATAAGCGCGTACTATGCGTATCGCTATCCCTCTCGCACGCGTGTTTGTCGTCCCTTACAATCACCAACAAAAATAATCATATAATTATTAAAAAATATTATTCATCATCTAAGCCTTTTCTTCTACCATGGCGGTATAGGCCTCCTTCAACTTTCTCCATTCCGTTCTATTTTGAGCTACTCTAATCCAGTTTGTGCCCACCATCTTGACGATGTCGTCCTTCTACCGCATCTGTGGTCTCCCGTTGGGTCTTTTACGGTTCCATGGCCTCCACTCTAAGATAGTTCTGCACCACGAGTCCGGCTTTCTGGCTATATGTCCAGCCCATTGCCACTTGAGCTTTGCTACGTGGTGTGTAATGTCCGAGACCTGACGCCGTTTTCGGAACCAACTATTCGTTTTCGTGTCCCGGAGTGTTACTCCTACCAATTTTCTTACCATTGCTCTTTGTGCCACCTCTAGTTTGTGGACGATGGCCTTAGTTGTTATCCATATCTCGGCTCCATAAGTAAGCACTGGTAGGACACACTAGTTGAAGATCCGCGCTTTCTGTTTTATGCTAATGCTCATATCAAAAGCAAAGCCAAGTTCTGCAAAAGCTGCCCAGCCCAATCAAAAAAATATTATTATTATTTATTATTACTTTTTATTTTTGTATCCCTGTTCCTATTTAGTTTGTATGTAAAAGTATTATTATATGTTTAGTGGTTTTTTTTTTCAGAAAAGTTTCACATCTCAATTGCAAATCATTTTAATTCAGTATGGTGGTGCCCAAGGTAGACACCACCACGTCGGCGTTTCGCCGACTTGTATTGCTGAATTTTGTACCCTACTACCAGCTCATAGAAAGCATTGTGGCTTACCCCGATTCCAATTGTCTCCGTCCGTCTCCTCCGTAGCCGGTGGACTTCCTGAGCTAGCTCGAAGGAAGTCGCGGCTCCTGAAGTTCTGCAGTGGATCCACCGGTGGAGACCGGAGCACTACAAATGCCTATTAGGCCACCACGGCTCACACACGCGATTTTGACACCGTTGCACAACACAAAGCGGGCTTTCGCACCCCGATATTAGGTGCGCCGCGCAAAATACAATTTGCTAGTTATATACTGTGTATTATATTTTATGGATGCCCGGACATCATCCTAACCTAATTCAATGTCGTGACATTTCGACTCAACTCAACTGACATGTCACATGCGGCCGGCCGCCAAAAAAAGCTCTCACTGCACAGACCACAAATGCAGTGTTGCCACTCGCTTTTCCTCGAGCGTGAACATCCCCCCGCTCCGGACAGTCCCGGACTGTCCGCCAAATCAGTCTAAGGGGAGGCGAGAAAGAGTAGCGACCGCGCGCTTCAAAACAGAATCCCCAACTAGGACCTCGGCAAACCTGGGCACACCATCAGACCCTAGAGTAAGTTGGACAATGCGTCCGCGACGCCAACGTAAGGGTGGCAGGTTTGGGTCCTTTACTAACACGAGGTCTCCAACCCTCGGTGGGTTTGTCTTATCTGACCACTTAACGCGCTGTTGCAAAATGTGTAAATATTCAAGGTGCCAGCGGCGCCAGAAGCTCTGGGTAAGCTGCTGGAGCAACTCAAACCGCGAAAGGCGTCCTGGATTGACATCTCTATAAGGATACTCGGGCAGGGCGTTAAGTGGTCTGCCTATCAAGAAATGGCCCGGCGTGAGGGCCTGCAAATCGTTCGCGTCGGTAGATAACGGACATAACGGACGCGAGTTGAGAACCGCCTCAATCTTATGAAACACCGTCGCGAGTTCCTCGAACGTGAGAATAGTCTCCCCAATAACGCGGCGAAGGTGAGTCTTGGCGGCCTTTACAACAGATTCAAAAATCCCTCCCCAGTGAGGGCAAGACGGCGGGGAGTATCGCCATGTTACCCCCCTACGGGAGAGTGTGGATCCGATCTCAATATTATTTTTATCTAAAAATTCACAAACTTCTCTTATATGTCTATCAGTGCCCTTGAAGTTCGTCCCACAATGGGACCGAATTAGAGAAGGCAGTCCCCGGCGGGAGACAAATCTGCCTAACGCTGCTAAGAAAGCGTCCATGGTGAGCGCACTCACCACCTCCAAATGAACGGCTTTTGTTCACGCTCGAGGAAGAGCGAGTGGCGGCACTGCATTCTAGTCTGTGCAGTGACAGCTTTTTTGGCGGCCGGCCGCATGTGATATGTCAGTTGAGTCGAGTCGAAATGTCATGACATGCTTAGAGGTTATAAGTTCAGGCCGGAATAAAATATAATATACAATATTCAAGCAAATAGTGGTTTGCGCGGCGCACCTAATATCGGGGTGCGAAAGCCCGCTTTGTGTTGTGCGAAATCGCGTGTGTGAGTCGTGGTGGCCTATTAGGCATTTGTAGTGCTCCGGTCTCCACCGGTGGATCCACTGCAGATCTTCAGGAGCCGCGACTTCCTTCGAGCTAGCTCAGGAAGTCCACCGGCTACGGAGGAGACGGAAGGAGACAATTGGAGCCAAGGTAAGTAATACCAGCTTTCTATGAGTTGGTAGTCAAATAAAATTCAGCAATACAAGCCGGTGAAACGCCGACGTGGTGGAGTCTACTTGGGGCACCACCATCTCTTGGTAGCAGAGCGTGGTTTTTAGATTTGAGTGGTTCATTAGTATTGTACAATTAATATTGTAATCTTGTTGGTTGTCCAAACGGGCAATACATATTAATTGGTTTTGATTGCTGATTTTAAACCGACTACCAGCTCATTTGTGGACCGATCTCCTTAACTAATTGTCATTGTATATGAAAAATTGGGGTTAAATGTCTTTTGTTGTTCTAGTTAAGTTCTAGCATTTACCTATATTTGATTTTGGTTTGTTTTTTCATATCTTTGTTTTGCCCTTGAATATTTTGTTTGTTAAGTTGTAAACTTATATTTGAATTTAATTTGTTGAAAAGATTTTGCTGCTAAATGACTTTGCTGTTGTTGTAATACACTATATTGCTGTGTTAAGTTTTAGCATTTACATTTGATTTTGTTTTGTTTGCCTTTGAATATTATGTTTGTCAAGTTATTGACTTAATGCTTGAATTTAATTTGTTTGAAAAATTCTGTTGTTAAATGCCTTTGTTGTTCTAGTTAAGTTCTAGCATTTACACTTGATTTTGGTTTGTTTATATATTTTGTTCTGCCTTTGAAGTTCCTCCCGATCTGTTTTATTGTCTGCGGTTGTCGGTCTGTTTGTCTGTGTATTATTATAGAGTATCTTAATTTTGGTGCAAAATGGTCCCGCCAGTCAGCCCGCTTAGTGGTTCCCGCGCGGGTGCACAAAAGATTTTGAGATGGTTTGCTAGTGCCGTCGCTTTGGTAGACCGACCAGACCGAGAACAGGCCTTGTTAATTCGGCATGAGGGAGTACCGGCTCGCTTGAAGGAATTGGAGCAGCTTTTCGTTGCTCATCAACAATATCTGCTCGACCACCCAGCCGAGGGTGCCGCTGAGTTGCGGGCAGTCGACCAATTTAATGCCGATTATGATCAGTGTTTTGAACAGGCGGATGTGATTATAAACAAGGCTCAGGCAATCCTATCCGCCCGGAGGGGTGAGTCGTGCACGCCCGGGGAGGTCAAGCCTACCCCGGCCGGCTTGCTGGGCAGACTGCCCACTTTAGACATCCCAACCTTTGATGGGAACTTGGCTGCTTGGATGGGGTTCATTAACCTCTTTGATAGCCTGGTCCACTCGAGGGAGGACCTGTTCCCTAGCCAGAAATTGGCCTATTTGCTCTCTGCCTTACGTGGAGAGGCTGGTGTACTTGTCCAGCATCTACCTGTCAATGATGACAGTTATGATATTGCAAGGGCGTTGTTGACCGCCCGGTATCAGAATGTTCGCTTGCTAGCGGACACACATGTGGCTGCCATTTTAGGGCTGCCACGAGTATCGCGGGTCTCCTCATTGAGGAAGGAGATTTTGAACCCGCTGCTGAGCGCTATTAACGCGCTCAAACGACTTGATCTACCGGTGGACCAGTGGTCCTTTATTTTGCTCCACCTCATCCTCGATAAGCTTCCCATGGAGATGAAGGGACGCTTCGAACAAAGGTACGGGGGCAATAGTGCCTCGTACCTCCCCCCCTTCTCGGATCTCCTCAGATTTTTGGAGGATGAGTGTCGGATGACCGACCACTTGGATCTGGTTCCTATACCGGGACCGAGTACAGGCCGCTTTGAGGCGACCCGGGCAGCGCCACGGAGAGAGCGCCGCCCGTACAAGCAATATACTGCAGTGCGGCAGAACTCTCCACCCGGGGAGAGGCCGATGCCTTGCAAGTGTTGCAAGCGGGATGGCCATCGTTTGCCGGCCTGTCCCAAATTTGTTGGCCTACGCACCGAGGGGCGTAGGAATATGGCCAAGCAGCGGAATTGGTGCTACCGCTGCCTGGGGGCCCATATGGCATCGGCTTGCCCCCACCCACGAGATTGCCACTGTTGTGGAGGGGCCCATCACCCCCTTTTGTGCTTCAACAATAGAAACACTCGTGAGGTGGTGAGAGAGAGGGACTCGCACACGGGCGGGGGCCCTCGTAGGTCACCCACATCTCCGAGGAGATCGGAGGGGCGTGCCACCCCTCCGCGGAGATTGGAGAGGCGCCCCCCCTCCAGTGAGAGGATTGGGCGCCCCACCCCCCCTACGGGCGGGGGGGATCGACGCGCCGCTTATGAGGCGCCACCGCGGGATTGGGCCGCGGTCATTAGGGAGCCACGCCGGGAGTCGATACGCTTCTCTCCCCCTCTGATGGAGAGACCCCGTTTGTCACGGGCTCCCCCAACTTTCGCCCATCATGGGCACCGCCCGGCCCCCCGATGCAGCTTTGGTCGGGGTGTGTACGTGCCGGATTGGGACCCGCTCGAGCGCCTTGAGCGCCCTATTCCTCCGCCGCGCACGCATTTTTCTTCGGACCCCCCTTCCCCCCCGTTGCGGGGAATGCGGGAGGATTTTCACTAAACCAACTGTCGGCTGCAACCCCCCCACAGGAGCAGGTGCTGTTACCAACAGCCTCCGTACAGGTGTGGGGCCCGAGGGGCACCTTTGTTTTAGTTCGCGCCCTTTTGGATACGGGAGCTCAGGGTTGCATTGCCTCCAGCTGGCTGGTCCGGCAGTTGAGTTTGAACACATCTCCATACCTTGAATCGGTACGAGGAATCGGAGACCTGCGGATCCCGGATCCGATCGGTCAGGTTTTGTTCTCCTTCTCCCCCCACTTCTCTTCAGCGCCCAAAATTGGCGCTACCGCGATTGTTTATGAGAAGGTTGTTGGTCAGCTTCCGCAACAGCACGTTTCGCGCGCTGTCGTTGTTGCGACATCAGGATTGACCTTGGCTGACCCTTCCTTCCACCGAACCGGTCCGATTCACTTATTGCTCGGTGCCGATGTTCTAGGCCGCGTGTATTGTGGGAAGAGGAGAGAGTTACAGAAGGGTGGGCTGGTAGCCTTATCTACATCGCTTGGGTTTGTAGTGATGGGACCAGTTAGGCATAACCCACCATCTCCATCGGTGGACAGTTACATAACTGTTAGCTCCACCTTATCGGATGTCCTGCAACGGTTTTGGGAGGTGGAAGAGCCACCTACCGTGAAGCGAGTGAACCCCTTAGACGAGGAGTGTGAGTTGTTCTACCAGAACAATACAGGTCGCCTTCACTCGGGACGGCTGATCACTCGTTTGCCCTTTTTGTCAGTTCGCCCCTCACTTGGCAGCTCCCGGCCGTTGGCCGAGAAGCGGCTGCTGTCCATGGAGCGTCGTATGAGTAGGAACTCCGACCTCAAACAGAAGTATGTCGACTTCATGCGAGAATATGAGCAACTGGGGCACATGTCGGTCTTGCGACTGGACTGGCGAAACGAGGAACATAATTTTCTTCCTCACCACGCGGTTTTGAAACCTTCCACTGGGAAGATACGCGTTGTTTTTGATGGGTCAGCTCCTACGTCTACCGGAGTTTCGCTGAATCAATGTCTGCATGCTGGACCGAAGTTGCACCACGAGGTGGGCGATGTATTGACCAACTTCCGTCGCCATGCCGTCGTCTTTGTGACCGATATCCGGATGATGTTTCGGCAGACTGTGATTCACCCGGACGATAGGCGATATCAGCTCATATTATGGAGGGAGGATCCCAGAGATCCCATGCTAGTCTACGAGCTGAACACCAATACATACGGTTTGCGTTCGAGCCCCTTTGTGGCAATTCGATCACTTGTGGAACTCGCTGAACGTGAACGATTACGATACCCTCGCGCATCCTTGGTTCTCAAGGAGGATGCATTTGTTGATGATATTTGTACGGGCTCCTCTAGTGTCGAGGAAGCCTTGATTTTGCGAGATGAACTAATTGCTCTTCTCGGGGCTGGTGGTTATGAACTGAGGAAGTGGATGTCCAACTCACCTCAGCTTTTGTGTGACTTGCCAGACGACCACCAACAGGAGCCTCATATTTTTGAGAATGCCAACACTCCAGATTTACTGTCTGTTTTGGGAGTGCAATACAGACCTGTCCAGGACACGTTCACCTATCGATTGGAGCTGCCAAGCCCCAAGGTCTGGACGAAACGGTTGGTTTTGTCTACAGTAGCTCGTACCTTTGACCCAAATGGCTGGATTAGTCCCATAGTGTTTTGGATGAAATGCTTCCTACAGGAACTTTGGTCAGCCGAAGTGTCGTGGGATGAGCCCCTCTCGGGCCGTTTGCTGCGAGATTGGGAGTCCTTCATGTTGTCTCTCCCCGACATTAACCGTGTTAGTATCCCTAGACATATACTGCCTAAGGGACGGTTTACGGCCAGCCTTCATGGCTTTTGTGACGCGTCTGAGAGTGGATACGCAGCCGTCGTATATATCCGGACGGTCGATGATAGAGGAGCTGTTAAGCTCCACTTGCTAATTGCTAAGAGTAAGGTTGCTCCACTTCGGACTCGATTAACGATTCCGAAGTTAGAATTGTCTGGAGCTACTCTTCTGGTTCGTTTGATGAACCACGTTGTTGACACCCTGGGACGTAGTGTGGACTTTGAGTCGCTCTTTGCTTGGTCCGACAGTCAGGTTGTCCTGTGTTGGATTAAGAACTCCGTCCACTCCCTGGAAGTATTTGTGGCCAATCGGGTATCCCAAATACAGGCCTCGAAGGCCACGTTGATTTGGCGCCACGTGCCAGGTGAAATAAACCCTGCTGACTGTGCATCACGTGGCAGCGAAGCCCCTCAGCTTATTGACCACACTCTGTGGTGGGGTCCCGAATGGTTGTTACAGCCGTCTTGGCCTTCCACACCAGCTGTGGTGAAGGTACCAAATCCGGGCTTGCGTGTTCACGCTGTCGAGACTATGGCGGCTCCAGAGCGGGAATTTTTATTAGACCGCTACAGTTCTCTGGACAAGTTGCTCGGCGTGACCGCTTGGATAAGAAGATTTATACGAAATTGTCGCCGGCCTCAGGACAAAGATTTGTGTCCGGTCCTCTCACCGCAGGAGCGCCAAGATGCTCTTCTGCATTGGGTGCGTATGACCCAGTCTAGAGCGTTTGAACCGGAACTTAAGATTTTCCGTACCGGGACGTCCAAATTGAAGGGACCCTTGGTGCGTTTGACTCCCTTTCTGGATGATAAAGGATTGTTGCGTGTAGGAGGCCGATTGAGGCACGCTAACTTGCCTTATAGATCACGTCATCCCCTGTTGCTCCCCAAGGACGGACCATTGGTGCGATTGTTGATCATTGATCGCCATGTGAAGAATGCTCATGCCGGATGTAATGCATTGACCGCGCTCCTCCAACGGGAGTTTTGGATTTTGTCAGCGCGAAGAATAATCCGATCTGTTATCTTTCGATGTCTGCCCTGCTATCGTTTACGCCCCGAGACGATGCAGCCCCAAATGGGTGATTTGCCTGCTGATCGTGTGAATGAATCGATGACCTTCTTAGGAGTTGGAACTGATTTTGCGGGACCATTCACTATAAAAACGTCGCGACTCCGTAATGCTAAGACTGAAAAGGCTTATTTGTGTGTGTTTGTTTGTTTGGCCACTAAAGCCGTTCATTTGGAGGTGGTGAGTGCGCTCACCATGGACGCTTTCTTAGCAGCGTTAGGCAGATTTGTCTCCCGCCGGGGACTGCCTTCTCTAATTCGGTCCGATTGTGGGACGAACTTCAAGGGCACTGATAGACATATAAGAGAAGTTTGTGAATTTTTAGATAAAAATAATATTGAGATCGGATCCACACTCTCCCGTAGGGGGGTAACATGGCGATACTCCCCGCCGTCTTGCCCTCACTGGGGAGGGATTTTTGAATCTGTTGTAAAGGCCGCCAAGACTCACCTTCGCCGCGTTATTGGGGAGACTATTCTCACGTTTGAGGAACTCGCGACGGTGTTTCATAAGATTGAGGCGGTTCTCAACTCGCGTCCGTTATGTCCGTTGTCTACCGACGCGAACGATTTGCAGGCCCTCACGCCGGGCCATTTCTTGATAGGCAGACCACTTAACGCCCTGCCCGAGTATCCTTATAGAGATATCAATCCTGGACGCCTTTCGCGGTTTGAGTTGCTCCAGCAGCTTACCCAGAGTTTCTGGCGCCGCTGGCACCTTGAATATTTACACATTTTGCAACAGCGCGTTAAGTGGTCAGATAAGACAAACCCACCGAGGGTTGGAGACCTCGTGTTAGTGAAGGACCCAAACCTGCCACCCTTACGTTGGCGTCGCGGACGCATTGTCCAACTTACTCTAGGGTCTGATGGTGTGCCCAGGTTTGCCGAGGTCCTAGTTGGGGATTCTGTTTTGAAGCGCGCGGTCGCTACTCTTTCTCGCCTCCCCTTAGACTGATTTGGCGGACAGTCCGGGACTACAATACACCCTCCACCAACCCATGGCCCTACTCAACCAATCCTGGTTATACGGGCCGAAACGACGGGAGATGTGCGCGGAACCTGCGTAATCGCACTCTAGCCGCGCACACTTCTTGACTCCCTACAAGTTATTTAAATCTGTCGCCTGTATGTCCCTGTGTCCTTCTCCCCATCCGGGTCGGACAACACACGTTACGCCTTCGGTGTCCACCACCAGGTCGCCGTGTGCCCACCGTTGTGGTACCGCTGGCTTCGTCTACTATCTATTCAACACACTTCTTCGGGCATTTGCCCTCTTCGCTCTTCACCTCCATCCAACCCACTCCTAATCTTGTACCACCGTCGCGCGAAGTCCCGCAACCGCTGAAAGTTCGCCTCCGTCCCCACAAGATCACAGAAGTAAATCGGTCCCGTCTCGAGCGCTTTCACCTTATCTACCAATTCCCTACGCGCCTCATTATATAAACTACATTCCCATAGTGCATGGTGAAGATCTTCATCCTCGCACTCCCCACAAGGACACCTAGCACTGTCGGACAGTGACATCCTAAAAAGCCTACCGTTAAAATGGCCATGCCCCGTCAGTAGCTGCGAGACTTCGTAGTCCGGCTCGACCCAAGTAAACTTGAGCCGGGCCGCCACGTCCGGGAAGAACCGAAACGTCTCCCTCCCCTGGTTCGATGTGTCCCAACGCTCCTGCCAGGAGGCAAGAGCGGACTCAGATGTTCGGAGTCGGGCACTCCGTAGCTCCTCTTTGGTAGCACGGCCTTCGCGCACTCCGCCTAGTTCGCCCGCCCGGATTACCTCGAGGTCGGCCGGTAATACACCGGCCAACACCGGTAGTGCGGCAGAGCTCGTCGAACGGTACGCCTTGGTCAGAAGGACCAAGGCGGGTCTCTGGGTGCGCAACAATGCGCTTCGCACAACATGCAGGGTCGCACGCTCCGACCAGCTTGCAGCAGCATACGTCACCGTCGCCACATAGGTGCCTTGGTACAAGACCTTTAGCGCCTTGTAGCGAATGCCCCAGGAGGACGCCGACACTCTTGACATTTTGCCGAAGCAATTTGCCGCCCGCTCCCCTATCGATGACGCATGCTGTGCGAACGATAAGCTTGCGTCGACTACCACTCCCAGCACCGTGGTCGACGTGACGCTTCTGATAGAGGCCCCACCGAACTTGATGACTGGTGGCCTCTGGAATTTCCCCCTGATCGTCATAGTTGCAGACTTGGCAGGGGAAAATTCCAGTCGGTTACGGGCCCCCCAGTCGTCGACGAGCTGCAAAGTCGTAAAGGCCGAGGCCTCTATGCTCGCCCGGGAATTGGCCTCGATCAGAATCGTCACGTCGTCGGCGTAAGCCACGACGCTGACCCCCCCAGGGAATGGCAGTCGGAGCAAGTCGTCCATCAGCACGTTCCAGAGCGTGGGTCCCAACACCGATCCCTGCGGGCAACCCATCGTTGCCGCCTTCGACACCCTGTGATGGCCCACGGACAGGCTCACATGGCGGTCGCGGAAGTAGTCCACCAACATCTTAAAGATGTTTGGCGGGCATCCCCCCTGCTTCACCTTGAGCAACACCATAGGCCACCACGCATTATCAAAGGCCCCAGAGATATCCAAAAAGACTACCTGTAAATATTTCGACGAACTCTCTCGCGCTGCCCTGAAGATGGTGTTTAGGGCAGACACCGTCGACCGGCCTCGAGTGAATCCATGCTGGCGATCCGATAACCCCCTGGTGATCTGCGGAGCGCAGCTCAAAATTACGCGTTCTAATATTTTACCAAAGATCGGCAACAGAGTAACTGGGCGGTATGCTTTCGGGTCGGTAAGGGGCTTGCCGTTCCCTTTCGGGATGACAATCAGCTTACCGACCTTCCAGACATCCGGAAAGCAGCCCTCCCGGACACATCGCCTAAACACCTCAGAGAACTCGGCCGACGCGGCCCTCCACGTGTGCTGTATTACGCGAGCACTGATCCCATCGGCTCCCGGTGCCGTGTTGGGAAGATCCCGAACTATGTCCCTCACAGTTTCCTGGAAAGTCCGGGACTGTCCGGAGCGGGGGGATGTTCACGCTCGAGGAAGAGCGAGTGGCGGCACTGCATTCTAGTCTGTGCAGTGACAGCTTTTTTGGCGGCCGGCCGCATGTGATATGTCAGTTGAGTCGAGTCGAAATGTCATGACATGCTTAGAGGTTATAAGTTCAGGCCGGAATAAAATATAATATACAATATTCAAGCAAATAGTGGTTTGCGCGGCGCACCTAATATCGGGGTGCGAAAGCCCGCTTTGTGTTGTGCGAAATCGCGTGTGTGAGTCGTGGTGGCCTATTAGGCATTTGTAGTGCTCCGGTCTCCACCGGTGGATCCACTGCAGATCTTCAGGAGCCGCGACTTCCTTCGAGCTAGCTCAGGAAGTCCACCGGCTACGGAGGAGACGGAAGGAGACAATTGGAGCCAAGGTAAGTAATACCAGCTTTCTATGAGTTGGTAGTCAAATAAAATTCAGCAATACAAGCCGGTGAAACGCCGACGTGGTGGAGTCTACTTGGGGCACCACCGATGGGGGACTACGGACGATGTTCTCGCTTCGTTCCTCCGTAATTCTTGCTTGTGCTGTTATCGCCGATGGTGATCGCGGTGGATTATGGAAAATTCGGATGCCAATCGGGCGTTCGTCCGCTTCTTCCTGACTTCTTGTTCGCACCATCTTGATACAGCGTTCTTGTACTGACTCGTACTAATTTACACGTTCCACGTTCCGGAATTACTTCTATCTATCCGGCGCTGCGACCAGCAAAGTTCACAATTCTGCTCCGACGGAACAACGAATGTTCTCAATCCGGCGCTCGACCAGCAAATCCTCGCAATCCGTGTCGAAGGACCAGCAAATGTTGTGGACTGTATGTTTTAGGTCGGCAAATTCTTAACGCTCCGTTCAGGGGTTCGGGGCTGGTTCAGGTACTGGTAGGCACTGGTACTAGTACAAGTCACTTTTAATTAAAACGCAAACTGGTTCACTATGCAATACTGAGCACACACATAATTTATTTGCAACTTACATTTCTTATAAGCCCCCGTTTAGGGTCACAAGTAGCGCGGGGTATAACACGTAACAATATGCAAATTCCTTATACTACTAAATCTAAGGGTCGCAAGTAGCGCGGGGTATAAGCGCGTACTATGCGTATCGCTATCCCTCTCGCACGCGTGTTTGTCGTCCCTTACAATCACCAACAAAAATAATCATATAATTATTAAAAAATATTATTCATCATCTAAGCCTTTTCTTCTACCATGGCGGTATAGGCCTCCTTCAACTTTCTCCATTCCGTTCTATTTTGAGCTACTCTAATCCAGTTTGTGCCCACCATCTTGACGATGTCGTCCTTCTACCGCATCTGTGGTCTCCCGTTGGGTCTTTTACGGTTCCATGGCCTCCACTCTAAGATAGTTCTGCACCACGAGTCCGGCTTTCTGGCTATATGTCCAGCCCATTGCCACTTGAGCTTTGCTACGTGGTGTGTAATGTCCGAGACCTGACGCCGTTTTCGGAACCAACTATTCGTTTTCGTGTCCCGGAGTGTTACTCCTACCAATTTTCTTACCATTGCTCTTTGTGCCACCTCTAGTTTGTGGACGATGGCCTTAGTTGTTATCCATATCTCGGCTCCATAAGTAAGCACTGGTAGGACACACTAGTTGAAGATCCGCGCTTTCTGTTTTATGCTAATGCTCATATCAAAAGCAAAGCCAAGTTCTGCAAAAGCTGCCCAGCCCAATCAAAAAAATATTATTATTATTTATTATTACTTTTTATTTTTGTATCCCTGTTCCTATTTAGTTTGTATGTAAAAGTATTATTATATGTTTAGTGGTTTTTTTTTTCAGAAAAGTTTCACATCTCAATTGCAAATCATTTTAATTCAGTATGGTGGTGCCCAAGGTAGACACCACCACGTCGGCGTTTCGCCGACTTGTATTGCTGAATTTTGTACCCTACTACCAGCTCATAGAAAGCATTGTGGCTTACCCCGATTCCAATTGTCTCCGTCCGTCTCCTCCGTAGCCGGTGGACTTCCTGAGCTAGCTCGAAGGAAGTCGCGGCTCCTGAAGTTCTGCAGTGGATCCACCGGTGGAGACCGGAGCACTACAAATGCCTATTAGGCCACCACGGCTCACACACGCGATTTTGACACCGTTGCACAACACAAAGCGGGCTTTCGCACCCCGATATTAGGTGCGCCGCGCAAAATACAATTTGCTAGTTATATACTGTGTATTATATTTTATGGATGCCCGGACATCATCCTAACCTAATTCAATGTCGTGACATTTCGACTCAACTCAACTGACATGTCACATGCGGCCGGCCGCCAAAAAAAGCTCTCACTGCACAGACCACAAATGCAGTGTTGCCACTCGCTTTTCCTCGAGCGTGAACATCCCCCCGCTCCGGACAGTCCCGGACTGTCCGCCAAATCAGTCTAAGGGGAGGCGAGAAAGAGTAGCGACCGCGCGCTTCAAAACAGAATCCCCAACTAGGACCTCGGCAAACCTGGGCACACCATCAGACCCTAGAGTAAGTTGGACAATGCGTCCGCGACGCCAACGTAAGGGTGGCAGGTTTGGGTCTTTTACTAACACGAGGTCTCCAACCCTCGGTGGGTTTGTCTTATCTGACCACTTAACGCGCTGTTGCAAAATGTGTAAATATTCAAGGTGCCAGCGGCGCCAGAAGCTCTGGGTAAGCTGCTGGAGCAACTCAAACCGCGAAAGGCGTCCTGGATTGACATCTCTATAAGGATACTCGGGCAGGGCGTTAAGTGGTCTGCCTATCAAGAAATGGCCCGGCGTGAGGGCCTGCAAATCGTTCGCGTCGGTAGATAACGGACATAACGGACGCGAGTTGAGAACCGCCTCAATCTTATGAAACACCGTCGCGAGTTCCTCGAACGTGAGAATAGTCTCCCCAATAACGCGGCGAAGGTGAGTCTTGGCGGCCTTTACAACAGATTCAAAAATCCCTCCCCAGTGAGGGCAAGACGGCGGGGAGTATCGCCATGTTACCCCCCTACGGGAGGGTGTGGATCCGATCTCAATATTATTTTTATCTAAAAATTCACGAACTTCTCTTATATGTCTATCAGTGCCCTTGAAGTTCGTCCCACAATGGGACCGAATTAGAGAAGGCAGTCCCCGGCGGGAGACAAATCTGCCTAACGCTGCTAAGAAAGCGTCCATGGTGAGCGCACTCACCACCTCCAAATGAACGGCTTTAGTGGCCAAACAAACAAACACACACAAGTAAGCCTTTTCAGTCTTAGCATTACGGAGTCGCGACGTTTTTATAGTGAATGGTCCCGCAAAATCAGTTCCAACTCCTAAGAAGGTCATCGATTCATTCACACGATCAGCAGGCAAATCACCCATTTGGGGCTGCATCGTCTCGGGGCGTAAACGATAGCAGGGCAGACATCGAAATATAACAGATCGGATTATTCTTCGCGCTGACAAAATCCAAAACTCCCGTTGGAGGAGCGCGGTCAATGCATTACATCCGGCATGAGCATTCTTCACATGGCGATCAATGATCAACAATCGCACCAATGGTCCGTCCTTGGGGAGCAACAGGGAATGACGTGATCTATAAGGCAAGTTAGCGTGCCTCAATCGGCCTCCTACACGCAACAATCCCTTATCATCCAGAAAGGGAGTCAAACGCACCAAGGGTCCCTTCAATTTGGACGTCCCGGTACGGAAAATCTTAAGTTCCGGTTCAAACGCTCTAGACTGGGTCATACGCACCCAATGCAAAAGAGCATCTTGGCGCTCCTGCGGAGAGAGGACCGGACACAATTCTTTGTCCTGAGGCCGGCGACAATTTCGTATAAATCTTCTTATCCAAGCGGTCACGACGAGCAACTTGTCCAGAGAACTGTAGCGGTCTAATAAAAATTCCCGCTCTGGAGCCGCCATAGTCTCGACAGCGTGAACACGCAAGGCCGGATTTGGTACCTTCACCACAGCTGGTGTGGAAGGCCAGGACGGCTGTAACAACCATTCGGGACCCCACCACAGAGTGTGGTCAATAAGCTGAGGGGCTTCGCTGCCACGTGATGCACAGTCAGCAGGGTTTATTTCACCTGGCACGTGGCGCCAAATCAACGTGGCCTTCGAGGCCTGTATTTGGGATACCCGATTGGCCACAAATACTTCCAGGGAGTGGACGGAGTTCTTAATCCAACACAGGACAACCTGACTGTCGGACCAAGCAAAGAGCGACTCAAAGTCCACACTACGTCCCAGGGTGTCAACAACGTTGTTCATCAACCGAACCAGAAGAGTAGCTCCAGACAATTCTAACTTCGGAATCGTTAATCGAGTCCGAAGTGGAGCAACCTTACTCTTAGCAATTAGCAAGTGGAGCTTAACAGCTCCTCTATCATCGACCGTCCGGATATATACGACGGCTGCGTATCCACTCTCAGACGCGTCACAAAAGCCATGAAGGCTGGCCGTAAACCGTCCCTTAGGCAGTATATGTCTAGGGATACTAACACCGTTAATGTCGGGGAGAGACGACATGAAGGACTCCCAATCTCGCAGCAAACGGCCCGAGAGGGGCTCATCCCACGACACTTCGGCTGACCAAAGTTCCTGTAGGAAGCACTTCATCCAAAACACTACGGGACTAATCCAGCCATTTGGGTCAAAGGTACGAGCTACTGTAGACAAAACTAACCGTTTCGTCCAGACCTTGGGGCTTGGCAGCTCCAATCGATAGGTGAACGTGTCCTGGACAGGTCTGTATTGCACTCCCAAAACAGACAGTAAATCTGGAGTGTTGGCATTCTCAAAAATATGAGGCTCCTGCTGGTGGTCGTCTGGCAAGTCACACAAAAGCTGAGGTGAGTTGGATATCCACTTCCTCAGTTCATAACCACCAGCCCCGAGAAGAGCAATTAGTTCATCTCGCAAAATCAAGGCTTCCTCGACACTAGAGGAGCCCGTACAAATATCATCAACAAATGCATCCTCCTTGAGAACCAAGGATGCGCGAGGGTATCGTAACCGCTCACGTTCAGCGAGTTCCACAAGTGAGCGAATTGCCACAAAGGGGCTCGAACGCAAACCGTATGTATTGGTGTTCAGCTCGTAGACCAGCATGGGATCCCTGGGATCCTCTCTCCATAATATGAGCTGATATCGTCTATCGTCCGGGTGAATCACAGTCTGCCGAAACATCATCCGGATATCGGTCACAAAGACGACGGCATGGCGACGGAAGTTGGTCAATACATCGCCCACCTCGTGGTGCAACTTCGGTCCAGCATGCAGACATTGATTCAGCGAAACTCCGGTAGACGTAGGAGCTGACCCATCAAAAACAACGCGTATCTTCCCAGTGGAAGGTTTCAAAACCGCGTGGTGAGGAAGAAAATTATGTTCCTCGTTTCGCCAGTCCAGTCGCGAGACCGACATGTGCCCCAGTTGCTCATATTCTCGCATGAAGTCGACATACTTCTGTTTGAGGTCGGAGTTCCTACTCATACGACGCTCCATGGACAGCAGCCGCTTCTCGGCCAACGGCCGGGAGCTGCCAAGTGAGGGGCGAACTGACAAAAAGGGCAAACGAGTGATCAGCCGTCCCGAGTGAAGGCGACCTGTATTGTTCTGGTAGAACAACTCACACTCCTCGTCCAAGGGGTTCACTCGCTTCACGGTAGGTGGCTCTTCCACCTCCCAAAACCGTTGAAGGACATCCGATAAGGTGGAGCTAACAGTTATGTAACTGTCCACCGATGGAGATGGTGGGTTATGCCTAACTGGTCCCATCACTACAAACCCAAGCGATGTAGATAAGGCTACCAGCCCACCCTTCTGTAACTCTCTCCTCTTCCCACAATACACGCGGCCTAGAACATCGGCACCGAGCAATAAGTGAATCGGACCGGTTCGGTGGAAGGAAGGGTCAGCCAAGGTCAATCCTGATGTCGCATCAACGACAGCGCGCGAAACGTGCTGTTGCGGAAGCTGACCAACAACCTTCTCATAAACAATCGCGGTAGCGCCAATTTTGGGCGCTGAAGAGAAGTGGGGGGAGAAGGAGAACAAAACCTGACCGATCAGATCCGGGATCCGCAGGTCTCCGATTCCTCGTACCGATTCAAGGTATGGAGATGTGTTCAAACTCAACTGCCGGACCAGCCAGCTGGAGGCAATGCAACCCTGAGCTCCCGTATCCAAAAGGGCGCGAACTAAAACAAAGGTGCCCCTCGGGCCCCACACCTGTACGGAGGCTGTTGGTAACAGCACCTGCTCCTGTGGGGGGGTTGCAGCCGACAGTTGGTTTAGTGAAAATCCTCCCGCATTCCCCGCAACGGGGGGGAAGGGGGGTCCGAAGAAAAATGCGTGCGCGGCGGAGGAATAGGGCGCTCAAGGCGCTCGAGCGGGTCCCAATCCGGCATGTACACACCCCGACCAAAGCTGCATCGAGGGGCCGGGCGGTGCCCATGATGGGCGAAAGTTGGGGGAGCCCGTGACAACCGGGGTCTCTCCATCAGAGGGGGAGAGAAAAGTATCGGCTCCCGACGTGGCTCCCTAATAACCGCGGCACAATCCCGCGGTGGCGCCTCATAAACGGCGCGTCGATCCCCCCCGCCCGTAGGGGGGGTAGGGCGCCCAATCCTCTCACGGGAGGGGGGGCGCCTCTCCAATCTCCGCGGAGGGGTGGCACGCCCCTCTGATCTCCTCGGAGATGTGGGTGACCTAGGAGGGCCCCCGCCCGTGTGCGAGTCCCTCTCTCTCACCACCTCACGAGTGTCTCTATTGTCGACGAAGCACAAAAGGGGGTGATGGGCCCCTCCACAACAGTGGCAATCTCGTGGGTGGGGACAAGCCGATGCCATATGGGCCCCCAGGCAGCGGTAGCACCAATTCAGCTGCTTGGCCATATTTCTACGCCCCTCGGTGCGTAGGCCAACAAATTTGGGACAGGCCGGCAAACGATGGCCATCCCGCTTGCAACACTTGCAAGGCCTCGGCCTCTCCCCGTGTGGAGAGCTCTGCCGCACTGCAGTATACTGCTTGTACGGGCGGCGCTCTCTCCGTGGCGCTGCCCGAGTCGCCTCATAGCGGCCTGTACTCGGTCCCGGTATAGGAGCCAAATCCAAGTGGTCGGTCATCCGACACTCATCCTCCAAAAATCTGAGGAGATCCGAGAAGGGGGGGGAGGTACGAGTTACTATTGCCCCCATACCTTTGTTCAAAGCGCCCCTTCATCTCCATGGGAAGCTTATCGAGGATGAGGTGGAGCAAAATAAAGGACCACTGGTCCACCGGTAGATCAAGTCGTTTGAGCGCGTTAATAGCGCTTAGCAGCGGGTTCAAAATCTCCTTCCTCAATGAGGAGACCCGCGATACTCGTGGCAGCCCTAAAATGGCAGCCACATGTGTGTCCGCTAGCAAGCGAACATTCTGATACCGGGCGGTCAACAACGCCCTTGCAATATCATAACTGTCATCGTTGACAGGTAGATGCTGGACAAGCACACCAGCCTCTCCACGTAAGGCAGAGAGCAAATAGGCCAATTTCTGACTAGGGAACAGGTCGTCCCTCGAGTGAACCAGGCTATCAAAGAGGTTAATGAACCCCATCCAAGAAGCCAGGTTCCCATCAAAGGTTGGGATGTCTAAAGTGGGCAGTCTGCCCAGCAAGCCGGCCGGGGTAGGCTTGACCTCCCCGGGCGTGCACGACTCACCCCTCCGGGCGAATAGGATAGCCTGAGCCTTGTTTATGATCACATCCGCCTGTTCAAAACACTGATCATAATCGGCATTAAATTGGTCGACTGCCCGCAACTCAGCGGCACCCTCGGCTGGGTGGTCGAGCAAATATTGTTGATGAACAACAAAAAGCTGCTCCAATTCCTTCAAGCGAGCAGGTACTCCCTCATGCCGAATTAACAAGGCCTGTTCTCGGTCTGGTCGGTCTACCAAAGCGACGGCACTAGCAAAACGGGTGCACAAAAGATTTTGAGATGCAAAATCTTTTGTGCACCCGCGCGGGCACCACTAAGCGGGCTGACTGGCGGGACCATTTTGCACCAAAATTAATAAACACTATAATAATACACGGACCAAACAGACCGACAACCGCAGACAATAAAACAGATCGGGAGGAACTTCAAAGGCAGAACAAAATATATAAACAAACCAAAACCAAGTGTAAATGCTAGAACTTAACTAGAACAACAAAGGCATTTAACAACAGGATTTTTCAAACAAATTAAAATCAAGTATTAAGTCAATAACTTAACAAACATAATATTCAAAGGCAAACAAAACAAAATCAAATGTAAATGCTAAAACTTAACACAGCAATATAGTGTATTACAACAACAGCAAAGTCATTTAGCAGCAAAATCTGTTAAACAAATTAAATTCAAGTATAAGTTTACAACTTAACAAACAAAATATTCAAGGGCAAAACAAAGATATGAAGAAACAAACCAAAATCAAATATAGGTAAATGCTAGAACTTAACTAGAACAACAAAAGACATTTAACCCCAATTTTTCATATACAATGACAATTAGTTAAGGAGATCGGTCCACAAATGAGATTGTAGTCGGTTTAAAATCAGCAATCAAAACCAATTAATATATATTGCCCGTTTGGACAACCAACAAGATTACAATATTAATTGTACAATACTAATCAAATACTCAAATCTAAGAACCACGCTCTGCTACCAAGAGATGGTGGACTTGTATTGCTGAATTTTGTACCCTACTACCAACTCATAGAAAGCATTGTGGCTTACCCCGATTCCAATTGTCTCCGTCCGTCTCCTCCGTAGCCGGTGGACTTCCTGAGCTAGCTCGAAGGAAGTCGCGGCTCCTGAAGTTCTGCAGTGGATCCACCGGTGGAGACCGGAGCACTACAAATGCCTATTAGGCCACCACGGCTCACACACGCGATTTTGACACCGTTGCACAACACAAAGCGGGCTTTCGCACCCCGATATTAGGTGCGCCGCGCAAAATACAATTTGCTAGTTATATACTGTGTATTATATTTTATGGATGCCCGGACATCATCCTAACCTAATTCAATGTCGTGACATTTCGACTCAACTCAACTGACATGTCACATGCGGCCGGCCGCCAAAAAAAGCTCTCACTGCACAGACCACAAATGCAGTGTTGCCACTCGCTCTTCCTCGAGCGTGAACACAGTATAACACTCATCTTAAAAAATGGTATTTTCCTTAGACAGGTAAATGTAGGATACATACTTTCATAACAAATATTCCTCACCCTCAATCCTATTGTTCACGCTCGAGGAAGAGCGAGTGGCACACTGCATTGTGGTCTGTGCAGTGAGAGCTATTTTTGGCGGCCGGCCGCATGTGACATGTCAGTTGAGTCGAGTCGAAATGTCATGACATGCTTAGAGGTTATGTGCGGGCCGGAATAAAATATAATACACAATATTCAAGCAAATAGTGATTTGCGCGGCGCACCTAATATCGGGGTGCGAAAGCCCGCTTTGTGTTGTGCAAGGTATCAAAATCGCGTGTGTGAGTCGTGGTGGCCTAATAGGCCCTTGTAGTGCTCCGGTCTCCACCGGTGGGTCCACTGCAGAACTTCAGGAGCCGCGACTTCCTTCGAGCTAGCTCAGGAAGTCCACCGGCTACGGAGGAGACGGACGGAGACAACGGGAATCGGGGTAAGCCACAATGCTTTCGATGAGCGGGTAGTAGGGCATCAGCAATCAACCCAAAATTCCTTACTCGGTGAAACGCCGACGTGGTGGAGTCTACTTGGGGCACCACCATCTCTTGGTAGCAGAGCGTGGTTCTTAGATTTGAGTATTTGATTAGTATTGTACAATTAATATTGTAATCTTGTTGGTTGTCCAAACGGGCAATACATATTAATTGGTTTTGATTGCTGATTTTAAACCGACTACCAGCTCATTTGTGGACCGATCTCCTTAACTAATTGTCATTGTATATGAAAAATTGAGGTTAAATGTCTTTTGTTGTTCTAGTTAAGTTCTAGCATTTACCTACATTTGATTTTGGTTTGTTTTTTCATATCTTTGTTTTGCCCTTGACTATTTTGTTTGTTAAGTTGTAAACTTATAATTGAATTTAATTTGTTTAAAAGATTTTGCTGCTAAATGACTTTGCTGTTGTTGTAATACACTATTTTGCTGTGTTAAGTTTTAGCATTTACATTTGATTTTGTTTTGTTTGCCCTTGAATATTATGTTTGTTAAGTTATTGACTTAATACTTGAATTTAATTTGTTTGAAAAATTCTGTTGTTAAATGCCTTGTTGTTCTAGTTAAGTTCTAGCATTTATACTTGATTTTGGTTTGTTTATATATTTTGTTCTGCCTTTGAAGTTCCTCCCGATCTGTTTTATTGTCTGCGGTTGTCGGTCTGTTTGTCCGTGTATTATTATAGTGTTTATTAATTTTGGTGCAAAATGGTCCCGCCAGTCAGCCCGCTTAGTGGTGCCCGCGCGGGTGCACAAAAGATTTTGAGATGGTTTGCTAGTGCCGTCGCTTTGGTAGACCGACCAGACCGAGAACAGGCTTTGTTAATTCGGCATGAGGGAGTACCTGCTCGCTTGAAGGAATTGGAGCAGCTTTTCGTTCTTCATCAACAATATTTGCTCGACCACCCAGCCGAGGGTGCCGCTGAGTTGCGGGCAGTCGACCAATTTAATGCCGATTATGATCAGTGTTTTGAACAGGCGGATGTGATTATAAACAAGGCTCAGGCAATCCTATCCGCCCGGAGGGGTGAGTCGTGCACGCCCGGGGAGGTCAAGCCTACCCCGGCCGGCTTGCTGGGCAGACTGCCCACTTTAGACATCCCAACCTTTGATGGGAACCTGGCTTCTTGGATGGGGTTCATTAACCTCTTTGATAGCCTGGTTCACTCGAGGGACGATCTGTTCCCTAGCCAGAAATTGGCCTATTTGCTCTCTGCCTTACGTGGAGAGGCTGGTGTGCTTGTCCAGCATCTACCTGTCAACGATGACAGTTATGAGATTGCAAGGGCGTTGTTGACCGCCCGGTATCAGAATGTTCGCTTGCTAGCGGACACACATGTGGCTGCCATTTTAGGGCTGCCACGAGTATCGCGGGTCTCCTCATTGAGGAAGGAGATTTTGAACCCGCTGCTAAGCGCTATAAATGCGCTCAAACGACTTGATCTACCGGTGGACCAGTGGTCCTTTATTTTGCTCCACCTCATCCTCGATAAGCTTCCCATGGAGATGAAGGGACGCTTCGAACAAAGGTACGGGGGCAATAGTGCCTCGTACCTCCCCCCCTTCTCGGATCTCCTCAGATTTTTGGAGGATGAGTGTCGGATGACCGACCACTTGGATCTGGCTCCTATACCGGGACCGAGTACAGGTCGCTATGAGGCGACCCGGGCAGCGCCACGGAGAGAGCGCCGCCCGTACAAGCAGTATACTGCAGTGCGGCAGAACTCTCCACACGGGGAGAGGCCGATGCCTTGCAAGTGTTGCAAGCGGGATGGCCATCGTTTGCCGGCCTGTCCCAAATTTGTTGGCCTACGCACCGAGGGGCGTAGAAATATGGCCAAACAGCGGAATTGGTGCTACCGCTGCCTGGGGGCCCATATGGCATCGGCTTGCCCCCACCCACGAGATTGCCACTGTTGTGGAGGGGCCCATCACCCCCTTTTGTGCTTCAACAATAGAGACACTCGTGGGGTGGTGAGAGAGAGGGACTCGCACACGGGCGGGGGCCCTCGTAGGTCACCCACATCTCCGAGGAGATCGGAGGGGCGTGCCACCCCTCCGCGGAGATTGGACAGGCGCCCCCCCTCCAGTGAGAGGATTGGGCGCCCCACCCCCCCTACGGGCGGGGGGGATCGACGCGCCGCTTATGAGGCGCCACCGCGGGATTGGGCCGCGGTTATTACGGAGCCACGCCGGGAGCCGATACGCTTCTCTCCCCCTCTGATGGAGAGACCCCGTTTGTCACGGGCTCCCCCAACTTTCGCCCATCATGGGCACCGTCCGGCCCCCCGATGCCGCTTTGATCAGGGCCAGTACGTGCCGGATTGGGACCCGCTCGAGCGCCTTGAGCGCCCTATTCCTCCGCCGCGCACGCATTTTTCTTCGGACCCCCCTTCCCCCCCGTTGCGGGGAATGCGGGAGGATTTTCACTAAACCAACTGTCGGCTGCAACCCCCCCACAGGAGCAGGTGCTGTTACCAACAGCCTCCGTACAGGTGTGGGGCCCGAGGGGCACCTTTGTTTTAGTTCGCGCCCTTTTGGATACGGGAGCTCAGGGTTGCATTGCCTCCAGCTGGCTGGTCCGGCAGTTGAGTTTGAACACATCTCCATACCTTGAATCGGTACGAGGAATCGGAGACCTGCGGATCCCGGATCCGATCGGTCAGGTTTTGTTCTCCTTCTCCCCCCACTTCTCTTCAGCGCCCAAAATTGGCGCTACCGCGATTGTTTATGAGAAGGTTGTTGGTCAGCTTCCGCAACAGCACGTTTCGCGCGCTGTCGTTGATGCGACATCAGGATTGACCTTGGCTGACCCTTCCTTCCACCGAACCGGTCCGATTCACTTATTGCTCGGTGCCGATGTTCTAGGCCGCGTGTATTGTGGGAAGAGGAGAGAGTTACAGAAGGGTGGGCTGGTAGCCTTATCTACATCGCTTGGGTTTGTAGTGATGGGACCAGTTAGGCATAACCCACCATCTCCATCGGTGGACAGTTACATAACTGTTAGCTCCACCTTATCGGATGTCCTTCAACGGTTTTGGGAGGTGGAAGAGCCACCTACCGTGAAGCGAGTGAACCCCTTGGACGAGGAGTGTGAGTTGTTCTACCAGAACAATACAGGTCGCCTTCACTCGGGACGGCTGATCACTCGTTTGCCCTTTTTGTCAGTTCGCCCCTCACTTGGCAGCTCCCGGCCGTTGGCCGAGAAGCGGCTGCTGTCCATGGAGCGTCGTATGAGTAGGAACTCCGACCTCAAACAGAAGTATGTCGACTTCATGCGAGAATATGAGCAACTGGGGCACATGTCGATCTCGCGACTGGACTGGCGAAACGAGGAACATAATTTTCTTCCTCACCACGCGGTTTTGAAACCTTCCACCGGGAAGATACGCGTTGTTTTTGATGGGTCAGCTCCTACGTCTACCGGATTTTCGCTGAATCAATGTCTGCATGCTGGACCGAAGTTGCACCACGAGGTGGGTGATGTATTGACCAACTTCCGTCGCCATGCCGTCGTCTTTGTGACCGATATCCGGATGATGTTTCGGCAGACTGTTGTTCACCCGGACGACAGGCGATATCAGCTCATATTATGGAGGGAGGATCCCAGAGATCCCATGCTGGTCTACGAGCTGAACACCAATACATACGGTTTGCGTTCGAGCCCCTTTGTGGCAATTCGCTCACTTGTGGAACTCGCTGAACGTGAACGATTACGATACCCTCGCGCATCCTTGGTTCTCAAGGAGGATGCATTTGTTGATGATATTTGTACGGGCTCCTCTAGTGTCGAGGAAGCCTTGATTTTGCGAGATGAACTAATTGCTCTTCTCGGGGCTGGTGGTTATGAACTGAGGAAGTGGATGTCCAACTCACCTCAGCTTTTGTGTGACTTGCCAGACGACCACCAGCAGGAGCCTCATATTTTTGAGAATGCCAACACTCCAGATTTACTGTCTGTTTTGGGAGTGCAATACAGACCTGTCCAGGACACGTTCACCTATCGATTGGAGCTGCCAAGCCCCAAGGTCTGGACGAAACGGTTGGTTTTGTCTACAGTAGCTCGTACCTTTGACCCAAATGGCTGGATTAGTCCCATAGTGTTTTGGATGAAATGCTTCCTACAGGAACTTTGGTCAGCCGAAGTGTCGTGGGATGAGCCCCTCTCGGGCCGTTTGCTGCGAGATTGGGAGTCCTTCATGTTGTCTCTCCCCGACATTAACCGTGTTAGTATCCCTAGACATATACTGCCTAAGGGACGGTTTACGGCCAGCCTTCATGGCTTTTGTGACGCGTCTGAGAGTGGATACGCAGCCGTCGTATATATCCGGACGGTTGATGATAGAGGAGCTGTTAAGCTCCACTTGCTAATTGCTAAGAGTAAGGTTGCTCCACTTCGGACTCGATTAACGATTCCGAAGTTAGAATTGTCTGGAGCTACTCTTCTGGTTCGGTTGATGAACCACGTTGTTGACACCCTGGGACGTAGTGTGGACTTTGAGTCGCTCTTTGCTTGGTCCGACAGTCAGGTTGTCCTGTGTTGGATTAAGAACTCCGTCCACTCCCTGGAAGTATTTGTGGCCAATCGGGTATCCCAAATACAGGCCTCGAAGGCCACGTTGATTTGGCGCCACGTGCCAGGTGAAATAAACCCTGCTGACTGTGCATCACGTGGCAGCGAAGCCCCTCAGCTTATTGACCACACTCTGTGGTGGGGTCCCGACTGGTTGTTACAACCGTCTTGGCCTTCCACACCAGCTGTGGTGAAGGTACCAAATCCGGGCTTGCGTGTTCACGCTGTCGAGACTATGGCGGCTCCAGAGCGGGAATTTTTATTAGACCGCGACAGTTCTCTGGACAAGTTGCTCGGCGTGACCGCTTGGATAAGAAGATTTATACGAAATTGTCGCCGGCCTCAGGACAAAGATTTGTGTCCGGTCCTCTCACCGCAGGAGCGCCAAGATGCTCTTCTGCATTGGGTGCGTATGACCCAGTCTAGAGCGTTTGAACCGGAACTTAAGATTTTCCGTACCGGGACGTCCAAATTGAAGGGACCCTTGGTGCGTTTGACTCCCTTTCTGGATGATAAAGGATTGTTGCGTGTAGGAGGCCGATTGAGGCACGCTAACTTGCCTTATAGATCACGTCATCCCCTGTTGCTCCCCAAGGACGGACCATTGGTGCGATTGTTGATCATTGATCGCCATGTGAAGAATGCTCATGCCGGATGTAATGCATTGACCGCGCTCCTCCAACGGGAGTTTTGGATTTTGTCAGCGCGAAGAATAATCCGATCTGTTATCTTTCGATGTCTGCCCTGCTATCGTTTACGCCCCGAGACGATGCAGCCCCAAATGGGTGATTTGCCTGCTGATCGTGTGAATGAATCGATGGCCTTCTTAGGAGTTGGAACTGATTTCGCGGGACCATTCACTATAAAAACGTCGCGACTCCGTAATGCTAAGACTGAAAAGGCTTACTTGTGTGTGTTTGTTTGTTTGGCCACTAAAGCCGTTCATTTGGAGGTGGTGAGTGCGCTCACCATGGACGCTTTCTTAGCAGCGTTAGGCAGATTTGTCTCCCGCCGGGGACTGCCTTCTCTAATTCGGTCCGATTGTGGGACGAACTTCAAGGGATAGACATATAAGAGAAGTTTGTGAATTTTTAGATAAAAATAATATTGAGATCGGATCCACACTCTCCCGTAGGGGGGTAACATGGCGATACTCCCCGCCGTCTTGCCCTCACTGGGGAGGGATTTTTGAATCTGTTGTAAAGGCCGCCAAGACTCACCTTCGCCGCGTTATTGGGGAGACTATTCTCACGTTTGAGGAACTCGCGACGGTGTTTCATAAGATTGAGGCGGTTCTCAACTCGCGTCCGTTATGTCCGTTGTCTACCGACGCGAACGATTTGCAGGCCCTCACGCCGGGCCATTTCTTGATGCAGACCACTTAACGCCCTGCCCGAGTATCCTTATAGAGATGTCAATCCAGGACGCCTTTCGCGGTTTGAGTTGCTCCAGCAGCTTACCCAGAGCTTCTGGCGCCGCTGGCACCTTGAATATTTACACATTTTGCAACAGCGCGTTAAGTGGTCAGATAAGACAAACCCACCGAGGGTTGGAGACCTCGTGTTAGTGAAGGACCCAAACCTGCCACCCTTACGTTGGCGTCGCGGACGCATTGTCCAACTTACTCTAGGGTCTGATGGTGTGCCCAGGTTTGCCGAGGTCCTAGTTGGGGATTCTGTTTTGAAGCGCGCGGTCGCTACTCTTTCTCGCCTCCCCTTAGACTGATTTGGCGGACAGTCCGGGACTGTCCGGAGCGGGGGGATGTTCACGCTCGAGGAAGAGCGAGTGGCACACTGCATTGTGGTCTGTGCAGTGAGAGCTTTTTTTGGCGGCCGGCCGCATGTGACATGTCAGTTGAGTCGAGTCGAAATGTCATGACATGCTTAGAGGTTATGTGCGGGCCGGAATAAAATATAATACACAATATTCAAGCAAATAGTGATTTGCGCGGCGCACCTAATATCGGGGTGCGAAAGCCCGCTTTGTGTTGTGCAAGGTATCAAAATCGCGTGTGTGAGTCGTGGTGGCCTAATAGGCCCTTGTAGTGCTCCGGTCTCCACCGGTGGATCCACTGCAGAACTTCAGGAGCCGCGACTTCCTTCGAGTTAGCTCAGGAAGTCCACCGGCTACGGAGGAGACGGACGGAGACAACGGGAATCGGGGTAAGCCACAATGCTTTCGATGAGCGGGTAGTAAGGCATCAGCAATCAACCCAAAATTCCTTACTCGGTGAAACGCCGACGTGGTGGAGTCTACTTGGGGCACCACCACCTATATTATTTAATAATATGATTATTTTTGTTGGTGTTCACCTCAATTTCTTTAATAATAAGCCAAACGTAACATCATCTGCAACTAGCTCCATCTCCATCCATCTTTGAATTAGTCAGCAGCAAAACAGAAGCTACGTTTGGCTTATTATTAAAGAAATTGAGGTGAACACCAACAAAAATAATCATATAATTTTTTTAAAATATTATTCATCATCTAAACCTTTTCTTTTACCATGGCGGTATAGGCCTCCTTAAGGAAAAGGTGGCTAGATGACATTAAAAAAGAAGACTGGACTGACATATCCGCAATTAAAAAACGCACTTACACGTCGGCGTAAGGACAAGTGCGTTTTATTGAGTAAATAACTTTTTTCAGAAACATTGTAGAAAGTTATTAACCAAAGTTATTAACCAAAGAATACTTGTAGTCAAGCAGTCGATGAAAAGTCTATGCTGTCAGAAATACAGGAATAATACTGTATGAAAGTACCCCATGTGTGGGCTAGATTCGGACGAATTTCAATTTAGAGTTAAGTCATAATTATGCAAGAAATATAAAATACCTCTCATTTTTATACACTAATCTCGGGTACCTAGTTATACTAATAGTTTTAGAATTTTAATTTTTATCACTTCCGTGGTCTAGTGGTTGAGGCCACCGGGTATTGATCGGGAGGTCCGGGGTTCGATTCCCATCGGGGAACGGGGACAGAAGCTTTTCTGCTCGGTTTGGTTGGTGGTAGGGCTTCTCAAGCCGCCTGGCTAGCTACCACCGTCTTACCTAAGTTTGTCGCCATAATAACATATTAATAGCATTGCTGTTGCCGATATAAGGCCAAGACCTTCCCTGTCGTATGAAAAAAATACCTATTAGTAGGGTTATATGTAATCAGCTGCTTTAAATTATATTGTTAAAATGAAAAAAAAAACCTCAAAACCGTACGAAGGGTGCCCTCTCCACATATGTGCCTACCCTGCCTACCTACATATATTATTTACTTTGTCGTTTGTATTTTTTATACATTTGTAGATTCCATATCGCGAGAACAATTAAAATAATATTGAAAATAACGCTACTTGCATATAGTTTGTTACACGTTTTTAGCTGCTCCAACTTGGTTATACGAAAAATAGTTTGTGAGCAACTTAAGAATACGATAACGAACATACAATGCATAACAAATACATATCACAAGAAACAAAAAACGAGGAAACGGCCTTTCTTTTGAGTTTGTGCCTTTGTGGCACATATCTATTATAACAAACAACTACATACTTACAATTTATTTTCTTATTTTGATTTTGGAAATTTACAGTTAGTAAACAGGCTACAGGCTGCTTACCCTTAAATAAGGTTTGTATTGAAATAAGATCCTTAAAATAAAACACTAAAATCGATAAACGTATTCGAAAAGACATTTACTTTTTCATGTAGAAGGTATTTGTGTAGATTAATAATTCTGACTTGAGTAATACCTTTCAGTATTTATCGATATATCGATATTACTTTCTCCTCCCTAGGCAACAATAACTTCGATAACATCATGTCACATCACTACATTATACCCCATTATACCCCTGCCCCCGACCCGTATCGTGCGATAGAGAGAGTTGAAAGAACTGGTCGAAATTGCCTACAATTCCTGTTTGAAATATTGTTTCGGGCGATAACTGTTTTACCCCCCTAAACCTTTACGAAATTAGACACTTTTAGTCTCATTCGATTCAGTATACCATAAACTATGTTTGTACGTTTTGCTTTTTTTTGTAATTCAGTAAAATTTAGTCAAATAAAGATAAAAATGCTCGAGGTAGTTTTTAAGTCTAAAATATAGATATTTAGATGCTAATAATTTATATTCTGAGCAATATTTCTTCAAAATCAAAACGTACAAACCTAGATATTCATTATATCTACAACATTTCCTAAAATTATGAAAATTAGACTATGTTTAGTGGGTGAAAAGCGTTATCGCTTTTTGTATGAAAATTTACAGCTTCACAATCCTCTTAAACTGTGGAACTTGTTCGACAAACCACCGCTTCACTATTCCAGCAAACAGTTTTTCTTTACGTCGCTTTGTTTTCGAGATCCAGCTAGCTCAGTTGCAGCAACTTTGCTGCAGGTGAGCTCTGAAATGGTGGATCGACAAACTCTGACAAACTGCCGCCTATCTATTCCACCAAACGGATTTTCGCTGTCGTTTGGTTTTGGAGACCTGTGTGGCCCGACATACTGCCGCCTATCTATATCAGCAAACAGATTTTCACTAGGTCGTTTCGTTTTCGAGATCTGTGTGGCCCGGCTGGAGTAACGTTACCCCAAAGCGGCCACACATATCTTTGAAACGCGCAAGCGACAAACTCTGAAACTTGCTGACAAACTTTAGAGATTATTAGACCCGTAGCGCTAGGTTTTTAAGTTTCAAAAATATTAAAGTTGTTTGTTTTTCGCATATAGTTTCCAGACCATTTGCCCAACCTAAAAAAATATTTTGTGTCATTCTAGGTACTTGCATAGGTAGAAATTTAGGTATTTGTCGTTTCAATCAGTATTGGACGAAAACAAAATTAGAGATGAAAATTTTACTTTCATCATAATAACGAAGTAGTATCTGATGTGCATAGGCATTTTGTGTCATCTCTGTCCACGAGAATCTTAATTTTTAACCAGTGGCTAACATGACGCCCAACTAGCTCTGAAAGAATATTACAATTGGTAAAATAGGTGTTATGCGTTTTAGAATACTAGTATCTGTTGTTTAAACTATTTTGTGTCAAATTCATCCACGAGATGTATAGATATTTTATTATTTTACTACAACACCCTGTAAAATCCTCAAAATAAAATGCAAGTTATTAGAGTTCACGTGTTTCTAATTATTATTTTGTAACAAAACACTATTCATAATTTGTGTTGTTTTCATCCACGAAATCCTTTTATTTCAAAAAATACCAACTTCTTTGCACGAACGCCGAGCGCGGGGAAGCGCGCAGGCGGCGGGCACCGGCCAGTCACACGCGCGCGTGGCACGTGCTGAGCTGATTGTTTAGGCACTTTCGATCTTTCCAAGTTGCGACAAACGAGTGCGTGCGTTATTCTGAGATTTAACATTATGAAGACTAAAATGGAGATTGAAAATAAATGTATTATATATGGTGTCATACTAGACGTTAATATGGTAATTGTCAAAGAAATTTGACGATTAAAGTTCGTAGAATCAAGCATTGTTACTGTTAGGGATGACGGAAAAACAGATTGTTTCAAGGACCGTGCTGAAATAAAACTACACAAAACTTCCCGAAATATATATCGCACAGCTAGAACTAAACTGAGATAATTCAAAAAATTATATTTTTCAGGAGATTTGTTTGTGAGGGAACTTATGAAACCCTATAAAATTTAAAATCGTAATAGGTTGTAAAATATCACTGTTTTTATAAAATTCGGCTAAGAATCAATCCTTTTTACAGATAATTGATTATTTTGAGTTGTTACACTTTAGGGTGGTGGCTTTGTACAAAAAATAAACTACATTTAGACGTGAATCAGTTTTATTGAACCATTTTGAGTTGAACTTAGTCTACAACAAAATTTAAATAAATAATTTGTTAAACTTTGTTTTAAATATAAAATTAATAATAAAACATTAACATGAAATGAAATATTTAAAAAAATATGACAAATTAAATATAAATGTATAATAGGGGATTGGAGTCGCTCGCGTCCGTAGGTTTGAACCTCGAGACCCTACACGTGATCCTCGGGTGGTGCTGATGGAGTGACCAACTTCTGGTGGTAGCGCTTGAGAAACCGGACTGGCTAGCGACCACCGTGCGCATGACGTAAAACACGTCAACCCGTAAAAAGGCTATTTCTTGTCCACGTTTCGAGATCAGTCAGCGCACAGCCAGAGCTTGAGGGGTTGTTGCTACGATTCGTGTGGGCTTCCGTCGACCCAATGCCAGGTTGACTGCGTTGACCCTCCGTCTAGGAAGATCTGAAGAAACGGCTGTTCCGCTGGCCGCCCGTGGTAAAATACAGGGGCCCAAGCGGACCTAACCAGTCCTTGAGGCTGCCCCACCATGCATCGCATAATCTCGGGGTGGTCCGTCGTGCCGGTTGGTGACCGGACGGTGGGTCCCGGCGGCCACTTCCGGGGAGGTTCGGGAGCCCTTCCGTGCGGAGGGTCAGCGCAAATCAGTTATCGGCAGTTCCCTGGCGAAATAGGCCTACGCCCGTTAATAGTTAACGGGCTGCAACGACACCGTAATTTAACGCCTCTCTCACTCCAACAAATATGTCAGCGCACTATATTAGGACTGGTCGTACATCGGTGCACTATCCCATCAAAACACCACTATTCGAGGTGGGGCTCGCTAACATCCGCGGGCTCCATTCTAACCTCTTAGCTGTCCCAACAATTTCATGACACCCCGTCCAGCAATGCTGTTTTTGATGGAGACGCATTATCTTATCTGCCCGACCGACAAGCTACCTTAATTACCCCGGCTACGCTCTTAAGGAGTTGTTCAAGGCGAAGGCAGGTGTTTGCTTGTTCGTCCGGGCGGACGTTTGTTGTCGTCACCTGCGTTTTGGAAGAACGTTTGTTTGGAAGAACCTTCCGTTTCCCTTCTTGCGATACACGTCGATTTTGGCACTCATTGCAGTGTCTTAAGTCTGCGTCTACCGTTAACATCGAGGTGACTTGGAGACAACTGACTTTTTTAACATCTAAGTCGGGTGGCAGATGACGTGCAGGAGCGATTTCCTTCCGCCGAGCTAGTGTTTTGGGGGACTTCAATGCTCACCACGAATTGTGGTTAAGTTCCTCTAAAATTGACCATGCGGGTAGGACTGCCTACGCATTCGCTCTCACGTACCACCTGACACAATTGGTTACCCAGCACACTAGGTACCAGATATTATCGGTCAAGTACCCTCTTTGTTGGACCTTCTGACAAATCTTCCTGACGGATATCAGGTGGTGATTCGAGTTCCACTAGGATCTTCGGATCACTGCCTGGTATCCGTCTCAGTGCCTCAGGTGTCGCGACGGTCACCTGTAGTTGCAGCACGCCGTCTGTAGCTTATGCGTCAGCAGATTGGGACGGTATGCGGGATTATTACCTTGGTGGCAGCGCTGTTTCGAACTCCCGAACTCCTGCGCTACCTCTGTTGCTGACGAAATCATACTAGGAATGGAATATTATATTCTGCATTTCAATTTCGTCAGTAGTCACAGATGTAACCTCTGGTTCAATCGCGAGTGCGCCTCTGCTGTTTAAAAAACAAACAGCTGGCTTACCGCGCTTGGATCAGAGGTCGAGCTTCCAGGGATCCCAACACAAGCCTACTGAAAACAGCCTACAATAATGCCACCAAGCTGTGTAAGAGGGCTTACATTAGAGCGGATGCTCAGTGTGTTGCACAAGTGGATCAGAAGGAACTGCTAGCGCACCCTACGGGTAGCCGATCTTTCAATCAAACTTCTGCCAACCCTCGCTGCCACCCCTGAGACATACCGATGGCTCACTTGCTTATCAGCCGCAGAAGAAAGCTGACCTCCTGGCAAAACTCTTCGCGGCTCATTCCCGTGTCGATGACTGTGGTGCACAACCTCCGACACTGTCATATTGTGGCAGCACCATGCCCGATATCCGCATCAGACAGCGTTATGTGCGGACGGAGCTACTGTCGATCGATATTCGAAAAGCAAATGGACCAGACGGCATTTCTGTGATTGTTCTTAAGAAGTGTGCAGCGTAGTTGACTCCTGTCTTGACGCGTCTATACTATTTGTCGTTCTTTGTTGGTTGTGTGCCGAAATCTTGGAAAGAGGCCAATGTCTTGTATGTATTGTATTTATATATTTAGTTATATGTATAGGTATCAATTTTAATTGTTAATTTATTCTACTTAGTTTTTTTTTCTTCTTTTTAGTGCACTATCCTGTATCTTGAATACGTAGCTACTTTCCTAGCCCTAAGGTTGCCGGGTAGAAATTGCTACCTTAGCAATAAGGCCGCCTATTGCCAATATAATGTGTATTGTAATGTCCTGTGTTTAATGTGAAATAAAGTGTTTATTCATTCATTCAATGTCTAGCCCGTTCCCAAAAAGGGAGATCAAACTATCGCCCTATAGCCGCCACTTCCATTTTGTGTAAAATCTTGGAGGATCCTTAATACCCAGCTGATCCATTACCTGGAAGGTCACTCGTTGCTTAATGACCGTCAGTATGGGTTTCGTCCTAGCGTGACCTTCTAGCGTTCCTTTTCCACAAATGGGGTGAATCTATCGATAAGCGCGGCGAGTCGGTGGCTATTAGTCTCGACATCGCCAAAGCTTTTAGTAGATAGTTTGCCACAAGGCTCTCCTTTTCAAGCTACCGGCATACGGATTACCTGCGCAGTTCTGTACGTGGATTGCCAGCTTCCTCCACGAGCATAGAATTCGTGTTGTCGTTGACGGCTGCGCTTCGCAGTTCATGGCAGTGAACGCTGGAGTTCCACAAGGCTCCGTTCTATCCCCAACATTGTTTCTTCTGCATATCAATGACATGCTTTCCTTGGGAAGTATACATTGCTATGCAGACGACAGTACTGTGCATGGGGGATATCACGGAAGCTCAGGGGCTGCTCATGGTGATATTGGTAGGGAGAGGCAGAATCTTATCATTGAGCCCAGCAGGACGTTGGGCCTCGTCTCCGAATGGAGTTCCAACAATCTTGTTGAGTTCAATGCTAAGAAAACACAGGTGTGCGCGTTCTCGGTGAAAAGGTTACCTTTCCTCCCCCTTCCTTCTCTTTAGGGCACAACCTATCACACGCAAAGCAATATCGCTTTGCTCGGAATGAACATTCGCTGCGATCTGAACCCTAGAGACTTCAAGAACGAATGCTAGGAAAACACAGGTGTGCGCGTTCTCAATGGTCACCTTTCCTCCCCCTTCCTTATTTTCAGGGCACAAACCTTCACACGCCTCACGGAATCTCGGTGTCCTGAACAAGTTGCGTAGGTATTTTGCGCCGTACCAACTATGCCTGTTGTATAAAACTCAAGTTAGGTCTTGCGTAGAATATTGCTCGCACCTTTGGGACAGCCCCACTTAGTACCTTCTCGATGCTCTGGATAGATTGCAGTGTCGCGCTATTCGCATAATACCATCGAGCCTTTACAACTTCGTTGTGACATCGCCTCTGTTAGCGTCTTTTAGCGAATTTTCCATGGGGAATGCTCTGAGGAGCTCTTAAACCTTATCCGTCCCTCTCCATTCCTTAACAGAAACACGCGTAAGGGCCTTCGGAGTCATCCTTACACTGTATCCACCTTTTCACACCGCACTAAGAAATTCCAAGATTCCTTCTTCTGTTGTTCATCCCATACTTGGGATTCTCTACCTGCGCACGTGTTTCCTCAATCCTTCAACATGGGTTCTTTCAAAAGAGGCGTGAAAAAGCATATTTTAGGCTGGCAAGGGGCGGGCAGGTAGGATAGTGGATGTCGTCCCTCCTTTATCTGTCAACTCATTTGGGCCACTTTCACCGCTTAACATCAGGCGGGAGGATGTCATTTGTCGGGCCCTCAAAAAAAAAAATACATTCACATAGGTATAATTGAGTGAATTATTCTGTTATATTTTTAATCATCATCATCATATCAGCCAAGAGACGCCCACTGTTGGACATAGGCCTCTCCAAGGATCTCCATACCGATCGGTCCTGCGCCTCCCGCATCCAGCGGCTTCCCGCGACCTTCACCAGATCGTCGGTCCACCTACCAACATTGCGTCTCCCGGTACGCGGCCGCCACTCGAGGACCTTTCCGCCCCAACGGCCGTCAGTCCTACGAGCGATGTGTCCTGCCTACTGCCACTTAAGGTTTGCAATTCGCAATGTCAGTAATTCTAGTTCTTCTACGGATCTCATCATTTCTGATGTGATCACGTAGAGAAGCCCCGAGCATAGCCCTCTACATTGCCCTTTGGGTGACTTTGAGCCTTGTTATGAGACCCATTGTAAGCGGCCACGTCTCAGTTCCGTATGTCATCACTGGCAACACGCACGAATTGAAGACTTCTAACAAATCAAAAATAATTGTCTCTGAACTAATTGGGAACAAAAAATGAGACATTTTTCTGTTATTACTTCACAAAAACTGTCTTAATCTTTAACAGATAAGATTTAATATAAAAAAAAATGTGGTGCTATTAATAAATCACAAAATATTAGTCTCGAAGACTTTGAGATTGATATTTTGTGATTTATTATTTTAATATTAATTTTGATATTTTATAACTTATTACTAGTAATGTAACTAAAAATGTGGTGTCATTTATTTATGCTATAAATAAATAAGTTTTTTTTATTGCAAATAAGTTGGCAAACAAGCAAACTGCCCACCTGATGGTAAGTGGTAACAGTCAGTGAATCCTGTGAGATTTGCAGCAAAACTGCAACCCCCACAAGAACCACAGTGTACGTTGTCAACTTGTGACTTAAGATGTACCGGAACACAGCAACGCAAGCACTGCTGCTTTGCGGCAGAAATAGGTAAGACGGGAGTACCCATGCACATGACTCTGGTACAAGGTCTCCCTCCAGTAAAAGTTCGATATATTCGTATTATTCAAAGTATTCGAATAGCAATATCGAATGAATAAGCACAAAAAATCGAAGTATAAAACCAACAGTAAGAGAGTAAACATTACCAAACAAAATTGAAGATATTTAATGTTGTGTAATTAAAAATAGAAACATCTAAAAATTATTAAGTGCTAATTAAAAATAAATTCTTTTACAAACTTCTCATGATACTTGTACTTGATATGGCACTTTTATCTTATTATACTTGATCAACAATTGAAATTAAGAAAATATCATACATGCCGGACACAGCTTGGATCTCTTTCAGAGTCATTTATTAAACTTTCATCACATGACGTACTATAAAAGTCATTTTTAATTTCTCACAATGGCATGGTTTGGTCACCACGGCTGTGTTTGTTGCCCTATTTTGTTTATTCTCTTCTGCTTATACATTTACAGACTTTTTAGACTCTTCGCCTCTTACTGTTAGTGGGTTCTCCTAATACCGTTCTTTTACAATGTTGACAAGAAAACGGCCTTGCTTCATTTATCTCTAGAAAAAAGTAGGTATAGCAAGTTTTACTTATTCATTAACTCAAAACATCTACTTTTAAAACAAAGTGGTAGATAATTTGATTAAAACAATATACATTTCAAATAGACGCTATAATACCTTAAATAAACATTTAGTCAACATATTCAAAATGACATGATTTGTGACAAAAATATTAAAGAAAAATTGTTTTAACAAAACTAGGTGAACTAGAAATTTACAAGTTGTTCCACCAAATCAAAGTCAAATCATTCGAATACAAGGATAACTAAAAAATCACGAATTTTTGAATTGACTCAGCTTAGATCTAGGTGTGCGATATAGAAATCCGAAATGTATTGAAGCGGGAAAAATGAAATGAAAAAGAAAGGAAGTTACTGGATGTTCTTCGAGTTATAGTAAGAAACGATTATTCTATCTAGAGGCTATACCTGCACTTGCTAGTAACACAAAGTATAGTACATTGCACTAGTAACACAAAGTACACGAGAAGATTAGTCTACGAGAGAAAAATAACATTACGGAGTAGACAAAATGTTTCTCGAGTTCCTAGTGCTACGCGTGTGTTTGTATGTTTGTTAATCAATCATGCTTTAACGGCTGAATGGAATTAGCTGTGATTACCAAACGAAGGTGAACAGTGCGTACGGCGAGCGTCACCCGCCGCCGCTCACCCGCGTCGCGCCGCGCGTCGACCCGCTTCGACCGTACCTAACCATTGTTTTTGTGTTTTATTCATTCTATGTTTATCGTGCATGAAAATGACACAAATTTACAATGTCGACTTTTCATGCATTTATGATATTAAATGTGTAAACTCTAATTATTTTAATATTTTTTTGAAGCGTTTATAGCTTGGAAAAGGAAAATAATTAATAATCTTAAAATTGCGTGATCCAAATTGGCACAAATTTATTAAATAGGCATATGTAAGTGATCTGAGATAGAAAATAGTTATTTCATTAACTGTAATTTTTTTTTCGTAGTGTACTTAAATACTGACTCTATGTCAGTTTGCTCTGGATGAAGATGACACAAACTGGGTTTGCACACTCCGCAGGCTCTCCTAGATATGGTACCATAATTATTTTAAACTTTAAATAA